>VMQQ01000022.1:0-2987374 GCA_008121215.1 Drosophila athabasca | reverse complement strand
GGCCCTCCCAAGCTTCCAACCGCCGCCCGCATATCAGAACCAACATATGCACTCGCAATCGCACGCATATGTGGAGGGTGAATTCGAGTTCCTTAAGTTTCTTACCTTCGACGATCTAAATCAGCGCCTTAGCAACATTGACCATGAAATGGAGCTGGAGATTGAGCAGTTGAACAAGAAATACAATGCCAAGCGGCAGCCAATTGTGGACGCCATGAATGCAAAGCGCAAACGCCAGCAGAATATCAATAATAATCTGATTAAGATATAGAAATAGCGACTCACAACATTGCAAGGCAACTGAATATAGAACTTCAACTCACAAGACCCTCTCAATACCCTTGCTGAAGTAGGTTCTTTCCTCCATTATTGATCATTCAATCCAGTGTAGAGGGCTCGAAACAAAACGCAAGATATAAAAACAGAAAAGCTTTATTGTAAAATGCAGTGAAAACAGGAAAGAAATGTGGTTATAAACGTCGTCGGCAAAAACATACATACATACATATATATATATATATTAAATAACGCACGAACACTTCCTCCCTTTTCCGTTTCAATTTTGTTCAAAGTTTTGTTTTGTTTCGTTTCATATACCTATACCTATATTTTATATAATTTTGGATTTATCTATCTTGCAATGAAGACACTCTCGAATTAACAAGATATTTTAGCATCTCGCAGCTGCCTGCATCATCTACTGCCTAAGTCTGCCTCCAAATTGATAAGACTCCGAAAAATGTTCTTCCCGGTTAACTACTATTAACCTTAACCTCTTCCTATATATCTTACATTTATTTTTGTCTTCGTGCGAACACATACACACTCACAGAAACCCGTCAAGCAATAAATATAAAGAAATACGTTTTTACAACGCATAAGAATGCATATTTTTCGAAGGTATACATATTTATCAAAGCAAAATGCACAGAAGCACTCACATTTATATATATATACTAGTACATTTAGATATTATAACTAATTTACCTAATAAATATATAGTAATACATATATTCAAAAAAACTTACCAATACAAATACCTTTGTATATAATAATATGTATAAACTTTCCTTCTTATTGACGTTAAAACCTTACAGTCCACATTCAAGTCGTTGTGCTTTGATAATGTTTTGATGAATGTAGATTTAACTATAGTTAAAGAGTGGTTGTCATTCAAATGGATATTTAGTCTAGTCTTGTATATCCATTTCTTCAGTCGCCTGTTGCATGTCCTGCAGCTGGGCACGCAAATCCTCGGGCAAATTATGCTCGTTCAAGGCACTTGGATCCTCCCCATCGACGACAATCTCTTCAACATCTGGGGCACGTGGCAAAAATTCCACATCCGTGTAGAGCTTACCAAAGATGTGACGGGCATTGGCAATGGCAGCATAATAGTCCATCTCGTAGCCAGGCGCGTCTGTATAGTAAACGATATCATCCGCGCCACATTTATCGGATTGTGATTGCGTGGTAAGGGTAAAGTATGAAGTGAATATGATTTCCGGAACGGCGTCCTGGAAAAGCTGCGATGTAAATATTCTTAGATCGGCGGCAGGATCATCGGAAATAGCGGGCGTAGTCAGATGGAAGAGGTCTGTAATTGATTTGGGTATAAAAATTAGTTCAACTTTTAGTTAGATTAGCGATTGGTAATTCGTTCTCACAAAATCCTTTTGGACAAGCTCCAGAAAAGTGCGAAAGCTGGATGAAGATGGCTTCCCGGCTTTCTTCGTTGTCCATCAGACGGAGGATGTTAACGCCACCGCCACCCCTGTTTAGAACCTCGTTGCCCAAAGGAGTGGAGGACAGAAACAAGCCGCGAGATAGATGAGGACGCATCACGTAGTCGCGCGATGCTGGCAGATATCTAGGTGCAGAAACCACATGTTTCGCACGGAACGTTGATCCGGCGCTGCTTATCAAAACTTCATTTGAGTTGGCGTCCACGGTACAGTCATCCACTGATCGTTTTAAGCAATAAATGCCCCCATATACAGCACACTGACGACAGAAGCTCTGAGGAAATTCACCACACCCGTACATGGGATAAAGAAACGGTGTGTTGCCATAACGACCGAGACTGCGGAGAAATCGTTGCGTACGCAGCATTCCCTCCTCGAAACTGGTGTCAGGACCACACATGGCAATGGCCTGCATCACACAAGAGGCAATCTTCTCGGTCACACGCTGCGCCTTCAGATACTCGAAAAAAGTTCTGCCCCGAAAGGCCAGAGTATCCTCGTTGCACTTGTCCTCGCCATAGTCATTGCACGCATTCATAAATTTCATCAACAATCGCTTCTCCACTATAGTCAACGATTTCGTATTAAAGATATCACTACGCGAACAGGGCACGCTAACGATCTCTCCGTTCTGATGCATACACACATTGTCCACGGCGCGGAATTCCGTATAGCGACAAATGTTGGACTTGATAAGCAGCTGCACCAGCTCTCCAGCGGAGTAGAGAACACGGGGGCAGAGATCAATGCAGAATCGACGCGACATGGCTAGTACTGTCTCCCGGGTCCATATCGGTCCAGTCTCTACTTTCATCTGTTCCGATTCTGACGTGGGAGTGGCAGCAGATTCGTCGTGCCAGTGGTAACTTCCATTGCGTAGTGTCGAGTGTGGTGCAGCTTCCCTGGCCAACAGACTTACCAGGTCCTCAACGCCTAGTGAGCCCCAAACATTACCGTAGTAGTCATTAATGTCCAAATGGAGCACCGACTTGCCCACCCGACTGGCCGCCGCAGCAATGCAAGATTCAGTGAAGCCTGAAAAGGGTATACAGATTTGTATGACTCATACGAACTTGAAGCTACAATCGATATCCAGCTTACCTGTGCCTATGACTATTAGGTCAAACTGCTCCGGCAAGTCATCCGCCATTATAAGAGGGCTTGTCGAGGATTAAATTAACCGAAAGTATACGAAAAAAAAGAATACGAAGAATTGTTTATGGTTGCAATTTGCAAATTCCAAACATCTGCTTAGAGATGGAGAATATTTCGATATCCGTCAAGGTAGTGTTGGTAAATATTGCATAGAACAGCTGTTCATATTTAAAATAGTTTAGATTCAATTTGCACTGCTTTTTGGCATTAACACTACCAAAAACAATTTAAATGGAGTAAATTAATAAAATAAAATAAAATAAATCCAAGACAGAATATCAAGTGATGCGGGTTTCGACGATTATTATTTCCTGAAAAACCTGAACCCTGTGAAATCAACAGGTGCACAAAAATGCCAGGTTGCGAAGATACACATACGCACAAGCACTTGTAGTGGTGGTTTTGTTGGTATCATAGCAACGGGAAAACCGTAAACAAAAGCAGGAAAATTGTAGATCACAGAATGAGTGCTTCATTCATATAGAAAATACGGTGAATTTAAGTAAGAGAAGAGGAAATGTCGTTCGAGAAGATACTCTACAAATACGAGGAACCGCACGGAATCGGCGACGTATACTTTATTTGGCAAAAGGCTTTGCTAGCGACTACAGGTACTGATGGTTCTGTGGCGCTGTACAATCGCCAGGGACAACTGGTGCAGCGCATTATACTTGCGGGGTAAGACAAGACCACATAAAATGTTCTTTATATCATATATTTATTTACATCACAATTATTCCGGTTAGGCTCTGTTCAGGATTTGCCTGGGACCATGAAGGGGATCTGCTGGGAATCATTACCAGCGGCTCCCCGAACATTACTCTCTGGGACTATGGTACGCAGGAGAAGATTAGCGTTGAAACTGGATTGCGAGATCCCCTCACGTGCATTTTGTGGTCAAAACAGCAGCAGCTGCTGGCCGTAGGCACGGGACGAGGAAACTTGGCTATCTACAATCACCGCAGTGGAAAGCGTCCGACCCCGGTGCTGGGTAAGCACAGCAAGCGAATAACCTGTGGCGCCTGGTCGGCACAAAATCTTCTCGCGCTTGGATCGGAGGACAAAAGCTTTTCGCTTAGCAACGAGGATGGCGACACTGTGCGTGTGGTCCAGCTGCGGGATGCACCCACCGATATGTATTTCGCGGAAATGGCAAATGATGATCGAATTGCTGGGGACAACGCAATCAGTATGATCATTGGAAAACGGACATTGTTCCTCTACTACTTACCAGACCCTGAAAGTCCCACAGAATTGGGATTTCAGAGTCGCTACGGTTCGCTACTTCAGCACAAATGGTTTGGAGACGGCTACATATTGCTGGGGTTCTCCAACGGCCATGTGGTGGCCATTTCCACCCACCCCAAAGACGTGGGACAAGAGCTTTGGCAGGTTAAGAATCATAAGGACACGCTGACAGGCTTGGCCTATTGCCCGACTTTGGATATCGTGGCCTCTTGTGGAGATGACAGGTAAGGAAATGACTTGATGGCTAAATACTGATAAAAATTCCATCCTACGATCCTCTGTCCACAGCATAAAAATCCACTCGATTACAAATCTGCAAGAAACCGAGCGCATCATCACAGTGCCGGATCATGCTGGTGTCCAAATGATCGATTGGTCACCGGATGGTCAACTACTGGCAGTAACCACGAATAGTGGCACGGTCTATATCTATGTAACCAAGCTCCCTCAAATATTTGCCGTCTCCGCCCCGCGGATCGTTATGCTCAGCAGTCTGGCAGAGGTTTCCATTTATGTATACGCGCCGGATAAGTCCAAGCCACTGCCCTTCCGATTGCCCCTGGAGGGAGAGCCCACTTTTATAGCTGTCGGCCCCTATAACTTCGCTGCTGGGATCGACAAGCATGTTTGGTTCTACGCTCTGGGAAGGACCCTGGGTGAAGAGCCCCGTCCGATGAGTGAGCGAGACTTCCCGCGGAATGTGTCAAGTATGAAGATGAATGCTGAGTACTGTGCAGCCCTCTGTCCGCCTCAGTTGATCCTGCAGGCTATTACCGCAGACAATCCCAATTGCAAGGACAAGCTACAGGCCACTTTTCCCAGCGCGCTCCCGAACATGCCCAACGATGCAGTGATCACATGTTTTGCTTTGAGTCAGGAACTGTTGGTATTTGCAACCGATGTGAGTGTTGGTCATAGTCATGTTCTCGTATTGCATTGCATCCATTTGTTTTTGTGTCTTTCAGATAGGTCACCTAGTATTCTACTCGCTAGAAAAATGGGACAGTTGTACGATCTACCGGCATAGCATGGGTATTCTCCAGCTTTTTATGGACATTGAAGGAACTAAGATCATTTTCATTGACGACCATGCTCAAGGATATCTTTTTCTGCCCGCGCTGGAGGAAGCCTTGCTCATACCGGATATTCCCAAGCAGTGCCTCGGCTGCCTTTGGGATCTCACGCAGCCGAACGTTTTCATTAGCTACGATGCTAGAATTGTGAACACCCACGTATTTGTTCGCCATTCCGTGCAGGGCACACACACCCTCAAGGTGGGCGAGTCCAAGCTGAATCCAGGGCAATGGCCGCTGCTACTCTGCGGCGGCGAAATGGCTCTCCACGTGGATGGCGGACAGTATGCCACGCAATCCCTCAGCACCCATGTGGTGAATCCCAGCAACAGCCAGATGGCTAACCTCCAACTGCTTTTACGCCTCAGAAACTATGACGAGGCGTACAAGCTGTGCGAGCAAATGAACTTGAGCAGCGCATGGCGGGAGTTTGGTGAACAGGCCACTTCTGATCTAGAGCCGGATATTGGTAAGATTATTGCTACTCATCATTTCCATAACATCCTGTTGTTGATCGACATCCAATTATTCATTAGCTATTCGGGCCTATCGACAATTGGGTGACGCAGCTCTGGTAAATGCGTTGGGTGAGCTCCGATACATGGAGGACCTGGACATGCTGATCGGATGCTGCTGCACGATTTTGGCTCAGTATGAGCAGGCCAAGGAACATATGCTCAAGGGCGTATATACAAGGGCTGCCTTGGAACTGTGTAGAGACCTCCTTCAATGGGATCAGGCTCTTCTTCTGGCGCATAAGCATGACCCGCAAGAGGTGCCCTACATAGCGAGGGAATACGCCCAGCAGCTGGAATTCACGTATGATATTTATCCGTATAAGAATAATCAAAGGTCATGATTTCCTTGTTTTCACTTTGCTTTCCAGTGGTAACTATGCGGATGCGCTATATCATTACGAGAAGGGTTACAAGGAGGATTTAATTAACGACAAGGATACCGATCAGTCTGCTACGATGGAAAGTACACCTGAGTTTGAGGAGCATGTACGCCTCTGCAAGATGGGCATTGCCCGAACTTCAATACGTGCCGGCGATTTTAGACGAGGCGTAAGACGTTTTATTTCTCTACAAAGCAAGAAAAAAATGCGAATTTACTTCTCCCTCAATAGATTCAATATGCCGTAGAGCTCCTGGATAAACAGCTTCTCTTCGATTGTGCAGAGTTATTGGCTACGGTCGGACATCTAACCGAGGCTGCGGGACTCTATGAGCGCGGAGGGTTTTACGATGAGGCCTGTGGCCACTACATAGCTCTGAAGATGTGGAATAAGGCTAACAATGTACTTTCCAAGGTGAAGAGCAGCAAATTGCATGCTGCCTATGCCAGGGCCAAAGAGAGTGACGGCCATTTCGAAGAAGCAATACGGTGCTATCGCATTGCGGGCGACTTGGATGCTTGCGTTAGGATTTACCTTGATCATTTGTGTGATCCTCATGCAGCCTCAGAGATTGTATTAGAATCACGATCGATGGACGCGGCAAAACTGCTGGCCAAGTTCTATCAGAAGATTGGAGATATTGAACAGGCTCTTCAGTTTCTCGTTATCTGCGGCTGTGTGGAGGAAGCCTTTGCTCTTGCCCAGCGGCACAACAAGCTGCGCCGGCATGGCGAACTCCTGGAACGCTACGAAAATGCGAAATCCTCCGATTATCTGGCCTTGGCTCACTACTTCGAAAGTGAGAAATATACATTGCAGGCTGGAAAGTATTACTTTTTGGCGCGTGAGTTTACCAAGGCCTTGAGATTTCTGCTGAAAGCCTCCGCGTTCAACAATGAGGAACAGTTGGCTCTCTCCCTGGCAATTGACTGTGTGGCTACGTCCAACAACGAGCAGCTGGCCTCGCAACTAATCGAGTTTCTCTTGGGTGAGGTTGATGGTGTTCCCAAGGATCCACGCTACCTGTTCCGCTTGTATATGGCTCGAAAGCACTATAAAGATGCAGCAAAGACGGCCGTGATAATCGCCAATCAGGAGCAGATCGCGGGAAACTACAAATCCGCTAGGGACCTCCTTTATTCCATGTACCAGGAGCTTCGTCGCAACAACCTCTCTGTTTCGGCCGAAATGCGGCACAATTTGATCCTGCTCCACCGTTACACGCTGGTCCGCATACATGTGAAGCTGGGTAATCATCTCCTGGCCGCCAAGCTCCTCGTTCAAGTGGCTGCCTGCATATCCCAGTTTCCAGAGCGTAAGAATGGAGTCGTTACTATTGTGTTTTGATTGATAGTTTAATTGCCTCTCCAGACATCATCCCCATTCTCACCTCCACGGTCATTGAGTGTCAACGGGCGGGTCTCAAGAAGTCTGCGTTCACCTATGCCTCCACGTTGATGCGTCCGGACTACCGCAATCAACTGGATACTCGTTATGCAAAGAAAATTGAATCTGTCGTCCGGAAAGCTCCCAAGGGCATTAAGCAGTTGCGGGATGAGATAGACGATGAGACCATGGAGTGTCCCATATGCGACTCCAATTTGGCCAATATGGAAGTGACGTGCTATAGCTGCAAGACTACGCTACCCATCTGCATAGCTACGGGTCAGCACATCATTAAAACCCTCATGACCTCCTGCCCGCAATGCGATTTTCTCTGCTTTCGTGCCGAGATGGAAAAGTGAGTTTAAACTGTTGTAAAGGTCCAGTGTGGATTACTATACTCCTTCTTTCAGAATACTCTCAGAGAATGGCGAGTGTCCCATGTGCGGGGAGCAAGTGGCCCCCGAGCAACTGCTGGATGTGGAAGACATACGTCCATACATCCTGGCCGCATCTTAGATCGAATGACTTTCTATAAGACTTGAACAAACAAATAGACTGCACAGCACCACAGAACACCAAATAATAGGTTTAAGTTATAAGCACAAATCTCACTTTATAAATCACAAGACGAATCTTTTATATAAATAAACAAGTAGTCGTACTCCGTAAAAGCACTAACCATACAATATATAGATACGACACTCCATACATTGAATTTAGTCGCACCAACAGGGCAGGCATCAGCTACCGGCCGAGTCGTGAGAGTGTATGTGTGCACATGCATTCTCACGTACTTTGCGTGTGTGGGTGTGACCACTGAACCGAAACGAATATATGTACGATTTCTATGGCATTTTGAAAATCCAAGGAAAAATAACGGAAAATATAACAAAAACATATGTATCACGAATGAAACAAAAACTGTTGTGGTAAAAAAAGGGAAGTTTTATTTTAGTACATATTTTATTAGAAAACTTCAATCAATATTTAATGTCTTATATCGTCAAACAATAGTTCGAAAATAGCTCAAATTTTCTGAAGGTTTCTGAAGTTACACTTTTTACCACATCTATTTCAGAGTATATGCTATACTTATCCGTATAA
Organism: Drosophila athabasca; assembly: GCA_008121215.1. NCBI lineage: Eukaryota > Metazoa > Arthropoda > Insecta > Diptera > Drosophilidae > Drosophila > Drosophila athabasca. The sequence continues at coordinate 2,978,765 of VMQQ01000022.1, read as the reverse complement.
TATACATAGTTATATCGGTGCTGCCACAGATCGAATTCCACCTGATATGCTTTGATAATCTGTGGCACCACCCCAACCCCACAGATTATGGGAATCCATTTGTGGTTCAATGGGATTTCTAAAACTTGCAAAATACTACACATGCATCTACTACTACAAATACTACCATTAACTGACCCATTTAAGAGTCGTTTATAGAGGATTCCAATACAGTTCCAGTATCCAGCGGATACAATATGTCCTGTATCCAGCGGATACCATTTGTGGCTATTGTGGTTCTTTAGGACGTTGATGTGCAATGACTGCACCATCAAGTGGCCTAAGCGACACTAGCAGATGGCTGGCCAACCGACCGAGGAGCGCTGCCGCATTTCGATTGGGAAGTATTACGCTTAATAAAACACCAAGTACTACGACGGTTAAATCTGAAAAAGAGCCCCCCAGTACGTGAAAGTGAAGCTTTTAAGAATTGCATAGAACTCCCATGATGTTGCATCCAAGACAAATATCCGACCCGACCCCACCTGAAACAATAATGTAACTATCATACCGGAATAAATCCACTGTTCAAAAACAAAAAGCATTTAAATGAAAAAGGAGTGCAAGAAGGAGATAATATAATATATAAAAGATAATAAATATAATATGATAATATATAGAAGGATAAATAAATAAATAAAATAAGAAAATATGTGAAAGGCAATCGAAAGAAGAAGGCGGAGATAATATAATATATATATGTGTCTGTATATGCTAAAAAGATAATAAATAAATAAAATAAGAAAATATGTGAAAGGCAATCGAAAGAAGAAACAGTATAAGGAGTAAACCAAAACAGAGAGACTCACCTGATCCCATAATCATAAAGTGAAGCGTTGAATATTACGTGCTATTTCCTTTTTTTGCATTGTTGTAGTTTGATGTTTGTCGTTTGCACACATAAACACAAAAACACACATAAAAAAAATCCAAAATTAATTATCACATGCACCTTGCCCTGCGTTTCGCTTGGCACTCCTTGCCGCCTTCTACTCCTTGCCGCTCCTTATAATATTGTTTCTTTTTTTATTTGCACTCGCACTCACATTATGCACTTAGAACCAATCATAAAACTTGGTTTGGTTGGCTTCACTTTCCATTTCAATTTTGTTATTTTTTATTTATTTATTTCAATTTATTTATAATTAATTTATTATTTATTTATTTCAATTTATTTATAATTAATTTATTATTTATTTATTTCAATTTATTTATAATTAATTTATTTCAATTTATTTATAATTAATTTATTATTTATTTATTTCAATTCACTTATTATAATTTATTTTTTATTATAATTTGATCACAGAGAAAGAATTTTAAATGTAGACCTGCGCACACAAAAGGCGCGCCGGCGCCTTCTATCTTGCCGCTCCGTTTAGTCTTTCTTTTGTATTTCACTCTCCCTCATAAAACTTTTGGTTGGTTGGTTTCACTTTTCATTTAAATTTGGTTATTTTGTAATTTTATTATAACTTAATACACTTTTTACTTTTCAGAATTTATTAATTGTTATTTAGTATTATAATAATTGATCACAGAATAATAATTTAAATTTTTGGCCGGCGCGCGATTTGCCGTCGGTAAACACACGATTTGATTTTCCGTTTTTATGACCGCTTGCAATGGGTGGGGGTGGGAGGAGACTGAGCGCAGCGATAAGAATGCAGCGGCAGGTAGCCGCACTGAGAGAGCTTTACTTCTAATTTCAGTGAAGAAGAAAAAGAACAAGAGAAAATCGTCCGCGGAGAGAATCGTCGCTCACAACTGCTGCTAGGCAGACTCAAGGTATACTAAACAAGGTAGGCTTATTGGCTCGCTCGCTCTCTGTGTTTAACTACATAAATTTCAGTCTGCCTGCAGCAGTTGCGAGCGAAGCATCTCTCGTCTCTCTCTCTCTCTCTCTGCTGTCATTTTGAATAACTACTTATTCCTCTCTATAAGCCTACCTTGTTTAGTATACCTTGGGCAGACTGAAATTTAAGAAGTAAAAGAGAGGGCGAGAGAGCGAGTGCGGCTACCTTGTTAAGTATGCCTTGGGTGCCGGTGATCACAGATAACGAATGTAGGTCAAGGGCTCGCTCTCGCTCTCTTACTCAGTTTATCTTTTGCTATTAGCTCGCTGCTAAATTACCATGCCTCTGTATCGGCAGCAATTACTTTGAAGAGTTCTTCTCTTTGATGCTCTCTTCCTATGCTTATGCATTGTAAGGGTGATTTTAATTATTGCGTTATTTTGTCTTTGGCGTATGCAATGTTGTTGTTGTTGCTTGCATGGGTGGAAGACGGAAAATGCGTGGATGTATACATAAGTCAACTTGACCATAGAAAAAATATTTTAATGTGAATAGCTATGTATATTTGATCCATCTCTTCAGTGCAGGTAATGCAGGGCAGACAATTAAGAGCGCACCTTTGCTGAAATAATCTGAAAGCGGCTTTTTGCAATAGGGATTTGTGTTTGCTGTTGTTGCTTTGGCTTCTTATCTGTTTGGGGCGGGGGGAGATGGGAAACGAGCGACAAAAAACTGTAACAATTTAAATAGTTCTTTTGTTTTATTCTCTTTTCCTACTGCATGTGGGGACAGTACAATGCCCTGAAGTGGGGGCGCTTCAGTAAGAGCATCTTTGCTTTTGCATTATGTGAGTTCTTGTAATTGTTTTTTTGCTTTGGCGTACGCGTCGTTGTTGTTGCTGCCTGTCAATGCTTTTACATATGTATGTACATATGTACATAGGTGGAATGGAAGAAGGGGAGTGAGTGGATGACGTAAGTCAGCTTGACCATAGAACAAATATTTTAATGTGAAGAGTTATATTTGGTTCCCTCTCTTCACTGCGGGTAGTGCAGGGCAGACAATTAAGAGCGCACCTTTGCTGAAATAATCTGAAAGCGGCTTTTTGCAATAGGGATTTGTGTGTGTTGTTGTTGTTTTGGTTTGTGCTCTTTATGGGGAGGGGGAGATAAGCCACGAAAATTTGTAATAATTTGAATATTTCTTATATTTGATGATTTCCTCCTACAGCATGTGGTGTGGGTATAATGCTCTAAAGCGGGGGCAAAAGTTAAGAGAGCAGTAGCGGCCTAGGCTTTTACATTGTAGAGAGTATTTGTAATTTTTTTTTGGCGTTGGCGTATGCATCGCTGTTGTTGTTGCCTGCCAATTCTTTACATGGGTGGGAATGGGAGACGGCGAGTGCGTGGATGACGTAAGTCAGACCATAGAACTAATATTTTAAAGTGAAGAGTTAAATTTGATCCCTCTCTTCACTGCAGGTAATGCCCTGAAGCACGGCAAACAATTAAGAGCGCAGCTTTTCCTAGAGAATCTAAGAGCGGCTATTGCAATGGAGTTTTTGTGTTTGTGGGTTTTTTTTTTTAAGAAAAAATACCCAAAAAATGGCGAAAAAAAATAGCACCACTAGCACTTTTCTTAGTGAAGCTTCTGTATTTCTCAAAATTGTCTTTGTAAAAGGCACGTATTCATTAGTTTTGACTAAGATTTCATTGTTTCTGTCATAAAAGTTAATAATAATCATTACAATGGGACGTGGAAAGCACTGCACTGCGGAGATGAGAGATCTGACCAAAAAACTGATATTAAACGGAAAAACGTACAGAAAAGTTGGTCGATTGGTATGATATTCCAATAAAATGATTAAAAACGTCTTAAACTATGAAGAAAAGGCTGAAACACGCGGACGAAAACGATTTATGGCCCTCTTCATGGCAATAGACGGATTCGTCAGAGAAAGAAGGTTCCTTTAGGTCAGCTACCGAGCTTAAAGAAGAGCTTAAAATAAATGCGATGGATCAAAAAGTTAGTACATATCTTAGCCAACATAATATAAAAGTCTGCAGCCCAAGAAAGATACCACTTTTAAACGCGACACATATTACTAAGCACATGAGGTTAGGCAGTGTTCAAGCAAATCGGACATCCCAACAATGGACGAATATTCTATGGTCAGATGAGTCCAAAGTGGATATGTTTGGTGGAAAAGGATCTCGATCATACGTTAGAGGTCCAAGGAAAGTAGAATACAAACTTTAGTACACCACAAAAACCGATAAGTATGGAGGGTATAGTGTAATGGTATGGGCCTGCTTTTTCCACTATGAAGTAGGTACACTAGGCTGGATAAAAACATCATGGATTAGCACGTGTAGGTGAATATCGTGGATACAGTAATGCTACCCTTTGCAGAATATGAAAATCCGCTCGTATGGGTCTTTTAACAGAACTGTGACTCCAAACACACCAACAAGAAAGCAAAGGAATGTGTTATGGCAAACTATGTGAACGTTTTGGAGTGGCCTGCTCAGTCACCTGACCTGATCCCATCAAAAATCTGTGGCCCTACGTCAAGAAGTGTACGGGTAGGCTTGTAGCTGGGAGTTTTTTTGTCCGCCGAAAGGTAGGCACTGCCTGATGAGCGGCGAATGCCAAATGCTCTGTAAGAGGTTGTCAGAGAGGGCCATGAGATGAAGAGAGGGTCATGGAGAGGTCATGGTTTCGCAACGAACTGAGCGGGGTTCGAAGTCGAAATTCGGTGAGGGGGAGCCTATAAGTAGAGGTCAGAGGGACGCCATTAGGCGAAATCGGCTTGATTTTGGTGCCAAGAAGAGACGAAATTAAATATCTGTAATACCAGTGGAAAAAAAAAGAAAGAAAGGTGGAAATAATTGTGCAAAAGCCAAAACCGGCAAAGTGCGTCGGGAGGAAAGGATACAGAGGTCACCGCTTGGGGTAAGAGTAGTTGACGATGTCATGGAAAGGGCTTAGTAATGATGGTGGGGCATTTCAGGCAGAAGTTGGAGGGGGCTCGTCTTCCACGACCAGCTGAAGCGGAATTCGCCGGAGCTTTGGGTCGAGCAGAGGGTCGAGCAAAGGAAAGGCGAAGCAGTGCCGGCAGAAAGCGGCCGCTTCAACTAACGCTCCGGACGCGAGTGAGCTCGTGCGGGAAGGGAAGCGAAAGCAGCAACAAAGCGCCCATCACGTTCGAATAATTTCTTCAAGATCGTTCACATTCAAAAAAAAAGGAAAAACTTTCATCATAATCTGGTCGCCGTAGATGTTACATCAAAGAAAGAAACAGCGTTCATCATTACATGAAAACCCAAAGCGGCTGCATGTGATGCTTTAAGCTAGTGTTCACCAACTATCCTCTTTCTTCTATCAAGCTCTTTCTCTCACTGCAATCTCCCTTTTCATTTCTTTTCTTTTCTTTTCCCCACCTCCCTTTTTCCCTTGAGCGCAAGCGCCAACGCACCGGTACTGGCAAGTACCGGTGATAGCAAAAGAAAGAGAAAATAAAGAAAGAGAAGAACATCGAGCGAAAGGCAGTGCAGCGGGCGCTAACGGCTGGTGGCTAGGGAGAAACGGATGGGAGATAAAAAGAGATCGAGATAGTTGATTTGCCAAATGTGTGTAGTGATAAGCAGGTGAACCTTCTTTTTTTTCTTTGTGCATGTTATTTTCACAGATCCGGACCCAATCGGAAGCGCTTCGTCGATGGAGGTTCCCGTAAGTGATTGAATAATAAATGTTAAGTTATCCCCACATATTCTTGGTGGCAAATGAACACATAAAAAAAAAAAATAAATATATAGAAAAGGAGAAGGGCACGGTTGTCACCGGCACACACATAGCAAACAAAGCAACAAGAAAGAAAAAGGGCTTTAACGCCGTGTGCTTATAAGCAATCGGTTGCCGTCTGTTTCTCCCCTGCGTGGGCATCCGTGTTGGCCAGAGAGGCTGGTATGTTTTGCAATTTGCATCGGCATTTCACTATATTATCCGTTGGCCTTAACTCTATGCTCATATTCCTCTATGCCATAAATACCTTTCTTCACTTTTCCACTCTTTTTAAATTTAAGATCGATTTAACATCCGGGGGAAAACTCTTGGGATTAGCTAGTATGAGGGGAAACATAATTTTAGTCATAAGAATCAGTGGCGAACGCAGGGGGGGGGTTTTGGGGGTTCAAACCCCCCCCGAAATTGTAGGGAAATTAGAAAATCGAATTCATAGGTATGAACTTCAAAATAAAGAACTATGTAGCTGTTTACGGTGAAAAGGTGGATATTTCAAAATGCCGCAAATTTCAGCTTCTGCAACATTAATCAACATCGTATCAACTGAGTGTGAAATAAAATTTATAGTCGAACCCCCCGAAAAAATTTTCTGCGTTTGCCCCTGATAAGAATACAATAAATATTATAATGTTTGTGTAAAAGATAGAGTTTGATCTCCTACAGCAGGCCCCTGTAGGTCCCTCACGCAAAGGGGTCTTGTACAGTTTAAAAAAATGCGGTACTTGGCACAACAAGACCAAGGTAGGGTGGGCGTCAGTGGCTCCTCATGACCAGCAGAGGAGTCGGTTCGTTGTCCGTTACCCAATGCAGTTGACGTCTTTTGTTTTAGGTGTTGTACTTTGTCCGGTGTTAGTTGGCTCTGTTTAGACACGCATTAATATTAAAGTAATTATACGTAGGCTTCAGCTAGAGGAACTGAAAGAACACCACACTCGTGGCCGACGAGCCAGTAGCCGGAAAAAGATAGCGTGTCATCCTCAAGCTGAGGGAACCATCTTGCCTACTCCGTGGTTGCACGTTACAATTATAATTATTTTTGGCGCCCAACGTGGGGCCACACTTTTGGGTAGGAATTTAAAATTTGTACTTAGAGGTGTGGTTCACAACCAATGGCCTAAAACAAACTTTTAAAATCTTTCCTTCAAATTTTCCAGTTGTAGGCGTCTATTCGATTATCTTCGGATAAGATTTAGGAAACGGTCTAAAAGTTTTCCGATGTCTTGAAGGAGATGATATAGAAGAGACCCAAATCGCGTCCGCTGTCATTCAGTTCTCATCCGATTCTTAGGAATACCGGTAAAAATAAAACCCCAGGGTATTTTTCCGGGCCATGATTCGATAGGTTCTGAGTGAATCTCACTCCTTTCCGTACAAAGAGCCTGACTGTTAGATACTTAGGAATACCACTAGAATAGCGTTAAGACGTTGTCTGTGGTCCTTGTCAATGCAGTTTAAACTCAATGTACTACTCATCTTTTTATGCTTGAGGGACGAGAGGGCAAATCAACCGTTTGGATTTACAGGGGCTGCATTCGGCTGGAAAGCATCTCTGACCACGGCTGATGTCATCAAGTACCTCAGCACTATCTTAACTGTTTTGGCAACTCGGGACAGCTACTAGTGTGAGCGAAGTAGTAGACGCAGTTGGACGCAGGTGCGCAGAATTTATATTCTCCCCTGCCCACGGCTTAGGTGTTCCGACTTGCCATTTTCCTCTTTAGCTGTATTTGGTGTAATCAATTCGGATAACAAAGGGAGGCCCTGCAGGGAGCTGGGCTAACAAGGAGATCAGACATTTAGGACATTTTATTATATATTTTCTTGTGGGAACTTTTAAGGTCGAGAATTGCATGTGTTTATCGTTGTGTGTTTTCATTTATTTTAATTTTTTATTATTTATTTAATCAATATTCAACTTTGAATTCACTTTTAAATTGGTTTCAATATATTTATATTTTTTTAGTTAAGCATTTCCTCTGAGTTTAGCATAGAATTGTAGTATAGGTGGGTAAGGATGGGATTGGATCGGTCTGATGATGAGGGGGCAGGCCCTTCTACTGCTTGTTGCAAGTTGTGCAAGATCCAAATAGACCCCGAAGACAGATATAAAACCCCATGTCAACATGAGTTCCACAAATCATGCATGCGAACGTACCTCAAGACCCAATCGACCTGCCCAGTTTGCAATGCGGCTTGTGTTGCAACGCCAACGACGGCTCTGCCTCCTCTGGTTCCTGGGAAAACCAGGCAGCAGACAAGACAAGTTCTTGCGGCAGGCAGCATTCAATCCCAAGAGGGATCGGAGGGTCAAGAGTATAGGTCCAATCAAGTGTCAGGGGAGATTGCTGCGGCCATAAAAATCATGCAGAGTGAACTTCTTACGAATCTAACGGAGAAGATGGCTCAGATGATAAGCACCACTGTGGAAGCTCGCATAGCCTTCCATGCGCAAACTCCGCAGCCATCACTAGGGAGTCGTGATAGAAACACTCCATTGAATCAGCTGCTAGAAATTCCCGAGGGAAACCAGGATGCACATTTTAGCTTCCAACCTCGGCATTCTCCTTCGAGATCCGCAGTCTCTGACTTGGCTCAAAGGCCTGATAAGGTGGGCCACATAATGAACAATTGGAAGCTTCACTTTTCGGGAGCATCAGACTCCTTGAGCGTGGACTCATTTATTTACCGAGTTGAGGCCCTTACCCATCAGACGTTGGAGGGAAATTTCATGGTGTTGTGCAGCAATGCAAATACCTTGTTTGAAGGAAGGCATCTGATTTTTACTGGAGGTATCACAAGGCAGCTGGTGCGGTGCGGTGGCTGGAGCTGTGCGAGGCATTGAGGAAGCAGTTCAGAGATAGCCGGACAGACGTGGACATCAGACAGATGATTCGCGATAGGAAGCAGAGAGAAAAAGAGACGTTCGAGGTATTTTTCGATGCAATCCAAAGGCTGACCGACAAATTAGAGCAGCCTCTTTCACATAAAACTTTGGTCGAAATCGTTCGTCGGAATTTGCGGCCGGAGATACAGCATGAGATCCTGAATCAGAAAATAGACTCAATTGAAGTATTGCGAGACATATGTAGGAGACGGGAATGTTTTTTGGAAGAAGTGCGTCGGACACATGGCTACCAGAAACCTGCTCCATTTCGAAAGCAAATCTCGGAGCTGGTGGAGGATGCTTTAGGAGAAGATGCGGAATAGTTTTCGGAGTCGGAGTTTGGGGAGGAAATAGCAGCAGTGTCCTTGGTTTGTTGGAATTGTCGGAAGGAGGGACACCGATACCATGACTGCGTAGCCAAACGGAAAGTATTCTGTTTCGGTTGCGGAGCGCCCAATACGTACAAGCCGTCGTGCAAGAAATGTCAAAAAAACATCAAGGAGAACTCGGCAGATTCTCGTCGGCTGACCGGTGTTCCGCAAAGGGGGTCGGCGAGACAGGACCAGACTTAGCAAGAGGCAAACTGTTAGAAGTGTGTCATGGGGGTCTTAGAGAGTTAGAGCCACCGATGGCAGTATGGCACACGAGGTTGGCCGAGATTGAGAAGATGGCAACCCCAGTGGAAATTGTTAAGTCAAGGAGGTTGACCAGAAATGCGCGGCGGATAAAGGCCCACTTTAAGTCTCTAAAAACCATAAATGAGATAAGGAAAAAGGAAGGAGATAAGAGGCCTTATGCCGAGGTTAAGTTAATGGATAGAACTATAATAGGATTGTTAGACACCGGCGCCGGAATGAGTTGCGTGGGGGGTCAATTAGCTAAGGAAATAGTATGTAGAAAGAAGCCATTCAAAGTATTGTCGGCCAATGCTTTCACGGCAGATGGAAAAAAGCAGCAAATACTAGGTAAATTAACAATTAAGATAGAATATCGAGGGGATACTAAGAGTATAGAGCTATTTATAATTCCTAAATTAAGCCAAGATTTATACTTAGGCATAGATTTTTGGTCACTCTTTAATTTATTACCGTCCGAATGGGAGATTTCTGAAATTTCTGAGGGTGCGGAGGTTCATACCCTTACCTCTGCTCAGGAATCGGCGTTGAACCAAGTGATTTCGCTATTTCTATCATTCGGTGTGTCGGGTCTGGGAAAGACAGAGATGATTTCGCATTCCATCGACGTGGGAAATGCTAAGCCCATAAAGCAGAGGCATTTCTCAGTCTCACCGGCTGTTGAGAAACTTCTATACAGCGAGGTCGATAGGATGCTGAAGTTAGGGGTGATTGAGGAGTCAGGAAGCGCTTGGTCTTCTCCGGTGGTTCTCGTGCAAAAGCCAGGAAAAGCCCGGCTCTGTCTAGACAGTCGGAAGGTAAATGCGGTGACAGGGAAAGATGCGTACCGTTGCCCCAAATTGAGGGAATCTTGAGTAGATTGCCTAAGGCGGAATATGTAACCAGCCTAGATTTGAAAGATGCATTTTGGCAAATACCTTTGGAGAGGGCGTCAAGGGACAAAACGGCATTTACTATACCAGGGAGGCCGCTATACCAATACAAGGTCATGCCCTTCGGCTTGTGCAACGCCTCGCAAACAATGTCCAGGCTCATGGACAAGGTGATACCGCTACTCTCCGGAATCAGGTGTTTGTCTATTTAGATGACCTGTTGGTCATCTCTGATACGTTTCCCTCGCATCTGGAGTGTTGCGTTCGGTGGCAGATCACATTCGTTGCGCAGGGCTGACCATAAATATAGAGAAGAGCAAGTTCTGTAGAAGATCGGTAAAACATCTTGGGCACATAATTGGAGATGGAGGTATTCGAACAGATCCGGAAAAAATCTCCGCCATTACTAGGTTTCCGCTCCCAAAAACACTTCGAGCGCTGAGGAGTTTCCTTGGAATGGCCGGATGGTATAGGAAATTCATCCATGACTACGCATCGTTATCCGCCCTTTAACAGACTTGCTGAAGCAGAAGAAGAAATTTACCATGTCCCAGGAAGGCATAGAGGCTTTCGAGAAATTGAAAGAAACAATGTGCAAGGCTTCAGTTTTGAGAAGTCCTGACTTTGGGAAGCCTTTCTTTATACATTGCGATGCGAGCAACACGGGAGTGGGTGGTGTGCTGGTCCAAAAGACGGAGGAAGGGGATGAGATGCCGATTGCATTCGTGTCTAAGAAACTGAATAAAGCCCAGCGCAACTATACCGCAACCGAGCTAGAGTGCCTGGCGGCTTTAGTATGCATAAAAAAGTTAAGAGCATATGTCGAAGGTCATCAATTCACCGTGATTACAGATCATGCATCATTAAAGTGGTTGATGTCCCAAAATTATCTGCATTCGAGGTTGGCTCGGTGGGCGCTCAAGTTGCAATGCTTTAAGTTTAGCATCGAGCATCGAAAGGGGACACAGAATGTAGTTCCAGATGCGTTATCAAGGGTACACCAAGATGAGATTGCAGCAGTAGATAAAAGTAATGGGCTCCTGGTTGATCTAGAATCCCCTCACTTCAGAGATGAAGGATATCTCGAACTAGTCGATCGGGTAAAGAGCAATCAGGAACGACTGCCAGACGTGAAGGTGGTTGGTAATTTAGTCTACCGAAGGGCTGAGCATGCAAATGGCGACTTACTTCATGACACGTTTGCGTGGAAGTTGTGGGTGCCTAGGGGATTGGTCAGTGAGGTTTTGAAGCAGTCACATGATGAGCCGTTAGCTTCGCATGGGGGCATTCATAAGACCCTGGAGCGTGTCCGTCGCTATTACTTTTGGCCAGGATTGGTTAGCGACGTCAAAGCGTACGTGAGCAACTGCAGCGAGTGTAAGACCACAAACGCGCCGAACTTTACCTTACGACCACCGATGGCAAAGCCGGCCGAATCTCAAAGATTCTTTCAACGACTGTATGTCGACTTTCTGGGTCCGTATCCAAGATCTCGAAGTGGTCACGTCGCTATTTTTATTGTGTTGGACCATTATTCCAAATTTGTATTCCTCAAAGCCGTCAAGAAGCTGAAAGCTGAAGTGGTTATTAAATACTTGCGGGAGGACCTCTTTCATACATTTGGTGTACCAGAAACCATAGTGTCCGATAATGGATCCCAGTTTAGAGCGGAGAAATTCCAGGACCTTTTAAAAAGCCATCGTATCTCTCATACCTTGACGGCAGTACACGCACCACAGGCAAATGCATCCGAGAGAGTCAATCGCTCAGTGATTGCCGCTATAAGAGCGTTTGTGCGGCCGAATCAAAAGGATTGGGACGAGAAGTTGAGCAGCATTTGTTGCGCGCTGAGATCTGCCATCCACTCGGGAATAGGAGCAACGCCGTATTACATGGTGTTTGGTCAGCAGATGATCACCTCTGGGGGCACATACTCTTTATTGAGATCATTAGAGATGTTGGAAGATAGGGCGGTAACTTTTACAAGAGAAGACTCGATGGAAGTGGTCCGAAAGAAAGCACTGGAGGTGATGGGTAAGCAAAATGCTCGTAATGAGAAGCAGTACAATCTGAGGTCGAGAGAGGTAGTGTACCAGGTTGGGCAGGAGGTGTATAGGAGGAACTTTAAGCAAAGCAACTTCCAAACTGGGTACAATGCTAAGCTTGGCCAAGCTTTCGTAAAGGCTAGAGTCCGGAAAAAGCTTGGAAACTCGCTTTATGAGTTGGAAGATCTGCAGGGCCGAAGCATTGGGAAGTACCACGGGAAGGACCTCAGGCAATAGCAGCTACAAGCGAATCATCCTTGTGAGCCTTCGGCACCCCAAGTCTGATTTTGGCCGGGGGAGTTGTACGGGTTGGCTTGTAGCTGGGGTTTTTTTGTCCGCCGAAAGGTAGGCACTGCCTGATGAGCGGCGAATGCCAAATGCTCTGTAAGAGGTTGTCAGAGAGGGCCATGAGATGAAGAGAGGGTCATGGAGAGGTCATGGTTTCGCAACGAACTGAGCGGGGTTCGAAGTCGAAATTCGGTGAGGGGGAGCCTATAAGTAGAGGTCAGAGGGACGCCATTAGGCGAAATCGGCTTGATTTTGGTGCCAAGAAGAGACGAAAATTAAATATCTGTAATACCAGTGGAAAAAAAAAAGAAAGAAAGGTGGAAATAATTGTGCAAAAGCCAAAACCGGCAAAGTGCGTCGGGAGGAAAGGATACAGAGGTCACCGCTTGGGGTAAGAGTAGTTGACGATGTCATGGAAAGGGCTTAGTAATGATGGTGGGGCATTTCAGGCCAGAAGTTGGAGGGGGCTCGTCTTCCACGACCAGCTGAAGCGGAATTCGCCGGAGCTTTGGGTCGAGCAGAGGGTCGAGCAAAGGAAAGGCGAAGCAGTGCCCGGCAGAAAGCGGCCGCTTCAACTAACGCTCCGGACGCGAGTGAGCTCGTGCGGGAAGGGAAGCGAAAGCAGCAACAAAGCGCCCATCACGTTCGAATAATTTCTTCAAGATCGTTCACATTCAAAAAAAAAGGAAAAACTTTCATCATAATCTGGTCGCCGTAGATGTTACATCAAAGAAAGAAACAGCGTTCATCATTACATGAAAACCCAAAGCGGCTGCATGTGATGCTTTAAGCTAGTGTTCACCAACTATCCTCTTTCTTCTATCAAGCTCTTTCTCTCACTGCAATCTCCCTTTTCATTTCTTTTCTTTTCTTTTCCCCACCTCCCTTTTTCCCTTGAGCGCAAGCGCCAACGCACCGGTACTGGCAAGTACCGGTGATAGCAAAAGAAAGAGAAAATAAAGAAAGAGAAGAACATCGAGCGAAAGGCAGTGCAGCGGGCGCTAACGGCTGGTGGCTAGGGAGAAACGGATGGGAGATAAAAAGAGATCGAGATAGTTGATTTGCCAAATGTGTGTAGTGATAAGCAGGTGAACCTTCTTTTTTTTCTTTGTGCATGTTATTTTCACAGATCCGGACCCAATCGGAAGCGCTTCGTCGATGGAGGTTCCCGTAAGTGATTGAATAATAAATGTTAAGTTATCCCCCACATATTCTTGGTGGCAAATGAACACATAAAAAAAAAAAAATAAATATATAGAAAAGGAGAAGGGCACGGTTGTCACCGGCACACACATAGCAAACAAAGCAACAAGAAAGAACGAGGGGGAACGTTGTGAGCCGCGGCAAAGGCCGCGGCTCTACCTTATACCCGGTACTCAGTCAGTATACACATACATATGTACATACATATATGAGCTTGCGATTTATGCAATTTATTATATGTTCGCAAAAGGGACAAATTAAATTTTGGGCAAAAAATAATATTTCAAAAAATGAAGTCAAATCATTTTTGGAATATTATACATGTTTTCAATTTTGTTTGCATATGCTTTTTACATCTGCTTCTAAATTTCTACATGACATGTATAACTACATATTTGAGACGTACAAGTGTGTACGAGAGAGAGAGGGAATGAGTCAGCGCTTGGCAGGCGTTGCGTAGCCACTGAAATTTAATTTGTTTCTTCTGGCCATAATATTGATTTGACCTGATCCATATTTGGCACTCTGGTAGATATGGTAATTTTCCATGATTCTGCGTTTTTGGTTTTCATTTATCTTAAAAATTGTGGATTCCACAGATTTTCGTTCTTTGTGGGGGCGGAAAGGGGCGTGGCAAAATTTTGAAATACACTTGTGCTGGTTCGATATCACAGGAGCTTGGATAGAAAGTTTGCTTGCTCTAGCTCTTATAGTCTCTGAGATCTAGGCGCTCATTTAGACGAATAGGCAAAACAGACAGGGTCGCGTGTGAGAGAGAGCGAGAGGGAATGATGACTTTCGAAATGGTTTTCTTCATATTAGCTATAATAATGACGCGATCTGATCCAGATTCAACACTCTCATAGAAATGTTCATTCTCTATGATTCTGCGTATTTAGTTTTCTTGTATCTTCAAAATTGTGCATGCCACAGACTTTCGTCCTTTGTGGGGGCGGAAGGGGGCGGGGCGAAATTTTGAAATACATTTGGAGTAGTGTGATGACAGAGGAGACTGGATACAAAACTTGGTTGCTCTAGCTTTAATAGTCCCTGAGATATAGACGCAAATGAAGACGGACAGACGGACGGACGGACGGACGGACGGACGGACGGACGGACGGACAGACAGACATGGCTATATCGACTCGGCTATTGATGCTGATCAAGAATATATATACTTTATGGGGTCGGAAACGCTTCCTTCTGGGCGTTACACACAACCGTTATCCCCACAAATCTAATATACCCTTAAACTCTTCGAGTACCGGGTATAAAAATGCGGTACTTGGCACAACAAGACCAAGGTAGGGTGGGCGTTAGTGGCTCCTCATGACCAGCAGAGGAGTCGGTTCGTTGTCCGTTACCCAATGCAGTTGACGTCTTTTGTTTTAGGTGTTGTACTTTGTCCGGTGTTAGTTGGCTCTGTTTAGACACGCATTAATATTAAAGTAATTATACGTAGGCTTCAGCTAGAGGAACTGAAAGAACACCACACTCGTGGCCGACGAGCCAGTAGCCGGAAAAAGATAGCGTGTCATCCTCAAGCTGAGGGAACCATCTTGCACTATCGAATCACTTTGGGTATAAATTAAAGAGTCCTGGTCCTAAAACGATGCCAGGACTTGATTGATTCCATGCCAAGACGCTATGCAGCTGTTATTGCCAAAAAAGGACATTGTACTAAATGTTAAATGATAATTATAGATTTAGTAATAATCGTTCAAAATAGTTAACTAAGGAATTCGTTACTTTTTGGTCACTATTTTGTTTTTAATTCAATTTTTGAAAAGTGGTGCTATTATTATACCCGGTACTCAAAGAGTTTAAGGGTATATTAGATTTGTGGGGATAACGGTTGTGTGTAACGCCCAGAAGGAAGCGTTTCCGACCCCATAAAGTATATATATTCTTGATCAGCATCAATAGCCGAGTCGATATAGCCATGTCTGTCTGTCCGTCCGTCCGTCCGTCTGTCCGTCCGTCCGTCTGTCCGTCTGTCCGTCTTCATTTGCGCCTATATCTCAGAGACCATTTAAGCTAGAGCAACCAAGTTTTGTATCCAGTCTCCTCTGTGATCACACTACTCCAAATGTATTTCAAAATTTCGCCCTGCCCCCTTCCGCCCCCACAAAGGACGAAAGTCTGTGGCATGCACAATTTTAAAGATACAAGAAAACTAAATACGCAGAATCATAGAGAATGACCATTTCTATCAGAGTGTTGAATCTGGATCAGATCGGATTATTATTATAGCTACAATGAAGAAAACCATTTCGAAAGTCATCATTCCCTCTCGCTCTCTCTCACACGCGACCCCATCTGCTTTGCTTATTCGTTTAAATGAGCGCCTAGATCTCAGAGACTATAAGAGCTAGAGCAAGCAAACTTTCTATCCAAGCTTCTGTGATATCGAACCAGCACAAGTGTATTTCAAAATTTTGCCACGCCCCTTTCCGCCCCCACAATAGACGAAAATCTGTGAAATCCACAATTTTTAAGATAAATGAAAACCAAAAACGCAGAATCATGGAAAATTACCATATCTACCAGATTGCCGAATATGGATCAGGTCAAGTCAATATTATGGCCAGAAGAAACAAATTAAATTTCAGTGGCTACGCAGCGCCTGCCAAGCGCTGACTCATTCCCTCTCTCTCTGTCGCAAACACTTGTACGTCTCAAATATGTAGTTATACATGTCATGTAGAAATTTAGAAGCAGATGTAAAAAGCATATGCAAACAAAATTGAAAACATGTATAATATTCCAAAAATGATTTGACTTCATTTTTTGAAATATTATTTTTTGCCCAAAATGTAATTTGTCCCTTTTGCGAACATATAATAAATTGCATAAATCGCAAGCTCATATACATATGTATGTACATATGTGTATACGACTGAGTACCGGGTATAAGGTAGAGCCGCGGCCTTTGCCGCGGCTCACAACGTTCCCCCTCGTTTTTTTTGCCTAATTTGATCACTTTCAAGGAATTTTCTTAAATAACTTAAAAACGTTAAAAAGGAAGACGATTTTTTTTATATTCATATGTTTATAAGAGTCTTCCATTTCTAAAAATGTGCTTAAAGTTTCCTTAAAGTTAAAATTGTGAGTTTGGCAACTATTTAAAAGTTGCTTGTGGTGGTGGTGCTATTATTTTTTTCGCAGCTGTACATATCTTAGCTTTCGATGTGTCAAATTCATTCCACTCTAGCGCGCTGAAGTTGTCGGATCCTGTTCGTGCTCTGCTCTGCTCTGCTCCTTCACTTGATCATTTTTCTGCGCCATTTTGACACAGAATCCGGAAAGCCCTCACACTCCCCTCCCCCACACACACACGAACACATCTGCAGTCTGCCAGAGGCAACTCACATACCCCTACCAATGTCCTGCCCCTTCAATTTTCCACATCCTGCAGTGGAGAATGCAAAATCAGAAAAAGCTCAAAATATTGCGGCAGTAGGATATTTTTATACCCGGTACTCGAAGAGTTTAAGGGTATATTAGATTTGTGGGGATAACGGTTGTGTGTAACGCCCAGAAGGAAGCGTTTCCGACCCCATAAAGTATATATATTCTTGATCAGCATCAATAGCCGAGTCGATATAGCCATGTCTGTCTGTCCGTCCGTCCGTCCGTCCGTCCGTCCGTCCGTCCGTCCGTCTGTCCGTCTTCATTTGCGTCTATATCTCAGGGACTATTAAAGCTAGAGCAACCAAGTTTTGTATCCAGTCTCCTCTGTCATCACACTACTCCAAATGTATTTCAAAATTTCGCCCCGCCCCCTTCCGCCCCCACAAAGGACGAAAGTCTGTGGCATGCACAATTTTGAAGATACAAGAAAACTAAATACGCAGAATCATAGAGAATGAACATTTCTATGAGAGTGTTGAATCTGGATCAGATCGCGTCATTATTATAGCTAATATGAAGAAAACCATTTCGAAAGTCATCATTCCCTCTCGCTCTCTCTCACACGCGACCCTGTCTGTTTTGCCTATTCGTCTAAATGAGCGCCTAGATCTCAGAGACTATAAGAGCTAGAGCAAGCAAACTTTCTATCCAAGCTCCTGTGATATCGAACCAGCACAAGTGTATTTCAAAATTTTGCCACGCCCCTTTCCGCCCCCACAAAGAACGAAAATCTGTGGAATCCACAATTTTTAAGATAAATGAAAACCAAAAACGCAGAATCATGGAAAATTACCATATCTACCAGAGTGCCAAATATGGATCAGGTCAAATCAATATTATGGCCAGAAGAAACAAATTAAATTTCAGTGGCTACGCAACGCCTGCCAAGCGCTGACTCATTCCCTCTCTCTCTCGTACACACTTGTACGTCTCAAATATGTAGTTATACATGTCATGTAGAAATTTAGAAGCAGATGTAAAAAGCATATGCAAACAAAATTGAAAACATGTATAATATTCCAAAAATGATTTGACTTCATTTTTTGAAATATTATTTTTTGCCCAAAATTTAATTTGTCCCTTTTGCGAACATATAATAAATTGCATAAATCGCAAGCTCATATATGTATGTACATATGTATGTGTATACTGACTGAGTACCGGGTATAAGGTAGAGCCGCGGCCTTTGCCGCGGCTCACAACGTTCCCCCTCGTTTTTTAATATTAATAAGTTTATTATTTCTTGTTTATTTTTTATGTTCTATTTTTCACATGTATGTACATATGTACAAATATTTAATAGATTTAATTCTAGGCGGGGAATATGGATGTGACTTAATTATTGAAAAGTTTTTAAATTAAGTCATATCAAGTCGACTCAAAGGTCAGATTAATTTTTGACCCCATTACAGGTGTAATGGCCTCCTCGTGGTGTTCCCTGGGTACCGATCTTCAATCGGGAGCCAATTTGAGCGGCGACTTTATGTCTATATGTACATACATATGTATGAATGTATGTATGTTTACGGCTTTTTCATAGGCAGTAATAATATAATAATTTATATAATAAAAAAAAAAAAAAAAAACAGATTTCTTTCTTCCCACGGCCAAGTGTCCCTCCAACCCACACCCACCCCCACCCATCCTGCCAATTCTTCATTTATTTTGTGGCGGTAGGTCAGTTCGTCAACAAGCTGAAGAAGAACACACAACACATAATTTCAGCTTGGCAAAGTAAAAAACGCTCTGTATGCGAGGCTGAGCTTTAACTGTATGTGTACTGCACATATTGTTGGTCTGCTTGTTTGTTTTGGTTTTTTACAACGCCGCTGGCTAAGAAAACACCCATTACTTTAGAATTGATTGTAAGTTATGATTTTATGATGACGCTTGCCCAAAATTACAATAATTGTATATATTGAATATCCTCTACATTCTAATGTTGTCTAATGTACTATAAACGAATATAATGAACGAATGTAAATATGTACAAATGCAAAATGTATATAAGACATGACATCATATTATATTAATTGTCAAAATTCGTTCTGTCTGTGGACATTCGCATCAAAAATATAGGGATGATTTCAAATTTGACTCGCAAGTGTGGCACTAAAATCGGTATGGACGCATTTATTACCCATTTATATGTCATTAATATCCATATTCAAGGATGATATACATATGTATATATATTTTTTTAGCGCATACTACTTTTTTATATGTGATCAAAAATATCATTATATACTACAATAAACCATACAATTAAATATATATCTGTGAATATATTATATATATTATATATACATATATCTGCTCATTATATTAGTATATTCTATATTAAACAAAGTTACCATCTAAAGCATGTACAGAATAATAATTATTCTGGTATTATAAGGCAAGCGTCCAATAATGCTTAAGTGAAGGGTGAAGCCTTTTGTGCATATGGCCAAAGCCACCCGAAATATTTTCGCTGCCGCAGAGCTGCCGATCAGAATTATGACAGCAGACACGAAGCCACACGATTGATTTCCCCTACCGGTGCGACAGCCATCAGAATTATGAAGCCTTTTATGCATATGGCCAAGCCACCGAAATATTTTCGCTGCAGCAGAGCTGCCGATCAGAATTATGACAGCAGACACGAAGCCACATCATTTCCCTACCGGTGCGACAGCCATCAGAATTATGAAGCTTTGTGCATATGGCAAAGCCACCCGAAATATTTTCGCTGCCGCAGAGCTGCCGATCAGAATTATGACAGCAGACACGAAGCCACACGATTGATTTTCTCTACCGGTGCGACAGCCAATCAGAATTATGAAGCCTTTTGTGCATATGGCCAAAGCCACCCGAAATATTTTCGCTGCAGCAGAGCTGCCGATCAGAATTATGACAGCCGACACGAAGCCACACCATTCATTTCCCGTACCGGTGCGACAGCCAATCAGAATTATGAAGCCTTTTGTGCATATGGCCAAAGCCACCCGAAATATTTTCGCTGCGCAGAGCTGCCGATCAGAATTATGACAGCAGACACGAAGCCACACGATTGATTTTCTCTACCGGTGCGACAGCCAATCAGAATTATGAAGCCTTTTGTGCATATGGCCAAAGCCACCCGAAATATTTTCGCTGCCGCAGAGCTGCCGATCAGAATTATGACAGCAGACACGAAGCCACACGATTGATTTTCTCTACCGGTGCGACAGCCAATCAGAATTATGAAGCCTTTTGTGCATATGGCCAAAGCCACCCGAAATATTTTCGCTGCAGCAGAGTTGCGATCAGAATTATGGCAGCAGACACGAAGCCACATCATTCATTTCCTACCGGTGCGACAGCCAATCAGAATTATGAAGCCTTTTGTGCATATGGCCAAAGCCACCCGAAATATTTTCGCTGCAGCAGAGCTGCCGATCAGAATTATGACAGCAGACACGAAGCCACACCATTCATTTCCCTACCGGTGCGACAGCCCATCAGAATTATGAAGCCATTTTGTGCATATGGCCAAAGCCACCCGAAATATTTTCGCTGCAGCAGAGCTGCCGATCAGAATTATGACAGCCGACACGAAGCCACACCATTCATTTCCCGTACCGGTGCGACAGCCAATCAGAATTATGAAGCCTTTTATGCATATAACCAAAGCACCCGAAATATTTTCGCTGCGCAGAGCTGCCGATCAGAATTATGACAGAAAACACGAAGCCACACCATTCATTTCCCCTACCGGTGCGACAGCCAATCAGAATTATGAAGCCTTTTATGCATATGCCAAAGCACGAAATATTTTCCGCAGCAAGCTGCCGATCAGAATTACAGCAGACACGAAGCACACATTCATTTCCTACGGTGCGACAGCCAATCAGAATTATGAAGCCTTTTATGCATATACCAAAGCCACCGAAATATTTTCGCTGCAGCAGAGCTGCGATCAGAATTATGACAGCAGACACGAAGCCACATCATTCATTTCCCTACCGGTGCGACAGCCAATCAGAATTATGAAGCCTTTTATGCATATGGCCAAAGCCACCCGAAATATTTTCGCTGCAGCAGAGCTGCCGATCAGAATTATGACAGCAGACACGAAGCCACACCATTCATTTCCCTACCGGTGCGACAGCCAATCAGAATTATGAAGCCTTTTATGCATATGGCCAAAGCCACCCGAAATATTTTCGCTGCAGCAGAGCTGCCGATCAGAATTATGACAGCAGACACGAAGCCACACCATTCATTTCCCCTACCGGTGCGACAGCCAATCAGAATTATGAAGCCTTTTATGCATATGGCCAAAGCCACCCGAAATATTTTCGCTGCAGCAGAGCTGCCGATCAGAATTATGACAGCAGACACGAAGCCACACGATTGATTTTCCGTACCGGTGCGACAGCCAATCAGAATTATGAAGCCTTTTGTGCATATGGCCAAAGCCACCCGAAATATTTTCGCTGCAGCAGAGCTGCCGATCAGAATTATGACAGCAGACACGAAGCCACATCATTCATTTCCCCTACCGGTGCGACAGCCAATCAGAATTATGAAGCCTTTTGTGCATATGGCCAAAGCCACCCGAAATATTTTCGCTGCAGCAGAGCTGCCGATCAGAATTATGACAGCAGACACGAAGCCACATCATTCATTTCCCCTACCGGTGCGACAGCCAATCAGAATTATGAAGCCTTTTGTGCATATGGCCAAAGCCACCCGAAATATTTTCGCTGCAGCAGAGCTGCCGATCAGAATTATGACAGCAGACACGAAGCCACACCATTCATTTCCCTACCGGTGCGACAGCCAATCAGAATTATGAAGCCTTTTGTGCATATGGCCAAAGCCACCCGAAATATTTTCGCTGCAGCAGAGCTGCCGATCAGAATTATGACAGCAGACACGAAGCCACACCATTCATTTCCCTACCGGTGCGACAGCCAATCAGAATTATGAAGCCTTTTGTGCATATGGCCAAAGCCACCCGAAATATTTTCGCTGCAGCAGAGCTGCCGATCAGAATTATGACAGCAGACACGAAGCCACACCATTCAATTTCCCCTACCGGTGCGACAGCCAATCAGAATTATGAAGCCTTTTGTGCATATGGCCAAAGCCACCCGAAATATTTTCGCTGCAGCAGAGCTGCCGATCAGAATTATGACAGCAGACACGAAGCCACATCATTCATTTCCCTACCGGTGCGACAGCCAATCAGAATTATGAAGCCTTTTATGCATATGGCCAAAGCCACCCGAAATATTTTCGCTGCAGCAGAGCTGCCGATCAGAATTATGACAGCAGACACGAAGCCACACCATTCATTTCCCTACCGGTGCGACAGCCAATCAGAATTATGAAGCCTTTTGTGCATATGGCCAAAGCCACCGAAATATTTTCGCTGCAGCAGAGCTGCCGATCAGAATTATGACAGCAGACACGAAGCCACATCATTCATTTCCCCTACCGGTGCGACAGCCAATCAGAATTATGAAGCCTTTTATGCATATGGCCAAAGCCACCCGAAATATTTTCGCTGCAGCAGAGCTGCCGATCAGAATTATGACAGCAGACACGAAGCCACACCATTCATTTCCCCTACCGGTGCGACAGCCAATCAGAATTATGAAGCCTTTTATGCATATGGCCAAAGCCACCCGAAATATTTTCGCTGCAGCAGAGCTGCCGATCAGAATTATGACAGCAGACACGAAGCCACACCATTCATTTCCCTACCGGTGCGACAGCCAATCAGAATTATGAAGCCTTTTGTGCATATGGCCAAAGCCACCCGAAATATTTTCGCTGCAGCAGAGCTGCCGATCAGAATTATGACAGCAGACACGAAGCCACACATTCATTTCCCCTACCGGTGCGACAGCCAATCAGAATTATGAAGCCTTTTGTGCATATGGCCAAAGCCACCCGAAATATTTTCGCTGCAGCAGAGCTGCCGATCAGAATTATGACAGCAGACACGAAGCCACACCATTCATTTCCCTACCGGTGCGACAGCCAATCAGAATTATGAAGCCTTTTGTGCATATGGCCAAAGCCACCCGAAATATTTTCGCTGCAGCAGAGCTGCCGATCAGAATTATGACAGCAGACACGAAGCCACACCATTCATTTCCCCTACCGGTGCGACAGCCAATCAGAATTATGAAGCCTTTTGTGCATATGGCCAAAGCCACCCGAAATATTTTCGCTGCAGCAGAGCTGCCGATCAGAATTATGACAGCAGACACGAAGCCACACCATTCATTTCCCTACCGGTGCGACAGCCAATCAGAATTATGAAGCCTTTTGTGCATATGGCCAAAGCCACCCGAAATATTTTCGCTGCAGCAGAGCTGCCGATCAGAATTATGACAGCAGACACGAAGCCACACCATTCATTTCCCTACCGGTGCGACAGCCAATCAGAATTATGAAGCCTTTTGTGCATATGGCCAAAGCCACCCGAAATATTTTCGCTGCAGCAGAGCTGCCGATCAGAATTATGACAGCAGACACGAAGCCACACCATTCATTTCCCCTACCGGTGCGACAGCCAATCAGAATTATGAAGCCTTTTGTGCATATGGCCAAAGCCACCCGAAATATTTTCGCTGCAGCAGAGCTGCCGATCAGAATTATGACAGCAGACACGAAGCCACACCATTCATTTCCCCTACCGGTGCGACAGCCAATCAGAATTATGAAGCCTTTTATGCATATGGCCAAAGCCACCCGAAATATTTTCGCTGCAGCAGAGCTGCCGATCAGAATTATGACAGCAGACACGAAGCCACACCATTCATTTCCCCTACCGGTGCGACAGCCAATCAGAATTATGAAGCCTTTTGTGCATATGGCCAAAGCCACCCGAAATATTTTCGCTGCAGCAGAGCTGCCGATCAGAATTATGACAGCAGACACGAAGCCACACCATTCATTTCCCCTACCGGTGCGACAGCCAATCAGAATTATGAAGCCTTTTATGCATATAACCAAAGCCACCCGAAATATTTTCGCTGCAGCAGAGCTGCCGATCAGAATTATGACAGCAGACACGAAGCCACACCATTCATTTCCCCTACCGGTACGACAGCCAATCAGAATTATGAAGCCTTTTATGCATATGGCCAAAGCCACCCGAAATATTTTCGCTGCAGCAGAGCTGCCGATCAGAATTATGACAGCAGACACGAAGCCACACCATTCATTTCCCCTACCGGTGCGACAGCCAATCAGAATTATGAAGCCTTTTTGCATATGCCAAAGCCACCCGAAATATTTTCGCTGCAGCAGAGCTGCCGATCAGAATTATGACAGCAGACACGAAGCCACACATTCATTTCCCTACCGGTGCGACAGCCAATCAGAATTATGAAGCCTTTTATGCATATGGCCAAAGCCACCCGAAATATTTTCGCTGCAGCAGAGCTGCCGATCAGAATTATGACAGCAGACACGAAGCCACACCATTCATTTCCCCTACCGGTGCGACAGCCAATCAGAATTATGAAGCCTTTTGTGCATATGGCCAAAGCCACCCGAAATATTTTCGCTGCAGCAGAGCTGCCGATCAGAATTATGACAGCAGACACGAAGCCACACATTCATTTCCCTACCGGTGCGACAGCCAATCAGAATTATGAAGCCTTTTGTGCATATGGCCAAAGCCACCCGAAATATTTTCGCTGCAGCAGAGCTGCCGATCAGAATTATGACAGCAGACACGAAGCCACACCATTCATTTCCCCTACCGGTGCGACAGCCAATCAGAATTATGAAGCCTTTTGTGCATATGGCCAAAGCCACCCGAAATATTTTCGCTGCAGCAGAGCTGCCGATCAGAATTATGACAGCAGACACGAAGCCACACCATTCATTTCCCCTACCGGTGCGACAGCCAATCAGAATTATGAAGCCTTTTGTGCATATGGCCAAAGCCACCCGAAATATTTTCGCTGCAGCAGAGCTGCCGATCAGAATTATGACAGCAGACACGAAGCCACACCATTCATTTCCCCTACCGGTGCGACAGCCAATCAGAATTATGAAGCCTTTTATGCATATAACCAAAGCCACCCGAAATATTTTCGCTGCAGCAGAGCTGCCGATCAGAATTATGACAGCAGACACGAAGCCACACCATTCATTTCCCCTACCGGTGCGACAGCCAATCAGAATTATGAAGCCTTTTATGCATATGGCCAAAGCCACCCGAAATATTTTCGCTGCAGCAGAGCTGCCGATCAGAATTATGACAGCAGACACGAAGCCACACCATTCATTTCCCCTACCGGTGCGACAGCCAATCAGAATTATGAAGCCTTTTATGCATATGGCCAAAGCCACCCGAAATATTTTCGCTGCCGCAGAGCTGCCGATCAGAATTATGACAGCAGACACGAAGCCACACCATTCATTTCCCCTACCGGTGCGACAGCCAATCAGAATTATGAAGCCTTTTATGCATATGGCCAAAGCCACCCGAAATATTTTCGCTGCAGCAGAGCTGCCGATCAGAATTATGACAGCAGACACGAAGCCACATCATTCATTTCCCCTACCGGTGCGACAGCCAATCAGAATTATGAAGCCTTTTGTGCATATGGCCAAAGCCACCCGAAATATTTTCGCTGCAGCAGAGCTGCCGATCAGAATTATGACAGCAGACACGAAGCCACACATTCATTTCCCTACCGGTGCGACAGCCAATCAGAATTATGAAGCCTTTTGTGCATATGGCCAAAGCCACCCGAAATATTTTCGCTGCAGCAGAGCTGCCGATCAGAATTATGACAGCAGACACGAAGCCACACCATTCATTTCCCCTACCGGTGCGACAGCCAATCAGAATTATGAAGCCTTTTGTGCATATGGCCAAAGCCACCCGAAATATTTTCGCTGCAGCAGAGCTGCCGATCAGAATTATGACAGCAGACACGAAGCCACATCATTCATTTCCCCTACCGGTGCGACAGCCAATCAGAATTATGAAGCCTTTTGTGCATATGGCCAAAGCCACCCGAAATATTTTCGCTGCAGCAGAGCTGCCGATCAGAATTATGACAGCAGACACGAAGCCACACCATTCATTTCCCTACCGGTGCGACAGCCAATCAGAATTATGAAGCCTTTTATGCATATAACCAAAGCCACCCGAAATATTTTCGCTGCCGCAGAGCTGCCGATCAGAATTATGACAGCAGACACGAAGCCACACCATTCATTTCCCCTACCGGTACGACAGCCAATCAGAATTATGAAGCCTTTTATGCATATGGCCAAAGCCACCCGAAATATTTTCGCTGCAGCAGAGCTGCCGATCAGAATTATGACAGCAGACACGAAGCCACATCATTCATTTCCCCTACCGGTGCGACAGCCAATCAGAATTATGAAGCCTTTTGTGCATATGGCCAAAGCCACCCGAAATATTTTCGCTGCAGCAGAGCTGCCGATCAGAATTATGACAGCAGACACGAAGCCACACCATTCATTTCCCCTACCGGTGCGACAGCCAATCAGAATTATGAAGCCTTTTATGCATATAACCAAAGCCACCCGAAATATTTTCGCTGCAGCAGAGCTGCCGATCAGAATTATGACAGCAGACACGAAGCCACATCATTCATTTCCCCTACCGGTGCGACAGCCAATCAGAATTATGAAGCCTTTTGTGCATATGGCCAGAGCCACCCGAAATATTTTCGCTGCCGCAGAGCTGCCGATCAGAATTATGACAGCAGACACGAAGCCACACGATTGATTTTCTCTACCGGTGCGACAGCCAATCAGAATTATGAAGCCTTTTGTGCATATGGCCAAAGCCACCCGAAATATTTTCGCTGCAGCAGAGCTGCCGATCAGAATTATGACAGCAGACACGAAGCCACACCATTCATTTCCCCGACCGGTGCGACAGCCCATCAGAATTATGAAGCCTTTTGTGCATATGGCCAAAGCCACCCGAAATATTTTCGCTGCAGCAGAGCTGCCGATCAGAATTATGACAGCAGACACGAAGCCACATCATTCATTTCCCCTACCGGTGCGACAGCCAATCAGAATTATGAAGCCTTTTGTGCATATGGCCAAAGCCACCCGAAATATTTTCGCTGCAGCAGAGCTGCCGATCAGAATTATGACAGCAGACACGAAGCCACATCATTCATTTCCCCTACCGGTGCGACAGCCAATCAGAATTATGAAGCCTTTTGTGCATATGGCCAAAGCCACCCGAAATATTTTCGCTGCAGCAGAGCTGCCGATCAGAATTATGACAGCAGACACGAAGCCACATCATTCATTTCCCCTACCGGTGCGACAGCCAATCAGAATTATGAAGCCTTTTGTGCATATGGCCAAAGCCACCCGAAATATTTTCGCTGCAGCAGAGCTGCCGATCAGAATTATGACAGCAGACACGAAGCCACATCATTCATTTCCCCTACCGGTGCGACAGCCAATCAGAATTATGAAGCCTTTTGTGCATATGGCCAAAGCCACCCGAAATATTTTCGCTGCAGCAGAGCTGCCGATCAGAATTATGACAGCAGACACGAAGCCACACCATTCATTTCCCCTACCGGTGCGACAGCCAATCAGAATTATGAAGCCTTTTGTGCATATGGCCAAAGCCACCCGAAATATTTTCGCTGCAGCAGAGCTGCCGATCAGAATTATGACAGCAGACACGAAGCCACACCATTCATTTCCCCTACCGGTGCGACAGCCAATCAGAATTATGAAGCCTTTTGTGCATATGGCCAAAGCCACCCGAAATATTTTCGCTGCAGCAGAGCTGCCGATCAGAATTATGACAGCAGACACGAAGCCACATCATTCATTTCCCCTACCGGTGCGACAGCCAATCAGAATTATGAAGCCTTTTGTGCATATGGCCAAAGCCACCCGAAATATTTTCGCTGCAGCAGAGCTGCCGATCAGAATTATGACAGCAGACACGAAGCCACACCATTCATTTCCCCTACCGGTGCGACAGCCAATCAGAATTATGAAGCCTTTTGTGCATATGGCCAAAGCCACCCGAAATATTTTCGCTGCAGCAGAGCTGCCGATCAGAATTATGACAGCAGACACGAAGCCACACCATTCATTTCCCCTACCGGTGCGACAGCCAATCAGAATTATGAAGCCTTTTATGCATATAACCAAAGCCACCCGAAATATTTTCGCTGCAGCAGAGCTGCCGATCAGAATTATGACAGCAGACACGAAGCCACACCATTCATTTCCCCTACCGGTGCGACAGCCAATCAGAATTATGAAGCCTTTTGTGCATATGGCCAAAGCCACCCGAAATATTTTCGCTGCAGCAGAGCTGCCGATCAGAATTATGACAGCAGACACGAAGCCACACCATTCATTTCCCCTACCGGTGCGACAGCCAATCAGAATTATGAAGCCTTTTATGCATATAACCAAAGCCACCCGAAATATTTTCGCTGCCGCAGAGCTGCCGATCAGAATTATGACAGCAGACACGAAGCCACACCATTCATTTCCCCTACCGGTACGACAGCCAATCAGAATTATGAAGCCTTTTATGCATATGGCCAAAGCCACCCGAAATATTTTCGCTGCAGCAGAGCTGCCGATCAGAATTATGACAGCAGACACGAAGCCACATCATTCATTTCCCCTACCGGTGCGACAGCCAATCAGAATTATGAAGCCTTTTGTGCATATGGCCAAAGCCACCCGAAATATTTTCGTTGCCGCAGAGCTGCCGATCAGAATTATGACAGCAGACACGAAGCCACACGATTGATTTTCTCTACCGGTGCGACAGCCAATCAGAATTATGAAGCCTTTTGTGCATATGGCCAAAGCCACCCGAAATATTTTCGCTGCAGCAGAGCTGCCGATCAGAATTATGACAGCAGACACGAAGCCACACCATTCATTTCCCCTACCGGTGCGACAGCCCATCAGAATTATGAAGCCTTTTGTGCATATGGCCAAAGCCACCCGAAATATTTTCGCTGCAGCAGAGCTGCCGATCAGAATTATGACAGCAGACACGAAGCCACACCATTCATTTCCCCTACCGGTGCGACAGCCAATCAGAATTATGAAGCCTTTTATGCATATAACCAAAGCCACCCGAAATATTTTCGCTGCCGCAGAGCTGCCGATCAGAATTATGACAGCAGACACGAAGCCACACCATTCATTTCCCCTACCGGTACGACAGCCAATCAGAATTATGAAGCCTTTTATGCATATGGCCAAAGCCACCCGAAATATTTTCGCTGCAGCAGAGCTGCCGATCAGAATTATGACAGCAGACACGAAGCCACACGATTGATTTTCTCTACCGGTGCGACAGCCAATCAGAATTATGAAGCCTTTTGTGCATATGGCCAAAGCCACCCGAAATATTTTCGCTGCCGCAGAGCTGCCGATCAGAATTATGACAGCAGACACGAAGCCACACGATTGATTTTCTCTACCGGTGCGACAGCCAATCAGAATTATGAAGCCTTTTGTGCATATGGCCAAAGCCACCCGAAATATTTTCGCTGCCGCAGAGCTGCCGATCAGAATTATGAGAGCAGACACGAAGCCACACCATTCATTTCCCCTACCGGTGCGACAGCCAATCAGAATTATGAAGCCTTTTGTGCATATGGCCAAAGCCACCCGAAATATTTTCGCTGCAGCAGAGCTGCCGATCAGAATTATGGCAGCAGACACGAAGCCACATCATTCATTTCCCCTACCGGTGCGACAGCCAATCAGAATTATAAAGCCTTTTGTGCATATGGCCAAAGCCACCCGAAATATTTTCGCTGCCGCAGAGCTGCCGATCAGAATTATGACAGCAGACACGAAGCCACACGATTCATTTCCCCTACCGGTGCGACAGCCAATCAGAATTATGAAGCCTTTTGTGCATATGGCCAAAGCCACCCGAAATATTTTCGCTGCAGCAGAGCTGCCGATCAGAATTATGACAGCAGACACGAAGCCACACCATTCATTTCCCCTACAGGTGCGACAGCCAATCAGAGTTATGAAGCCTTTTGTGCATATGGCCAAAGCCACCCGAAATATTTTCGCTGCCGCAGAGCTGCCGATCAGAATTATGGCAGCAGACACGAAGCCACACCATTCATTTCCCCTACCGGGTGTTGGCCATAGCTTCAATTCTAAAGTATTGGGTGTTTTCTTAGACAGCGGCGTTGTAAAAAACCAATACAAACAAAAAGACCAACAATATCTGCACACAACAGCTAAAGCTCAGCCTCGCATACAGAGCGTTTTTTACTTTGCCAAGCTGAAATTATGTGTTGTGTGTTCTTCTTCAGCTTGTTGACGAACTGACCTACCGCCACAAAATAAATGAAGAATTGGCAGGATGGGTGGGGGTGGGTGTGGGTTGGTGGGTCACTTGGCAGTGGGAAGAAAGAAATCTGTTATTTGTTTTATTATTATACCCGGTACTCGAAGAGTATAGGGGTATATTAGATTTGTGGGGATAACGGTTGTGTGTAACGCCCAGAAGGAAGCGTTTCCGACCCCATAAAGTATATATATTCTTGATCAGCATCAATAGCCGAGTCGATATAGCTATGTCTGTCTGTCCGTCCGTCTGTCCGTCTGTCCGTCCGTCCGTCCGTCCGTCCGTCCGTCCGTCTTCATTTGCGCCTATATCTCAGAGACCATTTAAGCTAGAGCAACCAAGTTTTGTATCCAGTCTCCTGTGTGATCACACTACTCCAAACGTGTTGCAAAATTTCGCCTCGCCCCTTTCCGCCCGCACAAAAGACGAAAGTCTGTGGCGTACACAATGTTGAAGATACGAGAAAACTAAAAACGCAGAATCAAAGAGAATGGCCATTTCTATCAGAGTGTTGAATCTGGATCAGATCGGATCATTATTATAGCTACAATGAAGAAAACCATTTCGAAAGTCATCGTTCCCTCTCGCTCTCTCTCACACGCCACCCTGTCTGTTTTGCTTATTCGTTTAAATGAGCGCCTAGATCTCCGAGACTATAAGAGCTAGAGCAACCAAACTTTCTATCCAAACTCCTGTTATATCAATTCAGCACAAGTTTATTTCAAAATATTGCCACGCCCCCTTCCGCCCCCACAAAAGACGAAAATCTGTGGAATCCACAATTTTTAATATAAAAGTAAACCAAAAACGCAGAATCATGGGAAATTACTGTATCTATCAAATTGCCGAATCTGGATCAGGTGGGATCATTATTATGGACAGAAGGAACAAATTAAATTTCAGTGGCTACGCAACGCCTGCCAAGCGCTTACTCATTCCCTCTCTCTCTCGCAAACACTTCCACGTCTGAAATATGTAGTTATACATGTCATGTAGAAATGTAGAAGCAGATGTAAAAATCATAGGTAAACAAAAATGGAAACATGTATAAAAATTCCAAAAATGGTTTGACTTCATTTTTTATTTTGAATATTATTTTTTTCCCAAAAATTAATTCGTCCCTTTTGAGAACATATAATAAATTTCATAAATCGTAGGCTCATAAATGTATGTATGTATGTATATACTGACTGAGTACCGGGTATAAGGTAGAGCCGCGGCCTTTGCCGCGGCTCACAACGTTCCCTCTCGTTTTTATTATATAACTTAATATACATATATTAAATACATATTATGGAAAGGATTCTTTACTGCCTATGCAAAAGCCGTCGGCTCTCGACTTTTTCAACAAATTTTATTTCAGAGAATATTAATGTACATATGTATACATGTACAACTTTCTATACATATGTATATTATGTACATACATACATATATTAAGATGAACACACAGATACAGATAGACTGATACCAGTCCAATCGCTGCGGACACCTACATGTATGAACTGTCCCATCTATATACTATATCTATATCTATCTATCTTTATACAAAGACAGAACCTGCAAGAACGTGTGTGTATGCAAGTATGTGTGTGTTCTTGCGCAAAGCATGTCATTATTGTGACCAATGGCATGGCAGTTGACTTATGGAAAGAAAATGTTCTCTGTCCCTTAGAAATATATGTACATACATACGTAAATATTTGGTCTCATATTTAAAATATACCGTGTTGAATATAACAATTAATTAAATTGTCGGAGTTTCAATATCCTTAAAAAATAACATATATTTAATAAATAATAATAGAAACAATAAATAAATAATATAATAAACTATAATCACAATCAGCTGCTTGTAGAAGAAGACAGCGAGGGCACAATGGAGAATAGCGAAAACGATGCGATTCTTACCCCTGTGGCCTGCTGCATAGCCCGTTGGCGCAAGCATACCGGTTCGCCATTTTACAAAAATGTGTCATTATTGTGACCAATGACAAGGCAGTAGGCGAAGCAGACCTACTATATGTGCACACATACAGTTAAAGCTCAGCCTCACATAAACAAAGTTGTGCGCTCATACACACTTGCAAACACGCAAAGTACGTGAGAATGCATGAGCACACATAAACTCTCACGACTCGCCGGGTAGCTGATGCCTGCCCTGTTGGTGCGGTCAAATTCAATGTATGAAATGTCGCATCTATGTATATATTGTATGGTTAGTGGTAAAAGACAGGAAAAATTATTTCAAATATATATTTTTTATTTTATTTCGTATTTAGTATTTTGCCGTTTATTGGTATTTTTACAACGCGTTAGTTCGTATCAAAAACGCCGTAGCATGTTTTTTGATGACTAATTTGTTCCAGACCAGGCCGTACTGGCGATTCTTGTTTAATTTCATTCTAAAAATTTGTGATATTAACGTCCCAGCAGACTCTTAACGCTTGGCGAAATGGCTGATCTCCTTCAATTGGGTAAATCTGATTATATCAAAGTTAATGTATCCAACTCGCATAATGATGCCGTTGCATTTGAGGTGAAGCTTGCCAAAGACTTAACGATCTCGGCGCTGAAGGTATGTAGTCTCTGTGCATATGCCATATGAAGACACATTTCCAGATAACTGAAAATGTTGGTGAATATCTATTCATATGTTGGTTTCATTCTTTAGAGCAAGCTGGAAATATTGACAGGTGGCAGTGCTGGCACCATGAAAGTGGAATTGTACAAAGGCGACAAGTGCTTGGGCACCCTGGATAACAACGATGCCCAGTTGGGGTACTATGCCAATTGTGATGGCCTTCGCCTCCACGTCGTCGATAGCTTCGCCAGCTTCTCCTTCGACGGCCCGGTTGAGAAATTCGAGCTGAGCAAAGACCAGTACGACCAAAGGTCCGACTCATTGCGGCACTACCTGAAACAAAATCGTCTGGGGAAGTACAACGAGGAGGAAATGCAGCAGATTGAGGAAAAGAAACGGCAGCAAGCAGAAGAGGTGGAACGGCAGGCCGAGCTGTGTGTGGTTGATAAACGATGCGAGGTAATCGAGTTGAATAGAGGAGGTATATAAGGAATACTATATAGACTGCTTTTTCATGCTCATCAGGTGACTGTTCAGGGTAATCCACGACGTCGTG
This sequence comes from Drosophila athabasca, assembly GCA_008121215.1. Classification (NCBI taxonomy): domain Eukaryota; kingdom Metazoa; phylum Arthropoda; class Insecta; order Diptera; family Drosophilidae; genus Drosophila; species Drosophila athabasca. The sequence continues at coordinate 2,945,279 of VMQQ01000022.1, read as the reverse complement.
GTACGATCAAGTACAATGGACCACTTGAGGGCAAAAGTGGTATTTTCATTGGAATACAGTATGATGAACCACTGGGAAAGAATAACGGAAGGTACCTGCTAATCGTAGCGCATAATTCTAAAATGCCAACTTATGTATTTCCCCATTCCAGTATCAATGGAAAAGCATACTTTGTATGCCCTCCAAATTATGGCGGCTTCGTCTCACCGTTATCTGTGACTGTGGGTGATTTTCCACCAGAAGACTTCAACCTCGATGAGGAACTCTGAGCATTTTTCGATCCAATCTATTTAATCTCACATCGCACATCCCACATTAACAGAAAGACTCAACAAAGCTAATTTTAGTTATGCCATTTTATATTTATTAATTAAAACATCTATGTATGTATATCAGATAATCTTACAACATGATTATTTGTAAATTCTATAATCGGCTTTATCATGCTCTGATTTAATGGTGTTCTCAATAAATTCACATCTGTTTATATTACTCATAACTCAAAGTTTTGTAGACAAAATAAATACCAGAAGAATACATTCTTAAATATTGTGCAATAAGGATCTACGGATTCCAACGAAATGCATTCATTGGCCGCTGATTGATAACATATGTCAATGTCTTCAAATTGTTAAAGATTTATCCATTCATCTGTTCTATGTAGGGGAGCTTTCTACGTGAGGATATTTTCCGGTATATGCATTAAGCTGCTTGCTTTATATGTATGTATATTTATGCTTGTATTATATACTTATGTGTGTGTGTGTGTATGCATGTATGTATTTTTTTGCTTAATCCTAATATTTATTAATAAATTGCAATCAGCTGTCGTTTAACAACAAATATATAAAAGGTTTCATGCGTTTACTCAAAGGTCTAGAAGTGTTTTAGAAATGCGTCACAATCATGATGGCTGCAACCTTTAAGTGTAACTATGTTTTGGTATCAATAGACTGATTTTGAGCCTCCACATACTTGTCGAATCAACTAAGATAAATGGTCGTCTTTTTCTGCATCTCACTTGAGATCGGTTCTGCTTTAATAAAACCCATTTACTTCTCCATAACACATACAAGTTTGATTCTGAAACATACCCCACAATCGCATAGAGCCCAAGCCTGTCTGTTCGGTCTATGCAGGTAAAGTTTAACTGAGTGGAAACTAGCTAACAATCGGCTATAACTGCATATGGGTTTTACATATTTCGTTTCGGATAGGTTGAGTAAACTTGTTGCCTTAACAGTAATATACGTACATTTCTTGTCTGTGTTCTATGAACTGTTCAAATTGAATGAAATTAACCAAAACTTCAGGTATAAGTACCAATTTATACCAACTGCCGTATTCGAGCACGTCCTAACATTTACAATAGATGCGATGCTGTTGGGAATTTCTCATGCTGTAGAAGAAAAACTTCGATTGTTCGAAAAATCGAAATCAGAGCATTGATACTATATCTATACCATATATTTGAGTCTTCCCTAAAGCTTTGCAATCAAAGTTGTTTAAAGTATCTCTTAAAAATGAAACAACCCGAATTTGGATATCAGTGTATATTGTGTACTTTGATCGTTTTCTTGCCAAGCAATTAATTTTACTGGATATCGACACATAAATGCAGTTTATAGAGCGTTGACTTGTTCTTGTTAATATTTATTATTATTGTTTATTGAATTGTGTGTTCTGTCATGATTAAATTTACTTGTTGATTCTAGCCCATTGTCCGAAGGCCTTCGCTTTCTTCTATCAATTACTGTATTCTATGTAAATATGTGCGTATCTATGTGGGTTCTAATGCATTTTCAGTGTAGATACATATACTATATAGCAGAGCAGAGCTCATCTACTCGATTGTTCTGCGAGCATGTAGTTGTATAGTGAATACATTAGATCAATGAAGGACACTAACATCTATTTTGTTTTTTACTTGAGATTCTGTGTGGACCTTTAGTACGCATTGACCCAAATACTTAGCAAACATACATACAGACTACATATCCCCCCCACAACTAAAGTTATTTCGCATGCTACGACCAGGTTCCATTATATTTAGAGAGTTGTGGTGCGTAGCATTGCCACATGCGATTTGGTGTTTGGTTTTTCCTCATCCTTGGCCACTGGAGGCTGCCCATGCTGTTCGGGTGGGGCCTGTGACTCCTTTGTCCTAGACGCACCCTTTTTGTCTGAGCCACCGTGCCTGAAGGCTGTTAATTTGCGCACAATGAGGCTGCCCGTGTGTTTGAGGTTCCTTTTAATTCGATTGCTTCCGCCCCTGCCGCTGCCACTGCTGTCATCTCCTCTGCCCTTTTGGCCACTGACATCATCTTCATGTCCTTCACTGTCCATCGATCTGGTCTTAGGACCTTTGGTTGTCTCTTTAATAAATTCATTCGTTTTATTTTCTACGCTCTCGCCTTCCTCCTCCAAAATGGCGTTTATCGTATTTAATTCACCGCAGAGGGGCATGATAATTGAATCACTGGGCTGCGCATCAATACCCAGCGAGTCTTGATCACGCACTATGCCGAGGCGAGCTGCCTGCATGTCCTCGCCTGAGCCAAAATTCTCCTTGGAGCTAAAGGGCGAGTACATTTGAAAAGCCGAATGCAAGGATCCAGATTTTTTGGAGTCCTCGTTTCCCGCGCTAGACAGCCTGCTCTTTTTGCGTCGCTGAGAGCCATGATGACTGGTCAGTGATCGGCACATAAGCGAGAGATCTGACAGCTTGCTGCTACCGTCATTGCTGGCAGTATGCCGGTAGTCCGTGGAGACGGTGTCGGCCTCAGCATCGCGGGCAGCGGCGATCCCCTCATGGTTATTTTGGTTAAGTCACAGACGTAGATCAAAAGCAATGCGAGACGCAATGTTCTTGAAACCGATGCTGGTACCTGGGCAAGAACGGAAAGAATAGGGTTTTGAAAGTGCTCAATTTTTTCGAGAAAATCACTCTACACTTACCAGAGATCCGCTTGAAGCGCACCCCATTCAAGGAGAGTCGCGGTAGCTTGCATACCTCAATCTCCCACTGCACCAATGAGTCAGTGTTGGGATCGCCATGCACGCACCAGAGAACAAACCTAGTCGAATCCAAAATGCAAATTCATTATTGAGATTATCCTCCTAGTCTATGTACTGCTACTTACCTCTCTCGCTGCTCATAGTCGCAGTTGTTTTGATCTAGTACTTCGCGTATCTTTTGCATTATCTGATCGGGCATCAGGGGCGATGTTGTCTTCATGGACCAGGTAAAGCGCAAAACACGAGGTTTCGCTGGCTCTTCCGTGGTTGATTGACTGAAATTATATAACCGGTTTAGAATAACGAAAAGTCTAGCGAACCACAAAAAATAACTTTACTTATATTTTCTGAGACAAGAATTAAGCTTATATGGCCTTTCAAATGCCAAGCTGTTTAACTGACCTTTAGATCTGAGCTATCAAATAAATTTCAACTAATTTTAGGAATAGGAAAGTTCTAAGAATAAGCACCCAACCCACGACAACTAGAAGGCTGCATTCAATGCTAAAAAAAAACTTTCCTAAACATTATTTTCCGTCATCAAATCGTAGGAAATGCAGCAGTTTTTATTGTCAGTGTGTCAAAGTTTGCCAATTAGGTCAAAACTAGCTTAAAATACGAGTAGGTATATTAAAAATCGCCCTATGACAATTGTTTATTGAAAGCACTCCTTATGGACAGCCGGACAAATCTCTGTCTAAGTCGCAATCTAAGTGCGTAAACCCTCCTCCGACTTATGTATCTGTTGGTCGGACTTTGCACTGTGCTAACTTTAGAAGCTTGTGGGGGTGGGGGGATGCCTTCTGTGGGAAGGTGGGAGAGTCCAGCAAATGCAAAAGAGGGGGAAATTAAATAAAATTGAAATGCGTGTAGAGGTTTCTTTGCTCACAAATGTTTCACATCATTTATTTATTATGGTTTTATTAAATTATCAATTGTTTTAATTATGCGTTACTTCTTTGAAACTTAATATTTAAAGATAACTACTGGTCGAGCCACTGAAGTTGTCCGACGATAACACGATTTATAGATAATCATCTGTACAAATAAAATGGTCGCATGCACTAGTGGTAATACATTGTAATTCCTTGAATTTAAGCTTATTTGTTTAATTTCTGCAGTTTTATTTTTCTTTAGTGGCTACGTAGTATGCTTAAATTTCTAAAAAAAAACGCTGCACCTCTCCTCTGGGTCCCCTGCACCCAAAGTTGCTCAGCTCTGGCGCAATTGTGTGTGTGTTGGTGTGTGTGTGTTTGTGGGGGTGATTTATGAATTGCAAGTTCGTTAGTTGTTTTGGCTGGCTGGCTGGAGTGCTGGCTGGCTCGCTGGCTGGCTGGCTGGCTGAAGTCTGATTGTATGATCCACGGATACAATTTAGTGCAAGCTCAAATCGGAATACAAATACAGTCCATACATACGTACAATACAAACATACATACAACTACAGGTATCGCTAAATAAAAGTTAAGATCGTACAGTAGTTACACAATTAGCAACTTCTTTCTTTTGGTGTTGTGTGTGTTTTTTATTGATTTTACTTTTCAGTTCAGCTTAGATCGGTTTAGACTTGGGTTTCAGTTTCAGTTTAGTTGAGTTTGAGTTGAGTTCAGTTAAGGCTAGCCATTCAGAGTACTGTACTACTACTGTTTTCTCTCACTTGGCTCACTCTTCATTTCGTGATTCCGTTACTCCGCGAGTCCGTGATATCCGTAATATATTTTGTTTATGTGTAGTTTAGGTAGGTAGTACTCGTAGGTGAAATATATATAGTAGTGGGTTGGGTTGGGTTGATCCATTGATAATCGTGACCGTGACAGACAGCAACTGTAGTCAGGATTCTCTCTGATTATTGCATTATTACGAATTCTCGCTCGCTCGCGTATCGCTTGCGTTTCTTATTGCAATTTCATTTAATTTCATTTCATTTCATTCAGTTGTTCTGTTCTGTTCCTCGCATCGTTTTGCGAACAATGAAAACAAAAGGTTCGTAGTTTGTGTTTGTTGTTGCTTTACTTTAAATATATATATATATATGTATATGTATATGTACGTTTAATTTATATAAATGTATATGTATAATTAGTTAATAATTGTAATAAAACATAGGCGCATTTGTGAAATTTGCAACGCAATTAATGCAACGGAACTCAACGTTGTCGGTGTTCATTTGAGGGGCGGCTGGCTTGAAGCTGAACCGGGTTCGGAATCGGAATTGAAATCGAAAGCAGTAATCGTAATCGATATTCTGTATCTGTTCTGTATCGGTATCGGTAGTCGTATCGGATCGGTATCGAAACGACGCGAAGCAAAAGAACCCGATCCGATCTGATCCGATCCGATCTGATCCAATCTGAATCGACCTTATCTCTGTACTCTGTCTGTTCATATCATATCATATCTCTCTGTACCTCTCCGTCACGCGCGTTTACTCTAGGGGAATCGTTTGTCTCAGTTTCAGTTTTAGAACTATTAACAAGAAGTAGTTAATGCTTGTTTTGTTAATTACTGGTTTGGCCTAAAATTAAAGAAAAAATTTTAAACAAATTATTCACGGCTGGAAAAAATATTAATAATGGGTAAAACAAATACCAGAAATGAAACCAAAGAAGACAGATAAGAATAAAACGGAATAATGGTAAAAGTTTTGTTTGTTTGTTTTGTTTTTATTTTTTTTTTATGTTTCTTCATACTAGAAAAAGAAAAGTAAACGCAATATCTCTTCAACTGATAAGTTCATTGTACATTGCACATTGTCTTTTTTTGTCTCTAATCAACACAATTATCGTAATTGTAATCGTCATCGTAATCGATATCGTAATTAAACTGATCATGTATTTAACAAATGAAGGAAAAGAGACGAGTACAGTACAAAAGGAGCCTTCCTAGCGGTGTGGTGATTAAATGCAAGTACAGAGTCGTAAAAAGCAAACGTGGATATACAGGATTGGAAAAACTACAAAATATCAATATGCATATCGAATATACATACATATGTACGTACGTATGTAGGTATATTGAAAGTATAAACTCAACTAAGAATAAACAAATTATAGATGTGACGGAGAGATATCGAGAGAGCGTAGAGAGCGTGGAGAGGAAGCGACAGACGACAGAAGTTGCCATTTCGGCACTTGTCAATCAGATTTTTGGATTCAGTTCCGTATTGCACGTATTACACGTATTACCCTTATTGCACCTATTGCACGTAGTCACATATGCAGTATGTATGTATGGTTTGTATTTTTGTATTTGTATTTCTTCAGAGGTAGGTTTAGATACAGAGTCTTGCAACCGATTCGCCAGTTAACATGTCGTATTACTTCGATTTACCGGACAGGCTGGGCACGTGCCCACGCCCGCTCCCGCTTCCCGCGCCCCTTGCCCGTTTCGAGGCGGCACTGACACATCGGCAGATCATCCCGAACGATTGCCAGTTATTTATCCATTTCTTGGTTACTACACATATACACACACACACACAATCATTTGGAGATCACAGAGTAAATATGTATGTACGTATATACATATAGTATGTATATGGTACGTACATACGTATGCCAACTAAATATGAGTAGGAATTTGTCGTTCCAGCCCTGAACTGGCATTTGCACCCCACAGATACGCAGATCCACACGGAACCCAATGGGACCCACCCATAGTGGAGTGGATTGGATCCATCATTAAATCAGTGAGTGCGTGCCTCTGGTCAGTGCATATACGAATTCGAGGCGTCTGTTCTTAAGCAAATGTCCTGAGTGTGTGTGTACGTTTGGTGTGTTAGATGTTCGGATAAATACTCGTACACATATACATAGTAGTACATACATACTTTCATTCTGAAAGACTTTCAGTTCAAAAGCATGGAAAAAAGAAACAAAAAACAGAAAGTTTAAAAAAAAAAAACCATAACAAAAATTCCATATACAAAACATGTGCATATCATTAGTGGAAAATAAATAACCATTTTATAATTATTAAAAAATCCTCTTTTTCGCGTCAAATCAAAGTTAATCCAATGAAATCACGACCGCTAATCTTTTCATGCAACCAAATGGGATTGGAGTGGAGGTGGAGTGCTCTTCCGTTTGATTTTCTGAACGAACCATCCAACGCAACGTAACGTAACGCAACGTAACGGTTTGTTTGTTTGTTAGTAAAGTAACGTTATTATATCCTACGGCCAGAAATTGCATGAGTAGCAATGTGCGCAAATAGCAATAAAAGTTAATGTATATAATGTCGGTTAGGTTGATAGGCGCGCAATAGGATATTCTATTTTTCCGTGATCGCCGCAAGACTTTATCTACACCTTCATTGGGGATTCCCCTCTGTTCCTGTTCCTGTTCCAGTCCCAGTCTCTGGCTCTTTCTCTCTCACTATCTATTCTCGTTTTTTTAATTTTCTTTTTCTTTGGTGCAGTTGGGTGGACCTTAACAACAGTGGTGATACTTGATTGGTGAGTGGGTGAAGCGCCACACAAACGAAGTTGCATAAATATCACGTGATTGACATTAAACAAAACAGAAATGGTACACAGAAATGTTAGTGCATTTGTGGAATTTCGAATCTTAAGACTCACGTAGAGCCACATACAGTGCGTTTCAGATGAATATCTGGCGAATCATAAGAGAATTACTTGATTATCATATCATGGGATTTCCAGGGTTTGGTGCGGAAATAAAACAGACAAAATCAAATCAATCCCAGTACCAGTATTAGAACATTTGGCATCGATTTCAAAAGAAATTTCACACAGGTTCTGTCCTCTGTCTTTCTCCGTCTTTCCCCGGTCCGGCTGTCCAAAGCAGGTAGTAGTACTACTATCGTTAAATTGGCAGAATTCAAGTATTGTTTTCAAGATCAGCATATCCAAGAAATATTTATGAATAATTTGTAGTCTGTGCTTAATGCGTTTTGTTTTTTTTTTTAGCGATATATTGGAGCTGGCTTTTGGGTGAGCAAATACTGTTCTGGACAGAATTGATATGCAGAATGGACTTGGTACAGTACAGAACATAAGCCCACACACCCAGGATCATAAACATATATAAATGGTTACATCCACGGGTGTGTGTGCTGCAGATATGCAATAAAATGAAACAAAAATCAATGAAACATAAAATGAAAAACAAGGAAAAATGAAACAAACGAAAACAGAGTAGATAAACACGGAAACGAAAAATAATAAATAATGTATTTATAAAAAGAAGGAAATCAAAAAACGATAAACGTAAACAAATTCAAATTTTCAGTTTGCATTTGCTTTTCTTCTAATATTCCATTAACTGAAGAAATCAAATTGGCATTTCGAATGACACATATGTATTTTGATTTTGATTTGATTTGGATTGGTTTGGTTCGTACTTACCGTTTGCTAAAACGTGAGGAGAGTTTGGAAAAGAAGCTCATACGACCCGGATGGGCGGAGTCGCCGGAGGCGCCACTTGTGCCCGAGTATTCCAGCGCCGTGTTGTTTCTTGCTCTGGTTTGACCTGTGGGATAGCAACGATCATATCGGTTAGCAGCGAACATACTTGTGCAGCACACGGCACACACAGACACCACAATCTACGAGCTGGATAATTCCTAAGTAATCTATATAGTATTACTGATGTATGTACGTACATACATACATACTACGATACGATCGTTACGATGTTTATTATATGTACACTATGCCCCATTTGTCGGCACAAAGTGCACTGTGCAACACAGATCTCGCAGTGCACTTTGCACCATGGAATGTACGCCAGATGGTAGTTAAAATTAGTTTCTATATTTTTGTTGTTTTTTGTTTTGTTTAGTGGTTGGTTTATGGGTATCGCGGTAGCTGAATGTGGACAAACCAATTTCTCTGTTTCTATCTATTGTTGAACATTTTGTGTTGCTATGAATAGTTTTCCATTCGTATTTCCAAACACACAAAGATATGTACAGGAGAGGCGGTATGGGTTAGGCAGCGGGAGTGGCAGTGGCAGTGGCAGGGCAGAGGTCATTCGGGATTCGGGTATTCAGTATAGTACAGTACAAAAGGCATACGTGGTACAGACAAAACGTGCATGGAAGAAGGTTTGTGTGTGTGTTTGTGTGTGTGCAACAGAACACGCAAATCATAAATGATGTGGTGCGGTATACGGTACTATACGGAACTATACGGTACGATAACACAAGTTAACATTCAGCTAAATGAATTGATAGTCGATAGGAAACAAGGTAATCGATTGAAAACTAAAAATAATCGATGCGTGTTCGGATGTGGATATGGATGTGGATGTGCAGTGCTGCATACAATTGTAGTCGGATGCAGAATGAAATCATTTATCGTTTCAGTTATCGATAATTATACGATAGCTCGATAAACATCAATGCAGAATTTAAGTAGCCTAGTTTTCGGTGGTTGGTTTCGGTTTGGGTTGGGTTTAGTAGGTGTGGATAAAATTAAATTATTATCATTAAAACTAATAAAAATAAGTGAACAGAAAACTCACCAGAGTGAAAGGTTGAACGTGATGGAACATTCCTTGGAAAGTGTCTGCTTGATTTAACAGCCGATGCCATTCTAAGTCGATCGAACAGACTATATATATGTACAAGTACAATACATATGTATGCACACATAGGTATGAATGGAAATCAAATCAGTTTCGAATCGGTTCGTCGGAGTACATTCAAATCCAATGAATCGCATTTCAGGGAACGAATATGTTTTTATCAGTATACAAATGTTTGGTTTGGTTGGTTTTTTTTTTCATTTTGTTGTTTTCCATAAATTATTTGTTTGTGTAATCGTTTGTACAAGAACCGTTCGAGGGTGAGTGTTTGAACGCATGGTATGAGTTATGGTTGGATGAGTGTTTCGGAAGATGAATAAGGAAGGCGGCGCACATCATCATCGATTCGGTTCGTTTTGGTTCGGTACGATTCGGTTCGATTCGGTTGGGTTCGGTTTTTGGAGTTTCGTTCCCATTCAGTGGCGATTGTGTCATCGATTTGACATCATTTATCGATTGATGGAGTTGGATTTGTATTTGATATCGATTCGGTTCGATTCGATTTGGGTATTTGGCAATGGCGACATGTATGTAGGATGGCGGCAGGCGGGTGGGTGTTCAGAACAGCGCGAATCAAGCAGTTTGTTTGGTTTATGTGATAAATAGATGGCGATAACCAAAAGTTGATGGTTTTTGTATATATTTGGTATTATATATATATTGTTTTATCAATCACGTCGTAGACATAAACAAAATGAAAAGAAAAAATAAAAATAGATCATGTAAATTTCTCAAGAAGACAAGCACTTAAAGATACGATTCTTATCAATTATATTGGATACAACAAATCCTGAATGAACATGATAGTATACATAGTAGTAGTAGTAGTATGCCACAATGCAGTAGTACGTTGGAAAGCGGAGAGAGCAGGTACAATGTATGTACATACGTATGAGGAGGATATAGGGAACCGATTGTTCCAGCTCCTGATCTACATGAAAGCGTTCGATGACTCATGCTTACGAAGTTTATATACTTTAGATGAAACAGACAGAACAGAATGTTCGACAGCATTTAGATGGGACTTTCCTTTTGGATCCCACCTCTGATAGTCGATTATTTCAGCTAACAGTAATAAGAGTTACAGTTGAATAAGAAACTACGCATGAAATAGACACATCGAAGTCGTAAGTGGGAGAGCATGAGCATATAGTTAGTATGATCAGTCAGGTACACAAGGTTACAACAGCAGCACAATATCAAACTATTTCAAATCGAGTTTAAATCTGGGATATAAGCATTTAACAGTAACAGTAAATGAAAACAAAACACACACAATAATGGAGAAAATTCAATTTACGGGCGATGGTAGAGTCATTAGAGTTAGACTGACGGAGACAGACATGCATGAGGAAACGGAAACAACAGAAATTATGAATTTAGAGAAATGTATTTTCGGATATTCAGCTTTTACTGAGTGTTGACTCAGTGTTTGGACTTTCCCAATGCGAATACGAAATAAAAAACTATTCACTTGATCTGATCAGTTTCTAAAACCTCGCAAAACTCGGAAGGACCTCCAATTACTGGGCAAGTTTTGGGCAATTCCAATTCAAATTCTGGTTTATAGAAGTAGTCGTATGTACGCCTTGACATCGCCGCGAATTGAATCTCGTTCAGATGAATGACAAATTATGCGAACATATGCGAAACATAAATTGGAAAACTAAAGCCAAATCCTACGCTAGTCGAATACACTTAATTATACATAGCATCTGTATCTGTATATGGAAGGAAGGGTCGCGATCGCTTGCTGTACACCCAAACAATTTCGCAAAATACAAATGATCATTTGTAGTTATCGAATATTACAATACAATACAATCTACATAGCATCTCATATACGTGTTCTCTGGGATTACTTGCAGTGTGTATGTGGAGACGGTCACGACCCTTGGTTAAATGAGGCACAATAAAAAATCTCTTAATGTAAGATTGGATATTCACTCACCAAATTTGTTCGATTTGTTTCGATTCGATTCGAATCCAAATTGAATTCAATTCAAACCCAAAATTCATTATTCATTCATAAATTGAATTTAGTTGTTGTTGAATTGAATTGTTGAATTTATGTTGGTTTTTTTTCAGGTTTTCAATTTGCATTACGATTACGAACGAAAAGGTAGTAGTAGTAGTAGTAGAGTAATACAATAATTGGGCGAGCGTCGATAGGAAGACGAAGAAGGTTGTTGCAGATTCAGATTCAGATTCGTAGGTGGTTGGTTGGTTGGTTGGTGGTGTTATTTGTAGTTGCGGATATAGAACGCCACAGCACAGAGAATGGATGTACATATGTGGTAGTGTAGTAGTTATCAAATTAGACATTTGGTTTGTAAACAGACAATGTTTAAAATTGTAAAAAACATGAAAAGATAAGAGATTTACATTATTCAATTGATCAAATGGTTAGATCGATAAAAATACATCGAAAATAGGATACAAAACGTATAGAGAACCAAACGAAAAAGGCCAATACTATAATACTAATAATAGGAGAGTCAACAAACAGTAATAATATTCAAACGAAATACTTTGAAATTATTTAAAGAACAAGGCATATGTGTACAAATATATATATATATATATAGGCTTCATCCACATGTTCAACGAGCCCAGGACGCGCTTAAGCATACATAGGTTATACCACACTGTAGGTAATCGTTGCAGTCTCAATTTGAAATATCTATACAGAACCATGTGACACATCAGATCAACTACTTGCGACAGCCCGAGTCTCAGACAACACGCACAGCACGAATTATTTAATTCAATTTTGATATTCGGTTTAAATATTGAGTGGTGAGAATTATTGTCAGCCTCTGGGATCCGGTTCGCTCTAATTGACTTGCTAATGGGTATTAATTGGTCAACAGAGGAAAAGGGAAACGATGAAATACATATCTAAATCAGACTATTGCTTAAGACTCGAGATTCACATTGAATTCTTTACAGTTCAATAACAAAAGATAAAACAACAATTATCAGTGAAATTCGTCATAGCTTAGGTCTCGGGGTTCTCTATTGCACCAATTGGTATCCAGTCGACCATCAATGTGTCGCATCATGTGCGAGCGGCAAGGGCAAGCCCACCGCTGTTCTATAGCAAAACGATTGCCTAAATCTATCTATTTTAACTCTGGGTATCTGGGTGGATTTAGCTAATTATTCTGTAAAAATTGGAGGACTAGATCGTCTGTACATCGGAGGTATATATGTACATATGTTTGTATGTATATGAAGGTGTATGTATATGTGGGTGGTTTTAATATATTGGCAACTGAATCTATAGAGCTCATGGTAACTGATATGGAAACTATGATTTATGGAGGTGACACGTCGAATGAATGTCCAAATGCACAATAATTCTCCCAAAGAAATCAAATGGCAGCCAATCTTTAAAATGATAAGAAGTAATTGAGTTTCAAATAATCCGATAATCAAAGTAACAAAATGTTTGTACAGTTTTTGCGGTTTTTTGTTTGTTTGTTAATTAGACAAGTGTATACCTCGTTCCGAGCGGATCATTCGAGACTGAGACGCATCCGTCTGTGGAGGGGCGAGGGCTCGATACAGACGCGCTTTTCGTATGACCTTTTCCAGCGGGAGCTCCCGATCCGCTGCTGGTTACGTGCATAGTGGTGGTAGAATCGTAATCGTAAATAGGTTGTAGGTATCGGTATGTATTGCTTGTGGTATACGAGTAATTTGGTTTTGATTTGATTTGGTTTTGGTATTCTTATGATGGATTAAGGTTTTTCGGTTTTCGGTTTGAATGGAACCAAATGAAACGAACGGGAAAATAAAACAAAATCACTTTTGATGTGTGCTGTCTGCACGGCAACTAAAGAGAACTGAACTGTGCATGACGGTATACAATTATGTTTCTATTGGGTTTTCTCCTTTTTTTTGTGTGGAGTTGTTACCAATTCCACGCCACTGTATGACCTCCTCTACGGCTCTTCACTCCTCTGGCCAATGCAGACTAAATGCTTTCTAGGCCGAGCCGTTCCGTGAACCGGAAGGGAAGGGAAGCCGTGCACAAACCAAAGATAAAACTATAAAGGACAGGCTCCACGATCTAACGACGAACTGAATAACTAAATATGCCTGCGAAAACGAGGGGGTATATATATGACAATGCAAACAATAACCGGGATTCGATACAGCAGAGTAAGGAAAACTAATTCAGCATAAGTAAACAAGGCACTACTGCTGCCCAGAGCAACGGGCAACTGGCAACGGGTGTTAGAAACAGTTGGCAAGTTCCGGTCTCACGTACTTTGTCTCTGCAGGGATAACGTTGGTCTTCTCCGTCGACGAGGTCTTCTCGTAGAGCGTGGTGGAGCGGCGTGGAATGATGCCACTGGTGCCGCTCACCGTGCGATTGCCATTCGTCGGGTCATACTTCGTTGCCGTACGCGGCTTGGCGGGACTGTTCAGAGCTGCAAGCAAATTGAAGGTTAGATTTATGTCCGTCCGTCTCTATTATGCCCTAGGCATGATAATCCTCATACTTGTGTCTGTCGTGGTGAGCATCTTTTGGGTGGCCGAAGCTGGTCTCTGGTTCTGTGCGGCCAGGCGCGCCGTGTTCTCTTTAATCGTGGCCGAGTCGATGGTGTTCTGGCGCTTGAAATTGCTGCCACTGCAATGGGAAATGATAAATTACCAACCAATTGGCGTCATCATTAGCATACGCCACTTACACTGATGCACGATCCGCCGCTGTTCCTGCAGCGTTGTAGTTGTTGCTTGGGTTGACCGCACCCACAGCCCCCGCCGCGGCCGCCACAGTTACGGCTGTATTTGCCGGTCCAGTGCCTGCGATGAGAAAGATCGGATGTTCTGATTAGTATGGGTCGCATTATATAGGATAAATGGTTAGCCCCTTTACGGGACTTACGCAATGTTTCCGCACCAGACGAGGCCCGACGACTAGGCTTAGTGCTAGACGCTGATATGCTCCTGTGGACCCCTCTATGTGTTGGACTCTGCACACCCGCACTGCCCGCGTTGGCGCCCGCATCATTGCCAGAGATGTTGCGCAGTGAGAGTGAGGAGCCCGACCGCGATCCGTCACTTTCCGGCTGCATTGGAGGACATTGGAAGACAAGGAAAGAATGAGGCGAGATGAAAAGGCAAGGGAATGCCGCCACACTTACGTCTGTGCTCTTGCGTCCCAGCAGCAAATACGTTGCAAACACGTCATCGTAGCGCACCTGCGAGAGCGAGTTTTCGATCTCTAGTCGGTTGTAGCCCATCGCGACAAGAGCTTCTGTGCATCGCGCGAAAGGACAAACAGGAGAAGTGTGAGTAGGGTGATCAGCAATGGATAATTGTTGAATAATTGATGCACATTTAGATATCGCATGCAAATTCATTACGGTTACATTATATTTGGGGGCTAGGAGCTCCCACACCACCGCCTCGAGGGTGTAGCATGGGGCGCACCAGCCATAGATTGTATGTATGTAAGTGTAGCCATGCAGCGAGCAAAACAAACGGTATTTAGCTAAGGATCATCACCAGATAGATTGACATTCGACTTGCAGCAGACCCCAAACCGGACTCAATATTCTCAGAGCTTTCAGAGCTTGGTGTGTGGAACGCCTCGACTCGTATTGAAAAAATACCACATCACTTCACGGAGAAATCAATTTATTTCCCATATTTATACACCGAAAAACATTTACTAAGTCAAGTGTGCATACAGATTGGACAGCTATGCTATGTACAGAAGATGCGGGAAAAGAAAACGAGAAAGAAAAACCAAAGAAAAGGATAAACCAATTTCGTGTCAACATTCAACACTTTCCGTTCTCTTGAGCTTGTTTGGCATTCGCCTCCTCCTGGTCGGTCTATTGGAGCAGAGGCAGAGGCAGATTCAGATTCAGAAGAAGGCAAGAACAAGTGCGAAATAGAACAGAGATGAATTGGGATTAATGCGAGGGGCTGTCTGCTGTAGCGTAGATAGCGTGTTTCTCCAAATTGGGATTGCATACATTTTGGGGTGGTTTCCGTACGTCGATTAGAAAATTCACCATCAACATCAAGTTGTAGGCACTACGACGAATCGAGAGCGAACCTTTGACACCGGTTTGTGGCCCCGCAGCTATGTGAGTGAGAATTTACAAAACGAAAATCAAGATCGAGGAGGCATTACTTGGCATCCTCCCATCGCTTTGCCAGAGCCTCACACACACACCTCACACCTCAAGCTGCTGAGGCTCTGGTGGCTCTGGTGCCACAATGGGGAATATCCATGAAACAATTACAAACTACAAAATTATAAAAACCGAAATAACAACAACAATTGGGTATAGATATTAGTAATATTACATTGCAGATACATTGATAAGAGTATAACGGAAGATAAACAGTAATTGGCAGGCAAGAGGCAGGCAAAACTCCACTCAACACACACAAATCGTTAATAATATTAGTAATGAATTTTGTATACAGTACCCGTCTTACCTATCCTCTTGGGATCGGCTAAATCGGCTTTCGGCTCTATATACGGTTTGAGCTCGTCATCCTCAAACCCCATATTCATCCACTTGTCGCCCATGATTGTCTCCAGACTAGCACGCTTTGCGGGGTTCAGTACTAAAAATTTGCGTAGCAAATTTTCACAATCCGTCGACATATAGAAGGGGATTCTGCAAAGATCCAAACATAGTTATACCAAGACTTATATACAAATACCTAAATATAAAATCAAATACCTATATTTGCCTCTGAGTACACGCTCGCGCAGCTCCCTCAATGTCGAGCCGTCGAAGGGCAGGGAACCGCTCACCAACGTATACAAGATGACGCCCAGCGACCACACATCCACCTCGGGGCCATCGTACTTCTTGCCCTGGAATAGCTCTGGGGCCGCATACGGTGGACTGCCGCAGAACGTGTCCAGCTTTGAGCCTGGCGTAAACTCGTTGGAGAACCCAAAGTCAGCTATCTTGATGTTCAACTCGCTGTCCAGCAAGAGGTTCTCCGCTTTTAAGTCCCTGTTGAATAAGAAAATGTTGCATATTCCATACAATGCATTCCAATGGCAAATGGCCAATGGCTCAGATGACGCATACCTGTGTATAATTCTCTTTTGATGACAGTATTGCACAGCTGAGACGATTTGTCGAAACTTAACGCGCGCCTCCTTCTCCTTCATGCGTCCGTGTAGTACCAGATAGTCAAAGACCTCGCCCCCCGACGCATACTCCATGATCAGATACAAGGTCTTCTCCGTTTCGATCACTTGAAACAGTTTCACAATATTGGGGTGGTCGAGCATCTTCATTATCCTAACCTGTGTGCCAGACAAAATTCATTAGCCATCCATCAGCCCAATGATTGAGGACACTAAATCAAGGAGTACAAACCTCTCTGAAGAGTTTCTGAAGTGACCCAGGATTGAGTTGGGTCTTGTCAATTATCTTAATGGCCACCTCCTTGCCAGTGGGCAAATGCTTGGCTAGCTTCACCTTTGCAAAGTTGCCCTTGCCGATCGTCTTGATCAGTTTGTATTTGCCGATGTGCTCCTCGGTGGCGCGCCATCGCATCGGAGCACTGCTCCGCATCTGCATGTTCGGGGAACCCTGGAAGAGCAAGGCAGGCATGGATTAGTTCAACTCTCTCACTATCGTGCTCCCTACGGGGGAGAAATATTTAAAGATCTGTTACCCCCCGCTAGCGTCTCAGTGAATGAGTCTTGATTTGGTAAGACAGAAGGAAGGCGGCTTGTAAGATTGGTTTAGGTGCTTCGGGTGCTTATCGGTCGGGAGGCTTATAGAGAGAGGGTTTTACCTGTGCAACATGGTTGCTGTACACGTTGCTGCGGTTCACCACCGCGTTGGGTGCCGGAGGAGCTGTGCGATGGTGTCCCACAGCTGGGCCAGTCGTCACAGATGCAGACCCCGAGCTTGAGCCAGATCCGGAGCGAGGATCCACGCTTGATCGTCCCGTGTGAGAGCTTGGTGCAGCTTCGGTTCGGATCGAGTTGTACGGAGGAATGGGCGCCACAATGGGCCGCTCCGAGCGTCGCTTGGAGCTGGAACTGGCACTACTTCCAGACCCGGCAGCCCCGCTCGATGCGGCATGCCGATGGGACTTTTGTGCCAGGAGCGCTTCGAACTGGCGCAAGTTCTCCTCCCGCCGCTTGGACGCCGATATCGTGGTGGCAGTCAGCTTGGACGAAGTGATACCATCCACAACGCTGTTGCTACTGCCTCCACGACTTGTCGTGGTCCTGACAGCCGGCGTGGGTGCCGTCCCAGCTGGTCTCCAGGCCGGAGCCGGTTGCTTTTCGTCCGTGTGGTGCTTCTGTTTGAGGGTGGCCCGCATGGCCAGCACTGTGTCCGTGTTCTTAGTGTCCGAGGCAGTGCGCGCCAGCTTGTTCTTGACGGCACCAGAGCTGCCAGAGGCGACCGCCGTGTTCTTAGAATAGGCTCCAATGGAGTTTCGGCCGTCGCTGCCCCGCTGGAACTCGGAGAGCATCAGCTCATTGCTGTCATCAAGCTCGGCACGCCGTCCACCCAGGTACTGGAAATCGTTCTCCGAGGACATGTCACTGATGCCCGGCCGTAGGAGATTCTCCGTCTCGCCGTACCGCTTGCTCTGCTTGCGCATGATCTCCATCTTCATCACGTCCATCGAGGACTGCGACTGCTGCTGGTGCTGCTGCTGCTTGAAGCTCTCCTCGACGTTGTGGATGTGCTTCTCTATGGAGCCCAGCGCAAAGGTCACTCCCACGTCGTCCTCGGCAGACATTAGTGTGCGCGGCGGCTTCTGTCGCTCCTTGGGCTGTGGGTGCAGGGTCGGCATGGCGGAGACGGCCACACGCGGTAGGGGCGGCTTCGCCTCACGTCGCCGCAGCTCCACCAAACCCCCATCCCCATTGTTTTCGTCGAGATGCAGCTGGGCGCTGCCATCGAGATCGGGTTCGAGATCCTTGTGGCTGGGACCAGCGGGAGTCCTCAGCGAGCTGGCAAGAAGTGTACTCTCGCGTTCCGGCAATATTTCACTGCTTTGGTTGTTGTTATTATTGTTGTTGGAGGTGGTGGTGCTAGCAGGGAGGGGTACGGTCAGCTTGGGCGGTGCTGGTGCCGCCCCTTTGCGTGCTGCATAGAGGCGGACACTCTTCCGTGTGGTATCGCCGCGGTTTAGGTCAGGTGTTTCCATTATGCTTTAGCCGATTCTACTGCTGTTTCTGATTCTCCAAAGGTGGGCTCCACTTGTAGCTTTATGTTTTTGGCGTCTTCTATGCGATTGTGTGATGCACTCTACACATATAAGCACTTGTCGGAGAGATCGTAAATTTTTCTCTTTTTGTAGCTATTGTTCTTTTATGTCGGCTGGCCACACTTGCTTTTGTTACACTGTAAGTTAAGATGGTGTTGGGTGGGGGAAGGGTGAGATTATTTTCTTTGCTTTCGGCACGCTAGTGCACCTGTGTGGGAGTCTTCTTTGTTTGGATGTGTTGCGTGTGTGTAGCTGACATTTTAAAGAGTTTTTCGCTTGAGAACATTGGCTTTTTGCTCTTTATTTAATTACTTCACTTCACTTTACTTATACTACACCTTAAACCTGTGTACGTCTCTCTCTCTGAGTGTGTGTATGTGTGTGGGTCTTTACAGTTGCTTTCTAAATGCTGATCGGCAAACGGGAACAAATTCAGAGTTGTCTTTGTTTGTTTTGTCGCCTGGCCACACACACTCACACACACACAAACACACACGTGTCGCAGTTGAGGCGCATTTAAACCTCGAAAATGAATTAACTTCCATCCGTACATATGTATGCATAGCTAAGTATATATATATATGTATATATATCTAATGTATACAAAAAAAAAATTGCTGCGAGCGTAATATTTACGACAAAAGGCGGACAAGAGCTAATCTGTCTCCCCGGTGACACTGAAATAAACACAAGCCCCATACGTGCCAGAAAGAAATGCCTATAGATGTGTTAGTGGAGAGAGCGAGAAGGAGCTAGAGAGAGAGAGGGAGAAACACCTACACACACGCTCCAGCCAACGCACACACCTGCGCCGTAAGCTGTTACCTGAGCGAGTGTGTGTGTGTGTATGTTGGCTTTTTGTTGCTCTCACTCTCTCTCTCTCTCTGTCTCTCTTTCTGTGGGAGCCCAGCTGAGATGCTCTCAGCTCCAATGTGTGTGTGTCACCCTCCTGCCCTCTCCATCTCTCCCTCTGACACTGCTGTTTCGTTCCAAGCTCTCTTTTCGCTTTATGATTCATTTGCCTGAACGCTATTCTTACTATTTTGTTCGTTGTTGCTTTAATTACTGTCCAAATAGTTGCAATGCCCCGTATCTATCTATCTATCTATGTATCTATGTACAAGTATCTAAAAATCGTTTGTTCGTTAGCTTCTTTTTGGTTCAGTGAGCAGCTGAAAAGCTCCAATGCACACACACACACACATACACACAACCAACACCAATTTAGCTTTTACACCAACACACAGGCAAAGAGTTGAAAGCAAATGAACTACTTTTTAGACAATTAAGCCGACTTTTTTCACTGCTTTATAACTGTTAGGTTTTATATATAGATATCTCTTTATATTTCTCCCCTTATTTTGGAGGAGAGTATCACTTTTTCGCACAAATCCCGTTTTTTTCTTTATTCACGCAGTTATCTTATCAGTCACACACGCGGGGCTTTCGAAAGTTCTTTCGCATTTGCATTTACCCAGCGGAGAGGGGTAGCATTACTATATTTTAGATTTATTTGTCTTTATTAACGGCCGTCCGTCCCCTTCGTCCGTTCGTGTGTAACTCTGACGTAAACGCGCCGCCACAGAGCCAACTACTCGTACAATCAACAGGCGGCAGCGGACAGCAGAGTAGAGGAGAAAAAAACAGCAAAGACAACCGACAACGACAGCTCAGCAGCCAAGAGCCAAGAGCAAAAGCCACTTTAGCTACACGAACCAACAGCAGCAACTGGAGTGCGAGTGAGCGAGCGAGTGCGAGTACTCCAAAGCACAGGCAGAGCTATCGTAGAATGGCGGCCGAGCCGAGGCAGAGACGTCGGCCTTAATACACACACGAATGGATTCAGTGGGCTGCTCTCTCTCTACAAAAAAAAAACACACAAACACACGCACAGCCATATAACAGGCCCCCATCATTCCCCCAAAAAAGTATCTCGACAGAGAGCCCCGTTTTAGAGCGCTCATTTATGAATGTGTGCGGATATGAGCGAGCGAGCGTGCATGCATGCATGTGGTTATGGGTATGTATTTGTGTGCAGCTGATATCACCTGAGCATAGCGCAGAGCAGAAACTGTTTTCTCGCTGAGAGAGATGAGAGAGAGAAAAATACAGATTGCTGAGAGCAGTTTTCAACGAATTCGAGTCTCGGTCTGGAGCTCCTCCAATGATTGACGCAAATCTTCGTGTTATGCAAATGGTTGCTGCTCAGCCTGATCTGATCTAACACGCTCATGCAACCTGCTGTTCAATGTCTATAGGGATGGATGATCCCAACCACATGACTGACTACCAACCCCAGATTGTGGACTGAAACCAAATGGGGCAAAACGACCCAGTTAAAAAAAATGCGGTCGAAATTAGATGAGATGAGTACTTATTAGGAAACTTATTAGGACAAGATATCCACTAAATTTCTGCTTTGACTATCTTGTTTATTTGCCAATTAGTTCGTATCAAACAAGCGAAAAATGCTCCCCCCTTTACCGAGACCCGAAACTTGAGATGCTCGGGCAAGTCGATATTGTTTTGATTTTATTGATACGACCCCAGCCGTTTCGAATTAAATACTGACGAACTACTGTAAATAATACCTTCTCTGGCTTGCACAATTCTGACAATAATCATGATACCATCTGCACGGGTATAACCAGGAACCGAGATAAAAACAAACAATATGTGAAAAATGATATAATGGAAAAGGTAAACATAAGAGAGGCAGAGCACCGAGGAACGAGTTCTAAAAATGCAGTAAAACTCCACAGTTCGAATTCCTCCAGAATGTACTACTACTTTCAACAGACGTGTATACATATATGTGAGATTTCAGTTGAAAGAAATTGGATAACAGAAAGCAGTTTCCTTACAGTTTCGTCGTTACGGGAATTTCAGTTAATTAACAACACAACCCACAAGTGCAGCCTGGTGTGGTATGCTCTACTCTACTCGCATCTATGTAGTATCGCACACATGTTTATTTATACATACATATGTATTAATTAAGGCAATTGAATAACTTGCCTCTTAGTCCACATTAAACTAGGAAAACAACATACGATCCTAGGGAGGAGCTTAGACCCTATAATCTATGGAGATCTCAGGAGATCTCTTCTAGATGTTCGAAATTTACGGTTCGATTCGGTTAATGTCAGACATGGCTATCTCAAATATCTCTTCGACTTTTGCCCCAACACTCGTATGACCTACGATAATTTATTGAGCCCGTTAAAAGCTGCTAGCCAGCTACCACTCTAATCAATTTAATTTAGTCTCCAATATCAGCTCCAATAGAAACCCGGTCAAGGTCAAGTGTGCAATTAGCAAAAACAAATGTTAATTTCCGCTCGGATTATTGGGTAGGGTGGAACCTAATGTGAGGGGGAGGGAAACAAAAAATCTGAAATAAAACAAAAGCAGTAATCAAAATAATAGAAATGTTAGTAAACCAAATCGAAAATCATTTCAATTTGTTGCACGAACACACACACCAACCAAAACCGATAAGTCGTATGTGGACGAAAACAGCGACAAAAAAACGGGGAGATTACGATAAGATTGAATGAAGACAGGAACGTAACGACAGAGTAGGGTAGGGTACGTGAGAATTGTGGCAACATGGCAAAATGCTCCGTCAAATGAAATGCTGTGCGTGGGGGAGAATGGATGGATTGATTGCTCATTGGGGACAAGATCACAACAAATATTTCAATATTCCCTATCAACTTAGAACTAATTCAACTTCAACTTAGAACTAACTAAACCCCAATCAGATCCTCCCCATCCCTCAAGGACTTCAAACTCTGCGTATACATACCCTCGAGGCGCGTGCCTTGTCACTGGAAGATGTTGTATCCTTGGGCTTGGGTCGCTCCGCCTTGCTGGTGGCCACAATAGGCAGTCCACCGTTCTCAATCATGGTCACCACAATCTTGTTGTTCCGGCTCCCCAAAGGTCCGCCGCCAGAGGAGGTGCCGTACCAGGCATTGCCCTGCTTAGAACTTGCACCCGCCGCTGCAGTCGCGGCAATGTTCTTCTGGCGCATGGCATTGGAGAGTCGCTGCTTCCGGTCCAGGCGGGCCTCATCCTTGTCCTTCTGCAGCTTGGCAATGGTGGCAGGAGTGTGGCTCTTGGAGCGCTTCAGAAACTTCATCAGCTGGCTCTTCACATTGGTGGCTGCGCTGGCACTGGTGGCATCGGGTCCGCCCATGTCCTCTGCCCTGGAGGAGCGACGCGAGATCTGTGCCTTGGTGGGCACCTCGAGGCGCCGGAACACCCCATCCGGCATGCGCACAAAGCAGCCCTCTGACATCTTGTGGAATGAGTCCGAGGGCAGTTTGTGGAACTCGCCGTTGGGGCCGCGGAAGTAGCAGTGATCCGTCCGGTGGTAACCGTCGCCCACAATGTAGAACTCGTTGCGGTTCTCCTTGGGTGCATCAACTGAATCCGCAGCCAGGTCGTCAGTCTTGGCACTGCGGTCCACCGGCCCCTGGAAGGTCATCAGGTTGGTGCTGCTGCAGGCCGCCTCTCCAGGTTGCGGCACTGTTACCGACCCGTTGCTATCCTCCACTCCTCCGTGGGCGGCACTCGACGAGGCAGCCGGTTGGGGAGGCTTCAGCTCGCTGATCGTCACTGGCCGGCGCTGGGGATCGCCCATGTTCTTGCGCATAATGCTGCCATTGCGCAGCAGGGAATCGCGCAAGAGGGAGAGCTCGTCCTTGCGTAACGGCTGCACCAGTGTTGAGTAATGCTTCGACGATGTGGACTTGCGGCCCGATGTGCGCCGGTTGCCAAATTGTGATGTTGCGGCGCCAGTGCCTGTGGCGGTAGCTGTGGCGAGGTGCTCCTCTTTATTGTTGTTATTGTGACTGCTCGAGTGGGTCTGGCGGTGACTCGAGGTCTGGCCCATGATGGGAGCTTGGTTTCTTTGTTAGCCAACTGATTCTCGAAGGTCTGCTCTGCTGAATGGTTGTTTACGGCTTACGGATGATCGCGGTCGTTTGTTGTTACAGTTTTTGTCCCAATTCCAATGAAACAGTGACACATATTCCGTTCCTCGGAGATGCAATGTCCACCAAACAGTAATAGTAATCCGTGTGTCAGCATTGAGAGCCCTTTTTCCAGATTTATTTATATTTATATTATAGTGTATATATTATGTATGCACGAGAGTATTATATTTTATTGTATTGTATTGTATGATAAATTTGTTCGTCTGTATGGCACAATCACGATTCGGTCGTAGCTTTGTCGCTGCGACTTTTCAAAAGTTCATCTTGTTTAAATTCTATTAGAGCATTAACAGCGCAAATAAATGAGAATTGAAGCGAGTCTCAGTTTCAGTTCCAGTCGTAGTCCCATTCCCATTCCCATCCACAGTCACAGTCGCAGTCACAGTAACCGTAACCAGTAACAGCTACATATTGTCGCAGCAAAATAATCTGGTCTTTATTATTCCTGTCTGATCCGCCTCTTATATACGAGTGTATGCACATTCTATTTACATATCTAGATTACCTTCCTGTATACCACAGCAAAGATAGACAGAGAGAGAGAGAGAGAGCAAAGCGTAAAAGATAGAGGGGGTGGTGGGAGGGGAGCTGCTCTTATCAGTTATCGCACTTTACATATCCGTATCTGTGTGTACAAGACGCATTCCCGATAATTTCCACTGTCGCCTGAATGCGATCCACACGGCAGCAGAAGCAGCTTCAATGTCTAGTGTGGATCGTAAGCCTCGGCAC
The DNA here is from genome assembly GCA_008121215.1 of Drosophila athabasca. Classification (NCBI taxonomy): domain Eukaryota; kingdom Metazoa; phylum Arthropoda; class Insecta; order Diptera; family Drosophilidae; genus Drosophila; species Drosophila athabasca. The sequence continues at coordinate 2,920,738 of VMQQ01000022.1, read as the reverse complement.
GCCCGAAACGAAGGCGAAAACGTACGTAGATGCAGAGAGTAGATGACCAGCAACAACAAACTACTGTCACACTGGCGAATGCGGAGACACAGAGAGGAAGAGAGACAGAGAGACAACGATGAAGCCCCACACGTTGGGGGCAAAAGCTATTTTTGTTGTTCCCTTCCCTCCATCCCCTTCTCTATCTATCTCTGTATCTTGCTGCTGTTTCTGCTAGTTACCTCGTTTACGTTGTTTTTAAAGCGTTACTTGTTCCCACAAACACACACACACAAACGAACACGCACACACACGCACACTAGTTTTCCGCTGTGTATCTCTCTCTCTCTCTGTCGCAGTAGTGTTTGTGTATCTGTGTGTAGGAATTTGTTCATATTTCATTTTCATTCCGCTTTCGTTCTTTTAGCTTGCTCTCTGACTCTTGCTTTTGCTTTTGCTCTTGCTCTCTCTCTTGCTTGTTGCACCATGCCACTTTTTTATACTTTATAATTAAATTAACTTATCATCCCAATTGGCTTTTCTTATTGAATCTGCGGCGATGAATTGGCTGTAAAGATACTTTCCAGCTGAATATATCCATTCCACTGGAATTGTTGCTTGTTATTGGCTTGTTGGTTTCTTTTTTTTTGCTCTGCTCTTCTCTCTCTCGCACACACGCACACAGGCATATATTTAAAATTTATAAATTAAACACTATTTAACCGAATTTATTTTTAAACAAGTCCGAACGTGCGTGTGTGTATTTGCGACGGCCCACTACCCCCCAACCCCACCCTCGCCTGGCCAACGTCCTGCTGCCCTTGATGTCATCTCAAGCCTCTGTCCGACACAGTCACAATACCTATTGTAGTTATGTATACATATATGTAGCTCTATCGCGGATGCTGATGGATTACTCTTGCCACTTGGGGAGATCGCTGACTAACTGCGCAGCCACTAACCGGAGAGCGCAGGCTGCTGCGTTTCGTTTCGTTTTTATTTTAATATTTTTTGCAATCTTTTTTTTGACGTAACGCTCGCCGTTACCCTTGTGCTCGGCGCGATAACGGTCACAATGGCAAACTCGTAGAAGCGAATAATGCTAAAAAGTTCCAGTCAAATCATCGCTGGGCGATAACCACCACGATATCGTCGGATCGGATCGTCGTCAGGGTAGGCAGCGACGCGACGGATAATGACAACAACGACGGTACGGCACGGCACGGCGCGGCGCGACGACACGACAGTGACCACACGATTGAAGTGGAACTTAATACTAAAACAAGCTTTCGACCATCGCTTGTATCTGTGGTCTGTGGCTGTGGAGGCGACTCGACTGTCTGTTGCTCGTACTGTTATTATTGTGGCGAGCTTCGGGCTTGTTTGTGTTTCGCAAAAGTTCTGCAGCGGGGCTTACTCAGAGCGGCTGTTCGTTCGTCCAATGTGCAAAGACAGCCACGACACACCCTACACACACACAAACAGTCGTCGGAGACTGGCGCAGGTAAACTGCAGGTGATTCACAACGCATACGTGTGTGTTTCTCATGCTCACGCATACACTGCTATTAATGCGAGTATAAGATATTCGTAAGAGAGAGAGACAGTGCGATATCGAGAGAGAGGAAGCTTTGGCATGCTTTAAACGGATCTTCAGCATAAGTTTAAACTTGGCTTCCATACAAGAGCGGATTGGAACTTTGCGAAAGCTTTGTTGCAATCGAACAATGTGAATGGCAAAGGAGCGGATAGATTCTAATTGTTACTCACGAGCCCTCACCACCCATCGTATCGTCATCGAAAAAGGCAGCTGATTAAGCTTATTTATTCGCATGTATCTACGTATTGTATTGTAAGTTTTGTGTGTGGTCGTATTCGATAAGGCACGCCAAATGGATATCAAAACAGTTACAATTTTGTGTTGCTCTCTGAGAGTGCCGTAGATCCCCGCCAACAGAAGAGCAAGAAGCTTTACCTTCCATACAGCTGACGATTTGAATACAATAAATGTGGTGCCTAAATGGACGAGGTGGTGGGCATTGTTTTATTGACTCACTTGTTATATTTGCCATTGCTAATCTGACTCAAAGTGGCTTAACGATTGTTTGATTTGCGATTTGATTTGCAATTAGCAAGTCTACATGTTGTACAAACAATCTTTGGCGGATATATATGAACTTATGTATGTCTATTCACAGTTACGGGTCCATCTGGCTATTGATCTTACCGTTTCCTTTCCATTAGCACTGAGGGGGCAGACAATATAACTACACCTACACCTACATCTTCGTAACAATTTTCAATCTTTTCACAGTTACAGTTACTCAACACAATTGGATATTAGCCAATACTTATCCAGTTTTTATTTGAAAGTTATCCAGCACTATTTTTAATTTTTTTCAATTTGAAGTACATTTTTTTCATTTAATTGGTAGGAAATTCTCAATATCCTAATTTCATATATATGTATGTATATACATATGTATGGTTGTTGAAACACAGTAAAATCATGAAATATGATCACAGCAGACAGTTTATCCCAGGCAGTCCGAACGCCACTCTGAAATGTTTCCAACCTGTGCCTTACATTCCACGACACATTGACAAATGAGTAAATCCGACAAACCCAATTATAGATTGTACTATTTATACATATATGCAGGTAAGATATATTCCCCCTCCCAACAAGAGTACAGGACATTTTACTTTTAATTAATTATTTGGACACTACAGGGAATGACCCAAGCCAACGATACTCTGAGTAACAGGGAGAAGGTCGAACGAGTAGATGGATTCTGGATGCTAGTGAACATGTGTAGTTCTGGACGGGTAACAGATACAGCTTAAGCCACAGAAAGGTACGTAGATCGATTGAATTGTGGATGGGACTCACCTTGGCGGATGCGGTTCGCTGCTTGATGGCAGAGGCGTGAGCAGAGTGTGTGCTGAGAACGTTCTTGTTGACGGAGGAAGGCACGGCCGAGCCCACGCCGGTGCCAGAATTGTGGTGGTGGTGATGGTTGATCGCGGAGGCCGCTACAGTGGCGTTATTGCTTGAGAGTCTGGCGCCGTCCGTAGTCATGTTGTTGGCCACGTGATGGTGGTGCTGATGGCTGTGCTGGTGCGAGTGGTTTGTATTTGCCGTGGTCGAGACAGCGGATACCGAAACAGGCACGGAAGCGGGCGTGGATGTCACCGCGCCTAGCGCTGGGGTGGCCGTGACTGTGGGCGTGGGCGCAGTCGCAGGACTGCTGCTGCTGGCCGCGTTCGAGGACGTTATGATGGGCATCACCGTCGTGCTGGCTACAGAGGTTGTCGTTGGTGGCAGTGAAACAATGTTGGCATTGGCGGAATCATGCTGCTGCTGCTGTTGCTGCTGATCCTTGACTGAATGCGAGGATGTGCTGATCGAATTGGTTGCGTAGGTGGTTGTGCTTGAGACGGCCGCCAGGGGAGGCGTCGCAGTGGCACTCGACGTTGTGGTCGATGGCGCGGCACCGGTGCTTGCGGTCCCATTTGAAACGCTCTCGGCTGGCAGGGCTTCAGGAACTGACTGCAATGTGGTTCGCATTGCTGTAGACATAGTTCTACCAAATCCAAATTGCTTATGGCTCAGTAATGAGTAATCTTGAGGTGCGTGCAAGTCCTGCTGGGGTTGGTACGTCCACAACTATCGCGAGATTCAATCGGGCGTCTCCTCTCGTCGTCTCTCCTGCCCGAACTCGGAACTGCACTTGAGTACTTGCCGGTGAGTCTATACTGTTTCTCCTCCTAAAGTTATCCTAATGCCAGGGGGTTCCTGTCATCTGTGGAGCTACTTAACATCTGCAAATAGAGTGATGGTAAAAAACACATTAATTTCCTTGCAAATCAAAGTTAGGCTTATAAAAATCCTTGTTCCATTTGAACGATTGATTAGTTATATCTCTACCGAAATTAATACCATTCCCAATTAACTCATTTAACTTTCGGACTACATTTATATGCAGTTGAATCCATTTTAGGACTCTATTAAATCCATTATGTATCCATTATATTTAGCCTAATTCTACACAAAAATATGAAAAATTATATGTGTGGCATTTCAAATTGCCACTCAAGCCATTCGAGTACATGTACTATGTACTATTTATCGAGCAAATGCATGAATCGGAACAGTCCCTTTAGGACCTTCGATGTATTTCAACTATCATTTGAACTATGTGCAAATATTTAATTCTACAAATGCCAGTAATAATTTTTTAGAAATAAATATGGCAACCGCTGGCTTCAGATTTCGACTGCATTTCATTCAAAAGTATTACCAATTATAAATTAGCTGTCAAACGAAAACCATATTGTCATATTGCTCATATCAACTCCACAATTCTTTCAGGAATGCCATTTTTATGATTATTATCACTTTAAAGAATTCACTTTTTAAAACTATTTTACCGTGTGTTTGGTATTGAAAATTAATTATAAATTTACTTATCATTTGAAATTTCTGTCGATTATTGATTTTTAAGGAGTTTTCATTGAATTTTTCCAGTTCTATGAATTGAGAAAATAGTTTCTGCTTAAAAAAAGTACGTAGTTGCTAGAACCTTTCAAAGTCAGCCACAAAATTAATTTATTTTTACAAAAAATGATGTTGAATTGAGGAAATTAATAATATAAATTAAATATAATTGTTTTTTGCCTTTCCGGCCTACAAACAATTTAAAGAACATTCGTATACATTTTCAACATATTTCCTTTTTTTTCCAACTATTTTGGAACACTTTTAGTGTTGAGTTTTAGCTGAGGTACCAGAATTCTTTTTCAGAGGAGTCTCTCCAGGAGTCTATAGAAATAAATTCCGATTTATTTTGTTCGGAATATAGTCGGTGGACAGGAAGTCAATGACACTCTCGATTTCGGCCTTCTGCTGAATCTGCTGCAGCGAACGCAGCTCCTGTCGCACTCCAGGGCCAATGTCGTCGCGGGCGAGTATGCCATCGATTTTCTTGTTATCCCTACTGCTAAGGGCAACCGCACCGCTGGAGAGGGCCGGTATCTCGGAGGGGTGGAGTCCAATCCACCGTAGCGTAGGCGTGGCGAGGTCCCCCGATGTAAAGCTCATGGACTGTGACCCGAGGCGATAGACGAGCATTATCTCAATTCCATACGGATCAGCGTCGACGAGTATGTAGGCAGGTAAGTGACACTCCATGGTAAGTCGGTGCACGATGCGTCGCGTGCTGCAGTCCGGGTAGCCCTTGCCGGTCATTAGGATGAATCGGCGACCAAAGGTACTGAACAGATCGCGGGCCAGCAGGCTCTCGAAAACAGACTCCTTTTCGACGACCAGCACAAGTTCCGCCTGGGTGACAATGCGTTCCACCTTCTCGGTGTCCGTGGGCAACATGATAGCACCGCTATATACGCTGCAGTCCAAGACATCTCCGTTGGTCATGAGCATCCGTAGGTCGCCTGAAAGAGAACAAGAGGAGATCAGCATGAGCAGAGAAGATCGCCTAACTACAACGACTCACCTGCCATTAGACCTTTGGAGGCCGAAAGCACACCCAAGCGAGTAGGCGACGTGTTCAGCATATGACAGACGTCCAGTCTGGCTGCGGCAATATGCCCTTGCGTCCGTATGAGCTGGGGATCGCGGTAATAGAGCCCCCTCACGGTGTAGCTACCGCCGTTCACCTGCAGCCGGTGAATCTTGGCCAGCATATACACCACCAGGCAGAAACGATGGCGACTCCGTCGATTGTTGTACGACACTCGGCGATATCCGTTCCCGTTCCCAGGATCCCCCGAGACCAAACCCATCCGTGGTACCTTGAACGTAGCATCGCCGTGGAGCATCAAGCCGGCCAAAAGTTGCACCACAATCCCCTCAACATCGTCGCTCATTTCGTGCTCCCGATAAACTAGTCCTCAGAGGTGAATCTTGAATCTTGGATATTATCTTTAGGTGCTTAAAATTAATTAAAAGCTATGATTTTTACAGAAAAGTGGTTCAATATGGTCCTAAATGACTTTTCTTATTATTTACATTTATGTAAGTATTGTTTAATTTTACTTATTATTAACATTCTGTCGATGGTTTACACTTTTATTTATATTGTTAACTTTGATAAAATTGGCACGAAACTGGTTTTCCTTGTTCTTTGCAGACGTCTTTCGTCTTTTCGTTTTGGAAATGGAACCTTTTTATTGGATAAATAGATGGATTTACAATCGCAAACTGCTGGGTTTTTTTTTGTCCTGGCCACGCCCCCTTATCTGAATACGGAGAATTTAAGGGTCAATCAATTATTTAGCCCGTCAATTCGGGTTTTCTTTCAATAGCCGGGACAATGGTTGTGCGAGAGGCAGGACGGGGTCGGATTGTCACACGCCCACCCCATATATGTACGCATGGGAATAGGTCTGTATATGTACATGACGTACATACGTAAGCAAGTATATAGAATCGCCAGTAGGTATGTGCATATGTAAACTTACATTTCCCAAATGGGTCTCGTTTTTGGGAACGGAACTCTTATGCTTCGTAAGCGTTTATCGCGTAAATCATGGCGTGGAAACGTTCGAGTGGGTTATAAATAATTTAAGTACGGGAGCTTAGTGGCTAAAAATACAAGCACCGAAAATTCCCTTTCTGCCAAACAACTGTTTTTAAAAAATTAACGCAAAACACTCGCACCGCTCACACGCACGCACACGAGCACGTACACGTACACAGAGATGGACAAGGAGGGAGACACTTGAACATAAATTTATGTGAATTTCTTTCTTTATTCGGTCTTTCTTTTTTCGTATGTGCAGAAAATTGTACTCGTTGTTACAGAGCACACACACACACACAAACGCACAGTAGCGCTTTTATTGCTGGGCGGAAGCGGGGGCGGTGTTGCTGGCGGACAAGGCGGGGGCTGGTACTGCCAACGAATGGGAAAGAAAAACTAACGAAACGGAATGGCAGCCCCTTAAAGTATTGATTTGCTGGCGCTGGCTGCCCCGACTCGCCATCCCATCCCATCCAATCCGTCCGACTGCGCGGAGCGGAGCGGCGCTGTGCGGCCCTCTCTCTTCTTATACTTACCAATATAATAAAATTTCCGATCGGGCCGAGGCGAAGAAGTGTTTAGGCGTTTGCTGCGGCTGCTCTCTTTTGGGGTTTCGGGGGGGGGTCGGGCACAGTGCTTCTTCAGCGCAGACTGTTTCCATCGATGTAACACATTATTATTATTTAATTTTTCTCCTTTCTTTTCCTTTCCTTTCCGATTTTCACACAAAGTGGTTTTAGTGGAAAGGCCGACTTTTACCGAACAGAGTCGAAAGAGACGACAACGGACACACACAACGAAATGCAAATGCAATACATATCTTTCTCACTCGCTCACACACTCACTCGCTCGCTCGCAGCAGCTAGCGCTAGCTCTGGTTTTCAATCAGATTTTTCTCTTGCTATTTATTGCCTTTTGTTATTACGATATCACCGAGACGGCCACCGAATTTTCACAAAATTACAGCGATTGACACCACTCTTGTTCGCCACGAATTTTCTTCAGCTCTGCCCTTCGTAGGCTATGTATGTACATATTCAAGATGATGTGATGTGATGGGTAACTTGATATTGGATGACAGCTATTTGGTCAACTGCGCTAGGGGCACCAAATGCTATTCGCCGACTGTCCGACACACACACAATGCTGTTAAATATTACTATTTTCTTATAAGCACATCCACTTCGACAGCAACATATGTATGTCTCAATCTACCAAAAAATTCACATTACAAATACGGCAGCCATATTGCAGAGTTGCAACCGGTATGATTTATCGGTAACGTATACGGTCTGGCCCTCAGAGATATACTCAAATATACCGAAAAATACCATCTTATTTTCGAAATAATTGGCTAATTTAAGGGAGTCTATTTCATGTCATCAGTGTAAGAATAAATGCAATCTAATGGAATAAATGATGTAACTTATATATGCTTCTATACCCAATGCTCTTTAAAATAAACACCTTCATAAATTAAATTTAAATAGCGATACACAGTAAATATACCGTAAAACCCAAAATATATTGATGTATCAATTCAACGATATATTATTGTGTTGATAGGTGATATTTTTGTGCGATAAGCGAAACTTAGTCACCGCCTATTTTAAAAAATACGACTCTCGTTATGTCCTGATATCCTGACTATTGATGAACGTAAAGAAGTACGAATTACAATATTATATATATTTATTTTGTGCGTCGTTTGTTTGCATTTAGGACGCTCTCATCTCGTAGCTTTTGCTTTGGTATCACTAACACCTGGAGATGGCAGCTCTTTGACTTACAAGTATTTCGCGCTCAGCTTTTATTTCAAATTTGAGATATATCGGAGAAACAAACACAATTGGAATAAATAATAACAAAATTAGATATATTTTAAATGCAAGTTGAACTAAGATCACATTTCGTCGACACATTTACAGAAAATTGCTTTCCCGTTTAATGGATGATCAGTTTGGTGTTCTTTGAGTTCGGAATATATTTCTTCTTATACTTTTCAAACATCTTTTCCAGAGCCTCTATGACCTGACCATGCACCTTGTCTACATAGGCGGCATCCGGTTGATCACTCTTTACCACATCAATGGGGGCACCCACTGTGAAAATTCGATTGATTAGTTCATGTATTTCCCTACATAATGATCCCAACTGATACTCACCAACTTGTACAATGCGACAGCGGTTTGGCAGGAAGCCAAAGGAATAGTTGAAGATGCCGCGACCCACTGGAATCAGAGGTGATATGCCCGTAATCTGTTTGACCACAGTCTGCACACGACGGACCAGAGAATTCGGTGGATTGGGCACCTGATCGAATATGTCCACCTCCCCAAAGGAAAACGTGGGAACGATCGGTGATCTGCATTGAAATGGAGGTACATACATAGTTCCATAGTTTAGGCACAGACTTTCTATGCTCACTCACCCCGTTCTTATGGCCATTTTGACGAATCCCTTGCGGTTCTTCAGGGTCACAATGTATTGGCCAGGATGCGAGTCCATGGCCTCTTGGGCGCCACCCACGAGTATGGCCACCGCATTGGATGTGAAGCCATCGCGATTGTCCGCATGCTTCGGGTCATTCGATTTGGTTAGCAGATAGTTAAGGGCGGCTTTCGACACCGAGACCAGGCCCCAAGAGCGCAGAACCTCACGTCCAATGGGTATCAGGAAGTTCTGATCCAGAGTGCCCACCTTGGGTCGGACCTTGGGGAACAGCTCCAGCCACCGTGAGATATCCAGGCCCATGTTGATGCCGATTCCATTTCTAATTTTGGGATCAGATCAGTACATATGTATAAATGTTGGTGGGTTTCGTCACTGGAGTGGGTCGATAAGATTGGCTATCTGTCGACATTCTTACCCGAGTATGCCGTGCGGAAAGCTAGCCAAGATATAGTTTTTGTTTGGTTTCAGCTCGGCTGTTTTCACCAGTTCCACGGGAAAGTAGTTGCGATAATGCCGGTACAGGCGATTGTTGCGGTTCAAGAGCCAGCTAAGGGAGATTTTTAATGGGGTATATCTTAAACACTTCTCAAACGACACTTACCCATTGCCATCGATCACGGAGTGGTTTCGTTTGTGATCATAGACTATGTAGATCAAGTAGATGACTATCAAGCTGCGCAGAATGAGACCACCATAGATCTGAAATGGAGTAACGATTTGATTATCTGAATCAATGATAGCCATCCTATCCATTGCCCTACCAGCGAGGCCACAATAATCGGGATGGCCGTTATTGATAGGATAAAACACGTGAACGTTATCAAAAGCGTGACCAGGGTCTGCAGTCGCCGGCGCGGCGGCACTTTGAGAGGAGCCCATTCGATTTTCATAGTTTCCGCTAACACTCTACGGATCGGACCACAATCACGAAACACAGTCAGCCTTTTCAGCGGCACTTGAGTGACTGAATGAGAGTTCAGTAGCAACGAACGATTTGTGCCACACTTGCACTTATCCTTATCAGTGGGCGAGCATATTGGGGGGCCCCAGCTGTTAATAGGTTAATAATAGATTATAAACTGGTTAGCAATTACGCCGGTATTCGTCTCTGTAACGTACGTTTTTGTAAATCCCATCAACTAAGCTATGATTTTATTTATCTCCCTACCATTTGGTGTACTACTTCTACTACATATGATATCTATTATCATGAAAGGCATTCGTCGTTCGGTTTTAGTTCACCCCTGTTGAAAAATAATAATCGAAGTGGTTGAATTTTAATCATAGTCTGGTGGTCCGGTTCAAAGTGGCGCACCGATAAGACTACGGTTCGATTGCGATTTCGATATAGGTTGGGTTTATCATTGCGCCACCCCTCTCGACCTTTAGAATAGTATTCTTCTGTCTGCCAAACGCAAAATGTTTGTTACTTGATAAGAGTCTCGTTTCGTTAGTATGTATAAATATTTAAAGCAATTAAAGCGACCTGTTTAACCATGTGTTACGAGTATCAAGTATATATGTATATACTCACATTATATGTATATCAAAATGGTGCTGTAATTACAACCTGTTCTCAAATTCCAATTGCACGGAGGCCCCACATAAATGAAAATTGACTGAGAAATCATACATGTTCTACGTTAATTATGCCAACGATTCGCTTATATATTGACCCCGTGCCAAGAATTTTCTCGCATTTGACGACCGGAGAGAACCGACAGCGTTGGCGCCCGACTGGCAAATGCCGAATGTAATGCATGCGATATGCCACTAGCGCGAATTAATTGAGTCATTTATATACTATATACTATACTATATATACTACTATATACTATAGTACAGAATGTGCGCTATAAGCTACAAAAATCGAAGGTAATGACGTATATTTGTTGAGTATGTAGATACATGCCAGAGCAACATTCAAAATTGGTGACTTTCGATGGAGAGAGTCTATATTTCCATTCTCTAAATTATTTAACGCAGAAACAGAATAAGTAAATTAATATTGATAAAAATATTTAGGTATATTTATGGTTTATTTATACTCGTAATAAATGCTTTTAAAGTAGATTAAAGATCATATTTTTTCAAAAAAATGTATATCTATTGATGTTCCTAGGTTAATGTATAACCAGCTTGGTGTTCTTGAATGCCGTATATATTGCTCCTTGTACTGATCGAACATCTTCTCCAGAGCCTCCATCACCTGGCCATGCACTTTGTCCACATAGGCGGCATCCGGTTGATCACTCTTTACCACATCGATGGGTGCGCCGACTGGAGGATTCAGAATATTGAAATATTAGGCCTTACAGATTTAGCGTTCTTTCATAAATCCAACAGATACTCACCAACTTGTACGATGCGGCGGCGTTGGGGCAGGAAGCCGATGGTATAATTGAAGAAACCGCGACCGATTGGAATCAGCGGAGCAACGCCCGTCAGTTTCTTCACCACAGACTGTACGCGACGGAGTAGGGAGTCCGGCGGATTGGCTACCTGATCGAATATGTCCACCTCCCCAAAGGAAAATGAGGGCACAATCGATGAACTGCAACCGAAAGAAGGTTACTTCCTTAAATATTTTACATAACATATATTAACTATATTCACTCACCCCGTTCTTATGGCCATTTTGACGAATCCCTTGCGGTTCTTCAGGGTGAGTATATATTGGCCAGGATGCGAGTCCATGGCCTCTTGGGCGCCACCCACAAGTATGGCCACCGCATTGGATGTGAAGCCATCGCGATTGTCCGCATGCTTTGGGTCATTTGATTTGGTTAACATATGGATGAGAGCCTCCTTCGATACCGAGACGAGACCCCAAGCGCGCAGCACCTCCCGCATAAATGGCACAAGGAAGTGCTGATCCAAAGTGCCGACCTTGGGCCGAATCTTTGGGAACAGTTCCAGCCACTTGGAGATTTCCACTCCCATGTTAATCCCGATTCCAGTTCTATTGCGGGAAATCAGTAGCGAATCGAATTTAGAATGCTTATACATAGATAAGATTGTCCCTGTCAGGCGCTCTTACCCCAGTATGCCGTGAGGAAAGCTGGCCAAAATATAATTTCGGTCTGCGGGGAGCTCTACTGTCTTCACTAGTTCCACGGGAAAGTAGTAGCGATAGCTCTTATATAGGTAATTGGTACGCGCTAGCATCCATCTATGGAATTTTGGTATTAGGAATTAAGCTATTGGTATGGCTGCTACACTTAGTTACCCATTGCTATCAATGATGGAGTGGGTTCTCTTGTGATGCAAATACATATAGACCAGGTAGATCAGTATCAAGCTGCGCAGAATGAGTCCACCATAGATCTACAGGATAGACACTATATTAAATACTGATCCAAAGAGCGCTATGTAAGGGATCGACTCACCAGTGAAAGAGCAACAATTCCATAGGAAGAAAACAAAAGCACGAAGAACGCCATGGTGAAGAGTGCCGTGATCAGGGTCTCCAAACGCCGGGCCGGCGGCACATTGATGGGAGCCCACTCGATTTTCATGATACCAGTTGTCCTATAAATCGACTCTGCGGATCGAAAGACAGTCTTCCAACTCGGCTAACTACTGAAAAGCTACTGAACGATAGCCGAGCAAGCGTCAAGCCATTTCCAATGTATAACACTTATGGTACGATTGTTATAATCAGTATTCGGGTTGATGGTGGCAATCTGTAATAGTTGCTAACAAGCACATCCACCAACTGGTCAACTGTTCTTTGTTAGGGGGCAGAAATTCCGATTATAATGATAATGGTTGGCTCTTAATCAGCGTCTGGGAAATCATATTTTTTGGATCAAAGTCGAGTATGGAACTACACCAATACTGCAACCGAAATTCCCATAGTCATCTCTTTCATAGCCCCTTCTTGACCTTTAGAACAATGAGTACATATGCATATATATTATTTATTGGGTCGCAACAGGCACTTGGGATTGTCGAAATCAAACTATGTGGCGTCGATTGAGATTAGTGAGTCATGTTCTGGAAAGATTTTGAGTATGCGGTGGGAAGTACTTTAAAATACATGGCCAAGATGCCATAAGTGGCTTAAAGAACGTGATTTTTTACTTACGTTTAAATTAATATAGAACATTTTGGCATTGCTCTTTGCTAATTTTAGACAAATTGTTCTATGATCGGAATCAATTTAAATTCTGACGCCACCTTGCGCTCACTGAGCTGCATTTGCTTAGGTATCGGTGTGGTTCAAATTGAATTCGAAAAAAATGTATCGTTTGGTTCGCAAACTCGAATTAACAGTTACTCGCCCGGCCGTACAAAAATTGTGTTCAACTGGAAATTAAGAAATGGTTCCGGCTCTTAAATCGCACTGTTCAATAGAAAGGCCATAGGAACACGATTCCAAGGTTTACTTACACCGCCGGGACGAGAGAAAAGATTAATATAATATTAAGAGGAGAGGTAATATATGCGTTTGGGAACAGAGATTCCTGGCTCATTCCATCCATCCCATCCGCTTCCCCGCTGATGTGGGGATTCGGCTGTACATATTCCGTTGCTCTTTGGTGTCGAGTCGATCAATTGACCAATCCAATACCCCATCATAGCAGAGAAACGTTCAAAATTTTTGCATTTCATTTCAAATGCATGAGACGGACATCGAAGCAGCACAAAACAAAACAGAATAAAATGTATTCCAGTTTGCTATCCACCGCCTTTATCATTCCTTTTCGCTGCTCTCGCTGATTCACTGGCGTCTCACAATCGCGGCTTGACTCTAGCTGGACAATCCGTGTGCGGCAGTGGCTAGGATTTCGACAATAATTAATTCCTTCATCAATTATAGATTGTGCAGAGTAATCCAGCATTAACTGAAGGGCCACAGGGAAATTTATTGATGAGCCAAAGTGCATAATAAAAGTGCAATAACTGTTGCGTTGCGTGAACTGCACGGAAAGAAAGCAGCTCGAAGAAAAAAACAAAAATATATTTTGCATACACTCACGTGTATGTACATGTGTGCATACGTACATCGTACAAAAAGAACTGAAGACATCGAACAGGAATAACAAAATGATGATTTTCTATGTCAAATACGCGTTTCTCTTTTGGCTGACGATTGGCAGCAACCGAGGGGAACTGCTGCTGATGAGCCAAATCTCAGAAGACGAGACCCTACTCAAGGTGTCCGCCTGCACTCAGCGCTGTCTGGAAGAAACAAAGGTGAGCCTCCCGAGGGGATTAGGGACTTGGTGACCTGGGTGACCCGGATATCTCTTTGCAGAACTTTCTCGAGTGCTTCAAGATCTGCAGGGAGCACGAGGCCAGCGACTATGCACCCGCAACGGTGCGCAGAATCCAGGAGAACTACCAGCTGAAGATGGTATGTCGCACAGAGTCGATGCTGACTTTTCGCATAGATTGGGTGCAGCACAGCAGATTGGAGCTAGGTCAGACACCAAACGCCACGTACGTCATCAAAGTGGACGCTGTCAGTGAGGACACTGTGGAGTCGAAGATCTTTCTGGTGAGTGGAAGACTTCTTGGCGCTCTTTGTTAAGCGAATTCCTTCGCCTTGCAGTCAGATGACAGTTTCCTGGTCCTGCATTCGCTAGAAGCCTACACTGACCACAACATTACCGCTCTGGCTGTGCACAGCGATGGCAGCTACTCCGTGATAGCTAACGAGGAAACATTTGGTACCCTAAAGCGTGGCTATACGCCCAGCCAGATGGGTGCCGTGAACCTGCTTCGATTTGTCCAGACGCAGAAAGATGGGCAACATATTGCCGCCGAGATCGAGTGGCAGCCCTCTGCAGGTGTGTGCTTTTCCCATTGTCCCATCTGCAGTGTCACAATTGTTATTGATTCTCTAGACCGCAACTGTTTCTTCGATCTGGTGTATTACTCAACGGAAAGCGTGATCATGGATCAGCCTATGCAAGTGGAGTTTCGCGATGTAAGTAGCAGGAATGTTGGCGAACTATAGGCAGCCGCACTATCTCCATAACCTGTCATCCACAGCCGCGTCAGCTGTACAGACACACCATCGACAGCCTGGAGTTCGGAGAGCAGTACATGGTGGGCGTGCGGACTGTGAACTACCGGAACATGCTGGAGAGCAAACTGAAGTGGTTGGTGGTGCAGGCTCCCAATTGTCTGGACTGGCATCACTTCAACTACACACTATGCGGTAAGCAAATCAATTCTCAGAAGTCTGCTAGCACAATCAAATTTATTCTCACCTCCGATAGCACCAACCAAACCGACAAATCTGTCCGTGACACAGGAGCAGTATCTAGAGGACACGCTGGCACTGAATGTCAGCTGGCAGCGGCCCAGCCACCTGCCCGATTACTACACACTGCACATCCTCGACCTGCACCTAAAAAGCCAAGAGGCGAACTTCACTTTGGACGGGAATGCGAGCTACTGCTTCATTCCCAAGATTAGGGTGTTGGGATCCAGCTTTGAGGTGCATTTGGTGGCCCATACGGCGGGCGGCAGGAATGCCTCTGGTGTGTTGCTCGATAAGGCGCCTCGCGACTTGGGGCTGAAGGGTGAGGAGTGTTCTGGGCATGCCGCATGCCGTATAACTGATGACATTACTTTACTCGCATAGAGGGAAACCTGCTCAAGCTGATGGTTGTCATTGTCCCCATCTTCTGTATTATCATTCTGTGCTCACTGACGCTCTGCAAGCGTAATCGTCAGGAGGCCAAGGCAGTGGACATGGAGCCGAAGGAGAAGGTCAATCATAATGACTTCCATCTCTCACTGATAGACAGTAGCGGCCTGTTGGTCACCCTCTCCGCCAACGAGAGCTTTGACTTTGTTGATGAGCTTGAGGTGGAGCCGCATACCGTGCTCCTGCTGGATGTCCTGGGCGAGGGTGCCTTTGGCCTGGTGCGCCGCGGCGTCTACAAGAAGCGACAGGTGGCCGTCAAACTACTAAAAGGTGAGAAAGGGAGCTCCCTGCCAACCGAAAAATTATGTCCATATCTTTCTGACAGATGAGCCCAACGAGGAGGATGTGTATGCGTTCAAGTGTGAGATCCAGATGCTCAAGGCGGTGGGCAAGCATCCCAACATTGTAGGCATCGTGGGCTACTCGACAAGGTACAGCAATCGCATGATGCTGCTTATCGAGTACTGCAGCCTCGGCAGTCTGCAAAACTTTCTGCGGTAAGTGAAATGAAGTGCAAGACTGTGGCCAAATCTAATTTCCAATAACGCAGCGAGGAGTGGAAGTTTCGACAGGAGCGCAGCGGTATCCACTTGAAGCAGAAGCAAAAGCAAAAGCAGGAATTGGAGAAGCGCAGGGCGCAACGTCAGAAGCGTAGCCCTGCTCTGGATCTGGATGGAAACGTCCGCATTGAGGAGATCAACTGTTCCGTGCTGTCCACCGTGGAGGAGGAGTCCGACGCAGATCAGACGCGCACCAGCAGCCGCGTGGAAACCTACTCCATGGCAAGATTCACCCATGCAGCAGACAACAAGTCCTACGGACTCGATGACATTGAAAACATTGGAAGTAGCCTGACCCTGCCACCAGTTCTGAAAGTGTTGAAGACCCAGAAAGTCGATCCAGAGAAAGGGGAAGGAATAGCGACTAAGCGTACATTTGAGAACAAGGAATACTTTGATTCGCTGGCAGACCCCAAGCTAAGTCCCGAAAGAGCGCCACTGAAGTACGCGGATTTGTTGGACATCGCCCAGCAGGTCGCCGTGGGCATGGTGAGTGATTGGAACAGCTTTTTATTGGTGATCAAGTAGCAATATATCTTGCATTGCATTTCTTGCATTGCAGGAGTTTCTGGCGCAGAACAAAGTGGTTCACCGCGACCTGGCAGCACGCAATGTGTTGATCTCCCTGGATCGTAGCATCAAGATAGCCGACTTTGGGTGAGTGTCCTCGAGGCGTAGTGTTCCTTTCTCAAAGTCATAGTCCATTCCCGCTTGCAGGCTCAGTCGCGATGTTTACCACGAGAACGTCTACCGAAAAAGCGGAGTCAGCGGAAAGTTGCCCATAAAGTGGCTGGCCCTGGAGTCACTCACCCACCAGGTGTACACCAGTCAGAGCGATGTGTAAGCAGCCGTTTTCAGCATATCAGCAGTTTACTTTTCCGCTAAATCCTTCCTTCTTTTAGTTGGTCCTTTGGTGTGCTGCTCTATGAGATTATGACCCTCGGCGGAATGCCCTATCCATCTGTTTCGCCAGGCGACCTGCTCCAGATGCTACGCCAGGGTCACCGCATGAAGCGGCCGGAGGGCTGCACCGACGAAATGTATGTCTGACTAAACTCTATCGAATCTGCACTGCCAACCGGGTTTCGCCCACTTGTCTAGGTTCGGTCTGATGAAAAGCTGCTGGAGCTCGATACCCTCCCATAGACCCACATTCACCGGTCTCAAAGAGCGTCTGGGCGGGATGATTTTGGCCACCAACGAGATGCCGCTTCGCTTGCAGAAGCAAGCAGCAGCCAAGTTAAAGTCAATGACAGAAACACAGCTCGAGCCAGAGTCATGCGGCATTCTGAACAGCACCAAAGGGATGCAGGAGCCGGAGCTGCCCAAGGATGAGGAGACTTACTTGGAGCCTTTGCATTAGTGGGATTACAAAAGACGAAATGGAGTTCATTAAGTGCGCAAATTAATGCGTTTAATGTGCAATATGAATTAAATTCAGACAAGGCTGAGAAGCAGCTACGAGTAGATAACCTCTTCTTTGAAATAAACATTGAAATCAGAATCAACAGAAACTAAGTCTCCAACCAATGCTGTGCCATTTCTGTCATTAGCTTTGCAGGCAAGTGTTTCTCGCAGCTAAAACAATTCAAATCATTCCCAAATGTACGTTTCGATTCTCCAATGGTGGCCCCTTTGGACTTTTGCTCGTTCTGCTTTTGAAAGCTATCAAAATTTAAAAAATATCAGTGTTTAAAAACCCTTTTAGACTTCAGTTTATTCCCAATATCAAGATCCTCCACAATGCGAAACCGCAGCAGCCAGCGACAGATCCTTTGTCCGCCGATTCCCTACGCCTGCCCGCACTGTCCGGTATTGGACATAACCAAAAGCTGTTTGCTTCAGCGGAGCACCATGCGACGTGAGCCCGCCGGTAACTGGTACCTGGCGGAAAAGAGCAAGCCATACCCGAACAAGTGCGAAACGATGCCCGATAAATGGCTGGAGCTGAACCGGAAGCTGATCGTCACGATGGCCGAGAAGATGCAACGCTCAACGCAGACCATCCACTACACGCTGCTGCGACTGCTTCACGCCAACTACGCCGGTGTTTTGAAGATCGTTCGGAGGCGGCGCCAGTACAAGATTCCGATAAGTGGCTACCCGGACGCCCTTTTCTCCACCTTCTCTCTGTTTAACGATCTGGGATATATCTCCGTTCCAATGGCTCCGGAGACCATAGGTAAGCTGATGCGGATGATGCGGGACTATGTGTCCCAAACGCAGCTGCTGAACCACCAGTATAAGTGGTTCAGGAACGGGCAGGACGATGGCGACCTGGTGGGTCTGCTGGGGAAGCACGACGAGCTGCTGAAGCTTTTGCGTGCCATCTTTAGGGACAGCGACACGTCGTTCACAAAGGATCTGCTCACGACGCTGCTCGATATGGATCTGTTCGTTGTGTTCAAGAAGACGGTGGATAGAAGGCGCTCCAACACGATAAGGGGTATCTCAGACCTGTACGAGGGTATTGCGGGCTCAAAAGCCCAGAACGAGTCACCATGTAAACGTACTGCAAAGATGCTGGTAAATACCCGAAGTTGCTCGGCAAATAAAAAGGCCTACCCGGAGCCCAGGACCAAAAGTGTGGCAATGGTAACCACATTCCAGGCTTCTCAACGCAACGAGCTCCTTAAGCTCTTTCACGAATACTTGTATACCAGGAAGTCTCCGTCGGACTCGTGTAACGTGATGTCCAAAAACCCCACATCGGAAACCTTTATCCTGCCTGGTCGGACCGGAGTTCACGCAAGGCCATCAGCAAGACCACCCACCGAAGAGACGTAGATTAAGCCAGAGAGACGCCTGCTGACGATGGCTGCTATCCCAAACGTTTGCTATGTTTTAGGGTAGCTGCTATCGCCGTCGGCTGCCTCCTGTAGAAATGCAGTTTGTGATTGTCCCATCCCGTCAGAATTTAGTTTAAATACAGTTGTGGTCGAACGTGGATTTGCTTTTGATTCGAGCTTAACATAGAGCAGATATATGAGAATATTGTCACACTTCAAAGATTAGATATTCTGGGAATTCACGACAACAAAAGGTGTAAACAGAGAATGCTAGAGTCAACCAAACTATTAGTCATCCAGTTCCGATGTAATCCATGGAAGGTAATGAGTCGTACAGGAAATTCGCATTGGATACACCAAGCGGTAATAATATATACCAAAAAACAATTCAGAATGTCTTCATAGATCTGCTTACTTTAGGACGTTGATGTGCAATGACTGCACCATCAAGTGGCCCAAGCGACACCAGCCGATGGCTGTTACGCGCGGATCCCAGGCAAGAAAGCAGCCCACCTCCCGCCAACCGACGAGGGCGCAGCCGCTTAACGCGCGACTCGTTAACCGAACCGATCGCTGACATGCATGAAAGATAGGTGTTAGACTAGTATTCGAGGAAAAGTAGAACTAATCTAACTAAAGAAACGAAGTAATTACTAATTACGGGAAAGATATAAGAGTATCAGTAATTTAAGACTAGTTAAGACAGTAGTTAAGACAGTTAGTGGTTGATATAATATGATAGAGGGAATTATAATCCGAGCATAGGACCCTAAATGGTTCATGCAAGAAGTAATTCGATCTACAAAGCGGAAGAAACAAGGGTGTATAATTCCTAGTGCTTCTAATAGGAATCGTGAAGTTTATGCGGCTCAACAGGTCAGGGCTATCTACGTCACCCTTGATCAAGTTGTGCACAAAAATCACACCAAGCATTTTCCTACGATTAGCTAAGGTTGGAAGGTTTATTAAAATCAATCTATTAGAGTAAGACGGCAGTCTACTTGCATCCCAGTTGAGGCAGCGAAGAAAAAAGTAAAAAGTTTTTCTGAACTGATTCTATACGGTCACGATGTACGTTGTACTGAGGGCACCATGCACAAGAGCCGTATTCTAAAATCGGACGAACCAGAGAGGTGTAGAGAGTCTTTGTTATATAGGGGTCGTCAAATTCCTTTGACCACATCTTTATAAAAACGCCATGCTTATTCACCATGGTAGAAATGTGTTCTGAAAACTTTAACTTGTGATCTAATAGAACACCAAGATCATCAACCCGGGTAATTCTCTCAAGAGAACCACCACAAAGGGTGTAAGGAACCAGAAAGGCGCTGGAGCGATGAAAAGACATTACTTTACATTTTGAAGCGTTAAGGTTTAATAAATTTGCACAACACCAAGACTGAAATCTATCGAGATCGGATTGCAACCTGGATTGAAAAGAAATGTCCTTATACTGGACACAGAGCTTAACATCATCTGCATACATAAGTACTCGAGAGTATGTTAATACAGAAGGTAGGTCATTTATAAACAGTGTAAAGAGTAAGGGGCCTAGATGGCTGCCCTGAGGTACACCCAAAGTCACCATAACTGGAGAGGACAGGGAGTTTTTGAAAAGGACTCTTTGAGACCTAGAACAAAGGTAGCTAGAGATCCATCTCAGGAGATTGGGCGGGAACCCTAGAAGGTCGAGCTTTTGTGCTAGGAGGGAATGGTTTACAGAATCGAACGCTTTACTAAAATCGGTGTAAACAACATCCGTCTGTAAATTACCTTGAAAGCCTTTTATTATAAGGGAGGTAAACTCCAATAAATTTGTAGTGGTTGATCTCCGCCTCATAAATCCATGTTGTGATTGAGATATAAGTGATCTGCATAGGTGCTGCAGGTGCGGAGTTAAAATTTTCTCAAACACTTTAGGAATAGCGGATAACTTACATACCTCTATAGTTCATTACGTCAGACTTGCTACCTTTCTTATGGAGAGGAATTATAAAGGACTCCTTCCATATCGGGGGCAAGCATGAAGAATTTATGGATAGGTTGAATAGTTTAAGCAATGGCCCACACAGAGACTCGGCACAGTACCTGAGTACACAGCCGGGAACTCCGTCCGGACCCGGTGAGAACACCGGATTTACTGTTCGTAGATCATGAAGCAACGAGCTTTCATTTAGCAAAGGACTGAAAATGCCGTTCGACCTCGGTAAACCGTATGGATACGGCTGACCAGAGTAAACGTCCTGCGAATAGGTAGTTTGGAAAAAACGTGCAAAAAGATGTTTAATACATTACTATAGACAGATGGGATAATGCACAAGTTTTTCCCACTTTTAAACCATTTTTCTTTTAATATTAACCCCCAAAGAAATTCTCATTACGAGATTCATTTAATAACTATATAATCATCACGCCCGAAATAACCCACAGAGGAGCTTCAGCTCCTGCCCCAGCTTAACATCAGGTTTGTAGAAAGAAAGTCGTACGTATATGTACATGTAAACGTGTAGAGTTAAGGTATACTATAAGTGTAGATCGTTGAATGGGAGGGGATCCATGGCCACCAAAGGATTCCCATTCCTTCTTTGGACCGAGTAAGGCAACAGGTCTCGGGGCTAATTTCGCTTAAATCCCAGGCCGAGTATATTCCGTGCCTGTGTGGAGGAGAAAGTAGTTGAAAAGTGAGTGGGTCAGAGATCAGAGATCGCAGGGGTCAGTCACCGTTATGAAAGCCGAGTTGAAGGAACGTTGAAATGTGTGCGTCATGCCCTCGGTCTGGGAGAGCGCCATCTGCAGCTGGACGGCCTCGTCCATGCGGTTCTTGAGGAAGTCCCACGTCTGCACATGGCCAGCGGAGGTGTCCTGCAGCAGGTACAGCTCGGTCATCTTCATGATGGTCGCCAGGCCAATGCGCCGCGTGTACCAGCCAAACTGCAAGGATAATCAGTCAATCAAATCCCTTGGGATCACGATTACTCGCGCCAACTCACGTCCACGGACCGATCGCCCGAGTAGTAACAGATGTCGTCTACCAGGGTGAGCACCTGGGCCAGCGCCGTCGACGCGTTCTGTGGTTGTGCATTCAGTGCCATCGCCTGCGGCCATTGAGCTTTGTACGGGGCAATCATCTCCATGCGCTGACGCACGGCCTGCACGAGGAAGTCGAGCGGATTCTCGACCTCCTGCTGGCCACTGCTCGTCTTCTGCTTCAGGCTCTGCACCAGCTGCGCGTTGCACTTGCCGTTGAAGTGGGAGACGAGGGCAAAGCCGCCTTCGGGGAACATGCCATGGACCACGCTTGGGTAACCGCACTGCTCGGCCCCAAGGACAATGGCCTGCCTTGTCCAGCCGTGCTGTGGTACATGCTCCAGGGCCGCATCGAGTATCTTGTCGCGTATGGCATCCACCTTGGCCTGCTTGGCGCTCTGCTCGCCAGACTCTTGCTGCTTGCCGCCTGCTCCTCCACCGACCTCATTTTGTGTGGTTTTTGCAGCCGCCTGCTCGGCTGCATCCCGCTCCCTTTCCAGCTGTTCCTCCCGTGCCCGAAAGTCCTCCAAACTGACGCTGCCGGTGGTCTTGTCTGTGGCATCTTTGGCATAGCCACGCACCTGGGATGCAGCCGCCAGAGGCAGCTGTCTGTGCAGGGGGGCCAGGCGACAGCTTTGTGCATCTGAAAATAGAAGAAGCCACACACAGGCAGACATGAGCCCCGAATTAAAGTCATGGACAGGACGGACAGAGACAGAGCCAGCCTCTGTTGCCAATTGATTAGCACACTCAGTGGCTCCATTTGCCATTTGCCGGCCAATTATCGCCCCTTAGATCCCCCAACACACCACACAGTTCGCTTGTTCGTTTTAGTTTCGGTTTCTAATCTGTTTACACATACAATTAGTTTACGCTATCATTTCGCTTTCGTTATGGACACAAATATATAAAGTTAAGAGTCTAAACGGGGGCTGGAGCCAGGGCCGTGGCCGGGCCCGCGTCTTGGAGGAGTTTGCGCTGGCGGGCGGTCTGCTCGATTACCTCGTTGGCACGCAGATAAAGCGACAGAAGCCCTTCCAGGCTGGTGATGGAGCTGGTCAGCACTTCGAGCTTCTCCTGACGCCCGATGTCGGGCAGACTGCTGTCGCCGTCGCCGGCGATGCCGCTGTTGCTGATGTTCACGGCCAGCATTTGCAGCTGCTTCTTCATGAGGGCGTCGTCCGAGGCACTCTGTCCGTTCTCAACGCGCTCCTTGTACGCCTTGTAGTGGGCCATCGAAAAGTCCAGGGCCGTGCCCAGAGGCACCAGCAGCCGCTTTTCGACCTCCGGCAGAACGTCCCAGAATCCGGTAATGTTTCGCTTGTCGCTCATGGCAAAGTACCGCACAATGTTGATGGCGTTGCAGATCCGATCGGCGTGCAGCAGCAAATCCGACTTCACGTCGTTGGGCAGCACACAGACGCACAGCATCAGCATCTCCCTGAAATGCTTGCCGCAGAACTCAGATGGCATCGCGACACCGTTCCTCATGCAGGCCATCAGGGGCTTGTCCACCATGTCCTTGTACATGGCACTTAGGTAGCCCATCAGGCCGTCGTGCTGCAGTGTCTCCAGCAGGTTCTTGAGGATCAGGCATTTTCCCTGGTTATCGAACGCCAGTATGTAGTGCCGAAGCACGTGCAGTCCCAGCTGGCGCAGCGCCACCTGCGGCGAGTAGCCGACAATCTTGCAGAGCTCATCGCAGAATCGCTTATGGACGTCCAGCTGCAGCGAGGAATGGGGCACCGAAGTGCCGCCGCGGTTGATCAGAATGTGCTCGAGGAGGCGCAAGCCGCAGTGCTGTAGCGGTGGCTCCGGCTGTCGGAGCAGCTCAGTCACCAGATAGAGGCTCGACTCGAACAGGAAGAGCGGCGAATAAATCTTGGGTGTCGTTGGCGGCAACAGGTCGCGCACGAATAGCGCGTGGTAGTACATGGCCAGGGCATGCAGGGGCATCATATCCTCGATGAGGAACACGTTCTGGCTAGTCATCTCGTAGACGCCCTTTGCGGCGTCCAGTTTGCGCTCCCAACGGGCGCGCTTCTCCACCAGGGCCAGCAGATAGAAGGGGTCGCCGCCCATGGACTTGGTGACCTCCTGGGTAATGTTTTTTACCACCTGATGAACGTAGGTGTGGGTCAGGTCATCCTTCACGTAGCTCATCTCGAGAAGGGCCAGCGGCTTGCCCAGAAGCTGCACTAAGAAGCAGGCAAGGACGTTGCGACGCGACATACTGGCGTGGCGGTAGATCTGGGGGTCAGGGCGGGCGTCCCGCTGCAGAATGTCTTCGAGCAGCGGTGCCTCGAACAGGCCGACGGTGATATAGTGGGCCAGCAGATCTTCCACCTGCTTCTCCTGCTCCACGAGGCGGCCCGCGGCCTCGTCGTAGCCCTCGCTCAGATACTCCGGCAGCGGCAGATCCTTTAGGCGCGTGGAGACGCTCTGCAGACACCACATCACCGCCTGGGGCTTATCTTGGCCCTGGCGCAGGAGGATTACCTGAAGGGCGCGGAGGTATGCCGCGAAGACGTCGTGGCTTCTGCTCTCCTCGATCTTCTCCATTAGCTCCATCATCATCTGCTCCAGGGGGGCGTGCTCGGCGAGCAGTTTCAGCAGCTCGTTGGCGCAATCGAAGAGCTCCGGCTCGCGGCCGTTGACCTCGTCTACCAGGTTGACTGCGCAAATATCGTTGTATATGTCCATGGCGATGAGCGGCATGTGCTGTATGTTCCTGGACGCCTCGTTGGGACTCTGGAAGAGCATTCTGACGCCGTCGTAGGCCTTCTCCAGCAGAAGCTGCTTGATAAGCTTTAGCAGGTTAGATGCCGCGGCGTTTTCCTCGACTTCCGGCTCCATTTCCACGTTCAATTTTCACGAAATTCACACAATTTTTTGTCACAAATCGTACTACAAAAATTTCTAAAAAACTATGACCGGCGGCAGTGGCATTCGACATTCACCCCCTCACACTACTCGATCGGAAAACAGCTGTTCCCCGCTTCTCTTTCGTAATGGTCGAGAACTGCGAATTGGATGGCGCGAAATGTGGCTTTGGATATAATAACAGGCGTGTGGCTAGAGACGGATTACTTACGAAGGGGCAGCAGGAGCTTCTGTAAACGAAATAGTTTCTCCAAACAGCGCACGTTTGCCATTTTAGCGCTTTGAAAATGTTTTTGACGACTGGAAACAGTTAGTTTGGTGGGGGAGTGTTCTAAAGCACGCCGACCGCTGTTTCACCGTTAACCAGCACTGCCAGTCGTTTGGTATTTTTGCAACCCATGGTATAAGTATATCAGGTGCGGATAACCGCACAAGCAGAACTTATTGAGCGCTCATTGACACATTTCATACGATGGTGATTAGTGATTTTCTTGCATAAATTCATCCATCATATCGATATAATTTTTAGCGCATTTCAGGTGGTTGTTCACCTTTTTAAGTAGAGGGGGTTAAGTGGGCTAAGTTCGTTTTTTCATTGGTATATTTACGGTATATTTTTTAAATGAGAAGTTATATTTCTGAGGGTCACACGGTATATTTGATCAATAAGTACATGGGCACATTAACGGAGGAATGGTCTCACAAATTTTTCTGTGATGGGCCGGGGGAGAGCGTAGTTTTTGTTAAATTTTAGTGCGTTTTTTGCAAACTTCGGCAAAATTGTTTAATCATAAATTAAGTGAGCTACGTTAAGTGGAGCTGCAGGTAACGCGCTCGTCGGTTGCATCAAGAAGTGTTCAGTGGCCAGCTCCTGGTGGCTTGGAAAAATCCGCGAATGCGGCAAAAGAAAAGTGCAGAGTAAATAGAAATTCGAAAATTTGAAAATTGTTGAATTAAATACCAAACAGAACAGTTAACGTTGGCAGAAAAAGAGTTAAGCGAAACCTGGTTCTGGTTTGGTCTCGGTATCGAGTTCGGGAGTGCCGAGTTTTCCGACCCCGCGAGACGAGGGTGGAAAACGCGTGAAAAGCGTGTAAAGAAAGGAAAACGGCAGGCAAGGCGTTGTGCGTGTGTGAGGCTGCGAATAATATGAATAAATAAAAGGCGCTGCCGGAAGGAGGATACACCCGTCAAACGTGAAAACCCCACGGAATCACAGAATGTCCGACCAATCAAGGTCTTTCGGGGATCGGGATGAGGAGTAGCTGCTGCAGAATCCAGTTTCTGGCTGCTGAGAGGCAAGGCGTCTCGTCAGGATTGAAGTCGTATCGAACCGAAAACCACCGCCGCCACCACCACCACCACCATCAAAAACAACAACATCAACCATAAAAACAACAACAGAAAAAGCGGAGCCAAAAATCTTGGCCCTTTCCTGGCACCACTGCACCCGCCGTCGCCACCGCCACCGCTGCCGCCGCCTGGTTATTCCTGTTTGACTTCATTTTCACTCGTTTCGCTGCCAAATCGGCGCTACTTTCGCCACAAAATATTTAAACACAATTTTCGGAAGGCAAGATGTCGACGCGCTCGCAATTAACCAAGGACCTGAACGGTGAGTAATTCTCTCTTTCGTGCTCTCTCTCTCTCTCTGTGTTTATCTCCCCCTCATACACTCACTCTCCTTTGAGCGGTGTTTGTGCCTTTTCTTTGTTTTGAGGAAGTGCATCTGCATCCCCTGCGTCAACTGTGACGACGACGCTTTGTTTTCGGTTTTTACTGTTTTGTTTAGCCCGCTGCCGGCTTCCGTTTGCCTGAATGACACCCGAGTTGAGGGACAGGGATGGAGACAGGGACACAGACGAACGGTCCGTTCGCACGTTAACATTTCCACCCACCCAATGACAAATGCCCCCCACATACACATGCAGACTACTCCCTACCCCACCTTGATACAATCGGTTTTTGAAGCACTGTGTCGCAGGCAGTTCCTGTCCAACCTCGCTTTTAATTCAGACTTTGCCCTTTTAAAAATTGTGTTTTATGATTCAGAACTGTTGCGTGTACATAATAACGATCAATCTTTAAGGGTATCTTGAGCTTGGGCTGCGATGTATTATTTCCTGTTTTAATTGTGCTTAAACTTAGTCTCGGGCAGAAGCAGAAAGTGGAAATATCATTACACCGTGTTTATGTGCTCGTAATAAACAAAATTTAAAGAGCAAATAATATTACGCATATACTATAAGCTAAGTAAATAGCACTTAGTCAGCAGAGAGCTAAGATAGAGCTTCCTTCCTTACAAACCATATTGATAACAGTGTATACACACACGAGTACTCGACCGAAACAGTACTCTTGGTTACCAATTAAACTTCCCATTCACGTTCCTACGGAAATCGGTTAACGCATGGCCAAACGCTGGGGCCAGAACTCCACGGGCCGTGAAACCCAATCTGACAAAAGCCAAATCACTCACCGCTGGGCATGAAGAGCCCCTAACCCCCAACCCTCAACGTAATGTTCTATGACAGGTGTCTGTCTGGTCCAATATTGCAGGCTTCCCCAAACCCCCAAACCCTTCCACACACTGGGACCCAATCGAAGCGAAAACCGGAAAAATGTTGTGTGCTCCATTTGCGGTGTTTTGCGGGTAGAGTGGATTACCTTGAAATATATTTTATGGCAGCAAAAGAACAATTTAAAAACTATTTACACGTAATTTCAGAATTTTTTGAGTGAAATGATGGAATCTCTGGGGGAACAAGTGCCACATTAACAACGATTTCTTGGGTAATAAAAATGTATAGTCCTCGCTAGTCTATCATCACTGAAAAATTGCTAAATATTTCTACTACCATCCGGAAGCACTGTGCCTGACGATGTCACTGGGAATTTTCCCCAAGCTCGTCGCCACTCCACTCCGAGTAATTTAAATTGAGTGCAGTGACAGCGGGAGGTTCTCGGTTCTCCGGTTCTCCGTCCTGTTGCCACCAGTGTTCCGTGCTTCATGGTTCCTGTGCCCAGGTGTTGGGCGTTGTTGACACGGTTGTTTCTTGCTTGTTTGCCTTACGTGTTGTTTGTCCAGGTGGCAGGAGACCTCCTGTCGCATCAAGATGCCCTCGTTGCTGCTCCCGTGTTTACTCCGACTTCAGAAGAATCTGTTCCCTTTCAATTAGTATATTCTTATTAAATAACTGGGGAAAACCTTATGCAATCACATCGATGCTCGTCATTTACCAAATGTTTTATTTTCGACGGCTGTTGCAACTGAATCTGTATCTGTATCTGAATCCGCTGGAATGTGGCACACCCGCTCCAAATTGTGCATTGACAATTTAATTTATGATTCTGTCGCGACTTTCGTTCCAGTTGGCTTCCAAAATAAACTTCATTCTGTCCCCACTGTCCCCACAGCGGTGTGCTGTTTGGTGTTTTGGTGGTTGTTTTTGGCCTGGGGGATAGTGGGGCTGTGCTGCACCCGAAACTCAATTGGGCGTTATATAATGGTCGCCTACCGATCAGCTGTCTGATTTATTTTGTTATTCATTCTCGGCCTCACTGCACAGTTCGTTGTTTGTACAATTTAAGACTGTTTGGACACCTGTCGCTGTCATAAATCAGCCCGAAAATCGTTCTATCTCCCAAGGAAATTACGATTACCCGATTGCAGACGCCGCCCACCCTTCTAAACGTATGGGAAATATATGATAAAAAGCCAGTAGAAATTAATAGATTCCAATTGAGTGCAAGGTAATTAGGCTTTAGTGCTTCCTTTTGACATCCTTTGTCGCTTATCAGCCTGGCCATGCAGTAATCAATGAGGCTCCATTTTCTTGTATCCCTATCAGTGTTTTCTATTATCCGAGGCACACTGTAGTACTCCAGTGTACTGGATTTTGTACTCTCTTTGTCTCTGTCTCTGTCGTTCGTTCACCGCTGATAAGCCAGGCCCCACTGATAAGGCGATCGCATTCATCAGGGCTCTCAGTGCTTATTTCGACGCGTTTTGTGCCAGGCCTGCCTCTCGCAACTAGTGCCCTGTCTGTTGTTGGCCCACAAATCCGTTAAGAACGCGTCCCCGGTCTTCGGGCACATTCGCGTACGAATCTTTCTGTCTGTCTTTCTGTCGGTGTACTTGAACCGTTATTACGAATATTACGTGAATGGGTGCCATGTACACCAACGAGATGATGAATCACATCGATCAGTATCTGCGGCGCATTATGGAGCTGCAGATACGCGACGTGGTGAAGAAGCAGTGCGACGAAGGTGAGCGCCGTCTCCATTTGTTTACCGTAATTTGAATGCGTCATTGCTACGGCGGCGGCTGCATAACATGCTGAGACATGCACATTCCCGCTCTGTTGCTCTCTTCAGTTCTGTTCTGTTCCGCCTTGAAACCGATCGATCGAACGATCTGTCAGTCGGTCAGGTGCGGCCTCTCCAACGATTTTGCACTTCATAAAAGTTTGCCCGACCCCCCACCCACCCTCTAACCGTCTGACCACACCTTGTACTACAACGGAAATTGACTTGCTGAAAGTTTATTGATGGCTCGTTCTCTTCACTGTTGCTGCTCTTGCGGTTGCCCCTCTCTTTGTTTACATATTGCGTAGGGTCTTCAAAGGCTTATCTCTGGCATCGACTTCCACTCCACTTACTTAGCGCCAGCGGGGAAGAGAGTGTACACATTGTTGCAATCGATTACACACAAAGTGGATGTGCAATAAGCCAAATAAACATAATTATTGGGAAAAAAGAGTGCGTTCGGGAAGAAGCTATGTACAAACAAAGAGGGAGTTATGGCCAACAAAAGTGCATAAAAATCAAGGCAATTTCTGAGCGAGATTTATTGATGGTGCAATCGACCCATTTGGGGTCGAGAGAGAGGGCTTGTATAACCGACCAAATGCATCGTTCCACTGCCCTAATTCCAACAGAGTTCACCCGTGCGAAGTCTCCCTGTAGTTGTTCCCGTTTGACCTCCCCCGCCGCTGGAAACTCGTGTCTCTACCCTCTGCCCCGCGGAACTTCCGAAGATGTGTGTGAGAAAATTCCCAGGCAAAGGCCAAATCAAATGCAAAGTGATTCACAAATTTATACAAATCTCAATCCGGCGGGCGGAGGGGAATGAGATGAGCTGCTGCTCTCCGAAGGCCAACGCAAAAAACAAAGGCAGTGAGTATTTGCCCCAATTGGGGTTGCGAGAGCCTGACCCCAGGCTGACCCAGTTGCTAGCTCTCGATGATACTATCCGTCCGCTCAGGTGGGGGATTATTTATGCCGCCAATTAAGTGCCGTGCTTATCAGCCATTTGCAATGCAACTAAGTGGCAAATGGCCCGCCATTAGTGCGAATTTTTAATCGCGGACACCAGCCACCGTTCCAGCTCAGCCAGATGACCCGCTCTCTCGGCGCTCTCTCACTCTTTCTCTCTACCTGTCGACTCTTGCCTGCTATCTTTGTTTTACTCTCACTTTCAGCTTGCTCCAATTTCAATGGCGCTGCTCTAGTTATCCTTGTTGCTCATTAGTGATGCATGATTTCGTTGTTGCTGTGGCTCACGCATAGTAACGGCACCTGGGCGCGCTCTGAGCCAAACAATTTTCGGTGGATTGGCAGGTAGAGGAAGAGGAAAGTTGGGGCCGAACTAGTTTGACAGCATCTCAAAAAAAAAATACATTGGAGAAAGAAGAAATAAAGAACACACGGCAGCGCCATTAAAAGCCAAAGCCGAAACACGCTCATGTGCTCCATTTTCCAATAGCCAAATGCGAATCTCTCTCTCTCTCCTCCACTCTCCTGCAGCTGCTACTGTCTTTCTCTATCGTGCTGCCTGCTGCCTGGTGAAATTGTGTCACCCAACAAGTGACGTTAATGACGCTGTGCCTGACGCTCGCATCCCTGACCTGGCAGACTGTTGCTGCTCCCGTTCGTTACTGGTACTGCTGCTGCTTTGGCCCACTTATATTTTGGGCGAGCAAAGAGAGGCGGGCAACGGACCGAGAGAGTAGGAGAACCTGAACCTGTCGCTTTCTATTACTCTGCCGCAATGGGCGAGCGCAGGCAGCAACGAAAATTTCGCACAATAAATTGCGTTTTGAGGTCAAGCGAAGTATACTCGCCATGTGCTCCGCCCCGCCCGCAATAGGAGTCATACATATGTACATGTATGGGAGGCAGAAGGTGTTGTTTACGCACAATTTGTTAAACAATTCGATCAACAGCCACACAACAGCTGTACAGTAAATGACTCACGGAAAGTCAGATGACTCTTTTGTGGGGTCCTGCTCTTTTTTGTTTTGGTCTCTCTCTCTACAACGTATAACAGTAAACCAATGAAGATTCATTTCTCTTACTTTTAAGAGTTGGAAAAAAGCACACACACTCACTCTCACACACACTTTTCCCCCCGTTCATTCATTCCACCTACTGTCTTCTCCGTGTGTCTTATTGCACAAATATAATTAACATAACGTAAAGTAATCACAAACTTGCGCAAAGAAAAACGAAAATCAAAAT
The DNA here is from genome assembly GCA_008121215.1 of Drosophila athabasca. Taxonomy (NCBI): domain Eukaryota; kingdom Metazoa; phylum Arthropoda; class Insecta; order Diptera; family Drosophilidae; genus Drosophila; species Drosophila athabasca. The sequence goes on along the minus strand of VMQQ01000022.1, from coordinate 2,889,310 downwards.
CTTCGTTTAACTTTCTTTTGTGCTGAGCTTGATGGAAACGCAGGCAGCGGGAAGGGCAGCGACAGAAACAGCGACAGAGGAAGAGACAGATACGGAGGCCTTGCCATTGTTATATCGTACTCTGACTTTTTTTTTCGCAAGCATTTAAAACGATTGCCGTTAGCCGAGTTTGTTGTGGTTGTTGTTGTCGTGTGCGGGAATGATTCACTCAAATACATATGTATATGCTCATCTCTGTCTGGCATGCACTGAGTGAAGCTGCTAAGCCTCTCTTTGATAATTATAAGAGATAAGTACGGTCGTTCTTCCAAAACGAAGATTTGTCGTTAAGGCAACCGTTAAATATTACTTAAAATATAAACATTTAAATTTAGAATGAGAGAAAGGTCTAAGATATGTACTACCAGATCTATTCTTGTTGTATTTCTTGTTTTGCCAGTGTAGTTAACGTTATCTCCGTCACGACCCCTCCCCTGCTCCTTCTTCCAGCGACTGACCGTTTCAGAATCGTGTGTGCAATTGCTGTCAAACTGCAAAATAGTTGTCTGACAAGTTTTGACAGCCTTTGTGGGGTTTTGCAGGCTGCATTTGCATATAGTATTCAGTATCGGAAAGCAGGCGGAGACAGTGCTACAAACTACACACAGAGGTGTTAGACTAAGAGATACTGACGGGTGACACATGAACCACGCGCACACACACACGCTCACGGCACAATTGTTCACCCACTCCCAGCAGCAGGGGAGGTAGGGGGAGGGACAGGGACAGGGCGAGGGCAGACACTTGTAGTTGGGGGGGAGAGTATGAGTGTTTTGAACTCGTGTAATCTCTGCCATTGTGCCGAGCTTTGCAGCTGCAAAAAGCAGATAAAATTGGGTCACATTCGTTGGGTTCTGAGTCTGAGCCAGCTTAGATGGTTGTCAATGTGCTCTGCCAGCAGATTCCGCTACGAAAAAGGCAACAAACTGGGCATAGACTTTTTGGACAAACTTTGTGAGAGTATCAGTTCTTTGAACCCAATCTCTGTGTACATTGGAAAGCCATTTGTCTGGCTCATAACGCCAAATCGAACGAAACAACCGCAGAAATCAATTAAAGCCAAATTTCCTTTTAGCGGAAATGGAGCTGCTGGCCTGCGAGAGAGAGAGAGGTAGAGAACACGGTGAGTGTCCGTTCCAGACAGGTAATCAGGTTGCATGTTCAATGTAATTGGCTTCTGGCTGTGGATTTTCAGGTGTATATACCATCTACGCCCTCAGAGAAGTTCAATGTTTGCTCTTGTTTCCATCGCTCTCCACCTTTGATAACCTCTCTCCGCTTCTGGTTTGTCAGCATTTCTCGTAATTGTTGTTACAATCCCACTGCGGGTATTTCAGAGCCATCATTCGGTTTGAGATTCCATATGAATATAGCAAAATCCCAGCCAATGTCGGAAAGAACTGTTGCCTTTTCTTGCCTTGCATGACTTATCAGTGACTTCTTAGAATTGGAGGCTAGCTGGTGCTCGCTCTCCTCTGACTGAGTATGTGGTGAAGGACTTTGGGCTGCAGCAAAAGTAGTGGAAAGTTTTCGAAGCGTATAGAAACTTCGGTAATTTCCGTTGACTGTCATTTATTTGTTGTACAAGCAGTTCCGCTGCTTCTGCTCCGTATTTCATCTCTGCTGGAGCAGTCTCTTCCGTGCACGATATTGACACAGTGACGCCCAATGTACGAACAAGTAGCAGTTCCTCTGTTTTCGAGCTCAGAGAGGGAGTAAAAGTGGGAGAGGGAGCTGGAGCGGTAGCGGTAGCGGGAGAGAGTGCCCAAGTTCATTCACATTTCGACGCGCTTCGGCTGCAATTAAGAGAGAATCAGTCAACTGTGGTTCACTGTTATTGCCATCTCACTCGCTCGATGATTATCAAAGTTTCTTCACGCGACAGACCCAGACCCGAGTCTGTCTTCCTGTGGTTTGGGGTGTGTGCGTGCCGAAATGTCTTAACAATCTATTTTGGCCATAACGCACAATTGGCACTCATTATCATAGTCACGCCGCCCTCCCATGGGCATGGGCCGTGGGCCATAAAGACGAAATGCCTTAATATTTATTTTGGCCACCGCTTTGTGGCCGGGCCTAGTGAGTGTGGTCAGGATCGGTAATTGCCCTGCCGCAGCTCTTTTTATGGCCCCCCCGTCGACATGCAAATCCATTGTCAAGCATTCCCCCATTGCCCCTATCTGCTATTTATTTTGCTTTTCACTTTCCACTGGAAAAGAGAGTGATAGACAGAGAGAGAGAGAGAGCTTGACTCTGATTCTTCTGCTTCTTCAGAAGCGATTATGCTTCGGGAAGAGAGTTGTTCTAAGCTTAATGTTACTTTAAGAGAGCGACAAATATCTCCCTTCGTTTCTTTGTAGTTTATTTGTTGGGGTTGGGGGGAGGTGAGAGAGGGAGCGGCACTTCTGCTATGCCGGCAGTCAGAATTTTTGACATTTCAATTCCATTTCTCCTCCTTTGCGTGCGCCATAGCCAGACAAGGAGTCATAACTCTCAGCTCCAGGCCCCAGAGGAAAAAAAAAAACCTGGGACTTTGGAATCGCGGCATGCCTGTCGCATGACATAATATGTTATCCCACCTCCCCCTTGCACTTGAGCATGCTGCTCTCCCTATCTTACTCTAAATAATTCGTCATCGCCCGAGCGTGTGTGTGTGAAAGAGAGTACACGGAGAGTATGCTAAGTAGCTGGCGACACAAGCACGACATTGGAGCAAGTGAGAAGGATTGGCCCGGCTCCAGGCGCCCCGTGCGCCCCCTGAGGGGCTGTACGTGTTTCGTTTGAAAACCTTTGAATCAATTCGATATACGGGCAATGATATAATTCCCGATTTTAGCATTCATAACGCCACAAAGTAAAACAGACGTACATACATAATATATATAAATATAACGATATATACATATCATATGCATATGTGTGTGTGCAGTGATATCGGTATGATGTATGCAGTCGTTATAGTATAAGTTTTTATTGTGAGACGCAGTTGCACAGCGGACCTCGGATGTGACTGCGCGACATCCACTTAATTTTATTTCCGCTTGCCTCCAAGATGATTTTTATTTCATTTCATCTCCCTCTCTCTCTCTCTCTTTGCAGAAAGCGTCAAATCGATTCTGGGGCGCCACACAAAGATACTCGTCAAGTATATGGTCAAATTGGAAACGAAAGGCGATAAGACGGAAAATCGTGTTTTGGTAAGTGAATCCCCCCAATCTCCATACCCCGCAGCGCCGTTATTGAGTTGCAGCAGCCACTGCTGGCCTTTCAACAAGCTGCAGGTGACAGCCCGCAGACGCCGGCAGACGCTTCCGGCAGTCTTTTGGGGCAGTCAGTGGTCCAATTTGCGCATGGAAATTGCATTCTGCAGCCAAATTGCCAGCAAATGAATGAATAGTCAAGTATACTGAGAGGAGCCAGGGCATGACCTGAAGTGTTTTGTAAAGTAATTCAAGTGGGAAGCAGATAAACTTTATCACAAACTTTAAGAAAATTCTCCCCAAAAAAACATAAAGGATTTCCCTAGTTTGCTGAGAGATGGCAGAACATTTTGAGTGAAGAAAAGTTTTAACTGGTGCTTAAATAGTTGGTAATGAGTTTGGGAATAATGGATATCGATCAAGGCAGTTAAATACGAGTATCAACTTTTGCATGTTATCACATAATGTAGTAATTGAGTTGCAGCAGGTGCCGCAATGGGGGCACATGGCACAAAGCCCCACAAATTGAATGGAGAGACAGAGACAGGCAGTGAAATGAGGAACGAGGTAATTATTGGGAATTATAGAATAAGGTCAGTTATCCAGTCAAGGAAGGCGTTTGTTCAAAACAGGTGGAAATCTGATAAGTATTTTATTTGTAGCTTTACTTGAATCAATTATATAGTTAGTAGAAATAATATCCAGTACGTGAAGTAAAGTTCGTCTTTAATGCAGGCAGTTCTGTTGAATCTAACAGGTAATTTATCGTAATTTATGCCATCCGTAAATTAAACAAATTAACATTAGTAATTCATTTAGCCACAAAAATTCGATTTCATTCAACAATTGAATGAACTCTGTCAGTTTTAGCTCCATCTCATAGCTCCATCCGGCTATCAATTATACAGCTCTCTGGGGAGGAGAGAAAGAATACTTTGGAATGGAGGATCCAAACGTTTCCCCACCTGTCAGCCCCGCCCCGTCTCGTTCCGTAATTGATATTTTATAGCATACTTAGCGGCGACACGCCCCTTGCCCTTTTTGGGAGGAAGGCCAAGCTATGCTAATTTCTTGGATGGCCAAGCCGACACTCTCCGCTGGCAAAAAAACTTGTACGGCCGCTTTGGGAGCTCACACAGCCGGAAAATTGATTTGTGCAAGCCGCTTACGAGCCGTACGAGTACGTCGCATACGCTGGCTGGCTGAGACAAAGTGTCCAATTACGAAAGTCGACAAGAACTCCTCTGCTCCCACTCCACTGTCGTCGCCCGGCTACTGCTGCTGCTGCTGCTGCTTTATTGCCTCTGAATTTGAGTAGCTAAACGAATTATTTGACGCACTTTGATTTCCAATTGGATGGCGATTCTCTAGCAAGGCAGAAGTTGAGGAGCAGAGGAGGAACTGCGACAAAGGCCATGGAAAATTGAGTTTACGCTGGGGGGGAAAAACTTTCTTTGAGTGTAGGCTCCGCTTGCTAATGGAGTTACACGTCACTAACTGATTGAGAGCGCTGCCACCACCCTAATGGAGTTGCACTCTCGTGTCTTTTTATTTCCAATTAAAACACTCTGTCTAATGGTTTCCCCATCTTCACTTGCAGGTCTTTACTCCCGTGCGGGTTTACCTGCTAAATGCCAAAGTGCCAACGAAGGTGAGCCATATAATGCACGCTTGTAATCATCTGTAATTCTTTAATATCGAATTGCTTTCAGATCGAATGCCATTTCCACTATCTGGACATTGTTGGGGTCGAGAGCAAGAAGTCCACCCACTTTTCCATTGTGACCAACGATCGGCCATACTCGTTTGCCACCACCGGCGATGCGGGCAATTTCAGCTCGGTACGGCAGCCCTCTATTCAGTCATTCAGTCATCCATTCAATTATTATTATTATTATAATGTACTATATGTGTGTATAATAAACTCGATTCCATCTTTGTGCTCATTCTGCAGAACGCTGATGTCATTCTAACCGATCTGGCCTCAGCCATCAAGCAGATATTTCCAACAGTTCCTCTAAAATACATTATCCGCAAGGCAAGTATAAGCAAAATAAGCCAGATAAATTCATGGATAATCCATGGAAAACCCCTCATTTTGTGAATGTGGAATGCTGTAGTGTAGGGAGAGAGGTGTGGAGAGAATTTTCCCCAAAGTTCGCTTCACTTTTAGCCCCTGACGACAAGTCAGTGGGACTTCTGACTGACTCACGTCTGGCTTTAATTAATTTTTAATTGAATATTTAGTGAACAATTGTGTGTATCTGATGGTGTGCCTCACCCACAGCCATGCGTGCGCTCCATCTGCTCCTCCACCGCAGCACCACTGCTTCCCTCCGTCCAATTAGGGGCTTAAGTGCATAAACGTTGTCATCTGGCGCTGTCGGGGTTAATAATTCAATGCATTTATAATGCTCCAACTACTGCCACACGAGTTTGTTGTAAAATATGCTGACTATACGTTTATGCAAATCTAGAAGATCCGCCCACAACGGGCCACCACTCGGAGAGGCACCCACGTCTTGGTTTGGGAATGAGTAGTCTCTCTCTCTTGAGGAGAACACGAGTCTCAGTGGAATAACATATCATTAGAGTATCTTTTTCTACACAGTTGTGTGTGCCTGCCTGTCTTGGGAGCAACCGGAAGGCAAGAGTATCTGAAACCTTGTCGAGGGAGCAATTGAAGCAACATGTTTGGATAATTGCCACATGACACGCGAACTGTTGACGCCTCAAAATCTAGGCATCAAAATTCAAATTAAACAAAAGTGTTAAGTGCAAGATTAAGCATATGCCCGGGCATGGACAGGCAGACAGGCTAACAGGCAGGCAGGGGGACAGCAAAAAGTACGCGAAAAGTGGGGTCCGAGTCATGGAACTGTGAATTGTTCTTCAAGTTGGTCAACTTGCAGCACAACAATGGCGGACACTTGAAACCCTTGAAGTTCCTCAAAAACTTGATGAAGTTTTTGCAAAGCAGATTTTAGCAGCAGGTCTCTGAACTTTTACCATTTCTCACCCTCTCTCTAACTCTCTTTTGTCCAGATCGATATACAGCCACCGGAACGGGAGACTATTTTCTCCGAGGAATTCCGACCCTCCGATCCGCGTAATGTGGGACCCTGCGGTGGCTTTAGCGCCCAGTACGCCTGCATGTGCGACTTCCATGGGGTGCCGTACCGCGAGGAGGTGGCCTGGGATGTGGACACCATCTATCTATCCCACGACACACGAGTCCTCAACCTGCGCGACTTTGACCACTTGGAACCGAAGTAAGTTTCCGGTTAATGTGCATAATGATTGTGTTTCTGACGCTCTTCGTTTGTTATTTGCAGAGACTTGATGGCCATCGTTTCGGCGCTGGAGTACAATACGTTTTTTCGTGGCCTAAAGGTCGCCCACATGCGTCTCTCCAACGAAACCCTGGAACGCATCCTGCACGTGCTCAAGCGCTCGATGTGGCTGGAGGAGCTGCATCTGGAGGCATTAGGCTTAAGGTGAGTAGTGGAATAACATTCAGAGTAATCTGCGCGACACTGATGGGATATTCTCGCTCTTTTCAGATGGGATTTCCTGAACAAGTTATCTTTATCTGTGATAACGAATAGCAGTCCCGCCATTCGCACCATCGATCTGAGCCACAATATAATTGAGGACAAAGGTTTGTGACCGCCGGGGACCCCCCAGCTACCCCTTTTCCCATACCCCATACCCCTTACTCCTCTACCCTCTACCGCCCCCTATAGAGCCGCCACGCGTAATCGAATTAATCCAATTCTTGTCTACTCTACCCATTTGTTTTTTTTTTATTTGTGTGTTCTCTTGTCGATTGTCGAATTTCCTTTTTGTTTCGATGTTTATTGTCGATTATGTGTGACATTTTGTTCGTGTAGGTGCAAGCTCGTTGTGCGCCCTACTTGGAAAGATTGTACAAGGTTTGCAGCCACTAATAGAAACATCATCTATCATTTATCTCTTAATATACATATATAATACATACATACATACATATGTGTATACATTTGCCATGCCATTCTTGCCATTGTTGTTGCTGTTGTAAGCGCTCTTGTTTGTTGATTTCATCAATATTTGCAATATGATTATCCAAAAGAAATCCTCCAACCCGATAAGTCCTTCCCTTCCATAATCGATTGCCACAAAAGTCAGCACTCAGTCTCTTCTTCATGCATTTGATATTCCAAAAAATTGGTCCAGAAATTAGTAAAACAAAACAAATTCCCCAATTGGTTCCGCCACAGATCATGCTTCATTCATGTCAATAAAATATCTCTCGTTGTTTGTCAAATATCGTTCTTCAGAGTATCCATTTGCTAAAGCATTCATGGGTTTCCTTTTTTGCTGTTTAGGTGCCATACATCTGGCCGGACCCATAGCCAAGGTGTCGAAGGGTCTCTGCAAGCTGGCCCTGGCCCACTGTGGCCTCACCTCGAAGGGCGTCAACCAGATGTCGCACTCACTGACGCTCAATCAAAGTATTTCGAACTCGCTCACGTATCTAGACCTAAGTGGTAATAGTCTCAAAGATGATATAACCGTAAGTTATAACCCTAAGCTATAGCCAAATGGAGTCACGACTAAAACTGATATTTGATTCGTAGAATCTGCACAATTTCCTGGCTCAACCAAATGTGCTGGAGCACTTGGACCTGGCCTCGACTGACATCATGCTGGAGAATGTATGTATCTTCGATTAGAGAGCTAATCTAGAGAGAATCTCTAATCCAAACGATATCCCTGTAATCTTCTAGCTATTTGGAGCTCTGCTGCGCGGCTGTGCCACGCATCTGGCCCACCTCAACGTCTCGCACAACTCGTTCAGCACGAAGAAGGGCAAGGAGATACCGCCCTCGTTCAAGCAGTTCTTTACCAGCACATTGAGCCTCAAGCATCTCAACATCGCTGGCTGCAAGCTGCCCATGGAGGCGCTCAAGAACCTGCTGCTCGGCCTGGCCTGCAACGAGTCCACGGCGGGCCTTTATCTGGACCTCAGCAGCAATACGCTGGGCACCCAAGGCGCCCACGTGCTCGAGTCGTGCATACACGGCGTTCGTGTGCTCCAGAGCCTGGACATCAGTGACAACAGTGAGTGGTGGCCAGAGCATTTCCAATCTGTCGCAATCCCTAACTGTTCGAATCTCCTTGCAGATCTGGATGCAGAACTCGCGCCCGTGCTGACGGCCATCTCGAAGAACCCTTCGATTCGAACGCTACACCTGTGCCGCAGTCTGACGGGCATGAAGCCGAAGCACATACCCCCTGTGATGGACGCCCTGGTGAACCTCATCCAGAAGGACGACTTCCCGCTGGCGGAGCTGGTGTTGTCCGAGAACAAGCTCAAGCACGACCTGCACGACTTCATCAACGCCCTCGGCAGCAACCAGAGCCTCCAGAAGCTGGACATCAGCGGCAACTTCATGGGCGACGTCGGCGCCCGGCTCCTTGCCAAGGCGCTGCAGATCAACAATCGCCTGCGCACCATTTACATGGACAAAAATGGGGTCACGCTGCAGGGGTACGCGGACATTGTGTACGCGCTGGAGCACAACCACAGCATGCGCACCATTCCCTTCCCGGTGTTCGACATTGCGCCGCACCTCAAGAACCATCCGGACAAGACGGACGCCGTCATGCGCAAGATGCAGGAACTGCTGCAGCGCAACTGCAATGGTCTGAACCGGACCAATGGTCAGGGCTTTCGGCTGCAGCACGGCTTCATGCTCTCCTCCACCCACCAGCTGGTGGACAAACTCGTGGCCGAGACGCAGGACACCATCTCGATAGCCAAGGGCGGAGGCGGAGACTCTGCTGCCTCTGCGGTCCAGCGGCTGATCACCGACGCCGAGAACTGCAAGCAGCTGATGCCCAAGCTCCAGGAGGCCGTGCGCAGCGATGCCCATCCCATCGAGATGAAGCTGACGCGAGTGGCCAGCGAGCTGGGCTACACGATCAAGAGCTACCTCGAAGAGACCCTGGAGACCATGATCCGCACCGGCATCGAGCAGTGCCCCAAGACCCTGGGCAATCAGATTGTGATCCAAGATCTGCGCAAGGCGCTCGCCGAGCGACTGGTGGTCCCCGAAGACTTTCTCCAGACCTGCCTCCTCAACAATGCCGGCAGCGAGATAATGAACAAAGTTGGGTGAGTGTCACAGTGAGATTGAAAAGAACAGGGCTACAATAGGTTAAGAAAGTGAGAGTGAAAAGAGTTCGATGAATGTGGGGAGTATAGTGGGATAACGAAAGTGTCTGTTTAGAAAAATATGCAAATTTATATCAACTTCGCAGTAAGCGGTTCCATAGAGCATCTCTCACTTTATAAACAATACTCATAGCTATCACATATGCGTCTGTATATACATATGTATATGTATACTGCTCACATACTGGAGGATTAGCTAGAGCAAGATTCGAAGGTCAACTTAAACGGAGAATTGCGATAACTTAGAGCAAAAAGGAGACCAAACGGAGTGTTGATATGGGAAATGCTTAGAAAAATAGTATAATTACATTTAAATTCGTATTTCAGAATGGTAAGCATTATAAAAAGATTAAGAGTAGCAAATTAGCAAATTTAGGCAACGGGACCGAAGCTGTGGATACACTTCCAGCTGGACAGCACTTTCTAACCGTTTTGTGGACTTTTGCACGAATATTTGTACATGTGAAAACCGGAATGATCTACGAAAGAGATTAATAAATATGCAAAGTGCTTAAGAATATATTTTATGTCTTTGCAAAGCAAATCTGTATCACAAATAGGGGAGACTCTCTGGAAGAGTATGGAAAGCAAGCAAGCAAACAAAACATATTGTTTTTACATATTTAAAATTGCGCTTCGAGTGGCGCTCTCTGTCTTGCGCTCCCACTCTGCCAGAGAAGCCTCTCCACAATACTGGCTTCCGCACTCTCAGTTGGAATGTGGAGAGTGGAGAGCATTAGCATGTGTGTGCGTGTGTGTGAGAGTGATAGAAATAGAAAAAGCAAGAGAGCATACTCCACGATAAGATTAAACAACATAGACACACGAGAAATAATAACGAAACAGCTGAATGCAGTTCGACTGTGCAAAAGGGTATATCGGACTCAAACGCGTCTGTGGGCCAGAGCCAGGCACGCCTGATCCCTTCAGCATATAGCAACCACATATGTACATATATACATTTCTGGGGAAAACATATGTGTCGCGCGATTGTGTGAGCGCCTGCATTTAGTCCGAGGAGAATCCAGTGCGAATCAGTCTTGGCAGTCTTCGTGCGACAGCTGTTGAGCAGCGACCCCCAACCAGTGTAGAGATGGGTCTGATGCGCACTTTGTGCTGCTGCTTCGGCGGCTCGTCCTCGAAGGCCCAGGGCAGCAGTCCAGTCTACAGAATGTGTCCCGATGAAGAACTGGAACCTGCGCCTTTGCCATTGTCCGCAGATCCAGAGCCAGCTGGCCAAAAGTAGCTCTGCTCCGCTGCAGCCCTTCGACTCCATTGACTAATTGGTGCTTGGTACTCCTTCTTTACAGTGAGATTGAGCAGACGCTGGCCGCCGCCATCTCGGACCGGGCAACGGATGAGGTGCTAGAGGCATTGACCCGCTATCGCCGCGGCATGGGCATTGCCGAGTCGCCGTCGGTGCTGCTGGATGAACCCCAGACGCCGGACATTGTACGCAGTCGCTCCAGTCATGTAAGTAGTGTGCATCGATCTACCTATGGGTCTATCGAGGAGGCAACCCTCTTATCAGCGCCGGGGTACAGCTGGATCATGTCACATGTGATGTCATGGCCCCTAATACCACCACAGAGAGGTGTTCACTTTCGACAAAAGTGGAGCACCTCGCCAGCGACTGAGTCAGTTGGCCGCCGACTCTGCTTATCAGCATTCGATTAAATATTGGGCCAGTTTTGGGGGGTTGCCGAATCGAGAAACTATTTGGTGGAGTGGACCCCAACAAACAGCTAGCAAACACTAACCGATCGCAACTCTAACTCTTGCAGGATGCAGACGGGCTGATAATACGACCGGGCGGACGCGGCTCGATACTGCCCAAGCTGGGCCTGGAATCGCCCACTGTAAGTGTTGAAAATCTGTCGCTACCCAAGTGGATGCAATAGACACCTCAAAAAAAGAACCAATAAACAATTAGATCATAGAAATACATCGAAGATTGTAAGCGAATAGTGTAGAGTGCTAAATGCTGAGAAGAAGTCACACCCTCATAGATACACACCCATGCATACACCACCCATATACATATATAAATACCTATATACTATATAGACGTACCAACATTCATGTGTAAAATGAACTCATATTCTATAGAACACAAAACGTAGCTGGAACACACGATCGCAAATGAAAGAAAACTAAAGAAATCGAAATTGAAACGATTTGAAACGGAATGCAATGAACCCACCATATGCATCACATTATAGAATACATACATACATAGCTCCTACATAATCGTACATCATATAGAATCATCGAATCTCATTAATAAATTATGTACTCAAATGTGTATTCAAAATGCTCATGCTCATTATTTTTCTCATGTCTTCCTGCCCCCGACACGACAACCCAAAACAACCAACCATCAACCATCAAATCAATGTACAAAATCCGCAACTACTCGTACTCGTACTCGTACACGTACTCGTACTATACAATCAATATAAACTACTATATTTAAACCTTGTCTCCAACTCATTTACATAATTGCATTTCTAAATCAAACAAACACAAAAGAAATTGGAATATCTCAACCTTGTAAGTAGTATTTGTCATATCTCTCTCTTTTTCTCCTCTCTCTGTCTCTGTATAACTCTGGAGTTGGGTCGCTGAATCAGCTTCATCTGGGACTGCCAGCGAATCATCCTTGATTCCCCGACAGCTAAGAGCTGCCTGAACAAAGGGCACCCAACACCTATCCTTACATTTATGCCATTCCCCCCTCCGCTCTGTAGTCTGCTCGTTTCTGTAGAATATCTATATCTATGTTTAAACCGTACTCGATCCCCCGTAATACACACACATTTCATTATTTCACACACACACACCACAAACACACCCATAGAACCCCAGCCCCGCCCCGCCGAATATTAAGGATTTGCAGACACCAACATATGGAGCCCATCTAATGTCATCCATCTACTCCGCAGGCCACTCCCCATCTGCCCACCAAGCGGCGCAGCGTTGCCCGAAAGGTTCGTCCCCAGTCGGTCGTGGAGAATCTCAGCCTGAGCCACATACCCGATCTGCTGGAGTCGCCCTCCTCGCATCGCTCCAACTCTCAGCTGTCGACCCGCGGTGCAGCTGCCGGTGCCGCCGCCTTGGCCGCTGCCAGCAACATGACGGACAGCCTCGCGGCCATGGACGATGGCGGCGTCGACGAGTGCTGCGACTCCATCACCGAGCTGCCCAGTGCCTCGTTCCAGCTGCAGCACCTGGTCAAGGGACGCCCCAAGCGTGCCAAGACGCGGGCACCGACCCGTCCGTTGGTCAGCGCCGAGTGTGCCGGTGGCGGCAGGGAGATTGGCGAGGGACTGGAGCACTTCTTTCGCCCGGGATCGGTTACACCCACCACCTTGACGCCCCTCGTCTCGCCCACATCGGAGGAGTGCAGCTCGCTGTCTTTTGTGGACAGTCCCACCATGAGCCGCGATGGCAATGGACACATGACCTCCGAGGAGACCACACCGATCCTGGAGGAGCGCCGACCAATCAAATTAGAACGCCAGTCGCCGCTCCTCAAGAGTAAGTCAATCCTGAATAATGTAGAGAACCATATCTTATAATGCCTTTCCCGCAGGTGCCTCGTGGGCCACCCGATCGCGCTCCACGGACAACCTGGAGAAGTATTCGCCGCTGGTGGGACGCAAATCGCCGCTGGTCAAGATGCGCACCGAGGGTGGGCCTGGCTCGGGCGCTGCCATGGAAGAGGGAGCCACAGCCGGATTGCTCAAAGCGGGCAACCGCGATGACAAGATGCGCTCGCCCAGCAGCGATTCGATCAAGAGCCACGCCACCAGCGGCGAGGGCAGCGTGATAGTAAAGACCGGCAACGGAATCCTGCGCACGCCCATTGTGCTGCAGAAACCGCGTCCCTGGTCTGTGGTGGGCAGCGAGCCCAAGTCCAGCAGCGATCTGGTGACTGGAAACGGTACCGCCGACTCCAACAAGACGACGCCGGACAAGCTGCAGGAAGGTAAGAAACGGGGGTGGAGGATGAAACTAATCAGCAGTCTCTAATCACTCTTTTCTGCTCAGATGTTGAGGTGCTGACGTTTGGTCAGAGCACCGGCGGCTCGATAGTGGGCATCACACCGGGCATAGCCATAGCTGGAGGCGGCAGCGGCGGGGGCAGCATTGTGGGCATTACACCAGGTGAGCACTAGACACACCGGCCCCATAAAAAACTTTTAATAATCAATCTTCTGTTGCAGGAGCTGCCCTAGAGAAGAAGTCTGTGCGCGAGCTGGCGGCAGGCCTTAGTCGATTGGGTAAGTGTAGTGTCCCAGTCAGTGCATGAGAAGATGAGAAGATGTATTTGATGCCTGCCCAGCACTTTGTAGATCTCCCTCGATTCGTAGATGTAGATTTATGCAAGCTTAAACTATTTTTATGTTTCGTATCTTATTTATTTTCATATTTTGATTGATTTGTTGTACTCGTTAACTGTAAAGAACTCCCCCTGAAACCGCCCGTTATGCCCCGAACCCTCCTGAACACAGCAGGGGGTCGCACGAGCAATGCATCGTCCACCTCCTCGACTTCGACCTCGTCATTGTCTTCCTCCACCAGCGGCGGTGCGACCACATTGACTACAACAACGACAACAGTATTAAATACCCAGAACCAGGCGCGGTCAAGAATTGTGAGCACCACGAGCAGCAACAGCGAGAGCCAGGAGACGCTGAGCAAGACCACCATCACAGAGCACGGCAGCAGCAGTCACCACTCCAGCAGCCACTCGAGCACCACCGAGAAGAAGCACGCCATGGCCTGCGCCAGCCTCATCAGCAACGAGATCCTGAGCATGCGCAACGGCCAGCTGAGCGGCAAGTCGGGCAGCTGTGCGGAGAGCGGCGGCGTTAAGCGCATCGCTGGAAAGGAGATCTCAACGCTCTTCGAGGTTTGAACCCGAAACCGCAGCTGCTTCAATCATGAATCGCCGTTCGAAATTTTGTTGGCCTCGTTGTTTCGGTTGCTCATCCTGTGCGTCTAACAATTGTTGTCTAGTGTGTAGTCCTTAGGTTGCATGTCCCTATCACTATGCACTCATCCTGCATCTGTATGTTGCCTGTTGTCATAGTAATTGTTAAGCTTAGATATACGAAAATAACGCTTACACATTTAACCTCTGTCTGCCCTTCCGAACAGGAGACATTAGCTGAAGACCTGCAGCGCACCATCTCGACACGACGCATGTTTAGAGAGAATACGCCCTACACAAAGGAGGATGTCGTTGATTTATAAGTTTTCTAGTTATATGCTCAACATTCCTTTAGATCGTCCCTGGCCCTGGCCCAGGTCAAGGCCCACTCCCACCCCCTGCCACATCCGAGAACCGGCCACAGTTTTGTGAGATAATCGATCGATAGAAAGGGATAATTAGAAGATGTTATGTTTAAGATGAGACGATATGTAGAGACGGTAACGGAAACGGAAGTGAGGTTGCAACTTATTCGTACTGAACCATTAATTTATGTGCAATGGCGCGTGTGTATTGTTTTCCTTTGGCAATTTTGTGGAATGAACGTGATTTATTTATTGATATACATACTATATATAACCTACATTTTATCCAAATTAACCTTTGCATATTTATAAAGATGTTTTTGTGTACTATATTTTATATTTTATGTATTTTAAATGATTTAAGTGCCAATTATATACAGAACTAAAAGAAATCTATTTTTAGCGTGTGCTATTAAACAATTTCAATGAAACTAACGAAAGGAGCGCAATGAATATGATATGAAATGATATGAAAGGAAGAGGCGATGTATACACTTTATGTAGATCGATTGCGTGCATAAGAACTATTTTAATAGCCTACACCTAAACAAATCTAAATGAAATACAATATTTTTTATAACTGCTTCCAAATACACGTATTCATCGTTTTTTATTTCAATAGTTTTCATTTTCCTTGCAACTATACACATACATACTTACATAAATATGTAGTATTAAAACGACAATCCGTTTCTAATATTCAAGCGCCGTTTGCGACAAAGAACGTATGCATTTATTTACTGAGAAGCTCTGATTTTTTCTACAAAGTTAACAATTTACGATAAGAAATTACTATATGTGAACGATAACGAATTACCCAATGCATTTAAAAGTACAGTAAACATGCTACTATATACTCGAAATGAAGATCAGATCAAGTAGTTTGCACGAACGACACAGGAAGTTTTATCCAAGAGAGTTTGACCCAGTCCACCTCCACCGAACACACGCACTTCGAGTTTAGAGTGTTGCCCGATATTCCCATAGTTGGCTCAACTGTTTGCCATTCAACTTAGATACAAAAGAAACGAAAATACGACAAACTTAACGTGTTCATTATGGTTAAGCATTTAAAACTTCATTGTAATCTATTGAAATTCAAATTAAATGGAAACAACAACTTGAACCTGCGTTTTGTTTTCAAAGTTCGAAACATAAGCCGCCCATAAGGATATAAACATTTTCCAGGACTGTTTTTACCTGCACTAACGATATCGGCTGAAAAGAAAAAGATATTCAAAATTACCGCCAATTCAAAAAGTATCGTTGGTCCATACTCCGTAAATATGTTGCTGATGTGTAGCAAATGTGTAGTTACCGTGTAGTTGCCATGTAAAAACAGGGACTTATTTGTTGACCTTCTTTGTTTAAACCTTATTTGAACCTTATTTATATTGAAACTTTTTGAGGGATTTTGTGGAGGCAACATCATCCCAACAAATTTCTTTTTTCATCCCAACAATTTCCCTTACATTCCATGCTCACTTACGTTGCTACGTTACATTCCATGCTCACTAACGTATTTTACCGTTGGCAACATTTTTTTGTATGGGCCAGCAACATGTGTCGCGAAATGAGCGACATTGTTCCACAACATTTGCACGGAATTAGCAATTAGAATTTCCTTAGGAAAGGATATTATAGAATTTAGAAAAAGTTTGTTTTACTAGGCACCAATTATTGTGCTCAGGCCTGAGGGTCCTAGCACTAACCATACAATATATAGATACGACACTCCATACATTGAATTTAGTCGCACCAACAGGGCAGGCATCAGGTACCCGGCGAGTCGTGAGAGTGTATGTGCATGCATTCTCACGTACTTTGCATGTGTGGGTGTGACCACTGAACCGAAACGAATATATCTACGATTTCTATGGCATTTTGAAAATCCAAGGAAAAATAACGGAAAATAGAACAAAAACATATGTATCACGAATGAAACAAAAACTGTTGTGGTAAAGAAAGGGAAGTTTTATTTTAGTACATATTTTATTAGAAAACTTCAATCAATATTTAATGTCTTATATCGTCAAACAATAGTTCGAAAATAGCTCAAATTTTCCGAAGGTTTCTCCAAAAGGTACACTTTTTACCACATCTATTTCAGAGTATATGCTATACTTATCCGGATAATATACATAGTTATATCGGTGCTGCCACAGATCGAATTCCACCTGATATGCTTTGATAATCTGTGGCACCACCCCAACCCCACAGATTATGGGAATCCATTTGTGGTTCAATGGGATTTCTAAAACTTGCAAAATACTACACATGCATCTACTACTACAAATACTACCATTAACTGACCCATTTAAGAGTCGTTTAGAGAGGGTTCCAATACAGTTCCAGTATCCAGCGGATACAATATGTCCTGTATCCAGCGGATACCATTTGTGGCTATTGTGGTTCTTTAGGACGTTGATGTGCAATGACTGCACCATCAAGTGGCCCAAGCGACACCAGCAGATGGCTGGCCAACCGACCGAGGAGCGCTGCCGCATTTCGATTGGGAAGTATTACGCTTAATAAAACACCAAGTACTACGACGGTTAAATCTGAAAAAGAGCCCCCCAGTACGTGAAAGTGAAGCTTTTAAGAATTGCATAGAACTCCCATGATGTACCTTACATATGATCCAAGACAAATATCCGACCCGACCCCACCTGAAACAATAATGTAACTATCATACCGGAATAAATCCACTGTTCAAAAACAAAAAGCCTTTAAATGAAAAATGAGTGCAAGAAGGAGATAATATAATATATAAAAGATAATAAATATAATATAAATATAAATATTATAAATAAATATAATATATATAAATAAATATAATAATATATAGAAGGACAAATAAATAAATAAAATAAGAAAATATGTGAAAGGCAATTGAAAGAAGAAGGCGGAGATAATATAATATATGTATGTGTCTGTATAAGCTAAAAAGATAATAAATAAATAAATAAATAAAATAAGAAAATATGTGAAAGGCAATCGAAAGAAGAAACAGTATAAGGAGTAAACCAAAACAGAGAGACTCACCTGATCCCATAATTATAAAGTGAAGCGTTGAATATTACTTGCTATTTCCTTTTTTTGCATTGTTGTAGTTTGATGTTTGTCGTTTGCACACATAAACACAAAAACACACATAAAAAAAAATCAAAAATTAATTATCACATGCACCTTGCCCTGCGTTTCGCTTGGCACTCCTTGCCGCCTTCTACTCCTTGCCGCTCCTTATAATATTGTTCCTTTTTTTATTTGCACTCGCACTATTAATTTTACATTATGCACTTAGAAGCAATCATAAAACTTGGTTTGGTTGGCTTCACTTTCCATTTCAATTTTGTTATTTTTTATTTATTTATTTCAATTTATTTATAATTATTTTATTATATATTTATTTCATTTCACTTTCAATTTCACATTATGCACTTAGAACCACTCATACAATTTTATTTGGTTGGCTTCACATTTCAATTCACTTTAGTTATTTTTTTTTTTTTTTTTTTTTTTTTTTTTTTTTTTTTTTTTTTTTTTTTTTTTTTTTTTTTTTTTTTTTTTTTTTTTTTTTTTTTTTTTTTTTTTTTTTTTTTTTTTTTTTTATTTTTGGTCTTCATCATTTCTATCATTTATTATCAGATCGGATCATTATTATAGCTACAATGAAGAAAACCATTTCGAAAGTCATCATTCCCTCTCGCTCTCTCTCACACGCGACCCTGTCTGTTTTGCTTATTCGTTTAAATGAGCGCCTAGATCTCAGAGACTATAAGAGCTAGAGCAACCAAACTTTCTATCCAAGCTCCTGTGATATCAAACCAGCACAAGTGTATTTCAAAATTTTGCCACGCCCTTTCCGCCCCACAAAAGACGAAAATCTGTGGAATCCACAATTTTTAAGAAAAATCAAAACCAAAAACGCAGAATCATGGAAAATTACCATATCTACCAGATTGCCGAATATGGATTAGGTCGGATCAATATTATGACCAGAAGAAACAAATTAAATTTCAGTGGCTACGCAACGCCTGCCAAGCGCTGACTCATTCCTCTCTCTCTGTCGCAAACACTTGTACGTCTCAAATATGTAGTTATACATGTCATGTAGAAATTTAAAAGCAGTTGTAAAAAGCATATGCAATTAATTTATATTATTTTATATTTTAATTTATTTTTTCAATTTATTTTTAAATTATATTTATTATTATTATATTATAATAACTTTTCCAATTTTTTTTTTTTTATTTATTTCATTTATTTATAATTAATTTATTATTTATTTATTTCAATTTATTTTAATTAAATTATTATTTATTTATTTCAATTTATTTATAATTAATTTATTATTTATTTATTTCAATTCACTTATTATAATTTATTTATTATTATTTTATTATATATTTATTTCATTTCACTTTCAATTTCACATTATGCACTTAGAACCACTCATAAAATTTTGTTTGGTTGGCTTCACATTTCAATTCACTTTAGTTATTTTTTATTTATTTATTTCAATTTATTTATAATTAATTTATTATTTATTTATTTCAATTTATTTTTAATTAAATTATTATTTATTTATTTCAATTTATTTATAATTAATTTATTATTTATTTATTTCAATTCACTTATTATAATTTATTTATTATTATTTTTTATTATAATTTGATCACAGAGAAAGAATTTTAAATTTAGACCTGCGCACACAAAAGGCGCGCCAGCGCTTCTATCTTGCCGCTCCGTTTAGTCTTTCTTTTATATTTCACTCTCACTCTCACTCAAATTATGCACTTAGAACCCCTCATAAAACTTTTGGTTGGTTGGTTTCACTTTTCATTTAAATTTGGTTATTTTGTAATTTTATTATAACTTAACACACTTTTTACTTTTCAGAATTTATTAATTGTTATTTAGTATTATAATAATTGATCACAGAATAAGAATGTCACATTTTGGCCGGCGCGCGATTTGCCGTCGGTAAACACACGATTTGATTTTCCGTTTTTATGACCGCTTGCAATGGGTGGGGGTGGGGGGAGACTGAGCGCAGCGATAAGAATGCAGCGGCAGGTAGCCGCACTGAGAGAGCTTTACTTCTTATTTCAGTGAAGAAGAAAAAGAACAAGAGAAAATCGTCCGCGGAGAGAATCGTCGCTCACAACTGCTGCTAGGACTCAGGTATACTAAGAATTTAGTATACCTTGGGCAGACTGAAATTTAAGAAGTAAAAGAGAGGGCGAGAGAGCGAGTGCGGCTACCTTGTTAAGTATGCCTTGGGTGCAGGTGATCACAGATAACGAATGTAGGTCAAGGCAAGGCATACTAAACAAGGTAGGCTTATAGAGAGCAGCAAAGAAGGTATTCTTAAGTGTTAAAATGACAGAAGAGATAGAAAGAGAGAGAGACTCTCACAAATGCGTTGTACTGTTCACAACAGACTGAGTCGAAAGAAGCAAAACAAGAGAGCGAGCGAGCCAATAAGCTACTTGTTTAGTATACTTGGTCAAGGGCTCGCTCTCGCTCTCTTACTCAGTTTATCTTTTGCTATTAGCTCGCTGCTCAATTACCATGCCTCTGTATCGGCAGCAACGAATTTATTCTTTCTATGATAGTTAACTGTTAAATCTTATTTCCTGTATTTGGCTTACGCTCTAGAAGCGAAGAGGGAGACGAAGAGTACATAGAAAATGTAGATTACTTTGAAGAGTTCTTCTCTTTGATGCTCTCTTCCTATGCTTATGCATTGTAAGGGTGATTTTAATTATTGCGTTATTTTGTCTTTGGCGTATGCATTGTTGTTGTTGTTGCTTGCATGGTTGGAATGGGAGACGGAAAATGCGTGGATGTATACATAAGTCAACTTGACCATAGAAAAAATATTTTAATGTGAATAGCTATGTATATTTGATCCATCTCTTCATTGCAGGTAATGCAGGGCAGACAATTAAGAGCGCACCTTTGCTGAAATAATCTGAAAGCGGCTTTTTGCAATAGGGATTTGTGTTTGCTGTTGTTGCTTTGGCTTCTTATCTGTTTGGGGCGGGCGGAGATGGGAAACGAGCGACAAAAAACTGTAACAATTTAAATAGTTCTTTTATTTGATTCTCTTTTCCTACTGCATGTGGGGACAGTACAATGCCCTGAAGCGGGGGCGCTTCAGTAAGAGCATCTTTGCTTTTGCATTATGTGAGTTCTTGTAATTGTTTTTTTGCTTTGGCGTACGCGTCGTTGTTGTTGCTGCCTGTCAATGCTTTTACATATGTACATACATAGGTGGAATGGAAGAAGGGGAGTGAGTGGATGACGTAAGTCAGCTTGACCATAGAACAAATATTTTAATGTGAAGAGTTATATTTGGTTCCCTCTCTTCACTGCGGGTAGTGCAGGGCAGACAATTAAGAGCGCACCTTTGCTGAAATAATCTGAAAGCGGCTTTTTGCAATAGGGATTTGTGTGTGTTGTTGTTTGTTTGTTTTGGTTTTGTGCTCTGTATGGGGAGGGGGAGATAAGCCGACGAAAATTTTGTAATAATTTGAATATTTCTTATATTTGATGCTTTCCTCCTACAGCATGTGTTGTGGGTATAATGCTCTAAAGCGGGGGCAAAAGTTAAGAGAGCAGTAGCGGCCTTGGCTTTTACATTGTAGAGAGTATTTGTAATTGTTTTTTGGCGTTGGCGTATGCATCGCTGTTGTTGTTGCCTGCCAATTCTTTACATGGGTGGGAATGGGAGACGGCGAGTGCGTGGATGACGTAAGTCAGACCATAGAACTAATATTTTAAAGCGAAGAGTTAAATTTGATCGCCTCTCTTCACTGCAGGTAATGCCCTGAAGCACGGCAAACAAATAAGAGCGCAGCTTTTCCTAGAGAATCTAAGAGCGGCTATTGCAATGGGGTTTTTGTGTTTGTGGGTTTTTTGTTTTAAGAAAAAATACCCAAAAAATGGCGAAAAAAAAATAGCACCACTAGCACTTTTCTTAGTGAAACTTCTGTATTTCTCAAAATTGTCTTTGTAAAAGACATCATCATTCGTTTTGACTAAGATTTCATTGTTTCTGTCATAAAAGTTAATAATAATCATTACAATGGGACGTGGAAATCACTGCACTACGGAGATGAGAGATCTGACCAAAAAACTGATATTAAACGGAAAAACGTACAGAAAAGTTGGTCGATTGGTATGATATTCCAATAAAATGATTAAAAACGTCTTAAACTATGAAGAAAAGGCTGAAACACGCGGACGAAAACGATTTATGGCCCCTCTTCATGGCAATAGACGGATTCGTCAGAGAAAGAAGGTTCCCTTTAGGTCAGCTACCGAGCTTAAAGAAGAGCTTAAAATAAATGCGATGGATCAAAAAGTTAGTACATATCTTAGCCAACATAATATAAAAGTCTGCAGCCCAAGAAAGATACCACTTTTAAACGCGACACATATTACTAAGCACATGAGGTTAGGCAGTGTTCAAGCAAATCGGACATCCCAACAATGGACGAATATTCTATGGTCAGATGAGTCCAAAGTGGATATGTTTGGTGGAAAAGGATCTCGATCATACGTTAGAGGTCCAAGGAAAGTAGAATACAAACTTTAGTACACCACAAAAACCGATAAGTATGGAGGGTATAGTGTAATGGTATGGGCCTGCTTTTTCCACTATTAAGTAGGTACACTAGGTTGGATAAAAACCATCATGGATTAGCACGTGTAGGAGAATATCGTGGATACAGTATTGCTACCCTTTGCAGAATATGAAAATCTGCTCGTATGGGTCTTTTAACAGAACTGTGACTCCAAACACACCAACCATAAAGCAAGGGAATGTGTTATGGCAAACTATGTGAACGTTTTGGAGTGGCCTGATCAGTCACCTGACCTGATCCCATCAAAAATCTGTGGCCCTACGTCAAGAAGCCGGTTGCTACTTCCAATCCAGCCACTATCGAATCACTTTGGGTATAAATTAAAGAGTACTGTTCCTAAAACGATGCCAGGACTTGATTGATTCCATGCCAAGACGCTACGCAGCTGTTATTGCCAAAAAAGGACATTGTACTAAATGTTAAATGATAATTATAGATTTAGTAATAATCGTTCAAAATAGTTAACTAAGGAATTCGTTACTTTTTGGTCACTATTTTGATTTTAATTCAATTTTTGGAAAGTGGTGCTATTATTTTTTTCGCCTAATTTGATCACTTTCAAGGAATTTTCTTAAATAACTTAAAAACGTTAAAAAGGAAGACAATTTTTTGTATATTCATACATGTATGTTTATAAGAGTCTTCCATTTCTAAAAATGTGCTATAAGTTTCCTTAAAGTTAAAATTGTGAGTTTGGCAACTATTTAAAAGTTGCTTGTGGTGGTGGTGCTATTATTTTTTTCGCAGCTGTACATATCTTACCTTTCGATGTGTCAAATTCATTCCACTCTAGCGCGCTGAAGTTGTCGGATCCTGTTCGTGCTCTGCTCTGCTCCTTCACTTGATCATTTTTCTGCGCCTTTTTGACACAGAATCCGGAAAGCCCTCACTCTCCCCTCCCCCACAAACACACAAACACATCTGCAGTCTGCCAGAGGCAACTCACATACCCCTGCCAATGTCCTGCCCCTTCAATTTTCCACATCCTGCAGTGGAGAATGCAAAATCATACGAGAAAAGCTCAAAATATTGCGGCAGTAGGATATTTTTTTTAATATTAATAAGTTTATTATTTCTTGTTTATTTTTTATGTTCTATTTTTCACATGTACATATGTATGTATGTATGTACAAATATTTAATAGATTTAATTCTAGGCGGGGAATATGGATGTGACTTAATTATTGAAAAGTTTTTAAATTAAGTCATATCAAGTCGACTCAAAGGTCAGATTAATTTTTGACCCCATTACAGGTGTAATGGCCTCCTCGTGGTGTTCCCTGGGTACCGATCTTCAATCGGGAGCCAATTTGAGCGGCGATATGTACATATGAATGTATGTATGTTTACGGCTTTTTCATAGGCAGTAATAATATAATAATTTATATAATAAAAATAAAAAAAAATAACAGATTTCTTTCTTCCCACGGCCAAGTGTCCCACCAACCCACACCCACCCCCACCCATCCTGCCAATTCTTCATTTATTTTGTGGCGGTAGGTCAGTTCGTCAACAAGCTGAAGAAGAACACACAACACATCAATTCAGCTTGGCAAAGTAAAAAACGCTCTGTATGCGAGGCTGAGCTTTAGCTGTTGTGTGCAGATATTTTTGGTCTTCTTGTTTGTATTGGTTTTTTTAAAAACACCCATTACTTTAGAATTGATTGTAAGTTATGATTTTATGATGACGCTTGCTCAAAATTAAAGTAATTGTATATGTATATTGAATATCCTCTATATTCTAATTTTGTTTAATGTACTATAAACGAATATAATGAACGAATGTACATGAATATGTACAAATGCAAAATTTATATCAGACATGACATCATATTATATTAATTGTCTAAAGGGTATTAGTGCGTCGCGCCAATAAGCAACACTCAGCAAATAAATTTGTGTCTCAAGAAATCTTCTTTAAAATATTTTGCTGGCAATTTCGGCAGCACTGCACACGTACACACACATATGAATGTACTTGCGGTTCTGTCTGTGGATGGACATTCGCATCAGAAATGATTTCAAATTTGACTCGCAAGTGTGGCACTAAAATCCGTATGGACGCATTTATTACCCATTTATATGTCATTAATATCCATATTCAAGGATGATATATATATATATATATATATATATATATATTTTTTTAGCGCATACTACTTTTTTATATGTGATCAAAAATATCATTATATACTACAATAAACCATACAATTAAATATATATCTGTGAATATATATACATATATCTGCTCATTATATTAGTATATTATATATTAAACAAAGTTACCATCTAAAGCATGTACAGAAAAATAATTATTCTGGTATTATAAGGCAAGCGTCCAATAATGCTTAAGTGAAGGGTGAAGCCTTTTGTGCATATGGCCAAAGCCACACGAAATATTTTCGCTGCCGCAGAGCTGCCGATCAGAATTATGACAGCAGACACGAAGCCACACCATTCATTTGATTGATTTGATTCATTTAATATACATTTTGCATTTGTACATATTCATGTACATTCGTTCATTATATTCGTTTATAGTACATTAAACAAAATTAGAATATAGAGGATATTCAATATATACAATTATTTTAATTTTGGGCAAGCGTCATAAAATCATAACTTACAATCAATTCTAAAGTAATGGGTGTTTTCTTAGATAGCGGCTAAGCCGTCGGCTCTCGACTTTTTCAACAAATTTTATTTCAGAGAATATTAATGTATGTATACATGTACAACTTTCTATACATATGTATATTATGTACATAAATACATATATTAAGATGAACACACAGATACAGATAGACTGATACCAGTCCAATCGCTGCGGACACCTACATGTATGAACTGTCCCATCTACATATATACTATATCTATATCTATCTATCTTTATACAAAGACAGAACCTGCAAGAACGTGTGTGTATGCAAGTATGTGTGTGTTCTTGTGCAAAGCATGTCATTATTGTGACCAATGGCATGGCAGTTGACTTATGGAAAGAAAATGTTCTCTGTCCCTTAGAAATATATGTACATACATACATACGTAAATATTTGGTCTCATATTTAAAATATACCGTGTTGAATATAACAATTAATTAAATTGTCGGAGTTTCAATATCCTTAAAAAATAACATATATTTAATAAATAATAATAGAAACAATAAATAAATAATATAATAAACTATAATCACAATCAGCTGCTTGTAGAAGAAGACAGCGAGGGCACAATGGAGAATAGCGAAAAGGATGCGATTCTTACCCCTGTGGCCTGCTGTATAGCCCATTGGCGCAAGCATACCGGTTCGCCATTTTACAAAAATGTGTCATTATTGTGACCAATGGCAAGGCAGTAGGCGAAGCAGACCTACTATATGTGCACACATACAGTTAAAGCTCAGCCTCATATACAGGGCTATATTAAACAAAGTTAGCATCTAAAGCATGTGCAAAATAACAATTATTCTGTTATTATAAGGCAAGCGTCTTCAAAAAGGGTCGACTCTAAAAATGCTAAAGTGAAGGGTGGCGCGAGCACAAAAATCAAAACAAAGTTGAGAAAGCGCGAATATCAGTTGTGCGCTCATACACACTTGCAAACACGCAAAGTACGTAAGAATGCATGAGCACACATACACTCTCACGACTCGTCGGGTAGCTGATGCATGCCCTGTTGGTGCGACCAAATTCAATGTATGGAGTGTCGTATCTATATATTGTATGGTTAGTGGTCCTAGTAATATATTAAACGGAATACCAAATTGGAAAAAATGTTCCACCAGAGCCGATTAAATCATATCTTTAGGGGTGTCTGGCAAAAAAATCGATGTTTGAAAAAACTATCGATGTCTGCAGCTAGGACGCTAACATCGATATAATCGATGTTAACATCGATGTTTCTCCAGCTCTAGTTTTGTGAAACTGTATTTTCTGCGAAAAATAATTAAATTTGTCAATTTATAAGCGGTTTTTGAGCAAACTATTGTAAATAATCACAGCCACGATGGTGAAGCTTACGCCGGAGTTGATAAACCAGTCCATGCAATACATAAATCCGTGCAGGGAACGGGAGCTCGATTTGCGCGGCTACAAAATTCCACAGATCGAAAATCTTGGGGCTACTTTGGATCAGTTCGACACCATTGACTTGTCGGACAACGATTTGAGGAAGCTGGACAATCTGCCGCACCTGCCGCGCCTCAAATGCCTGCTGTTGAACAACAATCGCATCTTGCGCATCAGCGAGGGCCTGGAGGCCGTCATTCCCAATCTGAGCTCCATCATACTGACGGGCAATAACTTGCAGGAGCTCAGCGACTTGGAGCCACTCGCTGCGTTCACCAAGCTGGAAACCATATGCCTGCTCATCAACCCGGTCTCCACAAAGACCAACTATCGCGAGTACATGGCTTACAAGTTTCCGCATCTGCGCCTGCTCGATTTCCGAAAGATAAAGCAGAAAGACCGGCAAGCGGCCCAGGAGTTCTTCCGCACAAAGCAAGGCAAGGACATGCTTAGGGAGGTTACCAAAAAGTCAAAACTGAGCGCTGCCGCAGCACTGGCAGCCGAGGCGAGTAGCGGCAAAGGACGGGGATCAGATGGTGGTCGCTTTGCCAATCCCGAGGATATGCAGCGCATCCGCGAGGCCATCAAGCGGGCCAGTTCTCTGGCAGAGGTGGAACGGCTGTCGCAAATACTACAGAGCGGGCAGCTGCCGGAGAAGTTCCAGCACGAGAAGGACCTGGGGCAAAACGGATCATCGCTCAACGGCTCGGAGCCCGTGGTCATGGAGTACTAGGATTTCCCATAGCTGTCAGCAACCTTTTAACTGTAGAAAAATATTTTGTAATAAAACACCGTAACAAATTGTATCCCCATTTTCTGCACTCTAGATATACATACATACACAAATATATATATATTTTTTTCTGGTTCTCAAGTAGTGCCGCCGCTGAACGGGATGGATCTTTCACAGAAAAATCTCCGTCTGGCGATAATACAGAACAGCTGGCCACCATTCAAATGCACACATGATAGTAATTCACTAAAGTTTAACAATCTACACTGAGTTTAAAAAAGGACAAAAAACGGTTTAGCTTATTTTGGCTTCACAAACGGATCTGCGGGAATAGTAGTATTGATATTGGACTCTCTGGAATTGGTTACTTCTCTGATGCGGCGTCGAGTGGCTGGGGAAATGCATTATGAGGACTTTGCTGCCATTATCGAGTCGTAGTGCAGGCCCGTGTAGAAGATGATCCACGTCACTAAGAATCCGGCGAACGATGTCATAAATCCCTCCTTCACCAATTCCCAAACCCCGCCGTACGCTTCCTCATCCACATTCTGAAAGTTTATGGCGTACAGGTAGACAATGCCGCAGCTGATGCCGGCGAACCTGAGGACAAGTTTATGCATTTTATATGAGTATAAATAGTGGTCTATTTATAGTCCAGCCTACTTACAGCACAAGGCCCAGGAAGCCTTTGAGCGGCACAATGCCCCAGATCACACCAAGGATAATGCCGAACACCTGTCGCGACCAATAGATGACATCTAGGAATTCCTCCTGCAAGAGTCGAAGCATGAATCATCAGATCAGATCGGATCAGCCCTCCACGCGTACTTTGGTGCACAGGTCGGGTCGGTGCCGTGCTCCGAAAGATACACTTACCTTGTCCTCCCATTCGGATTTTGTGATGGCGCGCGCGCATATTTCTTTCAGAGTGGATGATTTAGCGCTGCCGTTTCCATGGCGCTCAATAGTATTCGTTTTGGTTGACATGATGAATTTCAGTTATGATGACCCACTTAAATTATTTGTTAATTAATTTTTTCACTATCACAATGTGGACTCTGCTAACAGCTGGTGGTTGGTGGTTAACATTAACAGCGAACATCGATAGAAAATGAAGAAATAAAGTTATCGATGAAATAATTATGTCATCGATACAATAATGTAGTTATCGATACGACATTTTTAACTGATCTGGCAGCACAACTAACAGTGCCACAAATCATTACTTCCAACAGGTGGCAGCGCTGCGACAGACAGCTGTTTGGTTATGTCAATTACGTACCGTACTTTCTTTTGCCGCTGATCAACAAATAATATATTATAATGCTACAAATCACCAGGCTGTGCCTTGCCACTTCAAGTAGAGTCACTGGTGAGCAACGGAAAATAGCCTCCCGTTCCACATTACTTTATGAACTCGCATCTTTCCCCCAACAGCACAACGCCATGTCGCTGTCACCGCCGGTCGTGCCATTGATCAGAAGTGGCGAGAGGACAAGGGGCTTCCAGAGAATCCGAATGCATTTGGGCCACTCACCAATTTGCCCGACTACACGTTCCTTGACGGACGACCGACGCCACTGGGTGTATGTATAGCCTACAGCCAAATACGAATTGCCTTACCAATATTGTTTATTTTTTTAGTCCAACCAGAAAAAACGCCTGCTGAAACAACAAGAGATCGCCACCAAAATTGTTGAGCTGAGTGGCGAGCTGGAGTTTGCCAAGCAGCGCCACGAACGCCAGAGAGTGGCAGCCGCCGCAGAGAAGCAGCGCATCATCGAGAACAAATTGAAGCCCAAGGGTCATTTGATGCTGAAGCAGAAAAAGTAGCATTAGCATCATTTTGTTTCCGCATGTTACTTGTTATAAGCTATACTAAGTTGCCTAGTGAATGAAGTCAAAACTATACGATTGATTGGTCTTGTGATGTGGGGACACATGTTTGCCGAAAACACGTTTACAAAACGTTCCTCAAACTGTATTAAGCGTGGCGCAGTCGCCAGTTCATTAGACACACTGCTAATCGAGATTTAATTGCAACTAATAGCGGAGACGCATCTCTGTATTGTGGAATACCTGTTGTCGACAAAGTACGATACACCGGCCCGGCGTTGGCATGATGGGAATATCTCGATAATGAAGTGTTAAAACGCCAGTGACGCACTTACCGCAACGTGTCCTGGCATTTAGTTGAGATGAAAGAGGGTTTTCCGAATGGCATGCCTGGTTGCACAAGCGTGGCCAACCCAACCCTTGAGCCAGGAATAGCCTGTACGTGAGGGCACGCTCAATCGGATGAGATTCACACGTAAGCCGCTAATAAAAGGCTTACGCTATCACATTTGTGTCGCTCCTCAAACTATTTTTGTCAACAAGGAAGTGAACTTGTTTATTGGGCGATTCTGGAAGGTCGTTTACAAGGCAGCAGCGAAACCGTCTTCCGGCCTAGGCTAAGCCATCTGGAGCAATAGATCGTGCTTACACAGTTAACCGGGCATAACAAACATGCTTTCGCATATTCGTATAAATACAATATGTGCCTAAGAGATTACCAGCTAAATATTTGCCCGTGGCTCCCTTGTTTTCCTGGCTGTTTGACTAATCGGTTAGGAGATCAAGAATTTTGCACTCCATGGCAATGTGTTTTTGCCGTGGATACGGTCAAGATCGTAATAATACACAGAAACGTGCTCCACTTAACTAAATTCCATGAGGAATAGGGAAAGTATCAGCTCCTATAGTTGTCCTTGTGGCATTCGGACAGTTGAATACCTTCTAGCAACTAGAAACTGGTTGAAAGACATTAGCTGTAGGTTACTTCCTAGTTAGCGCAGGTCAAAACACCGAGATCCATTGATCCCTTAGGTGGCAGACATGAAATTTTCCACAATTCATTGTAACACAAATTCACACCCGGTGATAAGGCGGTAAAAGCCGCAATTGAATAGGCGAAAATCGTGCTAAAATAAATATGATAGTACTGGAAGGCGGCAAATTTAGATATTTGCATTGCCACATGGAGTCATGGAATCAACAAATGAAAGCTAACAAAGAAGTCAAGTCTAAGGAAATGTACCGAGCCGAGCAGCTGGAGGGCAGATGATCGGACCTGACTGCACAATGTTTGTAGGTCGTACGTCGAACGTCGTGCATAAATTAGCCAGCGCGTCGTGATATTTTGCACCAACCTCCAAGAATCTGTGGGGGTGTGACACAAAAGCGTGCTGTGCTGGCTACAAAACGTGCTCCCAAAGCAGGCAATCGGATCAACGCCACCTCACTGCCAGTGCAGCCAATCGTGCGTATACGTAATGTAAGCTGAACTCGATTTCATTGCTTATGTTTTCCTTTTTCTCTGGCGATTTTCACACCTTCTTCTGTTGTTGTCGCTGATGTTGGAGTTGGCAAAAATATTTACTCAGTGCGCGGGGTGGGGTTTCGCGGGGTGAAAAGGCGATTTGTTGTGGAAAACAACGAAAATATTGTTATGACTGTGGGACAGACGGCTTGGGAGTTATATTTATATAAAATGTTTATAAATTTATTGAATTAGCAGGTTTATATTTACCGACTCGAGCAAATTTTCTAAACATCTAAAGATAATTAAGTGCGAATTCGTTTATGTCCAAGCATTAATCTTTTCCGGAATTCATTTCATCTGCTTAATTATGGTTTACAGAAGACTTCTTCATTAATTGATTTGTGTGTTTGTGATTCATTTATGAGTTCCGTTCCCATCAACCCCAGTTATGAAGTCATGCCCCCTTTTTGGTAGCTGCGACTCAGATGCGGGCCCCTTCCAAAGATTTCACCACATTTGCTCATTTTTTAGAGTCCAGTCCGCGTTTATATGCTCCTGTTTTTCCAGAAAAGTTTTGGCATTTCTCACTTCCTGAGTCAGCGACATTTTCACGCCGAGGCGGAATGAACCATTGCGGTTGGATTTGGATTGGATATTTTTAAGTCAGCGGAGTATTTTTGGAAGGCGCCAACTCTATTTGCGTCTCTGTGTTGATTTTAATATCAATCAAAGCGCAGAACCGAACGTCGCAATATTACAACGATATTTGCGAGTCTCGATTTAGATTTAGCGTGTGACCTGACCACATGGAAATTACTATCACTGCCGACCACAGAGCCTGGTACACATATTACTCATGCGCCATGTGTTCCGCAAAACCATCCGAAACCAGCTGCAACTACCTGCCTAATTAATTTCGTCTGGGCCTCGTTCGCCCCAGACATTAGCCTGAAGGAAGCAAAAATAATAAATAAGTAACCAAATAAATAATAAATTAATAAAACTAATTGGGGCAATATACATAGGAATTTTAGGTGATGCGTATCTTTCCGCACACTCAATCGTTCGACTCACTCTCGACTTTGGTTTGACGTCAAAGTCAAAGAAAACAAATAATTAATATATTAATATAATATATTAAGAAACTCCGTCAGTTCCCACTATACTGTATCTTTCCGACCTCGACTCCGATAGACATTTGGAAAGCGTTTAATTAATATGTTTGTTTGAAAAACAGAGCCAGACAATGGGGGAATTTTGGGTGTTGTATCTTTCCGCATTGTAAAAAGTTTTCCGAATCAAACTGGACTCATTCCCTGCTAACCGAAACATTGCAACCGGCAATTAGAGCCTTTCGACCAAATGAATCACATAGTGATAAGACAACAGCCCATCTCCATGCTGTCGTCCCAACGATCCGATCCCAACGATTCGTATCGAATTGAATTGAAGTCACAGCGGCGGCACATGCGCAAAAGCCAGACGACGGCAGTATGGCGTCAATGAAAGAGAGTTGAAATGAGATGTCGAGTGTCGTTTGTCGATATGTCGCAGCCGCCAAGCGTTTCCTCCGGACTTGCGTCATAGCTGGAGCATCGGCTCAAGCCCCGAAGGCAAAATTTTCACATTTGGGTGCGAACAGGGCAGCATATTCGTATATAAAGGAAGGGTTCTTCACAGCCAAGCACACAGAACTCAACAGACGTTCAAAGCACTCACAGCAAAGCAGCCACAAGCAACCCAAACCCACAACACCTAAAGGATAACACTCAATTTTGGATTTCAAAACATTATACCAGATCAAACCACACAATGGATCTTAAGGTAAGCATCCGCTACCGCACCACAGCTACCTCCAGCCACGCCAACTAACACCCATCTCTCCCCATCTCATCTCCTTCTATAGCAACTGTACACATGGGCCTGTCTCCTGCTCAGCATCATCGCCTGCAAACTGTCCCAGTGCAGCGCCAAGCCCACATACTATGACCTGGATGGCTATGACAACTATGACACCGATCGCTATGACACAAACAGCGGAGCCTCCTATGCCATAACCTATGGCAAGCCCCTGACAGAGAACCGTCTGAAGAGGCTCAATCCAGGCTATTACTATGTGGATGATGGTTACATTGCGCCCGTCTCCACCGGCACAAGAACCAACACCCGCCGCCAGGACGCCGACCAACAGGTCAATAGTCTGCCCTCCAATGTGAAGTTCACTCCACTCGTTCGCGTCAGAGAGACCCGCACCAAGCGCAAGAAGCTGTTCGTCCCCAACTTCTTTGGCTAAACGGTCCTGCTCCAAACCGGATGTGAGAGTACAGACTGAAGACGATATCGTTATGCATTAGATTAGGGAATAATTATTGTATTAGTCGCGTGGCTTCCACACCAAAAAGTACCTTATAATGTTAAATATTTTACATGTACATATCTAAATATATACCCAAAGCAAATTATATATTTATATCCAAAATACCTAAAATACAAGTCTTCATCAATAAATGGTTCACCAATTTGATTATAAATAATGTCGCCACACAAAACATCGATCGCACGAACTGGAGTCGTGAAATCTCAATTAAATGCATTTATTTATAGAAGGAAGTTGGCACATCACATGTGCACCCGGCTTGTAATTTACAGGTCAACCAAAATGCTAAGAAACTGCAAAATGGGAGCTCCTTGTATTTTTTAGATGATCCACGGGTAGTTTAGTGTGCAGGTGTGGTTTTCATATGACGAAATGATTTGGATGATCCTCCTGAAACTTTTATTGAAATAATTCTATGATCTACAAAATGTCTAGCGAATTTGGCAGTCTGATGCTAATTGGCCACTTATGTGCTTCAATAAATCAACATAGTGCTTTACTTGAGCGTTTTCCATTTTAAATTATAAATTTATTACACAGAAAAGTGGTGATGTACATTTTCAAATTAAATAGTGGATACATACGTATCACGGAATGAGCAACATTCGGTATGCATAGTTCCAGAAGCGTTCTGGCAAGCAGGGTGGCACCTGTCGCACTTAGCACACATATGAATATAAGCTGTAAACCAATTTTCCCCAGTCCGGGGGTCTTATAATATTTGTTTTCGACCAAAGTTTTTCTACCGAACAGATGGCAAAGTTTAAAACACTTCACTTCAGCAGAAGCCACGCTGCCTCTGTTTGAATTCGACGACAGTTTCATAGCAGCCAAAGTTGGTAGTGTCATAGCAGCCAGCTCTAATAGTCTCAAACGATTTCACTGAACCAATTATATTTGATTTGTAGTTATACTCTTACTATTATTTTACATATGTAGATCATAAAAAAGTTTTTAAATTAACTTGTTTGAACAACAGTACAGTATGATTGCATTTGTTTGCAGTCTGAATACATACATATGTATGACTGTTCTTGTATTTACTTTAGTCAAGTCAAAAATGTGATTAAGCGAGGAACATCCAAAAGGCTATGCACTCCAGCATATAATATCATTCTTTATCTGGATTAAAAGAATTCATATTTTCATAGCTGCATTAGCTGGTACTAATTTAAATTCATGTATAAATTGGGGAGAGGTTGGCTCGTCCCCTCAGTTGAATTCAAGCGTAGCCAAATTGAGTCTGCTCAAAATGTTTCGTTGTCTTAAGAAAGTCGTTTTCTGTCTTCTGATACTTCAGCAAGCACTGAACATTGAAGCTCAGTTGCAGCAATATGAATATTTTGTTCTAAATATTTTTCCTGGTCGACAATACTCTTTACAAAATTCTGAATTTCCCAACGATATCAAGCCGTTTGGATTAATCTATATCGCCACCCGGATTTACCTTTGTCCTAGACTGCATTATTACTTAACGGTAACTGTTCCACCGGGACTTTCTGGGAGATTCAAGTGTATTATAGGGACTTTTTAACATATAAAAGCTCTTTGTTAAAATGGTTGATTTAATGATAAAATTACTTTAAAGTATTGGTTTTAACGAATGTATGTATATTTGCACCTTTTTTCTCAGCCATAATATTTACGCACCAAAATTTAAATTTTGAGCTGCTCGTTGTTGTTGTAACTAGTGGTGATAGTCCTACGATAGGCGAACAGGGCTGGAATATTCGGAAAATCGGACAAACTCAACTTATAAACTCAATAGCTCAACCGTAAAAACTATCGGTTATTTCCCTACTCTAGTTGTCGTCATCTGCAAAAATTTATAAAAAATATAAATATTAGCATAGCAGCCGAAATGAGTTTCATGCAACCGAGTCCCGTAAAGTACGCGTGCTCCTGCGGCATACTAAACCCCATCAACAAGCTGTTCTTCTGCCGCCACTGCCCAAAGTTGAGATGCGGATTCTGTGTGGGCCACGAAATCGAGTCGCACTTCTGCTCCAATTGCCTGGAAAATATCCCTTCGTCGGAGGCGCGACACAAGAAGAACTGCTGTGCCAATTGCTTTGACTGTCCATGCTGCCAGCACACACTCTCCGCGCGCGCCGCCACCGTTCCAGTGGTGCGCAAGTCGGAGGAGATCAAGGACGGAGAAAGTAAGGAGTCACCTTCGGGGGCAGCCACCCCCCCAGCTTCAGGCAGCAGTAAACCGTCAGCTATACCCACAACCAAGAAGATATACTATTTGTCATGTCTGTCATGCCGCTGGACAACGCGCGATGTGGGAATACCAGACCAGGGTGTGGCCTCTGGCACCTGGCCCGACAACGAGTGCCTATACCAGGCGCGCTTCAACATGCTCGTAGACTACTATCAGTCGATAGTACTGCAAGAGAAGCAGGAAAAGCTGGAGTTTATGCGACGCAAAGCGCCCAAGCAGCACAAGTTTCCCAGCCTGACCGACCGCACTGGCCTCACTGTGTCCCTGATTCGTCGCCAGATCGGATGGAACGAAAAAAGCATTCCCAAGGCGAAGGCAATTAGCATCACACCGGCCGAGGCTACTGCGGATGTGGGTGGTCTTCCAGAGGACATCTTTACAGAGCCTCTGAATCTTCGCAACATAACAACTATTACGCAGCGCCACGGCCAGCCGGGAGATCAGCCGACTGCTGTCAGCAACCTTTATCCGCAACGACGTTCGCTCTGGATCAAGCGATCGCTCCGTTGCCGACAGTGCGAGCATAATTTGATAAAGCCGGAGTATCATCCCACATCGATCAAGTATCGCATACAGCTGTTCGCCAGCTACCATGTTCCCGAGGTGTTAATGGTGCGCTGCGAGCAACCGCTTCAGCCGGGCAAGACCAATGCCATACTCTTGAAGTTCTCTAATCCGACCATGTATGACATGACCATACGGATTTTGAGTGCACTTCCTCCGGAGATGGAAGTTATTACATCTGAGGCCTTCCAGCAGGCCTGCAAGATTAAGGAGGAAGCGGTCACATCGTCTCCACTGGTGCGGGCTATCGGACTAACTTTGTCCCGACAAAATTCGACCCGAGAAGTTAAGCGCGATGTAGAAGATTTGAGCAATGCTGAGATTGTGCCGCTCGAGAGCGAGTTTGTGCTCAGCCAACGCGACGATTCGAAGGAGTTCGACGAGGATGTCCAGCTGCCAACTGAAGAGCCCAAGTTTATTGTCTGGCGCAAGGGCAACAAGGTCCTCATTAGACTGCAGTTCACACCGGCAGCTGATCTCCCACCGGCCACTGACGTCGTTATGGGTTTCTATATGCAGTACACCTACGTCAACACAGTGTCCAATGCGTCCGAAAAGAAGGAGCCCACAACCCACGCCCTCCACTCCAGGATATTTATCAATGCGGGCGCCACTGAAAAGGCAAACTGAAATTGTTTACAATATTTATATGGCATAGTTATCGAACTCATCTGCATTAACACGCTTTAAGAATGCTGAGCAAATCTGTATTTATTGAACTAATATAACCTTTACGAGAGCAACTATGTATGTATTACAGTTGGAAAATACTGCGCGAGTCTGAATAAACCGCTTGTTCTAATCCTACTTAGACGACACTAGGCCCGTCCATTTCTCGCTCTCTTCCCACAGGAATTTTCCAGTTTTGTCGTCTTTGCCAGCAGGGGCCACATCTTTTGGCTTACAGTCGCTAAAGTACAGGCCAGTAACTCCATCCAAGTCACGGTCCAATGCTGCATAAATTGAAGTCTGTGCTCCACTCTTGGGAGTCTTCAGGAGCGGCCAAATTAGATACTTCATGAAGTACCTAAAAGGAATTTTGATTAACAGCAGCCTTAGTGTTAGTCAAAGTATCACATACTGCACAAAATTGGTCTGAAAGAAAGCCCAGTTCCTCGCCAGCTCGGTATCTACAACACCTGGATGCAGGGAATTAACCGTGACTCCGGTACCCTCCAAACGCTTGGCCAGCTCGCGAGTGAAGAGGACGTTGGCCAATTTGCTCTGGCTATAGGCATCCGCCTCGCTGTACGACTTTTCGCTATTCAAGTCGTCTACGTTGATGGCACCACGCGTGTGTGCCAAGCTAGAAACGTTGACAATTCGACTAGGGGCCGATTTCTAAAATATTTATAACGGTTAAGAATCAACTTTGAGAAATCTACTGGACCCATCAATACCTTCAGGACGTCCAGCAGCAAATTTGTGAGCAAAAAGTGGCCCATGTGATTCACGCCCAGTTGCATTTCGAAACCGTCCTTCGTCAACGCTTTGGGGCAGCGCATTACTCCGGCATTGTTGATAAGAACATGGAGTTTATCCTGCTCCTGCTTGAAACTAATGGGTAGGAGACTTATAAGACAACGTTTTGATTTGCGTTCAAATGAGCCTCACTCAGCAGCGAATTTACGGACGGAGTCCAGCGAACTTAAATCCAACACTCGAGAGAAAATGTTCTTATTGTTGGTCTCCTTAACGATTTCCAGACGGGCCCGTTCGCATCTGTTCATATCCCGACATGCCATGTAAACTGTTCCCCCGCGCTTGGCTATCTCCCGCACAGTCTCCTTGCCGATGCCGGTGTTGGCTCCTGTCACAATGAATACCTTTCCCGTCTCATCGGTGTCCTTCTTGAATTGACCGCCTTGCATGTAATCCCTGAAGGTCAAACGTTATCAATATTAATCCAGACATATGGTATCGACAAGTGGTTTGTATGGTATCGCGGGGCGGGTCTTAGTCATTCCAAATTTCGTAATTTCATGCAAACTTCTTGTGGAAAATGATAATTGACCGACTTACTTTAGGAAATAGATAGCCCCGCCTATAATAGCCGCCCACAGTACACTTGGGCACAACAGACAATCTATGAAACAGCACATTTTGTGTTAATTATGAATTTTCTTGCTTCGATGTGCTGTCAGCTGTGAACTAATTTGTCGAATGCGAGCAAAGCAGGAGAAGCATTTGTATATATACAGGTGATAAAACGCCAACTAACGATGAGAATATTACGAATGTGCGAGAACAACAGAACAGAACGTTGTTTTCTATGGAAGGAAAACATAAGAACCATCGCCGCATTTCCGCATTTCACATACCCTTAAATTTGGACGATCAATAAGTTTATCTCTTTCATACAGACTTTTTGTTAGGGTGCGAGTACACACCAGTCCACTCCAAAACAGCCTCTATAGTTCGTTGCTATATCATAAAAATGGCTGATCTGAAGACGTATTTGCGAGTTAGTTCTAAGCGTTACAAACACTTGACTAATTTTAATATATACATATAATTTGAAAGGGTATAGGGAGAGAAAATACGTATACGTGCTTTTTCTCTTTGCAAAAAAGAGAGAGAAAGAGAGAGTGCGAACCAGTGGTGGACCTTTTGAAATCGAATCGGGCAAAAGTTGTATAAATTATGTAGGTAGAAGAAGAAATGAAATTCAAAAAACGCGCTTCCACGTTGTCTTCTCCAGATTTTATTTCACGACAGAACAGCTGTTGTTTTATTTATTTATATTTTCAATTTCAAGTTTTTTACTATATAATAGGATCTTTTTTTCCACAATCTGATGCATCAAAAGCACCACGCCAATGGCTTATATGGGGTTTCCTAGATTTCCTGGCCCTTATTTTTAGTTGGAATTACTAAGGTTATCCGGAAAAAAACCCCTAAAAGAAAAATGATCAACTAGTGGCAGGTGACGCCGCCTCTTCAGTTATGATGGTGACTCACCCAAATAGGCAGAGCCGGATGGCTGTTTGTTTTCACTTTTGCTGTGTGCACGAAGAGCTTTAAAGGCATTCCATTGTCGACAGCGGTAAGTGTTGGACGCAAAAGTTTGAAGAGAAAACAAGTAAAAATAATCTATTTCGTGATTACGCAGCACGTACACCCACAAATAGTCAACCATCACCAGTCAATATGTTCGACTTCAATTTGGAATTTGCGCGTGGCGGTGCCCAATTCACCAGTGAGCTGTTCCATCTGCTGGCCGCAGGTGGCGTCAAGGAGAACATCGTATTCTCGCCCTTCTCGATCCAGGCCTGCATTGCTTTGGCATTTGCCGGTGCCCAGGGTGAGACCGCCGATGAGATCGCCACGGCCTTGCATTTCGCGTCCAACTTCCCCCCCGAGGTGGCACAAACCTTTCAGTTTGTGCTTGAACAGTACAAGAACAGCAGCCTTCTGAGCGTCGCCAATAAGTTGTACGTGCAACAGGGCAAGCAGCTGAAGCAGTCCTATGAGGCGGCCATCAAGGAGCACTACCACTCCGAGGCGGAGTCCATCAATTTTGCTCTCAGCGATGCAGCTGCTCAGGCGATTAACAGTTGGGTCAATGCCAAGACGCAGGGCAAGATAACGGAGCTGGTTAGCGCCGATAGTTTCTCGGACAACACACGCCTTGTCCTTCTGAACGCCCTCCACTTCAAGGGCAGCTGGACCCATAAATTCAACGAGCAAGGCACCGCGGAGGACGATTTCTTTGTGGGCGAAGAGGAGGCCGTTAAAGTTAATTACATGAATCAGAAGGCCAAATTCGGCTACGGCTTCTTTGAGGACTTGGGCTGCACAGCCTTGGATATGCCGTACAAGGACTCCGATTTGTCCATGTTTGTGCTGTTGCCACAGGAACGCACTGGCCTAAAAGCCTTGGCCGAAAAACTGAAGTCAGTGAACTTGGTCGATTTGGCCGACAAACTGGACGTCGAGGAGGTGCAAGTGAAATTCCCAAAGTTCAAAGTTGACTACTCCCTAGAGCTGGGCGACAAGCTGAAAGAGGTGAGGAAATAACCCAAATTTAACCTGCTTTATGACACGTCGCTGCCCTCATTGCAATGGAATAATTTTAAGTATGGTATTTATGGGAATCTTATCTCGAGAGAATATTTTTAGTAGCTTATCGGTTATTGTGGTGATCAATACATGTTGACGCAGCCTGCGGTTCGTGTCTAAGATCATGTATCAACACACGATTCCACGGTTATATAATAATAGTAGCCATCGGTTGGGGCACACCTCATTCTATCTTATCGATCGCGCACCCTTTAGCGGGAGATGACCTCATTTGTTATTTATTTAACATATATTTCATTCGTATATTACCTCTTTGTACATTTCAGCTTGGCATCAAGAAAATGTTTACGGACAGCGCCGAGTTCAACAATTTGCTGGAATCTCCCGAAGGTGTGTTTGTGTCAAAGGTGTTGCACAAGGCCACAATTGAGGTCAATGAGGAGGGCACGGAGGCTGCTGCAGCCACTGGAATGATCATGATGACTCGCATGATGACATTCCCACTGCAGTTCCAGGCAGATCGCCCGTTCCTGTACGTCATCTGGAACAAGAAGAATATCCTCTTCGCTGGTGCTTTTGTAAATGCACCAACTTCTTAGAATTTCCCCTCTCATTATTAATTTATCTTTTTATATGAAAAGTATTTTTGAAGTAAACGATTCGCACAACGAATGGTATTTTGTATTTGTTTAATTATAAAATTGTAAATTATAGGGTATGATATAGGTCATACAATTTTGATTAGCCACCAAAATTCAAATTCCGCTTATCGCACAAAAATACTAGTACCTACAAAAAATATTTTCACGAAAAATATTTATCGATATATTGATATCAATATATATTTAGCATCCCTAATACCCCGCTTCCCGCTCGCCTAAATGCCATTATTTTTCGAGTTTCATCCGCAGCCCAAGTGCAAAATAGATTTATCAATTTAATTTAAGTGTTAAAGTAGTTCTAAAGTGTTTTTTAAAGTTGTGAATGAAAACAGCTTAGCAGGGGCCAGTAGCAAGCGTAGTCCGCGTCGTTAATCTTAAGAGTAAACCCGATATTGCTCCCCAAATCGATTGGAGGAGTGTTTGTTCTCAATAAAGTGCGTTCGTGTTTGCCTTTTGCAGACGAGGAGCAAGTAAAGTACAAAAATACATTATTTCCCTCTGCGACAGAAGGTATGTTGTGGTTGTAGTTTATAGCTCTCGGCAGCAGAACCCTGAGCGCAGAATGCGAATGAATGAGAATTGTTATGCCATATGATCAGCGGCGTCTGCATTCGATCAGCAGAGGGGTTCAGTCCGTCGTTCGTCCGAATCTGATTCTGATTCTGTTTCCGACTTCGAAATGAACAGTTCAATGCACGTTGAAAACGAACTGAAGTGATCCTGCCTGGAACCTGATTTCGAATCCAATTCCAAAATGCAGCTGCATTTTATCCAATTTCAGCAACAACAGAACCACCACAAAACTAGAAAAGTGCAACAACGTCGGCAAGATTGCTGCACGTACATTGATCAATGTGCAGAAAGGCTGGCGGGCAGCTATGAATGTTCTTACGTTTAAGAAACGGTGGTTGCTTGGCAGCGTCTCAACCACGGCCTCTACCACTGTCTCCGCCCCTAGCCCGACCTCGACCCCCACCCCGATACCGCGTCCTAGCCGTAGCCTGTCACAATTTGATTTAGGCACATCGCCGCCGTTGTTGGCGTCGTGGCTGTCGCTGCATTTGCATGCATGCAGTGTCAATGCAGCTACAGGCAGCACGTTGTTTTCCATTCTTGCAGAAAGTCTGCACAATTGCTAAACAAAGAGACACCTCTCCCCTATGGAAACATTGCTTTGTCCCTGCTCATCTCAAGAAAAATGTTACCTCTATTGCAGCTGCACTCGCCTCGCTCATCCCGCTAAAATCGTATCGCCTCTGAGGAGCTCCCGAAGGAAGCCCAGCCCCAACATGCAGCACAATGTGCACGCCGCCAGACCAGCGCCCCACATACGCGCCCATCACCACACGCACGGCCACACTCACATGCAGATGCATCCAAGCTTGGAGCAGCATCTGGCAGCCGCGGCATCAATGGCCGGCGCTCCCCAAATGCAGCCACAACAGCAGCCGGCTCCACACCGCGATAATCATCATCCACGGTAAACATCCACGAAGTAGAAGAGTATACTCAGCTAGAGTTCAAGTTGGAACTATCTGAGACCCAACCCTTGACCGGCCCCAGCAGCTTCGCTTCTTGCCTTGCCTCGGCTCGCCAGCAAGTCTAGGCTTTATGCGATGCGGCAATTATGTTAATTCCTGTCACTGACAATCGGTGTGAGACTCATCATCCCATTTTCTCAACTCATAAATTATAATTTCAGTGGCTCTTTGTTCTTTCGTGCTCAGCATGACTTCCGCTTGATAACGGGTTTGAGCAGAAGCAGGAGCAGCGACGACTGGGCTGCAATTATCCTTGACGTTCGTGAGGATCGTTCGGATTTCTCGGATCGCTTTCTGGTCTCCCTTCGTCTTTGTATTCTCTGCGATCATATGTTTTGCCTCAACTTCAACTGAAGTTTTCGTCCTTTCGTCAGTTGCGTTTTGCCTGGCACTCGGATCGTTCGCTCATGCATTTACGGGAAACAGCGCGTTAGTGGTCACAATTCTTTACGTACATTTCAGTACGTCATGAAATTCGCCAGTCCATGTCGAGTAAGAGGCGAAAAAACGAAATGTTTTAGTACCTAATACAAAAGAGCTTCTTAATTGAAATTCTGTTAAGCCAAAATCCAGGTCTAGTTCAACTGTTAGTTTCGGTTTGAATACTGTGAAAGTTGCAAGGGTTCCTTGAATAAGTGATTTAATGGTGCTTCAAAGGTCTATAAAAATATATTTTAATATATTTGAAAGATGTAATTGATACTTAATTGTGATTGGTTCAAAAAGATTCCAGATGAGTCCTATCTAAGGGTCATCTGCTGCATCATCTGCATGCCAACAGAGCCGATCTTTATCTCTAATTGTCCGTATCAATGTTAATTTGATAGCTTTTTCGTTCTCAACTGATTTAGCGATTATAAATTGCCGAAATTTGTCGGTGTCTTGTGTGAAACTGATCAGCATAGTGTCTGTATGTGCTGTGTGGCAGTTAGGCCCCTGATTTGTGATGCTGAGAGTGAGACTGAGAGTGAGGCTGAGGCCCCTCAAATGCCCAATTGCGAAAGGATGTCAGGGTGTCGCGGTAGGTGCGTCTCAATTGAA
Organism: Drosophila athabasca; assembly: GCA_008121215.1. NCBI lineage: Eukaryota > Metazoa > Arthropoda > Insecta > Diptera > Drosophilidae > Drosophila > Drosophila athabasca. The sequence goes on along the minus strand of VMQQ01000022.1, from coordinate 2,846,352 downwards.
ACTGACAGTTGGCGAAAAATGACACGATGCGTAAAAGAGAATGCGGCTTTTGTGCTTTGTTAGAATTTCGCCTATTGTTCTGCCTCACCGCTGTTGTCTGTTGTCCTTTGCAGCAACAGCAGCAACAACAACAGTGCAAAAGGGGCAGGGGTTGAACTGGGGTGAGGAGGTAGCATCAGAAAAGGACGTTGCGACGGGCTGCGTGTTGGTGTTTTTGTTTTCCCAGATGTCAGTTGATGTACTTTTGTCCATCGGTATTCCTCATTGCCTCTCTAATCCTTTTGCCGTGCATTGTTTGCTGACTTAACCGCAAAGCCATAGAGTTCCGTGCCCTCTAGGGCTCCAGCTAACGTCCATTCGATCGATTAACCGATCTTCAATTTCTCTCCCGTTCGCAGACTAAACCATCACCACCTTCACGCACAGCAGCAGCAGCAGCAAACGCCGTCGAATCCTGCCCCCGTTGCCGTGGCGGCTGGACCTGCCTATCACCACAACAGCAATATCAGCAGCAGCAACAACAACAACCAAATGCAAAAGATCCGACAGCAGCATCAGCATCTCAGCACCAGTAACGGGCACGTGGGTAAATGCAACCAGCCTCTGCCGCAGGCCTACAATCCGCTGGCTGGCAATCCGGCTGCCCTCTCGTACAATACTCTGCCGCCTCCTCCACCGCCGCACCACATGGCCACCCACATCGGCAGCTATGCAGCCCATCCGCCCCACTACTACCAAATGAGCCAGCCCAAGCCGCCCTCCAAGTACAACAACAACAGTGGCGGCGGCCACTACATCGCCAACAGTGGCACTAGCAACGGCTATGCCCCCAAGGCCATCCTACAGACAACATATCGCAGTGCCAAAGTCGGACCAGTCATGGCCCCAGCAATGGTCCCCGAGGCTGTGGTAGTGCCAGCAGCAGCAGCAGCACCAGAGCTTCCAGAGTGTGTGAGTAGCAGCATACTACCGGGAGCCGCGGAGTCCCCATGTTTGGAGGAGTTGCCACAACCGGAGCAGCCGCATGCGGAGCCAAGCACAACGGATTCGGCAGCGCCGCCAGTCAACAACTGCAGCAGCACAGAGAACATCGATGCGACGGGAACGCTGCCCAACGAGGACAGCAGCTCGGGACGCAGTGGCAAGGACAAGACGCCCATGTGCCTGGTCAACGAGCTAGCCAGGTACAACAAGATCACCCACCAGTACCGGCTGACGGGCGAACGGGGACCGGCCCACTGCAAGACATTCACGGTCACCTTGAAGTTGGGCGACGAGGAGTACTCGGCTGACGGGTTCAAGATAAAGAAGGCCCAGCACATGGCCGCCTCCAGAGCCATCGAGGAGACCAAATACAAGCATCCGCCTCCGAAAATACGCCGCAGCGAAGAAGCCAGCACCACACGCACCCACATTACACCCACCGTGGAGCTGAATGCGCTGGCCATGAAGCTGGGACAGCGCACCTTCTACCTGCTAGACCCCACACAGATGCAGCCCACCGATCCGCTGATGCCGTCGGAGTACGGAGGGGGCTCCCTTTTGCCCACACCACCGCCAGGGATGCAGCAGCCTATGGCTCAGCCATTGCCGCCTCCTTTCGCCCTGCGCCCTGCAAGACATGGCCACAGTTTCGTGCCCATTCCTTCCCCGCCCATGCATCCACATGGCTTCTATGGTCCCCAGCGGACCTATGGGCCCAAATATGCGTCACGATATACGATGGTACCGCCGATAGGCCCTCACATGATCCACGGGCCAAATATGCCGTACGCTACGATTCCACCCACGCCCAGCAAGATCACCCTGTACGTGGGAAAGCAGAAATTCGTGGGGATCGGGCGCACGCTGCAGCAGGCCAAACACGATGCGGCGGCAAGGGCTCTGCAGGTGCTCAAGACGCAGGCCAGCTCAGCGTCAGAGGAGGCACTCGACGACTCTATGGACGAGGGCGACAAAAAGTCTCCCATCTCTCAGGTGCACGAGATCGGCATCAAGCGCAACATGACTGTTCACTTCAAGGTGCTGCGCGAGGATGGACCGGCCCACATGAAGAACTTCATCACGGCCTGCGTCGTCGGTAGCATTGTCACCGAGGGAGAGGGCAACGGCAAGAAGGTGTCGAAGAAGCGGTCCGCCGAAAAGATGCTTACAGAACTGCAGAAGCTGCCACCACTCACGCCCACCAAGCAGACCCCAGTAAGGCGCATTAAGGTGAAGACGCCTGGCAAAAATGGGTCGGCGAATGGCAATGGAAGTGGAACAACCATTTCGTTATCGGATGTGGTCTCCATGGCAAAGCCGGAACGACGGAAGCGACTCAATGTCGCTATCAGGCCTGTGGAGCTGGACGATGCCGAGAACCCCATAACGAAGCTCATCCAGCTGCAGCAGACGCGCAAGGAGAAGGAGCCCATTTTCGAACTGATAGCGAAGAACGGCAACGAAGCCTCCAGGCGGCGTGAGTTCGTCATGGAGGTGTCGGCCAACGGGACCACAGCCCGCGGCACGGGCAACAGCAAGAAGCTGGCCAAGCGCAGTGCAGCGCAGGGTAAGTTCACAATCGTCTACTTCTACCATCAATCTAACTGAATACTGTCTGCAGCCCTGTTGGAATTACTGGAATCTGATGAGCACAAGAACGGAGGCCAGGAGTCACAGGAGACCACGGATAGCAATCAAACAGAAATAGCAACTGCCACAGCGACCACGGCGCCAGTAATCGAAACAATTGCAGATACGGATATTCCGATGGTCTCAACACCGGCGGGTCCCATGCCCGGCATCCTGATTCTGCGCCAACACAAGAGACGTGAGTGCATTCTCCTTTTCCCCGTGGCATAATAGATTCAGCTTCAAATTATTCTTGCCCAACAGCACCTAAAAGGAAGGTGGATCCAATGATTATTGTCAAGGATAGCGAAGATACCAAGGAGGAGGATGAAGCCAACAAGGAGACAACAACTACAACGACAGACGACAGCAGCAACAGCAACAACAGCAACAGCGAGCCACAGCCCAATGAGGCAGCCACCGAGAGTACGCTGAATACATCGACGGGAAGCAACACGAGTGGCGTGAGCAGCAATAGCAGCAATACCGCTGCCAGCAGTAGTGCATCCGCAGCCGTACACATGAAGGAGCAGCTCCTGTACCTAAGCAAGTTGTTTGATTTTGAGGTATGAACACCGTCAGCAGATCGTTCGGGAAATCGTTACAAAAATATTAACGAATTGAATGATTTTGCAGGTTAATTTCTCGGACTATCCCAAGGGAAACCACGCCGAGTTCCTCACGATTGTGACGCTGACGACGAACCCGCCGCAGATCTGCCATGGCGTTGGCAAGAGCTCCGAAGAGTCGCAAAACGACGGTGCGCGCAATGCCCTAAAAATCCTAAGCGAACTGGGCCTCAACAATGCCAAGAAGTAACTCTAATCAATTTAAATTCCTCATTTAAATTCCTTTTTAAACTGCAATTTTTGTTACTGCACATATGCAAGTAGAGAAGCAAAAGCAAGAGCAAAAAACGAAAGAAATACCCGTCCACAAAGCAAACCTAAACAAAATCCAAAAACCAAGCTGTGTGCAAATTCAAAAAAACACAAAAAAAAAAAAGAGAAAAACGAGAAACAATGCATGAAAACCTACCTTTTGAAATAGCAAATTATTAGTTAATACCTATTTATTTATTTATGTGCAACTTGTGCAACCAAGCTGGTGTTATTATTTTATTTATTTGTTGTTGAGAATTGATGAGCGAAGCAAAGAACTGAATGTAACGAAATCGAACAGAAACACTGAGCAGACCAGAACGGATAGTCGTCTATGTCTATCCTATCCGAGTTGAGAATTGAACAATAACTAGCCTTAAAGATACCCAACCCCCACTAAAAAAATACTGTATGCCCGTGCTTGCAGTATGCATATATAAAATTAAGGTTAAAGCTGATGTTGAAGCCCATTTACCACTTGAATTGAATTGATGAACAACGGAATATAGATACCCGTTCGCTGCATGCGGCAAGCGCTTTCAAAAATAAATTCAAAATGAGACAACTAGTAGGATTTCCATTGAGACAGAGAGAGAGAGAGGAGAGGAGGGGAGGAAATCAGAGTTAGAGGGAGAAGTTTTGATTTATTTTTCGAAGCACACCATCTACGTACCGCTTGTGGTCAGATGCTTGATGAAACTCGTCGAATAATGAATCTATTATACATTATATATCATAGTTAAGAATTAATCCTAAGTAATCCATCGATAAATGGAATGTCACATCCCCCATGCATGTCAACAATGTTAACAAATTTCAGGCAAAGAAACACTTCAACTTGCTAAATGCCAAATCGAACGGATTGGAGAGATTTTGCAAATTGAATGCTAGATTGCGTGGAATTTGTGGCTGGCAGCGCATGAGATGGACTGGATGGACGTTTGCGTTCAATCTTATCAAATAAAATACAATTTACATAATCGTTATAATTATAATTCTAAATGTTTAAATGGCCATTTTTGTAAATGTTCAGTTTTTGTTACACTCAAGGATACATACGTATGTGCGAGCCAAAAGCTGAACATCTTTATGAATAATGAATAGTGAGTGTTTGTTAGCCTCATATATAGGTTTTTTTCCCACTATTCTTTGCTTATCTCTGTAACCGTTTTTACACAGCTATACCTATGCCTTTACCCGCACATAGATGGAAATTCTGATAACCATAGTCCTAACTGCTATCGTCCTTTGTGTCCTTGTGCCGTGTTCTTGTATCGTAAACAGCACCGGATTATTAAGCGTTAAGTTGCATTATGTAAAATGTATTTTGTCTAAACATAAGCGTAACCGAACTGTAACCATGTGAAAGGAAGCGTCAAACCCAGTATTAAATGTATAGATAAACGATCAGCACACACAATATCAGACATCAAAAGACACAAACACACACACATACAACACACACACACAAATTGTTCATTTTGTTGGAAGACTTTGCAAAACAGCATCACATATGATGAATATCATTGGAATGGAATCCGCTTTGCAAAGTCTTCACAAAATCTATTAGAATTATGAACTTTAAAGTGAAGTATATTTTACGCTAACAACAACAACAACGAGTAAAGATCTGTTCATTCACACCAAATAAAGTAATCGAATGCGAATATGGAGAGAATACCCATTTACATATTAGTCTTAAGCCTCCCCTCTCACACGCACACACACACACACACACACACACACACACACAATCTCCGACAGAGAAAATTGTTAGCCGTGTCTTCTATTTGTAACGTGAGCGTACTTCTACATACAACCATGTTATAGCATACAAACAACAATGAAACTATGTAAATTTAAATTCTTGAATAAACATTGAAATAAAGGTGGAACACACTGTTTGATGGAGCGAATGGAATCTATCAAAGGAAGAGAAGGAAGAAGGAAGTCCCATAAGCGCTGTGTATTCTTGTTCAAGAGAAGTCCTGTATCAGTGTTGTTGATCTACCAACAATCGTTACCAACATTTCATTAACCACTTCTGTAATGTAGGCCACATTATATGTTTTTTATACTCACCTCTCTGATATACGAAAAAGGCGTTCTCCCTTGCTGACATTTGATGAGCATTCATATCGTGTTCACATCCAAATAACAGTCGAAGCTCGTAACGGACCCGCGAATTTGACATTAATCATCGACCAAGCCAAAACTTAGATTTATATGATTATAGGCATCATAAAGAAATTTATGGACCCCGCCTCAGGCCCGTCCCTGCACTGCCCTGTCGAGCCCAGCCCTACGCTGAAAATATTTGTTGAGAGATAGGTGGTATAATATGCGACAACAGCGTCGTCAGAAAACCCAAATAGACATCTTATATAAAATCTCATAAAAATTAGTGACAAATATATGAGTATTTTCTAAATTCACAATCAAAATGCTGGCCAGATCTCGCGAAGGGGCGAAGAGACGGGGTATAAACATGTAAAATACATAAACGATTGTTAATTTGGCAAAAACGGAAAACCATTTCGCAATCCCGAATCAAAAACTGTAAACGGTTTAAATACCCAAATCAAATCAGTTTATAATATGCCAACAGCTGGAGCTCTGACTAATCGATGACAGATACTTATGCAAAATATTTGGTAAATTGCGGAAAACTGTGATAAATGAAGGAGAGGAGAGAAGAGGAGACGGTGGAGGGAGTTCTCCTTCGGTTCTGCATTGGGCGATACAATTGCGAGTGTTGTGGGTTGGTTTGGGTTGGGTTGGGTGCGGTGCGTCTGCAGGCTCCTCACTTTCTCCGCTGGCATTTGGCTAGTTTGAGGCAATCGCGCGATTAAAACAAAAAGGAAAACAAAAAATGCATAATAAATACATAAAATTAAATTAATGCTCCGCTTGCACACAACCTGCCCCAAGTTGCTCCAAGTTCAGCTCCCTGCCCGGTAAAATCAAAGTGTTTCAGTCCAGGCCCAGGCCCAGGCCCATTCCCATACCCATTTGCATATGCATTTCTTGCGGGATGGGATGGAATGGAATGGGATGGGATGGAAGATGGAGATGATGTGCGACCTGTGCTTCTCCGTGCCTCTGATTAATTTATGGCGCTGATAATAATCCGGTGTTCGGTAGTGGTAGTGGCAGTGGCAGCAGCATCGCCGTGTGATTATGAAATCTGGCTTGCCAAAAGAAATCAATAATATGAGCAGCGGAGCGGAGCGTAGAAAGAAATGGAATGAAATGGAATGGGGTCCCCAAAGGGGGAAACAAGACACGCGGGAAGATGAGTGGAAATTAACATGTGTTTGTCAGACGCCGGGGCCCCGGCATCTCCGAATCTGCATAAACTCGTACGAGTGTGTGTTGATATGTGATGTAATGGCGTTTGATTTGAATTTTGACTGTTTTTTTACATTGATTTTTTTGGAATTTTCTGGCGGCTACGGAAATGGAACTCCGCCTGGTTCACAGAGCCTCCAGTTGGTATTTTGGGCTCTGGTAATTAAGCGAATCAATGGAAGTAATTTGATTTAGAAATGCTTGCCTCTAATCAAGCATTTACTTACATAATTTCCAACAAATTTATATAAATTGAAAGCGATATTGGGAATTTCGGGGGGAATTTCGGAGGCAAATGAAAGTGAAACCCGGTATTTCTTCAGCTTCTTATGTTCGGGTCGAGTCGCATCGCCTTCGCTTGATTATAACATTTCCAGGTGTGCGTTTCTTGGAGTGTGTTAATTTTGATTTATTCAAATACTTTCTGAAAACATTTTGAGTAATGTGATGTTTGACATGCATTTAGAAGCAAACGCCCATCAGTCTTCGAGGATGGCGCGCTGCCTATCTCTGTGGGAATTGCTGGCTAATTTGTATGTTAAGCTCAGTGTTTAAGCGGGAAACAAATGATTGGAGCCAACTAATGATGATTACCGCTCCACTGTTCCAATGTTCCGTTGCGTGCTCCCGTGAATCGAACATTTATATGCATATATTCGATACACTCGTACACGTATGAGGTATCTCTGTATGTTCACCAACTCGTAATCAAATTAAAGTTTTGGTTTGATCATCACATCATGGATAGATGGATGGATGAATGGAATGGATGGATGGTTACTCGTAGATGGATATGATTGGACTCTTCCTCTGAGCTTGTGTGATCGGATTTGCATTCAATTAAAGTCGGATTAGGGAGTATGTAGTGTTGGCTCGCACGTGAGTAAGCATTTCAGTCACAGATATTCTACCATATACAGTGTATGGCCGAAGTATGTATATCACGTTCTTGGGCCCTGAGTTGGCAAAATTAGTTTTAATAATAGTTTAGCCGGCACATCTTTTCTTGACATGCACGATAACCGACAATTAAGGCCGGAGCCAAATGATGATACGGGGACTCGATAAATAATATATGACACGTGCAGGAAGTAAATATTTGGCGCTTCTACGAACGCGTCGAGCCCGCATGGGCCGCAGGTGAAATAGCCGAATCTGAATAGATATTTATATAAAGAAACTTTTATGATAGATTGTATATGTATATAGAGTGGAGCATGATGAATGGCTCCAACAATTGGATTACTTAATTTATGGAGGAAAACACTTGAGCCAAGCGGCCACAAAGGAAACACTTGGGAGCGAGCCGCAGACAAATTGTTTGCTTCATTTATTATGCCAAATAATTGAAATCGAAATGAAAGAATTTAGCTAGATGATTATTTTGATTGCCTCCCCTACCCACCAGCGCCCACCCCTATCAGCAAGTCAGCAGGCCGTTTATCATCCATTCATTGATTCAATCAATTGCTTCGGACCGACAAGTGCTTGACTGCTTTTCGTCTTTTCGGCTTGCATAATGATGATCATTTTCGTAGGAGTTGTTTTGCATAAAATCGAATGGGATTGCGGACTGGGGGATTAGGGGATTGGCGATTGTCGATTGTGAATGTGAATGTGCGTCTATAAATATGATTAGTCAAATTGATCGATGCCCGACAATGCCGAATGGCAGGCAGCCAGTGTCTGCTTCTACTTTATCTATCGATTTATTAACTTTTTGTCTCTGCCTCAGCGGATTTGTCAAGAAATAACTAATTTGCCAATGAAAGAAACATATGAAGTGTCATGTTCGGAGATAACACACAGCCAACGGCTAAGTTGAAGACAACAAAAAAAGAAACTATATAAATGCAAAGAAGATGCTGGCACCGAGTGGGGAAATACTCTTGGGCTGAGATCTCTTGAAGTTCTTTTCTGAAATGTTTGGTTATGATAAGAAGCTTTGGCTTAACTTCTATTCAACTGACTTTCCTTTGTTTGGTTTATACTATTAATATTATGTGATAGATCCCCAAGGCGGACAGTCACAGAATCAATATCTTTGTCAACCTGTGGTATTTTTTCTGGTAAATAGAGAGTGAAATGTTTTGTAAATTTCTAGTTCAGTTTATTATTTTTGTTTGTTAATAAATACTTGGCATACCCTTTAGAAGGGTGTAAGCTCTGGACATCTAACGTGCTGGTAATGATGGTTGATATCGCCAAAAGGGAAGCGTGCATAATTAAAATGTTGTCTCTATCCCCCACACCTTTTTCTTTCTGTTTCTGGATATATTTATTGATGCTGCATGCGACAGTTATGCAACATCTTTATAGAAAGAAAGGGAGATATGTATGTATGCCTGCTCGTAGGAGCTGCCTATCCATAAAACGATTCGCGCTGATTGTCAAACTCCTCCTTGAAGCCCTCGGGGGCCCAGGTACCGAAGACGGCATTGCCCATGTCGAGGAACGCCTTGAAGAGGGCCGGGTAGTCGATGTGGGGTCTGTCCACGGTATCGTCCTCCAGGGGACTGGCCCAGGAGGGTTGGGGCATCAGCAGGGCAGCGCTGAGAGCCGCCGCAAGTGCAACAAGAGTCCAGGGAATCATTTTTCTGCTCGCAATCAACTGGTGATGCAATCGTTTGCGCTGCACTTTTATAGGCTGGTGGCAGTGGCACTGGTGGCCGACCCCATTCCGTTGTTGCCACAGTTGCTGGCCAGGCCCGAATCGGCTGGGCTTGTAAACACGGTCGAGTCGCAGCCATGGCAAATATTTGGCCACTTGTTCGACACGTTTAGTGCAGAAAAAAAAATTAAAACTAAAGCGGATCAGGGGCAGATGCCACAGCGAACAATTTTTCAGCTTGTCCGTCCAATTTCGTATAAGGCACAGCATCGCGTTTGATATGCGTGGATCTGCAAAAATCTGCTCGATCCACGCTCACATGACACCGCCAACGCTGCTCCATCCATCAATCATTTGGCCAAGAAGCCAGACCAGGCCAGTCGCTTCAAGTGCAGCTGCTTAGCAGCGCTTAATGTTAATTGATCGAGCTTTTGTTTAATTAAAATTTCAGATTTGGGTCACACGATACTCAAACTTGGTCTTAGTTTCATATGCGGAAGTCCCCCGGACTACCCCCTACTACTACCCGTTCTATTCGCCCCCTCCCTTAGCCTCTCTTAGCCAAGATTACTCAATAAATGATGGGAAGATATTTATGCAAGGAATCTGTGCAGGGGCAGGGGCAGGGGCTGGGGAGATTTTGAACCCGATCTGTCTTATTTTAGCCGTGTGAAAACCGAAACCGAACCCGAAATGAAAACGAAAGCCAAATCTTCTTCGGTACAGTGAAAACCATCTAAAGGTGGACAGTGTTTTCTGAGTTGGAGATATCTTTCAGACTCCTCATCTTTTCTCATCCTTTCTATGAAGTTTTCACTGTGATTTCTTAAGGAAGACAGTTGACAGTGGTCTTGGGCCTTTCTTTTGTTGTTTTTGTGTATCTTTTATGAATTCCAACTGTTACTGTTATGTAGGCTGGCAGCAGCAGCATCATCATCATCATCATCCACATCATCATCCTCATCATCATCAACATCGGCAGCGTAGCAGCAGGTTGTCACCGGTTTCCCGGTGGTACAGCAGCAGCAGCAACATCATACGCAATCGATCGGGCCTCTGTTGTTGTATCTCGTATGTATCTTCTTCAGCGTACATTTCGGGGTATCTGAATGTCTGGGTCTGGGTCTTGGTCTGGCGCTGACGCTCTTCGAACTCTTTTGCGGCCAAAATATTTCGATTAACTTTGAATGTTTGGGTTCAGTTCAAGATCGCGCCTCGAACGGTTCAGTTTAACCTGGCTCCGCTCCGCTCAGTAGCCGGCTCCTTAAGCCCCAGTTCGAATAAAGGATATAGTCGAGTCACCGACCGACAGGATAATGCTTTAGCTTGACTTCAGTTCTGTGTGTTTTGTGAAGTTATATACTGAAAGTATTTCTGCGCCTTCATCCATAGGATATTAATTAAAACGATCCCATAGTTGTGCCAAAATAAAAGTTTTCCATTTGGAATCGTTAACTCGGAAATAAATAAGGTAAAAATGTGAACCCATGGAGTATCATCTACTCAAATAATAATCTAATGAACGGCGATGATTAAAATCAAATTCCCATGCTGAAAATGACAAATATTAGACACCCCCACAGATGATTCAGTGCCACTCAGAAGATATGTATTTAGATCTAGTGATAGGACGGGGAGCAGAAAAGACTGCTTTTATGGAGCTACTTATTTGAGGATTTGCCCGCTAAAATAAAGCAAAGAAAATATGAATAATTGTGATAATTAATTAGGCGATTTTGGGATGAGTAATGCAGGAAGTAATGTAGTCTGGGAATGATACGATGCTCGTTTCAAAGTTACGTAGTTCTATGGGAAAATTCAGAGCCTTCAATATGGCCAAGCAGAATCGAAAACTAAGAAGCTTACAACTCTCGGGGTAGCCACTCTCAAGCACATTTCCCCAAAACAGTTTAAGCTGTTCTTGAGATGCTTTGATGTAGGAATAATGGCTGTAAATCAGCAAATGATATGTTTACAAAACAAACACCAAAGCTCTCCTACTCCTCCAATCGGAATATCTAAGCGGATATAGAACGAGAGTACACGGATCTCCCCAGAACAGAACGCTGAGCACCCGTTGAAGTGGCTCGGCTCCATCTCAGCTCGTGTTACGCACTCCGTTTGCGTCATCTGACCATAAGTAGAACCCAGACTCAGACACAGACTCAGACTCAGGCCGAATTCCATAGATGCGGGCACTTGAGGCTGATGAGTGAGTGCCAGAGCAGCAGCGGTGGGGGCTGATGCTGACGCTGACGAGACCCAGCAGATCCTTCTACCCATCCCCATGCCAGGCCAGGCCAGCCATCAATTCAACTGGATGACACTCGAGAGAGTCAGGGGCTTGTCGGCGCCAAAGAGTCAGCGATTTGCTATAATTAAATAGCCGACTAGGGGTAACCCGTTCTCGTGATATGTGGCCAAGATTTATGGTTCGGCCCAACAAAACGTGCTGCCAATTAATTTGCAGCAAAGGCAAACTCAGTCGGAGATCATAATAAAACATAATGATCCACGCATTTGAATTACAGCGAAAATATGTATGTACTCCATCTCATTGAAAATGCCTTTGATGGGTTTATCCATTCTCTTTTTTGTTGGTTTTTCTGGGCTTTGATTTTCAATGCAAACTCTGTTATCTGAAGTTTTCCTTCCCCAATCCGAAGTGTGGCTTCTTGGTTGGTTCGGGGTCGGGTCCCATCATCTTATAATCATCATTTGTCTGGCATTTTAATTTTGTTTCTTTGATGGATCATTGAAAACAATGAGAAGTAAAACATTTTCTGATGATGCTTCCTCGTTGTCTGTTGTTTTGGTCTACGCTTTTCGGTTTCCAGTTTTCGGCTTTCGATTTTCGGCTTTCAGTTTCGCGTTGCTCTTGATAATGACCCTGAAGCTGTCGAATTGTAAATGTAAATGATTTTTGTAACTTGAAAGTGGAAGTGGAAGCTCTGGGCTGTCCAAAGATGAGTGTAGCACTTGGCCAAGTCCCTATCCCTGCTGCAGTCGATATTTGCATATTGAGAAGACCGCGCGGAGAGCACTGCTGGTACCAACTTCTGCCACCGCATCATCTGGCTTCTGTCTGTGGATCATTAAAATTCAATTAGATGTCGCTTAGATAGTCATTATGAGATCGTATATAGAACTGAACTGAAGAGCTTACAGTTTGTTGACTCGCGGGAAGGTCGTTGGACTCTCCATTGGGCACTGCAATTATCAAAGCTATAATTATGCTTGGTTTTCTAATTGTTACATCATTCATCTTATGTAAACGCAATCGTTTGATTGAGTTATCATTTCAAATTGGCCGACAATTAAGTGTCGATTTGTATGTCAGCCGAACAAAGCTCCCACTTTGGTCCGCTCTCTAAAACTTGAAGAGTTTTTTCTTTGGTTTTCGCTCGCTTTGATTGCCTTCGATCTGCTTCTGCACTTTATAGCATAGCGAAATCAATCATTGAGTGGATGAACGATGGCTGGTCAAGTGTTTTGTTGTTGCCTTAAGGGCATTACTTCAGGGATGAACTGAAGACCAAGTGTTCGTGTGGCAAGTTCGTTGTCTAAGTCTTTCGTTTGAGCAGGCTTCAATTTGCAATAATCGAAATAATAGTACAGCCACCCACTTAGACCACTCTTTGCCGAATACATATTGGCAATGACATCTAGTAGAATCTGTATCTGCTGTCAGCACATTTCATTGGGTAAAACATAATGGCATCAAATGACCTCAGCGGCTGTCCGATGCCAACCGATGCCAACCGATGCCAACCGTCCCGCTGCAAACCCATCGAGAATTGATTGCTCGAGTGCTTAACTGGAAGCGATTCGAATATTTTTGGTGCTCAGATTTGATTAGCGTTTGGTAATTCGAAATTAGTCACATTCTAATGCGGCCCGAGTGTGTGATTAATAATGTTTGCCCATCCAGGTGATTGATGGAGTCGCTGGATTACCAGTGAAATGACCAACACTCGCACCCAAACTGACTCCAAATCGATCACCAATGGCTATATTCATCATTATCTTGATTGGCAGAGCTCTAAGATCGAAAGTGATTCGAAATCGATCATAAATATTCAAAAACATTTACGAGAGGCACAACATCTAGATCAAATGGAACGGAACGGAAATCTCGGCAGCTATTTCAGGGTCAGATCTGGCTTCCTTTTATTGTTTTATTTATCGCACTTAAATGTCATTTGGCTCCGAATTCGAACCGTTGTTGGACCCACGCAACAGTGCCACACAAAAGTCGCCCCCCCTCCCACTGGCTGGAAAAGGCATTTGTTTGGGTCTCGATTCGCTTGTTTTGGTTACGCGAGAGAGCGGACACGCCTCGACCCAATCCGTATGCTAATCAGTCGGCTCGTGGTGGTCGGTCACTTACGTGGCTCCGTTCCCCCTTCCCACCATTCCCACCGCTCTCATTCGTATGCAAATTTGTCAAACATTTTAATCAATGAGTGTGCCCCGATTCATGGTTTATCAATCAGCCCTAATGAATAACGTTTGAGGTGTTGCAAGCGCCGGCTAATCCGAGCTCCACTTTCAGCATGCAGACCTCCTGTCTGTGGATGGGGCTGCTCCTCCTGCTGCTGGCCGCGGCCCAGGGCCAGAGCCAGAGCCCGACCCACAGCAGCGGAGAGCACTTCGAGGACGCCGACAAGTCCAGCGAGTACTCGGACCAGCAGTTCGATCTACGGCACACGATACCCGGCGAACCCGGCCTGGACTACCCCATCCTCAGTGCCCCGCCCAAGACGAGCTTCGTGTGCAAGGGTCGCCATGAAGGTGAGTGGCATCTCTAGCACTCTCTCTCCCACACCACCGGGATCTAATGGGATCTGTTCTGATTCCTTCACAGGCTACTATGCTGACGTCGAGAGCCGCTGCCAGGCGTTCCGCATCTGCGCCCACACGGCAAGAACCGTCCAGGGTTTCGGCTTCCTCTGTCCCAACGGAACGCTGTTCAGCCAGAAGAACTTCGTGTGCGACTGGTACCGCAACGTGAACTGTGATGAGTCGGAGCGGTACTATGACATGAACGCGGAGAATAGCGTGGGCAGCACCCACGAAATGATGGAGCGCGTCCGCCACATGATGGAGTACCCCATGAAGACCATATCGAAGGCCCTGCAACAGTCACCGACACATCCGCAGGCTTCTCCCGAACAGCAGCAGCAGCACCGCCAGCACCAGAGCCTGAGCAAGGATCTGAGCAGCGTCAGTGGAGTACTTACCCATCCGGCGGAGACCAAGGATACACAAAATGCAGTGGGACGGGGCGAGGCTATTAAAAGTGAGCCTCTTAATGCTGCAGGGCTAGAGACCGTCTCTGCCTCCGCCTCCGCTGACGATGACGGCGAGGGCATCTATGTGAACAGCCTCGGGGAGCTCTCCTCGGATCCGGGCATCCAGTTCGACCACACCAATGCCCACATCGTGGCCGAGTACCCGCGTGAGTATCACTACCAGAAGCAGAAGAACTTTGCGGAGCGGGTTAATGCCGGACTGGAGCTCTTGGCCGACACAGAGTCCACCTCGAGCGAGGTTCTGGCACCTGACTACATGAAGCATATACGGAGCAACAAGGACGAGGCCACACAAGTGGATCTGGTCTCCAATATCAACTACCTGCTGGACGAGGTCTCCTCCGATGTGGACCCCTCCGTTTCCGGCTACCAGTCAATGGCTCCGCCCAAGATCAAACAGCCCTTCAGGTTCCTCAGTCGAGGATTTGCCATGCACGGAGATGGCTCCAAGGGTAGCTCCTCGGCATACGTGTACAACAAACCCAAACAGACGCCGGGCACAGTGAGATTTACGGTAAGTGGCAGACGCATCATCCACTACAATCCCGGAAACTATCTGGAAATCTCCTTCGCTATTTCTTCTATCTCTTAAATGCATATCTATCTCTTACTATCTGTCTCTCTCTCTCTTTCTATCTATCTATCTCTATTTATATATATTTCGCTACTCTATCAACTATCGCCTTCAACAATGCCTCATCCACATATACCACGTATACCACAAACCACACAAACCACACAAATTACACTCTAAAGCCCAATGAGATACCCACCGAAGATCTCAAATCCACTGAGCACAAACACAAGTTTACCAAAGCCACCAGCACCACCAGCACCACCAGCACCACCCCATCCACAACGGAAGAGAGTCCAACTCTGCTGATAGCCCCCACCCTGCCGGCAGAAGAACTAGAGGATGTTGAGACCACCACATTGGCAGCAGAAACAGCTTCGAGCACTATTAGTGTGCCACTCGGCCTGCTGGAACCACCAATCCAGGCCCCTGCAATTGCAATCGAATCCCTGGGCCAGGCAGCCGCCCTGACCGCCAGTCTGCCCCTCAGTGATGATGTGGTCCCGGTCGAGGAAAGTCCCGAGGCCGCCGAAAAGACGAGCGTCCATCAGGAGGCCACCAAGCTGCTGCTGGCTGGAGTACAGCTGACCTCTCACGACGAGGAGACACAGGTGCTCAACACAAATGAGTTGGCAGAGAGCAGCCCCTCCACAACTAGTACCTCCACCAGCACCACTAGCACCACGAGCACCACTCCCGCAATGATCACCTCCACGGAAACGGTCACAGAAATCAGCAGCACCCAGGAGCGGATTCGTGGCTATCGGCGCTACGCCCAGAATCGCGGCAATTCCACTTTGAGACGCGCCAATGTTCGTCCGCTGCCGGTGGTGCGCAGCACGACAAGCACAACCACACAACGAACCACCGTTATGCCCACCCGCAGCTACCTAGAGCGTCTGGCAGCAAGCCGACTGCGGTTGTCCCGTCTGTCGCTGGCCACGAGGAGCACAACCAAGGCGTCGACCACGACAGCTCCTACCACCACAGAGGCAACAACCACCACAGCGTCCTCCCTGTCCTATGTGCGGGGTGGGGCCGAGCAGGGGCCGAACAAAAAGCTATCGGCGCGCCACATTGATCGGGAAACGAAGGTCGAGACCGGGAAGGCCAGCTGGGAAAGCGTCCACAGCAATCTGCAGAGGTTCCAAGTGCAGCGTGGGAATCGCATCTACACGCCGGCAACACGAGCCACCGGAAGCAGCAGCAGCAGCAGGACCAGCACCACCAGTACCAGCGCCACATCCACGACCAGCAGCTATACCAGACCCACTGCAGCCGGATCGGTGAATCGCGGAAAGAATCGCTATTCGAACTTCAAGACGCAGGCTCCGGTCACGCGAACTCGTGGTCCAACCACCGCACGAGCTTACACCACAACCAGAACCACCTCCTCTCCTGCCCTATCCACGCTGACGCAGCAAATCTCCGCCCTGGCCTCGGGCTACAGTTACACCCAGCCACCACTCAACCCACCGCAGACCCAGAAACACATCCCTCACGCATACGCCACACAAACAGTCAGCGACATTGCCCCTCCCTCCTCTCAATCCATCACCTCGAGCCTTTCTCCCTCCTCTGGCTTCCTTTCCTTCGATAAGCTAACGCGCGCCATTGTTGACGAATCCGTCTTACAGAACTTCAAGAGTGTCCAGCCCAAGGTACCGGCCCAATCCCAGCAGCACCGTCCTCCGACCAAGACCAACACTGTTGGCAGCCGGAGTAGCAGCGTCGGCAGCAGCGGCAGAAACAGCATTGGGTACAGCAAGCCCGTCGTCGCAGCACCAGGTGAGCAGTCCTTAAGGTGAGGGTATGGCTCGGTTTAATTCCCTCTCTTTTTTTCCAGCCATCTCCAGCCTGACCGTACCGCAACGCCCCTCGCAGTTGCCACAGCCAGCGTTGCCCACCCAACCCGGAATAGTGATTGTCCGCGCTGAGGGACAGCGGATTGCTCCGAACTCCGCCGGCAACATCATCGCCTCCCTGGCCACACAAGCGCCACCCAAAGCCACGCAGGGCAACTCGTACGTCTCGTTAAACGACTTCTTCAGCAGCAAGTTCGGACAGGGCGCAACAACGCTGCAACAGCAGCAACAGGCTCAGGTGCAGAGGCAACCTGCACAGCAGCAGCAGCATCAGGTGCAACAGCAGCAACATCATCATGTGCAACAGCAGCAGCATCATGTGCAAGTGCAACAGCAGGTACAGCGTCAGCAGCAGCCACAGCCGCAGCCTCAGCAGCAATTAAACTACATAACGCAGCAGTACCAACAGCCACAGCAAACCATTTACCAACCAAACATCTACCAGCAGCAGCAGCAACAGCAGCAACACCAGCAACACCAGCAACAGTTCCAACAGCAGTCACGTCCGTCGATACAAAGCAATCAGCAGCCCTACCTGACGCCCAACATCTTCGTGCCGTACCAACAGCAACAGCAGCAGCTGCCACAGTTCCCTCCCCTGGCCCCGCCGGCACCAGTGACAGGCGCTAACTCAGTGCAGGGATCCTTCACCGGTGGCCGCCATGTGGATCACCTGAATGTACAGCTGCCAACGCTGGCCAATGGCTTAATTCCGGGACTGCAGCTGGCCCAGAAGCGCAGTGACGTGTCGGTCCAGCAGCTGCAGTTGACGGACACCGCCGGCAGGCAGCCGTCTAGCTCGGGATCGAGCAAGAGCAGGGAGCGGTCCTTCTATTCCGGACGCACCTCCTACCAGGTGCCCCAGAGCAGTGTGGGTCGGCTGCCCAACGACATAACGCATCACTTGCGCAGACGCCAACGGCGCTACTGAAGGAGATTCGAGGGAAATGGAGATCCCACTAGCCCTACTTCATAGCATAGCTAAATTAATGAACTATTTATGCCTAAGCTAAGTTAACGATGTACTCTAGAGATCACTTGTTCAGACCCATATTTTATCCTATACGTATACGTATGCGGTTGTATATTTTTGCATATTTATTGAGAAATAAAACGAAAAATCCATGAAAATCCACAGAGCAACCATTCATCTTGGAGAATCCTAATCTCAGATACATTTAACGTTAACGCAAGGTATCCTATCCGCTTCACCGTAAGGTATCCTACCCTCTTCTGAGGAAGAAATACGAGTAGTTTGCCAAACAAGAAATATAAACTAAAGTACGGAAAGACCCCATTAGAACCAACACTGCTAATGGGCGAAAGCAGGAAGCTATATGTATCTAATATTTGTAATATCTATATCTTTACAGTGTTACTATTCTGATTCTGAAGATTCGCCCTGACATATTTCGAATGATTTTGCGTTGCTTGTGAGATTAAGTTTTTATTGTTTATACGTTTAGAATTTAAAATTATCATCAATATACGTACAGTTCTTAGCATGTATGAATACAATACAAGGTTCTATTTATATGATTACCTTACCATTACTATAATTATTAATATTATTTATACTTTATACTTATATTGTTTTACAATTGTTTTCCACTTTGAAAAGGGCTTCGAATGTTCTCTCTATCTCTTCTCTATTTAAACCATACATTGCTGCAGCCTCAACTCCAGTGAATGCTGTGCACGCACACACATGCATCGATTGGAATTTCCCATTTTCCGAGCTATCGTGATTCGTCCGGGTGTATTCAGTTGGATGTCGGATGGAGTATGGCAGGGAGTAATCGTCGATGTACATGACATTTCAACTGAATCAAATTATCAACTGGCATACGTGATGCTGTGGGAGAGGCATTAAATTAATTTAAACTAAAAGGTACTAATGTAAGGGGCACAGTGCTAGGGCGCGTCCGTGTACATCGAAAGAATAATTTAAGTATGGACAACTAAGGATTTGTTAAGGGAATCTAACTAGAGCATAGAGGCGCTGTAATATCTCCTCTGCTGTGCGTCAAAGCTTGTAAAATGTACAGCGGGTTTGTACAAAACACTTCTTACGCCCCCGGGCCGGAAAACTTATTTACAAAGCCTAAGTAAAGGGTGCGGTGGACACGGGGCACGGAGCCAGAGGCAGAGGCTGCGCTCAACGCTTGGCGATCAGGAGGCAGTCCCGGACGCGAACTCGTACTCAGGGAAGCGAACTAACATCAAACCTGGGTGGTGGGGCAGCGGCTGGGGGAGCTGCTGGCACCGGCTCAGCTTTAAAGACTTCCGGCGGCTGTTCGTGGGTCTGTGTCTGTAACTGTCCATGCATCTGACAGAATACCGTACGTTCCTGCTCGTCCAGAGTCCAGTTGGTGGAGCGCGCACAGGGCACATGGGCAGTAGCCTTGCAGCAACGCTGGAAGCAGCAAACACTGGCCCCCGTCTGGGAGCAGACCACGCACTGGTATCGCGTGCTATCCCACACAGCGGCATCCAGTCCGTTTACATGGGCGCCGATCAGCTGGATGTCGTTTGCCCAGACTGCGCAGTCCTCATGCAGCCAGACCTCGTACCCGTTGTCGGAGGTCTTGCACATGCCGCGAAACGTCTCCACGAACCTGGACTCACTCGAGCAGTCGAGCGGATCCTGCGAGGATTGCGAGAGCGACTCGTTTGGATCATCGCTGTAGGAGTAAACGCTGTCGTGGATTTGCTTGCGCTTCCGTTTGTGCTGCAAGAAATGAGAGATTAAAAATTCGAAGGGCTAGAAGTACTGCATTCCAGCTTACCATGCTGATCTTTGGTGCCTGCATGATGTGTGCCAGCGTGGCAGGCACCACGGGCAGATTACGTCGGTGCTGGACCATGTCCTCTCGTCTGCGCTTGCTGACGAAGACTCCATCGAAGTCCTGGCTTCCGGGCGCCTGCAGAGCCGCCCGGTACTCTGCGCAGTCGATGGACACCAGGTAGGGTCCAAAAAGGTCGCCCAGGCCCATCTTGTGCGGTCCTCGCTTGCAGAACACACAGATCCAGGTTGAGTCGGTGGTGTCCGCATCGTAGCGGTTGCTCAGTGTGGAGCTGTGCATTCCGCGCAGACTCTTTCTCTCGTGGGGCGCCTTCTTGGCCTTGGTCTGCTTCTCGTTGACATCCTCGGCGCTGTGTGTGTTCTTGATGCTTACACTGCCGTCTGGTTTGATCAGTATGAAGGGTGACTTAAAACGAAGATCAACGCCTCCTCCTCCTCCTCCATTCGTGGGCGCCGGAGTGCTGTCCTCGTCGGTGGTCGGCGGCTTGCGCCCTCCGGCGGCCGACTTCTTCCCATTCAGCTTGGCCTTGCTCTTCCCCGCTGCCCCTTTTTTGCCCTTACCGCCCGCGTTCTTCTTCTTAGTCGCTGTGGCCTTGGGATTCGCTGCTTTGGCGGCAGCCACCTCGTTCTGCTGGCGTACTGCCAACGCCGCGGCTGCCGCTGCCGAGGTACTGGGCTTGTCATCATCCTCGCTGTCGAGCTCTGGCTCGGGTGCTGCCCGCTTTCTGCCACGCCCCACGGCTTTCTTGACTGAGGGCTCATCAATTATGAAGCGCAGCATGGAGGCATCCATGCCCATTGACATCCTTCGCTGTGGCAACCGGCGGGAGCTCTCTCCCTTTGAAGAGATGCTAGGAGACTTGATGTCCTCGGTGCCAGTCAAAGGCGTCGATGTGGAGCGAGTTTCTGGCGTGGGACTGTGCACAGGACTGGGAAGGGTCGACTTCTTCGCTGCCTTGGTGGCTACGGGTCGCACCTCGGGCGTGGGGACTGGAAGATCTATTGCAGGTGAAGGTGACAATGGTTTCTTCGTTGCCGCAGGCTCATTCTCATCCTTGGCGCTGTCCAGAGCCAGCTGAGCGCTCAAATCGTGCGCTACTTCGTCTCCGGCTGGTTGGTCAGGCTTTTCCGGTTGTCCATTCTGTTCCGGCTCCTCCTCGATGCCAGCAAACATCTCCTCCAGCTTATCCTCCACCTCACCAAACGTACAGTGTTCAGAGTTGACCGCAGGTGGTGTTTTCTGAGCTGGAGGTTCTGCGGTTCCGGCTGTGTCGGCCACCAGGGGTATGCTGGTTGCAGCTGGTGCTGGTTGAAGTGGTGATTCTGGCTCCTTGGTGGCACCGCCACCGCTCACTGGCTCCTCCTCTTCATCGCACTCGTGCACACTCACCGCCGGCCTAGCATCAATATTTCCTTGCTCCACGAGGGCCGGCGACGCGGGCGTGTCCGTAGTGGCATTGGTTTCGTCGTTCTCCGGCTTCTCCGGCACCTCCGGATGCCCGTTGCCAGTTGCATGACTACTATGGCTGCTGTGCGTGTTGCCGCTGGAGCTGCTCGAACTGCTGCTGCTGCTGTTGCTCTGCGGACTTGGGGGTGGCATGGTCGGCGGAGTGGGCTTCATTGGCTTCTCAGGTTCATCCTCGTGCTGTATTCGCTGCTGCTCGGTCAGGTTTCTTTGGAGCAGGGCCTGCCGCTGCTTCTTCGTCTTGGGATTTTCATCATTGTAGAGCGTGGAGCTGTTGCTGTTCTCAGTGGGTGATGGCGAGGATCCCCGTCCGTTCTCCTGCGGCGTCTTGTCATTTTGCGACTCGGACTGCATGCCAAAGGGTTGGAAGTCGGAGCCCGCGATTTTGGGCGACTGCTTTGGGCTGCAGGTATTGCTGTGAATGCTGGGTGTGTTCCCTGGCTGCTGGTGCATGGCGGTGGAGTTGGCAGTGGCGCCTCCTCCTCCCTCGGGCGCATTTTCATTGGGCGTAACCCGCATGACGAGGCTGGACTTTCGCTTGCGCCGTTTGCGGCTGTTACTGCTGTTGCTATTCGACTCCAGCGACTCCTCGTTGGAGGTGGTCAGGTAGGGTGATTCGGGGGCATCTGTAACTGGTGGTTTCTCCGCCTCTACCGCCGGTGCGGGTGGCAAAGAAGGCGTCGTATTTCGATAGGAAAGATCCGTGATAACAGTTTGGCTATCTGTCTCCGGTTGCGTCTTCTGCTTGGCCATCGACTCGAGATTCGTCAGTGGCGAGCTGCGGGAATGCTGTGTCGTCTGTTGGGGCGTTGATGGCGCTTGCTGCTGTTGCTGCTGGCCTGTGCTTTGTTGTTGTGCGTGAAACTGAGAGCTAACTAAATGGGGCGGTGGCGGATGTAGGGGAGAAGCGGCCGAAACGGGCTGATTGCCCACATGCTGATTATGAAAGTGCAAGTGTTGCGGCTGGGGCTGCTCCTGCTGCATGTGCTGGTAGCCACCTGCTCCGTGGCTGCTTGCTACTCCACTATTTAGCTGGTGGTGCAGATGCAGCTGATTATAGTCCATTGTGGGAGAGTGCATCTGGTGCGGAGGTCCGGCCAGCGGGGACTGCGGAGTTGGCGGCGTTTGGGGACCATTGTATTTTGGGGTTAAGTTGTACGGTGGCTGCTGCTGGTGCTGCTGTTGCTGATGATAGTTGCGCAAGGGTGAAGCTGTTCACGAGTAGGAAATGATTAGAGGACATTTGAAAATAGATAAAAGGGAACTCACGCTTCTTATTCGCGTGCTGCTGCTGATGCTGGAGATTGTGCGGCGACAGCTTATCCTTCTGCATATTCTTCGAAGATAACACCTCCTGCTCGAAGCTGCGCTTCAGCTGCGACAGTTTAAAGTTCTCGTCGCGATTTTGCATATAGTGCGGGCTGGGGATATTGTTGTTGCTGCCACTGTTGCTGCCGGTGTGGTTGCTGCTGCTGCCGGGTGGAAGGTTAGCTGTGGGTGGCGGCCGCGGCAACAGCGATTCACAATCGCTGCCATTGGAGAGGACCAAGGAAGAGGCTGCATTCTGGTTGCTCGACTGCAGCATGGCATGGGCCGCCGCCATGGCTGCCAGATGGCCTTGCTGCTGTTGCAGCTGTGCGCTGGTTGGCGCTGCATTTGTCGCTAGGTTTTGGCTGCTTAAAGCGGAAAAATATGCAGATTAGCTAGGCTTGGGCCCAAGAAGATTGGCGGCCATGGCTCTTACATCGTTGGATAGTTGGGGGCGTGCATGAGCGATTGTTGCTGCTGCTGCTGCGACTGCTGTTGGGATTGCTGTGGCTGCTTGGCCAGCGGCTGGGCCGCGCTGCGTGCGGACTGCAGGGAGAGATCCATGGAGTCGAATGGTAAGGTTCCAGAGTATGGCGGCGCCAGCAAGGGATTCATTTGATGATGGTGATCCAGCTGCGGAGAGTGAGAGTGTGTTAGTGGCACTTGAATAGTATTCAGGCATTTTGCAGGGACTATCACAAGATATACAATGCAGGGTGGCAGCAGGCGACAAACACACAACAAGAAAGGAAATAATGATTACAGCAGATAAACTGCTAAAGAAGGAATCTATTCTACTGGCTAGGCGGGAGATTTGAGCATGCGTCTAGTTCTCTGATTCTGCTTTCGGTTTCCTAATTACGTTTTTATGATTGGCCGACATAAAATTGTAAAGGGCATCGGGCGGCGGCGGTGGCTGGGCGGACACGGAGGCATGCCAGGCCAGGGGAGAGCGCACCATGGGCCGTTCGTTCGACATGTGCGCCAGCTGCGGCTGCCGTGGAATGTACGATGGTATCTGGAGATTGAGATTTTTTCAGTCAGCAAGGTGCGACTTCCAGATCGGCGTGTGGCCGTGTGGCACTACTTACTTGCAACGGGTTCCATGATGGGTTCTGGGCGGCCTGGCTGAGGTGGCCGTGCGGGTGATTGTTGTTGGCCATCGCCCTATTGCTCTCTATCACTGAAGTCGTCCGTGGGGCTAACTTGTATCGCGGGAGGGAAGACCTGAGATCATGGGCAGTACCTGTACCTATCTAGCAGTCAGTTCCAGCATTCGGGTCGGCATGTGCCTGATAACTGATAGCTTTCGCGGTGCAAGGGGGGAAGGAAGCACAGCCTTCTCTACATAAGCATACGGCATGGGATGGGATGTCCTGTCACATTGTGTTTGCAGTCGCCAGGCAAGCAATAGGTGTTCAAGTCGAGCCAAATTAGCTGTAGTTAGTTAGTGCAGGGCGCTGCTAGTCCCCTTTTTCTTAGCCTATAAACAATTCCGCACGCACTTTTTTCACACCACCCACCCACTGGCGAAAGGTTTTCGGCGAGCGAGCGGCAGGCGCTCTCGTGGTCCTTGCGCGATAACAGGGGCACAAACAAGGCAGCCGATAAAGTTATCGACAGATGACAGCGTTGTTTTGCACGCTACGCCAAAAACACGCGGTGTTTGTAACAGATGAATGTACTCAATTGGTTTCGTCGCAGAAATGTCATTTTCTAGTTCTATTTGGCGTTTGGCTTTTTCGGTTATCACAATGATTGGATGCAACGGCACAGTTAATAGCTTTGCTGGTGATATGATATGCTGTATGAATACCTCAATTCTCAATTGCAGCGCATCGCAACTTCGTTGTGGCGGTTTGCGAATTTTTCTTGTTTTGGGTCGTGGACGGACATCCAAGACTGGCAAAATCGCATTTCCGAACGCACTTTGCTTTCAACACATTGCGGCGGCAGTACGGCGAGTCATGAGGCTTATTTTAACACAAGCCGCATTGATTTTCTTGTGTTTTACGCGTATTTTCCATAACAATTTGAATAACAAAATGTAATTTATCTGCGCTACAGTGTGACCGAACTAAGTTGTTCTTATAGTTCGTTCGATTTTCTAACCGTCTCTAGGTCACACACCTTGTAATTTTCTTATAAACCGGAAAAAATATTAGAAATGAAACGCGGATTTTATCTGCACTGCAGTGTGACCGATGGTGTCGGAAATAAAATACCACATTGATAAAAGATCTCGAAATGCTGAAAGAAACCTTTTTATCCTAAATTTATTGAAAAAAAATTAAAAAAGATTTTTCAATTAATTTAGCTATGCCTGTGGCATGATTTTCACTATTTTACGAACGCCGAACAAATGTCTCAAAACAGTTAAAAAATTGGCGCCAAAATACGTCCACACTATAGTCCAGCCTGGACAATAACGCAATAACTAAGTGCATTAAATTTAAGTGCGAAAAATGACTGCGTCAAAACGAGGAGCCTTTTTTGTTTTCGAAGGCTGCGACCGCAGCGGCAAGACGACACAGAGCAGACTCCTGGGTAAGTTGTATATTTCGCGAAAGTGGCTTCCGCTTCAGGTAAAACACTACAACTTTCGATTGCAGCTGAGTTTCTCAAGTCGAAGGGCATACCAACGCTGGCCATGAACTTTCCGGAGCGGGAATCCAGTATTGGCCAGGGGATAAACTCCTACCTGACCAACAGCAAGGATCTGCCCGACGAGGTGATACATTTGATGTTCTCGGCGAACCGCTGGGAGTACATGAACAAAATCCGGAAGGAACTTCTGGCCGGCACAACGTTGATTGTGGATCGATATTCCTACTCTGGCGTGGCCTATACCGTAGCCAAGGGATTGGACTTTGACTGGTGCTATGCCCCGGAACGGGGACTTATCAAGCCTGATGCAGTGTTTTACCTGAAAACAGCTCCAGATGACCTTTTGAGTCGTGGTAAATACGGAGAAGAGCGGTAGGTTCTTACCTGGAATGAGAATAACCTGCATTAGCATAAACCTCTCGCAATTTCATTGCAGCTATGAGAAACTAGAGTTCCAGCGCAAAGTGGCCGAGGTGTTCAATCGAATTTCCGAGGAGGAGTCCAGCTACTGGCATCAAATCGATGCCAACCAACCGCTGGCGGAGATACACACACAGATTTCAGGCATTGCAGAGAAGCTGCAGCAGCAGGTGGATGGACAGCCGCTGGAAAAGTTAACATAGCACATGGCCCAGGGCCGGGCCCAAGGCCAGGCGCAGGGCAATGCATTTAATACTATCCCTCTCCAACGAGGGGATTTATTGTACATTGATTTACGCCTTGAAAGCGCATTTGATATAAATGTAAATATCGGGAATTGCTTTGTTGTCGGCGCTTAATTTTTAATTTACGACGAGAGCCATGGCTGTAAATCGCCCGAATGGATGGCCGTGGACAGACGACGTTAGGTGTCGAGCGAAGGCATACACAGAATTGCATATGTATATGTAAAACGGATTAAGGACGGTGAAGCTGTGCTGTGATTGGATTAATTGTAAGTCCGGCAACCAAGCGTAGTTTCCATAATCCCATTGATTTGTGTACACTCAAAGCCCCCCCAAGGATTAGTTCGCTCTATTGTTGCTCCATTGTAGTTGTTTATTAATATTTCATAACAATTATCTGGACTAGCTAAGGGGTCTTCCCATTACGGCTAAACTAAAGCGAAAATAATTTATGCGGAGTTGGGCACACTCTGAGTGTGCTTGGCACATCCTCCACTCAATCCACTCCATCCACTCCATCCACTCCCTGCACTGGCGCTGCCTCTGGTTGTGCAACTAATTCAACTCGTAGCTCTCGTAGCCCAAGTCATTGCGCCGACTGCGCGGCCCGGCTTTGGGAGTCCGGGTTCGCACTGTCAGCTGGCGATAGCCCACTCCTGGCCTGTAGTCAATGTCGGGGGCGACACGTCCGCGTACGCCCCCGTGCCGCTTCTGCGTCTGGTGGTAGAAGCCGATGTCTCCGTAGCTGTGCTTGGGCCACATACACTCACAGCCGGAGGGCACCGTCCGGGTTTCGGACTCCCAGCAGCCGGAGGCTTCGTTCAGCCGAATCAGGTGGATGGTGCGGTTGAGCTGGATGCAGGCGAAGCCTATCGCCGAGCAGATCTGCAATGGATTCAGGACATTCAGGAGCTGTTCATGTGTGTGTAGCCTTAGAATATAACCCACCTCGCGCTTCTCTCCCCGCTCCGCGAGCAAGGCCCGCAGCAGATCGTTGCCCCGGTAGACGTAGTCATAGTTGTAAATCCGCGGCGCCTGCGGGGCGTAGTTATGGGCACAGGTGACCTCCACATAATGATTGGGACGGTAGTCCCCGCTCTCCAGCTTGACGGTGACTCGATTGGTGGGGCACAGCGACTGATAGGTGACCTGTGGTAGGGAAGAGATAGTCATGCGGATTATAACAGCACACAGCTGGAGGGGATTAGGGCGCTCACCTCATCACTATTGGGGTTAGGTGCCAGCAGCTGTTGGGCGGGCGGCATAACACTGCGAACGCGACGCTTGCGCACATTCTGAATGCCGTAGGGCAGCTGTTCACTTAGCTCATCCGCATCCTCAGCCGCCACGGCATAGTCTTCCTCGCCCTCAATGTCGACATCGGCCTCAGGAGCAGCAGCAGCAGCAGCAGCTGCTGCATATTCGTTATCATAAAGCTCCTGCTGACCCGCCTCTGGTTCCCTGCAATTGCATATGCATGGAAATTTTTAGCTTTGGCAATGAATTAACGCCGCTCGCGTCTCTTGCCCCACTGCAGCTGCCAACGCCACGGACGCCGCAGGCGGGCCGGAAATGACTGCGACGGGGCGGAAAAACGACGGTTTTTAGACTGTGGCTGTGTGGCGACTGCCACAAAAAAATAAATTCGTTTTTGACGTTGGTTATTTGCATGGCATGGGATATTCTCTATATCTCTCCTCCTCCTCCTCCTCCTCCTCCACCGCCGCCGCCGCCGCCATCCTTCAGAGTCCCTTTTTCCAGCTGGCCAACAAAAGCGCATCATTCTGCATTCAACTGCAGCAAATGCCAATGAATTTTTTAGCTTTCGTTTTGCGCGGCTTTGTCCGGGATTGAGACCAGGGCCGGAGATAGTGCTACCGATGGCGTTGTTCTGAGCACGAACCGGCACAAAGCTCCTCCGTTACGCGGCTGTCGTTGGCTGCCAGCGGATTTCCTTTTTCGTTTGTCAATGCTTCACTGCCTCGCCACCATGCCACCATGCCACCACTCCCCCAGCCTCTGACCAGCGACAGTGGCATTTTTGAAGTGCTCTTTTGAGGGCAACAACGGCTTTGATAGTTTTGTCGCAAAGTTTGCGAAAATGTTTAGAAATAAATGCTTGTTGGGATTGTTGAGGTGAGCTCTGTTCTCATTCAAATTAGTATGGAAAGAAAATAAATAAATGGAATAAAGCTCTTTGACAGCGAAAAGCGAAACAAAAATAAACGTGGGATTTGTGGCGGAAAACGAGAAACTGCAGCGCTTTGAACAGACATCGAAACGGTTGGAAAATGTTAGAAAAACTGAACTTAAATGCTATTTCAGACACTTTTCAATAGTTGGAATTTAAAATTAATTTATTTCTGAGGCAGTTATCGCATGGGAGCATTAATGCAAGCTTTCTTCTCCTTCTTCTCCCATTATTTTTGGTTTTTTTTAGGGTATATAGTGATTTCTATAGTCCTTGAGTGACGCTTTATCTTTCTCCCAGCAAGGATTTTCCAATTGTCTTCTTTCAAATTTCTTTTGCAGTTCGTTCTTTGCTTTTGTGTTTGTGTGCATGCATGCAGCCGGGCGATTGCGTAATCTATGGCACAGACATCACATGATCCGCCTAAGCCTGATCGCGTAGTTAGACCATCCAAAAGGGGCCGGGCCGCACAAAGTACACACAAAGAGCAAAGAACAAAGCAGAGACGAAAAGCCAACGAGAGGGAGAAAAAGCTGAAAAGTAACGAATCAGCTTAAGTGCTTACGTTTACGCTTACGTCAAGCATAACGGGATTGCATTGCCATTTAGTAGGGGGGCAGGAACAGGAGTAGAAACAGATTTTTTATTCATATTTTGGACTCCAATCATATTCGGTGACACTGCAGACACATGCAAATACACACACACTGACCATTCATTTCATTCATCCCATACTCACTTTGACTCCCATACCCGGATACCAATTGACTCTCCCAAATCCCACACACCCATTCATTCACATAGATTGGCAGCACTCGTGCTAATTCTCGTTTGCGATTTCTGTGCTGTGCCCTTTCACTGGCTCCTACCTTCGACTGATGCGACTCCGGCGCTCCAGCAACAATTCCCCTTGTTGCGGCTGGCTGTTGCTGTCAGCATTGTTTTCACTGCCGCTGCTGCTGCTGCTCCTGTTGTCGTTGTCGTTTTCGTTGTTTTTGTTGTCCTGGTCCGGGTTGTTGTGGTGCTCGACAACAAACCTGCCCACACCTTGAACGGCCGCATTTAAGTCGGACAATTGCAGACGGAAGTCATTGCCAGCATTCACTGGATCATCATGGAACTCATGCCACAGTTGTTGTCGTTGCTGCGGCTGCGGCTGCAGCTGGCTTCGACTGAAGTCGTATATGCTGTAGATGGGATTTCCGTAGAGCTTCTGCTGTTGTTGCAGGAGCGAATGTTGCTGCTGTTGCTCCTGCCATTTGGCCACTGCTTTGTTGTAGTTATAGTTGTCATGGTTCTGCTCGTTGTCGTTGCTATCCGCAATGCCATCAACGTCGCCAAACGTCGCGTAGTTTTGGTTGTAGTTGTTGTTGTTATTGCTATATCTATTGTTTTCGAGCTCGTCCCCGTCTGCGGCCACCACCTCCTCACAGGCCAATGCAAGCGTCCGCCTGGAAGAACCGCTGCCGAAGCAGCGCACAGCCAGCATGGCGGCCAGGAGCAGCTGTAAGTGTGGAAACAGAAAAACAAAAGAGATAAGAGTGATACGGGTGATACGAGAGAGGGAAATGGAAAAGCAAATGGAAATGTTAAGCAATTGTTGGTGCAGCCAATAAACTGAAAAGTGTCAACAGTTGCGTCCGGCGGGGAGGGATTCATAATACAAGAGCCTTTCACACCATGCAGATGTGTGGATATATGTACATACATATAATAATATGTACATATATGTATGTATTGTGTATCCATTTGAATGGAATCGAATGGGGCTTAAGAGATTAATATTTACATTGTGTGGATAAGGGCTTCTACGAATGGGTTTAATTATTATTAAAAACCAGTATTTCTGTAGATTTTTCAATTATACATAAGTATTAAGCCCATCAATCCACTCAAACACTCCAATATAGTGTGCATCATTTACTTAACACACGTACATATGTACATATGTACATACCCTTCCCACTTATCAACTGTGGGGCGTGACAGTGTGACAAAACAAACCAAAATCGACCACTAATTCGACTAAGAACTCTGCAGGATTTGGCCACTGAGGCCACTGAGTGAACGGAATAGCTCCCCAATCCCCAAACTCCTGACGGGGCAGACGAGAAAGTTCAATTCCCTTTTGGACGTTGACAATCAATACGGCGTTGAAAGTATTTTCAAAACCAAAACCAAACCCAAACAAGTTGAAAGTTTTTGAGAGGCGACCCAGATCCGTCCTCCGTTCTCCTACACCTTCATTGCCTTCTTCTTCCTTTATGGGAGAGGTGAAAGTTTTGGGCAAGACTTTAGACATGTCTGTGTCTGTGTCTGTGGGTGCTGATGTGGATGTGGGCTCTGATTATCTGCTGTGGCCTAGTCTGCCCAAAAGAGTCTGCCCCAAGCCAAATAGTTCGAGTTCGCCGTGCGACCTTTAGCGATAATATGCGGCACGCGCATCCTACATATGTACATATGTATACATACATACATACATGCTTATACGTATTTGTCTGCATTCATTAGAAGCACACACTACGTGACCAAATAGTTGGCGCCGGAAATGCTCAAAACTAAGATATGAAAACTGTGCGAGTGGCAATACTCATATATGTACATATGTACATAAGTGTGTTTCTGCTCTTCCGCCACCCTACACCACCTTCCATTTCCATTTCTGTTGCTCCACAAGTTCTTTTGTCTCAATTTAGTTTTTACATACCATATATATATATATATATACGCTTATATGACTATATCTGGGATGTATGCAAGTGTTGTTGCCGCTCTGGATTTATAAGATTTCTTTTATGCGCTCTCTTACGCCCCTCCAGAACCGACCTCGACCCGGCCTACCGCAAAACTTCTTTCATTTGTGCCTGCCGCGCCCTCTCCCCCCATTGCCATCAAAGGTCCCTGGTCCTGTTGCCAAGTTTCTGTTTCGGGAAAAGCCAAGTAAGTTTGTCAAACTATTTGTATGGAATTCACAATTTGTGTTGATGAAGTTTCAGCCAAGTCTCCGGGCCGGGCTTACCGAGGCGACCGCGTGATCTGCGTGAACTGTGTGAACAAGTGTTTATGGAATTGAATTATTTTCTTTCTTTCTTTTCTTGTGCCTTGGTTTTTCCGTCTTTCCTAGTCGGTAGGCCGATAGGACGGTAAGCTGGTAGGCCTGTAGGCCGGTAGGCGTTGTGTTATCTGTTTTGGAGCTTACAGGTAGCTTTGTCTTAGTCGTCCTAGCGGCCTGGTATGAGATTTAAAGTTGCTGCCAATAAGCCGCTTTTTGGGGGGTCAGCCTTAGGGCTAAGACAAATATAAATTTCCTTGGGTGTCAGCTTTAGGCTTGATGGAGGCGACTCGGCCACTTCTAAATACATATTAGCTATTTATAGTGAAATGCCAGCTAAATAGAATTTTCGGTGTTGTTTTCTCATGAAATTTACGCTCACATTAAAGCGATGTAGATTGATAAAAAATGACTAGGAAAGCTCTGCCTTGGATTTTCATTAAAGTGGCTCTGCCTGGATTTGGCTTTCATTTAGATTT
Source organism: Drosophila athabasca (assembly GCA_008121215.1). Lineage (NCBI taxonomy): Eukaryota > Metazoa > Arthropoda > Insecta > Diptera > Drosophilidae > Drosophila > Drosophila athabasca. Next base: position 2,814,569 of record VMQQ01000022.1, on the reverse strand, counting down.
CACTTAAATAGATTTTTCCAAATAGACGTAAAATTTGAGATAACCAAAATATCAGGGGTCCATCCCTTTGAAATATTTAGTTGGAAATTGCTTTGAATATATTGACTATCTTTTCTTCTTCTTAACACGACTAACGCCTTGCAAATTGCTTAAAACTATGACATCATAATCTTCATAAATTGCATTTTCCATATATGTAAAGAGACATACCCACAACAACAAACGTTCGCTCTTGATTTGTGCAGCAGCAGAGGCTGTAGTAGAAGAGCCAAAATATTCGATTATCTGTTTTGCATATGACATCGAGAAGGTGGAGGAGAAGAAGGAGAGCATGAAGTGCTCGAGTAACTACGCCGACTGCACTGCACCTACGCCGCGCGCTGCAACCCTCTCACCGATATTTCGTTCTCACTCCCACTGACAGGTGACACAAGCATACTCTTCTGATCTCCCTTTGCAGTAGCAGAGGGAGAACATAAGCAGCAGACACCAGCGATTAACAAAAGAAGCTGCTGAGAGAGTGGGAGCGAGGGCAATTAGGAAGAGAGCGTGCGGGAGAGCATAGAATGAACGCATTTGCACCGCTCCAAAGAGCGCGCTCTTGCTCCTGCACTTACATTTTTTCACCCGGTAAAAGCGCGTGCGTAGGTAAATCAGCTCCGCATTTCAAACATTAATATTCGGTAAAATTGTGACAAATTATATGTCGCGCATGTGTGAAGTGCTTAGTGAAGTGTAGTGAAGTGTAGTGTAGTGAAGTGTAGTGAAGTTGTGCAGTGAATGTGTCTCTATGTCTTACGGTGTCTCAATTTTTTTTTTAGTTTGATCACGTGAGATCCTGCAAAGTGTGTGTGTGTGTTTGTGCTTGTTTTAAAGTGTAGCCAAAAAATGTGCTAATGAGTGTCCCTTTCCCACTCCATGAAAAGTGCAGTGAAGAAGAGAATGAGAGAATAAGCGTGAACGTCCAATTTTTTTTCGTTTGATCACGTAAGTTCCAGCAATGTGTGTGTGAGTGTTCTGAGCCAATTTTTGTCCCTTTCCCACTCCACGGTGTAATAGTGCAGTGAAGAAGTGAATCAAAGGAGAAGAGCTATCTGACTCTCTCTTGTTTTGTGTGTTCACACGAACTTACGCCCCATGGTGCCATAATGCCTAAAATTTGTGCTCCTATTGGAAATTATTTTTTGCGTTTTGTTTCGTGCGGTTTCGTCATAGCTTCGTAGTTGTCGTGCCGTGTTTCTCTTCGCCCGAAAAACAAACAAAAACAACAAAGAAGGAATGCAACGGAACAAGATCATGGGTAAGCGAAAGAAGCGCGAAAAGCTCCTTCTCTTTACTGTTTATAATTTGTTGTTTTCCAATGATTTTAAGAGTATTTACATATATTTTAAGAGTGCGTATATGCACTTGAATTTTCAAAATAGCATAAAGAGTCTTTTGACTGGAGGGTCATAGGATGTGTGGGGAAGGGGGCACCAACCCAAAGGGCTCTTTCTTTTTGATTCCACATCCAATATAAACACACAGCGGCAACAACAATAACAAAAGTCGGGCAATTGAAAATTTAATTTCACAATTTATGGTGCAATGTTTGCGAATACTCTCCACACCCTTTCGGCGTTTATGTATGCAAATTATTGTTTTTCGTTTTATTATTTAATGCATTTATTATTTTTCCCTGTTTTTAGTGGGATTTCTGTTCATACTCGGCAGTAACCCCTGCAACCCCCACCTCGGCCTCGGCCCTATGTTGCCATTCAATTATTTTTTTGCAATCAGACAGCCGTGTGTCCAGCGTTCAACTGGGCACCTGACGACACACACCCCCTGAGTGTGTGTGTGTGTGTGTGTGTGTGAGCTTCATATATATTGCATAATTTGTTACATTCCCAGTTTTCAATTCAATTTGTCTGCATGGCGGCAATTGTTCGAAATAAAACTTTATCCTTGCAAGGCTGCAAAAATAGACAATATCAACCAGGAGCGCAACTAAGCAACACAGCGGTGGGGAAGGGGGAGAGCGATGCGAGGGAGGGAGGGAGGGGATGCAACACGAGTGCACCAATTTGAATGCTGGCAGAGATGTGTATCTGTGGATTTGGATGTTTTGATATACTTTAATCGCTGAGTCCTTGGGTGTGATGGAAGCCTCTAGGACCTAGGAGCTACATATTTGGCACCAAAATTGAGCTTTAATGTTGGATAGAGCTATAGCTACAGGCTTTATCTGTCGACCCACCAACTTTCATACATTTCACATTCATTTTTATAAGCTCTAGGGTATCCCATAGTCGGTTCATGGACTCTAGAGCAGCAGCAGCAACAGCAGCATCGTACAAGCAGCACTTTTCTCTTCTCGATTTGTTTTAATTGTTGCTCGCTGTCTCCTCTCCTCTTGTTTTCGATTCTGTTGGTGATCCCATTCTGTTGTTGCAGCTGCTGGTGTTGCTGTTTCTGTGTTTCTGTGTTGCATGCAACCTCCTCTTGCCACAGGCAATTTGCTGCATCGGATACATGCGGCCGTCTGCCGATTATTGGCAATTGTCAAATATTAGTTTTTTCGTTATTGTTTCATCAATGGCATGAAGCGATTTTAATGAATCGCAAAAGTTTGCCAATTTCAAAGTTATCGCCAGCCACAAATTGGCTTGTTGCTAGTTTCGGCCATGTTTCAATTTGTTGCTGTTGCTGTTGCATGTTGCGGTGGCGAGCAGTTAACAACATTTTGCCGGTTCTACTTTTCAATTAAAATCCATCACAGGCAATGCCTCTGCCTCAATGTTGCGTATACGCGCCAGTCATTTGTGCCACACACAGAAGCAACTACCCGATTGGCAGCTCTGCTGACTGAACAGCCTGTTAATCACATCTCTAAAACGGTAGCTCACCATTTTCCACTCTGGCCGTGCCACAGAAAAGCTGCCGCTTAAAGTCGCCCCCCAGGTCCCTGTAACCGGAACCACATAGAGGCAAGAATGGAGGGAGAGGCAAGAATGGAGGGAGAGGCAAGAATGGAGGGAGAGGCAGGCAGGAGGTAAGCAGATGCAGGTGCGGTGGCACAGGTAAATATGCCCTCAGTCTTTTGGCTGAGATTTTGATCCTGCAGCTTTGGTGTTTGCTTCGAGGCTGCTGCTGCAACCAAAAGGAGCTTTAACGGGGCAATTAAGTGGCCGACTTTGGCCACTGGCTAATTTGCTGCCTTTCGTTTGTGTGGCCCATTACGAGCTCCCAATCACTGGCCGTTTAATCCTATCTATCAACGGCGGAACAATGGTCTCCATCCCGAACTATTGCCTTGGGCCAGTAATGCACCGATGCTCCATGCTGTTCCATGCTGCTCATTCAAATGGAATGCCAATAGGCCATATTGGATCAAAGACTATTCGTATTTGCAGATGGCGCGGTCGAAATGTCTGCCTTTGTCTGTCCGCGGGCCCAGAGAGTACATTTTGGGCTGAAAACCGAGTCAGAGAACAAGTGATACCCTGCATCACAACAGAAAGATTAGGTTCTATTGCAGGTTTGTTATTGCCTTCAGACGATGCTGCATTGTGGCCAAAATTATGCTTTTGAGTGTCTTTTGTTGCCAGAAAGGCTAGAATATATCTGCCAAAATCACAGATAAATTCCTGGGCAACAGACAAACTCACACGACGGTATTCAGAAAAAGAGAAAAAGAGATCCTGAATGCTGTGAAATTTAAGCTCTGATACCTGGAATTACATTCGAACAATAGAATTTCAGAAAAAGAATCTCTGAAATCAACAAAGCCAAAGAGCAAAACAAGGCACAAAGCATACCGTTATTGCCATGAGAACCGCACATGCATTGTCGAAAAGGTCGAACAAATGTACTACTGTACTTGCTCTACTGTAGTCCACCCTTTGTGGTTCACTTTACAGTGGAAATTTGTGTACTTTTGAGTAATTTTCAGTAGTTTATACTTTTCCATTTCTTAATAACTGCGAGGCATTCCAAACGCGCTGCGAAGTTCCAAAGCCATAATTAAACCATGAAATGGCCCAAAGCATCGGATTTTGGCGTCAGAGTTGAAAGTGGCTTTCCGGGAATTCCTGTATGTACATATGTACATATGTGTGTGTGTCCATTTGTTTTCCGTATCGATTGATGCAGTGGTGTTTGTGTGTGCACTCGAGCTATGTGCAACAAGTGCAACAATGCAATCAACGTACAGGCTGCACATTTAATTGTGGCCCCCAAGCATGTGTTTGTGGCAGCGTGAGGAATTTCAGTTGCTTTATTGTGGCGCCTATCGTGTAGTGCAGCAGGAGTAGAAGCATATTGAAATTGTTGCCATAGCAGGGCGTCCAAATCCCTGCCATCGATGACGGGGTTAAATCGACCCCCCCCCTCCCCCCCTCTCGACAGCTCGGAGAGCTGGAAAAAAAATGTAATAAACGCCAAGCAAAATATTTGTCAAATCAATTTGGCTCATACCCTGTGACTGGCTGCTGAGGGCGGAGGAAAATATGCAAAGAGTTTGTCGGCTCCACACGCCCACACGCCCACATTCGCAAACACCCACACACACACACACACACCAGCATCAAACACACACACATACTCGCACTCGTACTCGTAGTTACAGCACTTTTGTGTTGAGTGAAAGTCGATGGAAAGTTTCCCTGAGTCCCTAGGAGACAAATGACACTTGAAGCTGTTATTTCTTTTTTTCGGGCAGGATATGCACGGCTGGTGGACTCCTCTTCGAGGAGGTTTCTATATGTAGAAGGATGTGCATGGATGTAGTTGATTAATCTTAAATCTTCTTAAATTTTGTATTAATCAATAAATGTGATCTATGTATCTTGTCTTGAAAGTTCTTGGATTTCTCTTTGAGATCATTGAAATTTTTGATCCACCAAGTTGCGAAATGGAAGAATATGCTTTGCCTGCCCTTTAACCTTTGGCACCTTTCACTTCACATCATTTGAAAGGGTATCTCAGGCTACTGCATACACCATTTTCCATTTTCTTTTGCTTTTACATGGGTTTTTTATATTTTATTTCATTTTATTTTTATTTTTATTTATTCCTTTCTTATTTGCAATTTTGCCCTTTGCGCCGGCAACTGCCTAACGGGAATATAACATGACAGCGACCCAAGTCTCTCTCTCTCTGTCTGTCTTTCTGTCTTTCTGTCTTCTTGGCATTCCCACGTGTGTGTGTGTGTGTGTGTGTGTGCGTGTGTGTGTGTGTTTGTGTCTGTTGGGTGGGTGTGTACAAAAATTATTGAAGACACTGTTGATAGAGGGAAACATGGGCATTCCCGCCATTCGTCTGATCTGCGTGTGTCTGTGTGTGTGTGGCACATGCTTTGATTGAGGTACGCCGCACCAGCGCCATTTCGAGAGTACGAGAGTATCTGTATCTCCCACTTATTTATTACATTCACTGCGCTGTCTGTCTGTCTGTCTGTCGCCTGGGAGACGGCGCCACTAACTTGCGAACAGGCAAAAGGATGCCCTGCCCCCAGGGGCCCCCAAGGATGCCAACCTCCGAAAAGGCTGCAAATTAAAGTTGACCAACTGTCAGAGGCCGCCACTCTCAAGTGGCAGCCCCCCCTGCCGCAGCTTGGCGTAAATTCGCATTAAAATAGATGTTCGGGGGGGGAGGGGGGGTGGGTGGTGAGAGGTATTTTCATAATTTGCACAGCAATACAATAGAGACGTGATGGCCCGTGATTGCTCCTCTGCTCTCATACCCGCCAATCCTTTGAGCCGTTGTCATCCGTTGTCCCCGGACAAATTGACGCTTTGACATTGTTCGGGGGTCGGGTGGGGGGGGGGTCAAAAGTTTAATCTCTCTCTCTCTCTCTCTCATTGATGGAGTTAAGTCGCTTTGAGTATACAAATATTTGCTCTCTTTTTTTGGTATTGCTTTGCGACTTCTGGGACTTGCACTTGGGTTTGGACTACAATTTATCACACCCAGTGGGTAGTGGGTGGGCAACTGGGAGGGAAAGCAGCAGATTGCTAGAAAGGAGAACAGAGTAAGGCAGAGTAAAGGCATTTCAATCAGCAAAGGAAATTGAGACAAACTTCCTGCAGCTGCAACTGCAACTGCAGCCGCCGATGACCCATAGAAAATCAGGAAAAACATTCGACAATTATAGTTTTCCAGTTGTTATGGGAATTTTAATGACAGGCCTCCCCCACCCGCCGAACTTTGTCCGCAATAAATGTAATGTGAGAGGACACTTTCCGGTTGTCGGTGACAGAAGTCCTTCGTTTGGGCCTACTTAATGATGTCCTCCTAGTCCTGAGACCGCAATTGCAATTGCAAGATGAAAACTTTGCCACAAAGTGTTGTGCCATCTGTGATTGTGGCACAGATCTGCCTCCTGCCTCCTCCTGATGAATGCTCAAAGTTTGCCCACATGCGAGGCATATATGTACATAGGAGTATCTATGTATATCTATATTGTGTTTGGTTTCAGCAATGCCGCAGGCTCGGAATGCATTCCGAATGTATCTTTGTTCTGGTCATGCATCAAGTGGGGAATGCAAGCCAAATAAATCCTGGGAATGCCTTTGCTTTCCTCTCGACCTTGTGCAGAGCGTTAAAGTCGGGCCAAGAGGAGCGATAGGCGCAGAGAAAACTTCCTGTTAATAAATTCTGGCCAGAACGGACTTTCCACACTCCATGGCTGGACATATCGAAGGATATTAGTGGATGCCACATATAACCATTCCTGGCACTTGCATCGAAGAGAAGAGAGGACATTGCAGGCATCCAAATCTGTATCTTATCTTATATTTGCTTTACATTGATTGAGGATAAATATATGTATGTTATCAGTGATTGTATGCATCTCAATCGACTCAAGTTTTTGGCCAGGGATTTCTGGATTTCTCGACTTTATTTTATTTACCTTCGTGCCCCTTTTGGGCTGCTGGCTGCTGGCAAACCCCTTTCACAATTTGCCAAAAAATTGCGTTATTCAAGTTGGGCGAGATTGTCAGTTAAGTAGCTTCAAAGTAGTTGTATCCAAGGAGTATCTACATATGTGTGTGTGTGCTTGGGGATGTTTAGATGTGTGTGCATGCTCGGATACAGATACAAGTGGATACAAGGGAAACAGATGCAAAGTCGCAAAGATGGAAAGATGGATACACTTGCAGGATACAGAGGGGCAGGGGCAGCGGCAGGGGCAGGTAAGCCAGCCATTCGAGTGGCAATTTGTGCGTGCAGCGAACCGAAAGCGAAGCAAAGCCACTCGAGTCGACTCGAGCCACTGGGCCACATGTGTAGCCGCCACACAGCCGCAGCCAAAACTATGAATGGAACTGCTGAATGCATCCAAGAGGTTTATTATACTGTCATCTCTTCGCTTCGCTTCGCTTCGCCTCTTCCTCCTCCTGCTCCTCCTAATCCTCCTCCTCCTCCTGCTCCAAGGTTATTCCGAGCTCAATAAAATAATCATGAGCTTGCGCTGGCCGGAAACAAATGTGCATTTAACATTCATGTTGGCCCCGCAATTCCCCATTCGACGAAGGAGCCAAAAATCAAATGCACACATGCAATCCCAGCAGCAAGGACTTAATCCTTGTCCAGCACAATCTTCCTTGCCCCTCCCTTTGCCGCCGCCCTGCCTTTGGTCGACTCGCAGAGTTATGTAAAACCAGCCACAAAGTTCTGGGCGGATGTTTGCGGCCAAATAAAAGGACACGCAGCTCGCTCCGCAGCCGTAGATGGCAGGAGGAGGGGGGAGGAGGGGGGGAGGAGTAGGTCCTGTGTGTCTGTCCACCACGTTTAGCACACGAGTGCTCGTAAATTGTGCTGCTGCGCAGCCTCTCGGACAGTTTAATTTCGATTTCCCCTTTATCCAACGGCTGCGAAAATTGCGCGTGCAGTTCGCTGGGAAAAGCGAAAGAAAAATGGCGAAAACTGATGCCGGATGCTGGGATGCTGGGATACTGGATGCCGGGCAATGGTCGATGTCGGATGGTGGATGGCGAATGACCGACGCTACGGGGCGGAGGCGGAGGCGACAACTGCCACAGATTCCAAGTAATTCGTAATGCATAAAAAAACGCAATGAAAGAGGACATTAAGGAGAGGTGTTCGAGCCGTTTCCCTTTGATCCTGGCAACAGCTGCCCCAAGAATTCTTTAAGAGAGCTACGCTGGAACGAATCTATGTATAAGGATTCTGCTCCCAAGTCGCTAGTCGCTAGTCGCGCCTTCCAGCTGTCAGCGTCGCCTTCTCCCGTCGTGACATTTCAATTTAGTTCGTGATTTGGCAACATTTATTTTGATTTATACACACATTTGCGTACATGAAAAGTGTGAAAAATCTAGTTTTAGCCAACCAGCAGCAGGGCAGGGCAGGGCAGGGCATACAGGGACAGGGACAGGGACATACAATTAATTGCCTTGTCATGGCTAAAAAATTAATATCCATTCTAGAATGGCGTCGAGTGGAAATGCTGACACCGCGTTGATTGCACGAACAACATGTACGCACGTATGTACATACATACATATGTATATCCGACATTAGCTGTAATACCATGAGGTAACCCAAACTGAGTATAAACTCCCTCCATGGTATTGCATGAACTGTTCTACGTAGAAAACCCATGAATAAAGTAAAAGCGCACCTCCTCTCCCATTCACAATTTATTAACTCATATGGAGATGCACTTTTGTTGTTGTTTAAAGGTTTCTGAGATGCTTTAGATATGATATAAATCGATCAACAGACAGAGTACTCCATAGTGTATGGTGTTTGTTCTCTGCTCCCCCATTCCAATTCATATCCAAATTGCCCTTTTGTCATATAAACATTTTATGTTCTGTTCACAGAAAAGGGAATGGGAAAAGGCAGAGAGTAACGGTCCACAATAAGCCGGAAATAACTGGTGCCTGGGCTGGGACTCGGGGAACAGGGAACCAAAAATTGAAAAAGGTCAAGTGGCGGTGAATAAAAACTGTGTTTTTGTGTTTTTGGCCATTGGCATAAAAAGTTTATATTGCGCATTGGAGCGCATGCAGGGCCACTTAGTCATAAATGCCCGAGACTGTACATCAAACATCATATGTATGTATGTATATATATTTTTCAATATAAATTTATTCTCTTTCACTCGTTTCACGCTTTTCCCTCTCAAATTTGGTTATCACTGAAACGTGCGTCCGCCTTTGACACTGTCCGACAAATATTTTATTGTTTTCCGTTCACCCTTTGCCCTTTGCCAGAGCGAAAGTCGCATTAAAAACAAATCAAAGACACAAAACATAAAGACATTTACGAGCTGAAAGCTCCAAAGTTCCATTGAGAGTTGCTTTGAAAATGAAGAGTTTTGACCCATTTCTTATAGCTTAACTTCGCTTCTTCAATAAGGGGCAACAATGAAAGATGGGGAGTCCCCCCTACATGACGTTCACCTTCAGCTTTGGCTATTGATGACTGATCGATGATCAATGACTGATCGATCGGGCATAGAACCTATCATGATGATGAAAGATGTCAACTTTTTAAACCTTTATTTCTTATAGCTCAACATCGCTGAAGGACAGTTCCTTCAATGTGGGGCAACAATGAAAGATGGGGAGTCCCCCCCCCCCCTCACCTTCAGCTACTGATGGCTGATCGATGATGATATTCAATGTAAGTAATACTGTTTTTGTATGTCAACTGCTTAATGGAAAAATGTTGTACACTAATCAAATAAATAATTTAAAATTAACGACAGAATAATTACGATTTGAGGTCCCTTTTGTTTATCACCCAACCACAGCTGCCACACACCACACACCACACAATTTGCTTTTCCAAATGTTCGCAATGAACCAAATACAAAATACAAATTGGAGCAACTCGCATGTGAATTAAACCCTGAATATTTCCGTATCAAATTTAATTTTGGATATAAACCATCATCAAACGTCATAAATTTGGGTTTTGGTTTTGGCCCAATTGCCTATTGGGGGGGAAATTCAATCATCATAAACTGGGCAGATATAAATCGTGTCGCTCCTCGTGTGTTTCATTATTTTTAATCAACTGCGAACTGCGACCTGCGCTGTTCATTAATTAACAATTTGCCGCCCTATGGCCGTGAATCTGTTTTTGCAGTCAAATAAAATAAACAAATGCATGATTGATGTTCGCTAATTAACTTGAATATTATTGTAGCTGTGATTGGGTTGGGTTGGGTTTTCCCTGTACCTGTGCACGTACTGTACTCACAGACTGTAGACGTAATGGGAATCGGTCGGTCGTCGGTCTCTTCATTATTATGTGCATACAAATGGAGAGTTAAGGCCATCATCAGCGTCTTCCACTGTCTGCCACACGAGTCAGGGTTTTGTCTTTAATCTTTAAGCCGCCAGTGTAATTAGTCAAAAAATGTTGGCCTAAATGCTTGCGGCGGCCTTGGCTAGTCCTGGTTTCGGGCTGTCTGTTGTGAAAGGCATTTTTTGGAACATTCCCGGCATGATTTGGCGAAAGTTTTTCGATTAACCTGGCCTACAGTAAAGGGGTAAAAGGGGTGTGGCAGGGGCAAGGACAAGGACAACTATTAGCGAAGATCCGGGGAGGAAAAGCTCATTTGTTGTGCCCTATTTTTATGTGCGAAGTTTTAATGATTTACGAGCCACAGTCGAGAACTTGCTAAGGGGGTGGGGGTGCACATTTTAGAGCCTGGCAACACTGGCAATTACAACCCATCTGGCAACACTCGCATGTATGTCACTGCCCCCCACCCGGTTAAGCAGTGAATGAGCGGGATTTTGGCTTGGATTGAGGATTGAGTGTTCCATTGATTGAAATTTACGATTCACCCTGGCGGCGGCGGCGGCTCAGGGTGCGAATCCGTTATTGATCGCTTTCCCAGGAACGGAAATGTTGTCATCGGCAATTCGGGGGGCGCCATTTTGCCTTTTGGCCACGCGGCGCGTCACTTTTATGGCAAACGGAAGTCCTTGTGTTATTTATGTGCTGTGCCGCATACTGAATACTGAAGGGGGTGTCGGAGGAAGTGCCCCTCTAAGGAGTGGCAGGAGGAACTTTCGCTTTAGGCGTTATTTAATAGCTTATTAGGGCAGGCCACCCCGAAGCCAGCGATGAACAAAAGCCCATGTGAAAATCCAATTAAATGTGACATCTGCTGGCCCCCCGAATGGCCTTGGCGTGATTTTGATATATGGCCTAAAGTGGATGTAGGGGAGGTAGTGTGTGCGGGGAGCCAGAGCCAATAATCAATTGATGAAAGTTTCATTCGATCGGATGAGGCTCTAATTTATGATTCACAGAGGACGAACGAAAGAGACAGCGTGAAAGAGACAGAGAGAGAGAGAGACTCGTCCGGCTCGTGTGCAATGATAATTGACTTTTCCAAATGACGGACTGTGTGGGCCAGGCCCACAATTAGTTCAACATAATGATGTATCATTATGGCCAGTAATTCATCAAGCATGCTGTTTCACCCCTGTCCGCAGCCTGCCCCTGTGGCACAGCCCCCCCCCTCCCCGTCCCCGCTCTCATAAATCAGAGGAAAGCCAGACAGAGCCCACAATGCGTATGAGCAATTTGATAAATATTCAAGACAAATATGCTAACGAAACTGTTCCCAAATGCGACTGGCAAATGACACTCGACTCGACTCCACTCCACTCCGTGCACTCAGCGAAAAGAAAGCGTTAAAGAAATCACAGAAAAACACTAGAATTAGGCTCCAACATTTCTTTTTGTCGAGTGCAAATTCCGTATTCCGTGGCATTTCGCGGCCGTCCGTCCGTCCGTATTCTACCTAGCCAGAGAGCATTATTTAATCCCCTTCCCCTTCCGTTGATTCTAGCATTTTATCTGGCCGGAGACACGCTAATAAGTCTGCAACGTGACACTTGCCACGGAGGAGAGTTTTCGAGGGGGGGGATTGGGTGGCATAAAGTTTTGGTCTCGGACAGCCGCAGGCTGCAAATGAAGAAGATGACTTTATCGGGGCAGCGGCATCAGCGGAAGAAGCAGAAAAAGAACAAAAAATTGTTGCCTCTGTCGCTGCCGCGAATGTAAATAGCAAATAACGTGAGGGGGTTGACAGTGGAGTGAAGGGAGGGGGCAGAGGGCAGAGGACAGAGGTCGGAGCTAAAAGTGACAATAAATGCCGGCGGTTATGTATAAATTGCTAAAGTGTGCGGAAAGATTTACGGGTCCAAGAAATGGACCAAAGTGCTGCAAGAATGCCTTCCATCCTGTGCCATCCTGTGCCATCCTGTGTCCTGTGCCTGCTCTTCTGCCTCTTGGCCACTACTGTCGTGGGCCGTGGCAAACAAATAAGCACAGCTTAGGACGTGGGATGCCTAGGACGTGGGATGAGGATGAGGACGAGGACCAGGACCAGGCCAGGTGCTTTTAGTTTGATTGCCAGGACCCGGCCAGAAGGCAGTGAAAGAGGCAGTCACCGCCCCCACTCACAATGACAGTTTGGCCAACACTCAACAAGGCCGCTTGTCGCTTTCAAGAGACAGAGACACTGAGAGAACTCAGAGGGAGAGAGAGGGGGATGGGGGATGAGAGAGTGAGAGCAGTGAGAGAGTGGGTGAGTGGTTGAGATTCCGTTGGCGACATTGGTTGACCGCCCATCAAGTGGCCAAGAATCTGTTGTGGCTGCCACTCATCGTGCTGCTCCTGCTCCTTTCGACCTGGCCTAATCATCTGCATGAGGGTCAGTCGATTGGCTGGCAAATTGATTTCAATTAGCTTGACTTTCGCTCACCCCCCCCCTACCCAGTTTCCCCTTTCCCTTGCCATTCCCCCAGTTCTTCATTCATTCTCTCTCTTCCCCCCTCGAAAGTTATTAAAAAATGTTGTTGGGGAGGGGGATGGAAATTGTGTCGCTACAGGCGGCGCACATCATTCACACGTTTTCGCATAATTTGGCGATGGAGAGTCAGGGCCAAACATCATTACTCCTCCCTCCCTGCCTCCCTCTCTCCTGTCCTACTTTCTCGCTCTTCCCCTCTGTCGCTTAATGAACTGGGGGAAGCTTCCCTCTCGTCTCTCCTCTCCTCTCCCCTTTTGGAGAGCACCCTTGAACCATTTGTCGCCATATTTATTTTAATGGTTGCTCAATTTAATCACTTCGACAGGCACCACATGCCGATGGGATGTACGCAGGGATCCAGGATGGCAGTGAAGTGAAGTGAGGAAGCGGTGGTGCACCCAAGGATCCTTTTATTTTTGCGGTTGGAAAATGTTGCAAGATTTCATTTTATACGACATTTAATTAAGGGAGCGAACTTTTTTATAAGTTTTAATGGAAGACGTCGAATGGAGGGAAAACATGCTTGAATACATACATACACATATACAGATATGTATGTATATACACACACATACTCGTAGGTACGTGCAGCGGTTACTCAACACACACATTACGCAATTCTTTGGCACACTTGATGTGCCGTTTGAATACCCTTACCACAGAATGGGGCATCAAACGTGGAGTCTCTCACTTTATTGGCTTGAATATCTGCTAAAAAGAAAGATCATCTCTCCATATAGTAGAGATTAGAGTATGGATATGTAGAATATAAGATATATATCTACATATGTACCTCCCATTTCTTAACTTCTTTACATTCCTATGGAATCGTTTCCCCTAGAGTATCTACATATACATATGTATGTATATATGTATGTATGTATGTGTGTATTCCCGATTCGTTTCCATCGCGCAAGCACAATTTCCATTTTGCCCGTGCACTTTGTTTAACAGTTTATTAAATTGACTTTCATCCTTGGATGCTGGGAAATATTTTGCGGATAAATATTTGAAAATTTATTAAATCAACCCGGCAATGCATCATCTTTCCCTCCTCACGCCTCGGTCGCCTCTTGCCACCTCTTGCCGCATCTTCTCTCTCGCGGAACGGAGGATGGATGCCTGAGCCGCCTGCATTTTGTTGCCTGGCCAAGTGAAATGAGCTGCATCCGGTCTTCTCACACATACACATATACATATACACACATACATATATAGCAGCAGCTGCAGGCGTTGCATTCTTAACGCCCGAGCACTCTCCTGCCCGCACTCACATGTCCTGTCCTGTCCTGTCCTGTCCGCCTGCCAGGCCACGGGCTACCGCTGCATCCTGTGCGATTGTGTGTCTGTGTGTGTGCGGATCTGTGTGTGCATGTGGCATGTGGCAGCATGTGTAGCTGTGTGTTCTGTGGGTATCCTACGCTGCGTACTTTATTCCTTTTCCTGTGCGCTAGCGCATTTCCGTTGAGCAGACACAGATACGGCCAGTGGGTAAGGAGCCCAACGAATTTTGATGCATTTCCGGGGAAGCACTTCCCCCCACCCCTCACAACCCCCCCCACAATGTGTGCGCCGCATTTGATGGTAGAGCGCGCATGCGAAGAATTTATGTTCAATCTTAGAAAAATAATGATTATCTTTTATTTTATGGTTGAGCGAACGACAACGTCCTCCATCTCTCTGGCATATGTTCCTGATCGCTTGAGCAGAAACTGAAGTCGGAACAATAACTCTCATATTTCCAGGGGGTGGGGTGAAGTAAGAGCGTGGATCCCCCTGTTTGCAAGACAATTATTGAGCGACTCCAGTGGCACTTGCTCCTGGCTGGCTGGCGACAATTGAGTGGGGACCATTCATTACGAGCCCGCCAAAACAATTTAAACGTCCCCTGAGACTGAGACTGACGAGGGGAAGGTCCCCAGTGCACTGGAAGGCGATAGTTGAGTGTTGTCTAGGGGGGGCAGGGAGCATAGATCGATGGACCCACCGACAGACAGCTTATGTAAGCGATAGTTAAGTAGATGCTGACGAGGAGCTTCTCCCTCGCACTGGACGGCCTTTCACACTCTGACAGCAATTATTCAAGTTTGCGTTTGCCTCGTCACGATTATGAAGTGAACACGAGGCAAAGTAACAGCCACATCGCATCCTTGGAACGGCAGGAAACTGGAGACCTCACTTTTTGTGGAGGAACTTTCCACGGATAACGTCACTCAAGGCGAGATGTATTCAAGCCGCACAAATGCCGTTACGCCGCCGTTACTCTTAAAAGTGCGCAGAAACCAAGGAGTTGGTGGGTTGCTGGGTTGGTGGGTTGGTGCTGGATGTGTTATGATGTGATGTGATGGAAAAGGGTCTTGAAAGACCACACTTAGAGCACTCCCACTGCCACTACAGTATGGTATGATGGCGGGGCCGTAGTGGGGTGCAGGTGTAAGTTATTCATTCGAAATTTAGAAAGAGAATCTACATTTAAGCGATGTTCAAATTCGTGTAATAGAATCCCACATCTGGTGGGAGGGGGCCTGATGCATAATGATGCATAAGCCCATAAATTCTCATTAAACGTTTGCCTGGCGTCCCCTCACCCATCCGCCCACTGGGCAGCGTTCCATCGTTTGTGGTGTGATGCTGCTGGCGGTGCATGCTATGCTTTTGATTAAGTATACGCCCCGTGGCAGCGGCAGGAAGCCGCATGTGGCATTGCATTCAAATGGCTGTGCTGTGCGCAATTTTCGATTCCCATTTCGATTGCTGCATGGGCGGACGGAGGGGCGTGGCAGGTCGACTGGCGAAATCAAATTTTTTTTTTGGCCCGGCCATGTTGACTTTGCGCTTAATTGTTTTATTATCCACGAGTGCTGGACCGCGAGACAGAGAGACACGGCACAGCCGGAGGCACAGAGCCAGCCACACTTGAAGTCTGCCCCCCCACCCCCAACCCCCTTTTTGGCAGCTCTATCCCTGTCGTTGACCTCGTTGGGCAGGCCACTCCTCTACTCGCACCCGCACAGACTCTCCAGGACCTCATATTTTCCCGCTTCACCCATTCAGCTCGCTGAGTTGTCGAATCCAGAGTGGGAGAGAGAGACAGAGAGAGAGAGAGAGAGTGGGGGAGAGAGAGAGAGAGAGCAACCGAAACCGGCTTCTGCTGCTGCTGTCTGATATACGAGCTTCTGGCTGCTGAACAAATTATACCAAGTGCTGCACTTGAGGCAGTTGGCCACGATTCACGAACCTCTTCTCTGTCTCAGCTCCAGTCGCCGCCGCAGCCACAGCCAGAGCCAGAGCCTCGCCCTCGTCCTCAGTGCACGGCTTTAATTACGGTTCTGTGAAAAATCTCATTACTTCGTGCGTGTTATTTTACCGAATCACTGAATGCAAATGAGTTCATTCAGCCTATGATGCAGTCCAATTTTGATTAACAAGCGACTTCATTATGGGCCCTCGAAGGCCACAAACAACTCTTCCGCTCCAACGTCCGACTCCAATTGGGGGAGTCTCCTCTAAGCTGGCTTTAACAAGACATTAAGCTGGCACATACACATAATAAAATGTTGCAAACTTCTGGCTGTGTGTGTTGTCTTTGTGTTTGTCCTGCGGTCTGAGACTCAACAAAAATATTTGGACACTGCAGCGTGCAACACGGGCGAAGAAGGGGAGGGCAGGCGAGACCTCAACCAGAACCGAAAGCCAAAATACCTAAGGCAAACAATACGAGTATTCTCGTATTCGTACTCGTAAGAGAATTACTTTAATGGCCAGTCGTTGCCTTCCCCCAAGTCCTGCCTTGTCCTTGGCCAAGGTAAGCAATTGGAAATGCTCTGCGTGCCGGCAATCCATAAGTTTTCCGGCTGTTTGCCTCTTGGCAATCTGGTCACATAGCCGGGGACCCACGTCAGCCACTTCCAAATGCATACACAGTTGACTTGTCAGCCTGTTAATTTGCTAAATAATTTTCGAATTTCTGACCAATCCGTAACGAAGGCTGTAACTCAGCATGGCACGCCCCCTTCGAATCAGTGGCAGAGGCGGGAACGTGCCAAATGTTTGGCACGGCAATGGCACGGCAATGCGTGTAAGCAAAATCCAGTTTAGCCTAATTCGGAAGGGATACATTCTGTGTTTGGAGCCCAGAAACTATTTATGATTTCCCAACACGAACGATTCCCCCTACCCCCCCCCCCCCCCCCCCAGCCAGGCGTCCACACCTTGGACCACTCACTCTCAGGATTATTTGTTTGCCGTTTTGCTGACTACTACGTGAGATTGTTCTACGTTTAAAAAACAAAAACAGAAACAAGTTTGAATAATAATTGTGTGGCCGCTGAACATTTGGAATAGAAGATACCCTTTAATTGGGGAACTGATTTAAGGAAAACATGGGAAAAAGCATTCTTAAAAAATTGTATAAAGAGAGTATTTTCTGATTGTGAAGCCACACCACAAAGTGATCGAGCGTCGGTCTACACACTTTTAATGTGGCTGTATATTTGGTATTTTTTTTATACTTGTGCTGCCGTATCGGCTGATAGAGGTTATTATAATACATGGGGCTGCCGTATTGGTTGATAAAGGTGATCCTACCACAAAAGCCTGAAACTGGATGGAAAACGATTTCTGTTGCATACATTTGTACGAATGGCCGATGTGGCCCTGTATACCTAGAGTAAAGGCTATGGGAAGTCAAGTCACACATAGATACATACATACATGTTGTATGTAAATAGTATATGTGTAGGTGTAGACCCCTGGAAACACGTTCATCAATTAGCGCCGAAGATTTAATTGTGGCACGTGTAAACTTAATTAAACGGCATTAGTTTTGGGGTAATTGCAGCTCCGATGTGAGCAGAGGGCCGGGCCCAGCTTCGCTTAATTGTGGGGTCCTGCGCAATTAAATTGCAACTCTTTTACCTGCATTTCCATTTGCATTTGCATTCCAATTAATTTTAGAGCACGCATGCAATATGCATTTTTTTGTCGTGTCTCGAGGGGAGAGGAGGCTGGAGCAGAAGTTGGAGTAGGAGGAGCCACTCGGTTGGTTATTATTTTTTGCAGAAGTAGGGCCAACCAACTGCACCTATGTTTCATTTAATTAGCATTATTGTCATGGAAACCGCAGAAAGCTATTTGCGGTCTAAATTAACCTGGCGGCATCCGAGCGTGGGGCAGGAAACTACAAATATTTTTAATTATATTATGCCAGCAGTTGTGTAAACAAACTATAATTTTTGGAACGGGCAGATAATAAACAAAAATTCAGGACAGAATATCGCATCTGCTGGCAAGGCACATCCCCTCCAAGGTTGATCCCCTCCATGCAGGAAACTCATTTAAAAATTAATGAATATATCTAAACGATAAACTCTAAAACATTAACTATTCACTCCAAACTGAAAAGTTTGTAATGTTTACTCTTGGAATATTAGTACACATAGAAAGTATACATAAATATACATATGTATGTGTATATAAAAGTAGAATAATGTATCTACTGGCTTCATTTTAGACGTATGTATAATTTGATTTTTAAGCAACATTTTTTTCGAATTTTATGTTATTTTGTTTAAGCTGGATTTAGTTTAAGCCCAACAAGTCCGAGAGCTCTAGCCGAAACATATGTAACTGCAGCGCACAAATGAAAATGCAAAATGCATTTAAAGGCAGACTTTATCTCAGAACTTTTGGCTTATTGAGTGGCAGATTCGACCCGGCTAGTAACCACGGCAAAAACGAACAAAACACAGAGTACCCGTGTCGAATGCAGACCATACATTTTAGGCTATAATGAGAAACAGTGCTAATACCCGATGTTGGTGTTGAGCACGGGTATATTGTAGTTGTGGAAGTGTTTGCAACAGCATCCGACAATCGATACATAAAGTCCTGTATGTGTCCTATCCAAAAGAATCCAGTTTCACAACCTCACATACAATACAAAATAATCTTACCGCAGTATTTCCTCCCCACGCGATAATGAAAATGTGAAGCTTAAAACTATGGCGGCAAATCATGGCGCCTGAAAAATATACCCGTACATTAAAGAGCTGAAAAATCCATACATTTTTGATATACTAGATACTTCATATACTAGATATACTAAATACGCCTATCGCGATCGTCTATCGACCGGGGACGGGTATTCATGGACATACCGTGATATGTTTTAGATGGTTCTCGCATTAAAAATTCAAACGAAAGCGTTCTTCTGGCAGAATTTTCTGCTGGACACTAGAACCCAGTAATGGGTATGACCAGGTTCTGGAAAAACTAGGCATCCTGTGATGCCTAGCCCTCACAACACCACCCCCCCACCCCGTGTACATATAATGAAAGGCTGGACTGGCGTGCACGGCCCAAATTACAAACAATGAAAATTCTGCTCTAATTTCTTGTCAAGCTCAGAAATTACCTGAAACAACAAACAAATTTTGCGCAAACAAGCAGCTTATTTAATTCTCTGCGAAAACTGTGTATGGGGTCACTGTGGTTGTTGTTAGCTGTTTGTTGTTAGCTGTTTGCTGTTTCTGTTGCATCTGCCTATCCAGCCTAGGGGCTGGATGTTAGTTGAAAATTCTGCCACTTAAATAATGTAAATATAATTTGGCTATTTGCCCGGCTGCAATTTGGCAACATTTTATGCGCGCTCTTGTTCCATTAGGCAGAGCAGAGCAGAGATCCTAGTGCACCCCGCCTGCTCCTGCTCCTGCACCCCGCTTGCAGGCAGGTGAAAGTCAGGCCACTAATTAGAGTCAATAATGTGAACGAGAGAGAGAGAGTGCGAGTGAGAGTCGGTTGTGTCCCATTGTCGGCGTGCTAAATAAATCAGAAAGTAATTAAAACAACATGAAGAGTTTCAGTTACAGTTACAGCTTCAGCTCCAGCTCCAGTTTCTGTTTCAGCGGAAGCGGCACTCGGCACGCGGCCTCCCTCCACACAACTGCCATGTCCATGCCCCCTCGATGCCTTGAACAGCGGTGCTGCCTGGTTATTTAGCAAACGAAATGAAATAAAAACAAATACAATAGAATGACGCCAACCAAGGCGAACCGAGGCATTGAACACCCTCTGAAATATTGCAATCAAATACATTTTGAACTACTAATTGTGGATATTTTTTGGATTACTGTAAGAGGATTGTAGGTAACAGCAGCTTATGCGAAACTCATGGATACTCATGGTTCCGCGCTGAAAAGGGTATGCTAAATAACAGCAAAACTCTATAAAAGGACAACAAGGGATGTCGGCTGGTCGGTCGGTCCGTCGGTCCGTCGGCCACAGGAAGCGCAGCCACAACACAACTGTCTGTTGTTTGGTTGCGGGTAATGGCACGGGGTTGGGGAAGGAAACGGGTGTGGAGCCAGGGGAAAATACACAAAAAGAACGCAAGAATAAACTTAATTTGCTATGACAAATGTTTTTAAAGGAGTGCAAGTTTTAATTGCAAAATTCATTTAATTTCCCGAGCCAGCGGTTGTGTTTCGTCGGGGGTTTCTTCCAGGTAGGAATAAACGAGGAGTTGGCTAACCAAATTCCATGAAGTTAAAAAGAATTATGAGAGATGAAGAGATCGATTCGATGGATTGCATAGAATAGGATATATAGGATGGGATAGTTCCTGAAATAACAACTAAGTATTGTTGAAATATTTAGAACAAGAAAATATCGCAAAAATTGAAACAATATCTGGCTTTTCCTCTCGCTTTTCCATGGCTGAAACTATTCCATTGCAGAGCAGTTTGAAATCAATTCTGTTGCTGTGGACAAAAGATGGAAAACTTCTGCCTGGACAAGGCCTGGAAAGTGGACCAGGATGAGCAAGAAATGTACATTAGTGGGGGGGCTGGGGAGGTGGAAAGTGTGAGGAATATTCTTCATCTCATGTCTTTTTGTTCTACTGCCACAGGCGGAATTTTCATTAAGGCATTTTTGATGTCTAATTTGCATATTTTTGCAGCTGGCCGAGATGCCAGGCAAGTGACACGTTAAGCATTCTCCAGAACAGAAAAAAATGGTAGCTGGTGCCACCGGGGAAGGGGAGGGTGCACTTGAAAGAAAAGTGCAAGCGGCTTTTTCTTGTTGCACCACCCCAGCCCACCCCTGGGTGGCACTGTGATGGCTGGCTGTCAGTTTGTAGTTGTCCTACGGCCGGCCGACATCCTTTCAGCCCAGATTTGGGGCCTGGCCTGGACAAAGTGTCGAGTGGCAACACTAATTCGCTTGCAGCATGCCACAGCAGAACGAGCTGCCGCTACGAGCAGGAACACACACACACATACAACAGTGATCCATTTTGTATGCTCTACCCTAAGCAGAGGGTACCATGACATTGACGAGGAGGAGGAAACTCCGAATCCCCTTTGTTCATTGTAGGTACATCGCTATATCACATATGTAGGGTATCTAATGGCTCTGCTACCTGAAGTTGTCTGCCCATCTTGTACTTTTTATTAGATTTTGGGCTACATTTGTGCCAGCGCTTTTTGCGCTTGCTTTTTGTTAATTTCCAATTTTGAAACCATACTCTCGGCTCTCTCAGCTCTCTCGGCGTGTGCGCCAGAGTGTGTGCACAGCTGTGAATATGGTCAACGTTTCGCCTCGACTCATGGCATTAATTCAATTGCTGTTTGCATACATGCGACCAGAGCAGGCGGAGACAGCTCTCCCCAGCCCCCAAATGTAGGCAACACGTTGCAATTATGAGGAAGAAGATGTGGACACTCTAGAGGAGAGGTTGCAGTCTTTCCAAAGTGCAACCAACAATCAGAAATGTCCCAAAACAAAGAGAAAGGCATTCTCCACAATTTGTTGCTTTTTTCCAAATTTTGATTGCTTTTTTCTGAAATATAATTCTACTCACCAAAGCCTTGGAGCACATCGACTAGGCGTATTTTGTGGAAATATTGGAAATTCAATTGGAAATATTTGGTTTTCGAAGCTGCGTTTACTCAATGGGGATTCCCTAGGGAAGTATTGATATGCATTTGGTCTATTCCGCGGGCGACACTGAGGAGCACTTGGAGGCGATCAGGACAACTGCTGCGCGTCGTGGTTTAGTGGTTCGTGTTGGAGCGAATGAGGCGCGAACAGGTTGAGGCAATGCCATTTATATGGAGGTGGCTATTTATATAGAAGTCGCAGCGCCCGAAAGTAGGCAGCAGACTTTGTATATAGAACAGCAGCGGACAGCAGCGGCCAGCAGCGGCTGCTGCGGTGCCTGTTGCCAGATATGCGCTAAACTGTTCTAATAATTGTACAGCAGGTTGTAATGGCGACTATAAGATACCCACTAATTGGGAAGCATCGAATCAATCTTCTCCATATGAATCGAAAGATAATGAAAAGAGGGCTTAGACAAAATCCTGCAGTTGCCAAGATCAAGATGTCCATGGCCCCAAGGTTACATATATTGATGCGGCCTGCATGTTGCATGTACACCCATATACCCTCGTCCGCTGCAAGTGGCTGGGTATGAGAGAGCGACTGTCATTGTAGCGGAAAAGCTGGCGGGACACTCAAAGTAATTGTTCCCGCAAAGTACGCGACTAACGGTTGCCCTTATCAACAGCCCCTGCACACAGAGATATACAAAAGGGATATAGACTGCAGTCATACATCATCGCCATTGGCGCTACATATATACAGACAGAAAGGAAGGGTTGTGGTTGGGTAGAGTATACATACAGTAGTATATGCAGGGGTTGTAGGAGCTGACGGCCAGCTGGCTTATCTCCAATGTTCGTGCAGAGAGAGAGAGAGAGAGAGAGAACGAGAGATGGGGGCTGGAGTAACCCATAGTGCATAGTGGGAATATCCCACTGTATTGATAACATTTGAATTTTAGGCTTGATTTATGAGCAAACCATGAAACTAGCTCCCTGGCATATCGGAACAACCAACAACCAACAACAACCATAAAAAGAACAACCGTGTAGCAACTTTGAGCAACGTTGACGCAGTTGGGCGTAAATTGAATGGAATCATCATCATTGGTCCCCCCCCCCCATATTCATGAATTTAATTATTCCATTTAACATTCTGGGTGAATCATTTCGAGTCACTCATCAGTGGGTCTCCAAACTGCTGCCCCAAGGAAGATTCATGGATGACTCATGCCCATACGAGTTGTTTCTTTAAAATGCAAAATGAAATCGGATTTTTCACCTCATTGATTTGCAGAATTTCCATATGCCCTGATGTCCCCTGCAGGCTTCGACTTTCAGTTAGCCAAACCAAATTTATGGCCAGCTTCTTGCTTTTTCTTTTGTTTACATTTCAGTTTTTCGGACAGGCTTTCTCGTTTCAATAAACTACCAAAAGGGACTACTCCGTATATCTAACTAGTTCTAAATGCTTTCAGCCTGGTTTACCTTCTACCTGGTTGTGTGTTCGAAAGAATATTAGCTGCTGCGAGAGCTGCTTAAAGAGTTGGGAAATCAAATCTCCTCTTGTTGCCCCTGAACCTAATGCTCCTCGTGGAGGCAGCCGCTTGCCTCTTGCCTCTTAAATTTCTCTCAGCCGCTTCACATATTTGCAAAGCGTTTGCTTTCGGGTTAAGCGCTTTTATTGCATTCTTCCAGATGCCAATGTGAATGCTGTCCATGCTGTTATTGGCTCTGCCTCTAGCTCTCTTCCCCCTCCCTTCCCTACACTCCATTTGCGATCTAATAAACTTTACATTTGTTGGTCTGAAAAAGAAAAAGACTGCTGCGTGGATATTGGCCAGCTCGGGCACAGTTCAGTTTTTTTGCAGGGCACTCGAGGCTTTCATTTTGTATGTAGTCCAAGTGGAGTGGAGTCCTCGTCTGCAGCTGGCCAACTTCCGTCTATTGTTGACTTCATTTTAATGTTCTGGCTTTTTGCGGCTTTTCGACTCTGTCGCTTCACTCACTTCTGGACAGTCTACCCAACCCCTCTCTCTCTTTCTCTATCTCTCTCTCTCTCTGTCCATTTTATTTAACATTGCCTTTGTGTTTCAACATCTTAAAGTTTTGCAAATAGATTTGGTACACTTATTTTTTTGTTGTCTTTTTTTGCGGTCATGTTTTGTGGTTTTTGTTTATTTATTTATTCAGACTTATGTTTTTGCCATAAAGTTTTGTTTGCTTTCCACATAATGGACTTGCTGCAAGCTGCAGTTGGCTTTTATTTTTTGGCCAAACTTTTATTAAAGCGATTAAAAAGTATTATTTTGTGCATTGTCCATTGTACAGCTAGCATTTCCATGTGCCGTTACTCCTGCCACCAAAAAAAGTAGCTTAATTAATTTCCACGCTGCAGTTGAATTACAATGCATGCGTATGCGATAAGGTCCATGTTTCATAATCAGCGTGTAATCTTTATGGAGGGTGACGCACATGCCACACATCGAATCCAATCAAACGCCCACTGGAATGGAATGCGGTGCACTGGCTTTGGCGGCACACACAATGTACATACATACATAAATAACACAAAACTATTCCCTTTTCCTTTTCCGGCATTTACATGGAGTCTTATCTATGATAGAGGTAGCTGCTGCTGCCCTTCACTGGATTTGCCACTGCCACTGCCACTGCCATTGCCACCAATCGCCCAATCCGTCGTCCGTCGTCTGACCGACTGTCTGGCCGACTGTTGCCCTTCAATTTTATGCAATATCTCGCTTTTATGGCCACAGTAACAGCCATAGTCATCGCCATCTCTCTCTCTCTCTCTCTCTATCTCTATTTCTATCTCTTTCGATTATTGTCACTAATATTGAGTATGCGTTTTAATTGAATTTCACGCGCTTCCCATAAAACGACAGCGTGTCCGGGTCCGTGTCCGTGTCCGGGCTGTCCTTTATGGCTTCTCTGGCTGCTCCTTGTCCTACTCCTACTCCTCGAACTCCTTTGATTGCTCTCTCGCTTCTTGTTATGGCCAATCGTAAATTCCTTCTCTGTTATTGCCTTGTTCATAGTTTATAATAATATTGATAATTGGCAGTGACATCACTGCCGTGCGATCAAGTGCTGCAGCATGTGGTTGTGAAAATAATAATCATATAACGCAATACTGGGAATCGTTCATTAGCTTTCCCTATACACTCGTATAATGCCCTTCCCTTTTCTTTCCCTTCACTGCAGGCCGTAATTTTTTTCGGTTTTTTAATTACCAACTGATAATTGCCATCGACATTCTTATCAGCTCATTTGGCCGGGCTAAGGTTGGGTAGCTATCAACATGCATACATACTTTCATACATACATATATGTACATCTGTATGTGGTGACGTTTAATGGTTGTTCCGGTGATAAGCGGAGGGTTGGGGCAGGCAGTGTGAAGTGCATGGCTGACCATGGGCAAGAGGGTTTCTTAGGAATTGGGTGAATTGATTGGAGATTAAAGGCAGTAACTGCTACTACTACTACTGTTTATCCTTTTGTATCTATGAAAATGTAGGCCTGCTACAGGAATTATAGTTCTTCTAACCTTCAAAGGAATCGAAGTAATCTAATCTACATCCTTTAGAATAAAATCCATTCTTCGTCAAGTCTTTACTTCCGTTTTTCCTGAAAGTTTTAGACGGTACATTCCCTGTCAATAAAGAAAGTATATTGTATCTATGTGGATTGTTGACATTGCTTTTTATTTGTGTATTTATGGCTGGCAATTGTTAATTGTTAGTCACTAAGCAAATGTTTTTTAGTTGGTTATCTTTGCAGAAACTCATTACTCGACGAGTAAGTGGGGGTCGTAAATAAAATTATACAAAATTCCCGAGGTGATTTTTCTTCCAGCTGTTGACTCACTCGCGAACAGGAGGGACTGCGGGCGCACTGTGAGTTTCCTCGTTTTCCCACTGACAGCCGGACAGACATTGAGAGCAGCATTGAAAAGTGTTCGCTGCTGCTGCCGGGCCATTTACAAAACAATTACACTTACTTGTGAGCCATTTAACAGCGTTACTCCAGTGGCCTGGCCTGATGGCTGACAATCCATCAGGGGATGCTGCTCGACAGCACGCTGAAGCGCGAACGTTGCGGCAGATGCAGCAGCAGCAGCAGCATCAGGACGGACGGACTCCCAGCTGCTTAGTATGCAGCTCAGCCGCGGGGAGTAGGATGAGGAGGCAGCGGTGTCGCTGACAGTGACAGCAGCGAGGCTGAACATCTGCAGGCAGACTTTGGGTGAGTAATATTAAGCATACGCAGTGTGGTGCAGAATTCTACACCTTGAACATTTCGGGGTATAATTGAGTGATTACCTCTCAGGAAGTTGCTTCTTTGTTTGCCTTGGCACAAATCGTTATTATCGTATTTCTCGGAAGGATAACAGAAAATTTCTCCATTTCCTTTGGGTGCTGCCCCTATCTAAAAATAAAATTAGTCAGAATTCGAGACTGGAATTAGTCCCGGGGATTAACCGCATTGAATTGATATACATTTTGGTTTATTAAGTAAATATTTTGGTAAGGGGAAAGACCCTGAGAGTGGTAGTCAATGGCTGATTGTTCGACTTGGCCACATTCTTTGGGGCCACAGGAACTGCACTAAGTATTGTGTACAATGTGCTTCCAAAATATTGATTGTCTTTATCAGTGGCAAGATAAGGGGGCCACCCGGTTCAAGTGGGCTTGTAAAATTTATAGATAATTGGTGTTCCCTTATTGTTGGGTGCCATAAAAGCATTGACCACAAGTCGCTTTTGACCAAGTTACGAACGAACACTCGAACAAACAACATGCAGCAAGGACTACTCATCGTCATCCTGCTGGCCTTCCTGGTGGCCAGCTGTAGCTCCAGCGCCCACTCCCACTCCCGGATGTTGCAGCTGATGAGCTCCACCTCCGAACTGCAGAGGGACAATCCCACCCGTTCCATGGCCTGTTTCCAGTACTACGGCGGAGAGTTAGACAAACACCTCCAGCAGTACCAGTACGAGTACGGCCTGTGCAAGGACCAGGCCACCAAGCAGACCGCCGACCTCTACGACAAGTACAATCAGGTCGTCTATAGCCTGGGAAACACAACGCTTGACGTTTGTAAGTCCCTAACGGACTGCACCTACCAGGCGAACGCTCTCGACTCCCTGAACTGCTACTCCGATCAGGTATGCACACCTACTTACCCATAATCGAGAGGCTTGAACTAATTTTAATCCGATTTCAGGGCTCTGAGAGTGTGAGGAATGCGTACAACCTTTCCTCGACCGCCTCGCTTTACTCCGCCGACCTCACGCAGGACATCCAGCAGGTGAAATTCAGCGAGGATGGCTGCACCAACAGCTCGACGCGTCGCTACGAGGCCCGCGTCGATCAGACCTACATCGATCTGCAGAACTGCCTGTCAGGTGCAATCCCAGTGCCAGACCCCACTCCAGCCACTACCACAACCACAACAGCAGCTCCCGCCACCTCAGATAGTACATGGATCCCAAAAACAACAGATAGGACAACTACGCAGGAAGATATTAGCTCTTCTTGGTACCACCAAGCGACCGCAAAAGATGATGGCACTGGCACTAGTAGCTCCGGCAAGAATCATGGATTGGCATCGAAAATCGGCGACATTATCAAGCATATTGTCTAAATAAAAAATTATAAATACAAAATATAAATGCATTTGGATGTAGTTACTTAGAGAGTACTAGATACATGTAGATGTAATTACAGATGTAGATGTAGATGCCACAAGCAACCACACAGAGTGCATCTGCTTGGATATAGTTACTTACAGAGCAGTAGTAGTAGTAGACACATGTAGATGTAATTTCAGATGTAGATGTAGATGTAGATGCCACAAGCAACTACACAGAGTACATCTGCTACTTTAGAAAGCGATGGATGTCAATGAATTAAGATGAACGTTTGGATAGGTTTCATTGGTCGACTATCGGTCTATCCACATGTGTCTCTCTCTGACATTGAGACCCATAATAAAGATATGGATACCAGAGATTTACTGTAATTGGCATTTCATTGGCAGTGCAGTGCCGTGCACAAAGTGTGTATCCGACAGGCAGGGCAGGTGTATTTCAGTGACGAACACAAACAAGAAACTTAACTCTATGGCAACTTACTTAATTAACGGCCTCTGATCGAGGTGGGAAACGGAGTAGGCAGCCAGCCAGCCAGCCAGCCAGCCAGCCAGATGCGATGCAAATAAAACTTTTTGCATTTGCTGTCAGTCCAAGTTTATCAAAGATCCAGAGGCGGACCGGAGGTAGATACATAGATAGACGCAGTGAGTGAGAGCAAAGAAAACATGCAAATCAGCTAGGAAAAACTTTCCCAGAAGGACAAACAAAAATAGAAAAAAATATGAAAGAAAGAAAAGCTAGCTGAACGAAGAACGATGGCTTAGACACCCTTTCAGATGAATCGTTTCAATGTGACATCTGAGGTCGACTTAGTATATATTAGAAACGGCTCTGGCTTGGACTAAGTTTCATCCGAGGGACACATAGGAAAAGAAGAATCTCCTTCTTCAAAATGCTGGTCAAAAGTGTAATACCCTCTGCACAATAGGGTGCAGAAGGGAAACCAGAAGGGTAACCTTAAGGTAACGTTGACAGTTAAGTAAACAGAAGAAGCAGTTTCCTTGCGGTGCTTTTCATTCAATTTTAATTGCATTCGTTGTTGTTGTTGTTTGTTGTGCCGCCTGTGGCGGTGTTGTCGCTGCAATTAAAACAAATTAGAAACGTTATAAACACTCACATACGCGTGCACGTGGTAACGGGAAAATTAACGTTAACACATGACAGGAGGCGGAGGGAGAGAGATTTCTGTTTGCCAAAACCAAGCCAATAGCTTGATAGGCATCCCTGGCCCCCTCTCCATCTTGGCCACGTTGCGCTTTTCTCCATGGCCAGGTTGTATCTGTGGGAGACTGTGCGTACATTGTGCAATGCACTTCGGCAAAGATACATGGCAAGACGCACGCATACAAAGAACGCAATTAAGATATGCAAATTAGAAGTCGGTGTCTTCTGGTCCGCCTGGTCCTTGTGCTGCTGCTGCTGCAGCTGCTGCTGCTGTTGAATGCAATTTCCAGGGAATTTGATAATTATGCAGAGGCATGCGATGAGAACAGCTACGAGCACGTGTGCAACAAGCCTGAGTTGGTCAAATATTTATGTATGTATCCGAGAGACTTTGGCTTTTGTTGTGCAATAATAAAATAAGACTCAAGTGATAAGTGAGTCATTGTCGGGGCATACGTATTTTTCCCCATTTAGTTGTCATTGCTGTAATTGACCAACCGACAAGGGCCTGCGATAAGGCTCAAGGGGACACTGATTGGGGATTCACTGAGTAAACACAATTACTGCTGTTGGCATTTGTCAAAACTGGGAATATTGTTATTCTTCGATTCAATGGAAATTAATCAAACATTAGAGTGGAGAATCTATACAATTTAAGTCCATAAAATGCTGATAAGCACGCAAACTCTATTGATATCCGACTCTTCTAGAAAGCTAACAACCACATGAATCTAACATAATTCTTTAAACCTTTCTGATCATAGAATTTATGTGAAAGTAGTGGAATGCGGCCACTGAAGGACGACCGTTAACAGCAGAAACAGAAGTAGCAAGCAAGTAAGAGATTAACAAAGTAACAAAAAACAGACAAGTAACAGCAGATAAGCAGTCACAGAGCACATAACAGCAGATAACAGATCAACAGCAGAACAGCATAAAACAGAAGAAGCAGCATTAACAGAGTGTAACAAAAGTAGAGCAGAGTAACAGCAGCACATAACAGCAGTAAACAGTAACGAGTAAACAACAGTGACAACAGCAGTAAAGTAAAAGATCAGCAAAGTAAGATACACAGTCAAATAACTATAATCAGCATTAACAGCAGTAATAATAAATACACAATAAATCCGTCAGCGTTACGAAACATATTTTTGTAATTTTTTGTATTTTACAATTTCTATTGGAAATAAAAATTTCATATTATAATGTCATTCGACTTAGCTATCATGTTGTCTTGTTTTCCTGGAAACCATTACTGTTGTTTTTAAGTATTTTTGATGTGATTCTAGCGTTTACTCAATTGATATTCAATAAAATGAATACTCGATATGGCACGTTTGCATTCGATTAGTCACTATTCAAATCATCAGTTTATTGTATCGCAGATTTCTATCGTTTCAGAGAATATATCGTGGATCTCAAACTAAGAATGTCCTGAATTGCTTAAATTTCGGAACTGGCTAATGACTCTGTATAATACAGACAACGATTGAGTGGCAAATATCGATTTTGATCGAAACGTATTCAAATGGCAGTGCAGCTATCTGTAAGCAGATTTCAATCGTTTGGGAATGGTAGAAAGCAGAAATGCCCTCTGAATTGCCTATTGCCGGAACTGTGACATTGATCGAGTGGGAGTGAAAACGATGTCATACAACCAGAGCTGGTCAGATGCGGATGACATGAAGGCCAGAACGATTATTGCTAGATTGAAGGGGCTGAAGAGCAGTTATAAAACGTATAGGCGATAACGGCTGAGTCTTGGAGATAGCTCGGTGATCATGTAGGCAATACTGCAAAGCACGATGCTAAATAACAACGAACTGTTCGGCACAATTTTATGTTCGATATTGAGCATGACAACAAGCTATAAATACAAGCCAGTATGGGAACTGCAAGACGAATCAGCTGAAGTGAGCCGATCGAAAACGAAATATGATAATTTCTATATCTTACGAATTCCAAGTGGGTTTCTGACATGAGTGGCAGGTCTATTACGATCGTGATTTCGCAGAGCATAGAAGTCGTGATGCAGTCTCGTGATGTCACACGCCTATAACTGGCTGCAATATACATGGGAGATAACAGAATTCGTACGGAAAAATATACGATAACTGCAATGAGGTCAGTGGCCTCAATTGAACGTATCAATGGAGCACAATCTGCAGCTAAGCGTCCTTAACGATACTGAAGCGCAGTTGCAGCCAATGATGCAAAAAGCACGAATTTCACGGGACCGCCAATGCTAAGTTGAAGCGCATCCACAAAAACCAAGAGCACATCGATGTTTATCTGTACGCTTGCATGTGATTTCACGATAAGAAGTGGCAGTATCAATATCCGATGAGACGTCCTGCAAATCGGAGACTACGCCAGATAGTGTGATACGATTGCTACGAACAAACGAGCAATCATGCGAGACTCTATGCAGATCTACGAGGTATGGTCCCTGATGTTCCGAGTGCTCCTATAGCTCAACAGAGGGACTGCACGCCACTGACATGGCGGTCCAGAGTCGTCTACGAGAATTCCTACTGAGTACGCAACAGATGTCTACAGTCTCTCGAGTCTACTGAGTCGTCAACAAGAGTGACAGAGCGTCACGAGTCGTCACTGATGACAAGATCGTACTAACATGAGTGTCATACAGAGTCGTGAGTCACAAGATCGCCGAGATCGTCTACAGAGTCGTCACAAGCGTCACAGAGTGCGTCTCAGAGATCGATACCACAGTCGCCAGAGCGTAACACAGAGGACAGCCACTGATCATCTGACTGCAGTCGATCAAGTGCGCCAAGAGAGTTCTACGAGTCTCCAACGTAACGAGACCTGTGCAAACAGGAGTCGACCGCCTAGAACAAGGCATTGAATCATCGCATCAAGCAGTCAACAGGGAGAGCAACGAATAACAGAATCTTGAACATATCAGAATCTACAAGCGTGTATCATAACGCCAGCATGCTTCGATGCTTTCCAACTACAACAGAGTGCAGACTACGACCACCTGACATCCGCTGCCTGGTTTCGAGATAGATATTCTGACGGAAGTCCTTTACTTGAGTGGGCCCGTCAACTAGAGTCGTCTGACAGGCAGTCGTCGTACGGCAGAGTCGTCCTACTTGAGTTTCGTCAACAGAGTCGTCCACTGAGTGCGTCTGACAGATCGATCTACGGAGTCTGGTCAACATGAGTCGTCTACAGAGTCGTCCACTGAGTCGTCTACAGAGTCGTCTACAGAGTCGTCTACAGAGTCGTCTACAGAGTCGTCCACTGAGTCGTCAACAGAGTCGTCTACAGAGTCGTCCACTGAGTCGTCTACAGAGTCGTCTACAGAGTCGTCCACAGAGAGTTCTACAGAGTCTTCAACAGAGGCGTCATCGACTGCCGATCCTTCGGAGGACAACAAGGAGTCGCCGCCTGAGGAGGACTTGAATCATCTGATCAGCAAGATCGAAAGGGAGAGCAACGGAGACGTGAAACAGATCTTGAACAATATCCAGAAGTGGCTCAAGCGGTTCTAAGCCTTTAGATGCTTCAACTTTCAATTTAAAAGCCTACAATAAAAGATGCTTTTGTACATATATATCTTGTATCTAAACTATTTATTGAAAAAAAATATCTAAAAAACAAGATTATCTGATTATTCTATTGCTATGAGTTTTAGGGGAATCCCAGAGTTTTTTTTTAGACTTTTCAAATGTCACTTTGATATCGTTTATAGCCTTGGATGGTGGGTTCCATAAGAGGCCACCTGATGATTCATTGCTATAAAAGAAAAGAGTAATCGAGTTTTATAGTGTTATCTGGCAAGTCCTCGATAAAGTCTTAACTATAGCGTGACCACCGCCACTACTCGTGAGTGGCATTCGTGGCTGGTCACTATGAGACGAGGCAATTAAAAATGGCCTAAAGATAAGAATTTCCCATGTCAAACACTGAAAAAATAACTTTTAAATCAAAGAACATATTCTGGGACGGGAGCACTGGTCGTTTATTCTAAAAGGAGCAATAAAATCAAGGATTATCTTAATGTTCAGATAATGTTATCTTTATGTGTGAAATTTGACAACTCTTAGAACGCAGGTATTTCCCGCAGTGCAAGAACTATTGGTAGACCATGAGACAATCGATATTTCGGTGCTGTTTAGTCAGAAAATAACTTATTAAAAACCAAATCGGAGGGAATCTCGGCCACGATGTGAAGTACAAGATAATAAGTTAATTAGCTTTTAATCAGGCGGTAATAAGAGTTTCGAGCGCTATTTCCATTCGACCACAAAATCTGATAATTGCGGGCTATAAAAATCACAAGTTCACCCGAGGGGCTTCCAGTAATACTCCTAGTTCCGCCATTCGCGCATACGTTAACTCCCAAGGATCGCACGCATTTCCAGCCATGAAGGTTACCCTCGCCCTGTGCCTCCTGCTGGCCGCCAGCTGTACCGCTCTCCTGCCCAAGCACCCGGCGGATCTCGCGTCCATGCTGTCCCATCAGCAGTTCGCCATGCGCCGCATGGTCTCCACCTTCGACGCCCGCGCGCCCGATGATTCCACGCTGGTCAACGACTGCTTCAACACCTACCTGGACGACCAGAGAGACGTCATCGTCAGCTACAACCAGCAGTACAACGGATGCATCAACACCGCCCAGGCCTCCAGGGAGGTCCTGACCGCCGAGAGCGCCTCAGAGCGCCAGAACCTCCTCGACCGCACCAACGCCATGTGCACGGACCTCACCAGCTGCGACAACGAAGTCGATGGCCTGAAGTTCTTCGAGTGCTACCGCGACTCCGTACGTATAGCTTGAAGATTTCCTCCTGCAAGGAATCCCATCTAACCCGACCACATCTCAGTCCTCCGCAAGCTACAAGACCATGTTCACCCTGAACAGTGACTCCAGCCTGGACTTCAACCGGATCAGCGCCAGCTACAGCGTCATCGAGACCGACCTGACCGACTGCGTGGACACCGCCCGAGTGACCTATGCCCACGATATGGATTCTTGCGATGAACACCTCACTGTTTGCTTAGCCGGAGGTGCTCCCGTGACCGATGCTCCTTCGACTGCTGCACCTATCACGGATGCTCCATCCACTGCTGCTCCAGTGACCGATGCTCCTTCGACTGCTGCTCCAGTGACCGATGCTCCCTCGACTGCTGCTCCTGTGACCGATGCTCCATCCACTGCTGCTCCAGTGACCGATGCCCCTTCGACTGCTGCTCCAGTGACCGATGCCCCTTCGACCGCTGCGCCCGTAACAGATGCACCTTCGACTGCTGCTCCAGTGACGGATGCTCCTTCCACTGCTGCTCCCGTAACGGATGCTCCTTCGACTGCTGCTCCCGTGACCGATGCTCCTTCCACTGCTGCTCCGTGACCGATGCTCCTTCGACTGCTGCTCCAGTAACCGATGCTCCTTCGACTGCTGCACCCGTAACGGATGCTCCTTCCACCGCTGCACCCGTAACCGATGCTCCTTCCACCGCTGCACCCGTAACCGATGCTCCTTCGACCGCTGCACCCGTAACGGATGCTCCTTCGACTGCTGCTCCAGCGACTGATGCTCCCTCGACGGAGGCTCCAATCAGCACCGCCTCTCCCACGAACGCTCCAGTCACCGAAGAGTCCCCGAACGCACCAGAGGAGGATCTTGAGAAGGCCTTGCCCCAGGCTCACAGGGCGTCTTGGCGCCTCCTCAAGCGCTTCTTTTAGATTGTGATCTGCCTCAACGATTTCATTCCTAATTTATTTATTGCGCCCATGGGGAAACTAAAGGCAAGAACATGGCCTAAATAAAGCTGTTGCTAAAGTGTAGAATACTTTTCAGTCCGCTTCGAAATTGCCGTCATATTATCTTTACGACTTATCTTGAGAAATTCGGCCAATCGAAGTAGATAAGGGCCACAGAGGGCTACTGGTTGCCAGTACGGCAAAAAGATTGGATTAGTCAGGTACGAGCTATAGAACAACACTTGATTGCAAGTGAGAATGTCAGCGGAGAGATAAGGAAACACCTGAACCTGTCAAATGCTGATACTACACTGTCCGATGATTATATATTGTGTGTTTATGTGTGGTACAGTCCGACCTGGAAATGTAGAACGTTTTAAACATCTCTTTAAAGTAAAGTCTTTAAAGTCTTTAAAGTAAAGTTGAGCACTCTTCAAGTGGTCACTTAGACAAGTTGGACTGTATATTTGATGGCCTTCGTTGGGGCCAATAAAGGGAATGAGGGAATTACGAGGAACTGATCAATTAGACACTTTCCGGCGATACAAGATACCAGCTTGAGTGCGCCGTCGGGGCAGCAGCGACGTCGAGGCGGCATTCGAGATCTGCGGCCGAATGAATTCAGTACGGGAACACGAGCGACGAGGCGAGACCATCTGTCGCCATCTGTGGCTGGCTCTGTTTATGCTGGGCCTTTGGGCGGTGCGGACGCAGGCCCTGGGCCTCGACTGTCTTACCCCCGTGCCGGACAGCACCATCGACGAGTGCCACGACGAGTATCTCGGTGCCTGCGCCAACGCCTCGCTGGCCTTCTCCGATGCCTTCGATCTGTGCGAGCAGACGGCCAACGAGACGGAGCTTGAGCTCTCCATTGACGAGGAGCTGGAGCGACTACAAATCGAGCTGGGCGCCAGCGAAGTGTGCGGCAATCTGCACATCTGTGACACCCTGGAGAGCGATCTCGACTACTTCAAGTGCATCAGCGATAATGTAAGTCGGACGAGTCTAACCCATATCATTCTGTGTCTCTGATCCACAACTACAATGCCGCAGGGGAGTCGCAATCTGAACATTCTCACCGAAATCACCTACAATTCCACCAGTGCCCTTACGCGACTCCAGGAGGAATACGACGATGTGCAGCGCACCTTCATACTCTGCACCTTGGACGCCCAGCGGACCTACATGGAGAACCTGCGCAAGGCCTACACGGAACTCAGCCTGTGCCGAGTCGAAGCGGGCGAATATTTAGATTAAAGAGCACAGATCTGTGTGGTAGATTAGCCCATGCTTTAATGTTCCTCATTCTGCTGCAGGCACTGGTCCAGGTCTCGAAAGACCCGGTCTGTGCCCTCCACATAGCTGTGCTCGGAGCGGTTCGTGCACAAGTAGTGCTCCACATCGATGGTTCCCAATTGCTGGGCCAGGCTGAGGGCATCCTCAGAGGCGTTGTACGAAATGCTGTACACGGTGGCCAGCTGCTGCTTGGACTGCTCGAACAGATTGGCGTCAGATTCAGGCCAAACCTTGCCCTTTGTCTACTCACCATTTTGGCAAAGCAATTGAAGAAGTCCAGGGCCTCGGAGATGCCCAGACAGTGGTCTATAAAGGCACTAATCGCCATGGCAGCTTCCCGAATCTGATTCTGCGCCTCGCCGACATTCGTGTCCACCGTCTGGCGCTCACTCGTGGACTTCTTCAGACAGCTGCTGTAGCTCTTCGACCAGGTGGCACCCTGGTCCTCCAACTGTGGCAGGTAGCGGGCGAAGCATTGCTTGGTGGTGGTCTCATTGGTTTCCATATACGAGAACAGGCTCTCCAGAGTCTTGGGGTGTTCATCTGCTGTCTGCAAGGGAAAAATCCTTTGGTTAACTGGAAAGGACACACGTCTTCAGCCTACCCCCAGCACCAGCAGCACCAGCAGCGGCAGCAGCAGTGTGATAACAGCGGCAGTTTTCATGTCGACTGACAAAAAGTAGCCAAATTTCCACGTAAAGTCACCGAAAGTTGGCCGTGTAATCTGACATTGATGTATGGTTTGTTTATATGCGCGCTTATCATCAGACCGGACCGTCTGCAAATGTCGATTCAGTGTCTCTAAAACTGTGGAAAGTGTGTAGCATACTTGTGTGCGAAAATACCCTTGCTACCCTTGAATTGAGCATTATAAAATTGGCAGGCAGCTGGCAAGGCACGAAAGGGGAGCCTGAAGGACTAAAGTCTCAGAGTGTTTGAAGTGCTTTTCGATTATCAGAGCACGGTTTGATTGAGGTGGAATTCATTACAACACCTTTTAGGGGTTTCTATGCAGATAAAATTGCGTAATTGGATATATTTTACAAAGCCCAAAAGCTGTTGGATTCCGTTGGACAAGTTAAATCGATGATCGACGTTTTATTGTAAGTGTTCCAGTGCTTATCAGTCGTTAACGCTTTCTCGATTTGACCCTGACGGCACGTGAATGGCATCCACTCGATTGAATGCACATGCAAAGCAATTTGGGACTCCGGGTATTACGCATACAACTTAATGCTTCCTAATTGATGGCCGCCCCACGGCAGACTAATTGCGGAGACAGAGCAGAAAAAATTCACGAAAATTCACAAAAATTCACAAAAATTCACATCGAGGCAAACGGATCAATCATCCGCCTCCAGTCGCGACACCAGGCAACACCAAGTATATAAAGCTTTGGAGTTTCCTGGCCGCCACCGACAGTGAAATCAGAACCACCGACCAACATGAAGCTTCTCTGCAGTGTGCTAATCCTCGCCAGCGTGCTCGTGGCCCAAGTAATTCCCGCTCCCTTGCCATTCTCCATTCGGTCTCGGATTTGAGGGCAGTAATGAGTTTCCAATCAATTCGCAGGCCAAGCCGGGAGCCGTGCAGACGCAACTGCAGAGCGCCCTGGACCAGTACCTGGTGCACGCACGGGATTTCGATACCACCATCTCGGCGGACGTGACAACGCAGTGCTTCAACTTGTATCTGCCGATGCTGAACGAGGTGGCCGCCACCTTCTCCAGCTCGTTCAAGGCCTGCGTCACCACCGCCAGCGCAGAGGCGGCCAATCTCACCGCCCAGGCCGCCAAGCAGCAGACGATCTACCAGCAGGAGGTCACCTCCCTCTGCAGCGCCTTCACCACCTGCGACAGCGACAACGACACCAGCACCTTCTTCACCTGCTACGCCAACGCGGTGAGTACCGCGGCCCAGGCCAAGGGCTAGCTGCTTTGCCCGTACTGACTCTATGCTCCGCAGGCCAACAGCGACGTCTCCGTCATCTACGACATTGCCACCAATGCCGCCAGCTCGGCCAGCAGTCTCAGTGAGGGCATGAAGGCTATCCAGGACACGGAATACCAGTGCACCAACACCACCGAGAGCAACTACGTCCGCGACACGGCCGCCACATACGACCTCCTCGACAGTTGCCTCAAGTACGGTGTCCCCACCGTCTCCACTGCCGCGCCCTCCCCCTCCACCAACGGCCCCGTGGCTAGCTCGAGCGGGGCTCCTGACAGTACTGACAGCACTCTTTCTACGGTGACTACGGTTTCCGTGGGCACCCCTGGTACTGTGACCACCCCTAGTACTGTGACCACCCCTAGTACTGTGACCACCCCTGGCACTGAGACCACTGCTGCTGCCGGCACCCCGGCCACAGCCTAGGTCCCAGCCTGATATCCAATAAATGAGCATTCACAAATCGCAGGCGACTATGAATTCGAAAGGTAGCATTCCGCCTGGGGCCACACACAGGTAATCCATAGCCAATATATTGAACACGTTGGTTATAGAAGTACAAGCACAGGCGACAGACATATAGACTCTTACATGAGAAGTTCTGGCTCTTCCTTGTGAGGGTACGCGTACCCCATAGCCAGAATACCCCTAACTATATAGTAGTTGGGGAGGGGGGGGCAACAGTGTAATCGGCACATAAATATTCAATTTGTAAGCCATCTTATCGGACAGCCCGTACATCGCCGATGCTCGTACATTCAATTATCTCTCCATGTGGCTTTGGCTGTTGTTGTGGCTGTTGGCTGTAGCTGTTTGCTGTA
Source organism: Drosophila athabasca (assembly GCA_008121215.1). Taxonomy (NCBI): domain Eukaryota; kingdom Metazoa; phylum Arthropoda; class Insecta; order Diptera; family Drosophilidae; genus Drosophila; species Drosophila athabasca. The sequence continues at coordinate 2,776,249 of VMQQ01000022.1, read as the reverse complement.
GCTGTTAACGCTTTAAAGTGCGCGCACACACAGTAGATTGCAGTCAGTCGAAGTTTGTTCTCGGACCATTAAGCATGAAAGGCCACCAACGTAGTTCCGCTTTGCCAGTTGTCGTCCTCGTGGCTGCCGTGGCCATTGCCGCGCTGTGCGTTCTGTCAGGACTGGATGTAATGAAAATTGAGTAGAACAACAGCCAGTGTACAGGGGAAACTACAATCCTGTAAACGTTTATCCTTTATCAGGCAGCGCCTCTCGACGTGCAGTGCAACTGTGGGCACGCAGGAACACAGCACTCAGCCGACGGCCTTCAGACCCAGACCCAGACCGGTCCCGGCTGCCAGACGCAAACCTCCGAGAATGGCACCCAGAGCCAGAGCCAGAGTGGCAGTGGCAATTCTAGCCAGTCGCAGACCCAATGCTCGGGCTCCGACTGCGCTCCGCTCACGCCCTTCCCCCCGCTGTTCACCATGAAGCCAATGGAGCCCCTCACTTGGAAGCCATTGGAATGGAGGTCACTGCAACCCGTAGTGCCGCAGCAGCCGCCGATGTAGTTTAAGCTCTTCAAATGATTGTCCGATTCAATAAAGGCTGGCGAGTTGAGACGAAGCTCCCCCCTGCCCAGTGTGTGGTCGATTGAGTCCACCCTTCTGACATATCCTGTACTCCAATTGTCCATTCGGTCCAAAAATACTTTCTCTCCGGAGCTAGGCCTGCCCCAAATCCATTTTCAGGTTGCTCTTGACAGTCGGCCACCTCTGGAGTGGAGTGTGAGACTCTCCGCATCGAAGTTTCTGTGCGAGATTAGAAAAAGCCAGGTAATATTCTGATTCTAATTGCTACTCAAGTGAGTTGGAATACCATTTCGAGTGGCCACTGTAAATCAGAGCCCCATTGGGCTGGAACAGTAAATCTCTCCAACTAGCGACCGATTATAGATAGCAAAGCATTTACTGATATGAACAAATAGGTGTGAACTGATACTATGCTAAGTGTGTAATTATTTTAAAGAGTAGATAAGGCATAGGCCTATGCGACAGGTGGTGGTCTGTCCTCTGTACTAAAGGAAGGGCATTCGAATTCGTACGGGACATTCCAAAGACAGTGATGAATAATCACGCTAATTTTTGAACAATTAAAACCCACAAAAACTCCCCATTAACTTTGCTTGAAGTTTCCTCTATCATTGCCATCATCATCGACTAAGAACGAAGAAAAAAATTACTCTGGTAACTTTTTGATTGAGTATTACTCCAGATGGATTTTATTTATCTCGAACTGCAGCCATGATTTCGCTCAGTTTGGGGAACTTTTGCTCGCCATTTACCCAAATGAGATTGACAGTCGGGCTGCATCGGAGGAGGACGATGATGAATGCTGCCCCGAAATGCTGTCTTGTCTGTGGTTAATGCAGTTTTTTTTGTTTTCTTACCAGATAAAACTTTTGTAATGCGCCCAAACTTTTACCCGACTGTGGCAGCCCCATTGTAGCACCTCAGCGCACCGCGGCCGTAGGCAACGGGTGCAAGTAATTGTGGCAAAAGGCGCCACAATAATCAACGGCAGCAGGAGAGGATATCGTCAACGCTTGATGTTGATGTTGCCCCGAACTGTTCCGCGCACTGCCGCCAGCTGGCTTTTAACTCATTTTCTGATTAAAATCTTGGCCATTAAGCGTGCAAGCTCAAATCGGGCTAAACTTTTTTAATGGCACTGACAATAGTCGCTCCAGCCCCCCCCTCACACCCCACTGTAGCTCCCAATCCACAATCCCCCAATCCACAATCCGTGCAATCTGCAGTGCCGCCGCAAAAAGGACGCGCGAAAATTGGCGCCTGCAACGAACGACGACGACGATGGTCACGACATGGCGCAGAATTCGGTGTAAAATTAAATTAAAACTGCCAGCGCAGCAGCAGATGGAGCCGAGGCGGGGCAGGGGGCGGGGGGAGATTGCGAAAATATTTGCGAGCCTTTAAGGAGAAGGCCAGATGGGCTGATAGTGGAAAACAGCATGAGGAAAACCCTGGTGAAGGAGGAGCTGGTGGAGCTGGAGAACTCTCAGCGCCAGCTGTCAGCGGCTGCCAGGCCAACGATGTCAATTAGTTTTTGAAGCGAATCTGACCTCCGTCTCCCAGCCATCCAGGCCATCCTTGTCCTTTCACCCCACTCAAGTTGGCTTTAAGTTAATTGCAGAAGATTTCACTTTGCTCTTGCCATTCTTACATCCGTTTCCCCCTGCTTCTGCTCTCCACTTCATGCAGCCACCCGACCAGCCGCCGCCACCACCGACATTTTTAATCAAGTTAAAAGTTATTTTTAAATGGAGTACGAACGAATTATGCAAGTGCAATGCAAACATCACAAAGGTCCTGTCGCTGTCACAGGATCTGCATATGTATCTGCATCTGAATCTGCATGTGTATCTGCATCTACGTCTGGCTGCCCTGCATACAAAGTATTTATCATCAAATTATTTCGTGCGGCATTCGTGACCAGCACATTCCGCCATTCCAGTTGCAGTTGCAGTTGCACTTCCAGTAGCCTTTCCTCATTAATATACAGAAATATGTATGATTGCTCGTGCCTTTTTATGGTCTGTGGGATTATTGTTTTCAACCGTTTTCATCCGACTTAAATTCAATGAAATGCTGACATTTTTTCCGAGTTGATTTAATTAATTACATATCAATGAGAGGAGGGGGAGGTTGTGCAGGAATTCATTTATCAGTTAAGGCACCAAGCTGTTAATTAAGCGAGCGATGGGACAACTAATCGAATGAATGGTCCATAGACGGAGATTGAGTTGCAGATGCAAAGGATTGCACTTTCAATGGAAAGTCGAGTCTTTGAAGAGCTTGTTTAGAAATTAAATAAATGCCTTTCAGGGTATTGCATAATTTCATTACCGTTATTTACGTTTTACCTTTGGTTTCACGCGCCTGCTCTTTCTTTCTTTTCCACCACCTGCGGCAATTCATTTGTCATTTTGTTGGCTTCTTTTCGTATATTTTTAACAAATTATCTGTGGCAGCAAGCAGCACACACACACAGATACAGCCTGAAGCACTCACCTACGATGAGGGCGTTGCTATTTCGGGTGCTTTACACCTGGAAAGCCTTTGATTGATGATACGAGCCATTGATAGGGGGGGCCACCCGACCACCTCAGACAACAGCACAGCCACAGTCACACCCACACCCGCCCCGAAGCCCATTCTCCACAGCTAATTGGCGGCCAAGTAGCTGCCGTTTAAAAATATTTTAGCAAAATATGCTTGTATAGTTTTTTGGGGGGGTTTATGCTTAAGCATTTGGCTAATTATGCTCTCAAAGTGAAGCTAACAGAACCATGGAATAGCGTTAAGTTCCAGGCTGGTCTGCTCCGGTCTGGTCTGGTCTGCTCCGGTCTCGTCCGAGCTAATTAGAGCAGCCAAACGTTAATTGCAATTTAGAATGACTCCCCCGGGGCATGGGAGGGGGAAGGGGGTGGTCAGAGGACCAGTGGGTGGGTGGTGGCAAATAGTTGTGCGGCACGTTACATAGATGTCGCATCAACTCCTTCAGCTGTTGCTGCTGTCGCCGCTGCTGCTGCTGCTGCTGGCGTTGTCACGTTTTTGGTGGCTGCTTTTTCGTATGACTCCATTGCGAGCGATGCCAGATGCCACAGATGTTGCACTTGCCACACGATTTGCAGTTACGTGCGAGAGGGAGAGCGAGACGAAGAGAACTGCGATGCACTGTAACCGAATCTTGTCTGAACCGAAAATCTTCTAATTTTCTACTGCAGTGATTTCGCATGCATAGAGAGTGCAAGCCTCAGCACGGGCATGGGTCAGGGGCAGGGGCACAGGGATAGAGTCTCACTGATTTATGCGCATCAATAAGTTTCCCGAGTTGCCGATACTTATGCGAAATGTGCCGCAATGAGACGTGGCTCCAGCCGGGGCACGTTCGCCTGCAGTGGCAGTGGCAGCGACTCCCAGCTGCTGAAATAATGATTTGCATTTCGATTTGGGTTTTGGCTTGGACCAGCGGGCGAGCGAGAGGATGGAATAACGCAACACAGTCCTAGGGACTAATGAGAATAACCCCCACATCCCCCCCCCCCCCCCCCACTCCCCTCTGGTGCTTATCGTCTCGCTTGGGGTAGGGAGCGGATGGAAAAGCCAAAGGCCCAGCCAAATAATTCATTTTCGCTGCTTTGTTTGTTGGCCACGTTTATGGCCGCCGCTTATCTTAATGGGTCAAAGGTTATGGCCAGCCTTGAGATGAGACAGTCCGCCAAACTTCCGTTGCCCCAACCACCAACCACTGAGCACTGACCACCACCAGAATCGGCTTTACTTCTGCATTCAAGCAGCGCTCTGCGGGCGGTCCAAGGAGCAGCCCAGCCCAGCCCAGCCAGAGATTAGGCGTGTTTATAAATAGATTTATGGATCGTCGGTGGGAGAACCTTTTAGCCCCCAGCCACAGCCGCAGCCACTGGCACAGCTCGATATGGCAATAAACAGGCCATAGAGCCACTGCAACTACATGAGCGGCATTTAATTAGGACGAAACCAAGAAATCTGTATTCGTATGCCGACTAAGCGATACTTGGGAATCACCAAGGAAAATCCACTTGGTTTAATAATTATTGGACAAGAATGAACACGAACTGCGAGATAGACAGGGACAAGCATATACATATATGTATTTGGGATTGTGAAACCCTTCCCTTCCCCTCCTTCTACTACTACTACTACTACTACGGCACCGCATAACGAGTATAATTACGTTATTTTCGACTGTCTGCTCTCTTGAGGCTAGGCACTCAGCCTCATACATAAAGCCTCTCACACAGCCTCTCGACTCGACTCAACTCAACTCATTTGCCAAATGAAGCATGCACCACTTAAATTTTCATTAGACTGTTTTCCGTATGCCAACCTGGCGTGGCTTGCATGTGCTCCAGCTGCTCCTTCTGCTGCTCCTTCTGCTGCTCCTTCTTCTACTCCTAAGTCGAAACAGAACCGCAGTGTGTGCGCACTTTGTCTTAATGATGTTAAAGTGAATTTAAACTTACGTGATTTTTACGTGAGCGCCAGTAATTGGTGCTGCACTGGCACATAGTACAGTCATGACCCGCAAAAAGGTGAAGCCATTGCAGTTTTCCGATGAACTGTAAGAAAACTGAACTGGAAATAGTTTGTGATTGTAAATATTTGGAGGCAGTAGAAGTCAGAAGTTTTTCAGAGTGTATGCATGGGGTTGCCTCTCTCCGCCCTGAGCTGCAGCTGGAGCTGGAGCTGTGAGTCATATCTCTGATATGGTGTCATCATTCAGCGAGCGGCGGAGATTTCTGGTGAGCAGCCAGGAGCCATGAGCCAGGAGCCAGGAGCCTGTGTGGCACATGTGCTCACGTATTGGCCATAAATATTAGGGTTAAGGGCGGGCATCGCCAGGCGGGCTGGCTGGCATATTGGCAATGCCAGAGCGAAATCAAACCATAAATTTAACACGTTTCAGCGTTTGCAGGCGGGCAGTGACAAAGACACAGACACCGACAGAGGGGTAGGGGGAGGGAAGACAGTCGCCGAGTGCACACACATTTATTGCGTTACGTTACGTATACGCAACAATGTCTGTCGCCGCGTTAACTGCCAGCCACGTCGCGGCTAAAGCCACGTGCCAGCTGATGCCGTTACTCCTGGAGAGGCATTTAATTTGCAGAAACATCCTGCGAGGCAGGACCCCACCCCACCCCACCCCATCCGACTGCTATTTAGCCAGGTTAAGGGGGTGCGCTGACCAAATCGAAGAGCCATTTCCCATTCGGATAAGCCGCAGAACCAGAACCAGCATTCAGGACCAGCATTCATTGGCAGCCTGTCAGTGCCTGGCTGTTCCTGCTGCTGCTTCTGCTGCTGCTGCTGGTGATGCAGGTCCCCGATTCTGTCAAGCCTCCGGCCTCCTGGCTGCCACATGCCTGACTGCCTCTGCTTCCTGTTGCTCCGAGGGCAGCTTCGATGGCAGCCAATGCGCTTAGCGCCCATGCGAGTGTGGGTGGGTGGTTGGGTGGTTGGGTGGCTATATGTGGGTTAATTTCGTTTCACTCGGGTTAAACACACACACTTAGCGGCGTAGCCACCAGAGATGGAGAGCGAGAGGGGGAGAGGGGGAGAGAGGGAGTAGTGGGTGGGAGTCAGTTTAATCATGGCATCGCACTTCGAAAGGGATTTCGAAAGCTTAAAATCGGATTTGCCACGCCCAAGCGACGCCCAACCGAGCTTATCGAATTGTTCTCATTATCGTTCAGATTTTAGTGGGCCAAGGAAATTAATTTCGTGAGTAAACCTGTGTAGAGGATATAGGCACCTGACATGTAATTACTAAGCCAGCCAGCCAGCTAAGGCATGTGGCATGTAGCATGTGGCTTGTGGCATCCATAATCATCATCAAGGATGCCTGTGTCTGGCCATGCACAGGACTTGTACTTAGGAGTACTCTCATGTAAGTATATTGAAGTGTTTGTTGGTTTTCCGCTTTATCGTCTTGGCTTTGGCTTGAAATTTCCCGCCAACAACTGTAAGCAATCTCGTTAATTTCCCAGCCAAGCCCTCAGAATTATTCGAGTCCATACATTTATGTTAAGCCATACATTATGATGGTTTCATTTCGGTTGTCGATGAAATGGTTTTGACAACAAGCGGATTTCGTGGGATCAAATCCAGCTCAGAGGCCCCAGCACACATGTTTCCCCCGCTCTTGGGGTCCTTTGTCCTTTGCTGGTTAGTCTAACCAAATATTGCCATTATTATAACGAGTATTGGGACATTGACAGTTTGGTTCGGTTTGGTATTTTGTGGAACTTTCACTTTGGCACAAAATCAAAACAAATTACCACGATCAACAACAATTGTCATTCGTTATCCTATTAACGCCGAGAGAGACTGCGGCAGCAATCCGTATACGGCTACGGCTACGGCTACGGAATCGGGCAATGAATTATGGACAAAGGCCAATGCCAGGCCTCTGCCGTACATTAATGCCGGACCGGACAAGAATTTCCAAGTAATAAAGCAATAAATGCCAAAGACGAGGCTTGAGTCGAAGAAAAACTTTCCAGCCACAAAATGTACTCCCCAAATAGCTGCTTCCCCTCTCCCCTCCTCTTCATGGTTGTGTGTCTGTGATAAATTCCTGACAAATTGATATAAGTAGAAATTATGTACGAGCAGAGCCAGATAATGGTCTGTGGTGGGCCAACAGATGCCAGGAAATGCCTATGCAACCGATATGTATGGAAAATATGTTGCACTGCCGCCAGTTAGGGGAGGGGGAAGCCCCTAGCGGAAATAACATTTATGTAAATCATCATACAGGTAGAGATTTTCGGTATATTGTTTATATTGTCTTCTTGGAAATATCATTAAATTTCATTTAATTCTTAATTGAATTTCCAAAACACTTCGGTGACTAATATATCAACTATATATATCAAACGATAAATACTAAAATTAGAAATTGTTTAAACAAAGATTCGCATGGAATATGCTCCATTTTGTTTGCAGAAAACTCTCGTTAGTGTTTGTGGATTTCGATTATTTAATGATTCATTTATTTGCCATTTCCCAACCTCAATTGCCACTGATGCAGTTGTAGCAGTGTGGTTATGGCTCATCTTTTGTGTGGCTCGGCAGCCATTACAATTTTAATGGACTCTCGCAGGGCGATAAGAAGTTGATATTGCTGCCCAGAGAGAGAGAGAGAGAGAGAGAGAGAGCAAACATTAGGGGCAAGCACCTATGCAAATGTCGTATCGAAAGCATAAAAGCAAACAGTCTGATTAACAAATAGCACAAACAGCGACACAGACACCGACACGGACACCGAACGGATATGCAAATATGCCAAGCGGAAGTATTATCCTTGGAGACAGGAAACAACAGTGGCCACAGCAGCAGCAGCAGCATCACCAGCAGCAGCAGGATGTTGCATAAACGGATTGAAATGGCAATGGGATTGAGAGAAAGTGTGAAGCCATAAAAGTTGCATGCCACAAAAACTACTCAGCGCCAAGGACCACAGACGAGAGGCAGGGATAGACACACACACACACACACACACTCACAATGTCTAATGCGAATGAATATTACGGATATTCACATTGAAGTATATCCATAATTGCGGCTCAATGGCACTCGAATGGCAATCGCTTGAATCACAGATGATTACAGAGAGAGGAGGCACTATAGCGAGCGAAAGGGAGAGAGATAGAGAGCAAGTGAAAGATGTGTCCGATGATGCATGAATATTTGAAGAACTTTGCCAGGTCACTTGAGCACTCAAGTCGGCATCACAGTCGCACACAGAAAGCGAGTGTTTGATTTGATTGATTGTGGATACATACGTCTTGACCCATGTCCTGGAAATGTATTCATTTCGAGAAGTCCCTCGGGGGACTGCATCTTGATTTATATCGTCTAGACTGGAATTGGAGGCTGGAATTTATTTATAATTCCTTTCTGCTGAATAAATGCATATTTACATGCCGTTTGGTCAGCAAAGTCACTTGTCAACGAACTCGCAATGAACTCCAGTAAGCCATTCACGCCTGACCATATGGTCTCAGTCATCATCCCAGATTAGGGCCTGGAAAACTTTCAGACAAAGTATTTTAATTGGAACAACTTTTAGGGCTTCCATCAGATAGAAAAGGGTCAAGCATTTCCAAATAAACTAGCTGCTAATTTACTTTGAAGGGAGAGAAGTCAAACAAACAAACACACGACCGAACTACCTGTAGTTATTTACCGACTGGCCCGCTGGCTATATCCCGCTGATCTTTGTCCCAACCCCAAGCCTGGAACTGGTTCCAGGCTGCTCTCGGGCTGAGAGCGAGGTGCTAACCCTTGGCAATTTATGTGTTTCATTATTAAACTTTGCCACCTGCCGCATATTTAGCAACAACAATGGGGCAAGGCAGGCAGGCAGGCAGCCGGGCAACGGCCAACGGCCAACGGCTCCTCCACACACACTTGGCGCAATTTATTGGCCAAACACCTCGGCTCTGCCACTCTACAAATGACTGCCAGGCAGGAGGTGGGTCCAAAGCTAAATCCACCATCAACAGGCACCCAGAATGGAGTCTACCTTCGGGGCTGAAGCTTTGGTTACCCTTGTAGATCGAATGCCCTTTAAAAGCATGATAAATGGAAAATATATATAGAGTTCTCCTCGAGCAAAGTTTCAGCCAGAGAGCTAAACAAATGGATGTGCAGAATATCATAATACCCTCTCTCTGTAAGGGTATCCAACTACCAGTCGATGGAGAAACTGAAAACCAATTGAATTGTAGATGCGGGTTAAACACGAAAGCAAACATGGCACAAAACGGGCCTTCAAGCCGGGGACCAAGTAAATAAAAACATCGTAAAGTCAGAGTCGGAGTCAGAGTCCGAGGCGGAATCAGAGTCGGAGTCGGAGTCGGAGGATAGGTGGGGATATCCTTCGTTGGCAGCCTTTTTACACACACGATTGAATGCGCAATTTATGCGGCGTAATTTATGAAAACAAAAACCGGAAACAATATTTCTGTGCGGCCCCCTTCGGGCAGTATAGAGAGCGCTACAGCCGGACCATTATCTGCTGTACACACATACATACACACGTACACACATACATATAAGGTCCTAGGCCAAGTCGTTGTTATTTATGCGAGTGCAGCCTCAGTCTCAGTCTCTCTCTCTCGCTTTTAGCCCTGGATAAACAATAGAAAAGCATTACGGTACGCTGCTGGCTGCCAAAAGGCAAAAATTAAGCGCTTCTGGCTTTGGTCCGGCCACAGGGCGTATGAGTATTCACACTTGCAGGGGGGCAGATGGAGAGGGGCTTCTTTAATTGCGGCATCTATTGCATGCGCATTTGCATTGCTGATTGCAACACCAGGCAGAGCAGATAGAGAGAGAGAGAAACAGAGAGAGAGGGTGAGACTTCTCCATTCCCGCCCCATTCCGTCCGAATCCCAACAAAACTACGAGCATAAACAATTTCCACAAATGGCGGCTAACAAAGTGACGCTTTAGGCCATGGCTATTGTGTGTGTGTGCCAAGTCGCCTTCCGTTTTCCGTTCGTGCCTATCGCCTGCGCCCTTCTTTTCCTTTCTTTTTCTTTCCTTTCTTTGCTTGCCTTTCGTTTTATTATTTTGCAGCCCTTTTAGGGGTTTTCCTGGCCAGAGAAGCATAAAAATCACGCACTCACAAACAAATAAAATGCTGACAGCATATATTTCCGTTTCCGGCTACAGTTTTCAGTTAAACAAATGCCCCACATATGTGGCCCTTTCGCATCCTGCCCACCGAGTCCTCAAGCCCTCAAGCCCCGAGCCCCGTGCGGATGTATTACAATTTGGAAACGCACATTTATGACAAAAGGGATGAGCCACCCCCCATCCCACCCGCATCCCCCAGCCCCCTTTGGCTATTTGTTTAACAGAGTTCGCATTTTTATTTTAATGCTAATTCAGTTGGATCTGGAAGTCGTCGGCTGCACTAAATTAGCAGCTCGAGATCGTAAAATCGAGAGCAAACTAAATCGCACTTCCGCCGGAAGTGGTCTCCATCTGAGCATTCGAGAGAGAGAGAGAGGGAGATAGAGAGAGGAAGAGAAGGAAAGCTTTTCTCTTCACTCTTTTTCGTTTTTATGACAGCTTTACGCTTCGATTTGATTGACGCAAAGTTCTAGGATAAACCAATCCTCAGCATCAGCCTCCCCCTCCCCCTTCCCCTCCCCCTTGGAGACGCAGCTTGTTGTATAATAGTTCGGCTTGCCACAGCGTACAGCTTGGCTTTGGGTAAATAAAGTTAATTAAATTTAAATATTTGTATTTCGAGGCTCGGCCTTTACGGAATTGAAATTTTTTTCTTTCCCGCCTCTCCCGCCCCTACCGCCTCTCTGCCTCTGCCTTTACGGAGTCAATGCGGCGTTAAATTACATTATTGTGTGCTGCTCCTCCGCCAGTTTGAGGTCCTGGCCGCAGCGTGTTGTCCCTGCCATAAACGGACAAAAAAAAAGAAGACTTTTTCGAAAATTTATTACGAAATAATTCATAAAAACGCATGCGAAGCGACGGAGCATTGTCAAGCCGCCAACACGCGGGCGGACACCCAGCGGATGCGCCAGAACGACGGCCAGGTGGGCAATCCGCAGTGACCCACCAGCCACCCACCAAGCCACTAGCCACACATGTGTCTGCTTTGGACAGTCACAAAAAAAAGACCGAAAAGCGAGATCCAGAACCCCTTTGGACTTTCCGACCGAAAGATACCTAATATAACTGTTTTTTATCTTGTAAAACTGTACAAGAAAAACTGAAAACTTTAGATGTCATTGGACAGTAATTGACTGTAGGTATAGATGTAGTACCAACCGGTATTACCATAATACATATACCCTTTCTTCTGCTAGAGTACCAACCGGGTGTAAAAAGAAAAATTGTTAAATTTATATTTATTTTTATGGCCCCCCGACCCCCGCGGCGTTCCGGGTGGTAGTGCCACTGCCATTGCCACACTCCCAGGGCACTTGTGTGTGTGTGTGTGTATGTGTGGCAGCCTCGCCTCGCCTTGCCACTCTTTTATTTTCATCATTCAACATTTTTAGTGAGTTGGCAGCCTTTCAGTTTCGATTCAGTTTCGGGGCGGCCTCTGGGCCCTCTGGCCCTTTCCTCGCGTAAATGTTTGCACTTTTTGTTTGGCATTTTAAAAATATTTTCAGCCTCTTTGTTTCGTTTTTGGGTTCGCTTCAGTTTCAGTTTGAGTTTTTCCATCGCCATCCTTTATGGCATTCCACACCACACAAACACACACAAACACACACATGTGTGGGTATACATTTATATGCAAATGCATGTGTGTGCATGTCAATGTGTGCGTGCATTGGCACAGTTAAACGGTAACGGCCTCTCTTTACGCGGCATTTTTTTGGTTGCCTTTTTTGGGGCCAGCTTTTGGTTTATTGGTCCCTGCGTTTTTCACATTGCCACGAATATTCCACTGCCCCGCCACGCCCCGCCCCTATTTTTGCGGGGATTTTATATTGCGGGTCAGCAAATGTTTGCGGTTTTACTTGTCAATTTCGAAGTGCATTAAATGGCGACGAGCGACGCGGGGAAGGTGTTGGCTGGACTTTATTTTACTCTCTTTTTGTCTCCCTCTGTTTGGGTTTGGTATTGTGGCAGTGCCCCCGGGGGCTGCGCAACTGCTGGCTGTTGCTGCAGCAACGCTGCAACATTGCCATTGCCTGGGAAATATATTGGTAAAGTGTTTGTTGATTTCATTGTGTGGAAAACAGAACCAATAACAGTTATGGTCACGCAATACTGGAGATAAAGCTTACTGGTTCTACTCTGCAGGGTATACCGGGACCCGTGCCACCCATTCGATTAGAATTCTCCCCCCACCCCCTCCTCATTCAATATGACATTCTCAATCCGTTGGCCATAAAGATAATTGTTTTCCCAATTGTTTGACGGTTGCCAGATCAAGGTAGCGCCGAGGCAGAGGCAGCGCCAGAGGCAGAGAGCACTTCGAAATGATTGCAAAATTATACGGAACTCCCCCAGAGTTGTGTTCTCTGTCGGCGGTTGGGTTTATTTAACGCTGTCTAACAATTTACGCGAAACGAGCAAAAAACAACAAATGTACGAAAGCAAAACAAGAACGAAATGTTGCGTCAGTGGGAAAAACGTGCCAAGATCGGCCCCCGCCCCCAAGCCCCCTCCTGCGCCCGGCAAAAATTCAACACTTTGTTAAAATGTCAAATGAAACATGTCATTTATCATGGCCACTCCCACAGAGAGCTGTCTCTCTCCCGCTCTCTCTCTCTCTCTCAAGCTCTTTCTCTGGCTCTGTCTCTGGCTCTGTCTCTGGCTCTGACTCTAGCTCTGGGCCCAGGGCGCTTCATATCTGGTAGTTGGTGGAGTCTAAGGGTATATTAAATACTAGAGAAGAGATATCGAGTGACGACTGCGGGAAGTATGTAAAATTTATAATAGATTTATAAATGATAAATATTATAAATATGAATACCAAGCAACAAATATTCTTGGAATGTACAGGCATTTATTTTGGCATGTGGTGGGTATCTTCTAGTCGTAACGATGCCTAAAGCGGTTTAACTTGCTTCTGGTTGTTCTCTTTGTGTGTGTGTGTGTGTGTGTGTGCGCCTCGAGTGCATATATCCTGTGCGCTCTTATCTGTTTTAACAAGCGTTACATTTCCAGCAAATACGCTTATGCCGGGCGACGCGACTGCTTCTGCGTGTCCCTGCCCCCGCCACTGCCACTGCCCCTGTCCCTGCCCCCCGTGAATGCTGTTTCTGCTTCTGCTTCAGCTATTTCTTGTTTCCTTCCGCTGTCAGCTAGGTGGGGGTGGCGGGGAGGGGAGGGCTCGGGCTGGGGCCTGCCGTTGACATTGCTTAAGTGCGGGGCCAACCTTTTCGCACTCGAGAGCGGCGCTGAAACATTCCCTGTGATAATTTTTGAGAGCCAACTCAAACCGAAACTCAAACTGAAACTGAAATGCGCAGCCAGCCAAGGGCACACCCACACCCACACTCGCATCCACACTGCCCGCTAAAACTACACGTACCTACGGTTACCCCCCCACCTCCCTATGTGGTGGCTGCCTCTGTGGGTGGAGTCGGCGAAAAGGCATTTAAAATTGAAACAAATTGTGAATGATGCAGCAGTGGAAGGGGCACTGCCGCAAGGGGTGCATACGTATGTACATATGTGTTTGCTGAATTTTACTCGAGCTTTGGTGGAGACTCCGTTGGCTGCCCCAACTCCCACTCCCACTCCGACTTCGGCTGGAGCTCTGTTTGCCCTGCTGGTCGATGGCTGTTTGCTTTGCCAGGAGAGGAGAGCTGTGTGTGCTCTGCGGAGGCTACAATAAACTATAACTAAATGTGCATAGCAGACCAGGCCAGGCCAGGGCTAACTATATTCCACTGACCGTCCTACGGATGGATATGCAAGGGTCCGTCAAGTGGCCATTGAAAGTGCTCCAACAATGTCGCAATCCTTGCACACACACACACGTTCATACATCTTTTTCGAAATTCAGTTTCAGCCAATGACGAGGGAATTAGGAGTATTCTTCCAATGGGATAGTAGAAAAGGACTGGCCAGGATAGTGTCCTGATGATGGGTTGTGAGGATAAGCCGGCAGATTAGATTAGGTTAGCAGAGAACACTTTGGTTCAGTTCAGTCCACAATTTGATTATGCCAGGGGGAATCACCTGCATGAGAAGGGGAAAGCAATGAAAGAGAGATTTTCATTCTGGTTTTTAAAAACGTTTACGGTTTTCGGTTTGATTTTATGGTTAATTTATACTAAGATTTATTGTTTTAAAACTTTGCTCCAAGCATCAGAGATAGTTGCAGAAATAAATAGAAAAACTTTATTAATCAGAAGATGCTGCTGCCAGAGGCAGACGTTGCTCATACGCCATGTTGAGCATTTGAAACGCTCCTTGCTGCAAGCGAAAGTACGTGCATATGCACTCGTACGTGTGTGTGTGTGCAGCATAAAATTATGGCACACATTTATCAGCGTTTTAAGCGCTCTGATGACAATCTGCTTGGCTGCAATTTAAATATGCAAATGACAGACGCCAAGGGGGGGAGCAGCGGCCAGAGGAGAGCGCTGAGCGGTGAGCAGTGAGCAGCGAGATGAGATGGAAGATCAGGAAGCGTTCTTCACATTTTTGTGTGTGTGTGTGTGTGTGGCAGTTGCACGCACCACCATCTCTCTGGCTCAGACTCAGACTGTCTCCCCCTGCATCTGTCTGAAGTATGCGCGTCAACGCATTGCCCAGGCACATATTTTAGAGCGCACTTAACTCGTTGGCTTGCGGTAGTCCCCTCCCCTCCACTCCTCTCCACTCCCCTCAGCTCTTGCTCCTTCGGTAGTCGACTCCCGAGGTCTTTTGGCGCGCCTGCTTGTATGCAATAAAAGCGGGCCAAGCAGGCAACAATGCGACTCCGGGGCAGACGAGGCAGTCGAGGCAGTCGAGGCACCAGCTGCCGTCCATCGAATGTATATGTGTGCCATTTGACCTCGTGAACTTTAATTACAAAATGCTCTCTGTCTGAGCTCTGCTCCAGCTCCAGCTCCTACCAACCCCAACCCCAAGCCCATCCACCAGCTTCCATCTCCCACTGTTTCTGGGGAGCAAACTTTGACTCTGTGAGGCCGCATAGAAAATATGTAAATCATAATAAGCGGCCTGCTCGACTGACATCCGCAGCCAGTCTCTGGTTATAGCTCGGTTTCACCATCAGCTCCGCCAGCTCCACTGCCATCTCCGACTCCGGCTGCTGCTGCGGCTACGGCTATGGCTATGGCTATGGCTTTGGTGACTCTGACTGTGGGCCAACCGCAAATTAAAAATTTCTGCACGTCTCCACATAAAAAACTTTTTTGCTCTTCATATTTTTCTTCGTTTTTCTTTCCTCTTTTATACATTTTCTTTCCCGTTTTGCTTCCTTTTTTTATGCTTTCGTTTAGTTTTGCGCTCGTCGGTCGGTTGGCAGCGCTGTCGCCAGTTTATTTCCTTTTATATTGCTTTGCTTTATGCACACACACACACACACATAGCACACGCATACTCAAACTATTACATATGCAATATGTGCCTGCCTGGCACTTCAAAGTTTAGCTTACATTTATTTTGTGAGTGTTTGTGTGTGTGTGTGTGTGTGAGGTTCACTGGAATTGTTGTGCGAATGTGTCTGCCAGAGAGAGAGAGAGAGAGTTCTATTCATTGCGACCCCTTTCGCAACACCCCCCTGGGTGGGTGTGCGTGCAACTGTCCCGACGCGTTGATTGTGTTTGCATATTATACACGCCCTTTTATGTCCTACGGCAATATGAAATTTATTGTCTCCCTCTCCCTGTCCGTATTACAGCTCTCAACCGAGGTTGAGGCAGATTCAGCCTCAGCCTTCAGCCTTCAGTTCTCTCTGCCTGTCCCTGAGTGCGTTATCCGTTGACAGACAGAGCAGCAGAGCAGCAGCAAAGAGCAGGACATTGATTTTAATTCCAGTCGGAAGTTGCATGCCACTTCTTAGCCTTCGTATGCCTCGGCTCCACGACGACAAAAGGCAAGGATATTTTTAATTAAAACAAAGGCGAAACAAAGGACGAACCGGGCCTGCAACAATGAGCTCTCTCGGCCATAAAATGTAAGCCAGACACAGTTAAAGTTAGCCCCAAAGAGGATAACTGGAACGAACACCTAGTTGTTAAATGATGTTTCCGTCATCTATTTATCGTAAGTACCGGATGAACTCAACCACTAAATGCCATCAAAAATCCACTTCATTCACCTGACATAATTCACCTGACATAAATAACCTCCTGTCTGTCTGTCTGTCTGTCCTGTCTGGCAATATGAGCCCTCATGTCACATTAGTTACATTATATGACCATTATGGCTTCCGCTGGGCCAGCGCACAGCTAGCTAGAGTCGGCAATGACTCCATTCCGATGGCCAGACCGCAAACAAAATGCATTCAACTGCATGCACAAATGCCACTCCACGCCAGTCCACTCTAGTCCCCTCGGAGCTCGTGTGGCATGCAACCAACAGAGGGAAAAACTAATGTGCTAAACAAAACATTGCCGAAAACCGATTGCCCTGAAAAAAGAACCAAACACAACATCCCAATTTATGTGCAGCGTGGTTAACATGGCCGAAAGCCCTTTCAATGGCTGGCTCCCTGGCTCCCCAAATTGCTTAGGTGTGCGGATTTTCCAACTGGTTGAATATATGTAATTATATATTCGGCGTGTATATCCCTCTAATTATGCCCCGTATTCGATGATAAATGTGGCTGGATCGGTGCCGGAAACGCGGCGTATACGTAATTCAATCAAGCGCCATTAAATCGGGGTAAACTTTTTTCAATTCTGCCCCAACATTAAGTTTCAATTTATTTCAATCAGCGGGCGCACAGAATCCCATAAAATTGCAGTAAATTCAACAATTTTAAAGTTCAATTACGCAACTTGAATATGCAGATATTTTGCCAGATATAAGTATTACGATTCGATTCCATTCGCATTACTTTCTCGCTATGCAATTGACAATTTAATGGAGTATTCCGCAGCTGGCGGCTGGGACCGCCACCAAAGCCAAGGCATGGCATGGCCCAGCCCCGTTCTGCCCCGCCCTGTCTGTAAGTGTTAACCGCTTACTTAGGCCATTATGCTGGCCGAGAGGCGACATTGTATTAGGCAGGCAAATTTATGGACGCGGCTTTTATGCTTTAAGGACTAGACTCCCGCGTTAATGGGCGCACTTGTAAATTTATGGGACTCGGCCTGCGGTGCCTGGCCAGGAGATAAATACAGACTTGCTTAAAGGACTATTTCATAGTTAGCAACTTGAGCTTCCTGCTAAGTATGTAAGTCCTTACGCACACTCTCGCGCTCTCTCTCTCTCTATTTCTCTCTCTCGGTGGCAGCTGCGTGTGGCATCTCTTGGCGTTTTATGGCTTTCGCACCTTGCTTACATATTTACTATACAAATTACACATTTTATTGCATGCGATTTCAATTCTTTCCAGTTTCTTCGGCACGTGGCAAAAAGGGTTCCTTCGTTTATTGAGAATTAATGGTTTATTTATAACAGGGATGGCCGACCCCCCCATCCCCCTTCCCCAGCATACATATACATATGTAGCATGAGTGTTGCGTGTGCCACAAATTGAACTTCGAATTATGTGCCGCAATTTGGTTGAACTCTGCCTCTGACTCTGCATTGTCTTTGCATTTGCATAACCAAGCGCAAATTGCAGGAGGGCACGAAGGGCAATTTTTTGATTATGGCGCATGTTGCATGTTGCGTGTGGCGTGCGGCATGCGGCGTGTATGATAATTTGACTGCACTTGCTTATGCTGAATGTTTTGTGTTGTTTGTTAAATATGTATGACATGCAAATGAGGCTGGGCTTTTGACTCCAATTAACTCTGATCGATTTAACAAAATGCCAGCCACTTTCGGCTCAAATAATTCGTATTTGCCGTGTTCCGCGGACAACGTTCCGTAATGGAAATCACGTATTTGTAGTCGTCGAAACTAATCCATTGTGATGGCCGTGGCCTTAGTTATTTCCATTATGGAATTATCTAATTAAATTCTGACATGTTTAGGCTCTTCACTCGCAGAGCGGAGCGTATTGTTTTATAAATGGGTTGGAGCCAACATATTTCCTCATTCCCATTCCGCATTAACGGGAATTATGTTACCCATTTATCAAGGGTGTGTTTGCACTTTGAAGAAGCTTGAAGCTTGTTCTGCCACAATCAGTGATTCTTGCCATGGAAATAGAGGTTTAATTGGCTAGTATGGATAGATGACAGCATCTATAACAAATGTGAGAGTATATGTAGAACTATGTAGTACCACATTGTCTTTCTTTCATTTTCTTCTTACTTCCCGCTTTCGATGCCACACACAAAAAGGGATCGAGCGTCGGTCTACACATTTCTAGTGTGGCCGTATATTTGGTATTCTTCTTATATATGTTGCTGTATTGTCTAATAAAGGTGATTACATGGGGCTGCCGTATTGCTTGATAAAGGTGATCCTACCACACAAATATAAGCTTTTAACGACAAATAAACTTGAATAACAACCCGCCCCGCCCATTCCTAGGGTATTGTCGAATTCGTTGCCTAAAAGAATGTTGTTCGGTTTTGGGCTCCCACTTTGGACATGTTTCTTGTTTTGCATAATATCTGTATGCGAAAGTTTTAGTTTTAATTTTATCTGCTGATGGCGTTAGTTGCAGAAATTGTTAGATCTAACCGCATCGCTACTCCCCGCCACATGCATACATATGCAACGCAAATGAAAATTCTAAAAATGGAATTAAAATAAATAAACAACAGTGCAACTCCTACGCGAGTGTGCGGGAATATTTATACATTTGAATGTCTGTCATTAGGCAAATAGTTTGCGGGTAACATGTGTGTGTGTTTATCCACTGTGTGTGTGTGTGCGTGTGTTTGTGTTCGTGGGAAAAAAAACAATTGCCGAAATGCACAAATAAATTGTTAGATCTAAATCAAAGGAATTGTAGCGTGAGCGATTTATTTCCCGCACTCAAATTTCAAATTTCAATTGCTGAATGGTTTAGTTTTAAGGTAATCAAAAGATGCTGATTCCTAATCTAACAGATAGATCTAATTGAATCTGTTTAGTTGCACTCTCAACGTATATTATCGCAAGTCATTAACTGAATATGCTCTTGGATTTCACTTCAAATGGATTCATTCGGCGAATCTTGCCTACCTCTTGGGCGGCTCCTCTGTGAGTGAGTTGGGAAATGGGTCTCCATTTTCTTTTGCCTCTTTCCACCCCTCATTATACTTGTCTGTTTTGATGCTGTTTTCTTGTTGCGCGCTGTGCTACTGTTATTATAATACTTTTATGCCATCGCTTACCGTCCTAGACTGCCACTGCCACTGCCATTTCCACTGGCACAGCCATGGCCCTGGTTGATGTTGCTGTTGACTTAGTCAAGAGCAATTAACATGCAAATAAGGCCTATTAGTTACCCAAACGTCAGCCCTGTCAGCTGTTGTGTCTCCCAACGCCCAATGCCCAACGCCCATGCCACGCCCTGCATCCGCTA
The DNA here is from genome assembly GCA_008121215.1 of Drosophila athabasca. Lineage (NCBI taxonomy): Eukaryota > Metazoa > Arthropoda > Insecta > Diptera > Drosophilidae > Drosophila > Drosophila athabasca. The sequence continues at coordinate 2,756,557 of VMQQ01000022.1, read as the reverse complement.
GGGTCCGTACCTGCTGGTAGCACCTTTTTGCCGCTGTTCTTTTCAAACGCCTGGCCAGACCCCGCCTCGCTTTAATGACTTACTAATTTCGAGCTTGGCATCTACTTTTTCTTGGAGAAAGTCTTTCCCGTCTTCGTCTTGGTGTGTTGGTCGTGGCGGGGGGTGAAGCGACTGTCGTTAAAAATCTTAATTGGCAATTTAACAGACAACACTGCCCCTTCGCTGTAATGCTCATCATTAGGTTTAGTGTTATGCTGTTATCCTGGAAAACTTTTGATTTCCAAAGGGTCAAGTCAATCCTTTGTCTTTAATCTAATCACCACGGCCAACCCTTGCGAATGTGGCCCGAAATTTTTATGAAGTTTCCTTTTGGCCATTGCGCAATTAATGTTAATTGATCACTTCATTTTGGGGCATTTTCATTAAAAGTTTTCCGGTGGGTCAGCACAGGCCAGGCCAAAGCAAAAGTTAAGGCAGCCTCAAATGCGAATGCGGATTCCATCGCATTGTGCGCCTGGCTTGATTTACATTCTAGGAAACCCCCACACTCATTCCCATTCCCAGTCCCAGTCCCATCTCCATTATCCCGTCAGTGGCAGGACCACCAGAAGCCGCATCCATGAAAGTTGAATTAACATGAAAAAATATTGACCCAAACACACAGGAAGGAACACAGGGATGGGATGGATGGAGGAGCGCCCAGGCAGGTGCTGCTGCAATTTATAGCAATGCTGCAGTGCCCTGTGTTCACACACACAGCCTGCAAGTGCAAGTGGGTGCGTGGGTGTGTGCCACACCTACTCGGACATGGGCGGGTACAGTAAGGGGTGTGTGTGTGTGTGTGTGTGTGCTGACAACGAATTCTGAAAGGGTGATGATCCAGGTTGATTTATCTACTAGCACACGGGGGTTAAAAGTTTTCCGCACACCTCCATTGTTTAGCTTGGATTCCCATTGTGTGCTCAACCACTGCAGCCGTTGGGCTCCATTGCAGGGCAGAACTGGGACTGTGAAGAGGTTATGCAAATGTCAGACTGTCCGTTGGACTGCCACTGGCCCTTTCCAGCTATTCAACCTTCTCCAGTGCGAGCCCTCTTGGCGTCTCATGGGTGGTTTTGGGCCTGCCAATAACGTTATTTAATCTATGATTATTTCACGGTCTTGAATGAGAGGCAGGCATGGTTAGATGGGTGGATGGAGAGCCATCTCATTACTGAGCCCTAGCCAGAGATCCCAGCTAATTATGTGGCTTATCTGCTGGCTCGTTGTGCATGCAGCAAGGACTCTCCTATTGACAGGCCAGCCAGCCTTTCCTGCTCACGAATATTTTGCTGACGTCTTCACTCCACTGACATCCATCATTATTCTCCGAGCCGTCTGCGACACGTGGTCCGCAGCTGACTAATAAATCTTAATCAGGCCTGGCCTGGCCCTGCTGCCTGCTCTGCTGCCTGCAGTGGGCGTGTGGTCTGTGTGCCTGTCGCCATTCCCCGCCTAATTTGTGGCCCCCCAACCCATCGATAGCTAACTAACTACTCTTTTCCAATTGGATCTGAGGCGCCTGGGAGTGATAGCTTATCAGCTGCTGCCTCTCTTCGATTGGGCAAACTCTTCTACATTCTGACAAGTATTTCCAAGTACTTTTTTGCATTGATTTATTTGCTATAGCTGTTTGCCGTCACCGAACAGGACTTTGGGACGACGCCTCATGGGGCGGGAGATCCCTAGAACAGGTTTCCAACATCGTGCAAGAGCTGATTCCACCAGCCTCCTGTGGTGGTGGCGGGCGCCTCGGTTGTGGTTCCATTCCCGTGCGGTCTCCTGGTTGTTGAGTTCCACTGTGGCTCAAGGCTGGTGGTGTTCCAGTTGGGTCCAAGAGTGGTACTATTGCCCCACGGTCCTTGAGTGGTGTTGAAGCTAGGACCTGGTGTAGATAGGGTCCAGTTGGTGGTGGTATTGGTATTAGGCCATAGCGTTATGTTTCCACTTGGACCGGAGGTGGTGTTCCACCAGGGCCATTCCGTCGTATTGCACTTGGACCGAAGGTGGTGTTGCTCCACCAGGGACCGGAAGTGGTGTTGCTCCACCAGGGCCACTCCGTAGTATTCGCACTTGGACCGGAGGTGGTGTTGCTCCACCAGGGACCGGAAGTGGTGTTGCTCCACCAGGGCCATTCCGTCGTATTGGCACTTGGACCGGAGGTGGTGTTGCTCCACCAGGGACCGGAAGTGGTGTTGCTCCACCAGGGCCACTCCGTAGTATTCGCACTTGGACCGGAGGTGGTGTTGCTCCACCAGGGACCGGAAGTGGTGTTGCTCCACCAGGGCCACTCCGTAGTATTCGCACTTGGACCGGAGGTGGTGTTGCTCCACCAGGGACCGGAAGTGGTGTTGCTCCACCAGGGCCACTCCGTAGTATTGGCACTTGGACCGGAGGTGGTGTTGCTCCACCAGGGACCGGAAGTGGTGTTGCTCCACCAGGGCCATTCCGTAGTATTCGCAATTGGACCGGAAGTAGTGTTGCTCCACCAGGGACCGGAAGTGGTGTTGCTCCACCAGGGCCATTCCGTAGTATTCGCAATTGGACCGGAAGTAGTGTTACTCCACCAGGGACCGGAAGTGGTGTTGCTCCACCAGGGCCATTCCGTCGTATTGGCACTTGGACCGGAGGTGGTGTTGCTCCACCAGGGACCGGAAGTGGTGTTGCTCCACCAGGGCCACTCCGTAGTATTCGCACTTGGACCGGAGGTGGTGTTGCTCCACCAGGGACCGGAAGTGGTGTTGCTCCACCAGGGCCACTCCGTAGTATTCAAGGTTGGTCCACCAGCGGTCGTATTGCTCCACCAGGGCCATTCCGTGGTATTTCCACTTGGTGGTGGCAGAGTGGAGTTCTGGGGGGGCTGCTGATCTGCGAGGCAGTTGGCCAGGACGATGGACGCCGTGTCCAGCTGGACGAGAGCACGTTCCACCTCCCTAAGGATGCAGGACCTGCTGCGCCTGTACTCGTGGCGGCTGAGGCGGACGGAGCTGAACAGGTTCAGGATCTGTACGAAATGAGATTCGCTAGAGTCAGACTACGGCTGGCCGGGGAGCAATCAGGCGCTCTTCCACTTACCGAGTCCACGTAGCAGTCGCGGCGCGAGCAGGAGAGCAGCTCCCGCTCGAAGGACTTCCTTGTGTGGGAGGCATCCTCATGCTTTAGAGAGCGACGGACATCCTTCTCGGTGACATTGATGCAGCGGCGGATCTTGTAGCCGGCGGTTAGGAGGATCTCGATGTTCTCCACCGTGTAGATGGCCGTGCACTCCTCGAGGCTGCTCAGGGCTCCTGCAGCCTGCAGCTCATCGGAGTTGCCGACGAGGGCATCGAAGAACAGGGACTTCCAGGACAGCTCGCTGGAGCTGGATGGCTCCACTGCCACAAACGCCTATGAGAATCGCTTAATGTTACGTAAAATTCCAACGGTCTCTGCTTTGCGGTCTCCGCTCACCTGGGCGCTGACGAGCAGCGAGCACACTGCTAATATTTTACAGAGAACCTCCATCGGGGCGGTTCGAGTCGTTTCTGAGAGGCCAGCCGAATCCGCTGGCCATTTTAAAGCGACTTGCACTTGAAAATAATATTTTTGTTTTCACTATTTTCATTAATTGAATTTATCTATAATTGTCTGAGGCTCCCACAATCAGTGCACACTTTTGCCAGGTGATAACATGGAGCTGCCTCATTGTTGATAACAATGCATTGCCAAGCTGATAAACTACTCTAATGCCCATCGCAGACTGGTGGGTGGGGTTGAGTAATAAGCCGAAGGAAACCCCCGAGAACCCCACCCGACTATCCGATCAGTCATCGAAGCGAAGGGGGGAAATGCATTTGACAAGTGGGAAACTTTTATTGTTCATCAAAAGTTTAATTATTCAATGGCCCATTCTGGACTCCAGAAGCCAACTGCTGCTGCTGTTGCTGCTGCTGCTGCTGCTGTACAGGCTTCTTCTCCTGAGTCTGTTCTTTGGGCTCCTGCTTCTGGGTAATATCCCGCTGCGCTGGGATCTTGGCCAGGCAAGTGTCAAAGTCGTTGGCCGCCTGGATGCCCTGCACCTTGGCATCGCTGACGGCAGCGCTGATGCAGTTGGAGCGGGTGGCCTCCACAACGGTGGCATTCGAGGCGAACTGTGACTGGATCTGGTAGGCCATCGAGTTGGAGGTGTCCAGCAGCTGCAGGTTCCTGTCGAACTGTAAAAGAGAATCATCAGAATATAGAATATATTTAGGATATAGAATAGGACGCACTGTGGACACTGTGCAGTTGATGAAGCGGGCCGAGTCGGTCTCGTTGCGGCAGAGCTGCAGGTTCTGCTCGAGGGTCAGCAGCTGGTTGCGGATCACGATCACGGTGGCATTGCTGTTCTTGTTGTTGTTGACGGTGGTGCTGTTGGCGGCCTCCTGGCAGGCGTTGGTGGCATTGGCCAGCTTCTCGCTGTTCTTGGTGGTGGCATTCACGTAGTTGTTGGAGCAGGTCTGGGCCGCGGGGGACAGGGCCCGGGACTCCATCTGGCCCTCGACCATGCGGAAGAGGACCTGTTCGAGGGCCGCATCCTCCACGAAACGGGGCACAGCATTCACGCTGAAGAGAGTGACGGCCAGCAAGAGAACTCGTGTGTAAAGATGCATCTTCAGTGGATGATTGTTGTTCAATTTGGTAGAACCGACAGGTGCAGGCCTCTTTTATACGAGCAGCAGCTTCCACGTACCCCAGAAGGTTGCATTGCGATAAGATAGACAAGTATCTAACAAGAAAACATGGCAAATGTGCTGCTAATTGGCTTCCGCAGAGCTAAACTCCATCTGAAGATGTCTCCAAATTACATGGGTTAGACGGGTGGTGGTTGGGTGGTTGCCAGGTAAAAACCGTCTCCAATCAATGGCCATGTCCCATGAGGCTTGGCCTGATAAGCACTCCCACGGCTGGCTCTGGGGTCTGACAGTCTGCTGCTAGTCTTATCTCTGGCAGTGATATAAGACCCTATTTTAGAACTACTGAATCACTGGAATCACCGTGCTTCTGCAGACGATCTGGCGAACATCGTGTTTTATTAAATAAATGCTGAACGCCACTTGAATGTGAATTGTAATCTGTCGATTAGAAATACATAAATCAGCCCCGCAGCTCTTTAAATATTCTGTGTTCTGGGAACTCTTGGCCGGTTCCGAGAACTGCCCCCCCGTATCAGTTATCAGTTCAATTTTTGATAAATAGTAGTTCCGCTGGAGGTCATTGAAAGCCAAGTTCCCAATTTCCACGAATTTGCTTATCAGCGGCAGGTATTCGCTTCGATGGATCGACTCGATGGCTCTATCAGTTGCGGAACATTTCATAAACAGAGGTTTGAAGAGCTGCAGATTGATAAATGAAATTTACCTAATTAGCGCCTCAAACTTTTGACATTTTCCATCCCGAATCTCCAAGTGATGCCAAGAAGCTGCCCGAATCGGGCTGCCAAAAGAGTCAGTGACATATTTATCAACAGAGAGAAAACTCAGAGGGACCCCCCCAGCCCCATGTGTGTGTGTGTGTGTGTGTGTGTCTCCATATATCATGCGTTACACCAAACAAGATTTATAAGGTACAACATTGTTCGGAGGCACCTTTCTGGCAAAGTCGCGACAGGCAACTCGAACGATTTATCAAAAGTGCAGGCAGACAGGCCAACTTTTGGTGGGCCAACCCCCAACCCCCACCCCCCAAGGCTCGTGGTTCGTGCCGCCTGCCAGGCGCATCTGTGGTCCTCAACTTGGATGCGGCTTTGCCCTCGGGACCCCACGGGAAACTCTGAGGCAGAAGCAGAGGCAGAAGCAGAGGCAGAAGCAGAGGCAGAAGCAGAGGCAGAAGCAGAGACAGAGGCAGAGTCAAGTGCAAATTTAACAGGCGACAAGTGCTAATTTGAATGTGGGCAGCCATTTTATTTGTTCTGACAGTCACCGCGGTAAGCCACAAGTCACAGTCACAGTCAGTGCCGCATGCCTCCTGCTCCATCTCTTTTTCAGGAAGGATCAGATTGGGTTGTCTCTGCTGCTGCTGCTGCTGCTGCTGGTGTCACATCATTCTCGGTTGATGGTTTTCAATGTGAAAAGAGTACTCTTACCGGAGTGCTGGCTAGGTGGGGTTGGGTTGGGTTGAGTCATGTAATGCGCTTCGAGTGGCATTGTGAGCCGGCTTCTGTTCGGTTCTGTTCTCTTCAGTTCAGGTTACGACTCTCAAGTAGCTGTTAAGCATTTTCATTACACGAAAGCCCCAAAAGCGCAATGATTTATACGAGTTATGAGTGGCGGCCGGGTGGTCTCCAGCATCGCTTTAAATACTCGTTTCCCCAGCTGCTGTTCGACTTTCATTAAAAAGAGCAGCAGGAGCAGCAGCAGCTGGAGGAGGAGGATGTGGATGATGTGGAGGGTCTGGTTGAATATTGTTGCGCATTGTTTACCCTGGCCGTGGCTGCTGTCATTTCCTTTTGTTTGCCGCCGCTTCGAATGCAAATAGCGACGCGGTCTAGACGGGCACGCACAATGGGTCTTTTAATTTAAAGAGTGCATTCGGAAAAGGCATGGGGCACAGCATGGGGCATGGCAGGAGAAATGTCATAAAGAGTCTTTAAAGGGGAAACACACTCAATATATGTACATACTTTTATTTAAAGCAGCCACTGGCTACGTGTTCCTAATCATCGAATTGATCAATTTCGAATGCATGTTTCGAGTATATATCTATAGATATTTGCACAATTGATTTATCGGCGCTGTGTCTAGTCGAATCATTCGATACAAATAATGATAAATCAAAGAAATTGGTCTACCTACTTTCTCTTATCTGGGCAAACAGTCATCGCTCAGAGACAGAGAGTTGAATCGAAGTTTAAGGTAAATTAAACTATTTCAAGTGATTGCTCAACTGCGATTAAATTGTTATTAAATGTTGACTTTTAATGTTGGCTTGCAGACCAAATTGACTGGAATCAATTCTAGTTTTTGCTCCTCCATGAGGAGGACGGACCACATCTTACTCTCGCTCTTCCCAGGTACAAAAAAAAAAACTCCATAATAAGTTTTTTATGCAAATCGCCACAGGAGAAACTTTCCACTGCACTGTCCACGCTTTGGGGGAATTTTAAATTTATTTATTTTAAATTCGTATTTATTTATGCTTTGTTTGTTTGCTTTTCACACCCCCCCCTTCCCCCCCTTCTCCAAGTTTTGCACAGAACATTTAAAATGTGTAACGTGTAGCATGCCCAGGGTATCAGGTATACATTCTATAAGGTTTGGCTGTGTAAGGGGTATCTTTTAGTCTTAATCCCCGCTGCAGCATTCTCTCTCATGTTTTTTGCTTTGCTGTACACGACACCTTTTTTTCGGAGTTCTCTAAATGTTAATTCAATGCAACATTGCCGTGTTGCCGTGTTGCCTTGTTGCCTAGCATTTGCTGCCATGTTTTCACATAAATACTTACAACAACAGCACGAAGGGGGGCTGTAGCTGTGTGCCATATGTGTGGCACAACTTGGGGGGCTGGGTGGCTGGCTGGGTGGAAACTTTGTTGCCGGCCTTGATTTCTGTGACAATATTTGTGCGGTCTAATGGCAAAATGGCATTTGAATTTTAGCCGAATGCTCATTGAGATTTAATCTGATTGTAAATGTGATTTACATTTTTCAATGGACGCCCAAGACGAGGTTCCGGGGGGAGCTGCACGGGAATCTGAATTTGCATTTCAAAGCGCGACAGAAGGCCACTAACAGAGCGAAAGAGAGAGAGAGAGAGAGAAAAGGAGAAAAAGAGGAGAGAAGTTTTTATGCGAGAACTCATGAAATTTATTAACGCTTTCATTGCACGCCGGGGAATTGTCGAGCGGGAGGTCGAATGGGAAGGAGGGAAATTTCCTTTGTGTGTCGTAGATTTACTGGCTTTTCCAGTTGATTTTACTGGTGGATATTACGTTTTAGTGTTCGACCCACAAGCCCCTTTGTTACACATTTTAGAGTGGCTGCAAAGTAGTCCAAGCGCACGCTTTAATCAAGTTAAATGGCGCGCAAGAGGCAAAAGCCAGGTGCCCCAGCATTCGATGCAGTGGCAGTGGCAGTGGCCAACAGACAGGACTAACAGCAATTAAAGTGCATTAACCACATGATGCACTTTAGTGCGTTCTCTATCGCGCACCTGCACACAGCATCAGCCACAGATCCACGGCCGCTTCCGCTTCCGGCGGCAGAGCAGAGCACAAACACAAACACACACGCATCGGAAGCGACTGTTGCCCCGGGCATGAGCACCTGAACATTGTGCATCCTACCTCATAAAAACTAATTAGGGTTCTACTTCTCTGTACCACCCATCCCCGTCCCCATCCCATTAGGCCACCTCCCCACTTGCGTGGGGTCCTGCTTTTGGGATACAAACTGTTGCTGATACCGTTTGACAGCTTTAAGTTGGGACCTTAGATCCTTCGAGTCTGATTGTGACAGGCAATGGCATCAACATCCACCCCGCCCCCACCCAACCACCCACAATGCCGCTCTGGGGCCTCTCCCTGGCTGACACGAAGAATTTAATTTCATTTTGGCAAAGACAAACCCAAAGCGACAGACGTCAAATTATTAGCAATATAAATACACATGTGCCGACAGTTTACTTTCCATTTCCCTGACAAGCATACATACGTAATACATATGTACATATATACAGTGACTCTCAGCCCCGATGATGCAGTGTCAAATAAAAAGTTTAAGGTGCTACAGATTTTAAACCAGAGGAAAAACAAAAATGTTTAAACGCAATTGTTGTATGTTTATCACATTTAAAAAAAAACTTTATTGCTGATTAATTATTGCTCAGTTTTAAAAATAAAATAAAAACTTAAAATATATCTTAAATACAAGTCCCAGCTTGAAAGATGCAGCCACAAAGCAGTTTAATATTAGGCGAATTAAAGGTTTAACAGGTATTTTAATACTGAGTATGTAATCCCCTAACCTTTATTACGGCTTTTAACCTACTATTCATGGAAGAGACAAGCTTCGAGTGCTTTCCGGCTTATTTTGCTCCATTCCTCCAGCAGAGCTTTTTAAGGTCGTTTTTGCTAGAAATCCTGTGATTCTGAGTGTTCTCCAGCGCAGCCACAAATTTTGAATAACATTTAAGTCTGGAGACTGGACTGGGAATCATCAAGTGGGGCAGTTCCTGATAAGCCAGGACTGTACTATTCCGGACGAATGTTTCGGGTCATTATCCTGGTAGAACGAAATCAAGTCGGATTCCTAGTTTCTCGGAGCTTTGGTGCAAAGTTTCTTTGAGAATATTGAAGTACGTGAGCTTATCCATCGTAGAGTCAATAAACGCCAAGTTTCCGACGCCGGCTGCCGACATGCATGCCCATACCATGACACTTTCTTCGCGTGCTTGACTGTCGATTTTACGTGTTTGGATCAGCTCGTATTGGCTTTCGCCACACAGTTCCTTCCGTCCGACCCAACAGTTGAATTTGTCTCGTGTGCACAAATTATGGTATTCCAGAACACCAAATCCTTGTAAAAGTTGGTTTTTCGATCGCCACCTTGTCCCTTTGTTCTTCAGGCTTATGAAGGGCTTCTTTCGGGTACTCGGCATGGAAGTCATGGTTGCGCAGAACCCGGCGCACAGTTTCCACTCTGCACTCCTTCCCCATTTTGTCCTTTACCTGTTGGTAAGTTTTGGCCGATAACTTGCACCAAAGCTTCCAAAACAAGAATCCGACTGATTTCCGGTTCTACAGATAATGACCGAAACATTCGTCCGAATAGTACAGTCCTGCTTATCAGGAACTGCCCCACTTGATGATTCCCCAGTCCAGTCTCCAGACTTAAATGTTATCAAAATTTGTGGCTGCGCTGAAAAAACACTCAAATCACAGATTCTAGCAAAAACGACCTAAAAAAGCTCTGGAAATAGCAAAATAACCGAAAGCACTCGAAGCTTGTCTCTTCCATGAAATATAAAAAAAAAAAAACATATCATATAAAATACCTGTTAAACTTTAATTCGCCTATATTAAACTGCTTTGTGCTGCATCTTTCAACTGGATTTTTTAAGATATTTTTTTTTTTTTTTTTTTGAATAATTAATCAGCTGTTTTTTTTTTATAAAATAAAAAATTCGTTTAAACATTTTTTTTTTTTTTTAAAATCTGTCCTTTTTTTATTTGAATGCATATCGGGCTGAGAGTCACTGTATGTACATATGTGCTATATGTTTGAGGGTGTGCGTAGCCTTATTTAACAATCATTAAAGACAAAACAAAAGAAATTCGTATGTTTTAAGCACTTGACTCGTACGTCCTTGACGTCAACTGAAATTCACGGGAAATTAACGGGAAAATCACCTGACAAGTGCGAGAGAGAGAGATTGTGCTATCTGGCCAGCGATAATCGATTATATTAATCAGTCGCGGACTGGCCGCCTCTTCCCATTGGCCAGACGGCAGGCAGCTGTTTTGGCCACACAACACAAGTTGGTCAACAAAACTAAGCTCTGCCCTACGTCTCTACGGATACTGAAGCGGCTTAAGCGGCTGTAAATTGTTCCATAAGCTGCCGTTGGACTTTTAATTTAAAAGTTTCACCATCTGCACGGGTACTTAGCAACGAAAAAGCCTCTGGCACATAATGCAATTGGCAAACAAAAGGCACAGAGCCACAACGCTTTCGATTTCTGTTGCGGCTTCTGCCTGGACTTAACCGAGCCGCCGTCTGTTGCATCGCCATCGGCAGCGGCTCTTTGAGGCAGGACTCCCAAGGAGTGGCAGGTTGCGTAAGCTCGGATTAAGTGCTGGGTTGCACCTTGTCGAGCTTCGCGCAGGATTGGCTTGGGCAGCAGTGCTCATTGAAATCACTCATAAATCATAGTTGGAATATGTTTTAGAAGCAGTCGGTATACATTATCTGCGAAATAAGATCCTTTACGCATCAGCTGCAATCCTTAATTGACAATTTATGAAATATAAATTGGACGAATGATAAATAACCAGCCGCCACTCCTTGTCTTTGTCTTTCAGTGCCAATTGTTCTGGAAAACGATCCTTCATCTGGCAGTGGAAAATTCTGAAGCAGCCTTAGGGCAGTGTTAACAGACAGGACTGCTTATTAAAGCTAAAAGAAATTCAATCTTGGCTCTGTGCCACATTAAACAGTACATTTCTTGGATTCATTTTTATGATTAAATTTCTATTGAAATATTCAGATGATTGGACTTTGGAATGAGAGGATTCTTAGAAGCAGAAGCTTGCAAGGCGCAGCAAGCTCAGCCTCAATTTGAATGTGGAATATCATGACAATCATAGTATGTATGACCTAAACACACTAACTAATTAACCGTAATTGGGCAAATGTAATGCCATGTTATTCGATGCTATCCCATTATTCACATGAATAATATTCATGGCTGAAGAAATAGTTGCAAAAGGCCAACAAGCTTCGACTTGAGTAGAACATTTTATTGCAACCAATCACCTATCTGCATCTCTGTCCCTATCCCTGTCTCTATCTCTATCTCTATCTATGGACCGTAACTAATTGCATTGTTTCGAGCGCCTCTGCAATGTGTAAGATGAAACTTCTCTGGTCATAATGAAGTGGTCTAGGCGGATATAAACTGTTCTGTAAGCTGGGCTTTTGGCCGTTGTTCATTTGAAAGTGCCAAAAGCCATGGCAAAAGGAAAAGGTAATGCATTTTCCCAAACAAAGGGACCTGCTGGGGAGTGCAACGGCGGAGGAGAGTGGTTAAGCGCAGATTAAGTCGTAAATTGAAGCATTTCGAGGGGACGACGTGCAAAAAGGTGGCATTGTCATCACGGGCCACCCTTTTGGCGGCACGGCCTTGGGCATAATTAAGATGATATGGCCAAGGGGATGGGATGGGATGGCGTGCTCGCTTCTTTGTGGATATGCGAGAGATGGATGGAAGGACTCTTTGTCTGTGTGACAGGTTTTTAAATTAAATCTCAGCATTATGGAGGATAATTGGCCGCTTGGCAGCTCGTTTCAGGCCTCGTTGTACTCCTGATGGATATTGTGAAAAAATAATTAACGACTCGCGTGCCGGAGAAGCCATAGTCATCGCCATCGCCATCGTCATCCCATCTGCATCAGCGTTATGAAGCATCTGCATTCTGCAGAAACAATCAATGGGAAAGGCTCACAAGGCCCCAATTATGGCTCTGCATGGGGCATTGTTGAACGAAGCCCCGCAATGGATCTGTCATTGCGGGACACTCGGGACACTCGTCGGTTATCCCTCAGAAAAGGGATGGAGTATTTTCATTTGCGGCTCAAAGAGCTTAAAAGCCCATTACTATCCGGAACCTGAATTGACGCCGTAGCTGAAACTGAAACGGAATGGAAACCGAAACGCAGACGGAGACGTAGACGTAGACGGAGACGGAAAGGGAAACGAGGCAAACTTCTCCCAGTAATTTCAAATGAAAACCCAATTTTTGCCGGCGGTTTCTGGTTTACTTTGCTTTGAAAAGACTTTCTGGTATGCAGTGACCCTCTCCTCATCCCTCCCTCCCTCCATCCATTCTCCATCCACTGTTTTATTGGACTTTAATCTTTTGCGTACTGATTCGGCAACTTATTACTTAAGTTCCCGCTAAATATTTCAATAAACTTTACCCCGAAAAGTTAGCCAAGCCATGGCGGGAACTCGACCCGAACTGGGACTCCCCGGGCGAGCGCTGAGATTCTTTCGAAAATCGATGATGCCAACTGTTGGGCGATAATCTAATCTGCCGCAATGTTTCCAAGTCGAACGAATCAAACGAAAAAAACGGAAAAAACAACAAAAAATCTGCAATAAAAATCCATTTCCATATTCAATTTGCTAAAGTGGAGACCGGCCATGCTTTTCTCCCACTTCTCTGCACGGAAAACGGCTGAAAAATGAAAATGAGTTGGACGTATAAATAATGCCAAGGAGCCAAGGGGAGAAGTAAGCCGAGGAGTGGGAGTGGCAGTAGGAGTAGGAAGTAAAACTATTGCCAGTTCGTCAACGTCAGCAATTTAGTGAAAAGCCAAGGCTGCCGCAGTTGTAGTCATAGTCATAGCTACAAGGACGAGTAAGAGGACGAGGACGAGTATGGGGACGAGGACGAGTACTCGTATAGCGAGAGAAAGCGTCATGCAATTCACTCGGCGTCCCAGACTTCCATACTCGTAGCTGTGTGGATCATTTATGCGCTTTATACACTTTCAGGGGAACTCAACCCGAACCGACCCAGGACCCACGACCCACAACGACCCCCAATGACTCCCACCGACCCACAATCAGAAGCTTTAGGAGTAGTGTAGTCCGTTTTGCACTGACCAAAATGGCATTGTGTGACACTTTTCCATTTTGGGAAATTTCTTCATTTCTCCGTTTCTTCATTTCTGCTTTGTGGCGCGTCTTTTATTTACTGCAAAACAACGAATAACGGACAACAAACAACGGACAACGAAGAGGGGGGTACAACGCAATGGCCGATGGAGGATGGACAGGAAAATAGTAGTGAAAATTGTGAATAATGCCATAGCGAGAACTATGGGATGGAATGGGTTGGGTTGGGATGGGATGGGGAGGGGATGGGCGAGGAAAAGTGAAAAGCGTAGAGACAAGGTGGAAGTGAGAAATACCAGCGCACGTTAAATTCAATTTAACGTGAAATGCAGCGAAACGAAATGAAATTTTCCCTGTCGCAGTGTCTAACAAGAAGAAAAACAGAAACAAAAAACAGGACAATGCTGAACGAGAATTGAAAAGAAACGAAAAAAATGAAAAAGGGGCAGGCGAAAAGCGTGTTAAGCGAAGATGGCAAAAGAGGCAGAGAGTGATGGGATTCTAGGTATTATCAAGCATAATACAAAAAAAAAAACTATAGTACAAAATATAAACTCGTGTAAGGCAAACACTTCAATCGAAGCAGGATGAAACGAATGGAATCGAATCGCATCGCATGGAAACGCGGGGAATCGAGTGGAAATTTCAAGCAGCAAGCAAAGGGAAAGCAAGGGAAAGCGGGGAAAGCGAATCGAATATTTATTGCCTTTATTAGCGAGTCGATTGAAAAATTTACTGCGCTCAAATTCTATCTGGAACGCTTCGCTTCACTCAGAGAAATGGGGTCCCTGGTCCTGGTAGATGAGACTGCTGCCTGCCTGCCTGGCCATTGTGTGCCACGAGTACTATCTCCCGCAATTCATCTTTTCGCGCAAACTTTCCCATTTTCACCGGTGTCCTGGTGCTTCACTTACACACCTGCTGAAGCGGCAGATCCAGCTCCAGCTATAGCTACAGCTTCAGCTCCTGCTCCATTCTGAAGGGGCTAGTATTTTTGAAAATTTTGTTAGCTATTGGCTGCAGCTTGTTTTCCACTTTCATTTCTATTTGACTGAGATGCTTTCCCTTGTTAAGCTCCTTTATTGTTCCGTTACTCTGCTCTGTCTATCTGCTGGTCTTTCCTCTTGCAATTTGTCTTCAATTTGTGGCCCAGCACCGAAAAATTGTGTGTCGGTCGGTCGGTAGTCGTCGGTGTTGCAGAATTTCAGAATTTTAACCACATTTATGACAGTGGGATTCCAAGTACTGAAACTGCAATATGAATGATATTTGTGTTATGAGAAATATATATGTATCGTTTAAAGAGCACTAATGAGAGTCCTGCTCTTAGGCCACATTGATGCCAGCATCCTTAATTTTCTCAAGCATCCTACACTCTTCGCTTTAAAGCATTTGAGTAAGGGGCAAAAGCCACAAATTGTGCCGGGAACATTTTGCCCTGTGTCGTGCAGAGCTTAGCCACTTCCCAACCGAATGCACCCTCGAGGACCGACCCTCACATGCTCGTGTCTGTCTGTCTGTCTGCTGCTTACCCATGGACCGACCATAAAGGACACTCGCACACTGCCATTTCGATCTGCATCTGTCAGCGTATTTCCTGCCAGTTTGCCTGTCTGTCTGTCTGTCTGTCTGTCTGGCTGTGTGCGTGTGTGCCTGTGTTTGCCTGTGTTTGCGTGTGTGTGTGTGTTTGTCTTTGGCAGTTTACCTAATTACATTCCGGAAATAAAACGTTGACTGATTGTGCCAATAAATGAAAATAATGACGCACCATTGACTGCAAACTGAAACTGGCGAACGGCAGGTCCAACTCTTGGCAAACTTTTTCGCCAGAGTTTACTTCGAGAAGAGACCTTTGCCGAAAAACCAGTAAGAAAAGTTCGCTCCTCTGTGTCTGTGTGTCTGGGCTGCTTCCTCTGCAGCTGCTGCTCTGCTCTGCCATTTCTTTATCTTCATCTTGCCCTTCACTTTCTCTTTTTTTTTGTTGGTTCTTGACGAGTTTATTTGCTCGAGCAGCGCTAACTGATTGTCTGTGATTTTCTTGTTTTTAGATAATGAAAGCCGGAGCAATCTGTGGCTGCTGCTGCTGATGCTGCTGCGGGTACATAAAAGTAAAGGCCTCGCAAGTGTAACTTTTTATATGCGACCCAGCAAACAGAAATTGCTGGCAATTTATTCACATATCCCGAAGGGGATGAGACAAATTGTGGGAAAATGGGGAAATGTAGAGGGCAATTACCATGGATAAATGTTTGATGGACACGTTTTTTTTGCCTGATACTCGTATATGGGATACGCAAGTTTTAGTTTTATAGTCCCACTCGAAAGCCCCACACCCAGCAAGGGCTGGTGAGGTCAATCACAATTGGTCTGAAATATTCCTCTAAAGAATGTTCGGCTTGCCCGAAAGTATGCTAAGTATTGACCGCATGCATGCCCCAACCTGCTGCAGCCAGCTGGCTGTGAAAGGGAAAGTTCGCGGCCGACGGGGCACAGCATCGAACGCAGCCCCCAACTAATTTCAGCACAATAACCCAAATTGAAGCGGTTTTCTGGCGTTGCGTTTGTTTGCAGTCGCCAGAGACGTCCCTCGGCTCTAAACGAATCGCCACTTGACGGTCCGCGTTCGGCTGTGTGCTGCAAACGGAGAGAGAATCGGGAGAGCAGAGTGAGAGAGAGAGCCAGGTTTTCCGGCGCACGAGCAGAAGCACGTGCGTTGAAGGAGAGCGAGAGAAAGCGACAGAGCCGGAAGAAGTTGAGGCTTGGAAAAATGTTTGCTATAAAACTACTGTAACAGCTGTTGATGGCGGACCACGAGTATTGAAGAGTTCAAATTTTAGTTTAAGTATCCCATCATATCATAGATTCAGTAGAGCAATTTCCCTCAATCCTACGGATAATATGGATGTTATCTCAGTCGAATTTAATCAGTCTGGAATTTAATTTCAATGCCAGCGTTTAAAATAAGTCACCGAACTATCATAGATTGACGGTGGAATACCGATTGCTTTTTGACACAATTAAGTAGTATTAAATGTCTAATAATTCTATTACCAAACAACCTTTGGCCATAAATATGTCGATAAATTCCTATTAAGCCTAAATGGGCAAAATTTCACTTTTTGGGTATTTCTTAGTCAGGTTTTCCATTACTTTTTTCCCCTAAAA
Source organism: Drosophila athabasca (assembly GCA_008121215.1). NCBI lineage: Eukaryota > Metazoa > Arthropoda > Insecta > Diptera > Drosophilidae > Drosophila > Drosophila athabasca. Next base: position 2,739,995 of record VMQQ01000022.1, on the reverse strand, counting down.
GTTTTCCCCCAAAGTCTCTCTAACATATTGAACATCGGTACATCGTGTGACAAATTACAAAACAGGAAAGTACAGGAATGTAATATAACTAGGGGTACTAGGTACTACTCCATGAGTTTGAGGAAACCCTTTCCTCGCCATGGACCAATCTCCCGAAAGAGAGATGCTATAAAATGCTATAAAGAGAGCATAGAAAGAGAGAGAGAGAGAGAGAGCGAGCGAGCGAGCGTGGCCCGAAGCCCGTGTAGACTGCGCCGCTGCGCTGTCACTGCCTGCCGCCTGTTCAGCGGCAGGTCCTCCATCGTTGCTTCAGTCGCGTGCGAAGGCGTAAAGTAAACAGACAAGCACTGTCCAAGCAGCAGAGCAGCAGAGCAGAGCACAGCAGAAGCACCACTCTCAAACAGTGTGTGCAAAAAGTATATGAGCTGTGCGAGTGCCGACAGCAGCAGCAGCAGCAGCAACAAAGACACAAAAGAGCGACAAGGAAAAGACATCGCTAAGGAGCTGCTGGCAGCGTCGACTTCGGCTTGATGGAGCTCTGCTCCGGTCACATCCTCCTCCAGTGGCCGCGTTCGTCAGTTAATTTTTGACCACAGTGCGAACGGGTTCGGTTTGCTTCACTTCACTTCGGTTCGACCTGATCTGATCTGAATTTTGTTTGTCAGTTCCGCAACGGAGTCCGCCGATTCGGTGAAGTTCTGGTGACGTGACGTGTTGTGAGGCGACGCGACGCCGCATACGCAATGTGAGATCTCCTGCCGACTCAGGAATGGATTATGAATTCCACGAATTCCAGAGGATTTCAGTGTGTGACTGTGACAAAAAAAGAAAAACTCTGATTAAACTTATAGCCAAAAGTGAAAAGTTAATTGCTATGAAGTTAATGGCATTCGAGATTCATTGAAAATGTGCATTAATCAATTTAGAAACTGCATTTAATTAAGCTGAAAATCAACAAACGAAAACTCATTCGGTAAACAGTTAGAAAAAAACAACAAAGAGCACAGAACAAAAACGTTTTAATTGTCGCAAAGAATGGAAAATGCAGCGGGAAAAAGCAGCACTGAAACTAAAGCGTTGATAAATTGATTTACAAATGAAAAACAATTGACAACAACAACAACAGCAGCAGCAAACGAATTCCAAGCGCTTCAAACCGATTTCCCATCAACAGTTGCTGCCACAAAAGCAGCAACAGCAGCAACAGCAGCAGCAGCAGCAAGAGCGCGGAAAATGCCGGCATCAAGTGGATTATATCGCATCAAGAGCGTCGGTGTCCTTGACAGAATGCAAAAGCCAGCGGCACTTATTTTTATTGCATGCATTGCGGCATGTGGCATTTGCGGTAAATATGGCACAAACACCACCACAAATAGCACAACAAAAAACAACAAAAAAAACACTCGCAAACACTGGGTGCAAAGAGCACACAGAAAGCACCACCCCCCGTTAAATACTCCCCCCCGCACATCCACAAACACTATTCCATTTTACATTCATACGACAATTACGACCAAACCATAAAATGTTCACGAACGCAACCGAACCCGAATCCGAATATTTCGAACGGATAATTAAGTTACGGCTTAAATGTAATGCCAATGAAATATTATTAAAAAAAGAATTAAGCCTTTTTTAGATACTCTTGTGGATGATACTATAGCTAGTTGACACTCGTTGACAGTTTGGTTTCAAGTTTGGAGTCTTCCCATCTTCCCGGAAGCAATCTTCATACTTCCTCAAAGACTTTTCTTTCCTCATTCATTATGAATACCCTATTTCAAAGGGTATGATAGAAGATAAATCGTTAATTTGTTACATTTCATTGGCCTTGTCGAGCACATTGACAGGTCAGGGATTGGGCCAGGCAGGGCGCAACGCTGGTTGCTGGTGGCTGGTGGCGGCGCGGAAATCGTGCATCACCTGTCAATGCCTGACACAGCAACAGCAACAACAACAACCAGCAACAACAACAACAACAACGAGGAGAACAGCAACAATATCCGTGAGAACAACGAGAACACTTGTCTACAACTCTCACTGAAGGCGGCGGGCTCCCCTGCTGCCCCTGCTGCCCGTGTCGCCTGTCCCCTGTCTCCGCCTGCTGGCAATTTGTCAAGCAATCAACAAAGCCAGAAATTGCCCTGCCAATAGAAAAATACAGAGCGAAAGAGAAAGCAAGTGGTGCAAAGGAGATTGCAAGAGGGGGAAAAGGCCAAATGTTTTGTTGCCAAATCATTGAAACAAGTACAAAAACTGTAGGAAAATCCAATTGTGTGGGTGTCGAAGACCAGATACGCTTTCCATTCGATTAGAAAACAACTCAAGGAATTCCTCTACGAGAAGAACGAGCTGTAATCCTTTTGTAAACATAATATAAAATGTATACGTATGTATAGTACATAAGTACACATGCACAATGTATATATGAACTTCCTTATAATGAGGTCAGATATATCCTATGCTAGGGCATACGGGGATATTCAAGAAAACCTATCGAATAAGCGCCATAAAGAGAGGGAAAGCGAGTGGCAGAGCAGCAGAGTGGCAGGCCACCAATATGTGGAAACTAGAACACTGGCTGTGCCACATTTTGTGCGTGCCCCCGACAGGGATTGGGGCGGGGAGGCGTCTGTAAAATCGTCACACAAAAAAACATCGCCACACACCACACACACACACACATATTTACTCATACACCCCAGGCCGCCTCAGGGGCAGCGCTGAGCACACTTCTGGTGGCAGCAGCAGTAGCGGCGGCAGCAGCAGAACTGGCGCATCCCATTGTTGCATGCCTCGTTGTGCCGCCAGTGGGCTGCCTTTTGGGGCACACTCCAGCTGTCGCTGTCGCTGTCACTGTCAATGCTGTAATGAAAAATGCACAAAAAGAAAAAACAGAAACCAAAACCAAAACAGAAACAGAAACGGAACCCAGCGATGGAAAATGAAAATAGAAATAACAAAAAAAAAAAGTATAGAATGCTGAGAGCTTAGTGCACAAATGAAAAAACAATTTCTGCTGTTCATGCCGCTTTTTATTTAGAGCGCATTAATATTTAGCCAGCCCAGCGTCATCTATAGGTATTGCTCGCACGTCTGTGTCCCTAGATGTAGATGTAGATGTGGCTGCAGCTGTGGTTGAAGATACATACGAATATTTACATATATTCATGTGTAAATATATAGTCGAGATTCATATAAATCAATAGTTTTATAGCCCGCGTGCATGTCTGGGGACTGGGTTCGGGGATTTGAAGGCCAGGCAGTGCACCCAAATATATATATATGAATATTTCTAGCTTAATGGATCCAAATATTTGCATACATTTTTGGAAAATTTCCCCACACTGCAGCCAGTATGCAAAGCAGCACTTCGATGGCTTGACAAATATCACCCCGAACCCAACCTTTTCGGAAATCAAAATACATTTCGATAGATGAAAATCTCCTATCCTATTATTAAATAATTTTTTAAATTATTTATATTTATTTATTGGAACGCAGCAATAAATTCTACTTCTACTTCTTCTGCATGTTGCGGCTTCCAATCTAATCTGATCTGCGCCTAGGTGCGCCTCCTGCAGAACGGCAGACGGCTGACACAGCGTTGCAAGAGCCACGTGGCCTGAAGCAGTCGCATATTGACAGTAGTTGGTAGTTGCAGTTGCAGTTACGTTCCGTTCCGTTCCGTTCGTCCGTCCCATGCTGTTCCGTAGAGCATCCCCCAGTTAGTGAAGTTAGTAGAGCATGACGCGATTCCAGCCATTGAGGAGCTCCATGTGGGCGATGGGCGAGTGGGTGGATGTGGGATGTGGGTGGATGTGGGATGTGTCGCCCTGTTCGAAATTGTCAAATTGCTGTGAAAGTCGGGCACAAAGTTAAATCCATTGAAGCTGCCTGAGGGGATAGGTGGCGGCGGGACACTTGTGGCAAGTCGGGTTAATTGGGCTAACTATCGTATATATGTATGTATGTATGGATGTGTGTGTGTGTGTGTGTGTGTGTGTGGAGTACCGCTGCGGAGGCTTGTCCGGGAGGCTGGGCGTTTGTTAATTGCCACCGCACCGAAATAAGACCATTTCCGTGTCCCATGGCGATGGAGTGCCATGGATGTACATAGGTGGGGGGGCGTGGGGAACTTATTAAGTGTACCAGAGGAATTAAATACATACATACATACATACATACATACATACAATATGTGTGTCTACATCAGGATGTTGTGGGTGGACGAATACCGTTTAATTCGACGAAGAGAGTCTGGGGTTAAACATAATCTTTTTCTTAAAACCCCTTTTAAAATACTCAAAATGTAGTTGTTGTTTCTTCTATCATTCTATCACTTAAGGCCTTGCATTTCATCACTTGTTCAATCTATCCTTAAATCAATCTATCAATTATTTATCGTCTCATTTTTCCATTTAACAATCCTCTTAATGTAACAATCAACCTGTCCACAATTTTTCAGTTTTTCATGTGAAAATAAATCAAATCACTTGTCAATTGATCTCTCCATTTCTCTCTCTCTGTCTCTCACTCGCATTCTCTCTCTCTCTCTCTCTCTTTATACATACATCTAGGAATATTTGTATAGGAATTGGGTGGGCAATCGCTTGACAATGGCGGCAATGACAAAGCGAATGCAGTTTCACTTCACACGGGGATAAAGGATAAAGGATTCATTTGCTAATGACGCAAGATGATTGACGAGCACGACAAAGGAAAAGGCGGGGTGCATCAGTGTGCATCGAGGCATGAGGTGCATTCATTGGGTTGGTGCTGGTGCCGGTGAAAAGGAGCATTTATCCATATGTCTTCATTGGTGGAATAATAATTTTGAATAAACTGAAGGCAGACAGGCGGCACGGGCACTGCCACGGGCACGGGCAACGCGCCTTCGTGCCTGGGATCTGCAACCGACCCGGGTCAAGGCCTACATGTTGTGGCAGGGCCAGCGATGGGGCAGGGGCAGGGGCTGGGCCAGTGACAGGCTGAAAGCGCGTTGGCAAGCATAATTTAATGCGGAACATGCAGGAGCACACACATCCACACACACACACACAGGCAGGCTTGGGTAGCGATAAATGCAACGGTAACATAGCCATAAAGCTCACCTGTTACAAATGCAACACCACATGGGCGTGGGTCCTGCCAGGGCTGCCTCTGGCCTGGCTTGGTCTTGGCTCTGGTCCTGTCCTGGTCCTGGTCCTGGCCTCGTGTGCTGCGGCAGGGCAGCCATAATAATCAGCACAAAAACTAATGGTTCCACATGCACACACACACACACACGCATGTAGGGGCACACACTCGCAGAGAGAGAGAAAAAGAGAGAGAGAGAGAGAGCACACACATGGCTGCACTTTAAGCGCTGAAAGCACGTAAATTTTACATAATTCAAAGGAGGCGCCGCCTTTTGGCAATGGCAAATGCGAAGACATAGACATCTGTGTGTGTGTGTGTGTGTGTGTGTGTGTGCCATATGTGGATGGATGGATGGAATGGGGAAAGCAGAACACTTAGATACATTTTGGTTGCACACTCAGTAGCCAAGCGTGGAGGCTCCAGCCCAGTCGGCCATCTCCCTTTTTGCAGGCCACCAATTTGCAACTTTTCACCTCTTTTTTTGCACCCTGGCTTAAGTTTCTTGCCCAAATCCTGGCCAGTCACGGCCAGCTATTAAGGACAAGACAAAGGCAGCCTGGACCCACAGAACCCACAGCCCCACAGCCCGAAGTCGATGCAAATGGTTTTGTGATTTACCTTTTGCTGCTTTTTTTCGTTTGTGCCAGCTTTGCCTCCCATTTTGCCGCAGCGGAAAACTGCCTGCATCATCGCGTATCGATAGAGCCTGATTATGATCTGCCCACATTCCAAGCCCTGGCTGGGGTCAGCACTTCAGTTTCGGCTAACAAGCATTTGACAAGTGGCCGTCTCTCTGGTTTATGCAATCACAACTTGGGCTGAGAGCGGGCCAAGGGTCAGTGCTGTTTCCACAATTAATTTACCTCAAGTGCTGCGGCCTTGATTTCTTTGTCGCCTGAAGGCAGGACAGGACAAACGGATCCCGCCGTCTGAATTTCATTAGGGAAACTGCTCTCCAGGTTTGCTGGATGCTTTCCTTCTTGCAGATCTGCCACGCTGCTACATAGATGGGGCGCTGGCGCTGGCGCTGGCGTCTCCGCCTCCAAATTGGGAATAAAAAGCGAATTTGCCTAACAACTTGCGCACACTGTCAGAAATTGAAACTTTTCAAAAGCAATTCCTTGAATTTCAAGTGAAAACTTTCTTCTTGTTGCTCGGCTTTTGCCTCCGCCTCGCCGCCTTTTTTGGGGCCAAGAAAAGTTGTAACTTTTGGCAGAAATATGCAAGCATACGTACGAGTAGGATACAGATACAGATACATATATACTATATATACATTTGTCGATTTGCTTTTGTGTGTGTGTGTGTGTGTATCTAAGTAATTGCGCGTTGAGGCAACTAGAGCAAACTGTCTGCGTTTTAAATGCCAACGAGCACATTGACGCCAAAAATCCAAAGCAAAATGGCGTCGGAGTTTCCTTTCCCCCTTCGCCCCCCTCAGCCCTACAGAGACCTCTTCTACATGCGTGAGACCAAACAGCAGCAGTCATCAAGATAAAGTACTCCGTTCTCCTGCTTCGGATCCGGCTCCTTCTCCTTTAATTCCGCAATTGGAATTATGCGAAAGGCTTTCGTTTGCTTTCGCCAGAAAGACATATGCGAAATGCTTTGTGCTCCAGTCGGCAGTGCATCGGGCGGAGGCAGTCTCTCAGCTGATTGCCGCACGGAGAGCTGCCTCTCCTTTGGATAATAAGACTTGAAAGTTCTCCGTTTCCGTCTTTTGACTTTGTTCCTGCTTCCCTCTTTCTCTGTGCCCCTCTGCGCCCCTCTGCGCCCCTCTCAGTGCAGCTCCAAGTCTCGTTGGAAAGTTTTGGGTTTTGGATTTTGGGTTTTGCGGGGAAAAGTTTTCCCCCCGTTTATTATTGCACAATTTATATAATTAACCCATATGGATATTTATTTGCAGCACAACTTAAATTCTGCACAAATTAAATTGAACCAGGCCTAAGAGGAGCGAGCACTCTCCTCATGCGTATACATAGCAGTGTACATATACTTGTACGCCTCTCTCTCCCGGCCATTACTCCGGCCGTGTAAGCTTTCAAGCCGTGGCTTAGCAGACGGCGGAGGCGCGAGTTTTAGGCATAAAGCTGGATTATGGCTTTAAGTGTAATTACAATTTACATGGCTTCCAGCTGCCTACTGTATTAACATGCTCGACGCAGACGCTCCTGCCTCAGTGTCGTGCCACCCCGCTTTCTCGGAACTTGGGCCAGGGGCAGGAGACAGGGTACAGGAGACAGGGCACATGGAGACGGAGCTCCTCCGTGGCAAATGTTATTAAAAACTTAAACATCAACGGGAATAAAAAAGAAAGGCGGAGCGAAGAAAAGCGATAGCAGTGCCTGGCCGTTAGCCTGGCTGTTAGCCTGGCTTCATGGTCGTAATTAGAAACTTTTTAGTTGGCATCGCCATAGCCCCCGCCCCCGCATACACACACACACACACACACAAAAGTTGGACATGACTTTTGAGGCATTATCCTGGCGCAGCCATTTTCGCGCCCCGATGCGGTAATTAATTTCGCCAGCTCCTAACTACGGGCAGTGGGCAGTGGGCAGTGGGCAGCGGGCAGCGATAGTGGCAGGGTGGAGGGAAAATTACCGGACATTCGGGTCGCTTAGCTGTCAAGGCCACCGCGATAGGTTGGGGGTCGAACTTGCGAGGGTTTTCTCAAAGGATGTCCATCCCAAAACACATACACGAAGAGCTGTAGAGAAGAAGATATAACCTGTAGGCTAAAGGTGGATGTTCATAGGAAGTACTAAAGGGACATACGAATTTCCAGCTGAAGTCATTTGTAGAATCATCATTTTTCAGATTTAGCACTTGTTTTAACACTTTCCCCTTCACCTTCCCCTGCCCAACTCCAGTTAACTCCATTCATTGTTTATTTATAGTTTCAGTTTCCTTAAGTTTTTCCCGTGTCGGAAATCCATTAAGTGCTTATGCCAGAACACACGGATCCACCCTCTGGCTGTGCGGAAATTCCGCGAGATAATTATTTTTCACGAAATTCGAATTCAAATTAAACTTTCGCTTGTAGATTTAGAAGTTGGGTCCTGGGGCCAGGGGCGGGGCAAGGGGTGGGGCCTGTGGCTCTGGCTGAGGTTGGTCTTTGTGGTTTTTGCATTAAATTATAAATTTATGGGCAAAGCCTAAGTCCTAAGGCCAAATACCCGGACCCGTACGGTGAGTGTGGCACGGAGTGCTATCCCACTTAATTATCGTGATAATTTACACTTTCGTTGGCAGTGCGGCTTTAGCCACCCCCACACCCACCCCCCCACCCCCTGGAGTACGTGTGTGCTCCACATAAATTAAAGTTTAAAGCTCTGTAAATTCAGTGACAATAAGAGATGTGTGTGCGAGTGTGTGTGTGTGTGGGAGGTAAGGAAAGCCCTTTTGTTCCAGATGTACACTGAGGGAAAACCTAGACTATACGTAGACTAGGGGGCCCCGGGAGGATGTTGCTCAGCATCGATGGCAATTTCGAAACTCTGAATATCAATCAAAACTCTTTTACCTTTTGTTGTTGTTCGAAAGGTTTTTAATTCTCGATTTACGAGGCAACTTTTTGACAGTGTAGAAATAAGTTTGTTGTTGCGTAACAATGTGGATTACAGTTGAAGTAGTTGACGGTTTCTGGGAGGCAGTTCAAGGGCAGAAAGCGTGAGACGACACACAAGAGGAGAGCAAGTGAGAGAGGGAGGCAGGGAGGCAGGGAGATGGGGCAGGCTAATTTATGAAAATTGCCGTCGAAATTATTGTCAATGGGTGGAGGGGAGGCAGTGAGGCAGCTGGTAGAGTGCGTGGGCGTTCGGTGGCACTGCGATGGCACTGTGACGCAACATTGGAGCCATTCTGCGGCTGGCTCTCGCGCCAACGATCTGTGATTATGGATTGGAACGTATTGAAACTTGTTAGCCGAGTCCACCCCAACCCGCGAAGTATGCAAATATTTGAGCCCCGGCGAAAGTGTAAGCCAAGGCGGGTGGGGAGGGGGCGTGGGAGGGGTGAAGCGAAGTGGCTACAAGTATAATTTATGACTCGGCTGCTTAAATTTCACTCGAGCGGCGGTGGGGACAACAGACTGGAAGGCGCACACAGACACAACGAACGAACGAACGAACGGCACAATGATAAACATGTAGCACCACAAAGATAACATTTGCCGGCTGCCAGCTAAGCAAAAATTAAGAAACAAAAGAGTGGGGGGGGGGGATATTGACTGGGATGTGGTTGTCCGCCCCATTGTTGGCTTTAATCTTTGAGGCACAGTTAACGCGATTCCAGTTCTTCCAACAGCACAAAATGGCAGCAAAACAGTTGAAACAGCTCAAGGACAAATGATAACGTTTAACATAGCTCCAGAGCCAGAGACAGAGAGCCAAAGCGAAAGCCAGAGACGCCAGCGGCTGCCTAATGATACTGTCACGGGTGGCTGTGGTGACGGTTAGGGTGGTCCTGACTAAGGACCGAGCAAGAGCTCGGTTCAGTCCGCCGACTATGAGATACCCACAGAAATTCCGAGAAAAAGGGTGACTTTTACTGGAAGTAAATGCCCTTTACAGTTGAAGTAAATGCCAAAGTGCCGAAGATAGTGTGTCCAAAATTTCTTATAAGCATGATATGCCCGGTTACCCTGTACTTTGCAATATGAGCATACCCAATGTACCCAACGACTACTGCTGGGTGCAACAAGAACAAGACGCCGTAACAAGGAAAGTATGATGATGACAGCAAGGACTGCGACAACAAATTCTGTCATTAGATACTGTAACCGAGTAACCATACAGCACCCGCAACTCCCACAACAACAACAGTCGTATCCGTATCCCCGTATCCACTCCCAGCTGCCAGTTCTCGGCTCTCGGAGGCGACTCTCAGAAATCTTGCTCATTTGCCCTGCTTTACATTCATTCAGTTGACTTTGCTTCAACAATGTGTCCCGGAGTCAGAGAACAGAGTCCCGAAACCAGATTCCAGGGGCAGAGTCAGAGAGTCAGAGCCAGAGCCAGCGCCAGCGCCACAGTCTGTTTTTACATGCCGCATAGATTGAATATTTTCTGTTGGTGCCGCAGATTTGCCAGCATGCCAAAAAGTAGCAGCAAAAGCAGCAGCAGCAGCATGTGGAAATGTTTTGCCGTTCATAAATTTATGCCACGCGGCCGAGGCAGCGGGAGCGAAAATGTTTTCCCTTGTTGAAATGTTGTCGTACATGGCCGTGGGGCAAGGGAGCAGTGGGCTGTGGGCTGTGGGCATTGGGAGGCGAGGCGCCACGCAAATAGAATTTCAAAGAAGTAAATCTTGAAATGAAATTAATTTTCTCAATTTTCCGAGCTGCAGCTCTGCCACCACCCCAGCCGCCCCAGCCATCTCTTTCATTTGCATAGACGCAGTTTGTGGGGGATGCGGGGGTGAAAACACGAAAGTGGAAAACTTTCTTCGGGTTTACTCAGTTAACCCTTGGCCAGATGTTGGTCTGCAGCCAGCCCCCAGCCCCCCAAAGTAGTTGAATGGCAAATGCGAGAGATGTCTTGTGCTGTCTCTCTCTCTCTCTCTCTCTCAATCTTTCAATCCCTCCATCTATCTATCTAAATTGGCTTCATTTCGCGGTCCAAAATCGATTGATCGATTGGCCTAGACGCTGCTGGAGGGAAAAGATAATAATTTCCATTAAATCGCATTCATTACAAGTCATAATTCATTGGAAACAGAAAGGGGGGAAATGGGGCAAGATTTATTCTCGGATAAAGTTCTCCGAATGGAGAAAGGTGAAACCCCCAATTAAGTTGTTGCCAGAGGAGCATTCCTCGAGTGGATTGTTCGTTGAGGCAACTGCAATCAGCCCCAGGAATGCTGCACACAAAAATGCCACAACAAGCAACAAAACAAATTAAATAAGTCGCCACTCAGTGGGTGGGTGGGTCGTCGGGTGGTTGGGTGGTTGGGGGTGGCTCTCCAGTGTTTTGTTGTCCAACAATAGTCTCTGACCGAGAGAAAAACTTTCTCCATGCTGCAAAATGAAATGTTTCCTTCATGTGGAATCGTGTGGCATGCCGAACAATTGCCAATAGATTGCACCCGCAGTGGGCCACTGGATTGCTGTTGAATGGCCGCCCATGAACACAGTTATATTCCCCACTCATCATCAACTTTTCATGCAGCCAGTGCAGCCGGTGAAAGTTTCGTCTTCTGCCGAATTGATTACTGCACCTGCAATTAGTTTCTACGGCACGAAGCCCCGGATCTTGCTCCTGCTCGCTGCAGGACTGCCGTACAGCCATCGAGTCTTAATGGTCCGGAATCATGCAAAGTGCAGTTGCCTGTAACTGTTTCTGTAACTGTTTCTGCTTCTGTTTGCCTGCTGCTGTGATTCAAATAAGATGTTAAAAGTCCATGGGAAAGCCAGCATAAATTCAGCATTTAAAGTCACTAAACATGGCCAACATTTGGAAGTCCTTAAGCCTATAAAGAGAGATGTTTCATATGCCATAAACAGATTAGATTTCATCGAGGCCTTAGACTGTACACAAATCACGCTGCTGCCTCTGTGGTTAGAGAGAGCAAGAGAGCCAATTATGTTGCAAATTCCGGCCTGTCAACAACGTTGTTCCCAGATGAGGTCAACATCTAAAGCGAGTGCATTGCGGTTGCCCCAAGTAATTTCGCAAGAAAAACACAAGAGAATTTCCGGTCGTCAACTGCATAAACCAATTTGCGGTCGACTATCCGTTTAATTGCCACAAGGTGCGAGTTGCAAATCAGTTGCCACCTCAAGGAAAGTGCCTGCTGATGACATTATGGTCGGTCACAAGCAACTCGAGTAAATATTTCACATTGGAAATATATCTTTTGCGGCCAGGCCAAGTCCTTTCCTTTCCGACGGTTAAAGGACAGGCTGGCAGGCTGGCAGGGCCTCTAAGCCCATTTTCTATTCGAGCTTAGTGAGAAATGTCAACGGCATAAAATGGATAAGGGACAAATGTGACAGTTCACAGAAAAACATTTGAAACATAAAAGGCAGCCTCGAGATTTGCCCAATCTCGGCTAAGTCAACGGGAGTGTCAACGCCAGGGACCAGGATGTGAAAAGGGGAGGTGGGTTGCGGGTGGGCTGGGGATGTATGCTTGTGCAACTTTACAACAGGAATCGATCAACGGCATTCGCTTAGCCGCCTGGCCGCAAATAAATTGAACTTAAATAGACGACGTCAAGGGCATTAGATGTGACGCCTCTGTCAAGTCGAGACGACGGCCCCAAGGTGGGAGCTGTAGGTCGGTCCCAAGCGGCGGATGGAGTTACCTCCTGATGTCCTTGACAAGCTGGGAAATGCCTGACGATTTACAGGATAGCAAAGGGACTGTTTGTTTGTTGAGATTGTTATTGAATAGATTCTGTAGGGACAATCGTTTCTCTTTGCTTGAAAAGATTAGGGATGCTCGAAGGAATATCTATCATCATTAATAGATTCTCAAACTCCCAATCTTTCATCATAGCCAGGTAACTCCTAAGCTACAGGGTAGAGCATAACCCTGGCTAAGCTGAATTCCGATTGTGATTACACTCTGCTCTGTCCGCTCCGCGTCCTCTCCTGTCCCTTGCTGTCCTCTCCTCTTCTTTCCTGTTGTGTCCTGCTCAGTGCCACCAAATTTGCCACATCCGGCGCAGGAGAAGCAGTTTATATTGGACTCCGCTCCGAGTCGTCGTAGTCGTCGTCGTCGTCGTCGTCGCCGCTGCTTTGTATAAAAAACGTCAAGTGTGTCTGGTCGCCTGAAATAAGTGGACTGCCAAAAAGTTGCCTTCGCTCTGTCTGCTCTATTCCCCTCCCCCCTGCCCCCTCTTCACTTGTCTCCTTTTTATTTCTTTCCATTTTCCTTCGTCGTTGTTGTGTGTCCATCCATCCGTCCGTCTGTCTGCTCGTCCGTTCGCCCTTTGCTGTATTTCTCGTTTAATAATATTTTCACTTTGATGCCAGTTTTTGGTCAGTCCCTGAAGCGGAGGATGGGAGAGAGAGAGAGAGCCAGAGAGTGGTTCCTGTTTATGCCTCCACATTACGGAAGTTGACAATTTAATTTTATGTACTTGCCACATTCCCTTTTTGCCAGATACTAAACATTTATTGAATGCCGTTTCGTTTGCCAGGCCAAAGGCCAAAGGCGGCCGTGAGCCATGGACCATGGATTCCGGCCAGATATCTATTCTAATTCACACGTGCTTGCAATTTGGCAAATCCCACTGACATATAAATCTTCATTATGCTGGAAAACAGTCTTCAGGACTCTCTGCCCCTCCCCTACCCTCCCCTCCCCTCCCTCACCTCCCTCACACTTACTCACGCACTTAACTTATGGTATTTTTTATGAATTCCTTCCCGTTGGCCGCCCCGCCTCTCCGTTTGCACTCGGCGGAGCGGGGCGGGGCTGCTGGCATCAGATCAAGGATTTTGTGTGGCATCCACACCGAAAACCCGCAATCGCTGAAGCATATTTGTACCTTATTTTTTGTATTTTTTGTATTTGCAGCCATAATTTATGAATCCTCTGTACTGTTGCCCCCATTTGTGGCCATAATTTATTGGCCCCAAATCAGTGTCTTTTGATGATACTCTCATCTATGGAAGGGAATTTTTGAGTGATTCCTCCCCCCCTCCCTGCAATTAGCTAAAAGTTGGCTTATCCTCAGAATACTATTTAAAAGTTGAGAGTACTGAGGGGAATTTAAGGATAAAAGAGGCGTGGCGAAGGAAAAGCCACTCATATTGTGCCGAACAAAGACCCAAAGTTGAACACTTAGACACGAATTGAAATAAAATAAACAAAATTAGAATGCCTAGCGAGCACTCTCCAGGCTCCACACTCCCCACTCTCTCCACACTCTCTGCAATCCCCACTCTGACAGCCATTTGCCATTCCCTTTGCCAGATAGAAAGCCAATTTTATGACTCAACTTAAATAGGCACTTTACTTTTGGTCTTAATGCCTTTTTACGAGAGAGAAAGAGAGCCGAGAACCTCGCCGCGCTCCTCTCCGCTCTGGTCTGTTGACGTCGCGAGGTCCTGGATTCACGACATTAATGATTGCCGCGCCCTGGACGAGGGCTTTATTGGAAAATAAATGGGGGGGAATAGTCGTAGTATGTGGCAGGGCACCTCGCACTTATCTGATTTTACACTTCCGCCTCCTGCCACGCCTCATACGTACATATGCCAGCCGTCGTCGTAGCCGTAGTTGGGGCCATCAAAATTATGACAGTCGCAAAGTGAACCGTTTGCCCCGAACAACCAACTTTAGGTGAGTGCCCATTAACAAGAAGTTGCCAAGTAGAGGCCATGCGTGGGGCCATTTTGCGGAATTTCAATTAAATGGCTGCAGAGTGGAAAAGTTTCTGCAGGACCTCCTGGCCAGTGCCAAAAGGAGAGGCAGAAGGAGGAGGCCACGACTGGGGAGTTGACGCATTTACACACAAATTACCGCCAAGTGTCAAATGCAAACATTTTGAAAACAGACAACAAACAATATTTGCCATAAAAACAGAAAGCGTCCAACGGAAAACTTTCGTAATGAACCAAGGGCCAAAGTTTTCCCAATGAGTCGTCTTCGTCGCCGTCGCCGTCTTCCTCGTCCTCCTCGTCTTTCTCTCTCTTTTGTGGCAGTGGCTGAAAGTTTACTTTAAATAGCTTTCAACCAACATTTTCGGATGGAATTGGAAACCTCTTTAATTAATTAATTTAGCATTTTGTTACAACATTTCCATTGAAATGCCAGTGCACAGGGTATTGTGTATCGCCTCCTGGTCCTGGTTTTGGTCCTGTTTACATTCTGAAAGGAATTTGTGTCAATTCGCATTTGTGTGACCGCAAATTTAGTTGCAGAATCGGAATAAATTATGCAGCCAGGAGGGGGGCGTGGCGCGGTGGCCGCCAGCCCCCGGAAATGTACTGGCCACATATATTTGTGTTTTAATTAGAGAAATGCGCATCGTTACATAAAATATGAAATCAAATGAAATTAATGGCTCCAACAGGCAGGCAGGATGTCGTTCGCTTGTATAATTATGATAATGCCATTTCAAAATGTATTCTCCCCCCTCCCCTCCCCTTCACCCCCTCGCGCACATTTACAGCAATGTATTTAATTGATGACAGAGCAAACATGGCGTTGAAACAAGTGCATTAGATAGTTAGATAGATAGATAGATGTTTTCGTGTAGCACTGGAATGTAGGCCTCGAATCATTCAGGAAATGGAACCTGTTATCGCTCCAGGGTTCAGAGGGTTCACCTGATATGACAGAGCCATTCATGTGGCTTTTCCCCTGATGGCAGCTTGCTCATTTGGCCAGCTGCGGTCGCGGC
The DNA here is from genome assembly GCA_008121215.1 of Drosophila athabasca. Lineage (NCBI taxonomy): Eukaryota > Metazoa > Arthropoda > Insecta > Diptera > Drosophilidae > Drosophila > Drosophila athabasca. The sequence goes on along the minus strand of VMQQ01000022.1, from coordinate 2,724,494 downwards.
TTCAGTCCTTCCATATCCTTGCCAGTGATGATATTCCCTCCCTCGTGTGTGTGTGTGTGTATGTGTATCTGTATGGGTAAGCAAACTTAATTAACGTCAAGCCACGATGTCAGACGCAGCATAAATACGAATCCGAGGGATCCTACAGAGCGATGATGACACAAGCACATGAGGAATCATTGATATTAGCTGTGTGCGAGGGGCTGGGGCTGGCTCCGGCTTCTATGCGGAATCACGCAGCATGTAGCCAACTTTTGATTAAAATGTCGTAGCACAATGGTGGGAGGGTAGTGAAGGGGGGACTGAAAGGGAAGACAAGCCAGAGCGAGAGCGGGATAGATGGAAGTTTAGCGAACGCACAAATTGCGAATGTTTTGCCAAACGAAAAGTTGAAAATCACCCGAAAACAAAAAATGTACAAGCATGAGTACGGGGAGGGGAGTGGAGTATTTCTGCTGCTGCTGCTGCAACATGTTTGTGGCTTTCGCTTGGGTTTCGTCTCTGGTCTCAGTCTCTGCCTCTGTCTCTGTGTAGTGTTCACAATGCACACAGCAGCGGTTGCACAATGCAGAGCGATTCCAAATCCAATCCCCCATCAAGCCACCGCCAACCACTGCCACTGCCACTGCCGGAAACAAGAAAAATACGTAACAGGAAGTGGGACAGGAACAGAGCAGTTCCACTGTAAACGCAGTTGCAGATGTAGTTGGAGATGTAGATGGAGGTAGAGGTAGAGATGCAGACATGGATCCAGCGAGCGATTCTACAATGCGCCGTGAAAAATTCAATTACAAAGTCGCACAAACCATCGGAAGAATGCAAATTTGCAACCAGCGAGAGAGAGGGAGAGCGGTGAAGCAGTGCTGCATGGGGCAGAAGCAGGACTACGAGTTGTTCAGAAGCTGTTTTGTGGTCTACCAACGACCATTACGATTACGTTTACGTATGTACGTAAGAAGCAAGAAGCACAGAGAAGGACCAGAAGGGAGGCTGCATGTCGCCTGGCAGTCAGTCACGTGCGAACGTGACGAAAATGCCACGATTCAGTTTTGGCCAAGTTCTGCGTGCCAATGAGGAGCAGCAGCAGCAGCAGCAGTACGAGTACACTCGAAGAATTTCACAGTTGCATTGCATTTACATATTAAAAATTGGGTATTTTTCAATTAAAAACTTTTGCGATTGCGAGAAACTCCAGCCAATTCTTTGCCAAAATCGGAAAACATTACGATCTGCCATTCCGTTATTTGTTGTTTCTTGGTGGCAGCATAATTTTCTGCGCACTGTTCATTTTTGACATGTTTTTTTTTGTCGTTTTCCCGAGCTGCTGTCGGTTATTTGTTTGTTTTGTGCGTGCAGACAGCTCCTGGAAGCTCCTGTAAGCTTCCTCCTTGGCATTTATGGAGCTCTGACTGGCTCAGAGTCCACAACAAAGCAGAAACCGCAAAATTTCAAACGCTTGCCTCGGCAATCGTAGTTGCTGTGGCTGACCCGACGACCCCCCCATAGCTCAGGAGACAAATGGTTGGGGTTGGGGTTGAGGTTGAATCACTTGTACGGCTGCAGTGGCAAATTGCTGTGGCAAGACAATTGACAGTCACCTGTCAATTGGTCGCACTGAGCGATTGTCAGAGTCCACAACAACAAGTGGCATAGTGGAATTTGCGAGAGGTGTCAATCGGAAGATGTTATGTTGCATTGATTGACTCGATTGTTCTGCAGTGCCACAGCACGACTGACTGGCCAAATTGTTTTCCGATCCACTTGCCCACGAAGATTGGAGAGCTTTCGAAATAGGTCGAGAATTTCCTGATGTGCAGAATCCTAGCAACGTACTAATTGAGTGCCTTCTCAGGATGGCACTCGTGCCACGTACAAGTTGCCTCCTCCTGTCAAATGCCACACTAATTAATTTTGCATTATTCTAAGGCCAAGTCAAAACAATTTCCCTCCCAGATGAAAACTAAACATTTTCCTCGCCTTCGCCTGCCAGGAGGGAATCCACATCAGTGCAGAATTCCAATCAGAAACCAAATGCATTGCGCCATTATTCAATTTGCAGTGTGGAAAATTCAAGCTAATTGACATTTCCGAAGCCACAGTCTCAGTGCCACTCCCACTTCCAGTCCCACTCCCACTCCCAGTCCCCCAGTTCGTATTTGGCAAAGGCAATTATCGTTAATTGAGAAATATTATTTTGTTGGCACAACAAATTCTGCACAGCAAAGTCACAAATGCAAGAAACGTTCAATGTGGTTTGGGGCTCCTCTGGGGCTGTATCTGTGGGTTTGTCTCTTTGAGTGTGTGTGTGTGTGTGTGTGTGGGTGTGTGTGTGGGTGTCTGTGTGGGTGTGTGTGTGTGTGTGTGTGGGTGTATGCCTTTCAAGAACCATAACGAAATAAAGTCGGAGTCTTACATTTAACTATTTGAAAAGACTAAGAAAAATTCCATTACCGATGTAAATATTTTAACATTCATTTAATTTGGTGTTGAAATTCTCAAAGAACAGCGTTATGTGTCTTCTCCACCTTTATTTAAACATTTTTGATTAACATTTCAGTAGGTAAATGCCTTTGTCTGTTTGCGGTGACCGAGTCCGTTACTCTCCCCATTTCAGACTGCGTTCTCCTTTGAGTTTCATTTGCTAAAGACCTGAAATATTTCCTAGAAATTAAGCGATCAAGGACCTACTTTAATTAGCTCTGCCCTTTTGAAATTGAAATGTTTGGAAATATATTGCGTATACGCAGCGCTGTCTGTTAAGCCAAATTAATTGACTTCATGCTGTTTCTGTTATTGTTTTGTTGCGGCGGGCGCCCGGGCAACAACGGGCGACAGCGAATATATTAACACATTTTAAAAATGTCACTCTCCCTTCCTCTTCCGACTCCTTCACAGACCACACAGCAGTTGCCACCGCAATGGATGGGACAGGAACGGAAGCAGCAGCAGCAGCCTCTTCCACAATGGCGCCGCAGAGCGGCACAGCGGCAGCCAGAAGTGGACATAGCGCACAGCCATCACAGAGGCATATAAATCAAAATTTAATTATGTCACCGGCCTCGGTGGCAGCCCTCACAGCCTCGGGCTCGGCCCCCTACCCATCGTACTCCCGAACAGAGAATGAGGAGGGGGAGTCGAATCCTGAGCCTGAGTCTGAGCCAGAGCCAGAGCCTGTGCCCGTGCCGGAGCCCTACGCTCAGGGACCAGTGGGAGCCAGTGGGAGCAGCATAACAAGCTTCGATTCGACCAACTTGATCGATGACAAGCGCCAGCAGAGCCAGAGCCAGGACCCACACGCGATTCCCGAGCAGCAGCATCCACAGCAGCATCTACAGCAGCACTCCCGCATACAGGCCAAAGACACAGCCGGGCCCTATCCAATACCCATGGCCGGAGGGCACAGATCGGAGCCGGTGGAGAACCATCTGGAGGCCACGCACGGCATCGATGGTGTGGAGAGTGTGTTCGGCTCGCCCATGTACTTCGGCACCGAGAACTCGACGGTGGTGACGACGCAGATTGGCGCCACCGCCCACGTGCCCTGCACCGTGCATCACATTGGGGAGGGCGTGGTGAGTAAATGCTACCTTTCCTTCTTCCCTTCTGGAGGTATTCTTGGCGATTCGTCTACGTATTGTTTTAATATTTTATCAAAAACGAATCCATCACCGCTGCTGCGGCCTTGTTTGACTTTGCCTCTGCTGCTGGATATAGCTGGATGACGATGCCGTTGATGATGATGATACTTTTATTCCTGTTTATTTAGCGCCTCCTTTCGGGGCGGAAGCATTCGACTTTTCTCTGTTAATTGAAATGGAAACGCAATAAATGTGAATTGATGGCAGATGAATGAGTCATCAGGTGGGCAGATGGGCAGAAGGGGAGCCTCTAGCCTCTACTTTAACTCTGGATCTAAAGATGATTTGATGGCATTTCATTAAATACTTCTTTATCAATGCTGAGATGTCGCTCTGGCCAGCTTCCGGCCAAACTAATTCGGCACTAAACACAGAGATTTCATTGGACACTCGCCTGGTCGGCTGGGGGGCAACACGACTTGGTGGGTCATTAGGCAGGCGAAACACACACGCAGCAGCAGCAGCAGCGGCAGACAACAAATTACACCTTTTGGGAGCTCTCATCCTCCGCCTCCTCCTGGGAGTACATATGTGTGGGCGTGTGTCCAGCAGAACATACTGAAGCATTGACATGGCAAGGCCTCAAGTGGTATTAATTTTCCGCTTGTCTAGAGTTATTACTCATACGCCGTGGTGTGCGTCACGTCTCGTGTATTTGTATAAGCCTTCCCTTGACCCCTGACTCTCAGTGTGCCTCTCAGCCGTCTCAGCTTTCTCCCTCTAAGAGCTGGACACGATTATGCTTTACCCCCCACCCCCCCCCCCTCTCTGTATCTCTTCTCTGTCAGGCCCTCCGGCCAGAACCTCGTGCGTGCCCGGGTGTTTGGGTGTTTCGGTGTTTGAGTGTTTCAGTGTTTGGGGAATCTGCTGCTGTGTGTCTGGTTTAAATTGACGATTTCATAATTGGGCCTTCAAGTGTGCGGTGCGGAAGTTAATCAGCACTTAAGCCCTTGTAGGCTGTCTCTACTGTACTGTGAGTGAGTGAGTGAGTACATACATATGTACATAACCAGTTGGCACTTTGCACTTTGCACGAATGCGTGCTCAAGTGTGGATGCTAAAGCTTACGACCTCCTGGTTGTGTGGGTGTTGGGGACCTGCTTCATAAGTTGGCAATTTGTATTATGGAAATTATATGCCAGTCGGGCGTAGGGCGTAGGCAAAATACGAGTATTAACATTAAGCCAGAGGCAGGGAGCAGCTTTCGGAGCAGTTTTCAATGCAAAGTCGACTAATATTTAGTAAAGAGAATAAACACATAGTCGTACTTCGAAAAGCTATCTCAATCAGGCTCAGCCTCAGATCAAACTCTCTCTCTCTCTCTCTCTGCTGTTCGAGATGCTCTGTGTATGCCGAGCATTTTCATTTCATTACTTTCTCTCCATGAGTGCAACGCATTAAAATCTGCTGCTGCTGCTGCTGCTTCTGCTTCTGCTACAGCTACATCTAGCGGAAAGCGTTATGAAAGAGTAACGGCCAGCGCAAGTGCAGGGCGGGTTCAGTGGACAGGAAACACACCTCCAGCCCGGGCATGTGGCATGCGGCATGGGGCATAATTTCCATATTTCCCCCCCGCCACTGCAGTGCGGTGGAACTTACAATCGAAATGTCTTTCCCAGGTTCCTGCCTTTGTCGATTCGCGAGTATCTGTCTGCAAAAAAGGTTGCTTCATGCATTGTTGGGGATAATGGAAGGATGGTGGTATTTCCCTCAAAGACTACACACTAAACTCTGCCGCGATTTGCCCCCCTTCTGGCCCCCCCTGCTCCTCCTGGCGTTGTCGTAAATTTTCAGTGAGGCGACAATAAAATGCAGGAAACATTAAATAAATGAATTGCTTCCTCGAGCCGCCGCGCGCCTTTGTTTCGGCATTTTGCTGCAATTTTCATTTCAGTTGCGCCATTATTTTACAGTTTTCCAGTGTTTGCCTTTTATGAAGGGAAAACCCAGCCCCAGAGGTAGACTTCCTTTTCGCATATTTAGGCCGAAAGGTCTTGTATCCTGTGGGGTTATTTATGAAGAATTATTTGTTCAATTGGAAGTCAAATATCTGCTTGAGAAAATATGAAAATTTAAGGCAAATTTAAAACGCATAAATCAAAAGGACACAAACGTCAAAAACCCCCACAACCTGCACACACACATGTAAAAGATTGTGAGAGAGAAAGAGAGGGACAGACTGGGTTTCAAATTAAGAATTACGACACTCTTCTGTGGCAGTGGGGGCGGACATTAAAATATGTCATTTGGGTATTATCCCTGAGCATCAGCTTAAACGGCATTTAAAATAAACTAAGCAAATACGTGTGTCCTTCGTCCTGCGTCCTGTCGGCCATCACCCGGAGGGAACGACTCCTCTTACTGCTGCTGTTGGTGCTGCTGCTGCACTTGGCTGCTCTCTTTTCTCATATAAATTGAACTAAATCAGCACACAGTCAGAAGAGAAATACACACACACAATCATATGTATATGGTACAGTGAACACTCCCTGCAGGAGTTCTCTGGCCAGGAAATCTGTTAATCTAAATAGCTATTTCCATGGAAGCAGTTAATCTCTTCTTCAAAGAAAATCAGCTGTGAAAATAGTGAAAAAAAGTTGAGTATAATTTCACTCACTTGCGGTATAAAGAAAGCCACTGTAAAGAGAGCCCACTGTACCCATATTTTCACCATATATGTGTGCTTGACTACGAATTGCAGTCGTAGTGTGCTTCCCCTGTCGACTCCTCCTTGACTCCTCCCTCCCAGTTGCCAGTTCGCTTCCTCTGCTGACTCTGATTCCCATGATTGCCCTGTTGCTCTGCTCTGCTCTGCTCTGCCATGCTGCTTCCGTGCTTCCTCCGTGCTGCCTCCCTGCATCGGTGTGTCTGTACGACTTGAGCACTTAATTACTTTTTAGATAAATTGTCGTTTTTAATGTCTAGACTCGCCTCTCGCCTCTCGCTTGCCGTTTGCCGGCTCTCTGAGACATTTTCATTGAGAAAAGTAGCAGTAATTAAATGTGCTCACAGCACGCCGTGCCATGGCCTAAACGTCTCTTAGGCGTCTCCTAGGCGTCCGACAAAGGAAAATGCCAAAAGCTTAAATGCTGAAAAACTTTCAAAATGTCCACCACTCTGTCCCTCTCTCTCTCTCTCTCTCACTCTGCCTCTCTGGCAGTGTCTGCACAGATAGAAGGTAATTTATTTATAATTTTCTAGAAAATGTTCTCCAATGCAGATTAGAAAATAGAATTAAATAAAGAGGAAAGAGAGTGTGCGGGTGGGCGTGGGGGGGAGGCCAAGGTAAGCCTTGGCAAACGTTTCCTCTTGGTATGTTTTTCCTACATTTTCCTACAGATAATAATACCGAAATTGGTATTTTATGAAAATTAACGCTTCGGGGTGGCTCTTTCTGGCTCTTTCAGGCTCTTCCCTGAGCCATCGGCTCTCGGATCAGTCGTTTAGATAAAAAAGGTTACGCAAATATTTAAGCAGCAGCAGGAGGAGGAGGAGGAGGGAACGGTATGGAGACAAACACATGGATATATGCATATATAATTTGCAAAGTTTAAGATCTGATAAAGGGGCAAATGTGAATCGCCTTGGTCTAGACTCTGGCCATAGCCGAAACCGAAACCAAAACCGAACAGAAGCCATTTAGTTTGTCCTTCGAGTGGGGCATGGGGCATGGGGCATACAGAAAAAAAACAAACAAATAATTTAGCCACAATTTTGATGAGGGTTGGCAGGGGATACGGGATACAGGGTTACAGGATACAGGATACAGGAACCGGCCCCCGCTTAATCAAAACAAAACAAAACCATATTTTCTGCACAATCATAATTTTTGCATAGTTTCAGCTGAAAATTCCAGCTTAAGTTTCCCTCTCCCCACCCCACTCCATGCCCCGTTTCGGGGCACACAAAACACACAAATCATATGCCTGTGCAGAATGTTGTGCGAACAAAGTAATACTCACACACACACACACACACACAAACAGTCGTATTCTCGTATTTGAACTCTCTCTCTGTCCCTCTCTCCTCTTCTTTTCTGAGTATTTCATTCGCTATTTTTACGGCCTGGCCTCCATTTTGGGCGGAGTAAGGCTCCAGCTTGCACTCGAGTTCCAGTTGCCAGTCGCAACAAGAGGGCAAACAAGGCAAGGACCTCAACAAACACACAGTTGTCGAGTCGTCCTACAGCCACAACACTCAACTCATGCATCCGCCCAGCGAGCTCTTTGTAGTCGCTAAGACCCCGCTTGAAGTACGAGCAACATAAAACATAGCATACAAAATTATAAAATATTTTACTGCCAGGCTTGGTTATGGCTACAATGACCTTCGAGTTCTAATGGGTATCTGTGTCTTTGTATCTTTGTATCTGTATCTTTGTCTGTATTCTGTTTGTGCTAGAATCAACAGCAAATAAAACATATATACTACATATATATATAAAATATGGCCAAAATTGTTTAGATAACTTTATTAAACCATGGGAATTGCAGGTACTGTCTGCATGCTAATTGTTTTAATTTAAATAGAATTTCCGGGAATTTTATTCCTAAAGAATTCATCAAAATGATGTTAGCTTTTCAAACTTCTTCAAATCTTCAAAACTCGAATCTAATAACCAAATGGTATTTGCTCTTTGGTCGATAACTTTTCTATGGAAAATATTAGCCGATTTTTGGGGCGCCTCAAGTGCAGAGAATCTACGAGTATGTCTTCAGTACCAATTTGTCTACTTCGAGCAACCAATTTAATTAGAAATATCATTGAGGGAGAGAGAGAGAGAGATATATATATAGTCTGTGTCCATGACAGCAACACACACACACACACAGTGACACAGACACTAGTTTAGGCTTATTATAAGCCTAGAGAAGCGTGGCATGACGTGGCTGTGCCACTTAGAGGGGGTGGGGGGGCCGTTCCAAGAAGTTAATGTTGCACGAAAATTGCCATAAACCTTTTTGAAGGAATACAAATCATTATCACTTTGTTGCCGGCAGACTTAACCGTAATTAAGGCAGTTGAAGGGGAGGAGGGACAGACACGCAAGCAGGACAATAGACAAGCAGAACGAACAGGTCGGGACACTGGACACTGGACTTGTTTGCCAGCTAATAAGACATTCCAGTCGACAGCTTGATGAAGGCTCCATCTCCATAGTCAAAGGCAGGATAGAACAGGACCGCCCACTCGTATAGTCCTTTCTGCTGGTGTTCCTGCTGCTTCTGCTGCCGCTGCTGCTGCCTGTCACAATGTTTATTAAAACAAATGTCCCGCACAAAGGGGAATACGACTATTTGACCCAGATTTCTTTCTCTCCAGCGTCCGTGTCTTGAGCATGCAGAATGGCTCCATCATTTCTATAAACTTTTGTGAGTGAGTGAAAGACAAAAGGGTTCGGGGTCTGACCCCAAAACTTAAAACAATTATGCTGAACCGCAGCAGGACGCAAAGTCTGTGTGCGTGTGTGCGTATGTGCGTGTGTGTGTGGCATAGGGAAAAGTTCAATGCCGTGACAGCCTCAAAGGACCTTAACCCAAGCCCATGTAAATATATTCTTAATTATTTTAATTGCTATGCAATCATCAATTGTTTGGCTCCCAAATAATGCCCGAGAATTGGGGCCCTGCCTGCTGCCTGCTGCTGTCATTGAATGTGTAAATGCCGCAGGCAAACAATATCCTTTCGAGCAGTTGACAGCCGCTGAAATGTAGGCTATGGTAATTTTCATTTCCACTTATTTTCCAGGTGGAAAGAGCGAATCGTATCCAAACGAGAATGAATGCCTTGATTGTTGTGGCTGCTGTTTAAATGCCTTGCAGGCCTCTACTCAACATGTGAATGATAGGCTCAGAGTTGGGAGTTGATTCAAATGTGTAGAGAAACCTACTTAAATGGACAAAACACTTGAAAAAGTGAGCAATGCACTATGGGGAATTTGGCCAGTTTTTGTGGCCAAAACCCATTTCCAAGAAGTCGTTAAAATGAAATATTTGTAACCGGTTTATATCAGAATAACATTGGTCTTCAATGTTACTTTATCAACATTTTAACAGAGGGAACCACTGTGAAGCAGTGTTTGCTGTTTGCTGGTGAGAAAAAAGTAACGAGTAAGCCGTTACTCTCCTGAAGTGGTTTTGCTTCCGCATCCTCTTTCTATGCAGCTCCTGCATGCACACGTTTCCTATGCAGAAGCTGTCTTTAATTTGCCCCTCCAGCTAAACCCACTAATAGAACAACTCTCAAGTTCCCCCAGTTCCCAGTCGTGTGGACTGTTCATCTGTAAGATAACCAATTACTCGTTAGAAATAACAATTTATCGTTTGAATTATCTCATATCCTCGCATTTGCATCCCCCCCTCGCATCGGGTATAGCACTAATTTGCGGAGCGCCAAGTGCAATTAGTGCACACATTTTAGCATTCGATGTTCAATTATGCAGTAATTGCACTTAAAATGCATTTCCGCTGGATTGAGCTCGACTTGAGTCTGATTTGCCCTCAATTATAGATGAATGAAGGTTTGGTTGCAAGTGAATGTGAATGGGAATGGGAATGGGAGTGGGGGAAAGTCTATTTGCCACGTAAAGGAATGAAGTCAATTTATTGCACAGTTATCAACTCGCATGCAAAAAAGTCACCGTTTATTCGCACAGAAGTGGCCAGCAAATAGCATGACAATAAATTGAGGACACTTTTTTCACGATGGCTACATATTTGCACTTCAACGGCAGCCCAAAAGTTTGCCAAAAAATAAAATACACACATAAAATGGTTAATAAAAAACGGACAGTTCTCGAGCAACGAATGGGGGATGCCCTATAGGAGTAATCGATGCTATGAATCGGTTTTGAAAAAACAATGGCCTAATCTGAGGGCTTCAATTTCCTTCGCTCTGGGAAACTTCTGGGAAATTGATTTCCTCGTGCAAACATCTTGTTCGAGTCAACCACTCCCTTCGGAACGGTGCAGTGCAGTGCCCTTCTTTTCTCTCTCTTTCTCTCTATATTTCTCTCTTTTTCTTTTTCTTTCTACCCCCTTTTTGTGTGGATTTGTGTGGGGGACGAAGTTGTAACCAAAATGGCGGCTACTGTTGCAGTTTCCAAATAGAATTTTATTAAAATCGCTTGTTAAAAAGTTGTGCACATTGAAAAAGTTCGCTTGTACTTTTTTCCCCCCTGCAGCTCACCTCCGACCCCCCGCCCCCCCTGTCGCCATGGCTAAATTTCTGTTGGCCATTGGGATTGTGTCAGAACGGAAATTGGTTGGACAGCGCCACATAAAGCGCACAGCACACAGAAATGTGCGTCAATAACATGCAACAACATGCATCAGAACAAAAGCCAATCAAAAGTTGTACCTAGCGAGTCACCGGGCGGGGGGCAGAAGAGCTCTGGGGGAGCTCTGTGAAAAATGTAAAGTGAGTTCAAACTTGGGGCTGAAATAGATTTAGATTTAGCCAACAAGCCACCTAGCAATTACTCCACAGCCGACAGGCAGGTAGGTCCCGGTCCCGGTCCCTGCCTGTCAGTGGGGGGCGGGGGGGGCGTGCTGTCAGGCATCGAGATTCTCCGATAAATGCATTGGCAGGTAGGCAGGCGGTGCCGTGCCGAATCTATGGCCTACCTAGGGGCTGTCCCAAAGGCGGCGAAGGAGGGAGGGACAAATAGTTAGCATAAATTTGCCATAAATTTGCTAACAAGTGATTTGTGGTGTGTGTGTGTGTGAGTGTGTTGGCTGTTGCTCGCGGCCATAAATAAAGCGTCACTTTTTATTTTACATAAAGCTCGAAAAGGTAAAATGTAAACAATTATCTGCGTGCCGCAGATGCAGCACCACCACCACAGGGCCAGTAGTCGCCGCAGCCGCCACATCAGCCGCAGGAGATGTATGTGTGTGTGTGTGTGTGTGTGGCAGAGTGGCAGCTGAGATTTATGCGCTACACACACACATACACGTATGTGTAGCCGCATAAAAAGTTCTGGCAAAAGGCAAAGGAATTCGCTGGCTTTTGATTAATTGCCGCAACATTTTATTTCTGCTCTCCACATTTCCGGCTGGCGCTGATGGCTTCACTTGGCCACCACATCCACATCCGCACACATTCCACTAGGATCTGCTCTCCCCCCCCTGCCCCCTGGCTAGCTGCATGGTTTATTTGCCGACACGTAGCACTTCCCAGCCTCTGCCTCCAGTCCGAGGCCCAGTCCCAGTCGTAGTCCCACTCGCCGACGCAGTCCTTTTTGCCATCATAAATATCATAAAAATCCAAAAAAAAAAACACACACAAAAAATAGATGTGTGTGTAGATGTGTGTGTTTCTGCTGCTTCTGGGAGTCGCCGTCGTCTTCGTCGTCGCCTGCCGTCTGGCGACTAGCAGCCTCGGGGCCAAAACGGAACGGAATTTATGCGCAATTTATGCCTCTCACTCGGAATTTTTACTGTTACTGTTACACAGATTGTATTGAATAGATATATAGATATATACATATATAGAAAAGTACAAGCATATATCTGAAGATTTCATAAGCATATGCGAGCAAAATCTTGATAATAAACGACTGCCAGCCAGCCAGCTCTTTTTGCCATTCAATTGCAAATTTACCCACCATTTCCCGCCCCTCCCCGCCCCCCTCCCTTTTGAAATATGTTTCGAAACAGCGAGAATCTATAAACGTATACGTATAGTAAACTGTAAGCTCTGTGTCTGTATGAGACAAGTATGATATTTGAAGCCGCCAGCTGCATGGGGAACTGAAACTGTTCCCTCGATTGCCGCTGCGCCACATTGCGTATACGCCGCATTAAACATTTAAGCACGGCAAATGTAATTCGTTTTTATTGGCTAACGCAAACTCAAACTCAAACGCAAACGCAGCTGATTTAACAATTTTCTCGTTCAGCTTAATTTCGAGTTGGCTGTTGTTCCTTTCCCCGTTTTGTGGCAACTTCAGCTTCATCTTTGAGTTTTTGGTGGGAGGAGCGAGCACGCGTGTGTCAATATTTGAGAGAAAGTTGCCTTTTACTTCGTTACTTTTTGTGAGCCAATAAATAAAGGTTCTTATCAATTGAAAATTGATTGATACACGCGCTTAGGTAGGACTCGACTCGGGGCCTCATCTTCTGCAGGAGCAGCAGCAGCAGCAGCCAATAACCCCATATGGACAGCTAATAGATGTGTTTTTTGTTGGGGGTGGGGAGGGTAAAAAAAGTGGAAAAAACGTATCGTAAAGTGGGAAAGAAGAAATGATTAATGGTCATTTAAGATTGGCTAAAGCACAAGCACACCCACACCCACACACACAACGCAGGGAAGGGGATGGAGCAGGACGTGAGTGGGAAGGGAGTTTGTTGGGGCTCCTCTCCAGCCCTCTACATTCATTTGTTTGTTTGTTTGTTTGTCTATTTACAGATAGGTAGCCAATTCGAACTTTGAACCTAGGATCAATCAATCTGTTATTATGTTGATTGTCGTCCTCTCTCTTGCTGCTGTTGTTGCTGCTTTTTGTTGTTGTTGTCGTAATTCCTACACGTAATTGCTTTTTGATTTTTCTTTGCTGCTTTTCGCTTCCATCCCTTTTTGGCTATCTGCGCCTTTTGAAAATTGCATCATCATCGAGTTGTTGTCATCGCCATCGCCATATCCCCCGCCGGCCGCTTGATGGATTGGCAAACATTCGAGCGGGACAGCCAAGAATAGATCCAAGTCCAGACCCAAACCCATCCCCAACTCTCCCTGGGTCCGGGGCATATGTTTAACATTCAAGAAAAAAGCGTCCCACCCAGAATGGCAGAGTCCCAGAGTCCTTGAGAGTCCATTATGTTTGGCTAATGGCATCAGCCCTTCTTCTAATCCCATAACATTCCCATCCTTTTTTCTCTCTCCATTTCTAGGTATCGTGGATACGCAAAAAGGATTATCATCTGCTTACGGTCGGCTTAACAACGTACAGCAGCGATGAGCGCTTTAGTGCCACGCACTTGAAGCATTCCGAGGTGAGTTCCGCCGAGTAATTTGCATGGCTGATGGCCATTGGAGGTGGAGTGGGGCATGGAGACCGGAGACAGATGAAAACCTGATTGCATCGCCGGGGTTCGGAATCGGATCGTCGCCACCTGCATACCAAATCGGTCCCAGACCCTTTCTGGCTTCCACATTTTGCTGCATTGTGAACTCTGGCCCATGTCCTCTTGTCGGCCTCGAATCGGAGATACGTGACAAAAATTCTGCAATATTTCTGCAATAGTTGGCCCGGGCTCAAAGGCAGAAAATTGACTTCCATTGGCCCATGCTTTTAATACTAACTTTTTTCCTACTTTTTTCTATTTTTCTGTTCTGGTTTGTCCTGCTGTTTGTTCTCGCCTCCAGGATTGGACATTGCAAATCAAATTCGTGCAGCTACGTGATGCAGGCGTCTACGAGTGCCAGGTGTCCACTCATCCGCCCACATCGATATTCCTGCACCTGAGTGTCGTCGGTAAGTAGAGGAGGCCTCTATTTGGCTTCGTCTGGGCTACATCTGGGTTTTCCTCCTTCTATGGTTTTACCCTGGCTTTCCCTGGTTTTCTATAATTTCACGCATTGCTGAATTTCTTTTGCTGCCTGGTGGAAAATCTCAGCAGTTTTAGTTTTTCCCACATTTTCGCATCGTTTTAGATGCGCTCAAGCCGAAATAGAAATGTGTCCATATGTCAGGTCAGGGCAGGGCCAGGCAGGGGGCGGTGAAACAGGTGGGGACAGTGAGCAGGGATGGAGAGAGCGGGCTGGGAGATGCTCTGGGGGGTCGGGGCCAAATGGCAACGACTCAGCAAGTTCTCAACTCGTCGCGCTGTCCTTGGCTAACTGACGCACATTATTCTGAATTTAACAAACAATTTACTCCGAATGTGCTGCGCCTAATGGCCTTCTCTGCCTCTGCTTCTGCTTCTGCCTCTGCTGGTTCGGGGTCCTTGCCCAAAAAACAAAGCCACTCCACTCCATTCCACTCATTGTGGCACATACATGGAAACTGATGTGACAGCCCTCATTTGGCTGGAGCCAACTCTGTGGAGCCTGTGGAGTGGAGGGATGAGCCCTGAAAGATATTGATAGCAGTTGGAGAGACTCGACTTGACCTTGGACTGTCAGAGCTACACGAGAACTAAGGGTTAGCCTGGGCTGGGGAAAACACTGGGAGCAGGATCAGGCTGGGATGGGCTGGGACACAGCTGTAGCTTTGACTTTTAATTACGCTAATTATCCTATAACTGAATTTCATCTTCTGCTCTCTGCTCGTATTTCCATTCGGTTAGAAGCGCGCGCCGAAATCTCAGGACCCCCGATACGATATCTAACGCCGGGCTCCACGCTGCGGCTGCAGTGCCGCGTGGTGCAGAACACAGAGGCGTCCGAGTATATATTCTGGTATCACGATAACCGCATGATTAACTACGACATCGATCGGGGCATTAATGTGTCCACGGAGCCAGGTGAGTGGCATGCGGCATGCAGCATGCAGCATGCGGTATTCCCTTATTTACTAATCGTCCTGCAACGCTGCCTCCCACCCCTCCCTCTCCCATTGCAGACTTTCAATCATCGGAGCTCACCATCCAGCGGACACGCCGCGAACACTCCGGAAACTTCACCTGCGTGGCCAGCAACACGCAGCCGGCCAGTGTGCTGGTGCACATCTTTAAAGGTGAGTGTGGTGACCCCGACCCCAACCCAAAACCGACCCCAAACCGAAACAGGAAATGCAATTAGTAGCGTCATATTTATTTGCATTTTGCTGTCTGCCTGAAGGAAATTTCAATTATCATCGCAAATGAAATTAAAAACTTGAAATAAACCAAAAGAGCTGCCTGCCACGAAGCGGGTGGGGGTGGGGGGGTGGAAGGGGCGGGCGGTGAGTGGGTGGTGCTTCCTGCAGCTCATTTGCAGTCCATATATCACGCGACTGAAAACAGAGAAAACAATAAAAGTAATTTATGAAAATTACACGGCCGCAAGCATGTGGATTAAAAATGCCCGCACACGACACGAAACGACGCGAGGATGGTGATGGCGATGGCGACACAGCAGCCATTTGGCAGGCAAACTGCCATTAAAGCCAGGCCATAAACATACCCCCACACACACACACATAGACAGAGTTACACACATGCAGCCAACACATGGGCAAACAAAGAACACCCACCCACACAACCATCCACCCACCCACACATACATAGTTATGAGCCAGTCATAATTTATAAGTTTGTGGCGCGATGAAGCGACGTCGCTCATTAGCATTTTGTTAGTTAAGCCCGCGAGTGTCTGGGAGAGCACACACATACACAATACGAGTATGCACACACACACACACTTCCGCTTCCAGTGTGTGGGTATAAGTGTGCTCTCCTTCATGATTTTAATTAAATTTTTATACAAATTTCATTCTTCTGCTGCTGCTGCTGCTTCTCCTTCTACTTTCTCACATTTCATTTGGTCTCTTTTCTGCTCTTCTCTTTCCGGTTTCCCTTCCTGCCCATAGGCGACAATCCGGCGGCCATGTATCACGGACATGTGGGCGGCTCCACCAAGACAATGCAATCGCAGCTGCATATGATTATGATAATCATTGCCGCCACCGGCTATCGGATATTCCACACGAGTGTATATATGAAGATCTCGTAAGTCGGCATCCTCTCCACAGCAAGAGGAAGAGGAAGAGGAACAGAAGGAAGAGGCGGAGGCAAGAGGCAGATGCAACCGCAAACTCAGCTCCCGAACGAATGTTTCTTGTGGAATCTTAGCCCTAATCTTACACTAGTTAATTCTCCCCCTCTCTCTCTCTCTCTCTCTCATCCGAGCATACGTACTAAACCATAATCAAACCCTAAGCTAAAGCGAATCATTCTTAAGAACTCTCTCTATATACATACATACATACGTACGTACATACATACATACATATATACATATATGATGTATGAATGATGCCAAGCCATCAATCAGTCACTTTCTATGTGCTTGTGCAGGTGACAGACTCGACACTTATCAACAGAGGAGAAGAAGACTCCCCCGCAAGAAGTGCTCCCAAGACGCAGGAGGAGCTCAACAGCAGATAGACAGAGAGAGAGAGGGAGAGCGAGATAACTTGCAGCAGCAACTTTTGAAAACTATCAACTCCACACATACTCATAATCGCATATGTATTTGTGAGACAGAGAGAGCAAGAGTGTACTTGAAAGAGTTTTTGGGCAAAGAGAGAAAAGTTCATATTTCATTTCTTAGACCATAAAATTCAACGTCAACTTGGCAGGTTTTAAGATTCGTTAGCTCTTTAAAAACCCTCTAAAGTCCTGGCCGAAACAAATGTACACTCGTTTTTTTTTTTGGAGTGCCAAGGCACAAAGAGCTTTTATCTTATACTCGTATATGTATATGTATGTGTCTCTCACACACATACACTGCTGATCAAGTGGTTGAGGTAGAACAGATCATAGATGGAGATCCACTAAGAAGAACTGACCGAACTGTAGCAAGGACCCGCCCCTCCCCAGAGACTATGTATCTACATATTTCCTTCCGTCTGCCGTAAGCCCAGCCCCCTTTTAGGGCTAAGTACACTGCACTAGCGGACAGCAGCCTCGAACGCCATCATTTGCGCGAGTAGATATGACATGATTTATGGGGGGAAAGTGTACAGAGAGCGAGCCTGAGGAACCACTCAACTGATTAGATTCGATTTCACTCGAGGAAGAGTTCAGAGTTAAGCTGTAAATAAATTTAATTATTTGGTAAACTAACTAGAAAATGAGAGGGAGGGGTACGTATGCGTATGCGTATGCGAGAACCCCAGACAGAGAGGGCAACAGCAAATTTTTGGCCAGAAATTGTTAATCAAAAGAGAAATAACCAAAAAAAAGAAACGAGAACGGATCGCGTAATCAAAATAAACTACGAATAATTGTCTAAAATAACGCAGATATTCACTAAACTAAAGTAAAGTAAAGTAACTTTTAATTAGTGGAAAACAAAACAACTTTTAACTGTCTTAGAGATGTGCAATACGATCGTACGACCAGTACAGTACGACCCAACTAAAGAGCGAATCGAATTGTATCCAAGGCGGTTGCTTTTGCGGCCTCCAAAGAACATCCCAAGTGTAAATAATATCCGAGGAGTTGCAGGAAATGAGATGAGAAATTCTAGCCCCTAAGTCTGTGTAGTTAAATGTAACGTAAATTACCTAAAAAAACAAGAAAAAACAAAAACAAAACAGAAAACAAAAAACAAAAGAAACGAACAAATAAAACATAATATAATTATGCAAACTATACAAATGGAATGGCGTCTTGATGAATATGGTGACTTTGGGGGCCATCAGTGGCAGTGGCAGCTATGTTCGAGCAGCAGCCGCATCTGGGGAGCCACTAGTTCTCCTCATCCTCTCTTTTAGCGTTGCCCGACTCTCCATTGGTCTCCTGCCGCCACTTGCTTCAGTTAATAACACTAAATTGTGTGACGAGAATGATGACGATGTGCACGAGGATGACGACGAGGACAACGAGAGCCAGGACGATGGAGATGAAGATGAAGACGAAGATGGTGCTTGCCTGTAGGCGACACTTGATGCCTGTCTTTCTCGAGGCAGCCACCCGGCGTAATGCACTTCAGCAACACTCCGATCTCCGCCTCTGCCCAACGCTGAGAGAAATCCGTGTAATTTAGTTTCGAGTTTTAGGTTTTAGTTTTTCTTTGGGTTTCCTTGCATAGAAGTTTGATATGTTGTTAATTTGATTTCTATTGAAGACCAAAACACTGTATGAACTGCCAGCCGCAGAGTGGGGAAGCCACAAACTTGACTCAGAGATTGAACTGCTGCAAGCTGCCGAGTCGAAAACTGCTAAAACCAAAAGCATATTGAGCCATGAAGTGCTTATGAATGTGCCACTGGCCAGGGGGCAACAAGAGGCAGCAGTAACCAACTATGAGGCAAGTTGTTTATTATGTGTGTTGTACACGCATCAAAAGAAACTCCACTCCCCTGGGAGAGGGCAGGGAAGGGGGCGTGTGCGGCTGGAGGCGGCTGAATGGAATAGCAAAGTCAGCAACGGGGAGGTGTCTGCTCCAGACACGAAGCCCACTGAAGCGATCTTTAAATGGTGAATCGAAACAGTTTAACACTCAATCAGACAGTCGAAAAATACAGCTACTTTTTGAATCTGTTCGTCAAGCACTGCCTGCTGCCTGCTGCCTGCAGGCAACCCGAATAATTATTGGGCCAACTCAGGCGTGCATTTTGGCCATGTCAACGCTTAATTCAACGTTGAAAGGCCCCCCCCGACAAACCCGTAACGTGAATGGGGCCTAGGGGAAATTTACCAAATGCAAAACGCATTATAACTGTATTTATGTGTGCCAGTAACTGTGTATGCGTGTGTGTGTGTGTGTGTAAGAGCTTGTCGGTCAAATGCGTTCGCACAATACGTATACGCATACGCCCTGTGTGCCTGCCGGCGGCTATTGTGTGCTGATGGCCTGTCCTTGACTTGGACCTCCCTGCCTGCCTGATGGCTGTCATAAAAATTCCAATTTAGTTTCCAATTGCTTGACTTAAACTCCACTTCCACTCGAGTGTCACTCGTGCGTGTGTGTGTGTGTGTGTGTGTGTGTGTGTTTGAGGCTGTGCGGGATGGCACTTCATAATAAACTTAACGACGCACAATTATGCTACAAGTCGGAGAGCGGAGAGCGGTGGCTGGCTTTTGTCCATACAAATGCAAAGCACAGCAATATCCAAGACGTTACTCATACGCCCCATGCCCACCCCACACCCCAGCCGTCAGCCTTCCGCACGAGTTTTCCGTTTTACATTTCTCAGCTTCTTGTAATTCGAAATGACAGACACGTACTTTGGGGACAACGGCCTGTTGAAGCTCCATGCCACACACACACACAAACATATACCCACACAATCGCACAAACGAAATCGATAGTCATTGCGGGATGTCGAAAGGAAAGTGGAAGAGCGGAAGTCAAAGCAAGCTCCTTCAGACTCCTTCACTATTCATTAGGACATTAGTTTTGAGTGCATTGAACAGACGCTTGCTGATCTCTCGCCTCCTTTTGTGGCTGAGCAACTGCGCAAATGCACATCCACATCCACCGATGCACACAATTTAATTGGGAACCACCAATGGATTTCGTTTTCGCCACAACTTTATAGGATTTTCTTTGGAAATTCAATATTAAACACAGAGCAGAGCTAATTGAAGGACGAATCGTAACCACAAACTACAGACAGACTACAGACAGATACAAAACATTCTCTAATTACTAATTGGGGGAAAAATGTGTACAAGAAATGAGTATTTATATTTCTATATTTATATTTCATTATTATGGTGCAATAGCAGTTCTCCCTTAGGCTTCAACGTAAGTATCCGTTCCCTATAATATCTACAACTAATTAAATGTTCAATTGGTACAACTTTGCTCTTTGAGCTCTTTGAGGTACTTGCAGAGACATTAATTCAAGTTCGGCGGCTTGAGAGTGCGACTAATGGAAGGCAATTATTTGGCCAACTTCTTTGGGACACTGAGCACACGCCACTGAACGACCAGCCGCAGATTAATCGAATGTGGGAGAGAACTGGACATGGACATGGACAAGGACATGCATAGACGGCGAAGACAGCGGAACAATGATGGTCGAAAACAGAAGCGGCCCCCCCTGAATGACCATCAGCAGATGTTAAGGGCGTGGCCATAGTCAATCCCATTACCATTGCCATGGCCACACACACACACACAGACACGGACGGATACGCGTACACGCTCTTGCCCTGAAATGAGTTTTATTTTTGTGCTTGGCATTCCCCACGCGAAACTCTTTGATGTAATGAGCACCAATTAGACCCGGCTTACATGTGCAGACCGCTTGGACACTGATGCTGATGCCTGTGCCTGTGTCGGTGACGAGGTCAAGGGGTCAAGGGTGCTAAGGGGTTTTAGGGGGCATGCCATCTGTTGCGGGCATATTGAATAGTTATTGTTATTGTTGCAGTTTTGTAGCCAATTGCTCGAGCATGTACTTGTGTGTTTGTTTCTCCTTCTACCTATCTGTTATATCTGTTCTATCTGTTCTATATGTTCTATCTGTTGTGAGTGTGTGTGTGTGTGTGTGTGTGTGTGTGTGTGTGTGTGTGTGCTGGAGCCAATTATGTTGATGCTGGCAGTGGCAACAAACCCTGTTGCATGTTTTCCCGAAAAAGACATCATGGAGAGCGTGCAATATTCATGGTGTTGTTGTTGTTAGGCAAACAGCAAAAGGAGGATCCAGGAGGATCAAGGGGGACAGGGGAGGACACGAGGGCGTAGGCAGGCAGAACAGGGAAACGCATAAAAGTATCTGGTATACAAATGTATTTCCCTTTCTACTTCTACTTCTGTTTCTGTTTCTGTTTCTGGCCTTGTTCTGCGGCCTATAAACACGTTTGCTGGTTACGGGTGGGATGGAGGGGAAAAAAAGCTTTAAAAATAAATTAAATGCCATATAACAAAAGGATTAGCTCGATGGCAGGCAGGCAGGGGGCAGGCAGGGGCAGGCAGGGAGAAAGGTGGTGTGGGGTGCCCCATAAACAAAGCCTGCAAACGACAAAACTTAACCCTAAGCAAAAGACAATAAAAAACTTAAAGAGAGTGGGAGAGAGAGAGGGAGACCCACATACGCACACACAAAGAGAAAGTGGCACATATGTACATATGTACATACATATGTATGCTATATGGAATGGCCGCAATGACCCAGCTAAACATAAACAAAAACGCAAAATGGCGCAAACATGCCACAAAGCAGAGGGAGCTGGGGGGAGGGGGAGGGGGAGGCGGATGGCGTAGAGGAGGGCGGGGCAGAAGCAAGTGTAGCGCACATGAGAGATATGAACTAGAAATAAACAAATATTTTTTGTATTCAGCCTCTGTAAAAGAAACATTCTCGCATGAGTATGTGTTGTGTGTGTGTCTTCTCTTCTATTCCTGCTCCCTGCTGCTCCCTGCTGCTCCTTGCTCCTGGTCCTTCTTCTGGACCCTGTGAAATTAGTTGGCAATGATAAAGATAAGTAACGTGAAATATGCGGCCTTCGCAAGGACCATTGAATTCTGCTGCTGCGCCCTTTGCTTTTCCGCACACACACACACACACACACACTTGGAGACAAAAAAGAAAGGAAGACAGCAAACAATTTTATGACGCTGATTTCTCTCTCTCTCTCTTTCAGGACATTTGCATAGAAAGACCATCAACGGCGATACTTGAATCGCATAGACTACAATGCCCGATATAAAGGGAACCCTAAAAGGGTTTCGCCATTGTTTATCCATTTTACGAATAAAACTATCTAACAATTTATAATTAAATTGCCCAAATGAATATCCGTTGTTTGCGAAATTGTATAAATTAAATATCTATATAAATGTGTATGCCGTAGCCTCCGGCACCGCCCCTGATCAAATCAACTGTGTGCACAGTGCAGACTGCAGCCCGCCCATCAATCATCTATTCAGCGGAGACCCCACACCCCCACCAGTCTCCCCCCTTGCTCTATCAATTGCGTGGCATACAAATGAATAAATGTATACACAAAAAAAAATCACCAGATTCGGACCATTTTAGCTTTAAATAATTGAATTGCAATCAGAACTGGAGAGGAGAACTGGAGAGGCCAGCAGAGAATGTCTCGACCAGTAGATACCTACTAACACACACATAGACACATAGACATAGAATCCCTGGCAATCTGTCCACTTAAAAGTGTCACTAACTCGACTTACTCACTCAATTTGAAGCTCATCAAATATATAAATCTACACAATTGCGCACACAGTTTTGTCCTCTGCTTCGGTTAGTTATAAATAATTTAATAATACTCGAGAATCTCAATTGGATTACGTTTTACATACAGACAGTAGACAGTAGACAGCAGACACAGGACACAGCAGACAGCAGACAGGAGACAAGACAGCAATAGCCAAAGCCAAAGCCCTAGCCATGGCAGAGAGCTGACAGTTGAGAATGCAACTGCATCTTGGCCATGGCCCAGTGTCAGGCTGTCGTTCGATTGCTAATTGCCCAACACTTTGGCCAGCCGTAGACCAAAAGGATCTCTGACTGGGAAATGCTCGGAAAATGCATTCGATTTTGCATGGTATATTCGTACATCTAAGCTGGGGGACTGGGGGGACTGGGGGAACATCAACAGATTTTCCATTTGGCATTTTCCATTTTGGTTATTTGTCATGCACCACGACCAACACTGTTATCGCTCTGGTGCGGCATGTCATCGTGCCTGTGCTGCTTGTGTGTGTGTGTGTGTGTATGCATAGATAGTTGCCACGCGTCATGTTGCACATTATGATTTGTGTGTTGGTTAAATTGCCATTACAAGCCAAATCACATTCCATGTTTAGTGCGACTAATGAATGCATATTCATATTGATAATCATATTCATATTCAAATTGGTATTCTGTGTGTGTGTGCGAGCGAGCATTATCACAATGGCAATGGCAATGGCCGAGGTGTCTTTTCCGTATTTATCTAGCTTGCACACACACATACCTACAATACATACATACATATGTACATACTAGTACCGTACGAGCATTAGGATTCAGTGCGTGTCATTAGGCAACTGTTGCCGGACATTAGGAGCATAAATTATGCACCCACACAACCCCTGCAACCCCTGACTATTCCCGACTGATGATGGAAACTCTTTCAATGGTTGGGCACACAACAGGATAGCAGGACAGCAGGATAGCAGGAGAGCAGGAGAGCAGGATAGCTGGACAGCTGGACTTTAGTTTAGAGAATCAGTTTTCTAATAATCTCATTCCTGAACCAATCATAATGAAATTTTCTATATTGACATACCAAGATTTCTGCCCTCGCAGTAGATTTTGTTTGCTCTTCTGCTGTTTGTGCTTTGGCTTTGGGTTTGCATTTTGGCTTTGGGTTTCTGAATGCGTTTTCGGTGTAGATTATGTATTTGGCCAACCCCCCAGCATCCCCCACAACCACCCCGGCACTTTACGAGCATTGTGCAAACAGACTTTGGCTGACTTTTCAAGTCATGCAGACTGCAGATGCAGTCACCACATGGCAGGGGGCAAAGGCACTGTGCAACAAACGAAATACTTTATGAGTGAATGCCAAATGCTTATCCAGGGAAAACCAATCGCTTCCTGGGGGCAGATAATGTTAATGTTTTACTTGTCCCTTGTTTTCTGTGTTTCGGTTAGCTATTATGTAATACTTTACCGTTTGTTGCAAAGTGTAATCGAAGCTGCATTTGGCGGCAAAATCAATTTTGCAAAGATTTGTATATTTACTATTTGCTTGTGGCATTTCCGAGTAACTGCATATGTGTGTGTGTGTGTGTGTGTGTGTGTGGGGCATGTTAGAAAACGTCCATCGATATCTTTTCATCGGAAAGTTATCTCTCGTTTATCTGCCAAGATCTGGAGGAGGATTAAAAACAATTGCAAATCTCAGCACAAAGTGAACCTCGAACGGAATCTGCTCAAAGCTCATGGCATCCCCCCGAAATCCTGTGCGGGAGCGGGGCATGGGGGGGGGGGGAGGTTGACAAACAACAGCCAGCCAGCAGGAGAGAGAGAGAGATATTCTGACAATTTCTGTAGCATTTTTAGGAGGCGCCACTAACAAGCATTGCGTGCCAGCAAACAAAAAGCAAAATTGCTCCGCACGTTGATGCCACATCAAAGTACAAAAGACTCACTCGTGGAGTGGAGTGCGGGAGTGCGGGAGTGCGGTGGGTGGCCCAGATAGTAACTCAAGTATTCCCAGAAATTGCACACACACACACACATACGCACACAAAACAGGATATGGCAGGATATGGAGCTCCACTTCTAGAGGAAACTTCAGTCCCCCTCCCCAAGTTGCACGATATTCAGGGAAAAAACATAAACCAGAAACAGAAATAGAAACAGCAGCAGGGGCAGGAGAAGGACTTGGACTAGGACTCCGTCTCCACTCCACAATCGCAAAGATTGAGTCGCCCCAGACAGATGTTATGCTTGCCCCGCCAGAAGGGTGCCCAAGCGGATGAGCTGCTAAACGCTTTCTGGCACCTTAACAACGAAAGCAGCTGCAACGGTGGCTGCGGTGGCGGCTGCTGCAGACAAACAAAATATTGTTACATGAGAAATTGCCAGCAAATAGAAAAAAGGGCATAAAAACCCGAAACAAGACAATAAAAAGTGAAGTTTCTTCTGTGCTTTTTTTTATCGTTTCGGTGGCTGGCCAAAATATGTGTTGTGCACCAGAAAAAGGTCGTAAAAAACCAGGCACAATCTGTACTATCTGAATATTTACTGATAAAAGGCTGGTTATTTTATATATGTATGATAGCTGGTAATTAAATTGCTCAAATTCCTGCGAATAAATTTATTAAAAATTACAATTATTTTTTGATAGTTTTCGAACTTTTATTTACAGTTATAAACAATATAATGTTAAATGTTTAACCTATCAAGAGAAGAGGCTTTTGTGATAATAAACTCTGTTCGTTCAGGCATTCAATTTGTTAAATTTGTGTAAATTGTAATTGCGCATTAAAGCGTTGATGGAGCTCAAAGCTGGTAATGGAGTGAAGTGCAAACGGAATGGAGTGGGGGCCACCAACCACTGACCGCCGTGCTATCCGCAACTATCCACACCAGAAACCATGATTGATAACATCTCCAGGATACACACACACTCTTGCAGGCGCACGTGCGGGTCGCGGACATTCGTGGGAAAAAGTGCCACGAAAATCGCTCCTGTTGTTGGCCTCTGGTCGACGCCCGATGCACGATGTCCGTTGT
Organism: Drosophila athabasca; assembly: GCA_008121215.1. Lineage (NCBI taxonomy): Eukaryota > Metazoa > Arthropoda > Insecta > Diptera > Drosophilidae > Drosophila > Drosophila athabasca. Next base: position 2,698,997 of record VMQQ01000022.1, on the reverse strand, counting down.
CCGATGACCGGTGTCCGGTAGCTGATGTCTGATGTCCCCCCCACCCCACCCCGCGCTTGTCGGTCGGTTGTTGGCCTTATCGCGGCACTTAAAATTGCAGTGCCATGTGTCAGGCCAAACCAAACCGAACCCAGACCAAAACAGACCAAAACAGAACAGAACAGACTCGACCCGACCAGACCAGAGACCGACACGTGTTACTGCCTGGTCATATCAGGATCCCGGGATCCCAGCGACTGTTGGTTTTCGGTTTTGCCGTCTGGCACCTTTTTGGCCCCACCCCCCGCCCCAGCCTTGTTGTTGGCCTGCTCATCGTGCTCATGGCAGATATTCATATTTTATATCGCCACAACTTAAAGCTCAGCAGCGACTCGCAGGGAATCGCAGGCTGTCGTTCAAGCTCAAGCGCTTGCACATCGGAGGGCACCGGAGGGCACCAACAAAAACATTTCATGCAATTTGCAGTTTCAAGTGGCGTGAAAAAAGCCCCCAACCCGCTACCCCCTACCTCCTACCCTGGCGGAGGGAAGGGGCAACGTACACTGAGACAAACCATTCCAGAAAGCAAACAAACTGATCTTGGATGGAGGATAGGAAATACCGAAGTGCTAAATGCTATGTACGTCTCCCTTTTAGGAGTATCCTTAGGAGTATCCTTTAGATGGCATGTCAAGACTTCCATGGCAAGTGCAATACTCGTACTTGTGTGGTTTTCTCCCTGTGTGTTGTGGCTGGGGGATAGACGAGCCACTGAGGTTCACTGGAAATTTCAGCTTGGACTGTTGCTGCCGCCTGCACTCAGGCATAAAAAACAATGCGGCAGGCGGAGTGTAATAAAAACTAAGTAGCTTACAAGCCCATTTCTCAGCCCACGCCCACGGCACCGCCCTCAGGAGGTGCCTCGGAAGGGAGCCCCCACAACATTATGTAAAGTTCAGATCTGTCCCGCTGCTTACTTACCGCTTTTGTGGGTGGAGGGGAGGGGGTGCCGTGATTGTTTTACATACTGCAACATGGCCGTCTTGCCTTCCGCTCTCCCTCTCCCTCTCTCTCCTTGGTGAGAATGGGCCTCTAATAACGTAACGTGCTGCTCGCATTAAATATGCTAATTTTTACAGTGAATACATTGCCAGAGCCAAAGCCGGAACCAGAGTCGAGCCGGGGGAAAGTGACACCTTACCGTCACCTGCCCTGCCCGCATGCTGTGGCAGTTATAGTTGTGTCCTGCCACCAACCCCACACCCATTATCCCCCTCATCATCATCATCATCATCAGCAGGCGTATTATTTGCCACACCAGGCAGCCGCACGCATATTAAATACGAGATGATTTTTTTTGCTGCCATGTTGCACAGTACAGCGCAGCTCTGCCCCTGCTCCCTGCTGCCCCACTTTGACATTTGGCGTCACAACAGCACACAAAAGCCCCAACAAATGGCACCGTGGGGGAGGTGGTGGGTGTGCGGGTGGTGAGGGGAAATTAAGAGAAATTACTCTGCGAAATTCCACGTGAAAAATTATGAAAAATATTTCTGTTTTGTGACAAGATTTCTGCTTACACTCATTTGTTGGCCTTGTCGACGGTTACCCGATTTTACCCACTTCCAGGGTATCGCCAAAGCATGCTAGAATGTTCGAATGCCGTTCGGTGGAGAAGTATCTAAGTATCTTTTCTTGGGGGTGGCATCTAAGTGGGGGGCTGGATTTATTGCCAATTGCGATCCCTAGACAAAGCAGAACGAGCGAGCCACAAGAGAGCGCACAATTGAGAGCGCAAAGCGAGAGCGAGAGAGAGCGAACTAAGGAGAGCACGAAGCAGATCGCTGAGAGCAGCGAGGGGAGTTTCGATCCAGCCTCCTCCGACGAAGACCAGACGACGAACGACGATCAAATTCGGTTTCTTGCATCAACTACTGTACTTTAATCACTTACATTGACTTAACTTAATACATATATGTATGTATGTATGTATGTATGTATGTATGTATGTACACCCTTAAATACCTTAAAACGAAACTGCTTTCCATACTTTTGCAGGGTAATTCACTTCGCTTTTCTCAGAACTTTTCTCTATGTCATCACCGGTCCTTGGCATTGTTGTCGTCGCTCGTTCCCCTACCATCGCTGTTCCTCCTTTCAAGCCATCCTTGTTCCTCCTCCTACTCCTGCTGCTGCTGTTCCTTCCCCTTCTACAGCTCCTACTCCTGCTCGTGCTCCTCCTGCTGATGTTGTTTTGTTGATTTTGTTTTTGGCGGTGCTTGTTTTTATGCAAGAAATATTCAAATTATGCCAGTCCAAAGGTCGCTCTACCTCCACCTGCCTGGCACAAGCACCCCGCACACCTCCTGCCCGCCTGCCCTCCTCCTGCCTGCCCTCCTCCTGCTTCCTGGCTGGCTGGCTGGCTGACATCATTGTCAGTGAATTAAAAACGTCATAGGGGCTTATTTAAATAAATTATAAACCTACGAGGGGGCGTGCAGTCGGGGCAGTGGGGGGGAAGGGGCGGTGAGTGGCCGTGGCTGCTTGGGGCTTTTCAATAAAGGTAAATAATTTATCACATAAGTGAGGCTTATTAGCCAAACTCGCTCTTAAGATATTAGCCCGTCGTGTGAGAAGCGGCAGCCGGTGCTGCCACTGGCCCGGAATGCCCTCGGAATTCCTATAGGAAATTAAGAAAGCGCTTCCCAGCTTTCTCCGACCCCCCGCAAACCCTACGGATAGCTGTCAAATTGTATGGGAAAACAAACAAAAGCGAGCAGGACCTTCCCCTCCTCGAAGCTGGAGCTGGAGCTGGAATAAGTTTGGGAATACGAAATGGACTCGTTTCCCAGTCTTCCAATTCAATTGCGGTCGTGGGTGGTCGTGGGTGGTGGGGTGGTGCTCCCCAGGAGTTCACGCTTAAAGTGCCAATAATCGGAGCCGAAAATGCAAACGAAATGCAGAACGTGCCCCGCACTGCAGGTGGCAGGGTAATGGATGTTGCCCCCTCCTGGCCTCCTGTCGCCTGTTGATGCTTCCCTTCTCCAGAGAAAAGAAGAGAAGAGAACAAGATAAGACGGAAAAGCGCTGGGAAAATATGCAATGCAGATGGTGCCAAACAAAAGGGGAAAGTGAAAGTAACGCTTCATTGTTATCCACCAGCCACGCTCTAGGCCCCCCTCCAGCCCCCTCTCCAGCCTTTTCCTTGGAGTCCGGACGAGATGCTGCCAGCAGTTTGGCTTCAAGATAAACTTCTCGGCATGCAAAAGGCAGAGGGAAAGAGATAAGGCTAGGGCAAAAGAGATGAATACAGCAAGTGTGATAGAGACAGAAACAGGAAACAGGAAGGCGGAGCTGATGCTGATGCTGCTGCTGCTGCTGCTGCTGCTGCTGCTCCTGCTGCTCCTGCTGCTGCTGATGCCTTTTGAAGAGCAAATCTCACAACAATTTGGGTCAAACAAGCAAATTGCATTCTCTTTAGTGGCACTCTTTATTGTTGTTGTTCTTCTTGGTATTCTCATTCTTATTGTTGTTAATGTTGTTTTTCTTTTTGTTGTTGCCGCTGCCGCAATTGCTTTGCCTCCTTTGAGGTTAAGCGCCACAGAGTAAGCCAAAGGGGGGGGAGCGGAACAGCCATAAATATTTGCTCAAGTTTTTGGAACAGAAAGAGAAAGAGAAAGAGAAGAAGTGAGGCTGAGGCTGAGACAGGAGTGGAGGGGGATAACTTTTACTCTGCTTAAATATCGCCTAATATACATACATACATATATGTATCTACATATATGTATATGTTATCTCAGCTTTTCTCGGTGCCTCATTAAATTGCGAAACCATTTCGTTGGTTGCAACGCGAACCGGCAGGGCGCTGTCAAGGCAACTCGCATCGGCATCGTCATCGGCATCTGAAAACTTATGCAAATTTCCCAGCAATCGAGACGGCACCCTTGTGGCATCAGCTGCATGCCAGCCAGCCTCTCTGTGCACATAGTATACGTATCTGTGGTGTGGTGTGGTGTGGCATTCAGTGTTGCACGAGTGTGTAATGTGGTGGTAATGGAGTCGCCAAAGAACCCTAAACGGCAGGAGAAAACGATGCGGGGCAGGGCAGATCAAATGTAAACTGTTTTTAAATCTAATGGAAGAGCGCTCTTCCTTCACTGAATGCCAAAATATTTAAATATCGAACTTGAGGCAACTTATGCGATGTCCTTGAACGAGAGAACCAAAGCCAGGAATGCCATGTATTACTTTCTCTGGCTAGTAAATGTTACAATAACATTCCAATTTATACGAAACTTGAAAGAAATTATTTGGAGTTTATTTGCGGCAAGATGATAGATAGCAGAGGCTATTCCCAGCCAGGTGTGAACTTTCTCTGTGCCCCAACAAATACAGTAATCATGTGAAATTGCTTGCCACACACACACACACACACACTTCTCTGTGGAGGCAATGCTGCTTGCCACACACTTCTCTGTGGACCGAATGCTGCTTTTTTTTCGTACAAAATCAAACTACGTACAACACCTTGTCAAAGCGCTGCTCGTTGGGGCATTTAATCTTTTCAAAATATACGATTCCATGTAATAGGATACCCCACACACACACACACACACACACACACACATACACACACACTCACACATACTTACAAGCTACAAAGACAAGTTTAACGAAAATTTAATCAACGCACTTGGCGACAAGCAGCCGGCAAAGCACAGAACAAAGGCCACAATGAAACGCAACTATGTCTGTGTGTGTGTGTGTGTGTGTGTGTGTGTATCTGTGTGGCTCACTTGTACTCTGGCACTCTGAGGTGGGTATCGAATCCATTTAAAAATGCTTAGTAAAGCAACCAATCGAATAGAAGGCTATTACAATACCCTAATCTTTAATGCCCCACCAAAATATTCGATTGTTTTATTTGCAGACACAAAATATTGATAGAGATGCTGCCACGCGCATAGCACTGCTTCAGTTCTGTGTACATATATACCCTTTCTTCTCAACGAGTACAGGGTATCAAAAGCAAGCACTCATACACACATCCTGTGACGAGTAAATGTCGTTTGATATTTTCCAACTCTTCGGCTGCTTTCTCTTCGTTTCAGCTCGTTTTTCAATAACATAAAACTTCTCTGCGAGTAACGACACCACCCACCACCCACCACCTACCACCCACTTGCCACCCACTCTCTAACCTGCCGAAACAACAAGCAGCAACAGCAATTTTCTTGTTAACTCTGCTCCAACACCTGCTTTTACGTTCTTAGATTGACGCGCGTAAGCACCTTCGATCCATGGAACTTCCATCGACCGCAGAATCAGCAATGACATCAAACGTATGTATGGAGGGGGAAATGGTGATGACTGATGGGAGCAGGGTGCTGGGGGGGGGAGACTCCCCCTAGAGATGGGAATTTTATATGCCTCAGCAATCGGGCAATTGAATTGCCGGTGAATGCCTGGTTCTACTGCTCGTCCTGACGAATGCCATTGAAAATTCAGACAAATCTGCAAAAGCGCTTAATGATGTCAATGACATGCTCCCCGTATTCGAAGACGTGGCATGCTCTCCCGCATGTGGCATGTGTACAGGTCACGTACGTAATTAGCGGCGCAAGGCACGTGGACAGAAGTGATGCTACCTGTGGCACCAACAGCATCCTGTTGCATCCGGGATTTTCCGGTGGCCTGCCTCCGGCGATACTCTGCATATCACAAAGTTTGTGGTTCGATTTCAATAAGCAGACATGTTGCACGGGCAGCAGGCAGGCAGCAGGCAGCAGCCAGCAGCTCTTTTTACTGTACAGAGAGGCTGATTGGCCATGCCATGCCATGCCAGGCCAGGCCAGGCATCAAGGGGCTAGCCAAGCCGCCCGTGGCTGTGGCTGTCATGAAGAGGGGCATTCTCCCTTGCTCGCTCTCTCTCTCTCTCTCTCTCTCTCTTGCTCTCCCTCTTGCTGTCTTGCATTCCAACCCGCGTTCAACATGCTAATTACTTAAGGCGAGCCTTGTCTGGTGCCCGAATGGGGGAATCCCCGCAGAATGCAAAGCGGCGCAATGCAGAAGAGCAGACAAAATGGCGATGGGGATAAGCCTGGCGGGGGACTGACTCGGCTGCACAGCAAAGGGAAGGGGAAGGGAATGAGTGGCACACAATAACGTTGACTTGAGACTCGCAGATTATCCTATGTAGGCACTTAACATGATGCAGGAGCGCAGGGGAAGGGAAGGAGGCAGGGCAGGAGGCAGGGCAGGAGGCAGGGCACGGCAGGACAAGTCCCAGTCGGAGTCCCAGTGGCAGTCAAGTGAGAGGGCATTAGGGCAGCCAGGGCAGACACAACAACCGACAACCAGCCGTATGTATGTCCCGCATGTGGCAGCCAAAGTTGGTGGCATAATAGAGCCAAGAGCAAAGCTGATGGGTCTGAGTCTCCCTCTTCGTCTCACTGTGCCCCATGTGGCGGCGGAAGCATAATAAATAAGCAAGTGTGCAGGCGGAAATATTAAGCAGCGGCTGTGGGAGGCAGCAGCCTGCCACAACGGACAGGACAGAACGAAACTCATTTCGTGTGTCACAAGATGCCTCGACATTTATGCACCGAATGCACGCGCCGATGCCCAGATGCTGTTGCATGCCTCTGTGCTTCAGTTGATTGCAAAAAAGGAGCCAAGGGCGTGGGACAGCTCCAGAGATAAAGAGAGAGAGAGAGAGTGAGAGAAGCGGAAGCTCTCATTGTTGTTCGTTCTGCCAATGGCATAAGGCTAAGCCAGGGGAAAACCACTCATAATTCACAGCCCGCATGACGCAATGTCAACATTTTCCTTCCCCTCTCCCTCTCCCTCCCCCTCTCCCCCTCTCTCTCTCTCAAGTTTTGCAAAAAAAAGACAGGGCATCCGCCTGTCCTTGAACAAGGTGAAACTTAGATACTCTTTCGATCAAGAATGGAGACACCAAATGCAGTTGAAAGTTGCAACTAAAACCTCGTAACCCCACCCAAGGGGCAGAATGTATTCTTAGGGGAGGAATAGCTGCCTAAAGGAGTCCCACATTAGCCATGAACAAGAGTACCCCTAGTGTATCATCATTTCCAAAGAAGATCTCCGCTTTAGGGGCAAGAGCATCCCTGTTATCGCATTGGAAAAAAGCAATGATGTGCCATTTGTTTCTTGTACTTTATGCTCCAATTAGCAGCTTCCGACAACGTCTCAGACTTCGGGCACGGCCACCGGACACTGACACGGACTCTGACACGGGTACGGGTACACGGCTACGGAGGTTCTTTTGTGGAATTCCACAGAAACGGAAATCAAATAATATTTTCATACTGATTTATGAATCTATTTGCACAGGCAAAAGCGTTGCCTCAGCCCCTGCCTCTGCCCCCATTTGCATGTGGCATGTGATTCATGCTCTGAAAACCATGAATGATTATATTTGTGTTTGCCTCGGCTGCGAGAAATTCAAAACTCCTTCCTGCAGCACAAATATATAAATGACTTTCGGTTGCGTCCAGCTTCAGCTACAGCCTCAGCTCAGCCGGAGTTTATAACTAGGATCAGATTATGAGCTACCCCTCAAGCATTTCCCTGCCCAGTGCCTGTCTCACCACGAAATCCTTTTCGGTTTCAATATTTATTTGTGGGGGCCCCAGCTGGCATTTCTCAGGCCATGCAAATTGTTTTCTAGCTCGAAATTAAGTTGTCAAGCTTCGACTCTGGCAGAGATTGAGGCAGCTCTAAGGGCTCACGTTCCAAGGACTATGAGTATATTGATGCCCTCAGCCCCCTTCCGTTTAATTTGAATGAATTAAGCAAGGACCAAGTGAACTACTGTTTTTCTTTCATTTACATCCCATTCGAAGGGGAAGTATTTATAATATCCCAGAGATGAGATGGGGAAACATGTTTGTTTTCCATCACTTCAAACACACCTCACTGCATCTCTCTCTCTCTCGCTCTCTCTCGCTCTCTCTCAAATTAAAACCGTATTTAATTACCGATTTAATGGAGTGTAGCGTAGATACAAAAAATATATAAAATATTGTTTATCCAATGGTTTCATAAGTGGCATTTAATATACGTAGAATCAATATTAAAAGTGGATTGCATTCTCGAATGTACTATCTGGAACTGCGCGTAATATCGTGTAGCTTAGTGGAGATTTCAAGAATTTACAATAGTATTTTTCAATTGGTTTTAATTTGGAATTTAATTTCATAAAGTATAGAATTTATGAAATGTTCTGTCAACACATTAACACACACGACATCCCAAAAGACAAATGCAGTAAGCAGCTAGGAATCTAATAGGCCACCCGTAGTACCGATGCACCCGTTCCGTGGGTCTAGCTATAAGAATAGAATACAATAGGACAAACGTTTCTGAAATATAGTAAGTATGAATTTACAACTTTGCTCACAAGTATCTAGACTTTTCTTTTAAGGTCTTAGCACTCTTTCACCTCAATTCAATAGGGGAAAATAATACTCTTTTCTGGTAACAAATGAAATATCAAAAATAACCATATTAAGGCACGCCCAGGGACAGGACACGCTGCCGACGACACGACACTCCGTCGAATCGGGTGCTACGATAAAAAGTGCAAAATGTAGTAAAGTGAAAGGCGGAGAGAGAGATATAGAGAGAGAGAGTTAGAGAGAGTGCAAGTGAAAAGTGAAATGTTAAACCAAGAGAGGGTGAGGGTAAGGGTGAGGGTGAAATACAACTGCATTCTGCACACTAACTGTCGCCATTTGTTATTGCTTTTTAGGTGTCCTTCCGAGGGCAACACAGGGACGGACGAACAGACTGGGAAAACGTGGCAAGTTGGCTCGACTGGGGCGACTCGGGCACCACGGATGATGCTGAGACGCATCCGTATGCTCCAAGCAGGACCAGAGCAACCAGAGCTCCAACACGTGTTGGGACTTAGGAGCAGAGCCAACCTTTCCCTGTGCTTTTGCCTCCTACTCTGGGGCAACACACACACACACAATTCACAATTGTTGTCCGGCTCATGTTTGCTTGAATGGTGCCCCAGCTTTTGTTAGTCCCCCCCCACCCCATGCACCGCCTCCGCCCTCAACTTTATTTTGATTTTCTGAGCCATACACAGCACAGAAAGGAAAGCAAAAAGGGCTAATAGAATTTTTAAGGAAGGAAACGCCATGGAAACTCATGTAAAGAGAGATTTAATGGAAACCAAAAATTCCCGCCAGAGAAAACGGAAATATTGAAACTACATATGTATATTGGAAATATTTTAAGAAGATTTCTGGCTACTTTGCATAAGCAGAAGTGCACTAAAGAAGTTCTTAGCCACAATGGGGCTTTAAATGTTGAGCCTTGAGCCTATGTACGTATCACTCTCAGAACAGATGACAAAGATGGGGCATACATTTTTTATCATTTAGAATTTGATTTTGGTTAGCGTCCGACAGGACAATAAATACTAATAGCCAAAATGGGAAAGAGCCGGCGACACACACTCGTAAAGCATAGCCAAGGCCGGGAAAAGTTGTCCCTCCAGGGGAGGGGGGAGCACAAGTAATAATCATCATCAAATTGCCTCGTTTCCAGTTTCGAGTTTCCAGCTCCAATTCTGAGTTCTGAATGGGGTTTGGTTTTCCCTTTCAGTTTCCACTGCAGCTGGCGACGGATGGTAGGGCAATGGAAAGTGGAAAACCGGAGAGGCAGCGACTCACTCAAGTTCATTTATTTTTATTGTTTTCGGAGCTTTTGGCGGCAATTTATGGGCCAGCGGAATACAACGATATATACGAAAAAAAGTTTCTATACGTTTGTATGGCCAGCAGGAATTTTATTTTATTTTATTTTGAATGGAAACAATGTCCGCTGCTGCTGTCGCTGTCGCTGTCGCTGCCAAGAGTAAAAGTGCACATAGAGCAACGGGAAAACCCAGCGAAAGGAAAGCGCTGAAAAAATAAGTATGTATGTATGTATGTAGCATTGAATGAAAATGAAGAAGGAATAATTTACTTTTCTTTAGCTTGGACTTGGACCCAGGCAAGTGGCAGGGGCAAGTGGCAAGAGCAGCAGGGGGGGGGGCGAGCCTCCAACATTCGGCCTCCCACATTCTATCTTATTTTGCACTAAATTTTAACAGGATTTAGCCCCGTCCGTCGCTCTTTGCTGTCACTGCTAACAAACGGAGACTACTGGCCGTGTCCAACCGAGCGGAGAGAGAGAGAGCCCCGTCCAGCTCAGCCCGTAGTCCGTAGTCACCGTAGTCTCTGTAGTCTCCGTAGTCTCCGTTCCGTGGCCAGCACGGGCTGGGCCGTTGCGAATGAGTTTTGTCGCAAATCCGCTTACGTCCACACCGCCGCAACGAAAATTGTGATGGCGCATCTGATGAGGAGGACAACGTCGACGACGACGACGACGACGACGACTACGACTACGTTCATGATGATGATGATGATAATGATGATGGGCCCAAAGATAGCCAGCCCCTCCGCTCCGTCCACTGCTGTTGTCTTTTTAACTGGCACATAAATAAATTCCATAAATCTTTTGCACTTTAACGCTTCTGCTTTAAGCCAAGTCAATGGCTCCGACCGGAGACGGGAATGAAGACCGGAGGCTCATGCCTGAGTAGCCTTGATCCGATGTGTGTGTGTGTGTGTGTGTGTGCTCTCGGAGCTACACTGCGGAAAATGTCAAGGATTATTTGCTTATACCCCAAGTCATATTGGCAGAACTTTTAAAACCCGATAACTCCTTGAGGTTTCAAATGAATGATGGAAATTGGTCAAGATCACGAAACAGCAGGTAGGTGGAAGGGCAGTCGTGCAGGACCTAGTATTCCCTTTCCTTCCAGAACCCTTCAATCCCACGCATCCCTTGTGCTTCTTTGATCTTTGACTTCTTTGTCGGATCGTTGAAAGGTCAATGGCGTCAATGGACCAGACTCATCGAACAAGGCTCTCTGCCCGTCAAGGCTCTACCTTTGCGCCTGCCTCTCTCTCCGTCTGCGTCTCTGCTTTGTGTCTGACTGAATCAGCTGCCACGCGGGCAGGTGGCAAGTTCTCATACTCCCGCTAGATACCCTTTCCCAGATGGTTCCAGCCGGATACTCAGTCCCTCCAAGCTCCCCAAGGAAACGATAGAAAACAATAACACGAATGGATGTTTATGGAGCGATCTTTCAGGGCATCTAAAGCTTCGACTTGTTGCTGTTCTGTGCAGCTGCTACCTGCTGCCTGCTGCTCAGTCAAATGAATTTTACATGGCGCTTAACTCGTGCCGACTGGATGCTGCCAATGCCGATGCTGATTTGTTGCAAATGAGGCACTGATGAGATGAGGAGGCTGGGCTGTGGGGCTGTGGGGCTTTTGCTGTTGCTTAACCTTCAGGAGGCAGGTCTGTGCTAACATTTGTTTGATCTGGCATTCATTTGCCAAGCTGAGCGAAAGTCACATGACAAGTCACATGTCTGTCCGTCCGTCTGTTCGTCCGTGCAGCATGTACAAGTATTTGGACTCGGATTGTCTGCTTAGTGTTGCATACAAAAGTATCCTCTAGCTCTCTGTCCTGTCTGTCCGTCTGCCTGCACGCTCGAATAATTTAATGTCTGTCTCCTGGCTGCTGCCCCTCTTCCCTCTTCCCTCTCCCTCTTCCTCTCCAGGCCATCTTTCATTGCCCAAAATGCTCTCCACATGCAAGTCCGTGCCCGTGCCCATGCCCGTGGCCAGCATTTGGGATGCACACAGCGTGCCATTTGACTGCAATTTAATGCAGCAGCAGGAGCAGCAGCAGTGGCAGTTGCAGTGGCAGCAGTTCCAACTGCTTTTATGTTTTGCAAAATGACAAATCACATTTATTTATTCTATGCTCTGGCCCATGTCTTTGGCTAAGCCAGCAGGGCTTTAATGTCCTGCCAGGACTCAGGCTGTCTCTGGACCTGCCTCTGCATCTGCCTGCATCTCGAACTGTCGCAGACTCCTGCCTTGTTCCTTGTGTGACACATTGATTCCACCGATTACCGATTGCTGCAGCTGCATTATGGCTGAGCATCTGCTGAGCTAATGCCCCCCCGGTTTAGGTTTTTGATTCACATTTTAGAATATATTTTATTTACAGTCTTTACTTAAATACCTTAAGTATTCCACATATTTGTAAATATTATATTTTCTGGCTTCAAGTTGAATGAATCAAAATCGATCAAATATTTGGATAAATAAAAGTAAAGTCTTGAATTTAGATTAAAGCTTTTCCTGTTTTCATGTAATCCCCCTCCTCCCCCCCGAAAGTAAAGGATACCCTGTCCTAGTTCTCGATGGGCAATTTCGAATCTTATCAAGAGCCTAGATCAAAGTCAACTGGCCAAAAGACAAGCGTGCTACACCTTCACCGGAAGTAGGTCAAACCCCGGAGGGTTGCTGTGGCACGTGGGGGAGGATTGAGGGTGGATTGTGGGCGGAGCAGAGTCTTGGCATTGGCATTGAGGCGCTTGGCGCTTAATTAGCAAACAACCGTTGTATTGCAGCCGCCGTGGGGGCAGATGACAAATGGCCGTGAAGATAGCGACGATGATGGAGGCGTGCAAATACGGGAGGGGGCAGGGTGGTGGATACGACACCCTTTAATGACTGATTGGCGGCAGTTTCAGCACAAAGTTTAATTGGGAAAACGTCCACTAATGACAACTAATGGCCGTGACTTGTTCCAGCGATCGGATCACCTTGGAAATCCTTGGAAATATTAGTTGTAAACATGGAAGCGGCAGCGGCAGGGCCATGATCAATTTTCATTTGTTTCGGCCAAAAAAAAGCAACAAAAAACAACAACAAACAACAAACTGCAGGAGCAAACACTTTGTGGGTCTCGCACGGCTCGACTCAATCAAGTTAATGGCAGCCAAATGGGTTTTTGATGCGCTTGCCGCGCTGCTCCACGCTCCACGCTGCTCCATGCTGCTCCACGCGGAATGCCTCCATAAAAAATGATTGCCATGGCAGCACCGCCTTATGTCCGCCTTGATGTCCAGGCCCTGCCGAAAGCTTGGGCTTAATGAAAACGCCTGGACATTGCCGTCGACGTTTAATGTGTGTGTGTGTGTGTGTGTGTGTGTGTGTGTGTGTGTGTGTGTGTGGGTGTGTGGCAGTGGCAATGTTGAGGTATAAAATGTTCGCAAGTCGGATTAGCCAGACAGATAGCTTCTCCTCCAACTCCAACTCCTGCTCCTCCTGCTGGAGGGGCGTGCCAACTTTCTTATTGACAATTTGAGCATTTGAGCGTTAAATTCTTATGAGGCATAAGTTGACTCGTTCCACTCCCAGTCGCAGTCGCAGAGGCCATAGTTAATAAAAGCACTTCATAAGGCCGCAACACGACACGACGAGGTGTGTCCGTGTGGTGGTTCGGCTGCTCTTCCTTTTGTTTCTGTGTCTGCCAGAGGCATTCTGTGAAATATGGTACGCTCTCTCTTCGAAATTGGATTAAACTCTTCTGTCTTCAATTGAAATTAAGTACCTCACACGTACTTTCCTTTCATGTACTTCAACAATTCCTACTGCAGACGAAAATGGACAACTGCAAAGGATACAACTTGTACTTTTTTTCCAGATAGATACTTTATTCCTTTTGTCCCTTCAGTTTGGATCGAAAAGTGGAAAAAACTCTTCTGATTTTTAGCGAAAAATGAAACGAAATTGTTGTTGGAATTGATGTTGGATTTGTTCAAATTTCAAGGGTATTCCATGTATCGGCTCTCGTTGCAGTGGCAGACAACCTTTCTCTCTGTGTTGCCGCTTTCTTTGCTGCCTTTCAGCATTTTTGATACGGTTTCCCCCCCTGCCCCCTGGCCCGAGTCTAATCAAATTAATGGAATAACTCAACGCTGGTTTGCCCTTCCCTTCGCCTCCCTTCCCTGCCTTGCACTTTCGTTTATACGCAGTTATGTTTCTGTTTTGGCCCTTTTTTTCTTGTTGTTTAATAAACTGACTTCCGACTGGGAAGTTATTCAGTCAGGTTACCCCCCCTCCTGTCCCACCATTGCCCTTCCCTCCCCCCTGCCCCAGCAGGACGCCACAGGATTTCATATTCAAGACACATTCCGAATGGCATTCAGCTTCTTAATCGCGATTCGATTAAGAAATTAAGTAAGTAATTACTTGCCCCTTGAATGGAGGCGGCGGAGACTGGAGAGGGAGCGGGAATGGGGGCGGGGGCTGAGATTGTTTTGGGTTAACGTTTACCGCAAGCAAAGAGATATTTTAATTAATTGCATAATTACTCAAAGAAAACCTCAACGCTCCCCCGTCTACCGGGAGAGGGGGGAAACTTGTAAATGAAACGCAAAAAACAATCAAAATTCGAAAAGTCAGCAAAGACAGCACCTCTGCCCCTCGACAGTGCCAGTGTCGCCATTGTACAAGTGTTTTTAATATTTAATTGCTTTTTAAATGAGTCCAAGTATTTTATTGTATTTCATTTGACGATGTAAACGCCGCCCAAGGTCCCCCGAGAGAGTCGTCTTCAGTCTTCGCTCCGTTCGGTCCGTTCGCAACTTTGCAAATTATTCAAAGCGAAAATTGTGGGGGATCCCCTCGAGCACTGTGGCACGGCAGAGTGGCACAGTGGCAGTGTGGCAGTGGTGGTTTTGGTGGTAGCAATGCCTAAGGCAGGGACAAGAGCCAAGAGCCAGAGCACCGACAAGTAATGGCCCAAGTGGCAATTTATCAATTAAAATTGTGCTTAACTGCAAGCAGGCCAAGAGGGGGCCAGGGGGGTCAGAAATGACAGCCCACATTCCAAATAAAAGGAAGAACTAAAGAACTTCCGACCAAAGGATACCCGCAACTCAAGCAACGACTGGACATTTACGCGTTCTCGTCACAAGTCGAATATACCCCAAGGGCTGCAAGCGGGTGCTACGGGGTATTAAAAAGAAGTTACAAGTACTACGAGTCCTCCACTGAGGACATTGACAGTTGTCCTGCTATTTGGCTCCTTGCCACTGTCATGCCACCGTGCCCCCCCCCCCCCCCCCCCGTGGGGAGCTGCCACCTTTCAACTGCAGTCCTGAGCGGAGCGGAGCGGAGCGGCCACTTCCAGTGTCACTTAACGCGTCTTTATTTCCTTGGCAACGGAACGAACAGTTCCATCTGCCATCAAGTGGACCTGCTGACCTACCAATTAAAGCTCCCTCCCTTCCCTTCCCTTCCCTTGCGACGGGGCTAAAGTAAATAAATCTTAGAACAGAACTAGATATAAATTGCGATGGAAGAATGAAGATGAAATGAATGGAGAGTACGACTAGTCCTGCTTCTCCTTCTCCTCTTAGAGCTTAATTAAATCAAAGCCAACGATGGAATGGACTATGAGGGTTACGCATCTTCTAATTGAATTGCTTACCATTAGAGCTTAGCCAAAACATAGATATACGAGTAGTATAGCCTGCCAACAGAGGAGAACCCTGAGATTGTAAAGAGGATTCTCGGGGACACTTCAGAACAAGAAATTCTCACAAACTGTCTTTCAATTACATTTAACGTTTCAATTGAAAACTACACTGTACTCCAGTATCTGGGTCACTCCTCTGACCCATATAAAGCTCCTCCTTTAAGGGTATTTACATCGAAGAATCACTGTCAATTGCTTTATTTAAATAAATGCTCATATTTCAATATTCTTTTCAGGGAGCATCTGAAATGTCATTCATCACTCTGACAATACAAAAAAAGGAAGGCAACACCAATACAATGTTGTAGATGTAGATGTACATGTAGATGCAAACACTTCGATGTACCATTAGAGTAGAGGTGTTCTGCTTCTTGTTCATTGAGTCTCATGGAGAAGGAGAACGGTCTTCACTTCAGGTGCAAAAGATGCCCCACAATATACGCATTTATCTACATAATCCGACCTCAAAAGTGACCCTTAGGTGGGCCACAGAGCAGGACCCAGAAAGCCCCCCGCCCCCCCATCCCCCCCCCCCTCCGGGGTGCTTGTCTCTTGGGGCAATATTAAAGTTTGGCACTTCGCAGTCCTGCGACGGTAATTAACACTTTGGCTAAAGCTGGGTGCTGGATGCTGGGTCTCTGTTTCAATATTTGTGCTCTCAATGGGTAGTTTTGTCAAATTTTTCATACTTTTTTATTCCACAGATTTCTGCGGGTGGGCGTGGGGGTGGGGCAACAAAAGGGGCGCTCACTCGCTGGAGAATATGGAAATTTTATTGCTCGCTTATGTTTGAGTTAATTTGGCAACAATTTTGTTGAATTTTAATGAGTGTGCGAGGAACATAAGCCCCACATCCAACCCCTCTCCTGCCTGCTCCTGCGGGGACTGCCAGAGTTGGGGGGGGGGGGCGACAGTCAGAGTTAAGCCGTTGACAGAGAGACTGACAGACAGACAGGCGGGGGCCCCCTGTAGATGTGGATGACGATGACAAGGACTCGAAAGACAGCGTAAACTTCAACCCCCCCCCCCCAAAACCCAGCCCTGCGGCTGATGCAGTTGCCAGCGATGTGGAGGAGGGAGGTAGGGAGAACCAAAGACGAGTTTCTAATTAAGCCACAGCCCCTGACAGACGCTGTCAATCCAAGCTCGCAAATTATGCGAAATCTCCAGTTATTTACAAAATATATTAACGATGGAATTACCAAAATCAACAGCAGAAGCAGCAGCAGCAGACTTGGGCGCAAAACTCTTGGGCATAATTTTAAATGGAAATGGAAAATGAAAATGGAATATGGCAAATCTTTAATGAAGTCGAGGTCCGTTGATTGTTGATTGTTGATTCTGTGCTAATTGTTGTGTGGCAAATTCAATTAAAGTAAATGCCCCAGCAAAAACATGACAATATGCGCTGGCCCCTCCCCCCCGTACCCCCCGCCCGGCATGGAGTCTAGAGTCTGGTGGTGTCTGATGCCTAATGTCTGATGAATTAATTAAAATCGCCTCATTTGCCAGAGCAATCAAGCATGGCAAGCATTCTGTTAGTCCGTTACTCTACAGTCCGGGGCCCAAACTGGAAATTATGCGCCACTCTTGGCATTTTCATAATGTTGCTTATGAAACGTGACTTTGGCAATGCGACGACGACGACGCCGCCTCATCGCATCTCATCGCATGGGCCGTGTCAGCTTTTGTTTTGGGTCTCGCCTCCCTCCCACTGCCCCGCCCCGCCCCTCCCTCTCGAATTGGGGCCGAATTTTAATTTTGAACTGATTTTTTTCGGTTGGGTCCATGCCACGCATTGTTTGTCAACTTTTCAGCCATGGCTTACCCTTATCCAAGGCTGGATCGCCCTGTCTTTCAGCTCCGTTCTGTTTTGGTTATGTTCGGATCTGTTCTGGGTGGGGGATTGGGTGGGGGATTGGGTGGGGGATTGGGTGGGGCTTGGGGGAGGCTTGGGGCGTGGAAAGCGCGTGCTATAAATTTTGTGTAAATATTTGTTAGACCCGGACAGGACAGAGCGGAGCGTAGCAGCGGCCGCTGGTTCATTACGACCCTCCCGGAGTTTTAACTTGTTGGACACACACACACACACACACCGTTTTTTACGACTTTGATTGTTCTCGTACAGAAATTGTAATTTTGGCAAAAAGGTAATTAAGCCGCCGAAAATCCAATTAAGTGCAACGGAATCTTAAATTGAAATCAGTATCAGCATCAGTATGTGTGCGTGTGCCGGTGTGTGTGTATGCGTGGCGCGCTCTCCATTTACACATCATTGTGTAAATCATTATAAAATCGGGCATAAAATATTAATGGTCCTGCAAGGACTAAGCCCAGGCACAGCCCGAGGACAACTGTTTATGGGATGGCCATAAAAGTTTTAGTTTCGCTGCTCGACAAACGGAATATCAAGTATTTAAACGCGTAAATATATGTATGTATGTGTGTCTGTATTCTCAACTGTATAATTACATCACTTAAACGTTAAGCGATCCAGCCACGCCCCCACGCCACCATCAGAGTCATCCCACCTCGCAATTTGCCCAGCATCAGAGCCGTCCCACCCCCCCCACTTTGCATGTCGTCTGTGAATGATGAAGGTTGACGGAAAATTGCAAATTTGATATATGATATGTGTGCATACATATGTATGTATATATATGTACATATGTGTGTATGTGCATACGTATTGAAGTGTGTGCGGGGGCTGTCCGAAAAGTTATGCACTTCGAAACAGCATTAATGACCTGTACGATGTAAAGGGGATATTGGGCTAGGGAACGCTTGAACAGAGTAAGCCGAAAGCCCATAATGAAGCGCACATAATCCTCTATGGCACACTCCTAACTCGGGCTTATAGCTATGCTGAGGCGACCACAGTCATAGCAACCAATAGAATACCCTCTTCCGTCGTCTTCTGTTGGCCTACTTGAACAAAATTGAATTGGTAAAAACAAAGGCCAAGTACAACCATTACCTTATTGGCCAGACAAATCATTCAAGTACCAATTTGTGCGCATTTGAATGCATAGAGAGAGCTACGCAGGACTCTCTCTTGACTTCTGCTATCACCGAGTGAAAAGTAACGAGTGTTTTTGCTTCAGCTTACTCTCTCGAGAGGTATTTACCAGTCGATCCGCTTTACTATAATTTAAGGGCATCTTTTTTGGTGATTTTGTTGTTGTTGTTGTTGTTTATTTTCATTGCATTCAATGCTCCTGTGCACTCAATTTGCTTATGTGAGTTTTTTTGAACCAAAAATTGAATGCGAAGCAATGCCCCAGAATGTGGCAGAAGAGAAACCAAAGCCAAACACAGTTTCTGCCAACTCTGCGCTTTTTTGATAGCAGTGAAAATGTTCGAGTGGTGGGTGGTGGGTGGTGGGGGTGGCGGAAAACTGTTGCCATCCGGCGCGGATGAAGCGCATAAATTGTTACCGCATGATTAGGTTTTGATTTCACTAATTAGATTTATTCCGCATTAAAATAAGAGCACCCGAAGCGCGCCCCACCCCCCAACCGCCACCCGCCACTCGTTCCACTTGTTGTTGGATGGAAATTAAAAAATTCAGCTTGATTGCGTTTTCCGAGCACTAGAGAGGGTCAGAGATCAGGACCTGGACAGGGTCTCGGACTGGGACTGGGACTGGGACTGGGAATGGGAGAGACGTAAATATCTGAGATTGGCTCCGTTTCCACACAGATTTGCCATCATTTGTTGGCAGACGAGGCAGACGAAGGCAGATGCAGATGCAGGGCAGGGCAAACCGAGACTGAATCCGTCATTGGGTCGTGTGATGAACTGGCAATGTGTCGTCTCGTGTCGTGTCGTGTCGGATTCCGTATACATTTACTTGTCCATAGATGCCAGAGACGCAGCCAGAGACGCAGCCAGAGTTGTGCCAAGGAGTACGGCGGAGTACGGGCCTGGCAGGCTAATGGCGCTCAAACGACTAGCCATCTGTTGTCCATCACGCCAGCGGAGGAGTCTGCAACGGAGGATGGGGAATGGGGCATGCATCAAACTGA
This sequence comes from Drosophila athabasca, assembly GCA_008121215.1. Lineage (NCBI taxonomy): Eukaryota > Metazoa > Arthropoda > Insecta > Diptera > Drosophilidae > Drosophila > Drosophila athabasca. Next base: position 2,679,558 of record VMQQ01000022.1, on the reverse strand, counting down.
CGCTCAAACTGAAATTGAACCTTTTGCCCCTCTCGCCCCCCCCTTCACAGGCCCTGTTTCAGGGAGACACGAGCAATCGCATCTGTGTGCCAACGAGAGTGGGAGGGGGGAGTGGGAGCAGGGAGGAGGAAGCCTAGCGCTGCTGGCCAAGTGGGCGAGAAAGCCATTTATTATTGCATAAAGAATGACTTTCAATTACTTGCAAGTGAACAAACTTGCTTCTTCCCTTCCAGCACATTGACACTGCCAATAAACTTGCGCTTAGTTTTCTGAGTTGATCCAATCCCCAAGGGGGGTGTGGCATGGAAGGGGGTGTGGCATGGAAGGGGGTGTGGCAGGGGAGTGGAGCAGCTGCATTAATTGTGCCATTTTAAGTTTGGCTTTACAGCGGACTTGTACTTGCTGCATTTCTAACTCGCTGATGGTCCGCATTCAAATTGAATTTTGTTTGGCGCGACAGAGACAAATGAAGTGTTAACTGGCATTTGTTTCAGGGAAATGCATCCACGTCCACCCACTGGAACAGCCACTTCCCCTGCAACCCGAACAGCCCATAAATCATTCCCAATCGCTGGCGTGCTAAGCGTGCAAGTCGCATTCGTGAGATAAAAGTGCAAATTGTTCGATTTGCATCGTAAAAAAAGGCCACAGCCTCTGCCACATTGGGCAACGTTGCTGCAACGGCAGCTCCAATCAGTGGCAACTGCAAAAGGGTGTGGCTAGGTTTGTGGTTTTCAACAAGCTTCCTTTTTTTGTCGTCAGATCTGTGCTCCTGTTTGGGGCGAAGCCTCCTGGAATGGGAGATCTCTTCCCTAGTCAAGTCCACTTCCTGGAAGCTTTCCACTGCCAAAGAACCTTCTGTTATCCCTTTTTAAGCAGAATTAAATAAATGAAATCATAGCCAAGCATTTATATAATTTAATTATCAATCAGTTTGAGTTGGGGTTTTGTTATGTTATGGAATAAATCAACTTCATTTCCTTAAATAATCTTTGCCCTTTATGTATCTACGGGTAGATTACAGCTGTTTCACTTATTTTATGGAATGGATTAATTGATTCACAATATGGAATCGATTGATAAAAGGCGGAATGCGGTGAGTGGGTTGGGCTGGTTGGGTGGGTGGTGTCTCATATTAATTTACATAGCTAATGCGTTATTATTACACGCGTTAAAATATTTAACAGATTAATGCACGTTTCATATTGCATAAATAATCCACAATTCAATTAAGACTCCTGCAACTTCGGCGGACTTAACTGCCACGCAATCGAGGATAAATATATGTACATATCCCCCCCCTTCCCCTGATCCTGCTGTTCGTGTTGCATAAGCATTTATTCCGACTCAATAAGTCCGAAAAAATGCAGCTGGCAGAGTCGGGAGTCCCGGAGTTAATTGACATAACGCCCGGCGGCCGAGAGCGGGTTTTGGCATTTTAATTTCATTGTAATATCGAATGTTGGTAATAAGCCGTGCATTCCGGCCCCCCCGACTGAGCCCCGCCAGCTGTGACCCGATAAGGATGCGATTTGTGTGTGGACTGGAGCATGGATTCCAGAATTAAGCGCCATAAAATTGCATTTTTCCCCAAAAAGCCATAAAAAATATGTATAGGCGTGGTATGTATAGGCGTGACAGGGGCAGGGGATGATTGGAGGTAAAAAGTAAGCCAAATCAAAAATCATAAATAAAGCAGGGAAGAAATGCTGAGCGAAAGGCATAGACCACATGTTTACCCTATAGTTGGTTCATCTAAAATACACAATAGAGATTATAAGAATAGGTATACAACCTGGAGTATACGCGCTGCTCTGCTCTTCTCTGCTCTTTTCAGATCCCTTTCTGCTATCAGCGGTGCCAACGAAATGCATTGAGATGCATCTATTGATAAGAACTTAGAAGTAACCGAATAAAGACGACACACAATGACCTAATCTTATCGTCTGATTACTGCCTTCAGCTCTCCACTCCTTCAGTTCATGGATGTCGTATACACTACATAGAATGATCAGACCTCTAGGAATACTCTGGGAGGGCATTGCCTGGGAAACCTGTGCGCCAGTTTAAACATCACCAAACTCTGGGCGCTGATGCTGCTTATCAGCGGCGACCATTTGGACACGGATACGGACGGGTGGACGGTGACCCACCGTGCCGGATATGATGGGAATGGGCTACAAAAAAAGTGTAACAAATTTCGGTGGAAACCGGAGCGCAAGTTTATTATTTATTTTGGCGCGAAGTTTACGAGCTCAGGGCTCAGCATCGGGTCGAAGGGGGGAAAATGGGTGGCGGGCTAGCAACCAATATATTTTATGACATGACCAGGACCAGGACCAGGACCAGGCTACGGCTTAGGCGGCCATGCCAGTGTGGGGGGGGGGGCGATGGCCAGCCAAAACAAAAAGGGAACAAAAATTAAATTTATTTTTTCACGCACCAATAATCACAAAGCGCCGCGTAATCAAATTTATTGAAAAATGAAAGCCATAAAAAGTGGCAGAATGCGCGGCAGACGATAAGTTCCAGGAAAATGTCGGGAAAGTCGGGAAATCGAGAGAGAGTCTAGCCGGAGGCTATATAGAGCGCAGAGTGTCTTCAATTGGGGTATTCCCACTCCCACACAAATCACAGTCTCTCTTTCCACTCATACATACATACATATATATATGTATATGTATGTGTATGTATATATGGGTTCTATGTTGTTATCCACATTGGACATTTTTAGAAAATATATTCATAATTTGAAGCAATCCAATTTCGCGTCATCCACTCCACACAAACTGCTCTCAAAATATTATTCCCCACAGAAAAAGAGGAGAAAGAGACACATCGATAGATGTGCCACATAATTTGTGGCAGTGGCATTGGCAGGAGAAATGGGGCATGCTATGATAAGGCCAACTGCATTAATGAAATTTGATTTGAAATTTGAATTGCCAGCCAATAATCGTATTGATTCAAACTAATTAATTTGATTAGCTTCAACGTTTAATTAGCCAAAGTGGCATTTGGCCGAATGCCTCATTTAACCATCAATTACAAATATATTTTTAAATGTGACAGTGGTTGGATGACAGCACATTACAAAAGTCTGTTGAAGATGGTCCTTTAGAGAGAGAGCTTTAAGCTAGAGCGAGAGATGTCTCCTATATCCCTACTTATATCGCTAATCTCTACTTAAGAAATTTAGGAACCCATTTAGACTTTGATTAGGGAAAAACCCTGAAAAACTTCTTTGCTAGTATGAGCTTAGTTCTTGACTAGGAAATACCTTCTTGCTAAGCTTGTTTTAAAGAGAAAAACATAAAAATATTTACGCTTGGTGCCAGCTACAGGAAGGAACAGGACGGATCCAACTTTTTGCTAAACACTATAAAACGTAGAACTTTTCACACATAACTTTAAAGCATTTCGTTGTTGCTGCTGGCTGCTGGCTGATGGTTGTTGTTGTTGTTGTCGAGTTTGTTTGTTGTTGCTGCTGCTGTTGATGTTGCTGATGTTACTGGTTGTGTTGTTAGTTGTTTGCCTTTGCAGCATTCTGTATAATTGCTGACGCTTTGCTTTCAGCCCTCACCTTTCTGGAATGCCCCATGGACCCCCCCATGACCTGCCCTGCCCTCGCGCTGTGTGTGTGTGTGTGTGTGTGGCAGGCGAAGCTCACGTATAATGGTATTCTTTTGTGGCTCTTAATATTCGCTGGAAAGTCTGACCTGTAACCCCCGGGCAGGGCTCACCCCTTCGGCTAGCCCTCAAAGTGAATATAAGCAAAGATTTAGCACTTTTATTATTACGCTCGAGTTAAGTAGCAAACTATGTTGAAAGTTTCCTACGCGCCACATTATCAGCAGCAGCGTACCGCGAATCGTTGTATGGGGTTCTGGGTGGTTGGGTGGTTGGGTGGCGCTGTTGTGCATGGCTGCCTCAGTGGTTTGTGAAACTCGCCAAAGGAAAACAGAACAATCAGTCCCCTGCACTGGCACTCGCACTCGTATCGCGGTTTCTTTTCTTATACTCTGCAAAGAGTCACTTTTTTTTGGGACAAAAGAGCAGGCACATACCTTTATAATATATAAGTATATATGTGTCTTATGTACATTTAAATAAAGTTTAACCAAAGGATCGATCGTTGAGCAAGGGTATGAGATGCTTCGCATCACGTAGCTGCACTTCTTTCTAGCCCCATGTTTGTTGTTGCTCTTTTTCTTGCTGCTGCTGTCGCTGCTGCTGCTGCTGCTACGGTCGGCATCGTTGTCGTCATCATAGTTGTCGTCCGTGTTGCCGTGTTACGTACTCCTCTATCTTTGGCCCCCCACACCCCTCTCTTTTTCTTTTTCTCATTCTCATTCTCTCGTTGTTGCAGCAGTTTGTTTAGTTTTGTGCAAAAGTTTTCAGCTGCGCTTGGGTGGCTTCATAAATTTTTAAATAATCAGCCAGTGGATACCACGTGCGGCGCGTGGAGTGCGGACAGCAACCCAGCGAGATGCTCTTTAAGCGGGAAAGAGAGAGAAAGAGGGGCCGCCTTTCTATGGCAGAGAGAGACCACAAGTGGCTGCTTATGGCGACGAATTCAATATCGGTTTTCATTCTCTTGCTACGAGTTGTCGTCTCTGTTGCCGATGTAATTTAGCGGAACAATGTTGTTGTCAAAGGTATTTCGGTATCATCCCCAATAAACAACATCCAAGCTATGTACGTTTGACGCCAGGATAATCACACATCACGTATACGCCACACACACACACACACACTGACAACCGAGGATGTGTACTCCTTTGTCATTGTTTGCCGGCAAGCAATAAAAGTACACGTAACAAAACGATAATAAAATCCTACGGCTGCGAGTATCTGCGTGACATAAGACAACCAAAACCCCAATCCGAACTGTAATTTTCAGACAACGGCGCCACAAGAGTCTGCAGCAGCAGCACCAGCACCAGCAGCAGCAGCAGCAGAGGTGGAGGCAAAGCATCGCCGGAAGCGGAGTCAAATGTGGAGCCCCCCCCGAGGACAGAGTTGGCCATATGTTGTTTGTGTCTGCCGGCAGGCTAGGTGACGCATCGCTGGACCAAATAATGGCGTCGGTAACGGTAAATGTAGCTCTAACTGTAACTGTAACTGTACGAGCATGTGTGCGTGCTTCTATCTCTCTCTCTCCCGCTCTCTCTATCATCAATTTGTATAGTGGTCGCGCTTGCGGCAAATAACAATTGAACCGTAATTGATATTCGGAAATGTAACACATGTTCAGTTCAAGTTAGTTCAAAGGTTATCTCTGGATGCGCGAATTATCTCAGATATGTACAGAGAGAACATAATTTAAAATTAGACAGAGAAGAATTGAAAATTTTGTAAAATATATATACGAAATGGGTATCGATTAAGGAGGAAAGATATGCTGAACATAGAGATAGTCATTTACTAGGATAATTTGTGTTGATTCCCAATAAAATCACTCAATGACTATATTTATAGAGCCTTCGATTTGCAATAGTATACCACGTTTCAGCCCCGATGGATAGTCAATAAATAAATAAAATAATAATAAAATAGAATAATAAAAATATAATATAATAACAATAAAATATATGTAGTCTTGAGTATTGTGTAAACTCACCCTCAGTTTTAGATGACTTGCTGCTGCGATATCATATTCTCTCTTTGATCTTCTCTTTCACAAGTCAGTGACGAGAGCAAAAAGAAACAAATGTCAGAAACGCTCGTATTTCCGCTCTTTTTTTTAGTTCTTGCGGTACATTTTATTGAATTCGATCTCGCGGTAACACATTCACTCTGCACTTTCACTCACTTTTTGCACATATCGTGCATTTATTCCTATTAGTACACTTTCACTAAATTTGTTGCATTTTAATACCACACAAAAAAAAACAATCATATGCCATTCCCTTTGCTTTGCTCCACGCATTGCGCTCAATATTGCCGCTCTTTATTTAGTTATTGCGGTACACTTTGTTCTTCTTTTCACTCTTACTTGATCTCACTGTAACACTTGCACTCACTTTTATCGCCTTCCACTACTTGCCGCCTGGCACTCCTTGCCGTCATAATGACCATCCTGCACTTAAACTTATACTTCACTCACACACTTGCACTCACTTTTCCACATATCGCCTTGCACTGGATCACATTTTTTCACTTTTTGGCATTTTTGAATTTCACAATTAAATAAAAACCCTCAGCTACCATTTCATTGGCATCGCTGCTAAGCATTGCGCTTAGTATTGCCGCTCTTTCCTTAGTCTCTGCGGAATACTTTATTAATTGCACCTACACTTCACTCACTCACTTCACTCACTTGTTGCCAAAAAAAACCACTCAGCTGCCATTTCATTGGCATCGCTGCTAAGCATTGCGCTTAGTATTGCCGCTCTTTCTTCAGTCTCTGCGGAATACTTTATTAATTGCACTTACACTTCACTCACTATTTTCCAATATCGCCTTCAACTGCTTGCCGCCTGGTACCCCTTGCCGTGCCACACACTTATTTCGTACACATACTCTCACTGAATAAAAAACACATTGTTTGACTCTTTATTTAGTTCTTGCGGTGCATCGTATTGTTGTTGGTTTCACTGCACTCACTCGCGCACTTTTAATCTTTTTTTTTGGCAATATCGTCTTGCATATATCACTTTAACCGCACGCGCACACCGCTAGACGAACAATTTAATTTTAATGACCGCTTTGAATGATGGAGCGGGAGGAACTGAAAACTTAGATAAAACTGCAGCAGCGGGGGCAGCTTAAAGATGTTTTCGAAGAGCGAGAGAATGAAAGAAGTTGAAGAGAGGGCTGCAGCAGAGCAGCGTGGGCAGCAGGTCAACGCTCTGCTTAGAAATCTGATCTCATGCAGAAAAAGAGAACGAAAATTTGTGCGGGTGATCACCGATAACGAATGTAGGTCAAGGGCTCGCTCTCGCTCTCTCACTCAGTTTATAGTTCGCTGTTAGCTCTCTTTGCACACCTTTCCCTCTGAGAACATCTAAGAGCGGTTGTGCATTTGCAAAGTGTGTGTGCCGTTGCTTTGGCTTACGCTCTAGAAGCGTAGGGGAAGACGAAGAGTGCGTAGGTGACAACATCAGCATAGAAAAGGTAGATTATTTCGATGAGCTCTTATCTGTGATCCTCTCTTCCTACTGCATGCGGTATAACTGCAATGCCCTAAAGCGGAGGCGAAAAGTTAAGAGCGCAGCAGCTACGCCAAGAGCGGCTTTTCTTTTGCAATTTGAGTGTGTTTGTAATTGTTGTTTTATTTGTCTTTGGCGTATGCATCGTTGTTATTGTTGCCCGCCAATGCTTATGCATGGGTGGAATGGTAGATGGGGAGACGGGGAGTGCGTGACGGGATGACGTCAGCCAGCTTGAACATAGAACCAATATTTTTAAGTGAAGAGTTATATTTGATCCCCTCTCTTCACTGCAGGTAATGCAAGTAGTGCAGGGCAAATAATTAAGAGCGCACCTTTGCTGCGCATCAAACCAAAAGGCTCTCTTTGATTCCACTTGAAATAATTGTAATAACACAGTAATAAACACTGTAATTGAAATCATTTATTGCTGTCTCTATGTTTTTGCCAGAATAAGTTTAGTGTGTAAAAGTGAAGATTGAGCCGTAGCTCACAGTCACAAACATAAGACAACTTTAACCTGGCAGACATGAACAAAGTTACGTACAAAAGGTCCAGCGTACCGATCCCAAATGAATTCTTATTAGGAAACGGATGGCAGTGACTCCATTGTCTTCTGACGTTCTACAATAAGACGAAGAAACTAAAGTATACCCCATTAAATCCCAACCGAAACTCTTACCCATCATAGAAAGGCGATGCGACAAGTCTTTGAAGGTCTTTCGCAGCTTGGCGACAGCCGCACGTCTGCCCAGGGCCTCCTCTAGGCACTTGTCGTACTCGTACATAAGGGCTGGGTAGAACAGTAGGCCGCCCTTGGCACGCTGGCGGGCGTGGGTGTTCTTGATCTCGAAGCGCTGCGCTTGGAGCTTGCTCAAATGGTGACGCAACTTGTACAGCTTCCTGCTCTTCTCTCGCAGTTCGCCCTTCGCCATCTCCAGGGATTCGGCGATCATGGTGCGCTTCTCGCGGATGCATGTCTTTTCGATGAGGAACTTTTTGTAGTTTGCTTGCATGGCCAGGACATCCTTGACGCGATCTGAGGAATAGAGAAGGATATTTGTAATACTCGTTACGTTATAATTACTCGTTACTCGTACCCTCGAGTCGCTTCTCCAAATGTATTATATTGTCAGTGGCAGTTTGGACTTCAGACGTCGTCAAATCGTCTGTAATTCTTTCCACTAGTCGCATTTTCTGCATAAAAATATAGAAATAGAATTAATGGAAAAAATTGAATTACGAGTTTATTGTAATGTAATTACCTCTGTAATGACCGCCAGAGAGCGTAAATTCAGATTGAGTTCGTAGCGCTTCTCGCTGATCTCGTTGCGCAGATTCTCCATGCGCCGAAGTTCGGCATCCAGGAAACGACGCATCTTGTCCGATTCCTGGCGGAGGATGCCTTTCCGCATGCGGGCCTCCAGATTCTCCAGCGTGAACTTCGACAAGGTGTAGCAGGAGTGCAGCTCCAGTTGTGCGCGCGAGATCACAAAACTGCCGTTAATCTTGATCAACTTTGAACGCTCCATCAGGTTGTCGACTAGGTTGAGGGCCGCCTGATATCGGCGGGACTCGATAGCCTCGATAGCCGGTGGCAGGGTGGCGTACTTGACCTGCTTCCGGTTGCGCTTACAGTGCTCCCCCATCTTGTTGTTGAGGGTGGTATTGGTGGTCTTCTCCACGATGAACTGGTGCACCAGATTCTCAATCTCCAGTAACATTTTCTCCTTGTCGAACAGCTTTACTCTGGCCCCGATCTCGGCCATTTCCACCGCCCGCTGGATCAGGCTGTCGAGGAAATCGCTTATCATCGTACTGACCAGCATCTGTTGTAGTAGTACGGGGTCAATCTCTTCTTCCTCATCCTCGCTCTCCGATTCGATGTAGATCTGGGCAAACATATCGGCGCCATCCTGTATGACCAGCTCCTTGCGGACTGCCTCCGGTTCCTCAACCATGCTGCCAATGGACGAGCCTTGCGACTGCTCTTCTGCTCCTTGCTCCTCTTCCTCTTCGTCGCTCCCCTCGTCCTCAGACGAAGACGACGATTCGCTCGGAGTTGGCTCAGGGCTCGGTGTGCCCGACATTTCGGTAACGGACTTCACGAATCTCCCGGGATCGACAGAAACCCGCTCAGCTTGTTCTGGTGCGGCGACGGCGGACGGACGAATCTCGAGAGACGAGCGAGCGCTGGGCTCCGTGCTGTTCTCGGATATGTCGCTCAGCGAGGGCAAACTGTCGAACCCCCTGAGAAATCCGCCCAGGAAGGAGGGCTCGGGCGTCGGCCGTCTATCCTCATGGTCGGAGAGTGAGCTCAGCGACAAGCCCGGAGATTCAATGGAGTCGAAGCTGAGTTTGTCTAGAAACTCAGTTCTATCCGTCCAGTCCTCATAATCGGTGTCGTCGATATCAGAGTCCTCAGAACTGTCGTCCATCCCCTCTCTCCCCTCTTCTTTCTCATCATCCTCCATCTCGGCGCCCTCGGCGCCCTCGGATCCTTCTTCTTGGTGGGCAACAACCACGGGAATCCCCTTCATTCTGCTTAGCAACAGTTTCGCCTTCTCACGCTTCTGTTTCTTGTGCTCCTCGGCAATCTGCTTAAGCCTCGCCTTTTGGTCATCGGACTGGTCCTCGGACTGTGGAAAATCGGAATCCTCGGCGTCAGTTGGAACTCCATCCATCCCCTCACCCTCAGATTGATATTTATCCGTCTTCTCGCCTTCGGTTTGACTAATCTTCGCGTCCGTCTTCTCTACTTCGGTATCTCCTGCCGCCTCGGGCTTTGCTTTTCCGGCTTCCATCGCTTCGGTTTCTTCCTTGGTCGGAGCTTGCTCGACTTCTGTTTCCGCCATTATTGTGTTTGTCGGTTTAATATTTTATAGCAAAAAATATTGTACAAAAAAATATATTTTATTTTTGGATATTTATATATTGGGATATTTTAGTATGTGGAAATCTTTTAAATCTGTTTTTTGTTGTGTGATTCCGTGTCGTATGACAGAATCGTCGGCTGGGATTGATAACTGAATTTGTGTGGCATTTATGTCAGCTCAGAGCCTTTCTGATTGCAGTTCTCTCTTACCAAGTTAACTCCTTTGTTGACTTATAAGTTTTATCCTCTGATTTGGTCTGTGGGAGATGTGGGAATCAATGCAGATTAAACTGAGAATAAAATGGATTTAAATGGAGTCAACTTTTAATTGTTCTCCATTTGAACAAAGGCCATTATTTACGAGTAATCCTATAGCCCATAGCTGTCTTGTTTGTCTCTCAAAATGAAATAAAAGGATTAAATAAATATATCGCTGAGAGGATATTCAAACAAGCTTTTCCATGCCACAATTCCAGTCAGAATTTGTTATGTTTTTTCAGTGGAGAAGAGTGCAAACACATTCTCGTAGCAGTTAAATAAACAAACTGCATGCAAGCAAAACCATCTGCAGGGCCTTTGACCCTTTGACATGTGAGTCCCGAGGGACAGGTGAGTGGCATTCTTTAATTAAAGGTGCAATGCCCCTGCCCTGCCACTGCAACTGGGGCACAACATCAGCCTAAGCAGAGAGAACTTTCCCTCAAGAGATTGCTTTCCCTCCCATGAGTTTTCCCCTGGATTCAGTCGAGTCTAAAAGTGTTCCATGTGTGGCTCATTAGGGCGTCTTCAACAGACAAGGAAGCACCTCAAGGATGCCCCTCAAAGCATGGGGGAGTTTCTGTCTGAGTGGAGGGGAAGGGGATCTTTAATAGCTGCCGGCGCGTTAGACCGTTTTCTAATTAGCATAAAGCACACATAGGGGATGGCTTCAACGCGGAGCGGCGGTAGCTAATCGAATTGACCATGAACTCAAAGGGGTCAAAGCATCAAGGACTTGAAAGGCGTTGAAATCACAATTGAGTAATTTCTCACCTGTTTGGCCCGGACATCCCGGCCTCATCACACCACACCACCCGACACCACCCGACCACACAGCAGGAACAATGCCTAATGACTTAATGAGGAGCCAGACGGGGGGCAGTCCACAGTACACAGTCCACAATCAGCCAAGTGTTGGGACAAATGGGGTTTGCGGCCAGAAAGTGGAACTGTCAAGCATGTCTGTGCCTAAGACCTGCGTCCGGCTGTACGCTGTACCGGCCTCGGCATTAACTTAATGCCTAGCCAAAGACATGACAAGGCAACGGAGTGTGGGCCACCACGGCCACCCGTTCTATCTGCCACTATGCTCTGCTGCCACTTGTACTCCTGCTGCCTGCTGTCGGCTGTCTGCTGTCTGCTGACTGGTATTCTCCTCTATTCTCCATGATCTTGCGGTGGAAAAGGCCAAACTACTAAAAGCACTTTGGTGGAAAGTCCAGCCACCTCCTACACAGCACGCTAAAACAATGGAAACAATGTGCTTTTAGTGGCAGCCACAGGACATAAAGGTGGAGGGGGGGCCATAAACCTGCAAAAAACCAACAAAAACAAATAAGGCAACAACCAATCCGTAGCCAGAGCCAGGAGGGGGCGGGGGGAATGCTAATGTCTCTTTAAGCTCCTCTGGCACTGAGGCAATACAATAGATTTCTATTATTTATAAGAAGGTTTATAAATCTAGTCCAAGGAATTGTGTAATTTTCGAATAAATAAAATCAATCGATAACTGAGAGTAGAATATAAATGATAACTCTATTGAACAAACATGAAAATATTTGTCAGTGTATATTTTGGTTCTTTGCAACACTTGTTGTTGTGGTTGCCTTGCCCTTTGGACTCCAGCTCGCGTTGCATGTAATGAGCATGTCCTTGAAACACAATATGTCTGCATAATTTACCTTTATGCGGCTCGGCCCCACAGTCCTGGAGTACGCGCGCCACACACACACACACACACACACACACACAAAACAGGGGGAGGGTAAAGTCCCCCCCCGACAGCTTCGAGAGTGTTGATTGCGGTGAGAGCTCTCTTCTATGTATATTTCTGTAATGGAAACCATTTATGATTAAATTACACTGAGAGAGTTTTAGGATATTATACTTGATATATGTGGCTATATTAATCTCCCAAAAGCAGCTCGCTAAGTCAAGGTAATACATGAATAGCTCCTAGGAATACTCCCTGTTACATCCATCCACCTCTACTCTCTTCTGTACGAGAGTATGAGATATCTTGTCGAAAATCATCCAAGCGGCGATACTTATGGACTCCGGGAACGGTGGGAATTCCAGGCATGGTAAAAGATTGCAGTGTATGTCAAAGTAAAAGGTCAAAATAGAGTTTGATTAGATTTCCCAGGATCTAACAGATCACACTTTTATTTTCCAGGAATTTTCCATGCCAATTATCTGCTGATTTGCTCGGCAATCGATTGATACACCCAATACGCCAAATGGAAAATGGAAAATGAAATACTTAGTTCTTTCTTGGCGGTCCATTGTGTTATTGACAAGTGCTGAGAAGCCCTATAAAAATAGATTCGTTTTTCCTTTATATTTGTTTCTGTCTTCCTTTTGGCTCGCTTCGTTTTTTCTTGGCACTTCTTCAAGTTTTCCCTTTGGGCGGTTTTCCAGGAGCAGGAGCTGGAGCCACAGCCAGCGCGGCTCATTGAAATGGGTGATAATTCACCATTGATTGCACTTTGTCGCCAAAGTTTTGTGTGTCGTTGACAACTTTGGCCAACTGCAGTTTGGCCTTTCTTTCACCTCTGCTCCGCGCTCCCCTACGGCACTCCTACTGCTCTCCCAAATCACTTCATATCTCCCCCCACTGCAATTTGGTTATTTTTATATTACATCCCAGCCTTTGTTGTCCTTTTTGTGGATCTCTTTTCATCGCCTTGGGCTCAGCCCTATCAAAGATGCTGGCTAGAAAAGCAATTAGTTGAGATTTTCCCTTTTTTTCAGGCTTAGATTCGACAAGCCGAACAACAGATTGTGGGCAAACAGAGAGAGTAAAAGATACAAGTTTGGAGAGAGAGAGAGAGAGATTGAAGTTGGCTTCTCCTCACTGGGCCACTAAATCATCTTAAAGATCCCGATGTCAGCGCGAAAGAGGAGTAGCAGAGCAGGATGAAGCGTTGTCACTAGCACTTGGCAACTTCATCAATTTCCCCCATAAGCCCCTGCCAAAGTTAACGATACCAGCGGATCCTTCTGACGACTGGGAGCAGCAACGGCAGCGGCAACGCGTCGGATACGTAACTTTCCGTTGTGGCAAAGTTTGTGCTCTGCTGCGTTGTTTGCTGCCAGTGCCGCCATTATTTGACCTGCTTGCATACAATTTCAAACCGCACTCACATACACTACGCGTATAGTACCACGACGAGTATACCCTCTCTGCTCTGGGGCGGCCTCAAGCCAGGCATTCGAGCGTGGCGAGCACTTGAATTGCAATGCACCAATTACGAGGAGCATGCTGCCGCTTCTGGGCTGGGCCGGGTCGGGCCGCTTCTTGGCACCGAAGCATAACTAATCTTTTGAGATTTCCAATTAAAAGTAAAACAAGCAGCCCAACAACGACCTCTCTCCCACAACGGCAGGCCGACTTGCAAAGATGTTGCAGCCGCCCCCCAAGACGATGCCTTCGGGGCAGCCGTTGGGCTGGGGTGCGAGCAGGGAGCCTGGGAAAAAGTGTGTTTCATACATTTTACGTGCAAAGTGTCTGAATTAACAAGGACGACAAAGTAGGGGCTAAAGAAAGGAGGCATAGGAGAAGCGGAGAAAGGCAACTTTATAATTATGTTAAGCATGTTTCGCTCAGTGTTGCAGCAATCTTACAATGTTGCAGCTTATTTTCGCTGTGGTGGCCTGTGCCTGTGCCTTTGCCTTTGCCACCAGGAGGCATGTCTGTGATGCAGCGTAGTCCATTTAATAGGCAGGCTGGCAGTCTCTGATGCCTTGGGACTTGGGACTGAGGCCAGCCCTAATACACACCCACAAATACTGGTATACTTGTGTACGTATACATATACGAGTGCACACACACACACTGAAACCTAAATTCTGCTTTGCACTTTGGCTTTTGTGCTTTAAGTTTTTTAAGGTCTCGCCTTTCACATCCACCACTCGTCCGCCCTTTCACTCTCTTCAATCTTTTCCTCCCTCTATGCTATGCTTGATATGAAAATTACTTTTACGTCAGTGATATGCAATCGGGTACCCGGTGCGTATGAGTAACTTAATTAGAAAAGTTTCCCCTGGCTGACATGTACTTGCTCACACACACATAAAACCACACCGGATATGCTCGTGCACAAAGGCGTTGCAAGGAAAGGACCAATCAAAGTCGAGCAACTGCATCTGCCAGCTATTTAAGACCTTTCTGTTCTCTAAGCTCTTCGTAGTGGCCATGAATTGGCCAGTCTGCTCCGCTCCGCTCCGTTCTCCGTCGGATGCAAATCGGCCTGTGTCTTGGCCCGAGATGAATCGAGGGCTCAATCCCTTTGAGGATAATTGCGTATTTCAGCTTTTGCAACGATGGCAATCGCTTGAAAATAACTGCTGGTCCGTTATTCTCTATTTTTCTGAGTACCCGGACATTGGGCAGGCATTACTCCATCTGAAGAGCAATTCACGTCATCTAAATCGACAATATGTCCTGAAGAAACATTGAATTCAGTTGTAAATTCAGCAGGAACCATTCCACAGAATAGAATGCTATGGAGGGGAGGGCCCTCCCCCCCTTTTGTTAATGTGACACCGCACGTCTCTCCTCCTTCCTCTGGTGAAAAGTATCTCAAATTTGCGAGCCCCTTTCGCATCCTTTCGCATGGACAAAAACGGAACAAATCCAAAGCAATCACTCAGCTCAGAGCATATCCCACACACAAGCATGCAGGAAGGAAAGCAGGGCAGACATGGGCATGGCCATGGCTATTTAATGGATGGCTGTTTGTGCATACTCCTACAGGGTAGAATCAGTCATGCCAGCAGGGAGATCGCTTCGCGCCATGCCCCATGAACTGACAAAGCAAATAAATAAACAAACCCAAGAACAATCACAAATAACAAATAACACACAAGCCACACACACACACACACACACACACACACAAGTAGCAAGGAGTCTGGTGCTCGAGGAACGTTTAACTCAAATCGATTTCAAAGCTTTAAATAAAACAAAAAAAAAACAAAAAAAGAAGAAGAAAACAAGAGCAGAAAAATCATGAAACGAGAAAAAGGTCCCAAAACTGAAAATCGAAAAGCAGCCAAAAATAAAATGAGAATAAGAAAAACACAAATCCAATGAACAAACAAATGTGGAATCAAGCAAAACATTGACGTTGGTCACACTCGCACACACAAACACACACACACAGTTGCAGATATACACTGACATATGTATGTGTACGAACCAGGGGGTGGGGGAAAGTGGAAAAGCTTTTACAGTTACAGCTGTACGCAGGCTGCGTTGCGTTCATTTTTTATTAGAAACAAACATCGGTTGACGCTATTGGAAAATGGTGAACATATTTGTCCCTGGACGGCAATTATTGTTATCGTTATTGGCATCGCCACGACAAGGGATCGCCAGGACAAGGGGGCAGCAGCCTGGCTGGACAGCAGGACAGCTGGACAGCAGGCAGGATGGCAGACCGATTGGGATGAAATTTATTTCGGGCCGGAGTGCAGCAGCACCAACAAAGGAAAATGGAGAGAAAGCAAAATGGTAAAATGGCAGCCAAATGGTTGCCTGGTCAGCCAGCTAAAACTCAATTTTTCGGCTTTTCCCAGCAACGGGCTGCAATTTAAGATGACCAAAACCCAGTGCAAGGGTCAGAGCCAAAGCCAGAGCTGGATGCAGTTCTTCGGGTTACCCTGCAGACTCAAAACTATCCAAACGATGGTGTAGTGGATGGATGGAAAGAGTTGTCAATGCGACTTCATCTGATAACAAATATCTTACATCTGCACCGGAATCGCTTCATTCTTTCTGTAATCCGCCCGGGCATATATACCCGTCTACTCTATAACTATTGGGTATAGAGGTATCTCTCGGTTAGCTAAAGGTAAGCAAACACTGAGGCCTGCCGCAAAATGTTCCGCAGCTTCCTTTTTCTGCCCTTTTTTTGCGGCAGGGCTTCGTAGAAGGTGTCGCTGACTAACTCGTTTGATCCACCTTCCCTTCAAGACCACACAGAGGAAAACCCCACGCATTAGAGACCGTGTTTCTGTTTCGATTTTCAAAGTCCAGATTGAGTATTCCACGCCCTGCCCGCCCACTATTACGCCCTTATTCTAACATTCACTTTGTATAGGTTTTTTCTTTTTTTGTTTTTTGTTTGCATCTTTAGTCTTTTCTCGTAGTTTGTGTTCTTTCTTTTGACTTTTGTTGGTTTTGTGTGTGGGTGTGGGTGTGATGTGGGTGTCTGGGGCCCATGCTCTGTCCCCTGTCCCCCGTCACCCGAGCGATTGTTGTTTCTGCAAATTGTGCGGTCTGTTGTTTTTGTTACCATACAAAGATAGCATCCAGGACGAGACCTGCTGCAGACCAGCCACAGACCAGCCACCAGACCATCCCATCCCCCCCTGTGGATCAGGACAGTCCAAATCCGCATCCGAATCCAGATGAGGGCCTAGGCCAAACAATGGCGTGTGTTTGTTCTCCGTTGCCCAGATTTTCTAATCAGTTTCGTAATTGTTTCAGCTTGTTTTTTCGGCTTTGGTTTTGTCGTTCCTCTGCTGCTCTGCTCCTCAGTGCCGGTTACAGTTGTTGGGTCAGCTGAGGGCACGCCTGCTTAACCCAAAGCTGCCATTCCCATTCCTCCCCCTGGATATCCTTTGTTATCATTCTGGTCGGTTTGAGGGCTCATACAATGACTTCGCTTTGTGGCTTGGAATACCCATTTTCGTTTTCTATCAAGCCAAAGAGTTTCTGAAAATTATTCCCCAGCACTAATTAAAACACTTTCGTTTATGGATTTTCAAATGCCAGTCCACACTGTTTACAGAAGCTTTAATTATCTGTATGGAAACTTGCTGGAAGTTATCGATCGAACAAATTTATATAGGATTTGGGTAAGCCAAGCGTTTGTTTATTCAGCCATGTCATGTCCCCATTATCCTCATTTCATCTGCTTTTAAAACAAGCTTTGGAAAACGAGCCTAGATCAGTAGCAAGCCATAAATACATTACAGTTGGACATAACATTGCACTCCTCACTATAATCACTAACCATACAGTATATATACAGTATATCTCTATATATCCCCAATGTGCGGGCACACTTTTGTTGATCTTTCTGGTTCTATTTTTATCTTAAGCCCAATCCGGTCATACTGTATTATGAAATTCATGTAGATGCAGTTTAAAAAAGTATTTCACAAGAAATTTTATTCTGCGTAGCATCCACCTCTATAAAGGTTTCGAAGTCCATTCAATAACCCTGACCATGGAATTGTGGGGGTCACAGCAGAGCCTCAAAGTAGACAGAGCGAACAGAACTCGTAATTAGGCGGCTGGCTCCTGGTGTAGGCAGGGTCGGTGCCTATGCAAATATTTATTTATGTTTTCTTTATATACATGCATATAATTCAGCAAAAGGTTGGGGCGGCCAAACGCAGTTAATTTTCAGCTCCAAATTGAAAGAGGAAAAATTCGGGTGAAAAGAGAAATAAATAAGATTAAAGCGGGGAAATATGCGTCTGTAATTGAGGTCAGACCTTGCCTCTCTCTCTCTCTCTCTCTCTCTCTTTCTCTCTCTTTCTCTCTCTCTGTCTCTGACAACCGGCTGTTTTTGAGATAAATTGGTAAAGAGCTGCAAAGCCCGATTTGATAAATAAGTGATGCCATGCCGCCTCTGCCACCCACAGTGACTGCTCCTGCTGCAGGCGAATCCCAGTTGTTTTGCATTTTGGCTTTTGTCTCGCTCTCACACTCTACCCCTACCGCTTCTGCCTCCCTTTCCCACCCGAGGCACTGCCCCTCCCCACTCGCTGTTCATGGGATTCTGTTTGTGTTTCGCCCGGTGAGCTGTTGCCCTTTTGCCAGCTCTCGTTAATTGCTGAAGGACGAGCGTATAATTGCGCCAATCCTGTCAGGGGTACCACACCCTTCCCCCCGCCGACCCCGACCTGTATGGGTGGCAAAGAAAAACTGCAAACGGAAAATAAATAAATTAAATTTCTGTAAATGTATGCTGGCAAAGGCAAAGGTCATTCGATTAAACTGAATGCGCCGCATTGCCGTTCAATTCCGAAGGACGATCTCATAAATATTTCATGGTGACGGACTGAGACCAGGAGCCTGGGGATCAACCGGGACCTGGTGCCGATTTACCAGATTCCACATTTTTCCCGGTAATGAATTTTAACGCATTTTCCGTGCCTGCCAGTGACCCAACCCTTTTCGGCGCGAATCGACTCACTGTTGTGGCACATTAAAAATTACATCGCATTACGAAAATTAACCTCAGACTTAGCAACGCAACGCCTTTTTATGGCCCGACAACACGTAAATGGTGCTTTGGACTTTTTAATTTCTTGCCCCATAATTTTTTGTTTTTTTTTGTTTGATGTGGCCTGAACGGTGTCATGCCACGTTTATGCGGCACCCTGAATGCTAATGCGACAACATTGGCGCGATTTTTAATTCCTCCGCTTCCGTGCTGCTTTTATTCCTCATCATTTATGCAGCCATGGACTTGATTTAAAAATTATTTATTTCCCCAGCCACTTATAATTACATTTCCAGCTTCCACCTGCCACCTGCCCGCCTGCCACCTGCCCACCTGCCACAGGGCACAATCCGTGTTCCTGCCTCTGGCTTCCATCAACATGGGGAAATACTGACATTTTAAAATGCATTTATTTAATCACATTGAAAAGTTTATTCAAACTGTGGAAATGTATTTTAATTACCACACGTCGTGCATTAAATGTGATTTGAAAGAAGTGTGGTTAAAGTGTAATTCAATTTCCAGTTGATTTTCAATTGCTAATCCCAAAAGCCGGGAATGAATGTGAATAAAACTCTTGTTTAATATCTCCAATAAACATACTAACGTTGAGGCCAACTATGGACAGATATTCGTATTGAAAGTATCTATGGGAATCACTCAGCTGCGCTGCCTGCTTAGGTATTGATGCCATTGGAGTAGAATAATTGCCAGTGAAAGGCAGTGAAATGAATTTCAAGCTGCCATGGCCGCACATCATTAAATCGCGTTCAGTGGCCACCGCAGCAAAGTCGGGTGCCCTTCGATTCCGGGCTGCCGGCTCTACCCTGCCACAGTTTGTCACTTTGCCGCAAATGGCTCGAGGGCTTCGGCAGGCAAAGAGAGAGACCAATGCCACCGAAGAGACCAAAGAGCGAGACCGTCCTAAGCTGCCAAAGAGTTATGCTATTACATTTCTCAGCGTGTTTTTCCAAACGTTTCCTTTTTTCTGCTTTACAATGGTTTTGCCTTTGCCCCAACTGCCCCAGCTGCCACTTCAATTACATAAAATTCACATTATTGGATGGCAGCGTATTTGAGGCGAGACGGCGTAAAAGAGTTTTTAAATTAAAGGCCAGAGGCGGCGTCCAGTGCGGCTGCTCCTTCCGTATCTTCGGCCATTGCGGGACATTGCGGTGCCAGAGGTCAGATTGATGGCTCTGACACAGAAGCAGAGGGCCGCAAACATTCCGGGACTACAACTGATACGGGGCGGGGCGGGGCGGGGCGAGGCATGCAGATGCAGAGATACATCTGCCAAGCGTTGCCAAATGAATGCCGGAGGCCAAAGCAATCGACATGAGCGAAGGAACAAAAAACAAAACACTGAAAGAAGTCAAACATCCAACAACAGGGAAAAACAACCGACCAAAAAAAGCTTTGGGGAAAACAAAGCCGCTTCTAATTTGCATGACTGGATAGCAAGCAGGGACTGGGACCGGGGTTGCCTACACAGTTCGTTTAAAGTTGCCACGCTTTTCGCGCATTTACCGTTAAAATTTAATGTCCGCCACTTGGCCGGGGGTTAGCGCTGCCAACTCCGCCATTTTCTATCAAAGCAGACAACAGAAAAACAAACTGGACCAAAACAGGCAGAAGAAGGACGAAGGGAGATCCCATTGCGGGCACATTGCAGTAAAGCCAAAAAAAAAAAGGTTTTTGGGTGGAAAAACAATTAAATCAGAATGTCTGCTAAGCTGCGTTGAAAATTGTTTCCAGAAATTCGAGAATATATGTATGTACATTATGTTTGGGTTGTTGTTCTGCTTTTTTACAGCTTGCGGTGATGCCACGAGCAAAAGTTTGGTTCGAGAAAATATGCTTGGCTCGGCTTGGTGACGCTTGGCTCTCGGCTCTCGGAGTGGAGTTTAAGGAAGGCAAGGCCCATTCCACACAATTAGGCGCAATTTGCATGATAAACGTGCCATCAAACCAAGCCACAAAGAGCATGTTTGAGTGCCGCATATGTGTGGCAGAGTGTGGGGGAGAGTGTGTACGGGAGGGGGGTCACAACAAAAGTTTTACAAGTCCTGGGTGAGGAAATCTTTTTGTGTGTGCTTCCACTTAAACGCTTTCGAATGAAGTTTCACGCGTAAAAGCCATAAATAAAAAGACACACCCCCACCCCCGACACATTTAAGGGGGTACACTCCCTCTCTCTCTCTCTCTAAAGGAAGAAAGTGAGGTCTGCGCGGATGTGTGTGTGTGTCTAACAAATCTGTAGAAAAACGCCCAATGCCATCACGAAGACTGTCAGCCACGCGTTCCCATATGAAAAACTCATTTAACTCATAAATTATGCACTAAAAAACAAATAACTCATCATTTTTATGCGTTCGTCCAACTTGGAGCACACTGTGAGAGTCTTTGTGCGTGTTTGCCTGTGGGTGTGCCAGTGTGAGTGTGGCCTGCATTGTGGGTGACACTTGGTCCATAAATACACTCGTGCAAAAATGTTGCTAGACAAAGTCGTAAAACAGAGAGGAGCGAAAACTTTGAGACAAGCAATAAAATCCTTGCCCACCCAGCGGAGGGCGAACTTTAAGTGCGGAAAGTGGGCGGGCGGGCGGTCGGACAAGGTCACAGGGAAAACTAAACGTTTAGTAATTGAAAAGTGTAATTTCATGTACTTAAACTTGAGACAGCCACCAGAAGAAGCCCTTTTGCAGAAATGGGGAGAAATATCGAAACTTATCATTGTCACCATCAGCCAAAAGCTTCTTTTCCTTTCTCTTTGAGGGATGCAAGATTTCATGTGTCTGATGTCATACTCTGTACATACTCTCATGTGATATGCACGACGCTCTCTTCATCTCTTCCAGAAATAGTCACAATCCTTTACCGAGACGAAATCCATTACATCTTAGGGAAGCTCAAGCTCTTGCTACCAATATTTTGGCTTGTGCGTGTCTGCACGATGATCGGGCTGCGGATGATGTATTGCTGTACTCGGATGTAAGGAAGCTTTGCTTTACATATCGGGACATAAATATAAGCACACTCGAACACGCATCGTGGAATGGGGTGGGGTGGGGCGGGTCTGGGCGGCCATTTACCAGTATTTAAAATTTATGACTCGACTATTAAGTGCGTATTAACTGAATGCTTTGTGCATGCCATAAACTTGACAAAACATTCGCCCAGCCACGACAAGGCTTTGAGAGCACAAGGGAGGGAGGGGAAGGCAAAAGATGCTGTGGTGAGTATAGGGTATATCGTATGACAAAGAGCTCAAATTCGCAACTTTTGCCGCTTTTGTAAAAAATTGTTGCCACTCTCGTACAGTCACTCACTCAGTCGACTGCTCCGCCCCTCCCCCACTCCCTCCCTCTGGTGTACGGGTAAAAGTTGAGGCAGCATGGCTGCCGCAAAAGTTTGTGGCAAAAGTTTTTTGGAAAAAGTGCAAGTTGCCTTCTTCTCTGTTACCTGTACGATGCGATTGAGAGATTTTTTACGACGACAGAGTTCGTGGGGGCGGGGCAGCAGCAGAAGCAGGTGCAATTGGAGTAGAATTGCATTAGCTAATCAAACGGCTGGCTGGCTGACTGGCTGGATGGCTGACTGGCTGACTGGCTGACTGACTGTCTGGCTGACTGGCTGGCTGACTGTCCACTTGTCAAGGTAATGGCTAGGGAGTGATTAACGCATGAATGATCGCGTGCATGCCGCTTTGCTAATTAGTCCCCAGAATCCTTTTAATACGATTACGACGACGACTCCTTTTTCACTTACACCCCCTCACATATCCGTACTCTGATTCTGTGTCGCATCTCGCATCCTGGGAGTGCGGTCAACTTTGTCTAATGAACCGCACATTAGAGGCAATAGCAGCGGCGGTGGCGGTGGCGGTGTCAGTGGGGCAGTCGACAGCGATGGCGTGGCATGGCATGGCATGGCCTTTGCCAGTCTGCCACTCTGCCACCCTGACTTATTGGCATTTCTTTCAAACGCATTTAAAGCGCGCTGCCTGACTGCCTTCACTGCCTTCACTGCCTTCCCTGCACTGCCCCGCCCCTCCCCGTCTGAGAATAAATCGAATGGGGCTTCGATTCTCTGGCTGTCGACGATGATGCCACCCTGCCGTGCTATGCTGCCTGCCTGGTTGCAGTTCAATTGAATTTCAGTGTAAAACTTCTGCAGCCTGCTATCACACTCAGACCTCAGCAGCAGGCAGCAGGCAGGCAGCAGCAGCACCCGCCGTGCCAGAGCCGTTTCGTTTCTTTTATTTGGTGAAAAAGTTTTCACTCTCACCCAGATCTCCACCCCCTGCCTCCCCAATCACAACCCGTTGGGCTTGTTGTGCCGCTTCATCGACTACGTTTGGTAATTTGCTTTATGTTCGTTTGCTTTTGCTCTCTTACTTAAAATAAATTAGAAATTATTGGAGCATTTTGATGCTTCAAATCGGGGCCGGATGGCGGTGGCTCCCCGTCGATTGATTTTGATTTCGAGTTTGGTTTGGTCATAAATTCTTAATCAGCATAGCTCCAATTTCCGTCCAACTGAGTTCTTTGCCATATAAATACCACTGAACAGAGTTTTTGGCATATGAAAAAGTAAAAACAATACCACAGGCTGAGATTGAAAAGATACTAGGTTTTATCGTTGGTAATCATAGTTTATTGTCCCTTAGAGCTTGGCGTTCTACTCCAAGTTAACTTATCTTAACCAGTCTGACGTCATTGATCGGCGTGCAGGCACTAACATGTTCTTAATACAGACACGAAGCCACACGATTCATTTTAGCTGCCGCTGCGCCAGCCGAGCAGAATAACCAAGGCGCGTTTGCATAGGACCGACGATACACGAAGCTTTAACACTGTGCGTGTGCCGACTGCGCTGCTCTGTGGCCTTTTCATATGCACATTGCATATGACGCTGCCGGCCTCTGTTTTACACTGATGTTTAAACCGTAACAGATGGTTGATCACCGCTAGGTTTCTGAAACTGCATTACTTAGATCACCTAATACGTTTGATTAACGATAGTCTGCTCCTGCCTTGAACACATTTGATAGTGCGTTTAATTTGCACTTGAGATTTGTACATATTTAAAGCTGGATAGTAGAACTTCAACGAAGAAAAGATATGCAAAATTGTCTAAATATATACATACATACACATATATTTAGTTCAAAGAGTTGGACACAATTTTCCATATATGCCCTGAACAGTACCCATCCCATCAATTGCTGGGCAGCGGATGGGTGTGCATTACAGAAAGAAGCTCGGAAAAGAAAATTTGAAAATTGCTGTAATTTTGTTATCTTCTTTTTGAGAGACCCTAAAAGGTCTTTCAGTATCGTTTCTGTTCGTTGGAAAATTAAATGTTTTTGAGTAAAAGCTTATTGCAAACAAAAAGCATCCTATTACCAATTACAAAATTATTTTCCAATTAACGCATGGAACTTGCTTTTCTTAATAATTAAATTGTACCGCTTCATCATACCTGGAACTTTCCGAGCCATATTTTATATATTTTGTAGGAATAGTTATGATGGAAGCCAAGTCCACAATTGAATTCTGAGATTGAGGCGACCGAGTTGCCAGTGAGTAGCAGAGAGCAGTTTTGCAATTAGGCAAAAGAGAAGCCCCAAAGTCCAGCTGAACTGGAGCAGAAATTACGCTCATGACGGCCCTTGGCTCTTGTTATGTGGGTGGTGTCTGTATATATGTGTGTATGTGTGTGTGTGTGTGTGTTGGTGCTGGTGACTGCAATCAATAGCAATTGTTATGTTTGTGTTGGTGGTAACTGGCATCCTGAATGTCCCCACCCATGCAGCATCTGAAAATGGCGAGCACAAAATCAGACTGCATGCCATAGACCAATTTGTATTTGCGTAATTAAGAGGATAGCCACTGGTCTCCTGTTGGTCGTCCTGCCCTAATGGACGTCGACGTCTGCGATTCTAATTAAAACAATATACACTTTGGCCACGTCCAAAACCGAATGCGAATTGTCCGCTGCCAGTCCTGCCCTTTAAACGCATCCTGGCTAAGCGACAACTCTAACGCTGTAGAAGTCCGCTCTCAAGCATCCTTCGAAAGTTAAGGAACAAGTTTTTCCTACCTACAACAGACCCAGCCCAGCCCCCCGTCTCGTGTTTGGCCACTGAAGCATTCGCCCATTGCGGCCGCAATAACAGTGAAAAAATAGTAATAGTTAGCTTAATTTCTTTGCTCGAGTAGTTTTTCTTGTCCTTTCTGAGAAAACTGAACTCTCTCTCTCTCTCTCTCTCTTCAGTTGAAACAGAAACAGAAACTGGGACTGCGAATGCGAATGCAACTTCTGCCACAACTGGCAACCCATCGCACTTTTTCCTCCAGTGAAAGCAAACCGCAATGAGTTTGATAATAGTTTCAAGTTATTAACATTAATTTTTTCCTCCTGCTCCTCCTGCCCCCTTCGGTTTCCATCTCTGCTCTCTCAAGGAGGAGGATTTAAGTCGGTTTTATCATTGAAATTGTTCAGCAAAGTTTTTGCATAAATTATTTTCATGATAATGCCTGCATTAATGAGCCTTTAGAGCTAATTAGCCCTACCGCAAACATTCAAATTTGTTTCTTTTGTGAACTCTTGGCATATGATAATTCTATTGCGAATCTAATCAACTGCGTTTGCGGTTCAAACTGCTTCACGGGAGCTTATTCATTCGAGGACTCTTTCTAGCAGGGACCCAAAGCTTTATTTTGTCGCATGCAGGTGGACTTCAAGCTGAGTGGACTCTAAGCCAAATCTGGCAAGTAAAGCTGGCATTTGAAAGCTTTTAGAAAGTGGCTTGGATAGCCAGTTAGTGTCAACTGTACTGTTCTGTCGAGTAATACAGCTTGTACGCTTGTATGTAAAAAGCATAATTTACCGCAAGCTTTAAAGCTTTTCAAAGGAGTTTTATCTACTTCTCGTTTAGTGTAAAATACAACACAATTTGGTGTAAAATCTAACGATACCTACAATATTACATGTGTGAGCAATTACTGAAATTTGTACGTGAAAGCCTCTTCAAGCAGGACATCTCTTTCCCTGGAACTCTACTGTTTCTCGGGAACTGTTTCTCTGATGTTTCCTCTTTTTCTCTGGAACTGTTGTGCACATCGCATTTTTTTGAGCCTCAAGATGTTGTGTTTAGCATAATAAACTTACGCATTTATATTTACCGCACTTCAGGCCAAATATATGACTCAGAGACTAAGACGCTTAAACAAGAAACCACAGACAACAGCTTGAGGAAATGCAGAATACAGAACGAAGCCTCCGGGCTGGACTTAATACCTCTATTGACATATGAACTGGGGCAATCTGTATTATCACTGGATTATGGTAGAGAAACGATGCGAACCGACCGACCATCAGACCAATTAAATTAATCGCATTAAAGCTCGGTGAATCATACAGGGTAAAGCCCGCCTTGGACGTCAATCAAAGTTGGTCAATTAGCAAACGATTTGCAGGGATTTTCTCCCCTCCCCCCTTTTGGTACAGCCACAGCAAAAGTCCCTTTAAAGCCTATTAAAGTTGTCACATCAAGTTTATTGTTTATTGAAATATCGGATATTCTTGTATGATTGAGTTGTATAACTACATGTATTAACTTGTATAGTCTTGATAACATTAGGTTAAAACATTTAAAAACGTTCAATAGATGCTCTCTCTCTGGTATTAGCTGGCTGTAATAGATCTCAATTGAAGTGTTCTGCTTAGGTTGTAGGCCAGTTTGCTTGGCTTGGCTAAAACATACTATGTGGACGTGTCTCTCCACTTAACCACATATAAAATTTACACACTTATTATCATAGAATGCTTACATCAAAGATAGAATGAAGCTCAAGTCTTTATAGTTTTTGGGAGCAAATTACACATTAATATACACATTTAGATATACATATATACTACAATATAAATATACATATAAATATACATATACCCGGATATACATGGGATGCCGGAAATGTACACAGTTTTTTCAGTTTTCAGTTTTTTTAGTTGAACATTGTAACCATTGAACAAACACCGAATTAAATACTCTGTCGATTAATTAATTGCTGCCTCTCCACGCTGCGGATCACAAAAGTCATCATCTTATCAACTTATCCAAACGATCAAGAGTTCACTTTTAAAGCAGAACTCTGTCCATTCAATATCGTACATTCTATAGCATATGTTATGTGCACACGATTGTCGATTATCTTAGCATAATCTATGGTACCATACCCCTCCGCCATCTCTGACTAGCAAAGTTTTGGATGGAGATGGGTAGGGGTATGGTGTTCTCTCTTATGTGACTACAAATGTTTGGGATCACTCCTCAAAATATGTACGTACTCTCCCATTACTTACTCTGCCTGATCTATACTCTATACTCAATCAGGTAGCTCCAATTCCTCAAATATGTATGCTCTCAACTCTAGGTTTTTCGGAAAACCTTTTCCATTAAGAAAATCTCCGGTTGGGAGTCGTTGATTCAAGATAGCTAATATTTCACCCATTTTTTCAAGTGTTTTCTATTTCTATCTTGTGATTTCAGTTGCTAAGCAAACTCTACACACATATACATACATATATATATATATACGAGTAGGTACATACATATAATTAACATTAATCGGAGGTCTATAGATTTGTACGCATTCCATAGCCTGAGCCTGGGCCTCAGCCTTAACCTGGGCCTACACGTTAAGATGTTGTGACTGGCCTGGCTGTCTGTCTATCTGGGTCTAAATATAACATTCATTTGAGTATGTATATGGAACATCTATAACTGTTTGATTAGGAAAATATATATATATGTGTATTTAGGTATGTATCTGTTCATTGCACTGCACTTTCCCTGCAGACAGTCACAATCGATGGACTGGTGGACTGCCTTACCTGCTCAACGATTCCTGATGTCGGTCTTTACAAAAATAGACTAAGCTACGCTAAAAATATGTATGTATATTTGGATCTCTCTATCTCTGATATGCTGTACAATCAATATGTATCCGGTTCGTCTCTGTGTCTGGCTTAAACATAAATTTGGGAATGCAACTTAGGGGATATACAAATCTTAATGATATACAGCGTTAACCTATTATTATGTCCAAATGAAATATACATATAACTAAAGGAGAACAACCCAAATTCGTATAATTATGTTTCTTACTCGCTTAAATTAATCATTATTCTAACGTTGTCAGATTACTTTAAAAGATAAGTGACTGAATCTACATATATCTGAAGAATACAACTAAGGGTGAAATCAATGAAAAACTCAGCTCGTATCTGTATCTTAGAGATACAATATTAAATGTACAAGCGTCTTCGTATTTCAGTATTAATTAGGCCATAAATCACGCACGGTGGGTTGCATGTAAATGAGTCCACACATGCCACCCTCATACCTCATACCTCCCCCGCAAGCCTCTCACGCATCCAAGTATTCGCCTATCCTATCCATTCATCCAGTCATCCATAAACAATGCCTCCTTCTCTTACTTGCCGCTCGAATCGCGTAGGGAGCGAGTAGATGGAAGGCCACGCAGTCCCTTCTCCAATTTGTCAGCATCACCGGCAGAGAAGCGGAAATTCACGGCCTGTCCCTGGCCCTGCCCCTGGCTAACGCCCAGCAGCACTGGCCTTGAGCCACGTCGCGGTCCTAGCAGCTCCACACTCTCCTCCTCGTCCCTGCCATAGCCGGCTATGGCGGCCGCTGCCACTGCCGCTGCCGCTGACATCGGAATCGGGTTCGGGGTCTTGGCCGGGGGCGAGTACTCTGCGGTTGCCTCCGACAATCGTCGGTACTCTCCGCTGCGGGAGTGCTGCAACTTCCAGGAGGCGCGTCTTGTGGTGGCCACACTAGCCACGCTCTGGCTGCTACTGCTGCAGTGCACCGAGGCGTTGGTGGTCAGATTGCCAGTGCTCTGCGAGACCATGCAGCTGTTGGAGCTGGAGCTGCTGCTGGAGATGCTCGAATTGCTGCCACTTGGGCTGCGTCGCACGCGCTTGGTTCGCTCCTGGGGCAGAGGTGGGGGAGCCTCAACAGGCGGCGGCGGCGGTGGAGCCATCTGCTCCTCCGGTGTCAGCAGTCTGTCGGTGCTCTTGCAGCAGCTGTGGTGGCTGGCCGAGTGCTTCATGGTCCAGCGAAAATCGTTAGAGTTCTCGTCGTCCAGGGGCGGATAGATGCGTCCGGCACTGGACCCTCCTCCAGTCGGCCCAAGCAAACGCTCCTTGGAGCTTCCCAGAGTGGGATCTGCCGGGGAGATGCATTCGTCGATGGTGTTGAGCGGCGATATCTGAAGGGTCTGCTTCTGCTGCAGGAGCTCCATTTCGTTCTTGATGGCCGGTTCGATGCCCAACAGGCCCAGGACCAGGCGAGGATTGGCCAACACGAAACGCTCGAATGTAGGAAAGTCGATGCGGTAGAAGTCTGTCTGTGTGCTCCGGTTGGCCTTCGTCCGTTTTTGATGGCCATTGGTCGCTGGTGTTTCCGGGGAGGCCTGTTCCGACTTCGAGTTGGTCGCATTGCTACCCGGCAGCTGCACATCTCGACCCCAGACCTCAGGCGGATGCGAGGAGCTCCTGTACATAGGCGACATCTCTGGTGCACCATTGGACAGCTGTCCGCCCATCAAGTCCAAGCCAGCTGGATCATCCAGGCCCAGTCCGGACCGATCGCCGGTCCCTCCGCTGATGTTCGGAATGGAGCGGGCTGGCGGGAATTTCAAGGAGCTGTGCGAGTTCATGGCCGTGGAGGTGAAGGTCATCTCCTGCAGGGCCGTAATCGCATTGCGCACTTCCACGCTCAGCTGGGCCACGTCCTGGTGCAGGGTGGACACCTGCGAATCGAGCCGCTCCAGCGATGGCCGCTTGGCGACCCCCGGCTCCTCCCCTTCGGTGTCTGGCTCCTCGAAGGAGCCTCGGTCCAGGCTGCAGGCCGCATTGAGGTTCTTGTGACGCTTGTTCGTCTCCCGTAGCGTGATCAAAGAGCGTCCGCGCTGGTGCAGCCGCTGGTTCCGTGGACTGCTCATTCCCAGGAGTGGAGATCGTGCGGCATGAAGCGGAGAAGCCGTGTTGACGCTGTGCAGCGGCGAAGATGTAGCACCAGCGGATCCTCCGACCGGACCTGCACCATTCTCCGTCTCTGCTTGCCCCTCCTCGCCCTCCTCACGGTTCTCGTCATCCTCGCTGATGCTGGGCAGCGGGAAGGATGGCCCGATGTCCGAGTCCTGGTTCTCGTAGCCCTCACGCAGGTTGTAGGTCAGGTCGTGCTGGATGTCATTGGCGAACTGCTGCTGGTATTCGGGGTACAGCCTGAGAACCTCCACCAGTCCGCCCATATGGATGCACTTCAAATCGCAGTAGGTGAGCGCCTGGCAGGGAGAGGGGGGAGAGACGAAAAGAAATACGGAAAGTGAGTCAAAAGCCGTTATCCGCTAAACGATTATGCACTTGGGTCTGAGGGTCTCAGAGGGGGTCTGGGTCTGGGTCTGAGTCTGAGCCGGAGGCGTGGAAGCTGTTTAAACCCATAAACAAGATACAAAAGCTGAAGCAGCGGGAAATGCAGGGTAGCAAGGGGTGTATGGGATCTGTGTTAACCAATGGAAAGAGAAAAGACGCTTCTCTCTGGCACCCTTCGAGTAATTGTTTACTGATGGACACATTCCTAAGAAATATTTCCTTCTAGCCTTATCTCTGGCTATGCCTAAATGTAGCTCTACTTTTCACTACTTATTTTTCAAGGGGTATTTCACCAGTCGACTACTCCCGCCTTCCACTAGCCGCACATTTTAATGTTGTCGCCTTGCGTCTTGTATTCTTTACAAACTGAAGAGCGCCATCTTGGCGTTTACACACTCTCACATGCACACACACACACAATCAAACAAACAAACACACACTCACTCACTCACTTAGTCGCAGTGAGAGGGGGTACCTAAGCAAGTATCACTCATACGACCCGTGAACCGAGATGTTGCCAACAAGTAGTGGCGCCTACAAGGGGCGCAACGCTGTGCTGTCAGCTGGGGCTGGCTTGTGCGAAAACATACTCAGAATGTCGGCACTTTATTTTCTCGAGGCAGACATGCAAATAAACACGAGATAAAAGCAAAGGTGAGGATAAACAAGAAGAAAAGGACATATTCGGAGACCGAATACTGGGAATACTCTTGCAGATCGATGGATGAGGGACTGATCCACATTCTAATATTTCTATTCTCATAGAAGAAACGAAAAGTCTGCCTTATAACCCTCTGAAAGGGTATACGAACAATAGGAGGAATGACAAAAGGCCAAAGAACAAGAAGGATGTAATGCCAAAGGCGCCTTCCCCGTCTCTCTCTCTCTCTCTCTTTGCCTCTGTTGAAACTATGCAAACTTGAATATTCCACAACTAATTAAGCTACAATATAATTTGAAATTCTACGTCTCGGCCCCTTTCCAAGATTACACCGATTACCAGACAAGAGTGAATGACAATTAATTAGGCGTGAATCTTTAGTAACCTGAACCGCCCCAAGATTATTGTCATAAATTAGAATGTAGGGAAGGTCGGGTTAGGGGGTTAGGGGGCGGTGGCAAAGCATTTCAGCCCCATTGACTCTGTGCTTGCACAAATGGCAAGAATTCTCGGTAAAATGTAAACTGTGCTGTGCAACCATGTTGAAACGAAACCGTGAGGCACAGGGCAGTGAGCAGTAGGCAGTGGGAGGAGGATTACGTTCTCAGTCTGTGCACGCGACGGGATAAAGTTTACGACAAGCGAAATGAAATTGCACTCGATTCAACCTAGAACCTAATCTTTGAACAGCTCAGCGGCAACGATAAAAACATAATTAAAGGCAGACAGAAATAGTCGAAGAAGCTGACCGTCTGAGAGGGCTATAGAATATTATTAAACGTTTGTTTCATTCCAGAAAACTTGAGTACAATACTGGGAAAAAGATAGGAGGAACAGAGTCAACCAGGTTCAAGCAGTTAATGCTGCAAACTTAATTTCCCTCACAGGTGTGGTAGGATACCCTAATTCAGCCAATACGGCAACACTAGTACATAAGATAATACCATAAGAATACTAAATATACGGCCACATTACAAATGTGTAGACCGACGCCCGATCACTTTGTGTGTGGCATCGAAAGCGAGAGAAAGAAAAAAATAAAAAGCGAAACAGAAAAGACGTGGTGACACGACAGTTTTATATACTCTCACACAGGGAAACCAATACTAAATTGAAGCTAATCACAAAGGAGCAGTGTCTAGAGAAGTAAAATCAATTCAGATTGGAAAGTTTTCCTTTACTGCTATATCTAAAACAGCATCCGCCATTCATTGGATATTTCCCCTAGTTTGAGACTTTAACCAACGAAAGGTATACAAATCGATTCTATTTAATTACACACACACAAACATAGCTCCCCTTTATTTTTTAATACTGTTACAGTCATGCTGCCAGGCTCCCACACGGACACAGATCCCCCCTCCCACACATAAAGCGTTATTAGCAAGGCATCTTTCACTTACCTTTATATCGCTGCTGCTGCGGACGACAACATCCTGGCCAGCGCTGTTAGTGGTGGCCGTCATCTGTCCATTGCTTGTGGCCACCAGGTGCACGTTGATGTCGGAGCCGACCAGGTCGCCCTTACCTGTGGAGTGGGCGAGAGAGAATGGTAGAGAGAGAGAGAGATATTGGTAAAGTAAAGGTCAGACGCGTTAATCGGGGCAAAGCCAGAGCCCCAACAGAATCAATGAGCATAAAAATAGAGCCTGGTATTTGTCTTGGGGGGGCCCGAAGTCGATTTCAATGTTAATGTTAGGAGTGGATGACGAGGACGACGATGTCTGCCTTGAATGAATAAACAACCAGATGACTCCCTGCGCCTTAGTGGCAGTGGAATGCAGCCAGGGACACGGCCAAACGGACAGAAGCGAATGAACTGCCAAAAGTTCAATAAACGCTCAAAGTCGAAATATAAACAATGAATGAAAAATTGTCAGGGCTCACACAAGGGGAAGAGGCAAATAGAAATAAGTAAGAAAGTAAACAAGGAATGCGGGAATATAAGATAATTAATTAAATAAAAATTACCTGAAACGAAAGTAAATATTTCTAGAGAGAGGAAATTCTCTAGATAATTGTTATAAAGAGAGAGAACTAATTAAATTAGTAGGGGAGTGTAAGGTATCGTGGCGTGTAAGGTATGGTGGCGGACTTGTCATATCTGGCATGTAACGTCACATCTGAAACTTTTGATCACTGTGGTCGATGTCTTTTATCATGCTGACATTTTATATGCAGTAGTATTAATGAGGGGACGTGTGCTTTGAACTCTAAGTGATTTTTAATAAAAAAGTAGTGAAAAAAAATACATAAATTTGTTTTTGATATGTGTTTTGACAGTGACAGAGTGAAGGTTTTTTGAAACTTGAGTCAGGGAAGTATTCGGAACTTATGTATATTTAGGTCTTTGCCAACAGTTTTTGATATTTTAAATTTTTTTTTATTTGCGAAGTATGACAGTGATAACGTCATATTTCCACCAATAGCTTGTAAGGTATGATGGCGGACTTTTTGTTAGGTATAGTGGCGGATCATTTTTTAGCACGAGTTTCAATTTTCTTTGCCTTTTTGTGTACAGGAGTGTATAAGTTAACACTCAGTGGCGGAGATTTGCATTTTGGGCACCGGGTTTTTGTCTTTAGACAAGAAAGGAAAGAAGAGCGTCTAAAAGAGGAACAACATCGGAGCAATCCACAGGCAAAAGAGTGAAGCTCGAAAAAGAAGATGCTGCTCGAGATTTTCAATATAAGTTCTTTCTTGTTCTGTTATTTTTCATTATTTCCAATAGTTTAAATAAATGATTTTCAGATCTGCATAATGTTTTAGTTCATCTGCCACCATACCTTACAATTTTCAAAAATGCAAAAAACTAATGGTTTCCGCGAAGAGCTGCAAAATTGCATTCCATTTAAATTTAAGCAACCGCTTCTGACAGAAATATGCTCAATAGATGTCAGCAGCTGCTTGCTTTTGAAATTTTGAAAAATATTGATTTTTGAGAGAGGGAGATGCAAAAATCAAAGTGTCCGCCACTATACCTTACACTCCCCTAGTAGTAGATAGCCCTAGCTTCGATAGCCGACACTTTAGTTACCCTGCATTTTGATTGTTTCTATGGTAGACATACATTATGTATCAGCTATCAGCAAACACTCACCCAAAATGGCCACAACCATATCGTCTTTGATCACCTCCATGGAGCCGTTGCACAGATAGTAGATGTAGTTGAGGGCGTCGCCTTTGTGGATTAGATACTCGCCGGGCGCGCAGAAGTTCGTCTTTATGTGCAGCGACAACAGCTTCAGGCAGCCCTGCAGAACGAAAGTACAAATATAAACGGATACGATTCTGTGGGTCTGTTCGAGGCATTGTTGCTTGGGGTCGACTGCTGCATGGCTGGACTGCTGAATGCCGACTCCTCGATGGCGGTTGCAGGCATTAAGCTCAGCGGTTGCCGCGCTTTATTTGCGCAATGAAACAAAACGACAACAGCTGTGTCCGTGTCCTTGCCCTGGAATGTCCTGCGGTCGCTGCACGCCGCTCTGCTCGCATTTGGCCACGATAAGTGGCTTAAAGCGCGCTTATAACTGTTGAGTGGTTTTTATTTGCACAGCCCCTGCCTCCCTGCGTCCCTGCTGCCTGTCTTGCTGAATGGACTTTATGAATGTTCGCACTCCCCTTTGTTTAGACTCGTTTTGTTTGCGCTCTTTGCTACGCAGCAAAGTCAAGGCTCCCCCTCACTGTCTTCCCTCCCTATCTCTGAATAAATTTAAGCAATCTTGAATTCGACTTTCTCCTTTTTCTATAATTTCCCATTTCATCTAGACATCAACTCTTCAACTTTCAGCAGTCCTACAGGTAGGTGAGTCCCACTGAACCGTGAATGAGAATTCAATTACTCCGTGAAGGGCAGAGCGTGTGTGGCGCACACAAAACGGAGCTTAACGGCAGGCGCCTTTTGCGAAAATCGTTTCCATCAGCCGGCAGCCAGAAGAAAACTCGCAGCAAAAAAAAAGTCGTAAAGGACTAGGACCTAGGCAGGCTTTCAGAGGTTGACAAGGGTATTGACATTGGTCATCGAAAACTACTCGCTCGCATTCGGCGAAATTCTGTTGCGTTGGCTGCACTCGGTTTTTTGCGTACAAATTCTCCCTAAAACCTTTTTCATGCTCCGCTTCGAACGCTGAAGCCAAAGTTGACTGGCCCAAAAGAGGCCGGGACACGAGCATAAATTCGATGTGTCAGAAAGTTTACCTGTGACCATACATAAGTCGCTTTATGCGTAGATGTGTGCCTATATAGTACACATAGTTTGTGTGTGTGTATGTATGTATACCATGGACACCATGGAAGGGAACGCAGGGAAGCCCCAAACATTTCTGTTAAGCCCGCAGTTAACTTTTGACTGCTCCAGAATCCCCCCAATGGGCGGTTCGGTTCGGTTCGCTTTTCTGATTATTTTGCCATCGATGCCATTTTGTGTCGTTCCATTTGTCTGAGCGTCCTCGTCGACCCCTGAAAGAGAGCATTCGTCGCATCCCCATCCCCCATCAACCGAAGGACCCACTCACCTGTGAGGCAGCCTCGAATATGGGTAGCTGTAATATTTCACGGTGGAGATGCATGGAGACGTCGCCGCGCAGCTCTTCGGGAAATTCGCGTAGCGTCTGTAAGAAGGGGGACAAAAGCCAACAAAGAAAAAGTAAAGATGTAGATGTAGATAAAGATATACGAGTATGTATTGAAAGAATAAGAAGCAGATAAAAGCCCGCACTTGTCGGACGTACATATGCAAAGATACGTATCCTTTAAGCTCTCAAGAATACGTAGCATGTACACGTGAAAATTGAATTCCATGAAAATTGTTAGGGAAATATTTGGCTAAATTTCACTCGGTCACCAAGGAAATGTTGGGCTTTCGCTTTTCCATCTTTTTATTCATGTGTAACAAAAACTCCAGCAGTTGAAGGAGAATCGATGGCTACAGAGTTCGATAATGAGAGTAAGTAAGTCCTGTAAAATCAAAATTATCCTTGAACAAACACTGAGCCAAGGAAATAACGTAGCCAACAGATGGTCTTTAGATCTGTTTTGAACATAACTCTATGAAACTTAAGAGTAAATATATTACAAATAGATTCTTAGAAATAAAAAAAAATAAAAAAAAATAAAAAAAAATTCATAAAAAGTAAAGGATTAAAGGTTCTATTATCCCAATAGTTGTGGACCATTGATAAATCCTGATAAATAGAGCTACTCTGATTCTGGCATATTAGTTCATGTTTCGCTTCGAGCGCATAAGCATGCAATTGTTTTATGTCTAGATCTTAATTTAATGTAAACAAGGTTCCCTCCTCGCATGCATCACACATTACTCACTGTCCCTTCATTAAGTTCCATTAAGTTCTACCATTCGACTCTTAATGCTCTCTCCTCATCAAATGTCTCCATGCTTCACTAGTCTCTGGTGCTGCTCTGAATCTTCATCTCGGAGTGCACTATGATTGTGGCAACACTTGAGAGGAGCATACATAAGATACAACCAACAGGACTTTGTTCTGCTGAGTACGAAAATGCATTGTATTTATTTGTACTATCCTTTGATGTCTCCCTTGTGAAATTATTCATAATTCCTTCAACACAGAGACGAGTTATGCCATTGCCAATTGCACGTGGCGATTATAATTCGCCTTCATCCTCTCTTTGTGCCCTTTGTTGCTGTGTTCTCTCTCTCTCTCTTGTCATCTTAGTGTATCCCTTTGGATCGGTTGATTTATCTAGGCTTACTCTTATGCCAGGGACTGGTCAGTTGGAGGGAAATCGTAATCCCCCAAATTAAAGAGTAATTTGCATACCGACTGTGTACATCTCTCTGGGCCTGTCACCCTTTGTGCACTGCTGTGAATTCCTTTGATACCTGTTGCTACCATTTCACATTGTACATGCATACATTTTGCAGCTAATTAAAAATTGTCCCTCAATTGAATTTTCCACCTAGCATTCCAATTGAATCGATAAATAATTAACCTGAATTGTGGCCCTGATTATGATCTTATTGTGTTCATATGCAGGCGAATTAATTAGTTCCCACTAATTAGTTTTGCGAAAATTCCTCAAAGCACCTTTTCTGGGAAATGCGGTTGTGAAATGGTTTTTGGGGTCTGACCACAGGCCATCGTGGGATTCGATTAATTCATAAATATTGTCTGTGATTGCATTCCAATAAACCCAAAATGCACCGAAATAAAAGGACGCTCAGATATTAATTAAAATTTTACTTTACGTATGCAAATATTTCGGCAAAATAAATTCTATGGATCCAACATATACATCGCATTTATGAGAAATACTATAACACATATTCAGACGAGGGAGCACATATTCGGGGTCACCACGCGTAACTAAAAAGGGAAAATGTTTACAAAGTTTTGTGTTCGTTTTGGTTTTGAATCCTTTTTTTTGAATACCCTTTCAAGAGACACTCTAATTTTTGTTTTTTGATGTATGTATGTTAGAGCCTTGCCAGCTTCTCAACTGTTTTGTATCTCAGTAGCCATAGATCTGCAAAGGGTATCTACATGTTCGTTGTCCAAAGCTGGCCTTTAGTTCTTTCCTGTTTTTGGTGGTTTCTGTTTGCCCCCAAAGGGCCAATTCACATGGAATTGTTATTTATTCACTGCCCTCTACTTCAGTGTTCAGAGAAGTGTAAAATATTCAACATTAATTGCGAGCACACACACTGCCCAAAAGGCCGAAGCCGAATATCTGAAGCAGATGCTAAAGTTTGGACGAGTGTTTGAAATTTTCGCATGCCAGAGAGTGGCAGTGGAGCGCAATGAGGGCGGGGGGCAGGAGAGGCAGGAGGGGCACGGTATACTCTCTGACGTTTTGCCAGTTAATTTTCATGCGCAATAAATTAACAATTTAATTTACTGCCAGAGCCTGCCACAGCATGCCACGCGTGCCACCAATGCTTCTGCCTTTGCCCCATTCTGTTGGCTATCGGTGCATGGGTGTTAGTTAGTATGTTTTCAATGTAATTAAATCAAATTTGATTTAGACTTTTCAAACAGTTGCTGCAAAAAGTTTGTTTATTGAAGCTTTTACACCTGGTTAAGTCAGCGGCAATGCATGTAGATTGGGGGCAGAAGGAATCATCCGACGGTCCATGTCCATGTCCTTTTTTGGCTGAAAACTGATGGGAAACGTCAAGTGCTCGGGTGCGCAAACTTCAAAAGGAAGTGCTGTCCGCACTAATTAATTCTCTTCCCCCAGGCCCCGAAATTGCAATGCACATGCTGGCTTTCCGGGTAAACAGACAGAGACTGAGACTGAGGCGCAGATACTGCGGCGGGGGGTGGGAATTATTTGAGGAGTTTTTAATTAACGCTATTGAAACGCAGCAGGCAAAACGTTGTTTGCCATTGCCCACTGAATTGTGATAGCAATTAACAAGGAGAGTAGAAGCCAGTTGCAGTCTGGGCTGCAGTTTCCCAGAACGCCATTTGACTGTTCCGCAAGTTGGGGCAACAAAGTTGTGCGAGTACTGCAGGTGGAACTGTCCGGCTGTACGGCTGTCAGCCAACATTTGACCAAAGTTTCACCAAGTTCAAGTTGAAAAGAAGTTCAAAAAGTTATGAACAGCTTCAAGATTGACTTCTCATGACTGGCAGTCAACAGTTTCCATCCTCCTTCTTTTCGTGATGGAAGGACTGTCCTGCCTTCTCTACTGACCCAGAAGCATACACGAATAGTTACTTTTATCCACCCATCGGTGGAAGCAGAAGAGAATTTCAGAGATTTAATTAAAATGCAACCAGATATGCATTGCCCACGCATACAATTCGATATTTAATTTCGGTTTTTTAATGAGTGAGACAGCAGACAGCAGTGGAAGCCATTGGAATGTACATTGGAATGTATGTTAAAAATACCTGAAAGCTCGCAGCCGGACATGAATGACGTGGATGACCAATCAAAGGATGACCAGGCATCTGCCTTTTAACCCAGCGGCAATCAATAAGTCAGAAACAACGACAGCATGAACCTGAACCCTGGGGGAATTTGCTTAATTAAAGGCCCATACATACATATGTCTGTACACATATATGTCAGGATATGCCAGAATATGCCAGGGGCCAGCTACAAGTACGAACGAACTGGGGGGCCTGTCCAAAGATTTGCTGCTGCCTCGACAACTTTGCCAATCATTTTTTTTTGGGGCGAAAATATAAATGATTTACGAGACACACACATAAATGTATATATGCCTAGTACATACATATGTATGTAGGGATGTGGTATGAGACCCATGAGACCCAAGGCTTACCTCGTATATATCAATGCCGTGACTGAGTGACCAGGATGTCTGGAAGTAATCCTCAATGCGTTGCTTCAGCTCCTTGGGCATCTGAAAGAAGAAAACACAAATTATAATTAGGTTTGCTTAGTTTTCCCCCCCGCCCCATTTCGATCATGACGGTTAATGAAGTGTACTATCTGCGTTCTCTATTCGTCTCTCTATGTTTTTTTTGCACCCCACTTTTCACTTCATTTGCATGCATTACGCGGCTGAGAGCCGCACAAATGCGCTTAATTGTGCATCGCATTGCGTATACGCCGTGTGCGGCAAACCCCATAGAGCCTGCCTAATGGAGCAACGTGCCAGTTTTTCCCGCCCTCAACAGGTTGCAGTGACAGGCCACAGACTCACAGAGGGGGAAGTGCAGATATGCTGGAATCAGCAATTCATGGCCTTTTGGCACCCCACCTCTCCAGCAGCTGTAGGGCTGTGCCCAACGTGGCGTGGCATATGGAAAGTGTGCGCTGCATTCTAATAAAACCCATCGAGAGGGCACTTGGGCAAGTTCTAGTGGGGGGTGACGACCCGGGGGTTCACTCACTTACTGTGCGCGTGCGGTCTACCCTCGAGTACCTTTCGATGTTCTCGGAAATGAGTTGTGCCCCCTATTGCTATCGATTTCTAACTGCAGTGAGGCATACTTAGGCCATAGTTTGTTATATTTCCCAAACTTACATTATGCAATGCCACAAAATCCTTGAGATCGCGCCACTTGCTCTCGTACAGTGATCGCCGGGAGTACATGCGCTGAATGATGGCCGTCACATTACCAAATACCACGGCATGCATCAGAGCTGGAGTGAGATAAATGGCCACATAAATAAAGTAGCATACTCGTAAATGGAACCATCAAGGGGCGTACATACCTCCAATAAGCATCATAATAATGGTGAAGACCTTCTCGCACGTGGTATTGGCCGAGACATTGCCGAAGCCCACCGACGTGAGGCTGGTGAAGGTGAAGTACAGGGCCGTCGAGTAGGTTTCCGCCGTCGTCAGGATGGCCACAGTGGCGTTCTTCCGTTCGGCCAGCAGCTGCAGCCACCCTGTAAAAAATACTGGTGGCATTAAGTACGGAGAGGGGGGGGGGGAGGTAGGGAGGAAAGCGAAAAGAA
The DNA here is from genome assembly GCA_008121215.1 of Drosophila athabasca. NCBI lineage: Eukaryota > Metazoa > Arthropoda > Insecta > Diptera > Drosophilidae > Drosophila > Drosophila athabasca. The sequence goes on along the minus strand of VMQQ01000022.1, from coordinate 2,639,472 downwards.
AACTGGTTTAGTATTTAATTGGAAATTCGGCCAAAACAAATTGTACTAATCAAATTGACAATGACTGGGCCTAACTTTCCAACTTCCGCCACGTCCCCCCATCCCACACGACACTCCCTGGTGGCAGGCTGTCCATTCGGTTGGGAGCGGAGCTGTTGGGAGTGGAGTTCGTGCCAAATCCGGGAAAACTTCCAAGCACGGACCGGAAACGCCAAACAGAACTTTTCGTGTCTATCCGGCTGGCGCTTCGTGTTAAGTAACTGGCAATTTGTGAGAGATTTTCCCAGGCACAGCTTTCCTTCTCCCATGGGCTCCCTTGCACACACACACACACACACACACAGACACACTTCTAATATGAATTTATTGTATATGTTATGTATGAATTTATATGTCTGATAAAGTGCCAGAAAACCCATAAAGAAAAGTTTCTTTACGCTGTCTCCCTCGGCGGCAAATGTTTTCAATTACTATACAATGCATGTTGATGATTTGATTTGATGTTCTTTAAACTTTGAGCCAACAAAATACATTAGCGAAAGGTTTTGAGCCATTCACACACACATATACAAATGGGCGACAGGTGTGGCAGGTGCTGTGTGGCGCATGTTTGTCGCCCGGGGGTAGCCAGCGCCCATCACCCAGCGAGTGGTACACAAACTCAGTTAGCACCAAATGAGGCATCCCTTTTCGACTGGCCACCAAACTAACCAAATTATGAGACATGCAAACAGGTACAAGGACTGGTACTGGTACTGGTCGTCCTCGACCTTGACACTTACCAACGTTGCTCTCGGGGAACCATTCGTACTCCTTGACCGCTATCACGTACCAGATGCAGGCCAGCCAATGGGCAGCCAGCGTGAAGGAGAACATCAGCAATGTCAGTATCATGGCCGTGTGCTGCGAGTATCGATCAATTTTTTGCAACAACCTGGCCAGGCGCAGCAGCCGCGTCAATTTCACAAGATGGATGTGCGATTCCTGTCGACGTACAGCAGTGGGCGGATATGAAAACAAAAAAAAATCGGGATTGTTATGTTATTGTCCAGTGTTACGAACATAAGATACCCGGTAATCGATGCCCGGTACCAGACCTATTAAATATAACTACTTATACACTCCATGTGCAATGCAATGTGTGGACTGGCTATGTGTTTTCCATTACATTCTCATTTGAAACGTAATTTTTGGTATAAGATAATCTATCGATAGCTTTTAAGTCTCTGAGTGAGGAAGATATGCTAAAACCGACCCATTCACGGCTAATGTGTACTGAGCTCAAAGAGCGAGGTTTTTTTGCTGGAAGGTGACAAAATCGCAATATACTGACAAAAAGGCAATATACTTCGCGTAGACCCGCTCAGACTCCGCCTTTTCCGCGTTTTGCCATTTATTTTCTCAGTTTCGGGTTCGCCCTCGCGAACGGACTTATTTTTTCAACTTTTATCACTTTAATCGTGAACTTTGGTCCACATTTTTAGGGCACCACATTTTCTGTAATGAGTATATGCACTTGACCTGACTTACGAAGGGTCCACTAAAAAACAAAATTGACAACTTCCGCCCAAGGGACGAAATCAGGCAAAAAGGATGCCATCAAAAAAGATGAAAATAAAGCCAAAGAAGGGACAAAGGAATGGGTGTGGGAAAATGGTGGTGGGAAAAACAAAGTCTAATGCAAACATAAACAAGCTTATCGGTGGGGGGACATTGGCAGCCGGAGCAAAACTTGGCCAAATTGAAGGCTAATGCCGTCGTTTAGTCTTACAACGCCATAAGCGGACATTTTTATTTCTTTTTGTTGATTGCCGCTGACGAAGCGGCATCTTTAAAATGGCATCTAAGTAATGGGGCAAGGATTATATGTGGCCTCTCTCTCACTCTCATTCTCTCTCTCGGTCTCCCTTTTTGCGACTTGCAGCAGTAAATTCTTAAGGTGCGAAAGGGAGAAGATGATTGAATGACATCTTGGCGGAAGATTTTTGCGGTACGCATCATAGACCGAACGCGACAGCGTCGTTGTCTATCTTTTATTTATACAGTCTATGCATCAATATGCACAGAACGTGCGTTTCGGGAGTGAAAGGACGTTTGCTATTCTAAATGCTATCTAAGACTGACTCATTCTCTTCGCACCTTCAATTCATAAGTCAAGCAAATTAGCTTAAAGTTTCCTTTTATTTCTGACACGCACTGTACTGAAGCTGTGAATAAGAGAAAAAACATCCGAGGGCTGTCGTTACTGTCACTGCCGTTGCTTGGCAAATTGTCATTCCCATTGCAATTTGTGCTGCGCTTTCGGTTTCGGTTTCTTTACCTTCCACTCACCCAATCATGCCTTCCTCTCGCTCTCGCTCTGTCTATACCATTCGTCCACTTCCTCTTTACATTTATTTTTCTTTGCTTAAGTTTTTGAGCGGCTTTATGCTCTTATTGTTTACTCATTAGTTTACAGGAGCAGCAGCAGCAGCGACAGAGGCATCCATTGTGCCATTAATGGTTTCCTGAATTTGTCTTTGAATTGCATTTGCTTTTTTTTTTCTTTTGCTAATTAATATTTATGTAAGAAGAGGCTGGTCTGTATGTAAGCTCGCGTCCCATATCCCGATAGCGAGAGAGCAGACAGCCGATCACGAAAGCGAGAGAGCAGAGCAAGGTATGCTTATACAGGTAGCCGCACTGAGAGAGCCACTACTTTTTATGCTAGCAGACTGAAATTTAAGAAGGAAGCAAAGAGGGCGATAACTCAAGTGCGGCTACCTTTCTTTAGTATACTTTGGAGCAGAGTGCCGTTCCGATCACGAGAGCGCGAGAGCGGTCGTCAGTGAGAGCCAGCCGACGCCTGAGAGAGCGTGCAGACCATACACCATTATTGAGTCGCCCCCAGAAATCACGGTTCTCCCTCCTTTTCCCACTGCCTGACGGAATGACTGACTGCCTTTTTGGGGCCCCGGAGATAATTAAAACTTCGAAATAAACTAAATATACAAAAGTTTCAAGTGCATTAGCTCAAATTGTACGCAAAGCGATGAAGTACGGTACTAGTGCCAAAACAAAAATAAAAATATCAAAGTACAAAAGTATAAAAGTTTCATTCATAAATGACTTTTGCTGAAAGTTTATTCTGTGCCAAAGCAGCGTGCGGAGGGTTCGGGTTTTAGCGAGGGTTCTCTTCTTGCAATTAGAAAACATTAAAGTTTTATCGAAACTTTCTGTGTCAGATTTGGCCAGGAGGCCAGCAGTCGAATGGGCCAAGTGACAGCTTTAAACTTTTTGGTTGCCCTTGGAGACAGTTAGGGAAAGGGCAGAGCCAAAGCCTCCAAAGGGGAAGCTGTCAGATAAACAGCTAAGTAAACCGCAGCAAATGGCAGGATGTGTTTTCTATGACGTTGCAAAAAAAAATAATATATATAATATGTATAAATATCAATGAAAAGTGAATTTTGCTTTTTTAACAGATTTTAACAGAAATGGTAAACCAGTGTTGTTGGGGGACCCACTCGCAGGATATCCTTGAAATGTCAATAAAGGGAAGGCTGCGGGAGAGCTTCCTGCTCCCACTGTGATTGTGTGCTGTCCACTTCACAGGGAGCTCAAAAGGAGGCAAGAAAACGAATGAAAAGAAGCACAGAAACACCAGAGGAACGAAGGCCGAGACTTTAGATACCCTGGTATACCCATTCTATCCACGGCAGCTATGTGATACAGTGATCTGATCTTGGCTGTATCTTAATTGTTGCTGCAAAAGATGCTAAGCTGTATGTCTATCGGTTCTGTGGTTGATCTATCTATCTATTGTGGGATCGCAAAATACAAAGTCCTAATACCCTACGCGCGGTTAGATAAATGGAAAAGCAAAAGCAAAAAATCTAAGTAATGTAAGCCGCATCGCAAGTTGCCTCAAGAGCGGCAGCTTTGTCCGTGTCTGTCGCGCCAAACCGCTCGAGGGGCGGACTGCTGTTGCTGTTGTGCTAGAGCTTCCTTTGCTCTGCTGGACAGTTAACTGCACTTTAAGACACTTTAAGACACCAAGGTCTGTTTTGGGCTTGAAATTGGTGTTACTTTTACTGCACATTCGGGTCACAGCCTTGTCCAGATGACCTGCCCTGCCTACTTACTTAACCTGTGCGACTAATTACACAAGCACACAAGCACAGGCCAGCCAGAACACTCTGCCGGGGACAGTTCGGCCAATATAATCGGCTTAATGAGTGCCAACGGCAGTCCAAAAACGGGTCAAGTGCCAGCCGAGAGTGCAAACGACTATTAAATCCATTTCAAGAAAGGCACTAATGCGACTTTTGTCTACAATGCACAAAATATAATATTAAAAAGTGGTAAAGGAGATAAGAAAGCGAGCAGAGAACAAGGAAAATTAATAAAGAAAAGCTTGGCCAGAGTGAAAAGAAGTATTAATCGAACGTCATATTCTTTGACTTCATTGCAGTGAGAATTATTGCATGCATTGCCTGAGACATTCCCATTGACGTTTCTCTCGCATATTGCGATGCAGTACGTGGAGATACGCAGAGTAATAGAAAACCAGAGAGCACTATGCAACTCTTGTGCAGAAAAATGCTCTTAATGTAATGCTCTTAATGCTTTTAAATTTAAGCCGGTGAGAGCTAAAGTAGTTAATCACAGTACGAGTACGAGCGCTATACTAATGTTTTATCCCGCACTCCGCATTCACTCTTCAGTATAATCGGATTTGGGAGTCTGTTCATAAAACTGTTAACTTTTGAATATGCATTATGCATGTGGGCGAAACAGTTTTATGCAAATCTCCTAAGTCCATTTACCACTTGAACTTCTGGCCATAAATGATTAATGTGGGGCCAGGAAAGGCCAGCGAATGGCAAGCCGCAAAAGGATTTCTGAAATCCCTTCAACAATTTGTTGAAAATTCCTGCCAGAAAATACTCATGGTTGGAAATTCGAGTTGGAAATTCGAGTTTCATGGTACTAAATATTCGCAGTCAAGGCTAAAAGTAATCCATCATCACATAGTGGCCAAAACTTCTGAGATAAAACACCCACATACTCGTATGTATGCATACGAAAACCAAAGTCAAATTCCGATGAAAATTCAAATCTGGCATTAATATTTCAAAGCCAACAGGCAGCATTCATGCAACAGTTGTGGAGGGCAGAACTAAGCATTACTCACCTCGCCGTCGTACAAATCGGAGGCGTAGAGATGATCAAAGGGCAAAGCGGCGAGCAGGTCCAGGGCGAACCAGCCTCGGAAGTAATTGATGGCAATCTGCTTGGAATTGGACACGACCTCACCCTTGCGCGAGACGAAGGTCGTGCGGAAGTTCAACAGAATATCTGCAATAAAATGGCAATAAAGGTAAACGGTGAAACAATGGTCGACAGATAAATGTTTATAAGCCTCGCAGCAGCCGAAGCAGCAGAGAGACAAATTCAATTTCTCTTCCTTCCATCCCCAATGGATGCAGGCAGCAGATGATGATGATGATGATGATGATGATTGTTGCTCCTGGTTGTGTGCTCTCTGAACAACAGGTTGCCCATAAAAAGGACAACTATGTCGAAGCTGTGTCTGTGTGTGTGTGTGTGTGTGGGGGAAAATACTCACCGACAATGAAAAGCGCCTCCACAATGACATCGGAGACCATCGTCTGGCGATCCGCCTTGGCAAACGCTGCATTGTAGGGCACCATTAGGGCCACATAGAAGGTGGCCAAAAGTATGACCCAATCCCAGAAGCCCTTGAATACACCGTAATGGGGCAGAATCAAGCGTGACTTTTTTATCGATTGTGTTTTGTATTCGGGAAACGGAGCCTCGGTCGAATGCATAAAGTTCTGCAAAAGAAAAGTCAAAAGCCAAATGCCAAATGACATGAAAAGTGAATTAAATAAATCCGACAACGAACTTTAATCACGTTAATTGAAAAACCCCCCCAGCCCCCCACACCTGTAGCAGCAACAGCGACAACCAAAACCGCCGTGCAACCAAAAAAATCCACATCAAAAGGTTTTGATTTCATTTAACGTTAGACGCGCAACAGGGCTGGCTGGGCATTGTGGCTGCTGCTGCTGCTGTTGTTGTTGGTGCTATTACTGGGTGCTAGTTGGTTGGTTCGCCCCTCGGGGTTTTTCATACTCACATTTCCTAGCTTTAATTTGGTTTTGACACCACCCTTTTCGGGCTTGTAGTGGCCCGAGAGCTGGTACAACACCGCACGACTGCGTCGCCGTCCCATATTGCAGCCGGCAGGCACATCCAAATTGTTGCCCTCGCCGGCCTCCACATCGCCATCGCTGTCCGCGGGCCCGCCCAGACCGGGCAGCCCGCCCAGGCCCAGCATTCCCGCATTGGACCCGGCCCGGAACCGAGCGCCCAGCAGTGCAGCTGTAAGGGCAAAAACTTACAGATTCGCAACAAAAAACACAAACAAAATAATCGGGAAAATCAGAGCGAGCGTCACGTTATTGGGTGGCAGTAGTGGTGGTCGGGGTGGGTATAGGAAATTGGAATTGGTTAGGGGGGGCGGTTGGGGGCATACGGTTGGTTGGTTAGTTGGTTGGTTGTTTGGTTGGTTGGTTGGTTGGTTGGTTGGGGGTTTTTATAATTACAATGATTTACCGGATCGAAGTTAAGAGAAGAAAAAGCACAAAGAGAGAAAACACATAGAATTGTACACATAAGACACGGTGAATTCAATTTAATTTCAAATTTAAGGATTTCTTATTTAATTCATATGTTTTTTTTATTTTTTAATTGCACAACTGGAAGGCGGGTGGACAAATGCTTTTTTTAGTTTACTTTTCATTATTAAGGCCTGTGCGATGTGTGCGTGTATGTGTGTGCAGTGTGAGGAGTACAGCTAGTGTGTGTGAAGTGTGTATGTGTCTCCCTCATTCGAGTATGCTTTACATGCAAGAGAATCCCGTGCCGTTATTCATGTATGCTTTAGCTCAGGGGTCGGATCGCAGACACTCACATGTTCTTAGTGCGTTTGTGTGCGCAGACAACCGACACGAAGCAACACGATTCATTTTCTCTAACGCGGCGCTGCCGAGCAGAATAATGAAGCCTTTTGTGCATAGGCCCGAAGCCACACGATTCATTTTCGGTGCCGCTGCGCCAGCCGAGCAGAATAACGAAGCCGCGTGTTCATAGGGCCGACGCTACACGAAGTTTTTACACTGTGCGTGTGCCGACTGCGCTGCCCCGTGGTCGCAGCATAGGACGCTGCTGACCCCTGCTTTAGATGCCAGAGAATCCCGTGCCGTTATTCTTGGAATCTTAACTCGAGTACAGTGCAATCAGGCATTACATTCCCCATTGTTATGCAGTAGCCCTTAGGGCCACTGCTTGGGTGTTGGGCAAATATTTACACGGCCTCGTCCACATTCCGAGAAATAAAGCGAGTAAACATCATATTTCAGGGCCACCCTGAACAGCACACGATAACAATGCCCCACACAAATTCCAAATTCCACTCGATAGTCCATAATTTGTTGTGTAAACAAGTGAAAGCTGCAAGAGGGATATCTAGCCGCAAAAACCACGAAGCAAGCTCATTAAATTGAACTTAATTGTATTTTTGGGGGGCGGGGAGAGGGGCGAACCACAAAAACAGGCCCTCTAGCTGTGTGGCATGCGACATGCTATAAATTACAATTAGGTTGGTAGATTGTGAAAAATAGCCCCAAAATGAATTTCATGCGTTTTCCCATCACCAGAAGATACTAATTATAAGGGAAAAAGGATCACGAAATTATGCAAATAAAACACCCAAAACAGAACAGAACAAAACAAAACCGAACCGAATTGCAGGACATTTTGGTTCCGCAAGGGACACAAGGGATAAATTTGATTTCAATTTTGAATGCCGCCCACGCCCACACAGGCCAGGACAGTCCAGGCCAGTCCAGTACAGTCCGGCTCGGTTAGGTTAGGTTTGGACTTTTGCCGTCATATCAAAATGCCAATTAAGCTCCGTCCGCCACCTCCGTGATCCGCTGCCGAGGCAGCAAAAAATACGGTAAAAAAAGGTCAGCAAAAAAGAACTAGCAAAAAATTAGTCCTTCCATCGAAGTCCTACGCTCGATGCATACCAAAAAAAATATATTTTTTATGAGAACGGAATTGCTTCTCGTAAAAACGTGGAATACTTTAACTTAATATACGTAAAAGCAACGCATTCGAGTGACGACGGACGACAGACGGGACAAAGTGAGGGCTAATGATGTGTGAAACGACGACGGTCATCATCACATAACTGTCACCGTCAAGGCGATAACGATGACAGCGATAATTATGATTTCGAAATGTACCTCATCAAAATCAGCTTTATCATTAGTCCTCCATATTCTCCGCCTAATTACCTTTCCACCCCCAAGTCCATCCACCCCCCCGTGGGGCCATTGTCACAGAATTAATTCCCAATTGATGTGGATCGGTACTCTCATTTTTCAGCCTGCTTAACTCTGCCGGAAATCTCGTTTGCCAAGGTTTGTTGGCTCTGATTGAATTAATTTTGCATAAATTAAACAAAATTTAATAATTCCCAGCATTAGGAATAGCCTCGGCCTCGCCCTAGGCCACACGGCTTGTATCTCATTCTGTGAACACGATGGATGCTAAGCCAACTTGTAGTCACTTGCACTTCTGGGCAATCTCTGGCTCAAATCGAATGCAATTCATTACAGGAATACTTATTCTGTGTCATGTCTCTGTCTGAGACAGAGATGTCATGTCTGTGCACGTAATGGACTTAACATACATGACGTTTACACACACACAATACACATCGGAGATACAAAGACCGCCTCGTCTGGTTGCAGCTACGACAGATAGCCATGTGCAACGTCTGCTAGGAGTGTGATTTCTGATGCCTTGTTTTCGGAGAAGAGCTTAAAGATATTTTGCAATGTGGGAGACGGTAGGCATCGATGGATGAACAACAAATGAATACACACAGATGGTCAACCAATTTAAGAGCTTAAAGTTTAATCTTGGGCAGAGTAAGGGAAACCAGGCTCCTGAGTTCACCCAGTTTAAGCTTCATCTTCTAGAGGGCACTTGAGAGAGAGAGCTCTAAGGGTGAAGGTTTGGAGGTTGAAAGTCGAGAGCGCATTTGTGCCGGCCACTAAATCCTCTCAGAATGCATCTGGCCGGGCTTCAAGTGCCTTTTTTCATGGCACTTTTTCATGGACTGTGCCACTGACGAGCCACTGACAGACAACACATAGGAACAGAGAAGCAGAGAAGTAGATAGTATACGTAAATAACGATGGAAATGAAGCTTCAGCTGGAAGAGAGGAGAGTACTGAAGGACAAACACTTTTTTACCTTCAAATAAAATCCCCCACTGAATTCCCCAAAGAGCGCGCGGAAAGTGATACTCGTACCCAAAACCCCATCCCTCGACGCCGTATCGTCCTGTCCAAAGTAAGTTGTGATTCTGTCAGATTTGCTGGTGCCGTGCATCAATATTTCAGTCAACTTTCTACCTCCCAGGGGGGTGGGGGGTCGGAGCGGACCGACACACGTGTGTGTCCAACTTTTTTGTCTGAATTAAGCAGCGAGCATATTTGATGTCGCTCAACTGGAAAACAACTCGGAAAATCTAAAACAAAGCGCCACAAAGACATTACCAGAAAAAAGCCCAACTGTGTGCTGAGTTGGTGTTAATTAAGGTAAATGCGAGGATTAAACTTCTGACGAAATGTGAGGACTGCTACGAAAGTTGGAATGCTACAGATAGCTTCATACTGTGGATGGACAAGATATGGCAACCACAAAGGGGCAAGCTATATGGCAACCTTCTGATCACCAGTCGATATCTATCTATCGATAACTGTTCCGAGAGTCGTTCATATCGAGTCGTAAAGCATCTCAAGACTAATTATAAGCACTTATTGTAAGATCTGTAACCACGCTGAAACACAATCCAAAACATTATATAAATAAACATTGGAATCCATGAATTCCTACATGGACTTCTATGAAAACTTAAATGTTTAAAATGCAGGCAGCCAACTTAGCATACATAATGTGATTCATAGGGATAATTAGCATTACGAATTCGTTCGGATCAAAAGTAAACCTTCAACATCCGGTGTTTTACTGCAATGGCAGCCACGAAAACACTCACCACTCACCACGAAACTCGGAGCGTGGCCGGTCATAAAACTCACATAAAAAAGCAAGGCAAAGCCACATTTAAATTAATGTTGAAATATAGTGCGCATACATTCAGCTGTCAGAGACACGCGCTCCGCAAAGTCAAAGGTGGCAGCATGGAGCCCACAAGCCACAAGCCCACAAACATTTCCATCCAGGAAACTAACCGAAAACTCGCTCTCCACCACATTAAAAACGCTCTCCGGCAGGAACAGGACTTAACAGAAATGCGAGATGACATGCTGACGCCGCTCGTAAATAAAGAGGTGGCTATGAACCACAGTCGTCTGACAGCAAAGGTACAAACGACAGGAAACCTGTCGCGCATTCCGTTCTACAGACGGCACCATATCACAGCAGGCATTATCATAGGACCATCCACCTTCTATTTCCCCTGTTTTTTTGTAGTGTTTAGAGTGGGTGCATGCTTTGGTGTTCGCACAAGGCAGAGGTGGAGTTAGTTTTGGGGAGGGGGCATTTAGTCAATTTAGTAATTGCAATCGATTAGACCTGTTAGGAGTACTTACCGCTATCACATTCCTCGTTCACATTCATCTCGAGCATCTTGGTGTGGGTGATGTCCTTGTGGGAGGCCAGAAAGAGTACCACATCGCGCTTTTCGTTCTTAATGGGCACAAGGTCGAAGAGGCACCAGAACGGAGCACCTGCAACGAGACGGGCGACGGGACGGGGAAAATTAGAACGTTAATTATCCATCCATCACAGAACTATTTATAGACAATATTTATAGCAATTTCCTCGGCCGGATGCTGCAGTGGACGTGCCGTGCCGCCGCCTCTTTATTATCACATTGAAACCTCAATGGCAAATAGATTGGCTCTGAACGCGACCCACATTCCGCCGTAGGCTTGACCTAATTTTTAATTAGCTCGGAAAACGTTGTTAAAGCGCGCAGAAATTGATAAATAAATTGCATGGCAACTCAATTACACCGCAATAATTGTGTGGGCTGCATTTTAATTATCTCTCTTAATGATATACTATCCAGACCAGACCCGACCCGCCCCCCAGCCCCGATCGAAATCTGCTTGCCAGCTAATGAATAATTAATAATTTTCCACAGCATACACTGGGGCGCAGAAGGAGGCGGAAAGGGTACCGCCTCTTAGTTTGTTAAAAGTTTTAAACGTTCCGCTAATTAGAAAACTTAGCCTCCCAAGCACCCAATGATGGATATACGAGTAGGTACGTCTATATGCATTCTTCTCGGGGCTTATCCTCTGTCCTCTGATTAATCGTGACCTCATTAGGGGACAAAATGCCGCGCGAGAGACGTGAGAAAATGTTTCAGAGCTAAATTTATTGTGTACACAGTATGTCAGTGGGGGAAGAGGGGGGAAATTGAATTGGAGGGGTATCCCCATCTCAGAGCGCGGGGTAGAAACTAGTTCAAGTCTGTTTCTCGTTTAACTCAATCAGGAACAGGGTTTCCCGCCCTGCCCTGCCCTGCCCCTCTGTCTATCTGTCTGCCTCGGTGAGTGACTCTCTTAAATTACAAGTCAAAGGAAAAACTGGGGAAAGTTCTACTCGGTACTCGGTAGGATGGGGGGGGAATGAGGCTGTGTCTATGTCTGTGTCGGTGGAGTATCTGTGGCTTTCTCTGTGGCTGCCGCTGCGGCAGTGGCTCTTCTCTCTGCAGGTGATACCACAATTGATTGTCGACTTTTGCACTCTTGTGCCATAATAATCCCTTGTGCGCAACAAGAAAAGCTGTAATATATATTTCTCCTGACTGAATATGACTAAAAGGTGACAGTGTCCCTTCCACTGGCTGGCAGCTCTTGCCTTTTTAAGCTCTTTTTTCTTTAATATATCAATGCATTTGCTATGGGGTATACTCTAAAGATATTGTTCTTGTACAGATGTATCTATTGACATTGCAGCAGTCGATGGTGGAGTGGAGTCGTGGGCGATGATAACGTTTCAAAGAAGGGAGAAATGGAAACTTCTCGTTTTAGAGACGAAGGTGGAGTATCCATGGTATGATTATTTTTTTAATCTTTAATCTTTCTGTAAGATCTTTTTTCTATTAAAGTAGGCCAGGCCATTGGCAAACCGCAAAACAAAAACATAATTTCCTTTTTGTTAGTCACAAATTATGGCACTCCCTGCTTTCTCCTACACCATGAAATTTTTAATTAAAAAACAAAGAAACAGAAAAAAACAAAACAATTTTAGAAAACATTCGCGCACACTGTAATTTTCCCACTCCCATTCCATTCCGTTCCATTCCCAACCAAAAGACTTACCTTCTTTCTTGTAGAAAATCACCTCGAGCTTCAATTCCATTTTGGCGGAGAGACTTTTCTCAATTTGCTGTTTGTGCTCGTCCTTCGTATCCGGTCCGTAGAGGAAATGACATGAGCAGCCTGTTTTCGTGTTGTTGGGCAAATAAACACAATTGAATACAATTGTACAATACATTGAAATGAGTATTCAAGTGTTAAATAAGTTGGGGCCCTGTGCCCTGTGCTTGTCCTTACCCTTTTGCATAATTTGAGCGCGCGAATATCCTGTCAAATCCACGAACCCATCCGAGCAATAAACAATTGGATTGCCATTTGCCTGCGCATTGCCGAGCACAAAGTTCGAGTCTGCAAAAGGAAACCGACAGGAAGAATGGGGTTTAGCAGGAATAAGAACAAGAACAAGAACAATAGGGCCAAATGGAAAGCAGCAACTGGAAATGGAAATGGCAAATGGCGAATGGAGTTGGCAGTTGGCAGTGTTGTGGGTGGGGGTATGGGTGATGTTTAGCCGCTTTTCATTTGTCATGAAATATTGTCCCGACAAATACGAACAGTCCTGCTGTGACCTAATTCCGACAGGCGGCATGCCACTCACTCTAGCGGGGGAGGGGAGCTTCACCTCCAAAGAAATATCCTTCTGTTCAAAAATAGATATACAAATTTTTGACCATTCATTCTCACTTGCCTCAACACATAAAGAAATTTAATTTAACTAAATGAAATTCTTTCTCTGTCATTTTGGTCAATTACCTACTAACAAATATCTGTAGCTGTCCTTGACAGAGAAATACAGAAAGAGAGAGAGAGAGAGAGGGAGCGCTGAGGTGAATTAAATCCACCTGAAGGTTTGTCAAAGACTTAACCCAACTTGCACAAAGCTCATTGATTCTTGGAATCATGCATTTATTTGTAGATTTGAAAGGAATATATTGTAGTGAGCCAAATTACAATTGTCAGGGCTAAAGGGCATACATACATACTACATACGTACATACATACATATGTACATATGTACCACATACCACATCCACACAGATCTCAAGCTGCAACTGAGAATCTATGAATAGAGCATACAAGGCTTATAATTGTAGCACAATGGACACAGCACACACGTAGACATCTGTGTGTGTGTGTGTTTGTGTGTGAAAAGAAAAGCAAGCTCGATGAATGGCACACAGCCCTGAATGAGGACTCATAAGGCATCAAATGAAATCAAATCAATTTGCATGCGAGTGTGTAATAGATAGATAAAACCAGGCAAAGTAATTGCCATATGTATATGTACACTCTCATATGTAATCAAATTTGTTAGATAGCCAAATCCAATTATAGGGCAAAACAATTGGCGTACGCCTCCGAATGCACCTGGCCAGAACTTGGAAAATTGTGTAAATGATAGGAAACCATAAGAGTAATTGCTGGAAATCAAAATCACTTTATCCAGTCTTCTAATGTAATATTTACAGGCTATTATTTTCTACCGTCTAATTGTTGCTTCCTATTTCAAAATGGACAATTAAACACTATAAAAATATGCTCTTAAATATGTTGTAAACAACAATCGTGCGTGCGTTTAAGTGCAATTTGTAATCAAATTTTGTAACAATCAAGACCATTAACACACATTTTTTTCACATTTCTCTCTCACATTTTTTGCTCTTCCATTATTTGCTAATTGATGTTTCCTGTTTTTACCGCTGCACACTAACTGTTTTAACGCGTGTTACATCATTTTCCCTTTGTCCGGCGGAGGCGACAACAAACTCTAAATTTAATTATTTTACCGCCGCTGGCCATGTCCAAACAAATTGGCTTAAAGTGTGGCATCGGTCAAAGTTCGGCAAGCGCTAATAGGACAATACTGAGCTTGCGAATAACCGTCAACCGATTTTTCCAACGCAGTCGACACAGAGAAAACATAAAACAATTTAGAACACACGATCTCTCTCTGAGCGAAGCACTTTTTTCTCTTCGCTTGTGCTCTTCGGTCCCTCAATAACAACAGAGAGAGAGACACTTTTGAGTAAGCACTCACTGCAAAACTGTCCCTGAAAGCCTACTGCGCAAAAAGTGTCTTCAAAAAGGGTTTTTTCTTGCTGTAAGCGAGAAAGAGAAAAGAAGAGGCCATATCAATTCATGTGCAGACGCACGCCTACATACAAAAAGACTGTTTCGCCGAAAGTGTCCGATCAAAGTAGACAGCGAGAGAGCGAACCAAAGAGAACACGAAAAAAGTGTCTTGCTCTGAGAAGAACAGGTGTTGAGCGAAAACACTTTTGAATGTGTTTCCTCGCTCCACGTTCTCAAAGTGTTTTTTTCGGACACTTTGAAATGGCTGACGGTTATTTGCTGTGGGATTCTTACCTACAGTTTAGAGTTTATTTAAAGTTAATGTAAATAATATCTTTGATAGTAACGACAAATCTGCCAGGGTATTCCAGGATTCCTTCGTTTTCCAGGACTTTATTTGTGTAGTTTCGTATTTTGGTTTGAATTACGTTTGAGTACGTGCTTTGAGGCTGCCAGAGAGAGACAGCAGCGCGAAGCGAGGGGCTTTTTTGTTGACTCGACTCCTGCTCATTTAATATGCTGCTGCTTTTATTATTAATTCCTCGTAAAAACACCCTCCCTCCCGGGCGGAGAAAGTTCATTTCATGTTCAGAATTTGTGACAACTCGCAAAGAGAATTATCGCCATCAAACTGTTGTCTTTTGTGCATGAGAGTAGATTGAATGAAACAATTAATTGACAATTTGATGGGATGTCGACATTTTGCCTGTTATGTATCCTGTCATCGGTTCATCCACAGAGAGAAGAGAAACCCAAGCCAAAGCTTCAGATTCGTTTCAGCAGTTATACTATTTCCATTGATGCTCCTTCCACAAGCATTCAATCGCTTTCTGTTGTCAGAGAGTGAGAAAAAAGTGTTCTCTTTGTACACATTCTCTTATTTTCTTCTTTTTTTTCTGATTAATACGGCTTTTGCTTCATTACACCTCGAAAGCTGACGAATGGGGAAGTAAATGAAGATGGAGGAGGAAAGATGGAGGGCAATGGAACGGTGAGTGAGAGATGAAGAACTGAGTGAAGTTGGTTGGTGGGAGACGGGGGCTTAAAATAATACCCGCATGCAAAAGGCAGCCAAACAATTGCACAGTTTAATTTAGTGTAAAGCATTCTTTTCTCTCAATGGAAAAGTCTCTTTTAAGGATTCATCCCCACGCCTCCGTCGGGCATTGCGTTGGCACAGTGATGCGGGCCGTTCGAGAGGCATGTTCGTGGGTGTGGAATGTAGGTAGAGAAATTACACTGAAACAAATAATTAGCTCAAAATTGTAGTACTTCAGTATTTCTTTCCCGAGCGGTGAAGTCTGTTCTAGCCTGTTCTATTCTTGTCTTTAGAGATCTATGCTATAGATATTGCAGGTTATTGCAAATCCAAATGTTTGATAATGCAACTAAAATTTGTCCTGTTGTTCTTTTTGTGAAGCTCCCATAAAGCCATATATCATATTTTTCTCAGTGTACAACCTACGCACACACATAGTTTCAATTTCCCAGACGGCAGGAGTATTTTGCAAGCTTTATGCGCTGATTTCAATATGGATAAGGCCCTCCATACACCACCCGACCACCCCCCCCACCACCACAGGCAAACACACAGACGCAGAGACGCAACAATTTGTGCTTTAACGGCAGTTTTCCCAATACGCGAGCACTTAACAGACAGTGGTCCCTGTCCCACGGTCCCCACTGTTTCCTAGCAGAAGCGGAAAGAGGACGGCAGGACAGCAGGTCAGGGACAGGGAAAGGGACAAAAATACGGACTACTGGAAATCTCTTACGAGTATGTGGATTTTTTTACGAGTTGGTCCAAAATGCCAGCATTTGGCTTATGCACACTGACTCTGGCTCTCGCTCTCCGTCCTCTCCATTCATATATGTATCTACAAAATGCGTACATAAATCTGCCCCTCGCTTTGGTGGGGTCTCAATAAAAAGTGTCATAAATATAACATTAAACAAAAAATCATATATTCTAGGTATGTGTATGAATATATAAAGTGGATCCTGGAGAGGAGAGGGAATCGCTTAGCATTTCACTTACGCGTGCCATCGAACCGGGTGGCAATGGTGTCCAGAAATGTATTTTGGGGCGCTAACAGCCCCTTGCGCGCTGGCATGGGAATCGTGGGGCCGGTGCGCCTATAAAAGCGCTGCTTCGGTCGTGGCAAAGCTGCAAAAAGATACCAAATAGTGAACATGAGTTTTCATTTTTATATATTTATGTATATTTATATTTATTTTTTCAATTGGCTTTTTCCCTTTTCATACCCATGGCATTGTTGTTGCCTCTGCGATGTGTTTTCATTTATGTAATTTTATGTGTATACAAATATTGGTCCACACTCTTTTCATACAACAGACAAACACGACACTGAACTAATATAGAATATATTTCGAGTCCATTTAATGCGCAGCGAAAAACACACGGGCAACAAGTCCGTACAACAAACAAATTAGAAATACATCAATGTGGCTTTTCCGTATTGGTAGTTTATTCTGTTCCAACGCAGGTGCCTGGTCGTTTTTCGCGTAGGTGTGAAGCAGCAAGAAAGACAACGACACCAGTCATACCCTTTCGGATCCATCAGTAAAACCTATATAGAACTCTCTGGGGTAGGGTGTCAAAAATACCAGAAATAGAACCGACAACGCAACAGCTGTTACTGGTTTTTCCTGGAAAGAATGAATGTTGGGGAAAAATGGCAGAAAGCCAAAGTGCGATAAGAGCGCGTTGAATGTCAATCGCTGACGTCACAGGGGCATGCACTAGGGCGATGCAGGTAGCAGGAAGCAGAAAAAAATTTAATTTCTAAGAAGGAAATAACAATGGGGGTTGAACATGACATTTCACTTAATCATTTATGTAAAGGTCGCTCCGGAACTCAATAGTCCGGAACTCTTTCATCATAGCAAAGATTGGAATAGAGTGAAAGGCACAAGGCCCCAACGCACCTTGCGCACGCTGCGACTGACGTTCGCTTTAAGGGATCACAAAACAACAGAGAGAAAGAAGGAGAGAGAGAGGCAAAGATGGAAGACAAAGCCCTAAACCTGTTGTGCAGGGAACAACATGTAATGCACAGTGGGTCAAGGACATAAACATATGTACATATATGTATGTACATATGTATACTATATACTCCATTAGACATCTCTGAAATTTATCTAGTTTTGCTTGGGTCACCCTACTGCCACTGCTATTCAAATTAAGTTTCGATGATAACAAATTCCAGGCACCCCACCGCACACCCTCCCGATGGCAGCTGCAGCCCCTACCGGGCTGGGCCCAAATTCAGTTAGACCGCAAATGCAATCATGATCAAGATGCCATTAGACGAGGACCACGACCACACCGGCAAGTCCACACACACACACAGACCCATTGGATGGTGGGTGGTGGTAGGTGGAGGTATGGGATATGCACAATATGTATGTTCGGTTAGACCGCAAAATTTTCATTTCCAACATTTCCGCAACAACCTGTCGAGTGGGCCTGTGCGCAGGGTCTGGTCTGGTCTGGTCTGGCCCCAGCAGGTGGCAGGAACATATGATTTCAAGAGTTTGCAAAGCCCTAACGCACAAACACACACACACACACTACTATGTTTGTGTGTGCCATTTCCGTTTCCGGCTTATTCCACATGATTAGACTGATGCTACTCGGCAGCTGCTCGTCCACGTCCTCTGCCCCCCAGGAGGATGCACAGGAGGCACAGCTCAAGTTTCTTCTGGCAAACGTTGGTTTTGCATAAATAATCAATGTGAGTGTACGCCAAAACGAGAGAGCAAATCGCAAAGTGAATTTCCCATTTCCATAAAAGTAATTGCTCTGAAATTGCATTCAACACTCCGCATCTCTGGCAAAATCTGGAAAAATAAATACGTCAGAAACAAATTCAACAACACAAAGTATTTCCTATTGATTGCTCTTGGTTTGGGGTTTTTTTTTTTGTTTCGAAAAAATACCTTGCTTATAAAGCTTTATAAAATTCGAAAAATATCTATTATTTTTTTTGCAGCTTTGTTTAGCTTTGTTTGTGGAGTTTTTCCTGATGAAATTTCTGTGGTTATTCGCATTCGATTGATATCAAATCGGCAAAGAGAGAGTCATTGAATAAACAAAGGTCAAGCCTGAGCTTAAACGACCTGCAGTGGACCAGGATTTTCAATCCTTATGCATATCCTGCTAAAGACAAAATGGTTTCCAGGAACAGCAAAAGTCCCTGTCACAGCACGAGCATTTCCAGGAAGCCGAAATATAATATGGATGTGGGGCCCAGGGGCCTGAAAATGAAATAATCTTTAAAGCAGATTAAAAAGGCAACTAAATTCTCACTCGTGTGGCCCTTGCCCCCCGCCTCCCTTTTAAGCAAATTTGGCTTATTCGGTGCCCATAAGATGCTGGCCAGGAGCTCCCTCCAAGAGCCACCTAATAACCAGCGTTGAGACGAAATCGCCTTGTAAGAGGGCGAAACGAGTTTGGAATTTTTAATTCCACCTTCCGCATGTGGCAGCTGAGAACGGCACGTGCCCCATAAAAAAGAATATGGGTGCGCAAGGGGGGCTGGGGGGAGGGAGTGGTGGAAATACGATAATATGTTTTTGGCATTTTCATTGGGGAAACCCACACTTGGCTGACCAATGGCCGGGGAATTGAATGGCTTGGAATGGAGGTCAAAACGTAACCAAATTGGCCCCAAATTTTATTCCGCCTTTTTGCCACTTGCCACATGCCACTCGTTTAAGGGATTCATCACTCGTCTGCGGCATCCTTTTTGTGACTGCGTCGTCGCTGCACACGGCTCTGGATGAATCCCCGGATCAGTTTGTGCCCATTTGAGAGGAACTCGAACCACAGGTTCATGTCAGCCTCAAAATTGAAGGCGGGCAGGGCCTGCATATCGGAGCGGAAGCCCCGCACATAGTACAGCACATCCTTCGGCCAGGGACACCGCTTCGGGACATTGCTGAAGCGATCCATGCGCTCACGTCCCAGCTGGATGAAGGCGATCTGATTCTTGTTCGAGAGCAGGCTGCAGCCATCGATGCCAGTGAGATTGAACAGGGTGAAGTCCTCGCCGGGGCTGCGCGGCAGGACGATGCGCATGTTCACCTGGAAACGGACCACCGGCTGGCGGAACATCAGCTCAATGTTGAAGGTGGGACGACGGACGCTCTTGCTCAGGCCGCACTTGAGGTGCGACAGCATCCCCTGGGGATCCTCGCTGCGGCACGTGCAGTTCGTGAAAATCATATCAAAGTTGGCCTGCGGGGGGGAATCTCCTATAAATTCATTTTAATCCCCATTTAGTATTCATTCTGGCTATACATCACCTTGCCCCTGGCTCCTGGAGGCTGGAGGCCCACAAAGATGAGCAGAAATATTGCGCTAAATTTGAGATACATTCAACCACAGCCGACAAACAAATTGCGAATGGAATGGTATACTCGTATCATTTGGTCCAAAAAAAGAATAATTACAAAATTCTTTCTAATCCCCATGACTAATTACTTTCCCATTTGTGATTAGTGATTTTTAACGGCTCATTTTAATGGGCAATGCGTTAATTGACAAAGTGATTACGAGTGATTAAGCAACCCATCAATGATCCAATTATAATTATTATTACGAACAGAGAGAGAAAGAGAGAGTGGGGGTAAGAGAGAGAGGAGCGTTAAGCCCCTGGTCTATGGGTCAAAGCTGGGGGATGAGACACGTTTTATAATGATTCCATTTATGGAAGCAACGTAGAAAACTTTAAAGGGCATTACAGGATATTATAAAATATTGAATGGGAAATAGCGACCTTTTTTAATGTGATTTCATTGAAAGAATTTTCTGTAAACTGCAGTCTGTTGTCAGGCTCAACAATTCATTTACAAGCAAAAGAGAGAAATATGTAGTTAAGGTTCTTTAAATTGAAATCTAGACAGACATTTGGAGGATGTATATGAAGTATGTATTTTCAAACAGTTTCTTGGGCATTCACTAACTGTTGAAAATAATTGGTATTGTAATTGCAGCACAAAGGTGTTATTTAAGTTTAACAATCTGGTAACACTTTTTAGTTTGGATAACGAACGTAAGTTTGTATCGAGCGAAAGTCTGTAGGAAAAATGCAAAGAGTGAACATTATCTCAACATTAACAACATTCCTTACATTAAGTCCAGGAAAACATATATTTAGCACCTCAAAAGTGCTCTCATAATTCAGGTACAATCCGATCGATCGCCACAGCTCATTGCATACCTAAATTCTCGTACCTAAATTAGTGGACAAACATTAGTCACGGCTCGGCGGATAGAATCATTGGTAATATTCTAATGCTGGCTCTGCATTTTGGCCATCAAATACAGTTTGCTTGCATAATCAGCTGGGTTTTGTTTTGGAAATGCGGCTTAAAGTGTTACCAGAGAGATTCGGCCTGCTGCTAGGAACACTTTTTGTGTGGTTCCTTTGTTTGGCACTGAAAGTGGAGGCCAAGGTGCGTATGAGTGATGCCAAGAGAGAGAAATATTAGATGTTTGTCTTCAAACAGAACAACTTTGAGCTGCAAATCGATAACTTCACCTGCAGTAGCCAGGACACGGACTACCAAATTCTGAAGGAGTACCGATGCGGCATGAACAAGAATGCCAAGCGTCGCAGCTGGCACATGGAGTTTAAGCTGCAGCAAGCGACTGCCGAGCACGAGGTCTTCATGACGATCGTCCTGCCCCGCCGCAAACCCCTACCCGACTTTGTCCTCCTCAACCTCACCACCGACGGCTGCCAGCTGCTGTCCAACCGCAACCAGGTGCCGCTCATGCGCCTCGGGCGCAACATCGTGGATCGCTTCAGCAACTTCCCCAAACAGTGCCCCTTCAAGGGCGATGTCATCTACTATATACGCGGCTTTCGCTTGGATCTCAGCCTGCTGCCTGCCGTCGAAATGGAAACCCCGGTGTACATAGAGTTCGGATACCAGGCCAAGCCGCAGGGTCTTGTGTGGCTCCAGGTCAACCTGGCAGCTCGTGTGCAACGGACGACCGAAAAGAAGCGCACCAAGAAAACATAAAACATAAAAGTTATTCCCATAGCGACTATAGCTAACAAGAGCGCGATTCGTAGATTACATTGATAAGCTAATGTGTGGGTTATTTATGGTGGAAAAATAAAAGTTTCCCGATGTAATGTGATTGCATTTTTCAGGGTTTTCACCTTCATATATGTACCTACAAGTAATATCCTACAAAAGAAATGTATTATGCCATGAGAAATAAGCAGAAAAGTAGCATATGGCCGTGGAGTTAATATTGCAGAAAATCATCGTCACAGCCACCACCTGTCGGGGACAGGAAAATCGTCATCCTCCCTCCACCTGTCGTGGCCAGACAGTTACCGTGCGGATTCAGCTGATGCACTGCCACCACTACCGTCCCCCACCTCCCCTTCCGACATCGCATTTGTTGTTCCTTCATTCCTTCAAGCCGCGCATTCTGTGTTATTTCGTCCATGTCACTCCACAAAATGTTGTTCAATTACCTCCACAAAGAAGGCGACAGACAGGGACAGGCACAGAGACAGAGACGGAGACGGAACGGAGCCAGAAAGAGACAGATAGAGAGGCATTGTAGCGACTGTACGACTGACAGATGGCGCGCGGGACATACAAGACAGAAGCCAGAGCAACAGCTGCCACAATTTGCCGTTTGACAGATGACGCGGCAATGGAGGGCACTACGGCAACAGAGAGAGAGAGAGAAGAGTGAAGAGTGTAGAGACAACTAATAACGTTTGTCCAAAGTTTGGCAGTGGCGAAGGGGCTACGGGGCAAAGAGTGGGAAGGGGCAAATGAAATGAGAAATGGGTCGACAATGTCGTCTGTTTGATGATTTGTTACAGTCAGAGCAACAGTTACAGAGCTACCGTAACAGCTACAGTTACAGTTACAGTTACAGTTACAGTAGTACCGTAGAACAGTAGATGAACTTCCGACAACGGGCCATGTGCTATAGACTTTCTCAATTATGGAGCCCCCCTTCAATCATCGAACATTCTCTAGCAAACCCCACCAGTTATTTGTGCTCTTCATATTGATACATAAATGGGTATACATATGTATGTATGTATATGTAAATGTGTACATATGCTCTTTCTCTGTCGCTCTAAGCTTTACTCCTTTCTCTCTCTCTCTCTCTCTCTCTCTCTCTCTCTCTCTACACCTTACCCCTCTTTACAGCAATGTATGTTAATTAGATGCCAACGATTCACAAAGTTTCCCTATTTCTCTCTCTCTCTCTCTCTCTCTCTCTCTATCTCTCTGTCTGTCATTTTGTGACTTTCTGTTTGTGTCGTCTTGTTACAATGAATTTGAGTTAACACCACCCCCTACCCCCACACCCCTGACAACCGATTTGATGAGCCAAACCAAAACATGTCGCCTCCAACATTTCAACAGCAGGCTCAAACCCAATTAGGGCCAATCTGAAATTTGACCACGTCAGTTGTACCTGCCGCAAGGTGCCCCCCTCCATAGGGTGTATGTACTATAACTTCTACATATAATTAAGACACATTTGCACATGCAAATATGTATATTCGAACCATCTTGAAGCACGTCATCCCATTGCAAACGATTGTTTCCAAAGATAATGCACTTGCCGGTCGCTAGGAACTCGGAGTTCGACAGAAAATAATACAGATGTGGGTAGCAAGGGTGGCCTCCCACCCTGCCACTTTGCTGGCGACTCTGTTGCAACGAAATGACTGCCACGCATTAGAGAGAGACTCGTAATATACTCACACAATGATGCACACACAACAGAGTCAGGGATAAGGAAGTATTGTTTGTCAACATTACTAAAATTAAAATTGAAAGGTAAACAAAATGGCAGAGAAAAACAAGAAAGATGAGTAGAAAATTCCCGTTGGAAATGTTTGGGAAACAGTAACGAGTAACATAATGGGTAATATGACAACATAAAGGCAAAGGAAAGAAGCTGAAGCTGAAGCTGAAGCAACAGAAGAAATTACAGTACATTTCAGCTGCCTGTCAAGGAGACCATCCGACGTCATCCTTCGTCTAAATGTGAGTTATACTGCTGTTGGCCCTTTATTTAACACCCCGATAAGTTGCCAAACAGATTAGAGACTTGAATTTATAATCAGTTTCGGTGCCAAAGCAGTTTCCAAACAATTGAAAGCGAAGCCAACCTAAAATGTTGATAAGCCGAGAGACCCCACACCACACCACACACATTTCAGTGGTTAAACCGCAGCTAATGAATAGTTTAAGAACCTCTGTGTGTGTGTGTGTGTGTATGTGATGTTTCCTTCCTGGCCACAAAGCATTTAAGTTTAAATATAAAAAGTGAGGAGGGGGTTCGGTTAAGCCTTCCCAGCGGATAATTAACACGGCCCTCACAATCCCTTTTATGATCCCAGCCCTGGCCCTGGCCCTGGCCCTGCCGACTTTGGGGCCCAACTTTGGCCATAATGCATACAGAAAAGTACTTTCCGCCTTTTACCACCATCAAGCCACAAAACAAAGTTGTGAGGTTTTTAAGAGAGTTTCTGTACTTGTGCAAAAGTTTACTTTTTGGCGGCGGCTCTCTCTTACCAAAAACTTTCTCACGTGTCCTGCTGAAAGCTTTTCCTGCCGGTCTTTAATTCGATTCTCGCTCACAAAATTCAACAAAGAAATTCCTGACTGTCTGTCTACACCAATACACACACACTACACACACACAAACACACTTTATAATTAATTAAAGCAAGTTTGTCTTTCTGCTTGAAATCTGCAGCACATTTGCCATGTCTGGGAGCCTGGATATTCCAATGAAAAATGAAAAACGACATTGCTTGGATAAATATTTGCCTAGAGTGGAACTTACGAGTCACGAAAAAGGACAAACCAGTCGACTTCTGTATACTCTCTAGCTGATTATCCCTAATCCAAGACATAGCTTACAAAAGTCTTACATGTTTGCAGAAGAGGTAGCGGTTAAATAGTGTTGGTAATGCTGCAACAGTGTTAGAAACTTCTACCTACTCCAAATACCATTTAAGTCTTAAATGTCTCTTGTGTACTTTTGTGTTGGGACGGGGAAAATGGCTAAAAAACTTGGACATGAAAAGTCATTTTCCAGTTGTTGTCGACGGCCAAAGTGCAGATATTGTGAAAAATGTGAAAATTCATCTTTTCAATTCCTTCCCGTCTATGTAAAATGTGAAAGCTCTGGCTTTTCCTCTTTCTGCTGTCAATTTCACAGATTAATGCGCACACATTTTCAGGGAGAAAAGCCAGGAACAGGACGGGCATTGGGCGGGCAGCCACATTTATTATTGACAATGGCAAAAGTTTTGGTTTTCGATGGATGCCTTGGCCCCTGACCAGACCAGACCAGACGCCGAGAGCCGACCAAAATTGATTTACAGTATAGATATAGATCTATTTTAATCATCAAAGCCCACGGCCTGGCCTGTTAGTTCTTGGTCTTCTTGCGTCTCTCCCCCAGACGAATTTATGACCAAGTGGTACAGTGGTGGAGTGGTGGAGGGACAGTGGAAATGGCAGCTCAAAATACAATTTATTGCCTTGTAAGCAAAGGACGAACCGAGGATGGACTGGGCAGAATGTTGTAGGCAAAGTTTCGGTGTTGTTTCTGTGCGAGTAAGAAGCATTTTCTAGTTCCTACGGATGGTCTGCTTTCCGGAGTTGTATTTCCCTGTGAAATTTGGACACCACTTGGAAAATGAACTCGGATTTGAAGAGCCCTCAAAAATACACATTTTCAAACATTCCACCCAAAGTGAAAGCCTAATCTTTTCGAAGAGTATTCATAGTTTTTGCGGTCAAAAGAGTTGCATTCAAAATAAACAATCCGAGCTTATCGTAATGCTGTTCTCTTATCACCACAAGTGCTATCTGCTTGGGGTTCGACCATGTGAATATCGTGAATACTGTTGGCGGTTTGCGGTTAGATTTTCGAATGTTTCGAGTATAAAAGGCCAGTAAATGCTTGGAGACGACACAGTGCGCTCATAGCCAGACATCGAGTCACATTCCCTACGAAAACCGTCTCTTGTAATAGCCAAAGATGACCAATACGGATCTGAAAGCCTTGGAGCTGCTGTTCCAGCGCCCTCTGGAGCCGGTGTTCACCACTCGGGACCAGGGCAAGGTGGTGCTGGAGCTGCCCGACAGCTTCTACACGGATCGCTATCGCAACGACACTGTGGCAGTGTCCAATCGTTTCTCCCAGGATGTGGACCTGAAGATTCCCGTGCAGGAGTTGGCCAACAAGCCAAATCTGGACTTTGCCAAGAAGTTGGGCCGCAAGAACCAGTTCTCGCTGTTCAACGATCGCCACAGGGAGATCGCCAGTCAGCTGATCACCTTGTTCATGGGTGCCCCCAATCTGAAGCAGTTTGTGGCCCTGGCAGCCTACACCAAGTAAGTCCTGGGCTGGCAATCAACCTTTGGGGATCATTGACAACAGCTCTTCTTTCTACAGGGATCGTCTGAATCCTGTTCTGTTCCAGTACGCTTATGCCGTCGCCATTGCCCATCGCCCGGATACGCGTGAAGTGCCCATCACCAACATTTCGCAGGTGTTCCCCAGCAACTTTGTGGAGCCGTCCGTCTTCCGGGATGCCCGTGAGGAGGCGGCGGTGATCGGCGACAGTGGGGAGCGTGTCCATGTGGACATACCGCGCAATTACACGGCCTCGGACCGCGAGGATGAACAGCGTCTGGCCTACTTCCGCGAAGACATCGGCGTCAACAGCCACCACTGGCACTGGCATTTAGTGTACCCCACCACCGGACCCATGGAGGTGGTCAACAAGGATCGTCGTGGCGAGCTCTTCTACTACATGCACCATCAGATCCTGGCCCGCTACAACGTTGAGCGGTTCTGCAACAACCTGAAGCGCCTGCAGCCCCTGAACAATCTGCGAGTCGAGGTGCCCGAGGGCTACTTCCCCAAGATCCTGTCCAGCGTGAACAACCGCACGTATCCAGCTCGTGTGTCCAATCAGCTCCTCAAGGATGTGGATCGCGAGGATGCCAACGTTGAGATTGGCGATGTCGAGCGCTGGCGCGATCGTGTCCTGGCTGCCATCGATCAGGGCTATGTCGAAGATGTGAGCTCCTGCCAGGGACGTTTTGAATTTCATTGAATTTAATCTGTAATCCTCTTGTAGGCTTCTGGCAATCGTACTCCTTTGGACGATGTCCGGGGCATCGATATCCTGGGCAACATGATCGAGGCATCGCCGGTGCTGTCCATCAACAGCCAGTTCTACGGCAATCTGCACAACCAGGGCCACACCATCATCTCGTTCGCCCACGATCCCGATGCACGGCACTTGGAAGAATTCGGCGTGATGGGGGACGTGACCACGGCCATGCGCGACCCGATCTTCTACAGGTGGCATGGATTCATCGACTCCATTTTCAACAAGTTCAAGGTACGCCTGGATCCCTACAATGCCACCCAGCTGGGCTTCGACGGCATCAGCGTCGACTACGTGGAGGCGAAGATCGGCGTTGGCAGTGCCAGGCCGAACACCCTGCTCACCTACTGGCAGAAGTCAAGTGCGGATCTGGCCGCTGGCCTGGACTTTGGCCCGGCCGCTGACGGCAACATCTTTGCCTCGTTCACCCACTTGCAGAACGCTCCCTTCACCTACACCTTCAACGTGACCAACCGCGGGGCACGCCGCACGGGCACCTGCCGCATCTTCATCTGCCCCAAGGTGGATGAGCGCAACCAGCCGTTGCGGCTGGAGGATCAGCGACTGCTGGCCATCGAGATGGACAAGTTTACCGTCGAACGTGTGTACACCATCTAACACTCTACCCATACTTGCTTATTCCCCAAAATTTTTCTTTAGTTCAGCCTGGAGAGAACACCGTTCGCCGCCAATCTACGGAGTCCTCGGTGGCCATTCCCTTCGAGCGCTCCTTCCGGCCCATTGGCGCCGCCTACCAGCCCAAGGCCGCCGATGAGCTGGCCCGCTTCCGTTTCTGCGGCTGCGGCTGGCCCCAGCATCTGCTGCTGCCCAAGGGCAGTGCCCAGGGCATGCTCTTCGATCTGTTCGTCATGATTTCCGACTACTCGCAGGACTCTGTGCAGCAGCCCAATACGTGAGTGGTTTCCTAAGGCGTTGGTTTCCCAATTTGACCATTCCATTCCTCCCCCCCACCCTATAGACCCAATGATTCCTGCAGCACTGCCTACTCCTTCTGCGGCCTCAAGGACAAGCTGTACCCGGATAGACGCACCATGGGCTTCCCCTTCGACAGGCGCCTGCCCAATGCCAATCTGACTGAACTGGTCGGCGCCTTCTCGAACATGGCCAAGACCGATCTGAAGATCGTATTCAACGATCGAGTGGTGGACAAGCCCTAGACCATTGATGACACGTGACCCATTTAAACAAGCTGTACTGAACGGAATCTGGAATCCTCGCACTTTTAACTTTCTATAACTATAACTAGGTATATTTGTGCACCATTCGCTGTTGTTTAGTGGAAACTTAGTTTTTCAAAATATATTCCAAAATATCGCAAGAAATACATAGCTATTTTGATTTCCCGGTCGGTTTCGACTATGGTCTCTGGAAACAATGTCCAAAGGCCAACCGACCATTTAATGTCCAGACAAAAGCCCTAGCTGTAGAACTACTATATATACAAACACATACATATGTACATAGGTATAAGGTAAGGCCATCCTTATTAAAAGCTTGTGACACCAATTAGGTACCGCTCCCAGAAGCACCCTTCTATAAATCTACCATGCCAGAAATAGAGCACAAGACTGAGAGAGAGAATGAGAGTATTCATCCAAGAGAGGATTTTCATGTAAAGCTAGAGAGCAAGCATGAAATTACAGTACGATCCACTAGGCACAAGCAAAAGCAAAATTGAAGGGTACATAGGAAGGCTGGCCGATGAGAGCAGGACGGATAGAATCATCGAACATAAGCAGGTAAACAAAAGAGTGGGCAGTGCAACTGCAGCAACTGTAAACATTGTCAGAACAAAGACAATAGGAAACGAGAAAAGAAGAGAAGGCTTCTGGAACCGAAACATTGAATGCTCTTTCAGTTGCATAAAGATTCGATTTCAGACCAATAATGATCCGGTAAACATCTTATTCAAATCATAATATATGTGTGAAGTACTCTGTGAAGGTATTACAACCTCCACCAAACTCTTCTCGCTGCATTTTTGCATAGAAAATGAGTAATCAAAGAACAGAAGCAAGCTTTCAATATCTTTCTCGCTTTCACTTGATGGTTCTCCTCTGCTCTACACACACACACACACACTCCGACACAGCTACAGCTAGATAGCCACTCGTAGATGATAAATATTTACTGTTATAAGAAATCCCCAGCTAGAAATATTTGCTTACTAAATATTTGCTTTACATTATTGAATATGGCCTGGTGCCAAGGCGAACAGAAACATATACATACATACATACATACATACATACATACATATATATGTATGTAAGGACACACCCACACAAACACAGGCTGTCCGGCGTTTATTTGTCCTACGCAGACACGCCTACCAAGTGGGCGAAGCTAATCCTATTAGACTTCAAAGCAGTTTACCCAACAAAACTTTGCCAGGCCCAAGCCCGGAGACGTGCGACATGGCCCCAAACTCGGATTCGGACTCGTCGAAGTCAAAGTCGAACTCGCACTCCGTCCGGCACTCGCAAACACCCGTAGAGGTGTGTGTGTGTGTGTGTGCCAAGGCAGTGGGCCTGGCAATAGTAATCTGAAAACCGCTGCACGTGTGGCGCTTATTAATTTTCGACATTTACCGCGTCGAGCACTTTAATTAGAGCTGCGCGACCACGACGACTACGACGACCCACTCATAAGGATAAGGATAAAGTTTTATACAGAGAATTTGTTTCGTTTGGTATTGGAATTGGGGATGCCACTGGGAGACAACAGCTGCAGGAAACAAATTGATTTTTAATAGATTTTTATGGGGGCTTTTGGGAAGAACAGATAATAGAGGGTGCTACTAGCCGTTGCTAGCCTGAACTTGTGCACTCCCTAATTGCTTTGATTTGTTTCAATATGTGAAACCACTTTTCATATATTCATCAATTTAAACTCAAGCTAAAAGTACCAAAAAGAACCATCTCATTAAATGAAATGCAAATAGGCTTAAGCCTTAAAGCCTGAAACATCTGCATCTTTGTGTGTGTTTTCCTTTGCTTTTTAGAAAAATAAATAAAGCCGCTTCATTTTATATTATCTCTCGCGCTGTTTCATTCATTTTGAAACCGAGTTCAATGAGCCCATCGAAAATTTCAGCCCGTAGTGTTGACAGGAGGCCGTCCGCCCAATAAGCGAACGGCGCGCCGGCCAAACCACAATTTAATCTCCTTTGTTCCGTCGCTGGGGCTTTTTATTTCTTTTCAAAGTTGCATATTTTATGGGTACACACTGCAACCGATGTAAACTTTCTTTGAATTCAAATTAAATTACAGCAAAACCGTAAATTGTGGTATACCCTAAACAGTGGAGAAGTTATTTGCGGTTCGAAAAGGACGTCATCAATAATCATCGGCTGGAGCGATATTGCAGGCTAAAGAGGGACTACAGATCCTCCAAAAAGAAGTTCGACAAAGCCCAAGGCTGGACTGTTCCGCCTAGAGAGTTTCCACTGTAGTTGTAAGCTTAAAGAGAGTGCTTCTCTCTTCTCCTCAATTGTTAGACTTGGCCAGAGGACATTCCCACTCACGTTCCGTATTTATTTATGCGGGGAAAATTGTGGAAAATTAAAAAGTAGACAAGAAATAGAAAGTAGGAAAAAGTTGCCAAGCTCTCGGTGCAAAAGGAAGGGAAGGAATACTTTAATTTATTTTGGTAGCTGCAGGGCAAGAGAATTCGTGTGTTTTATTTGGGTAGAGAGAGGGTAGAGGTAGGGCAGTGGGGATGGTAGAGAGAGCGGGGGGTTGTTACCACTTAGGCATAACTTTGACTTTGGCTTTTGGGTCGTTTGCACCATATGTTGTTGTTATTGCTGGCATTAATGTTGCTTACTTTGGGGCCAAGGGCTTACTCAGTGTTGGGTAAAAATGTTTGCTAAGGATTTCGGGCATATTAGCATACTTTTTGCACTTCTCATGTGTGTGTGTGTGTGTGTGTGTCGGTATCTGTGTGGCTCCACTTGGGAGCAAACAATTTCATTGTAAATAATGTGAGCGAGAGACAGTGAAGGCAATTAGGGAAGCAAATCTAGCAGAAACCAATCGAAATACGAATATTATCGCCCTAATGCATAGGCACCATTGCATTTGCATCATTGAATGCTTAATTTCTGTGAAACATCCAGCCAATCAATTCCCATTAAAAAGTCAATCAGACGCGAATGCAAGGCAATCAAAAACAGACAGACAGAAATCCATAAGCCGACCTTGCACCGATTCATTGCAGCCGACAAACTGAAAGTGAGATCTGCCAAATGTAAACGAATTTTTCCGGCGCATTCTCGCACGCCTTCAATGAGAGTAGTGCCAGTGCCCCTATAAGATCTCCCCCAACACCTGAGAACAGATTGTTTTTGAGCTATTTCTGTCGCCAGCTTATGTAAACATTTATCACATATGGAACACATAATACATAATTACGAATATGCTGCCACCCCCAGTTCCAAACTCCCCGCACAATTCCACTCCAATGTAAAGCCAGTGACTCGAGGAAAGTCATCCTGTAGTCATCATTCATTCAAGCTGTACTGTATGGAATCATTGAATGCGAAAATATGAGCTCGGTCTCACATGTATGAAATCCGATATTGATTTCCAACTGGATTCCCCAGTAATGACACCGTGACGCACTCTCTCCCGCCAGGGGAATGACAGGCAATTTCAAGTGCTACTCCGAGTACTTCTAGCCATCATCTAGCGGGCAGGGAGAGAGGTCCATGGTGGGAGGGTCCTATTCTGCTTCCGATCCTATGCTGTGTCTTGGAGCATGCTAATTGTTTGCAATTATGCTTTCAGCGAGCTTCACTGTGCAATGAAAATGAAACGGAATGGAAATTGAAGAGGGAGATTTTTTGTAAGCACGTTTCGTCGAGGAGGGGGAGCAGGAGGTGGCACGTCAATTGCATTAAAATGAGGAAAATTCACCCAGTGAAGAGCTACCACTTGAAAAGGAATTAGGTGAACCGCAGACAGTTTGTATTTGATTTATATTCCATTTAATTACGTGCCATATTTAAGTAATTCCTATAGTCATTTAATATCAATGAATGTGAATGGCTAAATTCACTCACAAAAACCACAACTTAAATCCCACATTGCCGACAATAGTTTTTCGCGACTTATCGGCATTGAAAGGCAATTAAATGGAAATCGCATGTGGATGATGATAAACTGACAATAAACTAGCGTTTATTTGTTTTTCCATTTATTCAATCGACGTGAGTGCACTAAAGTCCGTTTAAAATTATTATAGTATTTCAAATGAGCAAGTTTATTTTTAAGTATCCTTTTTGCGTGTATATTTGCGCTGAATGTTTATTTTGCCACGCGCTTGGCCGACAGACATTTACCTTTCGACTGTTAATGCTAATATTTAAATTAATTGCCAATAAACGGGCATCGAATGTTTATGCCCCACACAGCTCACAACTCATCCGACGGACAGTCCGTCTCATGGCAACTGTGTTAATTTTATAATTGTAGACCCCACCCCACGTTGTTTATAGCCCATTGCCGATGACTTGAACAAATGCAGGGCTGAAATCACTTTTATCTGCTGCTGCCAGTCCGCTGTCCGTTCTTTTCATCAACTTCGCCTCTCCTTTATGCTCCCCTGATGGGTGTCTCTTCGCTGTGCCCCGTTGTTCCATCCACTTTGACTGTCTTTTCGCTGTTCCAAGGTGTATGTACGAGTACTGTTATATGTACATATGTATATGTACACTTGTAAGGTGTCCCACTTCGAGACAGCTCTCTTAAATATTTCCAGAATGTCCTCTTACGATATTTAAGCACAACTCGAAAGAGAGCAGTGGCAATGTTTCGCCTCACCCTCTTTAATAGAACCTTGCTAATTCCTCTCCTAGATTCCGCTCTCTCTCTCTTCGCACAGGTACGAGTATTAACGGGATCGACAGCAGCTGTGTTATTTTACCGTCCAATGCGAGGTGTGGATTAATGTTTTATTCACACACACACAAACACACATGAACGCACGCAGCGAGAAGAGTAAATAAATAAATGCCAACAATATTCTGTGCGAAACAACAACAATAACACACACTCGTACTCGTACTCGAACGTGCACGTTCTTGTATTCGTAATAATTTAAGCGAAAAAGTGCTGCCTAAAAGCTATTAACTGTGATGTCAGAGAGCCATCTGTACACTCTACCCATACCCAGGGAAAAAGAGGCGAATATGTATCAAATATTTACTGTTAAGCAGCCGGCTCACACCATTTACTGATCACAGATTTTCCACGATTTTTATTTTGAGTGAAAGTTTATTTGGAAATTATTTGGAAATTGCATCTCAGATGTAAAGATCAATGAACCCCACATATTGGATGCATAAAAGCTTCGGAGGATTAAACCGAAAACATTTTCAGCTTATGTTTTGTCTACAGAATATTCTAATTTATAAATTGTGGCTTATGCAACTGACTTGAGACTTAAATTCAAGTTTGTTTAAGCACCTTTCCACCTGTCCGTCCCCCTTTCAAAACAAACACACAGCCCACATGCAAATGCAAACGTCAATCCTGGTTGGTTTGAATGGCCTGGCCAAAGGACTGTGGCTAAAAATGCGGTTTGTGTCTGTGCCGGAGGCACTTTGAGGCATTGTTGCAGTGAGCACAATGTGCATAGAATTACCGCACTTCAAGGCAGCGCCAGCAAACCACAACAACAATAATAATTATTTTTTTCATACCAAATGTGTTCCCACACGCCCAGTGCTGCTCTTGGGAAATGGAAAAATGGGAAACGAGAGACAGCCTGGTGCGAATGCAGCCTCTGTCCAATTTAAAGTTTTGTTGGAAAAAAGGAAGGCAATATAAATATTTGTATATATACTTTTTTTAATTTGAATAGAGTGCAGCTTTCCACTCAGTTCTCAAACAAAATGAAAGATCACGCTCGAAAGGTTGAACTCATTTAATCTCAAAAAATGTTTGCCAAACTCAACGGGTAGCTAGCCAGCTTCAATCGTAGTCATAGTTACTTCTCGACTCAGATACCAATTTAAACATTGTCTTAACTCAAAAAAAAAAATACACAAAAATTTGAAGCCTTTTAAAAACTTTTTTACATTTTTAAATTTTCAATCCAAAGTTGTTCAACCCTCAGTGTTTGCAGTGAAGATGTTGCCTCAAAACGATTTGGTATCGTCTGTCAAAATGCACGTAACCATGCAGAAGCTACGGAAGCGGCTGACCAAACGACAAAAGGTCAACCCGCTTCGTGACCTGCTAAGAGCGTCGAAGATCTATAAATCCTTTGGGCGAAAGATCGATCCTTCAATAGCGCGGCCCAAGACTGATATTCACTTTCCCGGGTGCCAGTGTTTTGAGCTGTGTAAAGACCAGGACCTGAACAGCCATTGCCCTGGGCCCCGAAATGTCATATATCCAGACAAAAATCCTTACAAGGAGGTTTAAGAGGGCACGGCATTGCAGGCCTCCTGAGCCCTGTCGACAGCTGCTGGTGGAACCGAATAAACTAGTTCTATGTAATGAATACTTGGAGTCCTTTAACCAAAGAGAGGTTTGTTCCTGCTGCACTTCAACACATGAATTCCAGTCAAATTTGTCCATTCTTCTAGAAGACGTCCAGGAAAATCTATTGGGCAAACAACAACTTCTCATGAGGCGAAGATCTCAAGATCCAGACCAAGTCAGGACCAGGACAATCTTCTACTGAAGACAAGTTGCGAAGTCAAGCAAATCGATTCAGGACAAGCACCCAAAGGTTGGCCAAATCCAGACACACTCGACCGTTGGAAGCGTCCACTCTAAACCAAATTTCATACGAAAACATTCGGACAGTAATAAGTCTTTAAAAAGCTTTAAGAACACGTCCTACTGAAGGACAACGTTGACTCGACTTGAGAAAAGCTGTTGGCTGCTAGACGGAAACGTTGTCCTCAGCCGCATGCAGCGGCGGTGGATACTCGTTTCCCTGCTGACGACCAGCGACGAATTCTCAGAAACATCTGTGTTCTGTGCCACATGGAGACTCAAACAGAGCCGGATGAGTCCCAACATGATCGCAGCAGTGCTGAAGGCTTCGACCCAACTTGATGGCGAACTGGCGTTCAAGTTATCCAACTGGTTGGACCCAAGCCCGAGCTAGCTTAGCCATTGACTCGAATAAAGTGTGCTTCAACTGTGCTTTCCTTTTCTTGGCATTTTCAGTAAACTATAATATTAGTCTTGTGGAGAAAACAAATTGCCACCCGATTACACGATGCACTATACGACCCTTGAACTACTTGCAAACACTCGTGGCACATAAAGTTTATTCAAACGCAGACTGGCTTGGGAAACTGTTTCACTGCATGCATTTCCATCAAATTTATTCCATTCCGAGCAACTGCGAAGCATTATAATGTGCCATAAAAGTCAAGTTTTTCATATGAATCCCGATCCCCAGTCCATGCGCATAAATGTCAATGCCACAGCAGCTAAAATTTCATCCATCCTCCCTAACCCCATCCACCACCCTCTGAGATTCAGACTGAACCAACGCGCCGAAGTCCGTGTTCATCCTCCGCTCAGCCTCCCACCACACCCAACACCCACCACACAACACAAGAGGAACATCAACTAGAAAATGCATAAAAAAATAGAAATATAAAACCACTAGAAATTCGGTGTTTTAGATGGGGGATACGGAAAAGCTTACATCTGCCTGTTACATCCAATCTATCGAGGTTGTAACAAGAATGTAACAATATTCGAGAGCAATTACGTGTCGTAGTGTGTCGTAGTGGTTTCTTCTGGTTTATTAATTTTATATGAAGTTCACTTTAATGCTAATTTCATAAGGGCACCACACACCCACACGCAGACACCCACACGCATGCTGAAAAGTATGCAACGCGGGAATGCAAGCACATCAGCCGAGTGCCGAGCGGCGAGTGGCAAGGGAGGCAGTGGCTGTGGCTGTGGCTGTGAGGAATCCTGGTGCGAGCAGGTGTCAGGGTGCGATATGATTTGAGTAAGGTGCGTCACCTACCCCCGAGGGCTGCACACACACACACACACACACACACCGTTAAGCCGCAGCCGAGCTGCAAAGAAAAAAAAAGGCGCAAATTCAAACGAAAATTAAATTTAAAAAAATGCCATAAAAAAGTAGCCTTGTGGAGCCGAAGCTCCTGTGCCCTCACCATTTGAATCGAACGATAAAGGGGTTTATTTAAATATTAACAGATCTAGTATGAGATTGAAACGATATTCTGGATAGGATTGGGGGATAGTCAAAGCTATGAGTATGTACCTCATAGTCTATGAGGTAGGAGATCCACTCTTCTGTGCTTTACAGGGTATACAAATGTGGAAGGTGGAGAGACAACAAGGGGGGGCTGCGGTCTGTTCTGTTTAGCGAGTTATTTTATGTATGTTGTGGCATCATAATTGGATTAAAGTGGTTTATGTTATCAAATCGTTTAGTTAAAAGTTGTGGAAAATTAAATTTACTCCATCTGCGTCCATCATTTGCGTTTAATGCATTGCCGAGTGCAACCGAAATTTGATTAAGGAAAAGGAAGGAAAAATGAATTACAATCCTCGGGAAATTGTTAAATCGTTTAATTGGCCAAGGCCAGCAGGACCAAGCCAGGCCAGCAGCAGCTGGGCAGCGAGTTAACAAGATTTGAAATCAACTAATTAAACTTTTTAGATTAAAACACAAACTTCAGCTGAATCTCGGTGGTGGGGTGGGGGTGCTTAGGTTCAAAAGTTCACAAGAACCAAAGAATACATGAGGAATAAAGCGATAAAATCTCGGCATCTGATGAAAACTAATGGAAGTTGCTGCATGAGTGAACGCAAGAAGGTCGGAAATCAAAATCTTACACAAGTATATGACTGTATTTCGATGACAACAGGGAAATTAAATTTAAAAAACCTTTGGAATTCAAGAAATTAAAGAGAAGGTCAATCCGATCTGGTTTGATTCCCAATGAGCGCTTCCGAGAAGCATAAATTACCTTAGAAAAGCATTGACGAGCATTCCCTATGAATACATTTCCACAGAAAAGCAACGATGTTTTTAATAATTAATTCTTAATTGAGTTATTAAACTGGCATTCAATACCGTCAGATATGTGAAAGAATACGAATTGTATGCATTCCCAGAAAACATGAAAATTCAACTGAATTTTCATTGCTCGAAATCGATGTAGAACAAACCACCCACATAAAGTGAAGCCGCCATCAATCATACGCAGCGTGAGCCGCCTCTGTGACTGTTTGGTAGCCCAGACATGATAATCACACGCACCGCGCCGCAGCCGCCGACACCGACACCGACACCGCTGCCATCAAAAAATCTTTGATATGCAAATCAGGCTAAAATTTCCCAACATAAATCCAAATCAAAATGCAAAGGCACACACACACACGCACGCACGCACACACAGAGACTAACACTCACCTTTTGTTCTGGGTGGCGGACAGGCTTGTGCCTGTTGTTCTTGAGGTGGCGCCTGTCGTTGGTTGCCGTTGGTTCCTGTCGATTCCTGTCGATTCCTGCCGCTTGTTGCTTGTTCTATGCCGAAAGAACCTGGTGTGGTGCCTTCCTTTTGCTGTGATTGTGGTTGTCGTCCAATTGAATCAATTCAACAGAAATTTGCGGTAAATCCAAATAAAATGGGAGGCGGAAAGGGAAAGCAACACGAGAAAGAAAGAGTGAGAAATGCGAAATGTGTGAGATTTCCTACTGATAAACTTGAACTGCGAGTATTTTCCGATAGCCTACCCCCGTGTACGCCTCCCCTGTACGCCCCCCGTGTACGCGAGCGTGTACGTGTTTTCGGGTTACATATGGTAATTTGGTTGGGATTTACGGGGCAGACAGAGCAGGCATGCTTGTTGCACGCTGCTTAACGACAGAAAGGAAAGGGACAGGGTCAGGGTCGTCTCGATATGGGACTCTGTTTCTGTTTTGGGGGGATTGGCAATGGACAGATTATAATCAAATTTTTATTTTTTCAATCTGCAGTCGCGCACGATTGAATTAGCCGAGATTTTTCATTTTGTTGTTGTTCCTTTCTCTCGTTTTATGTACTTTTTGATTTCAATTTCGATTTTTTTTGTCAGAATTTATGATTTAACGCAGAGTTTTTCAGTTTTGTTTTTTGGCACAGATGTGCCCCACTAACTTATAGTCGAATCATTTTAAACATGTGCCAAACAAATTTCATAAAATATATGTATTTATGCATATACATACATATGTACATAGATATACATATGTATGTATACTTTAATAATTTATGTTTTTTATTGCTGATTTCGGTTTATCCAAATGTTTTGTATTTTGCACTTTGAATCCTTTAAGTTCGTTGTGGCAACATTGTTGCTGCAACCAATGTTTTCTTTTCTCTTGCACTTGAACTAGTTTCTCCATTCAGCGATTTTCCGCCCTTGCCAACCCATCCCCCACCCACCCACTCCAGCCCGCACACACTAACACGCACTGATAACGGGTATCGCTTGGATGGCTTTTCCCGAAAGGGGATGCTGCTCCGCTCTACCTTATGCCACGTCCGCCTTTGGAAGCCACTGAACAGCAACTGTTGCAACAGTCGAAAAGGCAACTTGTGGCTGCCTCTGCTACTGCTGCTGCTGTTGAGCCTCTCGCAGCATCTTTGATGGGAGCTTTTTGGCAAGCTTTCTGCCGCCACACACAGCAAACTTTTTCCCACCGTACGGCAAACTGTTGATTTCTCTATGTGTGAGTGTGCTTGGGCGTATGCGTGTTTGGGTGTGTGGGTGTGCGGGTCCCAGGAAGAGAGCAGAGCACAAAAGAGAGCCAGCCGACCATGTTCGCTGGCGGTTAATTAAGCTCCATTTAAATTTGCTCATAAACAGTAATTAACGGTTGTTTTTACAGTACTTTATTTTAAAAATAGAAATAAATTTAATTGATTTTCGTGGTACAAATAATATGGAACAAATTCTGAATTTAGAATTTTTACATATTTATTTTTCTAAATATCTCGATTTAAAATTAAATAAATCTAAGCCATTTCTGTATCATTAAGCCATAATTTACGATAATTGTGGCCTAATTAAATGTTGTCTAATAAACTCTATTTACGAGTATTCCTAGAAGCCAACCGCTGCTGGCCCACGTGTCGGCATCCCCTGACGAAGCTTACCAACGCAACAGTTACCAATGATAACGGTGCACAGTGGCGAAAAGCTCGCTTTCTTTGGAAAAGGCCACAAATAGATGTGGAATAAAGAAGCTTTTAGTAGATTAGGCACTGCAGGTGCCATCGATGTTGCAACCGATGCTCCAGCACAAGGCTTCGCAGCCCCCACCCCCTCCCCCCTTTTCCCAGCGGCCAAAAGCCCCTAACGGAGCGAGGCCACACGCTTTGCGAATGGACTAATTGATACGCTCCAGCCAAGGGATCCTCTTACTGGATGATGGCCTACATGCAGCAATTTACCGGAAAAAACAATTATGGGGGTGTGGGTGCAGATTAAGCTCACATTGAAATTGTCCTGACGAAGGAGCCGTTTACTTCGTTTAAAGCTGCGCCAAGCCAAAGGACAGGAAGCCCTCGCTGCCATCTTGTAAAATGGGCAGCGAATAAGCGTACGTGTGTGTGTGTGTGTGTGAAAGCGAAAGCTAACGAGACTTATCAACAGACAATTAGGTGTAGCTTCCTTCAGTCGCGTTCGTTGACCTAATAAAAAAATGTGAATAAAAGTTGGTTTAAGAGTTCCCTGAAATGGCCAGCTGCTGTTGGTGGCCTTGTCTATACCTGTACACTTTCCATGAGCGAGCAAGCTCATCCTGTGCATCGGTAATCCTATCACAATTGACCCTGAGGCTGAGCGCCGCATTACCAGCGTCCTCTGCACACGCCAGCGATTATTGCGCATAAAACGCCAGGGGCTCTATTTGCACACTGGCCATTCTGGATCTGCTTCTAATCACTAGCGTCCTTCGAATTCTTTTAACATAAAGGTACGCAGCAACAGGCATAATTAAAAGATTCCATTTTCCACATTCAAATTGCTGTCGTATCACGGCTGGCAGCTATGCAAACAAATTGAAATGGCGTAAAGAAAGCTGACTAGTATGAAACCGATAGTATCGTATTAAATACTGTTAGGCGCGAAATTTCTCTTTTGAAATTGTTTTGATAACATCTCCTCGGTTCAGTTCGGTTCTTTAATACAATTTATATATTTGATATTTGCTTATTTTTTCTGCCTTAATTTTCTTTGCATGACTCCAGTAAACATTTGAAAACTCAAAAATGATTGATTCGGTCTTCGCAAAAAGTTAATTTTTGTTATTTTGAAGCGTTTTTCTCATTGAAATTAAAAATAAACGGCATTTTATACATACAACAAAAACAAAATCTTAATTCCAAAAGAACAGAATATATGACCTTTTGATGGCTTGGCATGTTCAATAAACTATATCAACATTCTTGAGCTCCTGCACATTCATGGTAGTATAATGTGCACAAAAATTCTAAAAGTCATTTGAATTTTAATGCTGGAAAGTTCTGTGGATCAAACAGCTGACCGCTATCGATAGAATATAATCGATAGGTGAAGCAACAGCTGGTCACATTACAACATGTGTTTACCTAGATGAATTCCAGTTTTTTTTTTGTTTTAAACCTTTTTTGCAAAAACACAACCATAAAGTTATAGTCTAATTGCATTTAACAAGCCTGATTACAGAGATTACAGAGGTGAGTAACCGACAGCGCACCAGCCAACCCATCAAGCAATTAGCCGAGCCTTTGTTTTCATTGCGCGCGTGCATCAGCTGGTGCAATAATATATGTACGCAGCATAGTGGCGTGTATCAGCTAAATTCGAGAGATACGACATGCCCGGACCTTTATCAGCGTTTAGTCGACCACTTTCGTAGCCCACATTCACGCTTCGAATCAGTTATTTGCTTGAGGCGGGCGCGTGTGGCAGTGTTTGGCTCTTGACACTACCCGGAACGAAAAATCCATAACCGATTCTCATTTCAGCAGCGGAAAG
Source organism: Drosophila athabasca (assembly GCA_008121215.1). NCBI lineage: Eukaryota > Metazoa > Arthropoda > Insecta > Diptera > Drosophilidae > Drosophila > Drosophila athabasca. Next base: position 2,598,693 of record VMQQ01000022.1, on the reverse strand, counting down.
ATGCGTCCGTTCAATGGCAACGATTGCTTAAAGCCCGTCACCGAGGGCATCAATCGCGCCTTCGGTGCCCGCGAGCCCTGGCAGGTGGCCACCATCACGGCCACCACAGTGCTCGGCGGTGTCTGGCTCTGGACGTTTGTCTGTCAGGATGAAAGTGAGTTTCCCACTTAGAGAGAGAGGGAGAGGGAGATCTTCTCACTATCTACAAGTATATGCTCGTAGGCAAAAGTCAGGCCACTTAGTGATTCGGTCGATTCCTTTCACGCCGTTGTCGGCGGCGGCGTCATAAATTATAATCCATCAAACAATCTTATCTTACACGGCTTGCACTTTCCTTCGCAACCCACCAAATAAATACTCAGCCCCCCAGATGTCCCATTTTTTGTAGTTTGACTCAAGAAATCGAAATCGTTAGTTATGTACATGTACTATGTACTTTGTGCCTTATATAAGTTGATTCGAGTGGCATGCACCCGTTGAGTGCCCTCCCTGAACTCTTGCGGTTAATCGGACTACTGATTACAATAGATTAGAAACAAAATATGCATTCAATCAAGAATTTATAAATAACCAAACGGCATAGCTACTGGCTTAGATAAGGATATCCGCTAATACTAGGAATTTCGATCTGAATTGGCCAGTTTTCCATGGGTTCCCCCATTAGAGCACCTTTATCAGACAGGTGGCATCTGTTCTGTTCTGATGACTAATCACCCCAATAGAGAAATCCTTTCCGCTTGCCACCTGTGTGCCAGATACATGTATGTCTATGTATATCTGTTAACCCACCATGTCCGGCTTCTACGATATGCTATCGTGTTTCAGCGACTACCGATCGACACATTCTCATTATAAAATGATTCATCATATTGTTTTACGGTTCGATACGCCATTAGATAAGCATGCATTAGGTTATTCGATAGGGGAATATTGAAATTATTTGATCAGGCGATCATTACTTCAACGCTTTCTTTGTTGCAGGTCTCTACACGCGTGGCAAGCGGCAGTTCTTCAGGTTCGCCAAGAAGATACCCGCAGTGCGGCGACAGGTGGAGGCGGAGCTGACCAAGGCCAACAATGACTTTGAGTCGTCGATCAAGGAGAGCAACGCCCACCTCACCTACACGGTGACCCTGCCCGAGAAGGGTCTGAGCAAGGAGGTGATCCTGCAGCTGGTGGACGACCATCTCCAGACTGGTCACTACGAGTGGCGCGACGGTCGCGTCTCCGGTGCCGTGTACGGCTACTCACCGGAGCTGGTGCAGCTCGTGACGGAGGTGTATGGCAAGGCGTCGTATACGAATCCCCTCCATGCGGATCTCTTCCCGGGCGTCTGCAAAATGGAGGCCGAGGTGGTGCGCATGGCCTGCAATCTGTTCCATGGAAGCAACAATAGCTGCGGCACCATGACCACCGGCGGCACCGAGTCCATTGTGATGGCCATGAAGGCCTACAGGGACTACGCTCGCGAGTACAAGGGAATCACCAGGCCGAACATCGTTGTGCCACGCACCGTGCACGCGGCCTTCGACAAGGGTGGCCAGTACTTCAACATCCATGTGCGATCTGTGGACGTCGATCCGGAGACCTTCGAGGTCGACATGAAGAAGTTCAAGCGCGCCATCAATAGGAACACCATTCTGGTGAGGACTGCCCCCCAGTTACCCCAATCTGCCTCCACTAATTGTAGCCTTATGTATGTCCTTGCAGCTGGTTGGCTCTGCTCCCAATTTCCCCTACGGCACCATCGACGACATCGAAGCCATTGCCGCTCTGGGCGTAAAGTACGACATTCCTGTCCACGTGGACGCCTGCCTGGGTAGCTTTGTAGTGGCCCTGGTCCGTAATGCCGGCTACAAGCTGCGTCCCTTTGACTTTGAGGTCAAGGGCGTGACCAGCATCTCTGCCGACACCCACAAGTACGGATTTGCTCCAAAGGGATCGTCGGTGATCCTGTACTCTGAGAAGAAGTTCAAGGATCACCAGTTCACAGTGACCACCGACTGGCCTGGCGGCGTCTACGGCTCACCCACCGTGAATGGGTCCCGTGCCGGAGGCATCATCGCCGCCTGCTGGGCCACCATGATGAGCTTCGGCTACGATGGCTATTTGGAGGCTACCAAGCGCATTGTGGACACAGCTCGTTACATCGAGAGGGGGTAAGCATGGCTTGGAATTCACTTGGACTACTGCTAACCTTATCGATCCTGCACAGAGTTCGGGACATCGATGGCTTGTTTGTGTTTGGCAAGCCGGCCACCTCCGTCATTGCCCTCGGGTCGAATGTGTTTGATATTTTCCGGCTCTCGGACTCGCTCTGCAAGCTCGGCTGGAACCTGAATGCCCTGCAGTTCCCCTCTGGGTATGATAGATCTATTGAAACCCATGTAAACCATGCTTAATGCTTAACCTTTGGTCTTCTACCTAACAGTATCCACATCTGCGTCACGGACATGCACACCCAGGCCGGAGTGGCAGACAAATTCATAGCCGACGTTCGCAGCTGCACGGCGGAGATCATGAAGGATCCTGGCCAGCCCGTGGTCGGAAAGATGGCCCTGTACGGCATGGCCCAGAGCATACCCGATCGCTCGGTGATTGGCGAGGTGACCCGCCTCTTCCTGCACTCCATGTACTACACGCCCAGCCAGAAGTAGGCAACTACCACCGGCTACTCCTCCTTCTGCTCCCACCCATGCAGGCATTTCATCTGCAGTGCCACCTAGAACACCGTGTTGTCCAAGCAATATTTATATACTTATACACCTGCACATATTAGTGCTGTAATCGAGGGTACAAAAAGTGTCGTCAACAAAGTTGATTCTGTCTACGAGATAATCCTACCAACTGGAGGCATTCATTCCTCAAAGAGCTATTTAACTAAAGTGTTTGTTCTGTGTAAAGTTTTAGCAAAATATAAGAATATAGTACATTTTGTATACTCATCAATCTATTAAGAAGAATTTATCTCAATTCACTCGATTCCTGATCAATTTGTTGCCTTTCTCTACGATTGTCGTGTACATTTGTTCCCCAAACAATTAACCATACTCGTAATTGCTCCGGCTACGGCGTGGGCACACCGTCCCTCCATTCCGGTCTGATCGGATCTGACCCGATCTGCTGCCACGATCTGTCAGACGCTTTGCCACGCGTCGGCGTTTTAATTTAGCTGTTGCCCACCTGACACGCCCATTTCCTTTGTGTAATTTATGCCGGTTTTCTCGGTTTCTTGGGGTCTGTTCGAATTGTTTCTAATAAATTTCAGTAGCGGAAACATTTATCTAAACGACTGCCAGGCCAGCCAGTGGCCCGGGGACACGCGTCAAATGTCATTTTGTCAGAAGAAATTTTGAAAAAAATTAAAAATAGCAAAAAGAGGGAGCAACAAGTGTCATGCGGCGTGAGGCGTGGAGGTGGCGATCAATTGGAGTCATCCATTTGGGGCTGCAACAAAGGCGAAACCTGTCACATTAACAAGATGCCCACGCTGACCCCCGGCTGCCCCAGCCGCTGCCCTCCAGTCCACTGCCTTCCCTGCAACTTGGGCACGCATTATGGGCCCCTACAAATTCGGCTCAAACCGGGTTGCCAAAAAAAACTTCACTTTGCAGTGACGCAGCTCGGGACGGGGCCCCAGCGCCGCCGACGCGCAGCTGAGCGAAGGCGGAGCAGAGAGCCGAGCACAGGCAGCGGCAGAGAGCACCCAAAGGCCGCAGCAGCGACGGGGCGGCTCATTCGTTGCGCGCTCGTTGAATCGCCGAGACGTTGGAGTCGCCGTCGTCGCTGTTGCTGTCTCTGTCGTGTCGTCGCGTGTGTGCAGCAAACAAAAAAATAAAATAATAAATAAAACCTGATTTCTTCTAAAAAATTGCATAAATAACATAAATTTACAAATTTTAAACCCGATAAAACTGAAGCTGAAGTAAGACTTTCCTCATTTGCTGGGGTCAGCAGTTTATCGAAAGGGGAAGGGGGTAAAGTGGCGCCCAAAAGGTTGATCCCACTTTTCCGTTCTACCTGTGTGAGTGCGGGTGTCTGTGTGTGGGTGATTGTGATATGATATATGATATGAGAGTGCCTTAATCCATCTCCCCGAGGAGCGGACTTTGAGGAATTTCAATTACTTAGAGCGCCAGCACCTCTCTCAAAGGAATACTCGTCTCGCCCCAAGGTGAGTTTCAAGCTCATTTCCGATTTGAATTCGTTGATAAGTTAAATAGCTATATTAATAGCCAATTATTTAGTCACCATTATAGCCATGAATTGTTCATTAGCAGTTTTTTCTGTATCGATAAGGTAAACACACTCGTAGAGAGGCACAGAGACCTACCTGAGGAGAAGTAAACATCTAGAACTCGAGAGCAAACAACTAGTAAAACTCTAGCTATAGGAAAGTAAACAGAAGGGCAAACCAGCAAAGGGGTTCGGTTCTCTCGAGTTGAGATCGTAATATTTAAAGTACTATAAACAGTACTATAGATGAATAATAGATGGGAGTCTAAAGATATGGGATATCGCTGTAGCTAAACACAATATTTTCTATTTATTTTCCTCTTTCACTTTCCATTCTCTTTAAACCTATTATGGTTAGCTCTTTCTTCAGAGTTACCTGAACCTTGAATTTTACTTATCATCCCACAGCAGAATATATATATATTACTGCGCAAGATATATTTATCCAGCACTCGTATATATGTAGTAGAGAATCCCCTTCCCCATCCACTTTGGTATTATGTTTGCATCTTGATTGCCTCGGACAGAGCCCAGCGTAGAGATAAGGTTCTCGGGTTGCTCAGTCTCTCTTTTGATTTTTGCCTACTGCTACGTATTTTATCTATCGGATAAGATATGGCCAGGGACACACATACTCGTACCATATACATATCTGTGGGGTAAACGGAAAGTCTTGCTCTAGTTTTTGGTTTTGATTCTCGCTTGGTGGATTGTTTGGTCAAAGTTTTGCATGCAAGGGGGCTATCAATGGTGGCTTCCCTGGTCAGATAAAATGGGCAGAGACAACACATGGCAACCCAACTGGATCCACATATGGGTGGTTTGGCTCCATGGCAACCTCTGCCCCAGCCGGGCACAACAAGTCCACACTTAAAGTTGTTTGCCGCACAAAAACAGCAACAGAAACACCAGCAACAACAACAACCCGGGGCAACCCCCAGTCCAAAGTCCATAGTCGCCAGGCCAAAGGACATTACATGCACAGCCGAGTGGCCAGCTGGGTGCGGCTTTAATTTCTGGCGTCATTATGCCATTTATAGTCATGTTTTCCGAGAACTTTCGCTCCTCCCTTTAGGGTGTTTAATCGATAAAACCAACCACACAGTGGCCCGAGGAAACTCTTTTCGTCCTGGAATTTCGCCATTTCATTGCCGGCTCTTCGGTGGCCACTTGTGTGCTAATTGCAGATCGAGGCTAAGTAGCTGATTTGCTTATGGTGGGAGTCTATGTGTGGGGGTGTCTACTGTAGCCAAGCCAAACACTCGCTTGGACTCGTTAACTTTTTGACGTTAATTAGCTTTTGGAATTTCGCGTCGCAACGCAGTTAAAAATGTGGCAGGTAGCATGAGTTGGCATGGAATGTGGTTGGCCCTGCCAGAGAAGATCATCGACAAGGTAGAGGCAAGAAATTGAGAGTTTTCCCCAATGGAAATTTGTTTAAAATTAAAGGAAATGTTTAGATAAAACTTGGTTTAGGAAGTTTTGTAAAAATAACTAAATAACTTATTTAAAATCATATTTGCAATCCCTGGCAGTTCCAGCAATAAATACCAATCAAGCAATCATCAGTTTTTTCTTTTACTTGAGTTTCCTTTCCCCGCTCCCCTCCCTCCAAATACAAAACAAAAAAAAACGCAACATATTTCACAGTTGGTAAATATTTTCCATGCATATTTGCAACGCTCCAAAAAGCCCAATAAGCGGCAATCACAAACGGCAGGCAGGCAGACAGAAAGACTGGCAAATGCTTTTCTATTGCTTTCAGCATAAGAGATTTGCATAAGGCAACACACAGATACTATTTGGGGGATAGATATGTATATGTATGGGTAGAGCTGCAATTAACGTCAAACACGGGCTGTGTACAGACAAATACTTATTGACAGACAGAGTCGCGTCCGTTCTCTCATTTGAAATTGAGATCCGATCCGATCCGATCCGATCCGGGGAACGGAACAGAACACGCCTCGCCTCTGAGAGTGTTTTTCGTTTCGTTTCAAGATTCTGTGTGTAACCTTCGCACGACTAGTCGACTCGACTCTCCTCCACTCTCGACTCTCGAGTCGAGTGACGTGCTGACGAGTTCTAAGCAAGCCCCCCTACAGGACGGGACGGGAGGGGGCTTAGATGATTACCGAATGACATCAGCACGGGGGAACAAAGCAGAGTCTCCAAAGTGTGACTTCAACCTGTTCGAATACGGCCAGGGGTCTGGCTATGGGTGCTGCTCTTTATGGCTTTCATCTTCAACGGATCCAGCGAAAGCCTGTTGTCTCAATTATTATAATATAATAATGAACCCCCTTCATAACGAGGATGATGATCTAACAGGTGAGGTGGGAACTGCGGTTAATCGGTTGCTGGTACTGTGAGTGGATCATGTTCGCGTTAATTGTGCGGTTTCAAGGGGGTAGGTGAGGGAGGGGAGGTGTAGGGAAATATGCTGACAAATTGCCCGACAATGCAATGAAAAGCAACTTTAATTGATACGATTGAAAGTCAATGTTCACATTGATTGGTTAACACAATTAGCATTTCATTTTCTTATACTAGAAAAGTGGAAGTGGAATATCATCTACAAAGTCTCCTAAGTAAATCCATGCCAGGCACTTGAAGTACATATGTAAATGTTTGCCCTTCGAATCGCCTTTAGTCGATCCCTTTGGGTCATATATTCTTATCATTTCTAATCAGCAGAAACAGCTATAAAGAAAGAGGACAAGAAACACATGTGTGTATGGTATTTTGAAGACGATACCTTATCGCATGGGCGGCTACTTATCTACTTATCCGTGAAATTAGATCTTGTAAGCCGACACCACGTACAGCTAAGCTGGCGGAGACTCCACGTGACCTTCGGACAAGACAATGTCCACTCCACTGCACTTATTTTCCCTGTCTATCTGGCATCTGTTACTGGGCCAAACCGAAAGTGATGCGGAATGCCCATGTGTGGCATGTGCAACGACTGCATTTGAAGGTGAGCTTGTCCAATTGGAACGACGACGACAGTCGTCTTGGAGACTTGGAGGCAGACAGCTGTCACAAGCTCTTTGGGGGGAGACCAGTTCCAGTTTCAGCTACAACTCCAAGTGGGCATTTGTTTACATCGCCATTGGTTCAATGCTCTGTGCTCTGTGGCAAAAAGTGGGCTCAACATTTGTGCCACATTTCAGTTCCATGTTCTCTGTACTCCCTGTGGCATCTCCCAGTCGTGAGCTTGCAACGCTTGGAGCCGAGCTTAAAGCTTGAGTTGTGGACGTGGGACGTGGGAGTTGCTTGCTTGAACCGAAATCTCAAGATGCGGTTCGTCAGCGTCTCGGTATGCCTCGAGTGGGTGGTGGTGGCAAATCATGATGATCATGATCAGATGAGATATTCATAAATAAATAAATTAGCTAAATAAGGAAACCAGTTTGCAGTGAAAGATTTGATGGGCATGACTTTTGGGAATGTAATAAAGAGTATTTGCCGCGGCTTCTCATCAGGAAGAGAGCCTCAATTGTTGTATTACTCATGACTCAGAGCACGTCCTCTGACGTACAGCAGCAGCCTCCTATCCAGCCTGTTCTATCCCCATAAGGGCCTCACATTTATGACTGTTCGAAAAACCACTTCATATGCATAACAGAATATTTGGACTGGACTTGTGAGAGAGAGGGTGCGGCTGGGCAGGGAAACCTTTCAACTCAACTCGAATTATGCACAATAATCTTACATAAATTTGGGTCTTATCTGTGCGTAGAGTGTGGAGTAGACCCCAAAAGGAGACCAGAAAAGTGTGTGTGGAATGGAGCCGAGCGCGGCATAAATTAACTCTGGCACATGTGAAAATCGAAACGGGTTTGTTGTCGCTTCAAGTGAACACAAAACACAATTACATTACCCGACAACAACAATAAAAAACTTGTTCTATATAACATATGGCGTCTGGTTTATCTACGACTCTCTGAAAGATATGTATATCGATGGCGTTGTATGCTAACATATAATAATATAGATATTGACAGGCGTGTTATTAGATTAGCCCATCGATCCATAGATACTCGTATCTGTAGGATGACATCTTTATGGCTTAGAACATGGCTTCAGGGCTTATCTACTTGGTCAAGTGTGGTTAGATCATTATACATAGATGTTTGGCCTTCAGTTGGCTCTAATAATGGGCTTGGCCCTGACCTTTCCCAGACAGATTTTCATCGCAGCAATTAGTTCCAATTCATTGAATACTTTGGCAAAAAAAAAAAGTATAATTAGAAGACACCAGCCAAAAAAAAACAAACAGCTTACTCTCTCAAAAACACAACTGAGGGAAGCTGTAGATTACTGAAGAGAGAGATACAGATACAATATCTACAGAGGGTAATACTCACTCACACACACACAAAAGATCTTCAATTGCTTTTAATGCTGATGTTTTGAGTTCACTTTCATTTCGCAATTAAGAGAAAATTCTGAGCGGCGGCTCAGTCTCGTTCCAGCAGCGACCCCATCGGGTGGCTCAAGGCGAAGTTAAGCGGCTGAAACGAATAGTAAACGGTAATTAAATGGCTTATTAGGGAAATGTGTCCGAAAACAACAACAACAACCCAATTTAATCATCCTCGCCAGCCTGTCGCTGGAGGGGGTTGCGCTGAAGGAGAATTGCGTGAGCCGTGCCCCAAAACGCTGTAAACGCTCATGAAATCGGTATCTAAGTTTAGACGATTTCATCATATTCTGCTTTGCGTATTCGCTAGATACAGATACACGCTTCTGCAGCGGTTGTCTGACGCTACTCGTAGCCCGTTCGTTGTTGGCTTTTGCAAATTAGCTAATATGCGCTTAGCCCCATTGGTGAATGTTTATTTGGTATTTGGTATTTGGCTAAGCGCAGCGCAATCTATCTCTCTCCCTCTCTCTCTTTCTTTAAAACCCGATAGAAGAAAGGGTAGCTTCGGGCGTTGAGGCCTTGGATATGATATCATACCCTCCGTTAGGGTATACAAAATATGTATCTCTGCAGTGAGACAGCTCGATTAAAATTCATATCTCACGCTCTGACCTTTTACAGATCCATACGACAACGAACCCAACGAGGCAGCAGGAGGAGAAGGAGGAGGCAGCGTGGAGGCGGGCAGCAGCTGGAGTAGGAACTGCGACCCAACTCGACTCCAATTGCAAGTCGCGGCAATCGCAAGTCTCAAATTATCTGCCAGCCGCAGCATTTCCATAAGATTTTGGTGGAAACTGAAACTGGTGGCTGCGAACAAAGCGAATTTCAAATGTGAACCAATCACAAAAATACAGCAAAAAATAACCAAAAGTAGCGTGCAACAAAAAAGAAATATTGTGAAAAGAAAAAAAAACTAAAAGAAACAAAGCAAAATTATTTCCAAATTTTTTTTTATTTTTTGTTTGAAAGTGCAGTGAAAACGAAAGATGATTAATTGGCAATGAGGCAAAAATCGTTAATGAATATAAATTAAAACACCGAAAAAGATACGGCAAAAACGCGATAAAAAACGCTTGCATGTTGGCTGAAAGAGAGTTTGACGCGTTTTTAAACGCCGGCGACTAAAGACGCGCTTGCGTTTTTCTTACAACAAAATAAAACAAAAAAAAGCGGAAGAGAGTTAACAAAAAATTAAAAGCGAGTTCATTGCATAAATTGCGCTATTGTGTGTGTGTGTGTCTAGTCTATGTGAAAATGGCAGCTTCGGAGCAGAGCAGCAGGCGGCAGCTGGAGGCGATATTTGTCGCTACACCCCCCTCAACCCCCCTGATGCACCACAACTCGGTGACGCGGACAACAACACCTCGCGAACTCCCGACAATGTATCACTTTGATTTCGGTAAGCGATAAAAAAACCCCCAACCAAATGGCATGGGTACTCTTAAACTCATGAATACCCTGAATATAAGGAATATAATGGCACATTCGTTTAAAGTGTGAACGATCGAGAGAGAAAGAGTACTGTACCGTTTATTAACACACCTCTTGTACCCTTCAGTCTTAAGTGCTTGTCGAACTCAGCAATTTTCGAATTTCGAGTTCGAAATCAAAGCCATAGCGGCAAAATTCAAATTGAATCGACTTCCGCGCAGGCGCATAAGGCGCTGCCCCCTGCGGCAAGCTCTTCGCTGTTGAAGGAAGTGTTTCGGAAGCCACTTAAGGGGAAAATGAAGTGGGAGAAGCAAATATAATAATTAATGCAATACTTAAAACATTAATTTGTTTTATGGCACTGTATAAATGAATGGAAAATGAATAGGTAAATAGAATGGAAAATAGGAATTTACAATAAAAATTTAAATTTTATGGGTATTTTTTAGTTGAAAACCGCTTGAAAGTAGAGGATATGGGAAACATAAAAATGACAAATCAATGAGTTTCATACTCGTAATTATTTACGCTTTCCGCTATTTTCAAATATATTGTTAAAAAAAAACTTTCTATCGTTTAAAGTCTGCAGAATGACATCAGTTATTATTGCAAATTATTCGTTGATTGCAAAAAAAAAAAAACCAACAAAGACAAAAAAAATAAAATAAAAGCTCCAAACCAAATCAAACACAAAAACGTGGAAGGCATTTCAACATACTGAAAATGAATACAAATACTACAATTCAACAACAAAAAAATCCAAAAAAAGAAGCCAAGCAACCGACAGACAAGAGACACTGCTGGCTGGCTGGCTGACATATCTATGTCAATTTCCATTTGCAGTCAGCCGCGTCAACTAAATTAAATCAATTTTAATTAAATTAAAAAAGCCAAAAACAAGAATTTCAGCTTACGTTTTGGGCAAAATTAAAGCAATTCAAGAACAAAGACAAACTGCAATTGAGACCAAAAGTAATAAAACTGGGCTTGACTTGTAGTCAATATTCATATGGCAGATAAATTTATGTATTCGCAGCTTGACATAAATCGGGCGCTCCGTCTTGGCCATGACAGTCACGTCGGACCGGGAGATTTGCGTGCCAGTTTTTACAAGTTTCCGATAATGCTAATAAATAATATAATAAATACTCGTGCGGACAAAAACTACCCATTGTCACTCTCCAGCTGGGCTGGCTGACTGACTGATTTAGTTTGTAATGGCCCTTCTCTGCATATATGGCCTAAATGGTCACCAGTGGGGGGGGGTCATATGACCCACTTCCCTTGGCTTAATGTGCGATTTGCCCACACTTGAATTTCCTCTCCTTCTGGCATGGAATTTCCTTGACATTGAACCACATTTAGTGGCAAAGCAAAGCTCGAACACAATGCTTATTTTATAGAATGAATTCCAAAGCCAAATACCCAACCAGTTTGTGCAAAACGCAATTTATATATAGGGGTATTTCATTGTTTGGCTGGAAACCAGTTTTCAAAACATTTTCTGTGTGTTCCAGCAATCGCAAAATCGCAAAGTCACTCTTCTGCTTGGGATGAGTTCTTCGATCAGCAAATTTGTCATTGACGGATGGCCGTTTCCTAATTGTATTTTATTTTTGGATTCAATTGCGAATTTACGAGTAATGCGCGAATTTATTTGCCTCTAAGCGGCAACGGCTGAAAGCTAACCGCCGAGTGCAGAAATAAAGCTTTTGCTTAAGCTTTTAAGCTGCGCCACGCGGGCAGTGTTGCAGTGCTGCTGCAAGCTTGCTGCTATTTTTGAATGAAAAAAATACTACGTTTTATATTTTTGATTTTAAGCGATTTGTTAAAACAACGAAACTTATATTGCTGCACTGCTTATCTACAACAATCTTCAATGCAATATTTTCTTCTTTTGAAATATGTTTTAATTGATTTCCTATAAATGATCTAATTCAATTTCACTCAACATTCAATTTGTTGTGGGCCACTCACAAATCGATTCGCTAATCGTTTGGCTTCACCTCTGACCCCAAATCGAGCCTCGAACCTACTCCGAATCCGATTGGAAATTACCTACCTCAATTAACGACACCATTCCCCTCGCACTTCCCCTCCGAATGCCAAATGCCAAATAAAAGCATGAGGAACGGAAGAAGGCCCCACGAATGGAAGCGGAGCCAGACACAAAAGTGTTTCACACTTTCTAAAAAGCAATCAACAGAAGAAACAGCAGTAACAGCACTAGGCACAGCAAACAACAAACAACAAACAAATCAACTTCAATTTGTTGCAACAACAACAACAGCAGCAACAACATCGATCTCTTAGAGTTCCCAAACAGAACCGAAGACAGAACAGACTAACAACAAAAAACGAAAACAGAAAACAGAAAATTGTGCAATCTGCAAAATGCGTTCGAAGGAAACAAACAACAAAATCAACAAAATACAGAATTTGTTACAGGGGAGCGCCAATGAACTGAAATGATTTCATTACAGCAGAGCAAAGCAGAGCAGAGCAGGGGAGCGATGGTTGGGAGTGGGGAGTGAAGTGGAGACGACTGATGACGACTGGAAGAAATAGAACTTAATTAGTGGAAAATACGGCGCACCGATGTTGTTGATATGTGAAGAGTGAGTGAGAGGGATGGGGAGAAGCTATAGGAGCTATAGAGAGGGGCCATCTAAATGTCAACCAGAGTGCCATTCGGAAGTCCGATTCGATTCTGATACACTAGCGGAATATATTTAGAAGATTCCATCATTAGAAAGGAAGTTCGCTCGAAGAGCTGAGAGAAGTGGGGACTCTTGGGGTTTATCAGTTGCAATGATTTATTGTTGATCTATAAATTTATCGGTAAATAGATAGTAGATCGGTAGATAAACCACAAGATTTAAGATATATTTCGCTAAAGAATGATAAAAAAAAAGAGAAACAAGAGTTTTGTTCCATTACAGGACTATCTGCCTGCCAGGCTGCTCTCCATTTGACACACTAATTTCTTTCAGTGCATACAAAATATTAAATTTTAAGTTCTTTTTTTCTTGTGTCATGTCGCCGCCTTGCCCCCAAAACGCCATCCATACAACACATCATCCAGATTCGAGAACTTTGACTATTTATACGCACGCGCCCCTTTTTTTTCTCCCGAGGGCTGTGCCGTGAAAATCGGTAGAGCGAAATAGATGCATCGCGCAACATATATGTACATACATACATACAGATGTATGTATGTATGTAAGTGCATATTTATGCATCTATGTATGTGCAACTGCAACATATCTTCTATTTTCGGCTGCCGCTCTCAGAGCGTGACAATTATAAGAGATTATCAGGATGTTGAGGGCAAGTCAGAGTCGAGACGCGTGGGCGACCACAAACGATGCCGCCCACAACCCCGGGGCGCCTCTCCCCACTGTCATGTACCTGGCCTCCCTGTCCCCTTCCCCCCACAGAGCAGAAGAAGTTGTTGGTTCGATAAAATAGATATAAATAACCGAGTATGTCCCGGCCCCAAGTTCATTACTCCCTCCCCCATGACTCTCGCTTTTGGCACGTGCAATATTGGTTGTTTTGCTTTGTGGATTCCCCTGCATTCAAGGCATCTTGCATAAGAGAGATCGATGGATGGATGGATGGCAGGGTGACGTCATCTGTAGTCGGAGTCTGAACGGATGCTGCTCGCTATTGTGATTTATAGCAACGACAAATGGGGATCGTATGGTCTGACCAGAAAAGATCGCTCCTCAAAAGTGCATTCGCATTTCAATTAAAGACAGAAGCACAGCCACACAGCAAGAGACGAAAAAGAGCAGACGAAAGATACTCAGAAAAGAAGAGAAGAATAAACAGGGGAAAACCGAATATGGAATACACTGCACAATAAAGAAAGACATCAAGAAAGACTGATCAAATTTTAGTGTGGTTTTACATGGGTTCAACGAGGTATCCACCAATTAAAAATTACTACAATTTCTATATCTACCTACCTAATGGACTCTTTAAAAGAGTTCTATCCTCATCAATTCGGCCAAATGTGTTGCCTCCAACTCCCCTCCCAGCTGTTTATTTATGTGAACCGCCTGCAACACCAAATGTTGCTGAGGTCGCCAAATGTTGCTGCTGCAACTCCGATGGCGGCTACCTTTTTTGGCGCACTTATGCAACAGGCAAGTAAGTTGATGTTTCTTTGGAGTGCCATAAGTGGACATAATTACATATTATTGTACATATGTGTGGGCTACACCCAGTACCCAGTACCAGTCGTGGACCCGATTCCCACTGGCCAGGAAACGATCCACTTTGATGTCGAGTCTTTAGGCTGATTGACTGATGGCCCGAAAGGAAGTCGCGCCAAAGACTACTTCAATTTAGAAATTCGAATATATTCAAATGGGGGGAATTGGCAGTCATTCTGCCCGACTTCAGAGTGGAATGAATGACGGCCTAAGCAGCCAAGGGTTCAGCAACATTTGACGGCGGAACGGGGCGGGCGGTGTCGACTGCGGCGGCGGCTTTAAATAAATCAGCCGTAAAGACAAGACAAACAAGAAAGGAAGTCTTAAGACGAATACCGAAGCTGTTGATACTCTTACAGCATTAAACTCCCAATGGCAAATATGCGATATATGTAGTTGTACCTGTCTTTGTGGCACCGATTGTGGCATTAGAAAACAAGGGGAAAGGTTTTAGTGGGCTATATTGATATAATTGATCAAGATATACCATAATTTATGATACCATCTCTTTGTGGCCAATGTCTGCTCAAAGTCACAATACCCTCTCCAAGCGAAGACCCAGAGTAGGGGGAAACAGACAACCCAGAGCAGAAAAGGAGGGAATAAGTTGGAAAAGAATGGTGGCCTTTGTTGCTGGTGGCAGCTACACCCACACCCACCCCACCCACACCGTAGCCAAAGCCAAAACTGGAGTGCAACTATTTTTAATTCCATGCAAAATGTGCACGAGCAACATGTTGCGGCCACATCGCACAGTGGAAAAAACCGCTGCCATAGCAAACTGGTTCCAGTTTCAGGGGACCACCATATCATATAGCTGCCACTGTGAATAGGTATAAATAGAAGTATCGTCGACAGTGTTATTTTTTCAGGCTGAAAAGTCCGAGGGCCCCACTGTGCGGGCCTCTTGTTGCTGGCGAGAGCTTAATGTTGCTGGCGGCGTAGCCGCGATGTTGCTGCCGTTCAAAATTGAACCAGACGCCGGCGCAAGAAGAAGTCCAATCAGAAAGAGCGAAACGGTGCGGAGCGCGGAAAATGTGAAATGCGTTTAAAAATAACGAAATATCGGGAAAGTGAATAATCATCCGAGAGGCGCGTACTCCGAATTTTGTGCAAGATGAGCAAGAAAATGTGGAACAAGATCTTCAAATCAAAGTCGCAGAAGCCTCAGCCACTGGCCAAAATCAATAAGCGGCACAGTAGGGGCATCTACGAGGAGTACCAGCAACTCAACGATTTGCTGGGCAGCGAAAAAACTCAGCTGAATTTCTGCAATCAAAGGGAAAACCAAAACGAAAATGGAAATGGAAATGGCTGTGGAAATGGCAGCATTAACGTATTTGAACAGCAGCCGCTGCAGAGTTCTTTCAACTCGTTGCAGCTTATTGAGGCGCAACAATCACTGCCGCAACAGCAGCAGCAGCAGCATCACCAGCAGCCACAGCAACAGCTGTCCACATTTTCGCGCGTTCGTAATACGTTTTCCCTCAAACGCAACAGCAACGGCAAGAAAAATCTGCCCATTGCCAAGTCAAGTGAGTCGGACACGCCTCCAGGTGTGGGAGCAGCAACGCCCACTGAACCTGCAACAACGACAACAACAGCAGTAGCAGTAGAAGCAGCAGCAACATTAACTAACAGTAACAATCAACTGCAACGCATTCTGATTGTTGTCAATAAGATCGATGTGTTTTCCACTAACCAACCAACTAACAATCATTTGCATGCCAAACCATCAGAAACAGCAACAGCCCCAGCAATTAAGCCAAGTAATTTTCAATGCAAATTAACAACTAATACATTCATAACTGCTAAATGAAGCGTTTTACCGTTTCTACAAAATTGACCAAGTGAAAGCGCTAAATGGGGGCGAAAATGTAAACAGATGAAGCAGCTGCTTAATCTGTTTCGAAGAATCCAATGCCAAGTTGACCTTTTCATTTGACTCCTCCTCCTCCTCCGAGTACTCGTATTCGTATTCTTATCAATTCTGAATGATGTCACCTCCCGTTTGACCAAATACTCGTAATGAAAGCGAAATTGAAAATCTGAAAAATGATTTACTGAGAACTAAGAGAGGACGGTACAGGTGCCCCCTGTTGGCAGCTTTGGTTCCCACTGGTTTGATTCATGGGAAGCATCCCCAAGTGTCAAAAAGTTGGAAGTTCAAAGTGTGGCCAAGAACTGGAATGGGTAACACCGTTTGTATTATGCTTTACCACATTGCACATCAGAAAACAACACATTTATGGGCCCACTGAAGTCTTAAGTGGCTTATAGAGCTTGCCCAACAGCGGACCGACAACAGCAGCAACGAAAAGACCCATTCAGACTATGGAAAATGCTTGGGTTGGGACCGACTAGACACGGACTGGGCATGGGGCTGGGGCATCGTTTGATTGTGAAAGAAGGGAACATACTCGTACATATGACTAAATGTGTGTACAGTCTATTGAAAATTGCATTCATCACTCAGTTGTAGGGCTTTCAACTTTTGATCTAGTAAACTCTTGACCATCTGAATATCACTTGGCCCATCCATTCTCTCCATGGAGCCAGATCTGCTCAGGCTCCCATTGGACAGGGATGCTGTTATTATTATAGATCTCAAGTGGAAAGAGTGGCAAATGCATATGCATATGCACATAATGCAGCAGTGGTTTTGATTCTGTTGCATTCTGCGAGCGTCATTAGCACCGACACGGGCCAGAGCGGCTGTGTGCAACGGCTCTTTTCTGGTGCCCATCCACTCACCCACTTCTCATTGAGTTGTTGGTTTGGGAAAAGAATGCGTAACATAAAACTATGCATTGATTTGAATTGAAATGAGAGAAGCGAAGCTGTCGCTGGCGAAGGGGGAGGCGAGAGGACTCTCAAGATGTTGCGGAAATTTCTGCTCCTCTTGTCTCATGCGTGCCGTTGATTGATGTAATCTTTGCTGTCGGGTCGGTCGTGGGTGCTCCGCTGGCCTCGCATTGTAATTGGATTGCCGCTGTCTGCCAGTAGCTGCCATCATTGATGGTCTTTTTTGCTTACCCCATAATATGATGTTGGCATACTGCTTCTAATTATTATTCTTCAATGCCCACACACAACACACAAAAGCACAGCCCGAGAAAGATTTGATTTCACAATAACAACTAATTTATGGTGTAAATAAGCGGGAAAGACTTCCAGGCGCTTCCCAACACTCCTTACTTATCGATCACTCATAACTCCAGGACATGAAAATCGGTATCGAAACATTGGCTTACAACCGCGAAAACAAAAATGATAGCAAAATGAGCAAAAGAACAGAGTGCGCATTCGTGGGAGAGCACATCGAAGCCACCTGCCATTCGATGGATGCTCGCAGTTGGCTTCATTGAGCCCCGATCCACGCCCACAGCTCCGCAGACGGAATGTAATTAAATAGGCGCACTCTTTGGCCGGGACAAGCTGCCAAAAATGGCCTCAGCAACTTCTCATCAGCCGATAAATAACAATTTGTAGGCTGATCACACGCCAAAAGCGAACCAAATAATAACTATAAATTATTTAGGCGATTTCTATTGTCTTCCCATTGGAAAGACGGACAGACAGACAGACAGACAGACAACTCTGACAAATGGCTCGGGAAAGACAATTTGTCGCCGAAAAAAAAGAAAAAAACAATCCACCATGACGCTGACTGAGAGTGATTTTCACCCACTTGGCGGCGAGCCATTTGCACTGGGAAAGTTACTTGGCATTTCCCTAGTGAACTTTCTTTCCCTCCTTTGGGCCCGGGCCCGAGCCCGGATACCTTCTAATCGGGCGGTTCAAACAGTTCACAGTCGTAGGAAACTGTTTCAAGTGAAGCAACTTTGAGTCAGTTGCTGAAATATTAGTAACTTTTATTTTGTAGGCAATACAGCATCAACAAAACATTGTAAAAGTGCTAGCAGATACATAACCTAATTTCGATACTAATTCGCAGCTACATTCAACACGGAGACCGAACAGGAAGCGACCGAATGCGGGCAGGCGGAGGAGGAGCCCTCTGTGCCGCCGCCGCCTCCGCTCACTAGAGGTTTGCCGCTGCCCGTGCCTGAGATAGTGGCCATCAATCCCAGCGATCTGACGCCCTGTCCGTGCTGCAGCCGCACCTTCAACTTGAATGCCCTGCGGAAGCACGTCGTAATCTGCGAGAAGGCCTCAAAGAAGCGCAATACCTTTGATTCCTCGCGCCAGCGCCGCGAGGGCACAGCGCTTTCCACGTATGTCCTTCCTAAAAACTTTGGACTGCCCAATGCTGAGAAGGTGTCTGGAGTTCTTACCACTTCTGCTGGGGCCGTAGGCACGGGATCTACAAATGCAACAGACGTAAGTCCATCTGTCAATCAATCGAGCAATCGCTTAACTCTCCCTTTCTCTTCTCTGGCTTTCTCTTCTGGATCCTGTTGCATCTCCAGAGTGTGGCCTCTCCTCTGCCCATCCGTCGCAACTCCCAAACCGAGCTGGTACGCTCTACGGCCCGAGCTTCCATGCGTAGAGCAGGGAGTACAGCAACAGGAGCTGCTGCTACATCGCCCGCAGGCGAACCAAAACCTGTACCAGCCCGCGATCGCTCGCTGGCTAAGCGCATCAAGGGTGTGGCCTCCGAGCATTGTCCCCACTGTGAGCGCAACTTCAACGTAAAGGCGTTCGACCGGCACGTGGAGTGGTGCAAGGAGAAGGCCATCCAGGCCAACATGAAGCTGACCAACCTCCAGGAGACGTCGAAAGCAAAGGAACGGCTCGACGCCAGGAAGTATTACAAGCCGCCCAATCTCAAGTAAGCCTCGACATTTTTGACACCAGTCACACACTTGTCACACACCCAGACACTACACATTTATTATTCCAATTATTTTTTCTTTTTACCGTTACCATTTCCACACGCAATGAATAATTTTAGGACCAAACGCTCTATCAACCGGAACAAGTACTCCGGCACCCATGAGGATCTGCTGGAAGCCGGCGACATGACGGCCCCCAAGCAGAGCTTGGTGTCGCTCCCCTCCATGACCTCGTCCGTGCACAGTGATAAGTGAGTACCAAGGGATAGATATACGTAGATATCGTAGACAGAGATACTTAGATACATTTAACCCAATCGCTCTTCTGGCGTTGCTTTGGTTGTCGTTGACTAATCCCCCGTATCCCCACCAGTATCCGTAATTGTAAACGTATCCTTGTGGTAGACAGACACTTCGTATTGCGCCTGGCGCCTCATCGTAGCTAGAGCATATACATATATCCATCAGCGATCTCCACTCATCCTCATCCCACTCAGCCCTCCTCAAAAAAAGAAGCCGTCACGCCCCCAGTCAAGGAACGTGACGCCCCCAGCCCGTAAAAAGGCTGAGGGAGCCAACACAAGGGTCACGCAGAACACGGTCAACTTGCACATGACCCACGACGAGGATCCACCAGCTCCAACTCCGACAAGGGAGCGCGTTCTACGCTCAAAGCGCAAGCCTATCGACTCTTGTGACCGCATCACCGAAACCATGGATCGCTTGCGAAGCAAAAACAACGGCGAAACCCTCCAGCTGGACTGTGTCGAGGCAGCACCGCTGAAGCCGGCCGCCAAGCAGCGCAAAGGGATGACCAATCGGGAAAGAGCCGATGCTGCCGAGAAGGAAATGTCGTTGACGGCACTTAGGTTCGAGGATCTCAATGGTTTCGTCAAGCGAAAAGGTATGGGTTAGGTTTCTATAGCCAGATGTAGGTTTTTACCATCCATATATGGGATGCCACTGGGTTCCATTGACCGTAGCGTGCAGTTGCCCAATTAACTTGGCATAGGAGTACTCAGTAGTCAGATGTAAGAAGCCGGAACCTGTTCATGGTTCGTAATTAATGCGCGCCGCCGCCCCAAAAGCATTCCAAAAAGATCAGCGATGCATTAAGCTCTATAAGTGGCTGTCCAGGTGCAGCGATTGCATCCAATAGCGTCTCGAGATAGGAATAGAACAAAATAAAAAATTAAGTAGTCTTGTAGAGGTTCCTATAGGAACATGGAAGTCCATGGTATCATGGTATTTAGATTTTCAGAAAGATACTTTGTGAAAATAGAACCCATTTATACCAGGTTCTTTTATCGAACTGTAAGCTAATCGAAGAAACCTCATATTCACCCACACGCTGCTCATGTCAGGCGCTACGACCTTCGCAAAACCAACAAAACTGGATGAACCACCGGAGAATGTGGTGGAGAATGTGGTGGTGAAAGCGAAGGGGCGTTCCTCCACATCGCTAGTGCGGCAGGCGCGTCGTCGCATCCGCACACGTGAGCATCCCAGCTTGGAGCTGCGCAACTTGGAACAGGAACTGACCCCGTCCCCGTTGCCGTCACCACCATCACGAAATAAGGTAGCGAACTCCATGCAGATATCGACCGAAAATTATATGGAAGAGCGCTCCATGCAGATATCGACCGATATGGATGATATGGACGACTGCCTTGAGCCTCTGTCACGGCGAGAGAGTGTTTGCTATTCTGATTACGAGGACGATTCGCCGCGAGCCGAGATTCAAATCAAACTGGAAACCGTGACCACGCGAACTTTGTGCCGGCCCAAGATGTGGACTGGCCAGGCCACCACGGAGATGAGCAGCTCAATACCCATGCGGGCGCTGCCCATGCCCCAACTGCAGCAAAGCCTGGAGGCCCTCGGCCACAGCATGAGCCAGACCCAGACCAAGCTGCCCCGACTGCAGCTCGGCAACGATCGGATGCAGTTTGAACGCGATCTCCTTAATAGGGACAGGGACAACGAATCCAGCGAGCTGGAATGGAGCGAGGAAAATACGATGAGGGGCACCGCAAAGATCCTCGAACGCACGTCCAGTCCGATAAGTGAAAAGATTCCGCTTGGCGAGGACAGCGACGTAGAATCTATGATTGAGCAGCGGCCAGTCACGAAGCTGCCTCCTGTGGCTAAACAGGACGGCAACAGGACCAGTCGCCGCCTGGTGATGCTCGAGCAGGACGAGGATGGCAAAATGTACATCAAGGATCCACCTGACGAGCACGAGAGCCACACGCGTCCCAGTTACCGCCGCGGAAGCACCTTCAATAGGTTTGTAGCCTAACTAATGTGATTCATCCTCCTCTTCCTCCTCATGCCATCTCACCCAGACGACAGCCAGGCTATGCACAGACGGGCGGGTTACCATTTGAACTTTGCCACAGAATCTTTCTACCATTTTGCGCTCTTTCTCTCACTTTCCAATTTCCTGCATAGCGGCCTTAGTGGAGTCAGCGTCAGCAGCGACAAGTACGATCCCTTCCTCTCGGCCAAGCGTCAGCTGGAGGAGCTTTGCTCCCCCGGAACGCCGCCGGAGGAGATGGAGGTTTCGGTTACCCCAACAGCCACACTTACAGCCACACCAAGCGTCTCCATGACCACCTCGTTGACCATGCCGAACAGCAAGGCAACGCCTACACCGACTACACCGAAACCCACACCTGCCTCCAACTTCCGGCGCACTTCCTCCCTGCGAGGACCCCGACGGACACCGCTGCTGCCTAGTCGTCCGCTGTTTGCGACCAACTATCGCCCCACCATCCAGCGAGGCCTCTCCGACGAGGGCCCCATCTCCACGAACTTCCTCAAGCCGGAAGAGTACGACGAGATGCCGGTGCGCGCCGCTTGCGTCAACGACTTCCACAGTCCACGTGTCGTCCGCCGGGATACGAGTTCGTCCAACCGCAAGCAGTTGATGAAGCTACCGCTGGGCGTTGGCGCTGCCAGCGAGACCACAGCTCAGGCACAGCCCGGGCGCAACGTGGCCAAGACGGACTCCCTGGCGGTGTTCCTTAAATACGAGCACGAGTTGGAGCAGCTGAATGCCAAGGCAGCGGAGGTGGCAGCCGCCAGTCAGCTAACCAGCAAGGAGCTCAAGGATAAGAGCAACAACCTGAGCAAGCAGAACTCGGCCAAGTGTCTAAACATTTCCAGCAATCCCGGCCAGCTGCCGCCCCTGACCCCGAACACAGTGACACCATCATCAGCACCATCCACAGCCCCGCCCCCAGTTGCTGTTTCGGCCAAGGAGAACAACGAGAAGCGGGTGCACAACAACTACCAGCCCATTGCCACCCCCTTGCGGCTGGAGCCAATCAGCAGACCAGCGACGGCGATGCCATCAGTCCATCAGCCAGTCAGCGGTGGGGTGACCAGCCTCACCCCCACCCCCATCAAGCTGGAGAGCATCTTCGGCTTCGGACGTCCGGGAGCAGCAGGCGGCGGAGAATTCATTGACCCAAAGTTGATAAATGCATGCGATAACCTGCACGTGTCCAGCGGAGGAGCATCAGATGCCAGCTCCACACCACAGCAGCTGTCGCAGAGCCGAAGTCGGAGCAGCTCTCAGTCGACCATCACCTACGAGCGGCGTCAGTCGGGCGAGGCCAGGAATCTGCTGAAGCGCAAGATGCGCTTGGGACGCAATCAGTTTCTGTACGATGCCTCGCCGGAAGACGCGGATGCCTCGTCGGGGTGCTCCGCCGACGATGAGGCCAATCGGTCCTCGATGGAGTACGACGAGCAGTGCTGGCAGCAGCAGCAGAAGCAACTGCTGGCCAATCCCCTGCCCCTGGTCATGCCGATGGGCAACATGCCCACCTTCGACGACTTTGACTTCGAGGAGTTTCTCTCCTCATTCGAGAACGAGAATGACGACGAGCAGTTCCCGCTGTTCAAAGATTGTCGCGAGTTCCTTCTGAATCGCACGACGAGCAGGCAACGTTCGTTACAGAAAGCGACTTCGACCCCACAACAGACCACAACAGCCACACTGAGACCGGCCACCACCAGTAGCATCCTCCAGCCCAAGTCACAGCCCACTAAAGACAGTCACGCCCACAGATCCAACTCGAATATTTTGAACAGTAAGGGAGCCGAGAAGATGCAGATGCAGCGCCAGCAATCGAATATTTCCAGTGCTAGCAGCCACGACGAAAAGATGCAGCAGATGCCAGTGCAAAAGGTTGGGAATAGGGCAAGCGAGGATCAGCAGAAGCGGGAGATCTTCATCAGCATCGAGACGGAGACAAATGCCCATGGCCGTTCTCCCATCTCACCCGACTCCTTGCGCCACATGGTGGGCAATTCCCAGACGCCCATCGACGTGCTGCACATAGAGAATGGCAACGAGCCGGAGCATGCCCGGTTCAGAAAGATCAGCGACACAGAGGACGGCTATGTCGACGCCCAGGAAGGGCCTGATGATCGGGCCAGCCAGTTGACTGGCAATGCCAACAGACTGGCCCTATTATCCAGCGACCCCGTCCAGGTGAATAACGCTAAAAATCTGATCCAGCAAATGCAGAGTGACTTCCGGCAACTGAGCGAGGATGCCGGCGCCGCGATCCGCACCATTTTCATCAGAAGACCCGAAGAGCAGCCTAGGGAATTGGATACGGAGCCAGAGCAACAGCTTCAACAGCAGCAGGTTAAGGCCAGCTCCCCCTTGACACCCTCTGCATCGGCGGATTCGGACGAGCTGAGCAGCCTCGATGGGTATCCGATGTCTTCGTCCCACTCGTCACGTCGCGGCGCGAGCTCCAAACTAAGCTCCGATTCTGCCTATGGCAGGTGAGTACTCTGCGGTGATGCGGAGATCGTTTTTATTAAATAATTTGTCTGCCATTTTCATTGCAGCACCAACTCCCCCTACAGCTTGTCGCGGCAACGGTCCGGCGATCTACAACCGGGTACACCACGCAACCAGAGTCTGCTGCGTCCCCACACGGCCAGTGCCAAGCTGCCTAGCGCCATGTCAGATGTCTCGACCCAGGCGCACACTGCCTATGGCACTCTCAAGGCACGTCAGAGGCTCTATGGCGGCGGCGGAAGTAGCGCTGCTAATAGCAATAACGACGGAGCCGAGTCGTCCAGCGGATCGGAGCACTCCCTGATAATGGCCACGCAGCAGCAGCAGGAACAAAAGCAACACAATAGACCAGACAGCAACTATAACTACCAGCACCAGCAGGGGCAGTCCCAACCAGCATATAACAATAACAACAACAACAATAACAACAATGGGCAGACGCCGATGACTCCAACAACATCGCAGCATTCCCTGATGAGCAGCAACTCCGCGTCCAGCTTAAGTTCGAGTACGAAGATGTCCAAGTTCTGCCACGAGTGTGGCGGCAAGTTCATCATCGAGCACGCCAAGTTCTGCATGGAGTGCGGCGTGCGGCGGATGATACTCTAAACTCGAGTCCTAACACCACGTAGACATTGTTGTACCCCAACACCAACTCACAAAATCACACCGCAAACACATTCACCCTGATGACAGCTGGTGACGAGGAGTGCCTTCTGTTGGGATGCCTCCTGGGGTCGGGTTCGTTTTTAAGTGTATACCAAATGTAGTTTATTACACGCAAGCGCAGCAGCTTAGCAGAGCGTTGATATGTCCTACACACAGAATAATAATAATACTTAATATATATATTTTATTATAAACCAAAAAGTCGAACACAAATTTTTATATCAAACAAACAGAAAAGTTCATTGAGGTTTCTCCAATTAACTTTGCATTTCTCGTTAGGTGCACATTTCTCTGATTCAAAAAAACAAAAAAAAAACTTAAACTTATTAATCACTTTAACAAAGTAAAGTTGTTGATTAACAAAGACTGAACGAATTTAAACGATAGGCGTTGGACACAAAAACAAAATTGAATGAACGACAGGCGGATCGGCAAGATCGTAACTATTTTTAAACATTTTTCGAAACCTAACGCAGCAACTCCATTGTATTGTATTCTTTATAATCAGACTACTAATTATATAGAGACACTGCTTAAAAATATATGCTCTAAATGATAATGCTTACACAATTGTATCTGACTGTCAATTCGGTCGAGTATACCACTCGTAAGAGGTTTTAAAACGACATCCATTCATTGGAACTACTCATCGGGTCCGAGAAATTTCTTAATTCTTGTACATATCAAATAATACATGTTCTTTTCCTTTCGTTTACAGTGAAATAAATCGAGCACTTTTATTACGGTCACAGACCGCAAGAGCAACAGCAAGAGGCGACCACTGTTACAGTTAGACAAGTAATACAAATAAAATGAGAATATTCAACTATATGATTACAAAAAAATTCGAACTTTAGGAATGTTCTGGGCAGAATCTAGGCATTGATCTTTTTTATATAAGGGTTTTGTAGTCGTTAATCCTAACTTATATCTTTAAAAGACTATGTTTGATTCAGGTCAGGGAAGCGCGCAGCTCTAAGACAGTTTTAAATCATTCATCATGGTACTGATGGTGGAGTTGGAATTTTTATCTATAAAATGGATGGTAGAGAGGGATAAATCCAAGAGAATGCAGTTTAAGCACTTACCTATTTTAGGAATCACTTCATTGGCTTTAATCAATGCCCTTTTCGGATTGGCAGTGTTCTCATTTATATCATCTTTCAAATCCCTGATTGCTTCACGTTTTAACACGGAACGCAATGAATCTCTCTTTTTGAAGAGATACGTGTGATGTTGGATGCACTCATCAATGATAAACTTGAAATCGGGATGATGGCGCAGAGTTACGGGATTACCAATCAGTATGAGCAGCGCCTTTGGCCGCGAAATGAGCACATTGATGCGGCGCGGATTACGCATGAACCCCATGTAGCTGAACGAACGCACCAGAGTGGCAATGATGATGAGCTTCTCTCTGCCCTGATAGGTCTCTACGCTGCCAACTTCCACATTGCCGAGGCCCTGCTTCTCAAGCTCCCGACTTATTACATTTCCCTGAGACGTGTATGGGGCCACCACACCTATGTCCTCCTGCTGCACATTTATATTTGGGCCGAGGCCATTTTTAATCAAACGCCTGACGTACCAGCAGAGAACCTTTGCCTCCAGCATATTGAAGGAGCTGGTGGTGTGATCCTCCTTTTCGGTGACTCCATGTGTGGCTTGGAAAATGATGGGGAACTGGCCATTGGGCAGCACATCCCATGTGGCTGCAAGGTTGACCTGCTCGTCCGGAGCCATTGCGATTAACTCTCCGTCATAGTAGAGCTCGTTAAAGAGACGCACGATCTCTGGATGCGATCGATAGTTGCGTCGCAGACGCGTCTGAAGGGTGCGATCGTAATTCCCGTTCTCGTCCGGCTTGTAGCAATCCGCGGCGAGTAGGCGCTCCATGAGAGATTGATTCAAGCCAAGAGACGCAGCCCGGCTGCTTTTGATCACTGCTCCCAGCTGCTTGTGATCTCCGCACAGAATCACATGACAATCGGTGTTCTGTTTAACACCCACAATGCCCATAATAGTCTCCGGTTCGGTGGAGGCACCTGCCTCATCGATGAATATGTGGGTGAAAAAGTCACCAAAGCCAGCGCTAGCCAGGCGGGCGACAGTAACCAATGTAGCCACGGTGATGGTATACTCAACCACATGACTCACACGTAGATGCTTGTACAAATGGTCCGAGCAATTGGAGTTTTCAAGAAGCAATGGCGGCACCGATTTCAGTCCCTTCTTGAATATGCTGCGTGAATAGATTCGGATCAGCGGTTTATCATTCACGAGGTGATAGTGCTGAATTAGCCGAAGGTTTCTCTCGATATGCTCGCACAGTTTCATGGCAATCGTGTCGCAGGCCGAGTTCGAACCGGCTGTTACAAGGATGCGGCTTCGCGGTCGTCGAAGGCGCAACTGTAGAATGGCCTCCACAATGGTAGTGGTCTTGCCAGTGCCTGGAATTGAACAAATGTGTGTTTTGTCTGTGGCTGGTATACCTGGTGCTTACCTGGTGGTCCGAACACTATAAATGGGGCTTTGGGACTGGGTCCAGCCACAATCCTCTGCACCGTCTCCAGCTGTTCTTCATTGTCGCCTATGGTCTCGTTCAGCAGGCAAATCTGTGCTGGAGGAGCCGGCGGAGACGGCGGTTGTATCTGCATCCAAGAGGGAAGATTGCAGTCATGCAGTGCAATTTTCGAGGTTTCTATCATTGTGTTTAGCCAATTTGGAAAGGGAAACAGGTAACGACGGAGGTCTGGCATCTCCCGGAGCATACTCAGAGCACGGTACATGAAGCGAAAAGGAATACGCGTGGAGCGAAATATTACAAGAAAGCGCTGAGACTCCAACACTTTGTTCCCTGGAAATGATCCCCGAGTGAACTTGAAGTTTACACTGGTGGGGCAGACCTGCTCTACACTGGCTACATGGCGGCGCATCGGATCCTTCAGAGGCAAATCCTCATGCGGGTGAGGAATCAGGGCCGATATGAGCTCCTTTGGCAGCGGCGAGGCCGTTAAACTACACTTGGGTATCAAGACAACCTCATCGATTCCCGGGGACACCACATCCTCGGCATTAACAGAAGCTCTAACAGTTAGAGCGACACGATATGCATTTCTATGTATTTTATGAACCGCCACATCCGGTTCTATGAGCTGCGAGTACAGCTTCATTGTGGTCACATCCTCGATGGTAAGCAGAGTAAGCATCACCGAGGATGCATTGTAAAACTCCAACTTTTCGGTGCTCAAATAATGCTTAAAGATGACGTCCTTGTCGGTCAAATCTTCGTCTGTAAAATTGTTTTTCAGAGCCTGAAGCATTTTCGAACTGGGCTCGTAATCCGGCAAATCGCCCATAAAGCCCGATTTCCTGCATAAATGGAATGGAAGTCACTAAAATGCACTTTCACTTACTCTTCACCTACCCGTCCTTCTTGGCCTGATGTATTTGCGCAGCATTTGTGCCATTTACTTGTTCTGATCTCGCCAGCTTAAATTGTACCGCTTGTTTTAACCAAAAATCCACTTCGGTGGCTATCTCCGACAGCTGCCGATCTAACTGTAAATTGTATTGCATTACTTCGGAGTTTCCACTAGTTGCTGCATGTTCACTTACAAGTTGAAAATTCATTTCGCTTGCGTGCATCCGCGTTGATTCAATAAAAAACATACATATATAAACAGGCACAAATGAATTATGGTGTAGCAGAACGGCGCGATAAACATTGAAGAAAAAGAAGTTCCGTTAATGCTAAGCGTCCTCTTAGCTCTGTCTGGCAACTCTGTTTCGGTATTTCAAACTTTGCGGTATATGGGCGTATTCCGCGGTTGCTGCACACAATCGTTATCGTTTAAAAAAATACATTTTGAGCATAACGCTTAAATAATTTGTGTAAACGGGAGCCCCTTAAAATGAAAAGTAAACATTTTGGTTGAAAAAGTAAAACGCATAAGTAAGTGAGAGCCGGAGTCTGCCTGAAATTATTATTTTCCACGGTTTAACTCAAGCTTCTTAACTGTTTAATTTGAGGGGTGTTAAGTGGGTTAAGTTAGTTTGTTTACACCAGTGGCCAACCATCACTATCAGCTGACAGCTGATTAAAAAAAAAAAAACAAAAAGTAAACAACAATGGACCAAGCCGACGATTCCGACGTTCTAATTGAGGAAATTGAGAGCAACGATGTGCCTGACGATGAGTTGGAGCAGTTCCAGGAGACGCAGCCTCTCAGGGTTGTGGACATCATAGACATGGCTGGAGGGGAGGCCGAAGACAGTGACCAGAACTACGATTACGAGGAGGAAGGAGCCCTAATCAAGCGCTATGTGCAGGGAGTACAGTGTCTGGAATTCCCAGATTTCTGCACAAAACTCGAGCCCAGCGACGAAGATGATGAAAATAATGAAGAGGAGGAAGCAGAGGAACAGCCCACAGTGTCGGCGAAAAGTAAGCCGCCGGTCGGACAGCAGCAGCAGGAAGGGGCCCGCTCCGGAGGCGGCGGAAATCTGGGGCGCAAGAGCCAGCTGAGCCCCGCTCTGCAAGGATTAATGGGCGAGGCAAACCTGAGCTTCGCGTACGGCCGATATGAGACAGCTGAAAGGATTTGCATGGAGATTATCCGCCAGAACCCGCTGGCCAGTGAGCCCTTCTACACGCTGGCCGAGATCTATGAAAATCGCGACGAGGTTAAGTTCCTGCACTTCTCCACTCTCGCGGCACACTTGAACCCTCAGGATCGCGACATGTGGATAAGAGTGTCTGACTTGCTGGTTCAGCAGGGCAACATGGCACGTGCCCGTCTTATTTACACAAAGGCCATCAAAGTACTGCCGAAAGGTTACTTGTTGAGGCTCCGAAAAGCGCAGCTGCTTGAGAAAATGGGCGAGACGAATGCGGCCATGTTCACATACCTCAAGATGCTGCCCCTGATGCCGCCAGAGGAGTGGAGCACGTGCCTCAGCACGGCGAAGAATGTGGCTCGCTTCTTTCATGTCCTCGAGAAGCATGCGATAGCTCTCGAGGCCATGGAGGGGGCGTACAGTGTGTGCGGAGCGCGCTTCAGCCTGGAGGACCTCAACATGTATCTCGAACTGTTGATCCTCAACAAGCGGTACTCCAAGGTGCTCAGCTGCCTTAGAGAGCGAACAAACTTTGAGCTAGAAGACGATCAGGAGGAGAGCCTGCAGATGATTTACTTTTGCGTTATACCCGACGATTACGCGCCCGAGCTGAGGGCCAAGCTATGTGTCAGTCTGATCCATCTGCGGGCCCACCATCTCTTGGGCTACCTCATCCAGAATGTACATGAGCACATCACGCTGACCGTGGGCCGCGTGGAACTGTACATGGACATCACGGAAGCCCTGATGCAGGAGCACAAGTATGCCGAGGCCATAGCCCTTATGAGCCCCATCACCGATGGCGATACCTTCGACTGTCCCGCCTTCGTCTGGCTGCGGCAGGCGGAGTGTCTTCGTCAGCTAAATCGCACCAATGAGGCCATCCAATGCTACCAGAGAGTGGTCCAGCTAGCCCCCGTTTGCTACGATGCCAAATTCACGCTGTCCGCACTACTGAAACAGCAGGGCCGACATGAGGAGGCCGTCGAGGCTCTAGAGCAATCTGGCGAGGTCGAAGGCCAGCCCCTGATTGCTCGTCTGCTCTACGAAAGATGCGTAATGTTGAAGCAGATAGGGCGCATCGAAGAGTTTCTGGATGTGGGATATGTTTTGCTCAGCAGACATTCCATCAAGCTGAAGAATCGAGAGGAAATGATAGCGGCGGCCAACGGAGGAAGTACCTACAACGCCGAGAGCCTAAAGGCCATCATGCAGATGCGAAGTCTGGCAGCTGGGGCGACGGGATCAACAGAGCCGGAGCTGCAGGTAAAAATGCATGCTCGTACGATTCTAAAAGCATTCCATTCATATGAATTCATTTTAGGATCCGGGCAAGAGTGCCGCGTCAGAGGCCTCCGATCTGACCATCAAAGATGAGTACGATCTGTTTCTGGACCTGATGCGCACGGCCCACACACATGGCATAAGCAGTGCCGCCGAGAAGCTCTGCTTTGCAATGGTCACCACAAAGAGGTTCACGTATTACCATTACGAGATTGAAAGGATTATGGTACTGGCCTGCTATTTCAATGACGACTGCGCCATTGCATTTTCGTATCTGCGGGAGCTCATCGCCAAGCAGCCGCACCAGATAAACCTGTGGAACCTGCTCTCCCTGCTCGTCCAGAAGGGGGAGGACATGCGGTATTTCCGATACATACGGCGTCTGCTGCAACGCCAGCCGCTTGTCGAACAGCAGATGCGTCTCTTCCTGGGCCACTACCATCTCAACTGCAGTTCATTCAAGTACGCCCTCAACGTTTACGTGCCCATGCTGCGCGAGAATCCCGATCCCCTGGTAGCCCTCTCCATAGCCGTCGTCTTCAATCAGTTGGCCCTGCAGAAGAAGGTGCTCCGGAAGTCGGCAGCTGTAGCCCAAGCGGTAGCCTTTGCGGAGCGCTACAAAGAACTCCGTTCTGTTGGCGATGATTTCTCCAAATGCGCTGCCCAGCAGGAAATCTTCTACAACATCGGACGCATCTACCATCAGGCCAATATACTCCACCTTGCAGTCGAGTACTACGAAAAGGCTTTGGCCGTGCAGCATCCGCTGATTGTCGAGCATGAGGCCACTCTGGGACTTCAGCACGAGACGGCCTTCAACCTGCATCTCATCTACCGCTCCAATGGCAATCCGTGGAAGGCCCGTCAGTATCTCATGCGTTACTGTGTGGTGTGATATGTTTTAGATCATCAAAGTAAATGTTGTATTTTTATTTGATACATTTATTATTATGTACTAAGAATCATATTCTCCATAGAGACGTACATTGAGTGATTGGTGAGGACTTTTTAGGTAGGCTAGCAGGCGGGCATAGTGCAGCGACGATGCTTGACCAAACGCTTGGGACAGGACTGGCCGCCATGCTTCGGCTCGCTTATGACAAAGCGATGGCCCTCGGAGAAGCCGACGCCGCAGCTGACGCTACAGGCTGACCAATTTGCCCACTCGGACATGATGCAGCCTTTGGGTAGATTGCCATCTTGGTCAGTCGTGCTCGAGGCGGAGCCTATCATGCTACAGGTGTGCAGACAGTCGTTCTCCGTAAGGAAGTTGTTCCTGTTTCCACGACAGCCGCCATAGCTGAACGCATCGCAGCGATTGGTGTGGGGATTGAAGGCGTAACGCTGGTAGCTGCCGCGGCAAGGTCCAGAGTCCGGCTGTTGGACGCAAATATCCTTAGCCAGCTCCATGTTGATGTGGCAGTCCTGCGGGTTAACACACTCCTTTTGCTGATGCAGCTCCATTCGCTGCGTGCAGTTCTCCTTCTCGGGTCCGTTCTCCAGCAACAGGAGACGGGTGCGGATGGTCACACCGCGACCACAGGTGGCTGAGCACGGGCTCCAATCACTCCACTGTGTGGTGGGACAAGTCGGATCGGGCAGCTCCACTTGCTCATACGTACAGTCTGGCTTCATGCACTTGTTCTTCTCCACGATGGTGATGTGCGGACAGCGCTTGCGACCCAGATGATTGACAAAGGTGCGAGTCCGCATGGTGATTCCGATTCCGC
Source organism: Drosophila athabasca (assembly GCA_008121215.1). NCBI lineage: Eukaryota > Metazoa > Arthropoda > Insecta > Diptera > Drosophilidae > Drosophila > Drosophila athabasca. The sequence goes on along the minus strand of VMQQ01000022.1, from coordinate 2,566,438 downwards.
AGCTGGCAGAACACTCTGACCATACGCTCCAGGGCGAGGTCTTGCAGAGGCCGGCTCCCTCGCCATTGTCGTTAACCAGTGACTGCGAGTTGGCCAGGTTCTCGCCCTCATCCTCGTCTCGGTCGCGGCTAGGGGATGAGCTGTCGGCGCACTCGGCCACCGCAGCCACACACATCTCCTTGGACACCAATTGGCGACTACACTTGGCCTGCTCCGCCTGCTGTGGATAGACATACTGCCTGTTGCGCATCCGGATGCCCTTGCCACAGCTCACAGAGCATGGACTCCACGTGGAATAGTCGCTAACACGGCACTCAGCTGTGGCGAAGAAGATGGAGTTCATATTAAAATGAAATAAAAAGTTTCTTGCATCTTACCGCGAGTGTCCTGCTCCTCGGCATCGTCCGAAACCTCCAGCTGGAGCGCTTGCAGGAACTCATCATCGCAGTTGCGCGAGACAATCTTCTCTCGGCGCAGATGCAACTTGGCCAGTGGCGTCATTTCGCGGCTCTGCGGATTGTAGAAGGGAGCACGGGGATCCTCTGGGTACATCGTCGTGATGCGGTACATCCGTTCTGGGGGCTGTGTTTCTGAGTTGGGCGACTACGGCAGAAACGACATTAGGCAATCGGCGGAGGCATCAGATCAATCTGTGACCTCACCATGTAAGAGATTCCACTGTCAGTGCCAGCATCCCAGGGATACAAATCGAAGTCCAGCGACTCCTTCCAGCTGCAGTCTTCAGTGCAAAGGTCGACGCCACTGATGCCCACGACCCAGTCGGGGGAGGGACCAAACATCGACACCATAGACACCTTGGGATGCTTCCGGTCCACGCGGAACTTGGAAGAGGTATTGTCGTTCACATTGGGGTACCAAAGGCCCGCGGCTTTGATCAATGTACGCAGCTTGGGCCCGTTGGCTCGCAACTCCGTCTCCAGAGCTGCTGGCGATCCCCATTCGGCCAACGAGCGAAAACCGGCGGTAGCAATGTGATTCTCGCCCCAAAATGAGAAGTTGGACTCGTGCGAGGCCCCAATCACGTCCGAAAAGTGGGTCAACCAGATGGCAAACGGATAATCCTTGGGATGCGTCTCATTCGACCAGATTCCCTCGAAGACAAACTGAAAAATGACCAGAACAATTTATTATAGTTACCTTGTGGACTGCGACTACTTGCTATTCCACTTACGCTGTACTTGGCCTCGTCGCAGGCACAGCATTCCTTTTGAGCCGTGGCTGCATCGGGCTTTCGCTCACAGATCACTGTAGACAAGTTGCCGTCATCCGCATACCACGCACGCGGACCCTCGTAGACCATGGCGGAGAGTGCTACGCAGCCAGATCCGGACTCCGGAGCGACCCACATCACCTGGATTTCCGTCTTGGCCAAATCATCTGCCTCCGAGACAGTGTTCACACAGCGATCATTGAATTGGGTTAGCGAATCGCTGAATAGCTGAAACCGGCCTACGCGTCGAGGACTGGCCACTTGGGGGCGTCTGGTCCCCGTTTGGGCCTCTGCAGTAATGGTGAAGTGGGTGAAATGTTGCACCTTTGTGTGAGTCCGGGAGCCGAGCAGCAGTACTGAAAAACAATTTAAAATACGCGGTTTACTTTACTTGTCACGGTATATACTAGTATTTCTGAACAACTTAATCGGCGATGTGTTGTTTTCGAAGTTTTTCGACAATTAATTAAATTGTCGGAGTTTCAATATCCCTAAAAAATAACACATATTTAATAAATAATAATAGAAACAATAAATAAAGAATATAATAATTTATAATCGCAATCAGCTTCACGTAGAAAAAGACAGCGAGGACACACTAGAGAATAGCGAAAACGATGCGATTCTTAACCCTGTGGCCTGCTGCATAGCCCATTGGCGCAAGCATACCGGTTCACCATTTTAAAAAAATGTGTCATTATTGTGACCAATGGCAAGGCAGTAGGCGAAGCAGACCTACTATATGTGCACACATACAGTTAAAGCTCAGCCTCACATACAGGGCTTTATTAAACAACGTTAGCATCTAAAGCATGTACAAAATAACAATTATTCTGATATTATAAGGCAAGCGTCTTCAAAAAGGGTCGACTCTAAAAATGCTAAAGTAAAGGGTGGCGCGAGCACAAAAATCAAAACAAAGTTCACAGAGCGCAAATATCAGTTGTGCGCTCATACACACTTGCAAACACGCAAAGTACGTGAGAATTCATGTGCACACATACACTCTCACGACTCGCCGGGTAGCTGATGCCTGCCCTGTTGGTGCGGTCAAATTCAATGTATGAAATGTCGCATCTATATATTGTATGATTAGTGGTCCGACCTATTTTATCGATAATTCCGCGGTCACACTGCATTTAAGAGTACGCGCGTTTTTATATTGTTTTGTTCTTTGTTTTGTTATAAAAATGTCTTCGTTTCTTGATTTAATGGGCGATGATGGACATGTGCACTTTGAAAAATGTGGGGACGTTGTTGTTTCGCCCAAGGATAACATGGTGGCCATGTTCTGCCATTTCTGCAAAGACATTTTCACACATCTGCCCGAATTCATGAGGCACCTCCAGTACCATCACAGCGACGTGCTGCAATTCACAAAGGAGCAGAATGTGTACAGAGTCGAGGAACTGCTGTCTTTGGAGAGTTCAGAAGAGGATGTGCAGTCGCAGGCCAACAGCTGCAGCAGCGGCGACTCGGGACTGGCGGGCGAAATGGAAGACGCAGATATAACTATGGATATGGAAATAATGAATGCCCTGGCTGCATTCGATGTGGATGTCGATGGACTGAATGCAAGCCACAAACAGTCTCCTGCGGATTGTCAGACAGAAGGTAAGTTCAGTGCGACGCGTCCATTCAATGTCCCCTTTAAATGTAAAATTCTTTTTGACCAGCAGAAATTGAAAAAAAAAGTGTCTCAAGAAATATTCTTTAAATGTAAAATCGTTTTGTACCAACAGATGCAGATAGAACTATGGATATGGAAATAATGAATGCCCTGGCTGCATTCGATGTGGATGTCGATGGACTGAATGCAAGCCACAAACAGTCTCCTGCGGATTGTCACACAGAAGGTAAGTTCAGTGCGACGCGTCCATTCAATGTCCCCTTTAAATGTAAAATCATTTTGTACCAGCAGAAATTGAAAAAAAAGGTGTCGCAAGAAATATTCTGTCAGAAGTGGAAGCAATGTTGCTTGAAGACGAGGACGAGGCGGTGGATCACCGTGCGGAGCAAAAGATCTCAGCAGAACCTATCATAACAGAAACACCCACAGAGAAAACGTACTGCAAAGTAAACTACACCGAAAAGGAGATAGAGGCCCACAACTCGAAAGGTATCCGTCGTGCCCGCAAGCCGGGAAGTGTCGAAAAACCACATAGCACCTGTGACCTTAAAAGCTACAACATTTCCCGACACTCTCGCAAAAAGGAGGCGATCAAACAGCGCTTGAGCAGCGTAAAGAAGCGTATCATGCGCTCCATTGAAAATGACGTGCCACAGAATGTCCTTTTGAATCTAGTTGCCAGGCCTCCACCTATAAAAGGCAACGGCGTCAAGCAGGAATTACCATCATTAAAAAAGGAGTCCAAAGACTCGGTTCCGGCTATTGGCCATCAAGTCATCGATGCAGCTGCAAAATTGCCACTTGACAAATTAGTTTCCAAAGAAAATCAAGGGATCCAGTCCAGTAAAATGAAACCAGGAGCTATGAAAAATACAATTAGGCCAGCGTTAACATCGCCTTCAACCAAATCTTCTTCAGTCAACGTGAAATCGGTCCTGCCCGCTTTGACAAATGCAGACAGTACTACAAATAATAATTCCTCCACCACTTTAATAAAACCATTGGTTTCTTCTACTCTGCGTGAGCCATTAGCTAAAAACGAGGCAAAGTCATACATGAGAAGCCCCAGGATCAACAAGCCACGATCGAGAGACAATGAACTCTCCTCAAACTCTCTGAGCTCTAGCATTTCTGGTCCAGCAAAACAATCAAAGTTGTCTGCTCTATTGGAAAGCAGTTCAGTAAATGAACTTTCAACTCTCTTGGAATCTCCGAAGGCAGCCAAGATAAAACCATCTATTCGTGCATGCCCTAGTAGGGCAGAAGTTAAGACAGATCCAAATATCTCCCATCAGCCTGTAGCTAAAAGAACACCCGTGAAAATAGAGCGAGTGGACATCCTGCCAGCTATCAATATAAAACAGAATATGGAAATGTCAACTAAGGAAAACCCGTTTGGGGAAAATATAAATCGTTCAAGTGTTGCTAGTCAACAACCATCAGAGTTGAATGCCACAAGTAACAATGGAGTGGATCAGCCCCCCAAGCGTCCAGAGCGCAGATCTTCACTAACGGTCGCCTCAACTAGTCCAATTCAGGCTGAGAAACCCATGCGAAGGTCTTCTATGACAACAGTAGACACTCCTTCTCCAAACTCACGAATTCTTCCTTCCGAAACAGTTGAAAGTCTTGCTAAAGCCAAGAAACGCACAAAAGAAAGCTTTGAAGAAACTGAGAAAGGCGAAGCAAAACGATCCAAATTGGAACAGAATATATGCTTGAACTTCAGTTTGTCGGCGAACTCCAAATTTGATGCAGACAGTCTCCTTCAGTTGGCAGAGCCTCTGGAAAGCATTGCTTCTGAGAACACACTCGTGGAAGATCAAGTTGTGAGTGCCTGACCGATGATAAATGCATTCCAGTCGTAATGTAAACCCTTTTTAATCACAGAAAAAGGACACAAAACTGAGAAGCCCACAAAAGCAGGAGTTACCTACACCCGAAATTGGTTTAAAGTCTGGATCGGAGGCTGTGCAAGAAGACCTTAGGCTGTTGAACATAGTTGGGGTAAGCAATAGTTTGTATAAATCGCATCGTGCTCGATTAACTAATAAATCATTTTCAGTTGCCTATAATAAAAGATTCCTGCTTTGAGGATAAACTGCCCTTGGAGCAGTCGGAAAACTTTCGTAAAACCGCCGCCATATTTAGCAAAGTCTATCATACGTACGATACAATCTGGAGTTACAGGAAAACAAAGAACGTTGGATGGGGTAGTCCATTGGTACGCCTAACCGAGCAATTGAACTCATTCTGTGAAAAGGTGAACAAGGAGATTGGCTGCCACTTGACCACGAACGAGATGAAACGCATTCTCAACTTAATCAACTTGTGGTATGCGCAGCAGGTCGATCAGAGGTTTTTCAAGAAGGCAAGCCCTTCGTACAGCGTGGAGCACTACATGTTCCTGTTCAACTTTCTGCCAAAGATTCATCCTGTGTACTTTTGCGAATTTTGTGAAGAGACTTTCCCCAACGAATCGCGCCACACGAAACATGTTCAGAGTATACATCAGCAAGTACACGCGTTTACATGCTCCAAATGCGGTAAATCCTTCAAGCGCCTCTACTTCTACGAGAAACACTTCAAAACAGTACATCTTAAACCATAACGTACCAAAACATAATTACATAGTTTTAGTATTTTTCCAATTTGTAAACCATTTTGCTGAGCACTCTATACTATTTAGTGACAATGTAGAGCCAGTGCACCGCCAATTTGTATATCTTAAGCCATAACGTGCCATTGGTCAAACATAATTACATAGTTTTGGTTTTTTTCCAATTTGTAAACCATTTCGTAGAGCACTCTATGCAATTTATAGAAATTGTACACCGAGTGCCCCGATACATGGGCAATTTGTACATCATTCTGTACAAAGGCTTTTATAAGACTGCTGCCACTCTCAATTTGTGGGAAGTCAAGTTCATGAACCGCCTGGACGAGTTCTTATCAAGTTATCTTCTTTTTATCATGTTAAGTCTTAACGATTTTCTAATCTAAATCTGCCTCATTTCATATTTCCATGTTAAAAATAAAGTACATACTTTTCTATTATTCTTGTATTTACCACTATTATCAAATGGAACATGAATCGAATTGAAAAAAATATGGAAAACATCTGCTCTGGATTCTGGGCTCTTATCGCTCCGCTCTTCTTGTTTTCAGGCCTTAAGTGACCCGAACAGAGATGATTATGAAACCAGAGGCTACGCCACCTTCTCTACTTACAATTATACGTCTTCCCGGGTACATATCCATTGGGTCCATCAGCCACAATTAATTTGTATCCATTGTCGCCGCGTGTGCGTCGACCATGAAGCAAGTGGGTGGGCGCACGCGGGCAGGCGGAGGCTGCATTAATTGTCTGACAGACAAAACCGAGGCAGGCAAGCAACAGCAGCAGCAGAGATTGCCCCATCTCAGTTCTTTGTTTCTCGCGTTATCGTTTGACGGTCAAAGTGCTACGGCTGGACTACTGCGAAGACGAACAAGCAACCGCTTCAGGCGAGACACAACAACTGACTAACTAAGCCGGAGAACCGAGCGATCTTTAAGTCGGGCGGCAACCCGAAGCCGGATGTGGGAGCTCCGGTGATCTCGCGCGTTCTGATTATTGGTTGAGGGCTCCAGCTACTTTGCTCCTTTATTAGAGGTACGCTCTGTCATGTCTGTTTTCTATTAGTACATATACATATATATATTTTGTGGTAGGTATAAATGTTGCCATACAATTTACAAATAATATTACAATTACATATCTACTATATTCCGGGTAACATTTCTCATTATCGTCCTCATACTCGTGTATAGTTTATAAATTTGTTGGTTGGCTCTGCATCGACTACAATGCGCTTAGGAAACGACACTCAATGTTCGTCGTGAGCGAAGCGAATAAACTGATAAGTAAACTCAAATACGCGATTGGGAGACTGCACAACGAGTTAACTGATAACTGATCACACGACTAGGGCACCCGATCGAATAAAGAATACATATAAGTACGGGATAGGAGAAGTATAAAGCATAAAGGCAAATCACAATCGCAAATGAATTTAATACTAAAAGGTCAGAATGGGCGTCTCCCGATGATCCAGTAGATCTGCAATATAGTAACATGGTGTTTCAATGAGAGATAAGGAACTGATGAGAAATTGTGATTTCGGTTCTACCTTTCGCAATGCTCCACCAGGGCAGTGTCACATAGGTGAGGAATGCGTTGAGCGGCGTCGACTGCTGTCGTCGATTCTCCTTCCAGAAATGAAACGACTGGGTAAAGCCGCGACTGGTCCACAGCGGATTGTAGGCGCCATCGTCGAGCTCTAAAAGTAGAGAAACGCACACGTAAAATCAGGTTTCTTTGTCTAAATCGGAAGCAAATGAGGCTACTGGTGGCATGCATTTAAGTTAAAGGAATATAAACAGGAATCCTTGGCAATGACCTTTTAGGGCCTTCTTGGGCACATCACACCAATAGTAAATGTTGGTGCCGTCCGGTGTGCGACGCTTGGGCACCAGGTGCAACATCTTGCTGTTGTGAGACTGCTTGGAAGTGCGTGGTAAAGTGGCACTAGACTCCTGGTTGCCATTGGCTACGTCCAGCATCGGTGTGAGCTCCGTGGGCGAGACGACAGTGCCGGCCAGCTCATCGTTATCGTTCACGTTGCTGGATGGACTATCCGGCTGCAGTGGATGGTTTTCCGATTCGACAGGTACGAGGACAAACTTCTGGAAGCGTTTCGAGGGTTCCTTGGGTGACTCTGACTCTACCACAGGCAGCTCTTCGCGACCTCGCACGCTGATCATCAGCTTGCTTTCGCTCTCGCTCATGATGGCCATTTTAGGTGCCTCTGCGCCCTCAGACTTGCTGCCGTTCAAGGAGGTGGCATCGTCAGCTATTTCATACTCCTCCGTTTTTGAAGGAGCTGTAGAGTTCGTCGTTTTGGCATTGTTATTGTCACCAGCCTTTGCCTTGGATGGAGCGTTCGACTTGGTCTTGCCCTTGTCAATTTCCTTGTCTTTATCCTTGGCTTGTCTTAGTCGCTTGGGCGACATCTTGGACAGGAAATTACTCGTCGATCCGTTGGATTTCTGGTTAGAAGACTTCTTTTCGTTTTCCTTGTTCTTATCTTTCTCCTTGCCCTTGTCCTGATCCTTAGTCTTGGCAGGGCGCAGTCTTGGCGTAATTATCTTCTTGGTGGCTACCGGCAAACTTGTTCTGCGATCGGCGGCACTGAGGGAGGCGCTTCTTGTGATGCTTCCGACCAGCGGTTTGCGTTTGCTGTCGGCTGGAAGTCTCAGGCTGCTTCGCTTGCCCACCAGCAGTTCGCTCTCTACACTTAAAATGCTGGTCTTTGGCTTAAGACGGGACTGCCGCTTATCTGGCATCTTGCTGAGACAGGCAGGCGTCTCGTTGGACGGATCCTCGCATCTGGGGCAGTACATCTCGGACATTTCTGGGGTGTCTGAGCTCTTGGCCGATGCCCAGCGCTTCTTACATTTTTTGCCGCCAAAGCAGTTGCAACCTGTAGTCGTGCTCGTGCCGGATTGATCGCTGGCCACTGTCACCTCAACGGCAGCGCTTAGGGCGGTGGAGTAACAGCCGGAACAGCTGCCGCTACGGCTGCACAGTCACTATCACCGTCTACACCACCTGGAGATTCGTGTGTCGGCCCCTTGTCTAGGTCACCCGTCGCGGGAGCGAGCGTTTCGGAGCACTTCGGATTCGAGTGCAGTTTTGCCGCGGAGGCCGAGAAAGCAGGACGTTGCTGATCTACAAGTAGATATAGATCGGTTTTTGCGTTTATAAGCATTGATACATCGACACACATGTACAACCGAGGATCGGCCCAAGCAACTTACAAATAATTGGCAACAGAAAGCAGTGAAATAATAAACCAGAAAGGGGCGACATAGATAGGTATTCTAGAGGATCGAGTGTTGTATGGAGCAGGATGACGGGAATGGAACTGTTAATGTTGATGCCACCACCACAGGAAGGATTGGGGGTCAATGAAAAGATATTCTATCTCTTAGAACATTCTCTTAGGGGGGGCAAAGTTCTCTAATGTTTATCCATTTCCATTCTCGTTTGTTCTTGTTCAACTTTTCCCTCTCTTGTGTGTACATTGAAACGAAAGAAACGGAAAAGGTAATCGGGAAATCAGGGAAACGGGTATAACGAAATAATTTTGGGTTGTCCTTGTGTATTATTTGTCCTGCTTTCTCGGCAATGTCAGGGTGTTCTTTATATATATACTCTGGCGTCGCTTGGAGGTAGATTAAAGTATATATATAAATTTGATAATTGGAAATAGGTAAAGGAAAATCATCGATGGAACCACAACACATTACGAGGAACAACACAAGAATAAACAGAATGGAACGGAACGGAAAGGAGCAGGCAGAAGAAGCGGCAAAGACTACGGCAATGGGTGCAAGGCACACGTACAATTACGAATGTGAATGTGGAAAGCATGCAACTAAGAAATGCTCAAATGAAGAGAAACAATAAGAAAATAATTTGAATTGAGACTGACCGTCGCGCAGGTCACCAGCCTCGATCTCCGACACCTCGCTGGCCAGCGAGTCCAGGCCTTCGTTTTCGGAGCGTGCCTTGGCGCCGACATTGGGGCTGGTGCCGCTGCCCACCATATCCTGGGCGTTGGCATTCTTGGTACGCCAACCGTACCGCGAGAAGTTGTTCAGATTGGCGCTGGGGTCACTGAGCCGGCGTTGGTGGCGGTAGGTGCAGTAGTCATCGTTCTCCTCCTCCCACTCGTCCCACATGTCGGTGGCACAGAAGCCCGGCTCGCTTGTGGGGGTCTCCACGCCGGATCCCTTTGGCTTGGTCACGGCCATCTCGGCATGACCCTTTCCCTGAGGTCCCTTCATGCGGACAAACTCGCAGCGTGTCTGCACTCCGGCTCCGCTGCTGAACAGCCCGAAGGACATGCGCTGAGCCACCTTGGAGCTGAGACTCGATTGCTGCAGAATCAAATGAACAGGACGTTACACGAAAGTCTGGTTTTTGTGACTATCAAACTAACCCTGGCATCGTAGACCTTCTTCAGGGCATCGTAGCGTATGGATCCCAGGAAGATTACGCCCTGAACTGCGCCAACTGTCCTGATCCTTAGTCTTGGCAGGGCGCAGTCTTGGGTAATTATCTTCTTGGTGGCTACCGGCAAACTTGTTCTGCGATCGGCGGCACTGAGGGAGGCGCTTCTTGTGATGCTTCCGACCAGCGGTTTGCGTTTGCTGTCGGCTGGAAGTCTCAGGCTGCTTCGCTTGCCCACCAGCAGTTCGCTCTCTACACTTAAAATGCTGGTCTTTGGCTTAAGACGGGACTGCCGCTTATCTGGCATCTTGCTGAGACAGGCAGGCGTCTCGTTGGACGGATCCTCGCATCTGGGGCAGTACATCTCGGACATTTCTGGGGTGTCTGAGCTCTTGGCCGATGCCCAGCGCTTCTTACATTTTTTGCCGCCAAAGCAGTTGCAACCTGTAGTCGTGCTCGTGCCGGATTGATCGCTGGCCACTGTCACCTCAACGGCAGCGCTTAGGGGCGGTGGAGTAACAGCCGGAACAGCTGCCGCTACAGCTGCACAGTCACTATCACCGTCTACACCACCTGGAGATTCGTGTGTCGGCCCCTTGTCTAGGTCACCCGTCGCGGGAGCGAGCGTTTCGGAGCACTTCGGATTCGAGTGCAGTTTTGCCGCGGAGGCCGAGAAAGCAGGACGTTGCTGATCTACAAGTAGATATAGATCGGTTTTTGCGTTTATAAGCATTGATACATCGACACACATGTACAACCGAGGATCGGCCCAAGCAACTTACAAATAATTGGCAACAGAAAGCAGTGAAATAATAAACCAGAAAGGGGCGACATAGATAGGTATTCTAGAGGATCGAGTGTTGTATGGAGCAGGATGACGGGAATGGAACTGTTAATGTTGATGCCACCACCACAGGAAGGATTGGGGGTCAATGAAAAGATATTCTATCTCTTAGAACATTCTCTTAGGGGGGGCAAAGTTCTCTAATGTTTATCCATTTCCATTCTCGTTTGTTCTTGTTCAACTTTTCCCTCTCTTGTGTGTACATTGAAACGAAAGAAACGGAAAAGGTAATCGGGAAATCAGGGAAACGGGTATAACGAAATAATTTTGGGTTGTCCTTGTGTATTATTTGTCCTGCTTTCTCGGCAATGTCAGGGTGTTCTTTATATATATACTCTGGCGTCGCTTGGAGGTAGATTAAAGTATATATATAAATTTGATAATTGGAAATAGGTAAAGGAAAATCATCGATGGAACCACAACACATTACGAGGAACAACACAAGAATAAACAGAATGGAACGGAACGGAAAGGAGCAGGCAGAAGAAGCGGCAAAGACTACGGCAATGGGTGCAAGGCACACGTACAATTACGAATGTGAATGTGGAAAGCATGCAACTAAGAAATGCTCAAATGAAGAGAAACAATAAGAAAATAATTTGAATTGAGACTGACCGTCGCGCAGGTCACCAGCCTCGATCTCCGACACCTCGCTGGCCAGCGAGTCCAGGCCTTCGTTTTCGGAGCGTGCCTTGGCGCCGACATTGGGGCTGGTGCCGCTGCCCACCATATCCTGGGCGTTGGCATTCTTGGTACGCCAACCGTACCGCGAGAAGTTGTTCAGATTGGCGCTGGGGTCACTGAGCCGGCGTTGGTGGCGGTAGGTGCAGTAGTCATCGTTCTCCTCCTCCCACTCGTCCCACATGTCGGTGGCACAGAAGCCCGGCTCGCTTGTGGGGGTCTCCACGCCGGATCCCTTTGGCTTGGTCACGGCCATCTCGGCATGACCCTTTCCCTGAGGTCCCTTCATGCGGACAAACTCGCAGCGTGTCTGCACTCCGGCTCCGCTGCTGAACAGCCCGAAGGACATGCGCTGAGCCACCTTGGAGCTGAGACTCGATTGCTGCAGAATCAAATGAACAGGACGTTACACGAAAGTCTGGTTTTTGTGACTATCAAACTAACCCTGGCATCGTAGACCTTCTTCAGGGCATCGTAGCGTATGGATCCCAGGAAGATTACGCCCTGAACTGCGCCATCCTTATCGTTGGCCACCAGTTCAACGCACACCATCTCGCCATCGCGAACCAGTATGTCGCTGAACACCTCGTCGAAGTTGTCCACCATGAAACAGATGTGTGGATACGTTATCTCCTCGCCCTCCCCCTTGGTGTCCATCTTCCTTCGGCTGGGACTGGCGTATACGCGCTGAGAGTGCCTGCGCAGTACCTGCAGCTCCTTGGGCGACGTTCGGGTGCAAATGGCCAGTGTCAGGGTGTAATCAAACTGATGAATGACCATGTTGAGATAGACCGTTTCCTCCCAGTCCACATCGGGATCGCCGATGGGCAGCTTGCGCGAGTCCTTGCGGAATACCTCCACCTCAGTCTTAAGAGAATGGGGAAATAGTATTTAGAGGGGTCGGACACAGAAGAGCCACCTGCTGGACTCACCTCATATTTTGGCATGTGGCGTGAAGAGCTCTTTACGTGCTTCTTGCGCACAAAGAAGAGCAAATCGTCCGAATCGATGCTGTGCTCGGGCTCCGTTTGGAAGAGGAAGTGGCGCACGAAAAGATCCGTCCAGTAGGTTGTGCCCTGGAGCACCACAAAGCCGCCATCTGTAACGGGATCAAAAATCAGGTGTATGTTCAACTGGGGGTGGATTTAAATAGGGGACTGCCCGACAGGTGAACAGCTGTTGGGAACGAAAACCACCCACCCACCGCCATCACAAAAGAGGAAACGCCGCTTACATAAAAGAAAACAAACTGGGGCCCAAAAAAAAAAGTGGAGCGAAACACACACTGACACACAGCCAGTTGTAGGTACAGACAAAAGGCAGACACAGAGACACACTCTCCCTTAGGGGTTGCGCTGACAAATCGATAATGTGCAAATGTAGACAAATTTTCTCAATGAAAACGGGCAATGAAAGTGGTTAAGGATTCAGGAGCCAGGACACGTACCATCTTTGAGCAGCTGCCGCATCTCCTTGGTGCGTTGGAAGTTGATGTCCTCCAGCAGCTGCTGCAGCGGCGTCTGGGAAGCCTTGAGCAGGGCGGCCGCGGCGCTGGCTAAAGCCATTCTGACGGGGGATTTCCTCTACGATGGCGATGACGAATAGTTTGAATTTTGCAATGTGCAATGCTACCAATCCATAGCCGGCGGGCGGGTAGGAGGGTGCAGGTTATATCAATATTTTTAGTTCCCACAGAGACATTTGGTGGTGCTCGTGTCGCAGCAGCGTCGTGATTTTTTTTATTCGGGAAATCTATTCCAGAGCAAGTGCAAGTCGCGAATGAGGCAGAAAATCAACCGCCACAGCTTTCGACAAACCCGAGCCCTTACCCTTTCCCTTTACGGGGGTAGTTTTCTTATTCCTGCTATCTGCAGCTTGTTATCAGTTGTCAGCTGTTTTGGAGTGCAACTGTATTGTCACCCCATCCTTTGTGTGAAAAAATGTATTTAAATAAAAAGTGCTGCAGCAATGAATAGCTTCGCGATTTGTATTGTTTAATGGCTAAATAAGCTATTTTTTATAGCCAAAACAAACGAGGGGGAACGTTGTGAGCCGCGGCAAAGGCCGCGGCTCTACATTATACCCGGTACTCAGTCAGCATATATACATACATTTATGAGCTTACGATTTATGAAATTTATTATATATTCGCAAAAGGGACGAATTAAATTTTGGGCAAAAAATAATATTTAAAATAAAAAAATGAAGTCAAACCATTTTTGGAATTTTTATACATGTTTCCATTTTTGTTTACATATGATTTTTACTTTGCTTCTACATTTTATAATGTACATACATACATGTATAACTACATGTTCGAGACGTACAAGTGTGTACGAGAGAGAGAGGGAAGCGCTTGGCAGGCGTTGCGTAGCCTCTGAAATTTAATTGGTTCCTTCTGTCCATAAAAATGATTCGACCTGATCCAGATTCGGCAATCTGTTAGACACGGTCATTTTCCATGAATCTGCGTTTTTGGTTTTCTTTTATATTAAAAATTGTGGATTCCACAGAATTTTGTCCGCGGAAGGGGGCGTGTCAAAATTTTGAAATACACTTGTACTGAAGTGATATCACAGGAGCTTGGATAGAAAGTTTGGTTGCTCTAGCTCTTATAGTCTCTGAGATCTAGGCGCTCATTTAAACGAATAGGCAAAGCAGACAGGGTCGCGTGTGAGAGAGAGCGAGACGGAACGATGACTTTCGAAATGGTTATCTTCATTGTAGCTATAATAATAATCCGATCTGATCCAGATCCAACAACATGATAGATGTGGTTCTCTATGATTCTGCGTTTTTAGTTTTCTCGTATCTTCAAAATTGTGTACGTCAAAGACTTTCGTCCTTTGTGCGGGCGGAAAGGGGCGGTGTGTGATCACAAAGGAGACTGGATACAAAATTTGGTTGCTCTAGCTTTAATAGTCTGAGATATAGGCGCTAATGAAGACGGACGGACAGACGGACGGACGGACGGACAGACAGACATGGCTATGTCGACTCGGCTATTGATGCTGATCAAGAATATATATACTTTATGGGGTCGGAAACGCTTCCTTCTGGGCGTTACACACAACCGTTATCTCCATAAATCTAATATACCCCCATTCTCTTTGAGTACCGGGTATAATTAAGCCAGTAGTGTTGGTAAAGCCGCGATGACTGTTATCGTCATCTGATTATTCGAATCGATATAGATGGTACTATCGATGGGCTTGCACCTCTGAGTCAAAATGAGGTTTTTTTCCGGCGTTATTTTAATTTTATTAATTAAATTATTAGGTGAAATAAACGCACAGTCCAATGAAGTGGTTGGCTGTGGCGGCTTTATCAAGAGCCATGCCGATATTGACTTTTCCAAAGTAGAGATCAAACTGTAAGTGAAGAAAACTTCTATGACCGCTGATAAGATTGTGCGCATGGTGCGGTGCTGGCACTAATTAAATAATAAATTTATGCTCACCCGCCATATTTTTTCACCATTGGTCACCACAGATTGACGAAACAAGGCTCGCTGAAGGATAAGACTGACTGCTCGCCGTCGAATGGTTATTATTTCCTGCCCATTTATGATAAGGGTGACTACCTGCTAAGCATATCCCCGCCGCCCGGCTGGAGCTTCGAGCCGGAGCACGTTGAACTCAATTTCGATGGAAAGAATGACGTGTGCAGTCAGGGCAAAGACGTGAATTTTGTGTTCAAGGGCTTCGGAATAACCGGCAAGGTGGGCCTGGCTACTGGCGGCGGAGCACGTGATGTGGATGTTGAACTTCAGTCGGAACAGGGCGGAGTGAGGCGCACAAAGACCGATATCAATGGCATCTTCTCGTTCACCCCCATCATCCCTGGAAAGTATGTAATTAAGGCCACACATTCAAAGTGGCATTTCTCCAAGGCGGAGCACGATGTCGTGGTTGTCAGTGGCAATACGGAGCTGCCGGAAAACTCTCTGGTGGTGTCTGGTTTCGATATCAATGGCCGCTTTGATACAAGTGCTCCACTTCCTAGCAGCTTAGGCGTGGCTTTGTACAAAAAAAAGGGAGTAAGTCTTTTATATGAAGCCTAACTGAACACATCATTAATGTGACCTTTGTAACCCACAGCAATCTCTGGTGCCAAAATGCGAAAAGTCCTCTATCGCAACCTCAAATAGTGGGAAGAGCGAGTACGAGTCTGCCGCCTCTTGCTACA
Organism: Drosophila athabasca; assembly: GCA_008121215.1. Lineage (NCBI taxonomy): Eukaryota > Metazoa > Arthropoda > Insecta > Diptera > Drosophilidae > Drosophila > Drosophila athabasca. Next base: position 2,550,804 of record VMQQ01000022.1, on the reverse strand, counting down.
CCCTCATTGAGAAATCTGGGGAATATACATTCAAGAACGTGCCCTCCGGCAAATACCTGTTGCAGGCCATCAACGAGAACTCAAAGCTGAAGCTCCACCTTAGTCCTGATTTCCTGGAGGTGGACGTGGGCAAGGATACGCTGCAGCTGAAGGAGGAGTTCAAGATAACTGGATTCACCATCTCGGGCCGCGTGCTTGGTTCTGCCAGTGGCGCGCCCCTCAAGTCGGCCATTGTCAAGCTGAACGGCAAGAAAGTGGCCGAAACCGATGCCCAGGGCAGCTACACGTTGCAGAACATCAAGGCGGGAACCATCAACATAGAAGTTGAATCGCCACAGTTGCAGTTTGCTCCGTTGCAGGTCAAGGCCCAGATAAACACGGCTGAGCTGCCGACGATTGTGCCCTCCGCTTACGAAGTGTGCGGCAAAGTAGTGTCCGCGAATTCGTATGCAGTGGGTCTTACGAAGCTCGGCTCCACCTTCCACACGACGACTAAAACAGAGGCGGGAAGCGGTAGCTGGTGCGCCTACCTTCCTGTCGGTAAGTTCAGTATAGAGGTTCTTACCACGGATGCGGACAAGACCAGTGGCGTTCAATTCTATCCCGTGCAGCAACAGACCGAGGTTAAGGGTGAACCAATCAATGGCATCATCTTCTCACAGCTTCGTGCCAAGATTCGCGGAGAGCTGCAGTGTCTGCCGGATGCCACGGGCACATGCACCGGCGCCGAGGTCACGCTCCAGGCTCTCGACGCCACCGGCCAGCCAACGATCAACAAATGGAAAGCCAAGGCTCATCGTAAGTGCTGACTCTAAAGCCTCTTGACCTCTGCTAACTCTTTGTGGAACTCTTTCCAGGTGGAAAGTTTGTATTCAAAGACATGCTGCCCGGCCCGTATGAGCTGACAATACCCCAAGGAAATCTCTGCTATGAATCGACCCGCGTCTTCCTAAACGTTGCATCCGCCGAGGAGAACGCACCGCCGTTTATTCACAAGGGCTACGAGGTCTCCATAATCTCCAGCCATCGGGCATTGGTTAGTAAAGAAACAAGATATTTTTTAAAAGCCCAAAAGCAAGCTAAGTGTTCTGTCCATTCCCCCCTATTCAGATGAGGTATACCCACGTTACGGGACCCACGGAAGCAAAGGCCCCTACGGAAACGCTGAAGATTCTGTCCGGCGTAAACACCTTCTGTGTGTCGAAGTACGGCAGCTACGACTTCAAGCTTGAGGGTTGCCACACGTACGATGACTCTTTGCCCTCAAAGTTCATCACCCCGGAGCCAGACCAACTTCAAACGCTGATCATCAATGCGGTTGCTCACAAGACTGGCATTCGAGTGCTATCCACAGAGCCAACGGCCGACTCTATCAAGTTGCTTCTCGAATCGGATAAACTGGGCAAAGAGACCATCACGCCCACGGCCGAGTCGCACAAGGTTGATGGCAAGTACGCCTACCGCTATGACACCTATCTAAAGCCCGAGGAAGTCCTTCACATTACACCCGTGAGCGATGTTATGCTTTTTGCGCCACAGCACCAGGATATCGTGGGCGGTAGCGACTGCGTAGACATTGCCTTCAATTTTGTGGCTACGAGAGGTCTGATATTGCGCGGCAAGGTGATACCAGCGATTAAGAATGCTAAGATAACCCTGTCTTTCCCCGAGCATCCCGAGCTGAAGGAAATCGAGACACTCACCGCCGTGACTGGCGAGTTCAAGTTTAACCCCATCGATGCGGGCTTGGCCTTTGATTTGAAGGCGGAGAAGGAGTCGTATGTGTTTAGCGAATACAATCGCCAGTCAGCATCGTTCAGTGCCCACAAACTGTGCGAAATTTCTGTAATTGTGAAGGACGAGGCGGGTCAGCTTTTGGGCGGTGTCTTGTTGTCGCTGAGCGGCGGAGAGAGCTATCGCAAGAACCTTGTGACTGGAGATGATGGTGCCATCAACTTCCACTCGCTCTCGCCCTCGCAATACTATCTGCGGCCCATGATGAAGGAGTACAAGTTCGAGCCGAACTCGAAGATGATCGATCTAAAGGATGGTGAGACCAACCAAGTCACCCTCATGTGCGTCTTCTTGTTTCAGCTTGAATCTATGAATTACTGAACAATGTTCTTTATCCACAGTGGCAAACGCTTTGCCTACTCCATCTTTGGCACCATTACCTCGTTGAATGGCGAACCCTTTGCCGAGGTTACTGTGAAAGCCACCGCCGACGAGAGCTGTCACAGTCAGCAGGAGGAGGCCACCAGTGAGCCCAATGGACAGTATCGTATCCGTGGCCTTCAGCCTGGCTGCAAGTACTCAGTTCGAGTGGTACCCGACAACGACAGAGTGGAGCGATCTCTTCCCAACGAACACGAGGTCAGCGTGGGCCACGAAGACGTGCGCGACATCAATCTGGTGGCCATGAGTCCTCTGAAGATTGTGGACGTCACGGCCCGTGTGACGGCCACTCTCAACGATCACTACAAGACTCTGCGCATTGTAATGTACCGTCGGGGCAACTCCGACTCGCCGGTGTTCTCGCAACGCGTGGGCACACCAGTGAATCCCAAGGCACGCCTCAATCCAGGCATGACCATCTTTTTCCCGCGAATTCCCCTCGACGGCAAGAGCTATATTGTAGAGCTGCAGTCGACGCTGTCGGATAAGACGTACACCTATAAGCTGCCATCGACCAGCTTTGTGGCCGACAGGGGTTCTGTGTTCATTCAGCTGGACTTCAAGCCCGAGGTGCGAGCAGCCGAGACAGATCTGAATCAGAACTCAATCTCCGCGCTGGTTCTCATTGCGCTCGTAGCGATTGCCTTCTTCAAGCAGGATCTCGCCACCAACTTCCTCGCCTTTGTGTGGGGCAAGCTCAACGATCTGGCGTCTGATCTCTCCCAGCGCAACAAGAGCAAGACGCAAGTGCGCAAGAACGAGCCGAGAGAGAGCCAGCGAGAGATCGAGCAATTGGCGGAGCAGATAAATGCCATCAAAAAGAAAAAGACCAAGAAGATTTAGTCCTGATTGATGCATTCTCCCTTTAGTCGATCATCAATTTAGTCACATTTCAAGGTATTCATTTGGTTTTGTTTTTTTCCCCTGTGTAACTCTTAACTCAAGGAGATTTCTAGTTATGTTTTCATATGTAGATGAGGCAAGTTTATTTTGTGTTTCCATTCTGGGTACGTTCTTCACTCTTATAGCTAAAATAAATAAATACAATAAATAGATTAATTGAACACATCGCTCCCACATCCCTCCGATCAACGGTTTGGTCTACTGCATCAGAATGTGCTCGGCAATGGGGCTCAACATGCGATCGCCGCGGCGGTTGCGCAGCTTGGCGTTTCGCCGCTCCGCCTGCAGGTTGATCTCGTTCTGGGAGTCCAAGCTGCTGCTGGCCTCCTCGGTGGCCGACTGCTCCTCTTCCTGCTGGCCGTCGGCTTCTGTAGGCTCGCCATTCTCGACGAATATGCACTCGGGATTCACGGCGGCGCACTCGCCAAAACTGGTGGCCCTGGCCTCAGGATTGCGCGAATTGGTATACTTCTCGAAGAAGCCGCGTCCCACAATGCGGAAGGCCATGCTGGTCAGTGGGTTCAGCTTGGAGCGGAACTCCATTTCGCAGACGAAGCGACGGCGACAGGCCTTGGAGTCGAGGCCCAAGAAGGCAAACATGAAGTCCGCAATCCTAATCGAGAGTTTACCAATTTTAATTCCATATCACAAGGCATCTCCTCAACTGCTATACTCACTGCTCTTCAGCGGGCATTTGTCGGGCCACACTCTCGGAAATCTCTTCGTCCACAATCTCTACTTGTTCTTGTTCCTGCTCATCATCCTCGATCTCAATTTCCGGCTGTTCAACAGCGCTGCGCTTACCACGACGATGCAGGTCGGAAGGGGCCGACGGAGCTTCACTATGATAGTCGCCATGGACATCAGACACTATGTCCGAGGCGGCGTAGCTGCTGTAACCGGAGTATGGCTCAAAGCTGGATCCAGCGCTGGAGTCAAAGGATGTCGGCGCATCGTAGTGCTCCGAATGATCGTGATCGAGAGAATAGGGAATGTGATCGTGATGACTGTACGATGAAGGGCTAAACCAAGGAAATATGAAAATATTTATTGGTTTAAAATGGGAATCTCTCAAACGACGGCACTACTCACGGATGATCCAGGATGATCTCTTGGTTGCATTTGGCATGAGGCCAGAAGTAGCGAAGACCCAAGTAAATAGCGCTTCCAACGAAGAATGAAACGATCACCACTTTCACCTTGACAAAGTAGGCAATGGCCAAGGGCCAGAGATGGCGGTCTGAAAGAAAAGGATTTAATCAAGATTAAATAATTTTCCGTTGCATCATGACTGGGAAACTTTTACCATAAGTTCTACAACTGAATGAGAGCGTGGGGGAACGTGATCTACGACAATCTATTAAACAATATCTATGCCCCGATTGAAAGTGAAAAGTGTTAATTGAACGGAACGATTCGTGATCGTCCAATTCGGAAAGATGCGTCTGGCTTGGGACGGAGAGAAACTTTCCAAAGAAAGTGTCAAATTGGCAGTGTTTATGTGTGCACTCCTCATCCCATTATTATTATGCTGATAATCCCAAGTGATCAGAATTGTAACTGGTTAGTGCTAATTTTTGTATAAATGGCCTATCTGAACACATCTGGATCTCTCGATTGGATAACCATAATCGAACTCAACTTACACCAAAACATGTGGTGACGATGCCGACGGGTGCGTCCCTCGAATTCCATCAGTTCTCGGCCCAGGTTCTCCCAGCTCTCCGTTTGGTTATCCAAGGCTGCCGGAGGGTCTGCACTCTCCTCTGTTTCCTCGCAGAAGACCAGCGTAAGATAAAGCACTAGCAGCACAGCCGCATACCAAATTGTATTCTTATGCATGATGGTAGAATAGATGTGATGTATGTGAAGATAACTGGGTGGCAAGCTTATATCCTTTGGGCTTTTCGATGTCACTGGCACACTGTTGCTGCTGAACTGAATACTGAATGATGCACCTCGACTAGGGGTTGGCGTTTATATACCACCGGTAGTGAGATGAGATGATCGGCTCCTAGTTCAGGGTGATAATTGATAGTGCCTTGTTGTTGTGGATTTACGCGAAGACAGACTTAACACATGCGTAGACTGCGGTGACGAGCTGGAAGCGATGCTTTTTTAATGCTTGAAGCATGCATTTGAATCTCTAACGAAGTTTCTTTAAACTGGTGCAATTTCACTTTCTTAAATCGTGCTCAATTTTCTAACTGTTTTGTTTTTGCTTGAATTAGTAACTATTACGAAACTACGACATGGCTTTTTATTATTTAACATGCTGTAAAATAGTATCAAAATTCGAACAAGTCATTTTTTTGCGCCTCTGGATGTTCTTAAAAGTTATCGATATTATCTATGTCCGTTTGTTTGCTCTCCTTTTTATTAATTTAACCCATTGTCGACCAGTGTGTATCCAAATACACTCCACGAAAATGATGAAACTTCAAGAAATGTAGCGTCATTTGTCGTGGTCTTTTTTTTTTTAATTTATGTGAAAGTATGAATCTGCAGGAAGAATTTACAAACATTACTAGTTTTCGCAAATTGCTCACCAGTTGAAATAGAGGGGGGTTAAGTGGGCTAAGTTCGATTTTTATCGGTATCCTCATCCTGTTCTCGAATGGGGGTTTGTTTTGTTTACAATGTCGTCTAGCTTAAAATCAAATGAATTGGAAGCCAACCCGGCCCCTGACCCCCAAGCGCCCATCACACGCAAGGGATTTCTTATATCACTTAACAATGGAACCCCCATGCCGATTCCCGAACAAAATTTAGTAAGTTTTCCAGGCCATCGGAGACTGATCAAAGAAATACATTTGATATGTGTTTTCTATATTTCTATATTTAGTATGGACGCTGCCGACCCGTGGCCGAGTTCGAGAAACTAAACCGCGTAGGAGAAGGGAGCTATGGCATTGTTTGTAAGTCAGCCTAAAACCGCATCAAACCAAATAAAGCAACATGATTTCTCTCAGATCGAGCTCGTGACACTCGGAACAACGAAGTTGTGGCCCTGAAGAAAGTACGCATGGACCAGGAGAAGGATGGTCTCCCGGTGAGCGGATTGCGTGAAATAATGATACTAAAGCAACTGAAGCACGAAAATATCGTCCGGCTGCGGGAAGTTGTCGTAGGCAAGAGCCTAGACAGCATTTTCCTGGTCATGGATTTCTGTGAGCAAGATCTGGCCTCCGTGCTGGACAACATGGCCCAGCCGTTCACCGAGTCTGAGGTCAAGTGCATTACGTTGCAGGTACTGCGCGCCCTAAAATATATTCACGATCGGTATATAATTCATCGCGATTTGAAAGTTTCCAACCTGCTGATGACGGACGATGGATGCATCAAGTTGGGTAAGTACTGCGAGCGCCATTTGTACTTTACCAACTTATCTTTTTCGCTCTTACAGCTGACTTTGGGCTCGCGCGTATGTATAGCAATCCCCCCAAGCCAATGACACCGCAAATGGTCACCCTGTGGTATCGCGCACCGGAGCTACTACTCGGATGCAAAACACATACCACAGCCGTGGACATGTGGTCGTTTGGCTGCATCCTTGGCGAGTTGCTGCTTGGAAAACCAATGCTGCCTGGAAGCTCCGAGATAGCCCAGCTGGATTTGATAATTGATCTGCTTGGAGCGCCATCAGAGTCCATCTGGCCAGGTTTTTCAGAGCTACCGGCCGTGCAGAACTTCACATTGAGCCAGCAGCCGTACAACAATCTAAAAACCAGATTTAATGCTATCGCCCAGGCGGGCAGAAATCTCCTCAACATATTGTTCATCTACAACCCTAATACCCGAGCCACAGCTGAGGAGTGTTTGAACAGCAAGTACTTCATTGATCCGCCACAGGGTAAGCTAAGTAGTATTAGCCTAAATGACAGTGACCACACTCAGTTCTCTCCACTTGCAGCCTGTGACCCACGGATGATGCCCACATTTCCCCAGCATCGAAACAATACTGCCCCGCAGCAGGCCCAGGCGTCGACAGACATTCCCATTTCTGATCTGTTAAATGTATTCATAAAGAGACAGCGCATGGATTAAAACGTAACTGAATTTATTATGCAATGCACCCAGTTTACAGGTATGGCCTATCCATGGGCGTCTTCTTGGCCTTCTTGTCGCGGGCACGTGGGAACCAACGGTGCTTTGTGGTGTGTGTCAATTTCGACAGCTCGTGGCGTGCCACCTCAGGATGCTTCCTCGTAAATCCCTGCATCGCCGTCTCCAGTGCAGTTTCCTTGATCACCGCAGAGGTTTGCACTTCCACAACTTTCGGCAGCGGCTTTGAGTGCTCGTAGGGAAAGGGTGTTTCTGGATGCCAGGCAACTATTGTTTTGCCATTCTTGGTAACAGCAACGCCGTCCACCAGGCTCTTGCCTCCGATGGCATTGCAGCTCACGGCATTTTTAGAAAATAAACGAAAACTTGTGTATAAACGTGCCGCCGACGACATTTTTCCAGCTGTAGCAAAATCGATTAGACAACATCGATAAAGCTATTTAGCACCGATTACCGAAGCCATTCGATAACAGTAGGCTGGTATTCGATAGCTTAGAGCACTTATCGCATTTGAACTTTTGGGAGATACAGATAACACTATGTGGATATTTTACGCATTTCTGGTCCACGTACTTCTTCTGGGCTCGATACTTGTGATCAACTTTCGTTCGACCGTCATCAAGGGCCTTCCGTCACAGACGCCACTTCTTGCATACGACTTGGAAGCTCCGGCGAGTCGCTTGGTTCTATTTGCTACTGATGGACTCCGAGCCGCTTCGTTTTTCGACGACAATTGCCAGTATGTGCCACATCTGCGAGAGATATTCATGCGCGAAGGCTTGGTTGGAATATCGCGCACCCGTGCCCCCACCGAATCTCGGCCGGGTCACATTGCATTGCTAGCGGGCTTCTACGAGGATCCATCGGCAGTTTTCACAGGCTGGAAATGGAATCCCGTTGACTTTGACACGGTGCTTAATCGCAGTGGTCACAGCTTTTCCTGGGGATGTCCGAACATAATGAGCGTATTTGAGAGGGTCTGCAAACGCAGATTCGGTGTGCAATTCCATCCCTTCCCCGATTCTATAAAGAAATTGGCAGAGTGGGAAACCTTCAGATTGGACGAATGGGTGTTTAGCCAAGTAAGCGTCCTCCTTGATCGCTTGAAAAACAGCACCTCGGGCCCCGTAGTATTCTTCTTGCATTTGATGAGCTCCGACAGAGCTGGACATGTCCACAAACCAGGAACGTCTTTATTCCATAAAACCCTTAACATTACGGAGCACGGCATTTGGGAGATGTACCAGAAATTCGAGGAAACCTTCCCGGATAAGCAAACAGCTTACTTGCTGACTTCCGACCACGGCATGACAGACACAGGTTTGAGGTTAAAAAATCCTATTTATTCGACTACCATTAAAGAATTGCTCTATTTAGGCATCCATGGTTCTAGCACAAGCCATGAAATCGAAGCACCCTTCATGCTCTGGGGCGCAGGAGTTTCTCGTACCGCTTCCACTGTGGGAGCCCGCAAATTTGTGGCCAACGATGAGGGCGTCCAGTTGCCGCTCCACGAGCTGGAGCAGGCTCAGCTGACACCACTTATGTCCGCGCTGATAGGCCTGCCTCCTCCGATGAACAATTTTGGGACACTGCCGAACGGGTACATGGCTGTGAGTGAGGAGTACGAGGCCATGGCTGCCCACAGCAATGCCCTCCAGTTGCTAGCGCAATACGAAAAGCTGCTGGAGCAGCACAGGCAAGGGCTTTTCGCAGACTATCTGAATAATTTCGATCAGCTCTCGCCGGCAGAAATCAGTACGTACAAGCAGCTGATAGTCAAGCTTCACGCGGAAAAGGCCTATGCGAAATCTTTGGCCAGGAGCAATGTCGTAATGGAGCTAACTCTGAAGGGAATTGACTACTATCACGGGTACTATCGCAATTGCTTACTGCTAAGCACTACGGCCACCTTCCTCGGTTGGATATTCTACTTGTATCGATTGCTGTCCAGGAACACGACAGGAAAACTTCAGATAATGCTTGAGAAGCAAGAAAAAGTCTCCAGAATAACATTGGACGTTTCCATGTTCTTGCTGCTATTATTTCTCGTGGCCCAGCGAGCGCCGGTGGCAATTGCGTTCTATTTGTTGCTCCCAATGACGGTATGGATGATGGCACTGAAGCACAAAGCGGGTGGATCATCAGTATCTCTTCCCAGTTCTGGATTCCCCTCACGGATGACTTCAGCTTCGCAACTGTTGCTGATTATTGTATGCGCAGAGCTGATGGTGTTCACCTTCTTCGAGCGCCGTGTGATCTCGCTGTGCTTTGTAGTCTTTGCATTGTGCAACAATTGGAGAAACTTCTTATTTAATTCCCGGGATTTCTACTCCTGGCTGGCGTTGGTCGTCATTCTGGCGTGCTTCCCGTTTCTGCCGCTGGCAGAGGGCTACCAAAATTGGTATCTTTTTCTGTCTGGAATTGTGTTAGTCCTTTTAAAAGCATATTGGTGCCACAAGCGACATATTGGTTACAGTTATCACACCATGTACTGTAATGCCCTGATCCTGTTGAACACCATCGTTTGCGCGTATCTGGACTCTGCAGAATACGACATACCCAGCGTGCTATACCTAGCCAGCTGGTCTTTCTTGATCTATGCCTTTGCCTCCATTATGACGAACAAGGAATTGAATCTGGAGGTGCGTCTGGCTCAGATCTGCTTTAATCTGGGATCGCTCCATGCTCTGCTTTCCACCTCATACGAATCCGCCTTCGTGCAGTTGCTCACCATGGAGTTGAGCCTATCCCTAGCCGCAACGAATTCGGAGAAATCGGTTCTACGTGTGGCCTTCAGAATTCTCCTTTACACATTTTTCTCGTTCTTTAGCATTGAAACCTTCGAATCGGTCGAAAATCTGTTTGAATCCAACAGTACGCGCTGCTTCCTTGGGCAGTATGCACCATTCATCACTATGGGTCTTGTTCTGTTGAAGCACTCCCTGCCGGTACTGCTGATTATGTGCATTTTCTGTACGTACTGCAAGTATGCCTGTCAGAGGGAGAAGAAAGTATTCATCTGCATATTGATCATTACCAACATAATGGGTCTGAACTTCCTGTTCCTGGTGCGCAATCACGGATCCTGGAGGGAGATGGGAGCTTCCATAATTAATTTCTACGTCATGGGGTTGATTACGCTGGTTATTCTTTTATTGAGTTGGGTAGCACAGCTGCTGCTGGGCCTGATTACAATCGAGTATCGTACCCGTTAAACTGATTCAAATGAAAACGATTATTTTTGGTTTGCCCGATAACTATACAAAATGTCTCAAAAAAAATTGTTCATGGCACTCGATTAAAATGTATCGAAAAATACCCTAGTGCGTTGTTTCCCATCAGCTGATTTTAGTTATGAATTAAATTTGTACAATGTGGATTGTTTACGCTCTGGTTGTCCATTTACTGCTTCTGGGCTCAATATTTGTGATATATTTTCGCTCGCCCGTTATCAATGGTCTGAAGCCACAGACACCATTTATTGGATACGGACTGGAAGCACCAGCGAATCGTTTGGTTTTGATTGTCACTGATGGACTCCGTGCCGCTTCGTTTTTCGACAACAATTGCCGGCATGTGCCTCATCTGCGGGAGATATTTATGCGCGAAGGCTTGGTTGGAATTTCTCGCACTCGTGTGCCCACCGAGTCTCGACCGGGTCACATAGCATTGCTGGCCGGCCTCTACGAGGATCCATCGGCAGTGTTAAAAGGCTGGAAGGAGAATCCTATTGACTTTGACACAGTGCTCAATCGCAGTGGTCACAGTTATTCCTGGGGATCTCCAGACATTCTAAACATATTCCAGAAACTGACCGAAGAGGACGACCCCCGAATCTACTTCGATTCATACTCTCCCGATATGGACTTCTCGGGAAAGTACAAAACATACAAGCTGGACGAGTGGGTGTTCAGGCAGGTGCGATTTCTCCTTAACCGAAAGAAGGATGAGCTGCGCGAATACCATCCGGTTGTTTTTTTCATGCACTTGCTGGGCCTCGACACGGCCGGACACGTCCACAAGCCAGGGACACCGCTTTTCCTAGAAAATTTAAACTTTACGGAGCATGGCATCTGGCAGCTTTATAATCAATTTGAGAGTGTATTTCCTGATAAGAAAACTGTCTACTTGTTGACCGCCGACCACGGCATGACTGACTCAGGTTCGAAAGCTAAAACACATTAATACACACATAGTATACTATTGATAACTTCTCTAGGCTCCCATGGGTCTGGTGCCCCACATGAAACCGAAACACCCTTCATGCTCTGGGGCGCAGGAGTTTCTCGTACCGCTTCCACTGTGGGAGCCCGCAAATTTGTGGCCAACGATGAGGGCGTCCAGTTGCCGCTCCACGAGCTGGAGCAGGCTCAGCTGACACCACTTATGTCCGCGCTGATAGGCCTGCCTCCTCCGATGAACAATTTTGGGACACTGCCGAACGGGTACATGGCTGTGAGTGAGGAGTACGAGGCCATGGCTGCCCACAGCAATGCCCTCCAGTTGCTAGCGCAATACGAAAAGCTGCTGGAGCAGCACAGGCAAGGGCTTTTCGCAGACTATCTGAATAATTTCGATCAGCTCTCGCCGGCAGAAATCAGTACGTACAAGCAGCTGATAGTCAAGCTTCACGCGGAAAAGGCCTATGCGAAATCTTTGGCCAGGAGCAATGTCGTAATGGAGCTAACTCTGAAGGGAATTGACTACTATCACGGGTACTATCGCAATTGCTTACTGCTAAGCACTACGGCCACCTTCCTCGGTTGGATATTCTACTTGTATCGATTGCTGTCCAGGAACACGACAGGAAAACTTCAGATAATGCTTGAGAAGCAAGAAAAAGTCTCCAGAATAACATTGGATGTTTCCACATTCTTGCTGGTAATATTTCTCGTGGCCCAGCGAGCGCCGGTGGCAATTGCGTTCTATTTGTTGCTCCCGATGCCGGTATGGATGATGGCACTGAAGCCCAAAGCGTTTGGATCCACACCATCATCTGTTCCCAGTTCTGGAGCCCCTGCACGGCTGACTTCAGCTTCGCAACTGTTGCTTATTATTGTATGCGCAGAGCTGATGGTGTTCACCTTCTTCGAACGCCGTCTGATCTCACTGTGTTTCGTAGCCTTTGGATTCTATAACAATTGGAGAAATTTCGTGCCTAATTCTCGGGAGTTCTACTCCTGGCTGGCGCTGGTCATCATCCTTGCCTGTTTCCCCCTTCTGCCACCGTCGGTGGGTTACCAGAACTGGTATCTATTTCTAGCTGGCATTGTGGTCATCCTCGTGAATGCTTTGTGGAGCAAGGAGCGACACCTTCTGTTTAACAATCACACCAAATACTGCAACGCTCTAGTCCTGCTGAACACCGTCGTCTGTGTGCATCTTCATTCAAACCAAATAGGTGTTCCCATTGTACTTCACCTGGCCAGCTGGTCGTTCCTGATCTATGCCTTTGCCTCCATTATATGTAACAGTGAGTCAAAACTGGAGGTACGTCTGGCCCAGATCTGCTTCAATTTGGGCTCACTCTATGCTCTTCTGTGCACCTCATACGAATCTGTGTTCGTGCAGCTGCTCACCTTGGAACTAAGCCTATCGCTGGCCGCCCAGAGCCCAAAGAAATCGGTTCTGCGACTGGCATTTACCATTCTATTGTATACATTCTTTTCGCTCTTTGGCAGCGGAAACATTGCGTCGATCAGTTCGTTTGATCCCAACATTGCGCGTTGCTTTCTTAGCAACTTCTTGCCATTCATCATCATGGGACTGGTGCTGCTGAAGCTGCTCCTGCCGGTGGTGCTGAACTTGTCCATTGTCTATACCCACTGTGAGTGTGCGCGTGAGCAGGAGCAGCGAATATTCATCTGCCTACTGATCATTTGCGACATAATGGGTCTGAACTTCCTGTTTCTGGTGCGTAATCAGGGCTCCTGGATGGATATAGGCTCTTCCATATCACATTTTGTCATCATGGAGGTGACCACGCTGGTGCTACTGCTGCTATCGTATGTTGCCAAGCTGCTCCTGCGCCTGGTCAACTGCGATCGTCTCGTGGAGAAGCTGCGCTAATAACACAACCGGATCAAATCCAATTCCATGTCCTGATTTACCAAATACTTTACATTTAACTTAAACATTTATGTCAATATTTACAACACTAATTAAGAATTAGTAACATACACTTGTAAATCGTAGAATCTATATGCTAGGAATGTGTCTGTGTGTTGGTGTAGGGTGTGTGTTGATGTGTGGGTGTGTGGCATGGCACGACGACATCTAATGAGTAGCAGTAGCAGCAAAAAGAACAAGAACCATTCTCCAAACTAATCTTTAAGATATTTCTCCAGCGGATTTAATCCCTGGCGTTTCGGATTGGCTGTCTCATCTGGAACAGAGCCAAAAATCACTGTCAAAATCATTCCTCATGTGTCTCAGATCTCTACTCACTTGACTGTGCCGGTTTTGCTGTGGTAGCACTCTGCGCCCGGGGGGAGGATTGCAGGCAATTGAGCCACTCGGCCAACGAGATCTTCTTATCACCATTCACATCACAGTAGCGCGGCATCTTCTTGCCACATCTTCGTAAATTGCTGAGGAAGATTGCGTGTATTTGATAGTAATGCACAAATGTGATCGAATTATCAAGATTGTGCTCACCTGGCACTGGTGACCAGATCTCGGAACACTTTCCATTCTCTGCGCTCCCACGACTTGTTTTTGTTCTTATCCAGATACACAAAGCTCAGAGTGGCAATCCGTTCATCTTCCGTTTTCCACATGGTCGAGTTGGTGCTGGTGCAAAATTCTATTAATATTAATTGATAAATCCGGCTTTCGGCACTAATCCTACCTCGTTGGACTGCTGGGCAGAGAGAGCTGCGTGTTGAGGTATGCCTTGAGCTCCTTGAGGAACTGCGTTTTGCGCGGCTCAGTGCATCCCTTCATGGGCCGTACGACGATGTCCTCATCGCACTGGGGCGGCTTGTTCTTTACCCAAGTGCCGGGAATGTTTTTGCCCGTGTCCTCGTTCACACACCAACAGTATGGGGTGGAGCTGTAGCACTGGATTCGCTGATAGCGTCCATCGGGCATGCATTCGGGCACATAGAACCTGCTCTTGCCACCGTGCTGTGGCATGCAAATCAGAGGAATTCCTTTAGAATAATTAAACTTTTGGGGAGAGCTGTGATGAAACTTACGCCTTGTTCCTCCAGTGCAACCGCCTGATCCACCCAGCAGTTGGACTCGCTCTCATTCTCGGTGTTTGTCGATTCCGGCGTCTTGGAGTTCAGCACTGTCAAGATATGGGCATTAACATACAATCTATTCTGCCCTTTGGATACATGCCAAATGGATATGAATGTTACTAATTTTGGTTAGTGCTCGGCACCCAAGACACAAACAACACAAGCTTGTGTTGTGTCTATGTATGTACGTACTAATTAGTGACGGATAGTTCAGAGATGTGCGTGAAAGGTGCATGCTCGAGGCGTCCGATTCGTCCTCATCCTCGCCGTTCCCATTGCCATACCCGGTCGCCCCATCATCGTAGTTCTCATCGGGCTCCTCGCTGCCAACGCTCAGATCCTCCGAGTATGTGTGCGGATTGCTGACGCTGCTGCTGCTGCCGATGATATTGGTGTTGGTATGATCGTGGTTGTTGTTGTTGTTGCTATTTGAATTTGTGGTGTGAATGTGATAGTGCATGTCGCGTGGCGGTGCCGTGGCTAAGCTGCCATTCGGGACATCAACTGCAACGCTACCTGGATACAGACAACGCACAGATACCAGATGTGGAGCAATGATTAATATTATTTTTATGGAAGTTAGTAACTGGGTTAACTTTTTTGTTTATTCAATTATAATAATCGATCAGTTAGTTGAGTGAAAAACCAAAAGAAATTAATTAATAACTTCACTTACGATTATGGGCATCTTTGAACAGGCAAAGACTCCACTCGATGCGGGACAGGTTGTCGTCTTTGTTGACCACATCACAATATTTGCCAAAAGCACGTCCACAGCGTCGCGGCTTCACGGCCTGTTCGCATACAAAGCAGCAGCAGCAATATGCATGGGATGGGGTTTGGTTCGTATTAAAGTGGGTGTATCAGACAGACGCTGACGGGTGACGGTGACGTCTACAAGGCACATAAACAGCCGCAGCCACAGCCACAGCCCCAGCCGCTACTCACCCGCTTGAGGAGCTTCTTCAGCTCGCGCACTTCTTGCCTGTCCAGCAACTGATTGCCATCCGCATCCAGTCTGGTAAACTTCCAGTCCAAGATGGCCGCGTCCGAGGGGGTTTCTTTGGGGCCAAAGCGCACGTACTCGCTGCGGAACACCTCGATCAGATTCCGGTTGAATGCCGTGCGATCTGCCTTGCCACATTGACGATGAGCAGCTGCTCCGCTTGCGCTTCTACTTCCCATGCTGCTTGCTTCAGCACTGCTTCTGGCAGAATCTTCATCGTAGCTGATCTGCCGCGTGGGCAAGCGGCGTCGATTGCGTCTGTAGGCCCGACACTTGGGCTTCCTGCGACGCGACGAGGTGGAGGTGTCCTCAATTGGACGGCCCATGCTATCACTGCACCAGCATCCAGCTTCTCCGTAGCACTGCCTGGCCGCATAGTTTCCATCCTTGCGACAGCGTGGCACAAAATACTTGGGATCGCGTGCCTGCTGGCGACGCGCATATTGGGCAGCCTCCAGGCAGCCTGCAATCGGCCAGAGTAAACAATAGAATTGGAGCAGAACATGTAGCATTGCTTAGCTCTTTGCTTACCGTTGCAGGACCCACGGTACTTGAGGCTCACCGGATGGCCGCTGCACTGCACCCGGAGCAGGTGACAGCGCGTGTGATAGGTCTGGCCGTCGGTGCCGCAGACAGGACCCTCGCTCTCATCACATTCGCCCAGCTTGGCGGCGCACGCAGACAGCTTCAGCTGAAAGGACCAAAAACGAGGTGTCAATTGTGAATGTGAAGCATTCGTCTACCGCTCCCTCCCAATACCACGGACACTGCCACTGCCACTCTCCCCGCTCTGGGAGTCACGCTTAAATAGAATCAAACACGCGTAAAATGATTTATCGCATTTATGGCCAAGTCGCCAAGCGTCTGGCCACACGACTCTGACTTGCATACGGAATGGCATACGAACAGTGACTGCCCGCCTGGCCCCTGTCCCCTGGCCCCTGGCAGAAGGCGCAGCAGCGGGGCGGATACACGCGACATGGCTAATATGAAAATCAAAGTTGTCAGGCCCATAACTTGAATGGCATCGCAAATACGAGCAATGTGCAAAAAGCCATGCGAAACCCAAAAATCCGCACCGAAATTATGGCAGCCTGTCGCTTTCGTTGTCGCTTGGATGTTGTCGAGTGTCGACCAACTGGCTGGCTGCCTTTCTGCCTGGCTGGGATGCCTGGGCCGGCACGGCTGCTGAGTGCGCGAATTCTTGTTTAGCCCACAAAATCATATGTATATACAAGCACATACTTATGTGCACATACATATCTATTTATGTACATATGTAAATCATAAAAAAGAAATATGGGGGGGAACCAAACACAATTGCGTAGCACTTAAGACTGCCACTGCAGCAGCGCCTTTTGTCGCCAATTTGTTCGGCCAGCCCACGTTCATTTGGACATTAATTAGATTTTGCTGTTATTGAAAAGTCACATTCATTTGTATATCTCAATGTCCAATAGTAGAAATGTGTTTTGGATAAGATATTAGGCTACCTACTAATTGAGAGCTTTGCTAATGCCGAAAGCGAAAGTGGATCTAATCATTAAATATATATAGTAGAATACGAACAGGGCAGGGGGTTTCCATTCAACTATTCGAATCAAAGGTCTATTACACCGTAGCCCAGACGATTCTCCTGATACCCTAAGAAAGCTAGGCTATAAAATGAACGAATTACAGCATCCACCTACCGCTTATCGATGCCATTTTCGGAGTCTGAATGTCTGGAGATGTCGGTGGGTCAACACCAGTAGTCTATTTGGCTCGCTGTAACATCCTGATATTTGTAGATATTTAGTCGCCCATGAGCTTTGCACCGAATGGCATTGGTCCAGACATTGCCAGGTCATGTCTGCGCGAGTCTCAGCTGCATTAGTAATGGCCAAAAAGATTTAACTACACCACAGGATGATACAGGATAATCGCCAACGCTGCATGGGATTCAAGTGAACAAGAACCCGTATAAGGTAACGCTCAAGATTGGCCAAATATGCGCATAATGCGGCGGAAGAATAATTCTAGATAAATATTGCTCAAAAATATCTTAACTTAAAGTTGACTTGGGTCTAGGTACATTTGGAAAAAGGCAATGCAAAGTTCAGTAGCAGATAGAACCAACAAAAACCTATTTGGAATCATTTTATATGAATGATATAGAACCCCCAAAATTAATTTTGTCGGTTGTTGAATACCAGAAGCCTTTATAAGATATACAAATACTCGAAATGCCTGCCCCCAGTGTTATCTTATTGCCCAAATACATATGTACATAAATGTAGTACTTCTGTGCATACATGCAACAAAAATAATAGAATGTCTGTAAACATTTCGAATCGAAATTGTGTGCTTTGAGCACGCGCTCGCCGGTAATCGGAGTGCGCAGGTGAATTTCGACTCCCAGATACATATGTATGTACATATGTACAGAGGTGCAGACAGATATCGGACGAATGGGGAGCGGGCCAGAATATCTCGTATGCCATCGTATTGCTGCAATCAGCAGATCCGATGTCCGTTCTTCGAAATATGTATAGTGTGTGGTTGTGTGTGTGTGTGAGTGTGGTGTGGCTCGGTTGGGGGTTGGGTGGGAAAGGAGAGACTTGGGAGGGCGTACTTGACACGGAATGCCATCGATCACAGTCGAAGTCGGCGCCAATGACATGAGAATGTCTAATTGGCAATGCAAATGGCATTCCTTTGCATATTATTATTTGCTTTTTTATAAATAGGGCGTTATCCCAAAAACGTGCCTGGATTGGGAATCCAAATCACTGTGCGGCTGCCCTATGCCACTGAGCTGCACAGCGCTGCGCTGCGTTTCTGTGGATGCCACGGCTGGGGCACCCTGTCTCCTGTCCCTCGCATAGGGCCACAAATTATAAATGGAGACAGCTCAAGGATTGTTACCGAGATAACGACAAAATTATTGACTGACAGTTCTCACGCTCGCCGCCGAACGGGAGAAGAAGACGGAAAACGGGCGACCGAATGTTCGTATGAGGAGCGATGTGAAAAGGGATCCCAGCAGAAAGAATAACACTTTAAATACTTCTTCACACTTTGTCATCATCAGGCAGCTTAGTGGCATTGGCAAAAACAAAAAAAAGCAAAAAAGAAACCTCTGATCTGGGTCTGGGTCTGGCCAACACCAACTCCAATTCGAAAACGCTTCTGACCGTTTTCTGTTCTTTTTTGTGTTCTCCTCTCCTTTGGCTTCTTTTTTGCTAAACTGAACACTGAACGAACCAACACGAAACTAAACGAAACGAAACTCGTTCGTACGTCGGGCAGATGAAACAAAAACAAAAATGATGGAGAGACGTGGAGGATGGTGGGGTGGGGGGCGGGCGGAGTTGGGCCGGCAAACTCCCCGGCCAAGACGAAGTTGGCAGACAGCGCGGCGGCAGCAGGTTAGGTAGAAGTGGTAGAAGTCACAAGCTGGAGTTGAAGATGGAAGCAGCAGCATCAGTGGCAGTGGCAGGCAGCTTCTTCTTTGTCTGCCTGCCACTGCCACTGGACAAGCCCAGCCGAAGAAGCACTTTTAATACCTGGAATATTCAAGTGTTTTCTTGGGATTACGATGTGATGATCATTTGTATGTCTTAGCGGAATGGCAAGGGCAGTCAGAACTTAAGAAAAAGTTTTTGGCAAAGATCGATCCTTCTAGCCATTGCGCTGTAATCGGATTTAGTCAGGATATCGATACCAACAATACATAAATATAGTAGTAGAATTAGCCTATGCAATGTATTATATTTGATTAAAACTTACCGTCTGCTCCAGTCGCCGCTCCTTGGACTGATCGTCACTCTTGCCGGCAGCCGCCATGACCGCCACGAACAAGGTCAGAAACAAACATCGCGCAAACATCTCAGTGCAAGCAATTAAAATTGTTTTAACTATTTTTTGTGTGTTGTGTTTGTGTGTTCGTATTCACAGTTAGAGCCAAAAATGACTGAAGATCAGCATTATACTCAAAATATTCAAATATGCACTTATTTCACCATCAAACTTTTTTCCTTTTTTTTTTTTTGCAAAGTCGCAATTAGAATTTCTTCTGTTATTTGTGGGTGTGTGGGTGAGTGTATTGTGTGTGGAGGGAGGAGAGATAGAACTTTTACTTTAGCGCTTTATTTATTTATCGATTTCCGTTGGCTATTTATAGTAACTGTTTCTACACCTACATACGCGAACATATGTACATATGTGTTGCACGTGTGTCTGTGTGTACGTGCATTAAGGTGTTGTAGATCTTGTTTATATAATGGATTTCTGCTTTATATGTATGATTTTTTGCCGTTGTTTCGTGAAATTTCAAAAACCGTCCGAAAATAATCAAAAAAAAAACAAACTGAAGAACCAAAACCAAGCAACCAAACGGTCGAAAAGTTTTCTGTCGACTGCCACTCGCATCCACCAAGCTGTTGAGGAGTAGCCACCGTTGCCCGGCCGGCCGATATTGCTGAGGCCTAAACTGGCCACAAAACGAGAGAGAGAGAGAGACCTGCCGTACCGCTGCTGCGTATGTATGTAGGTCTGTATGTATATGTGTATGTGTGTGAGAGAGAGGATCGGTCTGGTGGCGTGCAGCGCCGCCGCCACCGTCGCCGCATTGAAAATCGACAATGTCGCCACAATGTCTGGCGTGTCTCTGTCTCCGCCATATCTTATCTTTTACTTTGCTTTTGCCTTTTAGTGTGTTTCCTCTCCTACCACGGCCCCGCTCCCGAAACTGGACAGCAGAGTGCAGCAGCATAAAGGCACAAACACACACATACACACACACACCCGGAGTTTGAGTACAAGCCCAGAGGAGGCATATTGCCTGAGTGTGTGTGCGAGTGTGAAATTTATGTTCCTTTGTACATCTCAAGAGGCTGCCTCACC
This sequence comes from Drosophila athabasca, assembly GCA_008121215.1. Classification (NCBI taxonomy): domain Eukaryota; kingdom Metazoa; phylum Arthropoda; class Insecta; order Diptera; family Drosophilidae; genus Drosophila; species Drosophila athabasca. The sequence goes on along the minus strand of VMQQ01000022.1, from coordinate 2,530,518 downwards.
AAACATCTAAAACAAAAAACAAAAAAAAAGACAAAAAGCAAAGCAACAGTTGGTGGGATCACAGCACCAGCTGCTGTGGCCGCAGAGGTAGCGCTGGGGGAGGTGTCGGAAAGGTAGCGATGGTCCGAAGGAGAGGAGAAAAGGAAAACGTGAGCTATATACTCGTTGAGCTCTGCTCCTGTCGTCCGTCGCACGTCTGTGATTTATAGAGCTGGTGGTGGTGCTGCTGCCGCTTCTGCTGCCGCTGCAATCGAAGGAGGCAGGTCTACCTCCCGTTCCCCCGGGCTGCCGATCTTCGTTTCGGTGTGAAACCTGCCAGACAGTCTGACGGCAGCGATAGCCGACCCGACCCTTTCCTCTCAGACATTGTTTTCGGCTGCCGCCCCCCCTCTGGTTCCACACTCCGTTTTGTGGTCTTCTTTTACGATCGAACAAGCCATGGAGCAGCAGGAGTAGGAGTGGGAGGTTTTGGAGTACAGTGGAGAGCGAGAAGACTGCCAGACAGTATGACGCCAAATTCAATACAACATGGTCGATAACAAAGGTAAACAGGCAGCGACAAGGGGCACTTGAGGGCGAGAGCGAGGGCCAGAGCCAGAGACTACAGCCCTGCTACTGCTACAGCCCGTGGGATTGTCGGTTCAGCTCGGTTCAGTCCAGAACCAGATGCAGATATAGATATAGATACAGATGCACACACACACAGATACAATACGCCTGCCTTATGTGTACCCAACTAATCATTTTGTGATTCTTGTTTGTTTATTTGTCTTTCTTTATGAAGAACCTTTTCGGTCGAATTTATTTATTGTCTTGTGACTGGACTGCGTATCTGTTTATGAATCTGTATCTGCATCTATGTATCTGCAAGCCTTTGAATGGTGCAGCACTTTAACAGTTAGTTAGAAATGGAAGCAATTATAATTTACACCAGATCAGCAAAAGATCTGTACAATAAGATATATTTAAAATGAATTTGGAATAATTCTAGATTTTTCCATATCCTATAACCAAAAGAGTCAAGGGCTTAAAGAGCTAGGGCTAATTGTCCGAGTAGTATACACGAATTTTAATTAGTTAAGAAAGTTGCTTCATGACACCACCAATGAGCTGTGTTCCGTGTTATCTTTAAAGACGATCAATATTGGCAATACAATTAATAAATGTACCGAGACATGGGGTAATCCATCACATTCTGAATGTACTCCCAATAAAATAAAATCCCCCGAGACGTGTCCGCGCATAATGAAATGACAATTGGGAGTAAGTCACCCAGTGGGAGTCCCTAGGCGAATCGCCCAGACAATACGCAGCGAAGTTTTCTATAAAAAGCAACAGATGCCACGATCAGACAGAACAGTATTCGATTGCAGAATGAAGATCATCATATTCCTTGCTCTTTCCTTGGCTGTGTTGTGTCTGGTGCAGGCTCAGCCTCTGCCTGAGGAGCCCATTGAGCCGACCACCGCCGAAACCTTGGTCGAACTGGCGGAGGAGCCTCAACTTGTCCAGCTGGTCGATGTCCTGTCCGCGCACAGTCGCCAGAAACGGGCCACCTGCGATCTGCTGTCGAAATGGGACGTAAAGCACACGGCCTGCGCCGGCCACTGTCTTGCCAAGGGCTTCAAGGGTGGCTACTGTAACGACAAAGCAGTGTGTGTTTGCCGTCGTTGATCCTGATCCCGCTTCGGAATAGATTTTAATCAGTCAGTATGTACACGCTTGGAAATAAAGTTTAGAGAACATTGAAATCGTCAATGAACACGAACTGCTTGGGGAAAATGGGTATCATTACAGAGATCTATTCATAACTAATAACTGATTACTAATTGCTCAATGAAAGATCTCTTATCGCCGATTGGGGATCACAACTTTTAAACGCGGGGTCATCGAAATCACACCATAACAACAGACAAGTTTCGGTAGATGTTTAACAGCAATTCAATTCCTGCTGCATTTCCGTTTTAGGTCTATTAATATTGCAAAACGCATTTAGAGTATAATTCTCTCTTATCAATTAACCGAGCAAACAGTCTAGGCGGCAGGCGCAGGCCCTACCTACCCCCGATCCCCCACACACGACCGCAACGACACACAAACACAGCAAATGAAACACAAGAAGACACAGAAACAAAAGCCAAAGCAGAGACAGTGCGAGAGACACTCAATTAACGCCAATTATAGGCGATCTCGAAATTGTTAATAAGAGCATTTAGAAATGAACGTAGAATTTGCCCCGAGCTGAACCAATGATTTGCCGGTTAACTATATAATTCGATTGCATTTATATTGGAAACCACACACGAGCTATTCTCTATTTACACTGAGAACTGCGGCTCTTTAAGTTATCAGCACTGGGAAGCCCGCAATCATCTCTCTGGCCCAGGCGGGGAGCACAGCAGCAGACAGACTCGGTCAAGAGTTAAATGATTCTCAGGAATACTGCGCAAGTCGTGAGATATTTTATTGTTTGGTTTGCTGTGTCCGATGCTTAGTGAAACTGGCCATTTTTAAAACATTCTCGCTGGGCTATTATTGAAATAATTTGAATTTCAAATTTCGCCAACAGGATGATGGTCATACTCAGCTAGTATTTTTATTCGTGTTGAAAAAAGACAAAATATTTACGAACTCGACTATTGTATGTACAAAAGATACCAAAAAGATATACCGTAAACGGTAATTTTGCTGGCTGGTTTCAAAAACATTTTCAGGGCAGCTAATAAAAGTGGACGGAATAACAAAATCGAGCAATATAGTTTAGTTTTTTCATCGGTATATTAACGGTGTATTTTGAAATTTGTGACGTATGGTTAAGTATATTTCCGAAAGTCAGACCGTATATTTAATGGATAAGGTCACACTGGTCCCAACCAAAATAAAAATTTTTTTTCATTTACTCGAATATATTATTTGCTAGACTCGCCGTCGCACCGCACCACCCGCTCCCCGCCTACAGCATATTTAAATAAACTGCTGATTAGAGTAATTGGAGCCACATAGTCCACGTAGCTCTAAAGTCGTATATCCCAGAGCAGACACAATCTCTGTTCGCGCACTTTTAAACCGCACGCGCTGTGCTGACGTGGTCCCAGGAGTTAATTACGCGAGTTATTGTTCACCTTTAATTAAATTATAGCTTAATAGTTTTAAAACATGCTGACAAAGGCTCTGCTTTTGTGCTGCCTGGTGGTGTTGGCCCAAGGTTACAGTTTCACGTCGAAGGAAGTCAAGTGCCACGGTAAGTGGCAGCAACAGGCTGATGGGGACCTGTTGGCACGCTCCTAAATCGACCCTTATGTGTTATTTGCAGTGTGCAAGGCCACGGTGATAGAGCTGGAAGAAGCCATTGCCAAGGAGGATGCCAATAAGAAGGTCGATGTTAATGGCTTCCGTCTGGACGCCCAGGGCAATTCGGTGAGCAAGCGTGTACGCTTGATCAAGTCTGAGATGTTCCTCACCGAACTCATGGAGAAGATCTGTAAGTGCCAGCACATCAAGTCCCAGCATCAAATAATTTTACAATCCCTTCCTGACAGGTGAAAAAATGGATGATTACCTGAAGGCCACCTACAAGAGCAACGGCAAATTCACACTGCTGAAGATGATAGTCAATGGCCAGATGAATCCGGAATCATCGTTAGTCGATTTCGTGCAAGACGGTGATCTCAACAAGAGCCTGGGTCATTTTTGCAACGAGGTTCTGGAGGACAATGACGAAATCTTCCTGAAAGCATTCCAAGCCGAGGAACTGGGCAAGGATCTGGACATTAAAATCTGCTCAGAACAGGCCAAATACTGTGACGAGGCGCCCGTACAGGATGAATACGACTTTAGCGAAAAAGAGGAGTTGTAGAGAGATGTAGTTATCCTAGTCAATTCCACTAACGAATTTCCATGATCATCACCATTGTGCAGCGCTCGCCGCCAATGACCGGCGCTGATCTGTACTGAGCTTTCGAACGAAAGTAATATACATACATTGTATAAAAACAACTAGATACGACAATATACATTAAATCAATGTGCAATGCCCTCCATAACATCTTGTGTGGTTTTTATTTGTTGCTGAATTAAGTGTAATTAAGTGGTGTAATTGTAGGGACGTTTAGTTAGGCAGACTGATGTGTGTTGGCTTTCGTTTCTTCATCTTTACCTACTCCGCCTCCGGTTCCGGTTCGCTGCAGGACAAATTTTTCAGCAGTTACTCTGTTTTATTGATCCGTTACTTCTTCTGTTACTTACGGTTTTGGTGCAGAATCTGTGTTACGGAGCATCTGGTGACGCACAACCAGCATTGGAGCACCAAAGCCCAAAACGCCAAGAACACAGTAGAATATTGTGAATCGCATCGGGCTATGGAATCCCTTCGACCAGGGCAAATTCTATGGGCAGCAAGGTTTGTAGAAATTATGAAGTCACAGGGAATCCCTGTCTACGTACCAGACCCGGACAACCGCCTGGATAGCCGTGATGGCAAGAGCGACTCAACGGCTTGAATATAGTGCGCACCGATGTACGCAGTACGGACGACATGATTAAATTTCTTGTTTTTACAAACTTTACAGACGTTTAATTTTTCGTGAGAAAGCCGTCTGCTTGCTGACGAGCAGTAACTATTATTTGGTGCGACTGCCAAATGACAATCATAGAGAGGCCTACTACTACTAAAGAAAACATCGATCCGCTTGGTTTACAGTTTGGGGCAACTTTATTACATTTCCACTTTCCACTTAAATTTAAGCTGTAACACACTGCACCGCCTTGCTGGACCTACAAAGCCTCCTACATCTGCAAAAAAAGAGATATATTTAAGCGAATTTTTGTGATTGAAACAACTAACCTTACATTTGTTGCTGTTGCTGCTGCTGGGCTGCGCGACGGCCACTGGGAGCGCCTTACTTCTTCAAAAGTTGATGTCTGACAATCAGGAAGGGGGAGCCGAAGCCCAGAACACAGCCGATGGTAAACAGGGCGGTGATCCTGTACTTGTTTGACAGGCCAAAGGGCAGATTCTGAAATTCAAAGTTAATTTTTCGATGATTGATTTTCCGACAATTATGTAACCAGTGGGGTCTTATTGAATTCATTTTCTTACCTCGCCGGGAACGCCACCATGGCCGCTGAAGCGGACCATGGATTGCGAGAAGTTGCGTGCAATGACACTGCTGCGGCCCAACATTTTGATATTCAAAATTTTCAAGTAAAAATTTCAGAAACGCAGATCTTGCTGTTGGTGGTGCGCAAATTAGTGATGACAAATGACCGATACTTGTGCTAACATGCCCCGTTGTGTCTGTTAGTGATTTATCGATGATCTAATTATCGATTTTTGTTGTTTGATACTATCGAAAAGTATACACTGCAAAAAATGAAGCATAAAAACCTTTTTTTTTTGATTGCGGTTCAATCTTTATATGAATGTGCAATTTTTCTAGGATAACAAAACATATCACCGACGATTTCAAGATCCATTTTAATTTTTTTCAATATTCGCACTCAGAATTCGCCAGTCTAACAAATATATTGAAGCACTCTGTTCTTCAATTATTATGTTGGCGTTTTTAGCCAAAACGTTTTCCGTTCGTTTTTAGGGGCTTTCGTTTTCTCAAATTTTCGTCACATTTTCTCGTGTCCTGTTCAGCGCACAATTTAGTGCTGTTAAGCGCACAAAATTCTCTGTTTTCATTATTACTTATTATATATATCGATGAGAGGCCATCACTATCGTTTCGAATGTTGTATAGAACGGCCATTTTGACGGACGGAAATCATACACATACCAAAAATAAATAAATTCGAAATTATTGCACAAAATTATAAGTAAACGTTCCGCGGCGTCGGCATATACACGCGGCCCAGTAGCAGGGTGCCAACGTTCGGGGCGCTCACACAAAGTGTCTGTGAATCGCTACATATAGAATTTTTCCATATACAAGATTTTACTGTGGGGTCGCACAAATGAAGCAGTGAGGAGTAGAGGAGTAGACAAGACAGCAACAAGGAGAACACTGGCAAAATGCTCGAATCGCCCAAATTTATTGAGAATGATTTATACAATGGGAGCCATGCCTTCACCTGGCTGGCCGACATGGTGGGGCTCTCTGTTGATTTGGTAAGTTCTTATAACTCTCCGCTCCGTTCCTCCCATGCCTTCTAAATCAAACGGGCGTGTGCACGTGTGCGTGTTTATCTGTGCTTATACATATACTATGTCCATAAAAGTGTAAACGTGTGTGTTAATAATTTAGACAAAGCCCAGTATCTTGTGCATAATTTACGCTAAGAATATTGATACTTAAAAGGTACTTGTAACTGCTGCAGTGTTCTCGGTTGGAAATTTATTTACTTAGCAACGAAATAAAGAAACTGTCAATCAAAACGAAGGCTCAACGTGCCGGTTATCGTCCAAACAATGTGCAGCCGCCCAAGTTCTGGAAAATTGTGGTTGCCTTAATAAGATCTCCACTGCTTGTTTGGGGTTATTTAGGCGCGAAATTGGCAGTTAATCGAATTTAAGCTGTGCTCTATAGTGTAAATTCCTCTCTTCTCAATTGGACTGCCGGTTTAATGAAGCTACAACTAGAATGATTTTCGGTGTCCTACTTTCTTATCAGAGGACTACGGCGCTTACTGACTGTCGCCCGGAATAATAGTCTGTGGAATTTTCCACGCTCTACGCTTTCAATTTAGAACAAAAGTAAACAACACAATATGGACCGCCGTGACATGTTGTACATTGGTCTCGTCTTGACGCATCGTTGGTTTCGGCATAGTTAAAGATTTTTGCATCATTTAACAGAGGTACGAGTGGGGGTGGCTGGCCCGGGGGGATGTCATGGGCAATTGATTCACACTCTATGAATGTCCCGTTCTCTCAACCGATGGCCGCATTGTCATTTGCATAACGGCAACTACATATGTACATGGGTAAAGAGCGAGGGGAAAAAGTGATTCATTAATGCATTTGTATGCATTTACCTGCAGCGCTTACGGCCTGGCCTAAATCCGCTTTAGACATATCCGCTACCCAGCAAAAGCTTTTGGCGTATACGTAATCTACTCTGCTCGGTGGTAATATTTTCAATGCTGATGACCTAATACCAACATCCGATGTAAAGTCGTTCGTCCCACACAGGTTTCTGTATGTGTATGTAGGTCTATACATATGTATGTACATATGATATGTGTTAATATAGTGCGAATTTGGCTGCACAAAATGGTCGATTGCCCGTTGTCTCAGTATCAAAAGATACTTGAAATTCAATTTAACCGACTTCTTTCATGGCTGCTACACTCCACTTCCCTCCCTCAGCTTCACGATAATTGAATTTTTAGCGCTTCTTTTGTTTGCAAACAAACGGCAGCAACAGCAGTACATACATATATGTACATACATACATATGTACGTGTGTACGTATGTGTGTGTGTGCTCTCTTTCGCGCCTCTGTATGGCTCAGCTGATATTGTCGCCTCCCTAGAGACCCCTCCCCAGCTCCGCTCATGACTCATAGTGACACAGGGTGTCTTGGGAGCTATTTAACTTATTTGTGATGGCAGCGGGTGGGTCGGGTCGGGTGTGTGACACATTTGGCTATTAGCAAGACCACACACACTATTAGACGGCGGGTTATTAGCACGAAATGTTTTATTAGTTTTATTATGTAAATTTAAATCGAAGGCTGAAGCACGCAAATACGCAAATGCCGGTGAATTAGCCAATTGTTCGAGGAATTGCCTCATCCCGAAAGCATTTATAGCGAGTATGGCATTATACTGCCTGCCTGCAGTATTTAGCGGCTCTAATGACCTATCGCTGCAGGCCCGCGGCCGGTCGGTCGGTCGGTCGGTCAATGGCGGCATATTTTCTCAGCCCATTAAACTGTTTGTTTTCATTTGCTCACTCGCACTTCTTTCTCTCAGCTCGCCTCCCACACAGTGTCTCCCTCCCCCACATGCACGCTGTATGACGCTGTATGTGTGTGTATTTTCCTTTATTAATAAACAGCAATAAACAAGACATCTTTGTTGTTGTACATATATGTATGTGTGTACATATTATATATTTCACAACTTTTCTATCTGCTCTGGCATTGCGCAGCACTGGAACCGGTCTGTTCGATCAAAAAGCAAAGTGTAAACCAATTGAAATAAATAATATAAATTGGTAATTGTTATGCATGTCGACAGGCCAAAAGGGTTAAGAGAGGAGCGGAGCACAGGCACCGGTAAATTGACAAAGAGAGTGACGGATATAGAGAGAGAGCGAGAGTGAGAGTGAGAGAGAGAGTCGGCTATTTGGCATGGCGAATTGTTGCGCATTGCTCTCCACACTCTTTCTCGCTCCCCATCTCACTCCATATGCATAAATTATAATATATGTATTATTATTCCTATGACCTTGAGTGGGATGCCAGATGTTGTTTGAACTCTGGTTGGGGGCACAGCATGCGACGAATGTTGTGCGGTTGTCATACATATGCCGCCTCTTCTTTTTCGTCAGCTGTTGGGCATTTGGTGGCGCTATTTAGCATATAACTGTTGTTTGCATACCCTGGGCTACATTTTCATAATGAGTATATCTGGCATAGTCCATCATTAACAATTTTAAAGCCGAAAATCATCTGTTACTCTCACTTTTCTTCCACAGTCGAACATTTTGCTGCTGCCTTTCGATAACGTAGCGCGTTTTTGATTCTTTGTTCTTTGTCCTCCACCTTCTTGTCTTCTACTCGTACTCTTGCTTTTTATCGTACGTTCGCATTGGGAACGAAACGATATTTCTGTTGTTGCTTTTATTATTATTGTTTTTGGTTTATTTATAGTGATCACGCCACTTTTCGGTACGCGCTTGTTTTGGCACACTGCCCCGCCCTCGCCGACGTCTCTGCCCCCTCCCACTACTGCTACCCAAAAACGCTTTTGGGGGTTTATCAAATGATTTATGGCTATATTTCCATTTTGAGGTGCATGCTTGTAGTGTGTTTGCTTGCATTCGTGATTTTCGCATAAACATTTTAGTTGGCTGATGGGTTTCCACATTGGCAGCTCCTGCACAACATTCTGCTGCAATTTAAGCCCTTCTTGACAGCCCTACAAGGCCCTTGTCTGAAACTCTGAAGAACGCCAGAGAACAATGGCAGAGCACACAAATCGCTGTCATCCAAGCTGCATTGTTGTCCGTCCGTTGTCCTGGAACTATAGCAACGTCTTATCTTCACATCAAGCTCCTCATAATAGTGAAAATAATCGCACCGCGAAGGGTGGGAGGCACTGAAGAGGGGTAAAGATCTGGTCTTTAAGCTGCAATGAATAAAGTCGTGTTTCAAATGTCAAAAACATCTGACAATCGAAATGCAGGGTGCTTCCTTTGCCTCTGCGTGCCCAAAAATATAATATCAATGTTGAAATACGAATGGCTTACTTGATTTTACGCTCAATTTACTTATTTCACCTTGGGCACTTGACAGAGACCCGTTTTCGAGGTCGTCAGAAGGGCCCTCAGCGTACGGTGTACACATGTAAGCCCCCCCCCCTACCTCCGCCACTGTCTGTCTCAATCTGAAACAAAAGCTGAAAGCTGAAATCATCCATGCCCCGCCCCAAGCAGGCAAGGCAGATGATTTCCTTCCGCATATTCGGCATGTATGTATAATGAACTCGGGCTGGCTTTGGGCCCTTTCCTTACGCAGATGTTGGTGCTCTCGTGCTCCAATTTCAATTCCAACAAGTAGCCGCCCACCCACTTGTTGGGGCCTAATCACATCCAAAAGCAGCTTCCCCGGTATTTCGACTTGAAATATAATTCTTTAGCAAGATTTTCCTTTCGTTTGTCGTTGCCTTTGCTGTGGCGTCGCTGGTTGGGTTCCCCGTTAACCGGTTTTGGCCAGCGTATTGCCAACTCGAATAATTGCGCATGAGCTCTTTGAACGGATGGATGGCTGGATGGTTGGCTGATGATTACAACATTGCGTATTTGTATGGGGAGATATTTTCTTTTGTGGCATTTCTGCGTTGTTTAGGTACATTGTTCGGTTAATATACACTTATCTTCTAATCAGATCTGTAATTTAACTCTTTACTCAGCATTTGTGATAACAAAGGAAAGCCTCAAACGAATTTATCGTCTCATATGGTGTGTGGCTTATCGCTATCACAGAAACCCTCGCACATCAGGCCATTGTAGCTTTGTCTTTGACCTATGGCGCGAGGAGGTTCGTACATATGGCGTGGCTATCGCTAGTTCCTTATATATGTAGTTCAAGATAATATGAACTATAACATGTAAATATGTTACGTATACGACTCTTATCGACAGGCCGACGTGTACTTTGGCAATTACGAAATTTAAGAACAAAACTTGTAAGATGCTAACAAAGTTTGTAAAAAAAGATAACTAAAAAGAAGACCTACTAGTACAGTGCGTTTTCAATATGTATGACACAATTTGGATTGTGTTCGATAGTAAAAATTGAATTGAGGTATTATCTGTAACTATCGAAACAAAAATCTTTAATTAATATCTCTAGATATTTTGTTGGTTTTGTGGCTTTGTGATGCACTGTACCTACTTGCTCTCATATATTGAAACTGTATAGCGAATGTCCAAGGGAGGAACATCTTCTCAGTCAAAGAATGCACTTTGCAAATTATTCCGAAATAATCAGGAAATGTGGTAGCTTGCCCAGATACACGGATACCACTTGAGGTACATATACCACGAGCGTTGGACGGATGACTATAAAAGAGCGGTGCAACCGAGAAGTTGCTACAGCCCCGAACCGAAAGCGTTAAAGTTGCGAAGTGCAGTTAGTTATCCTTTCGAGCTGCCTGAAGTTTTCAATGCATTTTTGTAAGTGTCGCAGTGGCAGCAGCAAGAAGGTCCTCAGACTGAACCGATTCCATTTACAGCAACCCTTCTTCTGCTGGCCCTTGCGGCAGTAGTCGTAAACTCGCACAGCATCGCTCAGCCGCCTGCAGCTCCCCAGGAGCCGTGCAGCACCACCACCACCCCCCAGCCACCATGTGACCGGACAACAACACCGTGTACACCATCACCGCCACCACCCCCTCCTTGTACTCCAACACCCCCTCCCTGTACACCAACACCTCCGCCACCACCCCCTCCCTGTACACCAACACCTCCGCCACCGTGTACACCAACACCTCCGCCACCGTGTACACCAACACCTCCGCCACCACCCCCTCCCTGTACAACAACACCCCCTCCTTGTACACCAACACCTCCGCCACCACCACCTCCGCCACCACCACCTCCGCCACCACCACCTCCGCCACCACCACCTCCGCCACCACCCCCTCCTTGTACACCAACACCTCCGCCACCACCCCCTCCTTGTACACCAACACCTCCACCACCACCCCCTCCTTGTACACCAACACCTCCGCCACCACCCCCTCCCTGTACACCAACACCCCCACCGTGTACACCAACACCTCCGCCACCGTGTACACCAACACCTCCGCCACCCTGTACACCAACACCTCCGCCACCACCCCCTCCTTGTACACCAACACCTCCGCCACCACCCCCTCCCTGTACAACAACACCCCCTCCTTGTACACCAACACCTCCGCCACCACCCCCTCCTTGTACACCAACACCTCCGCCACCACCCCCTCCTTGTACACCAACACCTCCGCCACCGTGTACACCAACACCTCCGCCACCGTGTACACCAACACCTCCGCCACCCTGTACACCAACACCTCCGCCACCACCCCCTCCCTGTACAACAACACCCCCTCCTTGTACTCCAACACCTCCGCCACCACCACCTCCGCCACCACCCCCTCCTTGCACACCAACACCCCCACCCTGCACACCAACACCTAGGCCACCCTGCACACCACCACCTCCGCCACCACCCCCTCCCTGTACAACAACACCCCCTCCTTGTACTCCAACACCTCCACCCTGTACACCAACACCTCCTCCTTGCACGCCAACACCTCCGCCACCGTGTACAACAACTCCACCTCCCTCAACTACGCCCTGTATAACCGCCGCCCCAGCACCAGCCCCAGCACCAGCCCCAGCCCCCCCTAGCCTGATCGAGAAGCTTGTTCCCAGGCCTCTGCTGAATCTCTTCTCCGGCTCCAGCATCTCCACTACAGGAGACGCCGCATGCAGCGGAAGAGCTGACGGCAGCTACGTGCAGGACGAGAAGCACTGCCGCCGCTACTACGAGTGCCGCAGCGGACTGCGCGTGCTGCACAAATGCAGAGCCGGCCAGTGGTTCGACCTGGATGAAGGCATGTGCCGCCGCCGCAGCCTGGTGCTGAACTGTCCCGCACAGCGCAACTGAAGAAGAACGGATCGGATGCGGATATGATGCGTGCAAATGTATATAAACGTGTATCCTAACAGAACAGTAATCCACTCAATAAATAGCAATCCTTTCAACTTATCCTCCTTTGTTGTGGCTCCTGTTTGGTTATTTCGAAGTTTCAGGATCAGCTTCAAAATAGAGAACTAAACTCTGCATCTAACAACATAATTACATATATTTTGCCGTATTTACTGGAAGTAGGAAGTGTCCGCTTAGAGTTTTTTGGAAGAACAATTCATTTGTACATAGAATGTTATCAAAGCTAGGTATGTGTGGATAAGTTAAGCGTGCCCTCCTGGGCATCGAGTGTAACGTTACGAAGATTCACTGTAGAAGTTTGCCACACACATAGAGGAACGATACAATATTAATGGGATATGGAAACCCGCCTCATCATCTACTAACCTCCACTTCTATTTCACCGAAAACAATCGAAAACCGAACAACAGAGACTATAAACGCGTACAAAATGTATTCTATTCTACTTTGAAGTCGTTGACCCAAACAGTAAATTAAATTTGTATTTAATGAAATATTGTAAGCGCTGATTACAGTCTGGAACTGTTTTGTTTTTAAAATAGAACCCATTTAAGTACATATGTACACGCATACGAAACATGTGCACATACGAGTATAGTATACAGTGTTTGTTTTTGTTCAACATATAATATAATTCATAATTGTATCCCTGATAAGGCCGGTGCCATCATCCGCTTGGCCTTCGCTCTACAGTTGTCAATGTGGGGTCCTGAGGTTCTCGGTGCTGATGTGCTGATATTGGTGGACATTGTCTTATCGAACCTTATCAGGGACAAAGTAAATGCGTTTTGTTTTAAAACTCAAAATCAAACTGAGCGAGTGGCAAGCAATTGATATCAATTAGAGGTTTTATATCATGTGCTTGACTCGACTGACCCCCCCGACCCTATGACGGAACCCAATTCAACAGGGCCTGTAGTCCCATAACACTCATTGTTTATGCATTGTCGGGCACGAGCGCGAATGGCGAAAATAAAAATAAAAATAGTATCATAAATTATATATTCGCCAGGGTACGGTGCTGTCGTTGCTCAAGGTCAGCTGGAAGCTAGCAAAGGGCTTTACTGAGATCAGTGGGAGGGAATTGGTATTTTGAGCATTTGCATTAAAATGAAAGCCAACACCAGTACCCACCCACCCAACCGCCAATGCCAAAACGAACCCATGCCAACATTGATCACAACGCGTGATCGTGATTGTTGGTTCTTGATCACGATCAAGAGCAACGGGCGACAATGTTGGCGGAGATGAATGCTCTTCTCTGATGCCAATTACATACCGGGAAAGGCACGTGCATTCCGCATGTGCTCCGCTTGGGCGTAGATCTCACGGGGGGTGGTATCGGATGACACGAGGCAACGATGTAACAGAACTGGTTACGATTCTCGCAGTTGGAGCAGTTTCCCTAGTTAGGCATACGTGTAAATTGTGTTGGCGTCAACGTCGACGTCTTCTCGAGTTTTATAAATGTAAGATACATGTTTTTCTTTCACTCAACTAATCGCCATACATTTCCTTCTTGTGCATTGCAGGTAAACTTTTTAATATGCCAAATATCAGCGCTCTTCCTGGCCTCCCTCTTCCGATCGCTGCTGCACCCCTCCAAGGTGTCCAGCAAGTTGCGCCACACATTCGCGCTGTCGATAGGTCTGGCCTTTGGCTACTTTTGCTTTGGCCAGCAGGCAATACACATTGCCGGTCTTCCGGCAATATGCTACATAGTCATACGCACCCAAGATCCGCGCATTGTGCAGAGGTAACGAACAAACTATAGAATCGCTGATTGATTTGAACTCTCGCTAATTTACTGAGATTGCAGAGCGGTCTTGCTGGTGGCCATGAGCTATTTGCTGTGCGTGCATCTGATGCGACAACTCTACGACTATGGATCCTATGCTCTGGACATTACCGGGCCGCTGATGATCATCACCCAGAAGGTTACGAGCCTGGCCTTCAGCATACATGACGGTTTTGTGCGGGAGGAGGAGGTGAGTATATCAAATTGAGGTGCACTTACAAGCAATTCTAAAAACTAAACTAATTTCGTGTCCAACTAATAGGACCTGACAAAGGCTCAGCAGTATCACGCCATTCGCAAAATGCCATCGGCATTGGAGTACTTCTCGTATGTGTGGCACTTCCAAAGCATCCTGGCCGGCCCACTGGTATTCTACAAGGACTACATTGAGTTCGTAGAGGGCTACAATTTGCTGAAGCGTCCTTCCACCAATGTAAGTGCATTATGTGGTCTGCAGTCGCCACTAATGGAAGCTGCAGTGATTTCATTAGTGGCCACAAATTGGCCTCCCTTCTTTCACCTGGGGGGAAGCACTAGCTGCTGTGCTCTGCTTCGTTTTCATCCTTTTGCCTGCCATGTTAATTAGTGATTCGATGTTATTTTTGTCCGTTATAGGGCTCTCTGGACAATGGCAAAACGGAACTGGTGCTGGAGCCATCGCCAACGAAAACGGTGATACGCAAGGTGATTGGCAGTCTCGTGTGCGCCTTTATATTCATGAAGTTCGTGAAGCTCTATCCAGTGAAGAATATGAAGGAGGATGACTTCTTGGAGAACACCAGCATGGCCTATAAATACTGGTATGCCATGATGGCAACCACCTGCATACGCTTCAAGTATTATCACGCATGGCTACTGGCCGATGCGATATGCAATAACGCTGGTCTAGGCTTCGCCGGCTACGACAAGGATGGCAATGCCAAATGGGATCTAATATCCAACATCAATGTCTTGTCGTTCGAGGTAGGCATATCATTGTTTGAATCTGGAATCTGTAAATAGTCTTTATCACATTGTCCTCCCATGGCAGTTTTCGTCGAACATGCGCGATGCCATCAACAACTGGAACTGCGGTACCAATCGCTGGCTCCGCACCCTGGTCTACGAGCGTGTGCCGAAGCGGTATGGCACACTGCTCACCTTTGCATTGAGCGCCGTGTGGCATGGCTTCTATCCGGGCTATTATCTGACCTTTGCCACCGGAGCCGTGACGGTTACCGCCGCCCGGATGGGACGCAGACTATTCCGTCATCGCTTCCAGAGCACACAGCTCACGCGAATGTTCTACGACATTCTCACCTGCCTAATCACACGCATTGTGATGGGCTATGCAACATTCCCATTCGTTCTGCTTGAATTTATGGTGAGTATTGACTCATGGATACCCACTGTCGGAGATGATCCCTTAACTGAATTTTCTCTTTCGTTTATCAATTACAGGGCAGCATCACATTGTACCTGAGATTTTATTTGTGCCTTCACATCATTTCACTAGTGACCATATTTATTTTACCCAAATTTATACGCGGCGAGAGGAGGGCCCGCTCGCCCATGAATGTCGACGGCGTAGCGGCCAGCGCCAGTGTCAGGGACTCATCACCGACCCGTGTGCTCCAGGCGGCCACGGCGGCACTGGCCGGAAGCAATGATCTCAACGAGGATGAGGACGAGGATAAGCATGCTAAATGTAAAGACAACACACCACAGCAGCTTTTGACAGAGCAACAAAAACAGCAAAAAGAGCAACAGATCAATGTAATACCTCAACCACAGCCCTCGCATCATCCACAGCAGCAACAAAAGCAGCAGCAGCAGCAACCGAAGAGTCCAAAGCCGCCGACCAACGCCCGCGACGCAATTAGTGTGCCACACGACCAGTGCGAGATGGACCAGCTGTCCAGCAAATTGAAGGAAAAGTTCGAGGCCGAAACCAAAAACATTGAGGAATTTATCGATAAGACTGTAACGGATACCGTCAGCGGCATTGTGGAGTTCAAGAACGATCTGATGCGCGACATCGAGTTTCCCAAATTGAAATTGCCGGGCGGCAGCACTATTTCAACTCCTCTGGATGCGGCTGTAGCTTCAGTGGGACTCCGCAAGCGCAACATATCCTCTGTGCATGAGAACGGACAGTGCTCTGATGCTCCTGGTGGCGCTACCGCCGAGCATGCCACGGAGGAGAACAGCGCCGCTTTCCTCAAGAAGGAGATTGAAGTGATCAATGCGGTAGTGCAGCAGGCCAACGTCCTCCCAGCGGTGCTCAGTAATGGTCATGCCAAATAGTATCAGCGACCGCGAGAAATTGTGGAGAACAACAACGATGACAGTGACAAGCGAGACGAGTGCCACGGCAGGGAATGGGAATGGAGTAGGAGCACGGATAGACCTGATTGAGTAATCAAATACGCACACACAACACACACAAACACACTCAACTATAGATGGATACACAGACACAGATACAGAGACATCATGGAAAAAATTGTTTGGTTTCAGTGCAAGGAAGTGTGTGTTTTAAGTTTTGATCTTTGATTGAATTGAACTAAATACAAATTGTTTGAATTTAAGTAAACTTGTAAAGTGGATTAGCCAGATAATAAATAAGTAACACATATACATGCAAGTACATTCAATCTGGCAAGAAACCGAACCTACTATGTTGAGAATATTTACTATATTCCAAAAGTCTAATTGTTGTTAAATCTATCAGCATGTATGTATGTATTTACGCTTATATCTGATTGTTAAAAGCCCCGCCACAGAGCGGCCTACAGTGCGTTTCAAAGCGATGACACAGTTTTGTACACATATCTCGCATCTTCTTTGTAATCAGATCTGATCTCTTTGAGAGACGAGCTTCAATATACGATTCACGATTCAATTTCATAAAATATTCGACAACTGACTGAAATCCAAGCTTCCGAACTCTCAAACTGTCTGCTTTAGATTTTGGGACGCACTGTACGACTCGGACGTTTAATTAATAACTCT
This sequence comes from Drosophila athabasca, assembly GCA_008121215.1. Taxonomy (NCBI): domain Eukaryota; kingdom Metazoa; phylum Arthropoda; class Insecta; order Diptera; family Drosophilidae; genus Drosophila; species Drosophila athabasca. The sequence goes on along the minus strand of VMQQ01000022.1, from coordinate 2,513,334 downwards.
TCCATATAGACATTTCTGTATCGTGCAGAAATCAGATATACTAAAGCATATGTTTGCATGTTTTCCATATAGTCTATGTACCAGCCACTAAAGAAATTTATAAAATCATTATTATTGTAGTGCAAATCCCGCCCGAAGAAATAAACAAAACAAAACGAAACGAAACGTGTAACAAGTAGAACCAATGAAATCCTCTTAAAGCTAAAATACAAGAAAAAGTCAACCAAAACTTAAATTTAGACTGAAGCTATATAGAATGAAAAAAAAGTACTAAGCCAAGGCGACATAACCAGAACAAAACAAACACAAATCGTGCGTAGTTAAAGTTAGTAAGTAAGACAGAAAGTTGATTTTTTACACTCAATTTGATTCATTTTTTACAAGTGTGCGACTTTTGTGTGTGTGTGAAAGGGATATATCTACTATATCTATAAACATATGTACTCGTATAACCCTCCTTGCCAGGCCTGGCCATGCCACCTGGTGTTCTTTAGAGGTTCTGCTCATGTCCTCCACTTGTGTATGACTTCCTACTCTGTAGCTCTTAAGCACATACCTTATATAACCTATTATCTTGTTTTACCCTTTACATATTTTTGTTAATTCAATAAATGATTTCGCCCCACAAATCCTCACAAATACACATATACGAGTAAATACATATATATATTTTTATATTTATTGTAATACAAATGAAAAGAAAGTGAAACAGCAACAGAAAAACCACTTTCCAATAGACGAAATTGCAGTGCACATTTTTATCGCTTGGCAGAGAATGGTTAATGCCAAGCGAAAGCCCTGAAATGCACAGAATGGCCACCTTTCAGAGCCCAAGCACCATATATACTATATATACATATGAGTATAACAAATGCAGTCCAAAAGCAAATATATAAAGCTAATTTGAGCTAATTGCCTAAAATATTCGACAAATAAATTATATATGTGTAAGCTTTTACGTATTTACATTTATTTCGCACCCCAATTGGATATATGGATTTCAGCGGGAAACTTGCTAGAATTCCAGACTCCCGCTAATCTTGTAGAAGCCGTCGGTCCCACTTGAGTTCAGTGCGCATAAGTGCACAGCGCTACATTGCGCAGATCCGAAGTCAAAGTCCCCAAATCGCTTCAGTATCTCGCGGGCATCGAAGCTGTTGGGGCCCTTCATGACCTGCTTGCGATTGCGATTGTTCAGCACGGTCATGTGCAGCTTGATGGAATCGCGATCGTTGTTATCCGAGGCGGAAAATCCAGTCGTTTGGAAATGTGCCAGGCAACGGTCAGCGAACTTCTGCAGCTCAGGAGCCTCAATGCAGCCGTACACAATGCGAGTAGAGCTTGGATCATCGTTCATGATCTCTAGACCCTTGACTTTTATCTCGAATGGAGTAGTTAAATCTGCCAGTATGGAGCGACAGGACTCGAGCTCCTCCAATGCCTTCTTACGCTCGTTGTCATCCAGCAGGACATAGACACCCAATGTTATATGGATACAGATCTCATTAGTGAAGAGTTCCTTATCGATGCCCGGAAGCTCAGCTTCCAAGATGCTTGTCTGGAAATTGAACACACAATAAATGGCTGCTTCGGAGTCCTATTGTCCTTGTTACCTTAAGCTCCAAAAAGCGATTCTTCACTTCGCCAAAATTCAATGGAACAGCCAGAAAATGGGTGGGACGCATCTTCTTGCGCAGCGAGACAACAAGGGAGCGTATCTGGCGCAAGGCAGCACACACCTGGCTGCGCTCCTTGGCCTTGATCGTCACATTTGATGACACTTCGAGCTGACGTGGAACGTAAATCTCCGATCGCGTTTCTTCCTCGATGCGACGTTTGGTCGATCCCTTGAGGCCAATCAGTCCGCCATAAAATGATCTGCAAGGAATGTGATTCTAATGAAACATTGTCCATGTACACCTGTTTTTCCACTCACTTGGACACATGGAATGAAAGTTTATAGCCGCCAGAAACATTCTCTTCTATCTTGGCGGCGTCCGGGTCCTCCTCGTCATCATCTTCGCCGTAAAGATCTGTGAACAGGAATTGCAATACTGCCAAATACTCTACAGCTGTCACATACCGGGCTCCTCATATCCCTTGGCCACTGAGTGGCCTTGTTTGTTGCCGCCATTCCACTTGTCGCCGCCGAAATCTTCGTGCACTACATTGACACGATAGCGGCGGTTTTGACTCATGCCCAGTACAGGAGGCTCCAGAACTTCGCGGCTCATTTTGTTGAAAAATATTCTAATGTAAGAGCGTATCTCAATTGCAGGGGAGAACTAGAAATCAAAATCAATTCGAGCGACAAAAGACAAGGCAGGGCTGCAAGACCAATGGTTTAAACCACTAACCATACAATTTATAGATGCGACATTTCATACATCGAATTTGACCGCACCAACAGGGCAGGCATCAGCTACCCGGCGAGTCGTGAGAGTGTATGTGTGCACATGCATTCTCACGTACTTTGCGTGTTTGCAAGTGTGTATGAGCGCACAACTCATATTTGCGCTCTCTGAACTTTGTTTTGATTTTTGTGCTCGCGCCACTTTAGCATTTTTAGAGTCGACCATTTTTGAAGATGCTTGCCTTATAATAGCAGAATAATTGTTATTTTGTTCACGCTTTAGATGGGGGGGGTTCAAACCCCCCCCGAAATTTTAGGGAAATTAGAAAATCGAAAATTTTGTTTCATTAATCAAAATTTGTATTTGAATAAATGTGTTTACTAAAAGCAATTCACAGCTCATGATTTCTAGCACCTTCATTTTTTCTTTTACCTCTTCACGACGAACTGAGTGTGAAATAAAATTTATAGTCGAACCCCCCCCGAAAAAATTTTCTGCGTTCGCCCCTGACCACCGGTCTTACCGGTCTCAGAAACCGGGGCCCCGAGCACCAGAGGGCCCCCAAAAGTGGCAAGAGAGAAAATTTTTTTTCATCTTTATATCAGAAAAATGTTCAATATGAAAAAATAAAAATTTTGGTGTTCTTTCGTTTTAAATATTCGTTGCCAGCTTAATATTATATTTCTATCGTGTTTTTCATTTTTCAAATTTTCGCGCTATTTCATATGAGCATGTTTCATTCTGGATGGGTGGAGTAAGAAAAGTTTGAATGATTTAAAGAATTCTTCTGATAAGGGCCCCTTAATGAAAATCGGACTTATCTGTTCGGCAATTCGGTATTATATATTGTAGTTATCCCAAAAAACACAATTAGTTGCAATTTCTAATATCCATTTCCCAATACGTTCTCGTTCTCGTCTGTGTGTCTACATCGTTGTTGTGTGTTTTATTAGTTAAAGCTTCATTTATTTTGCCTTTTTGATTTGTAGCAAATATTTGGAACGATCCGTAAACAAAAAGAAATTCGATTTAAACACCCTATTGGAAAACTTGATTAGATGTTTTAATAAATAAGACTTGTAATTAATATTTGTTTGATATTAGGATTGCTCTTTTATTATTCGTTATTAATTGCTCTGCAATCACCATCACCACATGTACACGCTTTGGAGTTCACAAGAAGAAGAAGGAAAAACGGAAGCTGTTTAGTTGCAGTATGACCAAAGACAGCTTATAATCTAAATCTCTTTAAGACCATATTTTCATAATGTTATTATTTGAATAAGGGTATTCCAACACGCCCCCCTCAAAAATAACATTATCATTCAATTTATAAACATAAACAATATCCAATTTCTTATCTAATGTGGTTGGTGTGCATTCTGGGGAATATTAAATGATCCAGCATTTGCTGCAAGGATACGGGGAAAACCCAGAAAAACCCGATCAGATCATTGTCTTATATATATATACATTAAATTTAGTAAGTTCCATTTTTAGTATTAGTTTAAAAAAAATAATTCGTTTGTCTCTCAGATATGTAGTACAGAAAGCTTGTAAAATTTAAATTTAAAAAATATTAACAAAGTAACAATTCATTGGTTTCTTTCTTTGATTCATTTCATTCTTATATGTACTAAAGATATGTATATAAGTATATTAAATTTAAGTAAAAAATATTGAGTATCCATTCAGTTAATTCAGTTCAGTTTTAACAGTTCATTTGTTTCTTTTCGACTAGTTTTTGTTTCTTATATATGTACATAAATATATAATTAAAAAAAAAATTAAGTTTCCTGGAGTAGTCCCAGCATCTCTCGTAGCTCTGCAAATCTTCCGGCAGGCAGCGGCTTAGTAAATATGTCGGCCAGTTGATTCTCTGGATTTTTAGCAACAATCACTCCGTTCTTTGATAGCGATACCCCGTCGTGGTCAAAATGGGTTGATATCCCAGCCTGTTGCAGACGCTTAACCGACATGAGGTTTCCTGCTGCTTCTTTGGAGTAAAGAACATCCTCCAGGGTGATATCGTGTCCATTGTGTAGCTTCACAATTCCACATTTGGTTGCAAATATAAATTCTCCTTCTTTTGCTACAGCAATTTTTATTGGTGGTTCCAATATCACACTGTCAGTAAATAGTGACTCATCATTAATTAGATGGTCAGTTGCACCCGAGTCAATTATAAAACCAAGTTCATTGTTGACTTTTTCGTTTTGATTTATTTGTTTCATCATAAACGCGAAACCGTGGTACGATGTTGCGAGCTGAGCTTTTTTGTTATTATTATTATTGTTATTATTTTCTTTATTTTTATTATCCCTTATAAATTGGAAACAATCCTTTTTTATGTGCCCTAATTTACCACAATGGTGGCACTTAATATTTATTTTAGCCTTTTCTTTGAAAACTCTATTATGCTTTGTGTTCCTATTCTTAAACACATTATTTTTATTTAAATGATTGTTTTTAACAACTAGCTTCATGACCTTTTTACTTGTGTCAGTGCATTCACTTCTTATTTTCGTTTCATAATCTAACAATTTATTTTTAACAAAAGCTAATGAAAGGGTTTCATCTGATAATGTCTCTATAGCTGTAATGACGCCATTATACATTGAGGGCAAAGTCTGCAGTAAGTGCGCCACTTTGTCCATCTCATCCATTTTTGCACCCGCCGCTAATAATTCACACACAATTTCGTCAAACTTAATAAAATGACTAGACAATATCATTTCACTCGACAATTTGAGTGTGATCAATCGTTTACGCGCAGCTAATTGAGACGCAAGACTTCTACGCTCATAAATAGCGTCCAACTTTTCAAAAATTTCACGTGCGGAAAATTGGTCTGCCGCAAAACTTAAAAATGCGTCACTTAAGTATTGAATTAATGTGCTCTTTGCACATCGCTCTGCCTTTTTCCAAACGTCATCTATTTCATTTGGCTTTATCTCATCAACAACTTTAAGTACGTCTAATTCGGCAAACAGGGCTCTAACTCTAAATTTCCACACTGAATATTTTTCACCATCGAACGGCTTTATGTTGTGCTTATTCTTTTCCATTTTTAATTCAAAAAATTGTTTTATATATATATGTCAGCAAATTTAATAATGCAGAAAATAAGAAGAAAAAAAATATTTTATATGCAAGTGCGCACGTGGATCGAATTTCACAAGTTATGTAAACCTTCTAATTTCCTTTTAATTGGCATGGACTGGGCCCATAACCTATTGGAAAACTTGATTAGATGTTTTAATAAATAAGACTTGTAATTAATATTTGTTTGATATTAGGATTGCTCTTTTATTATTCGTTATTAATTGCTCTGCAATCACCATCACCACATGTACACGCTTTGGAGTTCACAAGAAGAAGAAGGAAAAACGGAAGCTGTTTAGTTGCAGTATGACCAAAGACAGCTTATAATCTAAATCTCTTTAAGACCATATTTTCATAATGTTATTATTTGAATAAGGGTATTCCAACACACCCCGTGTCTGTCCGCAGCTTAAAGATAAAGATCCGCTCACTAGACCAGGGATCGGCACATACACTTCCTTGTTCTTAGTGCATTTGTGTGCGCAGACAACAGACACGAAGCCAAACGATTCATTTTCTCTGCCGGTGCGACAGCCAATCAGAATTATGAAGCCTTTTGTGCATATGGCCAAAGCCACCCGAAATATTTTCGCTGCCGCAGAGCTGCCGATCAGAATTATGACAGCAGACACGAAGCCACACGATTTATGTTCTCTACCGATGCGACAGCCAATCAGAATTATGAAGCCTTTTGTGCATATGGCCAAAGCCACGCGAAATATTTTCGCTGCCGCAGAGCTGCCGATCAGAATTATGACAGCAGACACGAAGCCACACGATTGATTTTCTCTACCGGTGCGACAGCCAATCAGAATCATGAAGCCTTTTGTGCATATGGCCAAAGCCACGCGAAATATTTTCGCTGCCGCAGAGCTGCCGATCAGAATTATGACAGCAGACACGAAGCCACACGATTGATTTTCTCTACCGGTGCGACAGCCAATCAGAATTATGAAGCCTTTTGTGCATATATATATGTATATATATTCACAAATATGTATGTATTTAATTGTATGGTTTATTGTAGTTTATAACGATATTTTTATCAAATTTAAAAAAGTAGTATGCGCTAAAAAAATATACATATGTATGTCATCCTTATATGGATATTAATGACATATAAATGGGTCCATACGGATTTGTCAAATTTTAAATCATTTCTGATGCGAATGTCCATCCACAGACAGAACCGCAAGTACATTTATACATATGTGTGTATACGTGTGCAGTGCTACCAAAATAACCAGCAAAATATTTTTGAGAAGATTTCTTTGCGACCATCCTGTAGGCGCTTTCCCATGGGTCCTCTTCGGCGGCGTCGCATAGCTGGAGGAAGCACTCCCGTTTGCTGTCCCTGATGGCGTGATTCAGCTCCTTCTTCGCTGCTTTGTATGATGCGTCGCGGTCCGCTAGGCGCGGTGTGCCCCGAGCTCGCTGGAGCAGCCTTCTGGCGCGGATGCACGTTCGGTGGAGCTCGGCTATCTCCTCACTCCACCAGAACACCGGCTTATGGTGCTACCGGAACGCCCTCCTCTGCTGCATATTCTGGTCGCAGACCTACTGCGACGCCAAGTTGTTGGCCCACTCGTTGGCTCCAGCTGCCTCGCTTGAGTTCGAGCCCCGCAGTGCTCTAGCGAAGGACTGGGCCCTCATAGTGTCCTGGCACTACGCCTTCCCTGACCCTGCTCCTGCCCTGTTGAAGATCTACTGGGATCCTTCGTTCAGTAGGACGAGGTCCAGCGTCGCAAAAGCCTCCAGCACTATGCGTCCTCTGGCGTTTGTGCGAGTGGATCCCCACTCCATGGCCCAGGCGTTGAAGTCACCTCCAGGTGCCACCTACGATCCCTCGGGAACGTGTATATGTACATATATTATGTACAGCTGCGAAAAAAAATAATAGCACCACCACCACAAGCAACTTTTAAATAGTTGCCAAACTCACAATTTTAACTTTAAGGAAACTTTAAGCACATTTCTAGAAATGGAATACTCTTATAAACATATGAATATAAAAAAAATCGTCTTCCTTTTTAACGTTTTTAAGTTATTTAAGAAAATTCCTTGAAAGTGATCAAATTAGGCGAAAAAATAATAGCACCACTTTTCAAATATTGAATTAAAAACAAAATAGTGACGAATTCCTTAGTTAACTATTTTGAACGATTATTACTAAATCTATAATTATCATTTAACATTTAGTACAATGTCCTTTTTTGGCAATAACAGCTGCGTAGCGTCTTGGCATGGAATCAATCAAGTCCTGGCATCGTTTTAGGACCAGGACTCTTTAATTTATACCCAAAGTGATTCGATAGTGGCTGGATTGGAAGTAGCAACCGGCTTCTTGACGTAGGCCCACAGATTTTTGATGGGATCAGGTCAGGTGACTGAGCAGGCCACTCCAAAACGTTCACATAGTTTGCCATAACACATTCCTTTGCTTTCTTGTTGGTGTGTTTGGAGTCACAGCTCTGTTAAAAGACCCATACGAGCGGATTTTCATATTCTGCAAAGGGTAGCATTACTGTATCCACGATATTCACCTACACGTGCTAATCCATGATGGTTTTTACCCAACCTAGTGTACCTACTTCATAGTGGAAAAAGCAGGCCCATACCATTACACTATACCCTCCATACTTATCGGTTTTTGTGGTTTACTAAAGTTTGTATTCTACTTTCCTTGGACCTCTAACGTATGATCGAGATCCTTTTCCACCAAACATATCCACTTTGGACTCATCTGACCATAGAATATTCGTCCATTGTTGGGATGTCCGATTTGCTTGAACACTGCCTAACCTCATGCGCTTAGTAATAAGTGTCGCGTTTAAAAGTGGTATCTTTCTTGGGTTGCAGACTTTTATATTATGTTGGCTAAGATATGTATGTACTACTAACGCATTTATTTTAAGCTCTTCTTTAAGCTCGGTAGCTGACCTAAAGGGAACCTTCTTTCTCGGACGAATCCGTCTATTGCCATGAAGAGGGGCCATAAATCGTTTTCGTCCGCGTGTTTCAGCCTTTTCTTCATAGTTTAAGACGTTTTTAATCATTTTATTGGAATATCATACCAATCGACCAACTTTTCTGTACGTTTTTCCGTTTAATATCAGATTTTTGGTCAGACCTCTCATCTCCGCAGTGCAGTGCTTTCCACGTCCCATTGTAATTATTATTATTAACTTTTATGACAGAAACAATGAAATCTTAGTCAAAACTAATGAATACGTGCCTTTTACAAAGACAATTTTGAGAAATATAGAAGCTTCACTAAGAAAAGTGCTAGTGGTGCTATTTTTTGTTCGCCTTTTTTTTGATATTTTTTCTTAAAACAAAAAAACCCACAAACACAAAAACCCCATTGCAATAGCCGCTCTTAGATTCTATAGGAAAAGCTGCGCTCTTAATTGTTTGCCCTGCTTCAGGGCATTACCTGCAGTGAAGAGAGGGGATCAAATTTAACTCTTCACTTTAAAATATTAGTTCTATGGTCTGACTTACGTCATCCACGCACTCGCCGTCTCCCATTCCCACCCATGTAAAGAATTGGCAGGCAACAACAACAGCGATGCATACGCCAGCGCCAAAAAACAATTACAAATACTCTCTACAATGTAAAAGCCTAGGCCGCTACTGCTCTCTTAACTTTTGCCCCCGCTTTAGAGCATTATACCCACACCACATGCTGTAGGAGGAAAGCATCAAATATAAGAAATATTCAAATTATTACAAATTTTCGTGGCTTATCTCCCCCTCCCCATACAGAGCACAAACCAAAACAACAACAACACACACAAATCCCTATTGCAAAAAACCGCTTTCAGATTATTTCAGCAAAGGTGCGCTCTTATTTGTCTGCTCTGCACTACCCGCAGTGAAGAGAGGGAACCAAATATAACTCTTCACATTAAAATATTTGTTCTATGGTCAAGCTGAGTTACGTCATCCACGCACTCCCCTTCTTCCATTCCACCTATGTACATATGTATGTACATATGTAAAAGCATTGACAGGCAGCAACAACAACGACGCATACGCCTAAGCAAAAAAACAATTACAAGAACTCACATAATGCAAAAGCAAAGATGCTCTTACTGAAGCGCCCCCGCTTCAGGGCATTGTACTGTCCCCACATGCAGTAGGAAAAGAGAATCAAATAAAAGAAATATTCAAATTGTTACAGTTTTTTGTCGCTCGTTTCCCATCTCCCCCCGCCCCAAACAGATAAGAAGCCAAAGCAACAACAGCAAACACAAATCCCTATTGCAAAAAGCCGCTTTCAGATTATTTCAGCAAAGGTGCGCTCTTAATTGTCTGCCCTGCATTACCTGCAATGAAGAGATGGATCAAATGTACATACATATGTAGCTATTCACATTAAAATATTTTTTCTATGGTCAAGTTGACTTATGTACATCATCCACGCATTTTCCGTCTCCCATTCCACCCATGCAAGCAACAACAACAACAATGCATACGCCAAAGACAAAATAACGCAATAATTAAAATCACCCTTACAATGCATAAGCATCGGAAGAGAGCATCAAAGAGAAGAACTCTTCAAAGTAATTGCTGCCGATACAGAAGCATGGTAATTTAGCAGCGAGATAATAGCAAAAGATAAACTGAGTAAGAGAGCGAGAGCGAGCCCTTGACCTACATTCGTTATCTGTGATCACCGGCACCCAAGGCATACTTAACAAGGTAGCCGCACTCGCTCTCTCGCCCTCTCTTTTACTTCTTAAATTTCAGTCTGCCCAAGGTATACTAAGTATACCTTGAGTCTGCCTAGCAGCAGTTGTGAGCGACGATTCTCTCCGCGGACGATTTTCTCTTGTTCTTTTTCTTCTTCACTGAAATAAGAAGTAAAGCTCTCTCAGTGCGGCTACCTTGTTAAGTATGCGTCGCTGCAGCTGCATTCTGATCAGAGCTCTCAGTCTCCCCCCCAAACCATGGTCATAAAAATGCAAAGAGAACGTGTTTTCCGTCTCTTAAGTTAAGAGAAGTCTCTTTCTAAAATCGCCGAGAGCAGAGAGCGAGCCGACGCCGCTCTGAGAGCGAGCTTACGCCGAGAGCAGAGAGCGAGCCGACGCCGCTCTGAGAGCGAGCTTTTGTTTCGTTTCACGGCGAGCGAGCGAATTGGCTGAGGGCGAATTCGTCGCAACATATTCGCCTTAGATTTCACTCTCACTTACGTTGCCTTACGTCATATTTCACTCTCACTTACGTATTTCGCCGTAGACAACATTTTTCATACAACGGAAAATCAAATCGTGTGTGATCAATTATTATTATACTAAATAACAATTAATAAATTATAATACGATCATTGCAAGCGGTCATAAAAACGGAAAATCAAATCGTGTGCTTACCGACGGCAAATCGCGCGCCGGTCAAAATGTGACATTCTTATTCTGTGATCAATTATTATAATACTAAATAACAATTAATAAATTCTGAAAAGTAAAGTGTGTTAAGTTATAATAAAATTACAAAATAACCAAATTTAAATGAAAAGTGAAACCAACCAACCAAAAGTTTTATGAGGGGTTCTAAGTGCATAATGTGAGTGAGAGTGAAATATAAAAGAAAGACTAAACGGAGCGGCAAGATAGAAGGCGCCGGCGCGCCTTTTGTGTGCGCCGGTCTAAATTTAAAATTCTTTCTCTGTGATCAAATTATAATAAAAAATAATAATAAATAAATTATAATAAGTGAATTGAAATAAATAAATAATAAATTAATTATAAATAAATTGAAATAAATAAATAATAAATAACTAAAGTGAATTGAAATGTGAAGCCAACCAAACAAAATTTTATGAGTGGTTCTAAGTGCATAATGTGAAATTGAAAGTGAAAGTGAACTGAAATAAATATATAATAAAATAATTATAAATAAATTGAAATAAATAAATAAAAAATAACAAAATTGAAATGGAAAGTGAAGCCAACCAAACCAAGTTTTATGATTGGTTCTAAGTGAAAGTGCGAGTGCAAATAAAAAAAGAAACAATATTATAAGGAGCGGCAAGGAGTAGAAGGCGGCAAGGAGTGCCAAGCGAAACGCAGGGCAAGGTGCATGTGATAATTAATTTTTGATTTTTTTTTATGTGTGTTTTTGTGTTTATGTGTGCAAACGACAAAAATCAAACTACAGCAATGCAACAAAAGAAAAGAGCAAGTGATATTCAACGCTTCACTTTATAATTATGGGATCAGGTGAGTCTCTCTGTTTTGGTTTACTCCTTATACTGTTTCTTCTTTCGATTGCCTTTCACATATTTTCTTATTTTATTTATTTATTTATCCTTCTATATACTATTATATTATATTTATTATCTTTTATATATTATATTATCTCCTTCTTGCACTCCTTTTTCATTTAAAGGCTTTTTGTTTTTGAACAGTGGATTTATTCCGGTATGATAGTTACATTATTGTTTCAGGTGGGGTCGGGTCGGATATTTGTCTTGGATGCAACATCATGGGAGTTCTATGCAATTCTTAAAAGCTTCACTTTCACGTACTGGGGGGCTCTTTTTCAGATTTAACCGTCGTAGTACTTGGTGTTTTATTAAGCGTAATACTTCCCAATCGAAATGCGGCAGCGCTCCTCGGTCGGTTGGCCAGCCATCTGCTGGTGTCGCTTGGGCCACTTGATGGTGCAGTCATTGCACATCAACGTCCTAACGAACCAATTCTTCATTTATTTTGTGGCGGTAGGTCAGTTCGTCAACAAGCTGAAGAAGAACACACAACACATAATTTCAGCTTAGCAAAGAACAAACGCTCTGTATGCGAGGCTGAGCTTTAGCTGTTGTGTGCAGATATTGTTGGTCTTCTTGTTTGTATTGGTTTTTTAAAACGCCGCTGGCTAAGAAAACACCTATTACTTTAGAATTGATTGTAAGTTATGATTTTATGATGACGCTTGCCCAAAATAAAATAATTGTATATATTGAATATCCTCTATATTCTAATTTTGTTTAATGTACTATAAACGAATATAATGAACGAATTTAAATATGTACAGATGCAAAATGTATATGAAATGAAATATATATTTGTGAATATATATACATATATCAGCTTATTATATTAGTATATGCTATATTAAACAAAGTTAGCATCTAAAGCATGTACAAAATAGCAATTATTCTGCTATTATAAGGCAAGCGTCTTCAAAAAGGGTCGACTGTGCGGTTGGTGGTTCAAATTCAATGTATGAAATGTCGCATCTATATATTGTATGGTTAGTGTTTTAAACCATAGATAATCGGAAAAAACCTCGATCTATCGCAAAATTCAAAACTATCGGTACTATTGATGGTGCCATCGTTGGTTCTGCAGCCCTATTCCGCACGTGTACAGTAGAGTTTGTTGTTTAACTGATTTTAACGAAGTTTAAACAGACCTAAATGAAAGCCATGCCAGCCGCCCCTGCAGCCGTGAGCAATGACAAGCCCACGGAGCCGCACAAGTCGTGGAAGAAAGTGAACGAAGAGCGAAAGGCACTGAAGAGACAGCGTAAGCAGGAGAAGCTCCTCAAACAAATGAACCAGACCAAAGAGTCGGAAGCCAAGGAAGATGCTGCCGCAACAGCAGCACAAGCAAGGAAGAATAGGCCCAATCCATCCACTCTGAGCATAGCAGTGCCGGGATCCATTCTGGAGAACGCCCAGTCCGCGGAGCTGAGGGCTTATGTTGCCGGCCAGATTGCTCGGGCCGCTTGCATATTTCGCGTCAACGAGGTGATAGTCTTCGACGATGTGGGCGTGGCGACGGCCCGTGAGACCAAGCGCAGCTACGAGCAGGACGCGGAGGGAAATGCAACGGGCACAGTGCGCAGCAGCTCGCTGCAATTGGCCCGGATCCTCCAGTATCTGGAATGTCCGCAGTATTTGCGAAAGTACTTCTTTCCGCTGCACAAGGACCTGAAGTACTCAGGTCTGCTCAATCCCCTGGACACTCCCCATCACCTGAGGCAGCAAAGCAAGTTTCGCTATCGCGAGGGTGTGATTTGCGACAAGAAGGCCAAGGACGGACAAAGTTACGCCAACGTGGGTCTCCTAAACGATGTACTCGTGGACAAGGCCATCGAGCCAGGGGTGCGTGTGACGGTCAAAATGGATCCAGCAAGTGGTATGTTTCAGATTCAACTATTCAATAGGCCAAAGACACTAAATCTGTGGTTTCCCAACTTCTACAGACACGAGCAGAAAGCAGCGCGGAACGCTGGTTAGTCCGGATGAGCCGCGTCGGGAGACGGGCGTCTACTGGGGCTACCAGGTGCGCATCGCCCATTCGCTGTCGGAAATATTCACCAAATCGCCATACGAGAGCAGCTACGATGTAACGCTTGGCACCTCTGATCGAGGCACCAATGTCCATGAGGTACCCAACTGTTCCGTTCAATACAAACACTTGCTCATTGTCTTCGGGGGCCTGCAAGGTCTCGAAGAAGCGCTGGCCAACGATGACAAGTTGACTGTGGATGATCCCGAAATGCTCTTCGACCATTATGTGAATGTCCTGCCCCGCCAGGGCTCACGCACCATTCGCACCGAGGAGGCGCTGCTGATCGCCCTGGCGGCGCTGCAGGAGAAGCTGCAACCGGAGTTGGCCGACGTGGAGACCGATCTGAGTGATTTGCTGCCGCGCAGCGAAGACACCGGCGTTCCTATGGGACGGGATGCATTGATTAGCAAAAAGCAAAAGAAGCGGAAGATCGTAGAGGAAGAGCCTGATGAAATGGTGACTGATGAACCTGCTCCACAAGAAGAGGCTCCATCTCCAAAGAAAATTGTTCCCGCTCCAAAGGCAGCTTCTCCCAAGCCAGCAAGGGTGTCGGCGAATCCGTTTGGCGATCCTTCAGCGACAAAATCCTCCGTGGAGGACGACTTTGAAGTGGTACCCACAACAACCACCAGGAAAACAAACGATAGCAACAGCGATGATGATTTAAGTCGTTTTGATTGAGTTTAATTTTTGGAATTTCATATTTGTAAATATATTGAACCTTATTGCTTTTACTCCACACATATGTATGCACATGCATGTACTCGACTCGACTCGCATATGCATCCAAAGCTTAAAGTTGCATTTGATTTTATTGTTTTTCCACTAAGTTGTTAACCATATTATGTACTCTAGATACATAGTATATATATATATTCATTCATGTACTCGTGTGTGTGTATACTGTTCAGGATATTGCAGTGCTTTGTTTTGTGTTGCATAACTAGCTGTATGCCGACAGACATCGACTTTGATCGAAAGGTTACGTTTTAATAAGTTTCTACTTAAACACTAATTGAATACAGTTTAAAGTTTCCAACGAAAATGTCAAAGCAAGTGCTAGTGCTTATTCCCTCCCTCCCAACATTAACATTGTCACATACATCCATACATCATCATTATCATTATGATCTGCTCCTCCATCCATACACACTTTGATAACTTAAATATAATGACCTAGTTTATCCCTGGACATTCATTCTGTCGTGTCTGTCTCTCTGTCCATCTGCCACTTTTACTGCTCGTATTTACACATAACAAAAACATAATCGCTAAATGAAATCACTAAATATAATACGTGGCCACATTGTCGCTTGTCATGATTGGCTATGGAATCGAGTGCAGGAATCGCGACTCCGGCAGGCAGTCCTCGTCCAGCTCGATGCGCGTGTCGCTGTGGTAGCCCAACAGGGTTTCGGAGTCGTCCTCGAGATGTCGTATGGGATAGCTAATGCCATCGCCAAAGCTAAGAGATGTTGGCATTATATTTGAGCAGGCTTTCGGTACAGTATATACAATACAATTCAAATAATGTTTAAGAGTGATGGGGGGAAATATTCGAGCATGATTAGTAGTGAGTTTGTGTGTGCGTTGGTGTTGTATTTGATTGATTGATTGATGGTTTGACTCAATGTCGTGCAACAGAAGCAAAGCCATTGGAGAGAAATATACATACATCGATTTTTGGCAAATTAAAAACAATTCTTTGGTGCTCTTTTAAATATATTTTCCATACTTCTTAAGTTCATTTCATCCCTACTTACAGAAATTCAATAAAAGGGCACATATTTAGATAAAATTATAGCAAAAATAATATAAACATCATATCAAAAGTATAAGTATAAAAAAACTCTACCCAAATCGACTTGCAATAAGTTACCAACTAACTACATTAATTAAAAAAGCAATAAGAAATGCCTAAATCGTAGATAAAATTCTCTGTGTGGTGCATGTTTCGATTGGGTTGCGTTGCTGAAATCTCTGGTTAAGTCTTGGAGATTGACTGATATCTACATGGGTGGGGTGGTGGTGGCTGGTGCGGGTGCTTCGAATGAATGTTCGTTCAATAGGGAAACTAACTCTAATCGGGGTCACCATCGATAGCTGCACCCCTGAGATGGACACGATTAAGTGAATGTTGAGTGGTCCCGTCTAGGAATTGGCCTACATTCCTGTACTACACTTTATTGCCAGGTATTCCGTTCGGTTTGATCCATAAGAACTTCGATGTCTCTCAGTGAATGTAAAACACAAAGTTAACACTATACGTATTGCTTACAAAGTTACTTAGATGTCTATTTGTTATGGTTTTTCTTCTTTTTTTTTTGTTTCCTTGTGTGATATGGTGCCCCCAATGTTGTTCCCAGCAGCCACAAAGGCTGTATATAGAGGTAACTTAGTGGTATATTACGTACATTTAAAAAAAGAACTGCAACGATGACAGGTCACAGGTGCAACAAATCTGGCAGTTTACACAAATATACAACAAACATACATAAAGATACGTATCTAAAGAGGTTTCGTAGCGAAAGTTACAGGGTCTAGTTCAGTGGGACATCACCGTTCGGCTGGCGGCAGGCATCCTTGGGAGCGGCAACACCAGCAGCAACTCCACTATGATCGCCCACCATATCGATGATGACCGCATCGCCATTGGCATCCTCTGGCAGGGTGTCAAGACTGACAACGACCATCTGACTAGACGGGATTGCTGCCGTGCTGCAGCTTGACGGTTGGCCGTTTGCCAATGGCAGTTCCAGTGCGGGATGCAGATTTAGCGATTTTGGACGGGCCTGGTGCCGCTCTTGCAGCTGCTGCTGCTGCTGCGGCTGCGCCTGCACCTGGTTCTGGCTTCTTACTTGATGTGGATGTTGATTTTGAGGTGGTTGATCATGGTTATTGGGTGTGGTGTCGAGGGGTATAGCGTCAATCAACTTATCTGTTGGATTGCCATCTAACCTGTTGGTGGTCGTATCGCCCATGGCAGCGTATCGCTGGGCGGTGGGCGCCTCGCCGCTTTGATCGGTGGATGTTGGATAGGTGAGGCCGTCACCACGACTAGTTCGTAAAAAGCCGTTTTCCATAAATTGTGGATAAGTAGAAGGTTTTGGTAATTTGTTAAACGAAAGTTGCAAACAGAAATGTGTGTTTTTGTTGTTGTTGTTTGATTTGGCGTTTATTACAGTTTAGCTTTTGTACTGGTTGTTGCTGATGTTGTTTTATTGTATTGTTATAATTTTGCACAGATATGTAAAAGTGTATGGTGTGTGTTGAAACGAATTTAGCTGATTTTTTTTTAGTAAGCTTTTGTGAGCGCTTAGCATTTTGTAAACATCTGCTTGAAATTCGACTGATCGAGCGGGATTACAGTTGGCTAGACAGTGACAGCTACTGTGTTACAGCACTGCTTGCATGGTAGTCAGAATTTCAAGCAGATTTTAATAGCATTAGGCGCGACATTTAAAATGAGGTATTATTCCAAAGAACACGCATCTAAGTTTTTGTTTGTTTTTAGTAAGGGACTAAACTCTATTTATAGCACTGGCCACTGGACATCTCGTTATTTACATAAACACAAACCAGAGAGAATCGAGTGGGGTAGTGGGGAAACGAAATGATAATTCTTACAACTAAATTACAAAGGAAGATGGACAACAGTCAATTGTTGCTTTTTGATTTCTATTCTCCACATTTTAGGTATAGAAGAGACATACAACGTTTTATATAGTCTCAATTTTGTGTAAATTTCTTGTAAGGCATAGTTTTGTTTTTTTTTGCCGGTTGCCTGCTTTTGAACATTGAACACAGAACACACGTTTTAGATTTAGAATTGGGATGGTTTGCGGTATCAAATGGTGGATTAACTACTTATGCATGAACTTGGGACTTGGAAATGGGGGCATGCCTTTAATTTGCCAAATCAGATAAATCAAATAAAACAAAAGCGCACAAAAACAACAACTAAAGAGTGAGAGAGTTAGAGCATTGCTTTCTCGGGTGCAGCACAGTAATAGAATTAATATTAGTAAAAATGGAAATGAGAATGTGAGACCGGTCGTGTCTTAGATTTGAATAGAGAGAAAAAAGGCGACGCGATGCGACGCCCACACATACCTGGTGAAGATGGGCAAAGGCCAGTACTGCCAGTCGTCGCCGAACACCTCACAGAAGTTGGCATAGCGGCCCAAATTGAAGCCGTTCTTGTCGGGACCGCCGACGCGAAAGACTGGTGCTCGAAAAGACTCTATATAGAGGGATTTATGCGTATTTATTGCTCAAGTTTAATTCAGTTCTGTTGTGATTCTTCTATACTCACCTAAAGTGGTGCGATTGACCATTACCAGGTAGATGTGATAGCCAAACAGGCTCACCAAACTAATGGCAAACATGATGGATATGAAGAACAGGAACAAGATGTGAAAACGGCCCACGCCACTGCCGTTCAACTGGCCCTGTTCCGAGTAACCATTATTTTCGTACTTTTTTATCAGTAAGTACAGGTAATATGTACAGACAATACAGTAGAACGGAAAAATTCATTCATTAACTACGGGCTCTGCATGCAGTATGCACGGCAAGGATGCATGCAAGGGATAATAAAAAGTCTAAAAGGTCGAAACTTACGGCACCTACCTTCCAGAACTGAACGAAATCATGCAGGGTGGTGAATGCAACGTACAAGCAATAGATGAGCGCGTACCCCAGAAACAATACAAAGAATTTGTAATTGTAAAAGTTGACGCAATTGTTCACCCAGGGGCAGTGGTGATCCATCTTGAGCACGCAGCTATTGCACACGCTGCAATGATGCGCTCTGTCCGGCTTGATGATCTTACACTTTTCACAAAACCGGACAGAGCCGTTCATTGTTCTGCAAAAAACAGATTTGATTTCGTTGTTAGTTCGTTTCCGATACGATGATACGATTCCTCCTTCTCCTTCCTCACCGATTGGTAACTGGCAAACTGCGTGCAAAGCTATTCAAAATGCGTTTCTGCGTCTCTGGGTTGTCGGCTCGGAACAGGCGACTCACTTCCTCGTCTGGTATCCGCCACTAGAAACAATTAAACGTTAATTTCTGCTCAAATTTATGATAAAATCGATGGGGAGCGGGGAAATCGAGGGGAAACCCAACCCTCCCCCAGTGCACTATCGCAAAACAGTTTTCGGTGGGTTGTCGCCGATAAGAGAGGACCGTGTGAATCACACATACAGCACTCACTTGATCTGGCACTCGGCCAACCGATGTCATTATGGTTCTCCAGTAGGACCACATGAACAGTATCAGGGCAATGTGGTAGAAGAACAGCATAAAAATCATCCCCATGAGGTTCTCGGAGTTGCCTGAAAGGAAACCAATCCCATCCAATCCAATTAATGAATCAATGACAATCCAATCAAAATTGAGGCTACTCACGTATGCAGAGCTCCACCACATAGGCATAGTAGGACCAGGCAATGACGGCGGTTATGAACACAACCGGAATCCACTTGAACACAGCCATGCAAAATCCGCAAGGTGTCTTCCTCCGCCGGTGATCGTCGTTGCCCATTCTATTGATGCAACCAAGTATGTGGGCTGCCCCTACCTCGATGGGCCCGTTGTCTTCGTTTGTGGGGACAACTTGTGGGGCTGCTTCTGTGGCCGTCGCAATGGCCTGCGGTTAGGCGGTGGTTGGGGCGTGGACGGTGTGAGGCGCGCTCTTCCTTATCTCCGCTGCGTGTTGTTATTACCTTTTTTTTTAGTGATTCACTGGGAAGCTAAAAGCCAAACACAAACAGACATAGATATGGGACGAAGGCCTTTACAATATCTGCTGAAGAACCACACTGTTGCTTTCTTCCCCAGATGGGCGGGCAAGTGAAAGTGTTGGCCTTAGCTCAACGCCATAGCTTTTTGTTTAATAGTTCAAAAACCTTCGTCGCCTGCCCTGTGCAAGTTTTTTTTTACAGAAACTAGAGATGAAATACACTGAAATACACTGAAATCAGGAAATCAGGAATCGATTTATCGATAAAACATACCCTCAGAAATATACCGTCTCATGTTAAAAATATTCTCGAAATATTCCGATGAAAAAAACGAACTCAACCGACTTAACCTCCCTTTTATTTAAACAATTCTGTAATTTGAGTTAAACGGCAGAAAAAACTCTTCATGTAGATCCATTCTTCCATCCACATAGGTTGTCGATATTTTTGTGTGATAAGCCGATTTTATTTTAAAAGAAATGATCGATTTTACTATCGGTACAGAAGTGCCAGGGGCTGCCACCAAGCTACAAAATTTACAGTTGATTTCAAAATTATAATATTTTAGTATAGTTTTTTAATGTTTTACAATTATGTTTTGCTTTCGTCAAGATGTTCCCCAGCTAAAGTTTGTCTCACCTAATGTAGCTATAACATGCGATCTCATGCACACAATTTTCGCAAATAGCGTACCCCATTGCCATTTCTACCTTGCCGCCCCAAAGCTCCAAAGAGCGTACCTCATGAATAATTCTACCATGCCGCCCCAAAGTTCCAACTAGACTCCACTCCAACCAACTAAATACTTTACGCGGACCGTTGTGGCGTCGTCGATTCTACGGTCATCGGATTATGCGTTCTGCGTGCGTTTAAAAATTGAAAAGTAATTACTGAAAACCAACACGAAATACCCAAATGTGTCTAAAAATTAACTTTAACCTCCCCCACGCCTCCATTCCCCCCCGCTGATTGTGCAAGTGAATGTATGTAAAAATGTGAGAGCAGGCAAAAAAAGTTACACTACGTGCGCGTAATAAAAAACGAGGCCGATATGCACGAGGAGGAGTGAATGGGGTGGTGGTGGGCGGCAGTCGGTGCTGAAGGTGGAGGTGGCAGTAGCAGTCGTCGGCAGACTCCACCCGCCCCTCCCTCAACCACCGAAACATATAATATACATACATACAAAAATCTACCTATCACTTTGGCCTGCTCCCCCGTTGCTGTTGCTGCTGCTGTAGCTGTAGCTGTTGGTGTTATTGCTGGATGTTGGCGGCAAGGTTTTTGTTTCGGGTGGGGTGGAAAGGAGAGGAGAGGAGGAGGCCCGCCCGTTGGGCTTCCCTGCTTCAGTTTCGGTGGGGGGAAACAATCAATAAACACGCTTAGCCAGGCCCCAGCCCACAAGCCTGTTGGGTCGGCCGATGACGAGCTTAAGTGTGAATAGTAGGCTAGAGAGAGGGGGTGGGGCTGTGAAGGAGACTTGGCCCCCGTGCGCATATGATTCAAATGCCGGTTTTGAGCGCAGGCCGTCGGCAGTATTTCGGATTTGGAGTGGTATGCATTGCTCCAGCTGTACTTTATCTATACGATCTCTGATTGGAATTGTGGGGTCTCTAATCAGATTTATGAACACACACGCACACAGCAGCTGAATGTGGCTGGATGGAAATTAATTAATGAACTGTTTGCGTAATTGAATGAATTGAAATTAAAAGTGAAAGATTAACGGCAGTGAGTGTGTGAGCAGTGTTCAGGCATACGCAAAGAGCGCTCTACCGAAAAACCCTAGTCTCGGCCTCACCTTAAACGTGTGAATTGTGTGTATTAGGAGTTGTGTGTATTGCCGCTTATGAACTGGCTATCGATCTCGGATTGCAACTCCGAAATTGGGTCAGGGGCGACAACTACTCTGTCAATTGGCAATTGGCAATCGGCAATCGCCGGTGCAATTGATACCGAAACTCGAAAACCAAGTCTTTGTTGGCCTGTGTAGGAGTTGTCGGGCCAAAATCCACACAGACACGCGCCGACACAGTCGGCAAGTGCAAATAAACAGTACACACCTACACATGTACACATGTACATATGTATGTGTGTACATAAAAGTGCTATAACAAAACGAAATGCACAGAGAGCGAGGGAGAGAGGAAGAAAAATATAAGTACTCGAAATGTTTACTTAAGCGAAAAGGTATTTCGCACACATGAAATGGGGCAAATAATTAATTAAACAATTATATGGCAGAACACGTTTAAAAAGAACACAAATATCAAATAAACAAATGGAGGAGCGAAGGTGTAACAGCACATAAATCATTGTTGAACATTCCCCGGGCACCAACTACCAACAACCACTCCAATCAACTTAATTACAGCACTCTCAAAGGGAGCACTTAAATTTTCAGAGTTCGTCTCGTGGTTTTTTATTCTCCTCCACTCCCAGCATCGTTGTACTACATTTATGTGTGTATGCAATGTAACCACAAAGGCCACCAAACCAACCCACAAAAAATAATACATAGCAACACGATAACAGGGGGAAAAAACATTAAAATCCCAGTAAATACGAATTTTTCAATCAAATCTAATAACAAATTTCAGTTGTTGTTGCTTTTTGCTGGAACATCAAAGTCAATTTCTCGAAACTCGAAAAAAAGCGATCCCAGGCCAGAATTTTGCCGAAGCAATAGCAATATCCGCACACCCACAGAAACAACACTGCCACCCACCCAGCCACCCAAAAGCAACAACAACAACACTATAAAAAAACAGCACCAAAGACAGCACAACCGCAACGAGAGAGAGAGTAACAAATTAAATTTGGTTTTAGCCATAAAAAAAGCAGCAGAGCAGCAAACAAGAGGCACAAGAGGAAGAGAGGAAGCCCAGAGACAAGAGACAAGAGACAAGAGTGGAGCAGTCGAGTAGCAGCAGAGGAGAGAAGAGCAGAGAGAGAGAGAGAGAGCAGAAGAGCAGCATTAGCAGCAGCAGCAGGAGCAGCAGGAGCATCCATCAGCAAGTGGCAGCCCCAAACGAAGCCGTTTCAAGCAGGCCCATCAAAATCCGCTACGCGACGTTCGTTCCGTGGGGGAAACCAGCAACAAAGTCAGGTGAGTGCGCCGCCCAGTCGCATAGTACGTACTCGAGTGAGGGGGGGTTATGTATGTGGGAAGGTTGAAGAACGTTTGAGGGAGGGGGTGGGGGTGGGGGACGGCGGTTCCGTTCGTTCTTGCTGTTTGCTCTGTGTTCCCGATTTCCACTTTGTTTGTCTTTCTCCCTCTCTTTCTCTCCCTCTCTCTCTCACTATCTATCTCTCTCCATGGTACGCGATTAAATATTTTACGCGCTTATCAATTGCTCAAGGGTTGGCATTGGTTGATAAACAAATACAAATGAAAAAGCAAAGCAGAAATTAAATAAAGCAACACTCACTGCCTGTGCCTGTTTCTGTTCCTGTGCCAGTGCCACTGCTTCAGGTGTGCAAGGTGGGAGGTAAGGTGTGGTAGAAAGACAATTCCGCAAATCCACATCCAAATATTCGCAAAAGTTAAGGGGAAATAGAGATTATTCTTAACCAATGTATAACAGATATAAACAGGCTTAGATTTAAAGCTTCCTCCATTTCGTTGTGCAGCACTACTTCGCTCCGTTTCTAGCACTGTTTCTTGAAACATCTTCCTCCTTGACGGCCTTCAGCGTTCGCTGTAATTAATTCCATTTTGTAGATTGTATATATTCAGCATTTTCACGAACAGAAAAACTTGTAGAACAGCTGGACAACTGTCCCAGCGACAGACATCCATCCCATCCCATCCCCCCATCCCATCCACATCCCATCCATCAACAGCAAAAACATACAATTTCTAAGCCAAATTCAATTCAGAGTCAAAAGAGGGCCAAAGAGACGGCGAGCGCGCGAGTGCAGGGGATTGGGGAAATGCGTAACTTTTTGGGGGAGGACTTACTTCAATGCGTATCCGATTCAATGGCCTGGAGGCAAGGCTTGTCATTCCATTCCCATTCCCATTGCTCTGCTCTGCTCCGCTCTCGACCTCTCCCGGTCCAGCACTCAACATTTCGAAGGACAGTGCCTACTCCGGCTCCTACTGCTGCTCCTGTTTCTGCTCCCATTCCATTGTCACATAGGACAGCAGATTCCTGTCATGTCCTCACGTTTCCTGGACCTGTTAAGCTTATGGGCCGGCTTACTTTTACCACTGCTCCTGGCGATTCTTCTCCTTTTCTTTTTGCTGCGCTGTTGGGCGCCTCTACGGCTTGGTTCTCTGTTTATTGATTGATTTTCCTTTCATTTTCAGAGGGGGGGAAGGGGGGCCTCGTACTGGGAATCCATTATGGCCAGTAGTTCAATGGGAGAAGCTGTTGAAATAAAAATTCATCAATAATATTTGCCCAGCGACCGCCCATTTGTATGCAATGGGAAATGGCTCTAAAAATAAAAACACAATTTTAGTTTGTTTGGCTTCCTTCCCGCCTTCCTTCCTTCCCTTCCTTCTTTGGCTCTAAGCTGCCGCAACTAATGAAAAAGTTCCGACTTTTCCTACGAGTTGGCTTAAAGGCATTCCCATTGACAGGAGCCACATGCTTCGTTTCGTTGCGTTGCGTTCGGTATCCCTTTTATGTTCCTTTCAACTCTCTCTCTCTCTCTCTCTCTGTCTCTGTCTCTGCCACTGACAAGGGTGAACCGATATGTTCGCTTGAGCACGTGAAAAACCCATCATAAAAAAAAGAAAAAGCCGACAAAGAACCAGCCACAGAATGAAACGAAACTTTATGAAATTCATCTTTTATTTCTTTTATTGCCAGCGAATATTGTTTTTCCTGCTTTCCCATTCGCTATTAATTTTTCACTGCCCAAAAATAGAACAGAAAAACAGAAAGGAATTACAGATCAATCTTGTAAATAAACAGAAAAAACACAAAACCGAAAATACGCTGCGTATATTCTGGCTGGAATTGAAAGTTTTTACCTGTCCAATGACATCAGGAAACTTAAGTTAATATTATTAATTAGCTCCGTGCTGCCACTGCTGCCTGCTGCATAACTTCTAAGTCTAATTAGACAGGCGACAGGAGGCTAGGGAGGGGAAACGGAATGGGGACGGGGACGGGGGCTCTGCCATGTGACGTCAGCGAAACTTTTGACGGATTTTGATAAATTATGTGTAAATATTCGTAGAATTTTTGCAATTTTTGATTTGCAAAAGTGAGTACAGTCGCGGCCCCCGCGAACCGCTTCGACAAAAGTTACTGCGCATAATTTGGCGTTTTCTTCTTCACAAAGTGGCCAACAAATTTCGGCCTAAATAAATAATCATAATTTTGTCCCTGCCCCGTTCCCGGCCCGCAATCCGGACACGGCCCCGCCACAGACCCACCACAGCCCCGCCACGGCTGTTCTCTCGCCTGAAGCGAGAACGAAATGAAAAGAAATATTCACACAGTGAAAAATTTAATTGTTTGGCCAAAAGGAAAGAAAACCCGAATGAAAAGAAATGTTTAATATACATACATATATATTATATATTGTATGTGTGTGTGTGTGTGTACGTGCGAGTACGTCCAATAAAAGCAACGACCTTCGGCGAACCATAAAAAATGAAAACCACCCCTCAACAATGGTCTCGTTCTCTCACTTTCCAGAGAATACCATACATATATATCGTATATATCGTATATATGTACAGATATTGTATGTATGCCGCCAAGTGGGGGTCCAGATTTGCTCTTTCCTGCTCTCCAATTAATGCCACTTCTTCTCGAGTTGAATCCCAAAAAATTGCTGCGGCAATTAGCATGGAAAAATCGATTCGAGACAGTCCCAAGAATAAGCCCCACATTATTAGCAGATAATTGCCGGGGGGGGAAATTGTAGACGTGACTCTACCATAGAGAATCCTCTTCATCCAAAAAATAGTACTAATAGTAGGTACCGTCTCCTGCACATGCAAGTAAGAGAATCTTTATTCTTTCTGTAGTTAGCTGGGGTGTGGGTTGGGGGTGTACCATCTGTAACCAAACTTTTCCTGGCAGCTTTGAATCCCCATCGAAATCCCAGCTCTTTTTACAGAATTTTCTACTTAAAATGAATTCAAATGCTAAGCCAAATGTCAATCTTGTTTCGTTTTGTATGCCAAATGGGATTTACTTGCCATGTTAGCAGGAGAGAATGGGAGTTCGCTTTCAGCTTCCATCTTCCAGCTTCCAGCTTCCAGCTGGCTTCAGTTGCCAGCTCATTTGATTACAAACAAACTTGGAAAGTTTTCTTTTAGTTTGTTTTGATGCTTTTCTGCTGCTGCTGCTGCTTTTGGTTAAGATCCTTTCGAACTAATTAAGGAAGGGCAACCGCATATTTGGCTTTGATGCCTTGCATAAAAGTTTTCCCTTTGCTCTGCCCTGACATTTGCTCTCGTTCTCTTTGTGCTGTGTGGAAAAACTTATCTTGATTGAGTTTCATTTCTCGCCTCCATATAATATACATACGTATTGAATAAAAGATAAATTTGCTGCTGCCCGCGATAAGCTCCTGTGGCACGTGAGGGCGCGAACTATTATTAGTTGACGGAGAATCGAAAATAGATTAAGTGTCGGACAGGACAGGCCAGGACGGACTGCACTCGTACTCGTACTCGGACTCGGACTGGCGCTAGTCAATATATGTAGTTTGAGAACCAAAGCCAATTAACTAACAATACCAACAGGCAGGCGGGCGGGCGGACAGGCAGGAGGGCCAACAACCATGCTATTTATCCCATTCGATTCGAGTTCGTATTGTGTTTGCCTTCAGGGGTGGAGTGGAGTGGAGGGTGGGAGTCTCTCTGGTGTGTCGACTGTCGATTGTCAATATGCCAGAGATGTCACCCTTGAGACCCATGTGGCACTGTGGCGATGTGGTACTGTGGCGCTTTGGCTGTTAGCTCTGCCTGTGGCTGTGGTGACAGCTCCTCTGCCTCTTGCCAGACAAAAGTGAATAATACTGCTCCCATTTTCATTTCCACTCAGTTTATTAGTCGTAAATTGTGATTTTCTTGCATATATTTGTGTGTGTGTGTGTGTGTTTTTTGGGGCTTTTTCTTTGTGCGAAACTCGTAAATTTCTTTGTCTTTTGTATTTTAATATGCACAGCATTTGTCTGCATCTCGGATGGAAAATGGAAAAACAGCCCACGCGCTAGATATATAATGTATCTGTGCAAACACATGCTAGTATTGTATCTGTGTGTGTCAGCAGACATAAAAAAGAATAGAGAGAGAGAGAGAGAGCGAGCGAGGGAGAGAGAGAGATTCATTAAAAGTGACCCAGTCTGGGGTCTGTCTCAATCTTAAATCTCCAGTGTGTGGCTGATAAGCAGACTGACGCATTTGCCTGTTGACTTGGTTATATCTAAAGTCTTGGCTTATCACCATATATACTATATGCATATACTATACATATAGCTATGATTCGTTGTGTACTAGTAGTATATGCAAAATGAGTTCTAGTTTGATTCGATGACGCCTTTCCTCTACCTCTCTACCTGGCTTTTGGCCGTGGCTGTGTGACACCTGCGCTCGGTCCCAATACCAAACCAATCTACATCCAAGCGACTTGACTCGACTCGACGGTGGAAATGGTTTCCACTAATTAGAAAAACTTTTCTAGTATGATGGCAACTTTTAACTTTTTGTTGATTGCAAAACTTTGCTTTTTATAGTCGACCATTTTCGGGGGCGGTGTGGGGGAAGCGAATGTGGTGGATGGTGCCATGATTGACTGACTGATGACCAGGGAAACATAATCTGGCGGTTGCTGATGGCACTGGCTGTGGCTGGAATTTGGGTTCAAGTTGGAATTCTGGATTCCACACAGACACACACGCACTTGCCACGCATCCACTTGCTGACAAAACTTTGACTTTAATCGATTTAACAATTATTTCCCCTGACGTTAGCTCCTTGCCACTCTCCTTTCTCCTTTCGCCTGCCCCAAGGCCCAATGGCTGAGCTTGTTGTGTGTGGCCCCACAGGCAAACATCAAAAGTCAAGCAGCACCAGCAGCAGCTGCGTGACGTCAATTGGAGCCACAACCGCTGGCGATGGCGAGTGAAGACGGTGGCAATGGCTATGGTACGGGTGGTGTGGGTGGTGTCTGTCCCCCACTGTCCCCCCTTCCCATTGTCGCTTGTGGTTGTTGCTATTGTTTACTCTTGTCTTACTAGAAGTGTGGTCAAAAGAGCGTCCCACACACGGACAAAGACACACCATAATAAGAGTAAATTACTTCTAATAGCCCACGTAGCGAGTGTTTGCGAGTGTGTAATCTATTTTGAGTCAACGTTTCTTATATACCTACATACATATGTATATGTAATTACACTTACACTTCACTTGTATATGTGTATGTGTATGGTCTGTGCTTGTAAGGTTAACCTATGGTTTGCCTTTTCCAAACTTGGATATTGAAAGCAATTTTGGTTTTTCTTGGAATTGAAATTCGTTTATTATTATTTCAAATTATTGTGTGGGAAGTCAAACAACTTTTAAGCAAAGTACAGTTGCGTGTACAATTGCACTGCTTGAACTGCTTGTAATACTCTAGTTGCAAGCGTTGCCAGATGTAAGAGAGAGCCTGCTAAGAGAGAACTCTGCTAATAACCTTTCTACACGATTCTGTCTCTATTAATAAAAATAAATACCATTCAAGTGGATCAATGGATATTTTGTAAATTCAATGAAAGTTCAATTAATCTGATATCTCTAATATTTAATAATTTAACTTAATAATTCTGACGATTGTCGAATGTCTGATGTTTGGCAAACACTCTTCAGAGCCTCAAGAGGAATTTTACTGAAAAAGGAAAGCCATCTTGAATTTTCATCACTTGAGTGACCTTTTCTAGGGAATTTTTCCCTCTATCGCCGAAGGCGACACACGCACACACAAACACACACACACACACACACATGGACATGGACGACAACCCACGCCACTCTTATATCCTAATTGATATTTTCAGGCTTGTCTGGTCGGTCGGTCCATCTCCTTTGGGGGTGGCCAAGTTTGCTAACCAAATTTCGTGTGGAGAGCTCTTCATCTTGAAGGCTCCCTTCTTGACTCCACTCGACTTTTGGGGCCCCAAAAGCTTAATTTGATTCCCTTGGCTGCTTGAGAGGAGAGGAGAAACGTGTGCCAGCGGCAGCGTTGCGGGCAATTTAATTACAAAATACTCGTATTTATTCAGCAGAGATGCGAAATCTGTTTTTATTATTTAATCTAATGCACACATACATATGCACTAGCTACACACATACATACATATCCTGCTGCCTGCTGCCTGCTAACTTCTGTCTTTCTTTAGTCTCGAAAAATATATGTATTGTTCTTGGCTCTTTGATAATATTATTTTTAAACTTTTTGTGAGTAAATTATATTTGTTTGTTTAAGTTTTTCCTTCTTGATATTTTTCTGTATATTTTTCCCTTCTATTGTTGTGTCTGTTTCCGCCCGCTCTCTCCACCCCCCACCCCCCTGTCTGTTTGTCCTTTCAGTTGGTTGTCCCTTTTCTGGGCAAGGGTTCTACGGTAGAACTTTGATTCATTGTCAAGCGGCTTAAAATGTTGCGACATCCGACAGAACGTGCCTTAAAGTGAGTCTTAAATTCTCTTTTTGGGATTTATGGGGTCACTAAAACACCATCTCTCCCTTTCTCTCTCTCTCTCTTGCTCTCCCCTGCACAATTTCTACTTCATTGCGCAATGAGAAAGTTTTCGGGTACGGCGTTTAATGTGGGGTTTCTACCCAAAAAAAAGGAAAAGTTGTCAAATTTTGCCACGTGTAATGTGGCCATAAAGCCAACCTTCTTTTGGCTGGCAAAAAAAAAACGCACGGAGAGGCAAGTAAATGTAATGTTTACGGAGGAGACAGGAGCAGCAGGAGGAGGAGGAGCAGCAGCAGCTGGAGCCGGAGAGAGGTAGAAAAGTTTGTGCCTCCTGCTGGCGGCTCGTAGTCCCTGCTACATGTTGCGCTTTTGTGTGAGTTCTCTGTATATATATCTACTATGTATGTATGTATGTATATTGCATATGCAACTTTCTCATATATGTATGTACGTATGTGTAGATACAGATACAGATGCATGGCATATACAACCCATAAATAAACATAAGATGTCGCTTCTGCTCCCATTTGGCGTGAGCGCCAGGCAAACAGTTTTTTATGCATATATATGAATGGTTATATATAAGTACACATAAGTATATACATATGTACATATATGCATATATCTATTCAGATATTTGTATACGATTTTTCTTTTGTCAACTCTGGTCCATTGTTGTGGCGGTCAAAAGGTGAGCGCGCGCGGGCTCGAAACGAATGATAAACTTTTCCCGTTGAAATTCGTGCAACACTCGAATGGAAGTTTGTTTAAAAAAGTATCTCACAGCAGGAAAATACATATATAATGATATATATATAATGATATTTTGTCAGCTAATTTTTTCCTAAAACTACATTTTCTCATTTTCATTGATTTTTCTTTCCCATTTAAATGCATTTCAAAATGTTTTACTCGCAATTTAATTTAATTTTTTTCTAGTTTCCATCTGAAAATTAATTGCCTTAAATTATATTTAATAGAGATAATAACTTAACGTGATAATTTCCTAAACATTTTCCGAAAACAATTTCCAATTAAATTATCAAAAATCAATTGAATTATTTTCCAACTACATTTTGTCGGACATTTTGACTAAGTGCTGAACAATTTTTGCGTTTCATGTGAATGCTAATTAAGCCATTAATTAAAGTCATTTGTCAATGTGGTACATACATATATCTGTGTGTGTGTGTCTGTGTCTCTGTGGGGCATGCCGCCGCCTCTAGTCTCTAGTGAGGCACTGCCAAAAGTCAGGCCAGCCATAAATTTATAGTACTCGGCCCGAGAATTTCAAAACAATTTGAATATCTAAATATGCATTTTTTTGTACTCGTATTCGGATTCGGATTCGTACTTGGGGCACGCTGCTGTCGCTGTCGCTGTCGTTGCCGTCGCCGTTGCTGTGTGTCTAAATGGCCTCACATTTGTTTATCGCACGACAAATGTCACTCGACCGTTTCAAATGGTTGTCATACTTTCTGTTTTTTATCCGTTTCCCGTACCCTGTAAGCCGTAGACTTGAGAATGCCAGGGGTATGCTGGACCATCCGCAGGAGAGGTGTTTTATAATGCAATCTACAAGGCTTAAGGCTTTTGCTTTGGGCTCTTACCATCTGGTTGCCAGTTCTTAATTTCCAATTATTTCCAATTCCGTATAGTGGGTATTCCATAGCCTATATATTCCTTCTCTCTTCTTGCATCGACACTTGTAATGCATTTGCTGTTTCCTGCCTTGACAGCAACCACCCCCCACCTCCCACCTCCCACACACATTCATAGCCTGATGGATTGGCATAGTTTTTTGTTTTGTGTTGTTGTTTGTGGAATAATTTGGTTATATTTTTTATTCGGCCACTGATCGCAGCTTGTTTAAAGGACACTCGATGCCCCACTCGACGCCCCACTCGACGCCAGTGGCAGCCTTGGGGGTGGTGTGGTGGCCAGCTTATTGAGTCCATTCGCCGCACTCCTGCGGCTCCATTGCCACTTTGGCATATGGACATGAGTCCTTCGTACTCGTTAGTCGGCCCTCCCCCCCTCCTCGTCATTATCCTCTCTGGCGCTGGCGCTGGCTCTGGCTCTGGCTAAGTGATTTCCAATGCAGTTGGCAGTGCAACACACACACATACACATATACACAGACGAGATAGGGAGGCAAAAAGTAATTTGCATAAATGCCAAGTGAAATGGTAGAATGGTAAACTGACTGATGGGTAGAACAGGGGGGTGGGGTGGGGGGTGCCATGTCGGTGCTGGTGGCGACAATGGCAAGACCCTCCATGCTGTTTATCAAGTCCGTTGGCCAGGCCAAAAACTGAAGCACACAATTTGCATTTGTTTAGCACATTTTGCACATTAACCCACATGCGAAAGGGCACCAAAAGCAGGCGGGGTCATGCCTTCTTTTCACTGTTCACCGTTGTCTGCGTCACTTTTTCAAGGCACAAAAAACATTGCAAACAGCTTTTTGCATAATTATCCAGAACAAAAATACACTCACATGTGATATATACATACATATGTATATATATATGTATATATGTATCTTTAGATATATGTAGGTACATACTTAGGCATAGTTATGCCTTGACTCTCAATCAAGTACATTTGTGTGTGTGTGTGGGGTGGGGTGGGGGGTGCAGAGCTAATTGCATTACTTATCCGCACTGTACATATCTTTATGCCATTGACGTTTCCATTTCCATTGGTATTTGATATCTGGCATGGTTTTCCGTCCCTTTAATGTATGCTACCTTAATTGCGAAATATGTATATGCCACATGCCATAGACCTCAGGCATCGATTTGCAGCTCTGACGTGTAGTTAGGGTGTTTGTTGCGGCTTTGCTTCGCATCGCAAGATAAACATCCTATAGTGGCCGTTGGCTTTTGCCGTTGCCGTGTCTGCTTTTGATGTTAACAAGCTGAGGTCATTAGAATTAATTCGAATTGAGTGCAGTGGCAATAATCCTCCTTTCCATGCAACTCCTGGTATTTCAGCATCGATAAACACTTCGATTATGGCCTGTTTGTGGCCATTGGAAGTTTAGCAAACGAGTTTAAACGAGTTTGCAGCAGCGTTAAGAGGAAGGGGCAGAAAATTGAGAAATCTGGAAAGTGGCTAAAGGGATTTGTGCATATTAAAGACAGATTTTCACTCTGAATTATACTCTGAGCTTTTCCATTGAATAATTATAGTGGAAATCAATGGAAATATTGGATGTTTGAGGTTCTCAAATCTAAATATTTACTGAATATTACAAGTCCTATGTTATCTCTACTTAATTGTTATAAAACTAAAGAGCCAGCAGCTACATATATGTATATCTCTCTCTCTCTCTCTTCTCTGGCCTATATTCATGTTGTTGTTGTTAATAATGTTGCAAGAAAACACTTTTAATTATCAAAAGCCAGGCACAGAAAAACACACACCAATTGGCCGATTCGCTGGTGTTGCTGCTGCTGCTTCTGGCTATAATCTCCGTTTTGGCCTTTTAGGCCGTTTGCTTGCCATTGGGCACGACTGGCAATCAATGCGCTAAACCGACTGTAACACTCGCTCGTTACTGCCGCTGCCACTGCTACCCTCTGCCGCTGCCCTCTGCTGCTGCCTCTGCTCCTCTGCTGTTCTTATAGTTTTTTGCTATTGCTGTTGCTTTTATCTCTACTGCCATGTTGTTAATTGCCGAAAAACTCACTTATACTCGTTTTTCCCTTTGTTTTTTTGTCTTCCAGGCGGTGGGGGTGGTGGGAGGGAATTGTTATTTCCTTTAGTTTTTTCTCTGTGTGGGGCTTGTGTTTGCCTTTGAGCACGCGCCGTTTAAAACCTGCCACGCGCAACAAATTTTGGCAATGTGCGACGGAGGTGGCTTGCCTGGAGCTGCTGAGGGGTGGGAGGGAGGTGAGCAGGGTAATCGTGTTTAAAATTAAAATTTCGTTGCGTTGCGTTCGGTATCCCTTTTATGTTCCTTTCAACTCTCTCTCTGTCTCTCTCTCTCTCTCTCTGTCTCTGTCTCTGCCACTGACAAGGGTGAACCGATATGTTCGCTTGAGCACGTGAAAAACCCATCATAAAAAAAAGAAAAAGCCGACAAAGAACCAGCCACAGAATGAAACGAAACTTTATGAAATTCATCTTTTATTTCTTTTATTGCCAGCGAATATTGTTTTTCCTGCTTTCCCATTCGCTATTAATTTTTCACTGCCCAAAAATAGAACAGAAAAACAGAAAGGAATTACAGATCAATCTTGTAAATAAACAGAAAAAACACAAAACCGAAAATACGCTGCGTATATTCTGGCTGGAATTGAAAGTTTTTACCTGTCCAATGACATCAGGAAACTTAAGTTAATATTATTAATTAGCTCCGTGCTGCCACTGCTGCCTGCTGCATAACTTCTAAGTCTAATTAGACAGGCGACAGGAGGCTAGGGAGGGGAAACGGAATGGGGACGGGGACGGGGGCTCTGCCATGTGACGTCAGCGAAACTTTTGACGGATTTTGATAAATTATGTGTAAATATTCGTAGAATTTTTGCAATTTTTGATTTGCAAAAGTGAGTACAGTCGCGGCCCCCGCGAACCGCTTCGACAAAAGTTACTGCGCATAATTTGGCGTTTTCTTCTTCACAAAGTGGCCAACAAATTTCGGCCTAAATAAATAATCATAATTTTGTCCCTGCCCCGTTCCCGGCCCGCAATCCGGACACGGCCCCGCCACAGACCCACCACAGCCCCGCCACGGCTGTTCTCTCGCCTGAAGCGAGAACGAAATGAAAAGAAATATTCACACAGTGAAAAATTTAATTGTTTGGCCAAAAGGAAAGAAAACCCGAATGAAAAGAAATGTTTAATATACATACATATATATTATATATTGTATGTGTGTGTGTGTGTGTACGTGCGAGTACGTCCAATAAAAGCAACGACCTTCGGCGAACCATAAAAAATGAAAACCACCCCTCAACAATGGTCTCGTTCTCTCACTTTCCAGAGAATACCATACATATATATCGTATATATCGTATATATGTACAGATATTGTATGTATGCCGCCAAGTGGGGGTCCAGATTTGCTCTTTCCTGCTCTCCAATTAATGCCACTTCTTCTCGAGTTGAATCCCAAAAAATTGCTGCGGCAATTAGCATGGAAAAATCGATTCGAGACAGTCCCAAGAATAAGCCCCACATTATTAGCAGATAATTGCCGGGGGGGGAAATTGTAGACGTGACTCTACCATAGAGAATCCTCTTCATCCAAAAAATAGTACTAATAGTAGGTACCGTCTCCTGCACATGCAAGTAAGAGAATCTTTATTCTTTCTGTAGTTAGCTGGGGTGTGGGTTGGGGGTGTACCATCTGTAACCAAACTTTTCCTGGCAGCTTTGAATCCCCATCGAAATCCCAG
Organism: Drosophila athabasca; assembly: GCA_008121215.1. NCBI lineage: Eukaryota > Metazoa > Arthropoda > Insecta > Diptera > Drosophilidae > Drosophila > Drosophila athabasca. The sequence goes on along the minus strand of VMQQ01000022.1, from coordinate 2,478,762 downwards.
CTCTTTTTACAGAATTTTCTACTTAAAATGAATTCAAATGCTAAGCCAAATGTCAATCTTGTTTCGTTTTGTATGCCAAATGGGATTTACTTGCCATGTTAGCAGGAGAGAATGGGAGTTCGCTTTCAGCTTCCATCTTCCAGCTTCCAGCTTCCAGCTGGCTTCAGTTGCCAGCTCATTTGATTACAAACAAACTTGGAAAGTTTTCTTTTAGTTTGTTTTGATGCTTTTCTGCTGCTGCTGCTGCTTTTGGTTAAGATCCTTTCGAACTAATTAAGGAAGGGCAACCGCATATTTGGCTTTGATGCCTTGCATAAAAGTTTTCCCTTTGCTCTGCCCTGACATTTGCTCTCGTTCTCTTTGTGCTGTGTGGAAAAACTTATCTTGATTGAGTTTCATTTCTCGCCTCCATATAATATACATACGTATTGAATAAAAGATAAATTTGCTGCTGCCCGCGATAAGCTCCTGTGGCACGTGAGGGCGCGAACTATTATTAGTTGACGGAGAATCGAAAATAGATTAAGTGTCGGACAGGACAGGCCAGGACGGACTGCACTCGTACTCGTACTCGGACTCGGACTGGCGCTAGTCAATATATGTAGTTTGAGAACCAAAGCCAATTAACTAACAATACCAACAGGCAGGCGGGCGGGCGGACAGGCAGGAGGGCCAACAACCATGCTATTTATCCCATTCGATTCGAGTTCGTATTGTGTTTGCCTTCAGGGGTGGAGTGGAGTGGAGGGTGGGAGTCTCTCTGGTGTGTCGACTGTCGATTGTCAATATGCCAGAGATGTCACCTCTTGAGACCCATGTGGCACTGTGGCGATGTGGTACTGTGGCGCTTTGGCTGTTAGCTCTGCCTGTGGCTGTGGTGACAGCTCCTCTGCCTCTTGCCAGACAAAAGTGAATAATACTGCTCCCATTTTCATTTCCACTCAGTTTATTAGTCGTAAATTGTGATTTTCTTGCATATATTTGTGTGTGTGTGTGTGTGTTTTTTGGGGCTTTTTCTTTGTGCGAAACTCGTAAATTTCTTTGTCTTTTGTATTTTAATATGCACAGCATTTGTCTGCATCTCGGATGGAAAATGGAAAAACAGCCCACGCGCTAGATATATAATGTATCTGTGCAAACACATGCTAGTATTGTATCTGTGTGTGTCAGCAGACATAAAAAAGAATAGAGAGAGAGAGAGAGAGCGAGCGAGGGAGAGAGAGAGATTCATTAAAAGTGACCCAGTCTGGGGTCTGTCTCAATCTTAAATCTCCAGTGTGTGGCTGATAAGCAGACTGACGCATTTGCCTGTTGACTTGGTTATATCTAAAGTCTTGGCTTATCACCATATATACTATATGCATATACTATACATATAGCTATGATTCGTTGTGTACTAGTAGTATATGCAAAATGAGTTCTAGTTTGATTCGATGACGCCTTTCCTCTACCTCTCTACCTGGCTTTTGGCCGTGGCTGTGTGACACCTGCGCTCGGTCCCAATACCAAACCAATCTACATCCAAGCGACTTGACTCGACTCGACGGTGGAAATGGTTTCCACTAATTAGAAAAACTTTTCTAGTATGATGGCAACTTTTAACTTTTTGTTGATTGCAAAACTTTGCTTTTTATAGTCGACCATTTTCGGGGGCGGTGTGGGGGAAGCGAATGTGGTGGATGGTGCCATGATTGACTGACTGATGACCAGGGAAACATAATCTGGCGGTTGCTGATGGCACTGGCTGTGGCTGGAATTTGGGTTCAAGTTGGAATTCTGGATTCCACACAGACACACACGCACTTGCCACGCATCCACTTGCTGACAAAACTTTGACTTTAATCGATTTAACAATTATTTCCCCTGACGTTAGCTCCTTGCCACTCTCCTTTCTCCTTTCGCCTGCCCCAAGGCCCAATGGCTGAGCTTGTTGTGTGTGGCCCCACAGGCAAACATCAAAAGTCAAGCAGCACCAGCAGCAGCTGCGTGACGTCAATTGGAGCCACAACCGCTGGCGATGGCGAGTGAAGACGGTGGCAATGGCTATGGTACGGGTGGTGTGGGTGGTGTCTGTCCCCCACTGTCCCCCACTGTCCCCCTTCCCATTGTCGCTTGTGGTTGTTGCTATTGTTTACTCTTGTCTTACTAGAAGTGTGGTCAAAAGAGCGTCCCACACACGGACAAAGACACACCATAATAAGAGTAAATTACTTCTAATAGCCCACGTAGCGAGTGTTTGCGAGTGTGTAATCTATTTTGAGTCAACGTTTCTTATATACCTACATACATATGTATATGTAATTACACTTACACTTCACTTGTATATGTGTATGTGTATGGTCTGTGCTTGTAAGGTTAACCTATGGTTTGCCTTTTCCAAACTTGGATATTGAAAGCAATTTTGGTTTTTCTTGGAATTGAAATTCGTTTATTATTATTTCAAATTATTGTGTGGGAAGTCAAACAACTTTTAAGCAAAGTACAGTTGCGTGTACAATTGCACTGCTTGAACTGCTTGTAATACTCTAGTTGCAAGCGTTGCCAGATGTAAGAGAGAGCCTGCTAAGAGAGAACTCTGCTAATAACCTTTCTACACGATTCTGTCTCTATTAATAAAAATAAATACCATTCAAGTGGATCAATGGATATTTTGTAAATTCAATGAAAGTTCAATTAATCTGATATCTCTAATATTTAATAATTTAACTTAATAATTCTGACGATTGTCGAATGTCTGATGTTTGGCAAACACTCTTCAGAGCCTCAAGAGGAATTTTACTGAAAAAGGAAAGCCATCTTGAATTTTCATCACTTGAGTGACCTTTTCTAGGGAATTTTTCCCTCTATCGCCGAAGGCGACACACGCACACACAAACACACACACACACACACATGGACATGGACGACAACCCACGCCACTCTTATATCCTAATTGATATTTTCAGGCTTGTCTGGTCGGTCGGTCCATCTCCTTTGGGGGTGGCCAAGTTTGCTAACCAAATTTCGTGTGGAGAGCTCTTCATCTTGAAGGCTCCCTTCTTGACTCCACTCGACTTTTGGGGCCCCAAAAGCTTAATTTGATTCCCTTGGCTGCTTGAGAGGAGAGGAGAAACGTGTGCCAGCGGCAGCGTTGCGGGCAATTTAATTACAAAATACTCGTATTTATTCAGCAGAGATGCGAAATCTGTTTTTATTATTTAATCTAATGCACACATACATATGCACTAGCTACACACATACATACATATCCTGCTGCCTGCTGCCTGCTAACTTCTGTCTTTCTTTAGTCTCGAAAAATATATGTATTGTTCTTGGCTCTTTGATAATATTATTTTTAAACTTTTTGTGAGTAAATTATATTTGTTTGTTTAAGTTTTTCCTTCTTGATATTTTTCTGTATATTTTTCCCTTCTATTGTTGTGTCTGTTTCCGCCCGCTCTCTCCACCCCCCACCCCCCTGTCTGTTTGTCCTTTCAGTTGGTTGTCCCTTTTCTGGGCAAGGGTTCTACGGTAGAACTTTGATTCATTGTCAAGCGGCTTAAAATGTTGCGACATCCGACAGAACGTGCCTTAAAGTGAGTCTTAAATTCTCTTTTTGGGATTTATGGGGTCACTAAAACACCATCTCTCCCTTTCTCTCTCTCTCTCTTGCTCTCCCCTGCACAATTTCTACTTCATTGCGCAATGAGAAAGTTTTCGGGTACGGCGTTTAATGTGGGGTTTCTACCCAAAAAAAAGGAAAAGTTGTCAAATTTTGCCACGTGTAATGTGGCCATAAAGCCAACCTTCTTTTGGCTGGCAAAAAAAAAACGCACGGAGAGGCAAGTAAATGTAATGTTTACGGAGGAGCAGCAGGAGGGGCAGCAGCAGCGGCAGGAGAGAGGTAGAAAAGTTTGTGCCTCCTGCTGGCGGCTCGTAGTCCCTGCTACATGTTGCGCTTTTGTGTGAGTTCTCTGTATATATATCTACTATGTATGTATGTATGTATATTGCATATGCAACTTTCTCATATATGTATGTACGTATGTGTAGATACAGATACAGATGCATGGCATATACAACCCATAAATAAACATAAGATGTCGCTTCTGCTCCCATTTGGCGTGAGCGCCAGGCAAACAGTTTTTTATGCATATATATGAATGGTTATATATAAGTACACATAAGTATATACATATGTACATATATGCATATATCTATTCAGATATTTGTATACGATTTTTCTTTTGTCAACTCTGGTCCATTGTTGTGGCGGTCAAAAGGTGAGCGCGCGCGGGCTCGAAACGAATGATAAACTTTTCCCGTTGAAATTCGTGCAACACTCGAATGGAAGTTTGTTTAAAAAAGTATCTCACAGCAGGAAAATACATATATAATGATATATATATAATGATATTTTGTCAGCTAATTTTTTCCTAAAACTACATTTTCTCATTTTCATTGATTTTTCTTTCCCATTTAAATGCATTTCAAAATGTTTTACTCGCAATTTAATTTAATTTTTTTCTAGTTTCCATCTGAAAATTAATTGCCTTAAATTATATTTAATAGAGATAATAACTTAACGTGATAATTTCCTAAACATTTTCCGAAAACAATTTCCAATTAAATTATCAAAAATCAATTGAATTATTTTCCAACTACATTTTGTCGGACATTTTGACTAAGTGCTGAACAATTTTTGCGTTTCATGTGAATGCTAATTAAGCCATTAATTAAAGTCATTTGTCAATGTGGTACATATATCTGTGTGTGTGTGTCTGTGTCTCTGTGGGGCATGCCGCCGCCTCTAGTCTCTAGTGAGGCACTGCCAAAAGTCAGGCCAGCCATAAATTTATAGTACTCGGCCCGAGAATTTCAAAACAATTTGAATATCTAAATATGCATTTTTTTGTACTCGTATTCGGATTCGGATTCGTACTTGGGGCACGCTGCTGTCGCTGTCGCTGTCGTTGCCGTCGCCGTTGCTGTGTGTCTAAATGGCCTCACATTTGTTTATCGCACGACAAATGTCACTCGACCGTTTCAAATGGTTGTCATACTTTCTGTTTTTTATCCGTTTCCCGTACCCTGTAAGCCGTAGACTTGAGAATGCCAGGGGTATGCTGGACCATCCGCAGGAGAGGTGTTTTATAATGCAATCTACAAGGCTTAAGGCTTTTGCTTTGGGGCTCTTACCATCTGGTTGCCAGTTCTTAATTTCCAATTATTTCCAATTCCGTATAGTGGGTATTCCATAGCCTATATATTCCTTCTCTCTTCTTGCATCGACACTTGTAATGCATTTGCTGTTTCCTGCCTTGACAGCAACCACCCCCCACCCCCCACCTCCCACCTCCCACACACATTCATAGCCTGATGGATTGGCATAGTTTTTTGTTTTGTGTTGTTGTTTGTGGAATAATTTGGTTATATTTTTTATTCGGCCACTGATCGCAGCTTGTTTAAAGGACACTCGATGCCCCACTCGACGCCCCACTCGACGCCAGTGGCAGCCTTGGGGTGGTGTGGTGGCCAGCTTATTGAGTCCATTCGCCGCACTCCTGCGGCTCCATTGCCACTTTGGCATATGGACATGAGTCCTTCGTACTCGTTAGTCGGCCCTCCCCCCCTCCTCGTCATTATCCTCTCTGGCGCTGGCGCTGGCTCTGGCTCTGGCTAAGTGATTTCCAATGCAGTTGGCAGTGCAACACACACACATACACATATACACAGACGAGATAGGGAGGCAAAAAGTAATTTGCATAAATGCCAAGTGAAATGGTAGAATGGTAAACTGACTGATGGGTAGAACAGGGGGGTGGGGTGGGGGGTGCCATGTCGGTGCTGGTGGCGACAATGGCAAGACCCTCCATGCTGTTTATCAAGTCCGTTGGCCAGGCCAAAAACTGAAGCACACAATTTGCATTTGTTTAGCACATTTTGCACATTAACCCACATGCGAAAGGGCACCAAAAGCAGGCGGGGTCATGCCTTCTTTTCACTGTTCACCGTTGTCTGCGTCACTTTTTCAAGGCACAAAAAACATTGCAAACAGCTTTTTGCATAATTATCCAGAACAAAAATACACTCACATGTGATATATACATACATATGTATATATATATGTATATATGTATCTTTAGATATATGTAGGTACATACTTAGGCATAGTTATGCCTTGACTCTCAATCAAGTACATTTGTGTGTGTGTGTGGGGTGGGGTGGGGGGTGCAGAGCTAATTGCATTACTTATCCGCACTGTACATATCTTTATGCCATTGACGTTTCCATTTCCATTGGTATTTGATATCTGGCATGGTTTTCCGTCCCTTTAATGTATGCTACCTTAATTGCGAAATATGTATATGCCACATGCCATAGACCTCAGGCATCGATTTGCAGCTCTGACGTGTAGTTAGGGTGTTTGTTGCGGCTTTGCTTCGCATCGCAAGATAAACATCCTATAGTGGCCGTTGGCTTTTGCCGTTGCCGTGTCTGCTTTTGATGTTAACAAGCTGAGGTCATTAGAATTAATTCGAATTGAGTGCAGTGGCAATAATCCTCCTTTCCATGCAACTCCTGGTATTTCAGCATCGATAAACACTTCGATTATGGCCTGTTTGTGGCCATTGGAAGTTTAGCAAACGAGTTTAAACGAGTTTGCAGCAGCGTTAAGAGGAAGGGGCAGAAAATTGAGAAATCTGGAAAGTGGCTAAAGGGATTTGTGCATATTAAAGACAGATTTTCACTCTGAATTATACTCTGAGCTTTTCCATTGAATAATTATAGTGGAAATCAATGGAAATATTGGATGTTTGAGGTTCTCAAATCTAAATATTTACTGAATATTACAAGTCCTATGTTATCTCTACTTAATTGTTATAAAACTAAAGAGCCAGCAGCTACATATATGTATATCTCTCTCTCTCTCTCTTCTCTGGCCTATATTCATGTTGTTGTTGTTAATAATGTTGCAAGAAAACACTTTTAATTATCAAAAGCCAGGCACAGAAAAACACACACCAATTGGCCGATTCGCTGGTGTTGCTGCTGCTGCTTCTGGCTATAATCTCCGTTTTGGCCTTTTAGGCCGTTTGCTTGCCATTGGGCACGACTGGCAATCAATGCGCTAAACCGACTGTAACACTCGCTCGTTACTGCCGCTGCCACTGCTACCCTCTGCCGCTGCCCTCTGCTGCTGCCTCTGCTCCTCTGCTGTTCTTATAGTTTTTTGCTATTGCTGTTGCTTTTATCTCTACTGCCATGTTGTTAATTGCCGAAAAACTCACTTATACTCGTTTTTCCCTTTGTTTTTTTGTCTTCCAGGCGGTGGGGGTGGTGGGAGGGAATTGTTATTTCCTTTAGTTTTTTCTCTGTGTGGGGCTTGTGTTTGCCTTTGAGCACGCGCCGTTTAAAACCTGCCACGCGCAACAAATTTTGGCAATGTGCGACGGAGGTGGCTTGCCTGGAGCTGCTGAAGGGTGGGAGGGAGGTGAGCAGGGTAATCGTGTTTAAAATTAAACTGAGAAAACGACAGGCACAGGTAAAGGTACAAGCAGCAGCAACAAATGGAAGCATTTTCATGGCACGAATCGAGGAAGGGGCTGGAGGGGGTGCCAACAAATGTAGATAAACGTTTTGTAACAACACATAATCGCTATTGCTGTTTCGGGGTGGCTACAGATACACAGATACAAAGATACACAGATACTCAGATACCCGTACAAGCAACATCCGCATAGAGAACGACACTGGCGGTTCTTCGATGCCCTGTTGGCACTGTACACCATTTTCCGTTTTATGTATCCGTGGGGTGGCTGTTGCTCCCCCTTCAAAGCTGTATCTGTATCTGTATCTGGGCATCTGTATCTGCAGCAGCAGCAAGATAGAGAGAGAAAGACAGAGAGAGAGAGAGAGAGAAAGAGCAGGCTGGCAGGCAACATAATTGCTCTCTAATTTAACGCTAATGGACATCAATTTAACCATCCATCCAGCAGTTTATCATCCTGGCCATAATAATTGTAGGATGCGATGGCTCTTAAGTTTGTGCGTGGGAGTGGAGCCAGTTCTCGCCTTAAGAATATTTGCTGTTGGCTTTTAACTATTTATAGCCAACAGTTAAGAGACGAGAGCCTGAGAGCTAGAGAACTGGAGAGCCTGAGAGCGATGAATGAGCATTAGCAGCGGCACTGGGATTAGTCCTTGACAAGTGCTGTGCGGCTCTTGTCCCCTGCTCATCCTTTGAACAGAATGCGGTTTTAATTCTAAGCAAACCACAGACATTTGTTAATGATTTATCGCTGGAAATTAAAGACTGAGACCTGAGTCCTCAGACTTATCCCTAGAGATGATTGAGCGTAGGACTGTGCTGTACTTTGGGGACCCTTTGTCTCTTATCCTATATCTACATATATCCGCTTAGACATTCGACCAGACTGACTTTTTCTGTACGTCTTTTCCTTTCGTTTCATTTCGGGCCTAATCCAATAGATTATAAAGTAATTGAATCGGCTCTAGACGGGAGAGATTCCACCCCCAGAGAAGAGACCGCAAAGAGGCGACAGGCGAAAGGCACAGAACCGTATGGGAGGGAGGGGCAGATGTCAAAGGTTAACAGACAAGTCGTTGTCTTACAGACAACTCCATCTCCTCCAACTGATTTCAAATTGAAAACGAAAAACGTTGTACATGTGTGTGTACATGTGTGTGTGTCCCTTGCGAGTTTTCCTTTCAGCCTTTCGTGTGGGCTGTTAAATTCCTTTTGACAGCTTTAAGCGTTCCATTTCCATTGCATATATGTACATATGTATGTACATCAGTGTATATGTACTGTATAACAAAGGGCATTTGGAATATGTGTGAGTCAGCGCATGCCGTATCCCCCGCCCCCCCAAAAAAACACACACACCTTCTTTTGCTGCCGCTGCTTAGCCACCGCTGCCTTGCCCCTCATTACGCATACGACATGTGTTCCGTTGAGCGTTAATAAATCAATACCCAGGTAGCAGTCAGCAGGTATTTTCAAGCTGATAACCTTTTTACTTGAACGTCACAACACCTAACACCCCAAGAGAGAGAGACGGAGAGACAGAGAGTGAGTGAGAGAGAGAGACACGCTAAAGGTCCTCCTGTATTCAAAGTACTACAGAAACAAATACGAAATTTTTGCCATTAAAGTTGCGTGACGAAGTGAAATTTGCCTCAGAGACTCGCGGGACTGTATGTACATATAACTGGCATTTATAGGAAACGACCCAAAAGTCCTGAACCTCACTCTCTCTCTCTCGCTCTCTCTTTCTGGCTGTCGCTGTCTCTGCCTCTGTTGGCTGCTCTTTGCCTCATCATGTGGCGCGTTTTGAGCTCAAGTGCCGGCGGCGCCCTGAAGTATGCCTTGAAATTGCTTTGATGTGGATGCGATATTTTGTTGTCACAATAAGCAAAAATACACACACATACATACATGTGTACATATATGCACATATCCTTCGTATAATACACCCCCCTCCCCCTATACATCCCGCTGAGGGCCACTTCAACGGCTGGGCTGGGTTTTTGGGTGGCGGAGACAGGAACTGAAATGTCAACGAATATTAAGTGCCCCGTTCGCAGGGGCCAGACATCTTTTCCCCCCGCCCCGCCCCTCTCCGACCCGTCACGGGGCTGGCACAATGATGCATTGACCGGAAGAGAAGAACATTTCAGGAGAGCTCCCGCTGGCAGATGGCAGATTCGAATTTGAAAGCCCAAGAAAGCAGTAAGCATATGGACAGCCACGACATGACGCGACACGACATCAGGTGGCATTAGGGAGATTCAAGCGGGGGATACAACATGGGATGTGTTGGAAACTATAAATTACATGAGATAAGAGAACTGAGGAGAGAATGAGTGTAGTATGAGATGGAACTGAGAACCTGGAGCTCTCGGAAGCGTAAGGATAGCTAGGGGCAAAATCAACCAAAAGGGAGGAAGGAAAGCGAGAAAGAGTCGAAACGAAATAAGAGAGGAAAAGAATCACAGAAAGACAGACAGACATTACAGACAGAAACAGAGCGAGAGCTAAAAGTAAGAGATCTGTATAATACGTATGTACATATGTAGATGCAGATGTAGATGCCGCGTCATGCGGAAGTGTCGCTCTGCCTGATATCCTCGTGTAATCAGTCACTGCTTTCGAATGAGGGATGGACAGACGGAGAAAGAGAGAGACGTATACTATATAGAAGGAAGGTTGACAATGAAACCAAAAGAAAATTGATAAAAAGATAAACAAACAAAAGAATAATCGCGTAAAAACCCGCCCGCGTAGTTGCCACTTATGTGAACCGCATACTTTAATCAATGCCACAGATATGTAGATGCCACAAATGCAATTTGCTCTCTCTCTCTCTCTTTCACTTTGTGTTTGCCTTGAAGCCACATTGTACGTATGTATGTATGTATGTATATCATGAATATTCCTCGTATAATCTATCATCATGAAATCACATTTATCAGGTCGGTGGGGAGGGGGATGGGGGCTGGTTCCACTTTCAGTTGCTTTGTGCAGGAATTGCATCATAATTGGATTTTTATTTGCTCGTTTGGTATGGCGGTATGGCGCTTGTTCTTGTGCGTATGAGCACTTTGCATACATATATATGTATGCATGCATATGTGTGTGCAGGACACTCTTTCAAGGACAACAATGGCACTGCACTTGAGCCATGGTCCAGGTCCTGGTCCAGGTCCAGGTCCTGGCCTTGTCTCGCAATTTATTTCTCAACCATTATTTCTTGTAAATCTTTTTCCCATGCAGAGTTCTGTCATTTGGCTTTTGCCGCTGCCACTTAACCCCATTACAATAGAATAGTTACGAGGATGGAGGGAAGGGAAGGTTGTGTGTTGTATAGTGTATGCTGTTCTGTGGGAGGTCAAGTGAGGTTCGATTGTGTGTGTGTGTGTGTGTGTGTGTGTCCTCTGTGTCAATGACAATGATCAACCCCAACCCAACGCCCACTTAGCTATGGTCATGGGACATACATAGTAATTAGGTCGCTTCAAGTACCAAGTACTTCCCTTGTTTAAGGTCTTCCAACTGTTGAATATCGAGTGCTTCTGCACCAGCAAAAAGGCCATCAAATTTTTAGATGTTATACACGCAAACGCATATGGGACAAGGATGTGGTGCCCTTCCCTAATGAAGTCATTATTTTTCCAGCAAAAACCAAAAAAAAAACCCTCGCACAGGTGTCCCATTTCCCCAATTTCTGAACTGTTGACGTAATTTGATAATAGCCCAGCCCCCCAGCCCCCCTCGACCGCCGTCCGAACGGAGTCTGACTCAGAATTGGGAGCAGATTCTGGTGAAAGAATCAGGGAAACGGGTTTGCAGCAACAGCAGCACCAGTTGGTCCTTCATTCGGGTGTCTCTTTCTCTCTCTGTGTGTGTGTGTTTGTGTGTCTATGTGTGTGTGTGTGTGTGTGCATCGTGTCATATGGTGTTTTATTGTGTCTGGGAATATCTCTCAAGGTTGTTTGTATCCAAAGATGCTTTTGTCATTTGATACGTGATTTAGGATATGTAGCAGAGATGCAGATGTAGATAGATAGAGAGAGAGAAAGAGAGATAGATATAGAGAAAGAAAAAGAGATAAAGAGAGCAAAAGAGAGAGATAGATAGACAGAGAGAGAGCAAGCTTGAATTTATAGAGTTCGTAAAGCGTTTTCCATTGGCTTTTTTATAATTGATTGTCGCCCGAGGATTACTGAATCGGAATGGATATGAAATTGCAAAGTTTTTAAGCAAATAAATTGCCCTCAAACGGCAGCTCCAATGAATGTTTTGAGTGCACCACCAGGCATAAGCCTAGCACAGCGGTGGGCGGTGGGAGGTGGGTGGTGCTGTAGGTGTTGCGGGGACCCATGGGCGGGCCACCTGCAGAGCTGCAGTAAAAATGACATTAAAATGAGAGTCATTTACGCGTCACACAGTGTCCACACCACCCACCAACAGGCCCACCCACAGGAACAATGAAGCCATAATCATTTTGATGGCAGTCCATGGGAGGCTCCAGCCTGGGGCTCGCCTCTGGCTCTGGCTCAATTGCGGTGAGATTGGGTGTGGGGGGTGGTGGGGACGTAAAAAATTAGTTTGGTTTAATCTCATAAACGCGTTGCATGGCTGCTGCTGATGGCGATGATGGCGATGATGACGATGAGGGGATGGGCCACGCTGTGGCTGATGATGATAGGGCATAATGGTAGGTTATGGCCGCGGTGCGTGGCCGGTCAACGGATGGGAAACCCGAACGAACAGAAACTGAATCCAAATTACACTCGCACCCCGGAATTTTCATTAGGAAATGAGTATGAAAATGGGGACATGACAGCAGAATGGAGAAAGGAGAAAATTCCAGCGGAAACAGCCAGCAGGACGGAAACAGGCGGCAGCCATTGCTAGAAAATATATTTTTCGAATGCATTCGAAGTTCCTGTATTCATTCGATATTCGTGAATGTTCTTTCTGATAAACGACCTTGCCTATGGGGATATTATAATAATAGACTCTGCTCTTTTCCATGTGACTCCTTAAGACAGAACATTTGAGATTCAAAGGAGCATACAAATATACATATATCTGCACTTTCCAAAGGAAACCTGCAACAATTTGTATGCCACAGTCAGGGCTTCCTTCCCGCAGACAATTCTCCATATATATATGTGTATATAGTATATAGATATATCCTTTGAGTGTACTTTACATCTATGGATGGTACGTACGTTTACCTCCGCTTGCTCCGGATTCTCCGGCTGCTGCGGAAATTGTGAGGAAATGAAAATGGTTTAACTTTTTCTTCCATTTTTTCTTGCTTACTTTTTGTCTCTTTTTTTTCTTTAGCGTTTTCTTTCCACCCTCATAGAATCCTGTCCTTGACGGGATACAGAGGCTTGGGGCGTTAGGGGGCGTTGAAGGGGGTGGGGAGGGGCATTCAGACAGACCAGACTCTCATTACTTGAGAGGCAAGGCGGCTATTTATAGCCGTTTGTGCAGTGGCAGCGGCGTTTGCGTTTGCTTTCGCGTTGCATTGCCGTGCATTGCGTTGAGTGAACCACCTTGACCCACTCTAATTGCACGTCTAAATGGCTGCCAGACAATGCCCAGAGCAATGACTACTCGACCAGCGACCAATCAGTGCCAGTGGCAGTGTGGCAGAGTGGCACAGCCACAGGCACAGAGCTGATGCCACTTAGGGGGAATCGAGATACGCTGCCAGATACGCTCCCAGAGCGTTTCCAGTGCGTACAGACTGTATATTTGTCTTAAATATGTATTTATTCCGTTAGGCCTTGGGCTGTAGTCCAAAGTTGAATATTAATGAAGTTAATTGAAAAACTTTGCAGCAGGAGCAATATCCTGGAGCCTTAAACCCATCCCTTCCGCAGCCTTCCGCAGCCACTTTCGCCTCTGCTGCTGTCTCTGCCGCTGCTGCTGCTGCCGCTGAGGGCAGAAATTAATTTAAAAATTACGACAAATAAAATGTTGCGGCCAATTGTTGAGGTAGAAGTCGGCAACAGTCGTGGCAAGGGGCACCGATGGCGATATGTACATCCTGTGATTCGGAAACCATCCCCCCCACACCCCACCCCCCAGGAGCCACCTGGGGGCAAGGCTCAATATGCAATTTACATAATTACGCATATTTACAGGAAACTTATAAATATTTATGCTGTTTTGTTTCTTCGCAAAACTGAATGTGATTTTCAAAAGTGAAAAATGAATAACAAAAAGGCTGAATGGAATGTGGGCGGGGCACAGCCACCCACCCAACCACATAGTGAGCCACTTAGGCATAGACAGCAATATTAATTCTGTGATTTTCTGGCATCTTTTGTGGGGAATGTTAATGTTAGAATTAGCTAAAGAAATTAGTTAAAGAACCATCTTTACGGGATTTGTAACAGCATTTTTGGTAGATTAGTTTTTCAGGTTTCCTAACCATATTCAAACGAAATGTCTTTTCTGTAGGACAGACATTCTCTAGGACAGACATTTTCCTCTCCAAGGACCGACCACAACCGTACAACGGCTCTCTTTATCTCTCTCTACTATGATCCGCTCTGAGCTAGACGCTCTCTAAGTACGAAGACGAGTGCAGCAATAGAATAGGCAAACGGCAAGAGTAACGGACAAGGCGACAAGGCACATGAGAGGGGGAACGCAGCCAGCAGCGTATACACTGATACACTGAGAGAACGAACTTGTGTCAATTCATGGCAGTATAGAAATGATTCAGTTGATTAGCTTTTCACACGTACACACGTATATATATATATATGTGTGTGTGTCATATTTTTCGCAAATCTGCTCTAGTTAAGTGCTCCAGCAATGACCTCATAGACCCTTTGCCCCCCACCAACCCTTATATCAGTCATTTACTGGAAAACCAAGTGACAAATGCAACCGAAACGAAACGTATTCGAATATTCTATACCTAAAAGAACAAAACTGATATACTCGTAAATTATAGAGTGGTTGAAACTTGTTTTTGAGGGGCTCCCCCCACTCCCCGCCGATGCAACAAAAATTTAACATGAATCTCACGTTTGGCGCTTTCCGACGAACGACGAACAAGACCAAAATCTGAAATTGTGCAACGTTGAATCACGGGCTGACGTGGAGCGATGGGGCGATGTGGCGATGATGGGTAATGGCTGATGGCTGATGTCTGTGACGTCTGTTGGGCGACAACATGTGGAGCTTGGGCCCTCGGCTGGGTGGGGTGGGGGGCCAATTTCCATCTAAATGACCGACAGACAACGGCGAGGGGTTAACCTTAGCACATCGCCACCGAGGCCCCCGGGATGGCCTCCACGAATTTTCGGGTGTTTGATTGCAGTTCATGTAGTTGTCGTTGCAGGTGGCAGGTGGCAGGAGAAGTGTCAGAGTTCAGGGTGCTACTGCCATGACCACAACCGCTGGGGCATATTGCAATCGTCGTTTGACACTCGATGGATTACCCAAAACCCATGCTCAGCATTTATCGTTTCCAGCGAAATTGTATTTGGAGGGAATTAAATTTTGCGAATATTCACCGAGTGCTCGGGGCATTCCACTGAAAAGGGGGGTTTATCAAATTGAATTATAACTCATGTGTAATCTCACTTGTTCTCTCTCTCTCTCTTGTTGCAACAGATACAACACAAATATGTCGAGCGATTCGAGTCGGCGTATCCAAGTGCCCGAGGAGCTGAAGGAGGTCCTTTTGCAGTTCTCCATTTCGTATCTGGTGGAGCAGCCGCCAGATGTGATCGACTATGCCGCCGATTACTTCAACAAGCTGCAGGCCAATCGTCCGGCTGCGGCCAGTCAGGAGTACGGACAGGATGATCAGCAGAGCGTCACCTCCCAGGATGGAGAAGGTAAGTGTGGCCGCCACCCATCGATTGCGTGTCCTGTCCGAATCCTTTCCTCTCTCTCTCTCTCTCTCTCTCTTTGCTTTGCGTGTGCGTCGACATTCCTTTGGGAGGCGGGGAAGGGGCAGGTCTGTCTGCGTGTTGCAACATTCTTTCTTGGTTTATTTTTACGAGCCGAGCACATAGTTTCGTTCTATTTTATTTGCTCCTACGTCAAGCCATTTGTTGGCTGACGTCAGCAGATGTCAGTTTCAGTCGAAGCTTGTGCAAAAATCACAACCGCCCCACAATCATGCCCCAAGGAAAACTCCGGCCGTCTATTTGGCAAATAATTTCATATTAGGAGCATGATTTATGGGGTTTACCTTTTACCTGCAAAAGAAATTGAAAAGTTCTACCGTTCAGTGTAAAGTTTTGGTGTCGTGTTCGGTATACCGATAATTAGTGCCCCCCTCTCCCATCCTCCACCTACTATACCGCAGCTGGTCATAAATCTTTGGCTCCCACTGTATACATATGTATGTACATGCCGAATATATAGTTTATCTTGAAAACAAATTAAATAATGATGAAGCGATGAAGCTTTAGCAGACTTCAATTTGTTCCTGTCGTTGCGTTGGCTCTGCCTCTCGCTCCCTCTCTCTCTCTCTCTCTCTCTCTCTCTCTCTCTCTATCTCTCTCTGTCTCCATCTGAGGCTTTTGTTCACAGCTTCCTTTTGCGTGTTTATCTTCCGGTTAATCAAACACGCAGCCCTCGAGGGATAGTCAAGAGGGGGTGGCAGTTGGCAGACACACACACACACACACAGACAGACAGACACAGGGATTGACAGGGGAGGGAGAAGTGGAGTGTGTCAATGGCGGCTGCTGTTCCTGCCATTAAAAATCTATTAATTGCGCACACAGCCGCCGCAGCCGGAGCCGCCTGAAGTGCAAAGCCAACAGCATGGATGCATTCTACGGATATATGTACATACATATATAGATATATGTGTGTATATCCTAGTTTGACATTTCATTGGAGAGCAGTTGTGGCTTTTGTCTCACTATTAACCCGCCCGACTGGTCCCACTGCCACGCCTGTCAGTTCTCGTCCCCAAGCCTTTGGGCTTCTCTCGTGCTCACTGAAGCCCTCAGAATCTGTACGAGAGTCTCTGCCTCAACTGGAGCGAAATTGACACGCAAATAGATTTCAATGGCTTTCCCATCCCCCCTGCTACCTGGCTCCCTCCCCTACCTGTCTCTCACATCCATCGATTTGCGTCTGTATTTTTACGCTTTGATGTCTATTTGGGGATCAAGCTTTTTGTTTAAATTTTTGTAGCTTTAAAGTCGGGGGAAATACCAAAAAAATGTGCCACCAATAAGGGTGTGTGTGCTGGTAAAAGAGGTATGTGCTGGCGGGAGAGGTGTGTGTGTTTGTCCAGGAGAAGCATGTCCTCCCAGGAGAGGTGTGTGTGTGTGTGTCTCTGCAAGAGAGGTGTTTGTGCTGGCCGGAGAGGTATGTTCTGGAGCAGGAGCGGTAGCATAAAAAGCAGGAACAGCATCAGCAAAGGGAGTCCATCATCGACAGGAGCCAGGGATAAGCTTCTGGTGGGGGGTGGGGGCTGCTTCTAGAGCCTGAGCGCAACCACTGAGGCATACTGATGAACAGCTCAGCCAGCAGCCAGCTCAAACCACGCTTCATTGGGCACACAGGGCGCATGACATGCCACTGGGACGATGGCCAAGGGACGACCACGAGGGGGTTGGGGGGGTGGGGGGGTATTCATTTCAACATTATTGACATGCCAACGGCGTTTTGTGGAAGGTCCTTGGGCATAAGCGGAAATTGCTATGCCTCAATCTCACCGCTCTACCGCTCCCTACCGCTCTCTCTCTCCCTCTGTCGCTCTCTTTTTGGGGTGGCTTGGACCTCCTGTTGCGCTTAATAATAATCTCTATGTTTTGCCATATGAAAAGCCAGAGAGAATGAAAATGCTCATGTTAATCAAGACAAAGAGTGTGGCTGCCGCTTTGGCTGTGGCTGCTATTTATAGTCCCAAAACGACAAACAGAGAACGGAGAACAGAGAACGGAGAACACAACGTTGAATAGAAAGAGGAGGCATTTTCATAGATACGGACATAGAAATATGTATAAATAGATGGTGCGGGGAGGGGGGGGGGGTAGGAAACCGCTTGAGTGGCATGTTGCTCTGTGTTGCCTACTTGCAGGCACTATTTCCGCTTTGGTTTGACAGCCCGTTTGCCTGTCATCACACACACACACACACACATACATGTGCTTCAGTGGCGGCTCCAGAGATGGCTCCGATGCTGCGGCTCTTGTGCCACAAATGGCACTGCCACTGTCTATCAGTCACTCGGCAAACGTCAACAGGATAACACCATATAACACTCCGAACAGCTGTCATTCAGTACCGTTAGTAGTAGAAGCAGTTTCAGTAGTAGTAGAATCCCGTTGGTCATTCATTCGGTTATACCGTTAGATGAATGCTGTCACCGTCAAACGTCATCGTTCCAGTAGTACTCGTCCTTGTCCTCGTCGGTGTCATTCTCATCCTCGTCGCTGTCGGTGTCGCTGTCTCTCTACGGTCGCTCGATCGGTTGTCCTCTCATTTGACTAATGAAATTAATGCAACCCGTCCCGTCCCGTCTCGTTTTTTCTTTTTATTTTCCATTCTTAATTAAATTCCAGCAACTTACCCAACGAGTGTGTGTGTGTGTGTAGACTAGGGGCAGGGGTGTGCGTGTGTATGTGTGTGTATGGTTAATGGGAAACTTACTTAATTGATGTACTTCCATCAGTGCTTCAATTATCTAATTATACTTAAAGTTTGCGTGCGTGTGTGTTCGGCAGATTAAACAGAAAACTTTACACATGGAAATGTCTGCTTGAAGCATACATCCTGCTGTGGCACCACTCCAACAGCAATCCCCTCGAGTCGAGCATTTCTCGCTACCGATCTGTGAGCCATGGCAGTACTCTACTGCTGTATTTTATAACAAACTAAAGTCTGTAACGTTTTCCATCTGAAGTCCTTAATCTGTTGACCAGACGAAACCACAAATCCCATAACCACAAAACCTCAAAATTGTTGGATCATTAAATCAAATCAAAATCCCCCAAAAACATTCACCCATTCAACTATGGATGGCAGAGGCGATGATGTCCGACCGATGAGTGTTTTCCGAGTGTCGGAGCTCTGTCATTGTCTCGGTGCTTGATGCCCGCACAATCCTGACAGACGAGACGCCACTCCACGAGTGCTGCAGCAATGCCATTTCCACCTCATCCCCCCCTGCCGCTCACTATTCCCGGCTTGCCCGTACAATTTTTGTGGCTCAGTCAGAAGGAGCGAGCTCCTTCGCCTTGGTGTCTCTGTGCGTGTCTGTCTGTCTGTGTAATTGCATCATTAAACCGACACTCCAGTTGGCGACTTGACACAAGAACGTGAATGTGAACGAGAACAAGACCAAGAACGACAACCGGAATGATTCTGAAGAGGCTTGAGGCTAGAGAATGGCAGTCAGGGCAAATCTGTAACCGAAATCGAATCGAATGACAGACAGAGAGAGAGAGAGAGAGAGAGAGAGAGAGAGAGAGAGAGAGGGAGAGTGCCACACAGAGACATACTCGAGAGCGCAGTGACTTGTTGAAGGCCCACCCGCCGCCGTTGCCGCCGTTGCCGCCGTTGCCCCGCCCCCTCCTTCACCGCTGCCGTTGCTAAAACATTCAAGTGCATAAATATTTATTACGCATTCGCCGCGTGTGACGGGAAAGCTAAAATAGTAGAACACTCCACTCCGTGCATCTACTGCTCGTACTGCTCGGAAAACAGTCACCTTGAGGCCGCAAGCTGCACACACAGTACATATGTGCGCCTAACTATATGTACATCAAACAATACGTGTATATATATGTAGATAGATATATGTAGATATATATTTTATTTTTTTTGTTGTTTATTATAGTTATACAATATACGATATATATTTAAACGTGTTCATGCCTAACTGGTTTCTGTGTCTCTGTGTGTGCCTCTGACTGCCTCGTCACTCTGCTCGTTACAAGTGATTTGAAATCGTATCTAAATTCAGAGACACGCACAAAGCAAACCCCAAGCAACACAAAACTGCAATTGAAAATGTCTACTCAGGTGTCTGGCAATTTATTGGCTGGTAAGCAATGGCAAAATCCCCAATTTGGTTCACCGACAAAACTACACAAAAAAACAATAACAACAAAAACAACAAAGTAATGAAAAACAAGCCCCAAGCCCCGAGCTTAGCTCTGAAACGGACAGAGACACTTTTGGTGTTGCTACTGGTCGCATTCATATATGTATACTATATGTTTGTATATATGTATACATACATAATTACAAGCACAGCAGTTTGGCCTAGTGGATGGCTAGCTGTGTGGGTCTACAGTGCGTTTCAGTATTCATGTATTCTGAGAAAAGCCATGAATCTTTCACAAATTTCTTGTTTGCCTGAAAATCCCCAGAGAGCAGAGAGAGCAGAGGTTTATCCCAGCATTTATGCAGTTTTCATTTTCATTTGCCTGCGAAACACAATGAGAGCAGAGCACTTCGAATTCCTGGTACTGGCACTGGCACTGGCACTGGTACCAAATATCTTCTCCGAATCTGTTGTGCATTCTGTGAAATGTGAGCCACTGCAGTTTCAGTTCTGAGACCAAATGCAGCTGAAGAGGCACAATCCATAGCCACCCGAAACGAAACGAAACAATGCCACATGAAGAGGCTGTCTGTGTCTGTGTCTCTGCCACTCACAACTCATCGGATTGGATTGAACTTTTGTTACACTTTGATGCTGTGCTTAATCTTGTTTAATATGGGTTTATTTCTCAATTCAATTTTACAGAGCCACCAGTTATGCAAAACTCACGCCGCAAATCAGTCTTTGCCGAGGCCTACGATCCGGAGGCGGATGATGATGATGAGGGAGCCACTGCCATATTCCCCAAAACAGATGACCAGCGTGCCCGTCTGGTGGAGTCGGTGAAAAATGTTCTCCTCTTCCGTTCGCTTGAAAAGGAACAGGTTCGTCCTCGTCCTCAACTGCCACACATAAATCATAATCCCCCGCGCGCAGAGCCACGCCACGGATGCTTAACCCGAATAAGTGTCTGCCTGCGGTTTCCTCTTTGCGTGGTGGCTGTGTGGGGGGGGAGGGATTATACCTCCCACCCACAGACCGACCCACTCAATCTGTCTCTCTCACTAACAGCAAACTTGCTTCTACATCCTGTCTTCCTGTCCTCCCTCCTGTTGTCTTTCAGATGAACCAAGTGCTGGATGCGATGTTCGAGAGGAAGGTTCAGCCGGGCGATTATATCATACGCCAGGGCGACGATGGCGATAACTTTTATGTTATTGAATCGTAAGTAAAACAAAAAACCAAACAAAACAAATTTCCCATCGTTTCCAAGCAGCCAAAGCTCATCAATGATGAATGCGTATACATATATATATGTGTGTGTGTGTTCATATTTAATTCAGGACAAAAGTTAAACGGAGATAAATGTAATCACAAAATCCTCAAGCAAGCGGTCTTTGCTGATTTTCTATAGATGTGGGCTGTGTTTATACATAAAGTAAGCCTAAAGATAATTGAATAATATAAAGGCGAAAGGAAAGGTAGAGATAAATACTAGCCAGGTTTAAGATGTGTTTTACTCTTAGAAATATATATGGAATATTTCGAAAGTTAGTCGTCTAAGGGTAGCTCTTTAGCATCCAAATTGTTTGGTAGCCTTCTGATACGTTGGTATCTGTAATATTAAACCTATTTCAATAAAGTTCAATTACGCTTCAAGGATTGTACAATGAAAATGAACGAGCAACTCCCACAATTTGGCACACACTAAGCCCCAGCTACCATACATACATGCATACGTACATACATATGTACATATGTGTGTGTACACTCGTGTGTTTACGCACACTTAATTAATTTCTATTTGAATTGGAATTTGAATCGGCATTCGATATGGATATGCCATTAATAGGCATTTGCATATTGATGAGCACTCAATCAGACACAATTATAAATTGCATTAAATTTAAATGAAATTTTTAAAACTACCACCCCCCTCCCCCCCTTCATGCCTTACTATATGTATGTATCTCTCCCACTATCTATCTCCGCAGGGGCATCTACAAAGTCTTCATTAATGACAAGCACATTAACACCTACAATCATACTGGACTTTTCGGCGAATTAGCGCTGCTCTACAATATGCCCAGGTACGTGTTCGTTTGTTTGTTTGTTCGACTGATTATTGTAAATTTTCCTCGCTGTCTGAGCGACATTTATAACGTGTTAATAGTAGGTATATGTGTGTGTACTTTAATGTTGATTTAATTCGTTTAGGGCGGCCACCGTACAGGCGGAAACCACTGGTCTACTCTGGGCCATGGACCGTCAGACCTTCCGACGCATTCTCCTGAAGTCCGCATTCAAGAAGCGAAAAATGTACGAGGAGTTGTTGAACAACGTGCCCATGCTCAAGGCCTTGCAGGTGAGTACGGATAGATCGTCATCCCTCAAACAGACCAATAATCATTGTCTTTATCTGCAGAACTATGAACGCATGAATCTGGCTGATGCCTTGATCACAAAGAGCTTCGAAGCCGGCGAACGGATCATCAAGCAGGGTATGACCTATATACAGTCTACATTCCATTTATAATATATTTTGTTGTGCATTCCTTAGGTGACGCTGCCGATGGCATGTACTTTATTGAGGAGGGCACCGTGTCCGTGCGCATGGATCAGGACGATGGCGAGGTGGAGATATCGCAGCTGGGCAAGGGCCAGTACTTTGGTGAACTGGCGCTGGTGACACATCGGCCACGTGCCGCTTCCGTTTACGCCACTGGTGGCCATGTCCGGCTTGCATGTGAGTGTTGTTGGCACGTTCACGGTCGCCGCTTACAGTAGATCCCCCAGCTACTCCTCATCCTGCTTTGGCTAATCGTTAATGCTTTCGTTTGTTTGTTTGTTCTTTGTTTCTCTGTCCAAATCGCCTCGCTTTATGCCTCTGTTGTGTGTGTGTGTTTCGTAGTTTTGGATTTAGTTTGCTTTGAGCGCCTCATGGGCAACTGCAATCGGGTGCTCCAGCGTGGCATTAGCGACTATCGCTACCTGGAAGAGGATCTGCGCGACTACTTTGACAATCTGCAGCTCAATTAGGCAGTAGTTTTAGCTGTAGCATAGAAACATGCATCTTTATTCTTATATTTAAATTTAATCTGAAACTCCGTCCAGTCCTCGACGCCGATGCCTTTGAACGCATCATGGGCGTTCTCACCGACGTACTCAAGCGCAATGTTGTGATCTATGAGCAGATGTTCACCGAAATGGCCCGCCGCAATACCAATCTATAATCGTTTGACTCATTCTCATTCAGTTAATACTCTTTACAAATTTATTGTCTAGTTTATCGAATTGCATATTACAAAAACTATTAAAAATTTCCCAGTTATGTTGAAAGGCTCACAATCGAATCGTTTTCATTTCAAAACGCACACAAACAAGAGCATTTCGCTTGGTTCATCCACACCCCCCACCCAACCCCACGCACTTTTCCATACAGAGCACAAAGCCATGTCAGAGAGTCTGATGCTAAAACAGATCCCAAATGATTATCGGATCGGTAAGAGAGACGATGGTACTTGTAGTACATAGAAGGGGCCTGTGGTGATGATGAAGGGTACACGACTTGGAGTGGGTTCTGTTTTAACATGTTCAAAATTAAGCACTCTCACTAATCCCCATTCCCCCCCTCAGCATGCTCTAAGTGTTTTTCAATCGTGCCGTTATCCAACAATCTATAACTAATGTGTTTGATTATTCTTTACCATTTGCATTTAGTCCTGGATGTGAGGGCATTCGAGCGTTTGCTGGGACCGTGCATGGATATCATGAAGCGCAACATTGATGACTACGAGTCACAGTTGGTGAAGATATTTGGTAGCAAAAACAACATCACCGATACGCGATAAAAAGTCTGAACCACCAATAAATCAATCAATCAACCAGCCACCATTACCAACTATAGCTACGACTACAACTACAGCAGGAACAACAACAACAACACCTACGAAAAAGGACACTTGCAGGCTTCTTAGGATTTTAATGAGGATTTCATTTTGAAATATGAGCAATACCACTCCATACACCACAGGAACAGACAAGAAAAACAACAACAACAAAAACAAGTTAAACCAATCAACAAAAAACAAAGCACAAATACCAAACAAAACAAACACACACACGCAAGGACACAAAAAATCATTAAAACTTAATCGTGAATATTTAATTGATAATTGAAATTAATCTATAATACTATGCTAAAGATAAAAATCATTCAAGGTGAGGATGAGGATGATAAGATGTTGATCATGATGTTGAGAAGCTTTGCAATGTTTCAAAATTATGAAATGAGATATCAAAGAAGTTAAGAATTGTATTGTATGTACGAGTATTTAGCAATTGTAATTTGTAATGTAATTTGTATTCAATTGAGCGTTAAATGGGCTCGGATTCAAACCGCAAAGCAAAACAGGACAGCACTAGCAAACGATTGTTCTAGCTGTTCAACGGAAGGAATCTACTGTTAAATCTACTTATTTAAGTTTCGTTTATTCATATTCTTTTTTGTTATCCATTGATTTATACATAATTTAGTCATAATGCACATACATATTCTTTCCTTGGCTGCTAACTAATTGATAAGTAAAAAAGCAAATACAAACATACATATATATCAACTAAGAGCAAATTGAACACACACATCAAGCAACAAGTTTATATCAGCAGATCGGAAGAGGTTAAATACTACATACATACATATGTACGTGTACATGTATGTACATACATATATAGAGAATGAAAAAATCTAACTTATTTAAATTGACAAAAAACAAAATCAATCAATCAATGTACTAGTCTATGCAAGCGACAAGCAGCAGCAGCTGAGTGTTTCAGATCCCGAAAGGAGTAAAAACAAATATAGAGTAATAGAGTAAAACTCCAAATCAACTGAACAGAAACGCAGAAATGTTTGATTTATCAATTTGCAAGCCACTATACTATCCTTCTATACTACCACCATTCGCAAGCGATCTCACTATAACGAATGAGAGAATGTAATTGTTATGCAGTTCTCGAAGAGAAAACGAAAATTAACCAGGAGTATAATGCTACAGGCACAATCAATATGTTGCATGGGATCAA
This sequence comes from Drosophila athabasca, assembly GCA_008121215.1. Taxonomy (NCBI): domain Eukaryota; kingdom Metazoa; phylum Arthropoda; class Insecta; order Diptera; family Drosophilidae; genus Drosophila; species Drosophila athabasca. The sequence continues at coordinate 2,454,112 of VMQQ01000022.1, read as the reverse complement.
CTTAGAAAACTTTGAGAAAAACTAGCGAAACAAATACGAAATTTAGCAGAGTGAGAGATGAGTTAGACAGATAGAGAGATAGCGAGAGAGAGAGAGTGAATTGCTGTGTGCTAAAATGCTGCTTCAAATTTCGTTTCTAGTATGTTCGAGCTATAGAGGGTGAACAAAACAAAGCAATATCGAGGGCCTAGATAATGTGTACTTAGAGTGCATTTCCGTATTTCGTTCCGTTTTCGTTTTTTGTTTGCTGTTCATTACCTGTATTACTAACCTATGCCTATGCCTATACCTATACCTACATCTATACCTATATCTCTATATGTATAACTGAATGAGCTTAAACTATGGTAAACCCTTCACCCCAAACCCTAATCGACTCCAACTACTTATGTTCTTGACATGAAATGAATGTAACCTCAGTGTTTGGAACAAAATGCGTAACTAAAACAAATCGTAGACGGATAATCAATAACACATATACATTTAAAAGCTGTATGTGTATAGGTATACATATATAGTATATATAGAAATTAACAAATTAAACTGGCATACCAGCAGTCGACAGGTGTTCAAAGCTAAAAGAAACTACATATAATAGAAACGGAAGAAATATCAAATTTGCTACAAATCGTTCAAATTGTTAGCAGATAGTAATAAAGCATATACTATATATATATATATATATATACATATATATATACATATATATATAAATAAATATTAATATAAACGAGTATGTTTTTAATCTTAATTGGTGTCTAGTCTATGTTCAAGACTTTAAAAGCAACAAATTCTTGAAAATTTTCAACAAAACAAAAATAAAAACTAGAAGAAACGATTTAGAAAGAATACAAATAATATATATCGAACGATTAAATTTCTAGAAATTAATTAAGATGCTGAAAGTGCTGGCCATTTTCTTCCACATACCAACTACACAACCACACACGCATATACACACACACGCACACACACACACCCACATGCGAAACACACACACAAGACACACATATAGACACGCCATATTTGTAAACTAATATCAAGCAAAGCTCAAAGAAAACCGTGGAAATCGCAGATGAAAATTCTAGAAATGCGCAAATGCAACAAAAAAACTTTAAATAAAATAATGAAACCTATTCGTACTTTAACTGTTGTGTTGTAATTATGCATAAAGCGTATTTATATTATGTGTATGTGTAATAGAAATACTAAAAAAAAAAACAAATAAGAAGAACCGACAAAAAAAAACTAAATAAATATGTAAAACAAAAAAATATTTACTGCAGACACTGGTAACAAATTGTTTTAATTAAGCGCCGAACAAGCTGCAAGGCAAAAACAAAAGATCTTTAAACAATTGTCTGCTTTAATTTTTAATTCCGTTTGCCATTAACACAATTATTGTTTAATTCTTTTTCTGTTGTTTGTACCAAAGCCAAATCAATGACTTGAGCAACCAGCAGCTACATAATCGGATTGGCATAGCAAAGGCGAGTTTATTTATAAGATCTAACGATTGGATAAATTTAAAAAAAAAAACGTTATGTTCAAATGTCCTCGTGGTCGCAAAGCAAAGCATGAAAGAAAATCGTAAGGATAAAAACCAAACAATTCAAATATATGCAAAAAAAAACAAAAGCGAAACAAGAATGGAAAATCCAAAAGAAGCAAACATGACGAATGAATACAAGTTTAATAAAAGCGATAAAACAAAAGCACAAGTTTCTTTTATTTAAACACTTTCCTTCTACCATAGATCCTGTCTTCCATAGTAAACAAATGCGGGGAAAACCTTTGAATTTATCATTTTTATTCACTTAAAAACGTAGCTCCAAATACACTTATAATTTTACGGTGTTTAATATATGTATTATCTTTAAATGTACGTGTGTATGTGTATCCTTTATAATTATGTTTATAGAAACTCATTTATCGGAGCCACTCGCTGACACTCTCCACCGACAATGCACGACGAATGATAAGTTTTGGGTGGCGCAATTTGGTTCACCAGTTACAATAGATTCGGATTCGGTTGGTCCAAGTGCACCAGCCTAGTCCCAGATTTCAATTTGAATGGTATTTAGTATTACAATCCATGGCTAAGGGCAGGGATGGTATCGGTCATGTTTTTTTGTTTTGAACTGCTATTGGATGTTGCATGCAGAATGAATATATCTCTGAATTCAATGATGTTTATTTGCCGCGAATGTAATTTGTTTGCTTTATCGGTTTTAGGGGAAAAATTCATTTAAAAAGTTGGGATTTCTTTTTTTTTTGTGGTTTGTTTTTGTTTAGCAGTGTAAAAACTAGAAATCTAACTGTAAAGATCATCATCGCCATTGTCGCCTGGCGAATTTACTGGCATATTGGTGCCGGACCCTGAGGTGTTGCCGGTTTGACCGGGGAATCTGCAACAGAGAGATAGAGGGAGAGTTTTCGAGTTGAAAATCGTTTCGTTAACGCCTTATTTCAGTCTTGGCTCTCACCTGAAGTTCTGTCCGAATCCACGGGACTGCTGCAAAGTCTGAGCAAACATCTCGTATTTCCTAATGTCGTTGTCCGACACAGAGCGGCGAGCATACTTCATGGCCTCCTCAAAGTGGGCGCTGGTGATCTCCGGCACTGGATCCTCCTCATCCATCTGTGGAGCAACAATATATCGATAAAGAATAGAATAGGCATGGATATTCGTGGAGATGCTGGTCACTTACATCCATTGCCGCGCTCTGGTTCTCGGCGCGGTCCTTCTCGCGACGAATTTCAGCCTCGATGGCCTGTCGAATAGCCAGCTTACAGGCCCGTTGACAGATCTCGGTCAAATCGGCACCCGAGAAGCCCTGTGTCACCTTGGCAATGTAGGTGAGATCGACCTCCTTGGCCAGCGGCGACTTGCGCAAGTTGGCCTTCAGAATGGCCTCACGCGACTTGTCGTCGGGCAATGGAATATAGATGAGCTGATCAAGACGTCCGGGACGCAGAATGGCCGGATCAATGATGTCGGGACGATTGGTGGCACCAATGATAAAGACGTTCTTCTTGGCTCCCATGCCGTCCATTTCGGTGAGGATCTGATTAATCACACGATCGGCAGCGCCGCCAGCATCGCCCACATTACCGCCACGGGCCTTGGCAATCGAATCCAGCTCGTCGAAGAAGAGCACACAAGGGGCCGCCGAGCGGGCCTTGTCGAAGATGTCGCGCACGTTGGCCTCAGACTCGCCGAACCACATGGTCAGCAGCTCGGGCCCCTTGACGGAAATGAAGTTTGCCTGGCACTCGTTGGCAATAGCCTTGGCCAGCAGAGTCTTACCGCAACCGGGCGGGCCGTAGAAGAGGACGCCGCGGCTTGGCTGCATGCCAAACTTGAGGAACTTGTCTGGATGCTCGACTGGGTACTGGACCAGCTCCTGCAGCTCCTTCTTGACGCTCTCGAGCCCACCGATGTCGGTCCAGGTGGTGTTGGGCACCTCCACCACGGTCTCGCGCAGAGCCGAGGGACTGGACTTGGTCATGGCGTAGCGGAAGTTCTCCATGGTCACAGCCAGAGAAGCCAGCACTTCGGCATCAATCTTGTCATCCTCCAGATCAATGAGATCCATCTTCTCGCGGATTTGCTGAAGAGCAGCCTCCGAGCACAGCGAAGCCAAATCGGCACCCACATGACCATGGGTCTCAGCCGCAATCTGCTCCAAATCGACATCCTCGTGCAGTTTCATGTTCTTAGTGTGGATACGTAGCACCTCCAGACGGCCGGTTGCGTCGGGAATACCAATGTCAATCTCACGATCAAAGCGTCCGAATCGACGCAGAGCGGGGTCAATGGAATTGGGCCTGTTGGTGGCGGCCATCACGATCAGGTGAGAGCTCTTCTTCATGCCGTCCATCAGGGTGAGCAACTGGGAGACGATGCGACGCTCCACCTCACCGTGGGTCTTGTCACGCTTAGGGGCAATGGCGTCGATCTCGTCAATGAAGATGATAGCCGGAGAGTTCTTCTCGGCCTCCTCGAACGCCTTGCGCAGATTCGACTCGGACTCACCGGCCAGCTTGGACATAATCTCCGGTCCGTTGATCAGGAAAAAGAAAGCACCAGTCTCGTTGGCCACGGCGCGGGCAATCAGAGTCTTACCGGTACCGGGTGGGCCGTACATGAGGATGCCACGCGGTGGCTTCACACCAATAGCCTTGAAGAGCGACGGATGGCGCAGAGGCAGCTCCACCATCTCCTTGATCTGGGCCAACTGCTTGCGGCAACCGCCAATATCATCGTAGCCCACGGCATTAAGAGACTCCTCTTCCTCCTCACGCTTGATCGGGTCGCCATCGCAGAAGATGACCGTCTCGGGCGCCACAATGCAGTACGGCTCGGGATCGGTGAGCACCACCTTGAACTCAATGGGACGCATAGCAGCGCGAACAATGAAGTTATCCCCCATGTGAATGGGCCGATAGGCCTCCAAGAAGTACGGCTTCAGATAGATCTCGAACAGATTGCCAGTCACGCCTTCAGTGGTGTCGTCAATGGGCAAGATGCGAACACGCTTCCCGTACTTGACATCCGGGCACGACTGCACCGAGACAACGTCCGACAGATGCACACACAGATTGTTGCGCACCACGCGATTCATGCGGATCTTCTCGTCGGGACAGGTGTCGTCAGAGAGCACAATGCACACGGTCTCCTTGCGACGCTTACCCTTCAGGATCACGGTGTCGCCACGGAAAAGCTGCAGCTCGTCCATTTTCGCCTGTCAATGAGAGGGATCGGGGTGAAAGAGAGAGCCAGAGCATTGTAGTACAAGGGTCAAGTGATGTTGGGGGTTCAGTTGATTGGGCGTTGATGACGTGGCCCAGGGATGACGACGACTTACCTGCGAAAGCGACACAACAGAGTTATCGTCATTCTGAGCCTCCTCAACGATCAGGCGATTGGGGCGATCCTTTCGCTTCAAAATCGCCGTAGCGAGATCATCGCTGTGAGGGGAAAAAGTAAGGGAAGAAAAAGAAAGAGATTGAGTAAACGCAGTTTTCTTGAGTGTGGAAATTCACTGCCGCACATTTTTGCATTTGAGGTTTTTGGATTTGATATTGGCCTGCCCCCGCTGCCCCCAGCCTCAGCCCACGGCGACGGCAGCCCTGACGGCACATCCTTCCTATTTGCATCCACATCGGAACCCATGGCATTATTTGGGTTGTTGCTGCCATCGTTTATGTTATAGTTTCCCGCGCCTGCTGCCGACCGATCGCCAAAGGGCGGACCAGGATCATTACTCCCGCCCGACATGACCGCGTTTTTATTTGTTTCCTAGACCGATTTCTTAAAAGCAAACTTCAACTAATGTTATGAATGATTTCGGATTTCCTGACATACTACTTTACCCATTCTATTCCATTCCCCATAATACTTTGAGCAGCAACAAAATTTTCATCAGAAATACGAAAGGGTCAAATAATTTTTTTATTCGAGAACAGTCTTTTCCGTCTCTCTCCCTCCCTCACACGCACACGAGCACGGTGACGCACCACCATCCATAGGGACGCTGCACCATTTGCTAATTCGGGGATCACAAGGACAACAAAGAAACCAAAGGGCCGCCAGCCAGCCATGCTCATGCCCCCAACAACAACAACAGTCAGCAGACTGCAAATGGCGATTTTCTTAGCATTGGCCCAGTTTCGCAACAGAGTGCATACATATGCACACATATAAATGTTGTAGCCATGAAATGTGCGTGTTCTTTGAAAGAAAAAACCCACTCAGCTCGTGGGAGAACTCTCCAATTGCATTTTGCAACTTTCCTTTGCATATGTACATATGTGGCCCTTGCGTACTTTTTTCAGTCAGGCCAATGACTGCGCGAAATTGAAGCGCTGTCTCAGCGAATGGCCAGCGCTCTTTTGTCGGCATTCACTTTGAGCGCCGCAAATTTGCAGTTTATACACTTACCCCTTGGAGTCTGCCATGTTAAACTGTTTGTGGATTAACCGTGCAACTTAAATTTGCAAATTTCTCGACTTGAACCTATTTAATTGCGCGTAAAATCAACCAAAACTTTCTTTAAAAACCACAAAATTTACGTGCAATGAGTTGTCGATTTAATCAGTGTGACCGATAAAAGATACCGTCCGACCATCAGAAATATACCGAAAAGTACGGTCTCATTTTAAAAATATACCGCAAAAATACCGACGAAACTCATATTCCTCGCTTTTGATATTCCGTTTAATATTACTAGCTAACTAGGACCCTCGGGCCTGAACACATAATTTTATACGATTGATGAATCAATTGTCTACAAGACTGGTTAAGATTGTTTCTAAAATGATGTTTAAGTCAAGGTATAAAACTTAAGTGAGCATGACATCCGACGTAAGAAAACGTAAGTGAGCATGGAATGTCACGTCATTTGGTATAAAAAAGGTAATATAGACATATGTATACCCTTTTTCATTTAATTAATGTTAAAATTCTTTTTTTCCAGATGCTTTAAAACGTAATAAATATTGTATTTTGCACATATTTACAATTTTCGACCCAATAATGCATTTGATGAATTTATTATTACTAACAAATCGATCCCGATACCCATTTTCAGTCTTTATAAGAAAGCCAAAAACCGTAAAATTATCTGAGATAGAGACTGACTAGCTTCTGCAATAATTGGTGCCTAGTAAAACAAACTTTTTTTAGATTCTATAACATCCTTTCGTAGAGGGTATGAAAAATGTTGTCTACGGCGAATTACGTAAGTGAAATATGACGTAAGGCAACGTAAGTGAGAGTGAAATGTGAGGCGAATATGTTGCGACGAATTCGCCCTCAGCCAATTCGCTCGCTCGCCGTGAAACGAATATACCGAAAAGAACGGTCTCATTTAAAAAAAATACCAACGAAAACCATATTCCTCGATTTTTATGTTCTGTTTAATAAAATATTGCAGTTTATGGCTGCAAATAATAGATTTAACCATTTTACAATGGCTGGTGGGCAACGCTCTGTAACGCTCGTGTCGAAGTTAGTTGTTTTGGGGGCTATTGTTTTATTTGTTCACTGTAATTTGGGCTATATTTCCTTGGAAGGAAACCCATAAATTATGGTAAAAAGATAACATAATCGAATAACTAATCTCCCATTAAAAGTTTACTTTGATTTCAGCAATTTATCCATTATTTTAGTAACTCCCTTGCTCATTTCAAATCCACCCGCTGTAAAAAATCCTGGGAAGTTTATAATATTTTTCCCTGGGAAATTGCTGAGGATCTTCGGAAAACATCGGGTATGGACAACAGGCAAAACGGCCCAGAAAATTCAAGGACTGCAAGGTAAAATCCACCCCACCTGATTTACATGACGTGAGGTCAGGCCTGCCCTCACGTCATATCGGGGAAAAATTCGGATAAGGTGAAAATCGTGCGATCCATGGAATTTCCCTTGGCTGAATTTACCCGTTATCCATACCTTTTTTTTGGCTTAACCCAAAAATACTAGTGTCGAGCCCAAAAATAGTAGTGTCAAGCCCAAAAAGTAGTAGAAGTAGTATTATCGTTTTTTTAGTAGTATTATCGTTTAAGTATGAGCGTGGCGGTAATTTTGAAAATAATACCAGTATATACCATGAGAAAAATACCAACGATAATCATATATCTCAATTTTAATATTCTGTTTAAAAACAGTTTTAGGAAGTATGGACGTTTGTGTACCTTTTACTTCTGAATTAATGTTAAAATACTTTTTATTAAGCTGCTTTGAAGCCTAATTAATAATGTATTTTCTCGTATTGAAATGTTTAATGCATATTTAATTAGATTCCCGTACATACAGTGGTGCTCATAGACTTAAGCCACAAGACTTCAACCAAGAATTTAAATGAAAATTAAGAAAAGTTTTTATTTCACAGCTCCAATTTTTTGTGTCACATTAGTGCTATATATCAGTGTTCTAATAGAAGAATGTACAATAGAATAGAATGTACATCTCGATACCGACACACAGTGGCGAACGCAGAACCCCCAAAACCCCCGCCCTGCGTTCGCCACTGCCGACACACATTTTTGGTGTTCTTTCGTTATAAATATTCGTTGCCAGCTTAATATTATATTTCTATCGTGCTTTTCATTTTTCAAATTTTCGCGCTATTTCATATGAGCATGTTTCATTCTGGATGGGTGGAGTGAGAAAAGTTTGAATGATTTAAAGATTTAAGTTAAAGCTTCATTTATTTTGCCTTTTTGATTTGTCGCAAATATTTGGAACGATCCGTAAACAAAAAGAAATTCGATTTAAACACGGGGTGTCTGTCCGCAGCTTAAAGATAAAGATCCGCTCACTAGACCAGGGATCGGCCCGCAGACACTTCCTTGTTCTTAGTGCATTTGTGTGCGCAGACAACAGACAACAGACACGAAGCCAAACGATTCATTTTCTCTGCCGGTGCGACAGCCAATCAGAATTATGAAGCCTTTTGTGCATATGGCCAAAGCCACACGAAATATTTTCACTGCCGCAGAGCTGCCGATCAGAATTATGACAGCAGACACGAAGCCACACGATTGATTTTCTCTACCGATGCGACAGCCAATCAGAATTATGAAGCCTTTTGTGCATATGGCCAAAGCCACACGAAATATTTTCGCTGCCGCAGAGCTGCCGATCAGAATTATGACAGCAGACACGAAGCCACACGATTGATTTTCTCTACCGGTGCGACAGCCAATCAGAATTATGAAGCTTTTGTGCATATGGCCAAAGCCACACGAATATTTCACTGCCGCAGAGCTGCCGATCAGAATTATGACAGCAGACACGAAGCCACACGATTCATTTTCTCTACCGGTGCGACAGCCAATCAGAATTATGAAGCCTTTTGTGCATAGGGCCGAAGCCACACGATTCACGCTGCCGCAGCGCTGCCGATCAGAATTCTGTCTGAGCTCAGTCGAGCAGAATACCGAAGCCGCGTGGCTTCGCTATTCGACGCTATACGAAAGTTTACACTGTGCGTATGCCGACTGCGCTGGAAATTTACTGCACCAAACAAAAATCGATTCAAGATAATTGAAATTACACTTTTTAACTTAACCAATTTGATATTCAAGTGTACATTTTCTTAAGACCAACTCATCACACAAAATCAATAGAAAAAAATGAAAAAGAAAATTTCTTCCCGAAAAAAACAAAAACCGAAAACCAGGGGAAGTTCCACAACTCTAAGTGTCGTGTCTCTTTCTTTCTGCCTTCATCCGTTCTTACTATCCCAACGGATTGGGCTGCAGCCTCTCAGAGCTGAGCTCCCGCATAGCTGGTTATTATGAGGCCCAAGACTTTGGACGCTAAAACTCAAGGTTGAGTTTCAGAACAAGTGGATCAAGAAAACCAAGAAATATTTCGAAGAATTGTGCCAGGACGAAAGACTGTCTGATGGAGAGGCACGATTCCGTGTAAATATTTTCCATGGATTTCTCGATATCATTTGCAAATCGGTTTGAAAGTTTGAAGAACGTGATCAAAAATTTTCGAGTACTCCAACCTAAGGAATTGACAAAATTGACGGACCAAGAACTGCACAGGGAAGCTGTGATACTTGCAGATACTTATGCTGAAGACAAATTTCCTGAACAGTTGCTATCTCTTCGATCATGTCTCAAAAAACAAATTGAAAAACTCAGTTCTGTCAAGCAACTTGCAAATTTGTTAATTATTGAAAATGCTGCTTTATCTTCGAGTTTTCAAGAAGTTTGCACAGCTTTGATTTTATTTTTAACTATTTCAGTTACAATTGATACAGCTGAAAGATCCTTTTCAAAATTAAAAATCATAAAAACTTATCTTGGAAGTACCATGGGCCAAGAGCGTTTGAGTAATATGAGTATTCTATCCATTGAACACGAAATGGCCAATCGTTTGAGAAATAACTTGGATCAAATTATTCACAAGTTTGCTGATTTGAAAGTAAGGCGCATTAAATTCTGAATATGCATATCACAACTTAGAGAACTCAAAAATTGTTTATTTTGTTGACTGTTTTTTATTTCAGTATGGAGTGAGAATGATTTAAAGAATTCTTCTGATAAGGGCCCCTTAATGAAAATCTGACTGGGGCCCCCATTTCTATAGTTACGCCACTGTTCAGATGACAGAATACGGTAAAACTTGCAAATGATGCGCCGATTGATTAATCATGCGGCCGTATCATTGTCTTGTTCTATCCACAGGGCTCTTATGGCCATCATTGTCGCATGTTCCATTTAACGGAAAATGGCCTAATGTAAAATGGGTATTAACTACATAAAATACCAAGTTGGCCCACGAAAAAGTGCTGAGTCGCTTAGAGATGAAAGAAATGAATGAACTTGACAGGTAGTCGATAGATGTCGGACTGTTTGGATAGGGTAATAACGCACGATTTCGGCTAAAAACTTAAATTTAAATTGAAAGTCACGTTTTATATATATGGAAATATCTTTATTCCACATTTTGTGCCTTACACTTGTATAAATACACATACATTGAATACAAAATATCCTTTGCTCCGCTGTGAGAGTGTGTGTGTAAAAACATTTTGCAAAAATTTGGTTAGCGCACAAAGACATAAAGTATGTATATGTGTTTGCGTGTATGTGTAAAAATGTAATTTATAAACAAACTTTAAATGCATTTAAATATTCAATTCAATCATTGGTTCGACGCATTCGATCGTTAATGGTTTGCAGTAATTGTTTCGAGAGTACAGAATTGTGTAATTTGGATATCTTTTTGGTTTTGTTTTGGATACTTAGCCAGCATGCACGGACTGAAATGAAGAGAAAACAAGTGGAAATTAAACGAAAATCAACACAAAATCAAACAGGAAACCGAATTTGAAGCCCGTATCGACATAGGTCTTGTCCACAGGCTGCCATCCGTTTGCTACATTTTTTCTAACAAGTCTTTTGATTGCCATTTGTATAAGGTTGCTTTTTGCCGGTCGCTCCTGTCGCCATGCCGCTCATCTCCTGCTTCTGCCGCCGGGGGCCCTTAGATAAATTCAGAATTGGAACGTACCCTAGATATATCCACGCCGGTCATGCTCTTAACCAGCTCTGGCACTTTGTTAACAATCTGCAAGATCTCGCCGGTCAGCTTAGCGGCACCGATGTCGCCCTGGCCGCTCGAAATCATCGTGATCTTCTTGGCCTGCGAGAGCGGGGCAGCCACCTCGGCGGCCACCTGTTGGGAATTGATATTGATTAATAAATGTTTCTGAAAACTGCAAATTTATAGTGCACTCCTCACCTTTGGCAATGTGTCCAAGAGCATCTCCACCATGGCCGCCTCACGGTACTCGCGGTAGGCCTCCGCCTTTTGAGCCATCTGCTCAGCCTCAGCCTTTGCTTTGGCAGCAATGGCGAATGCCTCTGCCTCTCCACGGATTTTGATCTACAGAGGAATGACAAAAAAGGTTTGGAAACCTCGGGTGGAGTGCATCATGGATTATGGTTTGACATTACCGATTCTGCCTCGGCTTCAGCTTCCATCACGACACGCTGCTTGTTGGCTTCGGCCAGCTTCTCTATGCGGAACTTCTCGGCTTCTGCTGGTCGGCGAATGGTGGCCTCCAGCTCCCTCTCACGACGCAGTATCTCCTGCTCCTGCACTGCAATCTCCTGCGTGCGCTCGATAACCTTGACCTGCATCTGCTCCTCCTTAATGCGCTGCTTGGTCTTGGCTGCCTGCAGCTCGTATGCCATCTCGGCTTCTGCCTTCTTTGTCTGCACCTCCACGTCGTAGGCGGCCTTCTTAAGCTCAAAGTCGCGCTGGGCCTTGGCGATGTCCGTGTCGTTCAGGAAGCGAGAAGCCATACGCTGCTCCTCCGCAATGGCCTCCTTGATGTGGGCTTCAGCCCGTGCCTCTGCCTCGCCGATTCGTGCATCTCTCTTAACTTCCGCAGTGCGAGCCATGCCCAAGGATCGCAAGTAGCCCTGAAAAGCAATAAGAGCGCAATGGTAAAGCAAAAGCATTTATCAAACTGCTACAAAGACACAGAGGCTGGCGTCCGACAGTATGGAGGAGAAATAGTCTACACAGTAGGCTATACGCACCTTTGAGTCGCCCTGTGTGGTGAGCGTAATTCCAAATGGACATGCAAGAAATACGTATATACGAAAGGTTAATCGGGAAACAAATGAAGTGACGTGACTCAGTCTATGCTAATGGTTTGGTTAGTTCAACAAAGGGTATAGTGTAATTTAACTAAGGGAGGGGATTGTGTAAAGCTGGGACCGCACCTCTTCGTCGCGCAGATCTTTGATGGTGTAGGAGACGACGGTGATGCCCATATTGGCCAAATCGCTGGAGGCCACCTCGAACACCTGCTTGCTGAACTTCTTGCGGTCCTTGTAGATCTCCTCCACCGTCATGGAGCCCATGATGGCCCGCTGGTGTCCCTCCAATGTAACCAGGGCAACGTGGTTGATCTCCGATTCTGACTTGCCCAGGAACTGCTCGCAGGCAGTCAGCAGCATGTCTTCGTTCTGCCCCTGCACCTTCACCTGAGCAATGCCAGTAACCGAAATGGGGACACCCTGGCTAGTGTACACGCAGGGACTCTCCACCTGGAGCGTCATCGTGTTGAGTGAGATTCTGAAGTGGTTGAGGTGTTCTTTATAATCGAATCAAGAGTGTTTAAATTTTTAACCATTTACTTACCGTTGCACCTGCTGGATGGAGGGCCAGACAAAAGCACGGCCGCCGGGCACCAGGAGCGGCTTCATGTAGCAGCATCCTGTAAAAGAAAATTCGGGTTGTTTACAAACAAAAAGAATCAAATCATCGACAACGCCGTTCGCCATGCGCGCGCACGGCATCGGAGTGCTCTTCCTCTTCTGTGGTCACAAGTAGTTGTACATAAAAATCAATAGGCACTGACGTCATATGGAGGGTGGGGTGCGATTTATTTTTATTTTGAAGACTATTCGTTCCCAATTTGGCAAATTGGTTGTGCACTGATTGTTTTGATTGGTATATCTAAATTGTTATATTTACCCGACACTACCAAAGCCTCGTTGGGGCCACAGGTCACAAATCCCCAGGTCATTTTGTGGAGCTCTTTCAAACAGAGTCGTAGTCGGAGTTGTTTTCAGCTACTTCTTATCTTTCCACACAATTGTTAACAATTGTAAGAGTTTTCTCGTAGCTTTTAGTGCAGTGTCCACAGGTTTTTCTCAATGTTTATCACGGGGGAAGGCCTTCGAATATTTGTAAATATATGCGTGAAAACTCCCCGTTACCGCGACCGGTTTGTTCCAATGAACCACTGGCTCCAATAGATCTAGAACCAGAATCGGTTCTTTATTTTTGTCATTGTTATCGGTGCGGAAAGAGCGAGATTTGTTCTGGGTGCGATTTAATTTCTGTGTAAGTGTATTTATTACGCTAGTAAAATTCAAAATAAACTAGAGACAATACATTAAATACTTAACGTGTAAATTAATTAAACTGAATGCATCCGGGGACATAACTTTGGTACGGTACACATACATATATGAACTGAAGTACTGAGGACATTATGCATATTTATAACTAGTACTAGTACGAGAAGAGTCTGGCTTAAGAGCTAATCAAAGTACGTTGAAACAGTCGCATGGAGAGAGTGGTTATATCCTCAATGGCCAGACGAGGTGTTGTCCGTGAAGTACGGATGCTGCATGGCAGCCTCGGCACTGATCCGCTGATTGGGACGGCAGACGAGCAGCTTCTGCAGCAGATCGCGACCCTTTGAATTGAGTCTCGGCACCAGTTGGCTCCACGAAGTTATGGCTGGGAAGGCTGCAGGCGGGAAAAGCATCAGTTACTGCACAAATGCGATGAAAGCCACACGGAATACTCACATGGAAGCGCAACATAGTCGGAGAGATGTGACACACCGGGCCAAGAGTCTTCGTTGGGTGTGCCGAGCACACGGAATATCTTCATTAGCTGATCGAGCACATCGGAGCCGGGGAACAGCGGACGTCCGGCATCGGCCAGCTCCGCCAAGATGCAGCCAGCCGACCACATGTCAATGCTAGTCGTGTATAGTTTGGCACCAAAAAGAACGTCCGGGGGACGATACCACAGCGTGACCACCTCGGCAGAGTAGCACTTCACCGGGATGCCGAAGGCACGGGCCAGGCCAAAGTCGGCCAGTTTCAGTTCGCCATTCTTGTTGATTAGCAGGTTTTGCGGCTTCAGATCACGATGCAGGACGTTGTGGCTAAATAAAAGTGCAATTAGACGTGCGAATGACAGGGTTCGGGGGTACCGCTACCACCACCCACCTGTGACAAAAGGCCAGGCCACGCAACAGCTGGAGCATAAAGCTGCGACACACAGCCATATCGATTTCTCCGTTCAGGCTATCAAAGTACTTCTTCAGATCCTGGTCGCAGTGCTCGAACACCAGGGTCAGCTTCTTATCCGAGTGGAGGACATCTATCAGTCTGACGATGTTCTTGTGCTTCAGTTCCTGGGGGTGCAAAGAGCTTCAGTTTCGTGTCTCGCAAGGCCACAGAGCAGAAAATACCTTTAACAAGCAGATCTCCCTCAGGGCTGAACTCGGCACACCCTCATCGTCCTCGTCTAAACGGACTCGCTTCAGGGCCACTATTTCCATTGTGTCGCGGTTGCGCCCCTTGAAGACGGTGCCGTAGGTGCCCTCACCGATCTTCTCCATCTTGTCGTACTTCTGCATCTTGTGCGAGTGATTATTTAATGAAGCCGTTCAACTGGGGAAAATTTGCGAAACGGAGAGGATATCTGCAAATTCCTTTCTTGTTTTCGCTATCAATGGAACAGATGTTGGGGTTGCCAGTCTGCTATTCTGCGCTTAACAGCACGCTGTCTGGTACCAAACGCACTCTGCGCCTTACAGCACTTTTTGACTGTTAACGGTACAAATTAAAACTGAAATTTAAATTTTAAAAACCATATTTTTCAATGGAATTAAAATTGTTTTCTTGCAGTTTTAAGAGTGTCCGTAGCACTCTATGCGAGTCCTAACTAAGCAGCAGAAAATCTTAGTTTAATATGGCAAACTTTAATTATGAACAATACATTCATTTTTTGTTTATTTTCAGCGCAAAATGGAATTTCTTCCCGACTCTGAACTGATTTTGATATTTGGTCTTCTGGACTTTGAGTCGCAGTTGAACATGGCTAGAGTGCACTCTCGTTTCTACAATGTAATGCCTTTAGTTTGGGGATCTAAAGTCTCCCTGTCACTGTTTGAATTGGAAATATCCAGCGCAGATCTCCGTCACTATCTATCCATAATCCGGACGACATTACGAGTTTTGCGGCTGAATATGATCAGCCGGGAAAACTTTGAAATACTCACCAGCTACGTATTTCCGAATGCACACGATTTTCGCTTCTCAACACAATCATTCCATTTGAATGATGCGGATATTCGAATGATAATTAAAGCTTTTCCACAACTGAGGACGTTCAGTCCCGTTGGATATTTCACGGGGAAATATTTTGTCGACATTCCGCATCTGGAGAACCTCAGAATAACATATTGCGGAGGATTCGAGGCTAGTAATCTGGTGGATATAATGCGAACAAAGCAGCTGAAAACCCTCAACCTGGAACTATTTGGCTGTGACGAAGACATACTCGATATAGAATTACCCACAGATGGCATGAAAAGTCTGGAAGTTCTGATTTGTGACGAAGAGGAGTTTGGTATATGGTTTATAAACAATTTGAGGCATCTAAAAAACCTGAAACAGCTCACAATTCTCGGCAAAAATGATCCCAGTACTCTGTTTGATCTCGCCGAAAAGTTGAAGGCCGAAGGTCGCCACAGATTGAAAAAAGTGGAAGTACACAACGCTTGCGATTCATATTTCGACGCTGAACGCCTTCAGTTGCACATTGAAACATTCGTATTGAATTACGTTAAAAATTTGTTTCCTTCTCGATGTGTAGATATCAAGCATCCCTTTCCGCATATCAAGCGCTTGCTCTTCCATTCTTGTTTTATAGAGGATGCGGACGGCTTTGGACATTTCCTTCAACTCTGCCGGCACGTTGAGGTGATTGCATTCGAAAACTGCACCTTCGGTTTTCAGTGCTATACATTCTCAGCCCCGCGAATCGCCCAGCATCGTGCCACAAGCCTCAACATGTATCTGGATGGGAATACGTTTGTAACTGCGTCGGAGGACGGTGCCCCGATGACGTGGAGCGTCGAGGGCGAAGACAGGCTGTTCAAGCTGCACCAAACTAAGTCGAAAATCCACTGCGTTGGCCAGCGCAAAATATCCATTAACTTTTATCCCAATGAGACAAGGGTTCAGCTCTCTGACTCATCAACGAAGTGCTAACATCTATTCACTCGCAGAGGAATTTGGCTCACTTCTGTTTGCTTTAGTTTTCACAATTAGGGCAGTGACTGATACGGCGGGTGTCGTCAGCTAGTACTGATAGAGACGTAACCTTATCGAACGATGATAGAAGTCGTTTACAAGTGGCTTACCTTAGCCCTCCCAATAAATGGTTCAAAGACGTTTACTGGCCTGGAAGGGAATTTGTTTTTATTCTTGAAGAATAAATTAAGTTGATTTCATGTGTGTTCTGGTACTGATCATATCCCCAATATATACCGGATATACCTATGCCTGTACTGATGTTTATGGTCTGCCCCTGAACCCCATGGTAGATTCAAAAAGACAAACACTTGGCATGCAATATTTGTTTATAAATTAAGGAGGAACTTGAAACTAAAGCAGAAACATCGCCTTCTGATCTGTGGTCTTCTCAAGGCACAACTAGGTTCTGCCGTGAAATGCTTGTGGCTGCTTGTGTGGCACCCTCTGGCAGGGGTGATGCATCCACACCGGTGGTCGGCGACCTCGTCTCATGCTTTGGACTCCTCCTCCGCAGCAATTGTGTCTCGAGTCGAGCCATGGGTGCCTCAACGAACAGATACATTAGTGTGGAGACGCACAACGTTATACCAAAGTCCGACCAGAAACGAAGGATCTGCAACGGGAGAAGCCAATTAGGAATGGCGTTCAACAGTGGCGTACCGCACAGCGACTTACAGCATCGTAGTTGGAAAAATGCAGACTTGTCTTGCTGCGTGCCACGTTCACCGTCTCCACCAACAGGTGCCAGATGTACAGGCAGTAGGAGAGCCTGGACAGGGGCTGCCAGAAGGACCAGCTGAGCAGGCTGTTGACGACGGGCGCTAGCCCATTCTGGCACGCCCATATGAGCCAGCAAAGACCCAGGGGCCAGGCGATTCGGCCGCAGCACAGATAGAAGGCGCCAGCCAGCGGTGAGATCGCCTTCGCTCCGGACTGCGTGTAGGGATATACGGCAAAGATCACAGTTGCAAGCACACTGAGAGCAAGTATCCATATGACTAAAGCCAGCCACTTGGGCAGACGACGCCGGCGACCGCCCTGGCTGTGCAGATAGAAGCCGAAGAGCAGACCGATCAGCCAGGGTATGGCCCGGGCATGTGTGGTGTAGTAAATGAGCCTCATCTGAGGGCTGTCCCCCCCCAGGTTGCTGTGATCGAAAAGAAACAAAGGTTTTAGACCACTTCCCCCGACCAGAATCCCTGTGAGACTCACCCGTCGCGGCTGAAAACCTGCAGCTGGTTCAGCATGATAATGCTGAAGAGACAGGCGAACAGCAGAAGGATGAGCAGAACGATGGCGCCGGCAGCCTTTCTACCCCACTTGTAGAGTGCGATCAGGAAGAGGGGCGAAATGACGTACAGCTGCATGTCGACCGCTAAATACCAGGAGTGTCCCAGGCACTGCAATGGATCCAAAATGGGTCAGGGGAGAAACGTTGGGGAGAGGAAGTGCTAGCTACCATCCGTCCAGGAGCGGCATAGTTCTGCACATAGAGCAATGTGGCCCACCAGGTGTCACTGCAGAGCTGCGACGAGGCAGTGAACTGTTTCCAGAGTGGTCCGCCATCCAGGCGGGGAAAGAGCGTCATGAAGATGAGGACGGCCACGGCCAGGACGGGGGTCAGACGCACCACACGGTGGAGGTACATAAGCGGAACATGAAGGCGTCCCGAAGTTCTGAAAGGGCATTACAGGTTGTGAATTAAGTCTTATATGGCCGCCAGCCCATACACACCTCTCCAGCTCTCGTAGAGTGCTCATCACCAGAAGCAGGCCGCTGAGCAGAAAGAACGTGTCCACCGAGATGGTACCGCTCTGCAGCACCATGGAGAATGGAGTCTGGGCCCAGGCAATGATTTCGTAGGCGTTCACATTGGGCGCCAGCAGCAGGAACATGTATCCATGACCGAATATAATCCAGATTATTGTCAGGCAGCGAATGCCGTGAAGGCATGGTATCACATGCTGTGACACCGTGTCGGAGATCCTCCACAGCTGGGGCAGGTTCTGTCGCAACGAGAAGGAGCCGAGCAGTTTGTTGGAAGCTAAAATGGAAGTACCTATTGGTATGTTTGTGCCATATCGACTGGTATAATGATGCTAATTGAGAATCGTCTTACCTTTAGCTCGGTCTAGAAGGGTGGCTAGGAACACCAGAGCGGCCAACAGGACAAGAACAGCACTGCAAAATAAAAATTAAGTTTGGAAATAATACCTTATTGAGTAACCGCAAATAGTAACCATAGTTATAATTAAACATTATCAATACGTTTTTACTGAGGGGATTTTTAAAACCTGTTTCACAAAATCTTCGCATATTATTTCATTGTTCACATCAAGTTGTCTATACTTCAAATTCACACTCAACCTGTTGTTAGTCAATTGTGCAATAATACTTTCGTAAACAAATACTTAATCGAGTTCGACGCGAGTCAACGACCTCTCCCGATCTCACCTTCAAACAATTCAGTTATTGGCGCTCGGAGTGGCTCTGCTTTCCCTTTTATCCATTACGTAATTCTCTGACGTCTGTTGTGATCTATCTGTACTTACACTGCGAACCAGTCCAGTCCGGTCATGGGCTCGCCCTGAGCCACAGCACAGTTGTTTTCGTGTACCACTGTGATTCCCGTATCCAAGTCCGGGCTTTGGTTGAACATCTTCTGGAGGAAGTCGTTGATCCAGCGGTTGAGCTGCGCAGCGCTGCAGGTGGCTGGAATACAGGCGCCAATACCCAACGCAAGGTTAGTCGATCCAACCGACTCCAGCAGCAGACTCTCGAACTGAATGTTCGTCAGGCAGTACTTGGTGCCTCTGCTGCTGATTGGTCCTTTGCTCAGGCAGGACTCGTAGTTGCCCATGTCCATAAAGTGGCCATACAGCAGGCCGTGCGGAAACTTTCCCCAAGAATCGAGGACTGCCCAAGAGTGATAAAGTGGGTCAGTAGCAGTCTAGGCAGTGTCCGCAGTAGTAGTCTTACCACGCAGAGCTGGAAGGGCTTTGGCCTCTGCCGCCAATAGCAGGAGGCGCACTTCAGCCAGGCAGGCTGCCTCAGAGGCGCTCGTCCCGTTGCCGCCGATGATGGCTTGCTGAAGGACTTGATAGCCAAAATTGCTCTGCTGCATCCAGTCTAGCAGATTGCCCGAACTGTAGGCGCCCACAGAGCCGCAAAGGCCACAGCTGAGGCCCAGTGCTGCGAGGAGCAGCCACTGCCCGAGCGTGAGCACAGAGGAGAGTGACGATCGTAGTTGGGTTAAGGCCATGGCCGTGTGCTCAGGCCGTGACAATGTCGTCGCTATTTATACAGGCAGTGCCATTGCCTGTGCTTGTGCTTCTGCTTGTGAAATAGCTAGTGCTGTTTCTGTTGCTCTCGCTGATATGGCTACATCTAATCGAAGTGGCTATTGGTGTTGCAACGCACTACTGAATCCACTGACTCGCCCTGCAGTTTGTTGATAACCGCCGCATTCTCTGGCTGGAATTTATCTTGGACCACTCAAGTCAACCAAAGAGCAGGCAGGCATCATCAGACCCAGGCGAGAAGTGTGTCAGGCCATCTCTTTTTTTTGTTTTCTTCAGTATGGAGTATGCTATCAGATAATGGGGCTTACCCAGTGACGATGGGCTTACGTAATCACGTAATCATTAATAAATTGGGTCGTTGACCGATATAAGTGCCAAATTAAATCCAATGCCACACCTGATGAATGAAGTGCCGATGACAAGCGATACTTAACTAATTTGTATACTCTGTAGACGGTAGAGTAAAAGTGAATCGAAATACAAATTAACGTATTACCCACCGTAACACCAATAGTAACTATCCAATAACACAGGCCCCCCCAAAAACAAAAAATTATAATCAAATACATTAAAATACTTTATTTATGGTTATATTTTTTATAATTTGTTCCACGCCTTGGCAGGCTATGGCAAGTGTTCCATGTTCCATCAAGTCTGAAAGTGGAGTGTACTTTGGGTGCGACTCTCACTCCATTTTGTTCATCAATGAGTAATCACATGCCAAATTTTCGTAATAGTCTCTTTTCAGCGTTAAATTGGAACACTATCCGACTCGGATCGGATCATTAGTGTTCTGGACTTTAAATCGTAACCTTCCCTTTCATTGTCCGAATGGGAAATTTCCAGCGAGGGGAAGTACACATATTTCCCACGAGATGTAATATGTCGTCACCCCTTCAGAATATTAAGCGCTATTATATTCCGACTCTATAGAAGATAGTCCATTGTTTTTTTCAGCTGCCTCGAGATCCGGTCCCATAACAACATTACCTTTTTTCTAGATGATGTGGAAATAAAGCTGGTTGCAAGCAAATAACATTTGAATGAAATTTTATTTTTATTTATAGTAATTTGCAGCCAATGTATGTAGTTTATAGTAATTTCGTTAGTACACATAACTTTTGCTGTTCTGCTGATAGGTGGTTCCAAGTCCCGATTGTCTCCCATGCCGAGCAACAGTTCTCTCGTAAATGCGCGCCAATGTTTGAAGTGAAAGGATAAACAATTGAAATCAACATAATCGAAATGAACAAATGCCTTTGGCAGATTTTGCTAGATAAGTGGTGTGGGTGTGTTGTTCAGAACTATTGTTTGGCATGGGACAAGTCGGACTTGATTTTTTCTTCTATTGTTATCCATATATAGACATGTATGTATCTGTAAACACTTAGGGCCTAAGAAATGGTTTCTGCTTAAGGATTTTGTAGAGTTTTGATTTTGATTTCGAGTAGTTTTGTAAAACATTGTGATATTCGCTTAATCTTAACTAGAATATGCCATGCCGCACTCTATTTGTTGCGTGTCTGTTTTTTTGGTTTTTGCTAATTACGTTTTACCCATTTTTCCCGAAAGTAGTTTGCTCTTCAAATATTACAAGTTCTCTAAGCCGAACGAACATTTTGCTAACAATATGCGATCTTATTCAAAGAAATCCTTGCCCATAATAACCATAATAATAACTTGTCCTTAATATTTAGTAATCGTACAACAGCTTTAACTTTAAATGTACATACGAGTATATACTGTAATTTACCTAGGTGTGTGTATGTGTGTGTCTTTAACAATACGTTTAAATTTCATTTAAACTTGGTTTTGGGTTCGACAATGCGATAGAATCTATTCTATCGGTATTACAGTATACTATAGTACGATGCCCAACAAATTTTCTTAAGCCTAACATGCATAGCCGATCGCTCAGATCATTGCACACATTGAATGTCGCTAGATGGAGCTATAATATACATATACAATATACAATACAATACATAAAAGAATACTCGCTTCAGTTATAACGATTCCAATGTCTTGGTTTTCCCTTCCATTCCCTCGAAGCAGAAGAGACAGAAAGAGTGAGGGAATTCTATCATCTATAGAGTTATGTCTAAGTTAAGATATACAATTCACATCAAGTTCAAACACATACACATAAAATGTTTAGGAATTAGAGATCTTTAAGTACATATGTGTATAAGTATATAATTACTTGTTTATTGAGGGGGGTTAGCCGCTTAAAACTAATTATTTTGATTATATATAGGTTTCTTTTGTATCTCTTGGTGGCATTTCAATCAATTCAACGCTTCAGTTTGCTTCCAAAAACAGTCTCCACTTGGCATTTATACATTTAGCTAGATCTAACAGCGAATTAACTATAATATAACTATAATATAGTACTCGTATTTGCATAGGTAAACGTTAACATTAATTTAACCACAATTAGCTTAACTATTTACACTCGTACGATCTAGGGTTTTGATTTGGGTTTGGGTTTGGGTTTGGTTTGGTTTGGGTCTGTGTTTGGGGGTTGTTCCATGCGTTTTCTCCATTCATCATATCATCCATAAGTCCTCTTTAGTATACCATGTTTTTGCTCTGCCCCGAAGCTGTTGTGTATAGCCGAAGAGGTAAGACCTGCATCCACTTGCAGGCTTAGCAGAAGCGTCTGCAAAAAGAGTCCAATTTGTAAGATTCATTAGCAAAGTGTGTGTGTGTGGGTGGGCGGGGGAAAACTTTTATATACGATTATTCACGGAAAAGTTCATTCAAATGCACAGGCGCCAAACTTGGCAGAAATTTTCGAAATTAATGTTACTTAATTTAACTTTCATGTTGCCTTTGGAAATGAATGGATGAATGGCAGGGATTTAGCTGCTGCCACATACAGATGAGTCGGCTTCAGCTTCAGCTTCAGCTCCAGTCCTGGGCCTCCCACCCCCAACCCATCCAATGAAATGCAAATGGAACTATTCAGAGCTGTTGCTAGGAGGAACTTGTGCGCCCCCCTTGCGTCTTTGTAGATAAGCCTCCTCCTCTACCAGTACGGATGGGGCGGGCAAGCAGTGGGAGTGACTCTGGGGCTCTGGGAGCATGCGAATGTAATGCGCATTGTGGCATAATTCGAATGGCCGCTGGCGTGTGGCATGGCTTGGGTTGGCCCATCCGGTGGCTGCATTGACCAAATCCAAATAGTCGCATGCAGATGACAGCACCGATAAAGGTTTGATAAAACTTTCATTTCAGTCACAGTTGAGTGGCCAGCCCAGCCCAGCCCAGCCCAGACCATCGGACCGTCGTCCTGCTGACTGCTGAAAGTTTTGCGCCTTCCCAACAGTTTACAAATTGTTTCAAGCCCTCTCCGTCCACACGCCATGGGAGGAGAATGGTATTTGTCTGCTTGCCAACTGCGAATGTGGCTCGTTGTAGCCGTCATGCCAGCGAAAATTGAACGCCAAAAGCGCCAAATGCAAAACACTTTGCGCCCCAACAAGCGGAGCATCGGCATCGGCATCATCCATGACCTCTAATTCGAAGAAACACTCCATTCCGCTGAATGAGAGCAAAATCAATATCAGGATTCGTGGATTGAAAATTGAAACTGCAGACACAAATTGGAAACACATAAAAGGGAATGCAATTTTGTGTGCCTCGGATTAGCCCGAAAGGTGAATCGTGATAATGTAATAACAGCAGTCAGGGAGGGACTCACCTTCGCCTCTTCGCATGCACTATCTAAAGCTTCCCACTGCGATAGTGGACTGGTCGGTGTCCGCCGAATAGAATCCGCTTGAAAGCTTGCCGGAACTCCGGGCTGAAGATGGTGTAGATAACCTGAAAGGTGTGAATAATCATGTAAGCATTAATCAGGGCTGAATTGAAGCTATAGAGTAGGGTAATCAAAGTTGTCAAAACAAAAATATTTATTTCGTCGAACACATTACGTGGTAATCAATTTGATAACAGAAAAGTTAAAAAATGTCTGACGAAATTGATGAGGAGCCGCCATCGAACAGCTCCAACAACGTCCCTACAATGATACGTTTTGTGGTGAAGAAGTGGAGTGCCGTCGCACTGTGGGGATGGGACGTTGCCGTCGATCTTTGTCCTATTTGCCGCAACACGGTTCACGACGTTTGCATTGAATGCCAGGCCAGTGAGGTGATGATCAAGCTCGAGCAGTGCATGGCTGCGAAGGGAGTATGTGGGCATGTCTACCACTACCACTGCATCGCGCACTGGTTGCGGGATCATTCTGTGTGCCCCATGGACAACAAGAAATGGGACTACGAGAAATACGGACGCTAATTTCCATACCGCTTCTGCTGATAAGTCATCAAAGACTTCATTACAATTAAATACATTCACAATAACCTAACCTACATGTACTTATGTATATTTCTGGGCTATTTACCGGATTCAGGGTGGAGTTGAAGTAGCCCAGCCAGAGGAAGAGCGAGGCCACGCTGTCGCTGATCTGACAGGCTTCGCACAGTGGCATCGTTAGCGCCATCACGAAGAAGGGCAGCCAGCAGACCACGAATGCGCCCGTGATGATGGCCAGTGTTTTGGCCGCCTTCCGTTCGCGTTTCGCCTCTAGCGTCTCCTTCCGCTTGTTCACCTTCTGCATGGGATTGGCAATGCTCGACAGCTGCTGATGGGGCGCAGCCGGATGGGGTGCGGACGCGCCTGGGTGCTGCTTGGATCGCGGCTCGGGCGTCACGGGTATGGAGCTGGTGGAGACGCACAGCGGATGTTCCTGGTTGCAGCTTGTCAGCGTACTGGTTTTGGCCGTCATCGGACCAGCGGCCTGCGGTGCCACTGAGCCGCCACCACCACCTCCTGTCGGGGTAGTGGGCGTCTGTGGGGACAGTGCCGATATCGATGTAATCGTTGTTGCATTCGAAGTGCTGGCCCCACCGCCAACGGATTTGGCAGTTTTTTGTATCTGCTGCACTTGTTCCAGCTGCTGTTGCAGTTGCGGATCCTCGAGCACCTCCACGGCAGCCCCCGAGCCATTCGCCTTGCCCTGTTCGCTGTTCACCCCATTCGCTGTGGGGGATGCTGCTGCTTCTGCTGATGGTATGCCCGTGGCCACCGCCGGCGTTGCTGATGTTGCGGTTGTGGCTGCTGCCTCCTGCTCCCCGTTGCCAATCTCTACAGCGCCATTGGTTGCCACGGACTTTGTTGCCGCCTGGCCCTGCTGCTTGGCCAGGGCGACCAGGTGGGAGACGGTGGCTATCTGATTGCCCGATGTGCTGGGTGCCTGCAAGGGAAATTCAACATTTAAATCATCTCTCACAGATCCACTTTACGACGGCCAAAGTCAAATTTCATACGCCAAATTAGCATTTTAAATCAGCGCTGGCCACACGCGCGTACCAATCATTCGGATTGCATTCATAAATTTATTTAGTAGGTCTCTGCCGCCGCCGCTGCCGTCGCTTCTTCCCAGGCTCGCAGCTGGCTGCCTCGTCAATTTTCATGGCAGTTTTACCGCCACCAGTAGAGGTTATAAATTTTGTAAATGAATAAAATCAGTGTGTAAATATTTACTTTCGTTAAGCTTGTTGGCCATTTTGGGGGCCTCCCAACCTCCCGCAATCCACAATCCACCACCCCAACCCCATCACCAACGGCTATTTCTGCTTATCAGGCAGAACCACACAGTAGAGTGCCGTGCCAAGCCTGCAGAAAGGGCTGACTACTCGAGCCAATTTGTCGGATGTTACATACATATTTGAGGAGCCCGTCGGAGTCCGGGCCGCTTGCCTAGCACTAAAATTCACATAATCACCTGTAATTTGAGCCGGGCATAGGTGTGGACAAGGCGGAAGTTGCACAACGGCCTGGCTACGTTTTGGGGCAGAAGCGTAAAGTGCTAAAATGAACATTATGTGTTATAAATTGTGTCTACGGCCATCTGGCGCCACAGACCAGCGATAACGATTGGGGATGGTGCTTTCGAGTGACGAGCAGCCGATAGTATCGCCACGATCATTAATAATTTGAATATGCAGAATGATCGTGAATGGGGATGGAAAAGCATTAAACAAAGCACGAGGAAACATCGTGGCTATCGATAGTACTGTATCGTAACTTATTTAGTTATCGGTGGCCTACTTCATAAGAACAAAATTCAGTTAAGCAATTAATTTTCTTCTTTTACTAGCATCAGCATGTGGTACATAGCCCAGTATATAGAGAGGAATAAGCCACGTTCAATTAATGGCCTGTTGGTGCCTGGACCAAATGAATTTAACGACTTTGAACCATAATATATTGTGAAACATATTGTTATAAGCCCTGTTCGTGGGTACAACAACAGAAAGACATTCAAATTCGCCAAATAAGTAAAAAGTGCACTTGCCAACAATGGTCGGGTCGGGCTTAGGACTGGACATTAAATCCAATGGCCATTTGCAAATTGTCCATGACAAAAGCGAAATAAGGAACATATGGGGCTGTGTGTGGTGTGTGTGTTGGTAGCCGTTACTTTTTGTTGCTGCCATTGTAATGCTGTGATACGAGTGAAAACAAATACTAGTTGCAACCATATTCAATTTCGTTTCGGAAAGTTCTCTTTTCCAACGACGCCATAGAATTCCTAATATGTTTGTGGTGGCGATGCAAGGAGAAAGCAAAGTCGAAGGTAAAGACAAATCAAAGCAGAAGCCAAAATGTAAAGACAGAATGTAGAATAGTTTACAAGTGAGATGGAACAAAGGCGAACAATGGGAAGTGTAGCTCGAAGAATTTTCAATTTTTGCACCTCAAAAAGATGGGAGGGGAGGCATTGTTGCAAGGACAGAGATGCATTAATTATGCAGTGCGTTTCGGGGAAAAGTAAGAGGAAAATGTAACAAATATTTTCCTTTGTTGCATTTCTTTCAATTTATTTCCACTACTTTTTTGTTTTTGTTTTCATTTTCCTTTACTTTTTTTATCTGTGTGTGTTTTTCTATTTGAACAAGCTCATGCACGAAGATGGTTTCGGACTTTTTGCCCATATTTAACACACACAACTATAATAATAAATTTATATATTTGCTTTTGCCCCTGTGTGTGCCTGCCTGCTTGTGTGTGTGTGTGTTTGCTTATTTATTCGGCTGTCCACTTATTTGCAAACAGGAAGAGTGGCAGGGGGGAGGAGGGGGCAGAAAGAGAGTATGAGAGGTGTGCAGAAGCCATTTCTAAGTAAATATTTAATCTTATGGACAAGATTGTGTGCGTGTGGGAGGGAGGGAGGGACCGTGGGTGGGGAAAGCAATGCAAAGGCAAATACCAAATACCAAACACAGTTGGCGTTGTTATTTTGGCCAAGCGAATGGAAACGAAACGAAAGCTGTTAGCCATAAGCCATCAACATATTTTCTTCAATTACTCAAGCGTATTGAGTGCCTTGTTAGGCGCCCCAGAATCCAAAGGTTTGGGGGATTCAAGGAGCCAAAAGTCTAACCACTTCCAGTTCCAAGGTACATTCCGCAGTAGGTGAGGCGTACCACGAAAGTATCTTCTATTATATATGTAGACGACAAAAAGAGAGAGAGAGCCTGAGGGCGGGACTGTCTGACCTTCTGTTTAATATACCTTTAACTGACTTTGGCTCCTGTTGCTGTTTTGTTTTCATTGGATACATTCGTGCTCTCTCTCTCTCTCTCTCTATCCACCCCCCCTGTCTGGCTCTGTATTTTCTTACAAGGAAGCGTATCCTTGTGACAGCTTATATTTGACTTTGCTATTACTTAACCGGCACGAACCTGGCGATTTGGCTCCTGCTCTGCTCCCTGACCTTTGACCACTCGACTTTACTCAGCCACCTCGTATCCAGCAGAGGCAGTGGCAGTGTAGCACACGGGGCAAGCAAAGGAGCCTGCTGCCCGCCTGCCCGCCTGCCTTGTGGCAATGCAAACAAAACGTTCAAGCAATTTATTTTGGCTCTGCTCTTTTATGGTTTTTTGCCGTCTCTGCTTTAATGTGTGTTATTATTGAATGTGTGGCCCCGGTTGGATTATTTTTTAGCCATAAAATCGCTGCCCCAAAATTGAAGTACATAAAATGCGGCTAAATACAAATTTGGTATCCGGCAATCCCCACCCAAAGTTACCAAAACCCTGCCCAACCCCCAACCAACCTCCCAGCCAATAAACAGAAAGCTTTGCCTGCATTTTATCGCTGACATTTCTGTCGAGTGGCGGGTAATTTGCCTGGATTTGCGATTCAAGTGGCCGGGACATCGCCCCCGGGGCTGGATTTCTTATCCGTGCACTTAAGACTATGCCCACCCATTAAATTACAATCGAAATTTCGGTTACATTAGCCAGAGATTCCCTTAGTTTTGAAATGATTTCGATGGAAATTATTATAAACCAAAAGAAGGGCTATCATTTGGAGAAGAACATATGGAATACGCTACGAGAGAAACCCGGAGTAAAGGTGGGTTTCTCTGTAATGTCTTCTACCGTCCCGAATCATTGTCTAGAAATGTTGCTCACGGAATTCTCAAGTGCATATTGCTGGGATGAGAGAGATAGGTTAATGAGACATTAGTAGAGGCAAAGAACCCGAAGGGTTCCCCAGGCAAATATAAAGGACAACTCCCCGAAAAGGTAGCCAAGAGGAAAAATCATTTGAATCCCCCGAAGGTAGGCGAAAGAGAGCTCCGGGCGTATGGTAGTTGGATAATAAAGCGAGAAATGAGCTGGAGATGGAGATGGAGTGGAGTGGAGATCCCATCACCCATCAGCCATCTATCCATCCATCCCATCCGTTCGCTTGGTGTTGGTGGGTTTATTTTCGGTCAGCCTATCTCTCTCTTTCTCTCTCTCTCTCTCTCTGCATCAGTGTCTGTGTGCGTGTGTGCTTTTGTTTGTCTGTGTGCGTGCGTGCATTCTGGAAAACAGGAAGCAAAGCCTCAGCTCAGATCGTTGGGCACATGTCAGGCGTTATGAAATTTGCTTTAAACCCAAAAAAGTGTGTCTGTGTCCTGCTCCCCCCATCCTCATCCCCACCCCCCCATCATGTAGTACATACCTCGACGCCAGCACGACTCTTGCTATCCACATTCGAGCTACTGAACTCTGTGTCCTCCACAGTGTTGACCGTATTTGTTGAGTTGCCTTCGACCAGGCACAGGGCCGTGCCCCTTGCCGCTGCCGCTGCTGTTGCTCCACCGGCTCCTCCGGCTGGGTTTCCGCCCTTGTTCTTGGCCGTTGAGAATCTTCCAAGGCGTAGACGCAGTCGATTAAGTTTCGTATCGTTTGCCGCACCTCCATCCGGCTGTAAGAGAGGCAAGATAAAGATAGAATGAGTGTAAGAGTGAGAGAGAACGAAGGGGCGGAGTGAATCCTGAGAACTTTGTTTCTGTAGTTTCAATCTGCATTGATTTTTGCACTCTACTGTGTGGCTGTGTGCCGCCTTTGACCTGTACATGACTTCAAATTAAATTCATACTTCTTCGCACAGCATTATTAAGGGGGTGGGGGGATGGGAAATTTGCATTTTCTTTTTTGCTTTCTGGGCCTCACGCTTCAATAAACCGCAATTTGTACGCATATCAAACGCCAAAGTCTGAGCCTTAAGATCCCATCCGATCCGGTGCCCCTTTTTCGCCCTCTGCTGCCCCTCAGCCTGTACTGCCGATACAGCCATATGCATATGTAAGTCGGTTCCCGTCCCGCAAATAAATTGTGTGTATTTGTTACAGTCACCCAGGAGCATCTTCGACCACACCCAGGGCAGGCCACGCCCTGACCGAAATAAATTTCACGTTTGACTGCTCCCAGCGCTTGACCTCTTTGATTTTTTTTTGGTCTTCTTCTTGCCAACAGGCGCGTATCCTTTTCTTATTTTCGGTAGGGTATTTGGAATGGAATCTATTAAGAGAGCTGGAAGGAAGCTTTGGGAGCTATAGATCATCAGCGTTGTCTTCTTAGCCAGGAGTTTAGTCGGGAGTTTATAAGAGGGATCTTTCAAGCATAGATATACCTTAAACCTAAAGATTTCGACCTCTTTTCAGTCACATACATATGTAAGTACATGCCTATAAGAAGGACAGTGTCCGAGGACAGTGTAATCAAACTTCTGCCTTATTTTGTGGTTCGAATTTTTGCAGTGCTTCTTTGTTGCCTTCAATCCCACCAAATTAAAGTAATTGAGTAGTCGAACCCTTTGGCTCGGCATCGTCATCTTTGTCGTCGTCGTCATCGTCGCCTTGGCTCGTGGCTGTTGACCCTTTCGAAACGAAAGTCGATATTGCTTTAAATAAATAAAATTATGCTGATTTTGCTTTCGTGTGCGGAAATTTGAGGAGCAGTCAGAGCCGAAAAGGGTTCGAGTTTGAGTTCGAGTGTGTGCCGCTCCATCCGAGAAATGGAAATGGTGTGAATATTTGCGCAAATAGTATTAAATGGATTTACAGCTCCTCTATGCATGTGACCTTTATTTTGTGGCTGAAATTGCTTCTCGGCTAAGGGCACAAACTGTTCCTCAAGTGTCTTGTGGGTTGGCTTTTCCTCTAGCCAGGGATAGAGATAGCGATAGGGAACGGTGGGTCACATAGCTTATTAAATATTAAAGACTTTAAGCTTAATTAGGCACCCAGAACAGAGAAGGAGGAGAGAAGGCCACCAGACCCCAAGGAGGTAGCCCCTCCCCGTCTCTCAGAAATTAGTAAATAACAGGCGAGATTCTTTCACCAAAGTGGTGAAATTTTAGTTAGATTCAAGACCAAGAAATCTGTCATTGATTCTTTATTCGGTTGAGCTGCCTTTGGCAGAAAAGTTTCTCCTCACTGTCTCGCACTCTCTCAGGGGAAATGCTGTTACTGGAAGCTCGCTAAACTTAAGTACTGAGTCACTTGCGTGTTACTTAAATACCAAAGTACAAACACACACACATACACATACGCAGCCACGTGCGTTTACTGGGAGATAAGAGCGATAAGAGCTCTCCACATTTGTGTAGCATACTTTTCAGCAGGCCGGCAATAACGATAACGATAAGGATAACCTCACAAGCCCCAATGTGTATTTTATGTAGATGTGTATTCTATTCTATTCCATTCTATTCTTTCACTTCTTCCTCGCTTCCTTGCTGCCTACTTTGATTCCGTTTGTTTTGTATTTAAGCGTTTGCATAAACGATACACTTCTGTCTTACTGTCTCTCTCTCTCTCTGTCTCTCTCTCTCTCTCTGTCTCTCTGTCTCTCTGTCTTTCCGTCTTTGTCCTTAGCCATTTTTGGCACTTTGGCTAATTTATGTAAATTGTTTTCTTATTTAATTGTTTTTCTTGCCGGGACATGTGTTCAGCTTTCTAAATATATACCTACATATACGTATACGTACGTATGTATGTGTGTGTGTGCAAAACACACTTGTGTGTGTGCTGCCTGTATTCAATAATGTGCCTTTCATGCGATTTATGTTGGCCCTGTCTGTGACAAGAATGCCCTGGTATTAACTACACTGGCCAACAAAATTTATGACTTGAGCAGGACCAGCAGGACAGCCAGGAAACAGGAAAGCCAGTAAGGAAATTAAAATAAATCTCCAATAAATAAAATGAAAATCAAATGCCGAAAGAACCACATTTCTTGGCATAAAAAAATACATAGAAAATAGATTTTATAACGAAACTTTCTCTTTAGTTTTTTTATAACTAATTTTAAACACTTTTTCGTATGTGTATTTGTACAGTTTATTTTAAAAACCCGATTTACATTAGTATTAATTTATTTCTTTATTTATTTGATAGAAAAAACAAATATTTTATTTAATTTGCGGAAGAACTTTTCTTTCCAGAATTTCCGTCCTTTAATTTGTTTCCCAAAATCCTATGCCCATGATATAATGTTTAGAATTTTCCAGCTTATATTCAACAGACTTTCTCTGATTTCCCGACCCATTTTGTGGAAAATGTTTAGCGTTTTTGTTGAGTAGTTTTTTTTTTGGATTTTTTCGTTGGTTTATTTATATGAATATTTTTCCTCTCTGGCGCTAGACACAAACACGTCGTCGTCGTCGTCCTGTGTCGCAGATGGCGCGTTGGGCAAATATGTTTTCCACCCATGTGTCTGTCTGTCTGTCTGTCTGTCGGCTCTTTGACTGCCTGCCTTTGTCACATGTTTGGCTTGGCTATGAAAATAATGTCAATATCGGGAGCAATCAGTTCGGGATGTTGTTGCAAATGTAATTGTGATGATGGCGACGATGATGGTCAAGTTAGTGTGCGAGAGTGGGTGTGTCTCGGACATGCACAGGCCATGTACACATGCACACATCCACACATGCACACATACATATGTATATGTGTATAGAGATTGTCCCTAGGCATTTGGGTGGGGGGTGGAGTCTGACTCTGTTGGTGAATTATTAATAACATTTACTGGTTCTATGGTTCGATGTGGGGCTCTCACATAGCGCCAATAGCCGAATTACAGATAATACCTGTTTGATCGAATTTTCCCTTAATTGCCATTTGCCATTCTCCCATTAGCCTCCCTTCCTCCTGCCAATTGCTAATTGCAAAATCAATGTGTGTGAGTGTGTGAGTGTGTGTGTGTGTGTGTTTAGTTGATACTGATCCAACAGCTTTCAAAACTGCATTTCAATTAAAATTACAACACACAGAGAGAGAGAGAGAGAGTGGGTGACATTAGAGCTGACTTTTGATAGTTTTGGGAATTCGATTATGTCACACAACTGCAGTTTAAATGATTTGCACCATCGAATTATTTAGTAATTTGCCCAATAAACAGACCGAAAGCAAATGCAATTAACCGAAAATCCATATCCTGTCCTGTCCTGTCCCACCGGTATCGTTATATAGTTAGGCATCACCACAAAAGCTGAAAGGCTCCCCAGGCAGGGTGGCCGGGTGGCAGAGCTGCAGGAACTTGTATGGATATTTCTTTTGTGAGGAACCCTCGTCAAGTAGCAGGAAAGCAATTTTCAATTTGAAAGCATTTAGTTAGCATAGAACGAGGAGAAAGTAACCCATTGAATAACAAGGGAGAGTTCTTCAACAGGGCAAATCGGTAGCGTCGAACCACAGATGCTCTTTCCATTGAATCTCGGTTTGTGTTTAACCGCAAGAACTATGCTGGCAAATCTTTCAAAATTAATCACATAGTCAACACACTCTCTGCGGGAAATCCCCATCCTGTAAGGGATGCCAAATGAGAGTGTGTGTGTGTGTGTGTGCATGTAGGGTAAATATATTGTAAAATCAACAAGCATGGGGTCCAGGGCATGCGGGATAGGAAGGAAAGGACTAGAGTGAGTGGCACTAAATGGATGCGTATGGGTGTGTGTGTGTGTGTGTGTGTGTGGGGCAACTGGTCGGGTAAGTGTGTTGACATGTAACTAAGGCACGCAACGCAACGCAACGCATGTGGAGCCCAGCACATGGGACATGGGACACACGGGGGCAAGACACGCGGCAGGACATGGGGCAGGCAGGACATGTGTACGATTGGCAAATAGTGGACAACTTGTCTTGTTTGCGCATTGAATTTGTGATTCCAATGACTTTTTGCCAGCCCTCTCTCTCCCGTCCCACTCCCTCCCACTCGCTATCTCTTGGATAGCTTTGTCCACACATAGATAAATCCGCATACAAATGTAGCTACAAATGTAGGTATGTACATATGTGTGTGTGTGCATGTTTGTGCACGCGTATAGGTAAGTGCTGGCAAACATTTCTACGTCAAATGGTCATTTTCAATTTAGTAAGCACTAAGCTTAAGCTAAGTAGGAGCCATAGTCTCTGCCACAGTCTCTGCCACAGCCCCTGCCTCGCCACAAGAAAATGTCTAAAAATCCTTGGAAAAAGCGGAGAGCAGATAGCAGCCTAAAATAATAGAAACCAATTGCCAGATACCCTAACCTGAATCCTAATTTTCTTTTTGGCTTAAGTTAAGGCGGCAGAAATAACTTTTCCCTCACAAATAACTTGAAAATTGTTGAAATTTCCGGATGCTGGACGAAAAACCAAATTGCAATTTATCTAGAGTTTTTCCCCCGAGTTAGTCTGTGTATGTGTGTGGGAGCATTAGTTTGACCAGCTGCCGCATTAAGCCAGAAACTTCTGGCCAAAAAAACACTCGCCCGCACACACACAGACACACACAAACAAGTCAAGACAATCTGTCAGTTTCCTTGGCTGCCACTTATCGCTCAACTTTCTCCTCTTTTTGGCCCTACCCTGAAGATGACTTTAATGTCCACGTGGCGCATACTTAACTTAATCCCATTTCGCCTTTCTTTCTTCTATATATCGTATATACTTATGTACATATACATATGTATTCCAAGGGCCTTTGGAAATGCAACTTTAATCACTTGGGATAATGTTGCCTAATTACTACCTCCCCCCGCCCATTCCTAGTCCAATTCCCATTCGAATTCCCATCGGTACCCCAATCCAAATCCAAGAGATTGTATGTTGTGCATATTTAACAGGAAAAGCCCGTCGCTGGCTCTGGCCAGCCCTCAAGTCATGTGCAATGAACGAACGGGTTGTGGCTGTGGCAGCTACTGCTTCTGCTGCGGCGGCGGCATGTTGCCTGCGGTTTGGCCTTTGACTGACCCGACCCGACCCGTATCTCTGGATCGATTCTGGGGCTGTGGCCGCAACGCGGTTAACTTCGTTGAAGTGCATAATTGCAATGGCCAGGCGGTGGTCTGTGGTCTGGGGTCCCAAGATGGTGGAATTTGGGCCTATGGGGGGTTGGGGCCTCCCCGTTGTCCTTCATCAGATATTGCCTTGCATCGAAATGAGATAAGTTCACCCATACAGGGTGCTTTTAAAGATGGTAAATCTTAGTTTGACATTACATATAGTATATGTATGTACATATGTATGTCATTTTTTTCTGCATTGTATATATGTATTGAACTACAGTTAGGCCCCCAGAATGCCCCCTGTTTGACTTGACCCTGCCCCAGAGAGAAGGCGATTATCCAAATTGCACTTTACCTGATTATTATTGACGGCCGTTTCGACTGGACGCGGTCGGCGACGATGAATGCGTTTGCGGGCCGTTTGATAGATTTTCCAATAGAGCGCCAGGATAACCAGCAGCGGCACATAGAACGTGCAACAGGTGGCAAAGACCTGCGCAATGGAAAGCGAAAATAAATCAAAGCCAAGCAATGGTTGGGGGCAGGGGGGCGTGACCGGCTTTATTTCCTCACCTGATAGGACACATCCTGCGATACCATGCACTTCTGCTGCTCGATGCGCTGCAGGTAGTCCGGATCCTTCCAGCCGAATTGCGGCGCCAGCGAGACAATCACCGACGCCGTCCACACACAGAAGATCATCATGAAGACCCGGTTGCTGGTCCTCGAGTGGATGTAGTCGATGTTGGTCACCGCCCAATAGCTAAAAAGCAAAAAAAAAACAAACCATTAAGCCAACAAACAAATAAATTGTACGAGAAACATGCCCCAGCAATTTATTTACAATTGCAGCACTTCAACATGGGCGTTTAGTTACACTACATACATATATTCTATATATTGTGGTTGTTATACAAATGTAAATATGTATGTATCTCTTACTGTGTTTATACTGGGCCCATTTCATGCAATCGTTTCATGAAATGATGAAAAATGTGCGTGTATAAACACGCAGCAAACGGTGCGCTCTTAATTGTTTGCCCTGCATTGCTTGCATTACCTGCAGTAAAGAGAGGGGATCAAATATAACTCTTCACTTACATCATCCACGCACTTCCCGTCTCCCCATCTCCCATTCCACCCATGCATAAGCATTGGCAGGCAACAACAACAACGATGCATACGCCAAAGACAAAAAACAAAAAGTACAAACACACTCATAATGCTAAAGCAAGGCCGCTCTTAGCGTAGCTGCTGCGCTCTTAAATTTTCGCCACCGCTTCAGGGCATTGCACTGACACCACATGCAGTAGGAAGAGAGAATGAAAGATGAGAACTCTTCAAAATAATCTACCTTTTCTATGCTGATGTGGTCATCTACGCACTCTCCCTCTCCCTCTACGCTTCTAGAGTGTAAGCTAAATAAAGGAAATGCAAATCTATGCTGATTTAACAGCCAGCTAACTGAGAAAAAACAAATTATTTGGCGCTGTTGCAGAGGCGTGTTAACAGCGAAAGATAAGTGTAATGAGTGAGAGCGAGAGCGAGCCCTTGACCTACATTTGTTATCTGTGATCGATCAACTGGCGAAACTTTCGCTCTCATTTTCTGCCGTGAGATCTGATTTCTAAGCAAAGCTTTGAGCTGCCCACGCTGCTCTGCTGCAGCCGTCCTCTCTCATCAACTTCTTTCGTTCTCGTTCTCGATCTCTCATTCTTCGAAAGCTTCTTTAAGCGCAGCGTGGGCGCTGCTGCAGTTCTATCTAAGCTTTCAGCTCCCCCCGGTCCATCATTCAAAGCGATCACCAATTAAATTGTTCGTCTTGCGGAGTGCGCGTGCGGTTAAAGTGATATATGCAAGACGATATTGCCGGAAAGGGTTTAAAGGTGCGCGAGTGAAACCAAAAACAATACGGTGCACCGCAAGAACTTAATAGAGAGCGGCACCAAAGTGTGAGTTTGTTGTGTGTGTTTTCGTTTCTTTTCGTTTTCATGTTTGCAAAAAGTGAGTGAAGTGTTACACGGAGATGAAATGCAAGTGGAAAAATGATCAAAGCGTATCGCAATAAATAAATAAAGCGGCAATATTGAGTGCAAAGGCTAATACCAAACTAATAGCATATGAGTGTTTTTTTTTATTGTGCAATGCAAAAATTACATAAAGTGAGTGAAAGTGAAAAAAGTGAGTGTTAGTGCAGGATGGTCATGGTGACGGCAAGGGGTGCAGGCTGCAGTAGAAGGCGATATGGGCAAAAAGTGAGTGATAGTGAGTGAGTGAAAATAAAAAACAATTAAATGTACCGCAATAACTAAATAAAGAGCGGCAATTTTGAGTACATTGAATGGCATCAAAGCCAAAGGAATGGCATATGAGTGCTTTTTTTTATTGTGAAATTCAAAAATGCCAAAAAGTGAGTGAAAATATATAAATGCAATGCGGCAAGCAGAGCTATGTGAAAAAGTGAGTGTTAGTGCAGGATGGTCATTATGACGGCAAGGAGAGTCAGCAGTGGAAGGCGATATTGTGAGTGAAAGTGAGTGAAGTGAGTGAGAAGAAACAATAAAATATTCCGCAGAAACTAAAGAAAAAGCGGCAATATTAAGCGCAATTCTTATCAGCAATACCAATGGAATGGTAGCTAAGTGTTTTTATTTATTGTGAAATTCAAAAATGCCAAAATGTGAAAAAATGTGGTCCAATGCTAGGTGATATGTGGAAAAGTGAGTGCAAGTGTGTGAGTGAAGTGTAAGTGTAAGTGCAAAATGGTGCTATGTGCTATGTGAAAAAGTGAGTGCAGTGCAGGATGGTCATTATGACGGCAAGGAGTGCCAGGTGGCAAGCAGTGGATGGAGATATGTGCAAAAAGTGAGTGCAAGTGTTACAGTGAGATAAAATGCGAGTGAAAAAAGAACGAAGTGTACCGCAATAACTGAATTGCGTGCATTGCGTGCCAGTAAAGCAAAAGGAATGGCATTTGAGTGTTTTTTTATTTTATTTGTTTGTTTTGTTTGTTTTTCTAAAAATGCCAAAAAGTGAAAAAATGTGATCCAATACAAGGAGATAGTGAATAAAGTGAGTGAAAGTGAAAGCAAGCAGTTCAACCGCATATCGCGCAAAAAGTGAGTGAAAGTGTAAAAGTGTGATGAAATGCGAGTGAGAAAAACAATGAAATGTGCCGCAAGAACTGAATAAAGAGCGGAAATACAATCATTTTTGACATTTGTGTTGCTTCTCTTTGCTTTCGTCAATGACTTACGAAAGAGCAGATCAAAAGAGAGAATATGATATCGCACCAGCAAGTCAACTAAAACTGAGGGTGAGTTTACACAATACTCAAGACTATATTTTATTACTTTTGGATGGGGAAATGGATATATATTTTCTATGTTATATATTGTTTCTACATATCATTATCATTTGATTTCGATCATATCATTTGCCTCCTGCCTCCCCCTGGGGCAATAGGGGGAAGATTATTGAAAGCGACTCTAAAACACTCTCCTCCCCCTCTGGTCCCCAATGCTTCGTGTGCATTTGCCTAGCAAGTGACGCGAATACCAGAAGAAATTTATCCAAATTTTCATATATTAATATATTTAATTTTATTTGCTTTTTTCTACTAGCACCCTATAGAACGCTCTTTCGAAATGATATTAGAGTATCGTTTATACATATGTATGTGTGTGTACATATATTACTGTTCAATCCACTTGTTTTCAGTGCGAATTAACATGTTTGAAAAATATTCAAAAACATAAGAGAAAGACTATCCCTCGGGGCTGAAGGCTCTATGACAGTCATTGAGTGATTCTATTG
This sequence comes from Drosophila athabasca, assembly GCA_008121215.1. Classification (NCBI taxonomy): domain Eukaryota; kingdom Metazoa; phylum Arthropoda; class Insecta; order Diptera; family Drosophilidae; genus Drosophila; species Drosophila athabasca. The sequence goes on along the minus strand of VMQQ01000022.1, from coordinate 2,415,983 downwards.
GGAATTAACACAAATTATCGTAGCAAATATGTAACTATCTATGTGTTCTTAAGGGCTTCCTTCTTAATCGATAAATTTCATGAAATTTCTTAAATTTCATGAATTCTAGAATTAAAGATGCCTCTGTTTATCCGATGGAAACGAATGCATGGAATCATAACAGCAGAGTTGCCAGACGTGTCAGCATTAGCAGAGTATCGAGAGTTGCCAGAGGTGTTAGCAACAATTGAGGAGTAAAATCCATCTAGCTTGCCCAACACATTCTCCTCCTTCACCAGCGCAGTCCAAATGGATTTTTCTGATTCTTCGTGTTCTATCTAATCTATTCGAATACATCGGATAAACTGTGGCAATTCTAATTTCACGAATTCTAGAATTCATGAAATTCATAGCATGAACATAGTAATAGTACATACATATGTATATGTATGTATATCCATCCACAAAATGTAAATGAAATCCAGGCGCTGCCACGCAAACATTCACGAATACAGGCACACACACACACACACACACACACAGAGCCGCATATGGCATAGCGACGGAGCAGAGTAAAGAAACGTGTTCGATATTCAGTTTCCGTCTGTCACTTTTCCATAGCATTTTGTTACCATTTCCCGTTTTCTGTGCTGTATTTGTATTTGCTCTGTTGCCAAAATCATGTTTTATGTATGTATGCCCTGTCTGTCTGTATGTGTGCGTGTGTGTGAGTGTGCGGCTGAGTGTGAGAGCGTTTGAGGCATTTTTCAAATTTCCATTTTTTGTATCTCACAAAAGAAAGGTAACTTGGCTTTTCGAAAGAGTTTGTTGGGTGAATTGGAATAGATGTTTTAAGGTCTATGGAATCCTTAAAATTGTACACGTACAACTAGGAGATGCTTTCAGATTGAAGGTTGCCTGGGGTTAGCTTTATATGTATAGGTTTATCTTGTAAGGGCATTCTGGATTCGTTTTCATCTCTCGCTCGTGGTATTCCTATCTCTGTGAGCTAGTTTTCCACTTGGTTTTGGGTTGAAAAACATGGCTAAACGAGTTTTTAAACCGGTACGTGGCATGCAACATACATACATGCAAAGCACACACAACTATTCTCTCTCCTTTTGTGTGTGTCTGTGTGTGTGTGTGTGTTGAACTATTCCCCACTCAATGGCAATGCCGAAGGATGTGTAATGTGCTGCTGCTGCTGCTGCTGCTGCTGATGATGTTGCCATTAAATTGCTAATAGCCACAGAAAGAGTAAAAGAGGACACACAGAGAAAGAGAGAGGGGGAGGGAGATGTGAGATAGAAGAGAGTTCAAAGGTCACAGTCTGCGCCTTCGGCTGCCATTCATCTTTTGTGCGGCTTGTGGAAATTAACGCCAGGAAACCGCAAATTTTCAAAATATCTCACATTCTGCCACAAGACCTGCCTCGCATTTTGCTCATTTTCTTGCCACACAGCACTTCCAGCCACATGTGGCAGCAGCAGCAGTAGGAGCTGTAGGAGCAACACGAGTCATGCCACATGTTTATGTTGTAATTAAATAAAATTTGCATAAACAAATGTTATTGTGCCCTCTAGATGGAAATCAACCATTAATTGAGTTGCCAAAGCACTCGAGATGAAGCATATCCATCATATATATATATACATATGTATGTATGTATATGCCATGTGAATGACAGCAACCCTCATACATTTCTATTTGCAAATGAAATGTCAATCAATTAGCAAATTCACATAACGAAATGCTGCACCAAGAGTGCATCCCAAGAGCCACTTTAAGTTGCACTTCCTTTCGGTCTCTGTCTCTGATTCTTCGTAAAGCATTAAGCATACGCCATGTGTGCCATACAAATAATAAATAATCATGAATGATGAATGATGATGCTGGTCGATGACTTATGTCTGGTCTGTGCCAGACTCTGACGCTGACGCTGACTCTGACTTTGACTCTGATTATGATTCAGAGACTTTGGGGATGTGGGCGCCTAAATCTGAATCTCAGGATCTCTACCAGCCACAGCCACAGCCACAGCAGTGCCCTCTGTCTAGGACAATCTGGGTGCTCAAGACCAGGCCCAAGACCAGGCCCAAGACCAGGCCCAAGCTTCTCCTATTCTGATATTCTGATATTCATTAGCATAATATAATCGACTTCGAGTTGCCAATTTTGATTGACTGCTTAAAATTAATGGAATTTTGTGATTTCGCTGTCACTGCGCGGGGCTCTATGTACAATGTACATACAATATATTTGAATATACATACATATATATATATTTTGTATATTTTTTGTGTTCTTTGTTGGGCTGTGCGCTGTGCCCTGCATAGGCAATGAAAAATCCATGCAAATTAATAGCGAAACCTAATAAAGTGTCTGTCATGCTTTTGTCAAAGTATTGCCAGGGCCGCAATTTGTTATAACTCATACGAAAAAAAGCATAATAATTTGTTATGGAATGGGGCAGGCACAGGGTACATGTCTATGCTGCTGCTGCTGCTGCTGAGAAATTCAATTGAATTGAAGTCAATCAATTTATCCCAGAGACGTTTTCGTCGTCAACTTAAGTTGAGTGATGAATTATAACAATTTATTGTGTGAGCCAAACAATTTAAATGCGATTTTTCCATTATGCTGCTGCTGCCCCCCTACCCCCCGCCCCCCGTCTCGCTGTTGGTTGGAGTGTGTGATAAATGTGCGGCACTCGAGTGTAACACTTTTTAATGCATTTAAAAATTGCGCGCCTAGCACACAAAAAGCTCATTACTCTTACAGTTGCCAGCCAGCCTGCAGCCTCCTGCTCCTGCAGAAGGGGGCGTGACGAACCAGAGTGTAGCCTCCTGCAGGAGAGGGGCGTGACGACCAGAGTGTGGCACACATGTGTGTGTGTTGTATGAGAGGAGTTTTTCTACTTAATTTCGCTTTCAATTTATTCATTTCTTTCTCTTTGTCTAACTTGTCTTTCTATTGTGATTGCTCAGAGAGGGAGACAGAGAGAGAGAGAGAGAGAGATGGGAATGGGGTGTGCGTTCATGAATCATGAGATATTATCCCTTAAGTGGTTTTACTTTTAATTTTGACTCATCTTCTTATTGGGGGTAATCCCCTCGTAATTGACTCTCAAAATGAATCTGCAGAACGTAACCGTTCTGAGAGGATTACACAGCAGGGCTGTGGGCTTCGCTCTGTCATTTTTTAAACGAATATCAATTTTTTAAAACCATCAACACGATGCATTCGACCCCCACCCCTCGGCCCCCCCCTGAGAGAGCGCTTTAAGGAAATTGCCGGAAAGCCACAAACGCATTAACAAAAATCCATTTAGAACAAAAGCCACGCACACGACGGGGATCTCTCTGTGTGTGTTAAGCTGTTCATAATTAATTGAAATTTTATATACCAGGAATACCTATTCATATGTACATATATGTATGTGTGTGTGTATGCATTGCCAAGTGGCGGGGAGTCAATATTTATCTAGGCATCGCATCGGTGGGTCCCTTGCAATTCCCATTTCAATGCATATTTGATGCATGCCTGTCGCCCGATGTCGCCCGATGTTTGCTTTCATGGTTTATGTTTTTTTTTTTTTGTGTTGCCGAGAGCTAATCGATTGCATTACATTCGAAAGCAGCTCAGCAGGGGGTATACATATACAAAATAAAACAAAAACAGAACAAAAAAATAGAAAAACAAAACATAAAAAAAGCATAAAGAAGAGCGAGCGGCTTTCACCTGCGGCTGACCCTTTTTTTCGATATGTTTTTGTTTCACGAACAACAGGAAAAATGCAGCAACCAGAGGCAGAGTGCAGAGGGGGGAGGGGATGGGGGCTTAGGTGGCGGGGTGGCGGGGTGGAGGGAGTTAACATGTGTGCGTGTGTGTAATAGTTTTGTTTTGTTCTACGCCCTGCGGCATCTGTGCCATGATTAAATTTTTGCAAAATTACTCGCTCTCTTTCGCAGGACCCCAACCCCAACCCCTGTTGTAGTTTCGTGCGCGAAACAATGCCAGAGACAAAACAATGGCTAAAGATCCTGTTTCCTGTTTCTTCTACCAAAAATTGTTGTAGCTGTTGCCACGATTGTTGTTGGTTTGTAAGTGCTTTTCTGGAAAACGTATATAATAAATCTGTCCGTCTGTCTGGCTAAAAACTGAATGAGAAAATTCATTCATGAATAGGGAAATGCATATCTCTCATATCCATTCAGCTGGTAACTCTGATTAAATACATTTCCTTGTATGTCATTAACGTATCAACTGGTTCAATGTGTCGTATGATTGCCATTTAATTGGCTTCGCTTTAACCCTTAAACGCTGTCGACTGCTGGCCGTTGAATGCTGCTGAAATCAATTATCGCATTAAATGCGGTTCATTGGGATCGTTGAGTGTATCAGGAGGAGTAGCTCTGTCCCCATTCCTGGAATCATCCCCCCTGAAGTATCATCTCCTACTCTCCTGATCACAGGCCCATATTTGCTGTCCACTTGCACTTGCTTCTCTAGTCCTCTCCCTTGGGCTACTCTCTACTTGGTGACTACTTTCTTTCTTACAGCGAAATTCAATTTAAAACGTGCTTACGTGGCCAGCCAGCAGCAGCCGAGCAGCAGCAAGTGCCCTTCAAGAGCTCTTGTTTGGTCAACACAATTTTGATATTACGGTACAAAGTTCCTGGTACAATAGAGACGGGAATTATTATAAAAATATCTCTGTCCTTTGCTCGCTTAATTTCTCTCTCTCTGGGCAGCAGAGGAGGAGGAGGAAGGGAGAGGGCCAACAAGATGGATGCAAGTTTTGGTTTATTCTTTTAATAAAAACGCAAGACAAAAATATCCATAAAATATGGGGGCTTGGGGGAGGGGGCTGGGGCTGGGGCTTCGGTAAAAGTTTCCTAGTTGCCGCACAGCTGGCGCAGGATGCGTCTTTTCTTGATTACAGGACCCCTTGCCCCATAAAAACGAGACAGAGAGAGAGAGAGACAGAGAGAGTTGCGTGCGTGGCCTATGCGTGCCCTGAGGGGAGCAGAAGGCCCGCAATTGTAATTTACGGCAGGGAGACAGGAAGACACTCACACACAGACACACACACAGACACACACAGACGGGGGGAACGGTGAGAAAGAGGCCTATGAAAAACTTATGTAAATTACAAGTAGAAAACAAAAGAAGAGCACAGTCTGGTGCTGCTGCTGCCACTGATATTTGTGCGATGCTTCTGCGATGCAGCCGAGTGTGCTGATTACTGTCTGGCTGCCCTGCTGCGGCGTTTCCTGCGAGAGCGAGCGAGCGAGCGAGCAGTCTTATGCGTGTCTTCATTTCTGCCGTTGCCGTTTGCTTTTTTTCTGGGCAGTGAATGCATTGAGTGCATGCGCCCGCCCGTATCAGACCTCGATATGAAATACCCTGCAAGTGTGCGTGTGCGTGTGTGTGTGTGCCCTGCTGCAGGAAGTCCTTTCATTTCACAATGGAACTGTTGCGAAATATTCGGTATTGCATATGGCAATCGATGTGGAAATGATTTTTGGGCACAGAAACTCCTGCGGGACATGGAAATTGGAAAGATTTCAGATTTCAATAAGAAGAATAGTCTCCAAGTGAAATTTGCTTTAATTGCAACAATTAAACTATTGTTTTCCAGACCACACCACACGTACACTCATGTCCATGTCAATAGCACTTATAGCCTACAATTAAAATGCGATAAACTGAAAATTGTATAGTTGCTATTTTTTGAAATCGAGTCGAGGGGGAGCTTACAGGACTCCCGTCTGCTGCAGCAATTAGTGGTCTTTAGATGTTCTAAGAATTTGCATAATTGCGTGGGCCACTGGTTCGTTCGTGAGAAGGCCAATAGGGGGGAGGGGGGGGACCAACGTCATTTAATTATATTTAATAGGCTTAAACGTCTACGGTGCACGGACGACGCTGAGCGCGGTCTGGGGCAATTTGCATGTTGCATGTTGCAACAGCGAGGCTTGAAGCAAAAAAAGAGTTGACTTTAATTCAAAAATAAATGCCAATTGGCTTGATTCGAAGACAAAGTCCTCGACACAAAGTACAAAGTGGATTTCCATGTTTTCCCATTATGCGAAGTTGGCCGAAAAGAAACCCAATGAAAGACGGGTGCTTCAGGGGGGGGGTCGGTGGGTGGGTTGACCGGCTAGCTGCTTGGCTTGTTGACTGCTTTGGTTGCCTGCTTTTGGGTTACGTTTTGGGTTCCAGTTCAGATTCTGTTTTCTAGCTGTGTCCTTGTGGTTTTGGGCTAAAGTTTTCCCTCGATTGGGGGGGCAAGCAACCATTAATCACATGGCTACAGGGGAGAACTGTGTGCTTAACTCAAAAATAAATACAGAGCCCATGCCCAGAACCCGCAAAACCCACAAAAGACGCACAGTCGGACAGTTACTTATGGCTTAATAAAACCACAAACTTTTCACTGCAAGTGGAAAAGTAATTTTCATATCACAAAAACAACAACAAAAACAGAAACCAAAAAAAAAGGATTCAAAGTGTTTTAGTTTTCTAATGCATTCGCCTGGCAAATCCTGGTGGTTGGCCTTTTAATTTAACTGGAAAATTTCAATTTATCTTTGGTCACGCCTTGTCCCCCCCCCCTGCCATTTGATTTGATTTATTTGAAATTCAATTTACTTTTCGCACTGATTAATCATCCGAGAGCCAGGGCGCAGCCATTATTTTGATTTATGCCCCAAAAAGCGACGCAACAAAAAGCCAAAACCCAGAAGCAGAAAAGAAACAAATTTCCTTTTTGGCCATAATTGAAATTACGCACTTTTGGGGTTAGCCACATACCGAGTGACAGTTATAGAATTGTAATTCGTCTTGACTGCGGTGCGGTGTCACCAGTCTGTCTCTCTCTCTCTCTCTCTCTGTCTCTAGTTCCGTCTCCCTCTCTGGGGCTCTCTCTCTCTATTAGGGTTCGTGGTTCCCCCCAGTTTAAATGGAAATGTTCAGGCAATTGTTTGCTACACATTTCTTCACTCTCTCCAAATGTCCTGCTGTCTCCCTGTCTGTCTGTCCGTCTGTCCTTCTGCCTGCTTGTCTGTCTGTCTGTCCTTCTGCCTGTCTGTGGTCTCATCCAGTTGATCTTATAATTGCTTTGGCATTTCATTTGAAAAGTTCGACTGTGCCCAACAATCGTTAGATGCAGAATCGATTCGCTCGAAGGAAGTCGTTTCAATGCCTTTCAAACTCAATTATGAGCCCACATTCATTGCACATATTTTAGGTAACTTTCAGGTTGAACTTTGCCCCAGACGACCTTTAAGTATCATAATTACACACACACACACATGCACACTCACCTTTTGTGTGTGTCGTTAATATTGATTGAGGCATTTTGTGATATTGCCACTCGAATACATAAATCATTAGAATTATGTCAAGCTCTGCTAATCGAGATTGAATAAGCACTAAATTTCTAAAAGCAAACACAAGGCAGCCCAGGCAGCCAGCCAGCCAGCCAGGCACTTAAAGCCATTTCACTCTCTCTTTGTTTGTTTGTTTTATGAACTTTCTCTTGCTCTCTCTCCCTAGTTGTTTGTTCTATGAACTTTCTCTCTCATCAGAGAAGCAGGCAGAATGTGAGCTTTAAACGGTAACAAACACCTCATCGCAAATGTCGTTTTAACTATTACTTTTTCGACTTGTAATCAACACACAATTCCAGTGCCAGCAAGTGGTACTTTTTGTATGTGTATGTGTGTACATATGTGTGTATGTATGGGTTTCTTTTCACTCAGGGAAAGTGGGAGTTCTATTCCAGATTAGTTGTTAGACTGGAGACCTCATTTGAGTCCTAATATCCAAGACATTTGAATAGATTTCATAAGCTAAAACTAAAAACTAAAAAAACTAAAGAAATGCCAAATGCAGCAGATATTTTCGACTAAAATCGGGATATTTCGCATCTGATTTATTCCATGAAACTCTAGCTACATATACACATACTATATGTATATGTATGTATGTACATATGTGTATGTATATGCATGTAATTCTATTTATATTTAAGTAAAAATCGAAATTCTACGAGTATTTTAACAGATTAGCATGGGCTGCGAGCTAGGCACCTCAGTGTTTTCCTCAGTGTAGAAATATGTACTTGTGTGTGTGGGGGGACTATGGTGGGGGGTGGGGGGCGGGGGGCATTAGCAGATAACATAAATGTCTTAGTAACATATCCGGTTTTATTGCCTGCTTGGTTTTGTGTGTTGTGTTTGTTTGCTCTGCTCTGATCTGGGGGGTTGCCTTTGTGGTTGCTTTTCATCGTCGTCATCGTCGAGTCGTCTGTTTGCCACTTTGTCTCATTAAACATTTGAAAAGGACACAGAGAATACACACATTACCAGTATGTGTGTGTGTGAAAGCAAATGAAGCGTACTCTGTATTTTCTCTCCGTTCTCTCTTCCGTTCCCCTGCCATGTAACCAAATTATACTGTTAAATGCGTTTGTTTAACTGCCAATTTAATTAAGGTTATGCCTTTGTTTGGCCAATCCCAATCCCTAATCCCTGCCAGTGCAGTGCGTGGCCCAAAAATTCCTGCAACATTTGTGCAATTACCAAACTTTCCACATCCCTGCAGACCAGAACCCTGCATGCCGCCACATGCTGCACATGAAAGTTGCGGCATTGCGGTGGGCAGACCGGGGGGTGGGGGCTTTGCCTAAAATGCTGCGCGACAGCATGAAAATTATGTAAAATGAGTACAATGTGCACTTTGCACTTACACCAAGCACCAAATACCCCCAACCCCCCCCCAAAACAGTATTGGGAAAAAGTTTTCTCATTTCCATGAAGTGAATCCACATTTTGGTTGTGATTACTAATATGGACATAGCCTCCCAGAGGACACCATAGGATCTACTAGCCTTCGCCAAAAATACCTTCATTTTCCTCGTAAAGACCCAACCCCATCCCGATATCTAAGGACCATACTGGCCTTTGAGAGGCCCCCACTGAGGGTCGTCCGGGTTAACCTAAACTAACCTTATATAGACATAGGTAAATATGGTATATATAAAGTACATATAACCTTCTGTGGGACCACAAAAGGGGCACACTAGAAGCGGGGCAAGCTATATGGCAACCTTCTGATCACCAGTCGATACCCATCTATCGATGCCCATCTCTCGATACCCATCTATCGATACCTTAGCTGAGCGTCGTTGTGAGCGGGAGTCCTTCGTGTCGCTTGTAAGATCTTTAACCACGCTAGAACACAATCCAAAACATTATAAATAAACATTAGAACACATAAATTCCTACACTTTTAACCCGCTTTTAACTTTTGTACAGCTTAAAATACATTTTATAATATTATTACTTTGGCCAGAAAAAACTTGCACGCTTACGTGGTTTTACTGGTACACCTGTTATCCGTTAAAACGATTTTTCAGTTTAATTTAATAACTCGTTGGCAAATTTTTCATCACTCTCAATGTGGTCAAACTTTTTACTCTCACTGTACGACGCACACACACGCATAAGCTGATAGAGAGGGGGGGAGAGGGAGAGAAAAAAGTCTGTCTGACAAGAGCAATTACAATTACACAAGGCAGAGCAGAGCAGAGCACATGGCAGGGACAGGGACAGGGACAGGGACACTGTGGTCGTCGTCGCTTCACTACATATTCGTTTCGTGCCCATGTAGTTGTCGTTGTAGATGTAGTTGTCGTTGTCCATTTGGTTTCCTGGTGTTGTTGTTGTTGTGTTGTTGCGGTTAGGGGAAAACGAAACACCAATAATAACAGGAACAGCAACACCACTGAAACCTCCTGGAATCCACAGACTCCGTCGATGATGATGATGGTCAACGAATATGAACATGTAATTACGTTTTAAGTGCTAAATGGTAAAATATTTACGAAAAACTATGTAAACTTAATTGAAATTTAATTGAAAATGTCATAAATGTGTGAACAAAACTACACAGCAGAAAAAACTACACACGAACAGGACACCAGAAGCAGGACAACATTCGACAATGGCAGTGGGGCAGAGATGCACACTGTCATTCGAGGCAGCTGGCCGGCAGAGGCCGACTAACTGTTGGCCAGCAGCATGCGGTTAGAGGAGTCCGTCCGGCAATCAGGAAAACACGGCTACTCCTCGACCATAAACGCGGGGCAGGCGGTAAAAACTTGGCATTTAAATGCTTTTCGGACGGGCATCGGGAAACATAACAAAGCCGTGGGGGTGGGGGTGGGGGGGGGGGGCATTTATCATTTACGGTGGCTGCCGAGACACAGAGTCTGTCTCTGTGTGTGTGTGTGCGTGCCACTGCCACTAATAATGACGTCAGCAGCATGCAGAGAGCATGAAATTTATGCACAAGAGAGAGTCTGGTTTGTGTGTGTGTGTGTGTGTGTGTGTGGGAGGGGAGAGTGTGTGTTATGTATGTGCATATATTGGAGCCCAGGCATTCGACAGCAGAATCAGCAGAAGCCGAGCATTGGGTCAGTGGCATAAAGATTAATGTCTGTGCGCCACTTGTCGTCGGCTGCCCTTTTGGTCAACACTCCACACTGGCAACACTCCTTTCCCCCTCAGTCTCAGCCATAGGCTTTAGCATTGTTCTCCATTTGGAGAACCTTTTCCACTGCCACTGCTGCTGCCACTGCTGCTGCTCTCTCTCTCAGTTCATTCTCTGCTCGTTTTCGTTTCGTTCTGGGCTCTCGTTTCTGTAAATATTGTTGGCACTTTGTCTTAATTGCTTAAAAATTACTGACATGGAAAATGAACTCGGAAAATGTTAACCATGCTTGCACCCCCCACCCCCGCCCGCACTCCGCCCTGGCACATTGTCAACGATTCGGCAGCAGCAGCTCTAACGACAAATACTTGCAAATATTATTGTAGTCGAAATTCAGGAACTATTTATCATTCAGCTGGGGGCCTCTTAGCGGAGGAACAGAACAAGGACATGGAAGGGCAAGAGGGCAAGCGGCAGGGGGGCAGAGCAGAGCAAGGACCGACCGTTTGACAAACTTAATTTATTAATGCACAATCTCTGTCTCAGTCTCTGTTTCGGCCGCTCTATCGTTCGTCGCTCTCTGTCTCTCTGCCCCTCTGTCGTCGCTCTCTGGGTCGCTCGTCCTAGCTTGTTGCTTAAAAGGACATTAATTTTCATTTCATTTGGTGATAAAACAAAGACTTTCCATTTTAAATATCAAGTGACAACTAACAAATAAAATGTGCCCTGGCCGTAAGTCTTTTTCGGGTAATTGTTTCGCCAGTTCTCTCCAGTTCTCCAGTTTCGGGTGCGATGATGTGCCACTTTGTGCCAAAATCATCGCTGCTGTCAAGCCTCGTCATTTGCATGCTGTTCCCTAGGAGATAGAGTGCTGCCCTCTGCCCCTGCCCCTGCTCCTGCCCCTGCCCCTCCTACGCACAATCATAATGTGGAGACCAAGACTCGTGTCTTCTTTTTGGTGTCCAGCTGACAGGCAAATGGCATTTGTGAGATGCCGTTGCCAGCCCCAAGAACCGTTACTGTGAAAGCCAAAGCCGGGGCTTCAGCTGATTGATATGCATGCGAAATCTAGGCATCACTTGGCTTTGTTTATTGACAGGCAATTTGCGGAGCCAGCATTTCAATTTGCCAATTGACAGCCGCATCACAAAGACATCAGCGATGGACCCAACCACCCAGCCACCCCAGCACCCCACCCATGCAACCACCCATCCATTCATAGGACCGCACCTGACCGCTGCTGCTGTTGGCAGCCCAGCCAGAGTAATTCCAAGGAAAAAGAATCACTTCGAGAGCTGAAACACATTTCACATAGAGCAAATACCACTAAAGTTTTGCCTGGCCGACTGCGAAAGGCTTAAACTAAAAACAAACTAAAATGTGGACAGAATTTCAACTGAAAATTCACTTGCAATCATTCGACCACAAAAATATTTCATTTGGCAATAGCTGAATGCACTTATTGGCCGTTGGAACAAATACAACAACAAATTTGGTCGGAATTTTAATGAGGCCCGTATCCGAAATTCCAGCAATGGCTCACCTCTGCCTGCACCCGTGCCACCCGCCCGTGCCACTGTGGCAAAGAAAGCGATTTGCATTATTTATGGCCACGTCGGTCGGGTCGCTGTGCGGCTGTGCTCTAATTGAAACCGCCAAATAATTGGCCCGCATTGACCAGCAGCTTAGCCAATTAATGCGGCCATATAATTTTGGCTCATGCGGGGGAGCAGTTGAGAGCGGAGCGGAGCGGAATGGAACGGAAGCTAGGCCCGGAGCGGATCCGTGCGATACGGTGCTCAATAAAATGAAATTAGCCGCTCAAGTGCAGCAAACACCGACTCTGGGCCCTGGTCCTGTGCCTGCCACTGCCCCCTGTTTCTGCCTCTGCCCCAGTTTCAGCCATGCCTTGCATTTGAGTGTTCATTAAAAACACTGAAGGGAAAAGTGTCATGGGTCCTATTGTCGCTCTCGGTCGGTCTCGCTCGCTCTATCGGCTGTGCAGGACGATTGGAAAATTGCAGCATTCTTGCAGCTAAGTGGCCGTAAAACTGCCAGCCAGCCAGCCAGCCAGGGACTGCCATATTGCCACGCGCCTCCATTGTCATTGGTGGCAAGTGCACGAAAATTAGCTGACACTAAAATTGACATTCGAAGCGACAGGGAATGGCCCCTCGCCTCGTCTCTCCCTTTTTGCCCTGGGAATACTCAAAATGCAATTCGTTGTTCACTATTGTGCCACACAAAGACTACCCCCACCCCGACCACGACCCCGACCCCAACCCCCCCCACCCCGTTAGGGTAGCGCTTTTTCCCATTTGTTGTTTGCCATTTTGCGTTCTGTTTTTTAATCGATTGATTGAAATGTTTGCTACAAATTGATTGATGGCATGCAACCAATTCAGATATATATATAGATATCTATATGGCATATGCCAGCCACCACAGAGCGTATATGTATATAGAATTGATATAGCCATCAGAGTGTAGAGTGCAGAGTGTGCGGATGGAGCGGAAGGAAATGGTTGACTGGGGGAACTTCTGGCCAAAGAGAAACCTCAAACCAAGTTTTATTTCGGACAAATAAACTCACTTTGAGGTTTCCCAAAAATAATCAAATAACTTTCAAATGCACTCTTTCTATCCCTCCCTTTCTGGTGGGTGTTTTGGGTAGGGTATTTGCCAGTCGTTACGGCTTACAACTGCTTACAAGTTATTTTTGTAATGTTTTGGGTTGGGTTTAGGTTTTTCTTGTTGCCAAGTGGATTTGTAAAGAGATTTGACATGTTAAAAACTTGATTGATTGATTCGCTTAACTTACACAGACACACGTGCCTACGCACACACATACATACATACATGCAAAAATAAACAGAGAGAGAGAGAGAGTGTGAGTGTGAGGGAGCGGCTGAGCTTACGGCTTGTCTTACACGCCACTTACAAGTAGACTTTTGAGGCAATTTATCAAAGCTCTGGCGGGGGTGGGAGACTGTCGCTCTAAGTAATTACTTACCGATCCACGGCAATGGCCACCAAGTGCAGAATGGAGGCAGTGCAGCAGAGGACATCGCAGGAGGTCCAGATATCGCACAGCTCCGGCCCGAGTATCCAGCCCTGGCTGATCTGAAACGGGAGATAAGAGAGGCCATAAAGTTGGTTAGTCAAATAGACAATAAAAGTTGATGGCTTATTAAATTTGATGCACACACACACAGACGGGGCATGGGCGCTTGGGGCATGCCACACAGAATGTGTAAAATGTAATGGCTTCTAATAACAAAGCAAATACGGGGGGATTGGCAGTCGAATTCGGGTGGATGGCTTTATAAAGGGTCAACTGGCGCTGCCAAGAGTACAGTAGACAGGAGCAGCCGCAACCAGCAATGAGGAGGATCCTCTGGTTATGTTTGTGCCTCTGCTTGGCCAGCGGCCAACTGAGATGGCAGCAGCAGCAGCAGCAGCAGCGCCAAGAAATGGCCCAGCAGAGTGCGGACGAGGATATCGTCACCCTGTTCCACACAATCCATGTGTATCTGAGTCTTTATGGCATCTGTAACTTCATTACCTTCACGGGACACATGGATCTGAGGCCCTCGCTGCAGCAGCGTCTGTTGGAGAAGTACGGGGCTCCCCTGTACGTCGTGGGATCGAACTTTGGACCCCTCGAGCGTCGCTATCTGAAGGCCACCAATATAGTTATCACTTTGTTCACCGGCCTCGACGATCCCACGCTTTCGGCCGTCAACGACACTCTGCTCGGTCAGGCAGGTTCCACTTTCCTCTTCCTCCAGCGACCAGCCACGGATGGGGAGGCGCTGCAGCCCCTCACGGCCGCGGAGATGGAGATCTTCTTCGACATGTGCCGTCGCCGGCACTTTGTTCGCTCCATTCTGATCTTCAAGCGAGAGAGCCGCTACGAGGCATGGACCTACTACTACCTCTCCAAAATCTTGACCATTCGGAACGTGTCGAAACCGCACAGCACCTATCGGAATATCATCAGGCAGAAGAACTACAGGTTCCTCGCGCAGGTCTCCAACGATCCGCCAAATGTGTTTTGGGTGAGTTCGGAGAGCTACGGTTACAGTATCCTCCGGCTATTCATTCTCTATTCCAGTACAAATCAAGGGGAGAAGGCAACGTGACTCTTGGTGGCACCATGGGCATCGTGATGCGGGAGTTCATGAACTACATGAATGCCACGATGGACATCCTGCCCATTGAGGGGCGCCAGAGCTACGAGTATCGGATTGAGAAGCACTCCGACGGTCGCATTGTGGATGTGGTGGCCAATATGGTGGACGATGCCAGGCTGGCGGAGACCTGTCCGGTGTTGACCGATTCGCGGACTTGTCTGCTGGTACCGCATCGAATTCCAGTGCCGTTGACCAACTTCATCCTGAGGAACTACCATCCATCTGTCCGTTTTTGGACCTTTTTCTCGATCTTGTGCTACACCGCCATCAAGTACCTGGCGAATCCCCGGCGGTCGCTGCTGGGATCGTTTTTTAGCGGCTTGAGGCTGGGATTGGGCATGCCACTGCCCACCAGGGAGTTCGCCAACCTCCATTTGCCAGAGCAATTCATTGAGGTGTACTCGCTGCTCGGGATGGCCATCTTTATAACTGTTTCCGCCAGTTTCCTGGCCACCAGCCTCACCTCGGGCATCTTTGAGCCAGCCATCACGGATTTGGCCACCATGCAAGCCAGTGGCCTCCGCATTATGACCGACGATCCATCCGTGGCGCAGATCTTCCACGAGAATCGTCTGCCCAGCTCCCTCGCCGATCGCCTGCTGCTCGTGGACACGGAGACAATGTTCCAGCACTTCATCAGCCTGAACTTCAGCTATGCCTACGTGATTCGCAGCAACAGCTGGCGCTACCTGAGCCTCTACCAGCAGCACATGAAGGTGGCCAAGTTCCGGCTGGCCGAGAACGAGCTCTGCACCAAGACGCGCCACCTGCGTCTGCCCATCTCCCCGGAGTCGCCCCTGCGGTTTGTCTTCACCGAGTTCTACAAGCGAATGCTGGAATCAGGCCTCCTGCCCAGATGGAAGCAAATGGGTTTCGACGAGTTCCGGGAGATGGTGGGCATCAATAAGAAGCTGCCCCTGGACACGAACCCGTTTCATCCTCTGCCCCTGACATTCTTTAGGAACGCCTTTCTGTGTTATCTGGCAGGAGTGCTGTTGAGCCTATTGGTGCTGATCATTGAGCTGCTGAAGAGGCCTAACAGGGCTAATTGAACTTTGAACTTAAATAAATATCCCTTTTTGCTTTGCTTTGCTTTCGCTTGGTGCAGCATCTGCTTACTTACCTCGTATACGGCTCCCAGGGGCATCACCAGGCAGGCCACAAACAGATCGGCAACGGCCAGCGAGGCCACCAGATAATTGGCCACGTTCTGCAGATTTCTCTCCAATATGATGGCGGCTATAACAAACACATTGCCTGAAATGGTACCAGAGACGAGAAACTCAATCAAATGTAGAAGCCAACTTTTTGCCAGTCAGTGAATGAATGAATGTGTGTGTGTGTTGGTGTGTGTGTGTGTGGCTTTCAGCGGCCTAATTGCGAAAATTGACTTGAGACCGAAAGTTTTCAATTCAATTACGTCCCACAAGTCGAACTCGATGACGCGATGGCCCCCCCCCTCCCACATCCAAATGAAACAGAAACTCGGTTGAAACGAAAACCCTAAAAACCGAAAACCGCAACGGAACGGAACGGAACGGAATGAAACAGATAAAGTTTTTCGAAAATTGGCAAACTTCTTTTGAATGAGACACCGAAGGCCGTGGGGCCCGAAATGAAATGAGAATCTTATTAAACTTGTCTTCCCAGCATTGCAATGTAACAAATGCAGTCGCAGTCTGCCCGCAGCTGGCCACCCCCCCTCCCCCCTCCTCTGGGGGTTGCACTTGAGCTGCTGGCAGACAAAGACAAAGTTCACAAAAGCCAAAATAAACGACATGAGCTAATCGCGCCGTCGTAAACTTTGCCAAAAGCCCCAGATCCGGCCCCCAACACAGAGCCCCTTGAAGGGGGAGAGTGGGGGGAAGAGAGAGAGAGAGAGAGAGAGAAGACAACCTTTGATGTCTGCAAGTTGGGTTCTTTTCCTGTTTCGCCACTGGCTGTCACGACTACTTGTGGCCCACTTGAAGGTGCAAAAGAAAGCACTGTAAGCTGCCTCTAGTGTGCCACTGCCACTGCCACAGTGTGCGAGGTGCGAGACATGCAATTTGTGGCATTGAATTCGCCGACAGTCGCCGGTAGAGAGTGCCACCACACACACATGCTACGCCACGCCACGCCACGGACAGATGCCGCCTGGAGACATGTTCGGATGCGGACAGGGACAGGGGGACAGGGCCAGGGGGACAGACATGGCCAACACACATGCAATTAGATACTTGAGTGTCAAAGTAAAGGCAAGTAGACATGCCCCATGCCTCATGCCTGCTAGCTGTGTGTGTGTGTGTGTGTGTGTGTTTGCATGTGTTTGTGCAGTCCAGTGCAGGCGAGGCGACCATTCAAAGTCTTGGGCTCTTTGGGCAACCCCCAGCAGCAGCAGCAGGTCTATCCAAAACCGACAAGCAATCTTCTTCCTAAAATTAGCATTAAAACTCATTAGCATTTTCTTTTTAAATGCTAAATGCTCGAAAGAGACGGGGGACAAAAACTGCAAAAGTTCAAAAGTGAGTCGAGCGAGCAGAAAGAAGGGAGAAAAAAGAAAGAAAAGAAAACTATGAAGAGTGGCGAAAGCAAGAAGGAAATAAGAGACCGACGAACTAAATAAACACAAATTAGAAGAAAATCTCAATGGGGAAAAACAAGTGCGAAGCGAATGCGAATGGCTTTCCGGGAAGGACGAGGCATCGTAGGAAACTTTCCATTTTCCAGCAGGCGCTCCGTTACTCTCCTCTCGACTTTTGTGTTTCTGCCGTTTTAAATGAAACGAAACGAAACGACATGAAATCTACTTAAATTAATGAAATCAATTTCAACTGAAAGCGCTTGTCTGTCTCTCTGTCTCTCTCTCTATCTGTCCGTCGGTCTGTTAACTCCACTTTCTTTTCGCCGTTTGCATTTGTTATAAATTTCTTTCGATTTTACAATGTGAACATAAAGTTTAGCTCATGGAAATGTTTGTCTGTGTGTGTGTGTGGGCGGGGGGAGAACTGTGATTGATTGATTGATTGACTGTCAATTTTAATGCGGCGTGTCCTTGCCTAGATGGGAAGCCTGTCCCCTCCCCCCATCTATCTGTTTGTTTGCCTTCGGATTTATGGCTAAATGCGTGTAATGAATGTTGCCGGCAACAAAAGCATCCGCCATCCCCCCATCCCGCCACTCGCTGTCCCAGGCCAATTCTCATTCTCTGGCCATCCTATCGTTCTCCCCTCATTGAGCCGCCTTATTAATAACTGAGACTGAGCTGATGCCACTGCTGCTGCTCTAGATGCTGCCTCTGCTGCTGCTGCTGCTGCTGCCTCTGCTGCTCTGAGCCATTATAACAGCAATAATAAATAATATAAAATGCTCTGCTAGTATCATAAATATCAGTTACGCGTATTTTATTATCTACAACTGAAGCCAAGAGGAGTCCTCTTCTGCCCCACTGCCTGCCCATCTGTTTGTGCCTCCCCCCAATCAAGTCGGCGGCTGCCTTCTTATTGAATTGTTTGCCTTAGTCCCCATGGATTTTAAGAGCGGGCCCGAGTCGCAGGCCCCGGCGCGTGCCTGAGACTGGCATTCGAGGAATTTATTTGGGGTGGTCCAGGGATAGGGAGAGGGACTACGACTACGACTGCGACGACTGAGACTGAAATAATTATGTCTATGTTTGGGCTTTGGCTTTGACCTCCTCCTCCTCCTCGTCCTCCTCCTCCTCTGGATACTCACCGATGATGGTCACCAGTATCATTAGTCCAAGCAGCACCGATGTCACTGCCATCCGCAGCAGATGCGTGAAATCATCTTCTGCCACTTCGCTGGCCGTCACATTGATCCCTCCCCCCGCACTGTCATTGGCCCCGCTCCGATTGCCCATGTCACCGAAAATGCCCCCCAGCATCGAGTCGTTGTTGCTGCCCTCCAGTAGCAGTGTCTCATTGAGCAGCATCGCCCCCAGGCCCACGGCCACATTCGTATAATTGCTGTCCAAATCGATAAGCTGAAGCGACGTCGCTGTCACCGTCGCTGTCGCTGTCAGCGTCGCTGTTGCCACCTCTTTGCCATTGCTCGATCCTCCCCCGGCGGTGGTCAGGGCTCGGTGGGCAGCCTTGGCTGTGATCCTGGCTGCTGCGGCAGCCACGGAGGCACTCGCAGCCGCTGCGGCCAGGGCGGCTGTGGTCAGGGGAGAGGTAGGGCCGGTGGTTAGGGGTGGTTCGGTGGTTGGTGACGGACTCAGGGCTATGGAGCTACGGAAATGTTTTCTCTTTTCGGGGCCAGAGCCATAGTAACGCTTTCTTTGCTTGTTATTGTTTGTATCCTCCTCTGGCTCTTCTGGCTCCTCTGCCTCCTCTGCCTCCTGCTCCTCTTCATCATCGTCCTTGTCGGGCAGATCGGGCTGGGGTTCGGCTATCAGATAGGCATTATCATTCATCGTATTGGCAATGTATATGTAGTCGAGTGCATCTGAAGTACATAGAAAGAGAGAGAGAGAGAGACATGGAGATGTTAAAGCTGGAGGTATGATAACTCATGATAACCCACCATTGAATTTGGTCTCGTGCGCCATTTTGTTGATACTTTTCGGGGTTGCTTTACGCTTAATTGCAGCCGCAGCGGAAATGAGGCAAGCGAGTGAGCAGACGGAAACGGAAGCGCGACTATGCAATGGCAATGGCAATGGCCTGAAAAGGGCACTCGTCGTCCTGTACCTGTACCTGTACCTGCTGTGTGTCTCTGTGTGTGTGGGTGTGGGTATAGGTGTGGGTGTGTGGCTGGTGGCTACTCAGACACTGTTGGCGGCGCATGGTGACACACAAGGAGATGCCCGCTGCCCCCTCTACCACCCTCTGCCGCCCTCTGCCGCTTTCCCTTTCGCAATAAGTGTGGATGTGTGTATGTGTGTGTGCGTGTGTGTGTGTGTGTGTGTGTGGCACAGGATGTATTATCCTAACGAGCTTTCAAGTGTTTACACGAAGCATTTACAATTTTGGTTTTTGGCTTTCGCTTTTGCTTTCTCTCTGTGTTCTGCTCTGTGTTCTGTGTTCTCTGTTCTGTTCTCTGTTCTTTTCTTTTCTTTTCTGACTTCCTCTCACTGATTTGATGCTGTTGTTGTTGCTATTGTTGCTGTTGTTGCTTTTGTGTTGCTGCTGTTTTTGTACTCTCTTTTTTCTTTGGCTGTTTTGTTGTTTGGTTTATTTAAGCTCTTCCGTTTCGTTTCGTGTGTTTCGTGTGTGTTTATGGCCCATTTGATGGGCTATTTTCATATCCTTGAAGTAAATTTCACATCCGGCTTCCGCATAACCAATTTTTGTTGGCAGTTTGGTAGCTTTGGGCCAACCTGAAACTGCAATAAAAATTCAATTAGACAATAAATTCTCCACCGAACCAATAACTAATATTTATAAATAGAAAATTCAATTTTCATTTGTTTTTCTCGCGTTTTGTTTTTGGTGGAAAATAATTTCCTGTGTGTTTTGTGCCCATTTTTGACTACGAAAATTTATTGAATTCAATTTCCTCTTTTTGCATTGTGCGTAAAGTGTGAAATGAATTTGAAATGTTGCTGCCACCAACCTTACCACTCCTTGCAACCATAACCATCCGTTACCCCCGTCCGCTTGTTAAATAATTTAACGCAATTTCTGCAATTACACAGAATCACTTGGCACGATAAATAAAAATGGAGACAGGCAGGCAGGCAGGCAAGCAAAGCGTCTCTCCCACACACTTACACTACCACATGTGTGTGTGTGTGGTGCGGAAGTTTTGCGTGCGTGCGTGCGTGCGACAGGCGCCACTCAGTTCTCTGGCTCACTTGCAATTCTGAAAAGCACATAAGTGCATCTATAAATCGGACCAAACACTTTGTAGCTTCAGCTTACCGTCTGGAATTATTGGCTTTTAAATTCAAATTTGATACATTTGAGGTTATAATCTATTAAGTCAAATTTCAAGAAATGTGGCAAAATGTGGCATTTTTTACTATATACATTTCAACAAGGATTTACTAATCTACGACACACAATAGGTTTCAAGGTGGGACTAGGTGGGGACTCACTTGTATACTTTTCAAAAATGAGTTTTCTTACAACATGAGTCATTTTTAACGGCTCACTTTAAGGTACAATTACGAAGTCACACAATTACAATATACAGTTAACATTACAAAACACGTAATACAAGACCTTATGATTAAAATTCATAACAAAAATTTGATCAGTTAATGGTTTTTTTCCAATTTATCAAAGATTTAAAATTGTAATTAAATTTGCACTTATTTACTGCACGAGTTTTTCGATAACAACAGTTTGGTTGCAGAGCAGCGGCGGCTTCTTTCAGCGTCTCCCCTCTCGCTCTGCCTTTCGCCTTTCAGCAAAATAAATTTAAAACGCATAAAAATGAAAGCAAACGAAAGAAAATACCCCAAGAGGGAGGCGAGGGGAGGAGGGGAACTGTCAAGCTCCTGGTAAAGTGTCATCGTATGGAACTACACACACACACACACACATACAGAGTACGCATTGTATGTACATGTGTGTGTGTGTGTGTGTGTACATTGCGGCGCCATAAAACCCCGAGCGAGAATGTTGCATATTTAATGCCAGCTGAGTTTATAGTCACCCGAACCGAACACACACTCTAGGCCAAAACGGGGGATTTGGCCAACATGATGATAGATTTGGTCTTGGTCTAGGTTAAGGCTGGAACGGACGACCCCAAGAAATTATCTACACATATGTATGTACTTGTGTGTATCTTGCTGGAAAACAGAGGCAGCATTTGGTTATGCATTTGGTGTTTTTTCGTATCTCGTCTGCAATTGAATTTGTTAACAAGTTGAAGCACAGAAACCTAATGCATGCACTGCTAATTACACAGCTAAAATGCCAAGTGAGCTTTCCCAGTGAGAGAGAGAAAGACAGAAAGAGAGTGAGGGAGAGATAGAGAGAGAGAGAGAGGTAGAGAGAGCCATGGGAAAACTTAACAGAACAGAAACTGAATGTGACTGAATGTGCAGCTCATTAAAATGCTTCCCTTACAAGCTGCACTGCGGCATGTGGCAGAGTCGACTCTGGCTGATAGACAATACCACAAAGACGACTTGCAGGGCTTTCCTCTTTATGCGGCTTGCCCCCAGCTCTTACCCCTCCTGCCTGCCACCACTCGATTAACAGGCACTTGGATTAGCTTTTGTCAGTTTCTACCTAGGAATACGTTGGTGCGTGCACGATAGATGGATGGATGGATGGATGAATGCCGGTCTGGTCCTTGTCTCTTTCGCTTGCCATCTCTTAGTGTAATGAGGAATTGCGACCCAGAATGGAATTTGGCCAAGTGCATAAAAGACTCACTCACTAGACCTCAAACTGGGGATTTTTAGAAATGGCAACCGTTTCACATATTCGCCTGCCATGGCTCAAAATTACCGCACACAATAACCTTCAAATGCCACCACTATAGTGCATGCTTATGTGTGTGTGTGTGTGTGTGAGTGAGTGACCATGTAACTAACATTTTCAAGTTCAAAGTCGATTTAATGCGGAAGTTTATGCCAGCCATGAGTGTTCAAGGGAACTCTGGCCACGGCACAGCACAGGGGGAGAGCGAGCTGTGATGGTGGATGGATGGATGGCACGTGAGCGTGGCTCGTTTGAAGTGCATTTGAGTGTGAAGACGACACATGTCGCCTAAATGCACACACACACAAACATAGAAAGAGAGACAGAGAGAGAGAGAGATACACCTGACTATCGTGGTAGGTGATTCTCTGCCCCTGGCTTCTGCCTCGTTTCTCTGCCTCTCATCTGCGCTGAGTGCACTTGTTGCGGTTCGTAACTTGTCCAGCCCTCGCCCTGCCGCATACATTATGCACAAGCAAATGTATGCCAACTGTAACTGTGTGTGTGCTAGCATGTCACACACTTTTTATAGTCGGTAGTGGGGCTTATCGGATATTTATGCAGCGTGTCCTTTGAAGCAGCCGACCAGGACACACACACACCGGGCTATAAATCAACTTTGGTTCACCGCACTCTGCTCAGGTCCCCCTGTCCCCCCCCCCCCCCCCCCCCCCCCCCCCCCCCCCCTCTCTCCTGTTTATATCCGCATCGCAGCAATTACGAAAATTGCCTATCTATGCAATAGTTGTGGCTGCCTTTTGCCTTGCCTTTCCTTGCCTTGCCTTGCCTCGCCTTTTGCCAGGGATAAATAGTCACCAGGCGCACTCTACTCTTTACATTTCGTTCCCCACTGCCACCAAGTAATAAATCAAGCGAATAGCTAAAACGCGAGGGTAGATCCAAGTGTTTGTCGCTGAGTTTCGATCTCTAAACCTCTTAACAAAGAACTTGTCAATCCCCCATACGAGTGTGCCTATTTGGGGTGTGTTTGTGGGTGTGTGTGTGTGTGTGTGGCCTATTGAAATGCAGTTTTCCGAATGCAGCGCCAAATCGATGTCACATTGTTTGCCTCTGCCAATGCCAGCTGTTTGCTGTTCGTAAGGGGTTGGGGGGGAGCAAAAGGGGTAGCAAGTGAATGAAATGGAATAAAATAAAGTAAAATAAATGACATACATTTTTCATGCGACGCTCGATTTGATTCACCGCACACACACACACACACACACACAGACTGCACACACACACATAGATTCATAGAGATTCAGACATGACCAGACATTTATCAGTTGGTTCACATGCATTCTGAAGATACTAATGTACATATTAGTTCAGCTCTGTAAGTGGCTGCCGAACCACCCACTGGAGACACATTCACCCCCTCGCCATCCCCTGTCCTTGCCCCGTTTCTGTATGAGTTGTTGTCGGTTCCTTTTTGCACCACTTCCGCTTCATTTCATGCGCCATTTTTCTCTATCTTTGCAGTCGAGTGTTTGCGCCTTGTTTCCACGTCCTGGACGGCCTTTCATTGGCCTGACTGCCAGCAAGCCAGCAAGCCAGCCAGCCTTCATGCTCTATGTCCATGTCTCATGCCACAGTGCCACTCGCACTTCCCGCTTGCGGTTGCAGCTGGCTGTTATGTATATGTGTATGTATGTATGTATGTAGCATCAGCTCGATTGCCGCCTGCCTGTTTTGTTTCCCATTTTCCATTCTCAGTTGGATTCCCCTCTACTTTTTTACGATAGTCAGTGCTTGCTGGCTTGCAATTGGTTTTCCAATCAGTCTACTGCAAATAATTTATATCGCTTGAGTCTGTTGTATCGGCACCTTCTCTCTCTCTGCTTCTAAATGGTTTATGGCTTTGCCATAAATATTACCCATACGCACTGTTGGGAATGGAATTTGAATCGCAATTAGCCGCCTGGTCATAGCAATTAGTATTAGTATTTGTCGAGGGCTCTTCCTCTAATTGCTCATTAATATTCAATTGCCTGCAGTTAGGCTTGGTTCAATTATTCAAACCGCAACTTTTATCAGAGAAACAAAACTACTACCAACCTCCTTTCCCTCCTGCTGCCCTTCTGCTGCCCTCCTTTCCTTCCCTTTGTATTGCCACGAGCGTCCAACTAAAAGCGGAATTTGAAATGTACAAATATTTCAACTCTCGCTTATTTGAAAACGCGGGCGTGAAATAAATAAATTCCTATGCATTTTTTATCCTAGAAATGAAAAAAAATATACAAAAAACAGAAAAACAGAAAACTGGGAAATGCGGAAATGCGGGCTTGTCGAATGCGGGGATACTCTGTCACACAGACTAAACTAATTTTATTCATACAAGTTTTGTGCACTTTTTTACCACTTTTTTACCCCTTTTTTTACCCACTTTTTTCCCCACATTCGCTCTTCATCATGCAAAACAATGAATGACATTCAAATATAAACAAATTGCATGACTAAACTGCAAAAATATGTTTTTACTCTATTCAATTGCCAGTCAACAATTTTAGTATTTATATTGCACACACAATGTGGGCTGCGCTGGAGGGGTGGGGGGAGGATGGGATGTGAATGTCTAACCAACCTTTGGGCAAACCGAAGATTAAAACATTTGCGCTTTTATGCAGTTTTTAGCATTCCAAACGTTTGGAATGCCAAATATTGAAAGATCGTCCAAAAGCTGTTAACAAATGTTGCTGCCATATTGGGAGAGGTTTTCCAGCAGGCCGCAAGTGTATCAAATATTTAAATACAAAAATAGTCCTATTTAAAAAGGAAATTTAAAGTTTAAATGTTGTGTTATTGGGGCAATTAATGAATTTCAAGCCGTTTGAAACATGCAGAATGCAGAGCTGTGGCAAGTGGCAAGTGGCACTGCTTGTCCCGTAATAAAATATATGGCCCGGAATTGTTGGCTTTTAATTACTTTTGAGCAGCGTTGTCTGCCAGCATACATCCACGTGCCACACGAATACGAGTACCAGTACCAGTATGTACCAGTCTGTATGTGTGTGTATGTGTGTGCGTATATATCTCTATATTTTCTTTAATGTCAGGGCGGAATGATAATAAATTTCCTCATACAATATCCTGCATTTAAATAACACTTCCTGCACAGTCCCACTTCCACTTCCACCATGTCCTAGGCCAAGGCATCCGTCGACGTCGACGTCCACGTCCACGCTGTCCATACGTCAGGCCCCGATGCGATGCGATGCCAGCGAAATGAATTTATTTGCCAGTCACAACAGCAAAAGCAAAAGCAAAAGAAACAACAACAACAACAATCTGGAGTCCAGGACTCCTCGGAGGGACTCAAGGACCAGTTGATTTCGCGCTGAATGGCGTGCGAAGGCACTTTGCTTCATTACTTTCTGTGTGTATTCATCCACCATCCCCCCCCCCCATTCTCTTTTACCCACCTCATCCCATCCTCTACCCTACTCCTCTCCAGGAAGCTTCTCTTCGTCTGCTATTGGCGCGCCCAAAAGTGTGCTATGGATTGTTGTTTATTCGGCCCCTCACGAATAAGTCTAGTGATGATGGGAAGGGTTGGGGGGAAGTAGGCCATCTTTACCACACAATAAAAATTTATGAGCCTTGTGCGTGTGTCCCTCTTTCGTGTGTCTGTGTGTGTGGGTGCACAACATTTGCGAGTTTCGCATACATTTTATATGTGCCACAGAGCTTGACATGCTTTTTGCACAGACTACTACTTCCCCGGGCTCCCCTTCCTCTGTTTGATGCCACTTGCCGCCGTGTTGCAGGTAATGCAGCTGCTGATGCAGCTGCTGCAACACTCGGCACTCATCTCTGTCCGCTTGCATTATGCATGCTGCTGCTGCTGCTACTGTTGCATCCTACAGCTGAGAGTGTCTGTGCAGTGTCAGGGTGTGGCATACCACTTTTGGCACTCCTCAATCAATTAGTCACAAAACAACAGCAGGCAGGTGGATGGGAATGCAAGGGGGATGCAGGTGCAGGGGATG
This sequence comes from Drosophila athabasca, assembly GCA_008121215.1. Taxonomy (NCBI): domain Eukaryota; kingdom Metazoa; phylum Arthropoda; class Insecta; order Diptera; family Drosophilidae; genus Drosophila; species Drosophila athabasca. The sequence continues at coordinate 2,389,934 of VMQQ01000022.1, read as the reverse complement.
AAGATGAGCCCCTCCATAAAAGGTATACAACATTTTCATGCAACTTAAGCATGCTTCAAAGGACCGAAAGGCAAGTGGAACCCGAGAAGGATGTTTAAAGATTGGATTTTACGCTTTTGCGCAACATTTGTAAAACATTAAAGGGACACACACACACACACACACACACACACACACACACACACACATGTTCTCTTACGTGTACAGATACATATGTATATGTTTATGTATATGTATGTATATGGATGGTGGGAAAATTGTTTATGTACAAAGGTGTGTATGTAGCACCGACAAAGATTTGTGTGTCGGCCACGTGTGCGACGTGATTTCTTTTCTCATGCAAATAAACGAGAGAAACGAATGGAGGGGTGGTAAAGTGAAGTGTGGGGAGGGGAGGGGAGGGGTATCCTTCCACCTGAATCATCGATGGTGGAGGAAAAGCCAGTGAAAGGGAAAGTGTCTGTACTGTTATGTGTGTACACACTGAGTGAAAGTCAGTTAACCCTTGGACTTCTCTGATTTTGCTTCAAGATAAGAATTGAAATATTTAGTACACACCAAAAGTCAGAAATATATATATATACACATGAATATGACTAGATCTAAAGAAGAAGATATCAAATCTGAAGTATCTGAGAGATGCCTTAGGCAATGATTTTTTGTCATTCTTTGACGACTATGAGCTGTGGAGTCCCTTTAACGGGTTAACCCTTGGCGGCAGCTTTGGCGGAGCCCTGAACAGGCTGGGCTGGCGTTAAGCCACAGCATCCGCATACCGCAGGCCAGTTTGTGTGGCTGTAACACCTGACATACTTACGTGGCCCGACCACAACCACACTCTATACAAACAAACACACACACACACACACACACATACACACACAAGTTGACGCCAGGCCGAGGCTTTTGATTAAAAATTTATTAATATCAAACTTTGTGCCACGCATCGACGATGGCAGCGGGGAGATCCCCCATCCCCTGCCCCTGCCCTACCCGCGGACAGCATCAACAATGTCCGACTAGCAGCTACTTTGCATAATTGCAAAAATAATCGCTCCAGACGGTGGACATTTCGGTCGGTCGGGCGGGGGCGGGGTGGAAGTGGAGGTGGAGGTCGGTGCAGGCTTAAATGAAGTTGTTAATATTAATGAGGAAAATTTTTGCCCTTCGGTAGTCTGATGTTTGATTTTCATTTTGTTATTAATCAGCTTTTAATGTATTTAATTAAGTTTTGCTCCTCTCCTTGCGGAGGCCAATGCTAAATATGTTGAATATTTCAATAAAACACTCCACTCGGTACGCACGGAAGGCTCTGGGACTCCCCTTAAGAGATTCCATCTCCGTGCTAGATGCGGCTAATAATCATTATTGAAAATAGCAATCCAACAGATTAAGCGAACCAGCGCCCCAGGACTTGCTACTGTCGGGAGGTGGAGGTGAAGGAGGAGGAGAAGGAGGAGGAGGAGGTTGTGGAGGAGGAGTCGGTGGAGGGAGGTAAATATTATTACCATAGCGACCAACAAACTTTTATCGACATTTAAAGCAGAGCCCAAAGTTTTTGGCTGAACCCAAACCCAAGCCATCAAAAAACCAAAGCAGGATAGAAGGAACAATATCTTCAGATACCCTTAGACATCCACTGTTCTTATAACAGCGACGAGTATATATATTATATATGTATATAGTTATACATATAGTGAAACGATCTAAGACACAGTCAGAGGAACATTGCTATATAATCTGCCCTTCTCATGAGGCATACCAAAGACTATATTAACACTAAGATGTGTAAAGCTCATACAAATCGGTTTTGTAGGAAGCAAGGAAGAGTGAGGAATTGCGAAGAATTCCCGGCAGAAAAAATCATACTGAAAATGTTGTGTGGCGTGACACATCTTAGTGTCTTGATTCCCTTTTTATCTTTGCCTAGCAAACATTTGAAGAAAATCCTAGTACCCTTGGAAAGGGTATGGACAGGACGCAACGGGAAAGGCATGGCAAAGTTTTTGCTTCTAAGGAATTTTTTTCAATTTGCTATTGGGGAATTTCTTTGCTGTATTTTATATTGCAAAGTTTTTGTCGAGAGCTTCATTGGCATAACCCTCAAGCGGAGAGAAACAGAGACCCTCCCCCAAATCTGCTCCCCCACCCACCCCCCTGCTCCACAGCTCCTCCATATGTTTGACACTAACAAATGGGGGTGGAGGGGGGAGGGGAAGGTCCAGCTCCAGCTCCAGCTGCTGCTGTTGGCTTCGATCATGGACGGTCACTTGTCATCTTGAGTGGTCGCTCATTTGTCTGCAGAGCTTTTGGAAATTCGCACTTTATTTACGCAACATGGTGTCCAGGGTCCTCTGGGTCCTCCACACACACACACACACACACAATTTTTCATCTTTGTCTCCCTGGCAGACCGTTTATCTTTTGATTTGTGTTTTGGCTTCCCTGCCGCCTGCTGCCTGCCGCAATTGACGTGCCCCGTGCCCCGTTGCCCCGTGCCGAGTGTTTACAAATGATTTGCTACTGTCTTGCTCCTGTTATACTTTCGCCTGGATTTCAGGTTCTTTCTTTTTCTTTCCCTGGAAAACTTTTACACTGGCCACAGAGAAAGAGAGAGAGAGACAGGGACAGTGAGAGTGTGTGTGGGAGAGGAAAACCCCGAAATGGCTCGAGTGAGCTGCGCTTCCGGCTGTTTTGCAGCCTGTTAGCTTTGAACGTTTCAATTGAATCGACTGACTGAGGTGTGAACCCAGCACATGCCAGGAGGCAAATCAGGCGCGAACCCCAACCCCACCCTCATTTGCATTCGATTGAAGCTGGGAAAAACTTCTCCCCAAACCGTTCCCGACCCGCAGCTTTCCCGCATTCCCGCACTTACCGTGGCACTCACAGCGAGATGTTTAAGCCAGCTTTAAGTACACATCTTGCCGCAGGGAATGGACAGCGCAAACTGCTTCTGGGAGCCCAGCCAAGAGCGGGAACCCAAAGTCCGAGTGGGATCCCTGCCAAGTCGTGGACATCAAAAATTTAAGGGCCTATACTACAGACAGTTTTGGCCCTTTTCCAGCCATTGTCATCTCATTTCATGGATGGGCGGGGACAGGCGGAGAGTCGAATGGTGGGCCTGGGATAGACCGCTTAATGTGGGTGCGCTCATGTTGACACTGGCGATAGCTGCCTGCCTGCCTGGAATCTGGAATCTGGCGCCTGGTGCTCGTAAAACCAGAATCGGTTGCACTGTTCCGCACCCAGCGGGGGGTGGTGGGAGGTGGTCCAACAGAGGGCGGACTGGGCTGGAGTAGGTGATTGGAGGGGGTGCATTTTGTGGCTGTGCGCAATTAAATAAAATCGACTTGTGCATCCTCCTAGCCCCAGCCCCCATTGCCCCTTCCCCTACGGCCTTGCCTTGGCTTTGTTGGCCAACGGTCCTCCGGTTTTTGCTATACGCTTCCCTCAGGGTAGCCCAATTATTCCCTGAAGCCCAGTGGCCTAAAGTAAATTCATGCTGTTGTATGTTATGTTGCAATGACCACTGTAGAAATCGTATGCCTACGCACGACAGCGGCCTTCTTTCGTCTCTCTATATCGCCTCTATTGCCACAGCTAGTGAAGAAGGATATTGGCCAGGCACAGAAGGAATCATTTCTTGATTAGAATCCTTTTATCCTTTAGTTTTCGAAGATGAAGAAGTGGATCTATAACTGCAGATCTGGATCGGCTCTGATTGCATAGGTGTTGTAGCTACCCGATACCCGAACTCCCCGAAATGTAGCCATAGATTATACCAGAAAACCAAAAGGGTATTCGAGGCTCGGTGCGCATGGGGGCTGGCTTGTACTTTCTTGTTGCCTCTGCCACTGCCGCTCTTGCGGCTCTTGCCACGGCTCCTGCACTCAATGTTTATGAACAGTTGCGCTCGGGAATTGTCGTTTTTACTGCCAATGCCATGAAGTTTTAAGAGGCAGCAGCCATTTCGATTGCAGTTGTTCTGCTTTTCGTTTACAAGAGGAGCTCCAGCCCCCGCCCCCGCATGAGGTAAAAGCCATTGGGGGAGGGGGGAGGGGAGGGGGGGATGCATATGCAAATCAATTGCTTGAGTCATGAGAACAGCAACAACAATCACTCAGTTTGGCTTTCTACTCGTATGCCTCTCGGCAATGGCCTTACCTTAGCATATTCTCAGCCGAAGTTCAAGGCATTGATCCATGCATGTGTGTGTGTGTTAGTGTGTGTGTTGGCCTGGCCAACAAATGGGAGCATGATGTGCGAATAAGTGTTGCCTCAAATGCGAATGGCCAGAATGGCAAAACAATGAACGTCCTTATGCCCATTTTCATGGGGTGGTGCGAGGTGCGATCTAGAGATAGATCAGATGCTACAGATGTTTACGGCTATATCCGTTATCTCTTGTGGCTAATCTTTCATTCGATTAACATTTTAGAGGTTTATTCAATTCCATTCCCTTCCGGTTTCCTCATCGAACACCCGCGTCGAGCCAATTCATCGAACGACTCTCGCTGAAGATTTCTATCTGCAGGCTCTGGCTCTGGCTTTTTATGTGCTAAACAATACAAAGGCAAAAAAAAAGCACACACAAACACAGGCACAAGTACACACACACACAGATACACACCGACAAGCAGCGAAGCCATAACAAATGAAAAGCAAACTTGTGGCTTGACATTGATGAATGCACGATGAGATTTATGCTCGGTCCTGTGTCGGTATCCGCATCAGTATATCTGTAGCTGTATGTGTATGTGTGTGTATGTATGTATGCGAATGTACAGCCTGCCACTCATTCTCTCACTCACCCACACACTGTCTGGCAGGGCAGAAATAAATGTTAAGTATACGCATAATAAGCAGCGCTACACTATGTTGTTGTTTCATCGTTGTGCCCCAGCACGTCTCTCTTTGTCTGTGTCTATGTGTGTGGGTGTGTATTTTGCTCATTTACGCACTTTAAGTCCCGAGTGTGTCTCTGTGTGTGTCTCTGTTTACCTGCCCGTCGGAGCCACTGGGAGAAAGCTGGGGAAAACTACTCGTATAGCCGTATAGAGGAAAAACCTCTTATGGTAGCAAAGTATAGCAGAGCAGACACAACACTCATGCGGCACGTTGGCTGACATTCCCATGGCCCTCCCCTCGCCCTCTCACAGAAGGGAAATAGTCGGGTTTTTCCGACTATTCTGAGTGGCTTTGCCTGGCGATAAGCATGGAATTACTGCGCTTAGGGTATAGCCACTTCGTTGCGACTCTGCAGCGGAAAAGTCTCCCCTCCTCTGAGTACTTACTGTTCTGGCGCTTTTATTTTTAATTGTTTGTTTATTTGCTCGACATGGCCGACGGCAATGGCCGTCGAGGATTGGGTCGAGGATTGGACCGAGGATTGGGCCGAGGATTGGGCCGAGGATTGGGCCGAGGCTGGGGCTGGGAGATAGACAGGGAGTCCGGAGAGCAGGCAGGGAGCGTTGGCTTTAGCCAGCTTAGTGGATCTGCTGTCGGGTTCTGGTCCTGGTTCTGGCCCTGGCCCTGGCCATGGTTTAGGTTCTGGCGCTGTGATTCACCTGCTTATTGTTCTTGCCACTGCAACTGTTGCTCGAGCACTTGAACTGTGGCAGTTTTAATCGCATTATTATGCCAAAAAGGAGGAGGGGGCAGAGGCTGACTTCATGAATGTCGAATGTCAGGACCTTGACCGAGAGTTCCCAGAGTTCCAGCGTCCAAGTGCAAGTGCAATTCCAAATCTAAATGAAATTCCTTCTGTTTGTTCAGTTCTAAAGGCCAATGACAAAAGCTTTGATGGGGTGGGGTGGGGTACGGTCTGGTGTGGCATGGTATGATGTGGTGTGGGGTGGCATGGTGTGGTGTGGGAGTTCCTCCACTGAGATTTAAGTGGATCTGTATTGGCATAACATTTATTCATGTTCCGTAAACGATGTGCATTAAGAGCCAGCACCAGCGGCTTCTTGTTACCTGGCCAAAGCAATTACCGCTGCTGCAGTAATTACATATGCAACACACACACACACACACATACACACACACACACGAGAGAGAGTGGAAAGGAGCAGAAATTAATTAAAATGTAATTAATGCACGGCGCCTCGCCACACTTCTTCCCTCGCCACTCCCCAAGGTCCACTTCAACTTGTTTCTTTTTTAATGGTTTGTTTTATGAAACGGTAGACTTAAGTGCTTGCAACAAAAAACAAACCAAAGGGAATTCAAATAAAATAGTAAGAAGAAACCCCGAGATGGAGGAACAGGAACGAGAGCCGACCACAAAGTGGCACTTACATTCCGTATACGCAGCGTATGCCAGTCGCTGAAGTTGGCAACATTTATTTGCTTTACCTGCCGCTGCTTCTCCTCCTGCTACTCCTCCTCCTGCTGCTGCACATTGGAGTGCACTTTGCTTAATTGATTATGCTGCAATAGGGGGACTACCGCACCAAGTGCGCACGAATAAAATTGAGAGCAGAGCAGAGAAACAGTTGGCAACAGGGAAACAGGGAAAGCTCTGCATATGGAAAGGTGGGCAGGTGACTGTTTGCTGTTCCTTATCAAAGATTATTTTAACATGAATATTGAAGTATTTTCTCGCTCACACTCGAAGGTCACATCGTTTCTTGTACTGCTCTGGCCCAGTCCCTCAAAAACAGCTTTCACTGTACTTTGCCCTCGTTGGCTTTAATTGCAGCTGGCCTCAAAGCCGTTCTCAATACGGGAACGAACACTCTCTCTGAAAAGCCGCACAACAAATCATTTGAGTCGCAAACACACACCAAAAAAAAAAAAAGGGTTACAGCCGCGTCAAGGGAATGCTGCAGCTCAAACGGAATGGCAAGGGAATGGCAGGGGGGGGTGGGAGGCCTTTGGTTGGATGTTGGGTGCGGATTGACTTTGGGCTTCCATCATAAACAAGCTGCTGTCCCAGTTGAAGTGATGAAGTGGGGGGTGGGGAGGGGGGTTTTTGCTTTTGACTGCGGATGAGGAGGCTCTGCAGTAGCTGTAGCTTTTTTGAGGGGGCGGAGCTTAGTTTTTGGGGGTATTCAGGCTTTTTGTGCCATTATTAAAATATTTGCCCCTTCGTCGTCGGTTTTATCCCCTCACTCCCCCACTCCTCACTCCCCAGTCCGTCTCTCTCTCTCTCTTTTCGTTTTTATTTGGTTTAACTTCTCCGTTTATACCGAACAAACATGCTTTATGTCTTCTTTGGCTCATGTGTTTGTATACTGCGGACTCACACACACACACTTACACACACAAATCTGCGTATATTTGCGTGTGTGTGTGTGTACGCATTGGGCATGTTCTAGCTGTGAGTTTTCCCTACCATTTTTTTTGTTTTTATACCGTACTCGAAGAGTATAGGGGTATATTAGATTTGTGGGATAACGGTTGTGTGTAACGCACAGAAGGAAGCGTTTCCGACCCATAAAGTATATATATTCTTGATCAGCATCAATAGCCGAGTCGACATAGCCATGTCTGTCTGTCCGTCCGTCCGTCCGTCTGTCCGTCTGTCCGTCCGTCTTCATTTGCGCCTATATCTCAGAGACTATTAAAGCTAGAGCAACCAAGTTTTGTATCCAGTCTCCTGTGTGATCACACTACTCCAAATGTAATTCAAAATTCGCCCCGCCCTTTCCGCCCACACAAAAGACGAAAGTCTGTGGCGTACACAATGTTGAAGATACAAGAAAACTAAAAACGCAGAGTCATAGAGAATGCCCATTTCTATCAGAGTGTTGAATCTGGATCAGATCGGATTATTATTATAGCTACAATGAAGAAAACCATTTCGAAAGTCATCATTCCCTCTCGCTCTCTCTCACACGCGACCCCATCTGCTTTGCTTATTCGTATAAATGAGCGCCTAGTTCTCAGAGACTATCAGAGCTAGAGAAACCAAACTTTCTATCCAAGCTCCTGTGATACCGAACCAGCACAAGTTTGTTTTAAAATTTTGCCACGCCCCCTTCCGCCCCCACAAAAGACGAAAATCTGTGGAATCCACAATTTTTAAGATAAATGAAAACCAAACGCAGAATCATGAAAAATTACCATATCTACCAGATTACCGAATCTGGATCAGATCGGATCAATATTATGGCCAGAAGAAACAAATTAAATTTCAGTGGCTACGCAACGCCTGCCAAGCGCTGACTCATTCCTCTCTCTCTGTCGTAAACACTTGTACGTCTCAAATATGTAGTTATACATGTCATGTAGAAATGTAGGCGCAGATATACAAAGCATATGTAAACAAAAATGGAAACATGTATAAAAATTCCAAAAAATTCATTTTTTTAATTTAAATATTATTTTCGTCCCTTTCGAGAACATATAATAAATTTCATAAATCGTAGGCTCATAAATGTATGTATGTATATACTGACTGAGTACCGGTATAAGGTAGAGCCGCGGCCTTTGCCGCGCTCACAACGTTCCCTCTCGTTTGGTATATTTTCAGCTCGACTCTAGGGAAATTTTTTGTTCTTCAGTTCCTTGTTTTTTATCTGTTTTTTTTTTGTTTTTTTCGAGGCTTCCTTTGATTATGTGCTCTGTGCGATGTTTGCTCTGTGCTCCCCCGTTATGGATTATGTGGCCATGGGGAGAGATGCCGTCTCCCGCTCCCTCCCCCTCTCCCCCTCCCGCCTGCGAATGCTCACTTCACACTTCTCACTGCTGCTGCTGGCCGCCTGGGACCGCAATGATCTCGCTGCTCCTCCGAGGACGACGAGAGAGAACCCATCTCAAGTGCAAATACTTATAATTAAAAAATAAATTTCTCTGCCATTCTCGAAATGCCTAAAACACTTTCGAGCATTTCGACAAGTCAGCAAAAGAAAGTAAAACCCTCACGGCGACAACTCGGAATGTGTATTGTCAGGTGGTGTCTGTGTGTGTGTGTGTGTGTGTGTGTGTCCCGTCCCCTTGGGCCATAAAACGCAATAATAACGCACATGAAGCATATTTTACACATGTCTTTGTCGCATTTATCACAATCAGCACCGCGATGCCGCAGTAGAGGCAACACCTGCCCCCTGCTAGAACCTGCCACCCGCGTGGCTCCCCCTCCCCCCCTCGTGGTTCGGACTCCTTCTCCTTCTCCTAACTGAAAAATACTTAAGCAAACACGTCGCATTTTGTGAACTTTTATTACATTTTTTTCAAGCCAACTTCCCAAATGCTGCTGCCAATTGTTTGTCCCTCTCCCCCACTCTTCTGCTCTTTGCGTAATGTGCCAAAGTTTTAATAACTTGGCCTCTGTGCTTATGCACAGGTGAATAATAAACATGTTGACAGTCATAATGTCTTCAGAGGGGGGGAGGTAACTGGTTGGGGGAGGGTTTTGGGGGGTGTAACACATGTTGACATGTCACCCGAAATGATGAGAGCCAGAGGCCCCTTGCCTTGCCGTGTCAATAATCGAATGGCTTCTGGCTAATCACAATCATAGTTGAAGAAGGCGGAATATGAAAGCGGATTGGAAGTGATTGAGTGATTGAGAGAGAACGTTGAACTTTCAATCTTGATTTATGTGCGACTAGTTTATGCATATTGATACTGATTGCTGATGGATGCATACACACATACATACACATATATGAAGTTCTTGGCATTCCCCAGCATTGATTGAGGTTTTCAATTCCCCTCAACACACATCCTGCCTCTCTCTCTGCCTCTCCATAGAGAGAAATTTCTGTGAAATCAATTGCATTCAATGGGCATAAGCACGCACCACACTGCACACCACAGCACCCCACAGCACCCCACCACACCCCTCACCACACCCCTCACCACACCATGGACACACTCACGTGCACAGAAATTGCTTATACGCAACGTGTTAGGGCCTTAGCAATGGCCCAACGCCGCCGACAAACGCAATTTGCACTTGCACTTGCACCCCGATGCCCAGGCCCAGGCCCAGGCCCAGGCTGCATCGCAAAACGTACGAATATCTGCTGTGGCAACAAATATCTGTGGCTGTGGCAAGTGCTATGTGAATGTGTATAGGCCATGCAGTGAGAGATTGATTAGTTGCGTTGCCAGGAGGGATGAGACTCTGGGACTCGAAAAAAAAGAGAGAGAAAAGAGAGAAAGAGGCTGTGTGCCTGCCCCGTGTGCCTGCCCCGCCGTGTGCCTCGCCGTGTGCATGGTGAAAGCACTTGGAACGCGTAAAGCAATTAACACGCAATTACCATTTCCACTTTGCCATGTCACAGTGTTGACATTTCACACGATTCACGCTCTGTCCCAAGCCCCTCCCACCCCGCCCCCCCTCTGCCACTCTTCTGTGTGTGTGTGTGCGTCTGTGTGTGCGTGTCTCTCTATTGGTGTCCTCTCTCTGTGTGCGTGTCTCTATCGGTGTCCTGTCCGCCTGTCTGGGTGTGTCTGGGTAATTGGCAATGTGGCTGCGCGGGAAAACGTTGCGGCCACGTGGTCGCAATACAACAAAACACAACCGAAAAGAAAAACGCTTCTGGTTGTAGCTATATGTCAAACTGAACAGATAACAAATGACAGAACACTTCCCCCTCCTCCTCCTCCTCCTCCTCCTCCTCCTCCTCCTCCTCCTGCTGCTGCTGCTGCTCCAACTTCTTCTCTTCGCCAAAGAGTGTTGGTCAAAATGATTTGCTGCCTCTGCATCGCCCTCTCCGATTGCCCTCTCCCTGTGTGTTGTTGTTGTCCAAAGTGAAATCACTCAAATTGTCACTTGCCTCAATAATTAACATTAATGTATGCCCCAGCAGCAGCAGCAGCAGCAGCAGCAGACGACCCAGAGGAACCTACATACATAAATAAGTTAAACAAAAGGCGAATCGCATCGTCGACATTTTCCAGCTGCTGGTAGGAGCAGAGGAATGGATACGAGTATGTGGCACGAATGGAGATGAATAGAATGGGGGGGAGGGGTGGGGGCAGAAGCCGGAGAGAGATCATCAGCAGCGTATTTGCTTTTTAATTAATTTGTTTACTCGCAGCCAAATCGAGGCATAATTAACTCAAATGTCTTCCGATTGTCGACTGTCCACTGTCGGGGCAATTAAAGGCAAAACTTTTCCCTGCCAGTCGTCGTCGTCGGTATTCCTCCCCCCCTGAATCCCACACTTTGAAGTTGGACAAAGTTTCACCTGATCCAGAAGCCATGTCACTTGGGCCACTTGTTTAATGCAGTAGATTTTGATTTTCTTACCCTGCAACACGGGAAAAGCGAGGTTGCAAGATCTTTAAATGAACTCTTAATCGATGTTAATGAAAATCCATCAATTAAAATCAGGATAGGAATATTGATACTAGTTCCTATTGACAGTTGATCGGTAGGTGGGTGGGTAGACTCTTCCGATAACCAAGCAAACAAACATAGATCCACATTCCAGATGGGTATCTGTACCGTCGATATCTATACTCTAGGATAACTTCGTGTGCTGTGTTTTGGTGTGCGTTTATCAGCCATACTTCTGGCAGGCCATAAAAAAGCATAAACTTTTGTTGACCATAAAACATCGAGGAGAAAGTTGTCTGTGTGTGTGCTGCCATAGAGGAGGACTACAGGAGAACTAGAGGAGAACCAGAGGAGAACTAGAGGAGCAGCCATGGAGCAGCCATGGAGCAGCCGGAGGAGACAAGACAAGGCTTTAATGGCAGCAAAGGTAGTGATGCCACAACTGGAATGCCATAGAAAAGATATGGTTGATGTGGCTGTAATTTGTGCCTCTAGTTTTGTTAATTTTATGGCTCCCCTTGGTCTCCCCTTGGTCTGCTCCCCTTGGTCTGCTCCCCTTGGTCTCCCCTTGGTCTTTCACTTGCTCTCTGTGCTCTCTGTGGTGGGTGTGGAGCGACCATTAAATTTTGACATATGCTGCATATAGATGGAAGGTAGAGAGCTCTTTCTCTATCGTTTCTCTCTCTCTCGCTCTCTCTCTCGTTTTTGGTCTCAGTCTTTGGACTGCAATTTACGAGCTTTTTGCTTTTTGGCCATTTTAAATTTGGTAAAACAAACACGTTTCCATTAAAAAGTCTGCGTTTGATGGCAACACAAGAATTTTTGTGGCATGATGAAGAGGCGTTTGCCCTTCAATAGGCGTGGCACCACACACACACACGGGGTCTCTTCAAGGTTATAAGCTTGTGTCTGAGAATTTTTCCCAAATTAAAGATGTAACGGTGACTGACGGTGGTGGCGCGAGGGGCGGGCGAGAGGTGGCGAGGGGAGGTTGAGGATGAAAAGCACTTTTTGCATTTTTGATATGCTGTCAACGTGTGCAATGTGTTTCATCTCACTCGCACTGGATTTACCCTTTCTCTCTCTCTCTCTCCCTCTGTCCTCCTTTGAGCTTGTCCCCGCTCAAAAATTGATGATGAAAAATGCTGTGCTGTGCTCAGAAATAGGAATTGCGGCTGCCCCCCCGTCCCACCCGCCACCCGCCACAATCTGCCACACAAGATGAGTGCTGCCTGTGCCCCAGTGAGAGGCAGAGAGGCAGCCTGCAATGATACAAGCAATTACCTGTTGGCTACAATTAGACTTGGATTCGTAATCACCCCGATCACTGTGTCGCGCAGATACAGATACAAGACAGCTACAGTAGTCCCTCCTCTGCTCCCCTGTTCCCCTGTTCCCCTGTTACCCTGTAATTAGGCAAATCAATTATATGTCCATGTACACGCACACACCCGCAGGCAACTAATTGGGCATTTGGGGAATGTCTTTGGCTCTGGCTCTGGCCTTGGCCTGGTCCATGCTGAAAGATGCTGAAAGATGATTCTGGAAGGAACTAAGGCTAAGGTCAGTCGATGGAAGCGACTTTAAAGCGTGCCCTTTAAATTATGCATGAGAAATCCACACGGAAACAAACACACACACCTACGCAAATGCAAATGCAAATGTCTTGGGTTGAGAGAAAGCCAAGACTTTTGGACAAGTTCAAATCGGAGCAGAACAGGATCCGTAGTGGAATCTCGTTTTGGCAGAGCTTTCACCGGGTTTTCACCATGTTTTCCTTTTGCTTAACTGAATTTATTTTGTCATTTTGCAATCGCCAGGGCGTGCATGTGTGTGTGTGTGTGTATATACGGTAGCCGTGGCACCGGAAAGTGAGACAAATATTTTGGCTGGGGTTAAGGCATTCTTCGCATATTTCTCAGCAACTCAAACAAAGTGGCCAAATGTTTGTCATGGGGCACTTGATGGACTTGCCCCAAGAGGAGGATCTGAGGAGATACTCAGACAAAGATTGGAGGAGCAGCACAAATATTAAAGATTATCTCTGGAGTACCAGTTTTTGGCTGTTTTCACTTTCCCTGGAACATTATACGAATTTGCAAAATTGAATATGGCCAGGAAAACCCGTCAGACTTAGAGTTAGAGTCAAAGTCAAGGCAGAAGCAGAAGCAGAAGCTAAGGCTGAAAGCTGAAAGAATGGGCGTTGCGGATTGGAAAATTTAATTTGCAACGGCCGAGGAAGTTTCCACAGAAACCAGAGAATAAAAAAGGCAAGGCAGAGGCAGAGAATAAAAAACAAAATCAACTGACAAATCTCCACACAATACGACGACATTGTCATCCTGCTCATTGCTTTCGTCCCTCTGCTTTCTCCCTCCCCTCCCCACCGCTTTCACTCTGGTCTTGGGCCCGTCTTGGCTTATTTCTTGAGGTTTTTCTTTTCTTTTGGGGGTTTTAAAGGCTCGCCTCTGCCTCTGCCGCTGCCGCTGCCTTGGCTCGGTTGTGGCCATCTTGCTGCTGCTCTTTTTGTTCTGGCATTCGTTCTCATTTGGCCAATTTTTTCTTGGTTACTGCTGCTGCCACGCTGCTGCTGCCGTAGCTAAACCAAATTTCAATTATTTTGTTTGTTGCCATTTTCATTACGTTTCGCTTTCATAGTTGCCGTCGCCTGTCAGCGTCTAACAAAGCGAAAAGCGAAAACTTCAAGAAGCAGAACCAAAAAGGGACAAAAAAAAATGGAAAATTGCTTATATACAAACACACACACACTGGCACACACACACTGGCACACACACACTGGCACACACACACTGGCACACACACACACTGGGGCATACACACACTGGGCACAATGTGGAGCGGCCATTGTCCGCAGCCAGAACCCTTGCGGCTGCCTGGGGGCGTGGGCAGGGGCAGGGGCAGGGGCAGGACCTCCTCTTCCTATTTTGTCCACATTTTGTGGCTTTGTTTCGCGCTCTTCTGTGGCAGGCGACTCTTTAAACGACATTAAACTGTTCTAGTGGCATAATGAACTGAATGGCTGGGCTGGGCTACTGGGTGCTACTTGCTGCAGCAGCAGGACCATCGATGCGTGCAGCCTGTGTGCTTTTGATGTGTGTGTGTGGGCCAGCCGTGTCCTGGCCGAGTTCCATGTCCTGGCCCCGGCAGGCTGCCTCCTGTCAAATGCAGCCTTTTGTGTACATTTCGCTGGCTCTTTGTTGCCTCCCCATTCCACTTCTATTTCTACTTCTATTTCTATTTGGCGTTCTGCTGTTTTTCTGTTTTTCTGTTGCCTACTCCCACTCACACTCCCACGCTGGTTCTCTCTCTCTCTCTCTCTCTCTCGATTCGTTGGGAGCTTTGCTTAAAATTCCAGACACTTTGTGGAGTTGTTTTGTTTCGCTGGAAATTGAAACTTGATTATGTGCTCACAGATAGATCTCTCCCCGTCTCTCTCTCTCTCTCTGTCTCTCTGTCTCTCTGTCAGCATCTCTGCGATAGGACTGGTCCAAGGTCCGTGATTGGACAAGCACCAGCCTCGCCCTTTCGCCCCCTCGCGCGCAATCCTCTGCTGCAGTGTAAATATTTTGCTTAGCCGCGCTTAGACACCAGCTGACACGCAAACGCTCCGCCCCGCCCTGCCCTGCCCTGCCCCGCCCTGCCTGGCAGGAAAAACAAAAACAAATAAGTCGCAGCTTTGATAAACTAAGCTACACGAATATATTTGCCCAAATCCAGTCAGCCGGAGGACCCGGCGGGACCCGCCAGGACCCGCCAGGACCCTCTTTAAAGTCAGCATGGAAATGTGCTCGAAAGTCGACAGGACAGTCGGACAGTCGACAGCCCCTAAACGATACATGTAACCCCTCCCTTTGGGGGTTCCCACTTTTCCTTCGAATTTAAGCGCATGCCAAATATTGAGAGATTTTCCCGAAGTTTTCACTAACTTCCTATGGAAATTGGAAACTCTTGAAGCAATCTGCTTTTACCTGTTTTCTTAGCCATTTCAGGGGTTTCGTTTAAAGAAGTCTCTAAATTTCTGAGAGACTAAAGAAACTCTGGGAATATTCAGTTCCGATAATTAATATAGTTTTAAAGGAAAGCCAGTAAGGCGGGAGGCGGCAGAGACAGAGACGCCCCCGAAGGCGTAAAATGTAAGTTAGTAATCCGGCCGTAGGGAAAGATGTCCGTAAGACTGATCAAACATGGTAGCTACTTTCTGCGGAGCTACTGCCAACATTTTGGAGCCAAACACGCAGCAAGCGAGCCTTTCCCCCCACCATCCTCCACAGCCAAAGCAGCTCCATTGCCAGCTAGAGTCTTGCCTCGCATTGGCGGTTCTTCCACTGGCAGTGGATGTCCCCGACTGGACGGAGAGCCTACGAGGTGGAGTCTTCGCTGATCTGCAGCTCCCAGAACTAGGTCCGCTCTGTACACAGATGTTTCGTTTGCTTCTAACTCTGAGAAAATCAAATGGAAAAGCGTGGGATACCTGCCACTTCTCACAGTTTTCAGATGTTGCACTGGTCTCTCGATTGGCAGAAACATTTGCAATCAACTTTTTCCCTAAAAATGGCCAACGGCGGCGGCGGCGGCAAACACAAGGCAAACACAAGGCAGACAAATCCTTTTAGGAAAGGATATCTATCAGCTGGAATTTCGTATTGTTGGCAACACTTTTGGGCTCTTTTGGCTCGCTGGCTCGTAAATTCCAGTAGCGTATTCCAGTGTCAGCTGTTGTTCGGCTGACGCGGCTGACAGCTGACAGGCCTTTCAAATGCAAAACACAAAATATTTTCGTATTTGTTCGCCTTTCGCCCTTTTCTGTTTGCTGCATTCGAATGGCAAGAGCGAAAGGCGGGGCAGACTTGGCCAAAACGTTTATGCAGGAAATGTGTTTTTAATGAAGCCTTTAACCAGTCAGCTGGCCGGGCTAATAAAGAGTGGGTGGCAGACGCTCCGTGGTGGGTCGTCGTCAGGTCGTCAAGCGGCCGTCAGCTCTGCTTTTGTTCAGCCCTTTCCCCCCCGCCCGCCGCCCGCTGCTCGGTCGGTCGGGACTCGCTTTTTATGGCTTTTCGCCGTTTGCTTTTCCTTTTTCAATAAATCGCAAATGGCATGGCGAATGTGTCCCCGCCGCCGCCGCAGAGGCAGTGGCAGGAGGCAGGAGGCAGGGGCAACGGGCTTCTAAGAAGTAGAAGCCCTGACGGCCAAAGTTTATGCAAAGTAGCTTTTAATATGTTTATGACTAAACATTTTTCGGCTGTTCCTTCTTCATCTCCCGCTCCTGCCACTCCTGCTGCCCCTCCTGCTGCTCCTGCCACTCCTGCTACTCCTTCCGCTCCTGCCGCCCCTCCTGCCGCTAATGTCTGAGGTTAATGTCTGCTCTTCATCTGCTCTCACTTCCTCCCGTCCGTCCTCCTGCCCGACTGGCTGTCAGTCGGTGTCGCGCTGCCCTTTATTACACAATTTTTTAATAATTTTTCCCATTTTAAAGGCTGAAATATAAAACTTTACGGCTGCCGCTGGCTGCCGCATTTCGCAGCCATTTGATTGTAATTTATTTGAAGTTGAAGTGGCTCTCGAAATATTTGAATGGAGCACCAGCGAAAATTAAATGTTAATGGAGTCGGACGGACGGGTAGGAGGTACGACTACGGCGTATCTTCTAGACCTACGCCTACGACAAATGTTGACAATTCCATTTCCATTTGCTTTGCCTGTTTTCAGATATGAATTAACATTTAAGCTGCTTAAAAGTTTCTCAGGGCCACCAGTAATATTTAATATTTTTCCTTTGGTGTCATACTAGGCGTATGCGTAATGTCGCTCTGGTCAATCGCACCACCAGCTTATGGCAGGAGAGGAGAGCCTTTGATGGCTGCAGGGGATTAATGCAGCTCCACCACTGACAGACGAACGGACGGACGGACAGATCATAAAACTTGGCTCATTGCGGCCCATCTGCTTGGGCAATAAAAATGTTTAAACCCTAAATTATGCGGATTTTGGTCTCTGGGGCTCTCCCCCCTCCCCCCTGAGGCCCCCGCCCCATGCATTAGATTTGCGACCCAACGAAACCAACGAAACTTTTAAACATTGTTCGCATATTATGTTTTGGGTAGGGCATAGCTCCACGCGGAACGTGCCACATTGCCACTTGATGTTGAATGATACACCTCGGGCATGTGTGGGCTTTGGCTTACGCTAAGGTTTCGGTTTCGGTGTCAGAATAGGATCTGCCCCCCGCGCCCACTCCAACGGTTTTATGGGGCTCACTACTTTGAGCAACGTTAATCTTATTTGCCACGGGACGAGCCGTTTGGGGCAGCAAGGGGGGCGGTGGGCTGCGGGTTGTAACAAATGTCGCCCAGAAAAACTTAGCGCCAGAGGCGCATATTTTGTCTACTAAAAGCATGCCGGGGATTTGCCCATCTCCATTTCCATCTACCAATAAAAGCGAGCCCAAGCCGTAGCCACTGCCACTGCCAGAATCAGAGACAGAGTTCGGCTCATGTGTGTGTGGGTGTGTGAGTTAGTGTGAGTGAGTGTGGGCCAAGTTTTGGTGCGTGGATTGAATGCAAAACTCGAAAGTTAAATATTGCACGCTTGGCAGGCAGCAGGCAGGCAGGAGGCAGGCAGGCAGTAAGCAACTTTCCTTATTTTCCGTTTGGCAGTCTCTTAAATTTAATTAAAGAGACAGCCCAAGCAAATGCGATTACATCACAGAGAACTTTCAACAGGAACAGGGAACAGGGAACCGGGAACAGGAACTGCCAAAACTGATTCGCTTAGCTTGAAGGATTAGCAGGGAGGAGCAGTCGCTCCTGGAGGTGCCGCCTTGA
The DNA here is from genome assembly GCA_008121215.1 of Drosophila athabasca. Taxonomy (NCBI): domain Eukaryota; kingdom Metazoa; phylum Arthropoda; class Insecta; order Diptera; family Drosophilidae; genus Drosophila; species Drosophila athabasca. The sequence goes on along the minus strand of VMQQ01000022.1, from coordinate 2,371,850 downwards.
TCCGTTCGAAATCTGCGCCTGCAGCTGTCACTGGCGCACATAAATCTGTACTGATTCTCATGTTCTACACGGCACCTGTCCCGTCTTCTGCCTCGTCCTGCCTCGTCCTGTCTACCTTGCTGGCTCTCTCTGTGTGGAGGAGGTTGAACTCTGTACAACATATCTTTGCATACTTGATGGCGCATAATGGGGCAAAAAAATTGTTTGCATGCATAGAGCAACAAAAAATGATTTGCATTTACATAATTTTTTGACTTTTCATGTCGCAACGCATTTTCGCAAGAATATTTCTTTTCAGGCTTGGCTGCTGCCTGCCTGCTGCCTGCTGCCTGCTTGGGTGTGCAATTTAATGGAAAAATTCCGTGGAATGAATTATGCCGCTGCTGCCGCTGCTGCCAATCAAATATGCATAGAAAATTATTTCGACAAAACCAAATTAAAATTAAAATCCATAAATACGGGCAATGGCAACGGAACTAAGCCAACAGCGGAAACCATAAAACCTTCTAGTTAGCTAAAATTCTTGTGCTAAATACTCACTGATTTTCTCTTGTTTGTTGGTGTTTTATTTGTTGTTGTTATTTGTTGTTTGTTTTTATGTTTGGAAAACTTTCGGTGTGAATTTATTGGATTTTTAGTTGGGGAATTTTCGATGGGCTATGGTTACGGATTTTATAGTTCGAAATGCCGCCAAAACTTTCGGGCGGTTCAAAGTATGTCCGAAATACACACACACACACGCACACCTAGCACACACCTAACACACTCATGGGCTGAGACACGCACGCCCACAGATGCACAACTGAGTCTCGCGATTCAGGGCTGTTGGGGAGTCTCTGATCCGGTAGTACGTCCTGTCGCGCACTGTTCCATCGACAAACTGATGATAAACGAAAACTGTTTATCAGCAGCAAGCGTTGGCCAGGCCAGAAGCTCGCTGCCGCTGTCGGCAGAGGCAGAGGCAGAGACAGAGGCAGAAGCAGTAGCAGTAGCGCCAGCATCAGCGTCGACAGCGACAGCAGGGTCTACGTCATAGCTGGGACCACGGAGGCATCGGCACGAATCAAATTCCATCTTCGTCGGCTCTTGGCCACACACGAAGTGGCAGCGTCGACGCCAGCGCTCTATTGGCGCCCTGTGTAGAGTTTCGCTCTTGCTGCGAGAGCAAAGAGAACGCGACACTGGGCGGCCTTTCTCTTAGCCCTGTTATCAGTTGTTGGGATAGGCCTAGCACCAGCACTGGCCACTGATAGGCCTCTAGACCAGGCCAAAAATGGTTGAGGCTTGTACTTGAGCAGGGGCAGGGGGGCTGGGGCTGTCCAGTGACATTTTCTATGCAAATGCCTGCATCCGCACACGAAATTTCTTTCTAAAATATGTATTTACAAAAGGATCTCCTGCTCGGGGTTCTCGGGGTTCTGGCCCTGTCAAATGTGTTAACAATAAACTACCAAAAATGCATTACAAAAGAAAACACAAAGAAAGTCAACAGTCAACAGCAATTTGCTAAGCAAAAGGCCAGAATGCCATAAATAATAGACATAAATCATAATGCAGTTGGATATTTATTTGGGTAAAACATCAGGAGAGAAAACCACACAGAATAAAAGGATCGATAGGGTCCAAGTTCTGTTTAAGGCCAGGCTTTAAGCAGTTCGTTAAAAAATATATTAAATACTTAAGCCATGCGTTATAGGGCAGATCAGATCTCTCCGATTAATCAAAAGTGTGTTTAATAGATCTGTTTATGGAGTTTCCAATTGAGACAGCAGCTTCCGGTATCCGCCTCTCACTTTCCGCCATTTCCCCATCTCCATTTCCATTTCCACTTGAAGCTAATGGCAAATAACTATTTCATATTTGCTTCTCCCAGCGAAACGCGTAAATAAATCTTTAAAAACTGAAACGAAATCAAATGGAAACCAAATAAATAAATAGTTTACAATTTGGTAAAAACGTGCCCAGAAAATCTAGCATGCAGCATGCACCATGCACCATGCCCCCTTCAAGTTGATTTATCAATTATTCCAACTGTCAGAATCAACTGAAAAAAGCAGGAAAAAGCGAAAAAAGCAAGAGCAGAAAACTAAATATTGCAATTACAAAAAAAAAACATTTATTTGGCCACCTTTTCAGCTGTTCTCTATCGCTCCCTCAATGGTTCTTTCAAACCATTTCATTGGTTATTAAAAGACCTTTGACATGAACTGCATTTGACGCAGAGAGAGGAGTGAGTAAAGAGCAAGAAGCGGACGAGAGAAGATGATGGAAGTTGACCATTTAAAATATGCATAATCACCTGTACCGCAGTGGGGACCAGAAGGAGGACCAGGACGAAGACGAAGACGAGGAGCTGCCTGGCAAAGGGTAAGTTGGTTGAAATTTAATTTGTTGTAATTTGTTGCATTGACCAAGAAAAGAGGGAAAAGCAGAGCAAGAATATGGCCAAGACAGGCGGGCAGGTGGCTTGGATGCTTGGATGCTTGGCATCTTCATGAAAGACAAATTAAAATGCACTTAGCGAGCGCCAAAATAGGGGCGGAAAAAACGGTGAGAAAGTTACGAGCCAAGTCCCGGGGACCTGTCGGAAGTCCGCAAACTGATGTGCGGTCACAGCCCATGGAGGGGGAGGAGTGGGGCGGGGCGGGGCGGGGCAGGGAGCAGGTTTAAGTTGAGTGAGAGAGTGCTGGCAGTGGCAGTGGCAGCAGCTTAAGCATTTTCCAGCCAACCACTTGACATATTTCTTTATTGAGTTTATCAACATTTGATGTCTGCAAAAGGGTGGTTTTCCAACCAACACCAAGGCCACCCAGCCACCCCGCTACCAGCTAGCAAACCTGGCCAGAAAAGGCAGCTCCTTCCTGTAAAGTTCCGTGAATGAAAACCCATCAAACGAGTGGGGGGGGGAAGGCCAAGTGTTAAGTTATAATTGTGCGAATATTAATAATAATCACAGCTAATAAACAATAAGCCATGCAGAGAGGGAAGGACACAGAGGGAAAGGCTCTCTCTGCTTATCTCCCAGCTTGAAGACAACTTTACTTTATTCCCATTTAAATGTCCTTTGCCATCCATTGTGCCAACTGTTTTTGCTGTTTGTCCTGCTGCTGCTGCTGCTGTCCAAATTGGGTTCTGGCCATGGCAGTAGGAGTGGGTGAGGTGAGGGTGCGGTATGGTTTGGTTGGCCTGCACAGTAAGCCAGTCAATGCTATTATTGTCGTTGTTGTGTTGTTAGTTCTTTCATGGTACAGTAAATAATGCTTAGGACTTGGTTGGAGCTCTCTCTCCCTCTCTCTCTCTCTCTCTGTCTTTCTCTCTCTCTATCTCGTTCGCTGATAATCTTTGTTTATGCATGCAAATCGTGAGGATTTTCCTCAATGGAGATCCTCATAGCCATTACGTATGATTCCTTGTATCTGCATTTAGTTATGCTTTGCATACATTCAGATATTCATAGGCACTGGCTACTGTAGCTCTATCATTCAATTTCCACTCAGAGCAGAAGACCACCAGGCAGTTCTCTAGCCTCTAGGAGATTCAGCCAACAAATGGCTTTTGCATTTGGATTAATCAGTGGACTTGACATATAATTGTTGGCCGAGACGGCAGGGAGTAGGCCTGGAAAATGTCTCCACTTTCCAGGGGGCTTTCCCTGAACTGCATTCAGTGTTCGCATGTTAATTGCAGGGCCCGCAGCAGCAACATCATTCAATTTGTCCTCCGTCCAATGCGATTTATTTGCCCTGCTACATAGATAGATTTTTCGGGGCCCTGCTACAAATTGGCCGAATCCTCATTTGGCTGAGGCTGGGGCTGAGGCTGTAGCTTTAGTTTCTATAGATGCTTCCCTGACTTCTTGTTTCAGAAGTGGAAGGCAACTGCCTGCCTTTTTTTTTTTTGGTTGTTGCTTTTCGTGTTTTCGGTTTTCGGTTTTGTTTTGTATTTTTGTTTTGTTTTGTTTGTCATGCAAGCCTGATGGCACGCTGGTATTTGTTCTTCTGCTGGCAATGGCCCAGCCCCCCGCTCCCCCCTCCCACTTGTGCTGTACGCTCTGTGGTGTATGGTGTATGGTGTGTGTGGTGTGATGCGTGTTTCTATGTGTGTGTGTGAGTGTGTGCATGCAAATGACTTGCCAGCTGACAACGGCAACAAGGAAAATTGCTGACCATGTTGGTGAGTGTATCTACATTCGCATTCGCTTTGTCTGAGTGTGTGTGTGTGTGTGTGTGTGTGTGTATCTAGCCAAACCAGAAATTTGCACATAAAGTATCTCTGACAGCAAAGTTTTCACTTGTAAAACTTGCACTTGCCACATGGAGGCATTCTCAGGCTGATTCTTCATTCTTCTCTCTCGCTCTCTCTCTGTGGCACTCTCTGTGCCTGTCTTTTGCGGTTCTAGTTGAAATAAATTTGACTTTGGAAACGACTAAACAACAAGAGCAACACCAACACCAAATTGCAATGACTCAATTATGTACCACACACACACACATTGAGGGGCAGCGTCATCCTCAGCCTCAGCCTCTCTTTCTGCCCCATCAATGCACCATCAATTGGCATCGATAGGCATCGCTGTCTTCTTGCATTTTTAATAACGCCTTAAAATGGGATTTTCTCTATTGATTTTACCAACTTTTCGGCGACTTTTAGTCTTAGTCTTTTGGCATGCAAAATAATCAACGTTGTTGCCCTCTCTCTCTCCCTCTCTCTCTCTGTGTGTGTGGTATGCAACCGTAGGTGACACTGGAATTTGCATAATGCTGTTGTCGCCTGACGCAAAAGCCGCAAAATAGCAATTCAGCGCAAACAAAATGACATGGATACAAGCAATCAGTGGAAGGGCGCGAGCAAGCGAACAACATGCTGTAGAGTCCTAACAAATGTGCCACAATGCGAGTGGCATGCACCCCTAAAAGTATCTCAACTTACCATTGAATCATATCAGGGGAAACGCAGTTTGCATGGCTAAGCCAGATCTGCCGAATATCACCAGCGAAGCAGCGATAAAAGGATTGACAATTTATAGTCCTTGGGTTGTTTCGCTTTGCTACCAGGAATTTCATGAGGCACGAGGCCTGTCATGAACTTAATGGGTTCTTAAAGCCATGATGCTGCTCCATCGCCATCTCCATCGCCATTCACTTGACTTTTGCTGACTCAACAGTTCAATTGAATTTGTTGCTGTTGCTGTTGCTGTGCTGCCTCTTCATGGCTTTTGACTATGGAATCTAGATTACAACTTTTGGCAACAACTTGTGGCAAGCATAATTACAAGCTGCCAAATGACAACCATAACGTAAAACCAACAACGACAGAGTGGCAGAGGGATTCAGTGACTGACAATCTCCTGGCAACGTTGTCTCGTCTCGTCTTTGTTGTTCTCATAATGAAGTCATAAATTTTAAAAGGAAAAAGAGATTAACAGAAGTGGTCGAAGTCGAGGTCGAGGTCTCGGTCTGTCTCTCGCCAACGACTTGAATGGCTGCCACAGAATGTGTTTATTTATATTGCCTGAATTTAAAGCAATTATTGAGAGGCCTTCTAGCGGGTGCGGGGGGGGGGGGGGGGGGGGGGGGGGGGGGGGGGGGGGGGGGGGTGTGGCAAAAGTTAATACACTTTTAATGCTGGCAAGGACCTTGGAATGGAACGAATGGGAAGTGCACTGCCCCAATAGCTGTCACGAGCATTTATTATTTACACTTGTACATAAATATATACGAGTATGTGCTGTGACTGCAGGGTGGAGTGGGGGGGGGGCACTGAGAAGGGTCACTTGCCCCAGAGAGTGGCACACATATATTCACATTTACACTCCACTTAACACCCCAGGGGATAGAAGCAGCAACTACGCAATTTTCCGAATGCTGTGTTGCACTTTTCTGCTTGCCACACACACACGCACGCACACACAAGCATCTAATGCAGTTTATATACACACAGATTATATACATACATACATATGTATATGTATGTACGTGTGTTCGTACATAGATTTGTGAAGCAAATTTGTATTTATGTTGATGGCCAAGCACCCATGACACCCGCTCCTGACGTTCGTTTGGGTTTGTCTTTCTCAATGCTCTTTCGACTTTCAACACACATTATGTGCCCCATTTAATGTCCATGTGTTAGTGACACACATACACACACACACATCAAGTGGCAATTTACATTAGTTTTATTGTATATGAAATTAGCAGCATTTAGCATCGACAGCAGCAGCCAGCAGCCGGCAAAACTTTTGCCTTTTGGATCCACATTTACTCCGACACACCGACTATCCATGGTTGTGTGTGTGTGTGTGTGTGTGTGTGTGTGTGTGCGTGCGTTTGTTAGATTTGTTTCCTCATATGGTTGCACTGCCGCACTCGGCATATCAATTTCGCCTTGGCAACGTGCCACCAAGCTCCAGCCCGAGCACTCGCTCTCCTCTGCGACATTTCAAGGTATACCATGAATCGATTTTGTTAATGAAAACGAAGAAGAACTTCAAGGAAACAGAAAAGAGTCGCGGGATGGGGCAGGGATGGAGCAGGAATGGAGCAGGGAGGGGGCAGGGATGGAGCAGGGAGGGGGCAGGAATGGGGTGCAAGCGGGTGTGTGATATTTGTTCGAAAGTAACAATTGCCAATCTCCATGATATTGGCATTCCTGAAGGTTTATTATGCAAGTTCCCTCGCTCTATTACCCACTCGACCCTGGATTCGATGGAGCAGCCTGAACGCCATTGAAGATGATTGCATCTTGCGGCAGCCACCCCACCCCACCACAGCCCACCCCACCCCGCACAAATAGCTGTACGGATTTTTGTCCCAGTAAACCTACATATAATTGCCATTATCCATAATCAGTTCTTATTTTATTTATTTATATTTATTTATATTTGTATATTTTGATTTTACAAAAATTCTTTCGAAGTAAACAAACCATACAAATAACTTGGAACTTTCATCACTTTTTCCAAGTTAGTCCTATTATCCCACACTAGTATTAATTCCAAATTTCGGTAATGGAGAAAAAAGTTGTTTATGTTTTACCGAAGATAAAAAAAAAACCTAAAAATTTAGTTGGACCCCAGAAATAAATCGAAATGTTTGCTACCTATAAACCTATAGTATCCTACCGCTATAGCTCGTCCTAGACCTATAGACCTATACAACACGACACTGGTCGACCATGATCACGTCGTCCTCGACCATTTGGCCTTTGGGATTCGCATGCTGCTCATGGTGGACGGGACAGCTGATGACTATGGCGTCCTCCTTGCGGGTGGGTGCGACTTCAGCAGCAGCTTCCTTGGCCTTGAACAGCTTCTTGAGTTCGTCCTTCTTGATCTTCTTATCCTTCTTGTTGGCCTTGCCGTTCTTCTCGAGCTGCAAACGATCCTCCAGCAGATGGTCCATGTCCATTTCCATGGCCCCATTGAGGAACTGCAGCAAAGGTGACTTAAACTGGCTGTTGTGCATCTTCATTGTTGCCTCGGGTTGCATCAGTTGTTGAAACATGTTGAATATCAACGGCAGAGCAGGCGACGATTCCAACTTCTGAATGTGTCCGCGATTTGGTTTGTTCAAGAGGTCCAAGTTCTGGTCTTCCATTTCCGGTTCAAAGATTAGTTCCTGCTGCAGGCTCTCGGTAATTATGCTGGGGGACACCAGCTCGAACTCCTTCACCTCGAGATTGCCATCCGGCGAGACCATCTTGTTATAGTAGGCAAAGGGCGGCGGCGGCGGCGGCAGCAGAGGAGCAGACGAGGCTGAATCTGGAGAAACCACAGTCGAAGCATGGCGGGATTTGTGGTGAGGCACAACCTCATTCATTGGCGATATGCGGCGCTTGGGGCGCTGCCCCTTCACTGGCATCAATCGAAGGATGTGCGGGTTGGATGTGTGTGTTGTGATGCTGTCGTTGTCCTGGCCAGCTGCTTGGCCAGTGGATGACTTAACCACAGCTAGAGGATTGGAAGTTGTGTCGTTGCCTGCTTGAGTTGCCATTTTGGATGCCACAGCTGTGGCGTTGAGCACATCCGCAGCCCGGGCTTGGACATGCGAGGGCTTGATGCGCAGGCCCTGCCCCATGCCAGGCAGCATCACCATCCAGACGGCACCTGAGCTCAACCCCAAACTATTAGTTAGGCTCAGGAATAGCATCCCATACTTACACCAGAAGATCACCAAGACATGCAACTTGGTCATGATCAAAGATGCGATTCGATTCGGTTGAAGGCAGCTCTGAAAAAAGCCAAAAACTTTAAAATTTTAAATTTTTTGTAAATTTTTGTTTCACTCACTTTTATTTATATTTATTTTGGAACTTAAACTGGGATATGTGCTCGACACGGAGTTGAATAAAGGAATGAATGATTCGAGCTGCTTCCTGCCTGCCGCTCGTAGCGGCGTTTTGACAGGCAGCTGGGGAGCCGTGAAAAGGTTACTAGGAGCCAAAAAAAACAAAAAAACGAAAATACCGATTTTCAAATTCAAATTCTTCCCTTTTTTGTGATAAAATTTTCCACACACACATACACACAGGGCACTGAGCGGGGACCTTTTCAAGTGCTGCAAATGGCAGGAAAAAAAAAGAGAAAGAGAGAAAGCCGCAACAGAAAAGTTGGTTTCGTGAGCCGCAAACAAAAGCAAACAAACACTGGAAAAAGTTTAGCTTATAAATTTCCAATCAATTTTTCGTGCCAAACTCAAAACGCACACAGAGGCAAAAGCAGAAAGAGAGAAACAGAAACAGACACAAATACGAGTGCGGGTAGTCATGTGTGCATGTTGGTGTGTGTGTGTGTGTGTGCGAGTAGCTATTACTTGATTAATAAATATTAGCAGCTCATATCTCAAAATTGGAAAATTCTCAGCGAAGCGTAAAAAAGCAAACACAAAAACGGAAATGCGATACATTTGCGAAATGGCTGAAGCATTACCCCATCCCACCCCCCAACCCCCTCCCCCCCAATAGTACCTACCCTCTTTCTAATTTTCATACCTGCAAATACCTTCAGGTTCGGAAGATGCTAGAAGACGCTGGGTGGCATGTTGCACTCGCGCTGTTATGCCTCGAGATATTGCAAGCTGCAAGGGTACATCCGTTGCACGTTTGGTTACGTTTTCGATAAGACATAGCCGGTATCGGGGGGTATCCAATAGTCCGTACACCTGCCTTGATGACCTTGATATTTGTGCCTCATTTTTGGTGTGCCTCTGTCGCCTTCGCCTTCGGCTGGTGGCATTAATAATGTAAAGTGCGTGCGTCAAATGTAAATTCCTTGCTGCCAGCTCACGCGATTTCATAAACTTGCGACATTCCGAACAAACAATTCTTTTGCCCCATATTCAACGAGTGTGTGTGTGTGTGTGTGGCGCGTATGGGGGGGGGGGGTGGCATGCTTCAAGGCAACTTAACGCTCAGGTGCGAGTGTGTGTGTGAGTGTGTGTGTGTGTGTGAGGCAGGGGCGAAGCAGAAGGCACTTTTGCTTATCAGCTTAAATGTAAATGCCAAGCGATTGCACGAAGGGTCAGCTACAGGGCAGGGCGGGGGGGGCAGTGGCAGGAACTCTGTGCTCGGAGTGGGGCAGCTACTATGTGCTGCTGTGCAGCTGCTGTTGCTGCATTGGGGATTCCCCCACTCTACTGTTTTTTCTTTCTTTTTAGCAAGTTGATTTTTGGAGTGTATTGAATTTAAGTCGATTTTCCCCTTACTGGATTTGCCAGCTCGACAAGGGGCTTAAATATTTAATATAAATATATCCCCTTTGCATATGCCAAGAAGCTGTCTGCGTCTCCATCTTTGTCTGAGTCTGCCCCTCGCATCGAGGGGGGGGGAATGCCAATGCCTGAACTCCTTCAGCTGCTTTTGATGTGTGCCTGGGCATGGTCCTGGTCTTGGTCTTCGGCTTGGGCCCTGTCTGGGCTTATTAGGGCCAACCCATATCCACAGTGCAGTGGCTGAGAGGGGATTTGCATGCAGACACGGCATATAATTGGCTCAGAAGAACATACATACAGTGGGTCATACAGTTAGCTCTCGACTTGCCTCGATTGGACTTTGATCTGGGACAACATCACGTCTAAATCACTTACTACGAACATTTATTAAATGTTTCGGTTCGATTGGAAGGGGAGAGCACTCCCACTCCCCCTCCCACTCCCACGCCTCCTCCCTTTGGAAACTTTCATTAGCTGCCTCGTTAATATTCCAATTGTTGACACACAACAAGTGGCAGGGAGTCAGGGCGAGTCAGGGGTGTGGCAGAGAGTCCCAGAGTACTGGGAATCGTCGTTGTCGTCTCTGGCTTAACCTGTGTATAAAGGAATTTAATTAATAACGTCCTTCGTCCTTTCAGCGTGTGCAGCGCGGCGGAAACTTAATTAAATGCGCAAGTGGCAAGTGGCAAATGACAAGTGGAGATGCAGGAGCAGACGGCACGGGGCAGGGGGCAGGGTCATGGCACAGCAAGAGGCGGGGTGGCAACAACATCAGGTGTGGGTTCCAGAGCAGCATAATCCAATACTCCAAGCGAATACGCAACCAGATAGTTGTAAAAAAGTGAAGTCCATATAATAAGGCAGGACGGGGCGGGGTGGGGCGTTTTACGACTCGTGTTAATAGTGAAAAATGTGGCAACAAAGGCAAAAAATGATTGCCCAACCGACGCTTAGACAAAACCAGATGGCAGCCATAAACCATAAAACAACGTGGCTGTGGCTATGTCTGTGGTTCAGCGACTTTAACGGGTTGCTGCCATCTTGATGGGTTTAGTGTGCGCGGGGTTTACAGCCTGTAACTGTAGCTGGGGGGCAAAGTTTATTAAGTTTATGCAAAGTGCATGAAATATGAAACGAAAGTGCAAAGGTCGGGTGTAATCATTGGTTATTGGCATGGCGTGGCATGCCCATCAAGTATACGACAAGTTGTAGGCCAATGCTGGTGGCAAGCATTGTCAGTGCAGCAGCACAGCAGTCGTATGCTTGTGGCAAATAGTTCTCAGCTGCTGTGCCTGTCCGGTGCCTGTGCCTGTGCCTGTCCTGCCTCTCCTCCTGTCCTGCCTCTCCTCATGTTGCACAGGACATTTCGAGTGCATTCTGCTTCTCTATCGGTCAACTTCCTCTGAATGTTGGTTTGTTGTCGAATTTTTCTATATTTCACAACATATCAAGCTGTATTGTGTCAAATGCCATTAGAGACCTTCTTTTGTTACACTTTTCTTCTACATATACATACATATACATGTATATATGTATATACATATGTACATAGGTATGTATATGTTTGTCCAACTTTTGGTGCAACACTCTTGCACTCTTTCCGTCAAACAATGGCATTCGATCGACATTCACATTTCGGACAGTTTTCACCTCCATCCATACGTTTGACAGACGACTACCGGATAGAGTGACGCCCCCGCCCCCGCCCCCCCGTCTACCGTCTCCCCTCCCCGGTACTACACGCGGCCATGGAATCTGGATTCTTAAATCAATTTCAGTCGAACGCCTTTTGCCTGCCATTGATTTATGGCCATGTCAAAAGTAACAGTTACTCGTACAACTGGAAAAGTGAGAGCGGCAGCAGAAGAACAAGAACAAGCACAACTTTACCGAATTATATTTCAATTCTGCAGCGAGAGAATGAACAGAAAACAGGGCTGCAGGGGGGTGGGGGTGAGGTGTGGGAAAAGATGTTAAAAACTTTTTGACAATTGACTTAAAAACTTTCCTCAAGCTGCCAGAAATTGACTGCCTTTTGTATACAAATAGGCCGAAAAATCAGCCCAGAAAACTGAACGCCTTACACACACACACACACACACACACGCACATGAAGGCGGAGCGGGGTGGCGGGGCGAAGGGGTGGTGGGGGGTGTAAGGGCAAATGGTGCCGCCGCCGCCATGAAGCGGAAGTAAACACATAAAACGGAAATGAAAATTCAATTATTTCGTTACGATTGCTCAACTTTTTCTTGTTGTTTTTCTCCTCCACCAGGATGTGTGAATGGGTGGGTGCGTGTGTGTGGGTGTGGCTGTGGGGTGCGGGGTGCTGCTGTTTTCCAGTTTTCCAAAGAAACGAGAACTGCCAGAAAAAAGTTTAAAATTAAATTAACGTGCAACTCGCTTCGTGGGTCAGCAGAGCATGCAACTTTCGTTCGCTCTTCTGGCCAAACCAAATTCAATTTGAGATGGACGTTTTTTTTTTTGGTGACATATGGCCCGAACCCAAAACATTTTCCCAGCGGAAAAGCGCCGCGCAGGCTGCGAGACCGAGAGAGAGAGAGAGAGTCGCACACATTTAAATCCGATTTTGCACAGTGTCTTTACGCACAATTAGCCCAAATGCAGCTTGTCGAATCGATATGCGCTGGAGCAGAGCAGAGCAGAGGCTCCCATGGTCCCAGTACTGCCTGCCACAGTGGAACAAAAGTTGGCCTATTGGCTGCCATTTTCTGGGTGACGACAGTCCTCTGAGAGGCAGTAGGCGCTGTCGGTGCACCAGTGGGTGGATCTGCAGGACTTTGCCGGACATCTCTCCCAGTGTGGCTTGACGAGGCATCAGTAGCGGATAGCGGGGCCTGCGAATCCTCAACTTTCCCTGCCACCAGTTTGGACAGCAGATGCCACGGTCGGATGGCCAGGAGATGCTGGACCACCTGCGGCAGGTGGAGGCTAACATTAGTGGCCAGGTCTTGGCCAAGATCGAGCTCCGCTTTACCAACTGCTCACCCGAAGCCGCAGCAATCAGATCGCGTGGAACTTTGTGAAGTTTCTGGTGAATCGCTGGGGACAGGTCTGGGAGCCATCTGCTCTGGCCAGTGACATTGAGCTGCTGCTCGGTGCTGAGTCGGTGAAGGGTCCAAATAAATAAAGCACTCTTTCAGGGAAAACTGACAGCATCGTGCGTTATCAATGGGGATTACTGCTGTTGCTGCTGCTGCTGCTGTTACTCTCTCACGTCATCCCGATGTTGATGCTGATGCGCTGAGCACATGCCAAGCGATTTTTCCCCTCTTTTATTTCTTTGACGTATATGTAGTTCCACCCACCCACCTGGCCTTGCCAGTCACCTACCCACCATTCCGTTTTGACTTCTGTCATCTGCGAGTGCCCGAAGGTCAACGAGGGGGGGGGGATGTCCTTTCGCGTTGCTGCGCTTGTCACTTCGCTTTATCAAATTGCAGTTACAGTTACAGTTGCAGCGACTTGGCCCACGTCTTGTTAAGCATACGACCGGTGGGACGGCCACCATCCACCAACGAAGGTGAAAGCCAATCGAAGGGCGACACTTTGTTGAAAAGTGTTTACGCTTTGAGGTGCCAGTAGATTGGAGAGAGCTTTGTGAAACCCATTAGTTAGCTGCTCCCCTGGCTGTGGGGAGCTGTGAATCTTCTTCTAAAAAGTATTTGTTTATTATTTAAGGAATGCTGTATTAAAACTTCATAAAAATGTATGCATTCCCACAATCCTTGTCGAAGAATGCAACGACTCGGGCTGTTTCGAGTGGAATTCCTGCTCCAGCAAGCCACTCCTCAGCCTCCTTCGACGTGCCCCGCATCCACCTTCGACCGCAACGATTCTTCTCTCTCTCTCTCTCTGGTTTTCCGGGTTTTTGCTTTCGGTTTGTCTGTCGCTTGGTGGCATGCAAACAAGCTCTCTCGCCCCCGCTGTGCTGCAACATAAAAACGTGCCGCTGCCTGCACATTTGCCACATGCTTATGCCTCTCTGTGTGTCCCCCCTGCATACATAAGTTTGCTGTGGCATGTCCGTGTCCCTCAATATCTGTGTGCTGGTGTGTGTGTGTGTGTGTGCAGCGTTGACAGTAACCGAAATTGCCACAATTTGCGGCTGTGTACAATTTGGCCACGCATCAATCTGTTCTGTGCGCATGTTAACCAAAAAACCATTACAAACAAGGCAGACAATATCATGAAGGGGCAGAGAGAAAGCGAGAGGCAGAGAGCGAGAGGTTGCCGTTGCCGTTGCCAGAGAGCATTTCCGTTTCCGCTAACGCACATATATTTCCCTTTTTTTCGTGCCAGGCTGAGTGACAAGTAGGGGGGTGGGGTGGTGGGTGTAGTTTTTCGAGATGGAGAATCAGCTGGGTAATTTTATTTGATGAGCGCATTACTTTTGCATTTTATACGCGGGGCTGGCATGGCGTATGCGTAATAACTTCTGAATAGCTTCCCCCCTAAAAACAAACCCCGCCCTCTCCTTCCCCCTCCCCCCACCCCGCCTCCCCTTGAGTATACCAATTTAATTTTTTAGCAGAAGCGCACAGCAAACGCTCCCCGCACTCCCCGCACTCCTGGCTACCCGCACGAAGCACCGTTGGAAAATTGGCAACGGAAAAAAGTTGGTTTGTTAGTTGGTTTGGCATTTGTTCGGTTGCCTGAGTTGAAACTTAATTAACATTTGATTGATAAAGGTTGTACACACACAGACACACACACACACAGACACACACACACACAGACACACACACACAGAGAGACAATCATATAGAGTACCTATGCGTGAGATTGCTGTCTGCATGCAAATGAAAATTTTCAATGCCAGCGGCGCATTCGACAGTGATTATTTATGCGTGTGTTTGTGTGTGTGTGTGTGTGCGTGCTCGAAATTTTAATTAGTATTATAAATTATTGCCAAACAGTGTAGTAATTAAATGTATGTGTGTGTGTGTGTGTGTGTGCGAAGATAAAGGAGAATTTTAGCCAATTAAATTTGTATGACAGAAACAATCCCTCACTCCCATCCCTCCCTCCCCCCCAGTGCCAACCCTCTTCCCCTTCCCCCTCTCCCTCTTTCATTGTCTCTGATCTCTGGAAAAATATTTCGTTTAAATTTGCATACTAAAAAATCACTAAATTTAAGTGGCATTTGGCTGTGATTTGCCATTGATGTGATTTGATTTGATTTGATTTGGCAAACGTCAATTGAATTTGGCGATGTCTTTGCTTCAGCTGTGGCTAAGCAGCTTAGTCCAAGGACCATCACCACCCCCACCCTCCCCTCACCTACCCGTATCCCTTTCCCATTTAGCTTTGTTGCATATTTCTTCCATTTCTTTGTGTGTGTGTGTGTGTGTGTGTGTGTGTGGTGAAAATTGCATTTTTCCTATCTGTTTTGCTTGCTATTCAAATGGTAAATGGCAGATGGCAGAAAGTGGAGCACAAAGGGCACGGGCAAAGGAAAACTGAATTCAATTTGTACTCGTATGCGTATGCGTGTGAATGTATGTGTGGGTGCATTGAAAGTGCTGCTGGAAAGTGGACAAAACGGAAAGGAAAGCTGGGAAAAGAAAAGCTGCGGCGGCGGCGTCACTCGATCTGGATAAGCAACCCGAAACTCAAAGCTCGATTTCAATCATCATTCGACTCACTTTATCATATTAAAAATTTATTGATATTCACCCAAAAGACCCATAAAATACTTCAACACATTTGCCGTCGCACAAAAAGAGAAAAGAAAACGAAAAGAAAACGACAGGAAAATCGAACCGTAGAAGAAAATTCAATAAATTGCTTGGCTCGACATAAAATAATGCTGCATTATAGACTTTGGCCGCCTTCGCTTCGCTTCGGGCCAAGTAACCGCCAAATGTTGCCCTGGAGAGCAACCTACCAGCAGCCAACAACCCAGCAACAACAACAACAACCAGAGAAGACAATGTGAAACATACATACATACATACATACATATGTATGTACATACAGCAACCTTAAGGGAGAAGTTCGAGTAAGTACTGTACTCCATTTGAATGTGTTCGGGAAGGATCCATGGGCTTTGTGAAGGCCAGGAGGAGGATGTATGGGAATGCTATAGCAAATCAGATCGGTAATCTAAAGTAGAATGGAAGGCACGATCCACAGCGGCAGATGTTTCCTAGATATCTATATACATAAATCTATACATAATCTTTATACTGTATATGTACCCATTTCGATCACATCTGTTTGTTTATCAAGAAGCTTGAATGCTTATCAATAGAAACTGAAATCGATACACGAATATTCCCAAGATTTCTTGGATACAAACAGAGAATGGGGATAGCTCTCAGCATACTCAATACTTTACCTTCATGGCTGGTAGGTGGAAAGTGTATGCCGTCTTCTATAGGCCGCCTTGGACTTTTCCTTTATCTCTGCTACGGGTAATTCAAATTGTCGCCGACGAAACAATGACAATGCCTTCCCGTAGTCTGAGACTTCTCCGAGTGGGTCTGCGACAGGGACCGCGACTGGGACAAGGACTGAGACTGAGACTGGAACTGGAACTGGGACCCCTTCACGAATCGATTTCTATTTATGTTTTATGAGACGTAAAATGATTGAGCCAAACGGAAGGCGGCAATCCAAAAAATGCCAAATAAAAGAGGCTGGTGGGTGGGGAGTGGGAGTGGGAGGTGGGCGAGTGGAAGTGGGCCCGAGACAGCTGCAAAAGTTTATCGCCAAGGCAGACCGCATTAAATGCGGGACACACGCACATTTGGTCCCGTCCGCATCTTGACGTCAGATAAAGGCGTATCCGTGGCCGTGGCCCTGCAGTGGTGGGAGGTGGTAGGATGTCCGATATCAGAGAAAGCATGGCCTGACGTTGATGGAGGAGGACTGGATGGTAGGAAAAGCGTGTAAATTACATCCTCACTTTTTTTGTTGTTGTGTGTTTTCGTGGAGGGGACGGAAGCGGCGGGGGGGACTCCACTCTTCTTGTCTCTGTATCTTGAAAAGTTTGGCGTGTGTTGTTGTCACACAACCAACCGGCTATCATCTTAGCTTGATGTGGTGTTAAGGATTCTGCCTGCTGTTGCACTTGAAATGATGAACTGACAGAGAGATGTCTCTTGTCTCGCTTGCTCTCGTTGTTTATCTGTGGATGTGCGCCTGGACCTGGGGGAGGCTTTAAGCTGCCTCGTGGTCGTGGTCGGCTTTAATTTGCCTCTTATGCTTTATGCTGGAGCCCCGAAATCGTAATTGAAAATTCCGTTCCACTAATTAATCTTAATTAGTTAGTTGGTTCTGCCATGTCCTGTCCACATTAATCGATCAAACATTTTCCCCCCCCCCCACACATCCGTCTTGGGTTATTGTAACGCTAATGACTAAATAATTGATCGAAAAGTAATCCTGGCTGAGGCAGAGACGCACAGGAGCAACGGAGGCGCCTCACGCCACACGCCTCACGCAGTGCAGCATTTCAATTTGCTAGACCAAAAATGCCACAAAGCGGCTTATGGCCGCCCTGCCACCCTCCAATTGAATGTGTCCCTGTCTGTGTGTGTGTGTGTGTGTGTGTGTCTGCGGCTAAGTGAATAAAAATCTTTTTGCACAATTCATTAAACGCAAATTATGCCCCAGAGATGGCCAAAAGGGAATGCTTCGGAGCGGGTGCATTGTTATTGCCTTTGGGTTGGCTTTCTCTTTCTTTTTTTTGGCACACGCGAGGCATACAAATTTAATGTGAGCACACACACACACACGCACACACACACACAGACAAAAGGATTCGCACATGCATGGACTTATTTGGTGCCTGGTCAAAGCGAGACAATGAACCCCAAACGGCAGTAGAAAAAGGCAGTGAGAAAAGGAGAGAGCGAGAGCAAAGTGGAGTGGGAGTGGAGTGGGGGTGGCGTGGAATGAATCAAGGTAATAGAGTGCCTCCGGCGCCTAACAAAACTTTCACTCGTGCGCGGCGTGGCACCGGAAATGGCCGAGGTATAGATAACTGTTAGCTGACAGCGCGATTTATTGTCACACTTACCGCAGCGGCGGCCATTGTCATGCAGAAGTACAGCTGCAGGCAACAGCAGGGGAAGAGACAACTTTTTCGCATTGCGTATACGCAACAATCGAAACGCATCGCATTCGCATTCGCATTGACGTCACGTTGCCAGCTAGCAGGTGGCACGCTACGGTAGCCGCTGATGCAACAGTCGCTTCTGCTAGTCATTGCATGGGGCACGTGCTGGGAACAAGTAGTCTCCTCCGGCTGGCAAGGACATGCAGCTATTCTCGAGCTTTCCTCAGTCGTCGTGGTCTGTTGTTATCGTGGTGTCTGTTTGCTGAATCGTTTTATTGGAATATTTATCAGCTGCTTGCTCTGGCACTCATAACCGAGAGAGAGAGAGAGAGAGAGAAAGAGAGAGAGTGGCCGCCTGCCGACACAATTGCGCCAGCAATCCTGCACGCTGACAGCTTCTACTCATCTCCTCTGTAACTATTTTTCAACAGGTAAATCTTGTCTGCCTCTACTCTCTCTCCCCTCTCTCTCCTCTCTCTCTGCTTTCCCCTTGTGTGCCAAAGATAAAAGATTAAATTGAAATTCCAATCGGGTTTGCTATGGCTATGGTTTGCTCTTCATTGGTTTTCCTCGTTTTTTGTGTTTCTCTTGTTTATTGAAACAACGGAGCAACAATAAATTTTGTAGCGCATACTTCAAATGTCAAATGCGGCAGCGATAAAAATTTCTTTATTGTACAAAACACACACACACACACACACAAGGAGAGCCAGCAAGAATGGCCAACAAGAACAGGAATTGCTTTGGTTTGGCCCATTGCATTCCCTTTTGGTCAGGACAGGCCAGGCCAGGGCCGGACTCCAACTCCAAGTCGTACTCGTACTCGTACTCGGACGTGAACTTTTGCTGCTTGGATTTGACAGTTTTTGCAATTTATATTTATTTCAAGGGCTGCACAAAACACCGCACCGCACCGCACACGCACACGCATAAGTAATAGTATGTGTGTGTCAGGCCAGACCCTGCATAAATTAAGATAATCGCGTTTAGTTTCGGTTCGCTTTCGGTTCAGGCTCTGGCTATGGCTTTCGCTTTGGCTTTGGCCTGTTATGCTGTCAGATACTTGGCTGCATAATTTATGGCCCCCGGGAAGTGTGCCGCAGTCGATGCCGAAGCCTTTCAACTGCCCCAAAAGCTTTAATTCCGTTTAATTGAAACTCCATCCAACTATCCAGCGGCGGCGGCGGCAGCGGCTGTCCCATCAATGTCGTCTGTGTGCTAATGAGTTAATGGCCAGGCGCCCACCCGTGGGCAGCGAACAGCGGGGGGCTCCTCGAGCCTCGATGAAACGGAAACGATATCCGGCTGCCATTAAAGTTGTTGCTGCTGAGCTGCTGAGCTGCAATTCGATCATTGAACATAACTTTGGACACTTATTAGCCCCATAAGAGGCAAGATTATTTGCATAAGTATGTGGCAGAGGCCGGAGTTGAGTTGAGCGAGAGTCCATTGGGGCACGTGCGACACATATTAATACACACACAGACATTGCACACTCGCCCTTTGACCTTAACCGAAACTGTGCCGGACTCTGTCTGGCTTGGTCTTGGTCTGGTTATTATTTTAATGGCCATTTGAAGTTGCTGCTGCTCCACAGTGTGGGTGCTGACTGTGTGGCTGTTGTTATTGGCAATGACCAGGCCATGATTTTAATGCCAATTTAATATAATTTTTATGCCTGGACCTGGTCCTTGGCCAGGCTCTAAATACGTGCCAAAGCGAACCAAATCGAATTGAATCGCCTCGAAATTGCCGCAATGATTCGACATATTCCAGTCCTAAGCCCAAGGAAAATGCTTCCCCTGCTATTAAGCCAAAATCGATCGATGCAGATGGACAGATGGACCAGGCAGAGAATAGAGAAGAGTCAGAGACAAGCAACACCCGCAGTTACAGCAGCCTCTGGTTGTTGTTGTTGTTGCAATTTATGCAAAAAATTAATTTTTAAAGACATCAAGCAGGAATTGTGGAATTGTCTCTTCGCTCGCCATTGGGATAAGCCTAATTAAATGCAGCGAAAACAGATGTAACGTGGACAACCCCGAGAGAGAGAGAGAGAGAGAGAGAGAGAGAGAGAGAGAGAGACGAATGCAAATTGACAAACTTTTCAGAAACTTTACGAGTGGGGCAATGGGTGGACCAGGGCACAGGGGAAACATGTGAAAAGCGAGACATTTTTTAATTAAAATTATTTCACATAAGGGAAGGACTACGGCTGCTGCTGCCATCCAGTCATCCAGTGGTAAGCTCTTACTGTAATTAGTCGAGCTTCTCTCTATTCAGCAACGATCCTCCTCCATAACATCACATCACATCACAGGGAAACTTCTTCGAGCGGCGGATTCCAAAACTTTTGCACTTAGGCCGTAAGTATCTGCTCGTCAGTGCCATCCACCAGTCTCTCGTAGCCATTGTACACCACACACATCATGGCAGATATCACAGCTGCAATAAACAATCGTATTCGTATTCGTATTCGTACTTGTGCGGGTGTTCCCTGAAAGCCGTCTGTCTCTGTCTCTGACTTTGACTCACCTGCCCCTCCCAGTTGCGAGAAGGAAACTATGATCGCTGTGACGCCGTCCATTCGGTAGAACTGCCTGAAGACCTGAAACATGTTGTACAGCAGGCCGGCGACAAACAACAGGGAACAGATCAGCCAAACCAGCATGATCTTCGACTTGTGCAGATCCCGCTTCTTCAGCAGCCCAAAGATGAGTAATCCCGAGGCAGTCACCTCCAGGGCCCGCACAATTGCCAGCTCCCTGGTCTCAACTGCAAGGGGGGGGAGGTTCTACTGTAAACGGGGGAGGGGGCTAGGTCCAGGTCCACTCCAGCCAATACTTACGCCAATAGGGAATGGCCATGGTCGCCGAGGACACAATGACCCCCAGCAGGCCGATGGTAAACAGTAGAAATCGCGAATTGAATATGGCTCTCATTTCACGTCAAGAGTTTAAGGCTGACTGACGTCGGCCGACCCGACTACTCACTGATGTTATTTGTATCCTAATCTAATCGGCTTGCCAGATAAGGCTCGATGTTGTACACTCAAAGAAATCTCTTCTGATTCAGGCAGGCAAACATTAATATTTATTTGTATTTGTTTATGTGTATTATTTAATCTCTGATTCGATAAGGTCGCAGACATTCACCGAAAGCTTTAATAACAGACTATGAACAGCCCAATCAATATGTATAACAGTGCGTTTCATTTGTTTAGGACAACTGTGGATTTGTTTACAGACTGCAGGTTCAAATGTAGCTCAGTTTTCACTCTACACTACCCTGGCTACCAGTTCGTTTTCCTTATATGGCGGTGGCTGTACTGGAGCTATGGCTGTGGGCGCCTCCTCTTTGTCCTTGCCCACATGTAACCGGTAGATCCAGAACATCGAAGGCAACAGCACAGCTAAAAGAGGGCGGGCCAGACATTAGTGCGAAAACGAAAATACGACTGCCACTCACCAGCATTGGCAGAGTTGATTGTGTATGGCCTGCTATATCGATCCTCCGAACAGTCATAGATCATTAAGCCCAAGTAGACGACAGAGGCCATCAGCCAAAAGGGACGAATCTTAAGCCTGTGCTGCGGCTCGGCCCACAGTGCCCCGAAGAGTAGCACCCCAGAGGCGGTTACGTGCAGAATGCGGCCATATGATAAGCAGCTAACTGGTCCTGCAGGCAAAGAGTTCTATAAGGAATCCGATTCGGGGCACGGCACATACTTACTATAAGCAAATGCATTCAGGAGCGCGCAAAGAAGCAAGTTCGTTAGGGCTATGGCCGTCTCCCAGATTCTTTCCTTGGATAACATTTCGCAGCGGCAGGTCGATCTCGACTGAACTCAAGAGAAGAAAATAGAAGAAAATTCCAATGTTTACAGGAAAATGTAAACAAATTTTCGAATGGCAAAAGTATTTATATTCATAGATACACTCGGTCTGTTGGGGCACATCGAAATATCTTATGCAAAAGGCGCCAACCTCAAGCCCCAAGGAAACTTGCCTCATATGCCAATCCATTTGACACCAACTGTCAGTATGTGTGTGTGTGTGTGTATGTGTGTGTGGTCACTGGAAACCTATGAAAAGTTCATCAAACAAAATGAATGCATAACTAATTCAGTGTCAGATTCATACACACTCACTCAGTGCATTCACTGTGGTTTATCTGATGGATGAACTTTGTCAACTCGACACTTTGTGCATTTGAAACTTTCACCAGTTTTGCACTTTAGTGGTAATTATTTTTTTGTAAATTTAACCAGTTCCAGCTCCCAGCTCCCAGTTCTCGGCCTCCAAGCACACTTAAGTTTCTCTGTGCCCAAAACAGGTACTGTTCTACTGGTGGCGGATCCGGATGGAAATTCTTAGGTTAAAAGTTTTGCCAACTTGGAGTTTTAATTAAAATTTGTTTTTGCCCCAAGCCGAGGCGAGCCGCAGATGGAGGGACGAACAGACGAACAGACAGACAGCAAATGCATCGTACAAGTCATAATTTTCGAGCATTGAGTGGATAATTTATGAATGTTTTGTTTTGTAATTAACAGCTGAGGAATTTATCATAAATTTCCATCTAATTGCATTTTTATGGCATCAAAGTTATTCCCTCCTTATACACATTGCCATCCCATCATAAATAAGGGCGCCCACGGTTGACAGGTGGGTGAGTAATTTGCTAAGTTTCGGAAGAGCTGGAAAAGCCTTCGGCCATGGCAGGGCAGGGCATTTCCACTTCGTTGTGGAAACTCTGCTGATTCGCTGGGCAATCGATGGGTCTCCTGGGCATAATTTATACACAAATTCCTAACAAGATCTTCACTTCTTATATATCGAATGGTGATTGGTGTTCTACTGAGTATCTGTTGGTCGAGACCTTCACTTCCATCCAACGGTGTCTCAATGTTTTCATTAAACTTGTATTGCAATCTTCTGGCTTTTGGCTGATTGTGTATTAATTTGGCAGTTTATTAGGCGTGAATATGAAAGTAGAAAGCAACTTTGACCATTAGAGAAAGCAAGAAAGAGATTGGGAGAGATATGTATGTATATACTTTCTGCATGATTCATGGCCTCAAAGTTCTGTCCACGCCCACTGCTCTGCAGCAAAGGCAAGGCCAAAACAAAGAGCGTCTCTCTCTCTCTCTGTCTCAGTCGGAGGCAGAGTGAGTGAGTGTCGTGAAATGTTGCTCATTTATTTCATTTAAATGCGCATTTAAATCTATTTAAAACTCCACATGAGCCATTCCCAAAGCCGCACAGACACCCGTAGAACACGGCCCAGGGAGAGGAATCGGAAATGGCAATGGAAACGGAGAGAAAGAGAGAGAGACAAAAATAAAGGGCAAATAAAAGGCACAGCACGGGACAGTACACAGGACACACGGAACGGGACAAGACATGACATGAGCACTCTCTCTCTCTTTCTCTCTCTCTCTCTCTCCATCTATCTATCTTCCATCTGCCTCTCCCGACTCCAACTGGTATCTCTTTCTCTCTCTCTCAGCATGATTTAACGATAATGAAGGTATTTACGAGTTTAGCCTTAGCCTGAGCCTGGAGTCTGGGTCTGACTCTGGCTCTGGCTCCGGGTCCCTGTTTCGGGCTCAAGCTCGTGCTGGGATTGGGAAAGGACTCATCCTCTGGGCAAAAGTAAAAGCAAAACTCATCATAATGCCGACAAAAGGTTATCCAAAACACACACACACGCACACTCTGGGGGGGACTTGTTTCTACGTGTGTCCCGGCACTTGTAAGAGATGCTTTTGCCAAACTTTTTTGTTGACGCCGTTGATAAGGACAACAACGACAACGACAACTACTGAAAGGTGCTGCCAGCTGAGCCTAAACATCGGCATCAGCCTATGCCTCAGCCTCAGCCTATGCCTCTGGTTCGGCATCAATCCTCCGGGGCAAAGATACCTATGTACATCGAAGGGTGTACGTATACCCCACCCCCCACTCGTATGAACATCTAGGTAGCTTTTGCTATCCTCTCGACGCACATTGCATGCTAATAAAACTCAATCTGCCATAAAATTGTTTCACAGTCAACATAATTACATCAGCAGCAGCAGCAGCAGCAGGATCGTATCGTGGCCACTTAGCAGCAGCAGCAACAACAACAGCAGCAGCATCAGGAGAATAATGAACTACAGCCCGAGGATAAATTTGATTTTCCAATTTATGATTAACGGGGAAACAATTTTTAGTGCCTTTTAATGGGTGTGTGGGGAGGGGGGGAGGGTGCGTTCCAGTGTACACAAAAATATGAATACCTAAGCGGTAAAATTTAATTTCATTTCAATGGCAAACACCTTTCGTTTATGGCAGCTCCGTCTGATTTTCACTCACTTGCATGCAGATTTTATGATGCCGCATGCCCGATGCCCCATGCCGCATCCTTATCCTGGCCAGCTCTCAGCTGAGATCCACTTACCACAGCGCGGATTTTGTTTTCCGACTCAGGGCTGCCTCGACTGCTCTTCGTCTGTGGAGTGGCAAAAGGTGAATGGTGAGTGCTAAGTGGTGGATGGCCTGCTGCTAGTTGGCAAGAACAAAGACAGCTTAACCTGGCTGAAATCGGATTACACAGTGGTCGACTGGCCACTCTCACAGCTCCTCAAAGTGCACCTCGTCCGCAATTTGTCGCTGGCGAAACTTTGGAATTATGAAAACGAAGTGGGGAAAGGGGAGAAAGGGTCCCCAAGCTGCAGAACAGTTAATTGCAAGGCCTTGAGTTGCACTTGCGATCGAAGTTCGTCCCTGCAATGGGGTGGACACGGACACGAAGAGAAAGGCGGCTAAATGAAAGGAAGTGAAGGAAACATAAAGACAATCCGGCCCGCTGGCTGTTGGCCAAAATCCATTTGGGCTGGGAAATCCCCAGCTGATTGCCGCTTGCATTATCCAAAAATAATCGCAATCAACGAAGAGCCAGCGCCACCTTGATGCAGCAGCAGTTGCAGCCGCAGCTGGATGGATCTGTATATGTATCTGTTTCTGGGAATATTCTGCGTGTGGGAATACAAGAACCTGCCCGGCCGTGCCTCCAGGTATTCCATTCCATTTGTCTGCTCTCCGTTCGTGCCGCACACAGTTTCAATTATAATTATTAACGGATTGTTTGTTGCCTGACTTTGTGGCGAGCGTTGGGGGAGTGCTTTCTTTTGTGGCGTCTGTTTGTTCTTTCTGGAAATCACCTGAGTAATGCACTTGATGCCTGTGCAATTTCCTGCTGCTTCATCTGCGGGCCGGAACTGGGCCAGCAGCATTGTCCTTGCGTGTTCTTTTTTGTCTTTCAGTATCCTCTTTCCCCTCTGTCTCTGCCGCTGCCCCTGCCTCTCCCTCTTCCGATGGTTGTAGTGCACTTGTAGTTTTGCAGCAACTGTTCGCCGCGCTCTCTCTGTTTTTCTCTCTATTTTGCCAAAGGCAACTTTTAACATTTAATGATGCTGCTTTGTGTTTTAATACGCTTTGCTTGCTTGCCAAGCTCATGGCTGCCACATGCCCACTTGCCCGCTCTCCCGCTCTCCCACTCGCCCATTTCGCCCCCTCTCCCTCTCCCTCTATCTCTCTTGTTCCCTTTCTATCTCTCCCTGCCACTCCGCACTGCGCTTCAGCCAGCACGTGCCATAAGCAGCGCTTTGAAAACTTTTAAGTAGACAAGCAATGTCGTCACCACCCAGCTACCCATTACCCATCAGTATGGCCCACTCCCAGCCCAGTGTCCTCCCGCTGCTGCTGCCTGGGACATCTTATATTACTTGTCCTGCCTTTTGCGCTTTAAGTTGTCTACTCAGTTCCAATTTTTCCTATCGTCTGCTGCTTGCCAAGGTGTTTGAAGCAATTTGTGTCGCCCAGTTCCTCTCCCTCTCTCTCTCTGTCCCTGTCCCTGTCCCTGTCCCGCCCTCTTCCTGCCTCTTTGCCTAGTCGTTTTCTGGTTACCCATGTCCTTGACAACAACTCGACAGAGTTTTGACTCTCTTTCCCGTTTGCAAGCAAACTGTTCCCCCTGTCTCCCCCTTGGAGGCGGCTCGGCTTACCCGTGGCGTGCGGCATGCGGCGTGTGGTGTGCAGATTGTGCCAATTTAACCTGTTGCCTGTGACGGTCCATCCAACAATCCATCTATTCATCCATCCGTCCATCCGTGCAGCTTGACTTGCTCATTTCCAGAGTGGCAAAGTTTCTGTCGTTTTCTGCTTTGAGTTGAGTGCAGATCCCACTCCCAACTGGGAGTGGGCGTGGGAGTGGGAGGGGCGGAAATGAACTGTGCATGTGCTGGGCCTGCTTTCAATGCAATTCCAATTTAACTTCGCCACAGTTACCATGCCTTACCATGCCTCCAATCACATTCGAAACGAAACGAAACGGAACGGAACCTAACCGAACCGAACAGAATCGAACCGAAATGAAACGAAAAGTTTCGCTGCCACTTTCAAAATCACAAAGTGCAATTCGTTGAATTGGTGAACAATTTACAAAATTAAGTTCCAACAAAGTTCCAAAAGGCTTTACCGCCGCCGCCACCCAATGGGGCGGACTGCGGGGGGGTGGAGGTGACTTTCCGATGGGCGGTAATGGAGACTTGCCGGGGCTTTTGGCAACTTTCAAGGCAGAGCAAGGCAAGGCAAGGCAAGGCAAAAAGGCTTCAAGGGAACAAAGTTGCAATATCCCCGCTCATCTCCGCCAGTTGCCAGTTGCCCTATGACCTGTTTCATCTGATTGCCACTTGGCTGCTCGGGTCAATCTGAATCTGCAGCACGAAATGAGAAAAGATTCCCAGAAATACAGACAGAGAGAGAGAGAGAGAGAGAGTATGTGGGTGGGTGGGTGGCAGCGGCAGCAGCTCTTTCACAAATGCAAATGACGCTGCGTGGGACACATAGTCATTACAAATTAATTTCACACGTGAGTAAGTCGAGGCAGCAGCAGAGCAGCAGCAGCAGAAGACGACGAAAATCAGCCAAGACATCCGTGCAGAATGGAACAAGCCGGAGGGCAGCTTGGAGGGGAGCCAGGAGGGGAGGGGAGAGCACATCTCACATAATGTCAGTCATATGACATTCAATTAGGAAAATTTGTTGCATCTTCATGAGTAAATGTGCCATGTGCACTCCACCCCCGCCCTCACCGCCCTTCATCATCTCCTTCTCCATATGCTGACTTGTCTTGTCTTGTCTGGGTGTCCTGTTGTCGTTGTCGATGATAGTAACAGTGGATCTGTGGCACAAGTCAAGATGCACTAAAGTGGTTCGCTTGGGAACTGGTTCATGCCTCATGCTGGGCTCATGCTGGTTCATGCCAGCCCTAGCCCTGGGCACACTTCCGCTCACAAATCAATGACGCTCAGGTGATAGAGCGCTGAGAGTGTGTGTGTGTGTGGGTGTGTGTGTGGGTGGGATTGCATGGCACACTGGACAATGGCCGGTTCTAAAGCTGCTGGCAAATCTGCTTCACTCTCCTAAATTGCAAGAGCACTTGTGTCCTCCGGTTTTTCACCTACTCCTCCTACTCCTCCTACTCCTCCTACTCCTCCTCCTCTGCCTGTCCCATTCACTGCTCTGCTGCTGCTGCTGCTGCTTCATCCGCCTCTGCTCTGAGACTAATACAATGGATTCTCTGCTCTGCCCTGCTCTGCCCTGCCCTGTGGGGTGGCAGCAGGATGTGTCCTTGCTGAAATTTAATTGTTGCATTCGGTCAGGGAGAGGATGTGCGTTAGTTGATGGCCAGACACCTGCTTAGCTGGCACTTCATCTATTTTGTACCCCCATAGCCACTCCCTGCTGCTGCTGCCACTCCCTGCTACTCCCTGCTGCTGCTAATGCTGCTGCTGGTGCAACTCTCCTTCTGGCTGCATTTTGGCTCTATTTCCGACTCAATCAACTGGCAATTTTTTGTGTGCTGCCGCTGCTGCTGCTGCTGTTGGTGCTGATGAAGGGATTGCCGGGCAAAATGAAAATGCCAAGAATATATCCTCTCGTTAAATATTACACATCAACAGCAGAACGAACACCGAACACCGAACAACAACAACAACAACCACACCATCAGCTTTGGCTTTGGCTTTGGCTGAATTTCCCAACCAATGAAAACAACGCGAATCGTTTTTATTAAAAATTTCATTTTCATTTGCAAAAGCGAAAATGTGAAAATGGGAAAATGGGAAAAGCGAGAGAGTTGGGACCAAAAATGAAGCTGACGCTGACGCTGAAGCTGAAGCAAGCGAAAATGTGGCAAATATGAAATATGAGCAATAAATGGGCGAACGTCCATCAGAGTCCTTGAGTTGGCTACTTCCATCTCCTTGACTTGCTCTTCAGCCATCCCAGTCCATCCCATTCCCTGCCATCCTATTCGATCCCCCTTCAGCTGAATGGGACAGGACACCACTTGCAATAATGCTCTTGGCCGGCGGCTAAAAAAATACGAGCCAAAACGCAAAAAAAAAGAGGGAACGAAACGAAAATAAAATAAAGACAAATAAACGTTCAAGTTCGAAAAATTAAAATTACACAATTCAGTCGAAGAAAAATATGCGAAAGTTAAGGCCCAGTGGAAAAGAAAGGAAAGAGGAGGAGAGGAGAGGGAAAAGAAAATCATTGAATAGCAAAAAAAAAAATATATGATATCCAGCAGGAAGTGCTGGCCTCTTGATCCGCAGCATCCCCCAGCATCCCGCAGGCGGCTCCCATCAAACGCCGGCGGCCATAAGGAATTCGCACGAAATTAAATGAGCAAAACGGGCGAAAGGCGAACGGCGAAAGTAAAGGAAAGCTGTGGATCCGGCTCCAGATCCGAGCTGAATCCTTGGCCAGCCAACTATTTAATATATAAATCTTAAATTGGAATAATTGTTGGAGTACTGTCCTGTCCGCCCTCCGCCCTCCGTCCTCCCCCCTGCCACCGCTTGAAGGGTGGCTACATTTTGGCAGCACAATTTTTGATTTATTTCGAGCCTCAGGGAGGGTTCAGCTTCCGCTTCTCACACGCTAACCCACACATACACAAACACACACATACAGTGTACAATTCAGAGAGAAAGAGAGAGAGTGAAGAAAGGGAAACTCGAGTGAGCTCGAAGCGCCAAGCACCGTGCACCGTGCACAGCGCAATTAGCCCCACAATGGACGAGCGCGTCGGGTGAGTGGCAACGGCAGAACGTCGCCAACAGGTAGCCAACCCCCCACCCCCAACCCCGTGGCAGCGTGGCCACAGCGTGGCACATACTCGGGCGGCACTTAAAATTTAAAGCGTTTCGAGTGTAATTGCGCGGTAGCCGTTAACGAGCCGCTTGTTTAAGTCCTGCAATGCCCAAAAAAAAAAGAACGCAAAATGAAAAGAAAATGCTTTCAAAGGAGTGCGAAATATAGGGCACTCAGTGGTGTCTCAGTACCCTGCAGGCTGCAGTTCTTCTGAAGATGGAACCAGAGGCAGACTCTGGTACTGCTTGTACTGCTGGCACTCCTTTGCTACCCTGGTAAACGGATAAAAGATGCTCGGACTGAGTACCGCTTAATCAGCTATAAGTGGTATAAAGTGCATCGGATCGGGCATCCAGCAGCCTCCTTTGGGGTCGGTCATTCAGGATTCACCTGGCTAAAAGGTGACCATCATCAGCATGGCCCCATAATGGCCCGCTCCCAGGCTTGGTCTTGACGCTGCTTTTGTTGATGCCATGCTGCCGCCGTCGCAGCTGCTGCTGCTGTTCTTTTCTGGGCATTAATTAACATTTCAATGGGTGGACCACCGCAGTGGAAGAATAATTTCATTGCATTTAACAGAACGACCTTAAAGTGGGTGGGGTGGGGCCCAGGCGAACAGGCGAGGCAGCCAGGCAGCAGGCACGTGGCAAATGGAAATGAAGGGAGCAGGACGGAGGGCGGAGGGCGACTGCCTCTCTGCGCATAATTCAACATTTTTTTAGTGGAACAAAACCTCCGAGCAGAGCAAGAGGCGTAGGGGGAGGAGGAGGAGGCGGCTAAGGCCGGGTAATATGAAATTTTGGCGCATGCAAGCCAGAAATGTGCAAGTTCAACGGAAACGGAAATTAAAGCACGGAGCCAGAAGCAGCTCCGGTCTATCTCTATCTCTCCCTGTCTCTCTTTCTGACCCCCTCTGGATGTCTCTTTCTATGTGTGTGTGTGTGTGTGTGTGTGTGTGTGTGTGTGTGCAGAGTAATTCACAGTAATTTCACATATGAAAGCCACAGGCTAAATGAAAGTGGAAAAGAGGTAAGTACTACAAGGTCCGACCCTTTCATACTCGTATACAAAAAAAACCAGGCAGATATACACAGAACAAGAGAAAGACAGATAGAGAGAGAGAGAGAGAGAGAGAGAGAGAGAAAGATAGAAAAAGCTGTGGGTATTAGTCACAAATTGGCCTGGCTAATTGACACCTGGCCACATCAGTGACCACCACCGAGCCATTGGTCAGTCAGCAAAGTGTCCACAGGACCGCAGCCTAAACAAACAGAAACAGAAACATCCATCCGCCACAGATCTGGACAAAACTGTAACTGAAACTGTAACAATGTGCAGCAGCAGCATCAAAGCATCAAAGGGTGCAAATGGAAAGCAAACAATGTTTATACTGAATCAACAAGGGTTCTCGGCTCTCGTCCCTTGTCCGAAAGGGATCGAAGGGGATGACAGAAAGATAAGCCTAATCGGGAGCTCCAGACTCCAGACTTGTGGAGTTGATTGTCAGATGGATTGATTGATGCTTGAGTAGAGTGAAGTGGAGGGGAGTGGAGGGGAGTGGAGGGGAGTGGAGGGGAGTGGCGTGGTGGGGAGACACATTTATCTGAACCCGAGCCTGAATTATTCCGCACTGTAATTAATATTTACCTCTCTCATTGTTTGCCCTTTTCCCAGCCTCCTGCCTCCTGCCTGGCTTTCCACTCTGCTGAGTTTTCCCTCAACGCCTTTTCTTTTCTTTTCTCTTCTTTTTTTCGTTTTCATCAACTTACAAATTACGCACTAATTAAGCAGCTTTCTCCTGCTTCTCCATTTTTCAAAGTCATTCGCGCACTCGACGCAACATGGACGGAGGGCGGGGGGAGGACATGGGGGACTCGAACTCGGACTTGGGTCACTCTCTGGATCAGCAGCCACTCCGAATGAGGAGAATCCGTCTCACCTCAGTGGGAGAACTGGCAGCGCATTAAGCGGCAAAAGTTAATGTGCATAATTAATTCGCTTTTGCACTTTGCTTAGCCCTCATTTTATTTGTAGCGGTTTTCTTTTGTTTTTCCCCCTGTGTCCACTCTGTCGCTGTCTCTTTCTCTGCTGCTGCTGCTTGTCCCTCGCATAAATCAAATGGAAATGAAGAAAGTCGACAATATTCAAGGTCAGCGGCAGCGGCAGCGGCAGCTATTCCCCGCCAACAAATTATTCATCATTCGTCGGGTGTAACATTTTTTAATTGGCTGCCAAATGAAATTGTGTTTCGTTCTTTGTTGCTGCCACACGCACACCTGCCGCCCCAAGGAGCCCTGTCTTAGGGGTAGGTGCAAGGCCTGGGTCTCTCTCTGTCTCTCTCTCTCTCTCTCTCTTGTGAGCTGCAAATTCAATTGGCATAACATCATGCACAATAAACAACTTAATTTGCAATATTTACCACCAGATAATTGAATGGCTTTCACCAGAAGACGCAGAGAAAGGTCGCAGCGCATAGGCAGTGCCTTTGAGGACAGCAGATGAGGCAGACGAGGCAGCATCCCCCCCCCCCCCCCCCCCTGCTTACATGTGCGACGAGTCGTCTAACATGCAAATGCCAAATTCAATAAACCCAATGGCAGGCAATGGCAGGCAACAAATAGACCAAATTATTACATTGCCGCACGCACACACACACGTGGCCGAGTTGGGTTCTATGGGGTTGCTGGCATTACCGGGAACCCCTCCCCCTCCCCGGTACGACCCCCCATTGAGTCAAGCCGCCGAGCTACTTAGGACTCCGACTGGCACACAGAAAAATGAACCCCACGTTAGGGGAAAGCCAGAATTTTTGCGACTTAAATTGAACGACAAAAGTGCGTGCAATTGGCAGCCATATTGCGAAACTCCGCCCTCCTCCCTACCCCCCCAAAACATAACCCCAACCGTAGACCATCCCTCCAGGATCGCGTCCTTCGCTGAGTGGAATGTACTTCTACTTATTGCGGCCATAAGTTGCTGGGGTCGCATGCGTGATATGAGTGTAAGCCAAAGTATAAATAGAAACCCCCAAAGATAAGCCACCCCCCCTTTAAAGCTGCATCCCCCCAGGGCAATCGGGCATCAGTCCCTCGCAGATAGATATCTAGATACAGTGCCCCTCGACGTACAACGTGCAGCATCTATTCTTCACTTTAAACTAACATTTATTTTCGTTATACAACGTATACGTACAGTCTGTCTTTGTCTTTGCTTTGTGGTGATTGCTTTTCTTTTGTTTCTGACCTCCCAGGGAATGGGGGCCCATTAATAAATTTCTCAGCTGGGAATTAACATTTACAGTTAGCTGGCCGCTAGCTAGCAACTTTTGCCCAGGAAAACTTCAATTGTGTGGCATTTATCAACGTGGGCGTGGACCCCTCCCTCGGATGTCGTCATCGGCTGTTTAAGCATCGCCCAGGGAATTGATGCCCGTCCTGGGATTGCTGTGAGAGATTTTGATTTTGCTGCGGATTAAGTATATATACACACTATATCGAGAGTTGGTATAAAGAGACGGCGAGCCCTGGCTTTAAGCTCTTTTCATGTTTAGACTGCGGTCGCTGACGCTAACACTGTTGTTGCAACTCATATATAATTCAAATAATTTACACGCTTACTTAAACGTTTCGCAGCTCTGCTTATGTGTGCGTGTCTGTGTGTGTGTGTGGTTGGGCCGCTATGTGTTTGTGTGTGGGTGTGGGTACGCCGCATAATGTGGTTCATTGGTTTGGGCCAAAAACTGCAGCCAGCCACCAGAGCAATCAACTACGTCCGTTGCTGATGTTGCTCCCGTTTGCTCCTGCTTCTGTTGCTGCTGCTGCTCTTCCTCCTTCAGTTAACTAAACTGAACTCGACTAAACTTTTCACACACACACTCAGTAACTCCATCAACATATACTAGTTATATGTATATGTGTAGGACTCTTGGTGGTTTCTGTGGTTTGCATTTTCATATCGCTCTCTATAATATTTTACAACAGAATTGTGTTTGGCTTTTGTTGTTGCTATTGTTGTTGTTGCTGTTGTTCGCTGGCACATAAAAAAAAGAGAAGCTGCTGCATTTTATGTTGTCACGCTGGGCTTTAAGTGCCCCAAAGGGGCAGGGTGAACAAGCACATGCTTATGCACATGTATATGGTTGTGTGTGATACTAATACTCTCACCAGTTTCTGGCTAATGCAAACAAAAGGGAGAGAGATGCCGAACTCTCTTCTTTCTTTCTTTCACAAAATGATTTTCCGTTTTAATTTTTGATTTATACAAATTTTAGAGAAAAAGCAAACAGCGAGTACTCCAATCTCCAATCTGGATGGGGATTCATACACATATGTATGCCTGGGTATATGTGTGATTTATGATCCCAAGAGGGGATTTCGGTAACCGATAACAGAGAGCAGGGAATAGAGTTCCATGGAACTGGAACTGGTGGTGGTCAAGTGCGCGTGTCGTCTCCCCGTTCAGTTATTTCCGAGCTGTCGAGGCAAACGCTGCCCAAGATGGATGAAATTTATTTGCAGCTTCTGCTCTGTCAGTGCATTTTGAATCGGGCAGACTGGGGTCTGACCATTGGCTGCCTGAACTTGGTATATTCGTTCATTCTTTTTAATTTCTGGGGAGTGGAGCTGATCAGGACCATACAGGGTGAGCAAACAAGTATACGAACTGGAAAACTACTACTGATATGCTTTTGATTTCCAGACTATCCCGTCAAGTGGGTGGTGCTGTACGGCTTCAATATCATGTTCAATGTGATCACCATGATGCGTATCGTGAAGCGGGAGAGCATATCAGTCTTCTACTGGCTCTGCGAGACGGCCGCCCTGCTCCTGTTCCGCCTCCACTTCACGTACGTCTCTGACGATTTCTTTTGGCTGACGGGCAACAAATTGTACCGGAACCTCAACATAGGATTGGATGGTTAGTCGATAGAACGTTATGGTACTGTATTTATTTTCCCCCCAATTTCAGTTTACATATTCCTCTCGCTGCTGGCCATGATCTATGTGATGTGGGGTCTACACTTGGAGCCGGGTCGACAGTTTCCCAAGGAACTAATGCGAAACGACTACAAGTACGATCCGGAGGCGGCTGCAGCCAAGAAAGCTGAGCAGGACAAGAAGGACAGACTGGAGAGGCAAAGGGAGCGCGAGCTGGAAAAGGAAAAGCAGCTGGAAAAGGAGAAATTCAATGCGGAGATGGCATTGACTCTCTTTTCGGGTGCCTATGGCCACGAAGTGGAACAGTTATGTGCCCCAAGCGCCCCGGAAGAGTCGAACCTGTGTAGTGACGCCATCTCCGACCACAAGGTGGATCACCATATGTGTGTCCCCAGCGCCCCAAGCGAGAGCATGGTGTTCCTGGATGACGATGATCCTTTTATTGAAATATCATTTGGCAAATAGATAGTAATAGAAGTGAAATGAGTCCGAGTTTTCGTAGTGCGGGTTCCATTTCCTTTCAAATGAAAGTAAAGAACATTTTCACTTGACCCGAAAACGAGTCTGGCCGCAACTTTGGCAACAAAACCCCAAACCCGAAACTAAATAACAAACAAACAGATGATAGAAGGAGGAAAAACTTGACTTAACTTTGGTTGGGGAGGGGAGGGGAGGTGAGAGTGAGTGAGGGGGGCACTGGGGCACTGGAGAGTTGGGTTTGTTGGAAAAGGGATTACGATCAAAGCGTTCGATTGAGTGTGTCAATAAATTCCTGCCAGTCGACCGAGTGTAGAACATTTGTCCAGCATCAGCGATAAATAGTTGCCACACACTCGCCCCCACCCCCACCCCCTTGTCTGTCTTTTGGGAAAGAGGGATCGCATCCCTTTTGGCCAAAAAGTTTCGTGTGAATTTAGTGCGGCTCATTAAGCCGGACAGTGTTGGTCATGTGTGTGGTGCCTGCGTCTGCGAGAGCGTGCGGCAATGGATTTTCATTCAAACTTCATTAAGTTGGAAATGATGAAGAGAGGAAATTGCTGGGGCCATTGTCATTCGCACTGTCATTGCAGCCAGCCAAACATTTCAGTGCCATTGTTGTTGCCCCCATCCCCCATGCCCCATCCCATGTATAATAATGACCCGACAGGCATTTGTCAACGTTTTTCAGGGACCAGTAAGAGTGCCAGAATGCCAGAATGCCAGGAGCAGGACCACAACTAGGACCAACTTGGGCTAGGCTTTAAATGAGCGCGCTCATTAAGAAAATTAATGTTTGGGATTCATTAAAAGTGTCAAAGTGCGCACATTAAAAATATATAAAATCCCAAGGACTTTTCCGGCAGCAGCAGGCGGAGGAGGAGGAGGATTGGCATAACGATGCCAACGTCTTTGTCGTTCTCCGATTTTATTAACAAACAAAACATTAAAGGCTCATAAAATGTTGATACAGCACAGGGCACAGGGCACAGGACACATCGCACATGCCACATGGCACGCAACAGAGGCAGCGTCACGATGGTGGATGGTGGATCCGAGGCTTTGTTCTTGGCTGCTCATAAAACTGTCTCATATTGACGGCTCAAGAGCTGACATCCAGACACCCAAATATACATACATACATATGTCTGTGTATATATATATATATATGTGTGTTCATATATTGTATATCTTGTCGGAGCATCTCATAAAACTAAACCGCAATTCATCAGTAAATTCCTTTCTTCTTCCATTCTTTTTTTTTGTGTTTTTTTTTTTTGGTCAGGTTTCTGATGGATGTCTGGGAATATGCTACTATTTTATGCGCTCATAAAATGCGTAAAAATTGTTTTTATTATAATTATTATGTTATGCATGGTGACAAGGCGAGTTTATTGCACTGCCTCATAAAAGCGGAGACCTCTATGAAGTGATGATGCTGTCGAACTTTAGTTCTCCCCAACCCCCCACCCAATGCCAACCACACAGTATAGCCATTCCCACTGCTCGTTGCCACTGCTCGTTGCCATTGCTCGTTGCAGCTTATCTTTGCCACATTTATAATGGAAAATTATTTGAGATTTTCGCTTAACTTTCTGCCATTTGAAACAATGACAGTTCGGAGTCAACTGCGGTGTCAACAACCTTCTCCGCTTCTCAGCTGCAGCTGCAGCTGCTGCCTGGCCTTGTCTTGACTTGCCTTTCCTGCTCGAGGGGTTGCATGTCACGCACTGGCAAATGCTTAACGCACCCCAGCACACACACACACAGAGAGAGGGAGAGAGAGGAGGAGATAAAGCGATGCACAATGGCGCTCTTACGTGCTGGCAGGACGAAGGACGAGTCTGCTGTTAAAGTTTCTGGCTCATTAGTAGGATGCTTAAAATATATATTAAATGTGTGCAACTTGAGGGTCCTTCCACGCTTGGTTGAGCCACCGCTTAAAGCTCCATCAAGATAGTTCCAGTTATAGATATAAATTGCAGCTTTTCCCTCCCCCTTTGCCACCCCTTCTTTGCTGTGTTAATTTCCCAATCAGAGTCGCACGCGTCGTATGCGTAATGTGTGGCTACAGAAATGATGCTACAGCTTGGGCTGCTCCCTGCCAGGGCATAGCAATTGCAACAATCAATGTTTTATTGTTGTACAAATATGGGAGGAAAGGCGAAGTGGGTGATGGAAGGCGGGTGGGGTGGGTTGGGTGATTCATGCCCCCACATCCACATAAGCCACATACCACAAGCCACAAAGGCAGCAACTTAAAAGGCAATCGACAAAGCCGGATAGCCCAGGGCTGACCAGACCAGACCAGACCAGACCGGAGTCGAGCCAAGGCAAATAAATGAACGCCGTAATTATTGCTGATGCCGACGCCGGAACGGGGCCAAAATGTCACGTACTGGCAATAAACCGCTGCTAATTTACGATGCCCCGGACTGGTTCTGGTCCAGGTCCAGGTCCAGTTCTTGGTCCAGAGTCCTGTGCCTGATCCAGCGGCATAACAAAAGGCAACGGAAGTCAAAAGGCAAACGGCAACTGGCAAACGCCTAAGCAGTTTGACCAACTTGAGAAGTTGTTGGCCGGACTACGGAATGTTTCACATTACGGCAGTTGCATAGAAATGGCCATCAAATTGAAGGCGGACCCATCGAAAATGCCAATAAGCACACGCAAAGGAGGGCCGGGCCGAGCCGGACCGGGACGGACCTAATGCGCATTAGCCGAAGGACACCCCCACCCTGTGCCTGCATTAGCGATATTAAAATGGAGCAGATCTTGCATTGTTCCGATTTCCATTCGGTATTTTGCATCCATTAGTCGGGCAACAGAAGCTCACTGATGCGGAACGAGCAGCAGCAGAGACTTTCTCTTTTCCGTTAATTTCGTAAAATAACCGCGTTGAAAACTCGAAACTCAACAGGCAGCAAAGAGAGTCGGCAAACGGCGGCTCTCTTAACTTCCCCCGAGTGTAGACTCTCCACATGCCGTATAAGAGAGCAAAGAGAGCCGCGAGAAGCGCCTGCGTCGCTCGGCAAAGTCTACAGCGAAATCAGCTGCTTTCGGTTGTTCCTTCTACTTGAAACGGCCACATTGAAGCAGTTTGTCAATAGTTACGCTTCGGTATAGGTTCAAGACGCGAAGCGACGCGACGCTACTCGACTCGCGTGCCGCCAGTTAAAGCCAAAAAACAGACCCAGACCCAGACCAGAGCAGTTGCTAATCAAGATATTCGGATATATATCAACCAGCAGAACCATAGAACATTATAGCCGAAAGCTGCAACGGATTAAAGATTCCAATACTCAACTGCAGTCGCAGGTTGAGCATTCTAATTTTTTATGGTATAATTAAATATAAAAAAAGTGAGCATAATTAGGACGCAAACAAGAAAACCCCCAAAATACAAAACAAAAAAAAAAGATAAATAAAATCAACCATTGAAACCCATGCAAACAAAACTGCGAGACGAAGGAAGCTGTCATTGTGTGTGTGTGTGTGTGTGCTCTCCGTATCTGTGTAGCTGTAGCTGTGTCTGCGTGTCAAGTGTGAGGTGAGAGACCACCACCACCACCAACATCATCATCATCACCATCCTCTCCGGGTGCGGGTGCGGGTCCGCTCTGCTGTCCTCATCGTCGTCGTCGTCGGCGTTGTCACAACTCGGTATAAATATTCATTTTGACGAATCTACCTGCGGCTGAGTGGCGCTAATGAAGCGAAGCGAACAAAATGAAAATGAAAGGACATAATTATGCTTATGTGTGAGTATAATGAATACGAATTTTAACATTCACATTCCCCCACAGCCACCCACAAGGTCAGCCTCTGCTCCCAGCAGATATGATCAATGATCCATTTCATGCTTTTTCTTTATAGTTTATTTTGTTTTTCGTTAGCCAGAAAGTGTCCTGGTCCACATACTCGTGCTGTGATACTTCTAGCTCTGTTCTGGTTCCCTTTTTGCTGCCTGCAAGCATCGGCTGGCCCGTTGGCCTTTTTCCCCTGTTATTGGCCATTGTGCACTCGTCTAATGGAAAATTGCATTGAAAATGTGGCGCACAGCTGCTGATGTGGCTTCCATGGCTGACAATCCTACAGGCCGGGCGAGCAATTAGTGTCCTGCATCGGGTTACAGTTCCCATTGTGACGGAAAGTTGCGACTTGAGTGCAAACTGCTGTTCGATTATAAAGTTTCACCCCCATCCCCATAGGTTAATGAACTCCAGCTAGCCATGCAGGCAGTTTTCCTCCTGGCTCTCCTGCCAACTGCTGGGCAATTATATGTATCCTCTGACAACTGCTAACTGAATTATGTGGCAGGACATTGAACTTTCGTGCCAATTGGAGCATTGTACGAGTGTTCACACCGCTGCACTCTAGGCCAAGGCGAATGGCATCCAGATATCCTGCAAAGTGGGAGAGAAGTGACAATGGCATGGCATCGGCTTGGGCTTGGATGATCAAAACGAAAAGTCTGCCAAAAGATTATGCTGACACAACGACAAACAGCAAAAGCAGCAGCAGAAACGGCAACAACAAAGGAGCCAGGCCAGTGCCAGTGCCAGTGCCAGTAGCAGACATTCAACAGAGCTTTTTGTATATTTATTAGAGTATGAATTAATTCCAAGTATGAGCAGTACATACGTATATGTATATGTATGCGTGTGTGTGTGTGCATCTGTGTGCCCTTGTAAGGGGTAAGAGTCGTGCCTTTGGGGCAGATTCTGATTCAGATTCGTGTAGGAAGCAGCAACCGCAACTCGACTCGATTTTTTCGGTCCTTCCGTTTCGACTATCCTATCCCCCCAAGCAAATTTAGATGCCAACGTTAGCACATATTCCCTACCTCCCTTCCTCCTTCTATACTCCCCATTTCTTATGGGTGTTCCAACCAACCCCAACCCCAACCCCTACCGACCGAGTATCGCTTAGAACCAAAACAAAACAGAAGAATGTAGCAAAGCTCGAATTTTCTTTCATAATTAAAAACAGTAGAAAATCTTCTAGAGTAACGATCTTAAGATACCACTTAAGATATATTCGATTCGATTTATTTTTATATATTTCAAACCTATTAGTTAATGAATTGAAAGTAGTATTCTATAGAAATCCTACAGTTATACTAGATAATAACCACACAGAGGTAGCAGAAGAAAAGTAGAAACTAAATAGGAAAAGCAACCCAGAAGTGTACATTTTTAGTGCATTTATTAATAGCAAGGCGACGAGGACTATGACTACGACTATGACTATAGGTGGCTAGGCGGGTTGCTGGAACAGATGGCGGGGTCGGGGGCGGATGACGATTACCTTGACTATGAAAATATTCCTTTCACATGAGCTGCTGGGGCGCATTGCATCGCCTCGCATCGCTTGGCTTCGAGGTTCTTATTAGCATTTTTGTTGGCGTTTACCGGGCCAAAACCTGCAGCAGCTAAAACAACCTCAACGAGGGTTGCCTCAAGCGTTTTGGGCAGGAAAATTGGATCTGGAGCTGCCCCAACCATGGCTCCATCAAGCAACCTTCGCCGTGAGTCTGGGCTCCCCGGGCAGGTGTTGGCCGCAGGGACGGAGGGTCTCAGACTGGTTAACTGCTTTCACCTGGGTTCCAGTCGCCGTGGGACACCTTGACACAGACAAAGGTCACCTAATGTGTTGCAGTCTATGTTGTGTGTGTGGGGCACACAAAGGCCAAGCGCCAACGCCTCCAAGCCCGGCCAGAGCCGTCGCCTTCTCAGTGGGTGGGTGTGTGTGTGTGTGTTTGCTAGACGAGAGAATGGAAATTTGCAAGCGTTTCGCTTCTTTATTGCATTTTTCCTTCGGTAAAAACACACACCATTTTGTAACTGTTAGGCTGGGGGCGTGACTGCATTTCTTCCATCAGACGATACAGAAACCAATTCTCAGGGTCACCCTTTAGCTTTGATCAAACAACATCCCGATTCCTGGTATATCACTTAAAGAGTGATCCAAACGGTTGAAAGGCACAGAAAACCACTTGTAGAAGAGTTTCGCTCGATTGCGTTGATTAATTAACTGGGGGACTCTCGAGGTAAACTGGGCGAAACGAGGCGAAAATAATTAATCATGATGCGAACTCAATTTGCTGCACATTCGAGTGCTTTTCCACTGGAAATTGCAGTACATTCAGGCTTAAAGTGTTTCCCTCTAGGCCAAAATGCTTTCCCTTGTCGGTAACCAACAAAAGTTGAGTTGAATATACATACATATAATAATCCTCTACTGTACTTTGTCATCTAGAGGGTATCTAGAGCGTCAGCCTCGTAGGCGAATGAAAACACCCTCCCGTTTTTGTTTTGTTTCTGGTTATTTTTTTGGTCGCTTTTGATGTGTTGCTGCCATTCATTGCTGACTCCACACTCCACTCCACTCCACTCCCCCGTATTGACTCTCGAACCGCCCTGTATTTTGCAGTTTACGTGTTAAGTGCTTGGCAAGCACGATTAAGGCGGTTTATCACCCGCAACAGCGGCAGCAACACGAGCGACAATCACGGAATCAGCAGAGAGTACAGCAACAGAGGCAACATCAGCGGCAGCAGAGGCAACAGGGGCAACATCAGCGACAACTGAAACAGCAACAGCTGCGACGGCAGCAGCAGCAGCAGGAACAAACGCGTTAGTCATACAACCGTACACATTGACACGCCCCAAGCAGTGTCACAAACATACATAGATACACACTCACACACAGACACATAGGCACAGGCACATACACATACACATATACAGTACATAATGCTAAAAGCAATGACAACACCAGCAACATTGTCAGCACAGTTGGCCGCTGCCGCTGCCGCTGCTGCTGCTTCTGCTTCTGCCTCTGCGATGGATGACGATGTCCCAACGAGCATTTTTGAAATAGAACTGCCTGCCATTTTGCTCAACGAGAGCCTCTTCATCGAGCTGAACGGCAATCTCACCCAGTTGGAGGACACGGCCACCAATCTGAGCAGAATCATTTGGAATCGCAGCGATACTAGTGGCAGTGGAAGTGGCAGTGGCAGTGGCAACGGAAATGGAAATGGAAGCCCCATCTTTGGTCTGGACGAGCAGCGGCGGGTGGTCAGCGAGCGGGAGGCGGCCGAGTTCTGGCTGCTGGTCAAGATGATAGCCATGGCCGTGGTGCTGGGCCTGATGATACTCGTCACCATTATAGGCAAGTACTTAATCAAAATCAAATCCAAATTTAAATTTTACTTCCCCCTACCTCCCCCCAAGACACAAACGATGCAGAGCAGGACAGACAGTGCCTAGGGGGGTGGGGGGTTAGGCATTAAATTATTCTCAAATTTATGCCGCTGGGATAAGAAAGGGAAAGGCAAAAGTTTCCATATCGCCGCCGAAGTGAACTGTAAATGAAGTGAAATTTATGATGCAGAAGATTTTTATTGCGCCCTCTTGGTGGATTTTTATTTTATTGATTTTTTGGGGGCTTACAAAGATGATTTGCTGCCTCCTCTAGGGGTGTGGCTGGCTGGCTGGCTGACTGGCTGGCTGGCTTCTTGGTGGTGGCAGATGATGTATGAGAAGTTCCTTGTGCTTAGACGTTTGAGACCTCAACTGAGGCGGCTGCTGCCTGGCATAAACAAACTTCCCCGAAATGTCTGTGGCACGTGAAAAGCCATTAAAAACGCGCCAAGGCGTCAAATGGAAATTACGACAAACACATAGCACACACACACACACAAACCAGCACTCACCAGCACACACACACACACACACAGATAGATAACAGTTTGGCTGCTCTTGGCAAATGCGACGTATACGCAACATATCCTTGGCAAGGCATATGCAAATGCAGTTGCTGGCATGGGCCAAGCGACGACAAAACGTTTTGACAACCTGCAGTCAAGACCGAGCTGTCTCAGCAGCCATAGAGGAAGGGGAAGGAGGGGGGAAACTGACGTGGTGTCACTTTGGTGCCTTTGGGGAGGTGCAGCAGTGCAGCAGGGAGGGTGCCACAGCGGCAATTACAATTTGCCAAGTTGCATGCGCTTAATCAAAGCCAGCAACGACAATGATGATGGCGACGTTGACTCTGAGCAAGCTGCAAGCTGCCAGCCAGCTCTCATTTGCATCCCACAAAGAAGGAGAAGGAGCAGAAGCAGAAGCAAGAGCAAGGGAACGTTTAAGAGACAAGTCCCGAGGCTGAGAGAGAGACAGAGAGAGAGAGAGAAAGGCTTGCTTTCACATGCACCATTGCCAGCAATTAGGCAAATAACTGCCAACTC
Organism: Drosophila athabasca; assembly: GCA_008121215.1. Lineage (NCBI taxonomy): Eukaryota > Metazoa > Arthropoda > Insecta > Diptera > Drosophilidae > Drosophila > Drosophila athabasca. The sequence goes on along the minus strand of VMQQ01000022.1, from coordinate 2,329,176 downwards.
CTTTGATATGACGCTCCTGCCGCTGATTGATTCTGTCGAGCCCGATTTCCCCAGTTCCCCCCCATAAGGCACACAAAAGTTAATGACTTTGACTGGGGCTTGTGCTTGTGCTTGTATTTGTGCTTGGGCTACTCCTACTCCCCAACCACCCAACCACCCAATCAACCATCCATAAGTAAATCGAAACCTTAATGACCAATTTATGCATCATTTCTGCCCCACCGAGAACTGCATTCTGAAATGTTTCCGCTTTTGTGTCCGCAGGCAATGTGTTCGTTATTGCCGCCATTATACTGGAGAGAAACCTGCAGAATGTTGCCAACTATTTGGTTGCATCTCTGGCAGTGGCTGATTTATTTGTTGCCTGTCTTGTCATGCCACTCGGCGCCGTCTACGAGGTAAGTGTCCGTCCATTATCGCTTCCATTGTGGTCGTTGTTGGTTGCACTAACCTGATTACCCTAATGGAAGTCTGGCAAATGAAATTAGGCGCCAAGGAGTTGAGTTGGCTCCTTGCAGCTCCATGATATGCTCCATGGCTAATTGTTTCAATTGCATCATCATCATCACTGGCAAACTATGTGCCCATCGACTACTTGTACTTGTACTTCTCCTTAGATAAGCAATGGCTGGATATTGGGACCGGAACTTTGCGACATTTGGACGGCTTGTGACGTCCTTTGCTGCACAGCATCCATATTGCATCTGGTGGCCATTGCGGCGGACAGGTGAGTGTCCGCGGAATGATGGCAAGCAATCTCTCCTTGTTTCTCCTCCCTCCCAGATACTGGACGGTGACCAACATTGACTACAACAATCTCCGGACTCCGCGGCGCGTCTTCATGATGATATTCTGCGTCTGGTTTGCCGCTCTGATTGTGTCCCTGGCCCCGCAGTTTGGCTGGAAGGACCCGGACTATTTGAAGCGCATCGAGGAGCAGCACTGCATGGTGTCGCAGGATGTGGCCTATCAGGTAACAGATATTGATGTCAGTAATCTCCAGTCATGGTCAATGACTTCCTCTCTCTCTCTCTCTCTCTCTCTGTATCTGTGCTGCTCTTTCTCTTATTAACCATAGATATTTGCAACCTGTTGCACCTTCTATGTGCCGCTGCTGGTGATTCTATTTTTGTATTGGAAAATCTACATAATTGCCAGGAAGCGCATACAAAGACGCACACAAAAGTCCTTCAATGTGACGATGACGGAAACGGATGTAAGTGCCATCGACAATCCCCCTACACCTCTCTCTCTCTCTCTCTCTATCTCTCTCTCCTTCTAATACAAGTGATAAATGTCAAGTGTCCACTTGGCCAGCCTTGCCTCGTTGCAAGAAACAGTCGAAAAATTACGCATACGCCCAGCCCACATAAAACATAAAATTCTATTCAGTCATTCGCCTGAATCTGAATCTGCCCCTTTTATTGGAGGAGGGAGGCTGGCCGAGTGGATGTTGATGTTGATGCTGCTGCTGCTGCTGCTGCTTCTGCTTCTACTTCAGAAGTGTATTTGCTTGCCTGCCATAATGAGTATGTCATTAGCAGAAACAATAATGCGAATGCGAATGCGAATGGGCACGGGTGTGGATGTGGGTGTGGGCGTGGGCGTGGGCATGACAGAAGAAGTCCTTGGCTGCTCATTAGCATGCCCAAGTGAGCACTCGATGCGAGCCCCAAGAGCCAAAAGCCAAACAAATGCCAACCGAGATTTATGATCATCCCAATGTGGCCGTGCCTCCGTCCGTGTCCGTGTCCGTGTCCGGGGGAATGGAAAGTGCGTGGCATATGGGGAGTGCTAGCTGAAATAATTACGGGCATAGGGAAAGTTGATTTGATTATATTTCGTTGACAAGACACGAGCCAAATGCTGCTCAATGTTCTGCCAATAATTTGCCAGAGCACTTTTCATCGAGTGCATAAACAAACAAGCCATAAATAAATCGAAATCACGAGTCTTTCCCCTTCCCCTTTTTTCGTTCTCAGTGCGATTCGACGGTGCGTGAGCTGAAGAAGCAGCGGGGCAAGCGGCGTGCGGCAGAACGGAATAAGCAGCAAGAGGCTGACGAGGAGACATCCGCTGGCGGAAGCGAGTCGCAGATGCAACATCGGATGCGCAAGCGAATGCGGATCTGTTTTGGCCGCAACACGAACACGGCCGCCATCTGTGCCGGCTCGGAGGGGGCCGTGGCTCGATCAATGGCCGCCATAGCCGTGGACTTCGCCAGCCTGGCCATCACGCGGGAGGAGACGGAGTTCAGCACCAGCAACTACGACAACAAGAGCCATGCGGGCACCGAACTGACGACAGTCTCTAGTGACGCGGACGATGTAAGTACGACTAAACCCGCGTGCCGGGTGATAAACCCAGCGAAGGCGCTAATTGTTTGCACACCTCTTTGTTCCACCTGATGGGGCCTTTGTCTTCGGGTTTCCCTTTCCCCCACGCAGTACCGCACCAGCAATGCTAATGAAATCATCACGCTGTCGCAGCAGGTGGCCCATGCCACACAGCATCATCAAATAGCCTCCCATCTGAATGCCATAACGCCTTTGGCTCAGTCCATTGCAATGGGCGCCAGCAACCTTACCACACCCACGGCGAGCATTCGGGCGGAGGAGGGTGTGGGCGGAGGAGCCGTGGGCGATGGCAGCAGTCCCGGTAAGGGCGTGGGCTTGGGCATGGGCACTGTGCTAGCCAGCATTGCCAATCCGCACCAGAAGCTGGCCAAGCGCCGACAGCTGCTGGAGGCGAAGCGAGAGCGCAAGGCCGCCCAGACACTGGCCATCATCACGGGCGCCTTTGTCATCTGCTGGCTGCCCTTCTTCGTGATGGCCCTGACAATGAGCCTGTGCAAGGAGTGCGACATCCATCCGGCCATTGCATCGCTATTCCTCTGGCTGGGCTACTTCAACTCCACCCTGAATCCGGTATGTAAATCAGGGCGAGAGCACTGAACGGCAGAAAACTTTTCTCATCCTCCCAAAAGGAGGTCACAATAGCTCTCGCTACTACTGCACTGCCTACTCTTTATCTTTCTCTTTTCTGTACGTATCTTTTCTAAGGTCATTTATACCATATTCAATCCGGAATTTCGAAGAGCCTTCAAGCGGATTCTGTTCGGCCGCGGAAATGCGGCGCGGGCGCGCAGTGCGAAAATTTGATTTCAACTGAAGGCCAACGAGGACCAGTATCTATAATAAGGTGAAACCTCCAAAAAGAAAAAGTCTGCTCGTAGGAGAAGAGGTCAGTATCGACACGCTATGGAATTGGCCTATCTACTATATGTACATAGAAGATACATGATATTTTAGCAGCGACAATCCAAACTACTATAGTTATCTAATCAAATCCCAAACACACACACACACACACAAAGACAAGATGCAGTAAACGAAATTGTAGTCTTAAGAGTCAATGCTTCATAGAGGATATTATTGGCATTATTATAGACGATACTCATACTCAGTAAATCTAAATCTAAATGTAAATGTAAATGATGATAGATACTTCTAGTCTTCCCTGTGTCTTAAAGAAACCCAAGTAGTAGAGTAATGTTTAAATATTATATATTAGAGCCTTAAGTAACCAGGTTGGAATTGTTAATGATATGATATCGGGGTAAGTGGTAAACAAGGCTGGGTCCAAGGAATTCGTACATATTTCTGTGTTAGTTGAATGTGTTTCGCTGTAGCTTAAGCATAATGCTCAATTATTTCAACCAGAATAACTTAACTATAAGTCTAAGTGCGTCATATGTGTATGTTTATGTGTATGTGTATACAAGTCAATATCAAATTTTAACGAATTTACACTGCAAACAAAAATAATCCCCCAATTAACATGAAACTCGTAAAAACGCATCTAGCACGGCTAATTAGGCAGCGGATAAGCAGCTGAAGTATTTTCTAGTGAAATTAACTCAAGTGCAGGAGCAAACGCTGAATCTTTCTCCGTAATCCCCTTCTGGCCCGCAGCTCACACACCCAGCACTTCAGTTGTAATCCCAGAACTGAAAAGTTAAAAACCAAAACAGCGCACCCGACCAGAAGGATCAGTCATTAAATATGAGCTACACTCAAACGCGTACCAAACACAACCCCATTCGTATATGAGATATACATAGATGTACCAGTACATATACATATACGAATGGTAGGTACATAGTGGTATATTTATGGTACATTTTTGAAAAGTTTTCTTGTTAATAAATGGACTTGCAGTTTTAGCAGATAGTAAACCAGAAACCACCCGAACCGGCAACAACTAAAGTAACAACAGATACTTAGAAAAACAGAAACTATTACAGTATACATATAGTAGGTATACATGTGCATTGTATGTGTGTGCATCTGTACGAAATAGCCATTAAGTCAATGCTTCAGTTGAAACATAATATTCATCAAAGCTGTTTATATATATTTGTGAGTGTATTTATGCAACTTCTCGATGTGTATTCTCGATGTCAAAATTATTAAAATTGTGTTTTATCCAAAACGGTTCTGCCTGCAATCGATGTATTATTCATATTACTTTCAGATGAGGCGGGGGAGCAATAGGTGGATGGGGAGTGGTGTGGATGTGTGTGTTTTTAGTCCGGTTTTGGGGTCAGGCTCTCCTGTGTTTTGGACAGTTTGAATGTTTACCCTCACGGCGAAATTGACAAAGTTTTCAAGCCATAGCCGGCCGCACGCACTTGCGTCTGTTTTGTATGTATTGTAGCTGAGCAAACTGCCAGCGCATTCAAATGTCAAAGTTCAAGTGCACACACAGACACGACAGCACACTGCCTGCCTATGCGAATAGGTCGAGTGGTGTGCTGTGGGTGGTATATAGTTGGGCTGGCGATGGATTACGCATTGGCATTATCAACACCGGAACAGAACAGGCAAAAGCCGACAAATGGTCCTCTCCCACAGGGACAGAGCGGAAATAACAATAAAAATCGATACATCATGCGGAGCTCGGAATATCTGCTATTCGTTGCCATTCCAAGAGCCAAATGGAGGCTCTTTCTTGGGTGCATTTTCGGAGTCTGCAGCTAAGCGGCTTAGAATTAGCCGAATCCATGCTAAACTAATTACATTTCCCACCAGGATTAGAGCACAAATAGGGTATACCATCAGCTGATGCAGAGCTCAGGACTCTGTAAATCTTTTCTTTGTCATTTTCTGGCTCTTATGTTCCGGCCTACGATATAGAACATTATTTGCCAACACTTTTAATTTCCTGTTGGCCCCAGGCGCTTGGCTTCCACATGCGAAAATCAGTCAAAGGAATAACAAAGTTCGAGTAGAAAAGTTTCTGGGATATTGCTTAAATGAAATACATAGACCTCTTGAGCAGTCTGGGTATGTAAGGGGCAATATTAAAACCTCTTGGAGCCACTTGGTTTTTAAATTAAGCCACAATCGTCGAGTCATACTCAGTGAGTATCGCAAATGTGTCGCATCATTGATAACCCAATATGTATAAGCATATCTACATATCCACACATACATGTATACATATGTATATCTGTACACACATGTGTGTGAGCGTTCCTTTATTAGCCTAGTAGCATTATTAATTTCCTCTGTGGCACAGCAAAGGCAATAGCTGCAGGATAATGCCAATAAAATTCGTTTTATTAAAAAATTCTTAGCCAAAAATTCCATAAATCGAATAAATATCGAGTGGCACTCCACCACGATGGCTCGGTGTCCCTCCCAGAGGGATAGCAACGTAGAGGGGGGCGACCATTAGTGGAACAGGCAGACACGAAAGGCAGAAAGACAGAAAGGCAGGAGCCACAGCATCAGTTGGAGTAGCAAAATCCTCGTTTGTTTGCTTGTGCATCAATTTTTGAAGGCTTCTTCGGCCGCACGAAGCGAACTTTTGGGCAAGCAATTCGAAAGGTATTAAGAGTATTAAAACTGAAATGAGTGTGGCCAAGCATCTATCAGTCGCTGCCCCAGCATCCGCCCCTAAATCTATCTCTATGTGTGTTTGGGGGGTAACTTTTAATTGAATTGCATGGGATGTGTGCAAATTGCTTGAAATGATTAAGGGCTCAGGGCATGAGTGTTTACGAACATCGAAGTAGCACGCACACAAGCTGCTCTGCTCTGCTCTGCTCTGTCCAGCCATTGTCCATCTCTCACGTTGAGGTACTTATAAAGTACAGTTGAAGCAGTGCTCCATTCATTAATGTTCAAACTCAGGTAAGACGACTCGTAACCAACCGTAAAACATAATCGGACAGGGAAAAGAACTTAACTCAAAAAAGTAGAAAAAATAAACAAGTAACTTAAATATTTATGGCTCTGGCAGGAGGATGTGATGGCGGCAGCAAACTCATTGCGAAGTTGTTGACACCACTCTCTCCTCTGGCCATTCAATGGACAGGTCTGAGCACAAAAGGAGACAGGACACTCCATCCTGGGAAGTTCGACTTTGTAAAGACTTTTTGCAAATTGCGGCCAAGTGCACTTTTCGTTGCCTTCGAATCTGCTGGCGCATCTCCTCCAAGACCAGAAGGTCCAACAGACCGCATCCAAGAGGAGATCCTGACAGTGCAGGAGACAGGAGTAGGGAAGAGAGTGTGCAGTGAAAGGTATTGAAGTTCAGGGGATTCCTGTCAAGCGGCATAACAAATTAATGCCCGTCTGAACCAAGGACAAAGTAATTTAAATTATTATGTAAACTGACAACCAGTACCAGCACAATAAATTTAAAGTCCTGTCCAAGGTTTCGGCTAGTGAAAACCAATTGTCGCTGAGCGATTTCTCCTGGAAATTGTGCACCTCGAGACCCGATTCTGATTCTGATTCAGATTCCGAGACGATTTCCCGCACTGTGCGGGAACTGTGCGCTTTTGTGCTGATATCGCTGGAGGAGATTTGAGCCAAGTTTGTTTCAAGTCTGCTGCTATCGTGTCTGTGCAGCTTGTTCTTTTGGCCAGCAGCTTTTGGCGCTGACAACTAGCGCATAATGCCAAAAAGGACACGTACACGTACAAGTACGTAATGAACACAAACACGTACGAAGCGGCGAAGCGGCGACAACGTTCGAGGACAGATACGACCGGGCTTAAAGTTTCAGCTCACAAAGTTGTTGCAACAGCACAGATGAGTCGAGGGCCAGCGCCCGCCCGACTGCCCGCCCGTCCATGGCTAAGAATGGAAAAAAAGAGCCAGCTCCAACTTGCTGCGAAAGTTTCCCGTTGCAGCGGCTCGAAGGCTCGAAGGGTGTCCAGGCGTTGTTCGGCAATGGCTGAAGGAGAGCCACGGTGCCAGCTGAGGGTGGGGTCTGCGCTGAGTTTTTGTGGGTTGTGCAGCTGGCGTGACGCTCAACGCACAGCGGAAGCTTCCACCCCCCGCAACCCGTCCCCACCCCCCAGTCTGTTCGCCTTCATCCGCTTGCCGACTGTTGCATTTTCGGCGATGCGATGCTTGGAGCTAGGAAGCACTTGCCATTCAGTTGTTGTTGTTGCTGCTGTTGTTGTTGCAAGTTACAAGTGCCGTTTGCTTAATTTTTATGCACATGTAGCTGTGTGCGTCAGAGTGTACATACATATACGCGAGACTGCGCTCTGTGAGAGTGTGTTTGTGCAGTGCAGTTATTGCTCTGCTGTTGGTGTTCTGCATACTTTGCTAGGTGGCGGGAAGGAGCAGGAGCAGGAGCAGGGAAGAAGGAAAGCAGAGACAGCGCTAGCGAACGAGAGCCTAGCAGACACAGGGAATAAGGGAAAAACACTTGCGTAAACGAGGCTAGGACTCGGCCAAGTTTTCGCACAGTCGAAGGGAAAAGTTTTCAGCAGGCGCACGGCCTTGGGTAAGTTCAGACACTGACATTGTGACTTCCCTGCCTTGCCTTGCCTTGCCGCCGTACCAGCCGCACACAGTCACGATAAATGAACATGAAATTGAAATTTAATGTACCATCATCATCAGCACAGCACAGCACAGTAGTAGCGGCAGTGGCAGTGGCACAAACAGCAACATCTGCATTCGGATGATTTACATATGGCTGCCACCCGGAGGAGCGAGTCGGGATCTGCCACAATGCACTCTGGTGCCACTGGAGCCATGTGGATTCAATAACAAAAGCCAGACAAAAGCGCATAGAGACTTGCAGGATTTGCAGTAGTAAAAGAGGAAGTTTGTAGGCGCCCAGGGGAGGACAAGTGTGTTCCAGGAGTGTTTGAATCACAGTGGCTCCCTTTTGGCAATGGACAAGCCCTAGCAATCGGCTGGACATGATCTCATGACGGATAACGACCTGGTCGTGGAACTTATCTGATTGGGGCACTGCTCCCTTGCATGTCGCGGCCACCTTAAGCCACCACGCCTTTTTCGCACCTTTCTGACTTCAACTCTACCTTTTCCCGTTACCGTGCCGTGGCGTGCCTGTTACAATTTTGGTTTTCCCTTCGTTGCGGTGTCGTTTTCAGGCGGGTTCCTGCTTCGCTTCGCTTCTCTGCTCGGAAAAGTCTACATGCCCCCGGTCTCTGTTCCTCTGCTGCTGCCTTTTTCCTTTACTGTGGTTCTGTTTACCTTAGAAAGTGAAAATTATTCGTAATTTCTTAGGCCATGCCTCGCCTTTCCTTTAGGTCTTACTCTCTCTCGCTCTCTCTCTCTTATACGCTGGCTCTTATACAATGCGTAGACGCAGAGGGTTCTGTAGAGTTTTTTGAAATCTTATCAGTAAGAATGGTAGGACCATTAGAGAGAGAGGGAGGGAAGTGTGTATATATGTGTGTGTGTGTGAATGCATTTGCCGGCTACCTTGTGGTGTCACGTTGATTTTGGCAGCGACTGTAACCCGTTCCCTCATTATTACGAGCTCTTTTCTTGTTAAGTTCCTCTGCTCGTTTATTTCTTTCTGAACGCCGTTGGCACTGCAAATAAACTGAATCGAACTGAGCGCTGCTCCCACTGTTCCCTCTCTCTCTCGCTATCTCTCTCTCTCTCTCTCTGTTTCATTTACCATTGAAGATAAATGAAATGAAATTCCTTAAAGCGCCACTCCAGAGCGCCACTCCTACCCTCACCTCCCCTGGGTCTGTCCTACTGTGGCTTCCGTTTCTGCGTTGGGTCTCCGGCGTTAATTAGCGGCTATCATATTTCTACCCGACTGCAGCGGACCAGCACCAGCACCGGCACCACAGCAAGGCTGCACTCGTTTATTGCAATTTATGGCGTGCCACAGTCCTGACTTCTAACCAGACCTGCCCCTACCCTGCCCTGCCTACCCTGCCCTGCCCTGCCAGCAATCGAAATGAAAAGCAGAACGCGCACGCCAACTCCACTGGCATTTCCGGCCAGGTCAGCAGAACCTTTCCGAAAATACACCCAGGCCAGGCCAGGGCAGCCATAGCCAGCGGCTGGCTTGGGCGTTGCGTGCCATTTAACCGAAAGCTGTCATTTTATTGTTAGCCAAATACAAATCAGAGTGCGCTGATAACCGTCAACAGCAGCAGCCGCAGCAGCAACAGAGGAAGCAGCAAAGGCAGGCAGTAGGCGTGGTAGCTTGTTCATGGCATGCAACTGAAGCCCCCCCACCCCCTGCAGCTCGGGGATGGCTAATTCCTTTTGATTGCAGTGCAAAAGTGTGAAATCAGAATTCAGCGCGTGCTAAACCCTCAGCTGCTCACACACACACACAAACACAGGCACATACACAGACACACACAAGACTATTGTAGTTCTCTCAGTCGCATTCTGTGTTTTCGGTTCTGTGTCTTGTGTATCTTTGTGAGTGTTGTTTGTTTTTGTGTATTGCTAAGTGGCACAATGGCCTGCTGCTCGCAGTCCTTCGTCCACTTTTTGGGGATTTTGTTAATTTTCGGCACGTAATCCGAGTGCCTCGCTGCATTTATCTCTTCATTGCTGGCTGCCACTGCCGTGCCATGCTAATGAAGTGACTAATGGCCGCCAAAGCGAACTTCAAGTGTCAGGCTAAATTGAAACAACAGGCAGCCAGGCAGCCGGAGACGGAGACTCAGAAGGAGGACGAGGAGGGGATCACTAACAGCAAGTGATTTCATTTAATATTTAAGTCTAGCCGTCACCACAGCACCACAGCTAAAGAATTCCTTCAATCGAACATTTCTTTCAGCTGCAGCTCCAAATCCCAGATGGCCTTTAACTTAGACATTTTTCCATATTTCAGCTCCGCTTCAATGCAGCAATTACACATGCTTAAAAAGAAAAGAAAAGAGATGGAAAGAAACCCAACCACACTCTGGCAGCTAGAGTTACAAAGGAATCCGAGAGGAGAGGAGAGGTTTGCAGCTGTCGAGTGGGCCCCTCGCCAATATATCAAATGTCAGTTGGGCTTTGGCAGCATTTGAAATGTCCAGAGTATTCACTGTATCCAGACAGGACACACGAATGCACGAACATGAATTGTATCTGCATGGCTCGCGCTCTCCCTCCCTCTCGCCTTCTCCTCCTCCTTAATCCTGGCGAGGTTTCTGGTGTGATTGTGATGAATGCGAACAGGACCGGCAGCAGCCGCACCACCAGAGAAAGTATCATGTGTATGGCAGTGGCATGGGAAAGGAGACACCAGGTTACCCCCCCCTCACCCCGGGTAAAGGCAAAACAAATAGACGCAAAAGCCCAAATTAATTTACAATGCTCGGACCAGGTCCGGAGCCAGGCGAGGCACATTTCTTGCACAATCAGACGGCCTAACAAATGGGAATGCATATATCAGAGCCACACCACACCACAGGCCGCCTACTACAACCATTCATCCATCCAGCAGTCCATCCAGCAATCCATCCAGCAATCCATCCATCCGGCTAATAAAATGGCCTCATTATGCAGGTAAACGGAGCGGCTCGAAGCAAAGGCCCAACTCCTTTTGATGTTTTTATGCCAGAGCATTTAATATCAATTTTCAGCTTAAACATGCAACAGGACTGAACATGAACCGGAACTGACCCCAGTGCCTGGCACAACCCGACCTCTGGCACTCTCCGACTTCACCCCAAACAAGAACCCTACAGGTACGAGTACGAGTACGTGTGGCATTTTCAATCGCTTTCGTGCGTCTAATCGCTAAATGGCCAAAACAAAGTAACAAAAGCAGAAATAATGCCTGCTCCAATTGTTGCACGCCACTTACATTACATATTCCAGTGCCCCAGCCCCAGGCGCAGCCCCTGTTGCTGTTTCTATTTCTGTCTCTGCCATGTCCACCTACCACTGCACACTAGCCATACCCATATTACTAGCCGGCCAGCCACGCCCTCAAATTGCATGCTCTCACGATAATACCTTACTTTGCATACAAATTGTTGCTAGCGCCTCCAGCAGGAGGCACGAGGCAGGAGGCAGGACCCTGCTTCAACCATGGCTGAAAACTGCCACCGTCTCGTGCCAAAGTTGGCTATAAATTTGTAGTACATGCCAGGAGGCCGGCAAGCAAAAAAAGGCACAGCTTTTGGGCGGACAGCAGAAGGGGCTCTTGTTTCGTACATATCAAAGTGTGTTCTGCCACAAACCATAAATTATGTCTGAGGTTATATTCTCATAACCGAAATATTGACAAGAGCTCATAGTCCATTTTAATTGTTATACATTGCCAGAGGGGCAGTCCTTCCCACTGGAATACAGACCAAGATTAACTTCCTGCCGCCTGCCGCCTGCCACCGACTAATGCAAAACCAAGCGGATTTGTCTTTGGTTAAAGTGCTTTTTAACTTATCGCCGGCGCCATGACTACAGACAGACTTGAGGGTGTGCAGAAGCTGGGGCAAAAGCAGTTCAGAGAACTAAGCCGTGCCAGAACGGGGCCAGAAAGGGGCCAGGACAGGACAGGACACAATGGGGAATTTCAATTTAACACCAAAGAACGCTCTATGATAAATTGCGGCAACGGATGCCGTCGATACAAAGAGTTATGAACACGGGACGACCTCCATGGCCATTTAAATATAAATCAAATGCTCGGAATAAACCCATGAAGATGGGCAACCATGGGTATTCCTTCCAGACAAACGACCATTGTCAAGGTCAGAGATGTATCCCTCTCCTGCTCGTGCTGTTGTAGTTGTTTTGGCCTTCCTGTTGCCTGCTGTCTGTCTGTTTTTATTAACATAACTAAAGGCAGAAACATGCCCAGCGCGGCATGCCCGAGCGGTCCTGGCGCTTTGATGAATCGCTGGACCCCGAAAATGGAAATAAATATCAATGCGATTTCTCTGCTGATTTGTCCGAGTCTTTGTTTTTGTGCAGCAACAGGGGATCTGTATCGGTATTGGAATCATAGTCATAGTAGGAGTCGGAGTCTGAGAGGGAGACGGAATCGGTCGTGTGATAAATGGATTTCACGTGGCGCATGATAAATGTTAATTCGTCAACAAAAGCCAAGCAGCTGCTGCTGAGACTTTGACCTTTGGCAAATGCCAAATTCATGATATAGTTTACACACACACGCACACACGCACACAAGACCACATATGGTCCCCGTCGATATCGAGGCCAGGACCTTACCGCACTTTTGGGCTGGGTTGATCAATGTAATTACTTAATGCAAGCACTGAAAACGAAAACGAAATCCAGGCCCAAGGCCATAGATTGCATAACTGCACTCTCCATGGTGGCAGCTTCTCAAGTAACTAAAGCAGAGGGACTGGGAGCGTGGTGAGCCGAGGCAAGGGCCGCGGCTCTACTTTTATACCCGGTGCTCAGTGGTCGGCTTATGTGTATGTAAGTATATAATATACAATACCTATATTTGATATCCACTGCACATTATGTTAACTTATATGGTCAGAAACGCTACACTACGCCTACTCAATAGCTTCAAAATAATTGCACTTCATATTTCTAATCCCATTAAGTGCATCATTAATTTTCCTATTTTACAAACTACATTTAAAACCTTGTCTTTCTGCCACACAGGCACAGAGCCATTGAATATCAAAATCCATTTAATGCTCGGAAATGTAAGCAGCTTTTAGTTTGAAGTTTAATTTTCTCTTACATTTGATTTACGCAAACTAAAAAGTACTTCACAATGTGCTGTGCACCATCCACACGCCCATTCCCCACTCCCTACTCCGTACTTATCCGAAAGATGGTGTGTGTGTGTGTGGGTGGGCGGGTGCCTCTTTATCTGTTGCAGAGATATTTACACAGGTTTCCCCCAGCAGTGCACTGGCTAGCACTACCTTCCGGGGCCAGTGGAGCCTTTGTTCGAGGATTTCTGTTCTCAGTTCTGTGTGTTGCAAGTTGTCCCTCGTTTGGTAGTTGGCTTTCACTATCTTCACTTTGTCAGTGGGCTTTAAGCTGCAAATTTTGTGTGATTAGTCGAGTCCTTAAATTCAATTCTCTATTAACTTGCCCCATATGAATGCTGCTTTGTAATCTCGCACTCTGTCTATGAGTGTCGCCCCAAATGTCGCTCGAGTGGGTGGCCAGTCGGTCCCCTGACTGCTCGACAAATTGCAGCAGCTGTGGCCACGACTTGAGCTGACCATTTTATTTATTAAAATATTTATTCAGATGCATCGCAGCTGCCGGCTGGAAAACTCTTCTCCCGACTCTCTCTCTCTCTCTCTCTCTCTCTCTCTCTCGCGTTGGCAATCTTTTTTCATGGAATGGAAACAAAGCCAGGTCCAAAATGGAAATAATAAAAGTGAAAAGTTTACGTTGCTGCTGGATGCATATAAAAATGTCTGACACGTTTCTAAAAAACAACACGAGAAATGCAAAAAAATGGAAACTAAAACACAAAAAGGAACACTGATGGGCACAGGGGGAGAAAAACTAACAAACGGCAGACAAATCGCAAGGCTAAGTCCAAATGAACACTGAAACAAATGCCAGGCCCACACAACCACCGTGACACCCACACGTACACGTACACATATACACGTACATATGTACACTCTAACATTCTCACACACATGACTGCCTGGCTGGCCATGGTGGCCATAAAAAGTCACTCAAGTGGTATTAAATGTACCACCAAGTGCAGTCAGCATCGGGAAGTGGCAAGTGGCAGTTGAAGAGGGGGATACACGAGCACAGGCGAGGGGCAACGAGCACGGAGCAGCGGGCAACAGGAAATAGAAGAAGGAGAACTTCGAGGAGCACCTGGCACAAAAGGTTAAGACCCAAGGCTACCCACACACACACACACACACTCACACACACACACAAGTACTCCCCTCAAGTGTGTAGGAGTGTGTGGCATATTAGAAATAGAGAAATCTTTTTGGTTGGAATCGAAATTGACTTTTTTCTGGTTGCCGTGTAATTTTTGATTGAAACTGAGTGGCCCTTAGCCCCCTCCCCTCCGCTGCCCTCCACTTCACTTCACCTCACTTTCCACTCTGCTGGAATTCAAGATCCTATTTACTTGGAAACTTTCGGCAGAGAGGAGAGTGTTGTGTGTTGTGTACTCGGACTGTTGAAAGCACTAGGAGGCATTCTCTTACACTTAACTGCCAAAAAGGTGACCAGCTGTTGCTTCTAATCCACTGTAAGCCCGCCCAAAAGCGAAATGTCGAATGATGCCATGCCATGCCCCCTCCCCCCATATTTTTCTCCTCTTTTTTTTGTGACTTTTTGTGATTATACCCAAAGGGAACCGCTGCATTCCCGCCCAACCCAACCTAACAAAAAAAAATACTAAATAAAAGTAATAAGCGAAAAGGGTTTTTCATTTCCAACAGCAGAACGCAGCTGCCACCGGCAGCAGGGAGAACAACAATGGAAATGTTTTGAGATATTAAACCAAGACAGGACTATTGCGGTGCACCGAAGCCTGCAACGCCCCTGAAAAGGGCTTCATGCGGCAAGGGTCAGTATGGAATACGTCCTGGTTTCGACAGTATTACGACAACCATTTCTGATTCCTATACATCCGTCGAATCGAGTATACATATTTTTAAAGTAATACCAAACTTATTTATGGATTTGGCCATTAAATGGAACCGGCAAGAATGAATTATTAATTCCATGGCTAATGCCTTTTAGACCACTAAAAGAAGGTTGCTTTTAGACTTGTTGAACAAGTTTTCTATAGTAGTTTTTCTATAGTATGTATAGACTCGTCCGTCTGGCAATTTATCCCTCTTTCGATTCAGCATTTTTGATGTGTCCATGGCTAAATCTCTACAAAAATCCATTTCCCATTCCATTTACCATAAATCTGCAACTATTTTGGCGCTGAAATGTAAGCCAAAAACCTAAAATGGCTGGCAAATGTAAACAAAAGCGGCGAGCCAGCCCCAGCCCCAGCCTGGTCAGCACTTCAACAAATTTCCCTTTTATACAACTTTCATTTAAAGCGCAAACACACACACACACTCACAGAGAGAGAGAGAGAAAGAGTGAGAGAGAAAGAGGGGAATGTGGAAAGGTGGTGGTGGCTGCATAAACTTTTACCAGCTCATAAAACGCTCAGAAACAAGCGAACAAAATCGAATGCTCATAAAAATTGCACTGCGGGGTCAGATTCAGCAGCAAGCGGAACGGGGGACGGGGGAGGAGACGGAAGGGGCAACAGCACCCCTCCCCCCACCCTTGTTTTGCAGCCAGTTGTCCTGGTTCTGGTTCTGGTCTCTGCCACGTTGAGATTGTTTGGTCCAATGGTTTGATTTCTTTTTCGGTGGCACAAACAAAACGGGAACAGGCCATGGCCAAGTGCTGTCGTGATGCAAGTGCAGAAAGAGAAAGGAATAAAAATCAAACGCGGAGAAATGAAAATCAAAAGTAACTGCTTTTCGACTAGGAGTACTTTTCAACCTATCCTAACGGATCCCAACAACCAACCTAACAATCCTTTCCAAAACTACGCACAGCTTTGCCGAACGTCTCTCTCTCTCTTTCGCAGACTACTGAAAGTTTTTCCAGTTTTCTGTTGCATACTTTATGGCGTGCGAGGCGGGTCCTTCCATGGCGCGAGATTCCTTACGGGTCCTGCCATTTGGCTGTCATAAAATAGCTGGCGGCAATCGCTTGATGGCAAACGTGTTCCAATTAAGCGAGATCCCGCTGCCACGCCTCCAAACTGTAGTTAATTTAAATGAAATTTGTAAATTTCTGTTGCAGGCACGTGACACATGCAAATATGGCAAATAAAAATTACAACTCATAAAAATTGACTTTCGCACAGCCCCCGGAAAAGAGAGCCAAAAGGTCGTTTGCTACTTGTCGCTATTTGCCCCAGCTGCCACGCCCATGCGAGAATGACAGGCAGCCATAAAATTGTGAAACAAAAAAGTAAAGGAAAAAAAACCATGAAAGGAGAGGCCAACTGTATGGTAGGCACTTTTTGATACCCTCGAATGATTCAGGGCGTTCATAGCGATCTCAAGAATATGTATTACAGAGCGGAAATGTCATAGACTTTCACGAATATGAATATACCCCGTGTACTTGGTTAGTACTGGATATAAGGAAATATTTCCATGCAAGAAGGAGAGGAGAATAGCGTACCAGAGAGTAACGGCGTTGCAAGATATGGCGGCACTTTAAAAAAGCCTTAAATTCAGCATGCAAAGCACACACACATACGGACACATTTGCTCGCGGTTAAATATTTCGCATTCATGTTCCAATGAAGCGTAAAATGATTAAAATGCTACAATTCTTGGCCACATTCATTGGGCCCTAATTGAAAGGCAAAACTGTCTCCATTACAAAGGAAATTGCGAGGCGAGGCGAAGGTTAGGCAATTGGTTGAGGGACCACAAAGAATTTACTTCTAGTCAATCAAAGGTTAATTGCACATTGTTGCAAATCAAAGAATTTTATTATGCAAACTGGTGAGGGGGGGATGGGATGGGGATGGGGAGGTAGATGGATGAACGAGCTGATTCATGCCATTGGCAGGGGATGTGAGTATACGGGGCATTAGGGGTGGGTATAGTAAGTAAGCCATAAAGTTTCATAGCAGCTCAAACGAGTCCCAAACTCACACACACACACACACACACACCCACATCCATCCCGTGGCAACTCACATGCATTTTAATCACATAAACCTCACTTACGCTGGCAACATTTTGCGTCATTTGTACGAGCAAAGTGTGAATGGAGCGGATGAATGTCGAAGATTGGGGTACATCAGCTAGGTAGTAACTATATCAACAGTGAAACCTCGTAGGGAGGAGAGTACTGGTGGAGTAAAAGCTGCTCTAGAAGCGAAATTTTAATGAATATTTTATAGAGCGTAAAGAGTATTAAGACTTTGCCAAGTGGTCTTAGAGGACCTCCTCTCACTTCTTCTTCGTTTTTGTAGCATGAACACATTTCAGTTGGAGTATGTGTAATAGTAGTACATGCGTGGCGTATGCGCAACATTTTCCAGCAAACAAATTTATGCGGCAACATATAAATCCTGTAACAGTGGCTGCCACAGTTGCTGGAACACACGCCACGCCACACACAGCTGTGCAAAGGGTGGCAAATAGTTTATGCGAAAAAGCTCCCAAAAAAGTTTCCAATTTGCTGGCAGAGAACATCTTAATTTAATAAAGTGCCCGGGGCCAGCAGAGATTGGGGGGAGGCGGCAGCAAATTCGCAAATTGTTGGCCTGCACGCAGATAAATCTCAATTAGGCAATACTTGAATGCAGTAATAAACAGTTGGGTCCCCATTCAAAGGGCCTGAAGAGGAGAGGATGAAAGGGATAGATAGGACAGGACTGGAAGTTGATGAAGGAAAACTGCGAGGTTTTTTCACTCAAACTCTGACGAGTTTTCGCTTTTTTTATTCAAAGATTACTCTTATTCGCTCTTTAATTTAACAAAAAGTATTTCGATTTGCTTTTTAGTTAATTGACCAAATTTCTAGGCATAGAAATAAAGACATTAAATTATCAAAAGAAATAAAACAAAAAAAATCAATGGGAGATAATGCAGAGGACGGCTGTGGCCTTGGCTTATCAGAAGACTTGGACACGATGATTCTCGCGATCACAGACCAGGATGTTGCCATTCGACATGATGGCCACGCCCTCGAGTCCTTTGAACTCCGAGTCGCCGGAGCCCCAGGAGCCGAAGGTCTTCAGGAAGCTGCCATCCGGATTGAAGATCTGTATGCGATTGTTGCCCGAATCGGCCACAAATATATAGCCCTGGTCGTCCACGGCCACTCCGCTGCAGAAGAGGCAAAGTTAGGACATTGTCAATTAAAAATTGTAATTCGATTTACTCACCGTGGGAACTTGAATTGACCATCGTCAGAGCCCTCGCCACCCACCGTGGACAGCACCTTGCCGTTCACATCGAAAATCTGTGCATGGGGATGGGTTCAGGATGCGATTGCCAAGAGGTTGGCGGAAGAGGTGACAGTATACCAGGAGGGCAGGCCAAACCGAAGACGGAGAAAGAAGGTCAAACAAATTCGAATGAATCTCGATTGCGAGCATATTTTAATTAAAATTGTTCACATGGCCAGACAGCCATGAAGTTGGTAGCTGGAGGCATGTGAGGGAGGGGTATTGGCTTACCTGAATCCTGTGGTTATTCGAATCGGAAACAATCACACGATTCGTATTCGATACGGCTATATAATGCGGATGCTCAAGTTGTCCTTCGCCACGGCCGCAGGAACCAAATTTGCCAACGAAGGAGCCATCGGATTGGAAAACCTGACGAATGCGAATTCGAGTATTCGATAAAAGTTGGCAAATTGTAATGTAAAAAGAAATTCAGAAGAGGAGAGCCAAAGGACTGGACCAGTATGAGTACCAGAGACCAGGACATGAGTCTGGTGTGTACACAAACACTCGTACATTTCAGTTAAGCTCATGAAAATTGTGCAGGAGGAGGAGGAGCAGGAGGAGGTGGAGGAGTGTATGTCCAAGATGAGGCTCTGCAGCAGCTCAAGTGTGACAAATTGGGCAAGGCTTCGCCTCTCGACCTCACCAGAGGAATATAAATATTTGCATGCAAATCGAGATGGACGATGGACGATGGACGAAGGACGATGTACCCGGGCGAGAGCATGAGGGGCCTCACCTGCACTCTGTGGTTTTCCTTATCGCACACGTAAATGAAGCCGAGTGCATCGGTTGTTACTCCCCAAGGATAATTGAATTTGCCATCTGCGGTCCCCTGCGAACCGAACGCTCGCAGGAAGCGTCCTTGCGGATCGAGCACTTGTATGCGGTGATTGTATCTGGAAATAAAGAGTAGTAAAGAAGTGGATTAATGGGTGAGTGGTTCAAAGGGCCAGCAAGCGCATATTCCTCTGTTAATTACGGAGAAGAAAAGGAAAAAAGGAAACTCTAGAAACTCTCTCCCATTATCCGGAAAGTACATTCGAGGCGGACCCGCTAGCTATTGCGAGACGATGTGGCATTCAACCTGGTATTCGGTATTCCGTATTCGGAGTGGCGTGTTCAGTGTCGGGCTTAGGTCTAAGCCGCTTAACGTGCAAAATCAAAGTTGACTCACACAATGAGTCCCTGCCACCAGCAACCCAGCCCCCTCTCCCCCTGCCAACTCTCTCTCTCTGTGTGCTTAACGAGATTTTGCGTCAAACAATGACAGCGGCAGATGGAGGCTGGAATTGGGACTGCTATCTAGATTGGGCATATGAAAAGGCTGGAGCAGAGATATGTATAATGCGAGTATGTGCTGGCACATGTTTCTCATTAACGCGGCTATTATGCGCTTAGCCGTGCCAATTAGAGGCTGGCCTAAGTCCGAGAATTAATCATGCGCCTTTGTCTCGACTTAATTAAACTGCAGAGTGACCGAAGGCGGCAGATGCTCCTCGGACTAACTCTAGCTCTAGCTCTAGATTATGTTATGGCCACTTACCTATCGGCTATGATGTATTGGCCGATTCGATTGACGGCCACGCCGGCCAGGCAATCGAACTCTCCCTCGCCGTTGCCATACTCTCCGAACTCCTTGACGAAGATGCCATTGGAGTCGAAGACCTGGACGCGATGGTTGCTGGAGTCCGCAACGACGATGCTATTGTCGGGACCGACGGCCAGGCCGCGCGGCCACGTAAAGGATCCGGGCTCGCTCCCCCGGCCCCCCAACTGGAACAGCTGCTGGCGCTTGCGCAGATACACCTGCTTAGGGATAGTACCTGCCACTCCGGTTATACCGGCTGCTGCCACTGCTGCTGCTACCGTAGGGGACGTAGGGGAGCCTAGCCCGTTTTTTGACCCATCGTCGTCGGAGGAGGCCAGCTCGTTGGCCTGCCGCAGCGGCAGGCCCAGACTGAGGCGTCGCGACACCTCGCTGGCGGTGCTGCGGCCGCTGCCGCTGCTCCCAATGCCGTGCGCATGCGAGGACGATGCCGCCGTGGAGCTGGCGGCATGCGAGTCGCGTGCGCTGCCGGCACTGCTGCTGGGCGTGTCCTTGCTGCTCTTGTTCCCGTACTTGTTCTTGAGATAGCGCGCCCACGAACTGAGGGCCTCCCCGTCCTTGTTCTCCGTGGAGCTGCTGCCCAGGGCACCAGCACGCGAGGATCCCGCACTGCGGTCGGTGATGGGCGAATTGTCGCGCGACTTCAGAGCGTGCGAAGATCGGCTCCTGGACAGGTCGCTGCTGCCATAGCCGCTGTATCTGCAAGGCAACAAATTCATTAGTGATCCACAGCGGAGAGCGGAGAGCGGGGGCTTTGGGGGCTGACTAGGGGGAGTTCTATGGCTGAGGCTGAGTTGTGCTGTTCTGATGAATGAGGCGTTCTACGGATCTAGATGGCATGAGAATTGTATGTACAAAGAGAGAGAGAGAGAGATATGGAGAGAAGAGGGCAATTGTGGCGGGGGGAAATTTTGTGGATTTCCAGTTAATTTCGGTTAATTTCAAAACGCGCAGAATTTTATTTATTGTTCTTCTCTTACCAATAAAAAACAAAACAAAATATTACGAAAAATAGGAAAAAATTAAACCAAAAAAAATATAGGAGGTCAATTTCAAAAAGTTGAATTAGTGTAGAGTGCAACATTAACGAGAACGAAACTTCGGACGTGGCACGCACAGCAACTCAACGAAAAAAAAAATAAAACTCACGTCAAAAAGAAATTAAAAAGAAATAAAAAAAGAAAAATCATTTGAAACGATTCCTCGGGACAGCACACGCACAATGAAAGCGCCCAGCGCACGACATACATACATACATACATACGTACATATATGGGTATGCTAGGTATATATGTATGTATATAGCGAGAGAGATAAGTATATATACATCTGATTACTGAGATTTCCATCTATTTACACATGTTTTTTTGGGTGTTCTGAAATTTCTGGTATTTTGCTTTTATCCACTTTTTTTGGTATCTTTTTTTGGTTTTTTTTTGTTTTTTTTTTTGTTTTTTTTGGTGTGCGCACCTTGAAGCCAAGTAAGCGGATGGCGAGACCGTGGTGGGGGATACCGGCTCATCCAGATCGTCGTCATCGTTGCCAAACTGATGCGAGGAGCGACTGCGCGCCAGCCGGGTGCGGCGCTCCTTCATGGCCAGGTAACGGGATCGGCCGGTCCCGTAGCGACTGTCCGAGTCGTCGCCCGTTCCGTTGGCGTCCTCGTCGAAGGAGGCGGTGGGCGTGGATAGCGAGGGTTGCGTTACAATGGCGCTGCTCTTGCTCTTGTTTAGAAAGCGGCTTGTGTAGCTGCAAAAATGTTGATTCGGTTCGGTTTGGTTTTGGTTTTTGTTTGGGTTTGCATTTGGTTTTGATTTTGCTTTGTGGATTTGTGTTTGTTTTTGTTTTTGCTTTGGCTTTTGTTTCTTTTACTTTGCTGTGTCTTTGTCTTGTGTCTCCTGTACCTGGTGCTCCTCTAATCCCATCCCATCCCATCCCAATACCATTCCAGCTGCCTGTGGAAAATCCGCGAGGCGACCGCTTAATTAACTAACTTTTAACTAGCTTAAGTCCTTCACGGTGTGTCTGCGTCTGTGTCTGTGTGTGTGTGTGTCTCATTTATTAGGCAACAAAATTCAATTAAAAAAAGGAGGCAAGCAACAAGGTTTCGGCAGAAAAGTTTCTAATTAAATTCACATTTCACATTATCGAAAGTTCAACAAAGTAGTTGCGAAAAGTTTTGTTAAGTACATGAAATTATGGTTCCAATTGGCGTTCACTTCGGCGCTATGCCTTCTATGTGTGTGGGTGTGTGTGTGTGTGTGTTTGGGCTGGGGTTGGGTGGGCTTAGTGGAACGGTAAGAGGAGGAAAGACAACATCTGCAACAGCTACAACACATTTACGGTTACTCATACAAAAAACAAAAATATACACTGCAAAAAAACAACACATCAATTGAACGCTTATATGCTAAAGTGAGTAAAACAAATACAACGATATTGCAAAGGGTGAGCGGCAGGAAGAGTGTGAGGAGGAGGAGTTTGTGGTCACTTCTCGCTTTCCATGTGCCTGCCACTGCAGCAAGTAAAGCCGGACGTTGCACAATCTGTTTGCCTTGCTTAATTGCCAAAGAGGAAAAAAGCAAAGCTTAAACAAGCGGAAGTGTTACGGTCGAAGGCATCGACCATTAGTTACCTACAGAACGGAGAGCATAAATGGCTCCCAGTGGAACTGCCTGCCGAGCAGAAACTCTAACAAAGTTGCTAAGAAAACAGACAGTCTCTCAAGAGAGACGCCAAAGACTCTTCTTCGGTTTCTCATTTAAGCTCGAATATGTGCAGTCGGATATCCCCATCTCAGTCCGAGTCGGAGTCCACACTTTTGAAATATCATACAAATAGCATAAATAAATACGAGTGCTCCCCGAACTGAATGAGAAATCGAGAAAGGAAGGAAGGAAAACAGACGGACGGATGGATGGATGGATGCCAGCAAACAGACTGATAGCAGATACCAATTAGTATTGTTCCCCGAGAGGTGAGAGGTGAGAGAAAAGGTAGCAGCGTCCGTTGTAATTACATTACGCAAGATTTGTTGCAGGCTTGGATGGTGCTAGGGTTGGTGCCGAAAGGGTTCAATATTTGTTGTCGTGCAAAAGTAAAATTAAAGAAGTTTGTGTCGCCCAAGCACAAAGGCACAAGCACATTCAGGACTCGAGTGGGCCACATTGATCCCTTTGAAAAGGGTATTGACAGACGGACAGACAAAGGGGAGACAGAGCGACAAGCGGCGAAGTTGAGTTAATATCCAGCCCTTTGAGTGGCTCTTTGAAAGCAAGCAACATCATCATCATCATCACCATCGTCATCCTCCTCCTCTGGAAGGAAGAGACTTCTATATAGAAACTGCAAGTACTCAAAAATAGCTTGTACAGGTATTGGTTTTTTGTTTGGTTTTAAATATTTAATCAACAGTTCTTATCACTAATGGATTAGTGTTTCGATTGATTTCGCTTTGGTGGAAGTTCTTTAGTCGGTTAGTCGGGAGCCGTGGGCAAAACTCGTTTGTCGTTAATGTTAACAAGTAATTGAACTATGAATTGAATAGAATTTCCCATTTGTATCTGTATCTGTGTATGTATATGTCTGTCTGTATATCTGGCTAGACATCGGCAAGGCGCTTTCGGTAGCGCGCCCGGTTGGGTCTGCTTATGTACGGTATGCTAAAGGGCAGTGCACTGCAAAGATCAACACAGAGAGAGAGAGAGAGAGAGAGAGAGAGAAAACACAAAGAGAGAGTGATAGAAATGTGTAGAGTGTGTGTTACCTATCTGGGTTTGTGTGTGTGTCTTTGGTTTCTTTCTTTTGCTTATGTGAAGGTTATGAACTTGACAATTAGACGCCACACGAGTCGTATGAGCAACAAAACGGCCAATACCATGTTAGCGCCAGCACGGAGCAATTGTACAAAGCTGCAGCGGCGGGAGCAGAGAACGGATACAAAAGAGAGTCGAGATAAAGCACACATTAAAAGGCATTCAACATGGGGGAAACTCGGGGGATAATTAAAAGTGTTGCCAACTTTTCAGGGCAATGTATCGCAAACCAAAACAAAACCAACATGAAATCCATTATGCATATGCATTTCAATTAAAGCCAATCTGCAAATCTGTTTTCACTTTTGTACGGTAAGAGTATATAGATCTAATTAAGATATAAATTATGAAAATTAATTGCAGGCAGTTTTGTTACGTGTAATTCAATTAGTTTTGACCCACAAAAAAACACAGAGTAAAACAAATTACCGAACGAACATCAACAGCAATACTTGACACACAATCTGCGCAACGCATGTTTAATCCGCGCTCATCAGATATGTATCTGTGCGGTGCGTGTATCTTTGGGTCATCGGTGGCAAACAAGCGTCTAGATTCGCCTGTGCGAGTGCGAGTGCGAGTGTGTGTGTGTGTGCGTGTATTGTGTTTGTGTCCTCGTTTCATTAGCCATGCAAATTAGTCCAGTTATAGAAACTACAAAATGGCGGAACTGTGGCCCCCGGGAAGGAAATACCTGCTGCCAGTGCCGCTGCTGCTGCCATAACGGTCCTCGCTCTCCGCCGAATGATGTGGCGCGGGCACGGTGCGTGTGCGGGCGGTGCTGCTGCTCGCGCTGCCATAGCCGCTGCTCGAGGGCGTGGCATAAGAGCTACGCGACGCCGCCGCTAGGGCAGTGTCGTCGCGGGAGGCGCGTCGGGCTTCCAGGCGATCGCGGTAGGAGCTGCCGCTGGTGGAGCTGCCGGTGGCCGCCGTCGTCGAACTGGATGCGCTGCTGGGCGTGGACTTGCTGGCACTGTTGCTGCTGCTGGTCGCACTCGCCTTGGGCTTGGTCTCCGGCTCCGACTCTGACTCGGACTCCGAGCTGGTCTCCTCCTCACTGCTCGAGCTGGACTCGGCCTTCTTCTTGTCCGCCGTACCATTCGATGTGGTCGGGGTGCTGTGCTGCGGCAGGAAGCGGCTAACGAAAGGCTTCTTCTCCGGCACTGCGCTGGTGGCCACCGAATCCCGGGCACTCGAATGACGCGCCGTGCTGGGCGCCTTCTGCTGACTGCTGCTGCTAGCAGCCGACGCCGATGCTGCCGCTGCCGCTGCTGCAGCTGTGGCTGCTGCCCCAGAGCTGGCAGAGCTTTCGGTGGAGGCACTGCTGTCACTGCTGCCCGATCGCTGGGTCTTCTTCACTGCCGCAACTTGGGCCGAGACGGGCGGCTTCGACTGTTGGGTGGTAGGAGGAGTGGGAGTTGCATCAGAGTCTGTGGCGCTGGCTGTCTGTTAGTCGAGAGGGGCAAGCAACGAACGCAATTCAGATGCAGAAGGACAGACAGACAGAGAGAGAGAATGAGAGAGAGAGAAATGACGTTGAGGCAGATGATGAAAGTGAAGATGATGGGTAAGTGCAAGTGACAGGCAGGCGAAAAGGGAAGGTTAGGCGGGAGTGGAAAGATGGCAAGCAAAGGTCCGACTGTGAAGGGATTCCATTCCATTCTCAATGCAACATTCGATATGACTGTGACTGTAACTGTAACTGTTCCCTCAATTAACATCTAACAATATCCAATGTCTCTCATAACTCCGTCGCTCACTCATCATTGACTCGTTTTGTCATTTCTCTTTGATGTTTTCCTAATTGATCGAACAACCTTTTCCTATTTCTTTCGGTAAATGCCAAAAACCAGACAAATATGCAGCTACGGTGCATATGTCCCTTTATCGCTCACACATACACGTACATCCTCTCACATATTTGCACTCACACATATATGTATATATGTGTGTACTATAGAGAGCTGGAAACATTGTTAAACTGACGGAAGCAGCCGCATCGCTGACAGTCGCATGATTGTGAAATATTCGCCATTGAACCCCAACTCAGGGTTGGCATTTTGTGGGCGTTTCGGGTGGGGCCAACGCAACAATGTGTGAATGAATGAATGGGTGAAATGAATGAGGGCAGAGCAGAGGAGCGGATGCGGGTGGCAGGAGGATAGGAAAAGAGGATGAAAAAAAGATAGAAAGACATGTACAACAGAAATATTTACAGCGGACATCAGAAATTGCAAAACAACGATACAGCAACGCAAAAAAAAGGAATGAAACAAAGAATAAATATTCCGAATAATAACAGAGAGAGACACACTGGGCACAAAGCGAGATAGAGATAGCGATAGAGAAAGAAAGACAGCAAGAAATGTCCCTTTGGTTGATTTGGGTCTGTGGTTTATTCAGCTCAACAGCAATGACCAAATATATTTAGTAAGATTTAAGCAAATTAACATCACTACCACATCGCTTGTACACTTGAAAAAAGAAAAACAGAAAAAGAGAGAGAGTGAGAGAGAGAGAGAGCGAGAGATAGAGATTTTGGGTGTGCGAGAGAGAAACAGAATTGTAGGAAAATATTTGTTACTACCAAAAAGAAAATTTTGTAAAATTCATTTAGTTGTTTTATTCGTTGTAACCGTTGGCAGTCTCTAACTAACGATATGCTAAAAGTTGTTAAACTACTAAAATAAAAAAATATATATATTTCTACATACGAGTATACATATACGATACATACACACATTAATATATGCACACATATACATATACAAATGTATAATGATGAATGTCTACAATATTGTACAATTGACGATTTCTGATGTC
The DNA here is from genome assembly GCA_008121215.1 of Drosophila athabasca. NCBI lineage: Eukaryota > Metazoa > Arthropoda > Insecta > Diptera > Drosophilidae > Drosophila > Drosophila athabasca. The sequence goes on along the minus strand of VMQQ01000022.1, from coordinate 2,302,698 downwards.
CGACGTTTTGGGCCAAAACTTTCGCGTTTCTCTGGGGAGAACTTTCTTTGTGCAGCAAAAGGTTCTGACCCAAAACAGCATTAAGTGAAAGGCGCTCACAAGACAATAAAATGGGGGGGGGGGGGGGGGGGGGGGGGGGGAAAATGTGAAACAAGTAAAAACGGAAAATGGGGTAAACAATGAAATAAATATAAATAAATGAAGACCACAACTTAAAATACACTTAAACAGAAACCAAAACAAACGAAATAAGTAAGAAAAAAACATTAAAAGAAAGTGAGAAAAGGTAGGGAAAATATCCAGGGAAATGGTTTTGTTAAAGGAAAATGGTAAGATTAACAGTAAGAGTAACGGTAACAGTTAACGGTTAACGGCAAGTTTAAGTTTGCTCTCTCTGCTTCGAACGGTTCGACAAACACTTACGGAGCGGAGGGGAAGTGTGAACGATGGAGCACAAATAAAGAACGAAGCACACATGGCGTATACGTAATTAATTCTTTAAAAATTTTCATTTTTTTCAGTGGGTGGAAATATGTGCAAACAGGGGAAATACTGTGCCGGAATAACAGTGACAGCGAGATTTCTACTGATTATCATGTCTCTTCTTCTGCCCCATCTCCATCCTCATCCTCATCTTCTTCCTCGTCATCTGTCACTTCTATCTCCTCTTCTGTGTACTCATCCTCGTCCTCTTCCTCACTCTGATTCGATGCCAAATCCTCTTCTGGCTGACTGATGATCGCTGCTGGACTTTCGTGGCCCTTGTTGGACAGCTCTCCATCTGGAGGCAGGACATTGATCACTGGCACATCCTGGGGCACTGCCTCAGGTGCAGCCTCCACCTCGATATCCTCCTCTTCATCGCTGCTATCGGTGACTGTCACCTCTTCATATTCCGATGAATCTTCGGACTCGTTTGCCGCTTCCTCTACTTCCTCTACTTCTGGCTGCTGCCCCTGCTGCTGTTCCTCTTCTGCCCCATTCTCTTCGTCTACCTCGCTGTCGCTGTCACTGCCACTGGCCACGCCTTCTTCTTCTGTATTTGCCTCATTCACACTTACCTCGGCTCGCGTCGCTGCTGTCGCTGTACGCACTGGAGATGCTGCCTGATTGGAGCCGCTGCCATCGCTGTCCTCGCCGCCGCGGGTCCCCTTGAGGGTCGTCACCCGCTCGCTGTTGGGTCGCTGATCCTGGCCAGCCTCACTGGCTGCTGTCGAGGTGGCTGCTCCAGAGGAAGCAGCACTCTTGCGCTTCTGGCGCGCCAGTTCGTCCTCGTCAACGGCAGCCGCTGGCTGTTGGCTCTTCTGCTGTTGGCGCTGCATGGCCGCCTTCTGGTTCTGGATGGCCGCCTGAACGGCGGCCTGGGCCGCGGAGGCTGCGTCCGACTTCTTGTCCGCCTTCTTCTCCTTGCCAATGTCGGCCAGGCGCTGAACGACGCGGGAGCAGTCGCTGAGGCGGATGATGCCACTCAGCTGGCCGCGCGACACATCCTCGCTGTCGAGGACGCGGTCCTTGCGCTCCTTCAGCTCCTGCTGGCGCTGCTGCTGCTGCTGCTCGGTGTCCGAGTCGTCGTTCTGGTGCGAGCGAACAAAGCGCGACCGGAAGCGCGACGACTTGCCTGCCCGTCCGGAAGTGGGCTCGTTCTCGTAATCGTTCTCGTAGTCGTAGTCCGAGCGGCCGTAGCGGCTGCTCTCGCCATAGCGATCGCTGGCGGTGGCACTGCGCTGGGGACGCTCTCCGAACTTCCGGCCTCCGAGGACGGGCTCGTCGTTGTAGCCGCCACGCTCCTCCTGCTGCCGGAACTGGGTGGCCAGGCGGTGGTCGCTCTTGGAGCGCATCAGTCCGGGCTGGAGGCCGCTGGGCGGGGCGAGGTGAGAGCTGCTCACCGAGCCGCCCGGCTGCGAGTGTGGCGCGATGTTGAGGTCACCAAAGGTGGCCAGGTTCATCACCAGCTGGTTGGGATCGATGGAGACGATAAATCGCACGCGGCGACTGTAGTCGTTGTTCTCGTACTCGAAGTGCCGCAGGAACTCGACGGTCTTCAGGAAAATCTCCTTGGTGTCCATCAGCTCGCAGTCGTCCCACTCGACGGTTTCGTTCATGTACTTGTCGACGATGTCGCAGTTGCTTCCGATGTTGGTGATCTCCAGGTCCAGGTTCTCCCTGAGCGTTGTGAGGTTGCGCAGCTCCACGGCCAGGTAGCGGTCGATTTCGCCTTTCAGCTGGTCGGAGCGATCCTTGATGGCCTTGGTGATGCGCTGATAGATCTCGTCGATCTCCTCCGTCACACTGATCGCGTTCGTCTGCAGGCTCAGCGTGTTCTTCTCGATGATGGCCAGGGAGTCCTGCAGTCGATGCAAACTGCGGCGGATCTGGAGAGGGTATGAAATGGGTAAGCAATGGCCAATTAAAGGATCAGTTCTGGACTCACCTGTGAGTTGAAGCGCGTTATCTCACGGCGGAGTATGTCCATGTGGGCGCTCTTGCAGTCCTCGCAAATCTTCTTCTCGCAGTGCGCACAATGCGACAGATAGGCCTTCTCCGAGCAGACGCCACAGCGTTCCATGATTTGACCTGTGAATGGAGAGAGACACACAATTATTAATCAGCTCTTTCCCGCCGCCTATCTGTCTTCCGTTCCTATCAGTCCCCCCAAAAGTACCCTCACAAATGGGGCCCCAAATGACTTCCTGTGTGACTCCCTTGAGTTGAACAATAAAATGCCAGCCATGCCAGCAGCAGCTCATCAATTTGCACTCTTGGCAACAAAGTCTGGCCACATTCCGGGTCTGCCATGCGGGGGCAGGGGGGGGGGCAGAGCAGCAGCAGAAGCAGAAGCAGACTCCGGGCTGGAGCTGGATGTCTGTTGCATTCACTAATGCGATTTCAAGAGCAAGAAATCAACTGCACCTAAGCGCCTTGTATGGATGTATGTGTGCACTATAACCTTCCAAGGAAGGAGACTATATATGTTCCATTCTCCAGAGAAGTGGGTGTTATAGATTGGATTGGAAGGAAGGATCCTCTAAGAGGCTAAAGATCTACTAAAATATATAGTAATTCTAGAGGTTTGGCCGTAGAGAGTAAGTTTTGGGAGGAATCTCTTATCAACTTCATCTTTAAGAGGTTTAAGAGCTTTCTATCTTTAGTGGGAATGCAATGGTTATAAGGCTATTTCACATGGCTGTAATAGATTCTACTGGTTTTATGCAGAGTCCTCAGGAATAGGACTACAATTGAGGGTATTCGAAGTTTCGTTGCTCTGGTTCTCTCTGCGAGTGTGTGCGTCTGTGTGCCACATCCTTTGGCAAGGCAGTCCTGGCTCGTTGTCGATGGCTTGACTGTTGCAATGCAAATAACGAGCCGCCTCAGTGAGAGGCAACAATGCAAACATTGCGAAGATGTCGCCGCTCTGTAGCATAAACTTTTCTGCATCAATTGCTGGCATTGGCAATGCCTGACGAACCCTCCCCCCCCCCTGCCAGACAATAACTTGCCACAGAGGGTGGCAAGAATGCTGTATGCCAATAGTTGGCTTCTGTATTTTCCTGTGTAATCATATGGAAAAGTGAATTTACAAATTCCACATGAAAATTGTTGTCGTTGCCCATATCCATAGGAGTCAAAGGGATTCTTTTGTTTCGCACATTTGCATACCCGAGAGCCAAATTTATCTCAAAAATAAGAAACCAAATGGGTGTCTTTGTCTGCCTTATTAACTCACGGTTCATGCCCCCCGTGCCCCGTGCCCGTGCTCCAACGTGCCACAACTTAATGCTGATTGCAGTTGAGAAGTTGCAAGCCATTTGCATATTTCACCCACTTTGAAAACTATCAGCTTGGCAGCCACTTGGAATATATATACATACATACATATATATTCTGATAGATACGCCTAGTCATGCTGACAACACGATCCGCAATTTGTGACCGGGGAAAATGCAAATTGCTCAAACAAAATCAATTTGGCTTTGCTTAGTTTTAATTGCTGTCAGCAAAGGTGGGGGGGCGTAGGGGGTGGTGGGGGGAAAGTGTCTGACTTTTTAATTGGAAACCCAAACATTATGGCGAATGGCAACATTTTTGTTCAACGCACATTCGGCTGGCATTTCCCCCATTTATTGTTTTCCCCATTTCTTTTGTTTTCCCCTTTTAGTGGAATTTAATTAAAGTTACACAAACGATTACATGGCAGCATTTTGATTTTTTTTTCCTTTATTAATAACATTCCTTGCTTGCCTCTGCCGCTCGGATTTCTGATTTCTAATTACTGATTTCTGATTTCTGATTTTCTTTTTCAGCACTCAAAGGATTCTGTTTTATTGCACAAATATTTTTGCTCAAAATCGAATGAAGCAGAAAGGGGGAAAATTGCAATTTGGAATTTCCATTGAAAGGATTTCTCTCTCTCACTCTCACTCTCTCTCTCTCTCTCTCTCTAAGTAAAATCCGCTTTCAATTACTGTGACATTCCTTACCTGATGTCGGATCGGGCAGTTCGCCGGTGATTTCGATGTGCAGCTCCAGGAAACGCTGCAGCGTCACATTCGTGGGAAAGGCCTGCACGCCATTGTAGGGTATGCGATGTTCGGCCCGGCATTCTGGGCATTTCACCTGAACATAGGAGAATATTGATATTTGATTTTGATTAGAGGAAATTAATTGCATCAAAGCGTAAATAAAATGTCAGCAATCAGCTTTTATGTGTGAACTCCCTTCAGGCTATCAGATTACCTCTCCAAACTTTAAACTTGCTATTGCTTGGCCTGAAACTTGTTGTACTAACTGTACGCAACTTTAAAAACCTTTCACATTTGTCCAGCTTCATGTGAAGGCATCTTGAGTGCGTCCCTTCGCGAGGTTTCTTCATCTCCTGTCAGCCTTCAGCCACAAAAAGCAATCTCTCCTTGCGGCTTTTACCATTCGCATGACAGTTTGTTGCAACTCTTTGGCTTAATCTCTATATGTATCTATCTATCTGTATCTATGTACGTGTAGTTCTCTGTATGTAGGGCCAACACAATGAAAATGCTCACCAATTATTTGCGTGGCGCTGGCCGAGAGCCAAAACAGAATTTATAAATACACGCAGACAGAGACGTTCGAATCTGCGGAGCGCTATAAGTAGCGCAGTACACGGATATCTGTATGTACGACCATATATACATACATACATATGTACAATTTCGTGTCTTTGTGTATAATTTTTCAACAAAATATCTACGCAAATGCGCCTCAAAAAACATTTTTCGGGGGCGTCTTGTTGGGCGCCTTTCTGTTTTTTTTTTCATCTGATTTTGCTCATGAGATTTTGTAGTTAGGCGTCCACACACACAGCGCTGTGTGACGTCGGCGGGAGGCATTAACCAAATTGCCACAGATACGAGTACATATGTACTATATACATATACATATAGTATATAGTATATTTACTGATTTGAATGATGATTAATGATGATGATGATGGTAGCCTTACCTGACGTCGCACATAGTCGACCAGTCCCTCCATGCAGGGCTCCATGCAGAAGGAGTGCTGACATGGCAGCAGCTTCGGTATGCGATACCTGTCCAGGCAGACGCAGCACGTCAACAGCTGCTCGAATTGCTCCATGGCTCACTGTGAAGACAAAGGAAAGAGAGGCAATCATTAGACCTGATTCGATTAGACCACAAAGATGCTGTCAATTTGATATTCATATCATTATAAATTCACGTGCTCTTCCACCCAGCTTAAGCTCATCATAAGACAGGCAGAGAGACAGGCAGAAAGAAGGACAGTCAGTCAGTCAGTCAGTCAGTCAGTCAGTCAGTCAGTGAGTCGGTAAGCTCTCTCTGCGAACCAAAAAACCCACACGAAAAATCAGATTGGCAAGAATTTTCTTGCATTTGAATGAACATAGCCCTGGCAGACTCTGAAAATCATACAATAAATTGACCATTTCGTTGGCGTAAGTCGCGGAGCTTGCCCCAGCCCCAGCCCCAGCCCCAGCGCCCACCCCCTCCCTCGTCGGTCTTCATTTGGCCGTGCCCCAGCCAGAATACACTAAGCCACAAATCTGCTTATGGCTGCTTCATTAAAACCAGCTCCAATAAGTTTATTTACAAGATACCAAAATACTGCTGATGTTTCGGGTTGGGACCCGGACTACCTACCACCCACCCACCACCCACACACCACCCACCATCATTCCCATTCCCTGCCATTTCAATTGAAAAGCGAGCGTTTCCATGGAAATGGAATTCCACATTTCGGTTTGTGTCTCTCATTTCATTGGAGAGAATTCACTGAGTTCAAACTCCACAATCATTTCGCCACAGAATAATTAGGCACACGAGATGCTCATTAAAATTGAAGACAGGTTTTGCTATCAATGGGTTATTCGACAGTTCTTTAAAGTGCAGCAAGTTGATCGAGAAAGCAAAGCAAACAAAGTCCTTTATCAGTAATTTTCTGTGAAACCTTATCTTGAATCAATCACTAAGTGGAATTCCCTCTGTTATCTCTGCATGAAATGCAATGGGAGCTCCTCCCATTATGGGTATTTTCGAGCATTAAGCTTATATAAAAATTTCTCAGTAAGCCCTTAAATACCTTGCTAGGAAATGCCTCTTCAAATAGCTTGATAAGTTGCCTCTCTTAAGCTGCAATTCCTAATAAGCTCGACTGCGTTTTAGCCGTTTCCGAGAACTTATATTAAAAAGGGAATATTCCTCTAGCCTTCGTTGAGATTTTAATAATAAAAATGACACACATTTCTTACGAAAGAGAGAGAGAGAGAGAGAGTGGGACAGGCAGCAGAGGAAATCTGCTCATACTCGTCTATATATAATGTATAAATATAAATGCGATTTCGCGCTGACTGCCGGGCTGTAATGCATCGCGCATACGCCGTGGTTGTCGGTTGTCCGTGCGCACTTCCTGCTCGTAAATATACACACGTACATATGCTATGTGGCCAGACATGGGTATTATTATGGAAGCATCTCTTTCGGCATGTCCATGGCATCTACCGCTAATTGTCGTGCGCCTGTTGGCCATTATTGTTGCATGTTTGTTGCCACGGATATTTAAAGCATCAATTTAATGCGGCCAAAAGTTCACAATATATGTGACACGCCTCCGATACAAAGAGCATAGCTGCATATATACATATATCTATACGCTATGTATAAAGCTGTGCAATTAACTGGAAAATGCGCTTAATATCAAATTGTATAGAAATTTTGTCGCTCGCACAAATTGTGCGTACACCAGAGCGGGTCCTGAATAGAGAGCAGACTGTGTGGCTGGTCGGTGGGGGTTGGGGGTGGATGTAGTTTGGGGGGGATGTGTGCAAAACTAATTTAGCCATTGCATTCGTGAATGGCCGCTGAAAGGATTAAAATGAATAGAGCAGAGCTCTTCTCTTCGGCATAATGGACGCAACCTCGCAGACTCTCCTCCCTCCCCATTCCGCTCAAGCTTTGAGCTAACTTTTTCGGAGAAGGGGTGGGGGGGAGTGGGGGGAGTGGGATCCCACAGCTATGAAGAGAATTCAGCGAGAGGGATTAGAGGAGGTCAGTTGGCATTGACAAGCAGAAAGGACTCGCCATGGACTCTCATGGCTGGTCGTGTGTGTGTGTGTGTGTGTGTGGCTGTATAAATGAGTTAAATATCTGATCAAATTCCACGCAAATCTAAAATGCTTTAAAACGCAGCAAATTAAGCGGAAAGTGGAGTGTGGAGTGTGCAGTGCGGATGACCGCAATGGCAATGGCTGACAAGCCAAACGAATAGTTGTATTCATTGTTCATCTAATTAGTCTTTGTTTTCCTTTGAGAGATTGATGGCGACAGTTGTTCGTGCAAGAGAAAACAGCAAGAGATTCATTAACCTTGAGTGGGTTAAAATTAAGTTGCACGGTCAACGGGAAATGGAAAAGCGTTAAGCGGTAGACAGGAAACGGAAATGCGGCAAATACTTGACCCTCAACAAATTGGCATGGCCAAAAGCAAGACTGAAACTGACACAGACACAGGCACAGAAATGGGTCAAACTCTTTGCCGACGAGTGACAGGCATGTGGACACAGAGCCATCATCAGCAGCAGCGGCAGCGGCAGCACGCAGAAAACATTGAACATTGAAATCAACACAAATAAATTGAAATGAATTCGACGAAATTTGGGTCACACTAAACCGCAGCAAAACAGCCAACGAGTTGGCTAAAATTTCAACCAAAAAACCAGAAAAAAGGCAAAGGGAAAGGGAGAAGGGAGATGGGATGGGAGAAGAAAAACTCACCAATTGAAAATGGAAAACTGTTGGGCAAGCGTTGCTGCTGATGCTGTCAAAGCGGCACTCGAAGGCAATCATAAAATGCAATTGGTTTTTGGCAATGCGCTCGAATCCTTCAAAACTCAGTCGCTGAAAAATCGTTGCGGGTCCTAGTTTCTCTCTCTCTCGCTCTCTCGTTTTCGTACTCGTTCAGGGTGCACTTTCATTAAATGTGTACGCCACTTCCGAATGATTTATATTTGCTTAACTTTCAATAAATCTATAGGTATATATATATGGGGTGTTTATTTTATTTATATTTTTTTTGTTGGGCAACGCGCCTCGTAGAATTCGATTGGAAATGTAAAAAGCGACTGAAGGCAAGTGAAAATGGCCAAGCACATGAGCCAAGCAAAACAAGAGGAGCAGTCTATAATATTTTAAATATATACAAATCGTCTCTCACTCGCTCTCTCTCTCCATCTCTCTCTCAATCTCCCTGTGTATCTACAGAAGACGACCATGTATCTCGCTATGAGAGAGAGAGAAGCAAAACAAACTGCGTGATCGTCAGAAAAACGCAAAAATATATATGTACATATTCTTGGCAGCAATCTCCGCATGTCCGCGTGTGTGTGTGTGTATCTGTATCTATAGCTGAAGCCTACAGAAGATACAAATACTTTACGTGTAAGAGTGCCTCTGTGCCTGGAGATGAAGTTCTCTCGTGAAGAAAGCATTTCTAATTGCCTATCCGTTAGGTACCAACTCGTATGCTATGTACACACCGCTGGCTGGTGTTGACGTCATCAACTGAGAGTGTGTATTAATTTGGCCGCACGCCGGCATTTTCCATCTATCCCATAGCTGCCGAAACTGCCATGGCTATTTCTGTTTGTGTGGCTCTGTATTTCGCTGTAACAGGCCCTAAAAATAAACTTCATTGAAAATTGGAGCGAGCATCGCTCGGAGAGGCTGCCACACACACACACACACACACACTACTAATCTCGAGTTGGCTAATTGAAAAGTTCTCACTTTCTCAGACACTTGCCCAGCACTCCATTCGGTGCGTAGGGCAAAACCTTCTTTGAAAAGCACAAATGTTGCTTCTCAAGGTCGAAACTTTGTCACGACTCCCGCTCTCCCGCTCTCCCCCCACTCAGTCTCCCATTTGGGAGTGGAAATGTGTGTGTGGCTAAAAATAGAAACCCCCGCTAGCACGGAATTCACTGGCTGCAGATTGCAGTGGGGATCCCAAAAATAGAAATGCAAAATATTTTCATTCTATAAATAAGTGAAGCAGACGGAGAGCACAACGGATGCAATCGAAACTTCGAAATCAATTGAAATTTCTTTCGACTCTTTGGAAAACTTCAGAAAATATTCAGAACCGTCCAAATGGACCGATAGTCATAAACAATTACTTACGTTTTGTGCTCTGTTTCTGCGTTTGCCTCCTCTTTGAGTGTGCTTCCGGCTTTCGGCTTCCGGCTAAAGGTATCCGAGGCGCCCTTGGGCGGGGCCCTGCTGTTTGGCTGTTAGCTCTGCTGCCTGCCAAAAAGAGAGAGAGTAAAGAGTAGAGAGAGTGAGAGTGAGAAGTGGCACCGAATTAAAGCGATTGACAGTGCCAAATTTGATGATTAATCGTCTGAGCGATTGGCCGACGCTTTACAGGAAACAAGAGGCTCTTTCTGAATACATAATCAACGCCGATTCGTCAATACGTTGGTAGACAGCGAGAGAAGCGTACCTGCCTATTGATATGATGGGAATAAGCCGCATGATGCCGACTTAATTATATTGCCACAAAGGCTGCCACAGTCAAAGCATTGATGAATGCACAGCAGTAGATTGTCAGCAGGTGCATAATGAAGTTGCATTGTGCAGTGGGGGGGATAAGCCTTGCCTTTGAATGCTCCCTGGACAAGTCCAGGTTAATGCACATACGAGCAATGAGAAGATTTCGATTGAAACAATAGGGAAATGCCCGTATACCAATGCCCATTTGGCAGGTTTCACGACGTCCGAGATAAGTTTAATTAACCCCCAAACAAAGGTGAAGTTGTGTTCAATTAAAGGCCATATTGGCAGGCAAATTATAATACATCAACGCCATTGCCCCAGGGAATAATTCAAGGACAGACAGACAGTCATTTCCCAGTAATAATTTAATGATATTTCGGTTCCGAAGAAAGTTCTCTTTTAGTTTTCCCACCAGTTTATCAAGAAAATGAAAAGAGGACTTTTCCAATTTAATGCACATGTTGGACCGGAAGCTGGCCAGCGACCTTGAACTTCCTCTGAAGCCAAGAGAACGAAGAAATGGAAGAGTCGACTGGTCGAATGGTCACACTGAAGGCCGAATGAAAAAAACGTTGCCTGCTTTTCGGCTGCCAGAAAAAATCCATTGCCAAATGGCATTTCATCTTTTTCATTTGTTTTTTAGTTCTCGTAATGAAAAATGAAATGCAATCGCATTTCATAGTGTAAAAATACACTGAAACAAGCGACAAAAAAGAAAACAAAGGTGCAAATGAAGACACAAGCAAATGGGAAATGGGAAAACAAAGGAAATGGTGTAGGCAAAAGCGAAACAAAAGAAAACAAGACAATCAATGATAAGACAGAGAGAGAGTGAGAGAGAGAGAGTGAGAGCAAAAGACAAACACAAAACAGCAAACAGCTAGCGCAAAATAGAATCAGAAAAGCTCTGAAAATGTCGCTGATTGAATCGAACTATAAATAAGGCAACAACGCGGCGTATGAGCAATGTGGTGCCCCTGCCTTTGTGTGTGTTTGTGTGTGTGGGCAAATTATTGCTATACTTTTTGATGAGCACACTACACCACACACACACAGGAGGATCCTCATATATCCATATCTATATACATTATTGTGTCGAACTTAATAAATTTCAACGGCCACAAAAGATAGAAACGGCCAAGAATGGTACCGAAAAAATATGAAAATATTTCTGACAGCCTTTCACGAATGTGGGCGAATGGTTAGGTGGCAACCAGGTGACATTTTCACGGCTTTCGTTCTCATTCATTCACACGCTCTTTCCCTTCTCTCTCTCTGTCTCTGTCTCTGTCTCTCTGTCTCTCATTTTCACTCTTTTTCACTCGTTTTTTTACATAATCAACGGGCATTGAATGCGCTCAGCTCATCTCCATTTGAATGGTTATCCAAAAATGGTTTCACTCACTTGGGTTTCGCACTGCAATCTAAGGATGTTTCTCGTTGCTTTTGCAAATTTATTCGCATGCCTTGGCGGCACTCTCCTTTCGGGGATGGAGAAATGCCTTTCACTGGCTTCACTTTCAAACGATTTTTGATTAGAAAAACACTCGCGCTTCGATTACGAACTTTCTTTTAGCACTCGCACCACGCGACAGGTGAAAGATCTATGGACAGATCTTACCACCTCTCTATATGTATGAGCTTATATATATGTATATATATATATAGGTAGTATATATAGAGGTATATTGAATTGGGGGTATATCTATTATCGGCGTATCGGTCCGCACGTCCACTCGCGAGCGTGCCAGAAATGAAAATGAATGTTTTGCTCTGCGATGCCTGATGATCAGCCGTTCTTGAGGTGAAACTTTATAAATATAACCTGCAGAACAACAGCAAATATTTCTGTGTCTTCTTCCCACTTTCACACAGATCACACAGATTTCGTTGTTGTTGTGCTTCAGCTTCACCCGACCCCAACGAACCTGTGTGGAAAATCTATATAAATTCTCTGTTCTTTCAGATACGACAGCCAGCGCATATACAGCATATACAATAATTGTCTGTAAGAATTTATCGCTTTACAATGTCGCGTAGAAAGTCCAAGAAAATAACAACACACACCAACACACGTATGTACATATGTATGTATGTACTATATATGTGGAAATGCAGAGCTCATTACCTGCTATTGTTCTGGCTTATTCCGCAGTTTCTTTTCTACCATGGAAATTTCTCTTTTCCTTGAGTCCAGCCACAGAGCTCGTCCGTCCATCCGTCCGTCCGTCCGTCCGTCCGAGCCCACGCACTCTCCTCAAGCATGAATCATTTTAGCAATTTTCATAAATATTTATAGAAATGAAAGGCATTTATTGATACTTATACGGAGGCTGGGAAATATATGGTGAGGCTCATTCTGTAGTCGAAAATTGAATGATAATTGCCACAGGTAAAGGATAATAGCATAATAGGATATAAAACGATATTTATGAATAGAAAGTAACAGCATTTTGTAGGGAATAACAGTGCTTTTATGTTCTATTTTCAAAATGAATTCAATTTCCATTTAATTGCCATTCCCACTGCTATATATAGAAATATATTTTCGAATATTTCGCTCTGGCTCTGGCTCTAATTGGTCTGCACTTTCTGTGGCTTTTTTCTTGCCAGACTGCCTGGTCTGCCTGGTCTTTTGTGTGGTCATTCGCTTGTCCCCCCTCCCCCAGCGACAGTGCGCTGTCAATCAAAAATGATGAAGCGAGTTTGTGGTTCAAAGATTTTCCGCCAACAGTCAGCAGGAATAACAGAGCAGCGCCATTCAAAAATTCAAATAATTGCAATTTATGAGTGGACCAGGCGAAAGATGTCAACAACTGAAGCTGCTGATGGACTCTAGGTCATCCAATATCAACAACAGACACAGCCACAGCCGCAACCGTAGAGCGTTTCCATTTCCCATTTCACAGCATTCAGCGGCAAAGCTGGAAGGTCTGATTGGAAATTGAAATTGCGTTTTGGGATGGAATGGAATGGAATGCATCGAGTGGGTGCTACAAAGCACATGCGACAATTGTCGAGAGCAGTATCGCTCTGGAGAGTGCTATCATTGCGAATTCGAGAGGCAATCATTAGCCCGAAGCATGATTAATTACAATTGATGGAAGGCCAATTGACAGATGGCATAACGAGCGAGCAGCCTCAAGGACCCCATTGATGCCCCCTTATTGATGGACACGCATGGAGACAGCATGGACTCCAGAAGGAGACACTCGGCATGGCCAGCCACGCCTTGGCTAATTGCCTAAAGGAAGCTTAAAGGAGAGCCAGGACACGCAGAGGGGCAGCTGGTGAATACAAGTTTCGGCAACGTGGTAAAGTGGCAATAATAACGAATTAGCAAACAATTTCAAGTATTAGACAGCCGCAACCAACTAAGAGGGTTGCAACAAGAGTTGATCAAGCATAGAAATGGGAGATGGAACGTAAGGGAGAATTATAGTTGCACAACTTCTTCAGTTTAACTTACCCAAGAGCATCTCAGTAAATGGTTTTGAATGAATGTTCATTAGATTCAATGAATATGTAATACACTCAACTGAAATTGTGAGCCTTTTCTTTGTTCTTTCAGGTGTTTCCTAATATTGGGAACTCCTTTGGAACATCTCTGCAAAGGCAGGACCACCATAGGGGAGGCAAGACAAACTATTGCCCGTCTGACAAATGGCGTTAAGCACATAATAACCAATTTCTCTAAATACGGCCATAATTATGAGCGTCTTTTCACACACAGACACACACACAAGACACACTCTCGTCCTAGTACACACACACACAAGCAAGGATATTCCCCCGTAAGTGTTTTTCTTGTTGTTGGCCACTTCATTTGGGCGCGTTTGTTCTCGCGAACTTAGTCCGCCTTCAGAGTAGGAGTGGTTGTCAGGAAAGGGGGAAAGCGGAAAGTTAGAGCGTTAAAGTAAAAGCAAGAACGGGGTCTGGGTCTGGGCCAAGGATTTATCGTAATTAGGCATGCATGAGCATATGCTGTCGTCTAAGCTCAAGGATGACTCTGCGTCTACCTCCTCGCTCTGCTTTCCTATACAAACACAGACGGGGGCAAACACTGACTAAAGAACGAAGGGGAACCAGGGAAAGGGGACAGGGCACAAGGCAGAAGAGAGCCGCCTCCCCCTCCCGCAATGTACATAATTAATTGTGCTGCTGTGTTGGCAAACACGCGGCCGCCTCAAAGTAGGCAACATGCTTTTTTGGCCAAAACGTTCCGCCATAATTGATTGCCTCCTCATGCACGTCACAGCCAAAGCCAAAGCCAAAGCAATGTGTCGCTATGTGTGTAAGCTGTGTGTGTAGCTCCTACAGAGCTACAAGTATTTTTAAATGAATATATCTTTAATTAGTTCTCTGCTGCCGCTGCTGCTGCTGCTGCTGCGGCTCCTAAAGGATCTTGCCTGCCGAACTTCTAAAAGGCCCGGCCACAAAAGACTTGACCGCAAATAATAATGCACAAATGCTGCCAGACCGCAAGTGTTTCCCAGCAACACGCACACACACACACCCACAAGCACACACACACACACATATACGCAGAACATTTTCTTAAATTAACATTAGCAACATTTGGAGCTGCCATTAAGAGGGTCGGTGGTTGCCTGGCTGCCATTGCCAGAATCCCCTTTGGGCTCACTGCGAGCCAACTACGTTCAATGACCAGGCGCAAACAATGTCCTGGTCCTGGTCCTGGTCCTGCTCCTGGTGGTGGTGGTGGTCCCGCCCTTAACTGATGGCCTGGGAAGAGCCAAGGACAGCCCTAAGCAAACTAGCTCCAACCTTAACTTTGGGAAGGACCACTAACAGTCACTTTTATTACCTGGCGCCAGTCAAATTAGCTGGAGCATACAAAATTACGTATACGCCCGGCCCGGCCCGGCCTTTTGGGGTCGGAGCCGTCGCACGTGTTCATAACCCGTTGTCGCTTATGAAACAAAACGTCAAATGTTTCTGTGATGGCGGACATTAACATTTAACCTTGGAGCACAAATTACCGGATTCTTGTCACCTCCACACGCACAACACAGAACAGAACAGAACCGAACAGAACAGAACGCAGGGAAAGTGGGGGTGGAGCAAAAAGTAAGAAAAGTTTGTTTGCCACAACTTTCTACCTCAGCAGGCAGTCGTCGGACGGGGGACGGGGGACGGGGGTGGCTGGCAGGCGGACCCATAAAAAAAATCCTGTGGAGAGGCATCAACGGTTGCGAAACATATGCGTCTTCCCGGCGGCGTTCGAAACGCTCCACTTTTTGTGGTGATAAGAGTGTGTGGCAGCCAGCAGTGGAGCAGCAGCGTGGATCCTGGCATCGTGGCATCCTGGCAGCACCGCAGCATGACGTCGTTGTCCTTGTCGTCGTCGCCGACGCCTTGTGATAAATAGCTTGATTTTAAGCGAAAGGCGCGGGTGTAGATTTATGACACACGCATTTTCCGGGACTCTCTATCCAGCATCCCTTCGAATGAAAGTGAAAAGTCAGCTTTGTTTCAGGAAACAGGACAGACCGAAGATCGAATATCATGCAACAGGCTGAAGGGAAAAGTATGATATCAAATAATATACGATTTATGCCACATCACACAGAGTTTCCATTTCTATATAATTATTATAAGTATTTTGTAACAGAATTTCTTTTTCTTTTTGTAAAATGAAACATAAAACCAACAATTAATTAAATATTGTTTCATATTTATTTATTTCATATATTTTAATACAACTTTTAAATGTTACAAATGAGGCAAATCTCAGCTCGGTTTCGATTTCGTTCAATCAAAAACTATCACACTTTAAATGGCAGCTAAAGTTAGACATTTCAATTCCTGACTGAGGATGAAATGCAGGAGCATTCATTTATAATTGATTCGTTGAATGCCTCGTCCGCATGGCACTCTTTTCCACTGTGTATAAATTTGATTATTCATCTTCCTCTGGACCGTTTTATTGCCAAATTTATATTATATTTGTAGTGCTAGATGCCATGACTATGCCATGTATGGCTTACTAGATATGTGAATACTTAGAAAAGTTGCCAACTGAATCTAAAACGCAACAATTGTGCTGTGCGTAAATTGAGCCATTTCTCTGGAAGTAAGCAAAGTTTTGATTGAACATTTACAGAGGTCGCGCGTATCGGTTGGGTATCGGGTTAGCGTCAGGCATCGTACTCGTCTCTCACTGCGATGGCATTTCTGCCAGCAATTTCCCCCACAGCCACAGCCGAAGGAGTGTGCTGCTAAGCTGCTTACGCCGTGCCCTGATGGAGACGCAACCTCAACAATTTCAACATCCGGCTTCCGTTGCAGTGTAATGGAAACTCAAGGCGACTCGACGACTGCCGTGCCACAGCGCCATGCTGTGCCAACATATTAAAGTTGGCAAATGCCGAAAGCAACAGCAACAGCAGCAGCAGCAGCGGCAGTAGAAAGAGTGAAACAGAGCCGGAACCGAAAAGAGGAAGGCAGATAGAATCCAGAGGATCTGGAAACTGGCAAAGTGTCGGGTGCGGAAATCTAAGGCAGGAATAAAAACGAAAGTGACACATTGTGCAGCTGGATATCGAAAGGGATAAGGATAAGGTATACGATGCTCAGTAAAGGATGAAGGGATTGTCCGGGATTTCTGGGTAGATGGCAGTGGACCTGATGATGAGTCGCAGGGGTGTGGAGGAGGGGCGACAGGTGGCCAAGAGTACACGGAGTGAAAGGCGCCTGGTCACCCACATAAATCAGGGCCAGGGCCCAAACCATTTCGGTTAAATGCGTTCTCATAACTCCCGGCACCGCATATCATTCAGCGGCATCCAAAGGGGATGCGTCCCTTGATTAATTGCTCACTGCGGCGAATGTGGAAATTATTTTAATTTTCCAACGCCTTGCGCATAATTTGCGATAAGCCCGAAACGAATTCAAGCAGGAACTCAACTTAACATTTATGCGAGATAATTCCTCGGGAGAGGGGAGAGGGGAGGGGCGATGGTGATGGTGATGGTGATGGCGCTAGGCGCCATGCCAATATATATGAATATTTTATGCGAACCGCGAATCATTTTCATGAAAATCACATAAAGGCCAGGGATGATGGGCGCCGGCGGAGTTAACGTTGCGTATACGTGATATCTGAAACGTTTAATTCAAGTCGGCAGCGGCGCAGCGTAATTTTTAACTCAAACTTAAATTGTGGCAGAGAAACTACTTCTTGGTAGGGCCTCCTCCTCCTTGCCACAACTTGGCAATTGCCTTGCACTCCCCTTTGGCCACACCCCTTTCTGACGCAACATCTTAAAATGCAAGGCAAACCGAGGGAAAAAAGTTTTGAAACGTTTCGCTTTTATTTCTTGGGCTGCAACTTACGAATACGTTAGCCGGGTGTCTGTCAAGTGGCTCAGAAAATGGAGGAGCAATGGAGGAGTAGAACTGTGCTTGGTATCAGAAGGGGGACTGTGCTTGGGATGGGGATGGGGATGGGGATGGGGATTGGGATTGAGATTGGGATTGTGCTTGGATAAGGCAAGCCGAGTCAAGTCAGCAAGTCAAATAAAAAGTTTTTCGTCAACATTACGCAAATTAGTTTGTCAGCCGAGCAAGGCAAATGCAGCCGACGAAACCCTAATGACATTTAGACTAACGGATAACTTTTCAGAGAAGGGATAAGTCGAAAGCCAAGGCCCGAAGCCCTCCCCCGACCCCGCCCCCCATCAGCTTATGCAGTGAGCAATGATTCCTTCTGCCAGCCTACGTCTGCAGTGCGGGGCCACCATTAATGTCTGAAGTTTCCTTGGGCCCTGCTCCTGCCCGCCTAATCCTGGCAGGAAGAGCCACGAAATGTTGAACGTTTTCTTGGCTTCATTCGATATGCATTAATGCTCTTTTGTACCGACGAAATCATAAAATCAAATATGCATTGAATTACCGTGTATGGCAGGACAATTATATTATATGTTATATATATATATATATATATATTATATTATATGCCAAGAGAAGCAGAAACCAAACAGAGAAAAAAACAAAAAAAAAAAACGGAGAAAAAAAGGAATATTTAACTCAATTTGCTGGCCGTAAATTTGGTACCACAAGCAGCTGTACCACCTGCCCCTGACTGCTGCACGGTCCAACCTCACCAAACCCTAAATCGGCCGCATTTTTCACTCAACATTTTGCCGCCATCATTTTGCCCTTCACACAGCGAAGGTATGCTGTGTTTTCCCAGCCGCTTGTATTCTGTATCATAGTTATAAATTCAAGCACAATATCATATTCATAAGATGATTCATTCGCACAATTTTCTTCTCTATAAATCAGTTTATTTTGCTTTAAAATCGTTTAGCAAATTACAATAATTTCTTCATCGTTTTTGCATTGTTTTTTTGCACCAAATGTTTGTTTTGAATTATAAAGAACTTAAAATGTAACTACAATATGTCCTATAGGACATATCTCTTCATATTTCATTAAGTTACTTGTTCTTTATAATCGTTTTTGTTAATTTACAATCATTTCTGCTCGTTTTTTGTTTTGTTTTGTTCGATTTGTCGTGGATGAAGTTGAAAGGGTATTTGTACTTCGATGGCATTCGCTTTGCTTAATTTTTTTTTATTTCTGCTCTCGTTTATGCGCAAAAGTGCGTGTAATTCAATTTTTCATGCGCTGCCAACCAGCCGGGGCCCGGACTCGACGCCGTGTGACAAGGGATAGGAGGTGGAGCAGGGGTGGGGGTGGTAGGCAGGAGCTACCATTTTTATTCTCGAAAAATTAAGACAAAGGACCGTGCCGTGACGTGCCGTGTTGTAGAGCACAAAATATGCGTTAAAGGCATATTTGGTTCGCCCTTTTATTGATGGCCAATACCGTCATCGTTCAGTTGCCATTCGGAAGGACGTTATCAATTTTTGATGAAGGGTCTTGCAACCCTTTGTGCGTATTAATAATTTGCAATTCGAAGAGTTCGTTGCATGTACTGGTGTATGGGCTATTGTGAATAATGTAAGTATGAAACTGAAGCAAAAACGGGAAAATGAAATGTAATTACATCTAAAGATGACTTTGGTGCCGCTTGGACCTAGTTTCTCTGGTTGGGGGCGTATCTGCGCCTGCCTCTAATGGCAGTATTCAAAGGCCGTCGAGCGTCAACGACAGGCCTAGTTGGCGTCCAGTTCTGGCGCGTTCCCGATGGCTGAGGATCCGGTGGCGGCGAGAACCTGCGCTGCAGCCGCATTCGCTGACGACTGCCACCCATATCAAAAATGCTCCTTGCGAGGGCCTCCTGCAGAGCAGGATCCGAACTTGAATTTCCTTGACGGGTCGATTCCTGCTGCTGCTGCTGCTGCTGCGGCGGCGGCTGCTCTTGCGTTGGCGGCGGCTGCTGCTGCTGCTGCTGCTGCGGCTGCTGCGGCGGCTGCTCTTGCGTTGGCGGCGGCTGCTGTGACGCAAATCCCGCGACCGCCGCTTCCGTAAAGCCATTGATGATCAACTCGTCTATAGCGAAGCTATCCTCCTCCTCGAGCACCAAATCTGCTTCGAAGCTAAGGCAAACATCGTTGTTCATGCGAAAAGAGAACTCCACAAAGCTATGCAGCACCGCCTTCGACTGTTCCCTTCTCAGAGCCTCCGCCGATGTGCACGGCATTTCCGCATCATCATCATAATCCGGGTCTTCGTGCACAGCGCGATACTTTACGTTCAACTCGTAGGCGATCGGATCGTCGTACGGCGATCGGGCAAAGTTGATCAGCTCGTGGATGAAGTGATTTGTCTTGGACCCAAAGAACGCAAGGAGCGAGTTGTGGAACTCAGCGCTATCCATGCTGACCTCCGACAGCATACCGTACACGGTCTCATAAGCTTTTACCATCTCCGCCTCTGTGCTGCGCACGACCACAGACGCGTCGCGGTTCGCCCAGTCCATGATGCGATGCAACGCACACGGATCGTTTCTGTTGGACAAAAATTGACTCCAATGTTGATCGATCAAGAAGGGTATCGTGGGTCGCCATGGCGAACACTTACCTGAGCGCGCGGGGGCTCCACTCGCGGAAGCTGCGCGCATGCCTGGGCGGCAGCGAGTACAAGGAATTCGTATAGACGTAGATGCGCCACGAGACCACTTGACGCGTAGACATATTCCTGGCAAAAAATCGGATCTCTACTAAACCAAACTTTGCAGAGTGTCTCGACTCAATTCGAAGTGAAAAGAAGAGAGACTGGGCGGCTTTTTTCCGCCGATAATGCCAGCTGCAGGTGCGTTTCCAATGCGATTCTCGGCTTAGGTTTCACAAGCCGCTGACTCACTGAAAGGTACGATTTAATTATTTATCTAGCACAGAACAATACACATAAACAATTTACTTCACT
This sequence comes from Drosophila athabasca, assembly GCA_008121215.1. Classification (NCBI taxonomy): domain Eukaryota; kingdom Metazoa; phylum Arthropoda; class Insecta; order Diptera; family Drosophilidae; genus Drosophila; species Drosophila athabasca. The sequence goes on along the minus strand of VMQQ01000022.1, from coordinate 2,282,278 downwards.
CTCCGCCCGGAAACAATTTTGCAACTTTTTTACAGAACGAACGCGTCAGCTTTGTTTTTACTACTCCACTAAGTGTGTACACTCTGAAAATACCAAATGTAATGCAGTGCTGTCAAAAAAATCCTCTAACAAAACTAGTACATTCACAAATAAAATAAAAATGTCTGCTTTAAAATGATAAGGTTAAAAGAGTTGTTTTTTTAATAGTAGACCCAGGTCTGGACAGTTCCAATTATACAGAAGGAAAAGTGAATTTTTTACAGAGTGACAAAAGCACGTTCCGATTGTGCAGCATTGCCAACAACAACAAAAAACAGTGTGTAACCATTTTTTCATCTTGATTAACACCGTTTTGTTTTCAGTACTAAATTTTGGTTCGTTTGGACGGTGGGGAGCCAGCGATGCGTAACAGATCCTGACGACGCGCGTAGTCGTAGCACTGCTTCCAGCTCTTGCCTCGGCTGGCGGCAGCGCTTGTACTGGGTCCCATGTATAGGCCATGATTGGCCGTTTGAGCCTCATTCTGTTCCGCATCATTAGCGACGACGGCTGTGGCTGATGGACGCTGGGTGACCGGCGCACTCTCATTCTCTTCATTCACAGAGACAACGTCCGAGTCGCTGTTCGAATCCAGGGTCACCTTCTCGGGTGTCCGCGAAAGGGGCGGCTTCAGTTCCACCACAAAGACACACTCATCGTCCTCGCTGGAGTCGCTGCTGCTTTCCAGCTCAATGTGGGCACTAATCGGGATGCTGTTGCTGGCATCGTTGATGGCGGCCACCTCAGTATTGGCAGCGGCATCGCCGTCATCGCTCTCGATCACGTCTGCTGTGGCTGATGGGCGCTGGGTGACCGGCGCACTCTCATTCTCTTCATTCACAAAGTCATCGTCCGAGTCGCTGCTCAAGTCCAGGGTCACCTGCTCGGGTGTCCGCAAAAGGGGCGGCTTCAGTTCCACCACAAAGACACACTCATCGTCCTCGCTGGAGTCGCTGCTGCTTTCCAGCTCAATGTGGGCACTAATCGGGATGCTGTTGCTGGCATCGTTGATGGCGGCCACCTCAGTATTGGCAGCGGCATCGCCGTCATCGCTCTCGATCACGTCTGCTGTGGCTGATGGGCGCTGGGTGACCGGCGCACTCTCTTTCTCTTCATTCACAAAGTCATCGTCCGAGTCGCTGCTCAAGTCCAGGGTCACCTGCTCGGGTGTCCGCAAAAGGGGCGGCTTCAGTTCCACCACAAAGACACACTCATCGTCCTCGCTGGAGTCGCTGCTGCTTTCCAGCTCAATGTGGGCACTAATCGGGATGCTGTTGCTGCCATCGTTGATGGCGGCCACCTCAGCATTGGCGGCTGCATCGCCGTCATCGATCTCGATCACTTCCGACTCGCTGGTCGGACGACGCATGCTCACCACGTTTGAGGTGGTGGCACGCCGTGTTGAGATCCCTGGTAGCTCGCTGCCATCGCTGTCCATTGTCACGCTGAAGGAATGTGTGGCACCGGGATTGGTCACAATCGTACTAGGGGAAGGTACGAGTTATTTATTTATCTAGTACAGAACAATGAACAATTTACTTCACTCTCCGCCCGAAATCAATTTTGCAACTTTTTTTTGCAGAAAGAAGACGTCAGCTTTTTTTTACTACTCCACTAAATGAGATGCAGTGTTGTCAAAAAAATCCAATGAAATGTCAACACCAATATTTGATGGCACACTTTTTGACCGGGCAAACACTTCAAAAAACTTCACCCGTCAAACAAAAGAAATCCATATCGTGTGTTTTTTTTTACAATAAATCTTTAAATTTATTATTTGATTTTGTATTCTAATTAATTTTTGTTCATTTTTTTGTTTGTTTTGTTATGAGTACTACATTTCATATTCGGCCACGTCATTAGGGGCGGGGCGGGGCGGGGCCAGTATCCAAAAACAATTAAACACTCTCTCCATATGATGATCTGTGTGCCAGAGCGGCGTTAGTTCAATGGCTCAAGCTATGAACCAGAATTATTGTATATATATATAGATATTTTACGATCCTCTTAAAAACAAAAATGTACAACATGCGCGGAAAAGGATTAGGGATCAGGGATCACATATCGGGTGGTGGATAGGTGATTCATCATTAGTGTTGTGGGAACATTTTAATAATGTTGCTTATACATAGATATATATAGGTATACAAACATATATGTAAAATAGGGATATAGAGGGGGGTCTGAATATTTACAACTTAACATGGCAACCTTAGGCCTAGGATTAAACTATTTGCTTACATGACAAGTTAAATAATATATTTCATAATATTTAGGGGACCTTAGTTAGGTAAACATATCAATAATTCAGAATAGGAGAAGACCATAATCTTTTAAATACACTTTTCGAACAGCGTTTTTAGAGTAATAAAATGTGCAGGTTAAGCTGGAGACGCCAACGTCAAGGCAGCATCGAACATTGCATCGTTGCTCTGCAGCTCTAGCTAATCTGCATCATCGTCTTCATCGTCAACATCATCATCGTCGTCGTTGTCATCTTCATTGTCATTCTCATTATCTTCATCGTCGTCCTCGTCCTCATCGTCATCTTCATCTTCATTTTCATCATCATCATCTTCATCTTCCTCCTGATCTTCAGTGGCTGTGGCAGTTTCCACATCTGCTTCCAACAAAGGTGCCCCAACCACATCGATGGCCGGCTCCATCCGATATTGACTCTGTGCGTTGCTAGCTTCTGCATCCACGTCCGAGTACAATCCCAGCTGCGCATCGTCCTCTAGGCTATTGGCATTGTTAGGCAGTGCATGGCGTAGAAAGCTAATCGCCTCTTCGACTCCTCTTGATTGATCATTGAACAATCCTTCACTGACGCCTCCATCCACGTCCACGTCCACGTCTGCCCCGTCCCCAGCGTTTCTTTCATGCGTCAGTGTGGACAGTTCAATCAGTGAGTGGGCGATGTCGTGCACGTCGGTAGTGCCACTGCCTCGCACCAGAGGCTCACTCGGATAGCTCATTGCCTGCCAGTTGAATGCGCTCAGAGCCGAGCTGGAGCTGGCTGTTGTGCTGCTCGCTACGCTGGCGCTGTGGCTCGACAGATTACTGTTGCTGCAGCTGCGACGTCGCTTCGGCGCACTGCACTCTGGCTGCGTTTCCTCCGTCTGCTGATCCATAACCACCTGCAGAGCCTGTGGCTGCTGTTGCTGCTCTTGCACCTCCTCATGCGGCATATTCTGTTCCAGCTTGAGCGGCTTTCGATCCTCCAACACTGCCTCCGATCGCAGAGCGGCCCGCAAAGCGCTAAGCTGAAGATTTAGTTCAGGGCTCCCATCGTCGGAGTCGTCACTGCTACTCTTTTTTTTGGGTTCTGCAAAGGATTTCAAATATTTTAAACATACACACATACATATATGAGAGATAGAGAATGTATATAGTTATTTGGTCAACATACCACTCGCTTCACTACTGTCGCCTTCCGACTCATCGTCGCTTGAACTACCATCGGAACTGCTTTCAGGCTCAGGCTCAGGCTCAGCCTCCGGCAGCTTCTTCTCTTCCTCCCCCTCTTCCTCGTCTCCCTCCACCTTTGGGGGAGCTTGCTCCGGCGCCTGTTCCACCTGTCGCCTGCTGCGCTTCCGCGTTGATCTCTTGAGCTTCTGTGGAGCCGGACGCTTGCGTGTCAGCGCTTTGCGATGTCTTCTTTTGGCCTCCGCCAAAGCGACTTCACTGTTGCCACTGCTTTCACTGCTGTCGTCGCTGCTCGTGCTCCATCGGAAGGGTGTGGCACTGCTACTGCTGCTGCTGCTGCTGCTGCTCGAACTGCTGCTTTGGCTAACTGGGGGAATGAGACGAGGAGGATGGCTGGTACGTTTGCTTCGTGTGGAGCCAGCGATGCGTAGCAGATCCTGACGACGTGCGTAGTCGTAGCACTGCTTCCAGTTCTTGCCTCTGCTGGCGGCAGCGCTTGTACTGGGTCCCATGTATAGGCCATGATTGGCCGTTTGAGCCTCATTCTGTTCCGCATCATTAGCGGCGTCGGCTGTGGCTGATGGACGCTGGGTGACCGGCGCACTCTCGTTCTCTTCATTCACAAAGACAACGTCCGAGTCGCTGTTCGAGTCCAGGGTCACCTGCTCCGGTGTCCGCAAATGGGGCGGCTTCAGTTCCAGCACAAAGACACACTCATCGTCCTCGCTGGAGTTGCTGCTGCTTTCCAGCTCAATGTGGGCACTAATCGGGATGCTGGCACCGGCTTGGCGCCTGTTTGTGTTGCTGCCATCGTTGATGGCGGCCACCTCTGCATTGGCGGCTGCATCGCCGTCATCGATCTCGATCACTTCCGACTCGCTGGCCGGACGCCGCATGCTCAAGTTGATGGCCACCGTCTGGGAGCCGACGTTTGAGGTGGTGGCACGCCGTATTGAGATCCCTGGTAGCTCGCTGCCATCGCTGTCCATTGTCACGCTGAAGGAATGTGTGGCACCGGGATTGGTCACAATCACACTCGTGGACGGGCGATCGTTGGCTGCGTTCCAGTCGTTGGAGGACTCGGCGTTCGCCGTCTCCCCATCGCCGACCTCCAAATGTAAGTCACTCTCGTTGGACGACTGCGTTTCGACCATGTCCAGCAGATCCACTTCCACCTCCTCCGCAACACGGGCCGAGTACTGGACCACATGGTCGTAGCCAACCATGTCGAATGGGGAGCGGGCGAAGTTGAACAGCTCGTGGATGAAGTGACTGGTCCGCTCGCCCAAGAACGGCGACAATCGGCGCCGGAATGTGGGTCCCAGTATGTTCGTCATGGGCAGAATGTCGTGCATTAACTGCATCACGGTGCTGACACTATGCGCGGCATTTCTCAGCAGGCACACAATGTCGCGGTGTATCCACGGCATCAGGCGATGCATCTGGGCAGGATTGTTTCTACAAGGATAAATTACGTTTCACCAAACTGTCACGAGACTGCCGCGACCGTCTGTTCTCACCTGTAGAAACGAGCACTCCACTCGCGGAAGTGGCCGGTGAGGCTGTCACTGACTGGCAGCGCATATAGCTTTCGATCGTAGACATAGCGCCGCCAGAGCTGACTCAGCGAACTGCCCGAGATGGCGGGATCCTGGTCGTTACGATAGAAATTCATCAACTCCGTGCGGTACGGTTCGAAGCGATTGTACGAGTGGCGGCCGCCCGTCGATTCAGCCGTGGGCAGGCCATCCTGTGAACCATCACCAGCCGCAGCGCCGTCCAGGTCGTTCGTCATCGACGACTGGTTCTGCACCAGCGGCATGAACCTGGGACGTCGCACAATTTGAAAGCGCAGCGCTGGATGGTGATCTGGTATGGGCGGTGATGAGTTCTGAACCGGATAGCTGTCGAAGTCATCCAGTGTGCGGACATTGTGGATGATCGTCTTGAAGGGCTGCTTGCACAGCGGACACTCGGCTTTCACCTGTTATCAAATGGTTATCAAATTTCGTACGCTTGCCTCCCCTGCCACTGCCGGTACAACTCACCTTGCTCCATTCGCAGAGACACTTGAAGCAGAACTGATGCATGCACGAGTCGGTGAAGCATTTTCTCTTGCAGCGCGACAGACAGATGGCACAGTTGGGTGGTGGCGAGGTCCGGCCACTGCCCGATGCACTGGTGCCCGGCTCTCCGTTGCCGTTGCTGTTGGCGTTGGCGCTGCCATCGCCTTCACCTTCACCGTCGCCGTCGCCACTTTCGCTGCCACTCTCTGTGAGATCGGCGAATTTCATGGCTGCCGGTGGAAGGGTAAGTGTTCTGCCTGTGCCATTGGCAGTGAGGGGTAGTCCGCCCGGTAGGCCTATGACAGGCTCAACAATAACAGAAGCCCCGACATCATCCGCATATGAGGCAGCGGCTGGTGCGGGCAGCTCCTCTACCACCTCCGCCATGTTGCGCGTCCAATTAAAATTGTTATCTGTTGAGGTGCTGACTCGTTCCGGATGACGTGCGGAAGGTGAGGGCTCGCCCCAAGTCACAATTTAGTTCGGAAATGGGCTCGGGTCCCGCACTAAAATCCGAGTTTTTGTGTCTACTCTGGCTCTCCGTGTTCGACACTTGCTATCTCGCTTGCACACAGACTATCATCTGGTTTTATCGTTCACAATACATAGTAAAAATTCACATGCGTCTTTTTTTGCATCGCTTTACCAGGCCAATGGCCGAATTCCAACATCCCCTGACTATCGCTTTTGCTAGCCAGATGTTTCCAGGTGGCCTTTTCACTGGTATTTGTTCTTAAAATGCACTTAAACTTTAATATTTTCAATATTGAATATCAAGGAAAGTCAATTTGTTTGTCCAAGTTTCCACAAAATGGAACTAGTTTTGCTACATCGCGAACTACACAGCGACGTAACTATTAAGAGCGGCACCTAGCGACAAAACCGGCCCAGAATCACAAATTGAACTGAATCGATAGGCCAGGGCGGCAAAAAGTTCTCTGAAATAATTTGAAAAAATAGATTTTTTATCTCAAAAGGATCGGTAATTTGATGGTGATCACGAATTAGTATTCGATAAGAGCTGACACACTTCAGATTAATTGTTAAATGAATATTATTGATATGATTTAAATTATTCTACTATTGGATTATCGGTATTTAACTTAGAGGTATTTATCTTGGAAAGCGTTAGAGATGCGAAACTACCATCGATATTAGTATCGATATCTTCGCGTCTTTTGCTATGGCGTTAGAGCTGGAGAATAATCGATGTTAGCGGACATCGATATTTTCGATATTTTGAGGGTCAAAAATCGATTAAGCATCGATTTTTATAAAATTTTCCTTAAATGTCTTAAGCACACTATATATATGTGGGGTCGTTTTATATATGTATATGTGGGTATAAGCAAGCCCCTTCATGGGATATTTCAATTTAGCCATTTTGTATTTAGATTATTAAAAACTAATAATATAAACCATACCCTTCAATGGGATTTTAATATCAGATATATGTTATATTTTAAAACTAAATTGTATACTTCAATATTTCAACATCAGAGATCGAGATCAAACTTTAACTAAATTATAAGCCATACCCTTCAATGGGATTTAATAACAGATATATTGAAATATTTCAACATTAAAGATCGAGATCAAACTTAACTTTATTTCAAATGAATACTTACGTTTTAAATATTTATCCATATTTTCCAATTTCACAACTTTTTTCCTTTTTTTCAAACAATACGATTTCTTACGCATACGTTTATTTTTTAATATTTTGTGTTTCTTTTTGAAGCTCAATAATAGGAGTGCATTGCAAAAAAATCGATGTTTGAGAAAAAATATCGATGTCTGCAGTTTGGACGCAAATATCGATTATATCGATTATAACATCGATGTTTCTCCAGCTCTATATGGCGTCCATTTGTTAGGTTTGTTGACGTTTTGGGATTAAAATATAAAATATACAAAGATATAAGTAGCACACCACAATGTCCAGACGTAATAAGCGCACCTCCTACGAGCAGTACCAGATTTACCTGGACATGATGGAGTCCAATCCAGCTTTGAAACACGGCAAGGTGACGCGCTACGACGACGTCATGAAATGGAAAGAATTGAGCAAAGAATTGAACAAATGCAGGACCGGGCCAAGACTCGAAACCGGGGAATGGCGAAAGGTAATCAGAGTTTTATTTTAGGCAGCAGAGGGACAGTAACACTCTTCCCTCTTTTTTCAGCGCCTGAACGATTGGAAGAACACGACGCGGAGTAAATATAGACGCATCATGATGTCCCCGGAAGCGAAGATATCCCTCACGCCGCTAGAGACCAGAGCCCTAGGAATTTTGGGAGAGCATTCTGACGTGGGAACATTGGTCTACGACGGAAAAACCGAATATTTGGAGGAGCACATCGATCAGGATGAACCAGTCGAGAACTATGCGGACTACATTGAGGATGCTAGCCCGCCTCCAATAGCGATCCGACTAAGCCACGGCTCGCCTACGCGCAAATTTAAGCAGGTGCCAGTGCAATGTACAGAGGAGTACACCAAACGACCACCCGCCAAGATCATCAATGGACAACTTCCCGTAAAACGGTTACGCGTACAGGTCCCCGAACAGCTCTATGAGGGTGAGTTGCCTCCTTGCATAGGCCCCCTTTAAACATTTTATATTAGATAATTACCCCATTTCCTCCCGGGTTTAGTGAAGAGTTCGCTGCCGCAGGACACAAGCGCCCAGGAGATTACGAATCAGCTGGAACGAATCGCGGACATCCGCAACGCCAGCCTGCACTTCCAGGTTGCTTGTTTTAAGTACAGCAATCCCGGATTTGAGTACTGTCCGCCGATGCTCTAGCACCACGGAACAAACTAGCTGTACGGAACTGCATATCGGTATGGCTTGTAACATATAGCACCATAAAGCACCTGTTAAGTTAAGTTTAAAAAGATATATATATGCATCTTAATTAAGAGTGAATGTGTGGGCGGCCCTTGCGGTACCGCCCCGCACTTCTGTCGTTAGATGTGGCGAAGAATTAACAAATAAATTGCCCGTGTTTTCCAAGCTAATAGTCTTTTTACATTACCGCATCATTGTGCATGTTCCATTTAACGGAAATATCCTAATGTAAAGGGTATTAAGGAAAAATAGGGTACGCATACAAGGTAAAATCCACCCAATTGCCTAATATACCACAGGACACTTACTTATTACATGGTAACTACACAGGGATGCAATTTTCATTAATGAAAATATCGACTCAATGATTTCCGCCAGATGTCGCTTTGAGTGCAACTCTGTGCATCGCAGACGAAATTGCACTGAAAAATACCAAGCGCGTTAAAATTGTTTGTGGACACTCTGCATTTTTGTGGCGTCGGCTTTTTAAATTACGATTTGCGCAAGAAAAACAATATCCACGGCGCGCGTTGACCGTTTACGGAATACAAAATGGACCGAAGAAAGAAGCGCACATCCACTGAACAGTACCAGATGTACATAGACATGATGGAGTCCGACTCCATTTTCGCCACCGGACGAGTGCCGCGCGATTATGATCTTAACTACTTGACAAAAAAATGGAAGGAGCTGTCTGACAGGCTAAACAAATGCAGTTCGGGTCCCAATCTCACTGCCGAGGAGTGGCGAAAGGTAATCGGAGTTTTGTTTTGTAGATTAGAGCATCCCCATTAACAGGCTTCCCGCCTTTTGCAGCGCCTGAACGATTGGAAGAACACCACAAGGTGCAAGTACAGACGCAGCCTTATGGCCACCGAGAAGGACATTTCGATGACGACTCTCGAGAACAGAGCCCTCGAACTTTTCGGCAAGGTGCCTGTAGCAACGGGCGAGACGACACTGCTGAATCTTAAGTCTGAGAAGGACGATGGCGATGATGAGATTGAGGATATCGGACAGCGCACATCGGCCGCGTTTCAAAAGGAGCTGCAAGCTGCCGTCGAAGAGGCAATCAACGATGAGGTGGATGACGTAGATGATATGCTCGAAGAACACGTCGAACAGGAGGATATTATTGACGACAATATGGCCGACAATAGCGGCGCCATGGAGGGCTCGAGTGCTGCCACAACCGCAGTAAATACGGGAGGTGGTACTTACCGCACAATCGTCGTGGACAACACATCATTCGAGCACGTGGAAGAGCCGCATCCCGTTGAGTTTGTGACCTCCCGTCGTACGCCTGCTACCAGCAATTCCAGCGTCCATGCAGTCATTAATCCCGGCCCCGTCGTTGAAACTAAGCTCATCAATGGCGAGCTACCCGTGAAGCGATTACGCACCCAGACCCGGCCTGATCAGATCATCTACCATGGTAAATTCATTTCCTTGTTTCTTTGACTGCAGAGATTACATTGTATCCGTTCCGATTTCAGTCAAGAATGCACCGCGATGCATTTCAAACATGCAGGATGTGCCGCCGCTGCTGAGTACAAAGGTGGAGAGAGAAAACACATCGTTGAGCGCCGCCCTAAGTAGCCAGGATGGCCAGCAGATAGCCCACCAGCTAAAGCGTCTGGCCGACATCAACTACGAGACTCTGCAGTTCGAGATCGCGCGCTTCAAGTTCAACAATCCTGGTTTCCAATACAATCCGCCGTCCTTATAGTACTCCATGCACCAGGACAAGGCATCAGAGACGGCTCACGAATCCACAAAGTCCCAGCAGTAGCCAGGGCAACGGCAGTTGCAGCAGTCGTCTCATCCGGTAAGAGCCCGAGTCCACTCGAATGGCATAGACATCTCTGACTCTGCTCTGCCAACACGCAAGAGAAGTCAGCATAACTTATAGTAGCCACATTAGATTAAAACTGATCTATAGATTTCTATTGCAAATACACAATATCATATTTCTCTTTTACGCAAAATCAACAATTCAAACGCATACGTGGCCCATGCCCACGAAAAGGGGATGTAAGAACTAAATTGGACAAAGTAATTTTAAAATTGTTGTATGTAAATGTAAAGAATAAAGTTTACCAATGATAAATACGCCAGCCCACGGGCCACCTTTCGCTTGTTTTTCGGAGAAGAGCCCCACATCCCTGGGCTGATGATGTTGATCTGCCGTTGTCGATGTCGATGCATTTTTTGGTTTATTTATGACTTTTCCTATGCAATCGATGCTAACACGAAAACTCCATTAATCATTTTTAGACTCTCAAAATGGATGGCGTCGACAACGCAACGCAAAGCAACGCATCTCATCGCATCGGATCGCCTCCATTGTGTTGTTCTTCATCGGGGGTTCTGCGGTTTTTTGGGTCATTTAACCTGACCGCGAACTTGTGGGCGCACTTTGTAACTGTCAGGCGGGCCCTGCGGGCATGGTGGCGACCGCGCCAGACGGCCGGGGGGAGGAGATGCCACATCCAATGCGAAAGAAATCACTTTTAACTGTTATATTGCTGATGCAACAAGTGCCGACCCGATCCGATCCGAACCGAACCGATCCAAAGCCAGCCTCAGCCTCCTCTTGGGATAACTGCAATGGGCAATAGATCATTTGCACGCCGTGCGCTGCGAATCATAAATTACTCAGAGACCTCTACCCAGATTTCAGGTTCCAGGTTCCAGGCTGCAGGTCCAATGGTCTAGGTGTCCATGTTCCATGGCTCTTATAGTACTTGCAACAGTCGACGACGCATGACGTTCCGTTAGGAATCATTGCCATCTCTTGGTGGCTGGCATTTCGGGTCGATGATAACTGCCAAACACGTCGTATGCTTAATCTGTTCTGCTCTCTGCTTTCTGCACTGCGTCTCCCCCTCTCCCCAGGGTTCCAACTCCAGCCCCGGCAGCGTGTGGGTGCCGCTCGCTCTTTGATGAAAAGGCTGCCAGCAAAAGCTGATTAACGTACCATCACACAGGCAGGGCAGACACACTCGGTCCCATCCCGCGGATATGTCTGTCTGTCTCTATGTCTCTCCGTTTGTCTGGGCACACAGATGTCTTCTTCTCACATGGCAATGAAACCGATGCGGCTGGAACTGAAGCTGGGCCTGAACCTGGGACCTGGGACCTGGAATCTGACTGTGGCTGTGGCCATGGCAGAGCAGAGCAGAGCAGAGAGGAGTGCATGCCAAGTCCATTAAATAGTTCGTGTTGCACTCGTTTCGCTGAGCCCCAACTATGGGTCCATTGGATATGGCTATAGGTATGGGTATGGGGGTATGGGTATGGCACACATGACAGCGTGCAGAATTGACCCCATAGGCGGGTGCTATAAAAAACCCAGAAATAACGAAAAAAAAACGTACTCGAAACGAAGACGACCTACGAGCGGTCGAGTCTATAAATACCCTGCATTTAAGGTAGGACTCTTAGGTCTACAATATACATAATATTCACAAAGAAATTAATCTGTAAGGGTAATGGTTCCATAATGTGTTCCATAATAATTAAAAGATTAGCTGAAGAGACCTACTAACAAGTCATTCATCTAGTCTTGTCTTTCCCAGTGGATGTATCGATATGTCTGAGCAATTATCATACTCCCAAGATGGGTATAAAAGTATGTAAGGAACAAGAAAGAGAGAGACTGAAAGAAATCCCATCAATGCCCTGTCCTTAGGTATTGCATACTGAATACATCAATGCTCTATGCTTATCCATTCCAAGTACTACTTAGCAGTCGTCGTAGTACACCAGTCGCTTTCTGTCAGTCAGACTCTATCTATCAGTCAGTTTCTGTTTAAAATATAACTGGTAGACTTCAACAAAAATTGTGATCAGCCATGAGACGAATTCATGTCATAGTGCGCTTTCCGGGCATAAAACCAACGGATTTCCACTGTTCCACGCGGAAACCGATGCTAAAATTGATGCAAGCATATGCAGACATCCAAGGAGTCAACCGTGAACGCCTCGTGTTTCGCATCGGGAGAATAGTGGTCCGGAATAACGATACGGCAGACAGCTTGTCGATTCGGAACAATACTATCATAGATGTCACCATTCGAGGGAGCATTTCCGATTTATGTGTTATAAAATAAAATGTACTAACTTATCATTGTCTATGTTCGATTATATTAAGGATCAGCTTACCAAAAACTAGAGGCTCACCATGACACCATACTTAGTCAAGGCGGCACATGTGCTGGAATCTGGGAATCTGGGAACTGGTAACCTTCTTACCTTCCTCTCTCCTTGCCCTTCGTTTCGGTTCGTTTGGGGCGCAAAAGTGCAAAGCGTTTTTATGCTGGCGATTATTACGCTTGATCCTCAAGCACCAAAGGGTCAATTGATGTTTGTGATGACGCTGAATTGAGCTGATGTTGCCCGCTGTCTGCTGCAGCAACATGCAGCAACAACATTGTGGTTTTGTTGCCCGCAATTTGCTTCGGAATTTTAAGCAGCACTGCCAGCGTCGTCGTCGTCATCCTCGTCATAGACAAATATTTTTTGCTGTTGCTGCTGCCGAAAATTGCATTTCTTTTGCTGGAAGCGATAAAGCAACAATGCTGCAATGCTTCTTTTGTGGTCAAGCAAGCCATTTGATATATCACTGCCGCAGCGAGCCCTGGAACCGCATCCCCCATCCCCATTTGTGCGGAGCCCACTTTGTGGCCTGGCTAATAAAGGCTAGAGCTCTGGGGCTTCATCGGAAATGCTGTGCGGTTCTCATGACGCTTTTGATATAGAAATTATTACGAATTTTTTTGGGGGCTGGCTGGGAAAGTGTTCGATTGTATTGATTGGAGATGGAATCCCAAGAAAGATGGTTCTTATTTCAAATGTTATAGATCACTAACTCATTATTGAAGATATAGTAGTTCTAATAAGTAATAGTAGGTAATATTTTGTTTAAATTTCATTTCTACCGTGACTCAAGTTAATGCTATGCTTATGCTAGATGATTGTCCCATAAAATTCTTTCGAGTTCGAAGAGCTCTATGCCATATCAGAATCTTATTATAAGCAGCAGAAAAGATAATATAACCCAAAGCAGAAAATGTACCATTTTGTGCCATTTAGGTGCACTTTTTGCTGTCAGCAGTCGTAAATCTAAAGAGCTTTTGCTTAAAAGCTTAATTTCGATCAATTACCCATACACATGCCCCCTCCCCTCTTCCCCCGCCCAACCGATCTTTCTCCCTGTCTCTGGTGCACACCAGCGATCTCTTCCTCATATCATATTTGATGGGACCATTCTTTGGCTTTGGCATTGGCTTTGGAGCTGGAGCTGGAGCTGGCCATGTTGCTGCTGTCCAGCATGTAATTATATTAGCATGATCTATGCCATTATGCACATACACATCGATATAGTGCAATTAGTGCATCAGCAGGGGGGCGGGGTGGTAGCGAGGAGGAGGAGCAGCGTGGAGGAACAAGCTGAACTATCGGCTAAAACAATATGGCCAGCGGGCGTTTATGGCCAACGACAGGCTATTATTGACGCCACTCGAATGGACTCGAGTGGACCAAGTGGATGGACAGGCACTGGCATTGGCAATGGCCCTGGTCTAGGCCAAAACGGGACGCACTGGCCATCAGTTGGTCGGTTGTGTTGCGTTGCGTTGCATTGCGGCTCGATGTGGCTGATGGTTGTTGCATGCAAATTGTGCTGCAGCGTGACAAGAGCCTGATCGGGGGCAGAAGAGTGGCTGTGGCTGTGTGGCTAAAGTACAAAGAATATTGAGCGTTGAAATGGCGCCCTCTCCAGCTAGCTGCAGTCATAAACACGCACTAATTGCAGCCATGATTTGTTGCACACTGCATTAATGGCGCTCGCAGGACCCGCAGTGGCAACGGCAGCAACAGCAGCAACTCAAATCGAAGCCTAATTGCCTATAAATGGTAGCTTTCGTTGCAGCAGCAACAAAATGTGGCGACATCAAACGTAAAGCTTTCAACATCAAACAGAACACCAGCAGAACAGAACGTTAGCGACAGCAACACGAGCAGCATGTTGGCGACACCGCAGCCACAACCATGGCTGTGACACTAACATGAGATACATCGGCCGGCCAGGCATTAGGCTGTTTGATTTATAAACAAAATTTAGCGAAAATACACGAGTTGAGGCCTTAAAAGTGATGTTGCTGCCACAGAACAGCTCTCCCATCGATGTGGCTGCTGCTGGCGCTGCTGCTGCTGTTGCTCCTGCAATGTTGCTGATGCTCCTTCTGGCCATGCAATTAGGCGCGAGATGAATGTCTGGCTGTGGCTCTGGCTCTGTCTTTGTCCAGGCGGGGTGGTCCTCTGTGTCGCCAGTGTGGCGATCGATGGATGCATTGATATACAAATCGATTGCTTGATCTCTCACTTGCAGCAGCAACAGAGGGGGAAAAAAAAATCCAGCTCGCGTGGTCAGCGCCAATTACTTAGAGCATACTCGTATCAATTATATTACAGCAATGGATTGTAAAATAAATGGCCAGAACGATAGCCCAAGTCTGGCCCCAGGAGCCCAGTTCCATGGGGTTTTCATTGCTGCACAGAAAGAAATGATACCACAACCAAACTCTGATACCAAATCAGTTGTAGATGATGATTTTTTTGTATCCAAACCTTAGGTCTATAGATTAATGGTATCTGACGGATCGATTAATATGTTTGATAATGCCTGAATCTAGTTTTTCAGTTAAGATCGATCTATATATTTTGTTCAGTGTAATCGTACTGCTGCTGCCGCTGCCGCTGCTGCTGCTGTTGGTTGTAATTGAACTGCGCGTATTGCAAAATTATTATTTTGTGCATTTGCGATTGCCAGTGCCTACTGGAACTCCACTCCGACTCCAACTCTGACTCTATCGAGCCCATCTCTGGCTCCTGCCCTACGAGCATACCAGGTCCCGCCCTGCGCCTCTGTTCATATGTTTTCATTACTTTTTTTCTCCCCCCACCCTCCATTATGCGTGTACGTGACGCACAATTTGAAATTGCCAGAGCTTATAAGCCGGATACCGAACGACCGAATGCACACAATTCCAACATTGACTTGCACCTCAGTGCTGCCTGCAGCTTTGGCTGCTCCTCCATCGCCGTCGCCATCGCCATCGCCGTCTCCTGGTGCTGCAGCAACTTCTCCCCAAACCAGGTACCAGGTACCATCGAGCCGTGGTGGATCGTCGCATCGTCTGTTTGTGGCTTTTGTTTGCTGTTCAAGTTTACAATTTTAATGCACTGCCACTTGACTGTTGACAGTGGTGCAACACGCCGAACCGAACCGAGCCGGGCCGGGCCAAAACCAAAACCAAACGAAGCCAGGCCGGGCCGGGCCGAAGGCGAGTGTGTGCTGGTTTATTGATTTTATGCTCTGTACGTGCACCCAACCTTGCCGGTAGTCCCTAGTGCCCCTTGGTGATGTTGGCCAGTGGTTGCTGCTGCATTTAGCCCTCAATTCGAACATGCCCCAAATGCATGTTTCAGTTTTCTGTGGCAGGAGTCATCAGAGTGGAATGCTGCAAGCTGATTCATAATGTCAAAGCAAAATAGTGTACCAGAAAGTGCAGGGATTTGTAGATTTCATCTTGAAGATTGGAAATAGTTAATGCAACAAGGATCTCACAATTTGAAGAAGAGATCTTAAATTTGTTAGAAATATTGAACTTATCATTATCTTAGAAATTTAATTACTATCGAAAATAAAAGTAGATTTAGCAAAGTTGCTGCTGGATTAGGGTCATTTGTTGGTCACCTATCTACCTGATTGACCCACACACTCCCATTGAATCCATTAACCCCAAAAAAGGGCTAGCAAATGATTCCGTTGACCACGTCGTTAGGGTGCAGCAATTGCGAGCCGAGCACCTGGCTGGGATGGATATGATTGAAATTGAAGTACTCGAAGGTAACGAGGCAGCAACGAACATGGCCTCCATATCAAACGGGCATCAAACAATTTCAAATGGATCGAATGAGAAATCAACAGAGTTGGCCAATTGCTGGGATGTTGCTGCAGCTGGGGATCTTGCTTTTGCTTTTGCTATTGTTGTTGTTGTTGTTGTTGCAACTTTGATGTTGCTGCTTTGTATGCATGCAATGAACGTGATCGGTTGCAATTTCAGCGACTTGAGAACAAAGTGGGCAAATGCTGTTCCCCGAGTCGATCGCAGCAGAGTGGAGCGGACCAGAGCGGAGTGGATCGGAGTGGAGTGGAGCGACAATGTTGCGCAGACGCACAGAAGCAACAAACAGCCTGCCGCTGAAGCTGAAGCTGACGCTGATGCCCGAGATGCTGCCACATTTCACTTGGTCCCCGTCCCGATGATTGAAATTCTAAGACCAGGTACTGGTACTTCTCATTCTCTGGGACGTAGACGGTGACGGTGACGGTGACGCGGAGACCGATTCGAAGACCAAGTCAAAGTCAAAGTCAGAGTCGAAGAGCAAGTCCAAGACCAAAGTGGTTTGAGGTTGAGTTGACCTTTTCGCATGAGAATCATCGATGATGGATGCACTGCCAGGCCAACTTGATCTGGACCTCAGAAAGAGACAGAGACGGAGCCAGAGACAGCGATAGAGACAGACTTGGGTGAAAAAAAGAGACAGCTTTAGCTGTCAGTACGTGCAAGCACCGTCATGGGGCAATTTAAGTGGAAGGAAAGTTTGTTTGTAGTTTTCATCTTCGTTTTATTTTTTTGGGCCTTGCATACACATCTACACACATTCCCATCGATCCGCTGTCATGCTACAGCACAGTGATACCCCAGAATAGTGCACATTCCCTATGGCTACTAATGATCAACCGAAATGCACACAATCCAATCGGTGGACTGGCAATGGACAGTGGTAGGCCAGAATATGGCTAATATTTAATATAATACCGAGTAATCTGAGTGTCCACTGTATGCACCACGCGACAGATAATTGCGATCACCTAGGCAGATAGAGAACGGGAGAGGAGGGAAGGTAAAGGCAAGCCTGGAATCGAACTTCGTCAATGCTGATCGTCGTAGTCGTCGTCGTCGTCGTCACAGTCGTTCCATCGTGGAATTTCACAGCAGAGCATGGAAATTTGTTCGATACCTTGTTGCTCTCTCCTCTCCTCTCCTCTCCTCTCCTCTCCTCTCACTCGATCCCCTTCTCGCTCCCTTTGCATTCCTCTCCAGTCAACCCTTTCCTCGCTCTCCTCGTACCCCATCGGTGGCTGTGTTTGTTTGATTTGGATTTGATTTGATTTCGCCAGCAACAGTTCTTCCTTCTTCTTCTTCTACTTCTCTCTCTCCCTCTCCATAACTAGCCTTATTCAAATGCTCTCTGCACAGTTTCTTGACCTTTTTCGCGTGCCGTGTGACGTGGACGCAGTCGTCGTCTCCGTCGCCGTCTACAATTGTAACTGCACATGCTCGCGCCTTGTTCCTCTGCTTCCTCAGCTACCACCACACCACTGCTTCCTCTATTCCTTCTGCTACCTCTGTTCCCGTTGCTGCTGCTGCTGCTGCTGCTCTTCCTCCGCCCCCAAATTGGCCATTTTGCAGCTTTGGCAGTCCGCGTCCTTTCCTTCTCGCTCTTGCTGCCGAAGTGGCTGTGCAGTTGTTGCTGCTGCTGCTGCGGGAAATGCGATTGACGGTAATTGGTTGACGTTTGTCTTATTTAAATTTGTTTTCTTTGGGATTTTTTTCCCTACGTCGCTGTCGCTGCCGCTCCCGCTGCTGATTCTACTCCCGCTTGGCTCTTGGTCGCTCTCAAGACGGGATACCCTACCCAAAAGATAGCATATCAATTTTTGCAGGCTGGTTGGCAAGGAGATATGAGGAATACTTTGAAATTACCTGATATAGTTAAACAATTTCCATTGAATTTCATTAATGACACTACATAACATAACTTGATTGGGCAAATTGCATTAATAATTTCCATTTCTATGCAGACTGCTCCCCAGTGTAGTGCATCTACTATTCGTTGTGGCTGCCAGAGTTCTTTCCGCATTTCTCGTTTCCTTTATGGACTCTTCTCTTCTCAAGCTGCTGCTGCTGCGCTCTGCTCTCTGCTCCAGTCTGTTGTCCGTGGAGCGAGCGGCGTGCAGCTTTAATTGAAATGAAATGAGTTTCGTCGATTTGTGTTCTAGGAATTTGTTTTTTGATTGTTTTCTTGTAAATTTGAATGATTATCGAGGCAGTTGCAGCAGTTGTTTTCTTGTGCAGTTGTTCCTGTTGCTGTTTTTGTAGCAGTTGCGCAATTGCCGCAGAAGAGAAGTAAACCAAACAACTCGTTAAACCACCCCCCAGCCCCCCCCGCGAACGTAATTGCAGATCAGATGGATCAAAGACCCCTCTACAAACAGAAAAGACACATCATTTCAGGTACTATATATGTACATATGTATGTATGTGTGAGTACAGTACGTGAAGAAAGTGTTGTTACCATTGTATATACATATCTACATATGTATGTATGAGCACTTCTAATTTTTGTGTGAAATTTATAGAAATGTCTCTCTCTCTCTCTCAATCTGTCTCTTTCTCAATATCCTCCTCTATAGATTGCGTAATTGAGCTGCTGGAACTTTTAATTGCATGGCGGAAGCGTTTTTCGAACTGGGCCACGATTTACCCAGAACAGAATCAAAAGAACACAAAGATTAAGAGATGCCGAACGCTGCGGCAGAATGGAAGGCAATTTGTTACCGCTATATACCACCGATATCGCCACGCATCCCGTATATCGCGATAAAGCTGCACGCTAAACGAAGCCACTTCCTCAAATAAACATTTGCTGGAGAACCAACCAGCAAGAGAGGCGAAACAGAAGAATAGTGAAGAACAGCAAGAGAGAGGGGGAGAGACAGGAGGAGAGAAAAACACAGAGTCCATAGCTCAGGCAAGATTGAAACCGAAACTGATGCGTAGTTTAGGGCGATTTACACACAGTTTAAACAGACATCCTGATACAAATCGCCCAGAAGAGATCTTTCACAGGGAGAGAGAGTTGGTATGAGAGGCAGCTGCTGCCTCATGGATGCCGGTTCTGTTTGGTTCGGTTCGGTCCGGTCGGGTCGGGTCCGGGGCCAGATGCAGTCTTCCTGGTGCCATAACTGTAGCAAATGGCTGGGCAACATGCAGGTCTCTTCCAGTGTGGTGCTGGTGCCTCAGAACCTCACAGAACCTCAGAGAACAGAACCTGAGACTCTGGGACCCGAAGGTCTCTATGGCGTAGGCGTCTGTTGTTGTTATAAATTGCACATTTGATGAGCAGAGAATCGTTTATGGGTTGGTTTTGTTCTCTCTTCCCTCGCCCACCTCCCACCTCCCCCCTCTGGACCACAGGCCCAAAGCTGTGCGAGCCGATCCACAGTGTAGAGTAGAGTACCGGGTGCCCCGCCTTGGTGTCTCTGTCCCCGGTTGCATGCGGCTGATTAATTGTGGCAACGTCATAAACGTGATGATATCGCAATGTAAGCGCATTTTTCATGTTATTCAATTCGTTGCCCCCAGCTCCAGCTCCAGATACAGTTCCTGCCACAGACGCAGCACCAGCAACAGCAACAGCCCCAGCTCCAAGCACAAGCATCGTCGAATGGGGACTACAATGTATTTGCATATAGCATTACGAAAGATTTAAACAACGAACTCGCTTGCCGGAGCGGAGTCTCTCGATATTGCAACTAATTACGAGTATTAACGCAATTTGGTCTTCATAAAACATTCGGTTCCGCATTGCCATCATCCCGCATGCCCCCCTCCCTACCCCCCCTTACCACCTAACCCCTCGAGCAATTGAGATTTAATTTGATTCTTTGCCCAAACCCGGACTGGTGTCTATGAGGCAGGTGTTTCGGCTCATTGTCTCTCGGCCAGGAAGCATTTGGCATGCGTTCATTTATTTAAACTGATTTTGTTTTCTCTCTCTCTCTCGCCGCTCTCCTTTGGACTTCCTTTTATTTTTAGAAAAACTGCGCAATTTTCATTGATTTTGGTCAGACCGGGTCTGCTTTTTGTTACTCAGATCGTTTACGGCTTAGTACAACAATAAGTACTATAGGAGACATGTGAGATCACATCGTAAAATATATGTACATATTATAGAAATTCGCGTCGGGAATTTATAATTTCCATTCGCTTACATTCTTTGAGCGGCAGGCACGTATCGTATCGTAGTGTATTCAAGGGAGAACCGAAAATCCATTTGATTTCAAATATTTATAGATATTCCTATTGGTTTTTTCGGGGTGTTGTAAAAGTTTAACAGCTTTGATTGAGTTGAAAAAGCTTCTATGGTTAGAGAATAATTCCTCCAAGTGGGGTCTAATGGGTGCCTGTTTGTAAGATATTCTTAAAAGTCGTTTCACAAATAGTTTCGATGGAATCCACCGATAAGCATGTGGTTTAATTTATGCTCCATTCAGTCCAGTCCATCCACACCATCTACCCTTTTTCTTCCTGTTTCAACTTCTGCTAGCCATCTGTAGCTGTCCACTTTATAGCTCTTCAAATTAGTAAAACAACTTGTTTTCAGCTCTTTTAGCGCCATTTACATTGTTTTTTTCCATCGGTAAATTATAGAAATTCCCATTCGGATTCGCAATCGTTTTCACCTGCTGCTTATGGTCCGATCAGGTAATTGTCGACTCGAATGGATTTCCAGACCATTTACCTTTCATTGGGGGGATAGTTTCGCCCGCCCACACGCCCAAATGGCATCCCGTCCAGAGACAAGTCAACTTTCAACGTGATTTTGCTTTGCATATACATTTATTTATCTGAGACATTTATTTAGACACAAATACAAGTTATATTTCTATAGTATATAGTACTATATCGAATATATATATATATATAGGGTATGGTATGTATGGATACGCTCTATTTGTAGGCCATATATGTATTAGCTGCGCTTTGAATACAACTAAAATGTACAGACTAAACGACTAAAACAATGCATTTGCGATTTGCAAGCAGAGGATGTATGTGTGTGTTGGTGTGTTTGTGTGTGTGTGGTAAAAAGAGTAAACTAATTGCTAAACGAGAGTTATTCGATTATAATTGTGGTTTGCATTTCGATCAACAGTTTGCACAACATCTAAATTATGAGGAGGAAATCGATTGCATTAACTTATAAATTCATTTTAGCTACATTTTATTTTAGTTGGTTTTTTCTTCTTTTTTTTCTTTTGTTTTTTGTTGTTGTTTGCTAACATTCACGGATATAATCGTATTGATTTGTAATATTTCTTAATTTTTAGTTACACATTGACATTGCCATTCGGGTTTTTACATACACATATACATACATACATCTATATATTTTATGTTTTACATACATATACATATATGTTGAAGCTTTTAATCTTTTGTGGCATTTTTTGTTTTTGTGAAATTTTCTTGTGTTTTTTTGTTTTCGTATTTGACTGAACCGCATGAGAATGGCTTTTCCATAAAATTAATAAAATTGGTTTTCAAGTAATTATTAAATTAAACATAAAATTAAAATCACAATTTTATAGACTTGATGTGTGGGTGTGTGTTTGTGTGTGTGGGGGGGTGTGTGTGTGTTTGTGTATATTGTTGCTGTGTGTTCTGTCAGCATTTCTATATACGATTCTTCCAAAGGGGAATGGACTTCCTTCAATCTCTCCTTTTGGGGACTTCCTTCAATCATTCCATTTAGATATATTCCTGTTGAATATTTCGTTGGAACTTCGTTTTTGTTTTGTTTTGAAAGAATATTCGTCATTCTTGGGGCATAGCAGGGAAAGGCACAATTCAACGTTAATTATAAATTGCTGCTGCAAGCTATTTAAATTGGTGAAAGCTGCCACAAAGAGAGAGAGAGAGAGAAAGGAGAGAGAGACGAAGAGAAATATTAGCTTTTCCCAGTTTAATATTTTGTTTAATTCAAGTCTCTAGTTTTTGCACGAATTTAATAAGGAAAAACAATCAAAACGCAGCACGATTTGCATTGCCACGCCTCCCCAGCAGTCCGCCTTCCGCCCACCCGTTTTGGCACCCACCTGCAGGAACACACACAGCGTTCCAAATGTAGTTTGTAGTTTTCCATCTTATTGTTGGGTTGGATTGTATTTCTGTTGTAGATCTCTTTTGCAGTTTTGCTGTGTTGGTTATTTGTTGGGGGTCGATGGCAGCTAGAAACGAGTTGGCAACGAATCATCATCATTAACATCATCTTCTGCTACTTCCTCATCATCATCATCATCATCATCATCATGAACATCCTAAAGATACAAAGTCGCCTGCTGCCTCTGATCGAAATGATGTATATAGAGCTTCTTCTTTGACTTCTCTTTGGATGGCCGCAAGTCCCACACCAGATTCGAGAGGCTCCTGGGCCGTGACAAGCGTCGCGTCTTCTTCTCCGGCAGCTTGTTCGAATCGCCCGATGTCCGGCCGCCGCTGCGCGATGAGTCCAGCGTCCCCTCGCGCGGATTGTGATGGTTATTGCTGCTGGAGCTGCGGCTGTGCGGATGTGGCATCCCCAAGGCCGGGGCCGGCATGGCCCCCGACGAGAGATAGCCGTGCGCATTGAGGATGCTGCCACACTTGAGCACCACATCGGGTGGTGTGCCTGGCGATGCGTTGGATGCCGGTACTGCCGCTGCCTTGCCATGGGCTGAGATCGTCGGCGGCGTCATGGGTGTATTATTGTTGTCCGGCGTCAGCTGCAGGCTGCTGAGGCTCTTGTACCTAAGGAGAGGAAAGGATGGAATGGATATTTTGGGGATCTGGGGATGATAAAAGCGCTGATCCTTACCTGATGTGAAATAGCGGCGATTGCGGTTCCAGCGCCTCCTTGGCTGGCAAATGATTGTTGGGCGTCAGCACCTTGCCGTGATGGGGATGCGGATGGGGATGCGCGTGCGGATGGGAGCTATGCGAGTGGTTGTGCAAGGAGCCATGATGATGGGCAGCGGCCACCGCAGCAGCAGCCGCATTGGCCACAGCATTTGCCGTATTTCCATTGGGGGTCGTCGGCTGTTGTTGTTGCATCTGTTGTAACTGCTGCTGCTGGTGCTGCTGGTGCTGCGGATGGCTGTGACTGTGACTGTGACTATGGCTGTGACTGTGACTGTGAGTGGTGGCGGTGCCCGTGCCCGTGGAGTTGCCGTTGCTGCTGCTGCCGGCACTGTGGGCATTGGCATTCTTGATGTAAAGCTTTGGTAGAGTGGGACGCTGACGCTTCTCCGCCGGCTTCTTGCCGGGTATCGTCTCAATCGGCGGTGGCACCGGCTTGATGTCCTCCTGTATATGGCTGTGGTGATAATGGTTCACCATGTGATGGCCATGGCCATGCTGATGTGGATGCGGCTGCGGATGTGGATGCTGGTGCTGGTGTGGATGGGGATGCTGGTGGTGGCCGCCGCCGTTGCTGCTGCTGTGCTTGTTCGACTCCAGGCTGCTGTAGTTGTTGTTGGCGGATGAGGAGGCGGCGGCTTGCTGACTCGACTGCTGATGGGGAATGGGGGCACGGATGAGGCTGCAGTAGTTGCCGCTGCCGCTGTCCGTGTGGTGCGACTTCAGAGTGGGCGACTCGCAGATGGGCTCGAAGCGGGCCAGGCCCTTGGAGAGGGGCGTCAGGCCCCGCACATAGTCATAAATGTGATCGATCTCGTTGTACTCCTCGGCGATCTCGCTGTTCAACGCCTGCTGGTGCTGTTTGGACCAGGAGTCGCAGCTGGCGCTCTTGCGCAGCACATAGCCGCTCTCCGCCAGTCCGCTGGCCATGCCCGCGGCCGAGGGCAGCATCACCACGGGCAGCCGATTGCCGCTGCCATTCCGGCTGTGGAACTTCGAGTCCTTCTTCTCCTTCTCGCTCAGCTTGAGATCGACGATCTGCAGGCGATCGCGCGCATCCGCCAGCAGGCGCTGTGCCTTCTCCAGGAAGCGCGTGTACTCGATAAAGTGCTCCAGCTGTTCCATGTTCTTGACCCGCTGCAGCTTGATCTTGGCGTTCAGCGGCACTGGCACCAGATCGGTGTCCTTCTGCAGGGGCAGGGCAAAGATCCGATCGATTTCCACGCACCCCAGCAGCCGCAGCTCGGGGACAAATGGTTGCTTCAGTCCCTTGGGGGCACTGCCATGGACGAGTCTGTGTGTTGTTTTGGGGTCAAGGATTATATTGTACAACAGATTAGAAGTGTGAAAGTGGTAGAGATCGTATGAGGAAGGAAGAGATCTGCGATTTACTCACCTCACAATGACTGGCATCCGCTTGAGGAGCAGATTCTTGACGGTGTGCACACCGCTGATGCTGTCCTCGCGCGCTATGGCCGAGAACTTGGCTTTGGTATCGAGTGGCAGATTGATGATCTCGTCCTTGATGTTGCGGCACTGCAGGTACTTGCCGTTGTCGTTCATCGTTGTCAGCAGCTCGCCCGCGTGGATGGTGCGGTTCATCTGCTGGCAGCGGAACGTCTCCCGCACAAGGACGCGGGCATTGCGGCGACGCGACAGCTCCAGGACCGAGTCGATGCAGCGTGTGGAGCGCCCATCCTCGCTGAGCAGCTCAAAGTAGCCGCCATAGGTCTCCGGTATGAGCACCTTGGCCCCCACATTGGTGGGCTTGCGACCCTCCTTGATCTTGATGGGTTGGGCGAGGATCTGGTACTTCTTGCCGGCGCTCAGGAACAGCGCCGTGCTCTGCAGCGAGGGGGCCGAAAGCGTGGGCACGCCGAGTGCCTGGTGCTGGCCCTTGAGGATCTTGGCCACCGCAGGCAGCGGTTGCTTGGAGAAGTCGCGCAAGTAGACGGGCGTGGCATCGCCGAAACGGGAGGCGGCCAATATGATTTGGCCATCGGTGGCGGCCATGTCGCGGTTGAAGAACGAGAGCAGTTTGCTGCGCGCCAGTTGAACATTAAATGAGAGTAAATTTCATTGGACTGGCTGACGTAGCTGCTCTCCACCCACGGCTCCCTCCTCGGTTTCGCTTTCGTTGCCGTTTCCGTTTCCGTTGCCGCAGCCGCTGCCACTCGCTTTGCTCTCGTCCTCCTGCTCCTGCTCCTCGTCCTCTTCCTCTAAACCCAACTCCAGCACGTGGGCGTTGGCGTTGATCTGATCCTCGAGAGCGCGCCGCTTAGCCAGCTCCTGTTGGCGCTGTCTCAGCAATTGGGCCCCTCGGCTGCAGCAGGCGTGTGCGATGGTGTCTTCGTCGGTGGGCGTGGACGTGGTCGCTGGCGCCCCCGCTAGATGCGGATACTGATTCTGGTTGTGATGGTTCTGGTTCTGGTTCGTCAGCAGTCGCGTGGATGTCTGCAGAGCGTAACTGAGATACTGCATTCGGTTCGATTTACTCTCCACCCGCTGGCCACAGTGTGCGAATTCTGCTTCAAGCTGCTGCTGCTGTTGCTCCTTGACTTTCAAGCTCTTCGTCCTCCTTCGTTGTCAGCCTTTGCCTTGCCTCTTGGAAGTGTCCTTTGCTAGAATTTCGAGTTCTGCAATAGAAGATTTAAAGAGGAAATTAATCAAAATTGCCCAAGAGAAAGATAAAGATATTAAAAAAGATATTTTAGCCGACATTAGCCGAATGAAATGTTGGTTACAAATTTCCACTTTTGGCTCGAACTTAAAATATTTCACCGTCTCTGCAGATCAGCCAGAATCCGCATCAAGTTCTCACACTCGCACACAGACTCAGCGGACGGACGGACAGGGTGTTATTTATGAGGCCCATAAAGTAAGGAGACGTCGACGTCGACGACGACGACGACGAAGATGGCAAAGTGCACAAAATGAAAACGCAAGCAGCAAAATGCATACAAGACGTACAAACATACATACATACATACATAGACAAGACGACTGCGACAATGCCCCAAACATCCCATTAACAACATTATAGAGAAGGGGCAGGGCAGGAGCCGAAGTCGGTGCCGGACAAGGAAGGAGTCGATATGGCCATGGGCCAACAGAGACGACCGCAAACCGTAGACCGTCGACCGTAGACCGACCAACAAATGGCAAGACATTAAAAGTACTTAAAGGATATTTGCATATTTTATGGCCAAACATAAATGTGGCTGATTACAAGAGTCCCCAAGAAGGAGGCCAGACATCTGCTATGAAGCAGCATCAGCATCAAGGGTGCGCGGGGGCGGCAGGCTGTATCATTCGGCCCATCAATGTTGTTCTATTTGCATATGGCATACAGGTGGTGCGGTGGGGGTGGGTGTTTTGGTATTATTGGGATATGGCCAGATTCACTCCAGCAAATTAGTTGGCAATTAGCAAAGTGGCCGACGACGCATCTGCTGGCCAATTGACTTTGGCTTTCGGGCCCGGAAGAGCATCCATCTTCTAATTGCTTTTCCATTTGATACCGAAACGTGCGTCTGTGGCCCAACTATGGCCGGTAGCACCACTAACAGGATGATACGATGGCAACATCGGGAGCAGTTACAGCATCAGTAGCAGCAGCAGCAGCAGTCGTAGAGCCCATAAAGCGACGTCTGATCATAAAGCATTTAACGAGCCCTCGGGGCTGTGTCCTGTCCGTCCTTTGCCTGTTCTCCGCGAAACTAGCCAAAAACCAGATGCATCTGGAATTAATATTGGGTCATATAACCTGCGCAAAAACTTTAGTTTGTCCGAAAAAGTTATTAAATCTTTTTTAGCCCCCGGGTGTACAGCTCCGACCATTAACAAGCAGCGCGTAAATTTCCTTAAAGCAGAAAATTTAATTGATTTTTCTTTTTAGTGCTCCTGAAATGCGGATAGGGGTGTTCCAGGGTGCTCCAGGGCCTTGCGATTATCGCATAGACAGCTCTGTGTTTGGTCCCCCCCAGCAAGCAAGCCGAATCTAACCTCAAATGTTTGCTACACATTTCACTACTCGTTTCCTTTTTGTTTTCAGTGGATCTGCTTTCCAATTAATTGCCAGACAAAGACTGAGACTGAGACTAAGACTGCCAACACGGTCGGCAATTAATTTTCACCATGGAAAGTACCTTTTCCTGGACAGGAAAGCACATAGAGAGCGAGCTAAGTCTAAGACTTGGCAATTCTCACGCTCAACGTGGCCAAAAGCCTTTGTGTAACTTATGTGGAAACGTGACATTTTCTCGGCTACTGGACAAAAATTGATGCCGCGCCGCCATCGTCTTGGAGTCGGGCACCGCTCCCCCCGGGCAGGAGAGGATTTGTATTGGTCCAGAGTGTAAGTGCAACAGCAACAGGCGACCGACCGACTTGTTTCCTGGCTTGTACGTGTCTGGATTTTTTCCTGCTCGTTTCTGTTTTATTGTTGCTGGCTGCTACCCGTTGTAGCTGCTGTTCTTTACTCTCTTTTTTTTGCTTTTTATTTGTTGTTTGTAAGTTTTGATGTCACACAATGACACAGTTTCACGTGCGGAGTGCTCGTAATTTGTATTTGGCCCCGTCTCGCATTTACTGCACGTTGATCTCATCGAAAATGTCTTAATTAATTTGTGCGCCGAGGCGCCCCAACGGGAAAGTGGCACAACAGTGGCACCAGCCACCGACCGACCTGAAGATCCAAACTGACAAAAAAAAAAGGAGGAAATACTGGCGGGCGGGCGGGTAGAGGCAGAGGGCAGAAACCCACTTAATTTATGACTCGCACGACACACACTCGAAAGATGACTTCGCATGAAGCCCCACAAAAGGCTTACAATTTTTTCCTGACGCTTTTTTTTTGTTGTCTTTGCGGAATCCTTTTCAACATCCTGCCTGCCCGCCTGCCTGGCCTGCCACAGTTTGATGGCTCCGAGTGTCGTCTGCCTGTTGCACTCCCTGGAGGAACTAGAGTCGGCCCCCAGGCGAAACACTTGAGCAAATGAAGCCCCCAAAGAGTCAATATGTGTAAGCGAGTGCTGCAGTTCGAGGCAACGCAGGAAGAGTTATGCTTATGAAAGATATATATGTATATATGTATGTATGTATGTACATACACATGTAATCCAAGACGCAGACCGAGCACATAATGAGATACGCAACAGCTTCAAAAAATAAAACCAAAAGCAACAACAACAACCACCGCAAAAAGAAGAGAACGAAACGGAAAGCAGTCGGAAAGAAAAGAAAAGGAAGCGGGACAAGAGTATTCGACTAGTCGATACGCTGTAAAAGCATATCGATGTAGTTTAATTATTTACATTAATCAAGGAATCAAAATGCATATCTTCCCTTCAAAATAATTCAATTCGTTTCAGCAGTTCGATATCGATACATCTATATAATATTGCTATTATTTTTGGGCTAATTTCTGGGATCAAATAGGGTCACACTACTAGTTTGTGCGCGCTTTTCACCATCGCTGCTCCTGTTCTGTGTCCGCGTGTTCAAAAAAAGTGAAAACGGTTTAAGTCCGGTAACCGAATAACATATCCTGGTGCTACCCTAGGGGCACCAGCGCAGGCTGCAGGCAAAAAAAAGGAGTCGAAGGCAAGTGCGATAAAAGCAACGTCAAAAGGATTAGGGCTGTGGTAGCTGTAAATCCACCTATGTACATATATGTATGTACGTACGGTTTTAGCGTGTGTGCGAGTGCAAACAGAACATGTCTGCGCAAAGGTGGGTGGCGTGACATGGCTGGCCTGACGTTGCCTTTGGCTTTTGTTTGTCCCGAACAAAAGCCAGAGCTAGCAAAAGCTGGAAGAAATGTACGGAGAGGGTGCAGAGGCGAGGCAAAAGGAAGTTGAAAAGGAAAAGTGTAAGGAGCACGACCTGCTTGTAAACCAAAGAGCTCATAAAAGGAAACACCCATGCTGGCACCCACACTCGAGTGTGGGTTTGTTGGTGAATCTGTGTGTGGCACATTAATCACACTAAAGAGTTTTACAAAAAGCAACCCGACTCCGCCGCTGACTGCACTGCACTGCACAGAGAAGGAGAACCAAACCAACCGATTTTGTAGCTGTAGTTGCAGCTGCCGCTGAAGCTGTAGCTTTTGCTCTTGTCACCACTTTAAGCTGCGGCTTAAAAAATTGTGCGCCCGTCACGGGAAAGCCGCTTAGGCGGCAGCGGCTAAGAATCCGCGTCGCCCTACGTCAACGCCAACGTGCCTCGCCCCTCTTCTGTGACACCACCCAAGGTGTTTTTTCTGTTTTTTGAAGGTGAGTCATCCCAAGAGTGCGCTCTCACAACAGGTGCCTATTTGGATCCAATTGCGCGACAATGCAGAACCGCGAATACCTCCCCGTATACGAATGCACCTTGCTGTCCAATTATACTCCCCCTACAACTCTGCACTCTCTCCTCACACTACACCCTCTCTACTCTACACTCTGCGTACGTTGTTATTCCTCATACATAAATGCACTATTCCTGCCATGGCGACGCTTTTTATGCTTCTCATTCTTCGTTTTTCTTTATTTGATTTCATTTCCTTTTTGTCAAGCATTTTTCTGTGGTGCCAAGGAGCACCTTCTTCAGCCACAGCATCCAGTACTCCTTCTTCCACTCTCGCTGCCAGCTCTTGACTCTCCCTCTCTCTCCACTCCACTCCTACTCCTACTCCTACTACCGCTCGCAGTTGCCTTATTATGTCGTTCTTAGCACTTTTGATTACTTTTTATCCGCTTTGGCCGCGGGTTTCATAGCTTACAGCTTTGTGGCTTATATTTATCCCTTACCGCCCCCCGCTATTCGCCTATCTCCGTATCAACCTCACATTTCCCCACCCCGCACCCCGCACTGGACGTGACTAATGACGTGCCGGAGCCTGGACAACGATTGAGTTTGTTTAGTCTCCATCTCCAGACCCCCTCTTCCCCCTCCCTGTCCATCGTCGTGATGTAAATAAATGAAATAATATTCTCCTGCTGTTGTCCCCGCCATGAAAAATTAACGCCGACTGTTCCATTCTGAAGTTCTTTTTGTTTTCTTTTTTTTTTGTTTCGCTTTTATCTCCCCTTATTTTTCCCCCATCTATTTTTCTTCTTTTGCACGCTTTTGGTTTTGTTTTGGCGGACAGTTGGGATTTTTGCTTTCATTTGTCAAGTGTTGAAATCGTTATTGTGGCTTGTGGGTGGGAGGAGGAGAAGGAGGAGGAGGAGGGGAAGGAGAAGGAGAAGAAGGAGGAGGAGGAGAAGGAGAAGAAGGAGGAGGAGGAGAAGGAGGAATGGTGTACATATATCAAAGATCTTTTCCATACCACGCAGATCTACGATTCTTTTTGAAATTGGTAATAGAAAAATCCAGTAAATTTTCCCATTGAGTGTATTACCAGGAATCCTTTTGTAGTTTTCCCCCCGCCGAGAATATAAAACTGTGTTTATGTGTGTGTTGGCCCTGGGCCGACAGTCGACAGTTAGTATTTGAAATGCATTAATCACCAACATCCCATAAAAATCCTAGTGCTTTGACTGGACGAAAACCCAAGATAAATAGCCCATAAATAGAATTTAACCCAGACGTAAATGTGGATCGAATGACGGAATGACCGGGGGGAGCTAAAGGGGAAGTATGTATGCGGGGGGAGGGAATTCACTTAAGGAATTGCCGAATGAAAATTCCCATTCCCCATTCCACATTGTCAGGTGATGATGCCCTCGATAAGGTAAAACCAATGCGAAACAATGCGTATTCCATGGTCAATCATTTCCATTCATAGCCGTTAAATCGAAACTCTGGGAGAATACTCATAAGATTGTGCACCCCCCCCCACCCTTTACCTGTTACCTGTGCGAAACTGGTATGTAAATGTTGTTTTGTTGTCGAACTATCTGATTATTATGCGTACAGTGGGGTCTCTCTCTGCTATAACTGCAAACTTACATAAGATCTCTTATCAAACTGAAGCATATTAGTGATTAGATAGGATGCCATTTCATAGTAGAAGATCTAGCTGAAAAAGATATCCCACGTTTGAGAGTCTTACAAGCCAGAAACGTACTGCATAGATCTATAGATGCAGATGTAGATGTTGATTTAGATGTATATGTATATATATGTTGGTTCCATGCCAAAATTGAGAGACGCACCCAATTCCCCAATCCATAATCATCGACAGAAGTAGCAGCAGCTGCGAATCGTCAGCGGGGGCTGGCAATTAAAATGCAAAGCCACAAAACCTCTCAAAGGGTAAAAAATAAAAAATAAAATAAAAATTATTATCGTTGTTGTTGTAGTAGTTGCCTCGCATGACGTTGATGAGGAGCTGCTGCTGCTGCCTTTGCGGATGATATGTTGTTTTTTATTGAAATGTCGACATGCTTACTAATCAACAAAATGAAACGAAACGAAAAGAAACGAAACGGTCAAAGAGTGGGGGAAATATGTAATCAAAAAGTACGAGAAGAACTTGTCATACATTTCGTTCTTTTGAGGTTCTTTTTTCTTTTGATTAATCATGCGCTGAATGCACAAACGACAGAGGGACAGAGGGATATACAAGGTAGTAGAGAGGTAGAGGCAGCTACATATATGTTTGTGGCATGCCCTCCCCCACCATACACAGGAAATCGAAACCGAAATGCAGCGACAGTTGGCTTCAAACTCTCTTATTTGGTTCGAAAGAAACCGCTGAAACCCCATATTGTATATAAAACCCCCCCTTGTTGTGTGCCTCAAAGAACCGTTGGCTTTGGCCTTTTGAAGTTGTCCCCACACCCCGCGCCCCCCCAGCGTTCTTGGGTTCTCCTCTAAAAAGTTCATTGAGCATTCATTCAATCGTTGAATTCTTTAATTTATGCCTTGCGACGAGTGTTTATTGTTTGCATATTTTGCTGCCGACAGACACTTTTCTTCTTCTCTCTCTCTGGGGTTCTTATTCTTTTTTATGGCTCTCTCTATATAGCATTGAAAGTTTTTCGTTTGGTGATTCTAAAAGGGAAATCCCTTTTTTGGGTTGGGGGAGAGCCAGAGAGCCATAGACCAGAGCCCCGTTTTGGCATTTGTTGCCGCTTTTCTAGGGCTGGGCCGTCGCCACACTTTTGTTGTTGTTGTTGGGACTGGAACTTGCACCGGGACCGGGACTTGGGCTTGGCCCTACCCATCCATCCAGCCATCCATCCATTCCATCCAGTGCGAGGATGGGCTCTCTATTGACCCAGAAAATGAGATACAATAAGAAAATGTTGCGACCGCCTTTCGGTTCTTTGTTTTGTTTTGTTTTCTAAGTGAAATTTTGAAAATGCCATCAGCTGAAATGTCTCTCGAAGATGCATTTGTATGTATCTATGATATCTTCCATGCGTTGGCGTTGGCTTTGGCTTTGGCTTTGAGTGATGCGGGAATTGCATCTGCATTAAGCTGTCAGCCAGTGAGTGGACGGGGGGGAGCCCTCATTTAACGAAACCGATAATGAATGGGCCTTAAAAAGGTATTCTATAGATACTTTTACTTCAAGAGGGCCTTAAAAAGGTATTCTATAGATACTTTTACTGCAAGAGGGCCTTAACAAGGTATTCTATAGATACTTTTACTTCGAGTGGGAAAACTTTAAGGCAAATGGAAAGTATTAGTTCTGAGATTCTTTCAGAATTAACAGGGGGAGTTGGAGAGTTGATACGATTAGGGTTTCTACAGATATTAAAGAGTTTTCTTTATGTATTTTGCTTCTGTTGAATTGGATTTTAAGAACTTGACGATAACAGTCCAGAAAATACTTATACCATAATCCCTTCAATTCTATTTAATCCCCAAAACATTGACAACTTCAAACCAATATAATATAAATAAAATATTCAATTGAAAAATTATATAAATAAAATATAAATAGCCTTCTTTTTTTTTTGGAATTTATAGAATTAGCCGGAATCTTTACCCTCAATCAAATCCACAACCCTTCAAAGACCCTATTTGACCCAATTTTTCTACCCGTAAGTCGATTACATCAGTGGCCCAAATCATCGAAAACGATTCACCGATCAGCGATCTGTAGAGCAGGCGACAACCAAACGAATCAAATTTTTCTTGCACCCAAAAAAAAAACAAAAAAAAAAACAACTTTATTAATATCCAACCCATATTTAACCCAATTTCCAGAGCATGACGCTAATTGTATTTTAAATATTATTGGCCCCACCAATGGCTTACCTATTGGAGGCGGAGAACTCTCCACCTTTCACGTTCCACAAAATCGAAATCCACGAAATGTGCCGTTAAATTTGACACTCGTCAAATGTACACTGTTTTTTTTTTTCTTGTATATTTATCAATTAACACACACAAACAGCATGGAAGAGTGAGAATAGCGGAATAGAACTCTCTTTTGGCTACACACTCTTTTTCTTTTCTTTTCGTTTGCTTTCGTTGTAGAATTTGTATTTCGTAATATTTGCTGGAGATTTCTTTTGTTTTGCTTCAGAAGAATTCACTTACTTTCACACTGTGACGAAACGTTGGAAATTTGCATAAAAAAACGAAACGAACAAGAAACAGTATCGCGCGCTCTCGCGTTGTCTGTGTGTGTGTGTGTGGGCGGGCAGACGACGCGCACGCGCACAAATATTGTATCTCTCTTTCGTTATTTTTCGTTTTACCACTTTTGTTGTTGCCTTGGCCTTTGCAGCAGCAGCACTCTGGTAACACACGCTAGAGAAACCGAACCGGTCGGAGCGACGTGCTCCAAGCTAATGAAAAGCCAAGTTCTGGCTCTGAGCCGAGAACCAAGCCGCAAATCCTCTGCCGCTGTCGCTGCTTCAGCTGGCTTCGCTGTTACGTATGCGCTGCTGGCGTCACGTTTAACAGAGCAGAGCTCTGTTGCAGAGCCCCGACGAATGTTGGGATCTGTGAGAAGAAGAGATTCTACCGATCCCAGAGAGATCCCATAGACAGATACTATGCCCGCTCGGATAAACAGTTGTTTAATAGTTTTCTTTGAATTTTGACCACTTTTTTTTCTCGTTTGATTTGTTTGCTGAGAAATGCGACTCTTCCCTGGGTTCCCACTCCCCCGTCCCCCTCCCCATCCATCTGTGGACTTTGTTTGTTAGCAGGTATTTAAATTTCATTAACATTTGTACCTGGCTGGCCAGAAGAAAGGTATCTTCTTTCTCTCTCTCTCTCTGTGTGTGTGTCACCTTTATTTGACTCTGGAATCGTAATATCATATTCTGTTTCTTTCTTTTGCTTTTGCTGAGGCTCTTCCTTTGTGGTGCGTGTGAATTTTTTATGGTTCATTAAAATTAAAAACAGACTTTTGCCGTTGCCTCTGCCGGTTGCCCTGTTCTCTCAGTTTATTTATAGTATAGAGCGGCCGATTGGCAGGCCGAATGAGAGGCGGCGGGGTACGCCTCACTGTGGGAGACTTCGGTCGAATGTAAACCCCCACCTCCAACCCTCAAAATGAGTTATAGGCCATCAAATAACCATCAGCTGTCCCATGAAAATGATATCAAGAATTTCAACTACTGATAAACAAACATGAGATATGTTTATAGAAGGTTTTAGAATACATTTTTGTTCAGTGTAAAAGCCAGAAAGAGAATATGCATAGAGGGGGCATGCAGGGAGAGAGAGGGAGAGAGAAAACTGTCACAGGCATGATTTACGATAACTTAACTCTAGAATATTCAATCACAGAGCATACCATACCACACTCCCCTCCCCCCCATTCCCCATACTGGAGGAGATCCCGAACCGAGAAACCTTTTTCAAAATGCCGCAAGGCCAGAGCCATCAAAAGACTCGTAAAAAAAAGGCAAACCATGAAATATGAGCACAAATTATGAACAGACATCACGTCAAAGGATTAACAAGACCACAAAGATCTTTTCTTTCTTGCTTTCTTGCTTGTTTTTTTTTTTTTTGGTATGTATGTATATTGCTGAGATTTCAAGGAAGTCAAGTCAGAGGCCCGGGTCCGGCTTTGGCTGCGGACCATAAAAACAACCACCACCACGTGATAAACATCTAACAAAGTTGGCCTTAACTCTTTGGCTGGGCGCGTTAAATGGTCAACACCCAGAAATGTTGGCAAAAGGGCCCTTTGAAGTGGCCATTCGCCTCTCTTTTAAATGCAGATGATGTGCGTTGATTAAATATTGCTTTTTAATTTCTTTTATGCGTCGTTTTTTTTTTTCAATGCATAGCAAATGCATGGGAGGGTGAGTGTGAGGGAAATGCATAGGAAAAAGATTTGATTTGTTGTTTCGGGAATGCAGAGCACGTAACGCTTGATAATAAAAAGAAAACAATAAAAAAGAACATTAATAAAATTGAAAAAGGAAAAGGGAAAGAAGGGAGACTTTGGCTGTAAGACCAACTACAGAAATACTCTATAAAATTCCATTGGAAATCTTAGAAATCTTGGAAATCTATGTATATGGATCTATAGAGAAATAGAGTTTAAGGCACACTTTGGGGTTTGAGTCCTAAGATTTGTAGATCCGAGGCATATCAAAACCCATATACCTTTCTCCTCTATAGAGCATATAGAGAGTAGAATTTCCCAAAGCGCTAACCAAGAAACACGACGCAGCAGACGGGTCAAAGGCGTGGCCCTCACACCGAGAGAGGAAGGGAATGAGAGGGTGGTGGGGGCCCCCCGGTTCTTGTGGCACTCTCTTATCAAATCAAGTTTGTTGCCTCAGTCTTTAGTATTTCGTCTTTTCTCTGTGTTCTTATCAAATTTGTGGAAATCATTGGAGTGCTTATAACGGTTAAGGGGTTGGGGATTTATCAGGAAACGGTTGTTGTCGGCAGATTTGCATAACACACACAAACACAAACACAGAGAGAGAGAGAGAGAGAGAGAGACAGGGAAAGAAACAGCAACGAAATAAATCTGCAAGCATTTTGCGTCTTTGTGCGTGCGCCCACACAGTGCAGATCATCATCATCATCAGCAGTATCTCTCCACTCTCCTCTCTCCACTCCCCTCTCTCCAGCACTTCTCTCCAGCCAACGTCTGCCCCACTCTCTTGCACTCATGCAAATGAGACGCAGACTGCGATCTAAAATTAGCTGCAACTTTTGTTAGGCTTCACCGACTTTGCTTGCACTTTTTCCCCTCTCCTTTTGCTCTGCCTTTCTTTGGAAAGCTTCATCGTCCGTCTGTCCATTTGTCCCGTCCGTTGATTGATTGCCCAGGTCTGTGGGCCTGGTCTTTGGGCCTACTGCAGATGCGGGCTGGGTCTTCCCTGAATGGAACGCAACTCTGGTGCGGGCTTAACCTTTGTGCACTCTCTCGCTCTGTCCTGTCCCCTCTTCTCCTATCTCCCGCTCTCCCAATGTCTCGCTGTCTCTCTGTCTCCACTCTTTATCTTTGCTTTACATTTGACTGCGGCGGGGTTTCGGCTCTTTGAGTTTTACGCTTAATTTGGCTTTGATTGATGTTTTAGTGTTTGATTCAGACGAAAAGTTAGTTAGTGCGGGGCTAGCGGTTCACTGAACTTTGCGAGCGCGCCACTGCACAGAGGCTGTCGAGGCGCGAGGGTTGTCTGAAAAGTATTTCCCCCTTCACTTTTGTCCACCGCCTACGCTCATTATTTTCATAAATCTGGACATTCTGTCTGTCTGTCTGCCTATCTCCATTTCCACACATTTTTTTATCAACAGCCAAACAGCTGACCCACTTAGCCGCTGCCGCTGTCGCTGTCGCTGCCACTGCCGCTGGAACTGTTGACTGCCCTTTTGTGATTTGGACACAGGTTGGAAAGCAATTAATTACATTACCCGACCCGAACAAGCCCAACTGGCTGTGAGTACAGGTACAATGAAATTGTTAACAGCTCCCCCAAAGCAGGCGTCCGTCCGTCAATCAATCAGCCAACATTTTTCTGCCCCAGTCAATGGCCTCTGTTCGGAGTTGTGGCGGAAACTACAGAGGGAGGGGTAGGGGAGGGGAGGGCTAGAGGGATAGCGGAGTCCGTGGAGTGACTCCGATTGCGACTTCACGCTCCAGGTGCCATTATCATTATTTATTTGGTGCGACAAACGTTTCGCCTCCAATTAGGGCAAGAAACGCGAACATTTTTCATTCTCTACGGGAACAAGGAATGAGAATTGGCGGGGCGGGGAATGGTGGGGGAATGGAGGAAAAGAACATCTGAAAGTTGCCAATTTGGCTTTCGTTTTCGGTTCACTTATGGCCATACACCACGTATAGCCATTGGGTGAAAAGTTCTCATGTGACTTTCGGTTCTACGACAGTCGTTAGACATATTTCACCCTCTCCCAAAGCCCTTTCCATCTCTCTCTGTCTGTCTCTCTCTGTTGCTCTGTGAGAGCCTTAATGGGGCTGCCAACTGGCTGGAACAATGCCCTGTTATGGTTTCCCGGTAACAAGGATGATGGCTTCCCCGCCAGAGGCTGCTGCTGCCCCCGCGCCTCGAACGAAAAGGTGGATTTCGTATTCAAATGCGAGCAAACATGACCAGCATCCGCATCCTCCACACAGAGTAACACAGAGAGAGAAAAAACCAAGGGCAGGCTCCAAAAAACAAATAAAAATTCGCAATAAAACTAAGAAGGTCCAAAATGGAGCATTACGACTACAAGGATACCTCTTAAAAAATTCTATAGATCTATTGCGATTTGGTTTTCCATGTGTTAACGATAACTGTTTCCCTTTTCTTTTGATTGTTCGATTCTTTAGCATTTAGTTTTATGGCCGTATCAACTCAGATCGTGAATATACCTTAAGGCGTTTACAGGTAAACACTCAAAAAAAAAAAAAATAAACAAACGAAACGAAGAAACGACTTTTGGCATCACGTTTCACGAATTCGCAGCAGAACACGCCGCTTCTGAC
The DNA here is from genome assembly GCA_008121215.1 of Drosophila athabasca. Lineage (NCBI taxonomy): Eukaryota > Metazoa > Arthropoda > Insecta > Diptera > Drosophilidae > Drosophila > Drosophila athabasca. The sequence goes on along the minus strand of VMQQ01000022.1, from coordinate 2,244,213 downwards.
TCCGATTCCCGGACTCCCAGCTCCCAGCTCCCAACTCCCAACTCCATGTCCGTCTCCATCTCCTTCTCCTATTCCCGACTCCAATTCCGACTTCTCGCTGGCACATTAAAAGAAAACAAAAGCAGAGAAACACCCAAAAGAAGAGGCACAGGGAGAGCACAGGGGAGAGCGAGCGAGAGAGGGAGAGCGCAATAGAGAGCCAAAGCAATAAGTAAAAGTTTCTGCCAGCAACAGAAGAGGAAGAGGAAGGGGAAGGCGAGGAAGAAGAAGAAGCAACTGCCGTCGCTAAGCATCTCTCTGTAATGTATGCTCCTCGATGCGATTCATTGTTTGACTGCCTCGCTTCAGCCACCCCCGCCCCCTCTCTGCACTCTCCCGCCCTGTCTATGCTCCTGCGTCCAAGTCTCCCCCTCTGCTCTGGCATGATCAGCAGTTTTGCACGCGCTCACGTTTGGGAGCAGCTATAAAACAGAAATATTGAGAGAAAATTGCAACGAAAGAGAACAAAAAAAAAAACAACACGAGTAGTAAGAATAGAAGGAAAAACTTTGCAAATAGTTTTTTGGTGACTTACAAATGCCCTAAGGAAGGGGAATAGCAGAAATGAAGGAAGAGAGCGGATATACATACATACATAAGTAGTGCAGCATTCCAAAAGCTCTGTTCTAAAGAGAGCTGTGAGTGCTCTCTCTCTCTCTCGCTGGCAATAGTTAAATGAATGCTAGCGGTAATGACAGAGAGACAGAGAGAGAGAGAGAAGAGTAAGCAGAACTTGAAGGAGTAACTGAGAGAGCTTTTGGCACAGTAATTTCCATTCTTTGAAGAACATTCACTCGGCGACTTGTTCTAAAATCATTTCTCTTGCTTTTTAATTTCTCTGCTGGATAAAGTGAAAATTCGTTAGCTTTACCGTTCGATCTTTGGCCCCCCTCCCCTACACTCACTGCTTCTTCTAGAGTGCTGCCTTTTGTGTATATATTCACTTTTTTTTTTTTGGTTTTCTGTCGCCTTTCATTTGACATTTTGGCTGTCATTCACTTCCTTTTCCTTTTTTCCGTTTTTTTTTTTTTTGCTAATTTATCGTTTGCGAAGGAGTTAGAGAAACCCACAACCCAATACATGCATGCACACTTTTCTCTCCCTCTCCCTCTGTCTCGCTCGCTCTTTGTCCTTTGACTTTTGTGCTGCTGCCTCTACTGCCTTGCTTTGCTTTGCTTTGCTGCTCCTCTCTTGTGGCAGCTACTGACTGCAACTGCAGTTGCATTCTTATCGAAACCGCACAATCAGCAGTCGCCAGAGAGGCAGGCGGCTGGTGGGGGGGCCGGGGTGGGCAAAAGGCAATCACTGGCAATGATGATGCTTCTCTGGATTGCAGTTGCAGTTGCGGATGTGGATGCGGATTGCGGATGCGGATGAGTGCAAAAGTTACAATTTCAAAACAAATAAATTCATGCTGCAGGCTAAAAAGGGCAGCCCCAAATCGACAGAGAGACCCTGACTCTCCCTCTCGCCCCCACTCTCTCTCTCTACAACTCTCCCCTCTCTCTCTACAACTCTCCCTCTCCAAAGTCTAAGCAAACAAATCAAGGAGCGACAGAGACACCAGCTGTGGACTCTTTTTAGCCTGGAGCTTAAACGAAATGGGGCTTGACTTCAATTGTTCTCCGGGTGCTGGTCGTCTCTGCAGCTGCAGCTGCTCCTCTTCTGCTGCTGCTTCTTCTCGGCTACAAACAGAAGCAATTATAGCCAGACTCTCATATAAACACAGACAAATACACACAGGCAGTCCTTGGCACCCCCCAGGGCCTTGTGCACCACCCCTTTTATGCTCATTTCATGAGCAGCTACAACAATAATTCCATCCGAACGCCCACAGCTCCACGGCCCACATAGTGCTTCTACCACACTCACTCTTACTCTCCCTATCCTATCCTATCCTTATCCAATCTCTATGTCTGCACACATATCCTTCTAACGAGTAGATGGGGTGATATATGTATGCACTTATGGACAGCTGTTTGTAGGAGAAAATAATAATAAAAATCCCATGAATATAGGGTATTCAAATCTTCGACCTGCTTTGAATACGTTTTTGGTATTTGTTTACTCATTTGCTTTTTTGCATGTTGCTGCCAGTGTCGTGTCTCTGTCTCTGTCTGCTCTGCCCTTAGCATCCTACCTCCCTTCCCTGTCACCCTCTCTGTGTTTACCCTTGCTTATGTGTGTGTGTGTGTGTGTGTGTATCTTCCACAGATTCCACAGCTCCACTTTGGTTTCCATATCGGACGATGTTTTGATTTCGTTTTCAATTTCATTTTCATTTGTAAGGACACTTCGACAGGCTGTCGTCTCCCGCTTGTTTATCCTTTTTGCCTTTTTGTTTAGTTTCTTTGGATCTTAAAAATCCACAACAGCCAGAGATAAAGGATATAGCTGTAGCTTGAAAATAGTTTCATGTCTTGGCCTGCACCTGTTACCCCCATTTGTTTGTTTTGTTTTAGGTTTTTGGGACACGTTTCGTTATCCTTTTGTTTTGATTGAACAAACTTTGATGCAACTTTGTCTGTGGGGTTCTTGTGGCCCAGGTCGAGCCACGCTCTTACAGCATCTTCAATAAATTATAGCCAATTTTATAGTGTAATTACGAGCAGAAAGAGCGCCTTAACCTTGAACTTGTGAGCAGCAGCTGGTGGTGGAGCGCAGCAAGGTCAGCAGGCAAATTTCAGCTGAAATAAAACTAAACCAAACCAGTCGTGGGGCAGCCCCAGCAGCAGCCGCCAGAGCAGAGCTCAAACAAAAGCTTAGACTAACGTAATTTAATAAAACGTTTAGCCGATTAGATACGTTCGGTGTATGCACTAAAATGTATCCATTAGATACGCTATCTGGCGAGGCACAGTCTTGGTCTTGCACAGATACAGATACAGCAGCAGCAGCAGCAGCCGCCGTCGCGAGAGTGCGGCAAGTGCAACGAACGTCTGAGGCAGCCAGAGCGTCTCCGGCAGCAGCTGCACTTGCCGAGGCCAAAAACGCTAACGAGACTTTGGCCACGCTCTGCTCTAAGCCCCAACTCCCATTTGGACTCTGTCCCTTGTATCGGCTCTTGGCTCTTGGCTCTGGTCTTTGGGCTCAGAGGTCTGGGGTCTTCGGTCTCCGGTCTCCGGTCGCTGGTCTGTGGGTCTGTGTGGGTAGGACGCTCCCTTTTACTGCGAGACGGTTTTACTTTTGCCTGGCTTTCGGACTGGACTGGACGCGCTCTTGGCCATGGCATGCCGTGGCATGGCATAGCATGGCATGGCATGGTAAATCTGCGCTGCCAATCGCTAAAATTATTGCGCTCAATCTTTGTTATTAGATTAACTTCTATTTTGTTTTCCTATTTGACTTTGCCATAAAAGCGAATCGAGCTGCGGCCCCATCCTTGGCTAAAACCTAAAGCTACCATCACAAAAGGGTATTTATGACTGGCTGGGCCATGATGTTTGGCCAAAGGAATGCTGGAATTGGTTGCATTTTAAGGTATGCCACACTGATTGCTCCATGACGTGGCACATTCGAGATGGCTTTAATGATGTTTACCTCCCCACCCCCAAAAGAAATATGATAACAAATGTTGTTTGCCTTTCGATTCTGTTTTGTTTTTATGCCAAAAGATGTTCAGTGGGGGGTGGGGATTGACTGGAAATTGGTAGCGCATTCAAAGTGCGCCTATGCCGCCGCTCTATCTCGACTTTCTTGTTATCTTCTGCTGCTGTTGTCTTGGCCATTTGAAAACTGAAAGTGCGCGATCCGGCCAGCAAGGCAGCCGAGCCGAGCCGAGCCGAGCCAGCAGAGCCAGCGAGAGGGTTACGGGTCTTAGTTAGCCATTGCCATTGCATTAGGCATGGCACGGACATGGTGGGGTTGTGTGTCCGTGCCTCTGTATTGGCCAGACAACCACTTGGCTTTGGACACATTCGGTTTTGGCTTCATTTGTTTTTACTGCCTGTGCATTTTGTAGTCAGGTCCATTACAAAAGGCTGCCTTCTGCTGCTGCCTGTTGCACTGCCTGCCTCTAATTCTGCTGCTTGCCTGCACTGCCTGCTGCACTGCCTGCCTGCTGTCTCTTTTTTCGACGCTGCTTGCTGCACTGCCTATCTCTAGCTGCGATTTGGCTAGCTGCGGATATACTCTCTTTGTTGCCTTGCCTTGCCTTGGCTTGCCTTGTTGGCTGCCCCTTCTTTTATCAGTCGGATTTCTGCCTGTTTTGGGGCTTTTAAATTGGTTTTGTGTTCGGTTCGGCTGCCAAGCTTGTGGCGCATCAATTCCAATTGCAGCAGCAACAATTGCAGCAACAACAACAGCAACAACCATCATCGTCGTCGTCTGGGTTCTCGCCGTCTATTCTACATAACTTTTTGCAACATTTTAGAAAGGCACAACTTTCGTTGGCTGTGATGCAACTTTCGTTCGTTTTTGCTGATTGAAGGCGATGATGATGCTGCATACAGCATTACATAATTAACTGCCAGCTCTTCTCTCTTCTCTTCTCTTCTGCACTTGGCGTTAATATAATTCTCGCGCTTCTCCTCTCACTCTCATTTCATACAGTTACTCCTTTTAATTTTAATGTATGCCTTGGGTGTGTCTGTGTGTGTGTGTTTGTGTGAGCGGCTAATGAATGAAGGTAACTTTTACTTGCTTACACGCTGGGAAAAGAGGTTTCAAATGTAATGACAATGAGCAGAACAGGGCAGAGGCTGTCCGTTGAATCTCTCCAGGCACTGCTTGTTGTTGTCGCTCTACTTAAGCGTATGTATGTGCACTGCTTACTTTATAGTCACAGCCTGACGTGTGAACTGCTTGTCGATCCTGTGCTCTCTCTTCTCGCCCAATGTTAAAATCTGTGCTCCGTTCACTCCCTCTGCAATTATGATATGCTTGACAGCTATAGTCTCCCTCTCTCTCTGTTATTTGTTCTCACTGCTGCTCTCTTTCCCCACTGCGTGTGACAAGTGCGGCTTAATTGAAGGAAATTAAAAAGGTAAATCCAGCGACAAAGACAAAGAACAGAGATAGAGAGAGAGAGAGAGAGAGAGAAAGAAAGAGATATGCCGAAACGGAACGAAACACACACAAAAGCTGCAGCGACGACAATGAAGTTGATAATGTTGATGATGATGATGGTAATGCGGTGCACGGAAGTGGGTTAAGCTGCTTAAATGTTATACGAGTAACTGCTCCTTCTACCTTCTTCCGACGCCACCTTCTTCTCTCCGCTCCGCTCTTTTTCGTACGTGCAACGTGATGTTTGAGAAGCCAAAGAAGAAGAGAGCCAGCGAAGCAGAGGAGTGAAGTGGCGTGGATGCCATTTAAATGGCGCACGCATCAAAATTAAGCTGGCCCGCAATTAAAAGACAGAAAGAAAGTGAATAAACCCCCACCCCCCCACCCCCCGCTCTCTTTGAGATTTATCTCTCAACAACTTTGATGGGTAATTTTTGTGCAGGTTTTTCACTCACGCGTGCCATGATTCTATTTGGGTTTATGGGGTCAGACCGCCCAGCGTCTGGCACTTACCTGAAAAAAAACATAGATAGAAATTCGAGATAAGCAAAAGCAACATTAATGTGTAATTTGTTTTAACAACTACCCAAAAACAACAGAAGAAAAAAACCAAAAAAAAAAAATAACTCCAAGAAACTGATTTATAATGGTTGAACTAAATGTTTTATGTTTTTATTAAGTGAAAAGTTTAATAACTTGTTTTTTAATTTTGTTGTTGGTTTGTTTGATGGCTTATAAATGGTTGTAGTACGTGAACTGGAACTGCAGACTGGAACTGGAGCATGGAATGGGAATTGGAATTGGTAATCGTAAAGTGAACCAACCCTAGAAACAAGGAATAAAATGGAAAGTCGTAAACATGGAACATGGAAAAAGGAATTGCATTTGGAAGGAATCGTAAACATTGGCAAGACTTTGGAAGTTTAATGGAAGTAAAGTGTGTGTCTGGAAGTAAATCATTTTGGAAGTTCTAGAAGTACATAGGTAACTGGAAGGCCAAGCTGGAATATTCCAATAAGTTATCCTGGCTGCGAGCTGTACACATTTACATATGTTTTGGAGTAAACATAACTTTTTAAAACAATTTCACCAACTAAACATTTCCCGCATTTCCCACAACAGGTGGCACATCAGCAAAAGCTGAAGAAAGAAATGAAAAGAAAAGAACAAAAACCGAACCGATATGAAACACGTTTTACCCGCATTAATTTCCACTTTGAGTCTGGTCAGGTTTCTGTTCCGATCATCTCCATGAGAGGTCTAGACGTCGCCAGAGAGAGAGAGAGAGATGCCTTAATGAAAAGTTGGCGCCTGCTTCTCCTCACCCGAACCACACCCCAAGAAAACCCCCCGCTCCCAGGGAGGCGTCAAGTGTTTTAAATTGAAAATTTAATTAAAGAACTTCCCTGGACTCCAGAGGAGTGGGAACACCTCTCGACCGACCGCAGTCCATTGCATAAATTAGCCAAAACAAAAGCTTATTGAACCCAAAAATATATACCCTACTCTACTCTCCATGGCAGCAGGGCGACAATGGCAATACAGACAGCCAGAAACACAGCCACAGAGCCACAAAGCCACAGAGCACTCTTCATGGTCAACAAAAAAAAAAAAAAATCAACGCAAATCGCTGTCAATAAAAATAATAATACATAGAGCCCATAGAGCCGCCAAACAGACCGTCACAAAAGCTTAATTTTTGTTGTAGTCCCATGCCAAAAACAAAACTATGGCCAACAACAAATGAATGTAAGTTTTGTTGTTGTTGCTTTTTTTGATTCACACGCTTTTTTGATTCCAAACAATCGCCCTGCGTCCGTGTCAGCGTCAATGTCCCCCACAATCGTCCAGCTCCAGATCCAGTTCGGACCGACATTCGCTGTTCACGCTTATGGCCAGCAAATTTGTCAAAAGCCAAAATAAAAAAAAAAACAAAAAAATGGCAAAAAAATTCCGAAAAACAACAAAAATGTGCGATAATAATGCCAAAAGGCCACATCATGGCGGGGGACGGGGGGAAGAGTGAGTGAAGGGAGTAGAATATAGATCTAAAAATGAGGGTTGGCAGGGAGAGAGATAAAGAGAGAGAGAGAGATTAACTAAAGCTAATACTGGAGCTGAATGGAGTTGAATGCCCTGCGAAAGCAGTGCGGGAGAAAGATCAGAATCGCTGCAGCGGCAGGCAGAAAAGAAGCAGTAGATATTCCCATAGGAAGGAAAAGAAGCAGTGGATAAACCCATAAGGAAAGAAAATAAGCAGTAGATATTCCCATGGGAAGGAAACAGTTATGTGAAGATGGGAGCCATCGAATTACATACATATCTCTCGAAGGTAGGAGAATCTGTGGTTCACATTTTACTATCGATCTATTCCACAGAATCCCATTTAACTTTACTCCAAAATTGTAGCTCCATATAGCATCTACAAGAAGTTTTATTATCTATTTGCTACAAGTATTTTAAGCAATAACTTAGGGATTACATTTCCATTTAGAAGAAGGAGTTTCAGCAAAAGGAATCTCTTGCTTTCTCTCTCATTCTTTGCTACTTGAAAATGCCCGTAACCAGCTTTATGATGGCCTCTATCACTGTTTTCCTATGCCTATCAATATTTTCCATCAAATCAGTCAACAGTTGTCAACCTCCACCTCCCTCAAAACTATTGTATGGTATGATGGACAGACAAAAGTCGAATAATTTGCTATTCCCATTAAACTAAATGACATAAGCATAAAGATTAGGGCATTCGGAGATACATACATATAGGCAAGAAATCAAATGTTGTCAGGCAAAGTGTCAAATTTGTAATAAGACAAAAGTGTGCCCACACACGCTTAAAGAAGAGGAGGGGGGGAATACTGGTTGCTGGCCACGCCCAGCTCTTTGAAATCGGTTTTGTGATTAAAGAAGTTGTCACAGTCGATTGGAATACGAACGAATAGCTTTTGATAATTGCGCGTGGGTGCTCTCCCCGCTCCCCCTCCCGCTATCAACTCTGACCCTCGCCAGTGTCTCCCCCCCCCCGCGCTCTCTCAACCCTTGCCCATTTATTGGGTTCGGCAGCATCTATTTGCATAGAGCTCTCTGGTGGTTGGGAGAGCCTTGAATCGATTTGTGCGCGCTCGCCCCGACTTCGTGCTCGTGTATTATTGTAAAGACTTATATATAATAGATACCACGAATAATAATAATACATTGGGGGACCAAGCGACCGAGCGACCGTTAAATTCAAAGCTCAATCGATGTGACCTTGCCTTGGTTCATAGAGAAATCTCTTTGATAGCCGCGAACAATGGCAGCGGCAACGGCAACGGCAACGACGAGATTGCAGCAATAAATAATTAATAATTTTCTCTTTTCAACACAAAAAGTGAGCCAAGACACAAGAGGGCCCACGTGCAACAGCGATTGTTTTCAACCGGGAAGCAATTACCGTTATGTGTCGTCGAAAAAGCCATCAAGATATTTACCCATTCATACTCGTACGGATATGGAGGCAGACATGGGCATACAGTGTGGCTCCATGAGACTAAGGATAGCCAGGACAAGGCACTATGGAATATTTCCAACAGAAATCAATCTGGCTAAAACATCCAATAGTTAATATTAATATTACTTCTCTTTGGGCTGGTCTTACACTATTCTTCCGCACTGTTCTATGCATATGCACTTTCAATTAATGAGAGCTTGAGCGTCAAACAAAAATCAGGCTGATAGGAAAATGGGGGAAGTGGAGGAGGCACTGGTTTGAGGTTGGCCCAGAGGCAGAGACAAGCGCAGGGATGAGCGGGGGGACAGAGGCAGAGACAAGCGCAGGGATGAGCAGGGGGCCAGAGGGAGAGACAAGCGCAGGAATGGGCAGGGTAGAGATACAGCGATGAGCTGGTGCAGAGGATGAGCGTTCCATCAGAATAATGAATAACAAAAAGTACAGTTTCAAGTAGGTTTCTTTTTGTGTGTAACTTTTAGGGGAATACCCTGCCATTTTATTGGAACTTTCGTTACCCTTTGGAATCCGCACAGGCAGAAAGACTCTAAAGTGTGGCATAGTCTCATGCTCAAAGTCTTAGGCTGTTTTCCAGTGCTTAATATTCACATCGGTGGCGTTGATTTGGTGCGATTGTTGTCGCCTGTTGTCCATATACCCTGTCCTGACGGGTATACTAATTTGAAGCTGCATTTGGCACTCGTTTGACTCGTATTTCTACAAAAGGGTATTCGTAGCTTCGGCTTGTCCATTGTGGACAGCCTTCTCTTGGCTGTCGCCATAATTTCGGGCAGCGTGGGCTGAACGGCGGCAACTCTTTTTTGATGCAGCAGGGCAGCCCTGGCTGCGTAGGCGGCGTGTGTGTCTGTAGGGACTACGGTCTGGCTTTTTGGTGTGGCTTCGGCTCTGGCTTTTGGCTTAATTGTTGGTAACAGATTTCCACTCTGAGACGCCCTAGTGCTGCTGCTGCTGCTGCTGCTGCTGCTGCACTGCTGCTACTCTTTTCGATTAAGTGTTGGGCAAATGAAGAAGACAAATGTTAAGTGCGAGACATTTTTGTCGGGCAATTAGCAGAGATGTTGTTCTTGCTGCTGTTGCTTTTAGCCGCGAAGCTGTTGCTGCTGCTGTGCTGACAGTTAAATAATAGAAACGTGCCAAGTTGCAACTGCCTGTTGCAATTGTGTGTGCAGCGTTGCTCTTGTTGTTGTTGCTTTTGTGCCGCCGAGCACGTAACTCAATAATGCGCACATTCTAACAGCAGCAACAACAACAACAATTAAGCTAACAATGTACCACACGCTACTGTTAGAAAGAGATGGACAGTGGAAGATAGAAAGGGAGAGCGAGAGCGATGAGCCAAGCAGAAGCAAGCAGTACAAGTTGTTAGTGTCGACTCGACAAAATGAAAATCTGCTGCCTCTTGTCTCTTGATACCCCACCGAACCGATGCCAGACAACGCATGCACTTACCACTCCCCACTCCCCACCCCCCGCCTCTCTCCTCTCTCTTTCAATCGTTCTATTATCCCCCCCCCTCTCCAGCTCTCTGTCACTCCATCTATTTCTATTCCCCCTTTTGGGAAATTGTCTAATGAAAAGCTGCTGTCGACACAAACGAAGCGTGGAAAAGAAGTCGAAAAAAAAAATAGCATTGGGAATTGCAATGGCAGCAATTTGGCTGAAAAAGAGTGATAGGAGGATGGTGGGGTGGAGAGAGGGGTGGGTTGGAGCGGGGATAGTAGTAGCGATTAAGCCTTAAACTTGATGCATTGCCGTCATCGTGTGTGAGTGTTTGTGATGGCATCGCTGAAGTGTCCAGCAAAGAGTGCCATGATGGAAAGCCTTTCGTTTAATTTGTTCACCCTTTCTCTCTTCAGAGACAGAGAGCTTCTATCGTGGATATCCCTCCCTAAAACATCAATCTAAATACACACACCCAAACTTAAGCAGTGCAATTGAGAGTTACAGCTGGGTGCTTAAGCAGTGGCTAAGCAGTAGTCAAGCAAACCAAATGGTGTAACCAACCAGTGCTCAAATAATTCAAACCAATATGAAACCCCACAATTTTCTGAAAATTGCCACTGAGAAGGCCAAAAGCATTATAGGTCTCTCTCTCTGTAGTGTCTGAGTGTCTGTTGTGTCATTCTGCCAAGTGTTAATTACATGCCTGGCACTTCAATGGGCCGCTCCCCCAAAAAGAACAAAAAAGGTTTCGATCTCTTTTGGCATGCAACAAGGCAGCCGATAAACAGTCAGGGCCATGATAAAAGCATTCAAAAACTGATTCTTAGCCGAAATGAAATTGAGTTTTTCTTTATGCAGACTCCCCATTCTTCCCTTCTGTCTCTCTGTCTCTCTCTGACTTATGTTGATGTTTTTCAATTTAAGCTAAACTTCTTTCGGTTGGCAATGAATTATAGAACATTACGAGGCAAGTTCCAGTTAACTGCAGAGACAGCAAATTACAGTTTGGCTTAAAGGGGCAGACAGGGATTTCCCTGGGTTAGTTATTTGTGGGCAAAGTTGCAATTTTCCAAAAGGAACTAACTCTCTGCGGCCAATGTCTTCGTCTTGTCTTGTCTTTCGTCTTCGTATGCAAACAAGCCACGAGAGAGAGATGGCAGTCGTCTGATGGGTCTGATGGGTTGCGGGGGCAGCACAGCACAGCACAACACAAACTGCCACAGCCACAGACACAGCCACAAGCAAAGTTCTGGCTCAGAGGTGAGCTTAGAGTTGGGGTCGTTGCACCCACAGAAAGAGAGGGACAGATAGAGAGAGAGAGAGATTCCTACTGCAAGCTTTGGGATATAGGAAGAAGTGGCAGTCTTCTTCTCCTTCTGGCAGCTACTCCTTGGGACGATAAATTGATTGATTTATGCCACAGAGCCAGCGATCGCTATACCTCTCTCTCTCTCTTTTAGTTATATTCTGGCCTCTCTTTTCCTCTTTCTGTCTTCTTGGGCACTCTTGTATATCTCTCCTTATTCTTTCCTTGAGTTGGTCATGGTTTTATTGTGTATTTTGATGCTCTTTCATTGGGTAGCCATGATGTTTGCAACAGCAAGCAAGCAGTTTCCATCCTCTAAAGTAAAGCAGTAATCGTGCGGATGCAGTAGAAGCAGTGCAATGGAGCGTTAAAGCAGTACTCTTCCAGGGAGCAATTTGTTTTAAATGATTCTTTAAGAGTATCTTTAGCTGCGACTGTCGAAAGAATTGCAATCTTTTCTTGTTTTGTGTGTCTTGTTGGTGGTGTTGTGGTTCTTGTTGCTTTTAATTATGGGCGTTGCACGGCGAGAGATCCACATGGAGAGGGGGGCGGGAGGCAGCGAAGGGCAGTATCTGCCCGCAAGCCATTAGCAATTTTAATTTATTTATGTATGCGACCAACTAACTCCGACTCCAACTCCAACGCCGACTCCAACTCCAACTCCGACGCCGACTCCAACTCTAGTCGTCAGACTTTCGACTCCAACTGGAGTCCAAGTCCAAGTCGGAGTCGAAGGAGCCAGCCAGTTGGTCGGTTTTGGTGCTCGTCATGTCTTGGAACGAATGTTGGCATAAATTAATCTCAAATGCACACAAAACATGGTCTAGAACACAAGTCGGCTAAGACAAGACAGACCAGACCGGACCGGACAGTGGACCAGCCCAAGAGACACGATCCCCCATTCCAGACTGCCAGACTCTTCTGCTGTTGATTTTAATTACAATTTACATTTCATTATCACGATGACTATCAAAGGCCAAAGGGAGGGAGGGGGGGGGTACCAATACCAATACCAATACCAGGATGATCTTGATTTCATGCACTTGACCCTCGAGCGTGTTCGTGGTTTTCGCGCAAATCATCGCCCCGTAAATGTGTTGGCCAATATTACGCATTCGCCGCTTAATTATAGCGTGTCAAAAAGTGAACACCGATGAAAGTGAAACACAAAACACACACACACACACAAACACAAACAAAAAGTTATTTAACATCCACTAATATTTGATAATACTTTTTTGTTGACTCTTCGTTTTTTTTTTTCGGGCCACAAACAAAGCTCGCGGATTGTTAAGCTCTTTCGGCCTTGACTTGGTCAAGAGGCTGGCTTTATGTTCTTGCTAAAAACGTGGGATAAGCTCATCATTGCGATTATCTTTTGGTCATTCTCGATATATGTCTGTATTCTCATTATATCACCCGAGTCGAGTCGTTTGTTCTGGCCATGGATTTGTCTGTGTTTTTATTAACTAATTTACATGTTGATTGCATTGGCTTAAACAGTCACGACCAAAGGCAAATACACCTACATACACATACACATGTTTATTTACTCAATCAATCTTTGATTTATGTTCTTCAGATAAACATAAACATCATGATATGTACTTATGTACGATATAAAGACTCGGAACACGGAACACGTGCTGCTGTCGATGCTGCATTCTTTTCCAGGCAATTACTCAAACTTTCCCCCAATTCGCTGGGGATTTTCTCCTTTTGTTCGTTACTTGAGATTTGTAATCAATTATCATATGGCATGCTCAATCTTGAATGCATTTCATCCTTGACAGAGGTCGGACCACGCCCCCACAGTGCAATTGCAATGTCCATTAGCCGACTGTCTGTCTGTCAGCCTGTCTGCCTGCCTGTCTGCCTGGCTCTGAGTCACGGCAATCACACGGGAAAAGAGAAAACTATTTTTGGAGATCTTTAAGCTCCATAGACCTTGAAGATCGATGGGTGTTGCTAAGTTCCCAGAGGTATGATCAGAGGAAGGGTTTCCCCCCACTAGAAAATAGTTTGCCGAAAGCCTAAAGCTGTTTTTGTGGCATCACTGAGGCCTTCCTTTAGAGTTGCCAGATCAATTTGTAAAAACGGAAGCAAACAAAAAAATATTCCGAACATGGAATAAACCTTTAAACTATTTCTTCAGAGAATAAAAAACCCTCCCAGAGGGGAAGTTGGATTGCTCTCAGATTCCTCTTCGAATGGGAATGCTTAGATTAGAACATTGTAACTCTATTTGATGCTTCAGCAGGAATGTTGGAATAAAACGAACTGATAATTGGAATGTGGAAAAGAGAGGAGAGAAGAGAAGGGGGGAAAGAAACCCATGTTCGACTTTAGACCATTAAGAACCATTAGATCGTTAAAGATGACTTCACTGACCTTGTCTGACTAGCCCCCTGCCCATAGCGATGATAACGATGATCGTGATGATCATTTCCCATTAACATGCCGCCTTGACATTGGCCCCTCACCCTCCCCCTCCACTTCACTTCATAGCCACATTAGAAAAGTTATTTTAGTTAGAAGAGTTATTTTATTGTTTAATAGTTACATCAATCCAGCAATCCAGCAATCCAGTGGCAACCGCCGAGTCGAGTCTCGAGTCTCCGTGTGGCAATTAAGTGCCAAGTGCCCCACCGATAGACAATTACGGATAGATGGCGATTGTTTTGCCTTACCAAAAACATGTTTCACTTTTGTTCTTCTTCATTCGAATTCTATCTGTTGTTGTTGTTGCTGGTTTTCAACTATTTTTAGCCATGTCTTAACCCTGTCTGTTGTTGTATGATTAACTATTTGCACACGCAGCCGCAGAATATTTATTGTTTTTTGTTGCCTGATTAAATAGTAATTAATCGAAGTGAATTACGCTGCAGCAATCGGATGTTTATAGTGCCTTAAAGGATGGCCATTAACTGGAAGCATTTATTTATTCATTTTCCTTCTTCCTTCTTCAGGTTTTCCGACATTTATGGGCATAATAATCGATGAAGATCTTTATAAACATACCAACTTATTCCTGCAGGCAGTTTATGCTTTGAAAATGGTTTCGAAATGGGTTTAGGATATTAGGATTGGGTTAACGATGGGATGGGATATCCATTTAGATATCCATTAGAATATTTTGTATTCTCTGTGATTTATTCATACTTTTTCTATATTTTTCAGACACATTTTGAGGCAATTGTTAAGGTACGTTTATAGATTATTTATCTCTATTACAATATTCCTACTAAACTTCATGCAAATTCCCTAATTATATACCTAATTATAATCCCCATTATATTCCCTATTATATACCCCATTATATCCATGATATAGGTCTCTATTACTATATGTATTTCCAATATTTGTAATCGAATAAACTCCATGGAAATTCTCTAATTATATCCCATAATCGTTTCCCAAACCAGAAACATGGATGTAATCTAATCTCATATTATTTATTCATTTCTAAGCAATTTGTCCCACTAGGGAGGAGGGGGGAGGGATAACCCACTTCTGTGTGTGTCCCAAAAAAAAGCCATCTAGCTGGACAATTAATTGGTATTTATTTTGGTTTTATGGGTCATGCAACCACTGGAATTACGACTATTTGTATTGTCGCCACCGCCACCGCCACCGCCTCCCCCTCTCCCTCTCTTTCTTTTTCTGCTTCAGTCATGTGTCGCTTTGACCCGTTAACCATAATTGAGGATAATAACCAAAAGTTTGGGTGCCCCTGGCAGCAGCTCTGCCTCAGTGACTCCTCTGTGCCACCTATAGACCTAGCCACCTAGCCACCTAGCCACCTATCCACCTATCCACCTTTCCACTTTTCCCCACCTTCACGTGTGGATAGCACCCGCATAGCTCTCTCTCTCTCACGTAGAGAGCTGCAAATAAAACGTACGAAAAATTTAATTCAATTTAATAAGCGAATATGCTGCGTGCCTTCTGCCAGATATATCTCTCCCCCTCCTTCCCTCTCCTCTTTTCCACTATATGTGGATGTAATGCGAGGCACTCGTGCATGCTTCACCTCGAGCTGCCACTCCCCACCACACCACTCTGCACTCTCCGCCCTCTCTCTTGACAACTCCCTTTTTCTCTCTGTGTAGTCATGCGTGCCGCTAAGTGTCTGCCTCCAGGAGGCAAGAGGAGCTCCTCCACAGAGGCTGAGGCAGAGGCAGATGCAGAGGGAGGGGCAGCCGCGCTTGGTCCATTGTGTGTGTGTGTGTGTGTGTGTGTGCTCTGGCCAAATGTGAAAATAATCGTAAAAGGCAATTAGCGCCAAATAGCTTTGACACTCATTCAAGTCAGTTGGCCATGTAGGTTACACGGCTCTTGCTATGGCTCTGACTATGTCTCAGGCTGTGGCTCTTGCTGTGGCTCTGGCTCTGGCTGCGGCTCTGCCTCTGTTTCTGGCTGTTGGCCAAAAGCTTTGCTCTTGTTTTTGGCCAATTTACCTTGATATGCACACAATTTGGTTTTCTTTTTTTATATATTAATAAGATGTGGGTCAGTATCGTGTGTGTGCCAGAACCTTGGATGGGATGGTCCGCTGGAAGTTTTCCATTTGCTTGGAAAAATCAACATAAAATTTCATTCCAAAGACAAGAACTTTTGTGGCAATCAATCAAGGCTACAGATATCTCTCTTTTACCCCCCTCCCCCCTTTTTGGAGTAATCTTTTGAATATTTCATCGTGTGGCATATTACTTATACCACCCTCCCTCCCTCCCTCCCTCCCTCCTTCGTTGAGGGCCTCTCTTTGGGGCTGTCTATTGGCTTTGATTGCGACCCAACTTGAACCTGAGTCATGCGCCACACGGCGGCGGCGGCTTGTGGCTGCCTCCGGCTGCTGCTGCTGCTGGGGCACCTTCAACAGTGTCATAGTCATGCAACAAAATTGGGTCTGTTCCGTTTTGCTGTTTTCTGTGTCGTGTCCATGTGTGGCAGCAACAGCAGCGGCGGCGGCGGCAGCGGCAGCACACCTGGGCCCAGACAAACAACTCGCTGGCAATGACATGGTCGATGGCAGAGCCTGGATAACCGATTACTCAATCCCCTAGGCCACCCCACGGCCCACTCCCCACTCCCCACTGCCCATAGTGAGGGCAGAGGGGAAAAGCAAAAAACAAAGGCTTATAAAAATTGATAGCGTCCAGTGAATGTTTTCTTTTTGTTTTTTGTTGATTTTTGGGGGAGATTTTTTTGTGTTTTGCCTGCTATTGATTTTGATTTTTGATTTTTATTGAAATGTTTTGGTTGTTTTTGCTTGGGTCTCTCTGGTTGTCGGACTGTTTATATTGACATATTTATGGCTGCTGCTGCCATGTGGATACACCACCCCCCACCACCACCACCACCCCACTCTCCCCTCCCGCAAATGTTGCATTTGAATGCATAGCATAAATCACGAGGTGCGCCCCACAAGGCCCCACCAATCGCCGGAACACACACCTTTTAACACATTTTTTGACCATTTTTTGAGCATTTTTTTACCATTTTTTGAGCATTTTTTGGGGTAATGAATGGATGTCAAGAACCTTAGGATTGAACCCCTTGACCAGTTGCAAGAAATGTTTACAATAAATTTAAAACTCTGTCTGTCTGTCTCCTTTCCTGGTTTAATTAATTCTAAAGGAAGGAAGCAGTCAAAAGATAACAAAAACAATTTATAATGATCTTTAGATTCCTGTGATAATCTGATTCATTTTGGGATTGAACAGGACAGGATTGAAACTATCCAGGGAAGCCTCTTTAAATGAGAGAAAAAGGGAGATACAAATCTGTATTCAAACCTTATCCATTATCGTTTCATTTTCCGAATATTGATAGTGTTTAGACCTTAAAAGAAAAGTCTAGACACTTTTAAGCAGAGTTGTAAACTCATACTAACTTTATAGTATGTAATTTTACACGTAACGGGTGCATCGGTACTGCGAGTTGCCAACTGATTGCCAGCAAGCATCTGTATTAGGATCTTAATTGCTTACTGCACTTGACTTTGGGATGTCGTGTGTTTTAATGAGTGGACAGATCATTTTGTGTTCATGTTTGAACAGATAGCCATAGAATGGTTTATTTTTCTCTGCCTTTAGCATACATTTTAGATGGAATACGAAACCCTTTCTTCTGTCTTTCTTCTGTCAAAACTCTAGGGTATTCAAAAGTATAGAAAGTATAGATTTATATAATTGTTTATGGCACACTTGACAACTTCTATACGGCGTCTTGGGCGACCGAATATACATATACAGTACTTTATGCATATAAATCAATGGCAATGTCGGAACCGTTGACTGGTGGAAGGTGGAAGGAATATATTGCCTTCTGGGTTGACAATTCACACGAAAACTAGCCAAAAATATGTGCATACATACATACATATGTATGTCTCTATGTTTCAGCCAGCGAACCGAACGAATTTATGCTTTTTTCAGTCATAAATTTACACACACAAACGGGGGCACAGGGGGTGCTACATATTTTCACTATTGTATGGAACGGACTCTGTACACCCACCTGGGTGTAAAATGTTTATGGGTAGACTAAGGCAGGCAGGCAGGCAGCAGGCAGCAGGCAGCAAATAATGAAAATGTTTTCCATTTCGATTGGCAATTTCCGCAATTTTCAAACGTGGCTGCTGCTGCTGTTGCCTGGCTGCCTGCTGCCTGCCTATGACTCCTGCGGTTGTGGCTGTGTCGTTGCTGCAAATTATTGAAATTGACTGCTCAAATATGTCGCACACACAGGGTCGGGTTGGGTCGGATCGGCTCGGGTCCTATACTGTGGCTCCTTTCAAACCCATTGCCCTTTCCCTTTCCATTTCCATTTCATTTGCTGCCTCGCATTTGTGGTCTACAGGGAGAAGGTTCTTTTTGCTATGAAATGGTAGCGTATGGTATGCGATTCAATGACAAAGAAAGTTGATATTAGAAATAACTTAAAAGTATTTCTGGACTCTAGAAATTCCAGAATTTAAACAGCTTAGAATTTTCTGCATGAGACTGCTTCCTGCTGCTAGAATGCTTTCCTGACTGCTTGCCTGCCTGCCTGACTGTTTGCCTGACTGCTTGCCTGCCTGCCTGACTGCCCGCCTGCCTGACTGCATCCCAAACTGCTTGCCTGCCTGACTGCCTGCTTCCCTGACTGCTTGCCTGACTGCTTGCTCCTGCCTGGTGCTTGTCTGCATCACTGCTTGCTCCTGCCACCCACTTCTACTCCTGTGGCTACATATGGAATGTGGCAATTATGCTTGTGGTGTGCTTATGAGTGACACTCACTGCTGTTTGGGGGTTGGGGAGTTTACGTTGCATATTTCCGTGGTTTCTTCCGCTTTAATTAATTTTCTCTTAGGCATGTGAGTGTTTTTAACGTATTGATGAGTGGTTATGTGGTGTTTGTGGCTCTGCCTGAGCTTGTGCATGTGGCATTCATTGCATCTTTGGGTGCTAGCAGTATCCCTGTTATCGAATGCCTCCTACGCTCCTCCTTCTATGCGGTTTCCTCTCTGCCTGCGCCACGGTTACTTCTATGTCTGCCTCCGCCTTTGCCTCTGTTGCCTCTCTAAAGTTAATGAGCGTTACATATGTTGCAAGCACAAATGTAAAACTCCAGCCAAAAAGCCTCTCCTTACCATTGGCATCATTCATCTGCTGGAAAGCCTAAAAACCACAAAAGACAGCAAGAGAAGAGAAACAGAGATACAGAGAGATACGAGAGAGAGCGAGAGAGAGGGGAGGAGTAGCAGAGATGTTGGCTGAAGAGTGAGAGACTGACAAAAGGCTGATATTGTGGAAGAAAATGGCCGCCAGGCTTGTGAAATTTCTTAGTTGTGTCCCAGCCCCGTGCCCCCGTGCCCCCTGCCTCCTGTTCTCACTGTCTTGTACTGGTACTCATCGCTGTTGTTGTTGCCTGTTGTTGTTGCGGCCTGGCCATCGTCGTCGTCATCGTCGTTGTTGTCTGTCTGTCTGTCTGTCTGCGGCTAAATTGAACAATGCCACTCAAAAAGTTAAAGTTCTGTGGGTCAGTAGAATTTTCTCAGGCCGCAATCAGCGCAAAATGTGGCCGACTGAGTCGACCGACTGGCCACCGGCTCGGCTCCATATCCATGCCCCAAGTGGTATACGCATGCGCACAGGCCACCGGCAGAGGGCAGAGGGGAGGAGCATCCATGTGTGTGTGTGTGTGTGTGCTACTAATGAAACCATAAAAATCAACCGCAGACCGAGAGAAGAGAAGAGATGAGACTCTTCTTGTGGCCCCCCCTCCCGCCTTCGTGCATGTCTGGTATACCCTAGAAGAGGGTATTATGATTATGGGATCCACTGATTGGTGGATCGCTTCCATATCGTGGCCAGGGTATCAAGAGTGTCGGACATCGAAGACGGGCCGCATGGGGGCAACTCTTTCTTCTTGTTTCTGTGTCTTACAGGGGCTGGGGAGGGGGGAAGCTCTGCTCTGCGCTGCTCCGCTCTGCGCTGCTCTGCTCTGTTCGGGTCAGAATGTATGGGTAATTTGAGTGCGGGGCCAGGCCAGGCCAGACCAGACAGAGGCCAGGGCTTAATGTTGACCACAAAATGACTTACACGAGAAGAAGTTGCATGCAAATAATTACCCAAAAAGGAAACAGAAACAGATACAGATACAGATACAGATGAGGGCACATCAGCAGCAGCAGACAGCAGCAGGTAGGGTCTGACACTGAGATTGAATATTTCCTGCGTGCTGTGCTGCCTGCCTCAAAGTGAAATCTGTCAAAATAATCTCTGCGCTCTCCGCTCTGTTGAAACACGAGTAATTAAGCCTAATTATAGTACAACTATGAGAACTATGCTTCGTTGACAACCGACCTCCTACATTGAGAGGCATTCATATGTACATTGTACATGTTATACTAGTCACAAGATTACCCCCCTCCACCCCCTCCTGCCCCCTCTGTTCCGGACATAAAATGAGGCTAATATGCGTATTTATGATCCACACACACTCCACACTTTCACACAGCAACAGGCCAGACCCCAGACCCCATAGCCTCATTTTCACTTTTTTTTTTACGTTTCACACTTTTTGTTGTTGTTTTTTGTTTTTGTTGTTGGTTGGAGGAAGGTTGGTGCTGTCACCGTTCTTTGGTTAAACTTTTGCTTTCTTTGGCTTCGACTGACATAATTTTGTGCCCAGCTGCTGCTGCTTGCCACACAGCCACACAGCAGTTGTTGCACCAATCTGCATCTGCTTGGGGGCAACACTGGGAAAGTTGTCTGTGGCCCTGGGGGCGGGTTAGCCTTGAAATATGCACAAAAGGCTTCTCCTCCTAATTGCCATGAGATGTCTGACACGCACAGAAAGAAGCGTTTATTAGCAGGGAGGAGGGAGGGGAGGTAGGATGTCTCTCTGTTTAGAATCCTACAAAATGAAGGATATTTCCAGCAGAACAACTTTTGTATGCCATGATCATAAAAGTCTTTGGAATCAATCGGTTTATTGCATAATTTTCCATCAAGGGCATTCCAACACTTGGCTTCTCTCTCTCTCTCTCCCTCTCTCTATCTTTCTGTCTCCCTCTCTCTCTCTCTCTTTGTCGCCAAAAGGGTATTATCATTTGTGGCAGGAGAACTGGCAAATCTAGGGTCCCCGTGTCCGTGTCGGGATCTCCCTCCCAATGCGAAATTCCTCAAGTTGTTTTTGTTTTAGTTTGTTGCATGCTGCCTGCTGCTGCTCCTTCTGCCACATCAATGGATAATTTACAAGTCACGTGTGTGTATGAAATTGAAACAAAATGCGCATAAATTTTGCCAAGAAGCGAACGTCAAGACAAGGTCTGTGGCAGGCAGGCAGGCATCCTGGAGGTACAACTCCTCTGAGTGTGTCTGTGTGTGTGTGTGTCTACCCTAAACCAATCCCCAATCCCCCCCCACCCCTCAATCCCAGCAATCCCCATTGCCATTCCGAGTGCATTTCTTGGCTGGAGGGGCTTGTCTCCGGCACAGGCATTTAATATTAATGAGTTATAGCACATGGCCTGGTCTATATGTTTGACGATGCGTTCATTGCTGTGTGTCGTGTCGTCTGGTCCCAGCCCTGCCCTGCCCCTGTCCCTGCTCCTGCCCCGCCCTGCTCTGCCCTGCTCTGTCCTGGCCTCTCCTGCCCTCTCCTGCTGTTGAGAGTTGCATTTAGTCAGGGTGTTCCAGAGTTCTGGCTCTGACGTTCAAGTGGCAGCAGCACTAACTGACTGACTGACTGACTGACTAACTGACTACTCGACTAAGTCTTGGCCATTAAAGGATGTCGATGGCGATGTCTTGACTCTCCTTGGGGGCTCTCGTTTCTTCATCGTTTCGTTTCGATTCGATTTCTATTTGGTTTCATTAATGCATGATCCATAACATCCACACCCTGAAGGCGTCTCTGCGGCGGTAACTCTCTGTGGCAACTCTCTGTGGCACGCATTTAAAGCGAGTCATTTCCGTGACATACTTTGATCTTTTGTAACTTTTACTCTTTGGTTCTTTTCGCCGCCCTCGGGCCACGGATGACATTAAAACAGGCAACGAGAGAGATCAAGCTGGGATATCTATCTAAAAAACACAATTAGATCAAAAATGTAACCCCCGCCCCCCCCAGGCGGTACACTTCCTATACATGCAAATACATGCGATTGGTTCCGATTTTTCCATGGGGCAGAACATCGAAGAGGTGTTTGAAGTGTTTGTGGCAACCCTCGCTTGTCTCCCAAAACAGGATATATCTGCCGTCTCCCGTTCCCCCTGCCTCGTTTTGGCACTGGCACAAAACGACAACTTGCAGACATGTCAGCAGCAGCAGAGAGTCTTGTTAGGGGGAGAGGGGGGGCGGGGCAAGCGAGTGGCGGCTTTGGCCATGGCTAAAGTCGTTGCAGGTTTGTCAGACTGCAGTTCGAGTATAGGCACCAGTCCGAGTCCAACTGCAGTTCAGCAGTTTGTCAGACAGACAGAGAGACAGACGGAGAGACAGAGAGACAGACAGACAGAGAGACAGAGAGACAGACGGAGAGGTAGAGGGAGACAGACAGAGTGACTCTGCTGCAACGATAAGCGACAGGCAGGCCGCAGTCGCAGTCGCAGCCGCAGCGACGACGTAATTGACACAATTTGAATTTATATATTTTCAATGCGACAAAATGCCCTGCCACACCACACCAGACCATGCCACACCATGCCATGCCATTCCGCACCGTGGCAAGGTGACTAAGCCAATCAAAGATCCCAAAAACCGATCCTTGGTGTCGCTCTCTGCCAGCCTGTCCTTGGTGGCACATTAATCATCCATTGGCACCACAAAAAAAAGGGTGTGTCTGTCGAGGGGGGGTGGGGTGTTGCCTGATGGCTGATTAACTTTTGCAATTAGCTGGAAAATCAAAAATTGAATCTCAGTGTAAGGCCTTTCTCTTCGCGAGCAAAACAATGGTGAGGAAGTGATCCGCAAATGAACCGAAACTAAAAACCCCCCAACCAAAAGATGAGCCAAAGGGCAGTGTGTCAGATGGCGAGATACAGATACAGATATCGATTACAGATACAGATACAAATACCCATAAAGAACATGCAAATGCGGCGTGAAGTCCATTAATGGTGTAATGTTAATTTCCCCGTTACTTTTCTTTTCTTTTTTTAGGGAATTTGTTAAACAATTGAATTGTAACGCCGCCGAAACGCTTCAATTTCAAATTGTTATGAGCCATAAGCCATGAGCCATGAGTAAAAGGCAAACGCAAAAAGCCAGAATAGAAAGGTGTTAAATTGGCAAAAGAAAAAAAAAAATATATTAAAAAAACCCCATCAAACGGTCGTTCGGAGTGGGCGTGTGCGTTGCTCTACAGATGGAGATGGGATAGAGAGAGAGAGAGGTAGCGATAGAGAGATGGGGCGTGACATTCACTCCCCGAAAACAGAAAAAGAAAACGTTTCCCGAAAGGTCATTCACTTGTGGTCGGTCGGTCGGTCATGTTCTTTCGCCGCTCTCTGTGGGCCAAAAAGCAAATCAGCTATCGATTCCCCATGGCACACCAACAGAGTGTGACCTCTCTGTCTACCCAATGGTTTGTTTATGTCTCTTTCTATCTATCTGTCCTGTCTTTCTCTCTCTCTAAATGCTTTCCCCCTCTCCTCTATATTTCAACTGTTTGTCCATCTATCAATCCGCTTGTATATTCATCTGTCGCCTTTTCCTATCAATCCTTCTGTTTATCCAACCATCTGTACATCTGTCCATCTGTTCATCTGTCTGTGATTCTGTATCGCTTTATCTGTATCTGTTATTTGTTGCTGCTTCAGTGAAAGTGTCAAGCGGATCAGCGGCTACTAATTGTGGCAACAATCGATGGAGCGAAGTGCCGGACACTTGGATTTTTATCCATAAATCAAAAGCAATTTTCGATTGAACTACTTTCCCACTCGGATATGTTTGGTTTGATTGATTGATTGATTGATGGGACTTTGCATTGATTTGACTCGTTTCAATTTCTTCAATTTAATTTGTCTATATTTTATTTAATTTTAAATGTTATTTTCATTTATTTGATTCTCTTTTTAAGCATCGACAAAATACATATTTTATTTATTTAATTTTTTTGTTGTTGTTTCTATATTTATTTTCTTTGCTTTCATTGATTTTATTAAAATATTCGCCAGTTCTATTCCACATACAAAAACACGTACGTATATTTTGCTTTCATCAACGGGCATTTTGCCACATGCCCCACATTCATATCTGCGGTGTTGCATGCTTCTCTCCCATGCATGGTTTTTGGTTTGCCTTTTGCTCGATTTGTGGTTTTATTTGCTGTTTTCTTCGATCGTTATTTATGCACATTTTAAGCCTGTTGTTTTTTAATCACGTGCCACGCCTTCCCTCCTTCCTTCCTTCCCTCATCCCTTTCTGGGTGTGGCATACCCCCCCTGCGTTGGTGGGGGTTACAATTTCCCCTCACACCCATTGTTGTGTGTATTTTTAATGAATATATTTTCAATGCCCCTCCTCTCCTCCTCTCCCTCTCTGATTTTTGTGTTCTTTTTTTTGTGGCAATTGTAAATCACATATTAATCAATGCTGTTTCGATCGCGCGACCTAGTTAACAATTAAAATTAAAATTATGACAGGCCTGTTTGATGTTTCCGCTGTTATTGTGGTATACTCTTCCAAGGGGCATGATGTGTTTGAGTGAATAGCCTGCCAAGGCAGGAATTCTCTACAGCAGAGAGTACAGGAATGCCGCAGAAATTCCTCAGAAATGCCACAGGAATGCCGCAGGAATGCCACAGGAATGCCTCAGAAATGCCGCATTCTAAGAATATTTCTACCCCTTTCGCTGCTGTTATCCTTAAACCCATATCCTTGCCAACAACCGATCTGAAAGTGTATCTTTATCTTCGACTTCTTCGACTTTGCAATTTTTTTTGTTTTTATTTATGTCTGTTTTTGTTTTTTTTGGGGCCCTCCTCCCTCTCGACTAATGAAATGCTATTAAAAATTAATATTTAATATGCGAACGAGCTGTGCGCGAGGCTCGGGGGGCGTTGGCCAGCGACTACATAAAATTTACTTCGTTTTAGTTAAGCTCTGGCCTAATTATAGCCGCCAGCACTGGGTCTGGCTCGGGCTCTGGCTCTTGATTAATGGCGGGTGCTCAATTGATTTAGACACCATTATTTTTTATTCCGGCTTAAGAGTAGGTCATGTGGGTTTCAGGGGGCCACGAAGGGGGGAGGGGGAGAGCGACGGACTACTGTCGTATCTCAGAGACATCGTGGAGTGACACACTCCTCCTTCAGCTGCTCCTCCTTCTCCTCCAGCTGCTTCTCCTCCTCCTCCAGCTGCTGCTGCTGCTTTTTAGCATATAAATCGAAGAGCTCCTTAGTCAATCAGTCGTTTAACTCCCCAGCAGCTCCTCTGCTGCCTCTCTGCTGCTGCCCCACGCGTCTCTCTCTCTCTGATTGTAATAAAGACATGGCAATCGAGCGGTGAACAGCGGCGATCAGCGTGCAACGCCCGCGCCATGTCAGGCCGATGTCAACGTTTTTGACGACTCCGAAAACCAATCAACTCTCAAACTAAATCAAAAATCATAAAATATTCCAGCAGAGGCGGAGTGCACTCGACAGAGGCACAACAGTGCGAGTGCCATGGGAGGAGGGGGGTTTCACTCCACACACACTCGCACACACACACATGAGGAGGCATGTGGCAGGCGTAGGAGCCACTGCAGCTGACAGCAGCCGCCTGAGGAGGAGTTTAAAGGAGCGACTGTATCGATGACGGGGCTCATTGGATAGAGAGAGGGATAGAGCGAGGGTGGGGGGAGGGGTGGGGAGGGTACACAGCCTCTGCTTTTGCCTCGTTGCCTCTTTGCCTTTTTGTAAATAAAATTTGCATAAATTTAATAAACCCTCGCCGGCTACGTTTTGTCCACAAAAGGCACAGAGATATCAAAATGGGGGGATGCCATGGAGATGCACTGGAGAGAGACAGAGAGAGAAGGGAAGAGCGAGATGGAGAGCGAATCCGCTTTAGTGCGCACTTGTTAGAGGAAGGGAGAAGATTTTTTGTGATTTACCGATATAAGCCACAAGCCGTTGAAGCGGTTTTTTCACCAAACAAAATAACAAACAAAAAAAACAAAATTCCAAAACCGGAAAGAAAAGCTCGATTTAAGCGAGAGAAAAACTCTTTAAATACACTAACTAAAGCTACGCAGGGAAATTGTTGGGTTTACTGTAGAATGTGGAAATATATTCTAGGCAAAGGAATCAAGTTTTATGGGTTTATCTTGGAAGAATCGAAGGCCATGCCCGAACCTTCATATTTCGAAGCTTCAGCATTTCCCTGACCAATTTCCACTGCTCCAAGTAGGAATACCCTCTTTTTTCAAGGGTATATGTGTATGTAAGATATATATGTATATAGAATATATGCAGAAAACTGCATAAGGAAACCGCCGTTGTCTCACCCAAAGACCCATAAATAACAAAAATCCGAAGCGTTGCCCGAGTCGGAGTCGGAGTCAGAGTCAGTGGCACAAATAATGATGTGACATGTGGACCCGGTAGTGCATCAGTGCAACACAGAAGGGAGGAGCAGCAGAGGAGTCGCAGAGGAGACGCAGAGGAGACGCAGAGGAGCAGCAGAGGAGCAGCAGAAGAGACGCAGAGGAGCAGCAGAGGAGCAGCAGAAGAGACGCAGAGAAGTCGCAGAGCAGTAGCTGAGAAGTCGCAGAGGGGAGCTGCAGAGGAGTCGCAGAGGAGAGCCACAGAGGGGAGCTGCAGAGGGAAGGCCCGAGGAGGATGCACTCCAAGGCAATCTCTACGCAAGGCCCACAGTCTCTCATCATCATTTTTGCACGCATAAATCGATTGCAGCTTGTTAGTTCTCTGCCCCAAAATGACAATGGTGCCCCAGCGGACAGGTTGCCAGAAGGGGTAGGGGGAGGGGGGTAAGGGACGGGTGGGGATGCTCTTTTGCATATGGAAAGATGAATGATGAATGCTCTTTGCTAGCTCTGGGTCTAGCTGTGGCTCTAGCTGTGGCTCTGCCTCTGGCTCTGGCCTCTGTATTGGCCATTGGCTATTTGGCCACTTCCTGGTCAAGTCAACTGGCAGCCACACAAATTAATGTCAAAGTCAAAATGAAAATGGCATGTGGCAAGCAATGTGGATGGTGGTGCTGGAGGTAGGCCCAAGGCCTGCTTGCAACTTGCTAACTTTTGCGGTTCACAAATCGCGCCATAAATTTCGCAGCGCGCAACAAACGGCTAAAAGGAGAAAAATGACAGAAATGCGTTTATTGACCAAATGTGCAACATACTCATCGATTACACGAGGCCAGGGGCAGAGGAACGTGGCAGGGGTACGGGGGCAGGGTGGTAGGGGGTAGGGGGGTAGGGGGACGACTGCCTTGACCATAGCGCATGCGCAGCCCGCTGTCGCTGCCTGCTGCCCGCTGCCTGGTGTTGTTGCCTTTTGGGAAAACTCGATGCAAACATACAGATCGTATACGTAATATGTTGTTGCTGTTTGCTGTTGCTGCTGCTGCTGGTGTGTTGCGTGTGCCACAGAAACTGTGTGTGTATGTATGTATGGGTATACTCGTATCTGCTGCAATTTATTTATAAACATTTTCCCTGTGAAATGTCGCCAAAAGCCAAAACACTTGAAGATGCAGCCAGCGAGTGTTGCTGCAAGAAGCCAGAAACTGGGCAGAAACTGGCTTTAAGGCTAACTTTTAGCGGGTTTTTCCTTGCCTTTTCCCTGCCATAATTGTCCAATTATTGCCCCTCAGATTCCTTGCAATTTTCTTTGCCTAAAATCTCTCTTTTTTGTCCTTCGAAAAGCTCTTTCTTCTGTTTGCATTTTTCATCAATTATTAAAACATTTATTAAGGTATTTTCTTGGCTAAGATTCTAGCCATATTGTTGCTTTGCTGTTGGCCAAAACGGGTATATGCCATGCCTTACCAATCCCGGATCGGAGCCCTGGTCCTGGTTCTGGCTATTTCTGTGACTGCCAAGCGCTAAATGTGTGTTACTTCCGAGCGTCGTGTCGTGAGGCAGCAACAGCGACACAGCGACACAGCCACAGCCTCGGGGGCCCCCTTGTGACAGGGTACAAGACATGGTGGGGCAGGAGGCAGAGGCAGCTGGAGCACTGGAGGCACTGACTCTGGCTTTGGCTCTGCTTCTGGCTCTGGCTCTGTCTCTGGCTCTGTCTCTGGCTGTGAGGCAGAGCCAGCAGGCGACTCTAATGCATGATTTATAGTAAAATATTTATTTTTACTGTTAAGTATATGCCACAGTCGGGAGTCGACAGGGGGGTGAGGTTAGGGGGGAGGGACACATGACTTGTCGCATCTCTTGGGGTGGGTGGGGGACTGTGGGACAGGTTGGCAGTGCCACTGTTTGTGGCACTACTTCTACCACTAATGTGATGTGTGCTGGCTCTCTGTAGATGTTGGTGCTGCTGCCTCTGTGTGGCAGGCACTAGTACGTACACTGTCATTGTTTGCGGCCTTATCAGCGTGCATGCAAAAAGCGGGGAATGGGACAGGAGACGACGACGACTAACTGTTTCTCTCGGTCTGCTGCTGGCTCTCTGTAGATGGCAGCTTGTTAGCCGGGGGATTCCCGCTAATGTCACTCATACGACACGTTGCCAGCAGCAGCACAGATACACACACAGATATACACACACACACACATAGCAAAATATGAATGTCGAAAACGCTGGCTCATATAAATCAGAATGCTATCAGCTGATGACCCCATTTCAAAGGGAGAGAGCGAGAGCGACAGAGAAAGAGAGAGAGAGTGCCCCTCGATTTTCATGGCTTTTCAATAAAGCGTGTCGTGTCAGGCATAAATCATTCAACTTATCTCAATCTGAACAAAAGGGAGGCAAGAGAGAGAGAGAGAGAGAGAGAGAGCAAGAGAGACTGTAGATTTTTCTAGGAGAATTAAGCCAAGAGCCAAAAGACTCTTGACAAGCCAGCAGCCACCAGGCAAACAATAGCCTGCGATAAGCATCATCGCATCAGCCCATCACCCAATCGCAGACCCCCCACCGACCGCCGCCCCCGGCCCCCACCCACTACCCAGGTTATTGATTTTGCATAGGTCTTGGGGCTTCAACAAAAGTGTCGTAAATCTTGACACAGTCGCAAAGAAGAATGCCACGCAGAGGGATGCCACACACATACACACACAGAGCTGAAAGGGATACAAGGCTGAAGGCTGAAGGCTGAAGACTGAAGACTGAAGAGGCTTGCCACGGAAAAGGGCTGCTGCAGCGATACTGCAGGCGGCAGGCTACTAATGCACGTAATGCCCCGCCACTTGAATTGTTAACAATTGGCACTCGTCGTCGTCGTTGTAGCCCACAAAAAACCAGGCCAGCAAGCAGCAAGTTCGAGTGGTCGGACGTGTGTGGCAGGCACACAAGGAATGCAACTACTCGAAAATCTGATCCTTGAGGCCAAACCCTTTGATATCAAACATTGATTGAGAACCCAGCCAACAGCCAATCATCCCCATCCCGGGGAACGCTTCCTGCCCCCCATCCATCACTGGCGAGGGGGTAGGGGCCGGGCCGTGCCTTGCCACTTGTGGCGCAAACCCCAAAAATGAAAAGAAGATTAATGACAAACAGCAATTTGCGCTCAATGTCGCATTAATTGAGGCAATGAGCGCTTGAATAAATTCATGAATTAACCAACAAACCACAAAAACAAACCCAAAAACAAAAACACAAACACACAAACACATAAAAACACACACAAACACACACGGAGAATGACAAAGCGCCAACATCAACATGTGCCATGTGCTT
The DNA here is from genome assembly GCA_008121215.1 of Drosophila athabasca. Classification (NCBI taxonomy): domain Eukaryota; kingdom Metazoa; phylum Arthropoda; class Insecta; order Diptera; family Drosophilidae; genus Drosophila; species Drosophila athabasca. The sequence continues at coordinate 2,214,557 of VMQQ01000022.1, read as the reverse complement.
CTAAGCCCAAATTGTGCGTTTTCAGCCAAGGTTGCTTACAAATTTAGTTGGCTAAAAGAGTGGCAGGCAGGCAGGCAGGCGGGCAAGCAAGAAGGGGGGGCTAGGGGTAGGGGATGGGGTAAACCCCCAAGAAAAGGTGCTTAAGGAATGACTGGAAAGATTCTGCATTTGGAATTGAAATTTCCATAATTTTAAGCTTGAAAATTCTATGTGGAAAACCTTTTAATTTAAGTAAACTATTCAAATATTTACTCCGTATATACTCCCAAAAGGTCAAAGGTTGACACTTGCCAATCAACAGACCCTCCCCCCCTTCGTTTGCCACATTTGGCGCGTGTGGCGCGAGGCGTTGGCCGGGATTAAGTGTGGCCAAAAATCGGTTAGCGGTTTGGTCAGCAGGCGGCGGGCAGCGGGCCAACGGAGCAATCAACACACAGCCACTCCACACATGCCACACACTCCAGGCTGTGGGCTGTGGGCTGCCACACACTCGTAACCCGTTACGTTGCAGCGGCAGGCAACACACCCAATTTTTGGGGGGGCCTTTGAAGCTGTCTATTAGCCGGGTTATGAGCAAATTACGGGAGCGCCATAGCCATAGCCAATGCCATGCCCCGTACAGTGGAACCTATGACGGGCAGAAAAAACCGAGAGAAACTAATTGCACCACAAAAGCTGGTTATTGGTGCTGCCTGTCTGACGGTCTGTCTGCCTCCCCCCATGCTCTGTGGCACACTGTGGCTGATGATGGTGGTTTATGGCAGCTGCAGAGTGCGAGGCGGCGCGGCGCGGCGCTGCCTACGCGGCCTGCGGTCGTTGTTTAATATGCAACAAATCAACGCGCAAATTGTGGCATAAAATATTTACATTTGGCCACTGCCAGCGGCGCAGGGCAGCAGCTGTAAGCAACCTACCCTCTTCCCCGCGCGCACCTCCCCTCCAGGTGTGTGTGTCCCACACCCTAGAAACGGGAAATTCGATTTGCTCTTCTTTCTGCTCTTCCTGGGCTTTTCTTTAGATTTCTCCTCCTTCCCACTGCTTCTCATTACCCCCTTCTCTCTTTCCCGCTTATCAGCCATGCCTCTGCCTCCGCCTCTGCCCCTGAGTTTGTTTATTGCGTTTAATTTGCGCATTGTTTGTGTGCGGCTTTCATGGATAATTGCAGGCATCAATAGCACCCACACACCCACACACACCACACACACAGTGGCAAGTGGCAATCAACCGCCAACCGCAGTGTCAGCATGAGCTGCATCAGTGGTGGGGCAGGGTACAGTGGCAATCAGATTGCCACACAGACGGACAATGCACACCGCGTATCCACATTACAAAATCTTCGCTTGGCTTTCATTAAGTTTTCAGCTTTTCTTTGCTTTTCTTTTCTTTTCTTTTCTTGGCCACTGTATAATCTAAGCTAATTTCTAACCCCCACACCACCCCCACCCCTCTTTGGATATGTTTGTTTACTCTTTCGAAACTCCTGCTAGATGTCCAGGGTACCAGCTGCTTCGATCCCACCCGAAATGGTATTTTCTTTGGGGATTTTCTTTGTTGTTTTTTTTCATTTTCTGTGTGTTTTTGCATTTCACGCTTTTGGCCAGACCCAGCCCCCCTCCCCATGCCACCATGCCCTGCCCTGTGTTGCGCGAACTCTCGACCGAGTGTGTGATTAATCTCCCACCATGCCACAGCCACATACCGTGGCACGCAGTAGAACCCCAAACAAACAAATACTCGTGGCACGGTACAAAAGCAGAAAAAAAATGAAAGAAATGATTTCCCACTGTTATTGATGATGTGTTGATTAGGTTCTGCCAAACCCCTCTCCCCTCGCCCCTCCCCCTCCCCGCTCCCCTCTCCATCGCGGTCATGTGAACCAACAATCAAAATACAGAATTTCACTTTGAACTCGTGCCGCTTCCAGTGAGGATTTGGGGGGGCCTTTCGGCGGGGGGGTGGTGCTGACGCCCTGCTGTGGGGGTGGTGCGCAGAACATCGACCATCGAAAGCCGGGACGACGTAGTGCAGCGCAGAGCAACGCCTGTGGTCATAATCTAAAATTTGGGTCATGTTTGACCATGTTGCCAAAAGCCGTGGCAAGAAACCCTAAACCGAAATCATGCAAAGCAGCGTGTGTTTAATGAATTGCCATCCATCCATCCATCCAGCCATCTAGCCATACATATGTGGATGCCTGTGCCCCCTACCCCACCCCACCCCTCTGCTCCCCGTTTGGTGTGTTGCAAGTTCCCAGCAGTGCAGTCTGGGCCCGCTTTTGTAATGACCAATTGCCGCCGTGGCTGGAGTTACGCAAAGGCGTCCATCGGCTGGCTGGCTGGCTGGCTGGCTGGCCTGCCTGTCTATTTTCTGGATATTTATGGAACATAAATCCAAGCTGAAGGGTCAGACACCCAGCTAATTGGGGGGTTTTTTCCTTTTGTGCTTCTGGGGTGCTACTGGGGGTTAGGTTTTTTTTGTTTTAATGGTCGGTGAGTCATAGCCAAAACTTGGTCTATCCCATTCTTGCTGCTGCATAGAGTTTTCATTTAATTATTAGGAAGTCTAAAGAATTCCAAAAAAAAACTCGTAGCATTAGAGTTAAGTAAGTTCCGTTTTTATAAGAATTATGTTGTCATATCCGAAGTTTCACCTCACTGAACTCCCGTCCAGCCAATGACCTTTGATTTCCTCGGAATCAAATACATATAATTAAATTTAAATATATGTAAACAAAACTTCCGTGCTTGTTAGAAGAGAATGATCTTTGTGTTCTTGCAATTTCATGGCAGAATTCCTCAATAAATTGATATGTATGGGCAACAAAGTCCACGCCCCCTTTGTGGAGACCATCCGTCAGTTCAGAGTCGACTAATGGCCTGGCCAATTGTCGCAAATTAGTGGAGGCCCAGACCCACACACGCACACAGGCAGATTCGGAGCGAGCAGGTGAAGTCGAGACATGAACGGACAAGTCGAGACAAGAACGGACAAGACAAACACCTAAAGCCAATCCACATGAGCACCCAAGCTAACGGTACTCGGAGCACAAACACACATTCAAGAAGGGAGAGCACAATCAGACGAGAGATAGAGAGCAAACACAAATCAAAGAGAGTAGAACTCCAAGCAGTAGCTGAAGAGAGAGAGAGGCAGGGCAGCAGATAAGCAGTGCCAGAGAAGGCAAAGCAGAGCAGCAGAGAGAGCAAGCAGCAGCCCAAGCAGCAGCAGCACAAGAGAGAAAGAACAGCTACGTTTTGTACGTATACAAAAAGTTTACTGCTACAATTGGCAAATTGAAAATTGCTCGCTGGTGGCGATGGCGGCAGGCGTTGGAATTGAAGCTTAAGCCGAAGCTGACGCTGACGCTGAAGCTGACGCTGTGATGTATCTTGAACCCCAGCCAAGGCGGAAGCTTCAGACCCTGAGCAGGCCCAAAGCCATGGTCTCCCCCCCCTAACCCAAACCACCAAGATGCGTTTGTCTGGCCAGAGATAAGCTGACATCCACAACGTGCCACAGACGATGATGCATTTGGCCGTCTCAGTCGCAGTCTCGACACACCACCAGACATAGACGTTTCAATTTCAAACAAGTAACAGCCGTAGGCCAGGGTATTACGACACGACGATACCCTGTAGACCACTGCCAACACCACAGCAAGGGGTAAAAACCGTATACCCTCGACGCCCTACACACAAATCCCAGGGTGCGTAAAGAAACAAAACGGTTTTGGCCAGGCCAATCTTCAAGGCAGACATTTTAATGAAGCCGCCGTCAGGCAGCATTTTGCGGCAGCCTCCTTTCCTTCGTCTTCTTCCACATTCGCCTTCAAGCAGCGGCGGCCCGTGTAACGGTGCCAAGTCCACGCACTGTCTGCGGCCGAAACGAATGACTTAAGCGCCGAACCTGATGAGCCTCACTAATGCGTAAGACGCTAAGATTACCTAAGACCGAGAGACCGAAAGACCATTAGATGGAGAATATATGGTATATGCATACCGATATGTGGTATAACCTCCCCTCGCCCTAACACTTTGTCACTTTCAACTTTCGCTACCAGTTTTCCCTTCATCTCTTGACCCGTTTCTGGGGTCTACACCCACACCCACACCCGGAGAGTCGTCGGCTCAGAGTTCTTCTCTATAATTAAAAATGAAATGAAATCTTGTCTTCCAGAAGTCCACTTGATTCGGAATACGCGCACTTGATTGCCATAATGAAAGAGTCAGAAAGAGAGGGAGAGACTTTTGGGGGTCGGACCGCGTGTCTGTTTAGGCGTTAATTATGGGTTCTGGAAAATTACAGGCCTCCTGAGATGCACTTTCTCTTTGACCACAAAAAAAGTGAGTTGAAATGAGTCGCAAGATTCGGATCGGACGAGGGCGTGCGTAAAGCCAAAAAATCAATGTCTTTCTTACCTTTTTTTGTTAGCTGTATCTTCTAGTTGCTGCCAGAACGCTGATCACTTGGGATGCCACTCTTCTGCGAAAGAAAGAAGCAGTGAAAACGCTGGTTACAATGAGTGTGGGCAAAAGAGAAATGCAAATTAGTTTATGAAAATACTCCAAAATACAATAACCCCCTGAAATGGCACTTACGAAAAAATAACACAAAAAACCCAAAAATAACTCTTGAAAAGACTCTTCGCAAAATGTCTGTGTGCCTTCAGCTACAAATTGACATTGTTTCCTCCCAAAAGAAAAAAAAAGTAGAGGACTGGACTTGGGAGGGAACACGTGTTCGACATTTGTTCAAGCCAACAAGCATTCATTTGGCAGTTCTTTAACTTTAACTGACTTTGATATTTCTTTGATTTATTGCCTGCAATTGTCGCACTCGACTCGTAAAAGTGAAAACTTTCCAACGGGCGGGGGCGGGGGGCTGGGACACTTTTGCTTTCGAAACTTTCAATTTGGTGACTTAATTTCTTCGGGGCTCTAATGAAATCGAACTGCCGCCCCGCACAATGGCAATTGGCCGTACCAAAACGACGCCCATTGTCAGAGCCAAATCGCGGGAAACGCCGCGACTCAGGAGAGTCGCCGCGCAAAGAGCTTTGCCAAAGAAATTATCAAGTGCACTTTTACTTTCATTGTTGGCGGATAAGGAGAGGGAGGTGGAGGAGCAGAGGGTGGAGAAGTGCTAACGAACATTTTATGGCCAACTTCGAATACAATTTTCCCTCGAGTTTCGGTTATTTTCCTTTTAGCATTGGCTAATGATCCGAAAATTCCGTTTACAAAGAGTTTCAGTCAGTCAGTCAGCCGTTTGTTGGAAATTACCAAACAATTTGTGCTTTGAAATGGGTTTGCCTCCGCACCTACTCCCCTCCCCGTTTCCCGTTTACCCTTGCCGTTCCGATTTGTATGGGAAAATGAAACGAAACTCTTGTAACTGTGTCTCACTCTCTCTCTCTCGCTCTCTCTCGGTCCATCTTCTGCTTATATAAAGACCAACAATGGCCATAATGCTTGTCAAACTAAAATCAAATGGTTTTTTTCTTTATTAAAACTTGATTAAATAAAAAGCAAAACAAAGAAAGGTGAAAATTCATTCAAAACGCAAAACGAATTGATTTTTAATGCAGAGAATTTCGCAATTTTCTGACTTGTATTTCTAAACAAAAAAATTTACAAAAAGCTGCTTAAAATCTTCCAAAATGATGCTTGAGAATTTACAAATATTTAAATATATTTTCTTGATTTTGTATATAATTTTCAAATGATTTCTAAGGCTTGAAAGATCTGTATATCTTTTGCCAACTTGTCATTCTTTTATTATAAAATTACAAAAAAAAAATAAACAAACCTTTTCTTACACATAAAATTTGTTTTGCTTTATTTATTCATGAATTCCCTATTGAAATTCCAACCATAATCGTAAAAGTAAATGATCATCAAATGGTATCATTAATTTTTACGATATTTTGTGTGTGTTTTGTCAACAAATCGTTGGAATAAATATTTAAATAGGGTTTTAGGGTGGTTCCAAAGAATGTTCAATATTCTAGCGAGAGTATTTTTGTTTCGGGACGGAGGAGAATCTCTGATGCATAAAAGAACATATTTTATTTATTGCTAATGAAATCGTTCGAGTATAATGGCAGTATTTGAGGTTCTTCCGAGAGAAACTTCCCACAATTTATGTAGAAGTCGCGAGGTTTCCCACAATTCTCCATGTGGATTGTTTACTGTAGCGTGGCGACGTGGGCGTGGCCATGGTTGCTGCAACTGCAACGAGCTTGCATGCAAAGCATGGCATTATCTGCAGTCGGAGATCTCTCAGGCTCAGGCTCAGACTCAGGCCAGTGCTTGGACATGTTTGCTACTCGAATTAAATAAGCCACAAAACGACAGAGAAAAGTAAATAGACACAAACACAATGGCAGAGAGCAGAAACAAAAAACAAACGTATCAATTAGCAGGAGACAAAAAACGAACACAGAGCAGGCCCAGATCCAGATACACAGAGAAACAGAGTCAAAGACAGATCTCTCTACAGAGAGCGACAAAGCCAGAGACAGAGAGAGAGAGAAACATATTTCTATTTCGATTTTTATTTTTGTTTAGTAAATTTTTGCAATCATGGCCAAAGCGTTTTTCCGCAGCGAGGAAATGCAACTGTGCCAGCTGCTGCTGCACACGGACAACGCCTTCGACTGCCTCATGGAGCTGGGCCACCACGGGGGCCTTCAGTTCAACAACGTGTACGACGAGGACCGCCAGCTGAACGGGATGTACACCAGGAAGGTGACGATGTGCAACGAGCTGCTCCGCATTGCGGACAGCCTGAAGGAGCAGATGGTGGAGCTGGATATCACAGTGTGCTTCTATCCGGACGTGGATCAGGAGTACCGGATGCGCGAGTATCAACTGAAGGAGTACGGCGAGCGGCTGCGGCGTCTGAATGTGGAGACCACTGCCGTCATGGAGCACTACGAGGAACTGGATCGTCGCCGGAGTGGGATGGTTGAGCATCGATTCGCCATCAGCAAGGCCGACAAGTACTTCGCCTCCGACCAGGGCAGCCAGCTGCTCTACTCGGAGAGCACGCTGATGTCACTGATCAAGGATGCGGCCGAGACGAGTCCTGTGCACCGACACCTCAACTACATGATCGGCAGCATACTGGCGGAGAAGTTCGAGAGCTTCGAGCTGCTGTGCTACCGCCTGTTCGCCTTCAATCTGGTGATACGCTTCGCGGAGATACCCACGCCGATGGTGGACTACACTGCCCACAAGGTGGAGAAGGTGCGCAAGTTCTCGCTGCTGCTGCTCACCAATTCGACAATGATCTGGCCAAAGGTCAACAAGCTCTGTCACGCCTACCATGTGACCATCTACGATTGCCCCGAGACCCACTCGCTGCGCATGGCGAAGGTCGAGGAGCTGGACGAGGAGATCGCGAACATGGAACGGATACTGGATGAGTCGAAGAGCATACACACACAGATCCTCGAGCTGACTGCCCAGGATCTGTATCTGTTGCGAGTGAATCTGAGCAAGGCCGTGATGGTCTACGACCTGCTGAATCGCCTGCGCCCAGTGGGGGGCCTGCATCATCAGAAATATCTGCAGTCCGAGTGCTTTGCCCCCGTCTCAGAGCTCGAAGGTGTGCGCGGGGCCCTGATGAAGGGAACGCGGCTAACGGGCGGCGCGGATAGGCAGGAGCCAGAGGAGGAGCAGCAAGAGCAGCAGCAGCAGCAGCAGCAGCAGAAGAAAAATGTGTATACAGAAATGGATGCAGATCCAGATGATGAGCCGAAAATGAAGCCCACAAAACAAGACACCCAGGACCAATCCCATCCGCCGGTGCTGATGAAAAAGAATCGCAACGCGAGCCACCTGCCACCCACCTACTTTCGACTGAACAAGTTCACGCAGGGATTCCAGAACCTGATCGACTCCTATGGCATCTCGGACTACAGGGAAATCAATCCGGCTCCCTACACGATCATCACGTTTCCGTTTCTGTTTTCCGTGATGTTCGGCGACTTTGGCCACGGCATACTGCTGACCCTGTTCGCCCTGCTGCTGATCTGGAAGGAGAAGGCCATCGCCGAGGGACAGCGGAACGCCAAGGAGGAGAACGAGATACTCAACATCCTGTTCGCCGGGCGCTACATTGTCCTGCTGATGGGCTTCTTCTCCATCTACATGGGTCTGATCTACAACGATGCGCTGTCCAAGTCCCTAAACTTCTTCGGATCCAGCTGGAGCGCCCGCTACAATGCCTCAACGATGGAGAACATAGGCGGGGAGATGAGTCTGAATCCATCGAGCAAGTACTTCTATTCGGGCAATCCGTATCCCTTTGGCGTCGATCCCGTGTGGAAGGTGTGCGGCGAGGACTCGATAACCACCTTCAACTCGCTGAAAATGAAGCTGGCCATCATTCTGGGTATTAGCCAGATGATGTTCGGCCTCTCGCTGTCGGCCGTCAACTGTATTATCCTCAAGCGGAAGGCAGATCTCTATCTGGTGGTCGTGCCGCAGTTCGTCTTCATGATCTGCCTCTTTTGCTACCTGTGTTTCCTCATTTTCTTCAAGTGGCTGATGTATGGGGGCCTGAAAAGCGCGCCCCACAACACGGCCTGTGCCCCATCCGTGCTGATCACCTTCATCGACATGATGCTGATGAAGACCTCGGCCCAGGACGATGCGGATTGCAATGCTGAGATGTTCCCGGGCGAACGTACTCTGGAGTATATCCTGGTTTTCGTTGCCTTCCTGGCGGTGCCCGTTCTGCTTGCCGGCAAGCCCATCTATCTGCAGCGGATGCAGAAGCAGCTCAAGAAGAAGGGGCAGGACCGCGACATAAACGATCTGAAGCAGGACGGTCGCGACACCCTCAACGAGATGAGGGCATCGCGGCGCTACACCCTCGAGTCCCAGAGTGGCGGCTCCAGCGAAAGGCGCTTCTCCAATAAGGATCAGCAGGATGGCGACCAAGGCGATGAGTTTGACATGTCCGAGATCTGGATCCACTCGGGCATACACACCATTGAGACGGTCCTGGGCTCCGTCTCGCACACCGCATCCTATCTGCGCCTGTGGGCCCTCTCCCTGGCCCACGATCAGCTGTCCCATGTGCTGTGGCACATGATCCTGGCCAAGGGTCTACAGACCAATGCTCCCATCTTTCTGGCCGTGCCCATGCTGGCCTTCTTCTTCCTGGCCTGGGCCGTGCTCACCGTGGCCATTCTGGTGGGCATGGAGGGGCTGTCCGCCTTCTTGCACACCCTCCGTCTCCACTGGGTGGAGTTCCAGTCAAAGTTCTACAGCGGCGCGGGCGAACCCTTTCGCCCGTTCAAGTTTGAGGCTTCCAGTCAAAGGACCTGAGAAGCGGCTCTATCGTTTGCTCTGCTTTTCTTTTATGCGAATATATCTACTCTGTATGTATGTATGTCTGTGTATTTGGGATCTTCCTTTGTGGGTTGTGCCTCGTGCTGCTGCAATTAACTGTAATCCCACGCAGGCGGAGACCTCTCTGGACATTCCATTGCAATTAGCATTGGCCTGGGCCACGGAAAATGCTATAAACCAAAGCTAACTTTAAACAATTTCCATTTGTTTGCTTTATGCCACTCTCAAACGACGGCCATTGCCAGCTGCCACTGCCAGAGCCACTGCCACTACCACTACCGCTTTTGTTGTTGCAGTTGCCTCTGTTGCTGCTGCTGCTGTTGCTGTTGCTGTTGCTGTTGCTGTTGCTGTGGCAGGCGGCTTCCTTCCTCCGATGCGGGCGCTTTTGGTGTCGTCGACCCTTTTGTTGCTGCTGTCTCTGAGGCTCTGGTCTCTGTACGTACACATACACGTACTCGTACACTGCTGTTCTGCTGCTCGTTCGTTCTTGTCGTAGTTGTTCAGCTTGTTTTCTATCCACACAGCTGAGTATTTGTTGCTGCTGCTGCTGCTGTGCCGCTCTGTTTGCCATTAACACCCACGCCAGCAAGCCCCCAACCCCAAGCCACAGCTACAGCTCCAGATCCGAGTGCGGCTTTGGGGCCCCCAGAGTCAGTTGGCATAAATTATGAACAGCAACCGATGACGCATGCAGGCCTAAGTAGACTTGCTTGTGCATAAATAACTTTCGTTAGCCACATGGACTGACTTCAGTTGACTTTATTAGATCTCAGAGACAACAGCACCACCAGCAGCAGCAGCACCACCACCACCAAGAACCACAAGAACCTACATGCATACATATGTGGATACCCTTGGGATAATCTTTGGAAACATAGAATTATGATAGATAGATTAATCATACACATTTGAAAGAGAATCTTAAGAGCCATAGATCCCATTCCAGATCGCATTCTCTTCGTTTCCGGCATTCACCATATCGGGTGTACCCTGTGGACGTGTAAGAGTATCGAAAGAGAACCCAATGTAATGCCTGTAATGCAGCATTTTCATGACCAGAGCAGGTTTAGGCCAAGTCTACGCAATAGCTTTGGCCAAAACAGGCTTTGGCTCTGGCTATAACTTTAAACCGCAGCACGCGCCATTGTTTAGGTGGTGCTGCACTCCAGTGCCGTGCCGTGCCGTGCATTGCCATGGAGTGCTGTAGGAGGAATGTCGGGTGGGGTGGGGTGGGGTGGGGTAGGGTTTTTGTTGCTGCTGTGGGTCTGTGGCGATGGGGGAGGGAGGGAGGGAGGTAGATTCGCGTATGCTGCCTAAGTCTTTTGTTAATACTTTCGTTGTTGCTGCTGCGGCTGTGCGTTGCTCTAATGTTGGGCCCACAAATGGCCAACTGCTTAGCACTTTTATGGCCAACAATTGTCAAGTCTCCCAGGGGTAACCAGATTGCATCCATTACAGGCCCAGCCCCAGTCCCAGCCCCAGTCCCCTGTGCACTGCAAGAAAAGCAAGGTCAAGTTGTGGCTGGTTGTCGCTGCTGCTGCTGCTGCTTCTGCTGCTGTCGTTGTGTGTCGCCAAGGGAGATTCAATTTGAAACTTAAATGTTGATGACGATTCCCTTTTGGTTGCCTCATTCTTTTGGGTTGTCGCTTGTCAGTCGCATCACGTCACGTTCCACAGTCTGTGGCTGCTTCTGCTGCTGCTTCTGCTGCTGTTGCTGGGTCATCAATTTTTTGAGTGCATTGCCGCTGTCCTTTTAAAGGGCTGCTACTCGATGTTGCTGTTGCTTCTATGTTGCAACAATGACAGCAGCAGCTGCAACAGCAGCAACCATTGTTGGCACAGGGACAAGGGACTGCGACTGCGACTCTGTCTAGTTCTGCTTTTGGGCCTTTACATGCCGGGGGCATAACAAAAAAGGTGTTAAATTCAACTCATGGCAGACTCCTCCTCTACACAGCAGCAGTGGCAGCAACCGGCAGCAACCGGCAGCAGTAGCAGCATCGAGCCACTCCAAAAGCCAAAGCAAATGTCAATGGACGCTCAAGAATTTCGCTTGTACTGCAGAAGGACATCTCTCCGGCTGCCCAACGATGACTCTTGGACTCCCAACTCGGACTCGGACTCGGACTCTGAAGCACTCTCAAGTGTTTGCCCCTCATCGCAGCCACAGATATACCAGAGTGGGAGAGTGGAAGAGTGGGAGTGGGAGAGGGAGACGGAGACGGCGCAGATGTCATGCAAAAGTGATGAAAACATTCAGACAGAGAGATCTGTGAACTTTTAAGGGAAATTAATGTTGTTTTCCATGCAGCAGTCCAGGCAGCTGAAAATGCCTTTTGGCTGTCAAGTGGAAAAATGCCATTTAATTTGCCACAAATTGTGCATTGTTTTTAGATTTTAATTAAAATTAAATGTCTTTTGTTCATCTGGCTGCTGCTCCTCCTCTCTTTTCGTTCTCTGCTTTGCACTCGTTTTTGTGTTGTTTTATCTTTTGGCTTGCTTTTGCTGAAGGCAGAACGGAAGCTGACAATTGACCATTAAAATAAACAAGCCAGAGATCTCACAAGTTCGAAAAACTTTCACTCAACAAAATGTTTTAATTAAAAATGTGCAAAAAACAAAGCAGCAAATCCCAACCAGAAGATGAAGAAAAAAGAAATTAATTTAAACTAGATATTGTGTGTGTGGATGTATAACCGGTTGGGTATCGTACTTCAAAGCATTGTCTCCGGGGCGGGGGAAAAGTGAAATTTCACATCGGTACTGATGGATGGACCGGTGGAAGGGAGGGTGTTAGGGAGGGAGAACCCATTTTTGGCATTTAGCAGTTCATTAGCAGAAAAAGAAGCCAAACAAAATGTGCATAAAATTAATCAGATAATGCCAAATATGGACCACAGTTGGCGGAAAGTGAAAGAAAGACGAGAAATATTTTGTAGAAATGAACATACGCCCAAATGATCGGTTTGCTCATTGAGCATGAATAAACTCAGGGAGAGAAAAAATATGAGCGCATTAGAGTGAATTTAAATCAACACTGAGTTCGTGTACATATGAATGTTTGATCGGCTGAGCCGAATGGCACGATTATTCGGCCAAGCCGAAATGTGTACCGAAGGCTGTGCATACACACAATTCATGTGCTCATCAGCATGAGCTGATTTTCATTCAACGCCGACTTTCGTTCATTGAGTGGAATTGAGTGAGAATTTTACCGTATGAGTAAATCAAGAAAAAAGTGAATTTTGCAGATCTCTGACCGACACCCTGTTTCGGCTCTCCCTGTATGCAGTTTACTTGTAGCTGCAGGCGAGCAAAAGAGAGCGAGCCAACAATGAGAGAGTAACAGCCGAGAGAGAGAGAGTTCTTCTGAAAGCTTCAGCAAATGTTCACACGCTTAACAGTTACCGTTGCGATAAATTAATTGTGTTAAATTGTGTTCTTTTTTTGACATTTCCCCAGATTTAAATCTCGCAAAAGTAGATCGAGAAGCTCTTCCAGCTGTGAATCCCTCATTAAGAATGAGTTCCATGTAAATACATATGTACATATGTATACACCTTTGATCTGCCAGCGACGACCACACACAAACACACCACCAGCCACTCATTCCAATTACTCAGAGAGCGAAAGCTCTGTGCGGATTCGTTGCTCTTTCCTTTGGTCTCTTTTGTTCTGCCTCAAGTTTCATTCTGCATAATGTGAAACCGATATACATATCTGTACATACATATGTATTATATTATATACTGATATATATGTCAATTACAGCACGATCTTTTGGCACATTTTTGCTGCTGCTGCCTGGCACATTTCCCCCCCCCCCCTCCCGTGTGGTATTCCGATACCCGATGGATGGGCGATATTTATGTCAGCGGCGACAATAAATTTGTCAGCTTTTTGTTAACCGTTAAGTAAACGCAATGCATGATTTGTGTTTTGTAATGAGGGCGAAAGCCACAGACAGCCACACAGCGAGAGAGAGAGAGAGAGAGACAGAAGCAGAGAATTGAATGGAGTGGAATGAAGTGGAGTGGGAAAGAGAGGGAACAAGACATGGAGCAAATGGAACCAGTCTCTCTCAGTCTCTCAGTTCATAAAATATTCATGATATGCCAAATCTTTTTGTTTTATTTCATTTTACTTTGCATTTTCGGTTTTGTTTTAAATTTTTTTTGGATTTTGCGGTTTGTCAAGCGAAATTGCTGAAGATTGAGTCATGGACATCAATATTCAATATTACAATGGATCGAATACATTAGAAATCCCCTAAAATATTGTCCTATATTTCCTATCCATGAAACCATCTAACACCAAAAGAATGAGTTTATAAATTAGGAAGGGATATATAACATAGGATAGTTATGGCTGTATTTATCAGATGTTAGTGACGATTTTTTGGTAAATTGGTGGATATATTCCCCATCCATAGTTTACAATTGCGATAAAAATTTAAATAATAGCTTAAAAATGAAGGAAACTAAATTGCGTGGGACTGTGAATAATCACCCTATATTTTACAATCCACAATACATATATTTTGTACAGTATTTATTTTCTCTGTCCCACTACCATTACACCTCCGCGAATACAATACACCCTCGCTGTTTGCCCAGTACAGGGTATAGAAAACGCCAACCACAAAGGCGACATTGACCACTCAAGTGCTCAAATTCGATGGCACTCAACACATTGTTTCGATCACTCTTTGCAATTGCAGCAGCGGCAGCAGCAGCAGCAAACACCACCGATTGTTTGACCTTCAGTTTTTTGGGCACTTCAACAACAAGAGGCAACTGCCGTCACCGCCGTCACCGTTGCCGCCTCTGCCGTTGCTGCCACACAGCTTCTGCTCCGGACACGAACTTTGTTCGTTTTGGCTGTCAGCCATTTGAGTGACTGACATGCAACACAGCAAAACGAGCAGCAGCAGCAGCAGCAACACCAGCAACACCATGCCACACTGCCACTGCCACAATAGCGTGCAACGGACAGACAAACCCGAAAACACCAATTGGTGTCAAAGCAACAAAATGCTACCGTATTGCGAGCTGCAAGCTGTAAGCGGCAAAAAGGGAATTTCTGGCAATAAATCAAAGATTGCCAGACTAATTTCTCCAAGGGAATGGGAATGGGATGGGAAAGAGAGAGGGAGCACTTTGCAACCGTTTTTGGCTGCCGAAATAAACATAAACAAATACATATACATACATATACATATATGTATGTATGCATATGTATCTGTTGTATATGTAAATGGAACACGAATGGGAATGGTGCAAACGCTTGCTGCCCACGCCAATCGAGAGCAGCAGCAACAGCAGCCAGCCGCCACTCACATAAATAAGTCACCATCAGAGTCAGATTCAGATTTAGATTGAGAATGAGCATAGCTTATACACACACACACACATACAGCGGCAATACACATGCGGCAATAAATCTCCAAAGGCGTGGGCCCCCGTCCGCAGTCGTCGTGCGACAGACGTCAGCGGAAAATAAGGCCACGCCTTAATAAAGCTGCTCATACACCGAACGCTCTTCACCGAAGCTTTTACAAACCCTTTACAGACCAGACAATCCAGCCAGTAGGATGGATTATTTTCTATATTTTCTATTCGTACACCCTGGCAAAAAAAGCATCAAAAAAAATGATACTTCAGATATTATAACATTTTAGGCCAACTTTTTGCATCGTTGAAAAACGCATCGTGTGCGCAGCTTCAGCTTTGGCAGAGCGTTGCCAGGCATCAAGTGCGTATTAAAAAGAGAGTCGCTGAAGAGCAATAATCAAGCTAATGCCATCTTATGACTCAACTTGAATTCGAATTCGACGCCAGCTTTGACTTCGACTTGGACTTCATGTGCTTCCCTCTCGCTCTTCCTCTGGCATCTGTGGCTAATGGCCTGACAAGAAGCCAATAAAAGTGAGCGCTGGAATATGGCTGATAATCTGTTTATGGCCAACAGAACTAGGCCTCATTACCATATGGGCCCAATGCGATTACCTGTGCGCTTTTTTGTGCAGACATAAATAAAATATGTCAGAGAGTTGTTGCCGTTGAGCCAACGCACTTAACACCAACTGAAAGTAGAGAGAGAGAGAGGGAGAGGAAGGAAGCCGAAAGAGGCGAAAGAGACTCTTTGCAATTGGCACAGAAAATTGATTGCCTTAATGGCTGCTCTTGTGAGAAACGAGAGCCAACAGGATTGCATTTTAGTCGTTGAAAAGTGCTACTAAATCTCATGATCAAATATCAAATATTGTCATGGGTTTTTTTTCCAAATTCCTAATTCTAGCTTTGCTGATGAATTTGATGTTTAAAAATTCATCGAAATTAAACCATGATATTGTCATATCAAATTTTTTATAAATTGACACAAAATGAAAAGAAATTGGATTTGATTTGTTGGACTAATTTTTAATTTTTGAGGAACCTATTTATAGAAAAGTCAAAAATGTGTTTTATAAAAACCATGCCACATATTATGGCTCTCTTTTTAAAAAAATCGCATGCAATTTGTTGCAAGTGTGGCGGAGTTAGCCCATTACAAACGCAGCCCCCCAAGATAAAAAACTCACCTGAACAAACACCTCGCTAGTCGCAATTCGGAAGCTTTTTCTGTAATGAGCAGAAAATGTGTAATATATTTTTAGTAATTTTCAAAGTATTAAATCAAAAACAGCAAACAAAATTCTGTCACATTTATGGGGTGGGGGGCGTTGCATTCGTAGTGTTTGAGTATCATCCATTTCAACA
The DNA here is from genome assembly GCA_008121215.1 of Drosophila athabasca. Classification (NCBI taxonomy): domain Eukaryota; kingdom Metazoa; phylum Arthropoda; class Insecta; order Diptera; family Drosophilidae; genus Drosophila; species Drosophila athabasca. The sequence goes on along the minus strand of VMQQ01000022.1, from coordinate 2,198,431 downwards.
CCTTTCAGTCACGTCACGTCACATATGTATGTATGTATGTATTTTGACATTAATTATCACTTGAATCTGATGTACGGGTTTGTTTAGTGCCCCCAAAAACACTTTCTATGACAAATTTGTGGCAACTACCAAGAGCACACACAGCACACAAACCAGTGCTGCAACAACAACAACAACAACTACAAGCCACAAGCAGCATGCCACACATGTTGGGCGGCCCAGAGCTTGTTAACTCATCCAAAAAGTAAACCACATTCTTGAGAGCATTAGAAAAAAAAAAGAAAAACATGAGCAAAAAAAAAACAACAAAATAAAAACCAAAAAACATGTTCGGCGCGTGTTGTAGAAGCAATAACAACAAGGCACTAAAACAGCAACAACAAAAGGCTGCGCCGGTGGGCGGCATTAGGCGTGGCTCGAGTGCAAAATGCAAAACAACATTGAAGACGAGAAAATCTGGCTACTGTAATTTGTCTGCCCACCAAAGACACGACGACGACGCTCGTCTCTCTCTCTCTCTCTCTCTCTCTCTGCATGTCCATGCCTCCCCCCCACAGTCTCTCCCCCTCCCTAACTACTGGTCGTTGATCGCATTTGTTGCTGCTGCTGCTTTGGTCTTGGGGGCCAGTTTGCAATTGCTGCTCCACTTTTGAGTGGAGTGTGTGTGTCTGTGTGTGTGTGTTGCCCCTGCCACTTGCCCCCTGCCTACCCCACCTCCTTTTGAATGTTGCATTTGCTTCCTAAAGTTGCCGTTGCCGTTTGCCATCGTCGTCGTCGTCGTTTGGCCGCCTTTTGTCGCTGAGGTCAATTTTTATGTTGCAGCCATTTTTCAACAGCAACAACAAAAAACAACGAAAATAAAAAATAAAACAAAATAGAAAAATTGGTTTTATTTTCTTTGTGGGGTTTTCTTTTGGGGTTTTTCCTTCCACATACATCTTTTCTTTTTTTTTTTGTATATTTCTCTGGTGCCGAAGCGAAGCCTCTTCTTGGCCATAAAATGTTTTCCTTGGCAGCATAAAGAATCGCGTTGATAAAGTTATTCTTTGGAAGCTGCTTCTTGGTGTTGGGGCACAGATCTCGCTGATTAAACTGCAGATGTGGCAGGCAAATAGGCCCAAAGAAACTGCCATATGAATAAAATATCATACATATGTTGGAAGTAGGAAAAAAACCCTTCGAAAACCTTCAACTCATCCTTTAGAAATCTGTTAAATATATAGGTACATATATCATTTGGCATTGAAATAGATCTTTATGTAAGATTCGATTATTGTAAGTTGAAATAGATTCAATAGCGAGTGTTTGGCCTGAATCCAGGGTATCCAGGTTGCCAGGGTACTCCCAACTTCGCATCAAACATTCTACTGCCTCTTCCACTCGTTTTATTCCATTTTTTTGTTGCTTGTAAATTGCTCTTAAAGTTACGTATGAGTGTTTTGTGTAGGTCTGCTGCCACTACTGCTGTTGCTGCTGCTGCTGGCTTTTGTGGCAAGCAAACTTTTTCAAACTGCCACTTGAACCGAGAGGGCACTGACAGAAAGAGAGAGAGAGAGAGAGAGAGAACACTCGACAGCCAGCCGCTGGTCTCTTCAACGGCTTGACACTTTCAGTTGGTAATTAGTTTTGTGGCCATGCATGTAAAAAGCAATTTTGTCTCTCAAGTGTTGGCCAAGACTACTATAGGATTTATTGTAGTTGTACTGATGGATTTTCACAGTCAATCAATAGGTAGGTAGAGGGGTGGGGGGGGTGTGCAGCCAAGTTGGCCAAGTTCTAAATTGTGTTGTGTTTACTTGCAACCTTGAACTGTTGCAGCAACTGCAGAATGTCTGCGAAATTATTGGTGGAGTCTTTCGAGTGTCTGTCAATCAAGTCCAATCGGAATTAAATCATTGACAAATAACAATAATCAAAGTAACAAGGTTCCTCTTTGCCACGATTGTTGCATGCGGCATGCAATGTTGCCACTGCTGCTGCTGCTTCAATGAAAAGTGAAAATTCTTTCTGCTGCAAAGTTTTAGCCCATATATTCATTTCCATAAAACAAACATGAAGAGGGTTGCCCCCATGCCTGCCCCTCTGTGCCACATTTGCTGTTGTAGAAACTGAAACTGAGCATGCGGCATGTGGCATCAGAGCATAAATATGCGAAAAATGCATAAACAACTAGAACACATCGCAACAGAAACAACCAAACCATCAGGCAACGGGGCAACCGGGCAACTGGGGACTGACTGTGCCGTGTTGCATGTTCGTTCACTGCACAAATAAATACAAAAAAATATCTGAAATATGGGAGTAAATATGCACATTTACTGCGAAAAGTTTGCGCACTGGTAATTACACCTGGAGTTTTCTTTGTGGCATGCAGCTGCTGTTTGAGCTCTATTTTTGGGGTAAATAACATCGTCCTGGTCTTTGAGTTTACTTTAATTAAATTCTTCTCACACACAATCAGAAAAAAGCAGGAGGGGAGGGGGGAGGCCAGTGGCAAACAATTTTCAAATGTTCTTTGAGCCCAAGTTTCAATGCAGAATATGAAAGCCAGCAAACAGCCAGCCAGCAGTCAGGAGGGGGGCAAACTCCACAAAAGAATGAGATAGAGAGGGGAATGGGGGGGGGGGGGGGGGAATGTGGGGGGAGTCCGACGAATGGAAAATTCTCTGGAAAAGAACTGCAGATGAAAGTGGAAAAAGTGAGGGGCAAAGAAGAAACCAATGCCACACAGAAAGCACTTGCATAAACTTTATCAAAGATGCAATAATCAAATGAATGAATATAATATTTCTATGACACTTGCCCGACAGCGCATGACGCAACTGTAAAGCGAAGCAAAAGCAAGTCAAATGCAGTTCGAAACTGGATAATAAGAAGAAACGCATTTGAAGAAACTTTTCAATGTTCGTTCGTTGTTTGTAGTGGATCAAGGAGCAGCAGATATACATATGTTTCCAATGCCATAAGCTAGAAATAAAACCTTATTAGAGGCTGAAAAGTAGCTACTGAAGAAATAGTTTAAACTCTAGAGAAATGGTTCAGATTTTCTATGATTTTGAGTAGTTTTGAGAGTTTTTTTAAAGTTGTCGAAAAAACAATTCGGCTTTCTCAAAGGCTGATCATTTTGTCGACACGAAAACACAGGATTGCCTTGATTATTGCATCAGTTGTTTGGGCTTTGTTTTCTGTGAAATGCCCTCTCTTCTTCTTCAATCAGCTGTCAGCAGTCTTTTCTTCTTCATTCTTTTTATCGAGCCGAAAGCTCTTAACCGGCAGCCGACCACCGGTTAAGAGTTACCTCTCGCCTAAGTCTTTGCGATAAAAAATTTTCGTTTTGGTAGACTTTTTCGGCTGCTGCCCCGATGACTCCTTTTTGTTGCTCTGTATTACTTATACTTATGTCGGCCACTGTTTAACCCAAATACCCAAATAGACCAACAAGTAGCTGCTGCTGCCTAGTAAGCCAGGCTAAAGGGCAATGCAGACACAAAAACAAAACAAACAAAAAACCAAAAAAAAAAATGGGGTGAAAATATTGGGAAAATAGAAAACCCAGCAGAAAGCATTTTCACAGTTGCCGCAAAAGTTCATCAAAGTGGCATAACTGCAGTTTTGCAGTCGCCGTTGCCAGAGAGCCAGAGAGCCACCCACCCACCCACTCGCTGTGGCTGTGGCCGTGTGGCAGAAGCCGGTAAATAGGCCAGCCTCGCGGGGGTCTATAATGGCGGGGGGAGCGTAGCGAGGCGAGGGGGGAGGGGAGACCGTTCTGAAATGGGGTTTCGGGGCACCCAAGGGGCTCGACGGGCTAACAATGCATATGACAAACTTTTGTCAATTTATTAAGAAGCGGAGGAGGAGGAGGAGGAGGGAGCAAGCGAGCGGAAAGGGAAACATTTTCCACGGAGCAAAGTTAACCTGATTCCCAGGAGAATAGCTGTGGCTGTGGCTGTGGCAGTAGCAGTTGCAGTGGCAGTGTGGCAGGCAACATGGTCAGCCGGAGGAAGAGTGGACCCCTGTTCCTGGTTGCCTCGTTTCCAACGTTCCCTCGTGTGGTTTCCCCTCTTCGAACCACTCGGATACCCATCATCATCATCATCATCATCAAGCGACGAAAACTCGCAGTTCAACAACAACTTTCGTTCGCATAAATTGATGATAACAAAGGCATCTGGAATCGGGAATCTCGAATCAAAGTTGCTACCAAAACTGGTTGCAGTGGCAGTGGCAGTTAACTGATGTTGCAGCAGTTATGAATTATGTCAAATGGCATAATTGCCAAGTCCTAGCTGCCACAGAGACCCTGCCCCAGCCCCAGCCTCAATCCCAGTCGCAGCCGCAGCTGCTGCAGCAGTCGTTGGCGGTTTTTGGCTGCGCGAGAGCCAGGAAGCAATAAATTCTATGCATTGCACTCGATACAATTTGTAGCCGTGATAGATACACGGAGGCCAGGCCAGGCCAGGCCGGCCAGATAGTTAGCCAAACGGATAGATACGGGATGGCTAGATGGCTGGATGGCGGCATAGATGGTCTCTGCGGAAATGCCGCGATAGATGCCTGCCTGCCTGCCTGCCTGTTTGGGCCATGGCTAATGAACGGACGCATCGGTTTACCCTTGAAAGTAGGTTATGTCTGTCCGCTGGCCAGCCATGTGCCAGGCTCATGCCAAGGGTAACTATAGCTTCGATCAGTGATCGGGCCAGAGACTTCTTCTCGTTTCGCGTTTCATGGTTGGCTCCTCTTTAACGGTTCTCTGGCTGAAAATTGTTAGTAATTTGTTTTCCAGCAGCAGCCTGATGCCTGATCATCAATTTGTTTGCATTTATCTCTTTACAGTTATGGCACGCATCTCTTTATGTGTGTACCTTCCCCCCCCCCCCCCGTGCTCCGTTTGGCCCTCTTTCCCCTTCGCTTTGTTTGGGCCCCACTTTCCCTTGCTCGCTGGAGCCTTTCAAACAGATTTGTACTCTAATTATCAGGCATCAGCAGGCCTCATAAGCTTTACGACGCTGCCTGCAGAGCAGCTGGTTAATATTTCACACTATCCACACACACCCTACACACACACACACACACAGACTCTCCGCCACTCCCTTTCTCTGTGGGGCTCGTCATGCATTTGCCTCTGAGAACGGAACTGGTGAAAAGTGAAACCGAAAAGGGAAAACTCTTGGAGAAACATGAGAGCCCCCCCTGAAGACTTTTACCCTTGCGGAAAACCCACCAACAAATGGAAGCTGGCTGAGTGGGTGTGTGAGGGGGGTGGAAGGGGGTCGCAGTGTGTGCATGTGTGTGTGTAGATCTCATATTGAGGTTATTAGTAACAAGGCCACGCCACAAACTACACAAGAAGTGGGTGGGGGGGCAGGGTGGAGGTGCTTGTCTATGGCCTCTATGCTCTATGCTTTTGTGCTCAGAAAATTATAATTTATGTCTCTGGTATTTGAATACAATCGAAACTGCAGCGGCAGCTGCACAAAAAACAGTTTCAAAAATTTTCAATTCAATTTCCCTTTTTGCAGCAGCAGCAGCAACATGCAACATGCAGCAAACACCAATGGACAATGGGAAATCGGAAAATTCTCAGATAGCATTTGAAATGCAATTCGGAAAATACGCGAGTATACGGAAATTTATGCAAGAAAATTAGTTATATGCAATGGAAACGCGAAGACAGTGTGGAACTAAAATGTAAGTGCTTCGGGGGAAGAAAATTACTATACAAACATAGGAAAAAGTTCAAACTAAAAGACAAACAATATGTATGAAAAACTATGAAAACTAGACTTCCGTTTCCCCTCCATTTTTAAGGGGAATCAAGAGAGAATTATAGCAATTAATGGGTTACAAAAATACAAAAATATTCTTGGAACTTTGCTATTAATATTTATATATTTAAAAAAAACTAACAAAAAATGTGTTCAAGTATACAAAAATTCCCCTTAAGACGCGACCCTTCTCAAAGTCATTCAGACATGTATGTACATATCTCTATGCTATCGAAACGCACTGTAGCTATGCCCTCCAAGTTCTCTCGATCTCTCTCTCTCTCTCTTTTTGTCTCAGATATGACTTCACATTATGACATCAGAGCCACAGGCAGAGGCAAATTCTTGGCGATTCTTTGGGGTCCGGGGTCCGGCCCCTCCCTCCCTTCCCCCTCTACGGCGAATGACAATCAAAAAGATCCATAATTAAACAAAATTAGCGGCTTATAACAATAATAAAACAACAGAAACAAACAAAAACAAACAAAAGATGCATACGACCGAGCAGCAACAAAAAAGCAAGAAAAAAAGAACGCTTACGACTATGAAGTTACCCTCTGATTGGGTTTTAGCTGCACACATTTACAATTTTCAACATTTTATTTGGTTTTATGATTCGAATTTATCGAAATATATATATGTATGTATATATATATATTGTGATAATATTTTTTATAATAAAAACTATAGCCATAGAAAAAAGAATTTTGGATATTTGGTTTGTTGTTAGATTTTCATAGAATAAAATACCGAATGATACATAAATGTAGGAATGATGAATGATGTAACAATGATGTCTATTGGTATCGGTATAGTAATGGAATAGGTTCACAATAGGTTTCTGGTTTGATTAGAACGACTTTAACAATACGACGTTTGCGAAATACAACCGATAAGCTACTTTGTACGGCGGCTGTTAACTGTATGGGGTGAGCGCTCTCTCAAACGTCGCCCGGCTCTCGCACTCTCGTGATCGGCTCTCTGCTCTCTTGCTATCGGGATAGGGGACGCGCGATAACAGACAGACCAGCCAGCCTCTTCTTGCATACATTTTTTAAACTAACTAAAGAACAAATCAAAGTCGTAGTTTAATGGAAAGACAAATGCTTCACACTCCAGCATTACAGGGTATGCAAGCGCATTGACGAGTATGTATAAATTTCGCATTCGATGATGATAAAAAACGAAACAAAAAAAGAGTGGAATCAAAAGGGTAACAGCATAAAGAATAAAAACAATACGAACGAAAAATGATATCAAAATTGAAGTTAATTTGCATGTTTCCAGGGCGTTTCACAAGAAACTCAAAAGCCCAGAAAAAACAACAACAAAGCAAATAAATTATGCTCAAAAATATTTTCAAAAGAACAAACTTCGGAGGCGAACCCGTAAGAACCACAAACACCGGACTCGGACCCGGGACTGGACCGCGACAGCGACACGCCCACCATCAAGGCCAAATACCTTTTTATTTATTGTTGTTTTTTCTGGTTTTTTGTTATTGTTTTTGCTTTTATCTCCCCATTTTTTTTTGAGAATTTATTACGAAATTGATGCGGCTTGTTGCAATTTGGTTTTTCAGGGATTATTTTGTGTATCTGTGTGTGTGCCACACCGCCGCTGCTGTGCAACAAAATTAAAGTTTTGCTTTTGACCCAAACATTTAATTACAATGCAACAAAAAACAACGAAAACAAAAATAAAAGCAACAAAAACAAAAACAAAAGGGAAATGCGTCGCGACCTGCAATAAATTTGGTTTCAGTTCTGGCCGCAGGGCCCTTTAGAGACGCCTCTCTGCCTGCCTGCCACTTGGAGTGCCCTGCCCCGGAGTCGCACTGGATGTGCAGCCCGCTTCCCCTCACTCGTTGTAGCTTTTGTTCTTGGCCAAGTTGCTGCTGCTCGCCACCGCCCTTCCCCATTGCCATCCAAAAGGATCATCCTTATCCTTGGTCTTAGCCTTGCATAAATATGTTTTTATTTATAAGATGAACAGGGGGACCGAAACAAAGAGGGGGGGTGGGGGTAACTTATTCAAAGCCAACAGAATTTGTAGCCCTGGTCAGGGCCCCGGCTCTTGCCCCTCCCCACCCCTTCCCCTCGCATAAAGAGAAAGAGCTTACAACAGGGCGAAAAAAAAATGGAAGACTGTAACTGAAACTTTTGTTGCCGCTTGGTTTCCCCTTTTCTGTGGGGCAGCCGCGTTGCTGTTAACAGAATTTATTTTTACTCTTTCAACGTGACCCCTCCCCCCAACCCTTTGCAAACCCTCTGCAAGTTGCAGTTGCATTAAGAAGCGGAATAGAGAATGGAGAACGAAGCAGAAGCAGAAGGATGTGGAGGAGTGACCGATAAGAGCTTTAATCGGATCATCATCAGCTCGCTTTCTTCGTGTTGCTCTCGGCTCTCTATTAATCAGACACTCTTAAGGGGATTACAGACAAAAGAGAGAGAGAGAGCATAGTAGAAGAGAGGGAGAGAGAGAGAGTGAGAGATATGGGATATGTTCAGGGCAAGAATGTGGCACCCTGATGGAATACAATGATATATGGCACAAAAGAGAAGTAATCGGAGGATAAGAGAAAGCGAATGAAGGATACAACAACGAAGGGCAGAAAGAACCCCTATAGAAGTAAATGGGTAGCCATTCGATCAGTAACCTTTGCCCTCTTATAGCCACCGATTCGCAGCATCAGAACTTCAGTCAATCAAAGGAAAACCCCATACCACTCAACACTCAACAGTTGCCACAACTCATTCGCATTTCACTGCCATTTCCCTGGCATCGCATTGTTCTCGCTCCTTGTCATCCGAGTCCTGTAATTGCATTTCTGGCCGCAGAATCCATAACCCATATTCCACTTACGAGTATTTCGCGTACTGCAATTTCCGCCGTATTATATATGTGTGGCTTACGCTGTACAGTCGTGTCCAGTCGGCCACAAACTTTACCTCAGCACAAGGCCGCTCCTTTCTCCTTTCGCCGCTGCTCCACTGTTCCCAGTGGATACTTAATTTCGTTTTAATTAAAACACCAAATGTACAAGGGAGAGTCGAAGCACTAGCACTTCATGTCCTGCTGCTCCTGCTCCTACTCCTCCCGCATGTCCTTCGACTTTTACTCGACAACTTTCCGTCCCGTGTGCTGACGCGACACTCGAGTGAGACAATGAGGCCCCGGTGGCGCATACTTAATGTGTCTGCGGCTGGGGCTGGCCATTACCCGGAGCACAGCTTTGTTGCTGCCACAGAATTAACTACGTAATAATTTGTGACCAAAAACGAGTCCAAAAGGTATCCTCTACTTCTTGTACACTCTATCCCCCAGATCCCCAATTCTTTAGCTTTTTGTAGACCCTAAGAACATTAGTGTATAAAACTCGACTCAATTTCGTTTCAGTGTATCTCCTGGTTTCCCAATTTCTCTCAACGTCTTTTTGAACTCTTTAAATTCCCAAAATTCTCCTGTGCTTTCTTTGCCATGTTTTGGGCTTTCCTAAGCCTCTTTTTCTTGCCCCTCATTGCCCCTCCAGCTCTTTTACACTCTCTAAACTCCAGTCCGCCAGTCCGCTGCTCGGTTCTAAAGCACTTTAATGAAGTGCCCGTTGAAGAGGAGCGGAGAGCTCTGGTTGAGTCGCTTTATCGGGCTCTGCGTCATCCATGTTGTGTGCATGTTTATGGCCACGGCAGGCATAGAGGCAGGGTGTGAGGGGAGGGGACATGGCGGGGATGGCGTGGCACATAAGGAGAGCCAAAAGAAAAGGCTAAACAAAAAAAGTGACTTTGCATGCTTTGGTTTTTTGCCAGGGCTTAAGCCTGATGTCAGGCCAAAGTTTCATATGTCATAATTTTATCAGGCAACTGATGTGGCCTGTATCTGTCTGTGTCTGTGTGTGTGTGTGTGAGTTTGTGGCAAGGAAGCCCTAAAGTGGAAACATTGCGATGCCATTCATGACACGCAGGCATTAAACTCTCTGCCACAGACAGCGGAGAACAGAGAACAGAAGGAGCCACAGAGAGTCGGTGGCAGAGCCAACCTCAACCTCAAAAGCAGGTGCTCCTACAGGCATATGTGCATGTGTGTATATGTATGCATGTGTGTGTGTGTGTCTGAAGCATGCTAACAGGTACCTTTTGCTGTTGACTTTGATTACAACACCCCGCTGGAAGGGTTCGAATGCGGATAGAGAGCGAGCGAGCGAGCGAGCGCAAGCTGCAGCCACTTAAAGTTCTGGCATTTTATTAACTATTAGCCGCACAGCCACCACCCCACTGCCCCCACTGCCCCTTTGGGTGCACGCAAACTTGCAACACATTTCTTCAATTTGAGCGCAAAGTGCAACCAGGAGGGGGGCAGAAATATGATGTTATTTTTAACACACTGAAAGCGTGTGGAAAAGCTATTTTTAGACGAATCGCCAAAGCCACAGGAAAACGAAAGAAAAACAAGAAGAAGTTGCACGTTGAGCATAAGAAAAATAAAGGGGAATAACAAAAAAAACAAGAAGTAGAAGAAGCAAAAGCAGGAGAAGAGAGTCTGGCGGCAGTCGGCAGCAAATTGTTGCAAGTTTTGTGCTTGTGCGACGTTGAACCGAAAAACCGCATCAACGAGATGATGTTGCTTGCTGCTTGCTGGCTTTTAATATTTCTCATTTTCCTTTTGCCTAGTCTTTCCCCTCTCCACTTTCCACTTTCCACTTCTTGCCTGCCTCTCAGTTTTCCTGCCTTTCAGTGTCCTTCATGCTTTATAATAAATATGGCCAATAAATATGGCCAACGCTGCTCCAGAGTGTCCTTTCGGTGGTTTCGAACTACCAACTACGACGCTGAGAAGCTGCACTTTTAGCGGGAAATTGCAATTTGATTCAAGCTCTTCCACTAAGTAGATTTTCTTGCAATTCAATCAACAGCCAACATCCTTTCTGCCTCGGTGTTTTTCCTGCTCTGGGCTGCCCATCCTGTGGTCTAATTTGTCCGTTTAGGCGGAAAGTTTATTCAATTTTCAGATGCATTTCCTTCGTGGGTTTTCCATCGCGGGATCCACGCGCTTTCCTGTTTTCCGGACATTGCATTTGCCGTATGTTTTTACAGATTTTTTCTGTTTATTCAAAATGCGATTTCATTTGATTTTTTCCTGCCCCGGAATAAAGCTCGGCAAACACTGCCGCAAACACGTTGCACAAACATTGCAACAGCAACTTGTGACAAATGCAACAAAAACCCAAATAGAAGAAAAAACTTGAACCGCAAATGCATTTTGGAAAAGTTTTATTACTGCGGGGCGTGTTGCATAGAGGAGCATGGGAGGTGGGAGAGGTTGGGAGGCTGGAGGTGCTGCGGGGTCTGTTGCATATAGGAGAAGGTGGGTGGTGGGTGGTGCAAGATCGAAGTGTGGCATGTTTGGAAAGCAACAGGGAACAGGCATCGCATCGACAACAGCAGCGGCACATGCAGTGGCAGCCGCAACGGCAACGCTTAACGCATATTAAAACACAGATACTCATACACACACACACACACACCCCTCACACACACACACAAAGCAAATGCAATTTCATCGATGGATTAGAAAGAGAGAGAGAGAGAGAGAGAGGGAGAGGGAGAGTGAGGATAGAGCGAGAGCAAGAGACATTGATTTGTTTCCCCATCGCCTGGCGGGGGAATTCCCGATTCCCGACTCCCGAGTTTCGGTTCTCTGGGCCCTCCCTCCGCGGCAGGCAGCTCACGTAATGCTCCAAGATAAAGGTGCATGCAACAACAAAAATATTCACAGATTTGAGTGGCAAAAACTTTTCAATGGAATTTACGACTCTGCATATTAAATTATTCGAAAAAAAACACACACACAAAATAAAAGAAGTTCAAGAATGTGGAATTTATGGGGCAGACGGCAACAGCAAAAGCGAAAAGTTGCAACTAAAATATGCAACGAATGAGTGAAACATGGAGAATCTCAGGTCTCAGCCAAATTACAGTCGAGATTTTCTTTTCAAAGAAAGTTCTGTGAATTGTCCGATTAGAGGTTTTAGGTAGAGGCGTGGCCGCCACAACACGGAAGATTGTCTGCCAATGAAATGAACGCCAAGTAGAGGGAGAGAGAGAGGAAGAGAGAGGGAGAGGGTTGGGGGTAGAGCAGAGCAACCTTAATCATATTTCCCATTCACTTTTCATTGTCTCTCATCCTTTCACTTGCCGGCAAGCTCAAGGATCAGCTATCCTGCCGGCCATCTCATAGCCACCGCCATTCATCATTATCTTGCCGGGCATTTCCGCCGACGCCTTTGGGCCATTATTTATTGTAATCCAAAACCAAGAGAGTCCGACCGACGGACCGACCGACTCCTACTGCTTGGTTACCGTTAACTCTGCCACCAGCAGCGGCAAGGCCGCAGCACCACAGAAAACCCACAAAAAAAAATAATTATAAATTAACAACAAAAAAGAAAAAAAATGAAAAGGTTTTTCACACTTAATTGGTTACACAAACCGACATAAGTATATGAACATTATTATGTGTGGGTATACTGGTACGAGTAACTGTATATAGAGCTGTATATGCTGGCCGCCGAGTGGGAGAGAACCGACCGACCGTCGACCATTGACCAGCGATTGCCCAACTTCGGGCCAGAGAAACCCGTTTGCACCCGAACACCCCTCAACCCCTCCATAGATTTATACGAAATATTTTAGTAATTTAAAACGGATTGGAATATTTGGAAGCCAAGTGTCGTTTAGTGTTTTTTTTCGCTGAATATACAAATTTTTTGTTATATTTTTTTCTGTTGTTTTTCCAAAATCAAAATCAAGTTGCGGCAGGTCAGTGTTTCGATTGGAGATTCGAGTGGTGCTGCTGAAATCCGAACCTAATTCGAAGTCCAAATTGTTGGCAAGTAAATATTTAGATATATATATAGATATAGCAGATATATCTGGATGGTTTCGATTCATTAGAGCAGCCAAGGGGAGAGGAGAGAGTGATTTTAATTGGTGAGAGTGGAGCAGCAGAAATTGAATTCATTTGGCAATCAAATCAAATAATAATCATACATACATACATATGTACATACATATATATATAGTGTATTGGTTAATAAATAAAGTTGATTTCTTGGCAATCAATCAGCCAAAAGCCATGTACCCCCCACCTTTCATCGAATCATCAAATATTCCCAAATATATGTGACAATTAAACAAGAAATTGCACTCAATGAAAGTCAATACTTGGGTGCCCCAACCCACCCCACTCTCCTGCTCCTGCTGTCTCTCTCCTGCCACAGAAATGAATTGACAACAAGTTGCATAATGGCATTTAAATGGCCCAGACGCATAAATGTCACAAAATGCTACAAATTGCTATACCAAATGAGCATCAATAAAAGCACTTTATGTCGCAAGTCACTTACGGACACAGATGCAGATGTAGATGTGGCAGTGGCAGACACACAGATACTTGCTCTCTCACTGGGAGATAAGTAGCTAAGAGAGAGGGAGAGAGACAGAGACAGACAGGCAGCTGGCCTGGTCAACAAACATGGCCAACATGTCTATTCAGCATTAAGCACAGGACGCAAAAAAGGAAAAAGTATAGCACCAAAGGGAAGGGAAGCTGGCTGGCTCGATGGGGATGGAATGGAAATGTAGGCAAAACCTGGTCCATGGCCAGAACCAAATGGAACGCAACGTTACGAAATGAAACTCAATCAATGATCAGTGAAAAGGGCCAGGAGCAGGCAGAGGCAGGAGTGGCAGCGGCAGTGGCAGTTGCAGGCTGGAGTATTGGGATTTTTTTTGCCTCTTGGCGGCATTTAACATTTCCGTTGTTCGGTTGGAGGTCTATGGGGAGGCCAGAACAGAACAGACCTGAAACAGAAACAGAAAGCAGATGCTGACTGCCCGACTCGACTGCCTGCGGAAGCTGACGAGCGAGCGGATGTCACTTGCCACTTGCCACAAGAGCTCCGTCCGCCCCGCCCCGCACCCGCCTCTTTCTCTCTCTCTCTCTCACTTGATTAATTCAGTTTTGTTTTCCAGCCAATGGTGCAATTGCCATGGCAAATATTTTTATTGCTCTCGAATGGTTTTGCTTTTGCTGTCTGCTGTCTGTCTTTCTCGACATGAACTAATCGCTTTGCCTTAATGCAAATTTGCATTTTATCAGCCAGAGAACCCAACCCAGTGGGATAGACAGGGAGAAAGTCTTTCACTGTTGGCTTTATCCATCGCTGATTAGCTGGAGCTACTGGGCCCAGGACTTGATTATGACCACATGCCACTGCGTCCTGCTACATCTGTAGATACATATGCAATTAATTGGGGCTCTCTCTCTCTCTCTATCTATCTCTCTTTGTATCTCTTTCTGACCGCTGGCCACTGGCCAATTGCCAACTTCCTGCACTCATATGGCTTACAAATTATGAGCCAACTGACAAACAGGCCAAGTGCTGCTGCTGCTGCTGCAGCTTCCCATTTCTGTCTCTCAGATTCGAATCCCAGGGGAAAAGGTTTCGATTTTAGGTGGAGCACTGGAAACACATATGTAGAGTAGAGTAGGGACTGCCAGTAGAGGAGACAGAGGAGGGGTTACCGATAAAGAGGAGAGAGCTACCAATCGAATAGTTGGTTCCCATGGAACAGGCTTTGGCATTGGCCACGATGCAGAAGGGATTCCGATGCCAATAAAGTAGCTGACTCCCATAAACCAGAACTGGGTTTCCAATGGGCCTGGCGACACACACACACTCACACACACTCACGCACACACACACACACACACTCACGCACACACACACACACTCACGCACACACACGTAGTTTGTTGCGGCTACAATAAATATTTGCAAATTAGGCCACTGGGGAGCACATCAAATAGTCTGTGGCTGCCACAGCGAAAAATGTGCCCCATTTGGCTGGCGATTGGTGATTAAATCTCATTTGCGTAGAGTGGTCGAAAAACGAAACGAATAAAACTTTAAAGCTGCAGGCATTTTGTGACAATTTTATTGAAATTTACGACTGTTTATTTAAGTCTCAGAGGATTCTACACTCGAATTGGTTTATACACAGATTTTTATAGATATGAGCGAATATGAGGGGGAGCAGGGGATGAAAATGTAATATTAACACTTTTGGGTTACTGTATTCTGTATATCCTATATATCCTATTGTCTTCTTCATGGATACAGATAAATTATAATATATTTCCGTTTTGCTAGTTATTTTGCCTACAAGAAGACGCCAAAGGAACTACTAGGGGACTTCAAAACCTCACTAGCACCCTCGTAAAGGTGCGGGTTAACCTAACCTAACCTATGGCATTTTGTGAGGAAGAATCTTGTCGTTTCGACTAACACTACTCGTACACTCTAGTGGAAAACCGTGTATACAAATTTAAGGAATATTTTAATAGATAGAACTAGAAGACAAGCCTCCTTCTCTCATACCGAAACTATTGAAAACTTTTTTATATGTGTTCTATGTATAATATAGAGATGTTAAAATTGTAGACTAAATTATGTTACTATTCCAAATACTGAATCAATTCTCTGCAGTTTATTTATGAAAAAATATCATCAAAAATATCAAAAAACTACATACAAATAAATATTTTCCAATATATTCCCTCATGTCTAGTCAAGCTGTTGTTTTATGGCAATTTCATACCTACATATGTATGTACACCTGTACCTACATATCTACATATGTACATATGTATGTATATGTATTTTCATTTATGCAAACAGAACTGTCAGACCAAACTGTAGAAATGCTCAAGTTTTCCAATAGAACTGTCAGTAATCCTTTGCCCCAGAGTTCAATCCTTGCTCACTTATTTTGCACACCAATTTTTGATAGGGGGAATCAATTTCGCTTGAGATGTTCCCCCTCTCTCTCTCTCTCTCTCTCTCTGTCTCTCGCTCTCCATTGAGATGCTTTTTCAATTGAACTCCCAAGCACACACAAAAGCAAAGGGATTGACCCGAGTATACACTGTGTACCCTGTAAGATAAATCACCAAGCAAATGGGGTAACAACTATTCGACTCTCCTTCTCTTTCTATATAAAGGGGTGGGGTATGGATCCCACAGGCAATCACAAAAAGCAATACTCTGTCGGAGATGCTGCCTGGGGTGTGGGGGGTGTGGGGGGGTGATGGCCAACACCTGCTAAAAGTCATAGTGCCCGCATGGAAATGTTTGAAAAAAGCAAAGACCCGGGGGAGAAGAAGAGCAACAAAAATTTCATCAGACAGTGACAGCTGCTTGGGAGCTAAGCTGCGCTGCGCTGCTGCACAGCCAGTAGTTGTTGTCTCTCTCTTTTTTTATGCAACCGCAAGAAATGTTTGCCCTCTTGCTCACGCGCCTTGTGGTGTTGCTGCTCTTGAACTTGAGGCGATAAGGCGGGCAGCAGCCGCCAGTCGCGGCCGCGAAGAAGCAGCAGGCAAAGAAGAAGACGAAGAAGGAAACAACAAATGTTGCCTGGCATGTTGACAGTGCGAATAACTCTCTCTACCTTCCTCTCTCTGTCGCTCTCTGCACCTCTCTTTGACCTTAAACTTCACCTCCAAGCGAGAGCGAGAGCGAGATGGAGCCGCCATGAGACAAGACGCGACAAGACGAGACACGACGAGACACGCAAAGGCAGGCAAAGTCAGGCGGCAAAGGCAAATAGCCGGCAGCTTCAGCCAAGCTTGATGCGATCGTTGGCTCCCCTCCCCTCCCCACCCCTTGCCTCGGCACTCCTCCCCTACTCTCCTCGCCCAACGACATGAGCAATTAAAAATTTGCTAAATTAATTTTTCTCTTTTTTTCCCCTCCACTTTGGCTTTGTAATACCCTGTAATCGTTGAGGGCAAATGGCATGTTGATTTTTGGGATATTATCTCCGATAGCTGGAGGGTTTGCACATTTTAAGCCAGAGGCCGGCAGGAAAAGGCCACGAGGCAGCGCAGTCGGCATACGCACAGCGTAAAAGCTCCGGGTAGCGTCGGCCCTATGCACACGCGGCTTCGTTATACTGCTCGGCTGGCGGCGCAGCGGCTTCGTGGCTTCGGCCCTATGCACAAAAGGTTTCATAATTCGGCTCGGCAGCGCCACGGCAGAGAAAATTAATCGTGTTGCTTCGTGTCTGTTGTCTGCGCACTCAAACACACTAGGAACATGTGAGTGTCTTCGTGCTTGAATTAAGGGGTATCGTCTAGCCGCAATACTCCGACTGTGGCGTTATTATGTGTGGTTTTTTTTCGCTGGCGTTTTTTTGCAACTTGAAATACATAATTATTCATTCGTTTCGCTCTCCCGCATTTGGTGTAATTCATTAGGAACGCTCCTCCAACTCCAGCTCCATTCTTCTCTCTTGCCTTTTGTCTCAACTTAACAGCTCTACCAGCGCCGCTGCCGCTCCTCTCTTCATCTCCAGCTCCGTCTCCGTCTCTATTACTCTTCTTTCACCCACTCATGCTTTCTCTTTCTGGTTGACTCCATCTTTTTGGTGCTCTTCTTTTCCGTTTATCGCTACACTTGACATTTTGTCAGCAGTTGTGGAATATTTAATTTCATTTTGGTTTTTATTAGATGCGGGCTCACTGCAGGATTGTAAGACAGCGACAGAGAGAGAGGAAGAGAGAGAGGAAGAGAGAGAGGGAGAGGGAGGCATGCCGCTTCTAAGTTGACATTTATTTGTGCACATTGCGTATACGACATGCATGCCAGCAGGAACTGAACACGAAACACGAACATGAACCCCAGCAACTGGGGTTGTAGCAACTCCGTCATGGCGGTTAGCCAAGTTTGTGACAAGTTCTGGCAACAGACCATCCCCAACTGCAACCCCAACCCTTCACTAGCTTCGTCCTGCTACCAAACATGTGTCTGAATATTGTATATTTATCTTCAATTTGGTGACAACTTTGGCCCAGACAGAGGTCCAGGGTCTAGCCTCAGCAGCGCAAAGTTTTGGGTCGGATTTGGCTCAGATTGGATTCCATTAAGGACCTGCCGAATGTCGAATTTGTAATTAATTTAAGAAATTCCGAAGCAAACTGCATCCGACATCGTCCTCTGGTAATTGAGAATGTTAATGACTTGGGCAAGGAAATAACCTGGAGATTAAATAGATTCAGGCACGACCTTAGAACTAATGGGGGGAAATTAGAAAACTGAGAACGGGGAACGGGGAACGGAGAACGGTAGAACAGGGAAATTGCAGAGAACTGAGAATTGAGAACTGTGCCCATCGGAAAACCTGACAGCACGACTCAGTGACAGCCCAGCCGGGAAAAGGGCCCAGAGAAGGAATTATTGTTATGAATAATATCTTGAGGCTGCAGCTGGGCCTCGTTGACAGTTGGCCTGGACTCCGCGAACTCCGAACTCCCAGACGGGGGCGGTACGGGACGGTACGGAGGCTTTGGCTTCGGTTTTTAGCCAAATTGAAGTCGATTTCTAGCCCCCGGCAGCGGTCGCATTCCATGAAGAACAATAACAAAAACTCCAATGAAAATTGTGGGCATCGATCACGATCTGACAGACGGGACTGACAGACAGGCAGACAGACAGACAGACGGACGGACAGACAGACGGACAGACAGACAGATAGACGACTGACTGACATCACCCTTGCGGCAGTTTGATTTTTGATTCGCCTCTTGTGCCGATTGTGCCCCAACCCAACCTTTGGCTGGGATCTCCCTAAGGTCGCGCTTGCATAAGGCCCAAAATGGAAATTCCACCACACATAAGCTCTCTTTTTGTTGTTGGCTTTTCCTCTCTCTCTCTCTCTCCATGGTGCAATTAAAACTGGAAAATTAATTCAGCTTATGCTCCACACAATTGACAATAATTTCTAACGGCATTCAGGCGGGGGCAGGGGCAGGCAGGCAGAGGCAAGCACAGGGGCAAACAATTGCCACATGCAGCCGAAAAAGTTGAGTCACTTTTAAACCGATTATCAGCACCAGAAAACCACAAAAAATACCAAAAAAATGCTTTCAAACAAACAGAGTTCCAACCGGGCTCCACACCACAGCTGGACTGTGGGCCAGGCCCACTGCCAGTACCAGCTTCAGTCTAGGCCCCAGTCAAACAATTAAACAATTGCAGCCTCTCGCTGTGGGTCCAGCAAGGCAACAGAAATTTATGAGCAACTTATTTCTTTTATTTGCGCCGAGATAAGCATAAAGTTTCCTTCCATATGGAGAGACCGTCGGAGCAACAATTAAGTTTTATTTGTTGTCCCATTGAAAATCCGCACAACATGTCAAATGTCATTTGTCTGGCAATCACGATCCCAAAGTCACCCCCCCCCAAACCCCCCATTAGATAACTCTGAAGCAGCTGAGAGATACAGAGACGCAGCTGAGACTGAATTTTGGGTTGAGCTGAGTCTAACAGCTGGCCATACGAAATCCGAAATCCGAAATCAATCACTCCATTGACGGCAATCAATTAAAGTTATGCAAATCCCACGTCGGTGAGTGGATCAATTAGAGAGAGAGAGAGATGGATGGGTAGGCATGTACATATCATTGGCAGTATTTGCCTTAGGAAATTTCCCATGAAATCTAATCATCGTCCTAGCCCTGCGATAAGCTCAATTCAATTGCAACTTTAATGCCACTTTGATGGGTTCCATCATCAACGGCTTCCGCGGCAAGGCCTTCCCTCAGGGGGCACTGCACTGCACTGCACTTGCTTTTCCTACTCTTTCTCTTTCTCTGCTACCTTTTTTCCTTTTTGTGTATTTCCTTCCCTTTTTTTGAACCCTTTATGCGTCTATTCCCTGCAGCAATTGCTGACAAATCATTTGGCATTTGACTGCGCTGGATTTTTTCTACAGTGTCTGCCCCATTCCCCCTCCCCTATTTTTTTTTCCATTGGCTTTGGCTGCTTTTTCCTGCTGCGGTTGCCATTTTGGCATGTGCCAGCCGACATTTTTGAGCCCCATATGTCTGGCAGCGGCGGCTGGCACTGTCTGGCTATGGCTTTACGTCCATTTGTCCATCGATTGTGGCAGTACTCAATGTTGCAACAGCGCCTGCTCCTGCTGCCTCCTGCCTCCTTCGTCATGGTGAGGAATGGATTGGATAACTTTACCTGTATCTGTCTTCTGTCGAGGTTCTGTATCGAGGTATTTGTCACTCTCTGTTTTCTGGGGCCAATTGTTGGTGTCGCTGCCAATGCAGTTGGCCATTTTTCACACACATATCAATATGTATGCACTTCAGTGCATCATGCCTCCCTCCCTGCCGCCTCCCTCCCGCCTCTTTTTGGCTGGCAATCTCTCTGTGGGCGCGTGCCCCAAATTGCAGCCCATGTGTCCGGTTTTATATATATATATGTATGTATGAAGTATATTTAAACTCGATTTATGGACAAACAAAAAACTGGCAAATATTTTTCATTATATTTTTCCATATTTTTTTTTTTGGTTTTTGCTTTTATTTACTTGCGCTGCAGCAACTAATTAAATTATTCACTTCGCCCGAGAGGAAACCCCTTAAAAGCTTAATATTTTGTCACAGAATTTTATTATATATTTAATTTTTGGTAGCATATGGGAGTGGGATTGGGACTCTGCCACTGTCAACCATTTCACGCCGCGCGATTCACCAGTGAAAAAATCCCATCAATGAGAATCAAAATAATTGAATTTATAGCAAAACATTATCCCAAAACTAACTCTGTTCGAGGGGAGGCCCTCTGTTTGGGAGGGGGCACCCTGTTCGGGGGGAGGCAAGCAGCACCCTATTCGGGGGAGGCCAGCAGCACCCCTTTCGGATCGTAGCCCTATTCTAAAAGCAATTTTTCGAATACTTTGAGCCACGATTTGGGCTTAAATTGTGTGATTCGCAAATATTACAAAATAATTTCGATGTCTGAAGAAATTGGAAATTGAGTTGTTTGTCCATAGGAGTCAAAGGGGGGAGGTGAAAAATGATGTAAAAAAAACCCAAAAAGAGAAAAAATAATAGAGAAAACTGGAGACTGTAAGAGTCGAAGCTTGAGATACTCTTTCAGTTTGAGTGTTCTTTATGTTTGGCGGGAGTTTTCCCATAGTTACAGCTCTAGTAACTGCCCGACTTGGAGAATTTTCTTTTCATTGTCGCGAGCGAACTTTAAACTTGCGAGTGGAAAAACTACCTACAATACCCTTTTGCAAAGTGTATAAAAATCAACAGAAATTCGTGCACAAGATGGTTTCCCCCCCGCGCCCCAGCTTATCCCCTTCCATAGATAGTTTTTGTTTCTGCTGCTGCTGATGATGCTGCTCTTTCCCTGCTGCACCCCTCTTATCCCCCATTTTCATTTAGCTGTTGGTTTTCCCTCCTGTTTACCCCTCAAGCCCTCTTTTCGAGGACTGTCACCAATTGGTTTCTGTCTTTGTCTTTATCACTTTATTATTGCCGTTTTTGGCAGTACGCTACGCTGCATTTCATAACTTTAAGACCATTTTGGAATGCGGTTTGTTAGGCGAAAATTTTGGCTGCAACTATTTTCAAAGTTTGCAAGTTTTGGCCAACATTTGTTTCACTTTTCGTATGGCCTCCAATTGCGGGCATTTATCAGTTACAAAATCCAAACTCTGAGCAAAGTGCGGGAAAAGTTTCAGGCAGGATTATGTGATTGCAGGGAGAGAGTAAGAGAAAGTGACATGTGTTTATTAATGATTATCGAAACCATAAATGAACTATTAAGGCTAATCCTTCCTTGAACTCAGGCTCTCCGGCTCTCCGGCTCTCCTTCCTTGAACTCCCTATCGATAGGCTCTCCCATTTATGAGTTATCTGCTGCCCAGGGCTCTCTCTCTCTTTCTGTATTATCTCCTCTATTGTATCTTTATCTTTTAATTTGTTTTCCAACTTCTTTATATTTTCTCCACTTGTTCCTGTTTCTATTCTTTCCGCTTCTGCTTCTGCTCTTTCTCTTTGGGGGTTTTCTGGGTGCTTTGTGTGCCAATTTCTGTGGGCCATAATTGATTTGGCTGAAATCGCGATATGGAAACATGTAATTGAATATAATTTGTGGGCATCGATTGCTGTCGATTTGGCGTTTTGGCGATTGACGATGACCTGAATCACAATTTTTGGGCCCAGGCCATCGAATCGGAATCGGAATCCCTTAGGTTCTCTCCCCCTCTCTCCCTCTCCCTCTCTCTTTGCTCTCCACTCTTTGGCTGAGTATTTCCTGGCAAAAGCTGAAAATTCATTATCATTGCCGGAGGCCACTTGAAGAGTTGCGGCGTGGGGGGGGGAAGAGGGTGGAAGGCAAATGGTTTGAAGGAAGTTCAAGCTCTTTTTTTCTGCTGTTGTGCCACGACGAAGACGAAGAACTTCACGATCCGGCAAAAGAGAAGCGGCAACAACAACAACGACATACTTGCCACATGCAACATGTTATTTAAGCGTAAATCATTTCTCAACGTTGCCCACAGAAACAGCAACAGTGCAACAGCAACAACGTCTGTTGCAAGTTGCAAGTTGGAATTGGAATTTCGATTTTTCACAAGTTCACATGTTTCTTCGCCCCTCATTCGAGTCCGCCTTCGGAGTGCGTTGCGCCTTGACCATGGCAGTGGCAGTGGCAGTGGCACAGCGGCAAAGGGGCAATGGCAGAGGTAAAGCTAAGGAGCAGAGGAGTGGAGTGGAGAAGCCAGTGGAGCGAGACCATGCCACAGATGATGATGATGATGATGAAGCCGCCGCCAACGCCGCCGCCAACGCTGCCGCCGTCGCAGAACAGCAACAACTTCATGGTAAGAAGATTTTCCATTTTCATTTTCACACGCGGTCATTAGAGTTGAACCCACTTAAGAAGAGAGTGAGACTGGAGGGAGAGACTGAGACACGGGGGAGGGACTGTGGGGAGAGACTGGGGGCTGCAACTCTTCTCTTTTGGCCATTTTTCAAGCAACAACAGCAAGCAGCGCAACACAACAAGAACAAGAACTCCTCTTGAAGACCCAGCAATGGCTGTAGAAATAAATTAAATTTAACTTGCATTTGTCCCCCCTCCCCCTCCCCCGCCAGACACACAAACACACACACACAGGCTAAACTTAGCCCATTGCATATGTATCTTAGAGATACTTCTTGGAGGAGCCCTAAAGACTTCTACTCCTACTCATACAGCGATTCCTACGATTCCTCTGATTCCTCCGACGACTCCATCTGCAGTGCCATGGCTCTGCTCTGCTCGAGCGCGTTCTGCCATATGCAAATTAAAATTAAAAGCCTTTTTGTACTGCTTAAGTTTATTTTTGCTGCAGCCACTCGAAGTTGGACTCGACCTGGGCTCTGACAGACAGACAGAGGGAGACAGAGACAGAGACAGGAGGAGAGACAGAGGGAGAGGGAGGTAGAGTGCGGATTCGTCTTTTGCCTATGACTTTACAATTTGTTTGGCTTTCTGCGGCCGCCGATAGGGCGCTCTGAAGTGTGAAACATGCCTTCAACGTCCGCGACGACACACAGAGCAGAGCAGAGCAACGGCAGAGCAGAGCAGAGCAGCGGCAGAGCAGAGCAGCAGCAAGCCCAGAGCAGAGTCTCAGAGGCACTGATTCAGATACAGATACAGATACAACTCAGCACAAAATGAACTGCGGCCGACGAGTCTAAGTCTTGGCCTGTCATTCCTCCACCTCCACCTGCTCCTCCTTCTCCCCCTTCTCCTCCTCCTCCTCCTCCCTTGTTTCTTCAATCTTTTGCTGGCCAACTCTGACTTCATTGGCGCTGAACTTCTTGAAGCGGAAGTTCAAGGCGTTCACTCAATTGTATCGTGTAATGAAATGTTTTATAACACCAGACAACAGACACCATAACACTCACTGAACTGACAGGGGGAAGGGGTGGTATGGGGGGTTATGGGGTTCCATTTCGGATGTTGGCCTTCTGGAGATTCTGTTCAAATCGTCATTTCATTTCACTGTTTGGGTCATTGGCTTCTTCTGGCTTCCTAATCGCCAGTGATTTGATGCCTCATTAGCATGAATATATGTAATATTTATGCTAATATTTACACACACACACACGCACAGATACAGATACAGATACAGTTAAGTAGATACAGATACAGTGGACTCTTTTGGGGCAAACTTCTGTGGGTTCTCATCATTTGTCATCGGGGGAAACCAATCAGTTTATAGCAGCAGCAGCAGCAGCCACTCGTAATTACAGCCAACAATCAAAGTGTGGCAACAGAAAGAATCCAGATACACTGGATACTCTTTTATGATCTTTTAGAAGTTGCAAGACAAGTTGCAAGAGAAGGAAATACCCGGAGAGCTCTCATTACTCTGTTTTACAGCTGGGAAAAATTAACATTTTTACAACGAAATCGAAACGCTTTCGTCACATTTTCTCTTACCTCTTCGTTAAGGGTATTTCTGCGGGTTGGGGGGAGGGGAGACAAGAGAAAAATCTTCCATATCACAAAAGTTGAAGTGACAGAAAGTCAGACAGACAGCCAGAAAGCCAGGCAAAGCTCTTCTTGGCCAAGGTTGTAGACCTTCGCAGCACCGAAATGCCAGAAAAAACAGAGCCCCCAAACAGAACAGGAAGGGGAATCGGAGTACGAAATGGTGGAGACATAGGAGATGGAGATGAAAATGGATGGAGTAAGGAAGGCACAAAAACAACACAGAAACAACAACAACAACAGAAAATGATAAAGTGTTCCAAAGGCCAGAACAGACGCACACACACCGAAAATTGACGTAACTTATTCGCATTTATATCACTCCACTCATCGGTAGAGCATCGAGAAGAGAGCAACAACAACGGCAACAGCAAGAGTCCGGGGCAAAAAGATACAGATACAGATACCATCATCAGTGTCGGCTCACGCAACATCCATAAACAACAACAACGTGGAGCAACAACAACGTGGAGCAACAACAACGTGGAACAACATGGGGCAGGCGCGTCAAAATTAATACGTTTTTAAATGCCAAAGCCACGCAGCTTCCTGTAGAGAGGGAGAGACGAACAGAGATAGACAGAGAGACAGAGAGAGACAGAGGGAGAGATCTAAAGGTAGAGAACTCAGATGGGGCACCAGCGATCCCCCCTCCTCCATTTTTGTTGGCCAAAGTCTTACGCACATGCGTGTAATTGTTTTTTTTTTCTTTTTCATTCTGAGCTTCAGACTCCGGTTTCCAGGTCCCGCTCCTCAAAAGCCATCAGTGTTTTTTTTTGGCGAGGGTGGCCAGAGAAGTTCTGCAGAGTCCGTTGTAAAAATGTGACAAGCTCGGGGCTATTGAAACCCTGAAAGATGTCTCCAAGAAGACGCCAAAGGAACTACTAGCCTTCGCCAAAAACACCTCGATTCTAGGGGACTTCAAATCCTCACTGGCACCCACGTAAAGGTCCATAACCATTCGGATAACAAAGGGCCATACTGGCCTATGAGAGGCCACCACTGAGGGTCTTCCGGGTTAACCTAACCTTATTAGATTTAGTTAATGTTTTTACTTACAAAACTTCATTTAAAATTTCTCAATATTTTTGCAAAGATTTCCAAGAAAAGCTGTGCCTTAATTTCCTTATTAAACTCCATGCAGCACCCTCGCCACGAGTTAATGATGTTTACCAGAGTTTGAACCCGAAGCCGATCCACCAACACAACCCAACCCAACCCAAAACCCAACCCAGTGCGAACCCTTAACGAAGCAAAAAGAAAAAAAAAAGCGAAACCGAAATGTAAAATGAATTTTAAAAGGCAATTTAAAGTGCGCGCGTTTGGGCCGATTGTGGCCATAATTAAAAATTATCTACAATTTAACACTCGAATCGAGTCGACATTTCTGCCACGGCAATGCTACGAATTTCTTTACGTGATCTACGCAAAATATTTCATAATTCCTGGGTAGGTATATTTTTTTCTGTTTTCTGTTTTGTTTGCTTTTATTGTTACAAAATTAATTAAGTGAAGACCCGACCCGATCCGATGCGACCCGGCCGTAAATGCATTTGGTAAATACACATTCCAAAAAGGGAGCATTCCGTTGGATAAGCGGACAAATTGCATTAAAATTAATGCCAAATTAATTAGCTGCAAAATGGTGGGGGGTGCAACAGTGCAACATTTTCCGAGGGCTTCAGTAACATTAAATGGATTTTAATTGAATTTTTGGTTGCAGGCATTCAGCCAGAAAATGTTTCTGGTCTGCCCAAAGTCCTGACTTTTCCAAGGGCCACAAGGCAGGCGGAAGGCGTGGCAAGGGAAAGTGTCTCTCTCTCTCTCTCTATTTGGGGATTACCAGAGGATTATGGCAAAATATTGGAGCAGCAGAGGAAAAAGCTTGCCAAGCGGGAAAACTATATAGCAATTCTTCAACAGCTTTACTTTTCCAAATTAATTTTGAAATTTGTATTGTATAAATGATTTATTTATAAGCGAATTCCCCTTCCCCTGCCCCGTCGGCTGTGCAATCAGAAACTGCATTTTAATCTCTATACTCGATTATTATTGTTGCTCTGCTCTGCTCTGTTCTGCTGTTCGGTTGCGAAACGTTTTCAATTTGCATAAATCAAAAGTTGATTTTGTTTTTAGCCACAATAAATATGTGAGTGTAAAGGGGGAAGGGGGAGCAGCATTGCATGCATTCTGTCAGTCATAACTGGCCTTCAATCCATTCAATGGTCTTTAGGACTTTGATATGCAATGACTGCACCATCAAGTGGGCCAAGCAACACCAGCAGAAGGCTGTTACGGGAGGATCCCAGGCAAGAACGCAGCCCTCCTCCGACCGAGGGGCGCTGCCGCATAACGCGCGACTCGTTAACCGAACCGATCGCGGATATGCAGAAAAGATAGGTGTTAGAACTAATCTGACTAAAAGAACTAAGCAATTTCTAATTACGAGAAAGATGTCAGAAAGAGTATCAGTAATTTAAGATTAGGAAGGGAAGGAAGTTAGTAGTAGATAGTATGATATGGTAGAGGGTATTATAGACCCTAAACGGTTCATGCTAGGAATAATTCGATCTAAAAAGCGGCTGAAACAACGGTATATAGTTTCTAGTATAACAAATCTGGGCTATCTACGTCACTAGAGCGGATAAGTTAGATATATGTACCTCTATACTTCCTTGCGTCAGACTTGCTACCTTTCTTATGGAGAGGAATTATAAAGGACTCCTTCCATATCGGGGAGAAGCATGAAGAGCATTATGGACAGGGTGAATAGTAGAGTAGAGATTCTCGAAACTGCTGGCCAACCAACTGATAAAACATACAGGAATGCCACGCACCTTACGTATTACTGTACCGACAGCTGCTGGAGTATTAAATTTAACGCCTTTTTTATGATTAATTCGCTGTCATTTAATTGCCACAAAATACAGATAAAATGGTCAAACAGAAATTGTGTGCTCGCTCGGACTCGGCCTGGAGCTCGGACCATGCCCCATTTGCATATTTGGCAAATGAAATGCGAATATATTCATACGGTGCAAAAAATCGTTGTCCAATTGGCTTTTTGAATAATCGAAACATGAAATGGCATCGGCATCAGAAGAGGCGCCACTTGCCGCAGTTTATGCAAATAATGCCACACGATTGTTGACATTTATTTTACGAGTACGAGAGAGAGAGAGAGACAGAGAGAGAGGGATGCACGGGTTTAAACAAAAGACAAAAAACAGTTAAAACATGCTTCGTTTAGTGGGTCGTTAAATGGCAGAAACTCAAGGGATCACCCGGCGTATGGGTAATAAATATATTACGTTTACAAGATATTTACATTTAAAACTATGGCAGAGCATAAGGAGTGTGGGAGGGGGTACAGCAGTGTGTAAACACATCTTAGAACATAATTGAAAGATTCCTAATTGAAAGATTAGATACCATTAGACAGACAACAGAATGTACGAGGGGGGGATGGTAGTGTTACGGTATGCAAAACAATTCCAAATTAATTGCAAATTGAAATTTGAGAAATTTTGTGTGGCAGGCGATTGTCAAGGGACGAATAAGAGAAATGAATGCCCATCAATATGTTAATTTGTTAATGGGAGGAATTTAATTAATAAACCAGAGCGAAGATATTAATAAGGGATAAGGTAGGAATTTCTAAGGAAATTTTGTGTAATTATTTGAGGGAATTTCCACGGCCATGAAAACGATTTAAATGACATTTTTCTGCTTAATTTTAGCACATTGCTTTTTCTATGTTTTTATAATGATTAAGTGTATGTACTTTTAAGAGCTTTATCTCACCTTATAGATTGTATCTCAATCGCATTCCCAGTCAATGCCTAAGACACCCGTTTTGTTGAAAATTGTTGCTTCTCATATATTGTAATTCATTCATTAATAATGCACAAAAATTAACACAGTAACGAAACAAATTTCAAAAGTAAAAGAGGGAAACACTATTCAAACCAAAAAACACATCAATATTTATAAACCTTTTCCTTCCCACTCTTTTTTCTTCACATTCATTTATGAAACACAAACAAGAAATTTATGGGGAATATGATTTCCATTTTAAACGTTGGTTGACATATTATGAAATTCTTGATTTATGAACTTTTTGCTTTCTATTTTTCCAACAAGTTATGGGCAAAAAAAGCTGCAAAGAAAAAACAAAAAAAAATTATAAAAATTAATTAATTGAAAAAAGACAAATAAATAAATGTAATTGAATAATTAAAGTAAATAAGAAAAACAGTAAAAAAAAATAGTAAGAATAAACATAAGGTATGCTAGCCTCTGGGTCGAAATTTTGGATACCCTTTCCTATAAAAGATCATGGTTATTTTTAGGCCTTTTTCCTACAGAAACTTTGGATATAATATAGTGATCCAATCTTGGCAGCCAGCAAAAGTTCAGTGAAACATTGGGGGGGATTCTGTGTGCAGATATAGTGAGTGCAGATCATAAATATATACCTATTCTAGTACCCTTCTATTCTTGTATCTGTTAGGGTAGCCTTCAATCTCAAATATGTAGGGGGACTTGTTTATAGGGGTAATACTCGTCGTATGGTATGCTATGTAAAGTAGAAGCGGAAACATGGCAAACATTTGCCGGCAAACAAATGTCTGCAATTTTTCCCATTTCCACTCTCACACTGGCTGTCCCCTCCCCTCTCGTGGCTCCCTTCCGTTGCTGCTTCTGGCTTTTGGGCTCTGAGGTTTAGGGCTTGGACAAGGGTCTGTTGTGTCGGGGCAGAGGGGAGGAGGAGCAGTGGCTACTACTAAAACTGTCTCAAGTTAATCGCTTTTATTTATTTTCGCCCTGTTTCAAGCCAAACACACTCTCAAACACACACACACACACATGCACACAGAGGAAGACTAACTGCAACCGGTTTTTCCACTCACACACACATGTATAGGGTTTTTTTGCGCGCTTTTAGCTATTTTTCCTTTTTTTTTTGTTTTCTTCTTTTTAATATAAACTTTTTTTTTGTGTCTGTGCCGTTGAAGAATTTATGAAAATCATAAAACAAAAGCGAATTTCATTTCACATGAGTGTACGTATGTGTGCATAGCTCTCTCTCTCTCTATCTGTGTGTGTGTGGAAGCGCTTAAGTTGCAGTTGCAACAGATAGATACCACAAGCTTTCAAGTCTAGCTGCTGCTGTTGCTGCTGCTGCTTTAGCTGCTCTTGGCCAGGTTAACACGCCAAAACCTGGCGACGTCATAAAGTCAGCTGCCGCTTCTGTTTTCCTTTTGTTGTGGCAGGCAGCAACTATTCGGTTGACAGTGCAACAGTGGCAGGGGCAGCATCACTGGCACTGGCGGCGGCAGCAGAGGCTGTGCGACAGCTTTCAAGGCTGTTTAGAAGACAGAGCACAACCCCAGCCCCCCCTCCCCACACAGACAGCCAGCCGTTCCTCTGCCTATCTCTCTCTCTCTCTCTTTGTCTCTTTCTGAAGCACTCAAGCACTTTTCTTGCACATATTTTAACCGTGTTCCTTCCAGCTTTATTTCAGAATATTTTGCTCAAAAGATGGCATTGGGCTGCCATAATATACATAACTCTATTAAATATGAAACAAATATTTTATACAAGTCTTTCCATGGGGTGTTCTTTGGTTTGTTTTTGTGTTGTAGTCTCTTGTGTTGTTGTTGTTAGTGGTTTTTGTCAAATTACCGTTTTTCAATGTGCGGCGGTGCGGGAGTTAAAAACGTGTTTTCTTGATTTTGTTTTGGCTGCGGCTTGCGGCGACTGTGGCTGTGGCTTCTGTGGCTGTTGCTTCTTTTGCTTTCCGTACTACCGCGGACACGAACCACTTCTGACGGACACTACTACTCTGTGGTAACTGTTCGGACGGGGGCGCACGTCGTTGTCGTTATCGGCTTGGCTGGCAAAGCTCAACTGAATGCATGCTAGACAGCGGCGAAGCCGTGGAGCAGCCCAGCGCACCAAAAGCCGATGATGATGATGACGACGACGAAGAAGAGGAAGAGCAAGCCACGAACTGGTTTCGGCCTCGGCTGTGGCTCCGGCTTCGGCTTCGGCATACTGGTCCGAGCATTGGCATTGTTGCTGTTGGGTTTGTAGAAATAGTAGTAGAAAAGAGTAGTAGATGAATGTAAAGGGGAATGAGCCAGGGTCGAGCGGGGCTAGCAAAGGGTACGGTTAACAAAAGAATGGGGATAGGGTTAGGATTTTGGCAAGAACACAGCCGGGATGGCATAGAGTCAGGCAGGAATAGGGCCTGGACAGGAAGCAGACCATTGCCATGACAGGAATTCATTTGTGGCCAACATTCAAATAAATGAAGGCAATTACATGGCCAAGCAGTAGGGTACCAAATGCCTCCCCCTCTACAGTCCCCCCCCCGTTTCGCTCTCCCACCAGATGACTTTTAGTTTAAGCCTCTCTTCGGAGCTACCAGAAGCGAGAGCGCGCGCTCTCTTTGCTGCTCCGCATTTAACGGAAGTAAAGCGGCAAACAACAACAACAACAGCAACACTGTTTTGGGGGGACCAGCCGGTTTGTTTACCTTTTTTCAGTGACTGTTATACATATGCACGCCGCTCAGCTGTTATACTGTTATACCGGCTAAACAGCTGTGTCGGAGGTAAACACGCACACACACACACACACACACAAACACAATCAAAGCACTTCCGTGGGCTGTAGCTGTGTTTGCTGTAGCTGTTTTTGTATACCCTGTAATCGAAGTACGGAAGGGTAGGGTATGTAAATATACGTCAGAGACAATACTCTCATAATTGTTTGGTTTATTCAAGAACACCAGATGAAAGAAGAAAAAAACCTTTAAGAGTACTACTCCATCTCTGCTCTTCTGGTAGTAGAGGGTATCTTTTAGTCGATTAACCATCGACTATCAATTGTTAGTGGGTGTGGGTGGGTGGGTGGTTGCCATGGCATGTTGATAAATAAGCAAATAAATAAATAAACAGTTTCAAGTGTTTTCCCAAATTGAGTCAAATTTTCACTCTTCCTCACTTTGTGGTGCCACTTGCTTTAACTGTTTGTTGTTGTTGCTGCTGGTTGTTGTTGGCCTGCAGCGAAATAAATGGAAATACTTTTAGCCAGATTGATGGCTTCATTAAGTGCCAAGTGCAACAATTAACCGAAAGTTTTAGCCAAATGTGCCACTCCACCACTAGCTTGAGGCTGATTGCAGTCTCGAGTGTGCTGTGTGTTGCCATATTGATTGCCGATTTGTGCCCCAAAACAATGAAATACGTCTATAAATGGACTGGAAAATTCTTCGGGCATTGGTAGCTTCTAGAAGAAGGGAAATCAGTTACTTAATAGAGTCAAATCTATCGTAATACAACCAAAGATTGCAGCTTGACCCACTAAAAAAACCAACGACAACACAAACATATATTTATCTTTTATCTGACCCTCCCTCCCGCCCCGACTTACCCCTCTCTCTGTCTCTGTCTGGCTATCTCTCTCTCTTGAATCGTTAACCTCAATTATTTCCACAAATTGTAATTACTTCATCGATAGTACAATTGAATTGTTTTCCGACTACTGTTTTTGGCCCCCACTCAACACTCCACACCCAGAAATAAGACAGTGGCACACACCTTCCCCACCCCCCCTAAGCCCCTCCCTCTCACCTTTACACTGTACACTTGGCCACACAAAATCAAACTGTGAACCTTTTTTCATAGCCATTTTGGTGATTTCATAACTTTATTAATTCATTTGTTCATTGTTTCTCTCCATGGATCTGCGGAGGGTCGTTGTGTTTTTCCTTCTGTGTTTTTTTTTTCCTTCTGTTTTGTGTAGTTGCTGTCGTTGTTTACGGGTGCCAATTCAAGCGCGACAAAAGACAAGAAGCCAGAGACAGAAACAGAGTCAGAGCCAGAGCCAACTATAATTCCAATTTCATTTCAGGTTGCGTCTACTGCCACAAGCCCCCGCGGGAGTCGGGTGCGGAGTAAAAGAAATTCCAATTAATGAAAATGAGTATAAACCGGCGGAGACGGAGAAGCAGATGACGGGAAACAGGCAATAAAATTATGCAAACAGCAGGTGTTACCCATTAGCTTTTCCAGTCTTTTGGCTGCAGTCTCACCGATTTGGGTCATTAGCAGGTGTTGTCATCGCTCCACCTCTTTTGTGTATACCCTGGAAGAGAATATTCGATTTGTGACCAACGAAGTTGGCTACAGAAAAAGAAGTCCTGAGCAGCAATTAGCCATCCATAGATCCCTCGAAATATGAATGTATAATACTATATCATATTTTCTCGTGTAACCAATTGATTGATCTTGCAGATAATCCTACCAAGTGTTAGTTAGTTTTTAACCAATAGACCAATAGATACAATCTGTAGGTATCCAACAGCCTATCCTTTCTGTAGTGTATCTTTCTATTAGGGGTAGCTTGACCCCCCTACTCTATGGTGGGTCGCAACCAATCAAAGTTATTTAAAACAAAAGAGGAGCGCAGCAGAAGGTCTGTGTTTTTTTTCTGTTAAGGGACTTCCAAACTGTAGAAAATTTAATTAACTGCTAAATTAAATACACTTTTCGGCGCTCAACTTTTTTGTGTTCTACCTCTGATACTGTTTCGTGTTATTCTGATGCTTTGCCTGCCTGCCTGATGTTTTTTTTTCTGTTTTCTGCGGTTCCCCAAAGAGACCAGAACCAGAACGTCTGACGGGGGGCGTGGAGGTGGCCTCCACCCGCATTGGAGCGTCCAGTGTTGCCTGCTCTGGTTGTCGTTGTTGTTGTTGTTGTTTGTTTTTTTATGTAGATATTTGCTGCAGCAGTGCGTCGGAAGTTGTCGCCGGCAAATCAACAAACCATAACGTAACGCACAACAAGCCAACCCCCAACCCAACCCAACGGTACTCGGGTGGTGAACAAATTTAACGCCGCTTCTGACTCCCCTTCTCTCCCCTTTCCCTTGGCTTCAAATGGAGAGAACAGAACGAATAAAGAAAAAGAAATTCATTAAAATTTTTCGTTGGCCAAGCGCTCAACAAATTAGCCCCAAGCCTGATAAGTGGCCTGAAAAAAAAGGCAACACAGAATAATTATGACCACAAATGGGTGTTGGCACCCCCTGTCCCCCTCAAGAATCGTTTTAAATGCATAAATTGCCCATAAAAAGTATATGGGTAATGGAAAATATTTGGAAAAATTGGATAATAACAGAAATATTTACATAATTTAATCGGAAATACAAAAATAAATCACAAATAAATCATAAATAAATATATATTATCAAAATAACTATTTTACTATATTCAATCCACATTTAATGCAACACAAAATTAGAAAAATTAAAGTGATTAATTTCGATTCGAAAGAGATTTAAGAAAAAACTAATGAAATAATTTATTTATCACAGTTTTAAGCCTTATTGTATATAGTATACCATATCCTGTTAAGTAGCCATTTTTATCGATTTTAATCAACCTCAATATTTAATACCCTCTAAATGCCCATCCGCTTTATTTAGTTTGATCACACAACTAATTTATAACTAACGTCGCCATCTGATACATTTCATGATGCTATCCAATTTATTGATGGCTCTGAATCGCCTATGTTTGTGTGTGTGTGTGTCTGTCTATAGAATTTGCTTGGCTTTTGTGCTGTTTCGTGGTGGTGGTTGGGTGCTCTTGTACTTTTTTCAATTTCCTAGCCATAAGCTGTCAATTTTATGGCCAAAAACGGCGCTTCTCTTTACGAGTTTCAACACCCATTCCACACATTATGCTACCCCCTTCGTGCACCCTTCAGGCCCCCCGACGCCCCAAAACGCACTAAAACAGAATTTATGTTGATGATTTTTTGTGTGCGGCCTATTGCCATAGTCACGAGGCGGCAGTCGCTGCAGACGGAGAACGCTGCAGACACGGAGCCAGCCAGAGCCAGAGCCAAATCCGAGACAAGGTGTATTGCAGGTGGGACTGGTATTTTATTTGGCCACTCTCTTGCGTTCGATCTCTCTTTTCGCACAT
The DNA here is from genome assembly GCA_008121215.1 of Drosophila athabasca. Classification (NCBI taxonomy): domain Eukaryota; kingdom Metazoa; phylum Arthropoda; class Insecta; order Diptera; family Drosophilidae; genus Drosophila; species Drosophila athabasca. The sequence continues at coordinate 2,164,254 of VMQQ01000022.1, read as the reverse complement.
CTGTATGTAGTGTATAAGAGAGTACACTCTGAGTCCGCCTTACCCCATAGAAATATACCTTGCACACAGCCATCGTCGCAGTCAGGGTTAGAGGCTCGGCTCGGCTCTCCTCCCCCTGCCCCCACTAAAGCTGGCGGCGCACGCAGGCTGCTCGCGAGACTCAAATTGGAGTTGGCGTCGGGGAAAGAGGCGGTGGGCAGGGGGAGGCAGAGGCCAGACAATGCAGTGACTGCTGCGTCTGTGGCCTCGGACCGCGGTCAATGGACTGCACTGCCCACCCAAAAAGGCGGCACTAAATTGCTTTGAAATGCCGTTAGAACAATAATTGCGCGCACACCAACACACACACACACACCACGCAGTCCCATGCATACACTGAAAACATATGATTGGAGCGCAAAGATAGGCGATAGGAGGAGAGCTTTTACCAATTTATTGAGTTGTAAAACGGCTGCTGACCGGGAGGGGGGTGAGGGAGAGCGAATGCACGGCAGCGTATTAAAAATAAATAAATTAAGGAGAGACTTTGTGAGAGGAGCACGGAGCATTGCTTGCTCATTAGAAGGAAGCACAAGGAGAAGGATAAGGAGAAGGAACAAAACAGAACAGAGCGAGTGCACAAAAGTTAGGTTACGTCCACGTCCAGACTAATTGCCCAGCATAAATAAAAGGAGGAGAAGAAGGAAAACGAGAGAAGCATTCAGACATCTCCAGACATTGACGAATGCCACTTCCTTATTGCAAGGCCAGCTGTCGGCGGCGACTGAAGCAGCTTCTAGTTACACGTTACGTTATTCACCGACGGCAGCATTTTCGATGCACCGCTGTTAATATTGAAAATCGATGTGGAGCGGACAGTTAAAAAAAGTGTCGGTGTTAGAGCTTGTCTCATTCTTACTGCTCTTTCTCACTCCACACTCCTGTTCTTCCACACTCTTGTTCTGACTAACTCCCGCGCTCCCACTCTCTCTCGCTCACCAGCACTGCCTCTCCTTCTCTGCCATTCTCCAATTGATTGATGCTCTGCCAGCTGCCGTTAGTTGTCGGCCAAATGCAAAACTTCACACCAAATTGGCAGAGGCCTAATCTGTCCCAGGCCCAACTCCAACTCCAACTCCATGCCCAAGCCAACATCCAACGTCCAGGTCCAAAAATAGTCAGCAAAGCCAATTGCAAATTTTTTACTTCAACAATAAACATAAATTAATGAAATGCTCTGGCGGCACCGCATTCGTAAGAGCGAGACATGTTTATGGGAACTTCTGCGAGCCTTTCTTCCTCTCTCCTCTTCCTCCTCTTGCACTGCTGGGTGATCGCCTCTATCTGCCTCTATCTCTGCGTTGCCTTGTTAGGGGACATTTTTTGTGTGTGTGTGTGGCCATTTTTGGGTAATTTGTGGAATTGTCCCATTTAATGTGAGGGAATTTTTGTGTTGTGCTTTTTGCGGTACTTGAACAATTAAAATATCCCCCCGAAACGAATGCGCAAGAGGAAAAAGGGGGGCGGATGGAGGAATTTTAACGACTCAATGAAGAGATGCAAACAAATGACACCTGTGGCCCGCCTCTCTACTTCCCAGTGTAGTGCCTCTTCCCGATTCTGGCTCTCTCTCTCTCAATGCTCTTCCCTTCTCCTGCTGAACCATGCAAATCATTAGAATGTTCAGCCCAAGACGGAGAGGAATCATCCGCAGGAGGAGGAAAAAGATTCCACCGGTAGCACAGTAGTTGAAGCTCATCATTTGGATGTGATTAACTTAAGTACACAAGACATAAATATTTAAACGCTTGCGGCACTGGACAGATCAGATGGATGTGCAGATGGACGGACGGACGGACGGACGGATGGACTCACGTCGAAAGCAACAGTCGACACAGCACAGCACAGTCGACTCCGTCCGTCCCCGCCCCGCGGCCCAGCCAAATGAAGCGTGTTAAGTGCGGTCCAGGGGTGCAGCAAGGAGGGGCCCGTATAGAGTCAAGGCAGAAATTGCTTTTAGCTGGCACAACGGTTAAACAACTTTATGCAAATGCCTGACCAACCAAACCAGAAGAAGAAGAATTAGCCCATTATATGAACCAAAGAATACCCTCTACACGATCTCTGATATCTCGATATCTGAATTAACGAGAACATTATAATTTATAAGTGTAAATAAGTCGAATTTTGAAGTAGAATTGTACTGCCACCTGTTGCCCCGCCCGTACCAGATGTACCAACAAAATATACCCTACAAATACCAGTCATTGTTGGTGTATCAGGGTGCAAAGACGATGCAAAAGTCTTTGTCATGATGGCAGGGCCTTGGCACCTTGTTGATCAATAATTGCCACACGACAGCTAAATGGGCTTTAATGCCATGTTGGCAGCATCAGCAGCAGCAGCAGCAGCAAGCATCAGCCGCCTCCCAAGGAAATGCAAATCAAATTCTAATGATGTTGTAATGCAGACACCCCGCGAAGGTAGCTCTGGTCCAAGTGAGATGGCCCGGAGAGGGCCGAACCGTTTAGACAATGGCCCCGCACGGCACGCAAATATTTCTGCAGCACTGCAAGAACTGGAGGAGAAGATTATATTATTAGAATTAAACATGCAATCTGACAAGTGTTTCGTCTAACAGAAGAGGAGGAGGAGGTGGAGTTGGCGAGGGAACAGAGTGCGAGTGAAAATCGTTTCCTGGTCTGCCCATATTCTTGACCAGGCTAATTGCCCAGGCATAAACATAAACATAAACTCTGCACGGCTATGGCCGTGGCCATGCCCACATCGTCATCATGGGCGATTTATGATTGCATTTCCTGTGACGGCAGGCCAAAAGCCGAAACAAGAATCGAGAATCGATCGGTTGGTCACCGTTGCTTTGTCGCCCATGGTGGCACCGCCACCATGAGACCCATGAGATCCGATCCGATCCGCCATTCAACGTATAACGTACAACGGAAATGCCACAGAAGTCGGTTTTCATTCTCATTGATATTCCATAGAGACGGATTCTGTTGGTCTCCTCTCCTCACCTCCCTGTCTCCCCTGTCTGCCTTGTGGTCCGTCTCCGTCTCCTGTCGCTGTGACGACGACCCTTGTCTAATAAGGTATTAATAAGTTTTTTGCCTTGGCCAAGACCAAGACAATTGCCGTTGCATTCTTGGGCCTCTTTGTTGGCTGATAGCTGTAAGCTGTTAGCTTTTAGCTGATTCTTCGCTGCTGCTGCTGCAGCAGTTGTTGTTCTTGTCGATCGTGCTGCTGAATTTTAAATGCATGATTAACAATCCACACTAGACAACGGAATTGCGATGGTATATGGCTTTGATTATGATTGGCTCTACGATTGATAGCAGGCGTATATCTGTGGTGACGTAGGCGACTGTTTGGGTGGCCAACTCCAAAGATAGAAATGAAGAATACCTTTTACCACAACTCCGTTTATCGGCATTCAATTAACGAAGAGATTCATCTGCAAACAATTTCAAAAGTCGCCCCCGTTTCATTGATGCACATTTGAAGAGCACTCTCCCCCAAAGCTCTCCCAGCACTCTGTTGATGAGGAATCCCGCCCCCCTAAAGTACTTCCCCATACACTTTGTTGATTAGTGTAGACCAAAGACAATGACACATGCAACACAACCCAACAACCACTGACTGATGCAACAAGCTAAAATTAACGTATGAATGTCAGTTAGCTGCCTGCCTGCTGAGGTTTCAGTTGCTGCTGCTGCTGCAGCTGCTGCTGCAACAAAGGTCAGTCAGCGCGTGCTGATGATGGCTGGTTGGGGAAGTTGACGTGACCCGTTGGCCAACAATGCTGCAAGTTGTGGCTGACTGGCTCTGGGGTTTCGGTGATTAATCAGACACATGACAAAGATGCGTCGTCAGGTTATGGGAAGCGAAGAGCGACTATGACCTTAGGCAAGAGTCTGGGCAATGTCAGAATGCAATGTAGCTGAAGCTGAAGTTGGAACTGTGGGGGGGCGGGTGACTCGGGGAGATGTGGTGGGCATTCGAATCGATTGGCAACGACTGGACGTACCAGAAGTCCACTTGTGGCAACTTGTGACACACTCGGACGGGTCTACGTGAGCCTTAGTGGCAGAGAGAGTCCAGTCCCTGGGCCTGATGCCAATCGAAAGATAACCAACCACACACACACACATACACTGGCATACAAATTCAATACAATATTTGAAATAATTGGCTACAAATCGTCATTACAATGCTGTTGCTGCAGTGGCAGTTGCAGTTGCAGTTGAAGTTGCAGTTGAGACTGAAGCTATAGCTGGAGTTGCAGTTGGGGCAGGCTGCTGTTGCTGCTGCATCGATGTCATGTCCTAGGCCACAAATTGCAGTTGGCTTAAACTGCCGCAGTCGTAGCTGCCGTTTCTCCCGTTGCTGCTGCTGCTGCCTGACCTACGACACCATCATGCGGCAGTCTCCTCCCCCAAAATCGGCTTCAAATTACTATTGATACTGATAGCAACTGCTGATGCAGCAACCGGCAACCGACAACCGACAACTGCAATTGCAGCTTGCAACAGCAGCAGCAGCAGCAGCAACAACTCCACTTTTGTTCTTGTTCTCTTAATGCGTTACGGTAAATATTTTTGTCTTCATTTTTACTGTTAAGATCGAGATGAAGTTGAGGCATCATTCCTGCCTCTGCCTGTTGTTGGGCAGCCGGACCTCGACTCCAATTAGCCAAAAGCACTCCCCATGCAACACACTCATGCAGCACACACTCGCATGCGGGTTCTCTGAATGGGGCATACAGAGTGTGGGGCATGAGGCTGGAGGAGGCTTGGCCAGGTGCCAAGAACTCAATCATTGCATTTTGTTGGAACAATTGACGGTTTCTTAATGTGCAAAACGTGAGGCCAATTTGCATGACAACAGCCAAAAGTGCCTCTGCCTCTGCAGCCGTTGCAACAACAATGGGGCAAGGCAGGCCAACGGCAACCTTCATTAGGAAGTACTATTGAGGAATAGGAACACTCTTTGTCGTACTCTTTGTTGAATGATTTTGTACCCAGCATTTGATGTCGATTTGTTTTAAATCAAAGTGCAGCAATTTATTAAACGTTTGTTCATCGCAAAGTGCGGAGAGCTCCAGGCGATGGGTGCGTGATTTTTTGGGTTGTCGTGAGTCCACCAGTTTCTTCTATATCCGAGGTATATGCTATGGCCATGTCCCAGGAGCTGCAAGAATCGTATCCGTATTGTTTATCCTCATTAACTGGTATCGGAATATATGTTTCCTTAGAGGAGGTTACCTTTTCGTTTATTCCCCCTTTTTGGTGACCCCAAACCCATTCTCTACTCGTATTTCGTGTCACACTGCCATCTCCTGCGGTCCCAATACCGCGCACGCTCCACTGCTGCTTCTGCTGCTGCTGCCGCTCCATTGCATAGGTCACGTGTTTCGTCGTGTGTCTGGCCAAAATATCAGCAATTGAACTATAGACATTTTGGCCAAATGCAGTAAGCAGGCCAAAATGCCGCGATCCCGCTTTGTCTATTGGGAGTGGAGGAGGCGGAGGCAGAGGCGTAGAAGGAGGCGGCATGGAGTAGAGTAGAGGCTAGGGATGTTGCTGTTGTTGCAGTTGCAGTTGCAGCGCATCTTGCCCAAATGTCAAATGCAAATGCGAAAAGCCAAAAAGTCTGGCTATCTGGCGGTCTGGCACCTGCTAACTTTTGCACTTTTCATTTTGGCCATTTCTTTTCAGCTCTCACTCTCTCTCTACCTCTCTCTCTCTCTGCCTCTCCCTCTCTCTCTCACCTGTTCTCGCTCTAAGATGAGTTCTCTTCTCTTGCCGGTTGGCAGTCAGTCATAATTAATACGCTTAACTTGAGTTACTTAGCCTCACTTTAAGCTGACAAAATGTCCCACTTCTCTTGGCTTTCATTAAAAAGCCATTAGATGGGGTTTATTCTCCTCTCTCTCTCTCTCTCCTAACAGCCTTTCCGCCCGCATCTTTCTTTCTGCCAAATAGAGGGGGGGGCCAAAATCTCATTAGAAACTTCTATTATGGAGAGCATAAACCTCAGGCATGTTTGTTCGGTGCCCGATACAATCAAAGACAAGACTCTGAGTGTTGAGTGTGTCAAACAATTTAACTTGCGGCAATCTGGAGAGTCGTTCCTCGTTCCTCGGTCCCCAGTCCTCGACAGTCCTCAGTCGGGGCCCCAAAGGCAAGTTTGCGTGGGAAATGCCGTCGATCGTCACGATCAGAGCCAGACAGGAAAACTTCACCGTCAACTTTTGGCCACAGAAAGGCGGTGGAGGGGTGGGGAGCGCAAAATGCAAAGTTGATTTTATCAAAATTGGCTCTAACTCTGGTTCCCTGGTTCCCTGGCTCTCTGTCGTCGCTGTCTCTGTCTCAGTTTCTGCCTCTTGCTCTGTCTCTGGCCTAAACTGATTTGCCACTTGACAAATGAGTTGACTGCCACATGTGCAATTTGGAAAACAATCCAACCATCCACCCACCCACCCATTTCGATTTTCCTCCACTGCAGAGCAAAGCGATATACATAAAAACAAAGGAAACTCTCTCGCTTTGACTTTGACAATTTGTGCATTGATTTAGAAAATAGCTCTTCCACAGAATCGGTGCACTCTCCATATGAAAATGACATGGAAAACGTAGGAACAAAAGAGAAAAGAGCACAGCACAGCACACAGAAAGATGGGAAAATTCAGCGCCAAGTAGCATGATGGTTTTTCCATACTCTTTCGGTAATGATTCGAACACCGTGCCCCTGGGTTTATATGTGGCAGCAACACACATACGTACTTATATTCGGAACACCCTTTGAACTGAGAGTATAACAAGGAAAATTGGCCAGAAATTGGAGCGAGCTATCAAAAGGCAACTACCACATTTACCCAAACTCCAAGGCAGAACGAAATTTCTGTTTCGATTGTGCCATTTGTTTCTGGAGAGAGAGAGAGAGGAGCAATGGTATGGGTGGGGGGGTATGGGGGCATGGAGGATTGGGGCATAAGGAAAAAAGTCATCATAGTCTGACCTTCATTGTTGTGCTGCTTCTAACATTTAAATTTGTTTTTGTTGTTGCTTTTCTTCATCTTTTGTGTCGGTTCGGTTCGGTTTCTTTCGATTTCAACAGAAAACGTGCCAAAATTTTTGGCTGCCAGTTGCACGTTCAACAAATTGAATACAGTTCAAATGGGTTTGGCTTTGGCTTTGGCTTTGCCATGGCTCGACCTGGCCGGATCTGCTCTGCTCTGTTGCTGGTGAGCTCTTGACACACATCTGAGCAACTGAGAGCAGTGTCTTATCAGGGGTCTTATCAGCCAAACACAGAACACAGCAATCAATGTCAGGGCGCAGCTTCAGTCGAGTTTAGCATCTCTCTGAGAAATGTTCGCCGCCCTGTACCTCTGGTTTATACTGATTTTGATTGGCCTGATCCAAGGCCGCCACATTCTGGGGGAATCGCAGATGGTGACCTCAATTGCCTAAGAGCTTTTGGGCTGCTCTTTAATGTAGGTTTTCTCCATCTCCATCTCCATTTCTCAGTGCCCGGATCCAGATGACACATTCTTTGTGGTCCCCACCACCGAAGAGGAGCAGATCTTTTACGATAATATTGAGTGAATAATTTTTTAATGTAAATTATAAATAAATGAAATATATTTCGATGAATTTCGATTCCCTAGAATCTAAATGTGTACTGTGCTCCGGCTCCCCACTGGGGACGACTGTTGCCGTAGGGTCCGCCCAAATGCTGGCTATATTGGCCCGTGGCATCTAAGGAGTGTCGTCCGTTCGGGCTCTGCCACACGGGGGCACGACCGTTCAGGCTGAGGTCGAAACCCTGGCGAGGGCTGCCTCCGCCGCCACCCTGAAGCTGCCACTGGCGACGCACTCGAGGATGGTCCACTTCCACATCAGGGAAATCGGGGAAAAACTATACAAAAAAGAGCCATTAAATGCTATACTTCCATGTTATACTCTCTCTCTCTCTCTCTCTCTCTCTGGTAATTACCTCCGAGGGTTGCACATAGACCAAGTGCGGTTCCGCTGCCAGAGGATAAGCCCCAGGATCAGGATAGGCAACTGCGGGGGCACAGAGACAGGCACAGGCCAGGCTCAAGAGCAGGAAACTTGAACTGAATTCCATATTGTGTGTGTTTCGAATGTTGGATAGAGACAGGCAGCCTTCTTTTATACCTCAGATCAGGGTCTTATCAATGATTATGATTGATTCCCCCCATCAGGGAATCCCATTGGAGAGGAAGAACCACCAGGTTTAGTGGTGGTTTACAAGTAGATCCCCGCATCTGCCAGCTGCTGATTGATAAGAAATATGATCTATCAACAAGAGCAGCTCCAGCTCTCCTCTTGTCTAGAATGAAAAGTGAATCCCAAAACAGAAACAATAAATGAGGTTAACAGATGTGACAATTAAAGTTTACACAATTATTCATGGGTGTTGTACATCTTAAGATATATATGCTGACAGCTTCGAGTACTAGCATATCATGGATAGAGTACAGCTCTTCATCATTCAGATATGGAAGATTCTGTTCCACTGGTAGCTTCTCTGCTAATTCCCCCAAGAGGATTTCCTACCAGCCAAATCCGAACTAAAACACCCACGAAAATGAATACTTCCCCCCACCATCCATAGATAGATATATCATGAACCAAGGTCAACTTGGCTGCCGATTAATGATGTGAAAAGCTTTTTGGTAATCCCCAAACATGGCTAAGAGTTTAAAGAGAGCTTAGAACAAGCTCCTCATCATGAATCATTTGTTAGAGAAAAATGAAATCGCTTTCGTTGGAGATGGCGTAATATTGTACATATATTCTGGTTTGTATCGCTCAAGAGTTTTTTTTGGAATTGAGATGCTGCGGATGCCGCTGTGGCTGTGGCATGATGAATTTCCATTGAAGGTTCTTTTGACAGTTTACGCAATAAATCCAATTAGCAAAAAACATTTTGTCTTGGCAGGTTTCATTAAGACGCCTGTCATCGTCATTGGCATCGCTTAATTGGTTATTACCCACCAGAATTGGCCAAAAAAGATGTATCTACAATTAGCCAAACTGCAAGATCATCTCCGTCTGCGACCCAAGCCCTCCCTGTCTCCGACTCAATCTCTTGCCGAATGTTCCGGGGTAGACGAACATCGCCAAGGACTTAGATGCCGTAAAAACCAATTTTAGATAAAGAACTCGTATATGTATAGGTACCTATATGTATATATATATATATTTATTTTGAATATTTAACAAGTAGAACGATAATACAAAGGTGGAGAAAGGAAGGTGTCTACCATCTGTAGCGATAGACGGTGCCAACGCTGTAGCTTGGCTCCGAGTTGCCCCATTGTCCGCCCAAACGCTGGGCATATCCTCCATTCACATCAATCTCGTGCCGCCCGTTGTCGCTCCTCCACACATTGTCGCTGCCACGCACCCCAAAGCTGAATCCTTCGCGCTCCTGTGCACCGCCGCCGCCTTGCAGGTTGAGCGGATACCGAGGGGGGGGCGTCGAGGGCATTGTCATGTCCTCGGCCGGAAATGCCATCACAGCACCGACAATGCAGCAGAGCAGAGCGAGGAGGATTGAAGACTGCATCTTGATTGGAGTAGCGGAATTCGTTAACTGATACCTTTCTGCCGACCCACGGCTCCTTTATATAGTCCGGACTGTGGGTCCCTGATAGTCCCCCGACGACAGGTCAACCCACTGCTATCTGCCGTGTGCATCCCCCAAGGGGGATTTTCAGTATTTCTTTCGACTCAACGATAAGCACCGCAGAATCGTAGCTCGTATCTATATCAGACTCTATAAGAAAATGAAAGCAAATTCCATGTTTGCCTTCGAAACGCACATAAAAACCGAAAATCGAAACCACGAATCCTTCGGATAGTTTCACTCCTCATATGAGAGAATGAATCATTTAATTTCCAGATCTCATCTTTAATACCATTTAATGGAACGAGTCCCGTACTCTGTATCTCAATCTCTATCTGGCATCATTTTCCTCATTCCTCTCATTATTCATTCGAATTTCTCGCTCTCCGGCAAGCGGCAGCATCAGATAGAGCGCGACATATGTAAATAAGAGTGTAAATATAAATAGTTCGTATTTTTTCAATTGATTAAAAGCGTAGCGTCAACAGGAAAACAGTTGCTCAGCAGCCGCCACCTCGCGAGGCAGAGACAGGGAGGGACCACACCAGACCGCACCGCACCGGACCGTACATTATGTGGATACAATCGATATTCCTGCGAACATTGACCATATTATTGGTCGGTTGGGTAAGCCAACAGTCACAGCAACAGATAGCCGTATGAATTCTTTCAATTTGCAGCTGGGACACGTCATCTGCCAGTCGGATGACCATCATCTGCTGGTGTCTGGCCACTCAGGCGAGGGAGCGCCGGCCAAAACCGAGTTTCCCGTCTGGGATGATGCCCAGGGAGAGTGGCCGGGCCAGGCGGATCAGCAGTAGAGGTGCACTTACGGATGATTCTAGTAAAATCTTGCGAACAAAACATTGAAATTATTCCAACTATGCAACGTAGTTACTATTCTGCGTAAAAGTATGCAACACTTTTTCGGAATTTAGATTCGTGTGAAAATTGCATAGCATTCTTTTAACGGCAATAAAATGAGCCCAAAAAAATGGGAATTTCTTTTTAAACATTTTTAAAAATAGTGCAATAAAACTACTCTTTGAAAATTTAGTCGACCTAAAATTTAGTGATTCATTTATGGTTCTGAACTACAAACAGCATCTGGAGATCTATCTGGGTTGTATTATTCTATCCATCAACTGGCGGAATATACTTGTACCCCTTGCTCCTATATCTATGAAATTCTGTTCAAATTCCAATGCTAGCCGTGCCTTTGGGCAATTTGCACTCGCACCTGTGGAAAAAAGGCGTGGCAGCCAATTCGCAGTTCAATTTCCTGTCGAGAAAAGTGGTTGTCTGGCGAAAATGCTTCTCGTCGAGCCCCTCGAAATTGTCAGTAATCGAAGGGTATATGAAAGGTCTTTGTGACTAACAAAGCCTTTTCCGAGGAGAGGCCTGAAGGAGTAATCCCTACTTGAATCTATTCATCCAAATCTACAAAATCTTCATAGAATCTTGTAGAACTTTGGTCTAGAAAACTGAATCGGTTAGAGGCACAAAATAAAAATCAATTTTTGCCTCGGTTCAATGGACTCCTACGACAAGTGCGTGTCAGTTGAATGGAAAAATAATTGCGGCCATTAAAAGCCAGCCCGCAATCAAGGTGAGGTTGCCCCGGGTAGCCGTGCTCATGCCCCATGCCCATGTATCTGCCTGCCAGTAACTGGATCATACCCAGTCCCCAGTCGACAGTCGCCATTCCTGAGTTCCGTATCCAATCCCAGTTCCAATTCCAGCCCTAGGCACTCAATGAAATGGGAATTAGCCCCAGGAACTGCGCCTCGCTCGCATTAATGGCCACCGATTGAGTCCCTGGAATCAGGACTATGCCTCGAGCAGGAATCAAGGAGGTGGCAGCTTTGACACGCTTCCAAGTGCCGTTCGCTCTGCCTCTGCCTAAGCGCTATCAATGCGATTTGGCCCAGGCACGCGAGGAAACTTTTCCGCAGCAGTGCATCCGATGGGCTGTGAGAATCGAGTCCTTTGGCTGCGGCATAGTAATTGCGTTAATTTTGCTCGAATTACGTTTCACATCATCAAATTGTTTCTGCCCCAGCCACGCCTCCTCTATTCGCTTTTGTGTTCCTCCCTCTGCTCCCTTTTCTGTAAGTGTCCCGGCCTCTATCGGGTTTTTGCATGTTTGGCGGCACTTTTGAGGATCTGTGCCCCACTTCCTCCCACTCTGCTTCAGGGGTGCTCTGCGGCATCCTGCGGCAGTTGCATGTCGACAACATAATTGTTTCGCCTTACAATTTTACTCAAATTAAAGCAGGCTCGCGTCTTTCGTTTGATTTGACAAGTGTATGTCACCCGACAAGTTGCAGTCACCCTCAAGCAACCACATGCCGCTGACTCACTAACCAGCCATCCACCCATCCACCCCACCCTCCCACTGGCTCACACAACCACCCACCACCGACTCTCAGCAGAGTACATTGACTCAGCTGAAGTAATTACACATAATGCACGGTTTCGACCAACGTGCTTGACCCTGATGACATGGAAAGTCCACCGTCTGGGAGGGTCCTGGATCTGCCCAACAAAAAAGCCACGTCAAAGCCACGTTCTAGAAGACACAGGAGGAAGGCCAAGGGCAGTAAACGATAGACAAAACAGTTAAGGATATACTCGTATATATATTTTTAATATTTAACAAATAGTAGATACAGTAATACAGATGAGGAGAAAGGGAGATGTCTACCATCTGTAGCGATAGTTGGTGCCAACGCTGTAGCTTGGCTCCGAGTTGCCCCATTGTCCGCCCAGACGCTGGGCATATCCTCCATTCACATCAATCTCGTGCCGCCCGTTGTCGCTCCTCCACACATTCTCGCTGCCACGCACCCCAAAGCTGAATCCTTCGCGCTCCTGTGCACCGCCGCCGCCTTGCAAGTTGAGTGGATACCGAGGGGGGGGCGTCGAAGGCATTGTCATGTCCTCGGCCGGAAAGGCCACCACAGCACCGACAATGCAGCAGAGCAGAGCGAGGACGATTGTAGACTGCATCTTGATTGGAGTACCGGAATTCGTTAACTGATACCTTTCTGCCGACCCACTGCTTCTTTATATAGTCCGGACTGTGGTCCCTGATAGTCCCCCGACGACAGGTCAACCCACTGCTATCTGCCTTGTGCATCCCCCAACGGGGATTTTGCGTATTTTTTTGACACAAAGATTAGCAGCGCAGATCGGCAGAAGATCGCAGTCGTAGCTCTCTGAGTAAATGAAAACAAGGGAGATCCCATTGCGATTCTATATTTGCATCGATGCTCAACCCACATAAAAAACTGAAATGGAAAACACAAATCCTTCCGATAATTTCGCTCATATTTCAAGAAAATGATCATCCAAATGCTGTCTGACCCAAGAGGGTTTTCTCGAGTACCTCTTAGTTATTGATACGAGTACATAGTATCCACGTGGCCCACTGATCTGCCGGACAACCGAATTCATTCAGTTTTTGCTCTGCCCACAACGGCCACATCAGCGACGGCAGTAGGGCTGAGATTTATGATCATTTGCCGGCACAGCGCTTAACAATAAATAAGTGAGCTCCCTGATAAGATATGACTTGCTTATAAGTAGCTGAGGCGGCTACTCCCAACTCTCCCACAGATACACCCGCTTCTACACGTACAATGTATCTATAGGTGTGTGGGTCAGCGTATCTCGCAGCCAAATCAATGGCCCATTCAAGGTGCAGACGTGTGCAAGTGGCAGACGAAACCCAATCGCACCTTGGGTGTGGTGTGTATTTTAAAACAATGTAAGGAACTCGAACTTTGATTTCCCACAAAATCGGAAATTGTAAAAAATATATTTTTAAAATAATAATTCAAATCATTCTATTAAAATGTATCAAATTAAACTATTCAACTCTTGGAATAGGTAGAATGCCCATACAAATATTAATAATATTAGATCACAGTATACAGCACCATAAAAAAGAAATTTAAAAAAAAAGCGACTACCTCAAATATCTGAGACTTTGCTAATAGACTTCGCCAGGTCATCCCCCTTAGGCCAAACACTTAATCACTGACTAGAAGTGTAAATAGTCTGGAACCTCAGAGCTCAGAGATCAAAGATCAGGTGGGAAAAGCGCGCTTGGTGCCACTGTACGCGGTCGGGGTGCGAAGCCCATATCAAAATTATTATTAGTTTATAGTACATATAAGCAGAGAGACATCTGATATTCTGATAGAGCTTGGGGGCATGAAACCGAGTCTCCGCTAGTCAGTTCGATAACGGCTCGCTGGGAGTGCGGTTGTGCCATCTACGACGTGGATTTAAGTCGTTATCTTTTGAGGTGTGCGAAGCTCATTTGAATTCAAGCCAAGAGCTAATTGCGGCAGTGGGCAGAAATGAAGTGCCTGATAGTGTTCGGGCTGATTGTGGCCGTGTTCGGAGCTTTGGTCGGCTACGGCTACTTGGTGTTCACGGAGCTGACACGTCCGCTGCCGAAGCCGGAGATCAGCGACAACACGTACTGGGGTCCCGGCGAGGCCAAAGACTATGTGCCCGACAAGAAGATCTACGAGTTCCGGCTGGATGTGCCCCAGGCGGAGATCGATGATCTGCGCCAGCAGCTGAATCGCACCCTGCGCCTCGCCGAGCCACTCGACGGGATTGCATTCGAGTACGGTTTCAACTCCTATGCCTTGGAGCAGTTTGTTGAGTACTGGCGCGACAAGTATCTGACCAAATGGGATGAGCGCCAGGAGGTGTTCAACAAGTACAAGCAGTACACCACCGAGATCCAGGGGTTCGTATGTCGTTGGTTCCGCAACTTGTCCTTAATTTGATTTTTCATACTCCTCTGTAGCCTGAATATTCACTTCATTCGCGAGAAGGCCAGCGAGGAGGCAGCCGCCAAGAAGCATGTCTATCCTTTGTTGCTGCTGCACGGCTGGCCGGGATCGGTGCGTGAATTCTACGACATTATTCCCATGCTGACCAACGACCAGAACGTGACGGACTACGCCTTCGAGGTGGTGGCTCCCTCCCTGGTTGGCTATGGATGGTCTGATGTAAGCGTTGTCCTTTTTCCTCCCAAACAGCGATATACCTTAGCTGATCCTTTATTCTATACCGATTCGTAGGCTGCCAGTCGTCCCGGCTTCAATGCCGCCGAAATGGCCACCGTGATGAGGAATCTAATGCTGCGTCTGGGCCACAAGAAGTTCTTCATTCAGGGAGGCGACTGGGGCAGCATCATCGGCAGCAACCTGGCCACCCTCTATCCGGAGAACGTGATCGGCTATCACTCCAATATGTGCGTCCTCAACTCGCCCTTGGCCATCCTCAAGGGCATCTATGGCACCTACTTCTCGGAGAAGATTATTCCCTCGCGCTTCTTTTACGACCACCACTTCCCAGTGTGGGACAAGTACGCGGAGCTGCTGCGCGAGAGCGGCTACTTCCACATCCAGGCCACCAAGCCGGACACCATTGGTGCTGCACTCACCACCAGCCCGGCTGGTCTGGCCGCCTACATTCTCGAGAAGTTCCAGTACTGCACCAATCCCGGCATGCAGCAGGACTTTGGAGCCATCGTCACAGTCTTTGGCCTCGAGCCAGTGCTGGACAACCTCATGGTGTACTACCTGACCAATTCGATAACCACTGCGGTCCGCTTTTACGCTGAGAATGTGTCTAAGGCGTACCGTGATCTGCAGCTGGACCGAGTGCCCTCGCCCGTGCCTATGGGCTGTTCCCGTTTCCGCTTCGATCTGCCCTCCGTCACAGACTGGCAGCTGAAGGATAAGTTCCCCAACCTTAAGCACTCCATGTACTTCCAGCAGGGCAGCCACTTTGCCGCCATGGAGATGCCCGCCATGCTCTACCAGGATTTCACTGCCTTCGTTGGCAAGATCGGTCTCCACGGTGAGAAGCCAAAATAAAGTAGTACTTTTCTATGATTAGCAAAGATCGAAATGGAGTTTTATACTAATGGAACGGGTTTTGATTTGAAGATTCTAGGAGATCTCACTCTTCAGTGAATCTATGAAATAAGTAAGAAATCAAAGTTAAAATGATCTCTGGATTGGTCATGGAATCCCATTATAATCATCAATTCAATTGGTTCGATGACAAGCTAAGGTTCCATAAAATATTTACTATCAAAACAAAAGAAACAATTATATGGCTATTCTCGTAAAAGTTTATATCAGTAACAGCTGAGATCGCTTTTTGTACATATGTATGTATGTATAAGTTTACTGGAACTTTGGAGCTTTTAACTGTTGATAATTCAAACTGCGTCCAGAGTCCACCCAGAAATAAATAGGTAGTGTCGGCCACAAGACCAATTGAGAATATAATTTCTAGACCGTCATCATGTAGATCACATTTATATTTGATAAAGATCTCCATTTACATTCTAAGCATGAATCGCCAGCGACCAATTGAGTTGAAAAGCTTTTGGAATAATATCGCCTCATCATGCTAGCTTTGCAGTGCGTGCAGCTGTGACTGTAAAGCTTAAAACAGATGCCACAGTCCACAGAAAATCCACAAGCCGGCCGGTAAAAGCTTTCGTGGGCACTGTTTTTGGCACAGAACAATTATTTCTGTGTAGTATTGCGAGCCGATCGGCTGGAGTTGATTAAAAGTGAATACCATATAAAATAATTGCGCACATCATGACGAATGTATTTGTCCGAATCTTGATCGGTGGCCTGGCCATGGCGGCCGCCATAGGCTACAAGAACTACCGCGATATGGCGGCGCCCGGCAAGCGGCCCGATCTTGACAACAATGCCTATTGGGGGCCACAGCTGGGCAAGCAGATGTACAAGGAGAACAAGGCCATCGTGCCGTATGACATCACCGTTGATCCAGCGGTAAGGGGCCATTGATTTTTGTATGTATCGCTAAATGATCTGATGATGATGCTTTGATCCCCAGGTAATAGCCGATCTGAAGAGCCAACTGAGTCGTCCTCTGAAGCTGCAGGAACCGCTGGAGGGTGTGGGCTTTGAGTATGGATTCAATGCGAACGAGTTGCGCAAGGTGGTGAAGTACTGGCGAGATAGCTACCTTACCAACTGGATTGAACGCGAGCAGTATCTGAAGAAACTAGACCACTTCCAAACCGAGATACAGGGGTGAGTAGATGAAGTAGCAGCTGCTTCAACCCATTCTTCATATTGAGAGTTCTAACGAACGGAACGAGTTCTCGGCTTATGCATATTTAGCTTGGAATTTGAAACGCATTAGCAATTAACATTTCCAACCTCCTGCTAACCTCTGTTGACCCCCTTTGCAGATTGAAAATTCACTTTATTCATGCCAAACCAAGCAAGGAGGCCGGAAAGCAGGGCAAGAAGGTGCTGCCCCTGCTCTTGATGCATGGCTGGCCGGGAACCGTGCGAGAATTCTACGATTTCATTCCACTGCTAACCACACCCAGCGACAAGAGCGACTACGTCTTCGAGGTGATTGCGCCCAGCTTGCCGGGCTATGGATGGTCTCAGGTAGGTCTAAGAGGGAAACTCTTTTTTCAATGGACATCCCATCAATGACATGACTGCTTGTTCTCCTCCTGCTCTTAGGGATCTTCGAAGACTGGCTTTGGGGTGGCTCAAGTCGCTGTGGTGATGCGTAATCTGATGCTGCGTTTGGGCTTTGAGAAGTTTGTCGTCCAGGGCGGTGACTGGGGCTCGCTGATTGGCTCCAATGTGGCCTCTCTATTCCCGGAGAATGTGCTCGGCTATCACTCGAACATGTGCGGCAACAACAGTCCCTTGGCCAGCCTGAAGCTGGGCCTGTCCTTTGTCTTTCCCAGCTGGTTCATCGACGGCCAGTTCGCGCATTTCTACAAGGGCTTTGGTGGCATCTTCTCGACCATCATGGAGGAGATGGGTTATGCCCACATCCAGGCCACCAAGCCGGACACTATCGGCAACGCATTGATCGATAATCCCATTGGCCTGGCCTCCTACATCCTGGAAAAGTTCTCCACTTGGACGAATCGCGCCTTCATGACGCTGCCAGATGGCGGCCTTACCAAGCGCTTCACCTACGACCAGTTGCTGGACAACATCATGATCTACTATGTCACCAACTCCATTACCACTTCGATGCGCCTGTACTCCGAATCTATGAACAAGGCGCAATTTGCCCTGGCTGTCGACTCGGTGCCCATTACGGCCAAGACTGGATGCACGCGATTCGCCCATGAAATCGCACACACCCCAGACGCCGTGTTGGCCAACAAATTTCCCAATCTGGTGCACAGCACCCATCACGAGGACGGCGGACACTTCCCGGCCTTCGAGCTACCGCAGCAGCTGTACGAAGACTTCACGGCCTTTGTGCAAAAAGCCGATCTCTGATCGAATTTCACATTCGCTTGGAATGCAATAAATACGCTTATGTTTTTCTCTGTTTACACAATCGCATTCCCCGCTGAACAGAATGGCGATATCTGTTATGAAAATTAAACTAAATCCAAACTATATGATAACATTGGTCTTATCTTTTGTGAAAACCGAAACTTGAAGAGCTAGGCATACATACAAGACTACCTACATATAAATATATGTAGGTACATATGTACATATACGTATCAGAGCTCAGAGAACTCTTACCTAATATATGGAGATCAGAATACTGTACGAATGGTCGAGCATTGCATACTCTCCATCAAAGCTTTGTTCACTTCGAAATACCCCCAAGCCCGTCGTAGATTCGAGAGTAAAAGTATAACCTACCTGTGAGACTGGGGGTCCGTCTCCGTTCCAACTGCGTCGCAAAATACTATATTTTAACGACGACCCTCTTTATGACTGCTCTCTCTAAGTCTCAAAGCGCTCTCTCACCCGAAAGCAAAGCTAAGCCCAGACTTTAACGATCCGAAAAGCCGCTACAGAGTCTCAATTAGTTCCAAGGTACTCCCTACGATAAGCTTTAACTGAGCAACTCTTCGTGCACCGGCGTAGGGCAATAGTTTGTCAAACAAAAACGCTTATCATCATGAGTTAAATGTTCGAGAGCTGCGCCCACTGGGACTGAGCTGCAGTCTAGGAGAATTGATAGTCAGCATGCTATTTGCTATAGTCAGATTAGGCGACGGTGGGAGCGGTCATTGTGAGTGGAACTGTGGCGGTATCAGGTAGTCGCTTCGATATGTCCGTCACATTTAAAATTCTGGTGCTGGTGCTGGCCATTGTCGGCGGCCTGGTCTATAAGAATGTCAGCCAACTCTGGGGTAACTTGCCTGCCCCTAAACTGGATCCGCAGCAATGGTGGGGCGACGAGGCCCAGCCCAAGGACTACGCGGCCTATCTGGCCAACAGCTCGGAGGTGATTGGCAATCGGCTCAGCTATCCGGAGAAGGTAAGCTTCTAAAAAAAGTATTAAGTACATTCTAACCATGCCTTCCGTAGACCATCACGGATTTGTTCACCCGCTTGAATCGCACTCTGCGCCTGACTCCCCCACTGGAGGGCGTGGCCTTCGAGTATGGATTCAACACGGACTATCTGAAGGAAGTGGTGGAGTACTGGAGAGACGATTATCTGCCGCGTTGGCGCGAACGTGAAGTCTTCCTTTGGCAATTCAATCACTTCACCACCGATATTCAGGGGTGAGACGATAAGCTCTTATCAGCCACCAGAGCGAGTCCAATGATAGCGATGATTGACAATTTCAGGCTACGCATGCACTTTCTCCACCTGATGGTCTACGACGACAACAAGGTGGGCAAGCAGCACTATCCGGTGCTCCTGCTCCACGGCTGGCCGGGATCGGTTCGCGAGTTCTACGATCTGATACACCTGCTCCATCAGTCCAATCTGGATAAGAACAACAAGTATATTTTCAACGTGATTGTGCCAAGTTTGCCAGGCTATGGCTGGTCACAGGTAGGCTTATATAAAAACCGTAATATTCTCCATATAATTATCTCTTTGTTTCCCGCCGTAGGGCACTTCCCGTAAGGGGCTTGGACCTGCCCAAGTGGCCGTGATAATGAGTAACCTTATGGCACGCCTGGGGTACGACAAGTACTTCATTCAGGGCGGCGATTGGGGCAGCATAATTGGCAGCCACATGGCCACCCTCTTCCCGGAAAATGTCCTCGGCTATCACTCCAACATGTGCACCAACATGAGTCCCAGGTCCCATGTAATGGGTGCACTGGCCGGCCTGTGGCCCAGTCTCTTTGTGCCCAGTGGCTTCGAGGATTTCTTCTTCCCCCAATCGCGCCAGCTGAGCTATCTAATCGAGGAGAGCGGCTACTTCCACTTGCAAGCCACCAAGCCGGACACCGTTGGTGCTGCACTCACCGATAATCCCGTCGGGCTGGCCGCCTATATTCTAGAGAAGTTCTCCACGTGGACCAATGCTAGCTACCGGTCCCTGGCCGATGGTGGCATCACGAAGCGCTACAAGATGGACACCCTGCTGGACAACGTGATGATCTACTATCTGACCAACTCGATCACCACTTCACAGCGCCTGTACGCCGAGGCTTACAGCAAGGAGCAGCGTGGACTGCTGCTGGAACGCGTCCCCACCCCGGTACCAACTGGGTGTGCCCGCTTCAAGAGCGATATCATGCATTTCCTGGACATCCAGCTGAAGGATAAGTTCCCCAACCTGATACACAGCACCTACCACAAGAAGGGCGGACACTTTGCTGCCCTCGAGGTGCCCAAAGTACTGTACAAGGATTTCATAGAGTTCGTCAAGAAGGTGGAAAAGAAGTTTAAGATTAAGTCATTGTAGTTTTAGTTTTTTAAAGATCAATAAAAGGGCGCCCTCTGCTGGTATCGATAGCTCCGATCGATAGCACGAATATCATATCCCTGCCAGTCACTGCATCCTGGAATGGAAAGCATTGGAAATTGTCGGACAATCGAAAAAGTGGCGGCAGAAAGTAAGGACAAAGAACACCAGCGATAGTTGGATATAAGTGCAAAGGAAATTGAAACAATTCGCGCACGGAGTAGGCAGGCCTCGCTCCACATATTTTCATTTCCGCAGTCGATTCTCCTTGTTTGAGACACAAACGATCGAGCCAAGAAATCTTTCAGTGAACAGAAACGGTAAAGTCGAACAATGAGTGACCTTAAAATGACCGTATCTCTAACCAGCGTCAACGGAGAGAACATGTCGCGCCATGACATGCTGCAATGGGTCAATACCATGGTGCAGGGCAATTTCAAAAAGATCGAAGAGCTGTGCTCAGGTGAGGATACGCATGGAGTAGCGCACGCTGACGATCTACTTACTGAGGCCCCATGCCATTCTCTTAGGTGTTGCCTACTGCCAAATGATGGAGCTGATCTTTCCTAGCTGCATCAACCTGAAGCGCGTGAAGATGAGCGCAAAGCTGGAGCACGAATGCCTCCACAATCTCAAGCTGTTCCAGAGCGCCTTTACCCGCCTCAAGCTGGACAAAACTGTGCCCATCGATCGCTTGATCAAGGGACGCTTCCAGGACAACTTTGAGTTTCTGCAGTGGTTCAAGAAGTTCTTCGACTCGCAGGCCCCGGGATTGGAGAACATCAAATCGGCAGCCAATGCGCCCATTCCGAAACCCATAAAGCCACGCGTCTTCGCCAAGGAACTGCACAAAGCAGTGTCGCCACCATCTAGCGAAAACGGCGTAGAAGAGGATATCATTAGTAACCACATGAGCGAGATGCAGACCTTAACCTACAAGATCGACAGTGCCATGGTGGCACGCGACCAGTGCTACAACAAGCTGCTCCAAATCGAACGCTTGATGGACGACTTGGCAGACAGCAACAAGCACGTGGAGCTCTGCAGCCGCATCTATAACGTTCTGTACAAGACCATGGATGGCCAGCCCGCTGCAGATGTTCAAGGATTCAATGGAAATGCCGTCTCCGACAGTGGACTGGTCGCGTCGGAGGCTAATGAAGAGTATTGAGCTTTTTATAATGTCATTGTTGTTCTTATTTTATTTTGTACGTATTATTAAATCTATTGTGCACTAACTGTTAGAGTCATTATCTGAGGAGGAGTAGTCGCCAACCAGACTCAACAACTTTACAGGCGGTGATGAGGCTTCTTCCGGTAGGTCAGATTGCTTGCGCCGGATGCCCAAATCCTGGACCTGCAGCTGTGTGCTAAGAATCTTTTGCCGCTTGAGTCCCCCGAAGGTTGTTGCTGTGGCTCCTGGCAATGCCGGTCGCATGAGTAGATCGAGTCGCTGCTCTGATTCTCGCTCAATCGCCGATTTGGTTTGAAGTTTCATCAAGGCCGCCATTTGCCTGTCCTGATCTGTTTCCGGCAGCAGGGCAACGTCGAGACTGCTCTTGGCCAGCAGCTGGCGATCCTGTTCCTGCTGGCCCTTTATTTCCTTCTTTTGCTGCCGGAATTCGGCCCGAAGGCGGCAATTGGCCTCGTAAGTGTCGTCCCACACGCTCTGGTTGCGCTCGAACAGCTTCTGGAGCACAGGCTTGGCGTCGGCGGCGGCTTTCGCATCCTTAGCCTGGTGCTCTAGCTTGTACATGGCGTCGTCGAAGAGCCGCTTCTGCACCTCCTTCGTCTCCGGCACAACCTGCTCATTCTGCAGCGGATCCCAGCGGTTCTCCTGCCTTCGCGCCCCAGACAGTATGGTGTAGTCGAGATTGCCGGGATCCGTTTGGATCT
The DNA here is from genome assembly GCA_008121215.1 of Drosophila athabasca. NCBI lineage: Eukaryota > Metazoa > Arthropoda > Insecta > Diptera > Drosophilidae > Drosophila > Drosophila athabasca. Next base: position 2,141,958 of record VMQQ01000022.1, on the reverse strand, counting down.
CGAAGTGATTATCGCACAAGTGGCATTTCATGCGGAACTTGTAGATCGGTGTGGTGTAGTACATTCCCACCTTGGTCTTCTCCGCATTGTAGCGCACACCCATCCCGATGTGGTTCTTGCATCCGTCGCACCAGATATTGTAGGGCATCTCAAAGCGGATGATGATGATGCCAAGGTGGATCTTCCGGGCACGCTCCCGCAGGGCATGCGTGCCCTGAAATTTATTGAGTCCGCCCTTCTTGGGATCATAGTCGGGTGGATAATACTTATTTTGTCCCTTGCGCTCTCCCATTTCGTCCGAATTTGTAAATAAAACTTGGTTGCCCTCTGACAAAAAGCTGAACGCTACAGCTGCAAACAGCTGTTTTCAATCGACTTGTTTTGCAGCACTAGTTTTTTCCCGTGCGTGTTAAAAATACTTTTGATCAGTGACATTTCGCTTTCTTAAATCGTTGTGTTTAAACCTTATTTTATAAACAATCCAATAAAAAGAGTCCCTAAAATTTGGCAATTTTGAAGAAAATTGTGTCATCAAACAGATTTTAGCGCTGTCGACAAAATGCCGTTTATTACGTTCGGTGTAGAGTGTGACCAGATGTTCATGGTTCAATATACAGTTTTGTGTTTGTCTACAAATTAAATCGTTAATAATTCAAATTATTTGTGAAAGCAAATGAATGCAGTTGTTTTGAGCAATGTGGCGCTGAAGGACAATGACCATGCTAGCCCTAAGCACACAACCCATCGCCCCCACTTCCACTCTCAACCGTTCAGCACATAAGTTTAAATTTCACTTTGATCAATTGTATCTCAATATGAATGAATGAATGTGCGAAACGGGAAAGAAATAAAGAGACCCAACACTAATGAAACAATAACAAATTTATCAAGCCAATACAAGCGCAAAAGTAAATCCAGACAAAACGCTAACCAACAATCATGAGGAAGGCGCTCTACCTTCGAAAACACTAATCAACAAATATTAATTAGATTCATCAAATACGGATTATCGGAAATCACGGTCACGCTTGTCCATGTGGGACAGAAGGCCTACGGGAGTGCAAGAAAACCATTAGAAATCATTGCAAAAGTGTTCCCCAGTGAGCAGTAAACTATTTGAAACAAGCTGCACACCCGCAGAGCTTGGAATATGTTGAATAAATTCCGTGTAGTGCACAATCAACTGCGATTATATAAGAATTTTGAATTGCTCGGCCAGAAGGCAGCGATAGAATTCACACTGCCCAGCGTCCGCCTGTGCAAACCGTGCCTGGCGTATATGAGCACGGACAGGAGCACGGTGATGCTAGCAGTAACAGGTACGAATCGATTTCAAAAAGTTGTTTTGTTAATTTTTTTCAAAAACACAAACGAGAACAAACCAGCTGTTTGTGCTGGGAAGTGTTCTTTTATATATTATATACTTTCGGTATATTTTACTTATCGATATCGTGGCCATTTATTTTGTGAGCCTAGTACCACTAACCCGCGCGACGCAACTTATATTGGCTCCCAGAGCTGTCTTGTTATGTGTGCAGAATTTCAGTTGTAGCTCTCATTCGCACTATTGCAAACATGCAAAGTACGTGAGACAGCTACATGTATGAACTGTCCCATCTGTATACTGTGTGGTTAGTTTAGGGTTTGAAGCTGGACTACCTGCAAAAATAGAGACAGCCTTATGGGAAAAGAATGCAGTGAAAATATAATTTTCTCACAAATAGTTCTCTTCGGCCTATCTTTCTCTTCGCAGCAAATTTAGCAAAGTGTAATGTCATAACAGCATAATGGTATATCGGTATATAATATAGTATATTTAATCAATTATTTGGTATATTACGGTATATAAATAAATCCGGTGTACAATATATACAATTGCAGCCACAACGCGACAATTTAGAGAGAACAGTAATAAATTCGAAAACATGAGTATGGCTACAAGCGGAATTGTCGAGTCATTTCCTACGGGTGCCCTGGTACCCAAGGCGGAGACAGGAGTTCTAAATTTTCTGCAAAAGTATCCGGAATACGACGGCAAAGATGTAACAATTGCAATTTTTGATTCCGGTGTGGATCCTCGGGCAACCGGGCTTGAGGTGAGTTGGCATTTTTAATTGTGGGTGACATGGATTTCACATTTCGCTCGATGCACTTGTGTGCGTATCCACAGACGCTTGTCGATGGGAAAACTATTAAAGTGATTGAGCGCTACGACTGCTCGGGATGCGGCGACGTAGATATGAAGAAGAAGGTAACACCAGATGAAAATGGAACCCTAAAGGGTTTGTCTGGCACCACCTTGACGCTCAGTCCCGAGCTGCTGGCCCTGAACACGGACACCGACAAGGCGGTTCGGGTGGGCCTCAAGTGCTTCGGTGATCTGGTGCCCTCGAAGGTGCGCGACAACATTGTGGCCCAGGCCAAGCTGAAGCACTGGGATAAGCCGCACAAGATAGCCATCGCCAATGCAAGTCGGAAGATATCTGAATTCGAGTCACAAAATACAGGTACGTTAGCTTTGTAGCCTCTGCCACAGAAAAGCGGGTCACGTCACTGAACATTTATATCCTCCTTTTAGGTGAAGCCCCCAAGCTGCCGTGGGACAAGAAAATCATCAAAGAGAACCTAGACTTTGAGCTGGAGATGCTTAATAGCTATGAGAAGGTCTACAACGATGTTAAAACCTCGTACGACTGTGTCCTCTTTCCCACGGCCAACGGATGGCTTACCCTCATCGACACCACTGAGCAGGGCAACCTGGATCAGGGCCTGCGCATTGGCGAGTACTCAAAGACGCACGAGACGCAGAACGTAGATGACTTCCTGTCGATATCAGTAAACGTCCACGATGAGGGAGATGTTCTGGAGATCGTGGGCATGTGCTCGCCCCATGGCACCCATGTCGCGTCGATTGCCAGTGGCAACCACAGCTCCAGAGACGTTGATGGCGTTGCACCGAATGCCAAAATCGTGTCCATGACCATCGGAGATGGCCGCCTGGGGTCCATGGAGACAGGCACTGCTCTGGTGCGAGCCATGACGAAGGTCATGGAGCTGTGCCGCGAGGGCAGACGCATCGACGTGATCAACATGAGCTACGGAGAGCATGCCAACTGGTCGAATTCCGGGTAAGCTTGTGCGAATGGCCTAATGGAACCTAACCCAAAAGTGCCTGTTTCTTTAGCGAGTTTGGTGATAAGCGTCGAAGGTTAAAGAAGATTTGTTGGTGGTCGAGGTAAATGCAACCACAAAACGTACCAGAACTCACACAATCCACACTCCAATCCTCTCTTTTTCTCCGACACCTAACATCAGATAAACACGCTACAGCAAGCATTCACCTGTGATATCAATTAAATTTAATCTCTGCCTCCGTAATCTATTTCAGTCGCGTTGGCGACCTAATGAACGAGATCGTAAACAAGTATGGCGTTGTCTGGATAGCCTCTGCTGGCAATCATGGACCAGCGCTCAGCACTGTTGGCACACCGCCCGACATCAGTCAGCCCAGCCTGATTGGCGTGGGTGCCTATGTCTCGCCCCAAATGATGGAGGCAGAGTATGCCATGCGCGACAAGCTGCCCGGCAATGTGTACACATGGACGTCGCGCGATCCCTGCATCGATGGCGGCCAGGGCGTTACGGTCTGTGCCCCCGGTGGGGCCATTGCCTCCGTGCCACAGTTCACCATGAGCAAATCGCAGCTGATGAATGGCACCAGCATGGCCGCCCCCCATGTGGCCGGTGCCGTGGCCCTGCTCATTTCCGGGCTCAAGCAGCAGAACATTGAGTATTCACCGTATAGTATTAAGCGAGCCCTTAGCGTCACTGCCACCAAACTGAGCTATGTGGATCCCTTTGCCCAGGGTCACGGACTGCTGAATGTGGAGAAGGCCTTCGAGCATTTGGTGGAGAATCGTCAGTCCAAGGATAACATGCTGCGGTAGGTCCTAGCTCCATTGGGTGGCTTCGATTGGAGTATACAAGATTCTGTATGCGATCTTTCAGGTTCTCGGTTCGCGTGGGCAACAACCAGGCCAAGGGCATTCACGTCCGCCAAGGCGTACTCCGCAATTTCATCGATTTTAATGTCAACATCGAGCCGGTCTTCTTCAACGACAAGGAGACGGGTACGCATCAAAACAGCCTTCGATGAGCCCTTAGTAAACTGATGTCCCTTTACAGATCCCAAGGATAAGTTCAACTTTAATGTGCGTCTCAATCTCATCAGCTCCCAGACCTGGGCGCAGTGTGGCTCCTTTCTGGATCTCAGCTATGGCACTCGCTCCATTGTCGTGCGCATCGACCCCACGGGACTTCCTCCAGGCGTACACAGTGCTGTGTAAGCAGTTCTCCCCGAAGTAATTGTCTTTCGATTACCCTTATCGTCCGATTGTTTCAGAATTCGAGCCTACGACACGGACTGCGTAACCAAGGGCCCTCTTTTTGAGATTCCTGTGACTGTGGTGCAGCCCCATGTACTGGAGTCAGATGTAAACACACCAATCTTCGAGCCAGCCTCCTCCAAGGGGGACAATAGCGTTGAGTTCCAGCCCAATACCATTCAGCGGGACTTTATCTTGGTCCCAGACCGGGCCACCTGGGCAGGTGAGAGCCCACCAGCGTTCTATTGTTAAGTTTCAGTACAAAATGAAATGTTTCCGTTTTTTTACAGTGCTGCGCATGCGCATCACCGATCCTAATCGTGGCAAGGACACGGGCAAATTCTTCCTACACACCAATCAATTGCTGCCAAAGCAGTCGTGCCGGAAGAACGAGACCATGAAGATCATTTCCGTCAGCTCGGACCATGAAACGACCACTACCTTTAGGGTGAAGGCGGGCAAGATTCTTGAGCTGTGCATAGCCAAGTATTGGTCCAACTATGGCCAGAGTCATTTGAAGTACAGCCTGGAATTCCGTGGCGTTGAAGCCCACAACCCGAATGCATGTGAGTTGCCATCGTGAGCGAGTTCTTCTCCTTCGGTCCACTAATCCACGCTAATCCTTTCTAGATGTTATGCACGCTGGCAAGGGCATTCACAGGCTGGAAATCGAGGCCCTGGTCGCGGAGGATATTCTGCCTCAGCTGCAACTGAAGACTGCCGCCGTTGTACTGAAGCCAACGGAAGCAAAGATCTCGCCATTGAGCGCCACCCGCGATGTCATACCAGAGGGTCGACAGGTGTACCAAAACCTATTAGTTTACAATCTGAATGTGGCCAAGGCGGCGGAGATATCCCTCCATGCTCCGATTTTCAATGATTCGCTGTACGAGTCTGAGTTCGAGTCCCAGATGTGGATGCTGTACGATGGCAGTAAGGCCTTGGTGGCCACCGGCGATGCGCACTCACAGAATTTCTTCACAAAGCTGGAGAAGGGCGAATACACTATCCGCCTGCAGGTGCGTCACGAGAAACGCGATCTGCTGGAGAAGATCTCGGACGCCAATCTGGTGGCCTCGTTCAAGCTCGTTAACTTCCTCAACCTCGATTTCTACGAGAACTACAATCAATGCATTGTGGGAGGGCGCAAGCTGACCGCGGCTGTGGTACGGCGGTCCACTCGAGTGGTGTACATTGCTCCCATTAGCCAGGAGCGGCTCAGCAAGGCCAATCTCCCGGCCCAGTGTGCCTGGCTGTCTGGCAACCTGGTCTTCCCCAAGGACGAGGCAGGCCGTCGGGTGGCCCTTCATTCATTCAGTTACATCCTCAATCCTTCCGAAAAGAAGACAAATTCATCTGCCAACGGCAACAGCTCTGCAAATGCCACTGTAGCAGCACCAGCACCCGCTGCCGTCAGCGCCAATGCAGCCAAGCCAAAGGCTCCGGCCACTCCGCCGCCAGCCACATCTGTCAATGCGGCCAATTCAGCAGCCGGCGATGGAGTCGCCACGCAAGCCGACACGCCACCGGAGGGCAGTCCCGCCTCGCCCAAGAAGGGAAAGACAAATTCGGATGAATATGCCGAGATACTGCGTGACTTCCAGTGCACGCACATAGTCAAGTGTGGTAAGGGATTATCGATATCCATACGGATATATATATTTATTGATTATTTTCTTGCAGAACCGGAGATGGCCGAGAAGATCTACAACGATGTGGTGGAAGCCCATCCCAAGCATTTACAGGCACATCTGCTGCTAATCCAGAACATCGAGGCAGCGCAGTTGAAGTCGGCTTATCCGCTGACCTTTACGAATGGCCAAAAGAGCGAGAAGCCTACGGGAGAGAATGCCGATCAGCAGAGGGAAGAACAGAAGAAGCTGCGTAGTGCCCTGGAGCGCGTTATCAAGCTGGCCGATAATGTTATTGGGGAAACCGATGCAGAGGCCTTGCTCTCCTACTACGGGCTTAAGAACGACACACGTTCCGATGCGGCCAAGATTAAGACGTATGTGAATGAAGAAGGATACAATTTGAACGATTCTTTATACATTTAACTTTACATCTCTTTTAGCAACATGGACAAGCAACGAAACAATCTCATCGAAGCCCTCAGCAAGAAGGGCATAGCCATTGCCAAGTTGGCTGTCCTAGATGATAATCTGAAGGATCGCCTGGCCGAAATAAACGATGTGTACACGGATATTATCAAGTTTGTGGACGCCAACGACTCGAAGGCTATACAGTTTGCTTTGTGGCATGCCTACGCCCATGCCCACTACGGACGCATGTACAAGTACATTGTGAAGCTGATTGAAGACAAGCGCACACGGGAGCAATACGACGAACTGGCCGCCATCAACAGTGCCTTGGGGCACGAGCACATTACAGCAGTTATTAAACGCATGACGGTCACCTCTTTCCCAAGCACATACCGTTTGTTCTAAAACTCTGATCAAATAGTTGGAAGTATGTTCACAAACGCACTAATGCGGTTACCATTTTGTTTTATATCTAAATTAATCAATATGTATATCTATGAATAAACCACAAATGTAACGTAACTTTTGAATCTTTGCTTTGCGGTCTCACTACTGCACTCTTCAGCAACTACCAACACTGGCCCAGCCAAGCATTCGGTATTACCTCCGCTTTCGTTGCTGGTCTTACTAATTGCAGCAAAAAAACAAAAAACAATGCAGACGCGCACGCGAGATTAAAATGGGTAAGTTTGACAGAAAAAATGCAAATCAATTGTGAAAAGTGATCTTATTGTCAACCCCAAAGTGATTTTTAGTGGATGTATTCAGAAATATTAATAAAAATGTGACAAAAACATGATTTTCCCAGCTACGCAGTTGTGTGCATTTGTATTTGTGTGGTGTGTGTTTTGTGTGTATTGGCCGATCGATTTTATTTTGCATATTCAAGGACAAGCGCTATCCTGCGGGAAAGGCCTCTGTCCTGAACGGGGTCGGCTCCAGATAATGTGCAACATTGAAAGGGAAATCACAATTTCAACGTTGAATCAATGTCGTCACAAAGCCTGGCATCCGCCGATGACTCAAATCGCAAATCCCGGTCCACCGCTGAGGGGGTTGACGTTGACTTGACGGCTATTATCAGCCACAAAGCACAGCACAGAACACAGCAAGCAATTCTGCTGCTGTGTACATACATTTGTTGCTTGCGCTGCTTCCCTTGCCTTGCATGCAGCGGTGTGTGAGTGAGTGAGTTGGTGGGTGGGGGCGCTCTTTTGCAGCAAACAAAAGGTGACAGCGGCAAGGCGATGCGTGGCGGATGACAAATGCGGGTGCAGCAGGCAGCACGGCAATCAGAATTCTGTGTCAATGTGCTCACGCATGGGAGCGTGCTTGTGTGCGAGTGAGCTAGTGTGTGTGTGTGTGTTCGTGCAGGGGGGAGTGGGGAAAAGAGCTCCAAGCTAAATGAGATTTTTACATTTTGGAGAGGGCGCCCCTGGAGCAAACGAAATCACTGGGGAAGTGCGTTGGCGTTGGTTTGCTGTCGCTGTCCCGACCAGGGCCGGATTTGCTTGGGATGGATGGATGGATGGGCACCATCGTTAAAGTGCTTATTTATTGCCACATCCTCCTCTCCCTCTGTGGTGCCTTGCCTCTGCGGAGCAATAAAAACATCAAAGATAAGGCCCTGATCTCCGGGGCATTTCGCTGCGCTCCTGCGTGCGGGCTAGTGCCAGATTATGGACTTGAGAATTTAATGTGTTTATTTTTAAACTATATTTTCCGTTCCGTTCTTTTCCGTTTCCAGAGTATCCACAAATTGATTTATACGAATTCCTCACAGAGTCCGAACTGCAACAGTACTACAATGCCGTCAAGTGAGTGACCCAGAAATTCAATATGGTTTCCCCCCAAAACTCATCCTCCTCCTCCTACTCCACCACATCCACCCCTTCTCTTCCCTCAGAAATGAATTGAAAATAACGAACGCGGCTCAATTTAAATATGCAGCAGATGAGGATCTGCGTTTCATTGGCCTCTCGAGGCCGGAAATCCGAAGACTGCGTAAATACTACGAGAAGCACTTCCCCCACAGCTATCTCAGCAAGATCAAGCGTCTGCTGCAGACCCCCACCACGATGGTGAGACGGGAGGATGGCGCCGGGGCGGCCCAAGTGTCCCCCGATGGCAGTCCAGCCACGTCGCAGGCGACTAAGAACGGTTCCACATCGCCCAGCAAGGTGCCCAACAACAAGCACATCATACCGGCCGACTCGATCAGCGTCAACAAGCAGCTGGGCACCGGAGAGTTTGGCATTGTGCAGCAGGGCGTCTGGACAAATGGCAGCGAGAGGGTGAGTAGCAGTAGGACCACCGCAAACGATGATTCATTGACTGATCCCCTTCTTAGATCCAAGTGGCCATCAAGTGCCTCTGTCGCGAGCGGATGCAGTCGAATCCCATGGAGTTCCTGAAGGAGGCGGCCATCATGCATTCCATCGAGCACGAGAACATTGTGCGGCTGTACGGTGTGGTCCTGGCCACTGATTCGCTCATGCTGGTCACTGAATTGGCCCACCTGCGCTCCCTGCTCGAGTGCCTCAAGGACTCTGGGCTGCGCGTCAGTTTCCTCACGATTCCGACGCTCTGCGAGTTTGCCCTGCAGATATGCAATGGGATGCGTTACCTCGAACAGAAGCGTCTCATCCACAGGGACTTGGCCGCAAGGAACATTCTGGTATTCAGCAAGGACAAGGTGAAGATCTCCGACTTCGGGCTGTCGCGCGCTTTGGGCGTTGGCAAGGACTACTACAAGACCAACTTCAATGTGAACCTAAAGCTGCCGATTGCCTGGTGTGCGCCCGAGTGCATCAATTACTTGCGCTTCACCAACGCCTCCGATGTGTGGGCCTACGGCGTCTGTCTGTGGGAGATGTTCTCGTACGGGTTCCAGCCCTGGGCAGCTCTTACCGGACTCCAAATACTAGAGGCCATCGATGCCCCCAACTTTCAGCGCCTGGAGCAGCCCGACTGCTGCCCCAGCGAGTACTACACTTTGATGATGAAGTGCTGGCAGGACGACGCGGCCAAGCGACCCAAGTTCGGCGAGATCTACGACCAGCTGCCGGATATGAAGCCCGAGCAGCTCAAGGCTGTGGTTAACTGCACGGAGCCGAAGAAAGATCACCTGATGTACCGCCAGGGCGACATCATCAGCGTCCTGGATCGCAATACGGGCTCACCCTTCTGGAAGGGAGTGCTCACCACCGGCAAGACCGGCTACTTCAACCCCTCGAACACGGTGGCCTTCCTCGAGGGCCTGCCCTCCAGCTCGAATCGCGACTCCTTTAGCCGGGCGAGCGACCATCGCATCAGCAAGCGCAAGCTGCGCACGGAGATGATTTCTAAGCCGCAGAACGATTTCAAGCACACCGGACATGTGGGCATCGATGGAGCCACCTTCGGCGACATTGCCTTCCTGGGAAGCTCTCAAAATGTAAGCAGATATGATTTTCCTTCTTATTCACAACTAATCTCTTTCTTTGTCCACCGTTTCGCAGTACAATCACGTTCCCAAGCAGATAGTCACACCGTACAAACCGTCGGAGGATATTGAGCAGACGCCACTGCTGCTGCCACCGACACCGACGAGCCCCGACTCGCTGCAGACGGCTAGTGGCTACTTCCCCGAGGGGGCCGGCACCAACAGCTTGAATCCCACATTCATTCCCTCCGCCGAGCACACGCCCAAGCTGATCGCCACCAACGGCCAGAGCTCGTTTGATTTTGCCGCCAGCGGCTCCACCAATCCCTTCTTCCTCAACAAACTGGACGACGAGCAGCTGGAGTTCGCCCTCCAACAGCAGCAGAACAACAACCTGCAGTCGAGGGGGGGCTCCCGCACTGTCCTGCCAGATGATCCGCACGAGTATCACGAGATATCAGACGACGAGATGGCCGCCGATAAGCTGGACTTTGGGCCCTCGCTGCTGGACGAGATCAACTCGATGTTTGGATCGATTAGTGGGGCCTCTGGAGGGCAGCCTAAGTCGCCAGGAATCGAGCAGGTGAACAGCAAGAACGAGTTTGCTGAGTTGTCGGTGAAGCTGGGCCAGAAACCGGGCGACTCCAATGGCAACAAGCATGGCCATGGCCATGGCTTGCTGTCCAAGAAGAAGACTTCGGGGACCGTTAAGCCCATCTCCGTCAAGGACGAAAAGATGCTCAACCATGCCATCGAAATAGCCAACGAGATAAGTGCCAGGTGAGCTGATACTCAGCCTCAGCCCAAGAGTGTCCCTCATTTCAGTCTTTCTTTGTGTTCCAGATCGATGATTGACCTGGTCTCGGACCAGGCCCCCGCCACCCACAGCCCCAAGCGGAAATTTAGCTTCCGATTCCCGCATTTGAGCAACAACAGCAGCGGCGACAAGGCGCAGAGTTTTGGTGGCGCCGGCGGCGGCTCAGCCAGCGGATCTGGGCATACGCCCACCCATGCTGGCAGTGCCTCGCCCTTCTCGAAGAAGAAGAACTTCACCGAGGAGCTCCAGAGCATTCCGGACATACAGGTGAGTCGCAGCTTGGGTCCCACGAGTTGGCTAGCAGTCGATATCCTGGTCTGAAGATTCTAATCCACGAGTTTTCGTCTACACTTTGCTCTTTCTCTTTTGATCTCCTGCTCCTCCACCTCCTGCTCACGATCGTTGTCCCCTGTTCATTTCCCTGTTTTCGTTTGGCATTTTCTTTTGGTTGTTTCGTTTGCTCCTTCATCGCCCCATCGCGCAGCGCTTCCGCTCGCTGAGCGAGATCAAGAACGGCACCGATCTGCGTGTGCCCATCTTTGACAAGGAGAGCTCCGACTTTCTGTTCGAAAAGTCGCGAGAGATACTGAGTCGCCCCCTCAACCTGGACAGCTCCCTGGAGGGAGCCCCAGAAGATCGGCAGCAGCCGAAGAGTATCACCGACAACATCATGGACATTGAGAACACGCTGAAGGCCCTCAATCTCGACTTTATGCACACCTACACGGAGCTGGACAAGAGCGACTCGAACGACACGATCCTCAACGATCAGCAACTGCCGCAGCTGATTAGCCTGGACGATGGCATCAGCAGTGCCACCGGCAGCCTTAAGTCGGCCGTCTACAGCTACAGCAACGGGGTCCAGACCATGTTCGACTTCAATGCGGCCACCAGCCACCTGGACAAGCATCTCCAGTACATGCACAACCAGGCTCAGATTAGTGCTGCCGCTGCGGCGGGAGGGCCAGAGCCCAAGCTGATGGAGGACAAGCGTTCGAGCACCCCGGACACGGGCTTTGCCTCGCGGGACACCAACATCTCGCTGTCGCGCCGCAGCAGCCAGAAGTCCAGCTACAGTCCACAGGAGAGCTACTTTCCCATCAAGACCGAGGTCCTGTTTAGTGCCCCGCCCGTGATCATGACCAGTAGCGGCTATCCCAGTCTCAAGGACGAACTTGGGGGCTACGAGCGATTCGGAAGTGGCGCCACCAAGCAAATGCTAGCCTCTGCCTCGCCCATCAAGTCGGGCACGGGCTCAGGGCTAGGCAGCAGCAACTCCGTCTACATGGCCTCCAAGAACTACCGCCAGCGATCGACCTCCTTCAATGAGAGTTTCCACCCCATCTCCCCTGTGCTCTCTGAGCCGCCACAGAGAGTCGTCATGCAGCGGCAGGTCAGCAGGCAGGAGCAGCCCCCACAGCCCTCTGCTCCCATGCCGCGTCGCACGGCTTCCTACAAGCCGCGCTCCATCCGGGCCCGGACAATGCGGCGGCTCAGCTACAACCCCATGACCCTGTACTCCAGCTCTTCCAGCGGCGAGGAGGAGGAGGACACCAAGCCTAATCTGGCCCGCTCCGAGTGCGATATACGGGCCAGAGGGGTGGGCGGTTCCAATACTTCGATGAGCAGACGCCGTCGGGCGGCTCTCATCCGCCAGGTTCAGTCTGCCTGCCACGACGAACGGGACGCCATCATATCGCCGCGTCAGATCTACGGCTCTAACTCTAGCATCAAGTCTGCGCCCCACTACAACTTTGGAGGACAGCGACGCAGCTTCCACCGGGCCGGATCCGGACACGGCGGCCATGGCGGCGGCGGCTATGAACAGTTCCAATACGAAGAGCGGATCTACGACTTTGGTGGACGTGGTCCGGGCAACAATTACTGCAGCGGGCTGCCAGGCTACTTAATGGCCTATCAGAAGCCCATGTGCGCGCCAAACGGAACAGACTTGGGGCCCGGATCGGGGTCGGGCTCCTCCTCGGCAGCCTCGTCGGCCGTGCATGCCAGCTACAGACCTACCGGCACCGCGGGAGGAGTCGTCCTTCAGAGACCCATGAGTGGGGGAGCTGCCCTCCATGAGTTCGACATTAGCAGGCTCACGGGCAAGAGTCCCACATCAACCAATTTTGTGGCAAGCTCACCGGAGGAGCTCAAACAGCGACAGCTATCGACGGGCTCTCTGCTGACACCTGGGACGGCTGGGAAGTCGAATTCGAAGCACCAGCGGCCCACGGATTTCCATTGGCCAGAGAAGATTCACGCCTCGGCGGTGAAGCAGCACGAGATGCACTGGAGGCAGGTGCAGCAGCAGCAACAGCCACTGAAGCAGCAGATGCTTGCGACGGTTCCGCTTATAAGCTCAGTGGGAGCAGGCGGAGGGGGAGCAGCATCCAGCGATAGCTCCTCTTCCTCGAGCACAGAGAGCGGCGACGAGTTTCAGTTTCGTCGGGAGTCGGAGCTCAGTGCACCACGGATTCCGCCCAGCCCGGCTCCATAACTAAGGAAAATGCTGAAATATGTTCTCAATTTACTGTTTGGCAATGTTCTGTCCGATTAGAGTTCCAGTTCCATAGGATCAGTCGATAGCACGGAACGGAATAGATGGATCCCAGGAGCCAAGGCCAAAGGAGAGAGGGAAGGATTGTGTATTGTGTATGTGTCAGTGTCAGTGTGTTGAGTGTTGAGTGTGTGTGTGTGTGATTGAGTGAGTGTGGGCGGTTGGGTTGATTGGTTGCTAACGAAGGATATGAAGGATGGGCGGTCGGTTGGTTCGTGGAGCGGTCCGGAATGAAAGCGGAAAGTAAATTGACGAAATATTTACAGCGATAAATACGTATATTTTTTGGAATTTGAATTTTTTGAATCGAGACGTATGAGAGTAGAGTGTGCCTTACAGGAAAACACCGCAAGACCTCTCAAAACAGATAATAATGTGCAGAGCAGCAGAACTAGCAGCATACATACTAGCTTCCATTCCATTCCAATCCATTAACCATTATCCATCCATCCATTGCATTATCCACCGCATCATCATAAATCAGCGGTGAGTATGTCCTTGCTCAACTTCTCCTCCCATCGCTCCCACACAAGCGAACCAACGCACATTTCGTGTGCATGACAAGGAAGATTGATGTTCATCTCGAGTTTCCATGCGCACCGCTGTCATAAATCATCAGATCACTTCCATCAACGCATCATTTCACACAATATTTCGAAGAAACAGGAAATAGAGAATAACTAAACCAAAAATCAATATATCGAAACAAAGAGTAACGGAAAGTCTTGGCTTCCAAATCGAATAGGAAAACGGAAACTAAAAAGGATATTTTTGTTTAAAAACCCCCAAGAGCTTTTGGTTGTCGGAAACAGTATTATTACAAGGCAAAGCAAGGCACACACTGAAAAATAAACTCACAGAGGTACAGCGACCTCCTACTATGCAACAGGGTATAACCAATTACCAATGGGTTCTTCAATTGTTTTCGAACAATTCGAGGGATAGCTATATTCCAGATACACACACACACACACACACACTCTAGAGATCAGCGTGGCTTCACTGAGAACATAAGTCCAATAAAATGCATTCGAATTGAGTGAGTGTTTCTCCTTGCTCAAATGTTGTGCACCCGAGTTACTCATTCACTCAAACTCTTTATCGGCTATCGGTTGATTCGAATGCAGCGGTTTTTTGCAGACCTCTAACACACGACTACACGAGGAAGACTACCATTCCACACGACACACACACAACACAGAGACATGCCCCTTGGCAATCGTCAGAAAGAAACCAAACAAAACAAAAAGAAAACAGAAAATTGTCCACACCAAGAGGTACTACTACTCGCGAAAGCCATATTATGTGCCATATCCTGAAGCTTGCATTTCTATGAAACCAAAAAAGAGAGAAGCGAAAGCTCCCCCCCAAAAAAATTAACACAAAAAAGAAGCATTTAAAGCTGACTTTAAACTACAAACTAAAGCAAATGCGAAATCGAAAGCCCTAGAATATCTAATGAGACGTGGAATTTTTTGCCTACTATACTTACTAAAAAAATCCAAAAACCAAAAAAGAAAACCGAACCCAAAGAAAACTCCCCAAAAAAATAAAAAAGAAACCAACAAAAAATTAACTTCAAATGCATGGGAATGGACATAAATGTCCAAGATTTTTGATAAGCTCACTAAGAACCTACTCGTATATTATATTGATTATACTTATTACAAGATTTTCGCATTCTATGCATTTATGGATTAACTCAAATCGATAATATTATACGAGATATATACATATACAGATTATATATACACCTACTTAAATCTAAAACTAAATCAACCTAAACTATATATGTATACACTTATATACTATATGATATAAATGATATTCTAAACTATGCGTTTAAAGCGTTTCAACCCCAAACAAAAAAACAAAAAACCAAAATATACTCGAGTATTATAATATTATATATATTATACAAGAACCGGAATCCCCAAATCCCAAACACCCCAACACGATAAACGATACGAAACCTAACTAAAGCGATCGAAAACAAAGAGTTTGAGTTTGTTTGGATTCCAAGAACCAAACAAGTTAATTGGTAATCAAAAACAAAGAAAAATGTTGTGCATATTTAAAGGGATTCAATAAACGAAATCTAAATGTGAAACTCAATGTGGGGGGTTTTCCGAGGCACTTCCGAGGGTCGAGTAGAACAGCCACACCCAAACCCACACCCAGACCACAGCCATTGCCCCCCTGCACCTCTAAAGCTCTAACTATACTATCCTATCCCTTCCTTTTCCGTTTATCATTTTAATTATCATTTTGTGTAATTTTCATTTAATTTAACTCTCATCCCCGCCGCGCACACACAGGCGCTCATTGGCAAGGAGGGACTTGAGGCCTACAACAGCCTGATCGAGCGCAAGGGAATGCTGGACATCGGGCCCAGTCCGGCGGCTACCCTGCTGCGGCACATGGACACCGACGAGTTTGACCTGCAGAGTCTGCACCAGGCCGCACGACCCATGACCCTGCCCACGCGCGGAGCTGCCCAGCGAGTGCGCAAAATGGAGCTGGTCACCGCCACGCTGGGCAGGCACAACGATGAAAACTCCAACTCGCTGGAGGCCTGCGAGAGTCCCAGCTACATGAGTCACAGCGCCTACAAATTCCCAGAGGCAGCGGAGACAGCGCAGGCAGCCAATCCGAATCCCATTCCCCTGCCGCCGCGCGAGGGCAAGAAACAGGTCAAGACCAGCACCAAGAGGCACGTGCGAAAGTATCCGCTGATCATTCCGGCCAACGGCCTGCAGCGGACCCTCAGCAAGCTGACTGACTTTGGGGAGTCGGGCGAAGAGCCAGGTAGGAGTTCCCAGGCCTCGGGCCAGCAGCAGCATTTGCAGCCAAGCAGATCTATCGAGGTGGTGGCCGCCGTCCGACCCTGCAGCTTGAGGCGAAATGCGCGCCCCTCGGAAAGGGAATACGAGAACATGCCGGCCGTGGGCAGCGAGCCGGTACACACCTACCAGAACCTGGACAAACTGCTACCGGCCGATGCAGCTGGTCTGACGGACACGGCATCGCTGCAGTTCGAATCCATTCTGGAGGCTGACTCCGGCAAGGAGAGCGCCCTGCAGTCGCCCGATGTCACCGATGGTTTCTACAACTTTTCCATTCAAAAGGATCACTACAACAAGGGCAAGGATGCGGAGTTCGAGGCCGCCCAGATCTCCGGTCGTACCGGCTTGTATGTAAACGACGATGAGCTGCGCAACCTGGACATTGAGAGTGGCCGGAAGGCGACCAGCTCTAGTGCGCTTGAGTCGGAGGAGGGGCAGCAGGAGGCGACACCAGATGTCGCCCAAGAGACATGTCGTCGCGCTTCCAGTGCAGACAACGAACTGGCAGGGAATGCTCTGTTCAGGAAGGTAAGAGCTTCCGTCAATCTGGCCATGAGTCGCAACTCCATCGGCGATACTGGCGCTTCTGGCAGTCAAGCGGGAAGCGGATCTAGCAAACCCCAAACCGAAGCCGAGTACTTTGCAGCCACGGCAGCACGGCTGGCCGACTCGAACTCTGTCAGCTGCGAGGATTTGCTGGAGTTCTCCGACAAGAAGCCGAAAGGATGCGAGCGGGGCGTGGACTCGGACGAAGTGAGGATAATGGTGAAAGTTCTGGGAAAGGATGTGAGTCGAATGGTCACTTTGATAACCAGCTAAAGCAAATTTTAATCCCAATTACGATTATCCATTACAGAGCACGCCCAACCGTTGCCTGGGCGCCCTGGAGTTCATCAACTGGGACGTCCACAAGTCCATCAAGCTTATTAAGCTACAGAACCTCGTCAGCGAGGCTAATCTCAGCCTGGAGGCATCTTTCGATGCCCTGCAGCAGTACGAATGGGATCTGCACACGACGGCCCACAAACTGAACGGCCTTAAACTATAGACACTTCCATCCTTTACTGTTCTAAACGATCGCCGTGGCCTTAACCTCGTAATCCTTGTCTCCAATTCAACTTGTATTCTAAGCATTTTTAGCGTTAAGAACTCGATCCTAACTCAAACATTGCTCGCAATTGATACAACGTTTCCTTCATTATTTAACTGCTCCGAAAGGTATCGATCGAATCTCAGCATGTACTTATTCATCCATGCATCCGCCGCCTGCATGCAGATCCCCATGAAACAACATCAAAATACATTTACGCGTATATACACACCTCTTAATGAATATTTTCAATAAATTATAAACATTTTTATAAAGACAACTTTATTATTACATTTAACAATCGTTACAGCGAACGCTCTTTCGAGACTACACAATGCGTGAGCGTTGACATAATGATCCTTCCATGCTCCCGTTTTCCCTCGTATGTTGGCTTGGAAAACTATCATCTTAATCTGGGTTAAATTACTAAACGATCCGTTTATATTTCTAACTAATTTACACATATTATACACAAAACCAATGCACATAAAACTCAAATTCGCTCCGGACACGGAACGAAAAGCACAGAATGCGAAAGGTTCTTGGATTAGCTATTTCCGTCTGCTGCTGCTGCTGCGAGTGCCGCGGCCTTCAGTGGCAGGCAAAGCTACGACTCGCGTCATACGCTTGGGCGTGGACATCTTCAGCTTCCCACCGCTCAGATTCATTTCGAGGGACATCCTTTTTCGTGTCATGCACATGTTGCTGATCCTCTCCCTTTGTGCCGCATGGCGTGTTGTCACCTTGGGGGTACTGGTGGAGGGAGTTTTATTCAAATAACTCCTCGATGTTTGCTTCGATGTCGAAGGCTCCGATTCCGACACCGACTCTGCCTCTGACTGCGATTCTGCAGGTCTGGCTACCACTGGAACTGGAATTCGGTTCTCTTTCACCGAGGACGTGCTGTCCGTGGGGCTGCCTGTGTTCTGTGACACCAGTGCTCTCTTCGGTGTCCTTTCATCTACGCGGGGCTGTTTTCTCGAAGGCGACTGCAACGAATTGCCGGAACGCTGGCTGGATTTCCTTTGATCTGAAGGCGTTCGTCTTATGACGCGCTTGCGTCCGTTACGCAGCGGCGTCTCAAGATGCAGGACCTTGCGAACCTTGAGAACAAAACGAAAAAAACACCAAAAAAATTGTAACAAACTTAAGCGAAATGAAAATGCCAATCTAAGCCATTGTGAAATAGGACTAGTATGCTAATTGGGCTAGTTCTAGATGACTAGATATTAGATGACTCTATGCTACAAAGGATCTACCTTCGAAGAGGTGGGGGAGTCTTTACTCTACGGTTGGGCTGGGCTATACATGATACAAAAACAGCGTGTGGCATTTAAAGGAAACAACATGTTTGGGTTTCAGTTTTATAAACATTGTTGATTGATTGATTGTCGTTTGATGAAGATTGCAAGTATTGGCTTAAGCTAAACAATGTTTTACTCTCGCAAAGAGTAATCTTTCTGATTGTGCCTCGCATTCTCTGATACTCTTTAGGTGCGTATCTCCTGCTTCAGTGCCTAGAGCTGCAGGCGCAGTCGCGAGGTACTCACTTTGCTAGCTGTGGGGGCATTGGATGTGGACAAGGAGGCAGCTACCGCAGCGGATCTGGTGCGCAACGATCGGAGGCGCAGGTGGCTGGCATTACGTGACGTCACGTTTTTGGGCGATTCGGAGGTGGGCGAAGCCTCAATTACCTCGGATGTGTCCGACTAGAAGGAGATATTTATTTATTTACAATCGTACTATTGCCACAAAAAGGCTTGTGACGCTCAACACATACCTTGTCTGTCCGGGCAGGACTTTGCGGAGATTCGTTTTGATCAGATTCGTCTGGACTTTGAGGGTCTTCCTGCTCTTGTGGCTGCTTTTCCGGTGTCTTGGAAGACCTCGCCAATGCCTGCTCCAGACGTCGCTTTATCTGCGGCCGACGGAGATTTTTTTTGGTTGTTTCGGCCGCCTTTGTTTCCACTGATTCCACGAGTGTGGCACTATCACTGGAGGAACACCTCGAGTTGTATAGAGAGCGACGCAGGAAACGTTGTCCCACTCGATTCTCACTGCCATAAGTGGTCAAGACAGACTCCGCTACCGGCGCTACTGGCGTTGCCGTTGTTGCTACATCCGATTCATCGGGCTGTGGTACAGAATCATTTGTCATGGTCTGTTGGGTGGCAGATACTTCCGGATTTGGGACTGCCACCTGCTCTGCCTGCACTACATTTTCCGATGCCATTGTAGTCACAGTCGCAGTGTCGCACTCCTCGTCGCTGTCCAGATCGTCACGTGCCTCACGTGCTGGTGGATTAAAGCTTCCGTCGACCATCGTCTTAAAGATATTTATGTTCTTGACCACCCGCGGCTCCAACTCGCTCTGAAGAACGAACCAAACGAATGATTATAGCGTCGCCGCGATGGATATTCATGAAAAGTTCTCACCTTGATCAGTTTGTCCACCATCTCCAACATTTCAGTCTTGATTTCCTGCCCGTTGTGCACGTTAATAGTGAGATTGGTGAGCTCTTTGGCCAGTAGGCGACACATTTCCCTGCGCTCTGTGAAATAGTTCTGCAAGTAGTGCAGGAAGCTCAGGGCGATCTTGTTGTGTATGTTGTTTTTCGGGGAGCTGACTTCCTGGGTCGTCAAATCTATGAAGAACTTGACCACATGATCGGGCTGAACGGTGTTTAGCGGAGAGTCGAAGCTGCAGCTCATGACGGTCCACAGAGTGGGTAGAAGGCAAGGTTGCAGAAGCGCCTGCTTCTTGAGGCGTACAAGGTTCTCAAAGAACATGCCCAGGACTTGGCTGATGATGGGCTCTGCGTTAGGATTAAAGTAGCGTTTGAGCAGTTGCTCCAGCACCTCGGGCCGATCGTCGAGTTGGCCGCGCAGGACCAGGCGACAAAGGCCTCGCACTATGGCCAGACCCACGTTCTTGTCTGACACCCGTTCCACATAGTGGCCCATCACCACAATGATATCGGTGGGGCTCTGCTCGCCGTTCAATGGCTGATTGCCATCATCCTCCCCGTCATACGTATCCTGCACGGTGTAGAGCTGGCGGCGCCTGGACGTGCTAGACGCCAGGCCCCCAACACCTGTCGTCTGGTTGAATTCGCTGAAATAGTCGAGGCCATAGTGATCCAGCAGCTCGAGAAGACACCGGGCAGAGGTCTCGCACACACGGACTACAGTGTTTTTGCAGAACTGTTCGTATACGACCTCGAACACCTCCTTAGTGTATGCCTCATAGAACATACTGTAGGCGGTGCCGCACTTGATGGCCCAGTCGAAGATGTCCACATCCGCGGAGGGGAGATGGCGGCAGATGAAGTCCTTGTACAGCTTACAGATGCAAGGAGTGAGCTTCTGGACATACGGAGAGGCCACCATATAGTATGAGATGAACAGGCCTTTTAGGATACGTTCCTGCTTGGAGAGCTTCGGACGGGCGGGCATGTCCAGAACGCCGTGCTTCACCAGCAGTGGTTTGATCAGCTCCGTGTACTCCTCTGTGACAGCCATCTTAACTTCATTCACAGACTGCGCCCGTATATACTCCTTCTGGCGCACAAAGTTATCCTCCTGCTCCTCCAGCTCTAAGATCTTCACCTTTAGGGAGGATATCATCATCTTCGAGGGCGTGTCCAAGTCGTCCAGCAACTTATTGATCAGACTGCGATCGTGCAGTAGCTCATTCTGCTTGGGATTCAGCTCGCACGTCTCGTAGATGATCTCAATGAAGAACTGCATCCGGTCATTGAGGTCGGTGATCAGCTTCTCCATGCATCGCACCAGCACGCGGACGATCTTGTGGTCGAGCAGACAGTCCTTCAGTAGATTTTTGATCAACGTCTTCATATTGCTACGTCCAATCTCGTCGGTCAGATCGTACGAGTCCAGGATTTCCACCAGCGAGAGCAGCATGTTCTGGAACTCTATCTGGGCAAACTTGTCCATGTCCGGTTTCTGGAGCTCACAGAACCTGCAATGGATACCAATTACTTACAGTTTGGATTGAGTTTGGCTTTCATTCAACTCACTTGTTCACATAGGTGCAGAACACACTCAGTTCGGGCAGCACCTGGTCACTCTCGTCCGCCTGCGTGCTCTCCAGATAGTCGCCGAGGCATTGCCAATATAGCAACAGCTCCACGTTGAGATTTTCCAGCGGAATACATCGATGCAGCTCACAGTCGTCACTAAGGGGCAGTTGTTCCATCAGCTGCTGATTGTCGGTCTGCTCGAAGATCTCGCGCAGCATTTGCTTGGTCACGCTCCGGAAACGCATCAGCTCCTCCTCGCTGGAGTCCAGCTTGAGGGCTCCTATCAGAGCTATGTAGTTTTGTTGATAGGATTCGATCCAGGCCTTGAGCATGATGTTTACCACCGTCTTTTTAACGTTGGCCGAGCTGTCGTTCAGACCTTGCTCCAGCAGGGTCAGGCGCTGCGCCACCTTGTAGGCGCGCACTGGATAGTTGCACATGTTGACGTACGTATGGCGACGCACCTTCTCGTCCACGTCCCACAGACGCTGCAGTATGTAGGGCACCGTGATGTAGTTACGGCCCATACAGGTGATAATGCACTGACGCACGGTGGATGAGGGATCCGCAGACAGATGGTACTGATAGGCGCAGACCACTGGATCTTTGGGATTGTCTGGAATCTGGAGACGCTGCATGGCCAGGACGGCTTGCTTCCGCACACCGGGCGACACGTCCTTCACGCGCTCCAGCATAGTCTCGAGTATCTCGTCGCACAGCGTGTCGTCCAGTGCCGCATTGGGTCCCAGTTTCTCTAGTATCAGATTCACAAAGTAGCAAATCCGATAGCGAACATATGGACTGCTGGAATATATCTGTGGGAAAAAATAAACAAACAAATAAATAAAACCCATTCAATGTAAAAGCAATGGGAAAGTACAGTAGACGCTTACCGTTAATAGCCAGTGGAATGTTTCGGCCAGCATGGGATGCGTCCTCTCCGACTCGAATCTGGTCACGAATTTCGCGCAAAAGGATAGCGCCTTGTTGCCATTCTCATTGGTCTCCTCCGCCTCGAGTACAGTCTTCAGCACGTTGATGAATGTGTTTAGAAACGCTTGGTGGCCCATCTGCAAGGCAATTCATAGTTGGATTGGACGACTTCTAATCGGCTGAGCCAGCTAGCTAGCGCGGCCAAGTGACGCTATTCCTTACCTTCGAGTACAGTTGCTGCAGCTCCTTTTCATAGCGCTGGTGGAGCGACTCCTTGAGTTCCGCATGACGCATTATTGTGTACATGGATTCCGCGCCGCCTCTGTATTGTTCCTGGATGGGTACGGAGGGCGGATCGCTGATCGCAATTTCGTTCTCCTTTTCGGGCGAAACGACATTGTTGTTCTTAGTCGTGGCCGCCTTCCTTTTGGACGCGGCTGCTGTCGTCGCTTTGGGTTTTGGCTTCGCTTTCGCCTTTGCCTTCGGCATTTTGTGATTTCGATTGTTTTTTTCTCTTCAAATTATTATTACGAACACACTGTCACTGTTTGTTCCACTTTTTACTTATTTTATACTGTACAAATTGTACAATTTCTGTGCATGGACGATGGGACACAAACAAGCGTAGCGTTATTGCTCATTCCTCTTTTCCACCCCATTCGCTTGTTAATTTTGAAAAAGAGGCTGGCAATTTTAGTACATTCTTGACTGATGCTAGGGATGTCACATATGTATCGATAAATATATGGTATCGTATATCGGTTATTTCTCATTCCTCTTTGCGTTCTATTCGGTCGTTAATTTCAAAAGTGAACGCGCGGACTTACACTTTTTAAATATTGATTCTGTTTGCGTTGCAACTTATGTCTAAGAAATATAGTGATCTGTGAGAAATATTTAGTAGATAAATAAAATCCGCTACAATACGTAACAACAAAAATGTCGAAAGTAACGAAGAAAGTTTACGATGCGCGCTCCAAATACCCGGACCGCACAAAGTCCGAGGAGAAGTCGTTCACCGAGCTAAATGTCGTCATCACGAAACTGGACACGGCGCTGCTGCTGCTCAGCTCCAAGGAGGAGTGCGTCCTGTTGACCGTCTTCAATCACATAATGGATTTTGCGCGGCGCCAGGAAGAAAATGTTCTGGAGCTGAAGGAGCATCAATTGCTGGAACTGCTGCTGGAGAAGAGACTCTTCATTGAGGCGGAGAACATTATCATCCGACGCTTCGCCTTGTATCTCATCAACGCCCTAGTGGAGCACACGGACATGAACACGCTCGAGCCCGAGAAGAGTGAAGCCATCCTGGAGCTGGCCTACAGTTTCTACGTGCAGGAAACCGACGATTTCTGCATCGAGTATCTGTCGCACCTGCTGAACATGTTTCTGCGCGATCCCAAAGTGGCCCATGGAATTCTGGAGAACGTCGAGCTTCTGCAAAAGTTCAAGAAAGTGATTGCCGTCTCCGAGAATCCCGACACCACACACAACTCCATCGAGGCCGTTCACAAGATCCTGCTCAATCAGAGTGCGGTGGAGATGTTGGAGTTTACCATGCTCCCCGACTTTCCCGTCGATCGCATTATCTGCGAGGTGACCAGCGAGTTCCAGGAGATTAAGCTGGCGGCCCTGAAAGTCTTGAAGACCATCCTGGGGGACACCAGCGACCAGAGCGTGTTTGAGCCGCTGCATCGTTGCCTCCATGTCCTGGAGCAGCTGGTCAAAGCGTTTTGCGAAGACCCGCAGGGACCGGATGCGGTCGAGATCATCGAGGTGCTGGCCACGGCTCTGCGGTCCGAGAAGATGACCAAGCTGTTCTTCGAGCATAATCTCTTTGACCTCATCGTCGAGCACCTGAAGGACCAAATCGATATCCTGCCCCTTGAGCTGCGCTGCACCATCATATCCATTTTCGCGGAAACTGCGAAGTACGTGCAGTTTCTGGCGCGGATGCACACAGCCGAGGTCACGGAAATGTTCCTCAGCTGCCTTATGGAGAATAAACCGGCACCGGCACCCTTCGTGATCCTTGGGCTTAACCGCATGACCGATCATCCGGACGCACTGCGTCGAATTGTGGCCGAGTATGATGAGGGGGCTCTGCAGACGCTGGTTTCCATTTTCCAGTCCCCGGAGGTGATCATCAAGACCAGGGAGCAGGCTGCCGAGTTTATCAATCGACTCCTGACTGGAGCCTACCGCGACACGGCTGCATTGCTGATGGACTTGAACATTCAGGGCGTTCTTACGACCACCATTCAGCAGGGCCTGCCCACTCTCTCCATTGATTTGATCCTCTCGCTGCTGGTTATGATCGAGAGTCTGGGCCAGAACGAGGAGTACCGCACGGTCCTGGGCCAGCATCGTCCGCTTACCGAGCAGATCGCTCAACTTCTGATGGTAATGTTATCCATCCTCAGGAAACAATCTCAATCTACACATACTTTCCCCACTCCCTCAGCGCTCCTACGCCTATTCCATTCTGGTGAACAACATCTTCCGTTGCCTGTGCACCATCGTCGATGAGCAAGATGTTCGTCAGGTGCTGCTCGAGAACTACATTGTGTCCTCCATCAAGCGGGCTCTGAAGTCGCTCTCCAATCTGGTCAAGACGGCGGTGACCAACTTCATTCTGCAGACCACGCGCTTCAGCGAGTTCATCGACGCCTACATAGATCGCGGCATTCTGGAAGTGTAAGCGAGTCCCAACCACTTCCATGCCCTCTCATTCCAATTCCAATCCCCATCTTAGCTTGATGCTGTTCCAGAAGCACGCCTTCTGCGTGTCCACCTGGGGACCGGCCATCGAGAGCATCCTCTCCAAGTGCCCCACGATGAAGTTCGCCATTAGAAACTGCCTGACCTTCACCGACATCACCGCCGGCAAGGACTTTTATGTGTCCCGGAAGAAGTTTGACGACTTCCGCAGCTTCCAGGACATTCTACGCAACGACTGCTCCCCTCTGGAGGCCGTTCTGGTGGTCAATTTTGAACGATTAGAGGCGGATGAGGCGGATTTAATGAGAGTTCCCTCCTACTGCATTCCGGACGGTGCCGGTGATCAGATGTGGTGCTACTGCAAGCGTCCTGCCGACTCTCATCTACCCAAATATCTGGAGACACTTAATCAAACCCTGACGGTGGGTGTACCACATCTAATCCTTAACAAACTGCTGCTAACCATGTCCCATCTGATCCTGCACAGACGCACGGTCTGGTGGAGAATCCGCCAAAGATACGCAGCGGCATCGATTTTGATAACGTGGCCAAGCGCAGCAAGATCATAGCCGAGGTCGTGCACAGTGTGATGAACGAGAACCTCAAGATCCTTGACCTCAACTCGACGGAGGAGTGTTCCCGCCACGTGGTGCGCTGCCACCTGCAGGAGCTGCGCTACAACTACCACACCAACTTCATACCCCTGGGCGAGGTGCGCAGTGGCTGCCAGTTCGAGCGAGCCATTCTCTTCAAGGCCCTGGCCGACCAGATCGGCCTGCCGTGCACCCTGGAGCGCAGCGTCGACGGCCGGATGCTGTACAACGAGGTGCCGATGCCACTGGAGCTGGACAAGGACGTTCACTGCGACAAGAAGACCCTTCAGTTCATGCCCTGGCGCATGCTGCGCCCCACCCACGTCGTCGACCTCATGTACAACATAGGCGACTTGTATCCCATGCAGAGCCGCCAGGCACTGCAGTATCTGCGTCTCTATTGATCACTGATTTAATCCGTTACTTATTCGTTAGTCCCTTCTCTAGTTTCCATTTCAAAATTAATCGAATGTGCGTGTTATCGAGTTTATTAAAGAAGCAAAGAATCGATTGTTTTGGGTTTGTGTCTCGGGTAGACCTATCCGCAGGCCACTGCGCATGTCCTCGTCCACTGCGTCTCCGTCTGACATTCGTCCTGGCGACACATGGACATAATAAACAAGCGACTCGACTCTTAGCGGAGCATTTGGGACTCGAGCGTAGATTAGACAGTGAAGCTGGTGGCTTGCACCATGTGCCGAGTGCTCCTCACGCTCGCCTACTTCCTCCTGACCATCTCGTCGATTGTGTTCACGGCCTGCGTCAACAATGGTGAGTCTGTGTGCTCCTCGGAGCGATGTGACCTTGTTCGCCAGCAGCCGCAGAGGAGAAAAATCAATAATCTCTCGAATCCCTGCATTCCCGCACAGTCACGGGCACCAGTTCGCCCGGCTCTGGGTCGAGCACCTCCCTGACGGGGCACATCCACCGCACTGCGGCTGCCATCGAGCGGGTGAACAAGCTCTGGTGCTACGCCTGCCACACCATGGACGACGGCGAGTCCTGCGTGGATGTGGCGGTGCGCAACGATTCGTCTCTGTTTAAGAAGTGCCAAGGCGAGGAGTTTATCTGCATGGTGAGTGACAGTCCCCAAAAGAGAACCATCAAAGTGGCAACTCCTAGCGTCATGTATTTTCCCTCAGGTTAAGCGGTTCTCCTACACCACCAGCACTGAGAACTCGACGAGCTCGCCGAAGATGTGGTCCCTGGACCGACGATGTGTCGCCAACTGCGAGCCCGGCTGCATCATCATCGGGGAGCGGACCAAGCTCTTCGCGTGCACCTCCTGCTGCGAGGAGTCCTTCTGCAACACGGGCCGCGGGGCCGCCTCGGGCATCTTCCACCGCGAGGCCACGGGCATTGGCACGCGCATGTTCTGGCTGGCTGCTCCATTTCTGATCAACATATCGCTGGTCCTGTACAAGAGGCACTCCGGTCACGTCCTCATCAGGCTTCACTAGTCCCGGGCGGAACAACCTCAATGAATTTACTCAACGAACCCAATGTTGCTCAAAACTACTATAGTACTAGCCAAGTAGATCTCGGATCCTGTAAGCCAACGTATGCTATGTTTTATCTATGTTTTATGAATGTATGTAGATAGTCCACTCCATGATCTTTCCGTGTGATAATAAAAGATTATTTCGTCACTATATACAATAGTAGTGTGAGCTCACACACACGCTGACCTCAACTCAGATCTTGTGTCTTTGTTACTATGTTTATGCTGAGAATTTCATGAATTCTAGAATTTAAACGATTTTTTACTTAAAATTCGGAATATTCTTTAAAAGCAATTAATTTTTCGTTTACTCGTTGATTTTTGTTAATTATCTACAAAATTATTGAATTATCTATGTTTTTTACAAAGAATTGTACTTGAAATTGCCATCAACATTATACAAAACGTTCTGATTGCTACCTGAACGCACTCAACACCCTCTCCATCCCACTCCCACCCTAAGAACAGGAGAACAGAAATGACTGTCAAATGCGAGAGCAAATGCAGGGAGAAGCAGCAAGACATCCACAACGCACTGTACCTCTCTAACCCCGCTCCCACAAACATACAAAGAGTTTCGATTTTCGATTTCGAATTTGCACACTAGCAGAAAGATTCGATCTCGTCTTTTGTGGTTTGAAAGGGAGAGAGAGACGAGATACCGAACAGGAATAGGAACACAAGCCCAATTCTAATACAAGAACACTTGCAGAGAGGAGCCGAAAGAGAGCCACTCAGCTACTGTAACCCACTAACTTCCCCTTCCTCACCCAATGCTAGCATCGACAGGTGCTCACGGCCACACACGATTTTTTGTTACATGACCTACACCAACACCGCGCTTAAACACTCTTCATCTCGCTCCCGCAAACAGCCAAACTTTTACTTTCATTCAAACGAGCCCAATTCTAAAACGAGAACAATTGCAGGGACCAGCAGAAAAAGAGCCACTACGCCACTATAACCCACTCACTTCCCCTCACTCGCACACTGCCCCATACACTTTCGCTCTCTTTTTGTAATAGGTGAGGGAGATGAAGAAGAGCAGAAACATTCGATCACCTAATTTGCAATAGGAAAGGGAGAGGGGGAGACGAGGAATCGAAACTTTTATTCATTTTGCAGTTGCAGAACCATAGGAACACGGGCACAATTCCAATGCGAGAACAATTGCAGAGAGGAGCAGAAAGAGAGCCACTAAGCCACTGTAACCCACTAACTTCCCCTCCCTCTCCCAATGCTAGCATCGACAGGTGCTCACGGCCACACACGCATTCCTTATCTTTTTGTAATAGGAGAGGGAGATGAAGAGCAGAGCGTGGGAGAGAGCAACTAGTACGAGAGAGCATGGAACGAACGTGTGCTAAGCCGGCTACGCATCTGGATCGTTCCCACAGTTTGTTCCCCCCCACGCCGCCATGAAGGTCAGCTTCGTGTATCGGTCCGCGAAAAACGAGTAAATTCGGTAAATCAAATTGAAAGAAGTGTCGCGCAGTGTAGTGCAGTGAAGTGCAATGTAGTGGTGCAGTGTAGTGGTGCAGTCTAGTGGTGCAGTGAATATAGCCAAGAAGTGTAAAAAAGTGCAAGCTCCAGTAAGAAGACGACGGTTCACGAGGCAAAAGGGCATAAAAATGGCAGATCGGCGATGGAAAAATTCTGCAATAAATGCAAAAAGTGAAGTGAAGTGCAATGATAAAAACATTGAAAATAGCCAAAAAGTGTGAAAAGTGTAAAAAAATGTGCAGAGGCGATCCAGGAGGCCAAATGGCATACACAAGGAAGATCAGAGATGGCAGTGGCGATGGCGATGCCGCAAAAAATGAAGAAGTGAAGTGTAGTGCAGTGGTGCAGTGATTAAACATTGAAAATGGTCCGAAAATAGTGTTTCAGTGAAAGAAAAATGTGAAATATAAAATTTTATGCCGTAATTCTTTTTTTTCATGTGCAGTAATCTGCGGAGCTCCCTTCAATACCATAGTGCCATGAGGTGTCTCAGTTTTGTGTGTGTGCGTGTGTCAGTGCGTAAAAAGTCAGTAAATTATGAAAATCAAATGGAAAGTTGGTGCAGTGAAGTGTAGTGCAGTGGTGCCGTGATTAATCATTAAAAAAACGCAAAAAATTAGTGTTTTAGTGCTAGAAAAAGTGCGTGAATCAGTGAATCAATCTACAAAGAAAAATTCGGCAATATACATACATGTGTATGCAATTAGAGTGCAAAAAGTAAAGTGTGATACATATTATTTTATGCAGTGTTTATATTTTTTTTGTGCAAAATCTCATTCATCAGGTTTCTCATTCATGTTCTTTGGTGAGATTTTAGCAATGTGTGTGTGTGTTCGCCCCTGTCAAAATATAGCAAAGTGCAGTTGTTTCCCTTTCCCCTCCATCAACGCAGCGAAGAAGAGCAGCATAAAATTATGAGCGCTGCTAATCGCTAATCTCTCTCCCAAAGTGTCACAACAGGAGAGGTGAGGCATTGCAAATCTTGGCGAGGCGATTCGCTCTCTCTCTCTTTTGAAGTGTGCCCTTGATTAAGCAAGTTAAGCAAGTATCGTGAGAGTGATCTATCCAATCCTCACCTTTAATTCATGTGGTCTTATTGGAATCGCTCATATATGAATGTATTTGAGTGCGTTTTTTTTATGTGCGTTTGCTGTTTTGTTCTTTAAAAAGTGTGGCAGTGGTGAAAGGGAGCAGATAGGAGTAAAAAAGAAAAAGCATTATAAAAGTGAAAAGTGTGTGAGTGCAGTGCAACACTTTTTGTTTTGCGAGTGCTAAAAATTCTTCCCATTTGTCGTCTCTCTCGTATTCGTCGTAATCTCGAAACCGTCGTGCGATCGTGTGTAAAAGGAACAACAAATACCGAGAAAAAATAGCGGTACACGACAACGAACAGAAGGAAATGAAAGACGGATAAATGCAGAGATAATTGCGAAATATTGGTGAAAAGGTGAGTCAAATTGATTGTTTATTGCACCTAGTGTATCCTAATGATTTGAAGAGAATATATACATACCTATTTTAGGAGTGCATATCTTTCACATTCGTTTCACATTGAATCTCCTTTCAACCCATTTATGTATGTAAAGTGAAGTGAATATGACGAAGTAATACACCCATCCAAACCTACATATAAACTGCAATTAAATTACTTTCGTACAGCGTAATAGCCAGGACAGATATCCTGTTTCAGCATAATTACACGAGTATGTAGTTACTGGGCGGAAAGGGGCATGCAAATACATATTCATATAATTTATAGTTAATTAAATAGCCCTGTTTATCTAGCTATTGTGTGTATCTAATGGCAACGAAAGTCTCTAATTAAAAGTTTGAAGGCAACCTCGTCTTTTGTTTTAGTTTATCCATTGATAAAATGTTAATGGAATAGTTTTCATTTCAATTTTCCCATTAAGGTTGTACTCACGCACAAAATCCCACCTCGACATCCCAGAGGCAAGTCTTATCCGAGATGCTGGCCTGACCCTGCCTTTGGTTTTGGTTCTGGTTCTGGTCCTGGTCCATGCCACATGCCCAATGTATGCATGCATTAAACCATTCATTTGGTTTCGTGAATTGCATTACGTTTCCGTTTCCACCCACAACTTCCTCTGTCTGCATCCGCATTAGCCTCGTGTCCGGCTCTGCCAGGGGGGGCGGATGGAGCTGCAGAGCGGGCAGTCACTCCTCTGTGGGCTCTTCTGGGCAGACATGAATTATTTATTGGACAAGCATTCCAAGCATCGGAAGAGTACTCATAAGCAGAGGCAGAGGCCTTATCCTGGCTGCCGCCTAATCAGGATGGAGCAGCCTCCACGTCTAATAGAGCTGCCATTAAAAACAGATACTCACATGGGGCATGTACGATACGATGTGTGTGTGCGTGCTATTGTTTCACTCTACTTTTTCGGACAACCATCATGCACCACCATGCCACGCCCACTAATTTGGCACACAGAGTTGCCTCGTTAACGCCCATGAGTTGCATAGAATGTGCTGGCTGGTAGTTACCAGAAAATGTCCTGCCCCTGGAGGCACATTTGGACGGGCAAAAATGTTGCCTGGATGCTTTAATGCTTGGCCTGGCTCCTAGGCATCTAGGCTCCTAGGAACCTCCTACATCTTGGCTAATAAACCCGAGACAAATCTCTTCATTTTGAGCTTAATTTTCTTAGCAAATTTACATAAATGGCCGAGGGGAGAACGGGAGAATGGGAGAATGGCTGACTGCCTGGAAGTCTGATAGGGTTCGCATTCCACCCAACCAGCAGCCATGCACATCCATCATGGCCCGCCCCGACTGCAGGGTTGGGCCTCTGGGAGGGAATGTGGTAGGTAGGGGTGGGGGTTGGGGTTGGGATTGGGAGGTGGTTGCTGTGGGTTGAGTAACCTTGCGCTTTGTTGCTTTATGTGGCCTTCTCGTGTATTTGGCGTTTATTTTTGCGGCTTCCATGTCGTAAATCTTCATCAGACGGCAAATTACGTGGTTTCCATCGCCATTCGCCATGGTCCTCCATGGTCCTCCATGGACATCCTTCTTTCGCATTCGGTGGCACTTTTCGAAATGTGCCGGAACGTATCCGGCAAACAATAAAGTGACCGCAAAGAGAGCCACCTCATCCTCCGCCACCTCAGAGGTGGATGGGGGCGGCGGGTGGTGTTCGGGAAACAATAAACGGTGACAAAAAGTCAAACAGGATGCCCATAAAAACGACGGTAACAAAGGGACGACGCCGCATCCGCGATGGACAACAGAAAGAGGCGCCCATTGACAACAGTTTCATTTATGAAAAATAATGGCAACAGCAATATGCAAAATTTATTATTATATTTGCGTTGAGCCGCAAAAATGCGACGGATCCACAATCCACGACCCCAAAGCGGATGGGAAAATGTACAAAAAGAGACGACTTTTGAATACCCTTTAATGGCCAGCAACAATAATGATGGGAATGAAAATTCTTGGTATCCGATTAAAAGAAATCACACAAATTGATCCAAATCGGTGACAGATTTGGCAGACCAGAGGAGTACTACGGGTTCTATGAGTTCTACGAGTTCTGCGAGTTCTACGAGTTCTACGAGTTCCGGCACGAATTCCCATTGCTTTTATTGCGCTGTCCGCTTTATTCATTCATTCATTATTATGTATTGCCACTTTGGCATTGTCCTTGTTTGCCTTGTGATTGCGCCCGACACTGTTTTATTTGCTCCTTTTTTGCCATCATTCTGGGCCCTCGTTAGTGTTGCTGCCGCTGCCGCTGCTGCTGCTGCTGCCGCTGCTGCACGGGTGTCGCGCCAAGTTCACACAGAAATTTCAATTAAAATGCAACAATGGCGCACTCCATCATCCAAGCGGCAAACTGACATACCATACCATACCCCCAACCCTCCTTGCTTCCCCCCTGGTATTTGGCAGACAAAAAGTCGACTCCGAGTCTCAGCGTCTCGCCAGCGGCTGGCAAATGACTCCTGACTGGGATGGGGAATGGGGGATGGGAGGGCTGTTGGCAGTGTTCGGAGGTTCCAATAATGGTTTTAGGGGAAATAAACTACTTAAAATTGTGCTTACTCTCCAGTCTGCAGAAAGGACAGCCGCAGAGACATCTGACAACCCCAAAAGAAGGACACGAAAAAGCTGCGGTTAAACGTGGCTTTAATTTGAGAATTAATATGGAATCTGGCTAAAGTCTGAAGGAATATTCACACCCGCAAAACAACAGGCTCTCACGTTCGAAAATACGCTTTGAAAATTTGCCAAAAACTAATTTGTGAATAAACTCCTCCAATCTTTGTTCTCTCATTCGACTCCTTCCTCTGTATGTGATAAATCCTTGTCGCTGAATAAACAGACAGAATGCACATGCAAAACAGACCACACCACACCAAAAGCCAGCCGTGAACAGGGACCAGGACCAGGAGCAGCATCTGCCAGGGCATGGATCAGCAGACACTGGCAGGACAGGACCCAGGACCAATACCAGAGATGCCCCTCCGGCCCCTTTCATTGGCAGTCCCAAAAATGCTAGTGGCCTTGTAGACAGTTGTTTCCCAGGCAACCAGGCCACCACCTCGGACTCCTCTGGCTCCTCCTTGCTCCTCTGGCTCCTCCTGGGAGGCAACGGCAACGACTGTGTAATTAAAACTTTGAGCAACAGCCACGGAAACTACAATTGACTGACTGCCTGACATCCTGGGGCCTTGCGAGTGTGAGGGTTTGTGGCATGGGGCATGGGGCACGGGTCGGGGTCTGGTTTGCGCCCCAAAGCTGTCAGTTTGGCGCCACTTTGGGTGCGAAGAGTTAGCCTTGTTGTTTCTCTTTTCTTTTTTTTTAATAAACTTTCACCAAGCTGCTGCCAGCTCATCCCTTATTGGATTTGCCACACTCTCTGAGTGAATGATGTTGAAGGAAGCCGAACAGGGAGAGGGGGAAAGGGGGATAGAGGGAAAGAGGGCGATAGTGGCGATGGGAAAAGCTCTCCCATTAAATGCGTTCTCTGCTTTTCCGATTTGCGTAAACGATTTTGATAGATTTGATGGGATTTGGGTTTCAGTTCCATCCCGAATGCCGCATGCCCCATGCCGCATCCTTCCAGCGTTGCGGCAGTCCTTGGTCTGGGCCAAGTGCTGGCCTTCCTTGACAGTTTTTGGCTTTAATTCTTGCCATTCTGGCACGACACGGAAATGCACTAAACGCAAATTAGAGAGCGAACTTCCACAGCTCCACTGTTGGGAAATTGATTTTCTCGTGTCTTTCGCTTTCCCACAATCCATTCCATCCCATCCCCTTCCATTACATCCCCTCCCCTCCTCTTGCAGCACTCGTAATTTGTGCACAGACACAAAATGTTTCTCTGCTCACGTTTAATGTCTGTACATGAATTTGCATATTAATCTTGGGTCCTGTGCTCTCCTTTCTCCTTTCTCCGCCCGGCAGGGGGCAGGGCTCCTTCGGCCTGCCTTCTATCTTTCGGGCTTCGCTCTGCCCTCCGACCATTCTGAAATTACACGGAACTACACATTTTGGTTTGTCACCTCGGCATTACGGCACGTAAAACGTACAGCGTAAAGCGTAGAGCGTAAAGCGTAATCAGCTGTGTGTGCAAAAGGCTTTCGGCTTTCGGGGGAATCCCCCCGCCCCGCCACTCCCACGACGCGGCGTATGCAAATGGGGGGCCCGGCCAGCGATGTTGCCAGCTGCTCTCGCGGCGACTTAACGCCTGCTTAATGAACATAAATTAGTCAGGTGTCACACCAGAGGGCCGGGACCCCTCCCCCTCCCCTGGTACTCCTCCTCCGTGGGGGACTGACTTTACAAGGTGGAGGCCCAGCGGCCCAGCATGCGTTTATATTTCAATTTTGGCGCTCGTAACTTTCTCTGTACACAACCAGAGGAAGTGTACACGAGTCTGTGGCAGCCTCCCCGTGAGTCTGGTAGTTTAAGGATCCCTTAATCAAGGACGCTGCTTGACATTTACTCTTTTTTATCAGATTGTATTGTTGGGATTGCGATGAGAATAGAGTCCTGCGACTGTTGCCAAGTCGAACGGAAATAGCTGTATCGCTGCTAAGGACAATCGATTTGGTGTCCATTTATATTTTATTGCAGCATTTGAAGGACTCCGCCTGGCGGTGGTCCGCAGTTCTAATTGACATTTCAGTGGAAGAGCTAGTCACACAATCGTTGGATTTCCACTGGACCACCACTCAGAGCCATTTGACCCAGTTAGCGAGTGGTACGCTTATGGGAAACTCTTGTCTTCAATTACTGTTTGCTAATCATAGCCATGCCAGTGCGTCATTACGGTTGACAGTCCGCTTGAGTGCCATCCACCATGCAGCAGCCAGCAGGCAGAGCCAGGCAGAGCGATTAATACCAGCTGTTTCGATGGCATCCACTTGACCGCAAATTAAACCAGTGGGTGGGTCGCACATCCTGCTATTCCGCACATCCAGCACTCGGTCTGGTCAAATGGTCAAGTGCGAAAACCACGGCATCCAGTTGGGACAGAACTATAGCCTGATGCCTGATTATGTGGCCTGCCCCACACTGCCCTCCACCCTCCTGGACATCCGCCACTCGTCCACGTCCGCGTCCGCATACAGCGGCATCCGATTGTCTCTCCTGCGGCTGACAGGAAGCAATCAATAGTGTAATGCCAGACAGAGCCATCCGCCGCAGTTTGCCTGCCACCGACCTGGCCGGAGATTGGAGACCGGAGACCGTAGAGTCCTCAGAGATGCGATGGAAATGCAGGAAATGCAGGGGAAATGGGAGCAAAAAAAAATCGACTAACGCTCGGGTAATTTGTCACCTTCCAGCGACTTCTTTTGTTCATGGGATCATGGGGTAACCCCTTGGAGCCGGCACCTGTCCAGGCCACATACCACGACACCCATTAACTGTCTTTCCGTTTCTTTCCCCTATCCCTATCCCTACCCCTACCCCCCCTTACCCCCTCCATCTCCATTTCCATAAAGCTTTTGTGGCAAATGTAAATAATGCGTTTTAATCAAAAAGAACAGCAGTGGAAAAACCATTAACGTGGTACGTGCCGCCAGATTCTACTGGGGATTGGGGACTCACCCTGAACTCTAGATAACTCCACTATGTGCCCCCTCACCCCGTCGGTTGCTGCCCCATGCGGCGCGCGTCATTTGCAGGTTGATTTACAAATTTCTTTAATGGGGCGACGACAACATTTTTAATTAGCACCTGCTCTGGGTTCTCCTTCCGCCTCCTGCCTCCTGCCATTTGGTGATCCAGTAATCTCCATAAAACACCGCGACATGCTTCAACCTCCATGGAAATTAATTTCCAACTTTCCTTTGCGCTTTTCCCCCTCTCTCCCTCTCTCCGTCTCTCTTTGTGCTTCTCTGTTCGCTTTTCCTCACGCACTTGGAAAACTTTTGCTTTAATGATGCCATTCAAATGCGGCGCATGGCGTCCTTGTCGTTGACTCCTCCTTAACCCTTTCCTGCCCGCAGACACTTGGCACCCCCCACTCCCCCACTCCCATTCTTCGCTCCAATTCCCAACGAAGAAGCAACATCTTGGGCTGCTCTTCCGATTCAATATCCTAATGCCGCCTCTGCCTAGAAATGTATTCTGTTTGCAGCGCTGTTTGCGCTGGTGCCTCTGCATATGGTGTCTGCTACCCACCCACCCGCTTCCCCCCTCGAGG
This sequence comes from Drosophila athabasca, assembly GCA_008121215.1. Lineage (NCBI taxonomy): Eukaryota > Metazoa > Arthropoda > Insecta > Diptera > Drosophilidae > Drosophila > Drosophila athabasca. The sequence goes on along the minus strand of VMQQ01000022.1, from coordinate 2,105,818 downwards.
GTAGGGCTCTCTCTCCTTTGTTGGCGGGGCTGCAATAATATTTTGCAAGTGTTTCTAAACAAGCACAAAGCCATGTTTCAACAGCTGTAGTCCGTATTCCATAGTGGGAGTCTGGCTCTGTTTTTGCTGCCGTTTTTATTGTTATGTTCCACTACTTTTACCCCCCTCTGCACCCCCCCGTAACCAGTCCCAGTCTCTGCCGTTTGCTAAACTTTTGCTGCACATTAAAGCAATTTGGCCAACATTTATAGACTGATTTAATAGAATCTAAGGGAGTGGTTTGCCAGAGGGATGGATGCTGTGGAGCAGCAAGGGAAGGGCTCCCCCCCCACCCACACACAAATGAGATATTTCCACACAAGTGAACAGAGTGCGTATGTATGTGTGTATCTCTGTGTGTGCACTTGGATATAATTGTTTGACTAAATGAGTGTGCTCCAACCCCAACCCCAACCCCCTCCTCTATATGCTTGTGCCCCCCAAATGGTGCTACACTTCGCTTAACGCTCACACATATGTAGAGAGTGCAGAGTGGCGAGGAGAGAGGGCAGGCCACTGAAATGGGGAACAGAACAACAATAATTATGGCAAGCACCCTCAGACCCCAACCGCATCTCCATCTCTATGCTGCTGCTTCCCAATCGCATCTGCCCCCCTCTATACGGTTAGGCGAATTACAGGGCTCCAAGTGAGAAAGCAGACGAAAAAGGGAAGGGGGACAAGAGAATTCATTTAATTCCCTGTCGTCTGCTTCGATGCGTGCGTCCCTCCACTGTGAGTGGATAGAGCCAAATGGATATGACTCTTGGCATTGTGTGTGCTGATGCCAGATAGCCATGTAAGCCTCTCCCCTCCTTCGTCCTCTCCTCTCCACTCCTCTCAAAGCTGTTCCCATAATGAGGATGAAATTGAAGTCTAAACAAACAGAAATCGTTGAGTCAACAGCAGGAGCAGGAGTAGGAGGATACGACCAGAGATCAGGCCAAAGGCGCAGAGACCCGCCCCGCCCCGAATGGAGCACATCAAAATAAAAGTCGCCCCGCGAGTCTCCATGGAAATTGAATATTTAATTATGCGTCGATGGAAATGGCGTCGGAACTTGGTGACGAAAATGGGCCCAGACATCATCAGGATAATGAGGAGGAGAGGAGGAGAGGGCGCAAGATGCTAGGACACGACGAGGGCAGAGCGCGTCGAATTTCTTTGAGAAGCCAGAATCGGAGCTGGAAAGGTCTGAGGAATGTTTACAAGGACAACAATTGCGGAGCTGCTAAATAATTTATTCTAATTTCTGGAAGATTTTCACAGAACCAAAAAGTTAACTTTCCCGAAAGAAATGCTAATGTTTTAACCAGAGAGGGAGGCGAGGAGGACATTAGACATCGGGCCACAACCATCCGATGGGAAATGGGAGGTAGTAGGTGGATATTTTCCAGTTCATTTTGAGAGAAAACTAAGGGATTTATTGGGTAGATAAGTGCGGTTCTGATGGCTGTTTGGGTTAGTTTGGATTCAGTGGCTCTGCTCGAGGGAAAACGTTGAAGGGCGGGCCTCAGGATGGTAGTCGCTCGATTTGAAACAAAAGCAAAGATACAGAGGAGCGGCAGCCTGTCTGCGTCTGCCTCCATGGAGCACCTTTCGCTTATCTAAACAGTCACCCTCTCCCCTGCAACAGACTCACTCTCCATTCTCCACTCACCCACACGGGAGTACTCCCATCGCATACTTCACCTCTCCAGGCATTGGGTTTGTGTGTCGTCTGGCCCCTCGTCCGCGTCCCACATGAGATATGCAAGGGTACGTGAGTGCCGCACAAAACTTGCCCCAGCAGCAGCCAGACATCCTTGAGGGGGGCGGGGGAGGCAGAAAGGTAGCAGCAGGGAAAGCCGCATATTTATGAATGGCTGTGCTCTTGTTTCGAGTTAACGCACTACGGGAGCTTTATCAGCTCGTAAATATAAATTAGAATTTAATTTTTATCGTTGAGGAAAGGTGGCTGAAGCAGGGGCAGTGGCAAGGCAAGGGGGGTGCGTCCTCCTGCCCTGCCTGGGGAGCAATCGTGTGGTGCTTGGGACAAATTAGAGTGGAGTCGAGCCATGGCAACCCCGAAAGGAGACTCTGCTTCAACAGGATTCATTTCCATCTCCATTTGGCCGCCACGTGCCGCAATATTTCAAAGGCTTTGATTTAACCGTGGGCAGCTCCCAATCCCCATCCCAATCCCGATTTCAGTTCCAGTCCCAGTCCGAATCCCAATTCCAATCCCAATCGACCCCCTTGGGGCTGTTAATGGAGATAGTTCTCTATCGGCACTCACCTGGGTCAGCGTCAGCTGCGAGGAGGCGTAGTAGGATATCCTCGAGGGACAGATCGACTCTGGCTTCGAGTAGATTGTTTCCCCGGTCTGCGTCTGCGTCTGGTCCCCCATCGGCAGCAGAGCGGTGGCGTAGGGCGTCGGGACGGGGGAGCTGCGGAAACCTGTGGAGTGGATGCAGTGGTCAGTAACGGGGGGGAGGGGAGAGCATGGAGAACATGTGTCTGGTGTGGGGTGTGGGGCAACTCACGGTCGAATATGCTGCACGACTTCTTCGTCTCCCCGGGGTACTTGTTGAGGCTGGCGATGGTCGCGTAGGAGCCGGTGGCACTCGGTGGTCGTCCGAGCGGGTCGAGGCGGATGAACACGTTCTGGTGGCTGCCGTAGGCCGCGGTGGTGAAGCTTGTGCTGCGGAGAAGGAGAAGGCAGAGGAGGAGGTGTGGTTGTTGTTGCGTGGCGGAAGGGTAATGGAGGGGGAAGGGGAGAACTTACTGAAGCGAATCCTGGCGAAGCTGCTTGCGAGCCCGCAAATACATCATGCTGGCCACGAGGCCCACGGCCAGGACCAGGCCGAGAGCACAGGCTGCGGCACTCAGCAGGGCAGGGCCCTGGGAGGGGGCATGGGCGGGGGCCGGCGATTGGTTCGGCTCGGGTGAGATGCCTGTTGATTGGAGGAGATGGATGGTGATGGTGATGGATGAGATCCATGTGGTCCAGGGAGGGGAGGGGGGGTTGGAATGACACCTACCTTTGGCACAGATCTTGTTGCGCTTGAAGTGGAGCCTGGTGTCGTTGAAGCGCGGGGGTCCTCGCACCACCATGTTGACGTTGACGGGCAGCTGGAGGCTGGCGTTGCCCGTGCACGGGAGGTAGACCAGGAAGGACTCGATCTCCTGCGGCACCAGGCCCTTGTGGGGGATGCTCAGGGTCGGGGTGCCCAGGGCGTCCTGGTCGTTGGCGTACTCGATGCTGATGGCGTACGGCAGCTGTGGAGGGGAGGGCGGTCTACTCGTTAGATTGGGATGGGATGGTGTGGAGTGGGGGTCAGGTCAAATCAGGTGTCTTACCGGATAGGCGATGAGGCTCTGCCAGGAGAACTCCAGCTCGTGGACGTCCGCGGGCACCGGGACGGTGAAGTGCATCGCGTATGTGTTAATGGATCCCTCGTGCACGTAGAACAGATCCGCCTCGAGTCCTGCGAAGGATGAAAGAAGCGAAGCGAATCAGAAAGAGCGTGGGAGGGGGAAGAAGTGCGGATGCGGATGCAGTGCAGACATAAAGGGAAAGTTTCCTCGCAATTTGCTTTGGCGCACCCCCGCCATTAGCGTGGCTCCACCCCGCACCACCTCACCACCCCCTGCTGAGCAAACTTTGTGCATTTACTGTTTACTCTCCCCTCAGGTCCCTTGCCAACGCCCTTGAGCGGAAATTGATTTTCTCTTCAGCACAATGGAACGGGCGAAAGGTGGAGGGTGGCAATGAAGGGGAGGGGGAGGGGTAGTGTTGCACGGGGTGACAACACTGTCGGGTAAACAAAACCCAAAACCCAAGACACAATAATAATCGAAATCGAATCCGTCACCAGCAGGCGCCGCTGCGGGTCGCGGGACAGGATCTGGGATTCCACCAATTGGGGGAAGAAGAGGCGTCCAGGGACAAGGGGCGGGCAAGGGGAAAGGCGAGGTTGTATTAAAAGGTGTCAAGCGCTGTCTAACTCGACTGCGACTCCGACTTCATCGCCACTTCATCCAGAGGTGGAATCATCTTTCTTTGCTTCCAATACTTTCTCTATCCTCCATCCACCCTCGCCCCCTCCCGCTGGCAATGAAAGACGAGCTGCTTGAGTTAAAACGACGTGAAATTAAATTTCTTCATCCGCTTTCGTTGTTGCTCCTCCTCTTCCTCTTCCTCATCCCCTGCTCATCCCCCAGGATCCATACCCCCCGCCTCGGTGTGTGGTGCATTATTTACTCCGGGGTATCAGAATAAGCTTCGTCCTCTCACGCTTTGCAGGGATGCAGGAGGAGGGTAGAGGAGGGTAGCCAGCGGAGCGGGGAATGCTGTTTGGTCTCTTCAACTTTCCGCTACTTCTGCTCCTGACTGTGCCTCCGCTTCAGACTCTCCACCGGATGTTGAATGTTGCCATTCCGCTTCCGGCAGAGCGAAAGAGCGGGTGAGTGGGAGAGGGGAGGAGCGGGTAAGTGGCAGAGGCAGAAGGAGTGTAGCGTGCATTCGGAATAGAACAAAGCGCTCTCCGAGCTGCTTAAAACAATTTTAAATCCAATTACAGAACAAGAGAAAAGCGCTTTTCGTTCGCTTTCATCCTGCACTGTGGCCTCTCCTTAAAGCATCTTCATCTTCCGACTGATCCAGTGCTCCAGCCCCATCTTCTGTTCCAGCCCCATCTCCTGTTCCTATTTCCATTTCCATTTCCACCTCGGTTTCGGTTTGGATTCGTTTTAGACTCCAAAATTGCTTTGCGTCCCACAGCGTACGCTGTTCTGACTCTGTGCCACAGACTAGACTCTGTGGCAGAGTGGGACAAGTGTGCCACTTTCCTTTGGCTTTGCCGGTGGGCGAGTCTTCAGCCACCTGGTAGCTGGGAATGATCCCTTCCATCAAACCCAACAAACATAACCCAAAAGCGACTCCACTGCCATCAAATATGCACAAACAGACGAAAAGGACAGTTCCACTCATTTCCAGTCCTTTCTTGTCAAAGGACAACCCCGACAAACTGTTCTGCAGAGGGGGGAGGGGGTAGGGCAGGGTCAGGGCCAGGGGATGCACTTGCGACAGCCTCAATTAATTCAGTTCCCTCATCTCGATTCTCGATTGGCCTCTTTAGGGACAACCATTCTCAACTGCGCTTTAAGCATCCCGAATTGGCATTCCCACCCACACCCACACCTCCTCCTCCTCCTCCTGACCAAGTTCAACCTGCCCTGCAAGTGCCTCCCTCTCCCGCCTCCTTTGGCCGTGTCGAAACTTTGCTCGTCTTTCATATCACGCGCCTCTCCTTCGCCTTCGCCCTGCCTCTCCTGCCAGCCGCTGCTGAACTTTTCCTGCGAAAGTTTTCCTCGCTTCTGAGCGGATCCCCCCTTGCCCCTTGCCATAATTATAATACCTGCGATTGCGATTGTCTGAATGACTTTGCCGCACACACGTGACGCTGCAACCGCAACTTGGATGCACAAGGGAGCGAGGAGAGGGCTGGGAGGGACTGGGGACTGGAGAGGATTGGCTGGAGACTGGTGGACGGATGGTGGAACATAGTTCTGGCATTGCCAGCAAAGAGACACAATTTGCATAAAAGATTAAGAGGATAATTAGTGTCATTAGTGCGAAGAGAGCATTCCCTTTCCCCCCTCACCCCTCTCCACTCTCTACTCTCTGGGGAGTGCAGTGGCACCTTGTCGCTGATTAAAGGAGGAATCCCAGGCAGTTATCGTTCCCTGTAATTGTCCTTCGAATCTGAGGCGAGAACCGCCCAATTGGCACAGATTTCGATGCCCTCCCCTCCCGTCACTCCCTGGCTGGCTGGCAAGGCAATCGTGATGGATTCCAAGTGTCGAACCACCCCTGGAAAGGAAGGGACCTGTGAAGGATGATGGGGTGGGGGCCATATTAATGTGTAGATTTTCGGACTGTTTTCTATTCATTAAAAATAATTTTCTTTTGCATTAACTTTTCATTTGAAGGGAAATTTCCCCAATTCTCGCTCTGCCCAAAGGGGGTGCGGTGTGGCCTGGTCCGAGGGGGTGGTGGAGGGGGGGCGCAGGAAAAAGGAAAAGTGTGCACATCAAAGCGAAACTTGTTGAAATTGCATTTTTACGCACCCTTGAACCGGGAAAGTCTTGAAGGAAACGGAGAGAGGAGAGAGAGAGGGATGTATGGGGGAGGGGCAGTGGGAGGGGAGTGGGTGTCGGTGTCGCTGGCAACGAATGCGGAAAAGACGGAAAAATGCTCTCGTTGCTGGGACAACAGAAGAGAACGGGAACAAATTGAACTCAGAGGCGGAAAACCTTCACAAAAAAAGCGTAAGAAATATTTAATTTTAATGTTGTCGTCACTTCATAGAGCGAGAATGGGTGTGTGCCACGCCCAGAGCAGGAGCAGGAATCGGGGAATCGGGGAATCGGGGGGCGGGCCGTGGCAATCGGCGAACTTTGTTTACAGTTCCATGGCACTCGCAGACACCGAAGATGGAGAAGCCCCAAAGGATGCGAGGCAACATATTGACGGAGGGAGTCCCATTTCCATGCACCAAAGGTGATTGTGGGGCAGAGAGGATGGGGGCAGGAGGTAACTGGAGCTGACGAGCCGTCCTTCCGCTTGAACGAGCGCCCACATGGAGATGGAAATGGGAGATGGGAGAAGCCAGGGGGCAGGCGGCAGGGGGTGTGTGTGGGTCAGTTTGTTTGATTTCATGCTGCTTCTTAATTTTCCAGTGGAAACAGCCAACCATCGAGCCATCCCCAAAGCATCCCCTCAGGGGGGACGGGTGTTAACTGGTAGTTAGAAACATAACGAGCTACCGACAGGAAGGGGAGGAGGGAGGAGGGAGGAAGGGATGAAAAATGGAAAAGGAGGTTGGAGTTGGAGTTGGACTGAGAGGAAGGAGAGGAAATCTCCAAGCAATCGAGGAATGGAAACTCCAAAGAGCAACAAACAAAGTGGAAAATCTTTTGAGTTGTCGCTAATGAAATCCGATTTGCATGGACGGTCAGTGGGAGAGAGGGGGAGGGGGTGGAGGTGGAGGAGAAGAGGCGCAGTTGACAGGAAGGTGCCTGCATTCATGCCCCATCGACCTCGAATGCAATTGAAAGCCTTCAAAAGGCAGGGGAGGGAAGTGAATGCCTTTCAGGAGGGGTGCAAGTAGGGGAGGGAGTCAGCAGAGGTAGGAGCAGGAGGAGGAGCAGGAGAAGGAGCAGGAGGCGGTGGAGTGCCGCGCATTCATTCATCCATCAATCAGGTATCCATCTGCATTACCATTTCCATTTGCACTTGATGTTGCTGTTGCTGTGGATTATTTTTAGGCCATCAACTAATTGAAGTGCCTCTGATTTGGGAACTAGGAAACAGAGGGGAAGGAGGCAGAGGCGGGGCGGGGGCGGGGGCACAGCCGAAGCCTGCATAATGAGATGGAAGCCTTTATGCTCCAATTACAGTTAAGTGCCGGAAAATGCTGTGACCAGCTAAGCGACGAATGATGGAGTGGCGGCCAGGAACTAGGCCACCTCTCGCCCTCTCTGCCCCCTCCCCTCCTTTGCACACAATTTGGGAGTTCCACCATCTTCTCCCTCCCCCAATTTCCATTCCGATTCCTGTGATCCATTAATCACCGCGAGGAGGAGCGAGGAGTAGGAAAATCGCGAGCCATTCCGCTGTGGCACGTCGAATCATTCGTGCCATGTCTATGGCTGGGAGAACGAAGGGGGAGGTGCAGAGGAGAGCAGAGAGCCGTCTTGGCCTTGGCTCGATCCGGAGCCGGCGCCATCAATAACAGGAATTCGCGTGAAGCAACAAACGGGAAAACAAGAAAACAAACAAACGGAACAGAGCAGAACAGCAAAACAACATGGAAATGGGGCAGGAGAGAGCGAAGCAGAGTGTGGGTGGATAAGCAGGGGGTTGGCAGGGGGTGGCGGGAGGCAGGAAAAGCTACTTGCAGCTGTCAGCAAGGCGGAGGAACGAAACGGAAATCGATTTGTGTGCGATTTGTTCTGTTTTCCCACTTCCATACACGGCTCCACCCACGGCTCCACCCACACCTCCAACTACTCCCCTCTCCCCTCTACCCTCTCTCTGGTCAATATAATTTCAGAACTATTAATGACTACGACTCTGGACGGTCCTGGACTTGGGGGATTGTTTGCCCTCTGTTTTGTTTTCGTGTTCGGGGATCAATGAATGTGTCCTGTCGCACTTTGTCCCCCAACTATCAATCATCGCTCAGGGTGGGTGCGGGGGGCTATGGGCCTGGAGGGGCGCGTGTCGGTCTGAGGTTTGTCTCCAAATCGAAATGTGGTTTCATTAACGTTAGGGGGACACTGGAACTGGAACTGGACTTACCCATCAGTTTCATCACCTCGTGGTGGCTGATGAAAATGTTCAGATAGCCGTTGACCAAAGGCGGACGCCAAGTGGCCAACGAGAGGCAGAGGAGCAGCAGCGGCAGGGAACGGGAACGAGCTCTGAATGAGGCCATAACGATGCGGAGATTGCAGTGGGGCAGGACGCCCCACTCTGGGAGCAGAGAGCAGTTCATAAATTGACGGGGCATGTGCAGAGAATTTCAACAGCTCCACTCCGTCCGGTCCGCCCCTGGGGTACACTCTTTGGCAGCCAATCTCAGTGTGTGGCCATTGAAGCGTCGCGACGCGTCGCCAGCGGGGGAAGGAGACACTTCCGCTTCCGCTCTGGGGGAACTTTCCTGCTGTTGCTGATTTGAATCCAGTTGCCTCTGTTGCGGGTGCTGTTACCACAAACAGAGGCCAAGAGCCGCACAGGCGGCGCGGCTCTGAAAGAAGCGTTAAAATCAAATTTTTGCGCTGCTAACAGTCACGGATGGAATTGGGCGGAATGGGGCGGGATGGGGTGGCCTGGACGATGGCAGGATGTCGATGTCTGTCTGACGAAATTTGTAACTTTTCAGCCTCTCCCTCCACTCTTCCGTGCTGTTCGGGCCCTCCCTGGACTCCTCTCAACTTTTCCTGTTTTGTTTTTCTTGCGGTTGCTGCTGCTGGTGCTCCCCTTTTTCTGGCCCATTCTCCCCCCTCTGGCTGGATTCGGCTGTCGCCTCCAAGCCACATCAGTGTGTCCACCACATTCGGCTCTCGCATAGTTTTCCTCGACTTTTATTGGCTGAGCTTCTGTCAACTGGCTCTGCCTTTGCCCCTGATCCTGCTCTTCCTTGTCCTGTCTGCTATGGTCTGTGGTTTTGCGAGTTCCTCCTGTCACTCGTGACCACTCGATGGCATGGAACACCTGCCTCTTCCTCGCTTCCTCGGGGCCCTTCTCCGTGTACTCCATGTTAAAGTCCTGTTCCCCTTTAATTAAAAGTGATTTTGTTTCATTTGCGTCGAGAAGCTGCAACAGAAGTTGCAAATTTTGTGGAAGAACTGAGGAAGGATGCAGATGGGATTACTACGAAGGGAAAGGGAGATTGGGGAAGGGGGAGTGCGTGGACCTGCGTTTGAGTGATTCCCTTCCAGAGTCAACAATTTGTAAATGCGGATTTCAGGGCGTAGAAAGTTTGCCCAATGCTGCTAAAGTAATTACAAACTTGAGGAGAGATTAACGCTTCGAGGATTCCGGGGGAGCTGCTGCATCCGGGGGAGACTCTGTCGGAACACACACACACACACCTTTGAGGCAAATAGAGGGAGGGGGGAGGGTGTGGTAGGAGTGGGGGGTGGGGGCTGGCTTAATAAATTTGAGGTAATATTTATTTGTTTGTTTGGCATAAATTATGAACTGGAAAAAGGGAAAAACTTTTGGCATTCGAAATGCTTGTGGCTCAAGTGGTTGGCCTTTGCCCTCTGCCCTCTGCCCCCGCTACTGTTTATTCAGCTGTTCCTGCCATTCATGCAGCCATCTCCCCCCTCTACAACCCCCCAAGCCCTTCTGGTTGCGTGTGCAGGTAGCTCGAGTGGAATTCCAACTGCAACATGGGCCAAGCGTAGGCATGACAATGGAAGGGAGAGCCGGGGTGCAGGGACACTCGAGTGACTCCAAAATGAAATTGTTGCCAAGAAGCAGCAGCAATGGCTCCACTTGCCCCAGTCTCCATGGGAATGCTCTCCTCTATCTCTTTCTCTATTTTCAATCCTCTCCTTTCTCTCCTCCTTTTTCTAGCCGCAATAAAAATCGAAATCGGAAAAGTTTGTTGCCTTCGCTTTCTCATTTCCCATTTGCCTTTTCCCTTTTTCTCGCTCTGAGCATTTCGGAATTTTAAAGTTTTACAAGCGGAAGATAGTTGTGGCAGTGGGCGGGGCGCAGCCCTCGAATTCTGCGGCCATTTTAATTAAACTTATCTGCGGCCAAAAAAGCGCCGCAGGATGCCAAGAAGGCACTTGATTAAGAGCCAGATCAACATCAGCATCAGCCTCGCCATCTCCATCATCATCTCCATCATCATCATCCATCCGTTTTCCAGGATAAGGAAAAGGATTCACATCTGCAGAAGGATAACGAATCCTTCCACATTCGAAGCCATTCAACGAGTGCATTCATTAATAATTCAAAAGACAAACAAACGAAGGCGAATGAGAATGTGAATGCGAATGGGAGTGTGTGAGTGCCATGTGTGTGTTTGCATTGGGGGAATCTCTGTAACTGTTTTAAATGGAGCAGCAGACAAACAGCCAGCAGGGCGCACTTCCAAGAACAACTCGCGAGGGAGAGGGGGAAGGAGGGGGGGCCCCCCTTTTGCCGGTAGGTAGATCCGAGATCTTAGTCGATAACATATTAACGACATCAACTCCATCATAATCAAAGGAGAGCCCTGTACACGGAGTACAGAAAAAGTAACTGCCGAACATTTTCTGCCCAGTCACAAGCATCATCTGTCAGTCTGCCACGCCCCCATCGCCAGTTGCAGCCCCCAGCCCCCAAGTGACAAATTGAGCATTCGCCATTCGAATGAAGATGATGAGATGAGATAAGCAGAAAATGAGGCAAGACAAGAATGGGGATAGGAACGGGATGTTGTGGATGGTGGAAAACTTTTCAATTACTTTCCAGAGAGAGGAGCAGGAGCTGGAGCTCCAGCTGGAACAATGGAAAGTGAGTGGAGTGGAGTGGAGTGCCGTTCTAATGAATAATAATCTTCCCTGCCTGGGAAACAGTTTTCATCCATTAGAGCATCGGTGGAGCAGAGTGGACACGTTTTGCTCGTCGCTGGACGAGTTGTTTTCTTGGACGATTCCTCGCAGGAACAATATTTACTTTACTCATGTCGAGATTCCAGCTGCGTAGTTCGTCCTTCTCCACTAGCGAAAAGCAATTAAAAGGACATCGATGGACTGCTCTCTGCTCTCTGACCTCCCTCCTTCTTTCAATTACAAAGTGGCTTTCGTTTCTAATTGAATCGTAAGCCCGAGTCCATTCCGTTTAATACTTTATTCCACCTCGGCACTCCACTGTGTTTGCTTTTAGTTTTCTCCCTCGGAAGGAGTTCATCAACGCTACGCTTTGACCCGGCGAATGTTTACTTTGAATGATTAACTGCTTTCCCCAATGAATCACATTTTTAGCTCATTTCGGTCTTAGAGAACTTTGTACCATCTCAAAAGAGCCCAAGAATAGACATCTAAAAACGTTTCCAAGCCCCAGTAGGACGGATATTTGAATGATTATCTACATTCAAGTACAAGATACAAGTCGAATGGTACCTATTGTTTAGACCTTAACAGAAAAGTCTAGACACTTGTGAGCAGAGTTGTAAATTCATACTAACTTTATTTCACAAACTTCGAGCCTTATATGTAAGGGGATAATTTTGTATTCTATTCTTATCGCTAGACCCACGGAACGGGTGCATCGGTACTGCACTTGACTTTAGGATGTCGTGTGTGTTAATGAGTTGACAGATCATTTCTTTGCTCGCACCCTTGCAGTCACAAATTCTATACTTTAGTTTTGTGTTTATCTCCCTGGATGTGTAAAGAATCTTGTTCTTTAAGTACAATTAAGTACAGTACTGTTCATGTTTGAACACCTATGATTCTATGAGAGATTCTATGGATTCCTTTCTGTATCTGACAAATAAAAGGCCGTTAGGCTGAGAGACTGTTTTCCCTTTTTTTGAATATTCATTTAAATATTAAACATTCAAAGCTTAACTTAGTTCAATTATTATATTTATTAACTATAAATTAAATATTTGTGTGTCCCTTCAATGTGTGCATCCAGTAGTCCAGTTGCCAATTTGTCCGCCATGAATGTTCGCTGTTCAATGAACAAATTACAAACCGTCTGTCCAAATTAGCTGGGAAAACAGGAGTACATCGATTTAGGTTTACACCACGGCAGGCTGGGAAAACCCTGGCCCTGGAAAAACAATTGCAATCATTTTCCATTTACAGGGACAACAAAAGGCAATGTCGCTCGCTCGCTCGCTCGTTATTTTTAATCAGCTATCAAAATTTATTGCTGAAAATTTGTCTGGCCGTTGGGCAGGTGTTTGGGCCAGGCCCAGGCCCAGGCCGGCTCCTCCTCCTCCTCCGGCTTCCTATTACAGGTTCATTATAATTTCCGTAGATTTTACGCGAATTTAATAAAGTCGGGGAATTGGGCGGCCACATTAAAGCTAATGGAACTGATATGGGATGTTAGTTATGCGCTCTGCGTTCTGCTTTCGTGGGGGATGTGGATGTATCGGATGTATCGCACATCCTGCCACCGAAATGAATATTTGATGGGGATTTTGGCTCAGTCTCTCAGTAAAGAATCGGGGGTCAAATATCTGCCTGCCTTGTAGGGCATCAAAATATAGTTTAAAGGCCAGAAAATGTTGTTTAATTTCATATTAAAGGAAATAGAAATACAAAAGAAAATTATGAGTTTACAAATTCTTATGCCCATATACATATATATCTATGTATATTGGAACTTCTTTTATTCTCAGTATAAATGTCTCAGAGATTGGACCAGAATCATTGATTTATGGCCCTCCCTTCACAGTCAATTCGAGTTTATTCCTTTATTTATAAATAAAAACCTCACAGCTCTGCCTCTGCCCCTCCCTCTCGCTCTCTCTCTCTCTCTCTCTCTCTCTCGCTCTCCCTCTCTCTGTGCATATTTCTCCTTGCCACTCGTACTGGTGGATAAATGTTCAATCTCCTTGATTTCATGAGAACCCTGAGAACTAATCTATGCATATTTTTCCCCAGCCTTTGCAGGCAAAGACTTATGGCCAGTCTTATGCCAGCAGTCGCATTGTAGTTTGTCCTCTTTTGTTGGCCAAAAGCACTTAGTGGACATTCAATCAGGAATCCACTAAGTGGCGTTAGTGGACAGGCTCAATGGCCATAACGAAAGCACGAGCCAAGCAGCAGCGTTGGGTAGGGTCTGGTTCTGAAAAGTGTCCAAGCGGAACATCAGATTTACATAATATTCTTTTATGGCGCTTACGTTTTGGGATCGTGAAACCGTGGACAGTGGACACACGGACAGCGGACAGCCCAGCCCAGAGTGAGTGGAGTAGCTGTTTGGGAGGGTCGGGTCATTGGCTGGCTGTTGGCTGGGCGTTTATTGAGTGGCTCTTAATCCCTGGCACATTTCAATTAGTGTCAACTTTTCAACTTTTTCAAATAAGATTTATTTTTTTTTTCTTGATTTTGCATAAACTTTCTCGTAGGGAGAACGTCTTCCTCCCTCCCTCCCACCACCCGGCGGCCATCATTTCAATTTCTTTACTTTACATTACGCTAATCTGTGTATCCACAAACACACACACAGAAACGCAGATACACGCACACACATAAGTAGGAGGCGTTGTACATGAGGGTTGGTCACGCAAGGCTGCGGTGGCAAAAAAACTAAAACAAAAAAGGTTCCAAGAAGAGACTGTAAATCTGCTGGCGTGTGTGGAATTTCTTAGCTGCTCTTACATATACGACTGACAGTGTACCCTGGAAAGTGTATTGTGAAGCTGGGTAGAATTCAGTTTTGGATGGAATTATCTTTAAATTTGTATCACTGACTGATATAAGAAGTAAAATTACATTTCACGTTGATTGAAATATTAGGGTATTAAAATATATTTATAATATGGCTTATATTTAATTTAAATATATTGGAAAAAAACTTTAAAATAAATATAATAATAATAAATATATAATAAATAAAAATAATAATAAATAAATATATAACATTTAATTTGCAGGAAATATATTTAAATTAAATATGAAATATATTGAATTAAAATTTGAAATATTTTAGATAAAATAAATTTATATTTATGTCTTTATGTGATATGAAATATAGGACTTTGTTCTCTGGGGTTAAGTTTAGAACTTTTCGCCTGTCTCCCATTTCATAAAATGCCTTTAGTTCTTGGCTTGGCTTTAAGGTGAGAATAACGGTCCCAACACTGGCCAGGAAATGCAACAAACCCAAGATGTTGTGTCTTTAATGGATAACTATCGCATTATAGAGTGAAAATATTTGTATAGTTTCTTGTTTCGCACATTTCTTGCCCCCCCACCCCCCGCCTCCCATTCCCCCTCTCTGCTGCGTGTAAACCCTTCGGCAATCAACTCGAAATGCTGACAGGTAATGTGGGGTAGGGGATGGGCAGTAGGAGGGCGGATAGCAATCTCCGCTGTCTCGCTGGCATTTCTCTGGGATTTCATATCAAAGGTGTTTCATTACGGAAAGTAAACGGAATTGCTGCGGAGGTGCCGAGGCATCGTATGGATGGTACAACACAACCCAACCCAACCCAACCCACATTTCTGTCCGTGTCCCTTGCTTCCGGAATTTCCCGCATAGCCTGGGTTCGAGGACTTAAAGCTGCTCCCCGCCGCCCATCGATTGACACAGACACACCTCGCAGCGACGACACGGCTGTTGTCAAAGGTCCAAAAGTCAAACCTTTCCTGTCCCTTTTTGGACAAACCGCAAGCTCATCAGCAGCCAGACAACTGCGTCTCCGTCTCCGACTATGACTACGATTCCGACTGTCTGTCGTTTGTTTACATAACAACGGAGCAGCGAGGCGGACGCCCGACGTCCGACGCCCGAGTGTGGGCACATGCGCACTCGAGGAAGAACCAATCGCCTTGCTCCCCCTTCCGTGGCGGTGTGTCCGGACTGCCTGCAACTGTTGCTTCTCTTTTTGATTGCACTGGCAACCAACACTAATCCAATCTGGCCCAATCAGCCGGAGTACGAGTGGAGTCGGAGTCCCAGGCGCAGCGACTAATTGCACAGCCAACGGCCGCAGGCAGCGCCAATAGATTTGATTTGCAGCCAGACATAGTATTGAGGGACCAGCACTTGACTCCTCTCCACTCCTCTCCTCTCATTGGAAAGCTATCAGCAGTACTGAATTCCCACAAAGAGATTTTCATTCAGACGGAAAACCATTTGAAACCATTACAGGTATTTCCCAGACCAATTGAAATTTTGATGGACTTAAACCCTTTTCCGCTCCCCACGTGGGGCACGTGACTGAAATGGAGGCCATTAAGCTGCGACTCCACTGATAAGAGACCACTAATCCCACAGCAGTGCTCTTATCAAGCACAGCACAGCACACACACATCCACATCCACAGACACACATATATTGCCATTAATGACTGGAAAACAGCTAAAAGTCTGGGAAAAGCTGTGGAAGATGAAGAAAGAGAGAAGCACGTGAGAGGTTAAGCCAGACAACCCCCAACAAATGCAACAAATGGCAGTGGCAAAGGCGAATAACGGACACAATAAGCAGCCACAGCAGTAAATGGAAGTGGAAGTGGAAGAGCACTAAACAGTTGCAGGAGTTGCAGGAAAAGCTGCCACAGAGTGCCAAAGTTCACACCAACCCCGTCGGGGAGTAGAGGAAAGGGAGGAAAGGGTGGAAAGAGGATAAGGGAGGCGGATAAGGATAATAATGCGAGAGTAAAAACAAATATGCGACTCTCGATCTGTGGCAGAGACTTGGCTGAGGCTGAGCTGAGGCCGAGTGGCAGCCACGCGAGCTACAACAAATAGAAACAGAAAATGGAATCAAATCGCAATAAAACGAAACTAAACAAAAGTAGAAGAAAGGAAAAGAAAGAGAAGAGGAATGGGAATGGGAATGGGAGGAAACTAAACGGAATCCCCCTAATGCGGCATGTAAACAGAATGGGCACGTGACCTGGAAGGGAGCAGCACCCGGTAGGGCAGGATGGAGGATGAAATGGAGGCGGAGTCTGGATATCTGGAGGTCTGGACAGCGGGATAAGCAGCAAAAGTTGCCGAGCGGCCAACAAATTGCCGCATGAAAGTAATCCTGACAGGCTGCAGATTGTTGCGCCATCATAAAACCCCGCCGGAGGTGGACACGGACATTGAGACGGGGCGCCAGGCGCCAGGATCCAAAAAGGGAAGCACTTTGCGAGGCGAGTTGGCAGACATTGTAGCACTGCCCAGAGGGGGGTTGAGTGGAGAAAAAGAGTTGTGCATTATTCACAACAGCACTGACCACACTGCCACCCTGCCCCCCCCCATAGCCATTGCCATTGCCTGCCCCTGCCACGTCTTCGAGTGCATCTGCAGTCCTCGAGTCCTGGCTGTCAAATCAAACATCTGTGGAGCAATCTCAAACGGCAAGGCGAGGAAAAGATGACTGGCCAGCGGAGGAGCATGGACTTCGTTCTTCGTTGCATCCTCGCTGTCGAATCGCTTGCTGCCATTTTCGAAGCCTTCCCGCATTGCTGCCACACCCGGCTGTCAGTCAGCTTGCAGAATCCTTTGTGCTGTGAGGAGAAAGAATCTTTCCTTTATAGTGTTTTCATTCATTCATTTTCATTTTCCATTTCTGGTATTTTCCAATTCTGGCCAAATGCCAACGCCGTTTGTTGGACTCATATCACGGCTCATATCACGATTGAAGATATATGTAGGCACATCATATGATAGCGAGTAAAGGCTGTTAATTGCCTTCTATTGAAGTTGTGAAGTTACAGCAAAGTAGCATAGCTGTGGAAACACTCTGGAAACAACAAAAGTGTTGCAAGCCTTAGTCCACTGCAAAGTGCCACTTAAACAATCAGAAGAAAAACAGATAATCGTACGATGGATAAGCTATATTATAGCCCTCACATCTCGTCATATTTGCAGATATTATTATTATTATTGCAGAATCAAAGTCGAGCCAACTTTCAGTGCCCCCGAAAGTCAGCCAAGGAAATTGCCTGTCCTGCCGCCTCGGCTGCCATGCAAAGCGGGAAAAGCGCCTCGGGGGTGTCGGAAGTGACGGGAAACTTTCATGGCCAGACTCAGACCAGAGCAGACCCAGACTCGAGGAGAGGCCAGCAGTGGACGCAGCCAACTGTCAGCCAGGAGGAGTTGGGTGTCGGCCAAAGCGGATAGACACAGCCCAGCCGCAACATGGAAGATCTTTACATGAGACGAAGGAAAGGAGAAGGCGAACTTCTTTGCTGAAGCCTTTTATTGGTCTCTACAGCTGGAAGCTGGATGTGGGGCACTGTTGGGGGAGAGGACTGTTGCAAGGGGCGGTGGGGACAGGGAAACTCCGCCCAAGTGGCGGAGCTGTACTAAAGTAAATGAAGCGTGACGCTTTGTTTTCCTTTGATTTAGTTTTATGAGTCTGCATCGGATGTAATTGAATTATGCAAGTTGGCGCCGCCGCCGCCCGACGGCTGACGGCCGACGACAGACGACTTTATTAGCATTCGATCGTAAAGTGCGGGGGAACAGGGGTACATGGGGGATACATGGGGGATACAGGGAGATACAGGGATGAGCATGAAGGGATGATGACACGGATGATGTGTCTGTGCAGGCCAGGAGGCAGGATACGGGCGGATTCAGACATGGTTACGCTTTTTAGCGGTGATATTTGAATTTCAGATGAATCATGCGCCACTCGCAATGAAATGGGTTGGAAAATATGTGGATGTGGAGACAGGATGCAGGAAACTCGCAGGATAACAGCGCAGCCAGAGGCGGAGGTACGCACTGCCACAAGCCGTGGCACTGATAAGCAACTCAATGAATCCGCAGTTCGAAATCGGAATCCATAATGAAATGGCAATGTGCAGTGGAACAAAGCGATGCCCGGCCTAATTGACACCAATGGATGGATAGATGGACGGATGGATGACGTGCTGGGTGGCAGGGGGAGGCACAGATAGCGACGCTGGAATCGGAATCCTATAAATGGCGGTGCAGTCCAACACGGAGCACCAGGAGACTGCGGAAGGAGGCGACTCCTCCACTGCCTCGAAGCATTGCAGCGGGTTCTGTTACAATATTCTGCGCCACTCCCATCCAATAATTAATATGTGGGTCGCCATGGTGCCAGGATGACTCAGGTGGCAGCCAGTCGGGGTGCAGGAGGTACAAGAGGAGGTATATGTCTATGGAGTGCGTTGCTGAAGAGAATCCTCCACTTCTGGAGGAGAAACCCTCTTGTCTGACAGAGACAGCCCCCTCCTGGGGCTTCCCATTACAGTTTCATGAACTGTCAAACCGTTTTGCTCTTCACGGAGTCACGAAGGGTGAGGATGAGGGCAAGGATGAGGGTGAGGATGAGGGCAAGGATGAGTGGGTGGAAAGTCAGTGACAAATGGAAATCAGAAGTGCGTTGCATTCAACAATCCCACTCTCAATATTCTGGTGCATTGGTGTCGTGTTCAGATTGGGTAAGTGGAGGAGCTGTGTCCGACAAGGACTAAGCTGTGTCGGACGGGGCTTGGATCCGGCAAAGGAAGGGAAGGCGGAGGAACAGGACAGGACTGCAGAGGTGGAGTGGGATGCAGAGGAGATGATTGGACAACAAGTTAAGGAGTAATCTGCGAATCCGGTTAACCATCGATTGCTGCAGTCATCGGCGAGGCAACACTGCACTTTTCATCCCCTGGGGCCTACACCATGGCTTCCGCACTTTCCCAGCTCCCCTGCCACCTCACCACACACCTCCTCACCTTTCCACACGTAGGAAAGTTGGCCCAAAATGCTCACGTCTCGAGCACGTGACCAAAATGTTTGGCCGTAAACAAGGAAAATATGAAAATGAACAGACCAAGTCGGAGAATAATGTGAGGGAAGGCAGAGCGGAGTGGAGCGGAGGGGAGGGGAAGTGGAAGAGGAAGTTGGGAGTCCGTAATCGGGTTGATATATTTATTCTCCCGAAACTTCGCACGCAGCGGAGTCCTCTTCAAAAATTCATCAAGGAGACGCGCAGAAGTTGGCTTCTGCTGACTTGAGCTGAGAGGCGTGACCACGCCCTTTCCCTGCTCCGTCATCCTGCTCCGACGGGTGTGGACATTAACCCCAATTGGCTAAATGGCTCATTAGGTCAGTGGGGGAGTTGTCGCTGCCTCCACTCCCCCCCTCCACATTCAATGGAAAAAGAAAGGAAAGTGGAAATGGATGTGGATGTGGAGGGAAAGCAATCGCAACTGCGTTGCACTGCTGCGTGGTCAGTTATCATTAGGGACCCTTTCGGGGCTTACGAGCGAGCGAGCGATTAAGCGAAAGGATACAATGGATACAATGGAGACAGCAGGAGGAGCAGCAAGTCCAAGGCGAAGGCAGAGGCAGAGGCGAGTCGCAAGCGCTTTGACGTTGACCTGGCCCACTGCGAGGATTGAAATTCCCCCTTCTCCCCCTACCCCCTCCCTTTGTTCAATATTATTAATTGACAACATGGAAACATTCCGCCGAATCGACGGCACCCAAGCGTGGGACCCATAAACATATCGGTTACACTCGGGCTGTTGTCCAATTGGAAGTCATGTCCGGGATGTTTGCCTAGGGACAGCGAAGGGCGCGGCTCTGGATCTGGATGAGCTTATGGCCTCCGCCTGAGTACGAGAGTTGATTAATTGGCCATAAACCAAACGATTATCATTCCCACTCCGAAGGGAGGGGGAGAAAAGGGGTAGATCCCATCCCATCCCAGTCGGACAGCTCCCTTCCCTTTCGATGCCGAGTACCAGACAACGCTCTGGATTAGACGGAAAATTCTGGATATACGGGGCATGGGGCATGTGGCATGCTGTGTGGGGGTAAATGCCACTTGTCGCTGGCTGCTGCGCTCCTCACGGGGGAGCATTTCTGGTGCGAGTTCCATTTCCATTCGCCTGGTCACCGTTTACCGTTATGATTGCAGAGGCAGACTTCCTTCGCTGTGCGCTCTGTCCTCCAGCTGGTGATTTCCCTTGAAGTTGCCCCGTAATCAAGGGGATGTGTGGGGTTGTGGGGTTGTAGCGATGTGGCAGAGCGCCATGCAGTAATTGCTTAATTTGATTACGTGCCGCCGTAAAAAGCAGAACAGGAAATTTGCACACACACAGAGAAGGTCCGTTCGGGGTAATGAAGTTTGGATGGATGGATGGATAGGCGGATGGTGGATGGGTGGATGGAGGGTGACTCCACCCCCAAGCCCCAACCGCAGTCTGGCAGCCGCCTCTGCCAGGATGTGGACGACTTTAAACTTTATCGCAGATGGCGAACAACTCAATTCATGTTTCGGCTGAGCCTGTCGCCGCCTCCACCCGAATGTCGCTGGCAATTTGCAACAAACAACAAACAAGTCGGTGAGCGGGGAAGGGAAAGGGGTGAAGGGGAGAAGGGCAGCGAGACGCAGGCGGAACAATGGCGTCAAAGGATCGAAATGGGAAATGGGATACTGTTCGCTTCGTGCGATAATTAGAAGCGCCCCTGTGCACGCTCAATTAGAAGCTTGTAAGCTCCACCCTGGAAGGGGGAGGAATGGGGAGTACACGAACATGGAAACACTCTCTTCCACAGTCACCCACTCCCACCCCATGGCTGCAGCCTCGATGCAGACACGCGATGATCCGAAGCAGTGCTCTGCAGGGACATGGAGTCAGAGTTGGAGTCGGAGAGGCTTGAATGTCTTAATTAACTGTTGGCTGCACTCAGCGAATTCAACAGGCCACGGGGGTGGGTGGAGGGGTGGGTGAAGGGTGCTACTGTTTGCCTCTAAATAATGTCGGCGACGTCGTGCCTCATATTTATGATTTGCAATTACTCTACAGCATTGAGGCTTCAGGATTGAGAGTCGGAGTGGAGAGTGGGTTGGCTTCTGGCTGTGTTTAGGTTCCGCTTATCTGATCCGCGATACACGAAGAGTGCACGGACGTGCACACGTCGCCATCATTCACACACACACATAAAGAGGGTGGAAAGTCAGGGGTGTGATGGGCGGAGGCAAATGAGTTTGAGTTGTTGCTGTTTTGCTGTTTTCTTGCATATTTTTTTGTTGCTTTCTGTGTGGCAGCAACGCCAGACGCAGTCGAAAGTGTTTGCCAGACAAATGGAGAGGGGGGGGGGGCCTGGATTGTGGGCGATTGGGGTCGAGCAGAAGGGGTGGGGGGTGTGCATTACATGTCACTTGGCCATAAAAAACTTTGTGTCTGACATGAGCCCCGAAAAACAATTTGCATATATTTCTGCAGTGGATAACAACTTAATTTAGGATACCCACAGACAGAGACACAAGCACAGGCGGGGGGCAGGTGGGGGCGTGTCCTGCGTAACCGACTGGAACCGAAGGAGTAATTAAGGCTGACTGGAATATAAATATCCGTAATGGAATCTTTGCCTCAAAGCGGATTCGGCGGGGAGTCTCCTGGATGGGGCGTCCCTACCGCCGGCGGGAGGCTGTGCATCTCTCCTTTTGTCGGCGGCGGCTTTCACACCTTTTGCGGGGATCTCCGCGGGTGGCAGTGAATGGATTGAAATTGCTTTTCGCTTTCGCCATTTACTTCACCATGAATTTCGTTTGCTTTCCTTCAGTTGTTCCGTTACTCCTTTGCGCGCTTGCCATTCCTTTTTTTCCCTCTCAAGTTTTTATTAGATTTGTGGTCTTGTGTTCCCGAAGCTTCCACCTTTTTTTCTTTCCATCTGCGAGTCATATGCATTTTCTGTCCTCCGTCCGTCCGTCTGTCCGTCTTCCTCTCCGTCTCATTTGCGCCTATATTCAAGCCATTTGCTAGCCCTTTTGTATCATCTCCTGTTGATCACATACTCCAATGTATTCATTTGCCCCCTTCCCCGCACAGACGAAAGTCTGTGGCGTACACAATTTTGAAGATACGAGAAAACTAAAAACGCAGAATCATAGAGAATGACCATTTCTATCAGAGTGTTGAATCTGGATCAGATCGGATTATTATTATAGCTACAATGAAGAAAAACCATTTCGAAAGTCATCATTCCCTCTCGCTCTCTCTCACACGCGACCCTGTCTGTTTTGCCTATTCGTCTAAATGAGCGCCTAGATCTCAGAGACTATAAGAGCTAGAGCAACCAAACTTTCTATCCAAGCTCCTGTGATATCGAACCAGCACAAGTGTATTTCAAAATTTTGCCACGCCCCTTTCCGCCCCCACAAAGAACGAAAATCTGTGAAATCCACAATTTTTAAGATAAATGAAAACCAAAAACGCAGAATCATGGAAAATTACCATATCTACCAGATTGCCGAATATGGATCAGGTCGGATCAATATTATGGCCAGAAGAAACAAATTAAATTTCAGTGGCTACGCAACGCCTGCCAAGCGATCATTCCTTCTTCTGTCAAACTTGTACGTCTCAATGTATTTACATGTCATGTAAATTTAGCAGATTAAAAAGCATATCAAACAAAATTAAAACATTATTATTCCATGATTTGTTCATTTTTTTTTTTTTTTTTTTTTTTTTTTGCGATTCTTTTTTTTGTTTACTGCTGAGTACCTTAGTAGCCCGCCTTTGCCGCGGCTCACACTTCCCCTCTTTTGTTTAAGTTTTACTCTCCGCAGGATTCCTGCTGGCGTCCTGGAGCTCCCGCTGGCTCCCATTGCTCCACTGCTTTTGCTGCTGCTTTTGCTGCTGCTGCAGTGGAAATGCAATTTATTTGCTGTCGCGGGCATTAAGCGCGCTGCGCTGACTTTTGACTGACGCCATATTTTCCGCCACATTTGCAATATTCGCACGAGCCGAATGCTTCCGCAGCTGCTTTATGGCTGGTGGCACTACCCCTGCCACTGCCACGCCCATCTCATCCCACACTGCCACATGCCAGAGCATGGCCTGGCAAGCTTTCATTTTTCAAAACTGTCAGCTGCGCATATTTCACAGTCGCCTTTTGGCGGAGAGCACTCACCTAACCACCGCAACCGCCCCCCTCCTCCTTGTACCCCGGCCCCAGCTCCCTTTGTCCCTGGCCATCGAAGTGTGGAGCTAATGGCCAGAGCTGTGAAGTGCTGCTTATAGAACGAGTATATGGCACAACCCTAGCTAGCCCCATCCCGAGCCCAAGAAATCCATTTGCCTTCTCCCTGCTCGGCGCTTTAATTACGCAACGGCAACAAGAACAACACGTGACCAGTGGATGGGGTGGAGTGGGGCAAGATTATGCAGCAGGATTTTTTCATTAGGGATGTCAGACGAAACGATTCTTCTCCAGCTGCTCCTTGAGCCCTTGAGGCAGGCAGGCAGTGCGACGGAAGTGGATCGACAAGAAAGGCGAGCAGAGCAGGCAGACCTTTGTGTCGCAGCTCCAGATGGAGCAGGGTGTGTGTGTGTGTGTGTTTGTGTGTGTGTGGTTCGGTTCTCGTGTTCAGCTTCGACTTGGAATTAGCATAATCAACATGAAAAGGCACAACGGCAACTCACTCAAGGCCCTGCTCCTCCTCCTCCTCCTCCTGTTCCTCCTCCAACGCCTTTCCCTTTTCCTCTGTGACTGTGGTCGAGTTCCTGGAGCTGGATGGAGTTGGAGCTCCTTTAATTACACAGCACTGCACAAATGATGAGCTGGCAAATTTCCACAGATTCGTTGGACGTGTGGGCGAGAGACTGTCTAGGTGGGCGTGTCAGTGGGAGGGGAGTGTAGAGTGACTAAGAGTTTTCCGAAAATGGCCCGCAGCCATGGGAACAAGTCAAAGGAAGAACAGAACGGAACCCAAACGAGTCCAGACAAAGCGATTAGTGTGTCCATGGATGGAGGGCTGGCCAAATGCTCCGAGGGCTACGAGGAGGAGCGTCCGACCAACCGACGGACTGACCCACCGACCGCCTTCAAATTGAGATGGACTTGAGATAAAGTGGGACAAAAGGCAGGGCAGGGCAGGGCAGGGCATGGCATTCTCTGGCACAGCAGAATGAAATGAATCACACGATAAAGAGATGTCAGCAATGAAACGAATTAGGATAATATGTTAAGTGCCAAAGTGATGGGGATGCCCCCAACCCCCGCCTCCCCCACTCTCCACCCTCTTTCAAGTCCGAAACAAAGAAGGAAACTAATAAAAAGTAATTGCAAAGAAGTTCCCGTAAATCTCCATTTCTGGTCGAGTGCCAGGACCATTGAAAATTCCCCCCGCCCACGATTGATGGCCAAAGCCCAGAGAGAGGAAAATCATGTCCTGTCCGGACGGATGAAATCCGTGCCAGGAGCCCGGCAGCACTGACAGGCCAAAGTCAAGGCGAAACCGCGGACTGGTACGGCTGACTTCTTGCAGATTAAACTGTCATCTCTCGTGGCTTAAGCTCCGCCTTTGGCCAACTCCAGAGGAGTGGCAGGACTCTGGACTCTGGACGAGCTCTAACCAGCTGACAAACTGACAAAGTTTGGCAAATTGCTTGAATGGCCGATTGGCCACACTTGGAGCTGGACAGGACATGCAATTAAAGTTTGCGGTCCGAGGAGACTAGGAGATACCCATGTGAGCCGCACAATCCCTGCAGCAATTGTACGGCACTTGAGAAGTTCGCTCTCTCTATCTCTCTCTCTCGCTCTCTCTTTGAACTTCTCAGCTGCAAAGTGCAGCAAGAACACTTTTAATTGTTGAACAACTTTCGAGTCGTAGCCCTAGTCCCAGTCGTAGTCCTTGTCCCATTGCCAGCCCCTTCATCAAAGATGCAAGTAATGTTTGTCCATGAACATGAAACATGAAGGAAGTCGCCGCACAATGGCAGCGGCAGAGGCAAAGGCGAAGTCATGACAAAGTGAAATGTCTGCAAGCCGAAGGGGGAAAAGGGGTGTTGAAGAAATGTTAAAGGGATGGGATACACTGAGAGAAACAAAGCTCTCCTCTCTCGCAGGAATATTCAACTTCTTCGGAAGGTGCGCCTGTGTGTCTTTTCGCCCTGTGTGGAATGAAATGGCAACAAAGCCCAACCCGATGCGGCAAGTCCCTTCCTGCATTGTGAATGAATGTAAATACATGTGCGAAAGCGACCACCTGAGAAATCAGCACGCCAAGAAGGAAACAGAAAGGAGTAGGAGGAGAAGCAGGAGCTAAAGCAGGAGCTGGAGCAGGAACCACTCCGATGTTACCAAATCCCTTTAGCTCCGCCACAAGAAGCAATAAAAATGATACTGAAATGCCGCCCACTCATTGCGGCTGGCGGGAATCCTCTGGGGGGGCGGGTGGCGGGTGGCAGAGCCATTATGCTTGTGTATTGATCTAAAATTGAATGTAAATTGCGGCAACTCGAATGATGATGCACGTGGGAAAGGAGCAGCTGCCACAAGGACTTGGCAACGTTGCCAATGTTTGGGCAACAGCAGGACGCGGTCTGGACGCTGTCTGGTCTGGGACACGACAGGGTGTCCCGTTCTGCCAAGTCATTCGGCGGCCATTAAAGCAACGGCCGTAGCACGTAGACCACGCCCCCGCCCCCCCCCCCCCTCCGGCAGGCCACACTGGGAGTCGAGTCGGAGTCGTGCAGCTATTGTTGCACCCGTTGCATCGCCGCAAGTGTCGTTGACTCGCCGCTGGACAATGTTGCACCCGGGGTCCAGTGACTCGTAACTCTTCCAGATAAATATGGTGGAACATTCCGGGCCGGACCGGGCTCCTGGTATCGGGCGCCGTATGTCGGGTGTCCCGTGTCCTGTGTTGGCTGGCCAAAGCCATGTCCGGTTCGGTCCTACAACGAACTGGGCCACAAAAGGCCATTACATCTTATCTTGGCCAATTGGCTTTTGGTTAAATTTCTCGCCTCTGGTCGGAATTTATGCTGGAGGGAGGGGGGTGGGCCAAACATGCGGATAATTTAAATCAGCTGCTGGCCGAAACCAAAGAAACCAAAGAAAAACACCTGTGAAAATTCCAGACTTTCGGCACTTCGGCTGTTTGTAGGGAAAGAGGCAGGAGCTGGCGCAGAGGCAGGGGCTGGGGCAGGGGCAGGGGCAGCGGCAGAGAGAGAAGAAGGAACCGGAAGCGGAAGCGTATGCCAATGGAATTTGAAATATTCCATCGGTGGCAGCAGGCGAGAGGAGCAGACAGCATAGGAATAGCAACCCCCCCTCCCACACCCACCTCCGGCCGTCGCCTGTCGTACGTCATGCATATTCCGCTTGTTTATGCTCTTTTCCTCTTGCTTTCGCCCCCCACCACCCCCCTTGGTCCTTGTTTTTCCTTCCATTCGTTTGGCTTCCTTCCATGTTATGACTCCATTTTGTATGTGGCATCTCCATTGAGCTGTTGCCCCCCCGCCCCCCTCTCCGCCCACGTCACCACTGCCACAGATTTTACGACCCTGATGGCACATTAAATTTTATAACTTATCAAAGAGCCGAAGCCTCCCCCACTCCGCCTTCTCCTCTCCCCATTCACCGCTCGTCAAAATGTGTCATGTCGGAAGGGGGGAGAGTGGGGTGTGGGGTAGTATGTGTGGAGTGTGGAGTGGGGACTAGTGGGTGAGAATCCCCCGAAAGTCATTTAAATTTTGGTTAACTGTAAATTGGCTCGCTCTCTGTACCTTTCGCCCATTCCCCTCCCCGCCCCCATTCCATTTGCCCCCTGCCTTTGCGTGCGTTAATTGAATTTTCCGTCAAACAAAAGACTCTGCGGCTGAAATGTGGCTTGTCACACCAAAAACCGAGGCTCCGGACTGCGGATGCGGATGCTGTTGCGGATGTGGATGGATGTGGGAATTGGTGACGCGGGACCTGCCTGGTTGTATGTGGCGAGGCAGTGCCTTTGACTTGATTACGACATGCGCTTGAACGAAGGGGGGCTGCGGGGGAACCTCGTTGACTCGCTCATGTATCCCACATGTAAGACAAAAGTGGCATAAAGGGGCAGAGAGTCAGCGAGAGGGGGAGTTGGCAAAGTTACCAAACGAAGTTTTGGACACAACTGTACTGATTGAGAGACCTGCCTAAGCCTCAAGCTGCCATGCAAAACGTGTGAGTCCTGGACAAAGTTAGGACCAATGTCACAGATCGAAAGATTATTGCACAGTTTCATTCCCTTATTTATTTGATTTGGTTTTGGATTTGCTTTAATCAGGAATATTATGTACTTCCGTTCCAGTTTTATTCTCCAGTCCCTGTGTCTCGCCCAGGCAAAAGTTCAATTGTTATTTTGCAATCAATGCCAATTAATAGAGCCAGCGAATGGAATGTGTTGTGGCAACAGGATTTTGTGTCTGACATTGATCTCTGCAGACATCCAGTCACCCAGGCTTCACCCAGCCACCCAACCACCCAACCTTCACCCTGCCCAGCCTTCACCCACAAGCCTTGACCACAAGTCAAACATATGCACGAAATGCATTCGCATTAACAACAAACCAACCAACAACCGACTATTGGAGTAAATGTGCCACACACATAACCCTGCCCCTGCCCCTCCCCCTCCCCCTCCTCTATACATGTGTCGTGTGGTTGGGTCTCAGCACGGCAATTGATTTAAATTAAAATTTAAATGGAAATCAATTAATTGAGACTGCCAGTGATTTTAATTGAATATCGCTTTGTGCCGAAAAAAACTAAAGCCGGAAACTGAATGAAATCAAAGTTGGGGACAGGCTACATACATATGTACATATGTATGTATGTATGTATGTAGCCTGTCCATACATATATCTACATATATACAAATGGAAAATGACGATGGAAAAGGTGGAACCAAACCAGGAGACAGAAATTGAAAACTGAAACTGAATTAACAGCGGGTACAAAGGGCAATTTCGAAATGCAGAGTCAATTACGAGTCGAATTTTCAATGACGATACAATTTTTGTGGCTTTCCTTTAGCTTGCAGACAGCCCTACCCCTCACCTCCCCCTCCCCCTTCCTCCCAATCATAAATTGGCTTTGGTTGGCAAAATTAACAATTTCATTTGATAAATCAAAGGTTCAGCCATCGGAGAGTCAGTGAGTATCAGAGTGAGAGGGACACAGCGAGGCAGGCGGGCAGACAGAGATGGAATTGCTCACTCAGTCACATGTACAGAATGCAGTTGCAGTTGCATGCATCACTGGGCAGTGGCAACCTTTTGTGTGTGTCCATATTCAACATGACACGAACACCCACGCATCGGGGAGCATTCATTATGCATTGTTGCTTTCCCCACAAACCCATGCACCCATACACCCATACACACATACAGCCATGCAGACGGACCCACACAGATACAGCATTTGCATAATTGCATCTGTCAATGGCATTGGGTTGCTGCTCCCCCCTTCCCCCTTGCCCCTTGCTGTCTGTGCAACAATTGCATTGCAATCGTTCTACCATCGCCACTCCCCGAAGCCCCAGCTTCAGCTCTCGGCATTTGTGTTGCACATTTGAACCGTTTTACTTTGTGTTCAATATGTTGAACATGCAACTTTTGTTTGCTTTGGCAGCATGCAAAATGCTGCACAAATGTTCTCGTTTGCGAATTCCCTGGGGAAACTCCATTTGAAAGATGGAGGTAATACTAGGAATACTACTAATAGGAAATGCCAGACACTAAGATGTGTCACGCCATACAGAATTTTCTGCTCAATTTTATCTCTCACTCAAAAAACGTTGCTTCCTACAACACAGAATTGTATGAGCGTTACACATCGTAGTGTTTAGATTGTCTTTGGTGCAACAGTGTTAATTTTACAGTTACTTTTTCCCATTAGTTCTACTCGATCTTACTAGGAATCATATTGAGAATAACCCAACATAATGTTAGTGTAAATGTATGCTCCATTCGAAATCATCTGTGTGGGTTGTATTAAAGCTAAATATGAAAACATTTTGTCAGCTGAGAACATTGTTGATTCTGTTCTAAGTGCACTGTTTGGGGCAGGCCAGACCACCAGTCCCAGTTGCAGGACACTTTGTGTTTGTTTTTACACTCTCGACATAAGCAAACACAATTTGGCACAGACCCCAAGAGGAGAGCAGAGTCTGGCACTCGACTAAAATATACAATCGAGGAGTATCTGAACAAATGACTAGAACATTTTAAAATCATAGCAGGT
The DNA here is from genome assembly GCA_008121215.1 of Drosophila athabasca. Lineage (NCBI taxonomy): Eukaryota > Metazoa > Arthropoda > Insecta > Diptera > Drosophilidae > Drosophila > Drosophila athabasca. The sequence goes on along the minus strand of VMQQ01000022.1, from coordinate 2,076,559 downwards.
AAATATTGACACACACACACACACACACTTACACACATAGGCAGCAATTGTCTGCCAGGATGGACATTGAGAGGCGGCGGGACCTTGCCTCGGGTTTGTCAGACTTTTAATTAAAAGGCCTCCCAAAGGGGGAGGGGCCAGAAATATGCAGATGGAATGCAAGGATTCTAAATTCTGGTGAATTCGTTGAAGTTTATCTCATTTTTTGCTGCACTTTCAATCGATAATCGATAATCGTTTATCGAACTGAATGACTCCACTCTAACGGACTTTATTTTCCGCTGAATCATGGGTTCTGTGAGTACTTTTATGGCATTTACTATATTCCCACTCTGTGTGGGTGCATGTGTGTATCTGTGTGAACATGCATCACTGTAGCCATGTGTGTGTGTGTGGGGGAGGTTATTGCATGCACTTCATTTATTTTATGCGTTCGCTGTGTCCTTAAATGTTCATGCATTTTGTTAGTCACTCGTTCGTCCCTCCCTTCCCTTCCATTCCCTTCCCCTTTCGTCCGCTCCACTTCCCGTCGTTCCGCTGCATAAAATTTATTTCGTTTTTATTATCATTTCGTGCACTGAGAGTGCCGTGCCCTGTGCCCCCCACACCCCCCAACACCCACACCCGGAAGGAAAGGAACGGAACAAATTCAAAGAATCGCCTGCAATTGACCTGCACCCTCCACCCTCCATTCAGTGCCACTCCCCCCACCCTTACCCACATGGAATGCTTTTCCCGGAGTTCGGAAAAAAATGTAACGAAAATAGTTTTCGCCCCCTTGTAAAAATATGTAAAGTTGCAACACGTTCGTTCTGGCTTTCCTTCCTCCTTGCTTTTGTTGTTCCTTGAAAAAAGAGAAAAAAAATAACGAGGGGAGCCACGGAGAAAGAGACGACAGAATGTGGGGGAAGCATTGATAGATAGGGGGAGAGAGAGATGCAGGAGAAGGAGACAATGACAATAACAACAAGGACAGTGGCAGTGGCAGTGACAACAAGGACTCCGCTTCATGGCCCAAGGACGAGAGGACGGGGCACAGATGGACCTGGACTGGTTCTGGATGGGGGTGGTCCTCTATGGTATCCCCTGTCTATTTTAGTTGTTGGGGTAATTTTTTCCGTTGTCGCAGTCGTAGGTTTCTTTATGTTTTGCGTTCAAATAATGCCATTTCGTAAATTGCTTCAATTCTTCCACCAGCCGGAGAGAGCCCCCTCCCCCCCGCAAACACACCACACCACACCCCATCCCCTCGGCAACCGCACACCACCCTTGCTGGCATATTTTTTTAGGGCTTCCCACACAAAAAACACACACAGACATATCCACAGACACCGATATATGTATATAGCATAGAGATATACATCGGTATATGTATATATATATCGGTTTTACAGCTCTGTTTTGGTCCTTTTCCATTTATTTTTTTTGTTGCTTGCTTTCTTTTCTTTCTTTTTGTGCCGCCAACAATTGGCCTTTTAGGTCCGACCCGGCCCGGTCCGGTCCTGCCCTGGTGCCCGGAGCCTGTTTCCTGCCTTCTGGGTTCTGCTCCTGCGGCTCCTGTGGCTGCTCTGCTCTGCTCTGCTCCATAGTCCTTAACTGGCTTTTGTTTCATTTATCCAACCCAGACCCCGGCACCCTGCCACCCCTTGGCACCAACACCTATCCCGCTACTATTCACACCCGACGTGTGTCCATGTCCTTTTGAAACTTTGCCTTTTGTTTGCCGCGAAAATCAATTAACGCGCTCAATGAGCTTCAGAAAACTTTTGCCCCCACTCACGGGGCACGGGGCACGGAACCGGGGACACAGGACCCACAACAAAGCCAATTTACAGTTAACCAAAATGTAAATGTCCCTGCCGGGGCAGAGGGTATGGCAGCAGGGGCAGGGTCTGGGGCAAGTGTCAACTGCTTTGATAAGCTGTTAAATTTAATGTGCTTCACTGTCATAAAAGTCTGTGGCAGAGACATCAGCAGCAGCAGCGCCAGCCACAGCCACAGAAGCAATGGGGGGTGGGGGGAGGCCGCAACACGAAAACAGGGATCAAAAGGCATATGAAGACATCAATGGAAGAGGCAACCCACCACCAAGGGGGCGCCCACTCAGGGAAGCGATGGGAAAACCGGACTATAAAAAAACCTCTAGAATCAGATCTTCGAATATAATGTGCTTGTAGTTCCAAGAACTTTGAAACATTGCCATGAGATTCGGAATAGAATTCGAATAGTGGAAATAAACCTCTAGAAATATTAAATTTTAACGTAATTTTCCTCCATTTGCTACATGATTTTCTTCCTGTGTGGGGCATGCATTTCCAGCCGAGACCAGCCGATAGCAGCTGGCCAAAGTTGCGGTACAACAAAGAGCCATCCATCACCTGCCCGATTCCCACGTGCATCAGCATCATCAGCGACTGAATTGGAATCGGAATCAGAGGGAGCTTCAGCTGCCGCATTTACATTCAATTTGAGATCAATACGCGAACATAATGCCAGGCATCAGCAGCCGCAATCCCCCTAACCCCCGGGAGCATCAATGGAGTGGCGGCATCAATTTGTATTCTTTTATGGCTTCTGGTGGCAGCCTCGCCATCGCCTCAGCGTCAGCCGCAGGCTCAGATTCAGGCTCAGATTCAGATTCAGGTTCAGGTGGTTGCATTCACACATGTATTTACATTTCCGATAAGTGGGAATGGGGTTGGGGATGGCAGCACTCTGGATGGATGCACTCTGGATTGATGACGGGGAAAACTTGAAGCAAGTTTCGGTTCAGTTTTAGGAGCACTTGCAAGTTGCAAGTAGCAACCCAAAAGACCGCAAACTTTAATTGCAAGTCTGTCTGTCTTTCTGTCTGTCTGTGTGGCTCAAAGCAAAGCACAATTGACCAGTCAACCAAGTTGCAGGACTCGGACTCTGGCAATTGTGTTTGATTTGATAGGCGGCATGTGATGTGTGCCGTGCCGTGCCCCAAGTTGCGTGTTTGCACAAATTGTGGCTTGTGGATGGCTCTTGCTTTTGCTACTTTCTCTCTGTCTCTTGCCTCCTTTCTTCTCTCACTCCCTGGACATGCTGTCCATGTCTCTTGTATTGCTTTTGGCTCTGGCTCTGGCTTTGAGTTTTCAGTTCGGAATGCCATTTATTGGCCTGGCTCTGATACCCAAGGATTTATCTTTTCCATGTTCTTCACACTCCAAACTGTCACTGCTCTTTCCTCGATTCTCTCTCTCTCTCTGTCTCTTTCTCTCACTCTCTTTATCTTTTTCCAGCAATTTTCACTTGGTTTGTTGCCAAATATTCTCTGCTTTCTGTGGCGTCTTAAAAATGTGGCTTATTGTCGTCTGGTTCGGTTCGGTTTTGCTGTATTTTTGGATTCTTTGAACAACAATTATTTTCTATTTGTGTTTTTTGAGCCATGAAATTAATTTGGACTCTTTGTGGTCGGTCGGTCGCTCGGCCCTAATATTGTGTCCTTCATATCAGCCAAAGACAGGAAAATCCTTTGGGGCTGTTGTGTTGTGAAAAGTTTCATTAACTGCCTTTGACCCAAATCAAGTGTTGAGAGGAGTCCGAATTTTTCTTTCTTTATTCCGCAGAGACCATCCAGAACTGGGCTTAACTACAATTCCTGTGTCCAACTAATAGACTGCCAGCAATTTGGCCAGAAATTTTGAATTTCACTCAGCCGGAATGAGCATTGTGCTCCGCTACGGCTACGGCTACGGGTGCGGATACGGATACGGGAGGGTCATTGATACTGCGAGTACATCGTAGACTCGACTTTTGAGTGTTCTTCCATAATTTCTCGTTTGCCGTTGCCATGCCACATGCCCCCCACCCCCTCTTGATTAGTGGGCGGTGCGCTCAGCCGTGCCAGTTTCGTTCCACATGCATGAGTGCGCCTTGACTCTCGATATGCCAGTTGCAAAATTGTTTTTTGTGCATGCCCCCTCATCCCGGCCACTCCCCCCACTCGTTCGTCTGGGCAAACGGGTGTCGTGGCAACCGCCAGGAGGAGGACAGGTGAGGCAGGAGCTGGGGCAGCATCATTAACAATACAACCTGCAGTCCTGTCCTGCTCTCCAGTGGAGTGGGTGGCGGTGGCGGTGGAGGTGTTCCAAATCAGCAGGCGGCTGGCTGTTTCTCTCCTCTCGCTATCTGTATCCACTATCCACTGTATCCACTGTATCTGGCACTACCCCTCTCCGCCTCCAGCACTCAACGAATCACTTTCAGGAGCATCACGAGCCCTGGGCAGTGCTCCTAGGATGCTTCTGAGTGGCTCATCATTCGCTATTATACGGATCTCCTCGTGTGTCCGTTCCGTTCCGAAACGTTCGCTTCCAAAATGGATTTAAAATGCCCTCTCTGTGTGCCTGTGTGTGTCTGTGTGTGTGTGTGTGTGCTCTATCCGGCTGAAGCAGTCGGATTTATGGAGATGGCGCCGGACAAATTAGTTTAACAGGCAGAACCAGCCATGTTCCGGCAGAAGCAGAAGCAAAAGCAAAAAAAATGCTAAATTAATTTCAATGCCAGCGCAAAAGAAAAGCCAAATGGAATTGGAAATGGAAATGGAAACTGGAAACTGGAGCTGAAGCTGGAACTCAGTTAAATTCCGTTTGACAGTGAATAAAACTGCTCGCGTTGCGTCTGCCGGGCGTCTGCCCCCGAAGTCTGGGCGGGGCTGGGGCGGCGACTGCCTCAACAAAATGCAATTCATTTGGCGCCGTTGTCGACGCCGCTGGGCGCCATTTTGCTGCTTCAAACACACAACGGGTGCAGAGGGGGAGGGGCAGAGCCCGTTTGCAATGAGCAACTTTTTTTTGCTGCTGCTCCTTCCTTGGAAAAAGTTTCAAGTTTTCTGGGATTACAGTGTTAAAAAGTGGTTGGCAGTGTTGCCCCTCCTCTCCCGCCCCCTCCGAGTGGGTACCGTAATGTGCAAAGTTCGGGGCTAACTGCTGAGTAAGCCTGGCCAGCTGCATTAAGGCCAAAGTCGTCGTCGCAGCCATCAACCATCAGGCATCGACCAAGGGCGACCAGCTCCTGGCTCTCTCGATCTCAGGTGCGCGGGCAAAAAAGGGACTCCACTTTGAGTCCTCCCATTCTTAGAGGGAATCGGATTAGAAGGGAGCTCCCATTGAGAGTCTCTTCCTTCCTAACTTACGGAATATCCTCGAAATCGAAAACAAAGACGGTATTTTCTGTCAGTGTGTCCCCTCCACTCTCTTTTCTATCCCTCTCTCTGGCAGCGCTCGTGGCCTGTGTTAACTTCAGTCGAAGGAGTTAGTTAACAGATGATAAGGGAGTAGGGGAACCCACTGGAGACCCCGGAGAACATTCCCCCTGACCCTGTCGCTTACGCAATAGGGCTCCCCCGCTCCCCCTAAGAGCTCCAGATCCCCCGAATGTATCCTAAATTAAGTCGTTATCCAGCGCAGAAATATATGCAAATTGTTTTCGGCTCATGTCAGACGTAAACTCTTTTTATGGCCAAGTGACATGTGAATCCACCCAAGCGCCATGCCCCAAGCGCCAATGCCCCATGCCCCCCATAGACCCCCACTCTACATTTGTCTGGCAACACTTTCGTCTGCGTCTAGCGTCGCCGCCAACAGGAGAGAGAGAAAGGGAGTTCCCAGTAAGCGAGTGTGTGTGTGTGTGAGGAAAGAAAGTATATCAAATTATATGGCTGTGTGTGTGTGTGTGTGTGTGTGAATGATGGCGACGTGTGCACGTCCGTGCACTCTTCGTGTATCCCGGATCAGATAAGCGGCACCTAAACACAGCCAGAAGCCAACCCACTCCCCCCCCTCCGCACACCTTCTCCTCTGAGAGTGAAAATTCCACCTCTCAATCGCATCCAGGCGAAAGGGAGGTAAGACGCGCCGTAGAATAATTGCAAATCATAAATATGCGGAGCAACATCCTCGACATTATTTAGTGGCAAACAGTAGCACCCTTCACCCACCCCTCCCCCTATGTCTATAGCCTGTTGAATTCGCGGAACGCAGTCGGCAGTTAATGAAGACATTCAAGAGCCTCTCCGACTCCCAGCAGATCGCGTGTATGCATCGAGGCTGCAGCTATGGGGGAGAGTGACGGGATGGAATGGGATGGGAAGGGGAACTGTGATTGGAAGAGGGTGTTTCCTCACCCAACCGACTTCCTACTGTTCATTCCATAGTCGAAAGCTCACGTTACGAGTATTATAATTATAATTTAGTGTACATGGGGCGCTTCCTATTGTCGGTATACCATTTCGATATTTTGATGAACATATCCCAAACGGATAGTTACGGATATGTTCCCTACATCGGTGAACATATGTATCATGTGGTGGGCCTTTAGGACAAGCAGGAGGAGGAAGCGTGCAACAAGCCGTTATATTAATGAGTGTGCCCAGCTAATGGCCACGAAGTTCATGTGCCAGGAAGGAGGAAGTGGCGCCTGTGTGCGCAGCAGTTGGGCTGTCCATTCGGTTCCTGCAGAACCACTCAAGTTCTCTTAGAAATCACTCTAACCATAAATTAGAATCCAAAAACCATTCACCTGTAATCATCGTTCACTTTGGAGTCCCTCACGCTGCTGCAGCGGCCGAGGCTTTGGGCAATCAACGCACCGGCTATAATCCCATTGAAAAGCGTTTGGCCAAGATGAGTGGAGTCGAGGAGCTGCACCGACACAGTAATGAGAGACAACAATTGCAGCTGAGGGCGTACCAAAGTCTCACCCAGACCATGGAAATCATTCGTTCGCCTACAAGCAGTCCGGCTGCGTGAGTATCTAGAGGTTGTGAAGAACGATGGGAATTCAGGGAATTCAAGCAGTTGATGGTCGGAGATGGAGACTACGAGAGTGGACTTATAGAGCGAACCTTTAATGCGCTTCCAAGTCAGATCCATCCAGACGAGGTCCTGCCTGGGAGTGACCTGCTGAAGCATGCCCCGGAAGCGCAGGTCGCGGAGAATTTCAAGAATGCAGGTCAGATTCTTCAGCGCCTGGAGGGACCACCTTCCGGGAGTAGAAATTCTCCCTGGTTCTGAATGCAGGACAACAAGTAGAGGCAACAAGTAGAGTTGGAAACACTCCATTTTGAATTGCTCATATTCAAGTGCAGAGCTCCAGAGCCATCTGGAAATCCCACTCCGGGCAGGCGGAAGGATGCACTGCGTGTTTGACATAATTTAGAGGAAAGCAACTCCTTCCCCTTCCATCCTGCTCGACCTTTTTTCTACTTTCTGGCCTGGTTATTTGATGGAGTTCAGCCAACAGTTAATTAAGACATTCAAGCCTCTCCTCCTCCGACTCCTGCAGAGCTCTGCTGCGAATCATCGCGTGTCTGCATCGAGGTTGCAGTCATGGGGTGGGTGTGGGTGACTGTGGAAGAGAGTGTTTCCATGTTCGTGTACTCCCCATTCCTCCCCCTTCCAGGGTGGAGCTTACAAGCTTCTAATTGAGCGTGCACAGGGGCGCTTCTAATTATCGCACGAAGCGAACAGTATCCCATTTCCCATTTTGATCCTTTGACGCCATTGTTCCGCCTGCGTCTCGCTGCCCTTCTCCCCTTCACCCCTTTCCCTTCCCCGCTCACCGACTTGTTTGTTGTTTGTTGCAAATTGCCAGCGACATTCGGGTGGAGGCGGCGACAGGCTCAGCCGAAACATGAATTGAGTTGTTCGCCATCTGCGATAAAGTTTAAAGTCGTCCACATCCTGGCAGAGGCGGCTGCCAGACTGCGGTTGGGGCTTGGGGGTGGCGTCACCCTCCATCCACCCATCCACCCTTCCACCTTCTCCATCCATCCGCCTATCCATCCATCCATCCAAACTTCATTACCCCGAACGGACCTTCTCTGTGTGTGTGCAAATTTCCTGTTCTGCTTTTTACGGCGGCACGTAATCAAATTAAGCAATTACTGCATGGCGCTCTGCCACATCGCTACAACCCCACAACCCCACACATCCCCTTGATTACGGGGCAACTTCAAGGGAAATCACCAGCTGGAGGACAGAGCGCACAGCGAAGGAAGTCTGCCTCTGCAATCATAACGGTAAACGGTGCCCAGGCGAATGGAAATGGAACTCGCACCAGAAATGCTCCCCCGTGAGGAGCGCAGCAGCCAGCGACAAGTGGCATGTACCCCCCGCCCACAGCATGCCACATGCCCCATGCCCCGTATATCCAGTATTTTTCCGTCTAATCCAGAGCGTTGTCTGGTACTCGAAAGGGATGAGAGGTGTCTGACTGGGATGGGATGGGATCTACCCCTTGTCTCCCCCTACCTTCGGAGTGGGAATGATAATCGTTTGGTTTATGGCCAATTAATCAACTCTCGTACTCAGGCGGAGGCCATAAGCTCATCCAGATCCAGAGCCGCGCCCTTCGCTGTCCCTAGGCAAACATCCCGGACATGACTTCCAATTGGACAACAGCCCGAGTGTAACCGATATGTTTATGGGTCCCACGCTTGGGTGCCGTCGATTCGGCGGAATGTTTCCATGTTGTCAATTAATAATATTGATCACAGGGAAAGGGGAAGGGGTAGCAGGGGGGATTTTAATCCTCGCAGTGGGCCAGGTCAACGTCAAAGCGCTTGCGACTCGCCTTCGCCTCTGCCTTCGCCTTGGACTTGCTGCTCCTCCTGCTGTCTCCATTGTATTCATTGTATCCTTTCGCTTAATCGCTCGCTCGTAAGCCCCGAAAGGGTCCCTAATGATAACTGACCACGCAGCAGTGCAACGCAGTTGCGATTGCTTTCCCTCCACATCCACATCCATTTCCACTTTCCTTTCTTTTTCCATTGAATGTGGAGGGGGGGAGTGGAGGCAGCGACAACTCCCCACTGACCTAATGAGCCATTTAGCCAATTGGGGTTAATGTCCACACCCGTCGGAGCAGGATGACGGAGCAGGGAAAGGGCGTGGTCACGCCTCTCAGCTCAAGTCAGCAGAAGCCAACTCCTGCGCGTCTCCTTGATGAATTTTTGAAGAGGACTCCGCTGCGTGCGAAGTTTCGGGAGAATAAATATATCAACCCGATTACGGACTCCCAACTTCCTCTTCCGCTCCCCCTCCCCTCCGCTTCGCTCCTCTCTGTCTTCCTTTACATTATTCTCCGACTTGGTCTGTTCATTTTCATATTTTCCTTGTTTACGGCCAAACATTTTGGTCACGTGCTCGAGACGTGAGCAGTTTGGGCCAACTTTCCTACGTGTGGAAAGGTGAGGAGGTGTGTGGTGAGGTGGCAGGGGAGCTGGGAAAGTGCGGAAGCCATGGTGTAGGCCCCAGGGGATAAAAAGTGCAGTGTTGCCTCGCCGATGACTGCAGCAATCGATGGTTAACCGGATTCGCAGATTACTCCTTAACTTGTTGTCCAATCATCTCCTCTGCATCCCACTCCACCTCTGCAGTCTGCCTGATGATGGGAGCTCCTGTCCCCTCCCCCTTCTCTTCCTCTGCCGGATCCAAGCCCCGTCCGACACAGCTCAGTCCTTGTCGGACACAGCTCCTACACTCACCCAATCTGAACACGACACCAATGCACCAGAATATTGAGAGTGGGATTGTTGAATGCAACGCACTTCTGATTTCCATTTGTCACTGACTTTCCACCCACTCATCCTTGCCCTCATCCTCACCCTCATCCTTGCCCTCATCCTCACCCTTCGTGACTCCGTGAAGAGCAAAACGGTTTGACAGTTCATGAAACTGTAATGGGAAGCCCCAGGAGGGGGCTGTCTCTGTCAGACAAGAGGGTTTCTCCTCCAGAAGTGGAGGATTCTCTTCAGCAGCGCACTCCATAGACATATACCTTCTCCCCTATTTGCTGCACCCCGACTGGCACCCCGACTAGCTGCCACCTGAGTTATCCTGGCACCATGGCGACCCACATATTAATTATTGGATGGGAGTGGCGCAGAATATTGTAACAGAACCCGCTGCAATGCTTCGAGGCAGTGGAGGAGTCGCCTCCTTCCGCAGTCTCCTGGTGCTCCGTGTTGGACTGCACCGCCAATCATCGGATTCCGATTCCAGCGTCGCTATCTGTGCCTCCCCCTGCCACCCAGCACGTCATCCATCCGTCCATCTATCCATCCATTGGTGTCAATTAGGCCGGGCATCGCTTTGTTCCACTGCACATTGCCATTTCATTATGGATTCCGATTTCGAACTGCGGATTCATTGAGTTGCTTATCAGTGCCACGGCTTGTGGCAGTGCGTACCTCCGCCTCTGGCTGCGCTGTTATCCTGCGAGTTTCCACATCCACATATTTTCCAACCCATTTCATTGCGAGTGGCGCATGATTCATCTGAAATTCAAATATCACCGCTAAAAAGCGTAACCATGTCTGAATCCGCCCGTATCCTGCCTCCTGGCCTGCACAGACACATCATCCGTGTCATCATCCCTTCATGCTCATCCCTGTATCTCCCTGTATCCCCCATGTATCCCCCATGTACCCCTGTTCCCCCGCACTTTACGATCGAATGCTAATAAAGTCGTCTGTCGTCTGCCGTCAGCCGTCGGGCGGCGGCGGCGCCAACTTGCATAATTCAATTACATCCGATGCAGACTCATAAAACTAAATCAAAGGAAAACAAAGCGTCACGCTTCATTTACTTTAGTACAGCTCCACCACTTGTCCCCCCTAACAGTCCCCCCCAACAGTGCCCCACATCCAGCTTCCAGCTGTGGAGACCAATAAAAGGCTTCAGCAAAGAAGTTCGCCTTCTCCTTTCCTTCGTCTCATGTAAAGATCTTCCATGTTGCGGCTGGGCTGTGTCTATCCGCTTTGGCCGACACCCAACTCCTCCTGGCTGACAGTTGGCTGCGTCCACTGCTGGCCTCTCCTCGAGTCTGGGTCTGCTCTGGTCTGAGTCTGGCCATGAAAGTTTCCCGTCACTTCCGACACCCCCGAGGCGCTTTTCCCGCTTTGCATGGCAGCCGAGGCGGCAGGACAGGCAATTTCCTTGGCTGACTTTCGGGGGCACTGAAAGTTGGCTCGACTTTGATTCTAGTTTGGCTCGGCAATAATAATATCGTAAAATGTGATTGTCGTGACTGATTGCACTGGAACGGAGCGGCGGAAGTTGGCAGCGTTTTCTTGCAGTGCACTTAACTTTATTATTTCCCCTTTCGCCCCGAAAACTACTCGCACAAACTTGGCCTTGTTGCTGCTGTTGCTAGATGGCTGGTGGCTGGTGGCTGTTGGCTGGCGGCTGTTGGCGGATTTGAGTTAGTGCCAAGCAGAAAGCATAAAGTGTTGGCGCATTATTATCTTTCGGACTTCATAACTTCTGGCCATAAAGTCCTGATTGGACGCCGGAGAAGGGCCAAGATCCAAACAAATTGTCTGACATGAAATAACATTTTGCCGGGCTAAGAGTCATTGGCCCACTCGAAAGCTGTTTCCCAAACAACTTGCACGCCGCACTCGCTCATTATTTTCACATTTATCGAGCTAATTAAGAGTCTGAATGAAAATACGTGAGGCAATCGCGGCGGAATGGCACTTCCCTGTCCGGACGAGGACAGCCTTCGACTCGGAGCCGTCAAAACGAAAAGTATTTAAACGGGAAATGCCATAAAGGAAGAAACTCGACAATGGGAGTGGCATCCATGAAGGAAGTCGCCAAATGTGGCAGCAAGCGATTCGACAGCGAGGATGCAACGAAGAACGAAGTCCATGCTTCTCCGCTGGCCAGTCATCTTTTCCTCGCCTTGCCGTTTGAGATTGCTCCACAGATGTTTGATTTGACAGCCAGGACTCGAGGACTGCAGATGCACTCGAAGACGTGGCAGGGGCAGGCAATGGCAATGGCTATGGGGGGGCCAGGGTGGCAGTGTGGTCAGTGCTGGTGTGAATAATGCACAACTCTTTTTCTCCACTCAACCCCCCTCTGGGCAGTGCTACAATGTCTGCCAACTCGCCTCGCAAAGTGCTTCCCTTTTCGGATCCTGGCGCCTGGCGCCGTCTCAATGTCCCTGTCCACCTCCAACGGGGTTTTATGATGGCGCAACAATCTGCAGCCTGTCAGGATTACTTTCATGCGGCAATTTGTTGGCCGCTCGGCAACTTTTGCTGCTTATCCCGCTGTCCAGACCTCCAGATATCCAGACTCCGCCTCCATTTCATCCTCCATCCTGCTGCCCATCTGCCCCGCCCTACCGGGTGCTGCTCCCTTCCAGGTCACGTGCCCATTCTGTTTACATGCCGCATTAGGGGGATTCCGTTTAGTTTCCTCCCATTCCCATTCCTCTTCTCTTTCTTTTCCTTTCTTCTACTTTTGTTTAGTTTCGTTTTATTGCGATTTGATTCCATTTTCTGTTTCTATTTGTTGTGGCTCGCGTGGCTGCCACTCGGCCTCAGCTCAGCCTCAGCCAAGTCTCTGCCACAGATCGAGAGTCGCATATTTGTTTTTACTCTCGCATTATTATCCTTATCCGCCTCCCTTATCCTCTTTCCACCCTTTCCTCCCTTACTCCCCGACGGGGTTGGTGTGAACTTTGGCACTCTGTGGCAGCTTTTCTTGCAACTCCTGCAACTGTTTAGTGCTCTTCCACTTCCACTTCCATTTACTGCTGTGGCTGCTTATTGTGTCCGTTATTCGCCTTTGCCACTGCCATTTGTTGCATTTGTTGGGGGTGTCTGGCTTAACCTCTCAAGGGCTTCTCTTTTTTCTTTTTATCCGGCTTTTGCTCGCGTTTCCCATTCATTACCAGGAAGTGGAATGGGAGTGGAGATGTGTTTTGTTTGCAACGCTGATAAGTGCATGGCTGCACGGCGGGATTAGTGGTCTGGTTTGGTCTTATCAGTGGCCGTTGGTGGAGTGGAGAAGAAATCAGGGCCAGTGAGAGCACTGGCATCAGTTAACCTGATGGCAACCTAATGGCCTCCATTTGAGTCACGTGCTCCACGTGCCAACAGCTCGCACCGGAATTTCCCAGATTGCAGAAGATTGAAAAGGGGTTGACACACGGCGCGCCGTGGACTGCTGCCTGGTTAGCCATGAAAATTTCAATTATTCCGAAAGGCCTTGTTATGATTTGTAATTGGTTTTCTTTTCGATCCGCTACTTTCCGCATTCCCCCTCCCCCATGTATCCCTCCCCCTCTCTGCTGTCTACCCGTCGGTTCGGACTTTTGGCCTTAATTAAAAGTCCGAAAGTGTCCTTGGGTGCGAGATCTGAGAAAAGTTGGGCCTCTTTCTTTCCGTTTGCCTGCTGTCGTGCCGCTTTTCGCCTCGGTAATGAGGCATGCCCCTCCGATCTAATGGCGGACTAATCAACCTTTTTTAATTGAATTCCTGTAGCTGTCCGCCCATGTCCAGTCCAGAACCCGGAAGGGGAGGGGAAGGAGGACGGGGGGCCTGGAACAAATCAACGAAAGTTATTTCATTAAAAAATTTTAATTGACATTCGTTCTTCCAGCAAATTAAGCTTTTTTCTCGTAAAAATGTCCCCGGCCGCTCTCTCTAGGAGAGATGTTCATGGCTGGCCATCTAGGCAGGCCATCTGTCAGCGAGGACAGGACCTGTCCACGTCCCCCGTCCCCCTTCCCCCTTCCCTGGCTTTCGCCAAACTTTCGTTGCGAAATGAATCAAGCTGACAGAACTCATATATACACGAATACGAGAAGTACTTTGCTGCTGTTTTTGCGCCTGGAATTTTGTGCAGAGTTCGCTCTTTGCCTCTGGTTTTTTTGTTTTAGATATTTTGATGTAATTACTGCGACAAGTTGCCCAATTTGCTTAGTTCGGAGTTCGTTTTATTTAATTAGTTGGGAGATTGTTTTCTCGGCCAGGCTCTTTGGCGTCACCAAGAGAGGAAATTGCTTCGTTTCGACGGCTTTTGAGTGACAAATTGAATTTGTTGCTACGAAATGGGGCTACTTGTCAGAGCCATACATCAGGTCAGACACACACACACACATACAGTAGAAAAGAGGACATACATATATCCCTAGTACATGTACTTGAACAATTAGATACACTTTTGCCAGTGTGTGTGTGTGTGTGTGTTCTCTGCATTGTTTTTTGCTCTAAAACTCACTCATCTCCACTTCTCCACCGGACATGCCACACACAACATGCCCCAAATGCATCCGAAATCACTCTTGAGGGCAGTTTTGCCCCTCCACTCGCTTGACAGCGCTGCTTCGTACCGGAACTAGTTCGTTCAGAGCTGTTCTGGAAAAAGTGAGCAACAGATCCGGCTGAAACTCTTCAGCTTAGCGGAAGGTGCTGTCTAAGTGAGAGCTGACAGGTCAAAGGCTATGTCTGACTACTGCACTCCAGAGAGTTCGAATGTATTTCCTGTGAACTGGTGAACTAGTTCCCTAAAGAGTTCCCCAAACGAACCAGAACCAGAACACGACATTAACGGAACTCGACACAACCCCGAGTGCAATCATAAACAAGAACGACAACAACCACATTTACCGCTAGCCATTTGCAAAAAAAATGCGCAACAGTTGCATGTGGCATGCGGCGGGACAGCGTGGCAGGGGCAGGGGCAGCAGCAACAAAACAAACAATTGTCCTTTCTCCTGCCCCAAAACCCTTTCCCCCCCCCAGGCCCCCAGGCCCCCAGGCCACGGTACTTACTGCCGGCATTTCGCCGAATCGCCCTGCCACCCCCCCACCGCGGCCCTGCCCCAAGGCGAACTCTGCGCATGTGCCCACAGCGGAGCCGAGCCGAACCGAACCGAACCGAGCCGGACTTCGTGGCAGCTTCGGAGCGAGTGCAGTCGCGTTGAGTGCTCGGCAGGATTCAGTCATGATTCAGTCGCTCGCCACTTTTTCGAACACACGGTCACCGAGGACCACGAGCAACGGAACACTCGAACGGAATCCGTAGTCCGCGTCGTCGTCCAAGTCGAAACGAAATCTTCGCTGTCGCGCGTGTGCGTGTGCGTCTGTGTGTGTGCGTGTGTGTGGAAACGGGAAAAGCACTACCACTGTCCGTCCAGTCCACGTTGACACAAACAGCAAGCTGTTCCCGCGAGAGCAGCGACCCCCCACCCTCAACCCGCAAACCCGCAAACCAAATCATTAATAAAGAAAAGCCCAGCCGTCGACATCATCGTTTGTCGTTGTCGTTGTCGGAGTTTATCGCCTCTCCGTTATTCAGTTTGCGGTTATTTTGTGGTCGCGCCCCCGCCAACCCTTTAGGGGCGTTAAGCGCTCCAAGTGCATCGCAGTGCGTGCTAATCAGGGCTCAGTGCAAAAATCACAGTCAATCAAAAACCATAGCCATAGCCCACAACCACAACCAGAGCCGGGCCAGAGGTAGCGTCGCGTCGCGTCGGGTCGGACAAGGTGAGGTGTCGGACTGTCTGTCGGAGTGTCTGTGTCCAATCGCCTCGTAAAAGGATTAAGTCTGGGTATCAGCCCCCACATCATTCGAGTGCTGACAGCCGGAAAGCTGATTGCGTTCTGATAAGTAAGCATTTAATGTGTGTGTGGTGTGTGTTTTTCTCCCGCCCCCGGAAGGACGGACGGACGGCTTCAACACCCGCTTAAGCCCGTCACAGTCAATCGCCCCTCATCGCACCCATTTCAAACTTTCAACTGGAACTAAATAAATAATTTCATATCCCCCCCACGTTTTACGAGTGCTTCGCTTCTCTTCTCTTTTTTTCTGTTTCTGTTTTGGTGTTGCCTTGCGTGACTGAAGGAAGTGAGTGGATGTGTGCGTGTGTGTTTGTGTGTAGAGAGTGGACATAGCGTCTGACACTAATTGCAATGTGCGAGATTAAAAGCTTTCCCTTACACAGCCACAGCCAGCCAGCCTGCCCCACAGCTCCTGTCCCGCCCCGGGTTGGAGTGCTGAAAAGTAGGCAATAAAAACGGTAATGCAACCCCAAGCGGTGGGGAGAGGGAGTCCAAAAAGGAGTCCGCACGACCAGCCTCAGCTGCGGCTCCATTGAAAATGAGCAACCCAAAAAAAAAAGAATAAAGAACACAGAGGAAAATGCAAATCTTTCGTTGCGCTTGGCCAGCGCTGAATGGGGCAGACCCGACACTTAGCACCACCCCCAACCCCCAACCCACATCCTACCGTATCCCATCCCCAAATCCTTGCACGCCAACGCCTCGACACGACACGACACGAAACGACAGGCTAACGTCCACGTTGATTGAATGCCTAAGTGCTCCCGTACCCAAGAACAGCAACAACAACAACAGCAGCAACAACAGCACCAAGAAAGTGAAACTAAATGTCGACCCCAAAGTAAACTTTACTCGTCTTTCAGCCGTGCCCCCTGCCCCCTGTCCGCTGTCCCTTTCCACTATGCCATGCCATGCCATGCCCCGTTGCTCCAGTTTATGCGGCATGCCCCGGCCCTGATTAGGGGTCTTTGGCAAAAAATATGCATAGATTAGGCACGCTTTTAGCGCTCAATTGTGGGACACTCTGCTTGATGTTTCAATTAGGGGCATAAAACTCGAAGAGCAGGCGCGGGCGGGGCGGTGCCGGGGGCGGGGGCGGCAGTGGACGCCCAGATAGCAGGCTCAGATTTCAGCTCCAAGTCCCTCCAAAGCTCCCAAGTCCCTGCCAAGTCAGATTTTCTCTTTTGCTTGGCGAAAATATCATTTTAATAACCAAAATGACAGCCATAAATCAATGATTATTGCCCATTGTCTGGGCTGGGCTGTGCTGGGCTGGTCTGGGCTGGGGGATTGTCGTTGTCCTTGTCGTTGTCGTTGGCCCGGCTTTAAAATGGCCCGCTGTCGTTGAGATACTTTTATGGCACTTGGCAGATAAAAGTCCTGGGTGTCGTCGCTTAGCTCCGTTTCTGTCACTTTGCGCAATAAATTTACGCCACATAATATTGAAAATTCCCATCAGAGGACCGCACGGTGTTGAGTTAAACTCGTAAAACGTAATTGAGGTTGTATTTCATGTTGAATGGGGCAGGCTGCCCGGTTGCCCAGTTGCTGCTGGCCCAGGACCTGGGACCTGAACCTGGATCAGCACTGGATATGTGAGATGGTCATTATGAGGTTATTTGCTGGCGAATCACTTGCATACGAGCACAAGCATACACAGTGCTGCTCCTGTTTTCGGAGAGAGCGAGAGAGAGCTGGAGAGAGTGGAGGGAATGGATGGTGCGGTCAGTCCTTGGGTTTCTCTGGTGTAAACTCTGCTGGTTTCCATTTGAAACAGAAGCCATTCGAGAGCGGAAATGACAAGTTCCAACATTGGCAGGGTACATTAAGGTATATTCGATATATTGAATCGATTTAATTATAGAGAGAGAACTCTAACCTAACCAAAAGATGACATTCGGCATAACATCCACTCAGGTGCACCTATTCAAAGGCTGCCCCACTGGACAGAGGAAACTGCCCTGGAAATGGATTCAAATATCAATTATTTAGCAAGTTTATGGGGAGAATAATTGCGAGAGTTGTTTCGAAGCACTTTGTAATTAGTGGAGGTCCGCAGGTCCGCAGGTCCAGGTCCAGGTCCTGGTTTCCACATTAAGTGGAAACTGTCATCGCACGAAATTGCACAAATTTCGAATTTAATTGCACAGCCGCCATGCTGGTAGGGGGCGGGGACGGCCACACTCCGCGACCCACAATCAGGAATGCCTTTCATTAAGGGTCCGAGGGCATTTTGGGGCATGTATACGAGCACTCGTATATGTATATATAATTGCCATGCCACACATGGGTGGCATGGGGCAGGCAGGCCAGAATCGTTTGCTCGTCGAAGCGCAGCGACAAAATGAAACAAAAATGAAACAAATTGTAGTCCTACCTCCCCTCCCCTCCTCGACCCCTGCCAGTTCACAGCTATAGCGGCCAATCCCCCCCCCCCCTAATGTAAATTAATTGCTGTACAAATTAGCCAGGCCAACGAACATTTCGGACATTAGGCCCAGAACAGAGGGGCAGCAGAGGGCTGTCTGCTGTCCCCAATCGGTGGCACAACATTCGCCAACATTTGCGCATTAAATATACAACAATGCGAATGCGAATGCGAATGCCAGCCCGAATGTAATGTCAGGTAAACAGAGAGCCAACTGTCGCTCCCTTCTTTTAATCAGTTATCAAAATTTATGGGCGGACATTTGTCGGTGCGGCCGTACGGGTCTTTCAATTCCAATTGCAGTTCATTTTCCAAATATTTACGCCAGTTTAATGAAGTCCGTCCACAGTCCCGTCCCGGAGTCGCGTTTGTTTGTGCTCCAAATAAAACCGAACACCGAATAGCCACGGGAAATGCATTTAAATTTAATGAGACATCCCACAACGTGAGCCATAAACCGCCAATACAGCGTGCAATTCGATATTATTCGGCCCAGGGGCCTAAAAACTATCCCATATTTGGGCCAACAGAGCCGACAAAGCCGATGGCAAAGGGCCAAATTGGTGTTTGGGTCTCGAGTTACCTACTCGCATGCGAAATTTGTTTTTGTTTTCCACTTCAATTGGCCAAATAGATTTCATCGGAGTTTTAATAGTCAAGGAGATGGATGTCCTAGCCACGCCGAAGGTTGTTTATCCTTAGAATGGGGCACTCTCTCGCCATCTCCAGCTCCATCTCCGTTTCTGTTGCTATTCGAGAAGTGCCCCGCGGCTGTTGGCTCCGAACAAGCAACAAAGAATGGGCCGGGGAATGGAGGGGGGTTGGAGTTGGGGAACTGGAAACGCTAAGCAAACAAGGGGCCACAAGCCCGAGTCAGAAATTATGGGAAGGGGGAAAAGGGGGGCCGTTCAATCGCTGGAAATAAAATATTAACTCTGCCCCCCGACGCCAGCCCGCGATTCAATTAGAAGCGAAAGCCATTTTATAATTGAAACGAGCCAGGGAGGGGCCTCGGGGCGTCTCGTTGCGGAAGCCCTTTCAATCTAGGCCCACTGGGTTGGGGGAGGGGGGTGGCATAGAAAACAGAGAAAATAATACACATCGATAAATATTAGCAGGGAAAACGTAACAGCAGGAAGCAGGCGGCAGGCGGCAGGCGGCAGAGGGAGCAGAAATAATGGAAGCAGAAAAGATTATTGTTCATTAGAGATCCAACTTATGGCACGGATACCCCAGTGCCAGCCACAGCTCCAACTTTAGCCCCAGCTTCAGCTCCTTCTCCTTGCATCAACCCGTGGCAAGTAATTGAAAAGTTTTCCCCCACCCCGCCATCTTTTGCTCATCTCATCATCTCATCATCATCGTTGTTCCTCGGTTGTGAAGACAATGCCGAATGCTCCATTTGTCACTTTCCGCAGAGGGATATGCCACCGGCGGGGGCGGGGGAGGGGGGCGTGGCAGACTGACAGATGATGCGTGTGACTGAGCAGAAAATGTTCCACAGTAACTTTTGCTGTACTCCTTGTGATACTCCCCGTTGCTGATTATGATTGAGTTGATGTCGTTAATATGTTATCGACTAAAATGAGAGCTACCAGCCGCCACCAAAAGAGAGGGGGGGGAAGGCCTCCCCTTCCTGCCTCCCCTTTTCCCTCGCGAGTTGTTCTTGGAAGTGCGCCCTGTTGGCTGTTTGTCTGCTGCTCCATTTAAAACAGTTACAGAGATTCCCCCAAAGCAAACACGCACACATGGCAGACCCACTCACACACTCCCATTCGCATTCACATTCTCATTCGCCTTCGTTTGTTTGTCTTTTGAATTATTAATGAATGCACTCGTTGAATGGCTTCGAATGCCGAAGGATTCGTTATCCTTCTGCAGATGTGAATCCTTTTCCTTATCCTGGAAAACGGATGGATGATGATGATGGAGATGATGATGGAGATGGCGAGGCTGATGCTGATGTTGATCTGGCTCTTAATCAAGTGCCTTCTTGGCATCCTGCGGCGCTTTTTTGGCCGCAGATAAGTTTAATTAAAATGGCCGCAGAATTCGAGGGCTGCGCCCCGCCCACTTTCCGCCCACTGCCACAACTATCTTCCGCTTGTAAAACTTTAAAATTCCGAAATGCTCAGAGCGAGAAAAAGGGAAAAGGCAAATGGGAAATGGGAAAGCGAAGGCAACAAACTTTTCCGATTTCGATTTTTATTGCGGCTAGAAAAAGGAGGAGAGAAAGCAGAGGATTGAAAATAGAGAAAGAGATAGAGGAGAGCATTCCCATGGAGACTGGGGCAAGTGGAGCCATTGCTGCTGCTTCTTGGCAACAATTTCATTTCGGAGCCACTCGAGTGTCCCTGCACCCCGGGGAGAGCTCCCTTCCATTGTCATGCCTACGCTTGCCCCATGTTGCAGTTGGAATTCCACTCGAGCTACCTGCACACGCAACCAGAAGGGGTCGGGGGGTTGTAGAGGGGGGAGATGGCTGCATGAATGGCAGGAACAGCTGAATAAACAGTAGCGGGGGCAGAGGGCAAAGGCCAACCACTTGAGCCACAAGCATTTCGAATGCCAAAAGTTTTTCCCTTTTTCCAGTTCATAATTTATGCCAAACAAACAAATAAATATTACCTCAAATTTATTAAGCCAGCTCCCCACCCCCACTCCAACCACACCCTCCCCCCTCCCCCCATTTGCCTCAAAGGTGTGTGTGTGTGTGTTCCGACAGAGTCTCCCCCAGATGCAGCTGCCCCTCCGGAATCCTCCAGCCGTTAATCTCTCCTCAAGTTTCTAATTACTTTAGCAGCATTGGGCAAACTTTTTACGCCCTGAAATCCGCATTTACAAATTGTTGACTCTGGAAGGGAATCACTCAAACGCAGGACCATGCAGGACCACGCACTCCCCCTCCCCCTAATCCCCCCCTCCTAGTAATCCCATCTGCATCCTTCTTAAGCTTCATCTTTTATAATATTTCCGACTTGCTGCTTCTCGACACAAACTAAAATAAATCACTTTCTATTCAACAGGAAGAGGACTCAGCCGAAGAATATACAGTGAAAGGACACCGACAACGGGGCAGGGTCGAGGTGCTTCCACGCTATCGAGTGGTCACAAGTGACAGGAGGAACCCACAAAACAACACCCGCCAGAGTAGGCAGGAGAACTGGAAGAGCAGGATCAGTAGCACGGCCAGTTGACAGGAGCTCAGCCAATAAAAGTCCAGGAAAACTCTGCCAGGCGAGAATCCAGACAGTGGAGGAGGAGGAGGACGAGCAGGAAGTGCAGCTGAAGCAGCAGCAGCAGCAGCGGCAACGACAGGCGAAACAAAATAGGAAAAGTTGAGCTGGAAAAGCCCCATCCAGAGAGTCGTGTGAGAAGGGCCACAGGCGGAAGGAGAGGCTGAAAAGTTCAAAATTTCGGCAGAAGGACCTCCTGCCTCCTACCCCACTCCGCCCGTTCCATCCGGAACTGTAAGCAGCAGTTGGAATTTGATTTTGACGCTTCTTTTAGAGCTGCATCGCTTGTTCGGCTTCTGCTCTGGGCTGCTGTTTGTGGCACCAACAGGCAGGAAGAAGAGTAACTGGATTCAAATCAGACTCAACAGCAGGAAAGTTCCTCCCCTTCGGAAACGGAAGTGACTCCTCCACCCACTGAGATTGGCTGCTACTCGACGAAGGACGTGGCGACGAGGAGCTGTTGAAATGCTGGGCACATTCTCTGACAATTTATTAGCTGCTCCCTGCTCCCACTAGGCATCCTGCCCCACTGCAGCCACTGCAACCTCCGCATCGTTATGGCCTCATTCAGAGCCCGTTCCCGTTCCCTGCCGCTGCTGCTCCTCTGCCTCTCGTTGGCCACTTGGCGTCCGCCTTTGGTCAGCGGCTATCTGAACATTTTCATCAGCCACCACGAGGTGATGAAACTGATGGGTAAGTCCAGTTCCTGTTCCAGTTCCTGTGTCCCCCTAACCTTAATGAAACCACATTTCGATTTGGAGACAACCTCAGACCGACACGCCCCCCTCCAGACCCATAGCCCCCGCACCCACCCTGTGCGATGATTGATAGTTGGGGGACAAAGTGCGACAGGACACATTCATTGATCCCCGAACACGAAAACAAAACAGAGGGCAAACAATCCCCCAAGTCCAGGACCGTCCAGTATCGTAGTCATTAATAGTTCTGAAATTATACTTGACCAGAGAGGAGAGGATGGTCAGAGGGGGGAGAGAGGGGAGTAGTTGGAGGTGTGGGTGGAGCCGTGTATGGAAGTGGGAAAACAGAACAAATCGCACACAAATCGATTTCCGTTTCGTTCCTCCGCCTTGCTGACAGCTGCAAGTAGCTTTTCCTGCCTCCCGCCACCCCCTGCCAACCCCCTGCTTATCCGCCCCACACTCTGCTTCGCTCTCTCCTGCCCCATTTCCATGTTGTTTTGCTGTTCTGCTCTGTTCCGTTTGTTTGTTTGTTTTCTTGTTTTCCCGTTTGTTGCTTCACGCGAATTCCTGTTATTGATGGCGCCGGCTCCGGATCGAGCCAAGGCCAAGACGGCTCTCTGCTCTCCTCTGCACCTCCCCCTTCGTTCTCCCAGCCATAGACATGGCACGAATGATTCGACGTGCCACAGCGGAATGGCTCGCGATTTTCCTACTCCTCGCTCCTCCTCGCGGTGATTAATGGATCACAGGAATCGGAATGGAAATTGGGGGAGGGAGAAGATGGTGGAACTCCCAAATTGTGTGCAAAGGAGGGGAGGGGGCAGAGAGGGCGAGAGGTTCCTGGCCGCCACTCCATCATTCGTCGCTTAGCTGGTCACAGCATTTTCCGGCACTTAACTGTAATTGGAGCATAAAGGCTTCCATCTCATTATGCAGGCTTCGGCTGTGCCCCCGCCTCTGCCTCTGCCTCCTTCCCCTCCTTCCCCCCTGTTTCGTAGTTCCCAAATCAGAGGCACTTCAATTAGTTGATGGCCTAAAAATAATCCACAGCAACAGCAACATCAAGTGCAAATGGAAATGGTAATGCAGATGGATACCTGATTGATGGATGAATGAATGCGCGGCACTCCACCGACCCCAGATCCTTCTCCTGCTCCTCCTCCTGCTCCTACCTCTGCTGATTCCCTCCTCTACTTGCACCCCTCCTGAAAGGCATTCACTCCCCTCCACTCTCTTTTAAAGGCTTTCAATTGCATTCGAGGTCGATGGGGCATGAATGCAGGCACCTTCCTGTCAACTGCGCCTCTTCTCCTCCACCTCCACCCCCTCCCCCTCTCTCCCACTGACCGTCCATGCAAATCGGATTTCATTAGCGACAACTCCTAAGATTTTCCACTTTGTTTGTTGCTCTTTGGAGTTTCCATTGCTCGATTGCTTGGAGATTTCCTCTCCTTCCTCTCAGTCCAACTCCAACTCCAACCCCCTCTTCCATTTTGCATCCCTTCCTCCCTCCTCCCCCTTCCTGTCGGTAGCTCGTTATGTTTCTAACTACCAGTTAACACCCGTCCCCCCTGAGGGGATGCTTTGGGGATGGCTCGATGGTTGGCTGTTTCCACTGGAAAATTAAGAAGCAGCATGAAATCAAACAAACTGACCCACACACACCCCCTGCCCCCTGCCGCCTGCCCCCTGGCTTCTCCCATCTCCCATTTCCATCTCCATGTGGGCGCTCGTTCAAGCGGAAGGACGGCTCGTCAGCTCCAGTTACCTCCTGCCCCCATCCTCTCTGCCCCACAATCACCTTTGGTGCATGGAAATGGGACTCCCTCCGTCAATATGTTGCCTCGCATCCTTTGGGGCTTCTCCATCTTCGGTGTCTGCGAGTGCCATGGAACTGTAAACAAAGTTCGCCGATTGCCACGGCCCGCCCCCCGATTCCCCGATTCCTGCTCCTGCTCTGGGCGTGGCACACACCCATTCTCTCTCTATGAAGTGACGACAACATTAAAATTAAATATTTTTTACGCTTTTCTTGTGAAGGTTTTCCGCCTCTGAGTTCAATTTGTTCCCGTTCTCTTCTGTTGTCCCAGCAACGAGAGCATTTTTCCGTCTTTTCCGCATTCGTTGCCAGCGACACCGACACCCACTCCCCCTCCCACTGCCCCTCCCCCATACATCCCCTCTCTCCTCTCTCCTCTCTCCGTTTCCTTCAAGACTTTCCCGGTTCAAGGGTGCGTAAAAATGCAATTTCAACAAGTTTCGCTTTGATGTGCACACTTTTCCTTTTTCCTGCGCCCGCCCCTCCACCTCCCCCTCGGACCAGGCCACACCGCACCCCCTTTGGGCAGATCTCAACCTTCAGAGCGAGAATTGAGGAAATTTCCCTTCAAATGAAAAGTTAATGCAAAAGAAAATTATTTTTAATGAATAGAAAACAGTCCGAAAATCTACACATTAATATGGCCCCCACCCCATCATCCTTCACAGGTCCCTTCCTTTCCAGGGGTGGTTCGACACTTGGAATCCATCACGATTGCCCAGTCAGCCAGCCAGGGAGTGGCGGGAGGGGAGGGCATCGAAATCTGTGCCAATCGGGCGGTTCTCTCCTCAGATTCGAAGGACAATTACAGGGAACGATAACTGCCAGGGATTCCCCTTGTAATCAGCGACAAGGTGCCACTGCACTCCCCAGAGAGTGGAGAGTGGAGAGGGGTGAGGGGAGAAAGGGAATGCACTCTTCGCACTAATGACACTAATTATTCTCTTAATCTTTTATGCAAATTGTGTCTCTTTGCTGGCAATGCCAGAACTATGTTCCACCATCCACCAGTCTCCAGCCAATCCTCTACAGTCCCCAGTCCCTCCCAGCCCTCTCTTCGCTCCCTTGTGCATCCAAGTTGCGGTTGCAGCGTCACGTGTGTGCGGCGGAGTCATTCAGACAATCGCAATCGCAGGTATTATAATTATGGCAAGGGGCAAGGGGGGATCCGCTCAGAAGCAAGGAAAACTTTCGCAGGAAAAGTTCAGCAGCGGCTGGCAGGAGAGGCAGGGCGAAGGCGAAGGAGAGGCGCGTGATATGAAAGACGAGCAAAGTTTCGACACGGCCAAAGGAGGCGGGAGAGGGAGGCACTTGCAGGGCAGGTTGAACTTGGGCAGGAGGGGAGGAGCAGGAGCTGTGGGTGTGGGTGGGAATGCCAATTCGGGATGCTTAAAGCGCAGTTGAGGATTGTTGCCCCTAAAGAGGCCAATCGAGAATCGAGATGAGGGAACTGAATTAATTGAGGCTGTCGCAAGTGCATCCCCTGGCCCTGACCCTGCCCTACCCTTGCCCCCCCTCTGAAGAACAGTTTGTCGGGGTTGTCCTTTGACAAGAAAGGACTGGAAATGAGTGGAACTGTCCTTTTCGTCTGTTTGTGCATATTTGATGGCAGTGGAAGGGATCATTCCCAGCTACCAGGGGGCTACCAGGTGGAAGGACTCGCACTCGCCCACCGGCAAAGCCAAAGGAAAGTGGCACACTTGTCCCACTCTGCCACAGAGTCTAGTCTGTGGCACAGAGTCAGAACAGCGTACGCTGTGGGGGGCAAAGCAATTTTGGAGTCTAAAACGAATCCGAAACCGAGATGGAAATGGAAATGGAAATAGGAACAGGAGATGGGGCTGGAACAGAAGATGGGGCTGGAGCACTGGATCAGTCGGAAGATGAAGATGCTTTAAGGAGAGGCCACAGTGCAGGATGAAAGCGAACGAAAAGCGCTTTTCTCTTGTTCTGTAATTGGATTTAAAATTGTTTTAAGCAGCTCGGAGAGCGCTTTGTTCTATTCCGAATGCACGCTACACTCCTTCTGCCTCTGCCACTTACCCGCTCCTCCCCTCTCCCGCTCTTTCGCTCTGCCGGAAGCGGAATGGCAACATTCAACATCCGGTGGAGAGTCTGAAGCGGAGGCACAGTCAGGAGCAGAAGTAGCGGAAAGTTGAAGAGACCAAACAGCATTCCCCGCTCCGCTGGCTACCCTCCTCTCCCCTCCCCTGCATCCCTGCAAAGCGTGAGAGGACGAAGCTTATTCTGATACCCCGGAGTAAATAATGCACCACACACAGAGGCGGGGGGTATGGATCCTGGGGGATGAGCACGGGATGAGGAAGAGGAGGAGCAACAACGAAAGCGGATGAAGAAATTTAATTTCACGTCATTTTAACTCAAGCAGCTCGTCTTTCATTGCCAGCGGGAGGGGGCGAGGGTGGATGGAGGATAGAGAAAGTATTGGAAGCAAAGAAAGATGATTCCACCTCTGGATGAAGTGGCGATGAAGTCGGAGTCGCAGTCGAGTTAGACAGCGCTTGACACCTTTTAATACAACCTCGCCTTTCCCCTTGCCCGCCCTTTGTCCCTGGACGCCTCTTCTTCCCCCAATTGGTGGAGTCCCAGATCCTGTCCCGCGACCCGCAGCGTCGCCTGCTGGTGACGTATTCGATTTCGATTATTATTGTGTCTTGGGTTTTGGGTTTTGTTTACCCGCCAGTGTTGTCACCTCGTGCAACACTACCCCTCCCCCTCCTCTTCCTTGCCACCCTCCTCCTCCCCCCTCCACCCTTCGCCCGTTCCATTGTGCTGAAGAGAAAATCAATTTCCGCTCAAGGGCGTTGGCAAGGGACCTGAGTGGAGAGTAAACAGCAAATGCACAAAGTTTGCTCAGCAGGGGGTGGTGGGGTGGTGTGGTGGAGGGGTGGGGCCACGCTAATGGCGGGGGTGCGCCAAAGCAAATTGCGAGGAAACTTTCCCTTTATGTCTGCACTGCATCCGCATCCGCACTTCTTCCCCCTCCCACGCTCTTTCTGATTCGCTTCGCTTCTTTCATCCTTCGCAGGACTCGAGGCGGATCTGTTCTACGTGCACGAGGGATCCATTAACACATACGCGATGCACTTCACCGTCCCGGTGCCCGCGGACGTCCACGAGCTGGAGTTCTCCTGGCAGAGCCTCATCGCCTATCCGGTAAGACACCTGATTTGACCTGACCCCCACTCCACACCATCCCATCCCAATCTAACGAGTGGACCGCCCTCCCCTCCACAGCTGCCGTACGCCATCAGCATCGAGTACGCGAACGACCAGGACGCCCTGGGCACCCCGACGCTGAGCATCCCCCACAAGGGTCTGGTGCCGCAGGAGATCGAGTCCTTCCTGGTCTACCTCCCGTGCACGGGCAACGCCAGCCTCCAGCTGCCCGTCAACGTCAACATGGTGGTGCGAGGACCCCCGCGCTTCAACGACACCAGGCTCCACTTCAAGCGCAACAAGATCTGTGCCAAAGGTAGGTGTCACCCCCCTCCCCCTCCCTGGACCACATGGATCTCATCCATCACCATCACCATCCATCTCCTCCAATCAACAGGCATCTCACCCGAACCGAACCAATCGCCGGCCCCCGCCCATGCCCCCTCCCAGGGCCCCGCCCTGCTGAGTGCCGCAGCCTGTGCTCTCGGCCTGGTCCTGGCCGTGGGCCTCGTGGCCAGCATGATGTATTTGCGGGCTCGCAAGCAGCTTCGCCAGGACTCGCTTCAGTAAGTCCAGCCCCTTCCCCCTCCATTACCCTTCCGCCACGCAACAACAACCACACCTCCTCCTCTGCCTTCTCCTTCTCCGCAGCACAAGCTTCACCACCGCGGCCTACGGCAGCCACCAGAACGTGTTCATCCGCCTCGACCCGCTCGGACGGCCACCGAGTGCCACCGGCTCCTACGCGACCATCGCCAGCCTCAACAAGTACCCCGGGGAGACGAAGAAGTCGTGCAGCATATTCGACCGTGAGTTGTCCCACACCCCACACCAGACACATGTTCTCCATGCACTCCCCTCCCCCCCGTTACTGACCACTGCATCCACTCCACAGGTTTCCGCAGCTCCCCCGTCCCGACGCCCTACGCCACCGCTCTGCTGCCGATGGGGGACCAGACGCAGACCGGGGAAACAATCTACTCGAAGCCAGAGTCGATCTGTCCCTCGAGGATATCCTACTACGCCTCCTCGCAGCTGACGCTGACCCAGGTGAGTGCCGATAGAGAACTATCTCCATTAACAGCCCCAAGGGGGTCGATTGGGATTGGAAATGGGATTCGGACTGGGACTGGAACTGAAATCGGGATTGGGATTGGGATGGGGATTGGGAGCTGCCCACGGTTAAATCAAAGCCTTTGAAATATTGCGGCACGTGGCAGCCAAATGGAGATGGAAATGAATCCTGTTGAAGCAGAGTCTCCTTTCGGGGTTGCCATGGCTCAACTCCACTCTAATTTGTCCCAAGCACCACACGATTGCTCCCCAGGCAGGGCAGGAGGACGCACCCCCCTTGCCTTGCCACTGCCTCTGCTTCAGCCACCTTTCCTCAACGATAAAAATTAAATTCTAATTTATATTTACGAGCTGATAAAGCTCCCGTAGTGCGTTAACTCGAAACAAGAGCACAGCCATTCATAAATATGCGGCTTTCCCTGCTGCTACCTTTCTGCCTCCCCCGCCCCCCTCAAGGATGTCTGGCTGCTGCTGGGGCAAGTTTTGTGCGGCACTCACGTACCCTTGCATATCTCATGTGGGACACGGACGACACACAAACCCAGTGCCTGGAGAGGTGAAGTATGCGATGGGAGTACTCCCGTGTGGGTGAGTGGAGAATGGAGAGTGAGTCTGTTGCAGGGGAGAGGGTGACTGTTTAGATAAGCGAAAGGTGCTCCATGGAGGCAGACGCAGACGCAGACAGGCTGCCGCTCCTCTGTATCTTTGCTTTTGTTTCAAATCGAGCGACTACCATCCTGAGGCCTGCCCTTCAACGTTTTCCCTCGAACAGAGCCACTGAATCCAAACTAACCCAAACAGCCATCAGAACCGCACTTATCTACCCAATAAATCCCTTAGTTTTCCCTCAAAATGAACTGGAAAATCTACCTCCCACCTTCCATCGCCCATCGGATGGCTGTGGCCCGATGTGTAATGTCCTCCTCGCCTCCCCCTCTGGGGAAAACATTAGCATTTCTTTTGGGAAAGTTAACTTTTTGGTTTTGTGAAAATCTGCCAGAAATTAGAATAAATTATTTAGCAGCTCCGCAATTGTTGTCCCTGTAAACATTCCTCAGACTTTTCCAGCACCGATTCTGACTTCTCCTTTAAATTCTTCGCTCTCTTCCCTCTAATTCTCCTACACTCCTTCCATTCCTTCCTCTCCTTCCTCTCCTCCATCTCCCCCTTATTCTTATCATGTCTGAGCCCATTTTCGTCACCAAGTTCCGAATCCATTTCCATCGCCTTTGCACGCATAATTAAATATTCAATTTCCATGGAGACTTCCATTTGTATGTGATCTATTCGGGGCCTTCTCCTCGGGATTGTTTGCTCAACGATTTTGAGCTCCGAGGGGGAGGGGGGAGTGGGCCATGCCATACACATTGGTTTGACATCTTATATTTTAAGATTCAAAGGAACAGGTTAGGAGACGTTTTATATATTTCAAAATTTTCATTCGAATTCGACGAAGAGCAGAGCTCCCCCAAAGACACTTTTTAGCCAGCGATTGGTCCACGAGCCTCGCTGATACATAAATTATTAGTAAACAAGCAACATTCTAGCGTGTTATCTGCGGTTCCCACAATGGCGCCGCTTCCACGTGTTGACATTGACCAGCCCAAGTACGACCAGAGTACGTATATGGGCAGGGCGAAGCACTTCTTTCTGATCACCAATCCGCTCAATGTGCTCGCCAGCAGCAAGAAGCTGGAGGAGGCCCGCCAGATCGTGCTCAAGTACAGGGCCGGCAAGGACGTGCCCGAGTGCGAGACGATTGACGATGTGTGGAGAGCGAAGTACCTGTACGACTCTGCGTTTCATCCGGAGACGGGCGAGAAGCAGATCATCATTGGCCGCATGTCCGCCCAAATGCCCATGAACACGTTCATCACGGCCGGCATGATGACCTTCTACAAAACGACACGCGCCGTTGTCTTCTGGCAGTGGTTCAATCAGACATTCAACGCCATCGTCAACTACACCAATCGGTCGGGCGCCTCGCCCGTCAGCCAGGCCCAGCTGATGACCTCGTACTGCCTGGCCACCACCGGAGCCCTGACCACGGCGCTGTCACTCAACCGGGCGGTGAAGAAGATGAATCCACTGGTGGGTCGACTGGTCCCACTGGTGGCTGTGGCCGCCGGCAACTGCATTAACATTCCCTGCATGCGCATGCAGGAGATTCGCAAGGGGGTCGTTCTGCTGGACGAGAAGAACAACGAGATGGGCGTGTCCAGGAAGGCGGCCATCCTTGGCATCTCGGCTGTGGTACTGAGTCGCATCAGCATGGCCATACCCGGCATGACTGGCACTCCGATGCTCATGAACAAGCTGGAGAAGAGCGGATTCCTGGCCAAACACCCGAACTGGAATGCCCCCATCCAAACTCTGTTCTGCGGCTTTGTGCTCATCTTCTCCACACCCATGGGCTGTGCGTTCTTCAAGCAGCGAGCTGGCATCAAGGTCTCCAGCCTGGAGAAGGATGTGCGCGAGAGCATTCAGAAGAAGCGACCCGACCTGGACACCGTGTGGTACAACAAGGGCTTGTAAGCGCTGGCCAGCTGCAACCCCAAGGAACTTGACGAAACAAATTTGACAAACGTTTATCTAGGATACAATTTAAAGACATGAATATATAACTATTTACGTACATATATAGCAAGAGTCGCAGTAATTTAGCTTTAGCTTTATCACTATGGAAGGATGCACATGCATCCCATTCTTATCCCTTCCCTCCCAGAGTCCTGGGCTCCACTGAACAGTGGTGGGGAGATGCGATTCGAGTGGTCCATGTAAGTGGAATTGCGGTTGGGGTCTGAGGGTGCTTGCCATAATTATTGTTGTTCTGTTCCCCATTTCAGTGGGGTCCCCACTCCCCTCTCTCCACCCCACTCTCCACTCTGCACTCTCTACATATGTGTGAGCGTTAAGCGAAGTGTAGCACCATTTGGGGGGCACAAGCATATAGAGGAGGGGGTTGGGGTTGGGGTTGGAGCACACTCATTTAGTCAAACAATTATATCCAAGTGCACACACAGAGATACACACATACATACGCACTCTGTTCAGTTGTGTGGAAATATCTCATTTGTGTGTGGGTGGGGGGGGACCCTTCCCTGGCTGCTCCACAGCATCCATCCCTCTGGCAAACCACTCCCTTAGATTCTATTAAATCAGTCTATAAATGTTGGCCAAATTGCTTTAATGTGCAGCAAAAATTTAGCAAACGGCAGAGACTGGGACTGGTTACGGGGGGGTGCAGAGGGGGGTAAAAGTAGTGGAACATAACAATAAAAACGGCAGCAAAAACAGAGCCAGACTCCCACTATGGAATACGGACTACAGCTGTTGAAACATGGCTTTGTGCTTGTTTAGAAACACTTGCGAAATATTGTGGCAACCAAGCCAACAAAGGAGAGAGTCTTCCAGGAGGAGGAGAGAGTGGAACAGATGCCACATTCAGTGGCACCACAGGCTGAATAGATTTCCTGGCAGCGAGGTATTGGGATATTGGGCGGAAGATGTTTCCTGGCAGAGAGCACGAGACAATCGACAATCTGCGAGGAGCAGGAGCCAACGACAAAGTGGCATTTGAATGCCATCAGCAAAGCAATAGTTTGTCAAGTGCGAAAGGAAAAGGAAAAGCAAAGGAGGAGAGAAAAGAGCAAAGGAAATTAATTTCCATGGAGGTTGGAGCAAGGGAGGGGAGGGAGGGAAATGGGTATTAGGCAGGTGCTAATTTAAAACGTTGTCGTCGACCCATTAAAGACATTTTGTAATTAAACCAGCAAAAGACGAGCATGGCCTCCCAAGGGGGAAGGGTGAGAACAGAGTGGAGCTATTCAGGTGCCCGTTAATGGATATACAACTGTTGTTCATTCTGAATAAAATGCTTGCCACAAAAGCTTTATGAAAATGGAAATGGAAATGGAAATGGCAGGAATGGCGCAAAGGATGGACACCTAATGGGGTATCGTGGCACTCGAATGGGTTGACCGTTGAACAAAAGCCCGGGCAGCCGTCACCAAAGGTTGACAAATTACCCGACCCCAGTGGATGTTTTTTACTCGCAAGTCTCTGATCTGCCATCATTTATCCCCTGGAGATGTCATTGGTCAGGCAAACTGCGGCGGATGCTTTTGTCCGGCACTACACTATTGATTGCTTCCTGTCAGCCCTGTCAGCCTCAGTCCCAGCCTCAGGAGTGGCCGCAACTGGAAGCCGTTGGCCTGGCTTCTTTTGTTGCCGCGCACGCAGGGACTTCCCCTGGCCACTGGACACCCCTGTGGTGTGGATGCAGATGCAGTGCATAGAGAGTGGCTTCAGATGATCCCTCCTAAGACATCCGACAGAGCTACATGGAAATAATTCAGAGCTCAGAGCTCGGAGTCAGTGAACACGATTCGTCCATTAATCATGAAGAAATGCCCTGTCCTGTCCTTCGATTTTAATAGACAGCTTTCCAATAATATAGATTCCCACTGATGGCCAGGTTTCCCCCAGGGGCTGAAACTGGAACTGGTCGGAAAATTACAAACTGATTTAATTTGCGGAGTCAACAAGCTGAACAGTGAATTGGGCAAAAGTGTAGGGCGGCACTGTACAGTGTTCACTCGTATATGTATAAATTGTACGTCGTTGTAAAATGCTGCTCAAAGCTGGGGCTGGGGCGGGGGACGGGGGATGGGGCGTGGCTCGGACACGCGATGCCTAATTGAAAGGCAATTAAGCGCGATTAAGTGCGTGTACCTGGATGCGGCGGCGACGACTTGGGTTAAGTATATGCCACCTCGCCTTTAATTACAAGTAGATGCCCGTCCCGCCCCCCGCCCCCACCGACATTTTCCAGGGCCGCAGAGCAGCTTTGTCGCTTTTCAATTATGCATTAGCCGCGTGAACCTTTTTGTGTTTGCTACCCGAAACGCTTATTAAATGGCGGGGCTAACGAGGCCGAATCGCATCATCAAAATGCCATGCATCAAAGGGGCACTGATGGAGACGGGGGGGGAGGGGAGGGTCCAATCGATCAGGCATAAATCAAACAAAATTCAAATTAGTTTCCCCGGCAAATTAGAAGGCGCACAGCACAGTTTGTCCTGGTGGCATCGGCCTCGAAATGGTAAAATAATGGAAGTTCGGGCAGTGAAGAGCCAGACGAGAGCCGGAAAAACTCAAGCTGGGGCCCTTGATTAAAGGCTTTTCCTGGCTGGCGAGGAGGCAGGGGGCAACAGAATAGGCAAAAAGAGGCTTTTCCTCTCGTGCTGTCAGGTAAATTGAAATATAATTGAGCCAGTCCTGGTCTCTGTGTCGACTCCACCTGACTGGCTCCGTCGCCTGCTTCGGCTGCCACTAATGCCAAGGCGACAGGTCGTAGGCGTAATATTCTCAAACCCCCTCTGCCTCTGCCACATTGGCTGGCTGGCTGGGTGGCAGAAGTGGTGTATAGAAGGGAATATTTGCAACAGCATCGTCAATTTGCATAGTTTCATTCAAACATTTTGGGCCTGCACAGTGGCACCAGTACACTGATAAAGGGATGAAAAATTCTGAGTACTTTCGAGAGATGGATCTTAGAATACAAATCAAAATTGATTGCAAGAGAAAACCAGCAACTAACTATCTGGTAGCTTTAATATACTTCCTGTTTATTCCAATTTTAGTCAATTTCTGCATATATTCGCACTCTCAGAGAGAGGTTTTTCCTCTGCCCAAAGAGTAAATTTAATCAGAGGTTGACCAATCAAAAGTTTCACCGGTGAAACTTTATTAAAATATTTGCCATTCTCTGCCCACAGCCCACCCACTGTGCGAAAATGTGTGTTGCCGAAAACTTCTCTGCTGCATTTTAGTTTTCTCGTCACTGACGGGGGCAAAATTGTCATCAAGCGTTTTTAATTACAAGCTACGGCAGGAACGGGAGGATGGTGGTGTGGTGGAGTGGTGGAGTGGTGTTTTCCACCCGGAAGTTGGGTGGGAGCAGGCTGAACAGGAGATGGCTGTTGTTCCTGCGGGCAGCCGTAGAGCTGCAAGTGACATAAGCAAATCAGACGCCTGTCAGTCTCGTGTTTATGCACTGGTGTATGTCTGTGTGTGCGTGTGTGTGTGTGAGAGTTGGGTGGGCGGGTTTTATGTGCTGCTTTGTGTGTGGCTTACGTCATGTGCAGGCCAACCACCCACACACACCACCCACACCACCCACAGCACCCAGGACAGCCGTGTGGTGTTGTCATTAGAAATGTCACAACAAAGCCAAGCAGCTGCAAGCCAACATCAGCCTTGCCTCCACGCCTGTCATCTCCTTGACGCCCAGTGGGGACTAATAGCAGGACCAGGACCAGGACCACAACCAAGCCCACCCCTCCCCGCTCCCCACTCCCCGCTCGAAACTCGGTACCAACAAGGCAGCTTCTAGCATGGAAAAGTCTCTTTCATCGTATCATAGCAATGCCAATGGCAATTCGAAATGCGATCTGTGATGCGAAAGTGCGGGGGGTCTGGGTCTGGGGTCCAGCAATTGGCAGATATTTCGGCTCTGGCAATTTCGAATGAGAATCCAAGCAATAATGTCTCCTCGTTCGATATTGGCTTTTAATATGCCAGCCCCAGCCCTAGCAGAGCTCTAAAGCGAACATTTTCATTTGCAATTTGAACTTGCCCATTTAGAGAGAGAGAGAAAATCCCATAAAGTGGGGGATGAATGCTGCTCACTGTTGCCATATCCCAATTTATTGGCAAAGAGATAAGGAGATGCGATAGCGGGAATAGTCAATAACAATTAACCGATTTCACATTCCCAATTGCCAACGCCAACGTCAACGTTGCGTTTGATGCTAAACCGATTACCTGAATTCTAATTACACTTTCGCGGCGCTCATTAGCGCACCGAGGCATAGGCAGGCATGCTGCCAACAACACCAGTTTAAGCCATAAAACAATGGAATCAGAATGAATACAAAGGGGAGAACCAAAAAGTTGGCATCCAGCAGCAGCAGCAGCAGCCGGATCAAGGTCCAAGGTCTAAGCGCATAAAAGCGTCGCCTGTGCCGGTGCCGGTGCCGGTGCCGGTGCCAGACAATTGTTTCTGTCCATCTGCCGTGGGGGAATGGAGCGACCGACATCCAGTTTGCATGTTGAGCGACGGGGATTTATAGCCGGGACGCCCACTGATGTCCTCCAAGCCAAACCACGGCAGAACCCAACCATACAGGGGACACAGGATGAAGGGGGAGTCCCCAGAATGGAACAGAGAGAGAGAGTACGGGGGAGCGGAGAGCTTTGATGATGGAGTGCGATATTGTTGCGTTTTAATTGAATTTTCTTTGTGAAGAAAACGACAGTCGCCAGCCCCGGCAACAGCGACAGCAACAGCGACAAATACAATAAAGGACAAAACAGCAGAAATCACAAACATGCCAGACGGGGAGCAAGGAACGGGAGCGGGAGGAAGGAGGGACAGGGGGGGAGGGACTTTACCCTTCGGGAAAGTGGCAATGACGGCAATCATGAAATGAAATTCACTAACAAAAGGCAGCCAACTATTGTTTTTATTGCCTTTTGTCGTGGCTGTTGTCGTTGTGGTTATTGTTGCAATTGTTACCGACTTGGTCCTGGCCCTCCCCACGTACTGAATGCCAGGAACATCCTTGTCGTCCTGTCTGGCATTCCTCCTGCTACTACATGTACCTGTGGCTCCCATTTGGCCACTGCCGGACCGCGCAAAATAATATAATTCCCCGCATATTGCTGGCGGTGGCTTTTAATAAAAGTTGAATCCCCGACAGTCCATGGCAGTCCATGGACTGCTGCTGCTGCTCTTGCTGCTGCTGGTCTTGCTGCTGCTCTGATGAAGATTTAGTGTCCCTCGGATCCCAGAGGATCCCACTTGAGCCCCGCCGCAGTTATGCAGATTTGAGCGGGAGAGAAATGAAGTGATTTCTCTTGTTTTTATTAGCCGGAGTTTCTCTTTTTCGGCCTGTAAATGGTTTTATGAAAATAAATGTGCTGCGTAGACTGGTATCCAAGTGGGGGGATGGGGATGGCAAATGATGGAGCAAATCTCCCCTCCTCCTCCTCCTCCTCCTCCTTCCACTACTTCTGCTAGCATCACAGACTTTGTTTGCACAGGACGAGCGCTCGAGCAGCTGAGCACCGCTCCGGTCCGCTCTACAGAGCTCCTCCTGGAGGCTACGCAAAACATAATGCTCGGCGAATTAAAGCTTTTTTGCCAGCCAATAAATTATTCATGCTGTAAGACAACTGAGACGGACGGACGGGGGACTAGCAGGAGCAGGAGAGGAGGGGAGAGCAAGACAGCAAGAGAAAATTATGGCAACGTCTTGGAGAGGGGACGGGAAGGCAGCGTCGGGCCAAGTGCCTTGGAGCGGAAACGGAACTCAATTCATTAAAATGAATGAGCGCTGGAGCTAGCTATGGAGCGTCAGGAGCGGGGGGCGGGGGCAGGGCGCAGCCAAGTGCATGACTAACGGTAAACGGATGCAAACTGAAAGATGCAAATCCGGCAGCTGAAATTGCTGTTGCGACTGCCATCGCCTGCCTCATACAATGTCTTTGCTGTTGCCACTGCCAATGCCATTGCCTCTTCCATTTTCGGGGCCTTTTGGGGAATGGAATGCTTTGCCAATCTTTGAGCCAAATTAAACGGGGGTGGGCCCAGACCTGGAGCATGAAAATATGGAAATTTATACAGTTTACCATCCAGCCATCAACTATTCTTACCATTCCACCCGACCCCTGCCCCGAGCGGAAGGCACTTTCGGGACCTTTGAAGCGCTGTAATTGCAATTCGGAATATGCCAATATGCCATCGTCTTAGGGAGCTACTAATCCTCATCTGTTTAGAAATTCATTAGACAGAATCCATGGAGAAAGAGTGAGAGATGTGAGGGGAGACTGCTAATGAGAGATTCGATTTTATTACTACAGAAAACCCTGGCTATAAGTCCTTATGTTTGATTCCTTTCTCTGCCCCTCTGCAGCCCTGCAGCATGTCCACTCCAAAGAGCAGCCGTGGCATTGGCGGCAGCGGCAGCCTCTTCGGGGCCTTCGTCAACGGTGGCAGCACCATCACCATGGCCAGCCACGGAGAGAAGACCAAGGATCGTCTGCGTCGCATTCCCAGCGTCCAGCCGGGGGCTCTCACCTACGAGCACCTGGTCAAGGAGGGCACCTTCGGACGGATCTACGCCGGCAAGCTGGGCGACTCCTGTGACGCTCTGGTGAAGACTGTCATCGACGGGGCATCGCTCACCCAGGTGGCCTGCCTGCTGCAGGATGCTTCGCTGCTGATCGGGGTCAGCCACCAGCACATCCTGGCCCCGCTCCTGGCCAACACCGAGCTGCCCGGCCCCCCAGAGATTGCCTATCCCTATCCGTCCAAGGGAAACCTTAAGATGTGAGTATGCCAGATAATCCGACAGGATTTGTTCTCTATGTATTCTCCTGCCACAGGTACTTGCAACAGTCACGAGAGTCCAGCACAGCCCTGAGCACCCGCCAGCTGGTGGAGTTCGGGCTGCACATCACCAAGGCATTGGCCTACTTGCACTCACTGGGGATCACCCACAGGGACATTGCCACACGCAATTGCTAGTAAGCCCCAGCCCCCCTCCTCCTCCCCCAGCATCTGTCACCCCGAACGTCTTCTCGTTTCAGTGTGGATGAGGAGGCGTACGTGAAGATCTGCGACGGCGCCCTCTCGCGGGACCTCTTCCCGGACGACTACGACTGCCTGGGCGACAACGAGAACCGGCCACTGAAGTGGCTCTCGCTGGAGGCGCTGCAGAAGAAGGTGTACGGGTCGCAGGGCGACGTCTGGTCCCTGGGCGTCCTCTACTGGGAGCTGGTCACCCTCGCCCAGATGCCACACGAGGAGGTGGATATATTCGAGCTTACCAATTACTTGGCTGCCGGCTTCCGGCTGGAGCAGCCCGTCAATTGCCCCGATGAATTGTGAGTAACTCGATCCATCTGTCTGTCCTGTCCTCCCTGCTGGTCGCGCCCTAATCAACCTTCTGCCCTTAGCTTTACCGTTATGAACTGCTGCTGGCACTGCGAAGCCAAGCAGAGGCCAACGCCCTCACAGCTGCTCTCGTATCTGCAGGACTTCCATGCGGACCTGGGCATGTACATCTGAATATCTGAATATCAGAATCTCTGAAGCTGAAACTAAAACTCGGACGCAGCAAATTGGACAGGACTGATGATGTTGATGCCCCACCCCCATGGGTTACAGGTCAAAGTGTGCAAGGGGGCAAGGGTGCAAGTGGCCGAGGCGAAACCTAAGTTAAAATAATTGAAAACTTTTACATTATAAATGTGAGATTAAATGTGAATTTACCTGTTAGAGTTCGGCGCAGAAAACCAATTAAAACAGAAGCCAGCTAACTTCAGATACGTAAGCAGAAGATACAGATACAAAAACCACAGACACACAGACACACGAACACCCAAACACGCACACAAACACACAACAAGTTTTGTGGAAATCAATTCCACAATTCGTTGACATCAGCCCGAAAGAATGCTAAAGCAATAGCTGCATGTGTATTGAGGGTAAGATAAGATTGAGCATTTAAGTAGCTAGAAATTGAATAACTTCAGAAAAACACACACACAAAAAGACACACAGATACACAGATACAAAGACAGAAAAACAGACAGACACAGAAACAGATACAAGATACAACAAATAAACAAACGAGTAACGATAAATGATAGATGATATATTGATATATTGATAAATGAATGTGAATTATTGATGTGCATATTTTATTGAATGTGTAATACTTAAGAAAACGTCCTGGAAAACGAGAAGGGAAAGTAGAGAAAGAGAGTCGTAGAGAGAGAGAGAGAGAGAGATGGCAACAGAATACAGAATCTTTTGTTCTCAAATGTTGTCCTCAATTGTTACGATGCGATATATTTATTTACCTTGATTATACCTATTATATTATGGCTATTGAGTATATGATGTATGTACCATAAGGGAAGTTCAAAACAGTACCAGAATCAGGTGAAAGACCAACAAAGAGCAACTGTTAATCGCCATGGATCGCAATGGGCATAGCCTTCAGGGTCGGCGTTAGCGTCAGCGTCAGCGTGTGAGACCATTGCGATGGCCAAAACAATGATAGTACCATTCACACACACACACACACCACACACCGCACACATATGCACACACACACAATCTAACATCTAACACCATCACTTCTTCACCACTCAGCCGATATCGCACATACATATGTACATGTATATTTCATTTAGATAACCCTTGTCGCAATCGTTTCGTTGTCAAATTATTTGAATGTCTGCCTCTGCCCGACATTTTCTGGCATCAAATATGCATTACCTGCATTGATTTCCCCCCACCAAAGAGCGTGGGGGAGGGGCAGGTGAATCAATCATGAATGAATCGAATGCATCTGGCATTCAATTGGCCTAGATTGGCGCATTCCCTAAGCTTAAGATGTTCTTGTTGTTGGGTTATGCCTTTTAGTTGAATTTGTCAGGAATTGTTTCTGTTTCTATTTCTGTTTCTGTTACGTATACGTATATTAATTTGCCATTTTGTTAGCCAAGAAAAGAGGCAACTGAAAGTTGCCTACCAGCCATCCCAGCCCATCCCCAGTCCCAGCCCCATGCCCTGCCCAAGCGCAGAGTTATTCCTAGAAAAAGAAAAAAGAAACGAAAAACATAGCCACATAGCTAAAGGCTCCGCATAAACGTAGTTTAAATGTCAATGTTCAATGTTCATAAATGTTCATGGTACAGTCAAGCACCGAAATAACTAAGCAAGAAATAGCAAGAAAATAAATCCCAAGGCAGCTGCTTATTCATCTCGTACGAGTAGTTATTTAAGCTCTCTATATGTTTTATTCTTAAGCTTCGCACTTCAAAATGCAAACGATAATTAAAGTGAAAATGAAAATGAAAATGTTACTAAGGCAAATACCGAACTGGCACCGGCACCAGCACTGTCACTGGCACTATCTCTCCATTTACGTATAATACGAATACTAAACGATATTCCGAGTGCTGCCAGGCAGCAGAGACGCACACATCCTCACACAGATACACACACACACACATACATCGTACAGATAAATATCCTACGAAAGCAAACAAATTTTATATAGATAATAGAGCAAACGAAAGAGGGAGGAGGAGGCGGAGGCGGAATCGGAGGGAGGCAGAAGACAGTGCGCTCTTAAATCATCTCAGAATTCTTCAAGGATACGGATACGTGGAGGAGGAGAGACGAGATACAAGATACGAGATACGAGGAGCTGCCAACTACTATAACTAACTGAATGTGTTTCATGTTTCATTATAAAAAATATACTATACCAATGTGTATGTGTATGTGAGTGTATATCTATGTATCTATGTATCTTTAAACGTATATTTTCTGTCGTCTAATTGAAAACTAACTGTAAACTGTAAACGCTATTAACAGCAAAACGAAAGAGGAAGGAAAGAGGAGAGAGGAGAAGAATATCGTAAGAATATGGAAACGAAGTAGGAAAACATAAAAAACAGAAACAGCAAAAGCAAAAGCAAACAGAAACACACTTACACACAGATACACAGATACAGCCCACACAGACACGCAGATATACATACACTTGAAAATCCATTTAGCCCCCCGGCGGGATAGGGGGAGGTGGGGAAAACAAATTGTCATTCACTCTATGTCTCACTCTTTAACTCTTTATATAAATGTATCTCCGTATCTGTCTAACTTTAGATATACTCTACTACCGTATGATTGTATGATTGTATGTGCAAAAGCAAATACCAGACTTAGGCGTATTCAAATACATATACATACATACATACACAAATATGTATTTGCTAAGACAAACGACACTTAAACACCGCACAAAACCCATCTTATCCCATCCCATTCCCTTCTATCTGCTCTATCCGAAGATACTTCATATATTATTATGATGATGATGGGAGTGGGTGTGGCACTAGCCAAACGCAGAGGCAACTGAAAGATACAGAAATTCAATTTTTGTGAAACGAGAGAGCAAGCAAAGTGCGAGCGAGAGCGAAGAGCGAAAAACAAAGAACTAAGTAAATAAATAAATGTTCCTTTTGAATCATAAACGAAAACTGCCAACAGAGCAATCTTTTGGGTATATTTTCTGGATATGCTGGTTTGTATGGGGCACTTTCAGATGGTGGCATCTACGGAGTCCACGGGATCAGGCGCTGGTCCTGCTGCATGCCATGACACGTACGCATACTGCAGGAGCGCATCAACGATGCCAAGGGCTAGGGCGCCAGTCGTTGCGGCTCTGGAAGAAACGCGCGTTAAACACCTTTTGGGGCAGGAAGCTACTTTGGTGCTTTGAGTGTAACTGTAACTGCTGTTATGGGTGACACTCCTGCTGCGAATGACGGCAAATGTCAGCTGTTTCGCTATTCAATGGCTGCCCTCCGAGATGTGGAAACGATCCTGGCCATCCGCGGCAGGTCCACCATCCTTTCGTTTGGACAAACATGTTTGCAGTGCGTGTCAAAAACTGAGAGATGCGTATGGTCGGCCCCCCGTTCGCCCTTTGGACTCGTTGGAACCGCTCTAATTACAAAGGACAACGAACGACTGTCTCGACATTGGAATACCCATTATTTGGAGCCAAGCATTTGCCTGTTCCAAGCATCCGCCAGATTGTATATACCCTCTGAATTCGCCGAGTAACGTTGGCAGTCAATTTTTTCTCCCGTCCTCGAGGCTGTCACTGGACAGACGCTTTTTCCACCCTTTCTCATAACGACTAACGACACAGACTTTGATTGGCAGCAGGGGGCTGAGGAGGGCAGGAAAAGCTGCGTCGATATGTTTGCTCGCTGAGCGCAATCCAAAAACAAAACAAACTAAATGGCAAAATCCGGTAGGAAGTTTGTCGTGGAACAACATCGTTGCCCCCTTGGGGGAGGGGGCACTGCGTCGAGGAAGTGTGACAAGAGCCCAACAGGTGGACCCACCCCTGCCCGAGGGGGTGGGTGGGTGGTGCTCCTCAATGTAGGAGCTCTGAGCTGGAGTGTGTGGCCATCGTGAACCGTGCAGGATTATATCTGTAATTATTCCGAGTCTGATTGATTCGGAAATCATGTGCGGTAAT
The DNA here is from genome assembly GCA_008121215.1 of Drosophila athabasca. Classification (NCBI taxonomy): domain Eukaryota; kingdom Metazoa; phylum Arthropoda; class Insecta; order Diptera; family Drosophilidae; genus Drosophila; species Drosophila athabasca. The sequence goes on along the minus strand of VMQQ01000022.1, from coordinate 2,034,589 downwards.
TAATGAGCAATTAGTTCGCGCAGATCGATTTGCGGCAGTGTGCACTGATAAGAGCCCCCGATTAGTGACGGCTCCAGCTGCACCGAGGAAACTAGTTACACTCTGCAACACAGTTCGGAAACTGAATTACTGTGTCGCGGTACAGATTTTATTTTAAAAGTTTTGTGTCATAGTGCATTCGCCAATCTTCATTTAAAATTTACCATATGGTGCACTTAAGAACGATGTTGCTGGTATTTGAAGAGTGTGAGGACAGTGTTTGAAACGACAGTGGGGGGACCAACCCCCGTTGTGTCAGACACACCATAAATCAGAATTCCTGATTGGGTTTATCGCAACATTTTGGAATTTTAATCTATTTAGCATTTAATTGGCAGAGCCAAAGAGCCAACGAGCCACATTGAGCCGAATTGCCCATGAAATATGAAAAGCAATTTTAAATCATTTATGAGACTTTATTATTTATGAATTCTGATGATTTGTGGCGAAGCAAGTAGTGTCCCCCCGTCCCCCCCTTCCCACATCCGTAGACCCATCGAAAATTCAATTAAATATGAATAAACATATCAAACGAATTTAGTGGCAATGATCGAACCGATAGATTACAAATAATCCACATTTTAGACCGCGTTCCCCCACCCAGTATTTTCCCAGTGGAGTCTTTTTTTTTGTTCTGTTTCGGTTTCCCCCCATTTCACTCCTTTTTTCCTGTTTGCTCCTCCGGTTATCCGGTTATCCAAGGCTCAATCGGTTTAATTGCGTATGCAGTCCGCGTATGCACGGAATGTTAAACAAATTGCGGTATCGCCGACATATTGGATTTATATTTGGGATATATTATGTGCTGCCGCTGCCACTTCCACTGCCACTGCTGCTGCCGCTGCTGATGCGTTTTTTACCGCGTTTAATTAAAATGATGTACAACACAAGACCACACAGCCAGGTCGGTGGGGCGGTCGGGGGATATATCGGTGTATATGTTTCTGTAAAACCACAGAACTCGAAACCACAAAATAAATAGATTCCCAGCGAATGGGCAGCCAAAAAAAATAAAAAAATATAGTACGATTATGTTTACTGGGCTCCATCCTACCCGCAATCACTGATTCCCGGACCGACTGACTGGATTGCTATTACAGTTTCCAGTTATCGCAATGGATTTTCCATTTGATTAAACGTAAATATTATTGGAAAAACATTTTCGCAGTGCAGGAGGGAAACCCCACCCAAACCCCACAGAAACCCCGCCGCAGACTGTCGACTACCAACTGGAAATTGCATTGGAAAGTTCATCAAATTGACAGGGAACTCAATTGCAGTTACGGGATGGGCAGCCACTACCACGGGTCCCCGCTCCGGATGTGGCTGAGTCTCTACTCCTGCGTCTGATCCATTTGGTTGTATCCACCAGCAAACAAGCTGGTGGTGTGCCGAAGTTACATTAATTAAAATTTTACACCAGACTGCACGAGGGCCACAATTGCACAAGGGAATAACTCAACTTGATAGACACCAAAAACCAACAATTAAACACTCGTTGGGGAGCGGGGGGATGGGGTTTCTCAAACCAGATCAAATCTAAAGTTTTGACTGCCACACCAACAACAAAGTAAGTGAGAACAGAGTTAACCCTCTACTGGGGTTCCTCAATGGGATAATTGCGGAATTAGAAGGTTTGCTCAAAAGGCTGCCCGACAGCGCCGTCTATCCCTAGATTTTTACAAACGTTACTTTAAACGACGCATAATGCATCTACCAAAATAACAAAAAGAAAGCCCAAGTATTAATTTTATCGACTTTTCCTGAGTTTTCAAAAGCAAAATATACGAAAAATCATTATAAATATGGCATTTGAAAGCCCAATATTTTCCAGACGGTAAGCTAAAGCTACAAAATGTTTGGGTCCGATTTATAGCTGCATTTATCAGCTTTGCAGAATTGCAAAGTTCAATACAACCAAATCTAAGATACTCAAGTTATGTGAAAAAGAGAAGCACAACCTCTGAAAAAAAACATTTAAAAAAAACCTTTTTTTACTTTAATTAAAAAAAAAAACCACACCTTGAAAATAAATCATAGAAATCATAGTTTGGCTCGCAGCGCAATGATTGGTTTTGTTCTACGAACACAACATACCCTTACTCCCGACGATTGCAGGGTATGGACAACAACAACCACAACAAGAAAAAAGTAAACTTATCAGGCGGACAACCAGACTGCAGCTGTTTTGGCCATTTGGCTGAATAATTTGTGGTGTGGTCGGGGTATTGATAAAATGGCAAAAACAGTTTACAACTTTCAACTGTTTACTGCTGACAAAGGGTCACAAATCAACTGGCAATGGAGGCCAGGCACCACCCTTGGGTGGGTGCTGACTAACCGGAAGTCGCCATGTGCAAGTCTACCAACAGCCCCATTGACATCCCCATCGCCATCCACCATCCGCCCCAAACAGCAGCGGATCGTAGGACGCCTGCAGTGTTGCGATTTAATTAAAGCGCCATTAAGTCAGCAATTAACAACAAAAGCCACAACAACAAGAGAAGTATAAACATTAGAGGGAACCCAGAGCGAGGGCAACAAAAACGAGCAACAACAAAGGGAACTAAAAGGGGAGGGGGGCAAACAATTTTGACGCGCCCTGTGCTTTGGGTCGCTATTGTCGGCCTTTCCTTTGGGTTTCCTTTTGCCTTCCGTTTCTCTCGCCGAAGGAGCTGGAGGACTTCGCAAGAAAACTCACAGAAGGATACCAGCTTATAACAAAAGATATTCCTTACTTACTTTAGTTGTACTTGCAACATACATATACATATAGGGTACTGAATGCTTCGACTTTCGTTTGCCATTTGAGGCGCATTAAATTCTTTTCACTTTTATCGCTTGGAGAATTCATTAACGATTGCCAGCTACCCCGCGATTTTATCACATTTCCAGCAACTGTTTTGCATATCGTAAAGGACACACACACACACACACACGACAGCTCTCTGCCACTCTGTCCTGCTGCCTCTCTTTGAAGTTGCCGCGGACAAACTGCAACATGCAACGCGATGACCTGGCAGCTGTAGCGTTTCTTCGACTCATATCTATATAATCGCTATCAAGATTCAATTTACACACAAAAAATATCATAGTTTAAGTTTTAATCTTTCAATTACAGTCCCCCAAATGGATGTACAACTATTACGCACTTATTTGAGCCCACTTAAACATAAATATTTGCAGTTAATTAAACCTCAAAAACGCTTGATTTAACATAATTTCATTTACCATTTGCAAAAAAGTGTACAGCAGGCAGATTTAATTATCATGTTTGCCATTTCGTTTTGAATATTTAAAATTTATGTAGAGTAATTTTAAATAATTAAATGAACCTTAAGGTGTGGCATTCCCCACATGCACAAGGCATTGTACATATGTACATTCCAATCCCATTTCTCTCTGGTCTGGCAATGCAAAATCAGAAAATCAATCAATCAATCATTGAGAATTAATACGCTGCTAGAGCTGCTTGATTTTGTTTTGTTCTAATTGCCTGTTTTTTGGGAGTTCAAGACCAATTGACCTGAATGGAAACCAGAGATTCCTTTGAAGATGCAGATATTGCAGCTCTGCTTGAGAGTGCACTGCCATGTCGACTCCTCATTGTTTAGCATAGCAACCAAAGGAGAAGGAAGGGGAGCTGTGTGGGGTAGCACGCCGGTTGCATGCCCCTTCAAAACATGAAATATAAAATAAAATAAAATAAAATAAACCCGCCTTTTGTAACATTTGACTTTGTTCTTTCGTTTCGACAAAAGTTTTATTAGGGGTACGTGTCAGGTCTCTGCCATGTGTGTGTGTATGTGTGTGTGTGTGTGTATGTGCGAGGGGATGTTTAGGGTTAGCCCGAGACCAGGATAAGGGGTGGAGGGTGAACTGAAACTGTCAAAAGTGCACATTCCGCACTTGACATTTTACCAAAGCGCAGCTTGAGCCCTTGTGCCCCTTGTGCCTCTGCCCCTGCCCCCTGGCTCTGTAGCCTGGGGGATGCCGTGCAACCGATTGGCATTGAAAGCGCAAATGAAAGGGAAGCCCCCGTTTTTTGAATGGCAGTGGCAGCTTGCGATGGATGGAGCGACGGAGCGACGGAGCGATGGAATCCCAGACATCCCAGAGGGTGAAACCAGCCAACAAATACCAAAGGCACGCGTCACCCCCCCTGGGTCGTTGTCGACCCCCTGTCAAGCAGTTAAAAGCAGCAAATGGTAGCGGGAATCGGCCCAAGAACGTGGCAAAAAACCCAGAAATTTGCTCTCTCTGTACGTTTATTGCTTTTAAATTTGGCAATTGTCGAATCTTTGGCTTGCGAGTGCATGTGTGTGTGTGTTTGTGTGTGTGTGTGTGAGGAGGGGGGCAATCCCTGCTACTCGTACAACAAATTGCTTATCAAGCGGGCGCATGTAGCAGTCAGTGTCTGGTGGGGTGCACGGAAAAGCAGCCCTTAATTTGGCCAATTTAAAAATGGAAATCGATTCCCCCGAGTGCTCTGACTGCTGCAGCCGTCAGCCCGCCCCCCGCCCCCCGCCCTGCGAATGTGTCAATAAAATGTGATTAACAAGTTTCTGCATAAAATGCCAGCACAGACCCACAATGATGTCGGACTGACGGGCTGGCTGCAATCGGATAATGGCGAGGCGATGTCTCCCCTCCCCCGCCGACATTCCCCCAGGCAAACAGTCTCCTGCCACAGTTCCTTTGTTTCCCCCCGCCGATGCCGTTTCCCCTGCTCTGCCAATGGCATTTCCATTGCCATTTCCATTGCTTGGTATTGTGACATTTTTTTTGCTGCTATCCTTGGGAAGCGTGGCAAATTATCCCTTTCATAAGTGACAAATATGTCTGATCTGGAGCCATCCGGCACCCACCCTGGCTCCCTGTCCACCCTTATCAGTACGACAGAACAGGGCAGGGCTGGGCTGGGCCGCTGCTGCTGCAAGTAATGAGGTTTTATGCCAAAGCAAGTGACTCGAGGCTGGGGTTTTGTAATTCGCAATAAATATGCAGCCAAACCAGACCCGAGACCAGCTCAGTGTCAGGCAGTGGGCGAGATAAGGATGAGCATGCCGGGATATGGGTCCATGGTGTGCTACTCCGACACGCCCCCTCGGGGGCTGTGGAAGTGTAAACGCTGCTGATTGTGGTGCAGTCTGTGAGGGATTCATTACCACATCCGTGCCACGGATAAGACTGGTACTTAATTAAAATCGAGCATGGGAATTAGTGCCACAGATGGAAAAGTGCCGTTGGGGCAATGTCAATAGTCAAAGGCATGTACTTACACAGCTTCATATTCGAAGGGGGGGAGGGTGGAATTCCGATGCATTCCGCAGACATCATTTATTTATCCTTCAAACAAAAGCATTTCAGACATTCACTGGGATCCATTATGGCATTTGCAATTTGTCACTTGAATCTCTTTATGAAATGTGTGGCTTGGATATGAAGACAGAGAAGATGCTCTTTGCCGTATCCAGGCAACGCATTGGACACTACAAAAGCCACAGCCACAGACACGATTAGGACTTAATTAACATGCAGTTGGCTTAATGCAAGTGGCCTAAAGGAATGTAACACGACTGAGGCTCACTGCTTTAGCTGGACACAGAATTAAATTTAAGAAATATTTGGCCATTCAGTTGAATGTGGAAGAGTTTACTATTTCAAGCTTTTGAAAGATAATCTCTATTCTGTGTAGCCAGGCGACTGCCCCCTATGGCCTCCCATTCCAGCTACCCTTAGAAAAGCAAACATTTGCGATTCAATCGTGATAGTATCTCCTACCTTTCAAACTTGGATTCATTAAAGGCAGCTTTTCAATTACATATGTAAACATGCAGAATGGTCGTTTCAGTAGAACAGACCTATGTCTCTAGTGCCTCTGAACAGCTGGCTTATAATCTTCCCCAATACCCTATAACCATATACCTGGAATACAATCCAGTCTCCGAAAACCCCCGCTGATGGATTTAAATGATTCGCTGATAAGCAATTCTCCAGAACAGACAGTATCTTTCTGGCGAAATGTATCTGCGACTAAGATTCCTTTCAGATAAGTCGCAATCTCAAGAGCTTTTTGCGTTGATAGCACATGGCGAGAGTAGTTTTCCTGGAAGGTTGAGAACCTTCCTATGTATTTCGGAACTTTTGGTTGTTGTGAACTGCCGCGCGCTGCCGTGAGTCAGTAATCTTATCTCGTGCGGGGGCTTTCTTCGGTTTTGATTTCTTTTTATTTTGCTTTTTTTGCAGACCTCGCCAGAGGTCTCCTGCCCCTGCCCCCTTCCCCGAACGGAAAGATAAGCTGTCTCTGTTGAAAAAGTTAATTAAAGACGGAACTCTCTGTAAACACTGTATTACTCACGACAGGTGGAGTGCCTTTTGGCGGTAGGCGATAGGCGATACGGTTAGGTGTATATAAGACGCGGCGATCCAACAGCTGGCACCACACACCAGCCTAGACCGCTCCACAGTAACGCAACCATGAAGTTCCTCCTCACTCTCACCATCCTCCTGGCCGCGATCTTCGTGGTGTTCGGCTCCAGCGCCACCTGGGGACGCCGCAACGGCACCGACTATCTGCTCTCCCGCCAGACGGAGGTCCGCTATCCCATCAAGAACAACTACTGGAACGTCAATGTCGCCTTCCCAAGTGCGGTAGGTACTCGTGCTTGAAGTGGCAGCACACAACACTAATTTGATTCCCCCCTCCCCCGATCGATTGCAGAGCACCGTCAACTACTACAACATCTCCGCCATCTTCGTGTACGACAACTTCAGGAACACCTCCGGGGCCACACCCTACCTACTGTCCGGCGGTCCAGGCTATCGCTACGCTAACCTCAACCTCCGCAGCCAGACGAACCGTGGCATGGACACCACCATCGAGATCTATGGACGCTAATTGCAGGATCAATCAAACCGAATAAACTTTAATAGAAACTAAAAAAAAAACGCAAACCGAATAAACTTTAATAGAAACTAAAAAAAAAACGCAGAAGGTGTTATACTTGATTTGATACAAATCATGGATGCTCTAGGAGACCAGTGGAACCAAGATACTCTTTGGGATATTTTATATCAAACTTGGATTCTGTGATGTTTGGAAATCATCTTCCACATATTGTTGTTCTTTGGAAGAGACTCCCCTGTCCTGTCAATATTATAGCCCTATTGATGTATCTATCTCTGACCGCAGATATCTCTGCCTATGCAGATATTTGCCTTGGGTCAATAGCAAAACTCCCTCCCAAAAGTGTAGCGATTTCTCCCGTACTCTCCGTAGCTCTGGGCACAAAGGATGAAAGTGGCTTGAAGAGGGAAAGGAAAACTTTTCCTTTCCTTTTTTTTTTTGGGAGCCAGCGGCGTAGTCATCTAGCGAGGGAAAACATTCAATATTTAATAAATATATGTGTGCTCCAGATGCAGAGGTAGAGCTAGGACGAGATTGGGGACTGAGGACTGGGCGATTGGGGAGTGGCGTGAAGGCTATTTCCCGCAAATCCTGTGAAGCCCGGACGGACCAGACTGTTAAAAGGGCTACAGGGCTTACCGGCAAAAAAGAAGAAAAAAGAAACCCGGGAAGGAGGAGCGGCGGGGCGGCAAGGCAGCAGAGACTTATTGGCCTTGGCTCATTTGATTCCGAGGGATGGTGTAAAATTTGTATTTCAAATTGCCAAAAGCAGCCCCAGCCCCCGCCCCCTCCCCAGGAGCGGATATGTTAAGCAACACGGTCAAAAGGATGTGTCGAAGCGCAGTCCCCTTTTTTTTTTCTATTTCCCCCATTTATGTATCGAATTTAAATTTCAATTTTAAACGTCTTCGGGCATCCGTCCTATCTGGGGTACACCTCGGCGAATCCCTGCCCCCAGACACCAAGACACCCAGAATCCCAAATCCTCGATCCCAGATCCCTCCCGCTGTTGGGGGGAGTTTGCCCCTCGGCCAACACTGAGAGCGGTAAATATTTATACAGGGCGTACAAATGTTTGAAAAGTTGTCAACGAAATGTTTCACTTAGTTAATATGCAAAGCGCGCACGGCCCTGCCACGGCAAAGCACGGATATGTTCACGGATACGGCAAGGCAACGACAACGGCAACGGCTACGCCAACGGTTACGGATCCAGCCTGAGGCTGTCCCACAGCACCCCCTACATCATGGGGGGGGCGGTTTATATGCCCCTATATACATAAGTGCAGTTGTCGAAGAGAGAAAAGTCGCTTGTGGATAAAAAAAAAAAACGACTGGCCTCAAAAATGTCACGTAACTGTGCAGTGGAGAAGCAGAAGCGAAATAGTGGTTGGGCGTGGGAGCAGTGCATCCGAATTCGATTTGCTCTTCCTTCCATCCCTCTCCTCCTTCCATCTCCAGCCAGCTGTGAGACCCCGCAAATGCGACTGGCGACTGCCAAATTTCGCTTCCGGCCGCATTCACCAGACATACATTACCCATACGCCGCGTGGCCCCACCGAACGAAATGCCTAACATAAGCCTCTTGCTGGCTAAGCTGACCGCCACACCAGTGTCCAGGGTAACCGAGCTGCCACACACAGCCGAGCACACACACACAACCACCCACCCACACACTCCCCAAATCACTGTCAGCGGCAACAGCTTGCCCTGCAATTACTTCAGACTGTCCGGAAATGTCGCCCCCCATTTTAGCAGCAGGAGCAACGACAGAAGCTGCTTGGAGCAGGTCCGAGCACAGGTCCTGCGACTCCACGTCTCCATGCCTCCATGCCTCGGTGCGGCATATGCTGCCCTTTGGCTTGTCTGGACAACTGTCGAGCATCCGCTTACACAGCGCAGCATGGCCGAGAATCATTGCTATGTTCGCTCCAAATCGGTTTTCAATTAGCAGCAAAGGCAGCAGATCGTTTCGGGGGTGGTACTCCCTGACTTTGTTGCACAGTGTTGGCCCTGCCAGTCTGCCACATTTACCGTAGCACAACAGCACCCAAAGAGGGCGAATGCTCATGCTCAAGCTCGGGCCCTGTGGAAGGGTGTCGGACACGGCATTAAGGCTGCTGAAATTGCTGATTTTCTCTTGTCGCTGGTGCTGGTGCCTGCTGCCTGCTTCTGTTGCTGCTGCTGCTGGTTTTGTGGCAAGCAGCATTGCATTGGTTTTTAATAAATAGCAATACCAATTTGGCAAACCAATCCGTGTTGTGATTATTTTGCCTGCACGTTTCGACCAGAGGTGCACGTGGACGTCGGGTCGGAAAGCGTTTCAAATATGCAACAAGCTACATAGGTGCAGCAGGAGAGGCGGCCGCCCCCAATGTGCAACCACTATTCGAAGGGGTAATGAAGTATTTATGATTGGGCTGATTGCATGCGGTGGACCAGTGGACGGTGGACCGTGTGTGAGATGTCACCTCGGCACCTCGGCTCCCGTTTCGACAGCCGCTGCTGGGGATTTGTGGCATAACAAATTGTTGCCCGGATAAATTGTAAAATACCACAAATGGCAGCAAGGCATGGCACGGCCCGGCACGGACGGCGGCTGTATAGGCGGTGCACAGCAAACTAGAGCAGCTGCCAATCAATATTGATGATGGCCAAATCAAAAGGCAACAACTCCAGCACTCGGACATGAATTTTCGATTTTTGGCAAACCAACTAAAATGCATCTCGCTGTGTTGCAGTTGTTTATTCCGGAGCGGACTTGTTTGCTTAAAAGTTACTAAGCCCCAGTTGCATTGAGCGGCGCAGAGTAGATATATGCAGATAGCCAGTGGAAAAGCCAGGCCAGAAATTCAGAATCCAACTACTATAATTTCAATCCAAACCTGGTTTAGGTTTCCATCAAAGCTGGTTAAACACTGTCCCTGCCCGACAGCAAAAAATGGTAAAAAAAATATGAGGATGCTGAGATTATTTGGGACTGTTCTCTATTTTCCATTTTGTGGAACTCTGAAAGTCAATGCCGGACAGCTAAAAAATGGCTGTACTTTCAATTCTGAGAAGAGATTAATTTCAGTAAAAGAAGACCTAAAATGACTGCGGATAGATGCATCAACATATCGGTTGATCATTGGTTGGACGGACTTCCTACGGGCTCTTCCTACTGCTCTTCTCCCCCCTACCCTTTCACTATTAATTAGAATTTATGTATGGCTGTTGCTTCTGTGCCCAGGACCTTTCTTTGTTGGCATTTCAGTCATAACGGCGGAGTACTGATGCCCTCCATCCATCGCACTGGGCCTCCTGTTTTGGGTGCTCGGACTGAGTGAGTAAAATGTACTGTGAAACAGCACCAGATTGAACTAGTTTTTCAGGATTTACACTTTCAACAAAATCGACAACTACGGATGACTGGATGATATTCTAACCACTTTCCGATAGAAGCCTTTTCCTTCATTACCTTCGCACACCCACCCCAAATGCTGATGCCACTATCAAACCGAAAATGGGACATATCTTACGCGGGTGACCATACTTAGGGAGAACGAGAACCCTAGACACATCTGGTCGGTTGGAAACTATCACCGAAAACTGAAAACTCAGAAACTGAATCTGGATCAGATCGCTTTATCAGATTGCTCTCTCTCTCTCTCTCTTTCTCTCTCTCACACACCTACCAATCTGCGCCCACTGGCGGCGAGAGCAAGAACCGTCTCATGGTTCCATTTATTACCGCCACACTCCATAGTGGCGCCTATATATTTTTGTACAACAATAAAACTCGGCCAGATGGCGCCACAACCGTTATATTAGTTCCAAAAACAGCCAAGCCAACCATTTTTTTTAGTATACGATGACATCATAAGTAGATGGCGCCCACTAAAATTTTATGAAATCTATCGTTCATTTTGTGAAATGTATGTACGAGTATGTTTGCATGTGTGTGTACATTCACACATCAGTGTTACAATTTTATAAAAATTTATTAATTTATAGAATAAACTTTCTTTTGAAAATCGAGATGGAAAATTTCTTAAATATATTTTAAGGGCCTGCATATATTCATCTTTCAATATTAATTATGCACTATATACGTATGTATTTGTGTATGTACTTACATATGTATGTATGTATATCCATGAATCCGATTTTTTCCACCCCGAAAATCAACCCGACGACGAGTTTCATTATACACCAACACACTTTCACGCATACACACACACACACACACACACACACACACACACAGAAACTGAGAAGTATTTCCCTTTGTTTTGACTTTTCCTTTGCGCATTTTGAGCTCATGGAAAGATATCTTTCCATATGGCTGATTTTGAATGGAAGTGTAGATACAGTTTTTTCTGCTGTCATTTTCGTAATGAATAATGAAGGGAAGACAAGACGTGTAGTGGGTTTTGCCTGGCAAGCGTCCGATGAATGGGAAATGTTGCAGCAGGTCTATGTCTGTCTTTCAGATGAGTTGGAGCTTTGTGAACACAACTGTACTTGTTTTTCTTTTTGCTTTTTGTATGTTTCAGCACTTTGCGCTTGCTCAACAATAGGCTGGCTCCATTACAGTGACCAGCTCTTAGGGTCGATCTCCGCCAGCAGCGCTTTCTGCTGAAAAAGGGAGATACAGGCATCCACTGAAGTCAGTTCCAGAAGCTTCTCAATCGGCGTTAGAGCACTGGCTCCCCACTCGGATCAGCGGCAGTAGACGTTCAGTCCTCTCATTTCTCAAACTCATTTGTGGGGTCGACCCACACGAAACGACCGCAAAGGAATACATCAAAGAAGAACCTTAACACCTAGCGCCCCTTTTGTGCGGAAACCACCCACCCACCACCGAGCACAGGCAGCAGTTCTGCGGCCATTGAGATGCAGCATCAGGCAACAGTACGGTTATACTTTTCCTTTTTTTACCTTTAAATTTGTTGTTCACCTTGTATAATTTCATCATGGTTATGTCACCTTGTAACTAAATTCTTCGACAGATATGCCTACTAAAGAGCGGACACTCGGACAAAGTAGTCTAAACATCTTCTATCTATTCAAATTTCTTGTAAGAGACTCTGGCTACTTTACAAATACTTTTTCGTGTGGCATTTTTCACCACACAACACCATCCCCGCCCCGCCCCAAGAAGCCCATCAATAACATCGGCTTGTGCAGACAACAGAAAAACGCCCAACAGAAGCGAGTCAGCCAATGTTACCATTCGGCTTCACGAAGTTGCAATCGTGGGCCAATTGAAAATCGGAGCCACTTCGGGTATTATTCGTCGACCAATTGGAAGTGCAACCAACCCGACCGTTTGTTTGTTTGCTTTTCGTCGATTCCAATTCGCCGCACGGCGAACTTAATTCGCTCGCAACCGGTTTTCTCTTGGTGGATGGAACCAGAGTTCTTCTGTTCTCTCTCTCTCTCTCTCTCTTAATCTAATTCCTTCATTTTCTACGTCAAATATCATGTGGTGCCTGTACTTCTCAGATACCGTATCTGAATTATGGAAAATGGATGTGAAATTGGAACATTTCTTCAATCAATTGAACGGATGTCGGATATCAATAGCATTTTGGTATATGGATTACAAATCACAAAATTTTAGCAAAACTGGAATGGAATGATATGGCAGAGATTCTATACATATTGTACATATGTATATGGTAGAGTCAGACTTGGAAAAACCTAAATGTTACATACTAAAAAAAGCTATAACCCTCCGTTGAGGTTCCTGAATCACTTCGATTCCACTTTGATTCGTTCTGTGATGGGTTTGCGTAATGTTTTTGCGTGATTATTCCTCTCGTTAACTTTTGGCTACTACTGTACTAGAAGTATAGTGATTATTCATCCATTTATTCAGAGAGCTGGCTATGGCTTTTTTCTGGCAGCATCCTCCGCTGTGCGAGGGCGTTTTCGTTCCTCTCCCGCCACTCCACACCACTCTCCCCAATAGTTCTCCATTTTCGGTTTTTATGCTCGTTCGCCCCGCGGTTGGCCTTCTGAGTGACGGGCCATAAAATGGTCGTTTGCCTCCGCAGCAGCAGTCGCAGCGGCCGCCACGCCACCACTGACTCATTCAGAGCTCCTCTGCCGGTTGCAAATTACCATTTTTAATGAAATGGCCTGTCTGTCTGTCTGTCGAAAAGGTAGATTTATAGAGACCTCCGCCGCTGGCTTATTCGGTAGCCAGAAGTGGGCCTATTCGTGGGCCTGTGGGCGCGATGCTGCTGCTAATGTTAATGGGATTGAGATTGAGACGTTTGGCAGCTTCCAATTTGAGAAACACATTATGGAACTATTAAACAGCTAATTTTATTTGCTTTTTTACAGGCAACAATCAAATATACCCCTAAAAGAATTTAGCTTACAACGAATTTTATTTAAGATCAATCTCTAAATGGGAATAACCTTCAAAAGGTTCTACGGACGCAGAAGGTTAAGGTTCAAGTTCCATAGTGGTGATGTAACCAGAGCTTAACAGATCGTATCCGTGAATTTGGTTTACATTTCATAGATTGTATTGTCACAGGATTGTAGGTATACTCCGTGAAGTATCGAAACAGATTTCAGTCAAAGAATATAGATATATTTTTTAGGCTAGGAAGAACCTTCATTTTTCCGAAAGGACTCTTACTGTACAGTTTCGTGCATCTTCATATCTATCTATCCATCATTTATCGTTGACTTTTCCTCCCATCTGACCGTAATCGAAGTCCCACGCATCGAACACATAAAATGGCGTCAAAGGCTTCCGCATCGAATGACGTCATACTGCGCCACACACCCAATGGACAGGGACACGGAAAGGGACATGCGGACATGCCAGCAGCCAACGGTAATCCGGTAATCCCGAAAAGAAAATAAATTTAATCAGATTCTGCAGTGTCGTAGGGGGCATAGCAGGGCACGGGGGCAGGGGACGCCAAATGACAACATTGCTGCTGCGGCGCATTTTTGCACTTTAATCGAAACCAAAAAATGCGCAATCGAAATGCCACAGCGACACGCAAAATGTTCTATAATTAAAATGTTTCACATGCGCCCCCAGTGCCGAAGCGCTCGTAATTGTTTATAAATAAAAACGGGTAAATCAGTACATTTATGCCGTAATTTTGGGGAGAGACACAGTGACACAGGCAGAGCTTCGCAACAGCCAAATGTACTTCGAGGGGTGGTGGGAGCCTAGGGGCGTGTGCATGGTCTGGTAGGGACACTGCATGAAAAACCCGTTAAGCGAAACAATAGAGAGTTGACTTAATCATCGTCATAAATGGCGCCAAACATACACTTCACCCCCGCCACGCCACACGCCCCCTAGTCGTCGCAACCACACAACAAACTCTCACCCCCAGGCTCACCCTTGAGCTGCCACTCCTTCCTCCCCCCACACCCCAACCCACACCACACACCAACCCACACCACACACAAAAACGATTTCAATGTGTTTTTTTCATTTCGGTTTCGCCATGCTACGTAATGGGTGAAAAGGGGCAACAGCGCATCCACACGAAAAGTAAATTGTAGTAAAGTGCGTTTTTGATATATATGTGGATGTATGTGTGCATGTGTGTGTGTGTGTGTCTGTGCTCACAAGATATTTTCGCTCGACGAATTCGCCGTACTTTTAGCCGGTCGAACTGAGAGAGTGGTGAGAGAGCAGACGGAGAGACAACCAAGAGAGGGAGAGAGAGAGAGACTTCCAAAAGCGCGGAAAATTTCTTCTCGTTGTTTTCGTGCCCGAAGTGAAAAGTGGCAACAGCGCTTTTGAACGCTAATTGAACGTTTCGCTCCGCAAAGCCAAAAAACGCAAAAACGAAAACAACGCAAAAACAGGCCTCTAAAATGTATTTTTGTACGGTTTTTATCACGACTCTACTAATTATATTTTGCTGCTTTTGGTGCTTTTGTGTTCATGCTTTTTGCTGAAAATCTGCGCCGCTTACGTGTCCGGCGGGCAAATTGCTCTCCGCCGCTCATTTGCCGCATCAGTTGGCAGCAAACCAGCCTGGCCCGTCGTCGTCGCTGGCGTCGCTAGCGTCGGCCTCCATTGTTTTTCCACTACGGAGTGTCTGCAAAGTTGGCAAACAATCGCTTTGTTCGGGCCATAAGTCTTCTAAATTGGCTAGATGCTGAATTTGCAGTTTGGAAAGCAAAGCCATGGCTCAGGCTCAGGCACAGGGCCAGAAAGCCCCACGGCGCAGACGAAACTTTTCTCGAATCTTCCACACAGAACTGACTTTCTCCAGGGCGCACAGAAAATGGAAAGCGGGGAAAAGCTGAAAGAAACTTATGCGATCCTAATGTCATGACAACTGCAATTCCATGACAAATAAAACACAAATCCGAGACAGATTAAATCTCTGAAGGCATTAAGAAAAAAAGTTCCTGTTGTAGAGATTTCTAACTAACACTACAGCAAGTATTGAAGGAAAATTCCTTGACATGAGATGGTCACAAGAAGTAGTGGCCACTTTTGGTGGTCTTGCAAATCAAATGGCTACACATCACCAGTTACTAGTTTTGAGAAGTCAAAAATACTCGAAGCAATAGCATTGATTTTCCTCTAAGAAATATAACATAATTAGTCAGACAATGGAATATTGATTGGGCCGCATGCGGGTACAGAATAGTCCCAAAGGGTTTCAAGGAGAAACTGTTATAGCAAGAGGTGCAATGGAAGCTAATCAGCTGTTTATATGTATTTTCAATTCACAAACGCTAAAATGGCTAAATTCGTCTAACTGTACATACAGCTGTGTTAATGGAAAAAGCAGTGCTGCAAGTCACCTACCTAAAATCCGTCTTAGAGATATTTCTAGTCTTTCAAATTGGGAAAATTATACGTTTTTAGTAAGCCTGGTGTGTAGGCATTAGAATCCTGAAGAACTTTCGTTGCATTTGCATTTCATTTTCTTGTTTTTGCATTAGACAATTACCCATGAAATCTGCTGTTCATTGAAATAGCAGTGCGGGGATAACATTTTTTACAAAAATTTAAAAACCAAACATATTGATTTAACAAAGATTTAAGCTTAATTTTTATTTTTTTAATATTTTGATAAAAGAAATTTGATCATAATAGAAAAGATTGATTGGTCCAGAAGAGGAAACATAAGAATTTGACTAAAAACTAAGGGCAGGAGGCCGAAAGGGATTGAAAACTAAGCTGTTAATGACTCTCACTATTGTATTTAAGCCAAATAACTATGCAAAGTAGACTGAAAATCGAGTTGGTATGCGAAAAACGAAGCTCCTAGAGGATGGCCAAAGTGAGGGAGCACGACTCAAGTTTACCAAAACGCATGTGAACTGTCCTGTGGTTCAGCGAAAAGCACTATGGACATGATGACGATATGATATCCAGGTATTGTTCTTCAAAAGTTACACCGAAGCATCTTTATATTTCATATTTACGGAGTCGCGGCAGAAATCGCAATCTCGGGACTAGTGGAATCTTGAAGGTACATCATTAATTAAACAAATTTAGCGTTAACAAAGTCAGTTTGGGTGCGGCAAGTGTACGAAACACACTTCTATAGGGATATCTAAATAATCGTAGATAGTTTCCAGGACATTTTGCACTATGGAACAGCTGGGGATGATGTCAGAGAATCTTCTACTTGGGAAATCATTATAAAATATGTAATTTTGTATCATGACTTTTGTTAGTTTCAGGTCATTGTGCTGGGACAAGCAGAATCGCATCCTAATACTCAAAGTATTGCCCATTTGAAGCATGTTTGGCTCTTACATTTTCCTGAACATGCCCTAGTAAATGTAGTCCTGAATAAAACCGGGATTACCATGCCATGCCTGTCACCCCTTGTTCTTCACGGTGGACTTAATTTCGAGCTGTGGTGGAGCAACTTGTGATCATTAAGCGTCCAGTGACCTTAATGATTCAATTTTGTCACAGAGTTATGGATCACATGTAGAGTAAATACAGTACGCTCCCTACGATAAGTATGGTATGCATCATTCGCGTTCACCACCAAACAAAACGTGATCAATGCGATACTTCACAGAATTTATAATTTCATATGTATGTATGTATATAATCGAAAGATTCAACTAGAACAAAGCCAATGCAAAATATTATCTAAATATGTGTGTTTTTAACAATATATTTTCTTGTCTCCTTGCTGACCGCAAGATCTTATAGATATCAGACGATAAGTAAGTGATTCCCTAGTCTGCTTTGGTTGAGTTTTCAATTACTCTCATTTATCCGCTTGGTCTATTCTTCGTTTACAATTACTCCTTCTAAATTTCAATCTCTTACTTTAATAATCTCCTGTCGAATTGTTCATTGAAAAGGAAACAAGTCGACCTATTACATCGACCATATATTTTTAGCCGTTTTTTAATAGCACAGCCAAGCGAAATAAAATAGAACAAGAAAAAAAAGGAAGAAAAAAATTTGATCCTTCGAGCCGGATTTGAACCAGCGACCTATGGATGTCTACTTGTCTGTCAATCAGAAATGTCTCTCTACAGTCCACCGCTCTACCAACTGAGCTATCGAAGGCTACGGGAGGGAGGGGACAAAACAGCCTGATAACGACAGACAGCCGTCGAGGTGATTGCCGAGCAGACGAGGGGCGGGCGGGACAGAAACAAAATATGCACATAACATAAAATAAATGCCAGAGAAATAAAACAAATCAAAGCAAAATAATACGCAATAAATTTTGCGTTCGCCTCGGCTTCATGTAAATGAATTTTCGGATTCCGCTTTGCTGCTGCTACTCAACTAAACTCAGGGCAGAGCGGAGAAGAGCAGAGAAGAAGCAAAGTCGCCGCCAGCAGAGGGAGAAGAGAAGCAAAAGAGCTGAAGTGAAAAAAGCACAAAGAAACACTCGTCGTGTCGTCTCCGTAAACAGAAGCAAAGGCAAAGCGCTGACGTTCCAATTTAGCGCAACTTTCGCTACTTGTCGCCGCCTGATGGTTGCCTACAGGGGGGGAGGCGGGGAGCACTGGACATGAAGGTGGCGACGTGGAAAGCGCCCAGAGATAACGTCAGCTTCGGCGTTGGCGCTCTGCAAACGTCATCAACATAATTTTCATCACTCTGAAATTGTACATTTGTGCGTGTGTGTGTGTATGTATGCTGATGAAAGACGCCGAACAGACATTGGAGCCGAACCGAACGCTGCAAAAGCCGAACCACAGCACACGAAGGCAAAAACAAGAGAGTGGGAGATCAACAGCCAAGAACAATGCACGGAAGAGAGGTGAGAGTGGCAGTGGGAGACGGAGAGAGAAACTGAGGGCCCCAGTGTGACGTTTGTGGGTGGAATGGGGTGGCACACACAATGCAGCGGAAGCAACCCATCGTGTCGCACTCACAATAACAATATGCGGACCCCTGTCTGGGTGCCCATGCTCCTCTCCCTCTCCCGTGTCTCTCCAACCTGCCACCGAATGGAATATCCACTCCGATTCCCTCCGCTCACCCACGCGTCCCTCTGGCGACTGGCGGCATGACACTCCATTTTTTATTTTCCGCCGCATGAAAGCAATTTCTGCAGCTACTCTCCACTCCCTCTCCCACTTCCCTGCTGGTCGCTGCACTAATTGGAGCACATGATAAAGTAACTTTTTGGAAAACAAAGCCAGGGCTCCCAACCAGAGAGGGAGTCTGGCGAACCACTCACCTGCACACACAGAAACACACATAAACCCACCCAACACCCACCCACTCAGGCGCCGACTCTCCGACATTTGTCACGAAAAGGTCTCTGGAGTTGCAACCTTTCCATGTTGCCGCTGCTGGGGGCTGCACCTTCTCATTTTTCAGTTTTCCTCTGTTGCTTTTACGGAAAATGTCAAAATATAAATCAATTAACTTGCTGGGAAAACTTTGGGTTAAAACTTTCAAAGCAAATTTATCGCTGCCACATCGTGCTGCACAGCCAGGGGGGGTGGGATTGTCGGGCGGTGCGATGGTGGTGCAGGGTTATTTATGTGCCGCGAGCAGGTCATTTGTGCGCTATGCGGAATGATGTGTTAGTTGTGTTTGTGGCACAACGGATGGGGTTGCCGTTGCCGCCGTACTCCATTTTGTTGTGCGAATAATGGGTTTTTTGTCGGTGCTTCAAACACATATAAAATTTAATGGAAAATTAGCTTTGATTATAATAAATTGTTGAAGAGGCATTAAGTCATTAAATATCACAAATAGTGTTAAATAGTGGTAAAATGGCAAATATTTTATGTGCATTAATGATTGTTCCATTTATTATTACAGTCTGCTAATCAGGAGGTACTCAAAGGTTACACCGAAAGAAATTCATAATCAATCTTAAATTTTTGAAATTACAAAATATTTTTTGTGAGGGCAGGAAATGGCGTTGCGAAAAATGTTCAAATAACAAGATTTGCATGGGATATACAATATTCATTGAAGTTTTTAAATGGCAGTTTTCTCACTGCAATTCTAAAGAGTTTTCTTTTAGTAGACTTAGTAAACTTGTTATATTCGTAGAGCATTTCATCGTACCACAATCGTTTTGCTTAGGAGTTACATATAAAGAAAATAGTGGGACATAAAATATATCATCAGCCTGAAAGCCTTGTTTATCTGGCTATAACCTTTGAGTTATAGGATTATTCATAGGTTGTTCCATTATTATAAGAGCTTGAAATGAAAAGCTTAGAAAGAGCTTATATGTAATCCAGATCCACACATGTGGGCACTTCATTAGCTACATACATACATATGTACTTACATATATCCATCAAATCGCGGAACTGACTCGTGCCGTGCCAACTTTCATTTGCCAGCAAACGGATCCAAGCGAAACGAAAGTTCATTAAGTGGAGCCCGGGCCGTGTTCATAGATAGATAGAAAGTTGATCTGTTGCGATAGACAGCGATATGTAAACACATGAACGTATGAATGTATCTTCAAAGGCCTTCATAGGCGCTATTTACAAACAAATAAGATGCTCAGCCATATAGACAGCATATAGATACATCTCTACGAGTATATAGATGCAGTATGTGCATATGTATTTGTGGATGTAATGATAAACAAAGAAATCATTTCAATCGGATTTTTCAAGGCGAGCACATTGAATGTTTACAGCGAGAGGGACGGACACACAGAGAGTGCATGTGAGAGAGAGATAGAGAGCGGGAAGCGAGAGGAAGCTTTTAATCAGTGGAATTCATTAAGTTGAACGAAAATGAAAATAATGAAATAAACAAATTGAAAATTCTGTCGCTCTCTTCTCTGCTGTGATAATCTTCTCTGCTCTGCTCTGCAGTGCCGTGCCGCTCTTCTCTATCCGCCTCGAAGCATCTCCTCAGCCTATAGTGCTGCTTATTGTACCTCTCTCCTCTCCCCCACACGACATGCTTCTGCTTTTCATTTTGTTGGAATTTGACTTTCTGTCAAGACGATTAGTTAGTGCAGTTTACTCTTTGCCCTTCACTCAACCATTTTGTTGTTGCTTTGGCTTTGGCTTTTGCTCATTTTGTTTGATTTGTCGCTTTTTCTGTCCATTACCAGCGCGCTTCCACTCCCAGTGCTCTCTGTTCCCCCTCCAACCCAACCCAACCCAACCACTCGCTTTGTGTCTCTAGCCCACCGCAAAAGCGAGTCAATAGAAATTTGATACTTCTTTCCAAGGAGAGGAGACAAACACAGACGCACACAGATGCACACCCATACATAGATACAGGCATAAGTGTTTAAGATACTTCACAAGACACGGCTGGATCGGATCCATGGAGCAGGGTCTGGGGTCTGTGTACTGGGGACTGACAGCGTTTGTGAATTTAGATGCCGATAAGTAAAATGTATCTGCGGCCAAAGCTAAAAATCGAGGCGCAAAATTCAATGCGAAAGCAACAAAACAACAACTAGCACAATACCAAAAGCGTTGCCAGACAACAACAACTTAAGATACAACAAAAGCAAAAAGAGGCTCCAACAACAACAGCAGGAGCAACAACAGCAACACCAACAATAATAATAGCTTGCATAAATGGAACCAGTTTTGTGGCCGAGCCGAGGAACCAAGCAAAAGTCGGAGACTTTAGTTAGCGTCAGCTTTGAGTAAATTTATGCGGCCGCTTCCAGAGCGACGGCCAGGGGCAGAGAGGCGGAGACAGAGACAGACAGACGGCGGCCTCTGTTTAGACATCCAACTCGAACCAGAGTCTGCGACAGACGCAGAGTCCGACCCGAAGTTGGACTTCGTCTCCCCCCGCTTTGGAGGCCTAACCTGGTCGTCGGTCGTTCGGTCGTTCGAATGCCGAATGCCCAAAACCGAAAGACGACATGTGAATATTAATGCTGGGGACTGGGCTTCGGTCTTCGGACACCACTCCGAACCGAATCCCGGGATCGCAACGGATCGCGCAGAACGAACCCAGTTCTGGTGACAAAATTTGTAGACTCTGCTCTGCTCTGCCTGCCTGCCTGCCGGTTCTTGTTCTTATTCCGTTTCTCCTTTTCGTGCGCGCGCAATTTCAGAGTTTTCGTTTGTGCAAATTGCAAATTGCAAATGAGAACACCGAATGAGAAATGGGAACACTGGAAGAAAAATGATAATGTTTTGTTGATCAAAATAGAGATCATAGACCCCTAAACTTGTTATTAATCTTGCAGGTCAATCAGATCATCAGATATGTATCAATATTATGTCCCAAAACACCACGATTCTATTCGAATATTTGATTTGAAAGATTGGATCGAAAATATATTATTATTCCATTTTTATCGTACTTATAGATAGATTTGATCAATATCCAATATCCAAATAATTTTGAGGTTTTTTTCGGTGCACGGCTGGTGCGTGTTAAGGATCAAACGAGTTCCAAACGAATGCCAGACTCCAGACTGCAGCTCCGATGCTGTAGCCCGTCCTGACAACTTGATAAAGATTTCATGCCTTTGATTAATATGTTAAGTGTCTCTCCCCAGCAAAAGCAAACGGCCAAACGGGATTTGCCGGCAAACACCAAACGCCAAAGGCAAAAAACAACTAAAACTTAAACCGAAAAAAAAATCGAGAAGGAAAAGCAGGAAAAATCAGGAACACGCACGATACGAAGGTGTCCGGAGTCCAGAACATGACAATAAATCAACTGCAAGTATAGGATGATGAGGGGGGGAGCGATAGCACTCCATGGTAGCCTGCTCTGAGGTGAGATGAAAACGAGGCTGGCAATGTCGAGGAGAAAGAGCCACTCCACTCCAATCCACTCCGCTCCATAAGTTCAGTTGATTAATCAAAACTGACAAAGAAAGCATGGACACATGGGCATTGTATTCAATTAATTGAAATCACTGTGCCCCACAAGGGATTTTCCGCACAATTTGCATAAATAAAAACTATAAAATGTTAATCCATATATAAAAGTTCATCCTGTACATATCAAAGAAAGGTTTTGTGTCCACTGAAATGATTCAGATAATGAAAAATGCAAATCTGTCGTGTGTCTTTTACATCATATTTCTTTTCGTTCAATCAGGCTGCTCCTAAGTAAAACTTTATTTATTTAATCATCTTTCAAAATGGTTGTTACCTTCTGAAACAGTGAAATGCCGACTTCATCCTCCTAGCTCTAAGTTTCAGCATTTGTAGATAGATTTTTGGGCTCCTTACAAGGGTAAACAGCTATGATTGATCTTCAGAGAGAAATCAGACAAAGAAAATGAGGCCAAAAATGCGAAATTCATAGACCGAAGGTACTTTTCCAGAGTCCCATGTGTTGCTCTCCTGAGAGCTTAATTGGGCAAGAGCTGAATATTAGATTGTTCTTGCTTCATTTGTATACCTAAATTAATAAATTCCAGGATTAGGTATGGAACAGTTCTCTAAGCATTTCTGGATAATATCAACATAAAAGACATTGACATTAAGGTACAGTTGGAATGTCTTATTGGCAATAATTACAGACTTATTAAAGTAAAGATACCATAAATTTCCCTTGAAGAATTAGTCACCAAATTCTCTCTATCCATAGGAAGTTGGTTAACCTAAGAACTATCATAACCATTCAATGTCAAATTTTCTTTGAGAAATTTTGTGAATGTTTACTCCCAGAGTTGAATATAATATTTACTCAAATATGAAGGCCATTCTTATGGAATTCTTAGTTTCTAAGTAAAATAGATTCAATGTTTCCCCTGGAATTATAGCGTGTTGCACCCAAATATTCCCAATAAATGTAAACCAAACTAAGCCAGCCTACTAGATAAGTTATACCAGTGCACACACAACTTTTCCAATGATATCCACAGTCATTTGGAAATTGATCAACTGCCGGAAAATGGTATTTTCGAAAGCAATCATTAACCGGCATAATTGTAGCTCTGGGGAATCGCCCCTCGGCGACGGCTAGCACGCCAGAATCCAGGGAATATACTCGTAGTCGGTAAGTATTTCGGTAATATAATCAAAAGTCGAATATAAAAATGGAAATGAAACGCAAGGAAAAAGCGTTAGAGCCACAGCCAGTGCCAGTGCCAGTGCGAGTGCCAGCCAAGAGGGTGGAAGGCAGGCTGTGGCAACCACCCCCGAAAATGCATCCAGCTAACCGTGCAATAATGTCCTTAACACAAAAAGTCAAAACCAAACAAAATCTGTCCATGTGTGGGTGTATCTGCAAGTGTGTGCATGTCTATGTGTGGCTGTGTGTGTGTGTGTGTGTGTGTGTGTGTGTGTGTGTGTGTGTGTGTGATGGAGAGCAGAGAACCAGAGAGAAATGAATGCCTGAAGCGGGGAGGCAAGCAAACGAGCGTAAAGCACGCGTCGAAAAGTTCCGCGCCCCAACAAGTCCCCCCTGTTCGCCCACACAGAAAACCAGAACAGCACACAGATACACACACATACACGTGCATATGCATGTATTTTGTTGTATGGACACAAGCACACATACACACCCATACAGAAATGTTGGCAAGAAGAAGAACAGGAACAAGGACAGCAACGAGGACAGCAGCCCATCAAAGAGAAGAAAAAGTTTTTGCTGCTCTAACTTTCTGTCGCTGTTGTTTCCCTCCGCCTCCGCCTCCCCTTCTGCCACTGCCCCTCTGTCACTGCCACTCTGCTCCGTCCCTTCCCGTCCCTTCCTACCCATTTCACTCCCCCGCTTTGCTCTCCTGGGCAAATATTTAATTTTTATAAAGCCTTCTTGCTCTCCTTCTGCTTCTCCTCCTCCTAGCCCCCCCTCTCTCTCTCTCTCTCTCTCGCTCTCACGTTCTCTCGCTGTGTGCGCTGGTGTGCGGGTTAGAAATTTTCTCTGGGCTTTAAAAATATTAAAGGATAAACGACAAGCGCACATAAAATGTGAGCTTTATGACACTGAACAGGATAGGATAGGATATACCAAAGCTTAGCTAGGGCGATGGGGATGGATGCGAGGGAGAGTGGAAGGACATTTTGGGGGCTGGGAGATGGGTTCACCTCTCTCTAACCTTAATTTATTATGGAAACTTTATAAATAAGTGAGAGCCAACACACAAATAGGTTTCTTCATTAAGTGCGTGACAGGACAGAGGAGCTTTCCCTATGCTGTGTCGTGCTCCTCCAATGCCAGGCATAACATTTATTAGCCAAGTGTCACAGGGGTGGGTGGCCATGGCTGGCAGTGTGACCAGAGTTGAGCAATATGTGATTTACATATAAATATTTGAAAATGTGGAAGCTACTGATGGGAATAACTAGTTCCATTGGAACTTGCTCCCAATCCTTGCATAAAAAAATATTGAAAAATGCCTAAACCCTCCCAAAAAGTACTAAACCACCAAGAACCATTCCAAAACCCCCTCCACCGAAATTCCGATGAAAGTTCCCCTCAAAACAAACCAAATGGAAAAAGGTTGCTCAACTCTTTGGCAACTCTGGTCACCCCAATCCAGAGCATACAAAATGGAGTTGCCTCTCGCCTCATGTACGTGGTACGTGGGATGACGATGTCGATGCGATGTCTGTGTGCGTGTCAGGGCTTGCTTGCCGCGCCGCACGGCACTCATTCATTCGCATTCGTATTCGTAGAGCAGGGCAGCACACAAAATCCCAAAAATAAAGGTAAAAGAGCTGAAAGAAGAGAACGGGAAACGAAGGACGGAACGAAGCGGAAAAGGCAATTTCGAAAAATACTAAAAGGGCCCGAGGACGACAACAACATCGACAGCAGGCAAGGACGAGGACGAGGCTGAGGCCGAACCCCGCCGCCACGAACGGCGGAAACATGTTCAATTATCGGAATGGTTTTTGTTGTTGCTTCTACCCCGATGGAAAGCGGACGGAGACACACAGTCATAGTATATGAAGTCCCGTCCCAAAGAGATAGAGAAATAGAGAGCTACAAAGAGAGAGAGAGAAAGAGAGAGGCACAGCCCCATAATAGTCCTGATAGTCCTCCTAGACCAAATGGTTCGGGGTTAAGTTAAATTCATGCAATGCGGTCTCCGTCCTCGTCCTCGTCCTCTGCCCTCTCTGCCTCACAGCACCCTTTCACAGAGAGAGGGGGGAGGGGGGGTGGCGGCGAGGACTGCTGTGTGCAACATATGGAATTGGCGTGTCGAGTGTGACGAGGTCGTCGGTCGTCATCCTGCTGCTAGTGCTGCTGCTGCTGCTGCTACTGTTGTTTGGGTACTCGTGCTCCCAAAAGTGGGCTGAGCAGGCACACACACATAGAGGGAGAGAGCGAAAGAGAGAGCGACAGCTATGCACACATACTCGTAAAACACTCAACACCCACGGGGCACCATGGGGCAGGCGGGCATGGAGCACGCACGTCACTCGTGAGCTCTAAAGCGCCCCTGGGAATTCGCCAGATATTGTACGGGCATATTCGTAATTTATTTTAAATCTCGCCCGCTTTAAATGTAAATCATTTATTTATGCCCATTCCCCCACCCACACCCACACCCCGTTCAAAGCCGTGCAAAATGTGGAATCATTTCAGAAAACAGATCTTAATTAGCTGGCAGGGGGGAAGGGGGTGGGCGCCTAATTGGCGAATGGAAATATGACTGGGGCGTTGGTCAATCATCTTTGCGGGGATGGGGACTTAAACGAATTACTTTCCAGTTAGTGGCTGGAATTTCCCCTTGAGGAAAACATCATGTCATGTCATGCTGGTTGTGTATCTATGGGATCTATGTGAATAGCTTCCACATGCTGTGGCAGCTGCAAGAGACGAGACCCACTGATGGGTGATAAAAAAAGATATTAAAAACGGAACAGAATCGATTCAATTTGAGACAGACTGAAACAATGTCCAGAGTCTTTCAGAGGAGCTAGAAAGCGCGACAACTGTGTGGACAGGATGTACTGTCCCAAGGTCCGAGTTATATAAACCCATTAGAGAAGATTTGACTTTGCCAGCAGTTGAGTCCAATCCGGCTTCAGTTGTCGCATTTTATCTAATCCGGAATACCCTTCCTCCCCCCACGTCAATGGGTTACGGGCCTGTGGCCAGTGCTGTTGAAACGACCCAGCAGGTTGCCAGGGGCACTGGCTAGGGGTGGACACCCCTCCCTTCCTCCTGCTCCTGGCAATTGACATTTAACGTTGGCTCTGACCCTGCCCTGCCCTGCCCTGCCCTGCTGCCGCCGCCACCCGGTTTCCATTCAGTTTTTCTTTTTTTCGTTGTTGTCGGTGGTGCAATTAACCGCAAAAGGTTTCCTTTTGTCGCTCGTCCAATCTCCCCGCTCCATTGTCCTCGAACCCTCGAACGGACACCGACCAAGAAATATATGTTTACCGTTCCTGCTGTCCTTGTATCCGCAGTAGTCGGGCCGTAGGCCGTAGACCGTAGTGCTTTAAGCCTTGAAATAATAATAGACATCACGGCTCCGCCTCGGCATAACTTTAATGGCAGAGTTATTAACTTTTGTCCCTGGCTCCATGCTCCATGGAGTGTCCCGCACAGGCCATCGAATTGATTGTTATTGTCCTTCCGATGGCATTGCCTGCATATTGATATTGTTTTTTATTGGGTATGTATATATATATTATTCAAAGATAAATAAGTGTGTGATAATCATAATAATTACTCTGCCAACATTTATATATGTATTTCTCCTTAGGTTTCCAAAGTTCTATGGGGGGTATTTGGATTTCAGGACTATTTATGAGTAAATACTTTTAGAATAAGTCTTTAATCCATCCGAAAGCGACTTGTATTCCAGAGACTTCTCTTGAATTCCTTAAAAAGAAAAGTTTAAATGCCACAATTTCACTTTCTTTCAATCAAATGTCAAGCTTACACCTGCAGCAGAAGGCGGAAACATGCAATTTCCTCGCAGTTATCTATTAGCTTAGGTGTACAGTTGCATCCGTTTGCCGACAGGAAGCTGCCGAGGCTCTATGCAAGGACGAATAGTCAAAGAAGTGCGCTGCAGCAGCGCACCGTGCCCTTGCTAGAAGAAATCTTCCTTGAAAATTCCCTTTGCACGTGGCTGTCCCATGTTTGTGGATACTTTAAAACGTTAAGGCAACGGCTAGTGCCAACCAGTTAATCCTGTATTGACTCATTTCATTTCGATCCAGTTCATTATATTGCCAGAAGTCATTCCAAACAAGTTTGTTTCGATCATCATCGGGCCACCAGTTCGCACGAAATTCCCCAAAAATTTAGCTCAATTAACTTGCAATTCCACAGCAAACAGCAAACTGAAAACTGCAGTCTGTCTGCCAATGCCAATTCTGGAAGGCCAATTCGATGCCATTTCCCCCGTTCTGGCATCTCGATTGCCAAGTTCGTAAGTAGTTCTCGAGGAAATAAACTTTTTCCGGGCCCTGTCGCATATTTGAATCAATACAACGGCAATTGCGGCGTGTGCATGTTTGGGCCTGGCAAACATTACCTAGTCAGACTTTCAGTACTTGCTGCTCCACGTGCACTGTCTGGGGAGGGGCTGGGGGCTGGTGGGGAATTATCAGCCGGCAATCAATAATTCGTAATAATGCGAATTGCATTAATGTGCAGACAGGCGGGGAATGGGGAATGGGGAGTGGGGATCGGGGGGTGGGCCAGTGCGACATAAACAGAAAAACTGAGTGCAAAAATGCAAAGTCGTAAAGCGAAAAGAAAGTCATAAATTAAATAATTAATGCAATAAAATTTTATAAATATGTATTGCAAATGTTTGTTTGTGTGTTTTTCTTGTTGTGGCACCCAGCGTGTGAGGTGGCAGCGCCCAGCGGCAGCAACCAGTTTGATGGCAGGGCACACACACAGATACTCAGATACAGCAGATACTGCAGATACTACAGATACAGATACGAAATGAACAGAATGCCGAGTGCAGGGAACAACAGCAACAAACATCACAGCACCGCTCGGCTCGGCATGGCACGGCACGGCACGGGACAAATGAATGCAAAAAGGCCTTCGGTTTATTTGCAAGTACAACAGCCGCAACAACAACAAAAGCAACAGCAACAACAGCATCAACCCCAACAACAGCGAAATTGAAATCGAAATGCAAATTAAAACGATCAATAAAAATGCGAATATGTCAATAAAAGTCAAATGCAAATTTGTTTCATGCTTCGAATGCAGCCAAAAAGAAAAGCCAGAACAGAAATCAAGGGACTGAACTCGAAACAAAACGAATTGAAATGAGATCAAATGAGATCGACCTCCGGGCTAAAACGATAATCCAAATGGCTGGAAAATAGGGCGGATACTTAAGCCACCCCATGCCCTTAACAAAACTAAACATTCAAACGTTCTCAAACATCATTGAAGGTCCTTAAACAACCCATTCTTAGCTATCAGTAAACCATGAACGACTGTGAATATAACTTCAAAATTTGTTCATTTATTTGAAATTGATATTATGTTTGATATTGATTCGATGATCCACAAAAAAAGGATCATTGCAGCCAGGAAACTCACGCTATTGATAGTCATTTTAACAATCAAAATTGTATCTCCCCTTTTCCAATAAAGAACAAGTTTGACTGTAGAGTACCTTCAGGGACCCAATGTCAATGTTCGCCAATGCCAAGGTCCACGTAAAGAAGGAACGAATTCTTTTCATCAAAAGGGGCAACCATGTTTTTTCTGTATTCTATTAAAGATTCTATAATATTTTCTTTTCTATTATATTTCATATTCCAGGAAGGGCGGCCAACATCTCTCAGCCAAACGTAAGCAAATGGTGGGGATGTCTCACTGGACGCCCCATGCAAAAGGTCGATGATGAGCGAAGAGGTTAGATAAGATGTGTCTTGGATGACCTGAACAGAAGATAGACACTTTTATAGCATATGTACATATGTATATTCATTATATTTCGTCTTTTTTGAGTAGAATATTTGTCATCTGAGAGGTCGTTCAGCTTTGACGCTGTCACTGCTCGATGGAAGGAAATATTAAGATCTCAGTTTTCACAGCATCTGATGACATCAGCTGCATTGGCGGATATTTTATTGTGTACTTTGTACGTCGTCGGAGAAATTCACATTGGATGGACGTCCTTCCTTTATTGGCTGCTTAGCGGTGATCTTGGCCAAATAGGAAACTAAATTTTCACGCTGGTTCTTGCCGTTCAAGTGGTTTTACTCATATTAGCTTAATACTTGCTATAATCATTAATAAAAGATTCATACAAAAATATCTGAAAATGGGCACCGATGGGCATGAACACCGATGCATGCACCGAACCATTAAGCAGCCACATCGAAGGAGCACAGCTAGCAAGCTCCCTCCGGGTGATAGGAGGCTGAAAGCTCTCTTTCGATTCCGAGTGGAAGCCGATTGCAGATGGGAACATCTTGCCTTCAACGGCATCGAGCAGCTCCAATCGCTTCTTCCTCTGATGTGCTTTCGGCATCCGTCCATCAGGGAACTGGTTCTTCAGCACAATCCATGACTTTCACAACAGAGGGCCGCGACCATTCTCCGGGGATTAAAAACTACGTTCCCCAAACTGGTGAAGCTGGTCGGGAAATCACTGGAGCAAGGGATTGGGGTGTGCATGGTCGAAGATCAGAGCATGCCACAGTTCCGGGCCTCCTTTCCTGTGACTCCCAGGATTGGTCGAGAGGCCTTCACCATCGAAATGACCGCCTAGAGTACCCACATTATGATGTTCACTGTACCGGGGATTTGCAGGGAGTTCTTTAAGCCCCTCCTATGGGCTGGCAACTGGAGGATTGGGTACTGGGGCCCAAGCATCCGTATTACCCACCGTAACACTGCCACCTGCAGCCGGTGTTGCCACTCCGGGAGTCGGACTAGATGTGGCCCCTTAAATCCAAACAGTCCTGGCCTTGAGCGGGTAGAGGCAGATGAATCTGAATCTGGCATCGGAAGTGTCTGGAGGAGAACCAAGTTCCGTCTTTGCATTCGATAAATTCTTAAGGGAAAACCAGAGCAAAAAGGATCCGCAACAGGATAGACCCACAACCACATCTATAGCCCTATAGCTCCAAGCTGACCAAATGCTGACCACCAAATATATATGTATGTACATATGTATATATAGAATCAAGGGACGAGGGACGCGGCCTTGTATCTGGCGCCGTACTGCTCGGTAGCGGTGCCCCATCCGCAAAAGAGGAATTTCAATGAGGCTGCAGTTGCATTTTGCGGGTATTTTTGTGTTGGGCTCTGTTTATTTTTTCTTATGTGCTATATGCGACGATGTGTATCTGCCGGTGTCTGCCCGGCTACCCCCATGGGTGTTAAAAATCGGGGAGAGAATAAATTGTCGTGCACACACACACACACACAGACACATGCAGGCAGGCAGGCAGGCAGCGTAGCGCCCACTTAGTGGAGATACAGATACATGAGATACCCAGATACATGCAGCGATACGTCTGGGCCAGGCCAAGGAGAGAGCTGATGCCGCAGCCAGAGACAGAGAGTGAAAGAGAGAGACAGAGAGAGAGAGAGAGAGAGCCAGCAATCATCATCATTAGCAATTGGCGATGTGGCAGTCCAACGTCTTGGCGTAGGCAGCGCTGCAAATGGGGCAACGAAGGCAACGGCAACGGCGACGTCGACAGCGACAGCGACACGAAGCGTACGCCGCGTCGTTGCTAATTAAAAAATGCTCGCCACAAAATAAAACTTAATTGCGATTTCATTCGAGATACGAGGGAGACACAGAGATGCCACAGAGAGTGGGGCCAATGCCGGTCATTGGTGCAGCAATTGGAGGATATGCATGCGGCACACGCGTCGTATGCGCGACAATTGCAAATACAACAACGTTAACAAACAGAGGAGACAGAAGACAGAGAAAATAGCCAGAAGATGGAGAGAGGAAGAGAAAACCGAACGCAGAAAAAAAGTTGCTGCTGCTGCTACTGCTACTGCCTCAAAGTTGCACTTTAAACAGGTTCAGCTTGCTGCTGCCTCTTCTGGTTGCAGTGGCCTGCTGTTTTTTTTTTTTTTTGGCCAGCAGCACCCAGTAGTAGTGCTCTAGCGGGAAAGAGGGAAATCAGTGGAGCGATGTGGCAAGGTAGAGCGGACAGGGAGCCCGAGCTTGCACTTAATAAAGATTGATTTACACACATTGCGGTCTGCCGGTGGGGAGCCGCAGTCGCACTCGCAGTCGCAGCCGCCGCCACTGGATGGTGCCCGGTCGTCCAGTAATGCGCAAAGTTATTGCAAATGAAGCTCACTCACTCTCTGATTATTGAGCGCGGGCAAAAGAGCAACCGAGAGTAAGTGAGAGAGAGAGAGCCCTATAGAGAGGAGCGGCAGAGCAGAAGATGGGAAAGCTAAACAGAGGAGAACAGAGATAGAGCTTCTGGTACACGATACAGTTTCCACCGACGCTTTTGCAGTGCCCCAACCGAACCGAACAAGTTCGATTTCAACGGTGCAAAATGTATCGTGCACGAGCTTAGAGGTGAGAGCAGAGGAGAGAGAGAGAGCTAAAAAAGTGCAAGCCAAAGCAATGCCGAGCAAATCCCAGCTAAGCTTAAAAGCAGGCAGGGACTCCACCTCCCTCCGAGCGGGGGAATGAATTCGGAGACACAATGCATTGATGTTTTGTGCCCGCCGCCGCCGCAAGTCGCCTTGCATCCCATAGCCATAGCCATAGCGTGGCGTTGCTGCCTCCAATCAAACTGACGCCGGCAGTGCCGCCGTCGATGCCAATGCCGATGCTGGCGCAGTTGCCATTTATGGCCTTGATTTATGTATCGCAGCTACTGGATCTCTAATGCGAACACGGACACAGCTACGGATGCACACACACACACACACACACACACATACACACATTCCGAATTTATTTTGCAATTTATTTCATTTCCTTGGCTTTTCGGCATGAGGCACTGTCCAAAGACGAAGCGGAGTCGCAGAGGATGGATGCATGGATCTCAAGATTCGCTGCTCTGCTGCATTGTCAGTGTCTGCCTGTGTCTATGTGTCTGTATGTATCTGTGTGTGTCTTGTGAAGCTGAAGTTTTTCCTGAATTCAAGCCTCTGAAGGCGATTCGGAACCGAAATGGTACGAGGAGTAGGACATAAAGAGCCTAACGAAAATGCAAACATACCTTGAAGAAGATTTCAAATTAGACCCAAGAATCGACACTGCACAAACATTGCATAAGGGTCCCGTACTCCGTTTGTGGTCATACGAGGAGTATCTCAACGGATTAGATTGGCACATCGTTAGCCGCCGTTTACCAACCCCAAAAACAGACCGACCCGACCTGCTGTGCTGTGCTGTGCCATATCCTTCCAGCGAGAACAACCCCCGAAAGGCCGTATCTTGTCGCCTCGCAATAATACCCGTACACAAACAAAAAAACCAACCAAGTCGAGTACTTCTTCTCTGAAAGAGGACAAAACAAATCCAATTTGAGAGTTAAGATGTTAGATACCGGACCGAGAGCCCAGCAACAAGCCTCTCCAGGAGTCGCCATTGTTGTTCAGTTTTGAATATCCTTCCAGAAGGAATCCACTTCACTAGAGCTGAGCTCTGTGCTGAAATGGAATATCTATCTATGGAATATCAACATACATTAGGAGGCCAATTAAACTTTGATTAGTTCTTTGAGAGATAACCTAAACTCTGAAATATATGACAAGTTTCTAAACTTACGGATAACCCTTGGAGGGTATGGACATTTTTAAAAAACAAATTTTACAGAGACATATACAAAAATTTCGTGTACTGCTGTTTTTATTTAAATTCCCAAACGGCAAACCGATGTTTATGAAATTTCGTAAGGTACTTTCCACCTTCCCACTTATAATCCACCATGTTTAAATCAGAATTTTAGTATTTTAATATTATCTATGTTCATATATCCTAATATTCCATACCAAATGTAAAACATAATCAAAAACCTTACGTTTTGTGACTGCGAAAGCTTTGCATACAGAGAAAATGGCAGACAACGCCTAAAAGTGCATCGAGCATTTACATCCTTTTCGATTTTTCTTCTCGCATTCGTGTGCGATTCAAATATTGAATATTCCGCTCATCCGAAAGTGCTGATGGCTGCTATAGACAAAGAATGTCCCCATTGTCATGTGCTCAAATTCGAACTTGAATCGAACCTGCAACTACAAGAAATTTTTTGCTTATCGGCACGCAACTAGATTCAAACCTGTTCCCAAAGCCCATTGGCATTCATCCTTCCAAATGGCATCTTTCGGAGCACCAGAAACAGTCCACTATACTACGGAAAATGGTTTTCCGGGTCAGCTAGTTATTTTGTACTAAATATCATATATTGTCAGAAAAAAAAATCCATAAAAATCGAATCTCTTTGATTTAAAAATGTAGACCAATTGAGATTTACCAAGATAAAAGAAAGGATAAAAAAGGATGTGTCTAACCATATGTACATTTTACCATACAAATGAACGTTTTTGATATAAATATGTTTATTGCATATTTTATGTTCTAAAAATGTGTGTTTAAGGGCCGCCTTAAAAATACTTTTTAATAACTTAATGTTTAAATGTAAGTGCATTCTATATAATTGAAATTAGGGTGTTTTTCGTTTTACTAATATAATTTTCCAGCCATTCAAAATGAATGATTTCCCATATACATACTATAGGTAAAATAAACAAAAATGTGTAATTTCTATCATGCCTCATATTTATATAAAAAGTTTTGAGCATTTCCATGAAACATTAATTCAATTTTGCGACCCTTCATTGAACTCTGCGAAATAGTTAGCAAACTAATAGACCAGCAGACAATTAACCAATTTAGAAGTTAAGGAAAAAATTGACAATCAAGCTATCGCTGTATAATATGCCTTTATTCCATACCGCTCTAGTTTTGTATGTAATGGTAGTTATGTACATATGGTATGGTATTCAAAACTTTTGCGTAATTTAAACCCAATTACTGAGAGCTGCAAAAGCACTCTAACTTCTGGCCAAACAAATCGAGTTTACTTAGTGCTCGACGACTCGACGATCAGGCAAACTTAGTTTATTGTTAGTTAACCGAAACCCCTGGGCAGGGCAGCCTTTCGCAGTTCGGGCTAAATCCGTACACAAACAAGCCTAATGAGTGGTCTCCGGACTCCGGGGGGTGGGGTAGAGCTGAATTTGTTAATTTTGTTTTCGGTTATTTTGGCAAATGCAAATGGGTTCCGGGCAGGCCTCTGTCTCGGCGACGACAGATCCGATGGAAGTGGCAAACATTTGTGCACATATTTGCCTATTTAAAAGCGTCTCGTTTATCGTATGGAAAAAATTTAAATGGAAATTAAGTTGGCAAACCTTGAAACCTTGCTCTCGGCCCGTAGCTGAACCCGAACCCGAACCTGAACCAACTACTTTCCACTTCAACCTGTTCAAAGGCCACGTACATACATATAAACATATGTACATACATACATATGTATAGGTGTATATAGGAGTATGGTATGTATGTATAGCTATAGTAGATTCTTCAGATTGCAGACAAACAGAATTTGCTTTGGAACATTTCTGCCATCTCATGGAATTTAACACGCACCGAACAAAGAAGTTTTCTACTCTCTAGACAGGCAGGGGCAGGGCAGGGCAGGGCAAGCCGCAAAAACCTCAGACTTCAAACGGACCGGAACAGACGGACGGACATCGGAAAACATCGCAAAAGCTGCTACTAAATAACATCGCGGAGCTAGCCACAACATAAAGAAGAGAAGAGAAGAGTAGACCAAAAATGATGAAAATGCCAAAACAAAAACCAAAAACCGAGAGCAAAAC
Organism: Drosophila athabasca; assembly: GCA_008121215.1. Taxonomy (NCBI): domain Eukaryota; kingdom Metazoa; phylum Arthropoda; class Insecta; order Diptera; family Drosophilidae; genus Drosophila; species Drosophila athabasca. The sequence continues at coordinate 1,999,470 of VMQQ01000022.1, read as the reverse complement.
GAAAATAAATTTATAAAAGCCAAATATGTCTACATATGGTATGTACATATGTAGGTACTAAATATGTACATATAAGTATACAGTGGCGGTAAAAATGATATTTTCATATTAAACAATGTTGGATGGTCTATTATGGATTATTGTTAGAGCTTTGCAATCATATTTAACTTTAATATATTATATGTTCTACTGAATTCAACTAGGGACTGTTCGAGTTATGGACGCTTGACCGTAATATGCATACTTATACCTAATCTTTCGTAATATATATTTTTTAAAACTATCGCATAGTTCTTTAACTGTGGTTTGTCCGCTTGAGAAAGATCCATTATATGTCTAAAACTTGGACTTCTTTGAGTGATAAAATCGAATCATATGTTTGCTGTTTTGATACGGTATATGTACATATGTAGATTCAGAAAATTGGACTGGGAATTAAGATATTTACAAGTAATTTAATTTTAGTTAATTTTTAGTTCCTATATCTTTCAAGGGATTATTGCATAGAAGCAGTAGAACTTAGGGCTGTCCGCTTAAGAGAGATTGCCAATATGTACATACATATGTACATAAGTACATAAATCATATGAAAAGAGGTATAACTTCTATATAGAACTAAATATCTTATGTATATTCGAGAACATATGTATAAATATGGAAAAAGTGTTTCAATCATTAAATACAGTTCGTGGACACTAAGCTCTTGCCCACAACTGTGGCTACATTCACACTTACAGAGCTTCGTATGTACATATGTATTCTACATACTCGTACCGTACCTCCAGTGTAAATAAGTTTTTCTACGGCTGTGTTTTTATTGCATGGCACAGCTTAAAGTCTAAAAACAAAACAGCAACAACAAAATGCGACTGCGAGTGCGAGTGCGAAATGCCAGAAAAAGCGAGAGGGAGGCCACAGAAAAGTTTCTTATCTTCAGTTGAGTGCTGTGTCGTCGGCGTTGACGCTGGCGTCGTTGGCGGATGAACCCGAGCGCTAAGTCGCCAACTAGACGACGCTACATATCACGGACATCCATCGAATCGACGGAAATGTTCTGCCTTCTTGGATGGGCTTGGATCGCAGCCGCTTCGAATCCTGTCGAGTGCGTCTCCAAGTGGGAGCATCGTTGCTTTTTTTAAGTTTTTTTTTCCTTTTTACTTCTCGTTTTTCTCTCTTCTCTTAACACATTTGAGCCCACCCACAAGTGTGTCCGTCTGTCCGTCCGTCCGGTTTACCTGTCGTCGTCATCGTTAAAATGAATACATAAGTGAATGAGGGTCTCTGGTCTGAATGAATGGGCGAGGGCGAGCCGTGTGCATTCGTTCTACTTTATGTTTTGTTGTTGCTTTTCTTTGATAACTTTGTTGGCCATGTATTTACGTGTGTTTGCGTGTTCGTGTGTGTGTGTCTTACCTGCGGGTCCTCCACACGAACGTATAGGTATGCATGTGGCATAAACGGCGGGCGGTGGCGTTTTTATTTTTATGGCATGATATCTCTGCCTCTGGCCAGAGCAAGCCATTAACACACAACAGCAGCAGCAGCAGCCGCCGCCGCAGCACCAATAACAGCAACAACATGTGGCAGAAGAGGGCTATATGTATCTTGTGTGGTAAAGGGTCTCCGGGCCAGAAGTTGAGCTTGATTCTGGGAAGCGGCGAGACGAGCGTCGCTAGTCGGGTCGGGTCGTGCATCGTCACTGTGCCCGACGCCATTTTATATATCGGAAAAGGTCGCTGTGGCACGGCCACGATTCGGGCATAGGGTGACGGGGCGACACTCAAAGTTTCTGCCACTCTGAATTGTGTGTGGACGGACGGTGGGTGGGGTGGCTGTGGTGTGGTGTGGTGTCGTGTGTGATGAAACGTGCCGATTGCCTCGCTTTACGATTTCTGTAGCATAGGAATGGCCTAATGCATATCTAAGCAAATTATGGCAATTGTCGGCAAAGGTGTTGGGGAATACACACTGGCACTCCGGGCTCTCCGCGCTGCTCCTCGCCGCTTGAGGTAGCAAATTGAGAGATATTCAATCCACATTAGACACAAATTATTATGCAAAGTGTTATCTTTATGGCTTTTATAGGTTTTACAGCTCTGGCAGTTTCTGCCTTTTAATGTATTATCAAGGTTTCGTCGAAATTTTCCGACAACAGATCAGATATACAAAGAAATCATCTGAAATTTTTGTACTGATGCAAGAAAATGTAAAAATTAACAGATTTTCAATGGAAATTTCATGTAAACAGATTAGAATTGATCAGAGATTGATTGATACAAAAACTAAGCAAATTTTACAAAAAATACGCAATTCATAATCATAATCGTACTCATTTTTAAAGAAGTGATAGCTATAATTCGTTTCGATAATCAGTGCTAATGAAAATTATAGGAATATACATAGATTAAAAAGTTATAAAACTACGTTGTCAATGGGTTTATTCTATAGTTTATTCAGACACATTTCTACTGTACAGTTTATGGTAGGCTTCCAGTATATTTCCATATTCGTTTTTATTCACTATTCAGGCAAACTAGTCAGGCAATTTATAGGCCTGTTTAGCCTTCGAATTCATTGCGTTATTCATTAGAGTCAATGACTGTAATGAGCAACACACAGAGGCATCCACACACACACACACACCCATACACTCGCTGCCTTATTCATCCGTCTGTGCTTATAAGGCAGGCTACACAAAAAAAAAAAACAGCACACTTTGAAGGCCTCTTTCCGTGCATCTCGTCGAGCTGAATATCAATTTGCCGAGACTTTTTTATGGATATTCTGGCTGTCGCCAAAGCTGATGCTTTCGGTTTCTATATTTGTCATAACCCAAGAGTTATGGGCCCATAAAAGACGTCTCAAAATGGCCGCACTTGTTGTCATATTCGTTTTCGTTTTTACTTTATTGTGCTCAATGTTGCAGGCAGCGAGGAGCAAATATACCGCTGGGGCCTAATAAAAATGGTGCCTGCAGTCCAACTATTTATGTACATATATATGGGGGATTATAGCAGCTATATAGCTGCCATATACATACATATATCTATAGATTGATTGCTTGGGTTTCGATTACAGATAATTCATATGTGATAACGGATAACGCTAGTGTGAATCAACAGAAAGCATAAGTGGCCAAGTATAAATGTGCAGTAAGCCCAGAAGTACAGTCGTGTTAGCAGGTAATCAGGCAAAAATAAGGTCTGATAGAAGGAACATTTTAAAACAGAATTAAGACTTAATACAGTCGAACTTCTCCATAACGAACTTCTCTATAGCGAAGTATTCTATATAATGATATTATTTCAAAAATTCTGCATTTTCGTTCAATTTACAGGAGGTTTTCATCTCCTTATAATGAATTTATGTTTTTCTTATAGCGAATATTTCTCTATTACGAATTTTGTTCACGACCGTAACTCAAAACAATTTCTTTAGACGAATTCTATTCTATAATTCTATTATATAATTCTTCTGTTCTATAACGAATTATGTTTGCTTCTTGGGATTCATTACAGAGAAGTTCGACTGTAAAAGTTTAACAATTAAATTCGATTTTTAGAAGCCTACTGATTTCCGGGGACCTACGCGGTAAAAGTTAAGTAGAATATGGTAAAAAAAAGAATTACAGTCATTTTTGGCCTAAATATCCTTGGGAATATCTGTGAATTTGCTTTTCAGTGAAGTGGCACAGTAAAGTATTTGGCTTATTAGATTCGAAGAACACATTTACTGGAAAAACCCTGCAATTCAACTTTCTAAAGCAAATATTTCACGTCTCTTGGATAGGATGTCTTTTTAAAGAGTTACACAAACATATGTCAAAAATCTAAGCATATAGAGGTTCCAGCTACCCCCAACTTTACGAGCCGTCTGGTCTGTCTAACCTGCGAATATGTTACACCGAGCAAGAAAACTTTCACCCAAGCTGAAACTTTTCAAATCACGGCGAAAAAAGGGTCCCCCACAGCACACATCGGATGTGTGCATTTAATAAACCGTAGGAGAATCATTGGTAAACAAGGTTTTAGTATGAAATTCGTTTAAAATACTTTTAGAGAGCAGACCAGGAAAATCAATTTCCTTGTCATTTCTAAAGCGAACAAATCGTATGCATTATTGAAATGCCCGCACTCTGTGACCGCAAGTGGAAGATGGAAGATGATGGTGGGTTAGAGCATGAGAGTGCTTCTGGTGGCTTCTCTGAATGCCAATCAAATTACGGAGGACGTACAGAGGACACGTAGAGCATGTGGCAGGATGCTGGATGCAAGAGGTTCTACGTGCGACGACGTCAAATGGCTGTCAGGCAGGGACTTTCATTGCACGCCACATGCAGCATGTGCCTCCATTTTCATATCAGTCAGTGGCAGTGGCAGTGGCACTTTTTCTGTGGCGTGTTTGGCTTTCGGCGATGTGAAAGGGCCATCAAGAAGCTGGAAGCACTTGTAATTAAGCACCAGCCAAAACCCTAATTGCGTTAACACTTTCGGTTAATTTGAATTTATGAAATGCTCTTCAAACGGTGAATAATGAAAAGCTTGCCGCAAAGTTTATCCAAATGCCAACGGCGGAGCAACAGCACAGCGAAAAAAAAGAAGATATAAAAGGGCAAAGGAAACTTTACGAATATAATTAAAACGATTTTCCATGAAATTTAAAATGAAATTTCGCAGCGCAAAAAGTTGCCAACAAAAGCGCGTGGATAGAGCAGGGGAGAGGAGAGCGGAGAAAAAATAAATGAAATGCCAAATAAAGCGAAGCAGTTGGTTGATTACACACACACACACACATACACCGCAAACGGGTACACAAGCTTGAACGTTGGCAATGTTCAGACCCCACTCCCCCCACAAGAGCAAGAAACAGCCAACGAACGGAGCATTGAAAAAAAGCTAGAAAAATTGCAAAAGCCTGGGGGAGAGCGGGCAGCGAATGGTTGTATAGAGAGAGAGCGCGGTGGTGGAGAGTGAGAGAGAGAGAGAGCGAGAGCGAACAAGCAAAAGAAAGAGAACAGTGGGCTGTGTGTGGGCTGTGAAGCAGGGAGGCAAGAAAAAGTTTTGCTACTGCTGTCGTTGGCTACGTTTATGCGTTGACTTTGCTTGCGATAATGAAATCACGAGAAATAGCGCGAGAAGAGAATGGCTGAATTGTCTGAATTGTTCACAATCAATTCGATATCTAGATAATGCGATCGCATAAACATGTCAGTTGCTGGGAAAAGGACTGAGCTAAGCAACGCTGCTCTGCTGAGAGAAGCAAAGACACAGTGCTCTCTGATGTATGCTTTGGCAGCTAGGAGCAGGGCCATAGTGGGTGGACAGAATTATCGCCCAAACAGCAAACAGCAAACAGCAGCAGCAGCAATAAAGCAGCGGCAAAGGGAACGTCGACAGCAAACAGCAACAAAGCGACACATGACAAATGGCGCACTAGACGGACGACGACGGCGACGACGCTGGCAGTGTACAAAATAAAATGTCTGTATATGTATGTATGTGAGAGCGTGTCTCTCTCGTTCTCTCACCTCCCGTCGTTCACCTCTCGCCCCTCATCTGATCTGCAATACACTATGCAAACGCAAAAGCAAACCTTGAGCAAGCTGTGAAAATTCAAATAAAAGCAAAGAGAAGCTGAAAAAGCGGTGAATGCTCCATTTTTGGCGCGCACTGCAATTTAAAATTGCTGTCAGCCAGTCAGTCATGAAACGAAATGAAATACATACGCCAGCCAGGCAGCAGGCAGACAAATAAAAACAAAAACAAAAAACTACAACCCAACAAAAGCAGCAGCAACATTCAATTTGTTCATACATACATATGTACATATGTATGTATGTACGAATTTATCGCTTGTCCGAGACGCTCTGGAATTTCGACCGACACCGAAAGCTTTTTGTTTTTGCTGTTGTTGTTGCTGTAGCGCTTTGTGTGGAAGCGTCAAATGAATGTGGATCATATGAGAGATGTTTTCGATAAAAGTAGCTGCGTGAAAAAAACCACAACATTATAATAATAATAATAAAAAACAGCAGCATAGCCATAAATATTTATCATGTTAATTTATGGCTCATCGATGGAGGAGGGTGCGGTTGCGATTGCGGTATTTTTTAAGGGTTGGGAAAATGCAAAATGGAGATGTGAGATGGACATATCAACAGCAAAATAATTCAGAAACGCAGTTCGTAATTTTTTAAATAAATAGCCAACCTGATGAGGGTCTAATAGGGCCCTATTTTTTTAGTTCGAGGTGCTAACAAATCAAATATTGGATGCAAATATACATACATACATATGTACATACATACATATATGGCTAAAGAAATGGCATTGAAATCAGTTTGAACGGTTAGTGGAGAAGCTAATAATGATAGCTCCTTCAAATTTGTGATATCCAGCTATGATCGTGAGGTACATATCTTATTTTTCACAAAAATGTAAGACTTGATCGGGGTTCAAAGTTGTAGATACCTTTAAATGTCACTTATCGGAAAGAATGACTTATGTATTTTGCAGTTCAAGAAACAACATGTTAAAGATGTGCACTGTAATACCTCTCCTTTCTATCCTTTAAAACGCTTCAGAGTTTGTAAAATCGTTACGAATCATTTGATGTGCTTTATTGCATATATTTTATTCATAACATTTACTGTCCAACGCCGTCTACGAAGCTCGTGTCTTAGTCAAATAAAATTTAATATTTAATGCTATTTTATTTTTTTAAATTTATTCAGTAAATTAATAACTGTTTAACAGAACAGGTATAAACCCCTTTGAAATGAAATGAAATTAGAAGAAATGTTTTGTAAATGCATTAAAGTTATCCTTCATCTTTTAATCGGGCAAGGAAACATTGGAGATGAAGCTGTTGCTAGTTCTAAACGACCATTGTTCTCACTTCGACTGCCTTCATTTTGATATTTCTGGTTTCCTTTGAGGTAAATCTGAACATGTATAATAAATATTTAAATACTTGAGCTACAAACAAAAGGAAGAAGATGAAATCTCAATGGATTTACAAGAATTTATCATGAATTATGTATGTACATACATACATATGTACCATGTGGCGGCACAGACTCTTATTGATACGTAATTGACGGACGTTGCATCTTCCCTGAACTGTGGTCTTCCAACTTGCTGCAATTGAAAGCAATTTTGAATCAATTAGAAGTGAATTTGAGGAACTCGGATAGTTTTCTTTCAAGCAGCACCGCTGCACCGTTCGCCCGCCACTTGAGCGGAGATCTGTGTGTATCCCATTGGAGGTCGGTTGGGTGGAGCAGTCGGTGGCATCCACAAAAGGGAAGTCGCAACTTGCTGTTCTCACGCATCGAGCGGCGAACGAACGTCTCGTACTTCACAAATGAGTGCACATAATTTTTGACGAGCTGGAAAGCCGCTGGGAAAGCGGGGTAGCGGTGGAGCGCAAGAGGTAATAAAACAGCAATAACAGCTCCCCAAGAAAACGAACAAAAAGCAAAAGACAAAAGAGATGGGAAGAGAAGAGGCACAAGACGGAGAAAATGAAAGAAGAAACAGAAGAAGCGCAAAACATAACAAGGCGAGAAGGCAGACTGCCACAGAGGAGGCTATCATCTTCCATTCCAATTTCAATTCCAGCGAAGCGAAATATTTTGAAAAACACGCCAATTGGTCATGTCCCGACCTCGACGGGGCTGCACTCTGCCTCTGTATCTGTATCTGTGTGCGAATCAGTCTGCATTTGTGTCTGTATATGTGGTTATTATTCGATTAACTCGAATCCCCCTGCAGCGGCAATATAACTTTTATTTGAGTTCCGCCTACAGACACGGAACACGGTACAGCGTACAGGCCAGGCCCAGCAGACAGAAACCGACGGCTAAAACAGCCAAAACGAAGTTCATCAGAGAAGGCAAAGTTCAGCGAAACAGCGCTACAGACACAGATGGAGATACAAATGAAACGGCAGAACAGTAACAGGTGCGCTCACTCTCACACACACACACACAACGCGCAATGATTGAAGCTGATTCAGAAGTTCGGGGCACCATCTACCTTTGGACCCCATCCCTTCGTGCAGCTTTTGCTCCATCACTTCAATGGAGATGACAGCCCGAAGGGGAGCTACCGCGCACAAAGGCAGCTGTGATTCCAGAACTATGGAATATGAAAAGCTTCAAATGAATACCTATAATGAAAGAAATCTATTCAAAAAGATCCGACCAAACAGAGCGAGTCAGAGCTCGTACACTGGAGAAAAACAGTATCCAAAATATCAGCAATGAACTACGGCTATATCAAATATTGAATATACTTCGTCAAGTAAAAGGAATGAATACACATTTCTACTCTGCAGATATTTCCCTTTATCGCAGGCAACGACTCTTATCTTGGGTTTAGACTTTGTTTTTCCATATTTAAGAAGCTCCCATTTGAGAGTATATTTGAATATTCTTTAAGGTGCATCCAGATACCTGTCTTCCCCCCTAGAGTGTACTTTTAGACCACGAAAAATAGCATTTGCCGAATATTTTCCAGCATCTGGTCACACTCTTGGCCAATGCTCAGCTCTAATCAAAGCCCGGCAAAGCAACAGCAGTAGTGGCAGTGGCAGTGGCATTCCACCCTAGCGGCCCCACATGCACCACAGCCACAGCCGCCGCCTTTGGCGTCCAATGGAGCCGCAAAATTGTGGCCTGTCCTACTCTTTCGACGCCCGACACCGACACCGACTACGACTCCGGCACTGGCTCTCAGGCTCCTCTGCGCTTCGTTCAAAATGGCAAATTGCCATGCTAGCCATGCACTCCAGGGGAGGGGAGTGTTCCAGGGTGAGTGAGGGGGTGCAGAGAGGGGTTGCTGTGCGGCAACAGCAACAGCAACATTGAGGAGGCAACGGCATCGCATCGGCACAGCCGAAATCGAATCGCTCTGCGTGTTTCGCATAACGTTGCGAGCTTCGCCCCTGCGCTGCCCAACACACACCCCGCCCCCGCCCCCGTCAGCCAACCACTTCCAGTCACGGACACACCTTGGTCGTCCTCTGCCACTGATCCCTCCCTCCCTTCCTGCACCTCCCTCCCTGCACCGCAGTCAGTCTGCTGCCACCGCTGGCGACGACTCCTGGCCTCGTGTAAATTCCAAAACGTGCCGAGGATTCGCTTGGTTAACGCTCATTTTGTTGTTATTCTCTTCGTTCTTCACTCTCTTTCTCTCTCTCTCTGTCTCTGTGTGTCTCTCCCTCTTTCTGTCCGTCTCTTTCTGTGGCTTGCATTGCCTTGCCTCTTCATTAATTTTAATGGTTATAAAAATAATGCCCTCTGATTCGGATTGCATTCATCTGGGGATCAAAGTTCAGACTTGAGACTGGGCTTTTGGCAAATCCTGCTGCACTTAACTGCTTTGCTTGCCTCGATCTGTGGAAAGCACAAAATCTTCAAACAACTCTCGCTCATTGATTCAATTTTAGTTAGTATTTTTTACGTGTGCTTTAAAACTAATACGTTCCTAATTGCAAGTGATTTATGGCTCAACGAAATTGGATTTCTACCAACAATTTATGTACAAACATCCATCGAGGTACTCACTAAATCACACTCTCTGGGGTGTATTTTTAAAGCTATCCTGAGGCTCGATGTTTACTAATGAGTGCCCAGCCCATTGCCATTGATTGATTGATAACACAAAATATTAATTAATTACTAAATGAACAAATAATTCTGATTCTATTGATTTTGTTATGGGTTTACACGAAAAAAATTAACTTATTCGAAAAAATGTAGGTTTTCTTTTAAAAAGTCGGAAAAACGTGTTATTCAAAAAATAATTTGTTTCTTTATAAGTGACTGTGATATATAAACAATGGGCCCTCATGTATGGGATATTATTTAGGGATTCAAAAATAGAGAAAAAGCTGTGACCTACGAGTAAATATCAGTAGTACATTTGTTCCAAACATAGTGATATGTGTGATATGTACATTTCTATAAAAATAGTAGCACATTCATTCCGAAATTAATGATAATTTGAAGGCACAGTTCTGTATTTTCAGCTTGTAATGTAGTAAGAAAACTTTGAGAAATAAAGACTGCTATAGGCGATTATACCGACATTTGCTTGCGCTTGTTCTGATAATTATCTGGATTATAATCTTAAACTATGAAACTATGTACATATATGTATAATTGGGTTGGAATCTGAAATTTCGAATGCTAATGCTATTCCAAATAACTTACAAATAATTGCTGTATGCCTCGTGCATACTCCTACTAAAATCGAGAGCCACATTCGGAAAATTGTGGGCGTAAGCACATATTTAACTGTAGCTCTTATAGTATCTGGAAAGCAGATATGTACATATGTACGTGCTACGAATCTGGATAAAATCCCCTGTTGGCGCTGGATAAGAAATTATACATTCTGATGATTGGAAATTCTTATCTGGAAAAATGCACAAGAAGTTTGCTTATGTAAAAGGGGATTTCTAAAGAATCAATCACAAAGAACTCAAAGTATTGATTGAATTTCGGAAGAGTTGACACGCTTCAATGGCGCTATTGGACTCCGAACAGATCTAATGCGACTTATACGACACTTTCTCACTTGGGCAGCAAATTTGCAAACAATGTAGTTCGATTAGCCGATTAACCTGCCCTGCCCACTCTGTGGAAATTGTTTATGCAAACTGTAAGTGCAATCTATTAGCATTAATAACCTGTCGAGACAAATGACTGGCACGGGCTGCGCGAATTCCATTGGAATTACACTCACGGCACACTGATAACGGTTGCGTAAGCAGAAAGGTTTCGACTATATACTCGATTAATTAGCATGTCAATATAAGAGACAGTTCCCCCGACGCCACAACGACAGCATCGTTATGCAATATGCAAGCCACTGACCTGACCCCTTGCAAATACTTTCTGATTGATCAGTTTCAGTGCTAGATGCATTTACATATACATATGTACATACATATGTATGTACCTCAAACCATCCCTTAAACAAGTGGAATCGTGAAATATTTTGATCAGTTTGATCAGAAATTCATTCATTCATTCATATCATCTCGTTTCAATCATAGATCTCAGATTGATCTAAGAGTTATGAGAAAGTGAGAGTTGATCTGAGAGTTTCTCTGAAAGTTCTGTTATAACCAAGCAGAATATGATTTTCTGGAAAGTTCCACCATATCTGCTCAATCCCAATCAAAGCTACATATATTTGGTATATTTATATGGCTCATGATTATCCAACAATATTTGAAAAATTCCATCGCAATTCGATTGTGTACAAAGCCACAATCAAGAAATATGTTTTATCTTTATAGATTTTATATTTAACCATATCTTTTGTGATCAAAATAGCACAGATTGTTCGGGCTCAAAGAATCAAAGTATCGGCTTTCCATATATGTTTTATACGATTATGGCATTCCTTAACTTAATGGAAAAACCCCAAAAAACTGTTTCCAAACAAAAGATTACGATTTTTGCATTGCTATTATCGTTTCTTGTTTTTTGTTTGGCGAAATATTCAGAGATTTCGAATTAGTCACCAGGGCGGAATGTTTATCAACCCTTCAAACGGGGCTCAGAATACTGACTACACGTTTGATTAATTCGTTTTTAATTACTAGTATTGTGGGTATTCAGGCCAACAATAGAGCTTTGCTGAACAAATGAGATTTTCCATACAATGTCGCATTGCAGTCGGCAGTTACATCAGCGGCAGCAGCAGCGACAGGGACAGGGGCAGAAGTGGAAAGTAAACAGATAATAAATCATAACCGTTAAGTGTTTTCAATTACCCAATTTACCAATCGCGAATCGCAAAGCGGGGCACGTTCCAACTGTGGCAACAACAAAGGCAAAGGCAACGGCAGCGGCAGCGGCAGCACTAATACTTAAATGCTATTTATCAGCAGAGCGAAGCGCAGGCCTTGCACGGGGTGGTGCTGGTGCTGGTATAGTGGGGTATAGTGGGGTGTGGCAGGGAGGCAGCACATGCCAAACGGTGGCCGGGTGGCCGGATGGGGCAAAGCGACACGAGGCGACTTGGCGACTCTCTCTCTCTTCTCGCTCTCTTTCTCTCTGGTAGCCAGGCAGCAAAAGCTGATAAGTCTGTTTTTGCAACGACAGCAAAAAGTCAAACGCAAACGGCGTCGTCTGCCTTCCCCCTCCTGTCCAACTCTCTCTCTCTATCTGAGGCTCTCTCTTTCCCCTTCAGTCGCCCCCTCGCTCTACGGATTCTACGGATTGATGGGGGAGAGACGTAGCTCTGGCTGCGGCTGTGGGTGTGGGGGGTGTGCGCAGTAAAGTGCGACATTTTGCTGCTGATTAAGTAGCGTTCGTTTTTAATAAAAGTACGACAAGCAAATAAAACAACAAGTTGCACAAATGGTGATGGCAGCGTGACACGAGCGACCTTCTCGTGAGTGATGGTTTTTCTATATAGGCGGCAGTAGACTGGCAGTTACATCAGGGTCAGCAGCAGGAACAGAAGTGGACAATTTTGATACCCGCGAACTACTTCCTAAATACAGGGCTACCAGGGCTTGAGAAGGAAAAACTCGTGTGTAACCGACATTCATTCAAGGTTCATCGGATGTTTGCCACTTTTTACAGAATTTTCATGAGTTCTTGAAGCTTGGAACTGCTTAAACATCATTCGATTCCAGATTCAATAAAATAGGTTTCAAGGAAATGAAAGGGGTTATATGTTATAAGGGCTCTAGAATTTGTTATCAACTGAGTCTCTGGCATTCCTTCAGTTTAGAAATGAAAACATAACCTTTAAATTGGCTGATATGATAGTTTAGTTTCCATCATTTCCCCTGGGACCCTGACATGACAGCTGTGTCACGCTCTCATCGCTGGTACAGAAAACACACACTCACCGCTGGATGATATACACATGGCCACAAAGCGACAGCCAGCCCCTGCCCAGCCCTGCCACCCACAGAAGCTTCGGTGAGCGGACTCGCTCGGCAATCGTTTACTCGCCTTCGTCCTTGTGCACGTCCTCGTGCTGTCACAGCAATCGCCCTTGCAGAAGGTTACGCTGCCGGGACGCCGCTGGCACGTGGCCCATGCCCCATGCCCCGTGGCCCGTTTGTGGCTGCGGCTCTGTGGCTCTGCGGCTTTTGTGGGGGAGGAAGGCAACGACAACGACAACGACAATGGGGGTTTGGTTTTAGCGTGCTGCCATATGTTTCCGGCAAGTGTCCGCCCAACTCCTTCTCCTTGGTGCTCCCCTCTTATGCTTGGAGTGCCCCTAACCCAGCCCCTTCTGTGAGGCATGAAAAGCGTTGAAATCTGCAATGCCAACAACAAGTAGGCGGCGAGGGGTGAAAAGGAACGGGATATCGAGTCGAGGCAGTAACCTGATCCAACTTCCTTCGACTTGTGGGGTGGGGGGGGGCGACACCTTCTGTCGCCGCCGACGCATCGCTCTGATTTATCTGTGCCACAGCCATACCATATCCATAAAAATATATATAGAAAATCGCATTCGTATTCGCATTTGCCATCCCATTTCAAATCATTTTTTCGCACACAGATACAGGGTGGTGTTTCATTTTGATGATGATTTTATTGTTTTCGAAAATCAGCTAGAATTAACTTAGAGTGTGTGTGTGGATTACATTTCGAGTGTGTGGTCTAACAATATTTCATACAAGAGTGCGTACAATCAGAGCTATATGCTACATATACATATACATATAATATATTAATAGTTTTTTCTTTATTTAGTTAGGGTTTCCAATATCAAGCTTACAAAAGTCAAGAGATCCCAACGGATGTCGGATATCGGACCAAAGCCTTCAAATATACATATATATATACATATGTATATCTGAATAATAGGAATAAATATACAACAGTCAGGAGTCGAGACAAAGTTTTGGAAATGCTGGATCCCGGGGCTTTTCAATTTGTTTGATTGCCTGGAAATTATGTTAATTTCGGTTCGATCACGAGGGATGGTATGCTCTGGATGCCGAGGGTGGTTTATCGTAGAGTGGAAACAAAGGGTAGATTTATCTCTATGTCTCTCTCTCTCTCTCTCTCTGTGTTTTGGACACCATTCTACAAAAATCCAGCTATTCCCGTAAGAAACTCAATATATTTTCGTACTCCCTAGTAATTTTTATACTTTTTTTTTCTCTGTAAAATATGTACATACGATTATGAATAACAAAACAAAGTATCAGCTAAAAGCGGGAAAGTTTAGAGGGAAAGTATGAAAACCTAAAGCCTTTTCATTCAAGTCTATGAATATCGTTAATTTAAGAGTATAATATCATATCTGTATAGTATTTTATTTGGTCAAAGCTCTATAAAAAAACAAAAAAAAAAAGAATCAAAATTTATTTTCATGTGCCATGTGGTATGTGGTATATGTTGTGTTTCCATTTCGCTTTTCCCCCCGATTCAATTTCAAATTTATGTACAAAGTTCGTGCTGCAATTAAACGTATTGCGCTTAAATAAACTAATATGAAAAAAGTATCTACAAGATATACGCGTATCTACATACATATGCTATATGTATTGGGGATTTGTGTGTGCGCCTGTGTGTGTGTGGGTCTGTTATTTGCATTATTCCGTTTTGTTTGTTTGATTTGCTTATATGTAGTATTGTTTTGTTTTGTTTTGTATCTTTATGCCTGACACGCTCGTTCAAAGCGGCGCAAAATCGTTAAAATTTTATCGCCTCGTTGAAGAACGTGAGTGTGTATCGGTTATACATATACAGGGTGTCCCACTGTGTGTGTGTGTGTGTGTGTGTGTGTGTGTGTGTATTTCTCTCTTTCTCTGAGTGTTTGTGTGTGTTTCTCTTCATCTTCTTGATGGGCTCTGCTCTGCTCTGCCCGACAGCACATTTTATCTCCACTCCACCACCGAAACCACAACTTCACACTTCGTAGCACATTCTCCATGCCGCACTGGTGGCAAGTGTGAGAGGTGGAGTTGGGATTGGGGGTTGGGGGGGTCCGGAGCAACACTTTCCATAATCAAATATTCTTGATGCGATTACACTTTGCCTAACATTCCG
Source organism: Drosophila athabasca (assembly GCA_008121215.1). Classification (NCBI taxonomy): domain Eukaryota; kingdom Metazoa; phylum Arthropoda; class Insecta; order Diptera; family Drosophilidae; genus Drosophila; species Drosophila athabasca. The sequence continues at coordinate 1,984,427 of VMQQ01000022.1, read as the reverse complement.
GAGCCCTATCAGGCCTCGCAATTCTACATATAAAATCCTATTTAAAAAAAAAAAGTCTCTCTATCGCCTCTCTATTCTTGAGTTCTATTCCAGGGCTCTGTTCTGGTTGGACTTTCCCTTGCCCCCAACAACAAAAACAAAGCAAAAAAAACGAAGATCCATCAAAATCGTTTCCCGTTCGCGACCTTATCTCAGGTTTTTTTTTGGGTTTTTTTTTTTATATTTCTAATAATTAATTCGTTGCTGCTTTGTGCTTTTGCCTAACTTTTTCTTTTCTTTTCTATTTTATTTTTTTTTGTCTGTATTGTATATTTGAATAATTTTTTGTACGATATATTTTTAACATTGTTTGTTTTGCCTGCCTATTGGGGAATTTTTACTTAGTGGCTTCCTAAATACAATTGCAAAATATTTTCTGCTTGGCTATGAAAACGATTCGGCTTGGTCTCTAATCTATTCTACATGTACATATGTGTATTGCTTTCTATTGAGGATATTCCGGGTCGATTTTAAGGCTTACGAATCTCGTCTATTTCCAGTTAACTGATTTAATACAAATTGCACTTTTCTTCGGGAGCGAGGACCGACGACACAGGTGTTTTTCCCGTGTCTCCCTCTCAGTTGTTGTCATTGCTGTTGCTGCTGCTGCTGCTTCTGTTGTTGTTGTTGTTTTGTAGATTCTCCAGCGGCGCCACAAGATACATTTGCGTTCCGCACAGCCACAGAAAAGCTGCAAGCAAAGAACCAGAGGAAGATGGAAGAAACCAGAATGAATGAAAATGTTATTCGCCTTTTCTATGGGTGAAAATACAAAATGATGTAATGATGTTCATTAAAAAGCCCAACCGAATAGCCCGAACAACCAAAAAGAACGAAACGAAAAAGGGGAACGAAAAGAGGAAGGATAGGTAATAATTAAATACCCTTACGATATATCCGATAATTGAAGCCAGTTATCTATTATTATTTAGGACTAAAATTTGTATATTTAATACAGTGCTCGGCACGCATACACTCAAGTGCGCTGGTGTGTGTAGCAAACACCCGAACATGCCTGCGGAAGACATCGACTTATTGCTTCACACTGAAAAAAGCTAGATAGCAAGAGCCGAAGTCGTATTGCCGAAGGCTTGCTGCTTTTCTATACTGTTCGTGAGCGACAGCGCAGCAGCAGAGACTTTTGCTATCCACATTAGCCGGGCCGTGCCGAGCACTGATTTAAACCTATTTTTTCTGTAGCTCCTATGCAATGGAATATCATTTCTCGTTCGTATACTTTTTGCACCAAAAAGTAGGGTATATGCTAAGTTTTTATCGTAAATACATTCTGGGGGGTCAAGCAGCTAACCAAATTATAAATACTCAACGGAAAGGGTATAAAAACAAAACACAAATGCCTTCTTCTAACGGCACAAAATAAAAGCAGAGTAGAGTTCGTATGAATGACCGGCCACGACCGCGCTGCCGAATGACGAACGACAGAGACGAGACGACAGAGTGAGCGAGTGGAAGTGGAAGTATAGTACGCGAGAGGAAAAGAGTAAAGCATGGATAGAGGGCGAGAGGGGGAGAGGAAGAGAGCAAGCAGAAGAAGACACTCACATTATTTGTGTATAATGACTACTTGAGAAAAGCCAAACGAACAGCAATAGCAGCACAAGGGGGGTGTTGTGGTGGAAGAAGAGGCCGGAAAAATAGGAAGAGAGAAAAACTGAAAACACGAAACGTAATTTGTATAATTCGAGTCTCTATTCCGTTCCATTATGTGTGGGAAATGCGCCAAAACGTACAAAATTATAGCCAACTCATAAGGGAAATAGAAAAAAACGTTGCTTCTTGGTTGCTGGTTGGTTCTTTCTTCAGAGTTAAAGAAAGAAGCGTCCAGAAGTCATACAATACATCGTTATAAGGAAACCGACTTTGGTAAAAAATTAAGAGTATCGGATTGAATCAGATTATATCAGGCCTCCTGAAGAAATCATAAAAATAAAAAGGGTTTAAAAGGAAATCGAAAAGATACTACCGAATTAGAGAAATTCAGAAATGCATTAAGAAACAATTTAGGAAAAGTCTAGAATGAAACGATAGGGTTAAATAGCTTAAATGATACATAGAACTGGAGTAGGTAGTAAACACAGATTCACTAGATTCTGAACTGGCAAACATCAAGAGATTTATTCAAAACAAATCGATTAAAACACCTCTCAATGCATCACATCCAAAATTAACGAATTTTAAAAAATAGAAGTCGATTGAAGAATATAGAAATCCGAAATATGAGAGCTAACTAACGAATAATCAAAGATATTTAATGAAACCTCAGAAACCAACTAAAACGTTTAAAAAAAGGCAGTCTTTCATTCAATATTGTATCGAATAAAGCTTTAAAAGAAACCTCGAAGGGATCAGAAAAAATTAGTATAGATAGTTGAAAATGAGAACTCAAGAAAAACCACATACAGGAGGAAAAGGAATGGAGTATTCTCTATTCTGCAAATCAGGGAGGATCACATAATACCTCGAGGTACATATATCAAAGAGCTAACCATCGAATAAGCCGATTAAATCGAATGAAAACTCAACTCAAATTGAAAATGAACATCATTATTTACGGTTACCATATCTACATACATAAATGCAATTAAAAGTTCTTATGTGGCACTCACCTTGTGACTAAGCGGAACTCGCCACCGGAGCCAGGGTGTCAGTGGCGGCGATCTGTACGGGCGGCTTGGGCAGGGCCTCCGACTGGCTGACGATGCCCGCCGCTGGGGCGGGCATGGACAGGAGAGTGCTGGCCGCCGAGACGGTGATTGCTGTCTCCTTGGGCGCAGGGACGGTGATTGCCGCCGTCTCCTTGGCCGACTCTGACTTCGGGCCGACTGCGATTTCGGGCTGGTCTGCGGCTGCGACTGCAACTGGGGCTGCGACTGTGGCTGTTGCTGTTGCTGTTGTTGTGGCTGTGACTGTGGCTGTTGCTGTTGCTGGCACTGTGACCGCCGCTGTCGTCTTGGCCAGCTCCGGGGACTTGGCCGAGCTGGATGTGAGCACCAGGGGTGCCTCCTCGGCCAGGGCAGCGGCTTTGGCCTCGGCACGAATATTCAAATTGGCCGCCACTTGATCGATCGTCGTCGGTTTCTTGGTCAGGGCACGCGGCGAGGTGGCTGCACTGCATCCAGAGCTGCTGTGGTTGCTGCCATTGCTGCCAGTGGGACTGAGCTGGCCCGGCGCGGTGGTTGACATCTTGGGCTTCTCCTCGGCCTTCACCGTCAGGGGCTTCGTGATTGCACTGGCCATAGATACTGCTGCTGCTGCTGCTGCTGCTGGAAGCGTTGTCTGATTGCGAAAGGCCAGTGCGGATGGATTGGGTATGCTCCGCACTGAGGCATTCTGGGGCCGCACCACTGCATTCCCATTCTTTGGCTTGTTCTCGAAGATGTTGCTGCCGCCCGACTTTATCGAGATCTTCTCGCGCGCCGTCGCCGATTCGGAAAGCAAATGCAGATTCTGTAGATCATCGCCAGTGCCAGTTCCAGTGGCACTGCCACTGCTGCTGCTGCCACTGCCACTGCTGTTGCTGCTTTTGCTGTTGGTGGTGCCATTTCCCGTGCCTGCTGCTGCCGCCGCCCCAGAGGTTAATCCTCCTCCATTGCCATTGCTGTTGGCGGATATGTTCTGTTTGATTTTGTTTAAGGCTGCCTCCAGGCTGTTGCTGCTGCTGCTGCTGCTGCCCGCAGGCGGTGATGTGGATGTGGGCGCCCTGCTTGTTCCAGCCAATTTGGTGGTGCTGCTGCTGCTGCTGCTGCTGTTGTTTTGGCTGCTGCGACCAGGGTTCGCTGATAAATCAAGTATGTCGGCATCCTTGGCTAATGCTGCTGCGGCTGCTGCTGCTGGCAATGCAGTGCCAAACGGCGGTCGAAAGTCGCGCAAACCCGTTTTCGATGCGTCCAATGCAGTGGTGCCATTGGTTTTGCTTTGACTGTTGCTGCTGCTGCTGCTGCTGTTGCTGCCCGTCGTCGAACCACCTCCAGTTGCCGCTGCAGCTGGCGGGGATTTCTTTGAATTGGCGTCTGCCTTTGCGCTTGACTTTGATGGAAACGAGAGTGGAACGGTGTTGCGCAGATTTATTAATGCAGGCGGAGATGCGCGATAAGCCGCATTGTTGTTGTTCTTGCTGCTGCTGCTGTTGTTGTTGCTGTGGCTGCTGCTCTTGTGGTTGTGGTTGTAGTTGTGGCTGCCACGTTGCCCACTCAGTGCCACTGACAGTGGCGGCGACTTGACAATCGCCGGAATGGGAATCGGCATTGGCATCGGCATCGGCATGGGCATGGGCATCGGCATTGGCGGCGACTGGACAGCCCTCTTGGTCTGGCCCTTGCCCTGGCTCTGGTGGTGGGCCTGATTCTGGTTGTGATTCTGCTTGGGCAGTGCCGCCGGTGGTCCCATTATGCGGCCGCCAGTCATCATCGCGGGCGGCTGTTTGGGCACCGCTCCTTGCCCCGCCGGCTTGCTGGGTCCCAGGCGAACAATCTCCAGGGCGGGCATGTGGCTGGCTGGCTCTGGGAAGGAGTACGGCATTGGATGGCTGGGACGCCCGCGGGGAGTGATGGTCACCGAGCCACTGCTGAGGGTGGTGCTGGGCAGCGACATGCTGATGCTGGCCGGACAGTGAACGGGCAGCGTCTGCTGTTTGGCCATCTCCGGGCCGTACAGACGCATCTGGGCGGGATTGGGCAGGTAGGAGGCGGAGGGTATCTTGGGCATGCTGCCGTTGGCCTGCATCTGGAAGCGGGCCGCGTAGCTGGCCATCGCCCGCTCCTGCTGCAGGCGCGCCTGTTTGGCCTGGCCACCGGCCAGGGACTCGTCCACGGAGACCGAGCGCTTTGGCTGCTTGTTGGCCGAGCTGGCGATGGAGCTGGGTGTCGAGAGGTAGCGCTGCATGTTGTACATGTTGCGATTGGGGTGCATCGGTGGCTGGGGCACCACAAAGTGTCCACCTGGCGCCGACACCTGGGCCTGCTTCCGGTTGTTGTTGTTGCTCAGCGGCGGCTTCGTGGCAGCCTTCGCCGGTTGCTGCTGCACCGTCTGCTGCTGCTGCGGCTGCTTGGGCTTGGGAACTGGAGCAGCAGTGGTCGGTGATGGGATCGGCACTGGGGCTGGGGTTGCGGCTGGCGATGGGGTTGGAGTGAAAGCCTTGAAGAGACTGGGCGGCAGGGGAGGCGATGATGGCAACGCGAGTTCCTTGGCCGCCAGCGCCAGTTTGGTCACTTCCGTTTCCGCTGTGGGCGTGGGGGGTGGCGTGGGAGCGCCGGTCATGAGGCTGCTGATGCTGCGCGACTCCTCGCCGAGTGTACGGTTGAGCACTTCGCTGGTGGTGACGACTCTTTCTGGCGTTTCGTCCAACTTCAGGTGGGAGAGGGAGCCGAGACTCAGTTCGCCGCCAGCCAGGGAATGGGATCGCTTCAGGTCCAGCTTGTGCGCCTTGTGGTTGGTGGTGGGATTGGAGGTGATCTTCACCTTCATCTTGCCGTCGGTCTGCGAGGAGATCTCTGCGTGCAGCTTCTTTCGCTTTCCATTCGCGTCCTTTGGCTCCTTGGAGTGCTTCTTCTTGCGCTTGCGATGGGAGCCAGAGCCCGAGCTGGAGTTAGAGATGGAGATGGAGGTGTTGGCATCTGTCGTGCCCAGGCCATTCGAACCGGACCCTGAGCCGTTGGTGGATGTGGAGCACGAGGACATGGGCGAGGCGTTCGGACTGTATTTAGTGTCCGCTGGGGCCACCGCTGGAGCCACCGCTGGGGTGGACTGGGCGGGCTCAATGGGCTTGAGGCCGATGTTCTTCGCGTAGGTCTCCAGGTCGAGCTGCTGCACCGAGCACCGAGAGGTGTCCTCGAGGCGAGCCTCCGCCGACTGTGGCATGGACAGCTTGCTCCTCATGCTGTTCAGCTCGATCTTGAGCTTGGGCAGGTTGCCCTTCTTGTTGGCCGTCTTCAGCTCAAAGTCGCCCTCGTCGACGTAGCGGCTGAGCTGCGAGGGCGGAATGCTGACCACGATGTTCGTGTGGGGCGGCAGGGCGGACGACTCGCGGGGCTGCTCGGCGGCCACTTCCGCATCCGGTTCCGGTTCGGGCTCGCTCTTGACGCGCGCCACGGCATAGTCGCTGTAGCGCATGTCGTTGCTCCGGAGACTCTTGAAGCTGCTCACCGAACTGGAGCTGGAGCTGTCCTCCAGCTCTCGCTTGGCCGCCGCCTGGCGTTTGGCGGTCTTCGGGGGCGGTGACAGCTTCGAGGACTTGTTGCTGCGTCCCTTGGCACGTGGTGACCCCGACACCGAGGCCGAGTCCAGCTCGGACTCGAGGTCCTCCGCGAAGGTCACCGACTTGCCGCTCTTGGAGCGGCGCTTCTTCTGGACACTGTCCACGTCCTGGTTATTAATCTTCGACAGATTGTTCTCGTCGTTTTTTGCTCGCTCGCTCTCGTACACCATAATCCGGTAACAGAAGGCCATCGGGGCTTGCTGCAGGGGGTGGACAGAGTGGGCGGACAGTGGACGAAAGGGATGACAGGGGTTGGAAAATGGACATTGAGCGTTAATCTGGTGGCACAATTGGATTCGTTTTCCCCCTCGTTTTCTTCGTATTTTCCGGTAATTGGAAAAGCCACAAAAAAGACTATAGACACCGCCCCTTAATCGCAGAGAGTATAAGATGACGGAACTTACCCCAGTCCACTTGTAGCAGTAGGCCACATCCATCAGAGTGAAGCCGGAGGGCAGCACCTCGTCCTCGTAGGTCACCTCCACCTCGACCAGCTTGTTCTCCGCATCGATGTTGTACTTGGAGCAGAGGAAACGCCGCAGCAGCTCCATCTTCAGTCCGGCGGGGCACTGCAGGTAGATAACCGGCGGCACCTCGCTCGCCGTGCACTTCTCCAGCATCGCCGGATGGTACTCTAGGGAGAGGCTGCACGAAAGACAATCAAAAATTGGGTGGCATTAAGACCGGGTTCCTTTAGCTTCCCTACCCTCCCGCCTGTCAATTCTTACCTCACAAGATCCGCCGATGTAAAGAACTCCTGTTCGGGCTGCTGGTCGTCCGCATCGAACAGCTCCCGATGCTGCTCTTTGAAGTCGACCAGCTGATCGCACTCGCGTCTATACAGACCCGGCACCAGCTTATAGATCAGAGATCGCAGTGTGTCGTCCGATCTGTGATGCAAATGTGAGAGCATTAGTCTTTGGGTCGCTCTATATTGAGGGTTTTTGGAACTATAAAGGTTGAAGCCATTTTCTTTAAAAGCTGGGATCCAATGCTAATTGAATTGGGAAGGCATGGCCTTCAATGAAACTCTTTCTAAATATGTATTGATGAGAGTTCCATTTCAATTCTTTTGGAAAAGAAGATTGGCTTGATGATTGAAAGATTGAATTAAATATGGTTTTTCCGGGTACACATATTTTCCATAGCATTAAGAAATGATGGAAATATTCTAGGGAACATTTAGGCAACCAAAAACACAACTTTTTTGCGGAAATAAGATATGGCACACATCCATAATTGAGTAATGGAATGGTGGGTGGGTGATGGACCTACCTGAGATTGATCTCGCTGATCTCCTTGCCGCCGCTGGCCTTGCACTGCGGGCAATAGGCGACGCGCAGCAGATGCTTCAAGATGCAACTGCGGCAATCTGTGAAGGAAGGGGGTTGGGTTTCATTTGGGGATATCCTTTTGTTAGGACGGAGGAGGGGGAGTCTACTTACATGTGTGATAGCAATAGTCGACTGTGGTGGGATCGATCATGTAGCCCTTGCAGAGGCCGCATGTGATCAATCCATGAAACTGCCGCACATCGCAATGTGGGGCGGCAGCAGTGGCCGAGGAACTGGATGCCGTTGAGACTGTGGATTCCATGGCGGGGCTGGCCTCGGGTTGAACCGTTTTGTGCGTGGTTTGGAGATGCATTCCCCTTCTCCTGCCGGTAGTGTGTGTTTTTGATTAGCCTCTCTTTATGGACAACACTCAGGCGGCAAGCATGTCCTGCAATAAAGGAAACAATTCAGGTTAAAGGGGAGAAATGCTAACCAACTTATGGATAATAAACGGATGATGGTCCGTGCTCGTGCCCCCCACTAATGATGGCCAAAACGAGCGAGCCTCGACCCCACCAACTGGGACAAGAGACATAGAGAGAGAGAGAGAGAGAGAGAGAGAGAGAGGGAGAGAAGGGGAAAGCCATAACTGTGAGAAGCACAAGATTGAGCAAAGACCCATCATCACATCACCATTCGCCCATCATCGTCAACATCTTTGCGGTTGTCGCTCGTCAACGGCAGCGACAAAGCCACAGAGAGAGAGAGGGAGAGATACATCATCAACAATGTATCTGTATCTGGCCTCAAAGATACGGCAACGTCAGCAGCAGCAGCAGCAGCACACACACACAGTGGAAACTAGACACAAAACGGAAAACTTTAGACTAGTAAGGCAGCCATCCATATCCATGAATCGGAACAATGATGAAAACAAAAATATGGATAACAAAAAAAAAAAAAAAAAGAGTACAAACGTAGCAACTTCTATAAGGTTAGGGCATGAGGGATGGTGGGGCACGGGGGGCAGGGTCTGTAGTCTTTCGGGCGCACAAGCGACGCCCTTCGTGCCACAGAGGGCACCTACCGAGAGAGTATCAGCCGAGAGAAACACAGACACACACAGAGACACAGAAAACGATGTGCACTCGACGGTGTACTTGAAGCTAGTTTTAGCCTACCTCCCGCCCCCCGCTGAACTCTAGCACTTCTCCTGGCACTGGCGCTGGCGCTGGATGTTGCCGTGCAAACGAATAAAACTACGAAAATTACGCTTTTGTGCCCCACACACACACACAAGCCAGTCAGAGTCAGTCAAAGGCTGAGTAAGTAACAGAATTTCCATCATTATTGCAATGATGATGACTGCTACTACTACGATGATGGTGACGATAATGATGATGCGGGCAAGGCAGAAGGTGGAAAAGGTGGTGGCAGGGCAAAGTTCAGCAGGTTGTTTCGCAGGAACTTTTACGTACGTATGATTATAGAGAATCTCTGGGTTGCTGCTATGATCTTTCAAGCAACATATTACTTATACAGAACTTTTAATTCTTAGTCTATCTAAAACTGTGATCATATTAATAAACAGTTTTCAACTATCCTAAAGGTTGTAACTCGGGTTTTTAAAAACTTTAAAGTATTCCTTCGAACATTTATATATTTCAGAACTGCCTAAATAGATAATAAAACGATATTTGAGTCTGTAATGTTTGTTAGCATATCCTTAACCATCAATATTTATATCAGACTTTTGATATTCAAATTATATTTTCTTTACATTTAATAGCTATAAATGGAATAAGAATATCTCAGAGTTTATATAAGATGTCCTAAAAGTATCTCCAAGAGCATACAAATATGTATCTTTAATCTTCTGTCAAAATTTGTGTAGAATATCATCCAATTAGATCTTATATTGATATTAAACTAGACAAGCAACATTTTGGTCCCTATATTCCAGTAAAATTATGTTTTCAAATATTAAACCTCTTTTCTTTCTTTATTTTTTAACCCATTCTCTAATCTGAGGTTCTGCCACCCCAAAGGGCAGCCCGTAGTCGCATCAGCTTCATTTCATCCATTTTTGTGTCTCCGTTGCCTCTTGCCGCTTGCCGCTCTTTTCAGTTTCAGTTTCTGGTTGCTGCTGCTGCCTCACGCGAAACTGGCACGAAAGCTGGCGCTTTTGTGAAGGGAAGACCAAAATAGTTGTAGTTGTAGTTGTCAGCAGGCAAAATGACAACACAGAGAGACGACCGAGAAGAAGAATGCGAATAAGAAGTAAAGGGGAGAAGAGCAGAAGGGCAGAAAAGCAGAGGAGCAGAGCTGAGGCTGAGGCTGAGCTAGCAAAACAAAAAACCCAAACAAAAACACACAAAAGCTCAAGAAACTAGAAATAAGCCAGAGCTAAAAAGTGGGCGCAAAGAGGTGGAAATAGAATATGAAGAAGATGGTGATGCTGCCCTGCCGCTACTTCTGCTGCTGCTCTGCCTCTGGTTCTGCCTCTGCTTCTGCTTCTGTTGATTACAAAGTGTGGGCGCCCGCCCACACGCCCATGGGCCCGCCCACTCAGCTGTGGAAAGGCGTGAGAGGATAAGTGCTCGTTAAAATGCCACCCAATGCTGGCCGAATGGCTTTTGATGACGTTTCGTATTGATGACGTCGTCAGTGTGACGATTTTTCCTCACTCTTTTTGTTTATACGCCGCAATTTCGTAAAAGGCGCGCACTACGGCACACAGATACACACATACACATACAGTGACAGTGACGAAATGGTCACAGCTTGAAAGAAACGCTAGCAGAGGCAGCGACAGAGGCAACAATAATAACAAAAGTTACGACAAGCGCCGGTATGAGACGACACCCACCGACCCGCCCGCAGGGTGGTGGTTGCTACTGCTACTCACACACGCACGCACACTCTCATACATATGTATGTATATGTGGAGCACCATACGCAACAAGCTCTTGCCCGAATGTACAAAAACGAAGACAACGACGACAACAGAGACCGAGACCGACAAGGCGAACGAAACTCACACAGAAAAAGGTAAAATAAAGCACGTCGAACAATTTCCGAGGGAAACGGCAGCACTGCTGCCTTGTATAGCGTTTCTTGGGGCACGAAGACAAACTAAAAGCATTGCACGACGAAATTCAAATGCTACGTGCGGCACACACCAAATCGCGGTCTCAGATTCATTCGATTCGCTTCGTGTGTACTCGCTCTCGTACTCGCCACAATTACCGAACCGAACGGCAACGGCCGAAAGAGCGCACGCGGCGAAAAACGGAGACACCCGACATGTGCGTGCATTTGTATTTGTATTTGGGATTGAGACGACACAAATTTCTAGATACATTCGCCGCGGCGAGAGAGCTGTGTTCCGGCGAATTCCGAGTGGGAGTGGATGGGAGAGAGATAGAGAGACCTGGCGACAAACTTTCTACTTTTGCGCGCGCGCAATTTCGCCGCAATCAAGCCGTTTTTACGAACCGCTTTTCGCCGCACGACGAAATTCCCATACGACACACACACACACCAGCACACACACACGTGTACACTGGTCACGTGTACGTGTGTTTACAAAATGTTCACCAATACACTGACACTGCCCACTTTTTCGGCGTAAAGTGAAATTTTCCGATTAGAAATGGTTTTCGTTGTTGTTATTTTTCCCATTTCCACTTGGCTTAGTTTTCACCGCGTACCGAGGGAAACTGCGACGCAAATTGAGTATCCTCTCGAGCTGGAGGAGAGTTTTCCCGGCCGAGTGTCGAATCAGTTTTTACGCGCTTTTCTAATCGATTTACACTAAATGGAAATCCGTATTCACACACAAACACACACACACACACGTACATCACACCGATGCACACACCCAACAAACAGCGGCATAAACAGCGCTGCTTCTTCTTCCACTTCAGCTGCTGGCTCTTATCGATTTCTCATACACGCTCCGCTCGCTCTTTTTTTCCAACCCAACCATCCTCACAGACAGAGATTTTTCTGCTCGCTCTCCATACCTCTCCGTCCGTCTCGCTCTGTCACTTCTCGCTGTGACGCGTGTAGTATTCTCCCGTATTTCTCGCCAACAGAGTGCACGCCACGAAAAGTCTGAAAAGACTAAAATACAGATAGACCTGCTGGCGCTTTGAACCGTTTCGTTTCGTTTCGTTTGGATCGGTTCGGGCCGCGTTTGCGCAGCGCAAACTCAGAGAGAGCGGCCAGAGCGAGATGGATCGATGTTGCTATCTCTCGCCATTCGGTGCGGTCCTTGTCGTTGCTGCTGCTTGATTGGCTGCCCGAACTCGCGAGTGGGTGTGTGCCTGTATCTGTGAGCAGCGTATTTGCGAGTGAGAGAGAGAGGCGAGGCAGTGGAGAACTTGATTTTTTGGGGTGCTATACGTTCGGTTCGTTCCCGATTCCGCGAGAGTGTGTGTGTGGGTGGTGTTTTTAATTGAATTCGACTCCCGTCAAATGAGAGATTAACGCGTTGGGGCCTCTAAGGCCTTGACGTTTATAATTAACGCAAAAATGCTCGTTTCGCTGTTGCTTCATCTTTTTTTTTCATTTTTGCGCTCGTTTTGGCCATGTCCCCATATCGCAGCGCCGTTGGGCATTTCATTTTGTTAAATCTGTTGAACCTGTTTTGGCCCCAGTCGCAGTCCAGTCTCAGTTTCAGCCTCAGCCCCAGCCCCAGCCCCTGCCCATATCCACAGCCATATGCAAAGTGCGTTGTATCTGTGGCTGACATCATTCGCGTGCTGAAACTGATGCCGCCACTTGATTTGACATTCACTTGACAGCCAGCCGGTGGCCGCCGCAGGGGAAAAAAGTGTTGTTGCAGGGCGCAAAAAACGCACAGAGAAAAACAACTGTTTTACTCGATCTGAAATTTGCATTACAAAGGATTATGGCAAGTCGGAAGGACAGCAGCAAAGTGTCCTTGGATAATTTTGCAACACGTACCACCGAAGCGTTTCACGGTTGCTTTGACTCTGCCCCAACCCAACGGAAACCCACTGGCAGGCATCTCACGTCTGATCAACTGATGAGATGTCTCATATCCATGGCGGACATGTCCTCGAGTCCTTGCCGCTGTAACTGACATGGCAGGCAAATCCGTCTCACTTGCCACCGGAGACGGATGCTTTCGTTTAGCTCAAGTATCTTCGGATTGGCTTTGTGACAGTATCTAAAGATACATTGATTTAGTTGGAAAGTGTCAAGTACACATGCCATAAGAAGGGTACGCAGTTTATCGGCTACTGTCTATTCTATCCTCCCAATTTAAGAACTATATAAGAACAAACTTAAGTTCATACTATATGTACATATTGCCGTATTTACGGGCTTCTTTTGGGATAGAATTTTCAGCATTATAGAGCGTTTTGGTCTTCTAAATCTACCTTTAATTAATATATAAAGGAAATATCGAAATTGAGGTATTACCGCGACTTGGAAAGTAAAAGTGTTCCAATAAATGCTGACTAGCAGTGGCTTAAACAATTTTCTCTATGCACAATATTGTTAATCAGTTTTGGCGTAAAAGTATATATTTCTAGCCGTCTTTACTGATTAGAAAGCATTGGCTTAGTCAAACAAAAAAGTGATGTGAAAGATGTAAAACAGTAGAAGGGAATTTGGTAGAAAGGAGAAGAGAGATCAAAGGCCCTATAGGACGAGAAAGATATCTCTAAATTATTTGTATTGCCCAACGATGCATACGTAAATATAAATATTTTTATTTTTCGTTTGAATACGCCATTTAAGATGCTTCATTACTTCCTAAGGCCTTGTACTTTAGAATTACCATTAATAGCATTATGATATCTACATATGTATGTATACCTTAAATATTGATAGTGTATTGAGACGATTAAAAGTCCTTAATCGATACATGAATTCCATTGGTAGAAGGTTTCGTAAATTGGGAGAGCTTTTCTTTATACTTTTATACTTTATACTTTATACTTTATATACCAAATAAGAATCTGATAAATGGTGTAAAGTCTCCTTTCTTTCCATCCCATAAGTTAATCTATTATGTAAATAAGAATATACAGTGTATATTATACACATTCCGCCCTCTTTTTCTTTTTTTCAAAAGTAATTAAAAATGCTGCCCCCAAATGAGATCCGCTTAGAGCTTACGTGCTTGACTTGCACCTCCAAACACACATACATACATTCACAGATATGTACGATGCATGTGTGCCGTGTGTGAGTGTGAATCCTTTTGACTCGTTGGAAAATGAAACCTCTGGCAAAATGAATAATTAATGTAGCAACTGTTCTGCGGTGTTGTCTGTGAGGTTGCAGATACTCGCACACACACACACAAGGATGTTAGCTGTACGGGTGTAAATATGTACATATGTGTGGTGTGGGTGTGGGATGTATGAACGACTCTAATTGCATTTGCTTTTGTCGGTGGTCCTGCCGGAGGTACCAGGGATGGGTTATTCAATGACTTTCTGGGGAATCAGAATCCAATTTTATTGCAACATGACTTTGTGTCATGTTTAAATTAAGTGGTGATGTAGGATATGCGGGGTAAACTGTCTTGTGGGGACTACTATGGTTGCTTGGATACGGCAACATTCTTGCATATGCAGCTCGAAATGAGATTTACTGTCATGGGGAGATGGGCATTGGAGACCAGACCTGCATGAACAGACAACCGAATCGATTCGGTGGTATTCGGTATGCGCTTCGTTCGAACAGTTAGAATCATTGCCTAAAGTTTCTGCCCAAAACGGGCTGAACAAAGTGGGTATTGTAATTTTTACTTTTATATCCGAGATGTCCGGTTTTTGTTCTCGCTCACTCTTTATTTGTTTTTCTGGCAGTGAGAATAGGCTGGTTTTTTGCTCTGTATTACGTTTTGAGTCATTTCAGAGATTGCGAACGAAACTTGCTGGTTTTAATCAACAGTGCTCGCACTCAGTTTTTAGTGATTCGGAGTGAATCGAATCTGACTGAAGGCAGGATTCGAAATGATCAAAAGCATTCAAGAGGCATGAGTATAGCTATGATTTTAGGTATACTGGGGATTGGAAAAGAAATACGAATTTACGTCGGATTTTAATCGGCTTCATGGATAGGAACAATTCTGCACCTAACTTCTGATCGACCAAAGATTATTGGTCCTTATTATACATTGGACGGTGACGAGGGACCAAGCCGAAGCCTGTTACGAGCGCACGGGTCGAGAAAATGGTGGAAAGATATGTAGGAGTTACACTAATAATCGATGAAAATTATAAGTAAACTGCCTAAAGGAGTTAAGCAAGCATTCAAATTACAAATATTAATACTAATTACGGGTAAGGTATGTTAGCACATTTTAGTAATTTAAGAAGAGGAAGAGAATCAGCAGTAGATACATATATGTATGTATAAGACCGTAAACGGTTCATGCTAAGAATAATTCAAATCTAACAAAGGTAAATATATGTACAAGAAACGCACTGTTGTACTTTAGAATGAGGAGAGCCCACCTGACACAAGAGTCCTATTCTAAAATCGAACGAACCAGCAAGATATACAGAATCTTCGTTATACGGGAATCATCAAATTCCTTTGTCCAGCTCTTTTTATCGTCATTTGGGCACAGAAATTCTTTCTTTTGGGAAGATTTCCGTAAAATGGAGACCTATGTTGTCAGTATTTTGCGAACTCTGAACGTTGCGGAGATTTCCGATGAAGAGAGACGGTGTTTCGTACCTTACGGAGATTGCGCATAGTCTTCTATGGTTGAGAGTCGACGAAGAGGGCTTTCCAACAAGAGAGCTTTCCCTGTGTATACTATAGGATCTACAAAGCATGGTTCCATTCAGTGTACGATGGTCCTTTTGCTGCAGTCTAACACGAAAAGCCATTATTCTGCTGAAAAATAATTTTGACAGGTGCACTTATTACGGTGCTTTCTAGCAATTACGTTCTGCCCGCCCACTGCCACCACGCCACCCCTCGCCCACAACACACACCCGCAATTAGTGGAAAATGTACGCTCAAAGTGACAGTTATCAGAAAGGGAGCATAATTTATTAACCAGATCGTCGGTGGGTGGAAGCGAGAGAGCGACACACTGGCGGCAGCGAAAAAAAAAGCGAGACAACCTTTTTTATTTCAGGGTACGAAAAGATGAAAGATTTGCATTGGGATTGCTGCAAAACAAATCTCTGCGGCGCAATGAAATATCTTTTCATATTAACCCTCGAAAAAAATACCACACTGTGTATCTGTGTATTTGTGTGTGGCTGTGTGTGAATCCGTAATGAGTACTTGCGGTACACGGATAATGCGGGGTATTATTTCAACGAATTCAAGATACCGAGCGAAGAGAAGAGCCAAGAGCAACGACGAAACAGCAAACGAACGTTGCCCGCCACTCTCTCATTCTTTCTCTCTCTCTCTCTCTCTGTCCGCCGCACACAGCCAAGCACATGCTTGCCTTTGCTGTTTGCTTGTTGTTGCCTTCGCTTCTCTCGTTCATCGTTCCATTTACGGCACAAAGAAGCATGCCAAGGCACCCCAGTGCCCAATTCGCTGGCGATGGTAGCATTTTCTTGAAAGTCTAATAATTTTTCACAAGCATAGTTATGTTTATCGTCCTATTGCTTGGTGTTAACTTTTGGCTAATAACCAAATTAAACCAATACATATATAAATGCAATATATGTATTCCTTTGATTTTTCACATATTATCAGCTCTGCTCTTGCTGCGTTCGAATTTCCAACTGGGACTTTTCTGTTCCCTCTTTCTGTTGACTATCGCTGTAGTTAGAGAGAGAGAGAGAGGGCGGGTGTGAGTACGAGTGTTGGTGTGTGTGTGTGTGTCGCTTGGTATGTATTGGCATATTTGCTGTCAACATTGCCAGCCGCAGCCAGCTTCGACGTCGACAGCGATGTTAGTGCTCTGCCTCTGCTTCAGTTCAGATGTTGATGTCGTGCGCAAACATGGCGTTGCTTTTGCATTTGTTGTCCACTCCACAGAAGGAAAGACACAGCACAATATTCTTAAATTGCAGCCCAACAAAACCCTCTCCGCCCCACCCACTCCAACCTCCCCTGTCCGACGGGCTGTGAGGATTTACATTTTGATTGGGAAACTGCTGCTGCTGCTGCCGCTGTCGCTGCCGCCGACCGAGGCGAGTCTCATTTTACGGAAACATTTGTGTGTACACTGCGTGGGTGTAGTTTGGCATTCTGTTGTTGTCGTCGTTTCGTTTTACTTTGTTTTGTTTTTTCTTCCTTTTTTTCGTTTACGAGCACATAACAAATCACATGCATGTAGCTCCCTCTCTGGTGTGTGTGTGTGTGTGTGCGTGCTGGCTGACTGTGTGCGTGTCTCTGTTTTGGGGCCGCGTGTTGTCATTGCTATCCAATTTTGTCCAATTATAATTTGTTTCGATTTATCACACGGTGTTTTTATATTGAGACAAGAACAGCGACAAGAGGAATGGATACCTGAAGCATGATTAATTAATCGATGCTCCACAGAAACCCTAATCTCTAAACAACCGAATACACAATTTACTATATGTATAGAAAATTCGAGTTATTTGAAATATTTCTCCAAATGGCTATAGTAAGCCGTGGGGGCATACGGACATAAAGCTAACTTTGGCAATGAAATCGAGATCTTTTTTTATAAATAGAAATATTTATTTAGATTTACTTTGGGTATTTTGAATAGAAGATTGAGTTGCAAAAAACTTAAAACATGTATGAAAAAATGTTAATTTTAGCAAATGTATCCTATCCTTGACATTTTCTTTAGCTTGGTGACTTTATCACTTTTAAAAATAAATATTTTTCACATAACTGTCTTTTCAATGACGTTTCTGATTGATTTCTAGGTGAAAGTTGCAATCGAATTAATCGACAGTCACCCTTTTAAACATGGTTCTTCATTTAAAATTCTCCGTTATATAACAACCTTTGAATAGCTTTTTAGCTCCTTTAGGGGTTATAGTTTCTAATAGTAGTGTATAAAACCTAATAAATTCAGAGCTTTTGCTTTACATTCTAAGCTTTAGATCTTTAAACATCTATTTTGATAAATCATTGGCATAATGATGGTAGATACATATGTATGTTGGGTTGGTAAGTTAAGGTAACAGCAAAGACCATTCAATATTACCATTCATATTTATAAGAACTGGAAGTTTGTCGAAGGTATAGTATGAAAATGAATACCAGAAACATTTTTTTTTTATTCTGCGAAAGATCTACTCTTTTTCTTTTATTTCTGTTAATACCAGCACTGTTTCAGGTTCATTTTATTGGTATGCTGGATCCCTAAAGATTCTGATTCATTGTTAAATCTGCTGAGCTATAAAAAGGTGACATAACGTCTGTAAAATTTCCATTTCTTTCCGAAAATATTTCATTTCTTGAAGTAGCTGTACCAAAGCCTGGCTGTCGTCTCAGGTCCGTGTAATGACATGGCAATTTTTCATAATTATTATGTAATAGAAATTGCTTCGCTTTTGACAACCTGCGGGATTTGTCACACCCCAAACCTCGAGTCCATGACCAGACCCATGCTCAGACTCAGAGCCAGAAACCAGACCAGTCGCGACTTTTGAAATTATGTCACTAATTAGTTTATGCTGGCAACACTCAGGAGAGAAGGTTGGGGTGCGCTGGGTGTTGGGAATGGGGGAAGGGTGGAAATTGAAATACCAAAGTGCGTGCAACAGGATGAGGCAGGGTGAACACTGTGACGACGCCCGCCCGGCCGGCCTGGTTCTGGTCCGTCCTGCTCTTACTCGAGCCCCGGCACTCGCCTTTTCCCTGAGGATATTGCGAAATTCGCAATTTAAGAGATTAAATTGTTGTTTGTTGTTGCTTTTTAATCTCCGTTGCAGTTAACTTTAAAATTCCCCATTAAAGTGGATTGAAATGGTCCGAGCGAGACCTCTTGCTGCCTGCCTGCCGCAGTCTCAGACACTAAAATTTGCATAATTATGGTCCCGACTTTCAATATAGAGCTCAATAAAATGCTCTCTAAAGTCTGTTTCAACTTGATCAGAATTCAGTTCGAGTCGGCTACGCTCCGCTCCGGCCGTGGTCCCCTAATGATTAGTTTGAGAATGAATGGGTGCGGCTTCGGAAACTTGTTTTTGTTCTTTTGGGCAAAGTTCCGAAGTAATGGCGCTTATAAAATCGAAGGGAAGCGGAAATTAGGAGGCTGTAGAGAACATTTGCATAAAAGTTAGGACCCAAAAACATTTTTTTTATTGTTACAGTTGGATATGGCATGGAGGAACGTGTGTACTTATGTTTATCTATTCTGAAAACTTATTAATGTGCAGATATTTTCGTAATTATTTCGAGAAGCCCAGGTCAATTCATACACCTATTATAGAAACAGTCAGATTGAAACTTGCCGAAAAATGTAAATCAATTAATATCGTGCAAATAACATCATTTGAGCTACTGAGCTTTATCAAAAGCGTAGTCTGCGATATATTTAGCACACGTCGACCATTGCTCAGCTTATTATGGTTTATAGTGGGTGCTATAGTATAATGCGATAGAGAGTCGAAGGGATAGCGATATGTTCGAGATATGTACATACAGTGGGGAGCAAAAGTGAGTGCATGTTCACAAAACTGACTTTCGTCGCCCATAAAAACATAACCATACAAGATAATCAAACAAATCAAATTAGATTATCTTTATTATTTAATTCTTAACGAATAGGAGTTATTAGAAACAATATATGTGATGAATTCAAAAAGTTTGAAAGTAAAAACATAAAAAACCCGCATAAACTCACTTTGCGCCATCAGTATTCCTTCCCAGCTGACTGAAATCGGTTAAATTTGGATTCACCAGTCCAGATAACACGAAATACAAAAATACTGCTGGTCCTGATACAATACGCAAGCCCGGGGAACGTCTTCAAAGGCACCATGTAAAGAAAGCTGTCAAACATGGCTGAGGAAATATAAGGCTATGGGGATGCTTTACATGGTGCATTGTTGGCCCTCTGCATTTAGTTGATGGTATCCTGTGAAAAGAGGACTACATACAAATTTTGAACACCCATCTTGCCAATTTTTTTGAGAAATTTGCTTATTCCGACAAAGAAATTGTTTTTCCACCTGATGGTCATCCGAAGCACATAGCGAAAATTGTTAAGGAATGGATTGGAAAACAGCATTTTCAGCTGATACAGTGGCCAGCGCAAAGTCCCAAACTCAATCCTATTGAAAATCTTTGGTCAATAGTAAAAAAAATAGCTCGGGCAGTACGAAGTAGCCCCAACAAATAAGGACATTCTTTGGGATCGTGTAAAAGCGGAATGGAATCGAATCTCAAAAGCTATTATCGAAAATTTGGTAGAGAGCATGCCAATCCGCGTAAATAAAGTTATTGCTAATAAGAGTCTGTGGGCAAAAAATTTTTAATTAATTTAATTATTACATTTTTTTGAAAGGTGCAAAAGTGAGTTTATGCGGGTTTATTATGTTTTTACTTTCAAACTTTTTGAACTCATCACATATATTGTTTCTAATAACTCCTATTCGTTAAGAATTAAATAATAAAGATAATCTAATTTGATTTGTTTGATTATCTTGTATGGTTATGTTTTTATGGGCGACGAAAGTCAGTTTTGTGAACATGCACTCACTTTTGCTCCCCACTGTAGGTTTACGACGAGAGCAAAAGGTGTCTGTTGGATAGTTACGTCGATTCAATACAGAAACGGGACAGATTGAAGACTCAGAGGGTCGTTTCTAGATGGTTTAGGATCGAAGATGTATTCGCGATAGACGAAGTGCTAGACCAAGACTAAATTCTAGGGCAAGCGGCCACAGTAACAGTGCAAAGGTAATATGGACCTCGGTAACAATCGTTGATAACATAACCATAACCTGTTAACTTTGTAACAGCAAGAGCACAATTAAATATGGACCTCGGTAACAGTGCAAAAGTTTAATATGGGCCTGGGTAAAATATTAAATTTAAACCAGTCGACCATTTCTACCCATTTTTGGTGCCCTTCCATTGA
The DNA here is from genome assembly GCA_008121215.1 of Drosophila athabasca. Lineage (NCBI taxonomy): Eukaryota > Metazoa > Arthropoda > Insecta > Diptera > Drosophilidae > Drosophila > Drosophila athabasca. The sequence goes on along the minus strand of VMQQ01000022.1, from coordinate 1,963,801 downwards.
CCCCGACCATCTACGAATATGTACTACAGGTATTTATGTATACATATATCCCAGACGCGTTGCACTTTTCATCAGTTGAACTATTTGCCCGTGTCCTAATGCAAGCGAGAGCGCGACAGATCGAGAGAGTGATAGCGAAGGCAAAAAAAAGAAAGACGCGAGAGAACGGCTGAATAAGCTGCTGTTGTGCGCGAGAATATATGTATGTATGTAAATATGTACGTTTGTATGTAGATTACAACGTGGTACAGTTTGCAGTGCAAACAACGAACAATAATAGGTTTTTAATTATCTTTTGCACTACTGACTATGCTACTGACTTTGCACTACTATTATGGCTAACATAGGGCTAAAAGCACATTCATTCACTCATAAAAGCTCGTTTCTCAATTAAGAGCCAATGGGAGACAACCCGCCTCTTTCGTGGTTTGGTAACCACCAATTATTGATCCGTTCCCCAATTCAGATGCTGTCAATACTCCCTAGCAAAGTGTGTGCTTCGATTTACAAGTGTACCAATGGATAAAATTAGACATATTTTGCAAAAGGCCTCTGTCTAGCCACCCTTGGCCTTTTCGCTGATGAAGTTCGGTTACTCCCTCAATTTTTTATTTCCTACTGCGAAGCGTGTCCGTCGTGTCCGTTGGCCCTGGTTCAAAGCATATAATTGAGATAATCCTCTTATATGTGATGCCGTTTTATTCTGTTCCAATATCTGCCGTTGTCACTGAGAAGGATTGGGCGTTAAGCTACCCGATGTGGCAGCCGTTTGTCATATGAGGGCGTGGTATCTGAATGTCCTTTTGTCTATGGGTTCTCCCGAAAACCGTTGAGAAGGAAGTTTGCCATACGTAGATAAAACTGAATCATTCTGCAATAGTTTCAGCGAGTTTCCAATGTTATAAAAATGAGTTTTTGGAAATTATTGTAATATGGCGAAGTTTGAACTGTTATTTAATAAAATAGATTCCCGATTTCTTTATGTTATTTAGTGGCGATCTCAGCAACAATCAAAGTACTTAGAGGAGTTTTAAAAGCGCAAGCAAACATTAAAAATCACCGTCGAAGACCTATGATGGCAGTTCTATTAATATCAATCAATTTTATACCCCATACTCAGTCATTATGTGTGTTTGCAATCTCGCTCCCCACCGCCAATTGCACGAGGAAGAGTGTGCGAGAGAGAAAGAGATAGAAAATGTATAGGCGCGTGGCTGGGGGTGGCTGCAATGCTATTTGTTCCTTCTGGCTATTATGATGATGCGATCTGATCCAGATTCGGTAATCTCTTAGGAATTGTCATTTTCTTTGATTCTGGGTTTTCGGTTTTATCCTTCTATAGCCAAATCCTGTTTCTCAGGGACTACAACAGCCAAATTTTGTGTGCAGACAGAATCCTGTGATACCACGTTAAAACGATTTCATTTCAATACTTCCGCAAAAGACGAGTATCTCTGACATCCAAAATAAGGAATAAGGAATTATATTATCTATCAGATAGCAAAATATTTGGAATGGATAACAACAACGAAGTTTTCTATATAATGAATCTATTTCCAGAACACTGCAATTTCGTACAATTCTATTATTTGTTTTCACGAATTCTTTACCACGAATTTTCTTCTTGAAATACCCTATATGCAAGTTCAACTGTATTTATTATAGTCAGTGGCGCCCATGCCGGAGTGAGCGAGATATACATATGTATGTGTATTTAACTGAATAGAAATAGCTTATAATATTCCATAAATGTACAAACTCAGTTACGGAATGGTAGAATAGTAATCTACTTTCTACTGGTTTCCATCTTATTGGAAGTCAATCTATCATCGGTTATAAAAAACTATAGCAACTAATGCCCGTAGAATATTGAAAGCTAATTTGCTGAGGATTCAGAACTTTATATACATTCAAGCTGAATATGTACATATATAGCATATCATATTTGCGGAAACTCTGCCAACTCGGCATAAATTCGCACAAAAAACATACGGAGAAAAGAAGCAAAATAAAAAAAGTATGATTTGTTTATTTTGAGTCTCCCCTTTGATGTATCTCTTCTCACTCGCATATTTGCTCGTATAAATCCATCGAAAGGAAGTATCCAGCGTAATTCAATAATCCGGAAGAGGGATCCTACCCGTAACTTGGGAGTTTATCAGGTTGGTCCGCATTTCGAGGTGTCTGTCTGTCTCGGGGAAAATTGATTTTGCATCTTTGAGTGCGTCAAATCCGCTTTCAACTGTGAAAAGGGCCGGGTTTCGCCCATCGTCTGTCATCTTTCAACTTGGCTAAGGACTTCAGAAGCTGGGAGAGAGACCCTAACCACTCTATTGCCGAACCAAACGACGCATTGATCCGTTCCCGGATTTCCTTTACGTGTTGTGCTTTCCCTGGTCCCATCCCCATCCCCCTGCCCCTGCCAGAGACATCGCATAAAAGTGGCGTGAACATAAAAAAAGTTCCACGACTTGGAGTGAACTTTTGGGTAACTTTTCTGTTAAGTCTACCTCCTCCAATCCCGCCCTACCAATCCGCCCACCGTTCTTCTATCAACCTCCCTTCCTTACCTCCATCATGTTCTCGTTTCGCATAAAAAAGGATAGCGAGGGAATGGGAGAGACTGACATTTCAGCTTTTTCGTATTTTGTCGTCCTGGAATGGTTGGAAGGACTGGAACTTTGGGAAAAACTGGAATGGATGGTAAGAATAAGAAGAATAGGAAGGATGAAGACACTGAAGAGTATCGCAGCACAAGGAAAGGCTGGAAGGACGACAATTAATGAAAACACTGAAATGGATGGAACGCGAATGCCTGGAGTTGCTGGAAGGCAGAAAGTCAGCTGTCTGTTGGGCCTAGTTAATAAACTAATTTATAATGGGCTTCAAAAGGGGTCGCCATGGCCCACGTTTAATTGAAACTAAAATATTTTTGATTAATTATGAGGAGCTGTGCAACAACAGCAACAAGAGCAGCGTACCAGCAACCTTTTGTTTCCACACAAACAAACCCAGCGGCAGCGTCAGCAGCAGCAGCGCCAACGTCAACTCAACCACATGAGGCGTTTCGTTTCGTTCTTCTCAAGGCTGGTGCGGTATCATGCTGCGCTCTGCCGGCGTCTCTGCCGACGTTGCCCAACCTTTTGGCCCCCAGTCTCCGTCGCGTCGCTGCCGATGTTACTGTCAGCAGCAGCAGTGAGTGCCAATGCACACTCATACTAATACAACCATACATCACATAGTAGATGAGCATACATTCGGTCTTATGTACTCGCCACTCTGCCTTGTGCCGTGTTTCGTCGAGTCCGCTTTGGTGTGTATGTTCGCAAGTATTTGGTATCGCTACTTCTGCTTTGCTCTCTCTCTCTCTCGCTCTCTATCCTAGCCATTCATTCTCCTGCTTTGCTTCCCTCTCAGCAAACGCTTGCTTGCTCTCCTTTCTCGAACCGAACCCTCTCACAAAACATAATTCGGAGTTGAGTTGCTTGCTTGTTTTTCGTCTCTGCTTTACTTTATGCTCGCATATGTATGGCTTCGCTGCTGCTGCTGTCAGTTATTTTTCCCTTCTCCATTCCACACATATTCTTGCCCTCGCACAGCGCAGCCAGCTCTAGCAACCAGTTTTATATCCATGTACATACATAGGGTATGTACGAGGGGTTGTATGTGTTTGCGTAGCATGTAGCGCAGCTCGTTTCGTTTGGTCGTATCTTGTATCTGGCAACCTTACTTATAATTCCAATATTATTCCAAATTATCCCTTCTGCCCTAACCTAACCACCGTTCGTCGTACACATTGGGAAACTGGGTGGAAACGACAGAGAGGAGAGACGATACGCAGCAGAAGTGAGAAAACTCATTATTATGCTCTGTACAGCACGAATTCTGACTCGACTACGACTCCGACTCTGGCCTGCCTGTGCGAGCGTAGATAAAAGCGAGGCAATAACAACTGTATGCCAAGGCACACAGATGCACATTCACACATAATGCACACACACACACACGGGCCGCACATAAACATCTGCTGTTGTGCTAATAATGATGAGAACGATGATGACGATTCGATTCCGATGCGATGCTGAGGCTGATGATGCTTGTGACGTCACAAGCAAAGCGTATTGGGAAAATTCAACTGGCAGATATGTACATGTATACATACATATAAAATACGATTGTATTTGTGCCGTTCGGTTCGTCTCGACATGCGCCCTGAATTCAGCCAGCGAGCGCCAGCAGCAGCAGCAGCAACAACAACGAATCTCTGAGCCGTTCGGTCATTGCTTGTGGGGATTGATTCGCAAAGGTGGGAAGGAAGGTGGTGGTAGGAGAGCCAGGTCGGGTTGGATCGGATCGGATCGGTTCGGCTCGGTTCGGTTCGTCACGAGGAGTAAAGAGAAAGAGAATAGGAGAAAACGACGGCAGCGACGTCAACGTCAGCGGCGGCACACAAATTAAACTTAAATGCCCCCCATTCACTGGGGAGGCTGCTACTGGAGTTGCTGTTGCTTCTTGCTGCTTGCTGTTGCAGATGCTGGCGCTGGCGCTGCTTGTTATACCCTTGCCGAGGGGGTATTGTGGCTTTGACACACGTTTTGGAAGCACTTCCGACTCCAATAGGAAACTAGATCATCATTGTCATGTCCAAAGCCATGTCTGTCTGTTTCCTCATTTCTTTCTTCACATTCTCAGCCTAATTGTAGCAGAACTGGCTGACTATGTCGTATAACTGTTATGGGAACGATAGATCTGTAAGGGTATCAAAAGCCTCGGCCCCATAAGCAAGCCTTCTCTCTTCTTGTTGTTGCTTTTGGTTGCTGGGCATCGGCATCTGGCAACGAGCAGACAGCACAGCGGACAGTGGGCAGCTATAGACACGACTCTGGCTTCGACGTCGCGTCGTCGTCTTTCCACTGTGCGGCACATTATTAGTTTCTCTTTCTCGTGCTGGAATCCATCCGCGCCGCGCTGGAGTACGGCATGGATGGACTAAGCCCGAGTCGAGGTCCGTCGCTTTATCGCATTTATTGCTTCATGGGGTCTCAATTAAGCTGTTAAAACCAGTTGAGGCAATCTATCGCTCGGCATTAAAGCCAATCAATAATTTACTGCTCTCTGGGCCCCCAGACCAGTCCAGCATCGTACCATCCCATCCCATCCCAGTCAGAGTGCACCAGGCAACAGGCGAACGCCCGCCGCCGCACAGGATGAGCTCAATCAGACGTTGATGACGACGGCCGACTTAAGATGGCGTCCGACTTCGATTGCTTCCAACGGTAGCGGAACGGGACTGCTTCTGCGACTACAGATGGGGCCACACTTAATGATTCCGTTTAGAGGGAGCAACTGACTCGGGGATTAGTGTCTGCTCGAGTGATTATAATCGCTCAGAGAGTAAGAGAGACGACAATTACTGCTTGAATGTAAGTGATACATACTCTTGATGAAACTGGGAATATATGTAGGAATTAGCTATAATCCCAACCAATAGACACAGTCAAAGTCCCTAGGGATATTCCTTGAAGCAGCCCATATAGAGTTTAGATGGAAGTATAAAAGAACTCGAAACATAGTGACTGCAATTGCACTAGTATCTGTACAAGTAATCTATAATCAATCAAAACAGACCTTCTAAGTGGAAAACCTCAATATATGTACATATGTAAGTACATATGTATGTGAATATTGGCTACTATATTGAACTTAACATATATAGCGCTACCTCTATTTTTTTAAATATCAAAATTACTATGTAATCCGCTTATAATACATCTCAAGATTTCCCAGTCCACAAAGTGGAAACTGAAGTGGAACCGTCTTTCTTTGAGAAAACTCAAGAGATTTTTACGTGTTTCATAGCATTATCGATAGAGGTCTTAAGTTATCTTAGCTATAGATAAAAAGACGTATAACTACCGATAAAGGAATTTAAAGGTCCAATCATTTACTATAGATTGTCGACCACGCCCAATATGAAGATCAAATAAAACTTGATCAAAAACCCGCTTCAAGTGAATACAACATCCAACATTTTGAAGAATAGTTTCATGATTCGCTTAACCATTCCTTGAACCATGGACGTCAACCTATCATTAACATTATTAGGTTCTTTCTTTTGTACTACTTTTAGTCACCCATTTACAATGAATCTCAACTGATATCTCATTACCCGCATGTGCATATTCATATGTACATATCCTATAAAATCCTATAATTATTGTACATTTCTTAAGAAAGTATATGAAAGCAGAGATAAAAGCCAGTTCTATAATCATGAAAGCAAAAACGCTTGGCAAAGAAATTTAGGAATTAGGTTAAGAATTGCAATTATATTCTTTATTATCCGTAATTTTAAATTCGCTTGATTAAACTGCTTACATCCATCCTCAGGGAATCATTACTCATTTGCTTTATTTAAATGATATTCTGATTCATGGTTAGATAAGTATGGGTTTTGCAACCTTCGAGAGGTGGTTGAATCATGAAACCAAATTTAAGCTGTTCTGACTTAGACTTTTCTGAGAATTGAATCCTCATTTCAATTGTATTTCGTGTGGGTAAAATTTATCCCAAATATTAAGATGCAAAAATATCGATTTTTTCAATCTTTTTTAAAAATGATGAATTTGTTGTATTGCCTAAGAACCTCTGATTAATGCTGGCAACTATTTGCTTATCAATGATTTTAGTCTTTAAGGAGATTCGTTAGTCTTAAAAGAGAACTCCAGCTCTTCCGAAAATCGACTTTGACTCCTTGGAGCATTCAGGAATGTATAATAACTTAAGGGACAGTTTTTTTAAACATTGTTGGCAATTTTTGTCTTTCTACAAGACAAGAAAGACTGTTGTTTGTAGGGTTTATCAAGCAGACATAAGTACAATTTAAAAGTTCGCCACAATAACACAATAAAACAGTACGCCCAAAAATAGAATCGATGTTTTCAAATAAACTAAAGAGTCGATTATATGATGTTGAAATCGTTTTTCATTTGAAGTTCTGCAAAAGATGTCACCACTGTTATACATTTGAGTATTATTGAACATTCTTGATATTCTCTATACCGCAGAAGAGTGAATATCTTAATTTCTAGTTAAATAAATTGACTCAGTATTAGTAATCAGTCATTGGATTTTATTGGATCCTTAAACCAAATACTACATTGTTTTTGGCAGTGCAATCGTTTATCAGCCAAATTTACTGTATGAAATCTTTCTGAAAATTGCAAGAGAATGCCAACGACTAGTGGACTCTTAAGAGGAAAATAAAAGGTTAAGCTGTAAATTAAAGTGGTCCAAGGTGCAGTTTAAAGTAAGCTGAAATTATTGATGTTTTTCTTCAAGTTAAATGAAGTCCCTTTGTTTGTTTGTTTGCACGTTGCAAAGGCGATATTTAAGCAAATGTTTTTGTTGTATTATAAAAAACAGATGTACGTAAAAATTGCTCAAACGAAGTTTTCTATAGTTTTTCGAAGTAATCGAGTCTTTGGACTTTATGTTTCCTCTTGTAACATTACACCTCGAATCATCGAGTAATCGCTGTGCCTAAAGCTTTCCAAGACTCTGTAATCCCTCAATTTTTGAGACCCTCAGCATGCTTTATCTGCTCTGTGCAGGGGATTACCCATCTTCCCATTGTTGGAGTTCTATAGAAACAATAAGCTTGATAAGAAAAAGATCCACTATTCGTCCGCCATGTGTACATACATCTACAATATTCAGACCAGTCTGTGATTTCCGCTTATTTTCTCCTGGTTCAACCATTTTCCCCATCTTCGAAGTAATGATATTCAGTTCAGAGGATTATAAACCTCTTAAATCGCCTACTTGACTTTTGTTCCATTATTTTCAAGGAAATCTTCATTCAGATTTTAAAAGTCGAACAGCGAAAAATTCGGTAAGACTGAGTACTTTACCGCATACCGAGAAAAACATGTGTGCTTGGCCAGTTGTTTCTGTAATTTTAAAGTTATAGCTTTATCGTACAAGTTTGCTAGCTTATATCTGGTAATGAATGTCTTTCTTTCCTTCAAAAGCACCTCATCTCTCCACAGAAAATGAACACCAAATACTCGGTTGAGGAAATCTGCAACCTACGCGAAAAACATTCCATTTTTTCGCATAGAAAGTGCCGCAACATCTCACTCGTCGTGGCCTGAGACTGAAACTGGCACTGGGACTCTTTTGTTATCTGTTAGATCTACACTGTGACGTAATCCAACGGTACATTCGCGATCGCAGAAACGGAAACGAACGGAGTTGTTGCTCTTGTTGCTACCACTGAATGGAGAGAGCGAGAAAGAGAGGGAGAGCATTTGTTGCTGGGACTTGGACTCGAGTGCCGTGCCTGCTGATTGTTGCCGATATTCCAATTTGGTGCCTAGACGGTGCTAGCGGGAGGGGGGAAGAGGCCCTGTACTGCACTGTACTGTACGCCTACGTGCAAATATGCAATTTTCCGTCTACGGAAATTGGCGTAATATGAGTGCGCTGCAAATGTGGCCAGTAGGTAAGGTAATACTCTTATGTACAGAACCATTTTACAAAGTGTTTGCACATGGGATTACGTACATACTGTTTGCATATGGATCAGAAGTTGAAGAGTCATAAAAGGGAAAGAGTGCGATTGAAAGGAAAGAAGTACATAACAGACGGCCGTACGAAAAGTAGCCTCAAAAGAAAATACATAGATACTTCTGTACATAGCCAAATTGTATCTCCGGAGCAGCGCAGCTCTGTACATGAAAACTTCGAGTCGACGAACAAAGAAACAGCAGGCAAAGCAAAAGACCCAAAAGGCAACCAACACCAAACGCAAAAGCAAAGCCAACGTCGCAGTCGGCGTCGCAGCAGAGAAGCAACCGAAACAGCGGTTCAGATACAAAGCAAAAGCAAGCGAGCGATTCAGATACAAAGCAAAAGCAAGCGAGAACGGTTCGTAGCGGACGACGACAGTGAGAGAACGGAACGGAACAAAGAAAGGAAACGAATAAAACGCCCCGTGAGAGTAACGAGACCAACGCGAAGCAGAGAGAGAGCGCAGAAAAAAGAAACAGAAGGAAGCAGAAAGAAACAGCCGTCCAGTGAGAGGCCAGAGCGAGCGAGATAGCTGCAGTGGCGGAAAAGAAGCAGGCAGTTAGTTGGCTGTCTACCTGCGTTCGTGTGCGCGCTTGTGTGTGTGAGTGAGTAAATAGGCGGCAGAGCCGCGGCAGAGTTTGCTGTACATAGCAGCGAGCGGCAGAAACAGCGTGGTCGCAGCTCGCAGACGAACGGGACAAGTTGAAACGATTGGACGTACGGTGCGGACGCTCCCCATTATCGCTATCTAAGTGTGCTCCGAGATATTTACTGTAAACCAGTGCACAAGTGTAAACGGCTAACGTTTTCTATAAAAGTAAAAAAAATTAAATTAATTAAAAATCACAAAATTTATTAATTATATTCTCAAAGGCAACAGCAACTATCGGTTGCATGCTAGAAATTTCCTTTGTGTCTCGTTCTTGTGTGACAAATGCCGCAGCAACAGCGGCAGAGGCACTCACTCGGCCCTATATACCCGTCCATATAAACGGTTCGGTTCGGTCTTGTTCGTGCGCGTGTGTGTGTGTGTTTGTGTGCGCGCAGAAAACATAGAGCAAAGCGGAATACACAATAAAGGTGCTTACGAAAGCAGGGCGCCGATGAGCGCAAAGTGTGAGTGTGTGTGTGTTGTGGAGTAATGAAAACAGAGAAGTACAAGAAATGAAACACTGTGTTAAAGCTGAGCGTTAGCATACACTGTGGATTACAAATACTATACCCTGCAATTGGATACAGTACGCAGTACCCCCACCCCGCATCACGATGCCAATTAACTGGCTGGATTAGCAGCTACAATTAACCAAAAGGTGAATATATCCAACGAAACGAGCCGTTCCCCAACACTGTTCAAGCACAGCTGTTGCTTGCTCTGCTCCACAACTCTTTCTCTCTGTCTCTCTCTCCCCACCCACAGCTGTGAGCCCCTTATCTGGCGACACACGTTGACAGCAGAAGCAACAAAAACACCAACAACAACAACAGCTTGCCCCAAAGTGAGAATTTCGATTGGGCACAATTGAAAGTCTCCCCGAGACCCGCAGTCGAACGTGCGCGCGTGTGTGTGTGTTGTTTGCGGGTTCCAACCTCTGATTATCTGGCATTCTGTTTTGCTGCCTACTTCTTCTTTTTACTGAATGAAAGCGGTCGCTCGGTCGGTCGGTCGGCGCTTGGAAGAGTGCGACTGTTCTGTGTGTGTGAAAGAGGAGATAAAGCCGCAGTCTCGGCTTTCGGAGCACTCTGCTCTGCTCTGCATTCTCCGAATTGCGTTCGCTGTCGTCCGTCGTGTTGGCCGTGCATTGTCACAGTCTGCGCTCTGCCTCCCTCCTCGCTCTATGCTGGGTCGGTTCTTACCATTCCATCCCTTTGCCATTGCCATTCCCTTTTCTTCCTTTCCACACTCCTGCACGCACACACACTCGTACACACACACACACATATAACTGAGAAATTCCGCTGCTTTTTATTATCCTTTTCATGTTGGTACTCACTTTTTTTTGCGCGCGCGTTTCTTCTCCTCCCCGCCAACAAACAGCCCAGCCGCCTGTGTATATTGTGGGAATGGGAACAGAACAGAACAGAATATGGGAATTGGGAATGGGAAATGGGAAGGGGAAGAAAGGGTTAAAATCTTGTGTCGGCAGCCAGCCTCTTAAATTTTGCTGTAAAAAGGATTTAAAGAGACTTCTCCCGGACACAAGTTCCTGCTCTTTCTTATTCTCATTCTCATTCATATTCCATTTTCATTTCCATTCCCAGTTTGATTTCGTTGACTGAAAAAGTTTTTGGGAAAAGTTTTCGTGTTTTTACCTCGACTTTTAACGGGGCGTTGATGCAAAAACAGCTTGAAATTGTATGGAGTACATTTTCCATTTACTTGCCACTGCCACTGCCACTCCGGGTGTCTGGGCAGCCATACACTCCCACCACTCGACCATCTCTGCACCCCTTTGGGGAGTGGGAGTGCGAGAGAGCCGGATTCTGTGTGCGCTCAATGCTCCCCCGAGTGCTGTGGATTTCAATATTTGCAAACATTCCCATGGCAACAGTGCTATGCCGGGGCCCCAAACAACAACACATCCATTATCGGAGGCCGGCCCCGCATCCATCGACTGATTGCATATAATGGCTCTCACATATTGTTTAATGTCAGGCGGCGGAACAAGGAACCACTATACCACCACCTCTCTGCTCTGGCTGAAACTCCATCGGTTCTCTGTACGGCTCTTGGCTCTCTCCGGCCACAAAGTTATTCCTCTACCTCTAAAGTCCTTGCCCTGCTTGTGCCCTGCCTCAAAGTTCATCCTTTAGTGCCTCTTTGGACCTTTGTGGCCAATGCTTGGACTTTAAATGTTGCACAAAATACCGCTGTGGAAGGAAGTCTGGTTTTGGTTATGTTTTGTGGGGGCCACAAAGATAACAGAACGAATTGGTATCGCGTTTCTTTATTCGATCTGTAGTTGACTCACAGCTACTCTGAAGAACAGCAGTTTCTGAGTTCCAATATCCAGGAAAACAGAAATCGAAATCCGATCGTAGAGGAGAGTTTCCAGAACAATACCATTACTCTTTTTTTCAGCTGAACAGCTGAGCGGAGCTTAAAGCTCTTTCCATGGTACTGGGATTTGTTTATAATCAGCATGGAAGCTCCTCGCTCGCTCCAACAAATTTCCATTTTGCACTTCGCATTTAATTTCAACTTTCTGCTTTGTCTATTTTCCAGATTGACGCTTGTGCAACACACACTAGCGAATACGCGGCAACGAGTATTATGATTATGATGACGCCAGAGTCGAAAGCGGCAACAACAAGTGCAACTGCAACTACAACAATGGCACACACACAAAAGCCAGCGGCAGCAGCAGCAGCATCGTCAGCGTCAGCTTCACAGCTGTCCGCACTGGCAACGGCGAAAGCAGCAGCCAAAAGCAGCGCTGTCAGCAATAGCAGCAAAAAGCTGGCTCTGTCTCTGAAAGCGCCAACAACAACAAAAGCAGCAGCAGCAACAGCCACTGCCACTGCCTCTGCCACAAATGTGACGTCGACAAGTGCTGATAAAATGCAAATGCAAATAAAGCAACGCCAGCAGCAGCAGAAGCAACAACAGCAGGAGCAGCAGCAGCAAGTTTTTGCTGTCAGCAGCATTAAAGTAAAAAGTGAAAACACATTAGCTGAAGTAACAGAAACAGCAACAGTTGCAACACCAACAACAACAACAAATGCAGCACCAACAACTACAAGTGCAGCAGCAACAACAACTGCAAATGCAACACCAGCAGCAACAGCAGCAAAAACAATGTTAGAAAAGAGCATCAAGAAGGAATCAACGCCACCGGCAACGACTCCTAATGTCGAATCAGTCGAGGCCGCCTCCTCTTCCGCCGCCTCCTGCTGCTCATCGTCGGCCTGGTCCACGACCACAGCCACATCAGAGGATGCCAGCAGCAATGGTGGCGCCTCCGCTGATGAGGAGGCAGCAGATACTTCCGATTTGGCAGCACCTGAAGCACTGGGAACAGCAGCAACAACGCCACGACCAGTGCTGCTGACTGCCGTTAATCCGCACATCATCTGTCACCTGTGCCAGGGCTACCTGATCAATGCCACGACAATTGTCGAGTGCCTGCACTCCTGTAAGTATCCCCTAACACCCCTTCCCTGTCCGGTCCCCACTGTGGGGCAGAATTCCTTCTCAGCTTTGTCGTGTTGCATCGTCTAATCGCTCTGCCTTGATTAGAACGAGTACATCTCTATGCCCATTCCTCTCCGACATCTCACATCTCCCACTGCCCGCCCAGTCTCCTGTATCTGTCTAGAAGCTCGGTAAAATTGCCTCGACGCGATGAGTTATGTTCGCCAAAAGCGGGGGGGTGAAAGCGGGTTGGTGCGGGGCTGGTTAGGGGGCGGGGAGCGTCGTGCCACAGACGACACGCAGATGTTGTCGGGCGATAAGTTTGTGGGCCCATTAATGGCCCGAGTCATGCAAGGAGGGAAACGGGGAGTAGGGCTAAGTACTTGACTCTTGATTGGGAAACCGTTGCAGGCAACTGTTGTGTTGGGATATTGGGATACGGAGAGAGGAGAGACGAGGATCCATCCCGTTTAAACATGGCCAGAATGTACCTGCGAAACCGCGAATAAGTCAAGAATAGATAGAAATATTTGAAGGATTTTTAAAGAAGGAAAAATCTTAGGTTTTCTTTCTCCTGCTTAAAAGATTTTTATCACATTTGAAGAAGGGGTTTTCTCTTAAAGTTGCAATGTTTTTGATCCTTGATTTGAAGATGGTTTAGTTCTTAAACAAGATTCGGGGATTCATGTCCTCCAAGTTGTATTTTCTGAGACAATAAGTCACTCAAATCACCAATAATATAAGACATTAGCATTTTCAGAAAGGAATAAACCAAATAAAACTAAAGAATATAACCATATATCACACTCCCTCTCTCTCTCTCTATCTCTATCTCTCTTAGCCATTAAATGTTGCTCCCTTTTGCGGCGTAAGGTTAATTTTGCAACTCCTCCCCATTTTACTCCGCCTCTTCCTCTTTTGGATGTTCGTAAATCTAGGAAACCAATGTGTTGATAATGGACACACAGTGGCCGTCCGTGGATACATTTGGTCAGGCTCATTTAAATCTGTTGGTCAGACAGCCAGAGAGAGATGCCAGACGATGAGTGGGGATGGGACGGGGGGCAGGATGGGTGGGAGACTGAAACGAAATAAAGCAGCCAACCAGAGAGACAGACAGACAGGATATATGCACATATATAGAGCACCCGGGAGTCCCATCTAACTGTCAAGCGCCCCGGACTGGACTGGACTGGACGGGAATGGAGTTTCGGCCCAGAGGGCAAACCTGGACTATGGACTCTGCACTCTGGAGTCTGGACTCTGGACTGTGTGTGTACTGTGGACCTTGTGTGGCGTCAGCAACAGCTGCCGTCGTCGTGTGGAACATTCTGTTTGCTGCACTCCCACAGTCGCTGTGGCAACATCAACAGCGGCAGCAGGCAGCATCTCTCACTCGGGGCCATTTGGTGGGCAGCAACATGGCCAGAGTTCCTCCTCTTTTTTTCCCCCATTTTTGTTTTCTTTTTGTTGCCTGCCACCCCACTAAAGACGGACTGTTGCGAATTTCCTTCCTCATTTTTCGCCCCTGCATTACATTTTCGGCATTGGACCAAAACTGACGGACAAGCGTAACAAGCCAAAAGAAAGAGAGACTGGAGAGACTGGCAGAGAAGGAGAGAGAGTGAGCTTGGAGTGACTCCTGGAATCCATCCTGCTCCATCCCGGTTCCTGGGTGACAGTTGTAGCGTGCAGGACCCTGGCATTGACATTAAAGTCAAAACAACTTTTTTTTTGCAGTAATTTTTTCTTGGCTCTCTTTCTGCCTCTGGTTTTGCCCAGTTCAACTGTTCTGTATGTTTCCCTGCTTTTCCTTTTTGGCTACGTGGCTGTGGGTGGGCGGCGGGTTGGTTGATTGCGTTTCCTTTGCCCAGAGTGGCGTTTGTGCTGGGAATATGCGAAGCAGCGGAGCAGCAGAGATGTTTATACATAAATTTGAATCGTTTCAATTTTGGGCGGGAGAGTGGGGGGGGGGAAACACAGAAATCTGTACAATTTATTTATGCCAATTCACAGAGTCCCCCCCCATCCCTTCCCTTCTACTTTGTATGGCACTATTGTACGAGTGGCATTTGCTGCGATATCAATGGGAATTTGAAAGCCCTACTAATGTACTTTTTCTCTTTCTGTTTTGCAGTCTGCCACAGTTGCCTCATTAATCACCTGCGCAATTATTGCTTCTGTCCACGGTGCGATATGACCATAAACAACGCCAAGCCGAATATCAAGTAAGTAGAGACGAGTCTTCAGCGCGGCAAGATAGAGTCGTCGCTGGTCGTGTTGTCTGTCTTTGACAACAGCGATTAGATGATAGATACAATAAAGAGGGAAGAGGGAGTGGAATGGATTGGATTGGCGGAGGAGAAGGCTGTTGTCGAGGAGCTGGCGATGGGAAATACTTGAAGATGCGATTTGTTGTCTGCCACTTGACAAGGGAATGGGGCATGTGGAATGGGGAATGTAAAAGGAAGCTCAGGCAATGGCAAAACTCTTTGAAAGCAGATACTTATCTCCCTTAAGGAGCTGTTGTACATCTTGTATAGAGAGGATAGACTCCTCTTGAGCTTTGGGGAAATACATATACACATATACATATGTACATGCATGCACACATACATGTGTGTTTTTCTTAAATTCAGTTAATAGAATTTTAAGGCAAGTGTATCCAATATCCCATTTGCAGTATTTAAGTTTGAGTTTTAACATGTTATCTTTGTTTCCGCTTTTCCATTCGTTCCGTTCAGTTAGCTTCACTGATTAGCTTTTGACTCCTGCCAAAGTGGCAGGAAGAGTCTTTCATTCCTCATTGTCATGTGAGACCTGCCTTCAAGTGTAGAAAACTCTCAGGGGGGGTAGCGCTCTCTGTTGTTGCTTCTTAACATTTCCGTTTTAGTTCACTTAGAGATTGATTTTCCCCTGGGAAAGCCACTGCCTGCCAGTTGCCAGTGGGAGGAGTGCGGGATCGGACTAGTAGTTTCTTGGAACCGCACAACTTTCCGTATCGTTTGACGGTTTGGGCTTGGGTGTGGGGGTTTTTGTGGGGGAGGTAATTGTGGTTGAGAGGCGGTGCCCAGGCAGAAAAGTTTATCAAAAAACCTTTGGCCCCAAAGTGGGGCATAAACCTAAGACAAGACACTTTTCGGGTTCCCGATCCCCCAACCAATTGGCCGGGGGGGTGGCACTGGTGCCACCTTTGTTCGTGGAAACTTTTGGCTGTGGTTAACTTTATTTGACGGTCCACGGGCCAGACTGGGTCGGGTCGGGCCGGCACTTGCTCCAACTGAACGTGAACCATCTTCTTGTCTGGCACGTTTCAATTCATTTCATTCCATTTCGTTTCGTTTCGTTTTGGCTGAGTAGATGGAATGGGGATTGGGTTGGAATGGGGGGATTCGGGAATGTGGCTGCGTAATGAAAAACACGTTTCGTGTAGAGAAGGCTGCCGGGCAGGCAGGCGGGCAGGCATTCAGGCTGCTGGGCTGAGATGTGGCTGAATCTATTTAAGCTGCACCAACTTTAATGGGAATCTGTACAGAAAACCACCCGCTGGTGGCACGCTCACGCTCCCCCCAAACCAACCAATGCTGCCGCCTGCCTCCAGCGTGGCACGTTGTAATCTCTCCCGTTGCACACACACACACACAAACACACAAAAAGATAATGAATACAAATTCAAAGAGAGGCGATATTGTGGGGGGGCAGACTAAATGAAGAACAGGTGAATGGATGAACCTTTTCGTTGTGTGCCTGGCGCACTGAGTCCCTGGCCAAATGGTGTGAAGTGCCTCACGGTTGGGGGGATAGGAGGGGACGGTACGGTCGGGAAGGTTGGCTGCAAACAAGTGTCTTTTGTGCCCCGTGGATGCCGCTGGCTGACTGGCTGGCTGGTTGGCTCTGCTTTCCATGAATTTTTAGTGGCCCTAGTCGTCATAGTGGTAGAAGTAGTAGTAGTCGTGCAGCGGAGTATGCAGCCAGTCTCAAGTCTCCAATTAAATTTATTGCGAAAGTTTATTGTTTAACCCAAAAAAGGGGCACAGGAAGGGGAAACGGAAAGGGAAAAGGAAAAAAGAAACAGCAGCAGCGAAACACAAAAGAAAAGTCAGTTTCACTCGAACTCAGTTTGTCTTTGAAAAGATAAACAAAAATAAAATAAAGCTCGCCTTTTGCTGAAAAAACAAATAAAGCTCGCACTGTGGGAGGGGGACCAAGAACAGTCACGGTCAGAATAATAGTAGTGCAGAGGCCATAGATCTAATAGATGATAGTAAATGAATCCCCCTCTCTGTACAGTACAGATCTCTGTACAGTAAAAGATAACGGATAGGAACATTTGAAGAAGTTAAATCTAAGAAATATTTCGAGGATCAATAGAAACTTTTTTTATATAAGATTTCCTCTGTAAATGTCCACAACATTTGGCGTGAAAATATTACTTCCATAATAATAGACCAAAGACTATACGTTTTTCCCCTGTACTGTGGCTTTACTGTATTCGTATTCGTGTCATGCCGGCCATGTTTTCATAGCTGTCGCTGCCGTCGTAGTCCACCTTTAAGCAGTGGAGAGACAATGCCGACAGAATCATCTGATATAAACTGCCAAAAGGAGGAAGAAGTAAGAGAAAGAAAGAAGGGAAAATAAACGCAGAACTTCAAGAAGTAGCAGCAGAAGAAACAACAACAACAACTACGGCTACAATACTACAACAACTGGCGGCGGCGCAAGGCGACACGCATTTCCAAGAAAACAAATCGAAATACGGCAAAGATAATTAACGGGCGGGTCTTGCGCTCAGTTTTCGCCGACGGCAAACGGCAAACGACAATGACGTTGACGTCGACGTAGACGCCGACAACGACACCGACGAAGGGACAGGACAGCTGAAAAACAACAACTGCTGAAAGCGTTGAGCAGGGGGAAGAGAGTGAATGAGTGAGAGAGAGAGTGATGTAGAGGGAGCGCGAAGAGTTGCGTTGCGGCTTCTGTTTTTTTTTTTGTTGTTGTTGCTTTTGCGTGCATTGGTATTCTTTTTGTGAGAGCTAAAAAGAAGAGGGAGAGCATGAGTGGGAGAGTAGAGTGTGGGAGAGAGTAAATAAAAGTTGAAAGAGTCTCAAACTTTACTTCGAGTTGAAGAAGTCGCTTGACAGTGGGTGGGCATTGCGATTGGGATTGAGATTGAGATGATTGAGTGTGATACAAAAAAGAAAAACAAAACAAAAAAGAAGTTGAGTTTCCCCTGGGAGGGGGCGGTAAAAGTTATGGTATCTCTAATTTGTTTGACCATTCACTGATGTCCATCGCCGGCCTAAATCCAATCCAATTTCGGAGGTTAATAAATACTGATAGATTGATCGAAGAGATATCACATTTCTGCAGTCTACGAATAAGATATGTTAATGAGAAGAGTAGTCTGGAAGACCCTTCAATGGTTAAGGGATCTAACTTGCCTTCCCTTTCCCTTTCCCTGCGCCTGCCCTGCCCTGCCTGTCCCTCTCTTTATCATCTTCGCCATAGCCGTAGCGCTCACCTTTCCCTAGCGTTCATCTTCTCATTCCCTGTTTTCATCTTTCTATTCCATTCAACAAGACCTTTTTGGGTCTCTCCACTCTCCTTCTTTCATTTGCTTTTCGTTGTGTTGTGCGTGTGTGTGTGTGTGTGTGTGCGCGTGGAATGATTGAAGTGAGCGCCTGCATGGGCCGGAGAGGAGAGCGAACAGAGCTGTTTGAAAGGCGACTTAATGCGAGAGTTCCTGTGTTCCACCACCGCCACACCACCATGCCACACCACAACGCTCTATCACCATCGTCACCAGGAGCAGCAGCAGCAGCACATGCCATGGAGCAATAGCTGTAGTTTCCTTATCCCTCCCCCCTTCCTCTTCTCTTCCCCTTCCTCTCTGATGTGCTGCTGCCTCTCCTTGTTTAGCGTTTTTGTTGCGTGCCATTGAAGCAATAGAAAATTGCATCTGCCGCCTAATTTGTACGGGCGCTTCTTGTCCTGTCTCCTCTCTCTTTCCCTCTACCTCTCTCTCTCTTTGTGTGTTCTCATTTCCGCGCCAAGGAAGTGCCTCTGTCTCGACTTTTTCGACTTTGGCTTCTGCCCATGTTCCTTCTCCTCCTCCTTATCCGCTGTCTTTGTCCTCGCAGTCCTTTCCATTCCAATGAGCACGCACCAGGATGTACCGAAGCGAACCGAACCGAACCGAGTTGTAACCGTTGTCTTCTTAATCCCTATTCTTGCAGATCGGACACCACGCTCCAGGCGATCGTCTACAAGCTCGTGCCGGGCCTGTACGAGCGGGAGCTGATGCGAAAGCGGGCCTTCTACAAGGATCGGCCGCAGGAGGCAGCACTGGCCACGCCCGAACAGCGAGGCGATGATACCGAGCACTTGATATTCGGCCCCACGGATAACATGTCCCTGTCCCTGGAATACGCAGAGTTGGGGTAGGTTTCATCAGCAACCAATATGGTCCTATATATAGAGCCCCATCCCCTGCCCATCCCATCCTGCTCATGTACTAATCTATGGTTTCTGCCACTCTTTTCTCACCCCGTCTCTCTCCCTCAACAGCGAACTGAGCACCGAATCCGAAGTGGAGTTCCTGCGCCCAAGGTACCTCCAGTGTCCGGCCATGTGCCGGGTGAGCCACCTCAAGAAGTTCGTCTACGACAAGTTCGACATCGATGTGCAGCGCTTCAGCATCGACATTATGTACAAGGTGAAGACGATCGTCCTGCTGGACTACTACACCCTCATGGACATTGCGTACATCTACACGTGGAAGCGGGACGCGCCTATGCGCTTCTACTTCAGGGTGTACGAATCACCACAGCGACAGGCGAAGCCCCCGCCACGTCGCTTGCCCCCAGCTCCCCTGAAGGCGGTGAAGCAGGAACCCGCCCCAGAATCGCCCAGGGTGGAGGAACCGTTGCCCACAGTAGTTCCGACATCGCCACCAGCCAGCATAAAGCAGGAGCTGCAGGAGGAGATCCGTGTGCCCAACGAGCAGCCCCTCAAGCTGATCATCAACCGGAATATGCTGGAGAGGCGCGACAAGAGCCCTTCGCCACAGTCCTCGAGGTCGAGCGCCAAGAACAATCATCACACGCCCACCACTCCGTCGTCGTCGTCCTCCTCTTCCTCCTCCTCCTGTCCATCGCCCAGTGGGGAGCCCAACATTAAGCTGAAGATCGATCTGTCCAAGCACAACAGCGTGACCATCATCAACATGTCCGACCCGGATCGCAAGGAGATCGTCAAGCCGCTGAAACCGGAGAAGGAGTCCCGCTCCAAGAACCGCAGCAAGGACAAGGATAAGGACAAGGACGGCAGTCCCAAGTCCTCGAGCAGCAGCAGCGACCGGAAGCGCAAGAGTCCCAGTCCGCTGACTGTGCCTCCGCTGACCATACGCACAGAGCGCATCCTCAGTCCCAGCGGTGTCAGCACCCTGAGCCCTCGTTGCGTTGCCAGCACCTCCTGCCACGAGGATCCCAAGTCGGAGTTCCTCAAGTCCTTCGCCCTTACCCCCATCAAGGTGAAGGTGGAGTCTCCGGAGAGTTCCCACAGCAGCAGCAGTAGCACCAGCCACAGCCATAGAGCGCCCACACCCCCAAAAATTACTGCTTCTGGCTCAGGATCTGCGTCCCACTCGCATCACAGCGGCAGGTCCAAGGGCCCTCTGGAAGACAGGGAGCTGATGAGGCCGCCCGCCGGAATGGCACCCAAGTCGATCGCCTCCTCAAAGCGCAAGAGTAAGGAGCCCGTCAAGGCCGTCTCCAAGAAACCAAAGCTCTCGCCGCCCCTGCCTCGCGAGGACTTTAAGATTCGCCTGCCCGCCACCAATTCGCACTCGCATCCACCAGCAGCGCCAACCACGCCGCCACTTTTTGTCGGCAGCTTGGAGAAGCTCATGCCGCCACCGCCAAAGCCCCCGATGCTGACGTCACGCAAGCCCCAGCTCGCGGCACCATTCGCTCCGCCCTCGCCCCACCACACGGGCATGCAGATGGCGGCTCCAGGAAACCGCACGCCCATCGCCAAGCGCTACCACCCCATCCTGCCCAAGGCGGCGCGACCCAATCCGTTCGCCAACATTCCCAACGAGGTCAACCGCCTGTTGAAGGACGCCGGCACCGAAATCAAGTCCATTGGAGGCAACACAGGCGCCTCCTCCGCCAAGTCTCATGTGTATGGGCCCAAGGCTGACTCCAATATGGGTCCACCGCCGCCACCGGCAGGCGCTGCAGCACCCCATGCTGCACGCCACACGAGCGGAGGCCACGCAAAGACGGGAGGCAACAATCAAGCGCAACCCCATCCGGCACACAGCTCCAATGGCAGCCAGAACAAGGCGGCCAACAACTATCTCAATTTGGCCCTGTTTAATGCCAGCAAATCCAAGGGCCGGGAGGCGCCACCCGGCTGCCGCACGCCCATGTACACGCCCAATTCGCCCATTTACTCGCCCAGCTCGCCGCAGTACGTGCCCAACTACAACATCCCCACGATGCCCACCTACAAGTACACGCCCAAGCCCAGCCAGGCCACCGCCGGAGGCTACCTGCAGAGCATGCTCGGTGGCGGCAGTAGCAGCGGGGGATCGCTGTCGGGGTCGCTGTTCCCCTCACCGCCCACGAAGGCCGACCAGAATACTAATCCGGCGGGAGCAGCTCCGTCCTCCTTCCAGCGTGGCGCTAGTCCCAACCACGAGGACGCGCCCGAGAAGCAACAGGTGAAGGTCAAGTCGTTGCTCAACTCGTGCAACATCAACATCCCCTCCTCGCTGTCGATCACAATCTCCAGGGATAACGGCGACCCCTCGTCGACCAGCAACGGATCGCATCCGAAGCACAAGAGTCCCGTCAACAACTACATCGAGATCGTAAAACTGCCCGACCAGCCGCAGGAGCAGGGACAGAAGTCCGCCGCCATCGGCTCGGAAGCCCAGAAACGTCAGTCGCCGCCAGCCCCCACACCCGCAACCGCACCCAGACGCACTCCACCCCCACAGCTGGCCACAACGCCTGCTCCAGCCACGGCAGCGGCCATGCGGCTGACACAGCCTCCGCCCTCTAAGGCCATTCCCTCCCCGCAGCACCTGATGTCGCGTATGACGCCGCCACAGTTGCCGCAAACAGCTTCGTCCGCCACTCCCAAAGGGATCACGCCGCCCAAGATATCGCCCCCCGCCAACGGCAAGGGCGCGCCTCTGAAGACCGTGCTGACGCCCTCGCAGGCGGACACCAAGAAGACGCCCAGTCCGGAGAAGCGCAGTGCCGCCCAGATGGGAAGCCACTCGCCCACCGCCAGCGAGAACAAGTCACCAAAGTCGGCAGGACAGTCGACACCAGGATCTGCCGCTCCCAACGGAGATCCGGCGGCCAAGAAGTTCCGACCCATTCTGCCCCGCCAGAATGCCCAGATCCCAGATATGGCCGCCAAGTTGCCTAGCCTGGCGCCCGCCTTCAACTTCAGCCAGCCCCAGAGCCAGGTGCAGACCGGCGCCAAGAAGGTGCCGACCAGCAAGAAGTCCCCCAACGGAGGAGCAGCTGTCTTTCTGCCGCCCCAGCCGAAGCTTCCTAACGGCAGTCATTCAGCGCAGAAGCAGAGTCCTCCGCTGAAGAACCACCAGACGGGTGCCAAGAAGGCCAACAAGAATCCCACACCGCCCCCGTCATCGTCACCCGCTGTGGGGGGTGGTGTCCAAGGGAATATGGGCAAGCTTATGCCTCATCCCGGTTTGCCGGCATTAAACGCTCCGCTAAGCATCGCCTCCAGTGCCGCGGCCGCTGCCAGTCAAATGGATCTGAACAGCTTCATCAAGGAGAACCTGATCCGGGCTCAAGTGGCTCAAGTCGCTCAGGCCGCACAGGCCGCCCAGGCTGCCCAAGCGGCCGCCAATCAGTCGAATCTGCTGTACAACTTTGCCCAGATCGGGCACATATCCCCGGCGATGTACAGCTACCAGCAGGCGTACCTCATGGAGCAGCTCACGCGGATGCAGCGTGCGGGCAACGATGCGTTCAACGACTACCTCCAGAAGCTGAAGAATTCGGCCAATGGCCAACCAGGCGATGGGGACCACAAGCCGATCATGCCCATGCTGCCCACCGTCAATCTGCCCAGTCCCTCCTCCGCTACGTCGGCAGCCAGCCCCAAGACCTCACCCCTGACCAACGGAAAGCTGACGGCAGCGGCCACAGCCCCATCCAGCCACACGCCATCATCGCTGGCCAAGGGCGGCAGTGGGGCTAGTCCACGTCAGCAGACGGCGGCCACCAAAAGCAAGTGAATAGCATCCGCCACCCGTCCATACCCATACCCATTTCCATTCCCATTCCCATTGAGGCGGAAGTTAAAGGGAGTCCGAGTCTGCATCCGGAGCGAGGTGTGAGATGGCCATAATTAAAGGAGAGGCAACATCAGAAGCACCAGCTCGAGCATCATCAGCAGTAGCAGCAGTGGCTCCTGGATAGCTCTAATTAATATTTAAAGACTTTGTTTTTAGTTGTACCCGTAGACGACCCGTCACCCCGTTCTCCAGTCAGAACCAGAACCAATTCCTCGCCCTAATTATTGTTAGAAGCAACCACCAAGCCACCCCAGAACGAGGGGTAGCTGGCTCATGCCGCTCCGGTCTCCAGCCGAGCGTTACGCATCCATCCGAGGAGTGTATAGTACACTTCCCCTAGGCTATAGACCTATGTAAATATTTATAATTTTTTACCATCTATCAGATGTTTACAGAACAAAAAGACAGCGATTCAGAATCGATTTATGCAGATACGATAATCATATAGATACATATACATAAATATATATATTTAAGTGCTGCGGCAAAAGTTGAGCTAATCCTAAGTGTAAATACCATCCATTAAATACGATTTTATATCATCTTTTTACCCAACAAATTAAGAAGAAAAATAAAAATCTAATTTATATAAAAATACATAAAAATGTGCCTTGATTTTCTTCCTGTTTCGTTCACTTTGAAAACGGAACACACAAACACACACACAGAGAGAGAGAGAGAGGCACTGTGGCACAGTGGCACGGACAATGGAATCGCCCAATCCCTATGCTAATCAACTGCTCAAGGTCAGAGGTCGACCTTCCCCGATGACCGACCGCTGAGTTTCGAGCATTTCTAATCTGCCAATTCCGTCGCACCGTTTGTCTGCCAGAAAAAAAAATGTCAAAGAGTCTTTAAAATGAAAAATGCTCAGACCCAGACCAGACCAGAGTCAGACCCAGAGCCAGGCCGGTCTTTCGACCGACCGAACGACCGACCATCCCATCGACGACGACCCTTGGAGAGACAAAGAAATAAAAGATTATATTGGGTTTCTCGCTGATACGGATTCGACGGACACGACACGACGGCCACTACGGGATTGCAGCATCAGCCATCGCCAGTCTGTTCAACGTTGGGTTTTCTTTTCGCTTTCAAACATTCAATAAAAACGATTGGAAATCCTGTGGCCTTTGTTGTTGTTTTCCTTTCCCGTTTCCTTTGGTGTTTTCCTCCTTTTTTCCCCTATTTTCTGGCACTTTTTGCAGAGTTTCCGATTTCAAAAATTGCCAATTTTTCTCCAATGTGTCCCAAAAGAATGCCCATCCGAGCCATGAACCTAATTCGTATAATGAATATGCTGCCAGATAACAGAGACACGGACACGGCGCCCAAGAAAAAGGGGATGAGAGGTGAGATAGTGCCACACAGGGGTGGATTAGGTGCGAATTGCCGCCGCCACAGAAGAAGAGATTTATGTCACATGGGGGCTACGGCTACCAGGAGAACGGAGAAGCTCTCCATGTGGCTCCACAAAACAATTAACATGTGATTCCATCTGGTAGTTAAGCCATCTCTGGCCAACACTCTCATCTGGCTTTAATAATGTATGCGATTTTACGGCCTAAGCCGAAAACTCCAATTACAATAATTAAACCCTTTTCGCAAAGCTCACCTTTTCTTGCCTTGCCCCAAAAGTGCCAAAAACCACGCAGATATATGGTTGTACCTCTCTGTTCTTCAACCACTTCCACGTTCAGTGCCACGATGTGGCAGGCAGGCCAGGCCACATCTGAAAACCGGTTTAATATGCTTGGCTTTTAGCGCATTAAGTCGGCATTTATAAATCATTTCGGTAAGTACAAGATGCGAGTGCAGGGAACACAGCTAACAGATACATAAACTCGTACATATTGCTCGTATGTAAGCATAAACAGCAAATGCAAAATTTCTCTCAGGTAGAGAATGTTTGGCACATGAATCGTGGGACTCTTTCCATATGCGTGGCATACCCATAGAGAATATTGATCGTTCGAAATCGATTTGGAATGATTCGAAATCATTGCATTGCAGATAGAACCTTTGTCATCAGATTTAAACCTTTTGACACAAGAAACACATTTGATGCATTTTATAATATAAAATACATTTTGGTCGATCCATTCAATGCATTTAAAAAATATTTCTTTCATCTGCTTTCCCTGACCAACAAATGTGAGAGTAATAAACTATGATAAGCTTATGAAACTTGTTGCTCTAAATCTGTTGAATGGATCTGAAACTATTGAAGCTGGCTGCTCTACTTAGTAATTAGCTTCCATAATTTAGATTCTAGATAGATATCATCAAAGACTATACAACAGTCGATATTTGCTTTTGGATAGATTTTGTTATTTTCTATATACTATGTCTATATACTATTGTATAGTCTTTGATATCATTCAGATGATAGTTTCCTAGTTTTAGGATATAACTTATAATGATTACGGTCCCTGGTTTAAAATATTCTTATAGGCTTTTCAGTTTCTTCAATAAACAATACGTACATACATATACTATATAAATCATGCGAGAAGTCGGTGGCATTTTTCCAGACACTTATATGTGTACGCTTTCCACAAAAAGCTTTACCCATAGTTATCAAAGATTATGCGTACTTTATAGGTTTATATGTTCTTATCATTGCATCGCCATGGCGTAAAACATTCGGGTTGTCGGTAAGCTAAACGTGCGCAAGCTCTGGAACTAAACTTGTTCCAAACTTTAGAAAAGTAACAACAAAACTTTTGCTGGCAGCATAATCCGTAACGTCTTCACAGGTGCTTTAAATAATCAATCAAATATTATTTGTTATAACTTATAAGTCTTTAGTGCTCTACGGACTATTTATTGCAAAGTCGGTCTGAGGATTGTTCTGTTTTGGAGAATTGTTTTCGCAAAAAGCAGAGAAAGGACCATTCCAAGTGAACCCATTAACTGAAGTTTTCCTTTGGAAGTTCTTAGCCGTTCACCGTTTTCCAATCAATCAGAAACTTTCGATTGAAAAACTGCAATAAATCCAATCTGTTAGCAGGAACTTTAAGACTGCCGATAAATCTAGCAGACACCAGTTCTCCGACCCAAGATACATCTCCCTTCGACTTGTTGGTGCCACACAAGTATTTTAATGAATTAATCCAGTTCAGTCAGTGTGTCAGTTAGTGGCATTTGAAGTGTCATACTGGAAACGCCACTAACTTCCGGGAAAATTCGCAATTCACTGGCGTTTGCTTCCTTTGTGGTGCTTGAATAGTGGTCTTCGTCTGAAGGCATTATTATTTTCACACATGATTAGAGAAATTCTATTAAATGCCATCTTTTGTACAAAATAAAAGTATCGGATAAATGTTTATAAAAGAGTTTGTATCTAAGATTGATGATTCTTCCTTTTACTGAAAGCCAATGCTTTCGAATTGGATTTAACCAGTTCGAAAAGCTATATAATACAAATGGGAATTGGATTTTGCCAGTTTGAAAAGCTATATAATACTTATGGGATGAATTAATCGGTAGAAAGCCAGCTCGTAGTGACAACTCAGCTCCTGACATCAAATTGGATCCAAATTTATACCAATTTGGTAATGTCATCTGTAATCATTTCCCGATCGGTCTGCTGACCAGCCTTGATACCCAATCAGATATTGGGTTAGACCTTTGAAGTTTCCGACAGGTAGAAACCAGGATAGTCCTTTTCCTAATGCTTATGAGAAGTGTAGTTTCTCGGCTCCACCACAGATTTATTACCACATCGATCATCCATCCATCCATCAGTCAACTTGTAGAGCATTTAATCGACGGACAGCCGTGTGATTGCTAATTAAATTTCATCTGATGAACGATACAACTTGTCGATGTCGGGAAAAGTCGTTGGCTTAATTTATCGGCATTATGTAACAAATGTTAAGCACATAAATCGTTATTCAAGAGCCCTCCTGTGCGACAGAACAAATTGCAATTAGAAGGACCTGGTCGGGCGCCTTTGTAGATGGGATGGCAAACTGGCAAAACTTTTGCCCCGAGAGCAAACTTTTGTTACCAAAATCAATTAAAGTCTGCTGCTTACTGCTGCTGCTCCTGTTGTTGGCAGCTTTGTCCGTCTGTCGCCATGTGAGCCGTAGAGGGGGCTTGGCTTGATGCAGGGGAGCGGAGCTGTTTTGTACACGGTTTTCCCATGTCATTTTATTTGAATTCATTAATCACTGGGCAAGTGGAGACTCAAGGCTGGTCGAGAATGCATTCTATTAAAAGTAACTGCGCTCTTTTAATCGAAATTAGACAACAATTAGCTTTTAAAACTCTAGTTTTTCAATTATCGCTGAAGCAATCGCCTTTTTATCATTGATACTCTGTTTTCTTTCCTCTGAAAACCCGATTGCCCTTCCCATTGAAACTTTGTTTGTTTTCTAATGGAAATAATCCAATAAATTTGAGTATCACTTACAAGTGCAGCATGCGAATTTGTCAGAGTCAGTGTCCATCACACCACCCCACCCACGTCTGAATTGAATAATTTCGCAAATTTACTTAGAGGGTGTCGTGTCACTGCTGTCGCGTAAGTCCGGCAACACTTTCCCTCGATTCGTTGGCCGTAACGTCACTCACTAATTTGATTTATCAGACATAATTCAGTCGTGTAATCAAATAAAATGCCAGCATTAAGATCCAATTAGTGCGCCATTATGAATATGGATGGGATGGGATGGGAGAGGTTGGTCTGGGTTTGGCTGGGATGGATGGTCGTCACGACCGAATCTCAAGTTGTCTCCCCGACTTGTTCCTCATTCTGTTTTTTTTTGCGTGCTCTGAAAAAATGCGAACCCCAAAAGTGAAAAAAAGTATCAATTTACCAGCGCAGGAGAACGGTTTTGGCATACTGTTTACTGATGCCGAGAACGGTTCGGGTTCGGTAGAGGAGGGATCGGTAGAGGTTGCGGTGCGTCTGAGAGACGCCAGAGTTCTGGGCTTGGACCCAAACACAAGACGAAAATCAACGAAAATCCTGAACCGGAAATAGGAATAATAACTGCGCGAATTGCTAAACGAGCGAGTGCGGACCAACAAAGGGGAGGCATAAGTTATGAGAACTGTGAAGTTTTCTCATTCGTGGAGGGGGGGCGTTGAGTGGATCTGTATCTGGTTCTGGTATTGGGGCGGCAGATTGATTGATTTGAGTGGCAGAGAGAGGTCTGGCGGAGAGCCACTCAATTGTCTCTGAGGCGAGATGCGATGAGGTTGAGTCTTAAAAGTCACTTTAACAGGAGATAAATGTGTTGGGGGGCCGTGAGTTCGTGAGTTGGTGTTGCCTTAATGGCGCCAACATTGGTGGCTGTTGTAATTAGTTGATTACACAAGCAGCACTGCCCAAAGCCCCCCTTCTGTCACGCTCTCCCTCTCCCTCTGAGTGGGAGCATTTCTGTTTGCATTGCAAATGAAGTTACGACTGGGTGGCATCCATGGGGTGGGTGGGATGCTGTACTGTGGCGGGACAGCTGCATGACGTTGCCATTTGCGAGTGGTTCTCTGCCTCTGCCTTTGCCTTCACCGCTCCATTCCACACCACTTTGGTCGGCAGGATGGGATGTCGAGTGTTTTTGGTTGAGAGCCACACGAGCGAACCGAACAAGGCAAACACACACCAACACACACACACGCACTGCTGCACGTACTTCTGTGTGCTTGTGTATTTACCGTACCATCCAAAATTTGCCGGAGAGCAACTCATCAACTCTTGCCTCAATTTTTTATTGAATTATCAGCATGCCACAGCATTTTGACAGGGGTGTGTGCCGCCTCGGAAGGGGAGGAGTAAGGGTAGCACTGTGGTACTGTTTAAGCCACTCAGGCGATTCCTTTCCTGGCCTGCCTGGCTATATGAAACGGTAACCACAATGACGGCGACAGCGAGCCCCAGCAGCCAGGGCTACCAATTCAACTGCAGCCACGACAACAGCAACGGCAGTGGCAGCGGGGGCAGA
This sequence comes from Drosophila athabasca, assembly GCA_008121215.1. Taxonomy (NCBI): domain Eukaryota; kingdom Metazoa; phylum Arthropoda; class Insecta; order Diptera; family Drosophilidae; genus Drosophila; species Drosophila athabasca. The sequence continues at coordinate 1,934,787 of VMQQ01000022.1, read as the reverse complement.
GCCCAGTGAGCCGTGCGGTTTACATAGTCGATAAGCAGGCTCACAGATACACACATACACACACATTTGTTCTTGTGTGCACGCATACACTCACGCCCACTTCAACAACAGAAAAGAAAGAGCAGAAAGAAGAGGAGGAGGAGGGGAGAATGGTGAAGCATAAGCAGAAGGGACGCCAGTGGCGGCACAAGGGTGCTTTTGGCCCAAAAGCGGCAAACGAACCTAATTTGATAGCGCGCACACACACATACCCACCTTGTACATAAGTACATATGTATGTATATACTTATGCATATATGTATAAATATTTCTCTGCTACGCATTCGTTCAACTGGCAATGCTCATTAAATACTCTTTTTTTCTCTCTTGGTCCCTCTTCTATCCATCTCATCTCCGCTCCGCTGTGTTTGCTGCTTACATTCGTTACGTGCCGGACATTGGATGGGAATTTAAATTGGTAATGTGACCGTAGCTGTTGTTGGAGTTCGTTCTGTTGTTCTGTTGGAGTCGTTGCTGCTGCTGTTGCTGTTACTGTTTTCGATGGTCGGACCTCGACACTATCGCACACACTTGACTACATACGAGCGTACATACTGCCTACATTAATGCATGTGTACATACTGGTGCAGCGAACGCTGTACATGGCATTCGTGTGTACATAAAGTTGTATGTGTTCACAGCAAACTGCAAGAGACAAGACACCACACAGTGGCGTCTACCAAAGGGGGTTGCATAATTTCATAGCATAGCTGTGGTTCGCCCTTTTGGATTTAGTTATTCGATGGCCTCAGAAGCAGTTTACCCAATTACCCCTTTGGCAATAGCGAAGCCCCTTCGGTGCGACGCCTCTGCCACTCAATGTCCCATGCCCATGCTTCATGCTGAAATATGTATTTTCGAGGCGCACAAGCTGCGCACATAATGCCCCGCACCACGTCCCTTCGTTCCATAGACCCGCCAACAGCTACAGCTACGCTACGTCTACCTCTCTGCCACGGTCGCTGCTGCTGCCGCTGCCGTTGCCGTTGCCACTACCTCTGCCTCTGCCTGTTGTGTTTCTCTGCTTGCTTCTGCTGGCGTCCGTGGCCTGCCTCGACCGCTATTTTTATGTACAATCAGGGTTGCATGCAACATGGACATGGTTTTCTCGTTCTCCCTTCTCCCTCCTTCCCTTCCGCTTCATCGTTGTTCCTCTTTGGTCTTGCGTTTCTATTGAGGTTGCGTTTCGGAAAGAGCATTTGGTGGGACAATTTTTTTCGAGTTTCTCTTGTTTCTGTTTCTTTTTCTCTCTTTGCTTCCGCTGCACTTTTGTGCTGTGCTGCTGCTGCGGCTGCGACTGCGGCTGCTGGCTGCAGCTGATTGTTGTTGCTGCTGATTCACACATTCCTAATTGAATTATCACGCATAGGCGGACTGGAGCCGGTGGCGGAGAATGAGCGCCAGATGAAATGTGTTATGTGCCAGAGCAGCTCCCCCTTTGAAAAACATATAGCGACTCTATTTTTAGACGCCAAAAACTAATTAGACGAATAGCAGCCCTGACTTGGCAGCCCTGGCAACTAACGAACGGTCTCTGCTGCTGCTCAAGCTCTGGCGCTGGGCTGGCATCTCAGTCGACGTTTCAGTTCAGTGCATTGGATACGATAGGAGGCCTTTTTGGTATTAAATTCGTGAAAGGTTTTCGGTTTCGGTGTCGGTTTATGTACCGAAACGCCCACCGCTGCCTTGGCCCGCTGCTGCTGAGGGCTTAACAAAGCGTAGTCGCACACACATTTCCATTTCCATTTTTATGCATGTACATTTCTAGATTCCGTTTTACGTTCTCAATTCGTACATACTATGTGTTTATTTTATTCCCCCCACCCATGCAACCCTCATACTAAACGCTGAACCAGCTGAAACCTACGCGAGAGTCCTCTGCCCAAAGAAATTTCACTCCAAGCAGCGACGCAGCCAAAGGCAGAGGCAGACGAGCGAACGGAACGGTACGAACCGAACTGAACCGAACCCACCCTTCCAGAAAAACAGAGCAGGCACACGAATACGCACACACCACTCCAATCCAATCCACACCATTATATAGAGGAGGCAGCATCGAATCGTACTTTGGCTTTCCAGCAACTAATTGTATCGCATTTGTTGTGCGGCAGCCTCGGAGTACATAAGGCCTTCCTCTCCTCTCTATGTACAACACATACTACACTATGTATGAGTGGGTAGCCCACGATGTTTTTCCCTCACCACGTTGTGTTTGTATGCGTGTGTTTGTGTGTGCGTTCAACGCACTCCCCTCCACACTCCACACTTCACACACAACACTCCACAACAGATACGCTGCTAGGCGGCACAGATACAGATACAGCTACAATGACAGCCCGGAGGCGAAATTTTGTCATTCCTCTGTAGAAACTGATATTCCTCGATGCTGTTGTAGTCGTTGTTGCTGTTGCTCGGGGCAGGAATTCCGAGCATTTTCACAGTTATTCGAGGGTTGGCAGCACGGCGGCACGGCCAAAGGAAGCTTCGCTGGGATGTGGTCCCTGATAGCATCACAGTTGCTTTTTAATATCTTTTCAGCTAAATGGATACAATACTTCAGAGGCGGGGGCCCTATCTGTGTCCGTAGCCGTACTCGTGCCCTCACTTCCATGTGTGTATGTTTTTCAATAGCAAAATTAAATTATAAGAATTTATATTGTCTGTGGGGCTTCTTTTGGGGCAATAGAGTGTGTTGCATGGGTATAGTTAGTATATGTATGAAGGGTTTTGAAATGATGGCTTCTCTCTGTATTACTTGACTACAGAGCCTTTTCATTATATTTCTGGGTTACAATCATGTTTAAAGCCAACCCAAAGATTCTTTGGAGACGAGGAGAACGAAAAACCAAGAAAAATAATTTCATGGATGGAAATCCTGGACTAATTTTAATTTATACAAAAATTTTTGAACTTTTGCTAGTGCAAAGATTAAAATACCCAAAAGCGAAGATTAAGTAGTACTTAGGATTCTTAACATCTGGTCATATCATTTTCATACATACAACATACATTTCTGGCTCCTAAAATGGTGCATTCGTATGATCAAATTTTAAAACTCTCTTTTATGCTCCCAAGAAAGAGTGTGGGACTTCAAAATGAATCCGTACAAGAAAGACTTAAATAAAACCTTGTCACTGGAAGTACTACTTTTGCTATACTATAAAGATGTTTAACTACAATTTTGAAAAGTTGTTTTCAAAAAGAAAATCTTTTTTTTTTGGGCAATCAGCAGTACTACGGCTACATGTTACAGTGCTGTTACCCGTCGGATTTCTATACTTTATGTAAGATAGAAGACCGACAAAATGGTATAACATCAACAATAATCATCAAAAATAAATATCGGTAATTAGACAATCTATAAATCATGTCTAGTCCTGAAACTGATTATCGTCCATTCGAACCGAACCTTCCAGGTCTCCTTAAGGCCGGTTCGAATGGTTGTTGTCAGAAGCACAGAAGCGACGGCATTTAAAGACCAAAGATGTGGTGTCCATCGAAAACCAGTTTGGTGAAATAAGAAATGGGACTTGGCATGAATACGAAGTGGAGAATATAATGAAGATACGAGGTGAACCCTAATGTGGGGTGTGGTGTGTGTTCCTCTTATTTGGCCTTCCAGGAACCAATGCAATTTAATTAATGCGTTGAGCGATACACGCCTCTTCGTCTGGCCTTTTGCTACTTGCCACATGTTGCAGGTCCACAACGTATCGCCACCACAGCCAATTGAAGTCGACGCTCGCTAAACCACCACCAATCACGAGAGAGTTGTTCCGAAGAGAAACGAGCGAGCAAATCGGAGAACAGCTGTCTCTGAACGCCGGCAGCCAAACGAATGGAATCAATCGGTTCGAGAGTGAGAAAGAGAGAAAAGTATATACTACTCGTAAGTATCCGACAGATGCGAGTAATTCTACGTGCATACGTGTCATTCTACATGCCATGTAGAGAGCCATTTGAAAGCTCACGAAAGCTCAACAAAGTGAAGCATACGATGGGGATGGATGGATGGATGGATGGATGCGGATCGGATCGATCGAATCTCAAACCAATTGAGTGGCTATAGAAAGCAGCAATCGATTTCAGTTGCAGATCTCCAGGGATCTGATTATTCACAAAAGATATACATATATGTATCTACTGAATTCTCTATACCTTCCTATATCTGTATGTATAATATATTCGTGGCCTTATTCTTTATGGCACTCCTTATCCACATACAGCATTGCACTCACTTTAATCTGTGGAAGCTTTTTTTTTGCTCTGGAGTCTAGACCTTTCTAGAGGGACAAAGTCTGGGCACCGACCTCTGGTGCAATCAAATATTAATTGTTTTCTCTTTGTTATCCACTGAAATAGTATAAGGAACATCGTCTGAACCAAGTGATCATAAAGAAATCTCACAATTGTTTTGTTGGCTTGAGTTTTAAATGGATCAAAGTTTAATTTGTGACTGATGGAATATAAATTATTTTGCTGACGAAATACAGAATCTACCGAATCAAGGAGCCCGTTTAGGCCCTGACGAGCACCTCATAGGCGTCTAGGCGCACCTCCTCGCCGCCGAAGGGGATGTACAGGCAGCTGTGGGATGGATGGACTTTGCCGGGAGTTAGGCTGCCGCTGTGGTAGCCACGGCCAATGTATAGACTCTCGCCCTCAGAGGTGCGGCCGCAGACGATGGCATTTGGTGGCACATTGCCAAAGCTGTCGGGAACCCAGCCATATCCGTATCCGGCCAGCAGCTCAAAGTCGTGCTTGACGTGCTCGTGGCCGCCATATGCCACGTAGGCACATCCCTTGTTGGGAACGACCTGCAACGGAACGAAGAAAGGCATAAGGGATGTGTTTGGCTAATGGTTTGGAAGCTTTCGTACCTTGGCTGGCAGCAAGTCACCTTCGTGGTAGGCACGGCCCACAAAGATTTGATCGCCATCGGAATCGTGACCGCCCTGGACTGTTCCGGGCACGATATGGCCACCGGAGGATGAGACCCAGGTCTCGGGCTGGACCAGCACTTCGTATGCCTCCAGGCTGTGCTGTAAGGGAAGGGAAACGTGAGTGTCATGGCTCCTTTCGAGACGACTGCGGGATAGCTACCTCCTTTCCGCCGTAGGGAATGTACAGGCAGTGGTGCGAGGGATGCACCTTGCCGGGCGTCAGACTGCCCTGGAAGTAGCCGCGGCCGATGAACAGAGGCTCTCCGTCGGCGGTCTGACCCACGCGAATGGAATGGGGAGGAACGTGTCCGCCGCTGGCCGGGATCCAGACGTAGTGATCGCCGGTGAGGATCTCGACGTCGTGCTTGTTGATCTCCTCGCCGCCCCAGGCGACATAGGCCTGGTTCTTGTTGGGAATAACCTTGGCCGGCAGCATGTCTCCGTTGTGGTAGGCGCGGCCCACATAGATGGGATCATTGTCCGAGTCGTGGCCGGCGACGATGGCGCAGGGCGGCAGCTGGTCGAAGACGTTGCGGCTGATCCAGGTGTGGTCTGCATGGACGAAAATTGAAAATGTAGTCCAAGGTTGTACCTGACGCTTGTCTAGATATATTTTGCTGGTTGCTGATTACAGCCCAGCCCAGTGCTTCGACTGCTGATGTGTACAGTCGGCGGCCTGTCATACCACACCACACCACACCTCGCACATTAATCACAAAAACTTGGTCTGTTCTATTATCTAACGGGGTGTGAAATCGTAAGATCTATAGAAAAGCCACCGCAGCTCCAGGGGATTTTCACTGTCAGCTGAACGTTGTTTCGATGGCTCTTCGGCACTTATTCGGCGGCTAATTGTGGAGCACTCTTTCGCAGTAAATCAACCTGTCCAACCTTACCCATGGTGTGTTGAGTGTGGGATTATTTCTTCAAAGAGAGAGAGCGTAGGGACCGTGCAGTACGGGCTGACTTTAGTAACTGGCTGGCAGTCGTGGCGGGAGTTGTGTTTTAAAGCTGTTTTGCCGGCGGGCTCTGCACTTGCTCCCTTATCGGCTAGCAATGTTAACTGACTTTGATAAGATATCTTAGTCAAAGTCAGGGCCCGTGCTATGTGGTCGCTGTGTCACTATGCTTTTTGTGGTAACCAGTAATGTAATGGGGATCTGTCTTTGCTCTTTCAAGATACCAACACTGTACGGGAAGTACTCATTAGTCAATCCATCTATATATAATATACATATATATATATGTACATATGTATGTATATGAGTGATGAAAGTGTGTATACAGTTTGACCCTTATCTTTGAGCGATTGGCCACGGTAAAGGCCAGGTACGGGAATTGGGAAATCTTATCGCCGTTAGTCGAAAATAGCTTTGATCAATAAGCTCATAAAGTGTACCTCTCCAACCCTGAACTGTGTCCCTCAGATACATAATACATACATACATACATACTTACAGACGGCCATTTCGTCAAATTCCTGGAAATGCATTATGGGAAATAATTTGGAAATTTTTAAAGCCGAAAGGGGTGAAAGTCTGTTAGATTTGTGGCTATTTCTTCTACATCTGGATTTTGGAAAACAGTTGATATTCCAAACACATAAAGAAAAAGCCAACTTTCTGACTCAATAAAACATGTGTTTTCCTTAAGGAATTACAATACCCTCAATACTCAATACTATCACTTAGTCATTCCTACCCAATAGCACCCTGTGGTGGGTTGGAAACTTTCAAAGTTAACTTTAGATCGATGAATAATCCTTGCATATAAATCCTGTCGTAATATACTTCCTTATATACTATATATGAGTGCGTCATCACAGAATATCTGAAAAATATATATAAGGGAGCAATTATTTCGGAACCTTTTTCCTGTAGATAAAGGCTAGACTCTTTTGAAATAATGTTACGGGGGATTTTTGCGACAATACATATCTGCTACTGGCAGTGACGTTGGCTTTATTATGGACCCATCGAAATGGAGCACCTGTTTTCGCTTTCTGGTCACTCACCCACCCACCTAGACTAATGACTCACTCCCGGAACTAGAGCTTTTTCAGAACAGAAAAAACAGAGATATCGAAGCGTAGAAATCAAGGCCTCAATATCAATATCAATATCAATGTCGTACTCTCATGTACACACAAATGCTCATAGAATCATTCAGATACTACATACCCCATATCATATGGTTATGTATTTGCACAGAAAAAGCTCATTGATAAGAAACGCCGATGAATCAACAGGGGACTGACTGGGGCCCTACACAGTTTTAACGCCACGCCGCTGCTGACCGAACCCTCATTGGAAAAACAAACCTCAAGCTGTGAAGTCGCTTCGATCAAATAAAGTCAACGATAAACGTACTATATCGTGCTATATAGAATATTTAATTTATACAGAGGAACGCCTCCAAATCTACACAACAACAAAATGGGTAAGTACCGTGAGAAGTTGCCAAAATAATCGGTTGAAAGTTCGGATCCAAGTCGAAAGCACACACACCACCCATTCCACAATCCCATCCCCTCCCTGCCGCAGAACTGTGTCTGACTTGAGTACATTTCTCTCCTGTTTTTCGGTTCTCCGCTTTTCTTTGCACTCTTCCAGGCGCCGTGCAGCCAGGAGCAGTTGTGACCATTGGTAGGATGAGTGCGCCCAGTCGGCCCAGAGAGTTTTCTTAGAATATTTCGAAACTTCCCAACCATTTCCCCCTCGCAAATGGATAGAAATCCCCCCAGTCGTATTACCCAGACACCGTCATATAGGAACCCGGAAAAAACTCAAAGAAAACCAATGAAACCGAGTGTTATCTTATCGCGCAGTAAATGCTTATCGGTTCCTCTGGTCCTCTCCTTGCAGAACACACCTGGGTGCACTCGACTCCATACGCCGCACTGCCCCCCTTCGCTGTCATCGGTGGCCACGACTCGGACCGCAGCCCCATCTATGTGGGCCGATCCTTCCACGAGGGCGAGAACCTGCCCGCTAAGGTCATTCCCAGCAAGGGCTGTGCCTACGTGGCCTACGGCGGAGCGGAACACTCGAAGACCCACTACGAGGTGCTGGTTGGACAGGGCTTCGCTTGGGTGCCCAGTTGCAGTGGCGGTGTGCCGCCCAATGCGGTGCGCAGTGGCACCACACGCACCGGGGAGCCACTTTACGTGGGACGAGGCCATCATGCCGGGAGCTTGAGCGTCGGGAAGGTGCATCCCTCGCACGGCTGCCTTTACATCCCCTTCGGAGGCCAGGAGGTGCGCATCAACACCTACGAAGTCCTGATCTACCAGCAGCAGGACGTTTGGGTTCCCGCCTCGCCCGCCTACACTCCGCCCGGAGCCGTTGTCGCTGGCCATGACTCTGACCGGACTCCCATTTACGCCGGACGGGCTATGCACGAGGGCGAGATGCTCCCGGCCAAGGTGATTCCTAGCAAGGGATGCGCCTACGTCTGCTACGGCGGCTACGAGTTCCAGAAGCCCACATACGAGGTGCTCACCGGCTACGGATACGTCTGGATCCATGCCCACCATCACGGCATTCCGCCCAATGCCGTCTCCACGGGTCGCGCCCGCAATGGAGATCCCATCTACTTTGGCCGCGGACACCATCAGGGTAGCCTGACTCCGGGTCTGATCTCGTCGCGCCAGCGCTGCCTCTACATTCCGTACGGTGGCCGGGAGATCCGCCTCGACTCATACGAAGTGCTCTGCAGGCAGTGAATGTGAATTGCCGGAGTCACTAAGTCACGAACTGCATTTAGTATTGATCAACGTGGAAACCCTGTAATCGAGTTCTAGTTATCCAATAAAATACCATCTTTGCTAACCCAAAGAAGCCCTGGTGTTCTTAATCTCAGTATCCCTTGGGGTGTCTCCTTTACTAATCCGTACTAACCCCGCCCTTCTCTGCTCCGTTTCAGCCTACAAATGGGTGCAGACCTCGGCCTACTCCACCGTCCCGGAGGACGCTGTGGTGGGCGGCAACGACGAGGACGGCGCAATGATCTACGTGGGCCGGGCCGAGCACGAGGGCGACATGATGGTCTGCAAGGTGGTGCCCACCAAGCAGATCGGCTTCATCTCCAATCGCGGCGAGGCACTCCCCAAGGACATCTTCGAGATCCTGTGTGGCCAGAACCTGGTCTGGGTCAAGTGCTACGACCACGTCATTCCCGAGACGGCCGTCCTGTGCGGACGCACATCGCTGGACCAGCCCGTCTACATTGGACGCGGCCACTACGAGGGCCACCTGATTATCGGCAAAATATCCTCCGTCCATCGGGCTCTGTTTATCGCCTTTCGAGGGGCCGAACGCCGGCTGGATTCGTACGAGATCCTCGTGGAGGAGAGGAGGGTTGTTCCCGGATGGCAGTTGCCACCGCCGCCGCCGCCAGAGGAGCTGGAAAAGTGTCCTCTAACACCGCCGCCGCCACCGTCTCCTCCTGCACCCGCTCCGCCTGTGGCTGAGAAGCCGTATCCGTATCCGCCTGTGGCTAAGAAGCCGTATCCGTATCCGGATATGGCCGCAATGCCGTTCCCCATGACTGACAGGCCACCAGCTTATACGCCCACGCCCGATCCTCTGCCGCCGCCGGGCGGATTCCTTGTGATGCCACGCCCCACACATGCGCCGCCACCGGGCGGAGTTTTTGTGATGCCACCAGTCCTGCCACCACCACCACCCTCTATCACCCCCGCTGAAGTTTCTCCGGTCGCGATTGCAGTCGCACCATCGTTCACACCAGCGGAGACGTACAGGCCACCAATGGATTCCTACGGAGCTGCCGGCTCCTCCTTCACTCCAGCCGAGTACGCCCCTCCGGCGTATGAAGTGTCCTCCTCCTACGGCTACGAAAGCAACTACGACGTCTGGGTGAGCGCTGGTCCGGGCTACTTCTACTCTCCGGATGCCGTCATCGGAGGCCACGACAGCAACATGGCCCAGCTGCTCGTCTGCCGCGCCTTTTATGCCGGTGTCCATGTCCCGGGCAAGGCGATTCCCAGCCAGGGATGTGCATACATCGCTCACGGTGGACGCGAGATCGTGGAGCCCACGTACCAGGTGCTGCTCGGACAAGGAAAGTACCACTGGGTGCGCGCCTATGAGGGCAACATTGTTCCCGGCGCCGTAATGGCGGGACGGTCACCCGCTGGCGAGCCACTGTACGTTGGACGCGCCCACTATTGTGGCAGTCTGACGCCCGGTGTGCTCCAACAGTCCAATCGCTGCCTGCAGATTCCGTACGGCGGCCAGGAGATCCGCATCAGCAGCTACGAGGTCCTGGTCCGAAGTGACCTCTACCATAGCCAGCAGACCATGCGCCTGGTCTACTGAGTATCGATATTGATCCAAATCCGAAACACAGAACTACTGAGACAAAACGAAACGAGAGCAGCTACCTCAGTATACCAAAAGTATCTTACACTTCTTATTATACAACAGATACTATAATACTATATACTTATATATACATATATACTATATCAGTATATATCTATACTATATCTCTTTATGATAATGTTGATCTACTTTTACACTAGCATCGATATTGATCCAAATCCAAAACAAAGAAATAACGAGACCAAACGAAACGAGAGCAGCTACCTATATTATATTATTATACAACAGATACTATATTTCTCTATTTACGACAATGTTGATCTACTTATCTTATATGTATATTAAACTCATTATTTTTATCAGCGATTGAAAACGTGTTGTTATTGCTGAAACTGTTCCATGCAGCGAATTATGCGATACTGGTTTGGGTATCTGAATCATTGTCGCACCCCCTCTGGTCGTATAATCCTGTAAATTAGCTTTCAAATTAAGTCATTTTGAAATGTCCAAAATGGATCCAAAACGGAAAACGAATTTCGTTTTACGAAGAAATGCCAACATACATTTCGTATCACAATTATGGCTATTATCACAAACGTATATTGATTACGTTATCACTCTGTATAGTGGATAACAATAGATAATAGCCGCACTTTAACAATCATATGGGTCTATGAATGATAATACTTCTATCCTTTAGGCAAGTGAATTTCTTATTTGTATGTTTCCTTTAAGAGAACTGAAAATGAAGTGTAGAAAAAATGTCTGAATGAAGCGAATTATCCATCACATTCTTTCAAATAATAAACATAATATAATATTGATAAATAAAAAATAAAAATAAAATAATATTGATTACGTTATCATTCTGTAGAGTGGATAACATTATATAATAGCTGCACCTTAACAATCAAATGTGTCTATGAATGATAATAGTTCTATACTTTAGGCAAGTGAATTTCAAATTTGTATGTTTCCTTTAAGAGAACTGAAAATGAAGTGTAGAAAAAATGTCTGAAGCGAATTATCGATCACATTCTTTAAAATAAGAAATCCCACACTCATCCAAATAATAATGATAACAAACTCCATAAAGAACCAGAGTTCCAGATCTACGAAATATTCCGAAAGTTCTATAGAAAATAGTCCAAAAAATATCGATATTATTAAAAATAAATCACTTCAAAATATGTCACCGCTAGCATTCTGAGCAAAATTTTGAATTTTCGCGGCTGTTAACGAGTGGCGCCGTAAAATGGTATGATAATGGAAACCAACAGACGGATTGTTAAAAAAAGAGATAAAATCAGCAACAGAGAATATACATATGTATATATACATATATATAAATTCGATTTTTTTTTTAATTTATATAAATGTACATATGTATATAGTAAATGGAAATACAAATTTAAAAGAAATCGAATTGGCATTTGTGGAAACTCTAGAATGAATGAAATGCAATAATTTTAACATTTCAGAGAAGAACTTCGGGGAAGAACTCTTTCAAAATGCAGCTAATGATCATACCAAAAATACTTTCTTTAAACGAATTGAATTGGGGGTTTTTTATTTAACAACGGCACACAGCGAAGAGATGCGATGCATGGAACGAAAAAGAGATGGAGAGTGGGCCAGAGAAAATGAATGTGCGCCTGCGTCTGCGTCATGCTTTGTTATTATTTGTGTACGTTCACTGGGAAAAAACGTGGAAAATTATAGTTCATACATATATGAATTTGCGACTATTATCTCTGGAGATTTCTATAAAATATACATATATTACATTTTGTTAGTTCTTTTTCTTGGGAAAACTATGATATGATCTATGTATATTTGGAATACTTTCCTTCCCCGTTGTCAGTTCTTGATGTGCAGCAGCGTGAAAGCTTCTGAAAGCTCGCCATGCACATTACATCTTCTGTGCAAAAGCACTAGAACAAGGCCGTGGACAGTGCAGTGTGGAAGAGCTTTTGCTTTCTCATCCGCATGACCGACTTCTTCGAATATTACATTGCTGGTTGACATTCATTGGTGACTGACCTGGAATATTGCCTCCAATTTATTGAATTTTCGGGAATCTAGAACACTGATATCTAAGATATCTGTGATATCTTGAGAGGCGGAGAAATCTTAAAGTGTAAACGAATCGTGGCATACTAATTGAGAATACTCGTATAGGGGTCGCAGCTTGGTTTGTATAATAATGATATCTCCAACAGATCATAGCCGAGTGTAGAATTAAAAGACAAATAAAAAGCCAGCAAATAAACCGAATATACCCATCGGATGGAATGGTCTGGTCAAATACGGACACGCTTTCCTCTCATCTCAGGCGAGATAAGCGGCTGTTACCCCCACACTACTAGCTCTACCATAACATACCATATGTTTTTTAGTTTTTTGGAATCGGAAGTTCATTCGCTCGGTCAAAGCAGAGACTATCAGAATGGCCATAACCACAAAAGGAAATAAAACCAAAACACAATTATTTCACCACGAGGCTAGATGTTACCTTGTTGCGGCAATTATCTATCCGAGTCGCCTTGTCTCAATGGCGACAATTCGGTTTATCTGGCCCGCAAATATCTTTACCCGTACGAGTATACGAATTGAATACTATTTTCTGCTTAACAAAGTTATATGCCCGTATAAACTTATATTTGTTGATTATGGTTTGATTGTACAATAAACGTTCTTACATTTACAGATTAGATTTCGTTCTGTTTCTGGAGGATTCCTGTTGGAAAATTTTCAAAACAGTATTCTCATCGTTGTCATGGATGGTGAAATAATCAAACCAAATCAACATTAACTGATTTTCATCGAAACTGTCAAGTGTGTGTATCAATCTTGTGTTATGGGGGAAGTCGCTCGCACACGTGGGAATGCCTGTACGCAGCCGCAGGTATTCCACAGAACACCTGAGCAACGGATGATGAAGTGTCCTCTAACACCGCCGCCGCCACCGTCTCCTCCTGCACCCGCTCCGCCTGTGGCTGAGAAGCCGTATCCGTATCCGCCTGTGGCTAAGAAGCCGTATCCGTATCCGGATATGGCCGCAATGCCGTTCCCCATGACTGACAGGCCACCAGCTTATACGCCCACGCCCGATCCTCTGCCGCCGCCGGGCGGAATCCTTGTGATGCCACGCCCCACACATGCGCCGCCACCGGGCGGAGTTTTTGTGATGCCACCAGTCCTGCCACCACCACCACCCTCTATCACCCCCGCTGAAGTTTCTCCGGTCGCGATTGCAGTCGCACCATCGTTCACACCAGCGGAGACGTACAGGCCACCAATGGATTCCTACGGAGCTGCCGGCTCCTCCTTCACTCCAGCCGAGTACGCCCCTCCGGCGTATGAAGTGTCCTCCTCCTACGGCTACGAAAGCAACTACGACGTCTGGGTGAGCGCTGGTCCGGGCTACTTCTACTCTCCGGATGCCGTCATCGGAGGCCACGACAGCAACATGGCCCAGCTGCTCGTCTGCCGCGCCTTTTATGCCGGTGTCCATGTCCCGGGCAAGGCGATTCCCAGCCAGGGATGTGCATACATCGCTCACGGTGGACGCGAGATCGTGGAGCCCACGTACCAGGTGCTGCTCGGACAAGGAAAGTACCACTGGGTGCGCGCCTATGAGGGCAACATTGTTCCCGGCGCCGTAATGGCGGGACGGTCACCCGCTGGCGAGCCACTGTACGTTGGACGCGCCCACTATTGTGGCAGTCTGACGCCCGGTGTGCTCCAACAGTCCAATCGCTGCCTGCAGATTCCGTACGGCGGCCAGGAGATCCGCATCAGCAGCTACGAGGTCCTGGTCCGAAGTGACCTCTACCATAGCCAGCAGACCATGCGCCTGGTCTACTGAGTATCGATATTGATCCAAATCCGAAACACAGAACTACTGAGACAAAACGAAACGAGAGCAGCTACCTCAGTATACCAAAAGTATCTTACACTTCTTATTATACAACAGATACTATAATACTATATACTTATATATACATATATACTATATCAGTATATATCTATACTATATCTCTTTATGATAATGTTGATCTACTTTTACACTAGCATCGATATTGATCCAAATCCAAAACAAAGAAATAACGAGACCAAACGAAACGAGAGCAGCTACCTATATTATATTATTATACAACAGATACTATATTTCTCTATTTACGACAATGTTGATCTACTTATCTTATATGTATATTAAACTCATTATTTTTATCAGCGATTGAAAACGTGTTGTTATTGCTGAAACTGTTCCATGCAGCGAATTATGCGATACTGGTTTGGGTATCTGAATCATTGTCGCACCCCCTCTGGTCGTATAATCCTGTAAATTAGCTTTCAAATTAAGTCATTTTGAAATGTCCAAAATGGATCCAAAACGGAAAACGAATTTCGTTTTACGAAGAAATGCCAACATACATTTCGTATCACAATTATGGCTATTATCACAAACGTATATTGATTACGTTATCATTCTGTAGAGTGGATAACAATAGATAATAGCCGCACTTTAACAATCATATGTGTCTATGAATGATAATACTTCTATCCTTTAGGCAAGTGAATTTCTTATTTGTATGTTTTCCTTTAAGAGAACTGAAAATGAAGTGTAGAAAAAATGTCTGAATGAAGCGAATTATCCATCACATTCTTTCAAATAATAAACATAATATAATATTGATAAATAAAAAATAAAAATAAAATAATATTGATTACGTTATCATTCTGTAGAGTGGATAACATTATATAATAGCTGCACCTTAACAATCAAATGTGTCTATGAATGATAATAGTTCTATACTTTAGGCAAGTGAATTTCAAATTTGTATGTTTCCTTTAAGAGAACTGAAAATGAAGTGTAGAAAAAATGTCTGAAGCGAATTATCGATCACATTCTTTAAAATAAGAAATCCCACACTCATCCAAATAATAATGATAACAAACTCCATAAAGAACCAGAGTTCCAGATCTACGAAATATTCCGAAAGTTCTATAGAAAATAGTCCAAAAAATATCGATATTATTAAAAATAAATCACTTCAAAATATGTCACCGCTAGCATTCTGAGCAAAATTTTGAATTTTCGCGGCTGTTAACGAGTGGCGCCGTAAAATGGTATGATAATGGAAACCAACAGACGGATTGTTAAAAAAAGAGATAAAATCAGCAACAGAGAATATACATATGTATATATACATATATATAAATTCGATTTTTTTTTAAATTTATATAAATGTACATATGTATATAGTAAATGGAAATACAAATTTAAAAGAAATCGAATTGGCATTTGTGGAAACTCTAGAATGAATGAAATGCAATAATTTTAACATTTCGGAGAAGAACTTCGGGGAAGAACTCTTTCAAAATGCAGCTAATGATCATACCAAAAATACTTTCTTTAAACGAATTGAATTGGGGGTTTTTTATTTAACAACGGCACACAGCGAAGAGATGCGATGCATGGAACGAAAAAGAGATGGAGAGTGGGCCAGAGAAAATGAATGTGCGCCTGCGTCTGCGTCATGCTTTGTTATTATTTGTGTACGTTCACTGGGAAAAAACGTGGAAAATTATAGTTCATACATATATGAATTTGCGACTATTATCTCTGGAGATTTCTATAAAATATACATATATTACATTTTGTTAGTTCTTTTTCTTGGGAAAACTATGATATGATCTATGTATATTTGGAATACTTTCCTTCCCCGTTGTCAGTTCTTGATGTGCAGCAGCGTGAAAGCTTCTGAAAGCTCGCCATGCACATTACATCTTCTGTGCAAAAGCACTAGAACAAGGCCGTGGACAGTGCAGTGTGGAAGAGCTTTTGCTTTCTCATCCGCATGACCGACTTCTTCGAATATTACATTGCTGGTTGACATTCATTGGTGACTGACCTGGAATATTGCCTCCAATTTATTGAATTTTCGGGAATCTAGAACACTGATATCTAAGATATCTGTGATATCTTGAGAGGCGGAGAAATCTTAAAGTGTAAACGAATCGTGGCATACTAATTGAGAATACTCGTATAGGGGTCGCAGCTTGGTTTGTATAATAATGATATCTCCAACAGATCACAGCAGAGTGTAGAATTAAAAGACAAATAAAAAGCTAGCAAATAAACCGAATATACCCATCGGATGGAATGGTCTGGTCAAATACGGACACGCTTTCCTCTCATCTCAGGCGAGATAAGCGGCTGTTACCCCCACACTACTACCTCTACCATAACATACCATATGTTTTTTAGTTTTTTGGAATCGGAAGTTCATTCGCTCGGTCAAAGCAGAGACTATCAGAATGGCCATAACCATAACCTGGCACAAAAGGAAATAAAACCAAAACACAATTATTTCACCACGAGGCTAGATGTTACCTTGTTGCGGCAATTATCTATCCGAGTCGCCTTGTCTCAATGGCGACAATTCGGTTTATCTGGCCCGCAAATATCTTTACCCGTACGAGTATACGAATTGAATACTATTTTCTGCTTAACAAAGTTATATGCCCGTATAAACTTATATTTGTTGATTATGGTTTGATTGTACAATAAACGTTCTTACATTTACAGATTAGATTTCGTTCTGTTTCTGGAGGATTCCTGTTGGAAAATTTTCAAAACAGTATTCTCATCGTTGTCATGGATGGTGAAATAATCAAACCAAATCAACATTAACTGATTGTCATCGAAACTGTCAAGTGTGTGTTTCAATCTTGTGTTATGGGGGAAGTCGCTCGCACACGTGGGAATGCCTGTACGCAGCCGCAGGTATTCCACAGAACACCTGAGCAACGGATGATGAATCACGGTTTTCGCACGCGATACAGATTTCGTCTCGGTTAGTCCCCCTCATCCGATGATGCGAATTCTGCTTAAACGAACCCAAAGGGGGAAATCCATGCACGCAAATGGAATTGGAATTGGAACTGGAATAGCCAGAGCCAAAGACAGCCCAGCCTCCTCCTCTGCAGAATGCAAGCGGGTTTAGTTAGTGGGTAAACAGACACACAGACAAACAGGTTATGCCTCCAACAAGACCCGTACGAACCGACAGCTGAGAGCTGAGAGACGCGAGCCGAGTGCCGAGCCGAGTCTGTCCGAGTCGGGTCTATCTAATCTACCTAATCTGCATGGGGACCATAATCACTTGTCGAACTGTTTTTGTTTGTTTTGAAAGTGTTTACCAGTCAGGACCGACAAGGAATGAGTATTGCTCCCCCAATTGGAGCGCGGCAGTTGCCAGGGGGAGCACCGATTAAATTATACGATCGTGTTTATTGCGGTCGCCGATGCCGATCCGAGATCTGAAACCGAGCTGTCGTCGCAACCAATTGACTGGAGTCTCGTCCAGTTCAAATCGCGCGCTCGCTGACTACAGACGCCAGCCTCTGCCCTGCTCTTGCCTTGCACTTGCACTTGACCAAGTGATAGCCTGGCTCTGAGCATACCATACCGTACTCGTACCAAAGATACAATACAGAACGTGAAACGAACCGTCGCGTCCTATCAGTCCGTCGTTGATTGCCGTCCGAAAAATCGGCACGTGCTGCGTAAGTGTCCAAATTAGGAAACGAAATCTCTGAGGAGAGTGGGCAATCTGTGGATCTCATATATACAGATGATGTACCTACATGTGTATATCTGTCTTGACTCTAGAGTGCTAGATTGTAAAGTCTAGAGGAGAGTGTAAAGCAGTGCGCGTAGAGATCGACAATTGTCAATTGAGAATCGTAATGAACGAGAATGAAATATCTCACTTTCCAATTGTTGTTAATTTATTAATATATGGATGCTTTTTTATTTGCGCAACCAGACTAATTTCTTTAAATTGACTTGGGAAAATAGTTTTTACTTTTTCATCAGCCCTTGCCCTTTGTGTGTTCGATCTGGGGTCGTGTTTCGCATACGAATATGCATATATTTTATCAAATGAATAAATAAACTAATAGATACATAAATAAATAATTACAGAACTTATACAAGTATTTCTGCGTCGTAAAAAGATGAAAAATTGAACAAAGAAAGTGGATGTACTTCGGATGTACTCATTTTTTCAAGACCAAAATTTAAGAAAGGTCACTCTCTCTCTCTTTCAAATAAATGCAAGGAAAGTGCCATCGAAGTAGAGCAGTAAATAAAGTCGTTGACATCTTATTTCCTTTCTTTTCCAAATGACCAGCCAATACCATGACTATTATGGTTGCAATAAACCTTTAACTGGCTAGACTTCAAGATAGTACTTTACAGGGACATTTATTGCTCGTTTGGCAATCAGCTCGAGAAGATTTTGAGGTATATTGGGGAGGTCACTGCACCCAATATCGACATAAGTGAATACTCATTGTACATACTATTGTTTAAATGCAACCTCCGAATAATTAGCCAAAATTAGTAGACCATAAACCTTGTTTCAAACCAATCAAAAAGAGGTGCCTGTTAGCCTTGTTTAACCACGACTCAACCCCCTTATTTACAGGTTTGATTTTTAAGACAAAATGGATCTCAAAGATACGAAAAAGGAGGTACCGCAGCTGCCCCAAGTGGGGGATTTCCTGGCACAAGATGGAGCTGCCCAGGAAAAGACAGAAAAGAAATACAACTATCTGGATATGGTGAGAGCACCCGAATACTCAGCATGCAAATGGAAAATCGTTCAACATCCAGTCTGTTCTCCTCCGATCTGCAGTTTAGATACTCCACCAGTTTCGAGCGAGCGCTGATCGGGTTCAGTATCGTGTTGGCCGCCGTGGCATCCGCCTTCATTCCCTTCTTCATGATCATCTACGGAGAGTTCACGTCCCTGCTCGTTGACCGCACAGTGAGAGTGGGCACCTCCTCGCCCACATTCGCACTGGCCATGTTTGGAGGCGGAAAGCGACTGTAAGTCCGGAAAAGAAGAATGTCCGTACCCAGGAGCAGTTCTAAGCTAGCTTTAATCCATTGCAGGACGAACGCCAGCATCGAGGAGAACCAGCAGGCCATCATCGATGACTCAATCGCCTTCGGAGTAGGAAGTCTGGTGGGATCGGTGGCCATGTTCGTGCTCATCACCCTAGCCATTGACATTGCCAACCGTGTGGCGCTAAACCAGATCGGCCGCATCCGCAAGGTGTTCCTGGAGGCCATGCTGCGCCAGGACATTACGTGGTACGACACCACCTCGGGCACCAACTTCGCCAGCAAGATGACAGAGTAAGTTGAATCGCATGAAATCGAAGTTGCTCACAGCCAAGCTGACAGCTGACTGACTGTTCTGCAGGGATCTGGACAAGCTGAAGGAGGGCATCGGCGAGAAGGTGGTGATAGTCACCTTTCTGTTCATGACCTTCGTCGTCGGCATCGTTGCATCGTTCATCTACGGCTGGGGCCTCACACTGGTGATTGTCGGCTGTTGTCCCTTGATCATCATCGCCACCACCGTGGTGGGCAAGCTGCAGGGCTCCCTAGCCGAAAAAGAGCTCAAGGCCTACTCCAACGCCAGCAACGTGGCCGAGGAGGTCTTTAGTGGAATTCGCACGGTGTTCGCCTTTAGCGGGCAAAAGAAGGAGAAGGATCGCTTTGGAAAACTGTTGCTCCCAGCAGAGGCTACCGGCCGCAAGAAGGGCCTCTACACTGGCCTGGGCAGTGCTGCCACCTGGCTGATCATCTACCTTTGCATGGCGCTGGCCATATGGTACGGATCGGAGCTCATTCTGGAGGATCGCAGCCTCGAGGACAGGGTGTACACCCCGGCGGTCCTTGTCATCGTCCTGTTTGCTGTCATTATGGGAGCACAGAACCTTGGATTCGCCTCGCCGCACGTCGACGCGATGGCAGTGGCCACGGCCGCTGGACAGAACCTTTTCAGCATCATTGATCGCCAGTCCCAGATCGATCCCATGGTCGAGGTGGGGGCCAAGCCAGACAGCATCACGGGACGCATCCGCTTCGAGAACATTCACTTCCGCTATCCGGCCCGACCAGATGTCGAGATCCTCAAGGGGCTGACCGTGGACGTGGAGCCGGGACAGACGGTGGCCTTCGTCGGTGCCTCGGGCTGCGGCAAGAGCACGATGATCCAGCTGATGCAGCGGTTCTACGACCCCGAGCAGGGGAGCGTCAAACTGGATGGACGGGATCTGCGCTCTTTGAACGTTGGCTGGCTGCGCTCGCAGATTGGCATTGTGGGCCAAGAACCGGTTCTGTTCGCCACCACCATCGGCGAGAACATCCGCTACTCCCACCCGGAAGCCACACAGGCGGACATAGAGCGAGCGGCACGTGCCGCCAACTGTCACGACTTCATCAGCAAACTGCCCAAGGGTTACGATACCCATGTGGGCGAGAAAGGCGCCCAGATCTCGGGCGGGCAGAAGCAGCGCATCGCCATTGCCCGGGCGCTGGTGCGTAAGCCGCAGATCCTGCTGCTGGACGAGGCAACCTCCGCTCTGGATCCCACGTCCGAGAAACGGGTGCAGAGCGCCCTGGAGGTGGCCAGCCAAGGACCCACAACTCTGGTGGTGGCCCATCGCCTGTCGACCATCACGAATGCTGACAAGATCGTCTTCGTCAAGAACGGAGTGGTGGCCGAGCAAGGCACCCACGACGAGCTCATGCAGCAGCGCGGCCTGTACTGCGAGCTGGTGAACATTACGCGGCGGAAGGAGACCACCGAGGAGGAGGAGACCGGTGATAGAGCCCTACAAAAGGCACAGAACCTCTCCGAAGAGGAGGAGGATGACGAAACCGAGGATGATGAGCCAGAACTGGAAGCGGGCACCAGCAGGGAAAGCGGATTCAGCCGCGCCAGCACCCGTCGCAAACGTAAGTTCACGAAAAAGTTATGCCGGAGTCCACAGGATAACCATCTTTCCATCTTTTAAAGGTCGCTCGCAGCGTCGCAGCAAGAAGAAGAAGCCGGAGCCTCCCAAGTTCTCCTTCACGCAGCTGATGAGACTGAATGCCCCCGAGTGGCGCTTCATTGTGGTAGGGTGCATTGCCTCGGTTATGCATGGCGCCACCTTCCCGCTGTGGGGCCTTTTCTTCGGGGACTTCTTCGGGGTGCTCTCCAACGGCGACGACGACGCGGTGCGTTCCGAGGTGATCAACATATCGTGCATCTTCATCGGCATTGGCGTGCTGGCCGGACTGGGGACCATGCTGCAGACCTACATGTTTACTACGGCGGGCGTGAAGATGACCACGAGGCTGCGGAACATGGCATTCGGCACAATCGTGGCCCAGGACATTGCATACTTCGACGATGAGCGGAACTCGGTGGGTGCGCTATGCTCCCGCCTGGCCAGCGACTGCTCCAACGTACAGGGGGTAAGTTAGCACAGCACGTGGTGTTTCTGAGGAAACCTGCTAATCCTCCCAATCCTTACATGATTACAGGCTACCGGTGCTCGCGTTGGCGTCATGCTGCAAGCCGTCTCCACTTTGGTCATCGGCATGGTCGTGGGCTTTGTCTTCTCCTGGCAGCAGACGCTCCTCACGCTGGTCACCCTGCCACTGGTCTGCCTGTCGGTGTACCTGGAGGGTCGCTTCATCATGAAGAGCGCCCAGTCAGCCAAGGCGGCCGTCGAGGAGGCTTCGCAGGTGGCTGTGGAGGCGATAACCAACATTCGGACTGTGAACGGACTGAACCTGGAGAGTCGCATTCTGGAAACCTACGTACAACAGATCGACAACGTGGATGTTGCCTGTCGTCGCAAGGTCCGTTTCCGTGGAGTGGTCTTTGCGCTTGGACAGGCGGCTCCCTTCCTGGCCTATGGCATATCCATGTACTACGGTGGCCTGCTCGTAGCCGATGAGGCTATCAATTATGAGGATATTATCAAGGTGGCGGAAGCCCTGATCTTCGGTTCTTGGATGCTGGGCCAGGCGTTGGCCTATGCCCCTAACGTGAACGATGCCATCCTTTCCGCTGGCCGCCTCATGGAGCTGTTTAAGAGCAATTCCACCCAACCCAATCCACCAGAGAATCCCTACAACACAGTGGAGGTTTGTTCTTCCTGACCCATTGTCACCCTTTGTCATAGGTTCTCACATTTTGCTTTGTTATTCTTCCAGAAATCTGAGGGCGACATTGTGTACGAGAACGTGGGCTTCGAGTATCCGACCAGGAAGGGCACACCCATACTGCAGAGCCTGAATCTCACCATCAAAAAGTCGACGACTGTGGCTCTTGTGGGTCCGTCAGGGTCTGGCAAATCCACCTGCGTGCAGCTGCTGCTCCGCTACTATGACCCCGTCTCTGGATCGGTAAATCTCAGTGGAGTGCCCAGCACAGACTTCCCTCTGGACACGCTGCGCTCCAAGCTGGGCCTGGTCTCGCAGGAGCCCGTGCTCTTCGACCGCACAATTGCCGAGAACATTGCATACGGGAACAACTTCCGAGACGAGGTGTCCATGCAGGAGATTATCGAGGCGGCCAAGAAGTCAAACATCCACAACTTTGTCAGCTCGCTGCCGCAGGGTTACGAGACGCGTCTGGGCAAGTCATCACAGCTGTCTGGAGGCCAGAAGCAGCGCATTGCCATTGCCCGGGCTCTGGTGAGGAATCCCAAGATTCTGATACTGGACGAGGCCACCTCTGCGCTGGATCTGGAGAGCGAGAAGGTTGTTCAGCAGGCGCTGGACGAGGCGCGTTCTGGACGTACCTGCCTCACGATTGCCCACCGCTTGACGACAGTCCGGAACGCGGACTTGATCTGCGTCCTCAAGCGCGGCGTGGTCGTGGAGCACGGCACGCATGATGAGCTGATGGCTCTGAATCGCATCTACGCCAATCTCTACCTGATGCAGCAAGTGGCGGGATAAAACAGTCCCTTCGACATTATTTAGTATGTACATTAGAGTAATAGGAAATTAGATTCGAATAGAATAAATAAACAGTTAAGTTAAATAAAAAGATATGCTCATCTGGCTAATCGGATATAGACCTTGTTCCTTTGATGGAGTTTCTTCCATCATACTTGAATTACGTTCTTCCATGCTAGTAGGCACTTGAATATATCTCTTACTGTAACACACATCTGGGACTGCTACACTACACACAATGTATAAACATGATAATTTGTCCGAGGGTGACAAACTTACAATTTCCTCAAAGGAAAAAGCGTTGAAGTCACCAGCACAAGAACACGCCGACTTGCACAATCAAGGACATCCATTGGGCCAGTGGCACAGGACTGAGACAGAAACTTCTGGCCTTGCCAACAACCCGGAAGTGGGAATGCTAAGAAGTTCCTCATTGCAATATGTAGATAACACATCGAATGCTGAGTGGGCCCAGAGAAACCAGAGGGGAATGGAAGGCCCCGAAAACTGGGCGGAAAACTATGGGACTACCGAGAGGAAGACTGATTCCAGAAATTTTTACGATTTCAATGTCCTGTCTCAAGAGTGTAAAAATATAATCAATTCCAATTTAAACGGAATGACAATTCGCAAAAAGGAGAATGTGCAGCAAAGGGTGGAGACAGATCGTGGTCCTAGAGCAGCTTTTGATCTTTCGCTCGAGCTGGACAAACTGAATTTTTTCTCACATGGGTTTCCTCAATGGAATCCTTTGGATCGGCACAGGATGGATGGATTACTTGCTCCTGGACCTGTCGTGCAAGCAAACGATGGGTCAGTTTGGACGTTAAAGAATTCGTTATTGCAAAATGTGGAAAACACATCGAAGGCTGAGGGAAATGCCTGGGCCCAGAGTAACCTACCGGCAACGGACTGCCCGCAAAACTGGGTGAAAAGCGATGTGATTTGCACTGACAGGAGAACTGCTTCCAGTAATCACTACAATTTCAATGCGCTGACTGAAGAGTGCGAAAATCTAAGTAGTGGAAATGGCCCTTCGGCTAGTGTTAACGTCAATGAACTTGCCGGATATTTGGACGAAATTGTCAACATTCCCAAGAAAATTACAGAATGGGCCGATAGGATGTACACTTGAATGTATTGGCTGTCTTCTGTCGCCCATTTTCTACTTTCTTAAATTCTGGCAGTTACTTCATGATAAAATATAATATTATAATCTAAATTACAAAAAAAGTATTATAAATGTATGCCATCAAGTAAAACGATAGTTCATAATTTGTCCCCACCTGTTTTAGTTATGCCATGCACAAAACAATCGAAATATCGAGGATTTCTATACGATATGGACATATTCCATCTCGGCTGCAGCTGTTCAATTTTTTGTTGACGTTGTACATACGCGTTTTATTAGATTAAATAGTTAAACTTTAGTATATAACTAGTAAAAAAGAGAAAGAGCACTATGTCGGCGGTGGCCTATGAGCTGCTGTCCACAACGGCGGTGATCAGCACTGTATTTCAGTTTCTGTCCGGCGCGTAAGTATTTCTAATGTGTATATATATTTTTGAAGCAATTAGGAACTAACGATTTGTTTTCATGTAGCATGATATGCCGCAAGTACATACAGAAGAAGAGCACTGGCGACTCTTCCGGAGTTCCATTCATATGCGGCTTCTTATCGTAAGTACAAACTGTCGACGTTGCCTTTTCCGTCACATGGCTGGGCATCTGTGATAAAATTGAATTGGATGCGGTTGGCGAGTATTTCTCGCACCCAGTAAATTCCGTGCGCAAGAGTAGAATGTGTTCGTGGAACACGTCAAGGGATACGACACCCATTGTCTACTGTTGCATCGCTGGCAACTGATGAACGTTTTCGCGCCTTAAAAAATTTAAATACATTTCATTTGTTTTAACAGCTGTAGCTTTTGGCTGCGTTACGGTGTGCTAACCGAAGAGCAGAGCATTGTTTTGGTCAATGTAATTGGATCAACGCTCTTTTTGATATACACGCTGATCTACTATGTTTTCACAGTGAACAAACGTGCCTTCGTTAAACAATTTGCATTTGTTCTTGCCGTACTGATTGCAGTCATCATATACACCAATCGGCTGGAAGACCAGCGCGACCAAATGATACACATTACAGGTACACAAGCACGTTCAGCGAAGGCCTAACATAATCTATGATAACATTACTTAAATAAAATCCATCTTTTTCAGGAATTTTTTGCTGTATTGTCACCGTGTGTTTCTTTGCTGCGCCCCTGGCCAGTCTGCTGCACGTCATTCGGGCGAAAAACTCTGAGAGCCTACCACTGCCCCTCATAGCCACATCCTTTTTGGTCAGTCTTCAGTGGCTAATCTACGGCATTCTCATATCGGACTCGTTCATCCAGGTGCCTATTTTCGCATGATTGCACAGACATATTTACTTCATATATTAGTAACTACAAAAATCTATTTTATTTTAGATACCCAACTTTCTGGGCTGCCTCTTGTCCATGATGCAGCTGAGTTTGTTCGTGGTGTACCCGCCACGAAGCTACTCTGGGCAGGGATATAAGCTAGTCGAACAGGCTGTGCCATTTTAGGGACTAAGTGTTGTGTGGGATATATGGAAATGCGCCTCTGGTATAAGAGCCTGCCTCATACAGGACATGTTTTAACATACGGGAAGTATGGCGGGGCAGACATGCTGCTTGCTTATTTACTATAGACATACGTAATAGTGATTATATATTTTAAAGTATTTATTAAATTATTTGTCTCAAAAGTGTGTACTTACATCACTATGCTGATCTTTGGTCCCCATCAGGATTCATCCTGTACATAATGCCCTTGCTTAAACAATAAAACGCTGTAATGTTTTCGATACAAGCTACATATTTGTAAATGTATTATGCGGCAATCTAATTCAAAACCTTGCTTCCCCTGAGCATTTTCCTTGAAGGAAATAACATTAAAAGGGCAATATTCTTTTTGTCCTTGATGTAAATCATTCAAAAATGTTCACAAAATAATAAGCGATCCGAGCTAATAGATTGAATGAAAGTCCATCTCTGCAATCTGAAGTAACGTTGGTTAGGCATCGTTCCATTCGTTCCTTTATTTTTTTATTTATATTCAGTAAACTAAGTGGTTCTTTATACTCGTTTAATGTTGTTCCCTCTCTATGTAACCACTAACCATACAATATATACCTACATCATAGTGGAAAAAGCAGGCCCATACCATACACTATACCCTCCATACTTATCGGTTTTTGTCGTGTACTAAAGTTTGTATTCTACTTTCCTTGGACCTCCAACGTATGATCGAGATCCTTTTCCACCAAACATATCCACTTTGGACTCATCTGACCATAGAATATTCGTCCATTGTTGGGATGTCCGATTTGCTTGAACATTGCCTAACCTCATGTGCTTAGTAATAAGTGTCGCGTTTAAAAGTGGTATCTTTCTTGGGCTGCAGACTTTTATATTATGTTGGCTAAGATATGTACTAACTTTTTGATCCATCGCATTTATTTTAAGCTCTTCTTTAAGCTCGGCAGCTGACCTAAAGGGAACCTTCTTTCTCTGACGAATCCGTCTATTGCCATGAAGAGGGGCCATAAATCGTTTTCGTCCGCGTGTTTCAACCTTTTCTTCATAGTTTAAGACGTTTTTAATCATTTTATTGGAATTTCATACCAATCGACCAACTTTTCTGTACGTTTTTCCGCTTAATATCAGTTTTTTGGTCAGATCTCTCATCTCCGCAGTGCAGTGCTTTCCACGTCCCATTGTAATGATTATTATTAACTTTTATGACAGAAACAATGAAATCTTAGTCAAAACTTATGAATACGTGCCTTTTACATAGACAATTTTGAGAAATATAGAAGCTTCACTAAGAAAAGTGCTAGTGGTGCTATTTTTTTTTCGCCATTTTTTTGATATTTTTTCTTAAAACAAAAAAACCCACAAACACAAAAACCCCATTGCAATAGCCGCTCTTAGATTCTCTAGGAAAAGCTGCGCTCTTAATTGTTTGCCCTGCTTCAGGGCATTACCTGCAGTGAAGAGAGGGGATCAAATTTAACTCTTCACTTTAAAATATTAGTTCTATGGTCTTACGTCATCCACGCACTCGCCGTCTCCCATTCCCACCCATGTAAAGAATTGGCAGGCAACAACAACAGCGATGCATACGCCAACGCCAAAAAACAATTACAAATACTCTCTACAATGTAAAAGCCTAGGCCGCTACTGCTCTCTTAACTTTTGCCCCCGCTTTAGAGCATTATACCCACACCACATGCTGTAGGAGGAAAGCATCAAATATAAGAAATATTCAAATTATTACAAATTTTCGTGGCTTATCTCCCCTCCCCATACATAGGAAAAGAGAATCAAATAAAAGAACTATTCAAATTGTTACAGTTTTTTGTCGCTCGTTTCCCATCTCCCCCCGCCCCAAACAGATAAGAAGTCAAAGCAACAACAGCAAACACAAATCCCTATTGCAAAAAGCCGCTTTAAGATTATTTCAGCAAAGGTGCGCTCTTAATTGTCTGCCCTGCATTACCTGCAATGAAGAGATGGATCAAATATACATAGCTATTCACATTAAAATATTTTTTCTATGGTCAAGTTGACTTATGTACATCATCCACGCATTTTCCGTCTCCCATTCCACCCATGCAAACAACAACAACAACAATGCATACGCCAAAGACAAAATAACGCAATAATTAAAATCACCCTTACAATGCATAAGCATAGGAGGAGAGCATCAAAGAGAAGAACTCTTCAAAGTAATCTACATTTTCTATGTACTCTTCGTCACCCTCTTCGCTTCTAGAGCCTAAGGCATGGTAATTTAGCAGCGAGCTAATAGCAAAAGATAAACTGAGTAAGAGAGCGAGAGCGAGCCCTTGACCTACATTCGTTATCTGTGATCACCGGCACCCAAGGCATACTTAACAAGGTAGCCGCACTCGCTCTCTCTTTTACTTCTTAAATTTCAGTCTGCCCAAGGTATACTAAATTCTTAGTATACCTTGAGTCTGCCTAGCAGCAGTTGTGAGCGACGATTCTCTCCGCGGACGATTTTCTCTTGTTCTTTTTCTTCTTCACTGAAATTAGAAGTAAAGCTCTCTCAGTGCGGCTACCTTGTTAAGTATGCGTCGCTGCAGCTGCATTCTGATCAGAGCTCTCAGTCTCCCCCCAACCACCCCAAACCATCATTGCAAGCGGTCATTAAAACGGAAAATCAAATCGTGTGTTTACCGACGGCAAATCGCGCGCCGGCCAAAAAGTTAAATTATTATTCTGTGATCAATTATTATAATACTAAATATCAATTAATAAATTCTGAAAAGTAAAAAGTGTGTTAAGTTATAATAAAATTACAAAATAACCAAATTTAAATGAAAAGTGAAACCAACCAACCAAAAGTTTTATGAGGGGTTCTAAGTGCATAATGTGAGTGAGAGTGAAATATAAAAGAAAGACTAAACGGAGCGGCAAGATAGAAGGCGCCGGCGCGCCTTTTGTGTGCGCAGGTCTAAATTTAAAATTCTTTCTCTGTGATCAAATTATAATAAAAAATAATAATAAATAAATTATAATAAGTGAATTGAAATAAATAAATAATAAATTAATTATAAATAAATTGAAATAAATAAATAATAAATTAATTATAAATAAATTGAAATAAATAAATAAAAAATAACTAAAGTGAATTGAAATGTGAAGCCAAACAAACAAAATTTTATGAGTGGTTCTAAGTGCATAATGTGAAATTGAAAGTGAAAGTGAACTGAAATAAATATATAATAAAATAATTATAAATAAATTGAAATAAATAAATAAAAAATAACAAAATTGAAATGGAAAGTGAAGCCAACCAAACCAAGTTTTATGATTGGTTCTAAGTGCATAATGTGAAAGTGAAAGTGCGAGTGCAAATAAAAAAAGAAACAATAATATAAGGAGCGGCAAGGAGTAGAAGGCGGCAAGGAGTGCCAAGCGAAACGCAGGGCAAGGTGCATGTGATAATTAATTTTTGATTTTTTTTTATGTGTGTTTTTGTGTTTATGTGTGCAAACGACAAACATCAAACTACAACAATGCAAAAAAAGGAATTAGCAAGTAATATTCAACGCTTCACTTTATAATTATGGGATCAGGTGAGTCTCTATGTTTTGGTTTACTCCTTATACTGTTTCTTCTTTCGATTGCCTTTCACATATTTTCTTATTTTATTTATTTATTTATTATCTTTTTAGCTTATACAGACACAACAATATGTACATATATTATATTATCTCCGCCTTCTTCTTTCGATTGCCTTTCACATATTTTCTTATTTTATTTATTTATTTATCCTTCTATATATTATTATATTATATTTATTATCTTTTATATATTATATTATCTCCTTCTTGCACTCCTTTTTCATTTAAAGGCTTTTTGTTTTTGAACAGTGGATTTATTCCGGTATGATAGTTACATTATTGTTTCAGGTGGGGTCGGGTCGGATATTTGTCTTGGATCATATGTAAGGTGCAACATCATGGGAGTTCTATGCAATTCTTAAAAGCTTCACTTTCACGTACTGGGGGGCTCTTTTTCAGATTTAACCGTCGTAGTACTTGGTGTTTTATTAAGCGTAATACTTCCCAATCGAAATGCGGCAGCGCTCCTCGGTCGGTTGGCCAGCCATCTGCTGGTGTCGCTTGGGCCACTTGATGGTGCAGTCATTGCACATCAACGTCCTAAAGAACCACAATAGCCACAAATGGTATCCGCTGGATACAGGACATATTGTATCCGCTGGATACTGGAACTGTATTGGAACCCTCTCTAAACGACTCTTAAATGGGTCAGTTAATGGTAGAACTTGTAGTAGTAGATGCATGTGTTTTGCAAGTTTTGCAAGTTTTAGAAATCCCATTGAACCACAAATGGATTCCCATAATCTATGGGGTTGGGGTGGTGCCACAGATTATCAAAGCATATCAGGTGGAATTCGATCTGTGGCAGCACGGATATAACTATGTATATTATCCGGATAAGTATAGCATATACTCTGAAATAGATGTGGTAAAAAGTGTACCTTTTGGAGAAACCTTCGGAAAATTTGAGCTATTTTCGAACTATTGTTATAATATAAGACATTAAATATTGATTGAAGTTTTCTAATAAAATATGTACTAAAATAAAACTTCCCTTTCTTTACCACAACAGTTTTTGTTTCATTCGTGATACATATGGTTTTGTTCTATTTTCCCAATAATGCTAAAGTGAAGGGTGGCGCGAGCACAAAAATCAAAACAAAGTTGGGAGAGCGAAAATTTCAGTTGTGCGCTCATACACACTTGCAAACACACAATGTACATGCATGCTCATGAGCACACATACACTCTCACGACTGGTGTAGCTGATGCCCGGGTGTAGCTGATGCCTGATGGTGGTGCGGACATTTTCAATGTATGAAGTGTCGTGTCTATATATTGTATGGTTAGTGATGTAACTCACCTTGCAAACCTTTTTAGAGATGCGCTTTATCAGTTGACAGAGTCGATAACAGAATTTTATTTTATCGATAACAGCGGGTGACGAATCACTGCGTTCTTTGTTGAAATATCCTTATTTACTTCTAAAATTCGAATCTATCCAATCAAAATGATGCAAGAACAAAGTCCTGAGCTGTACGAGGAGGTGAAGCTCCATCGCAATGCACGCGAGCGGGAAAGGTACGACAACATGGCGGATTTGTACGCCATTATAAACACAATCCAGCAGCTGGAGAAGGCCTACATTCGGGACTGCATTACGCCGCAGGAGTACACAGCTGCGTGCTCCAAGTACTTGGTACAGTACAAGATTGCCTTCAAGCAGGTGCAGTGCGACGAGTTTCCCACAGTGGAGACGTTTGTCAAGAAGTTCCGTCTGGACTGCCCAGCAGCGCTGGAGCGTATACGGGAGGATCGCCCCATCACCATACGCGACGACAAGGGAAACACATCCAAGTGCATTGCCGAGATTGTCTCGCTGTTCATTACGATAATGGATAAGCTGCGTCTACAGATCAACACCATGGACGCCCTGCAGCCCGATGTGAAGGACCTGGCCGACAACATGAATCGCCTATCCCTCATTCCCGAAGACTTTGATGCCAAGCAAAAGGTGGACAAGTGGCTGGGTAGCTTGAACGAAATGCAAGCGTCGGATGAGCTGACCGAGGGCCAAGTGCGTCAGTTCCTTTTCGACTTGGAGGCGGCCTACGCGGACTTCAACAAATTATTGCACAGCCAGTAGTCGTGTCGTTAGCTATTGGTCGTTTCTTAGTTAATCTTCCAATCTCTAAATGTAAAATAAATTAGTACATTATACTCCGCATTAAAAAGTTTTATAGATATATTCGTGTATAAAAGCTCTGTGGTCTTTATTCCATTCCAGATAAACAAAAATGGGTAAAAGATTTGCATTTGTTTGGATTTAATCGTATCTTCTTTTTTGTATTTAGTTTAAATATTAAGGTTATAATTATACATATAAGTTTAAACCGATTACAATAATTGTTGTTTGTTTTGTTTTGTTTCGCTTTATCTTTACCATCCACGTAATTTTTGTTGTTTTGTTTTAGTTCTCTTTAATATATATACTCGTATTTTTTAATTTACTCTTCTGCTGTTCTGCTTTCTGTTCGATTTCTGCTCTGTTCTGTTCGGTTGTGTTTCCTCTTACGCACCTAATCTGTTACATCGCTTTACGCCTTTAATAATTAATAATTGTTACTCTTTATCTTTGTAGATTTATTTGTATGCAATGTGAAAATGGTACTTGGTATATTTATGCGGATGTTGCTGTATGTTTCTTGTTTGTTTGTATGTATGTATGTATGTGGCATTAATGCGTGTATGCGCCCGTGAAATTAGCATCCTCGCTGCACCTGTGCCACACATCCTCTCTCTGTGCTCCTGTCTCGGGTATGGTATGGGTGCTGTTTGGGGACATAGGCATTGGCATGCTAAAGGAGGAGGCGTGGCCTTTTACGGTGCGTGCGCTCGTAGTAAAAACGTTTCTTATTAAGTAAAGTATGATCGCTTATCTTCGTATATTAGATAGTCATCGTCCGATGAAGGCGACGGCTCCTCGCTCGCCTCTTCATTGGAGTGTGTTTGTGGTTGAGTGTGTGTGTATTTGAGGTGTGGATTGGGCTTCTGTCTGCTATGGTTGTGACTGCTCCTGTGACAGCATTAATAGCTGACTGGAGGGGTGGCTGATGCTGGGGTTGCGGATGTGGTTGTGTTGGCGTCGTCTGTGGCGACTCCAGTTGCGGCGGTGGCTTCTGTAGTGGTCACTATTTCTGCTTCAATTGTATTGGTTACGGACAGCGCTTCCGGATTGCTGATACTGTAGTTGTAGTTGTTGTTGTTCTTGTAAATGTGTATGGGCGCGGTGCGGAGGCTATAAAATTCGCTCGCTAGGCAGGCGGCGGCAGGCTGCAGAGCGATCTGCCAGATTGTGTTCTCCGGAAGCTAGTTCTGTCCGGTCCAGTACGAGGGCGAATAGCCTTGCTTGCCGGCCGACTTGGACTGGCTGCTCGACTGCTGGCGCTGTCCGGCGCTGTTCGAGTCCTGCAACAGAATGAGGGGGTCAGTAAATAGACAGAAAAAAAACAACGGATTTTCAATTCCCTGTTCCCTGAAGAACAGTTCTCTCTCCTCCGGTCTCCACTTAGCCATCGATACACAATAGTTAACATACATATAGAATACACATATAGTATTATATCACTTATTTACACAGCAGATATGGCATGGTCATGAGAGATGATTCTGATTCTGATTATAGTAGAGCCTTTCGATAACTGATTTCGTTTTGATTTCATTTTAAGTTTTCTCAGCTACGAGTTGGCGTCGTCTCTATAGAGGCGGATTCATGCAAACTTCAAAAATAAAATGAGCTGATGTGGGATGATGTGTGTGAAGACAACAAATCGATGGAATGACTTGGGATGGCATGGGGGTTAGATACGAGTTGTAGTGCGTGTTTACCAGAAGTTAAGCAACTTTTACACATGATTTACAACAAAGGAACTTACCCGGCGGGATGAGCTATGAATCCTGCCGTCCATCTAGTTGTCCCATAAAAAAATCAAAAGAAATTATAAAGAAAGGTCATACAATAGAACAATTTCATGCATTTTAGAACTCGCTTCTTTCTCTCTCTATATGTTTTTGACACTTGCTACCCAACAACCAACCTAATGGATGTGGCTGTTGCGACTGTATATCTCAATTCCGTGTTCTATGGATGGTATGGGAGGCAGAGTCTACACTCCTCTAAGACTAATATCGATCAAAATTTCAGCAAAATACCAAAATCAGAAAATGCATGAAATGTGTTTTTGGGTTAGTCACGACTAAACGATTATATTAGATGAAAAGAAAGAAAAATAATAAACAAGAAATTTGTAAAAAGAAAATGCTCAATGGATGCTTGCAAGCATTACAAAATGATAGTGTGATTAGTGGGGGATGTTGGTTAGTCTTTTGGGTTTACAAAACCAATGTTAGAAATTCTAGTTTCAAAATTCCTTCCGTTTTACAAAGGAAAACGTGCGAAATATATTATGTGTAGGTTGCACGCTGTGAAAAAAAAGACCGATCGAAAGTTTCTAAGAGAGAATGCGTGTGTGCCGCCTAGAGAGTGTTTTGTAGATTAACGTAAAGCGCGTATAAAACTCAAGCAAATGAATTGTTAATTGTGTTTGATAGATGGGCAGTATTTGGTTTAGAGCTCGATTGAGGTCCCCATCAAACAGGTCTAATAGTCGGCAATGAATGATATTCCACTGAAATTATCTTGAGGGTTGTCGGACGGTTCTGGCTCATCCTCGTCCCCAACAAAGTAGTTGTAGGCTTGATCTGTGTAACTGGCGTTATGGTGGCCATTGTTATAGCGAGGATTGCTCCAAATTTGCTCTTGATTGAATTCAACA
The DNA here is from genome assembly GCA_008121215.1 of Drosophila athabasca. Classification (NCBI taxonomy): domain Eukaryota; kingdom Metazoa; phylum Arthropoda; class Insecta; order Diptera; family Drosophilidae; genus Drosophila; species Drosophila athabasca. Next base: position 1,900,626 of record VMQQ01000022.1, on the reverse strand, counting down.
TGTGCTCCGATCTCAAGTATTTGATTCTCGCAGCCTTCTTGTATCACAATAACTTGTTGCATTTCGGACCCTACCTGGTGTATGGGCTGATGTATCATATTGTGGTGTCCGGCTGCTGGCATCGGCAAGTACATGCCGTACGGCTGGGCCGAGGTACCGCCTGCTGTCTGCGTGTTGGCCATGTTGAACGGTGGCGGTGTGCCCGAGTGGAAACTCTGCTTCTCATACGACTGTAGGGGAGAATGGAGAATTGGAAACGGGTGTTAGTGCGACTAGAATGACTGGCCAAGCTGTACGTACATTAACCTTGTTCAGCGCCACGTGGCCCTTGCCATACATCGATGAGGTCAGGTCGGAGGCAGTGCCAGCTTGCGGCTGGTTGGAAACCGTCTGGGTTTTCGTTTGTTGATTCACGCTCGACGAGTAGCCGCCCTTGCTGTAATCCTGTGTGGTCTGTGAGAGGGTGTCGTAGTTGGTTGAGCCATAGCCCGCGCTGTACGATGGTTTCGGGAACTGTCCACCGGATGCCGTGTTCGCCGTCGGTATTTGTTGCTGTTCAAAAATTAAATTACATACATTAGGACAGAACATGGAGGAATATATTCAAGGAATTACTGGATAAATGGCAGGCGTGCCGTACTGGAAACCACCGGGCATTACATTGCCACCATAGAAATAGGCATAAGGAACATTCAGCATGGGTGCACTTGACCCCGCCTGTTGGGACATTGTGCTAGACACCTGCAAGGCAAAGATATTGAACGACATAGTGTTCCCGAATATCTTGGAATTGAGGACTCACGTTGCTTACTGGACTGGAGTTATTGTCGGTGCGGGCAAAGCGTCCGTCAGTCATGGTTGAGTACGCCACAGATCCGAGGTTGTCGCGTCCAGCTCCCAGGCTGGTTGGCGTGTAGTTCAGATCGTAATATCCCTGCTGCAATCGACACAAAACAGACACAAAATTAGCTGGTCGTCGCGGGTGAGTGGCAGAGTCTGTTTAGGTGGCACGATGGCTGATGACGCGACACAGCTTTGCCAGACTTTTGCGCAATTAGATCAAGATCAATTCCGTTTAGAACGAATCTGTATAGTTTGGCATAGCTGTGTGCGGAACGAACCAACTCAAAGCGCATTTGAATGGAAATGGAAATGACAAAGATATAATGTGCTTAAATTATTCAAATGGAAAATATATGAACATATATGTAGGTGGGTATACAAATATGAGAGAGCAGGTTAGGAGCGTGGAGTGGAGTGGCGAGAGGATGCGGTTGCGAGATTAGTAAGAAAACAAAACCCAAAATAAAGCAATTAATTATTTGTAAATTTTGCAATTAGTTTTTGGAATTTGCATGAGTTGTTCATTTTTGGCTATGGAGGGATAGCATGGTTGTTATGTGGAGTACGAGTATAAAGCAAACTAAAGGGATGACAAGGAAGAACAAAAGCAAGAGCCAGGATTTTTTGGATTTATGGATATTTATGGATTTCCGATATGAGATGGGTGGTGAAGGGAGTATGGAAGCGGAAATGGTATGACAAATATTTATATACATAAAGTGCAAAAGAAATTGTGATGATATACGTATGTACAGACATTACACAGACAAAATAGACATAGACATAGACACAGACATCGTTCAAATGCTATATATGTATGTTACAATGCACGCTGAGGAAAGGATCGGATCTGTTAGAAGTAGTACGAGAGCCAGAGCCCCTGCGGGTAGAGGCGGAGCTGCTGGAATGCGCGAGAGCCGTTTATCTTGATCATGAATATACAATACGATGAGTAATAGTAGTAGTTCTTATTATTTCGTACGAGTAAAGTTAATGGAATTTGGACTGTGGCTTATGCGGATGCGGATACGGATACAATTGATTGATTATTGATATTGATATTAAAGTCGATTCGATTGATTGGTAGGTTGCATTTTGTTGTTGGTTTGGTTTTGGTTTTTGCTTTTGCTTTTCTCCATGAACTCACCACATGTGGCACTCTCTGTTGCATCATTTGTAATTCCTCGTAGGAATAAACTGGTTGCTGATAGTATGGCAATCCAGTCTGAATATATTGACTAACCATTTGGATGTTGGTGGGCACCAAGCCGCTGCCGCTGCCGCTGCCACCGCCACCACCACTACCAGCACCAGAACCAGCGCCGCCGACACTGCCGGTGCTTGCACCGCCGCCAACGCCGCCCGCTGTTGTGGCGCCACCGCCAACGCCGCTGCCGCTGCTGTTACTGCTGCTGCTATTTTTGTTGGTCAGCGAGGCCAGCACTGCTGCGGTGCCGGCAGCTGTTTGGCCAGCGACCGCCGCTCCTCCCACCGAGCCGGCATTGTTGTTGTTCACATTCACACCGACGCTGGACGCACTACCGCTGCCACCGGCCACGCCCACGCCGCTGCTACTTACGCCGCTCTGGCTAACGCCTCCTCCAGCCACATTGCTGCTGGTCACGCCTGCCGTCACGTTGCTGTTGGAGCTGCTGCCGCTCACATTGTTATCTGTGGATGAGCAAAACAAGAGAATACATCACATGCTGCCGAGGGTACTGCACCGTCCATCCCAACTGCCATTGCACTCACTGTTCGACACAGACGCCTGGTTAACCCCTGGCTGCCCACTCACGGCTCCTGCCGCTCCGTTGCTCGTGCTGCCGCTGCTGCTACTCACGCCGCTGTTCGTCGACACACTGAAAACAGGCAATTAAAAAAGCAAGAACTGATTAATCTGTGAATCGGGGAATTCGAAACAGAAACAGCTTATTCTGTATACTTTTGGGTTTTAGTAAGCGAACTGAAGATCATCAGCATGCGGGGATGGGCAACATACCTGTCGTAGTGCGCTGCGCCGCTGGCTGTAGAGGCATCCTTGAGCTTGGTGCTGGCACCAAAGCTGGCGTACTGCGAAGACGCGTTGGTCGCACTGCCAGCAAACCTGAACGGGCGATTGGGAGGAGTCAGGGCAAAACAAAACGAGGGAGCATGTGTTAAAATATTGGAGCAGGAATGGGATTGAGAGAGCAGCATTCTAATACATACCCGCTGTTGTTGCCATAGACACTCTGGCTGGACTGGTAAGCGCTTTGTGGCGTCGAGTATCCCGATGTGAGATACGCAGAGCTGGCATTACCGCTGCAACATTGGGCATGGGTTGGCAAACAATGGCGGGTTGAGGCAGGTATTAGCAAATGAACAAAACAGCGAACGTGTGTGTTAGGAGAAGAGAAAACAGAACAGAGCAACAGAACGGCATAAGTTGTTAGGAATTATCGAATGGCAACAAATAAAAGGGCGCGGGCTGGCTGCTTACCTGGAGCTGTTCTGGCTGGCACTTCCTCCGACCGGAATGTTTTGCGTTGCTGCTGACACACTTCCAGGCACACCACCACCCGCGGAACTCTGCGTCCCAGTCTGCTGCTGCTGCTGGTAGGAGTTGACATTTGGCTGGTACGAGCCATAGCCCTGCGGCTGGTAGCTGTTAGCCACCGACGACTGCACATTCGCGTAGCTGGAGCTGCTGTAGCCCCCCTGCGCCGACGTCTGGTAGGCACTGTTCGCCTTGCTGGCCGCACTGCTCTGGTACGCATTCTGATAGGCACTGCCCGCACTGCTTGCCTGCCCGTACGGATCGTTCTTGGTCAGTTGATCCAGGGCATTGCTGGCGACGGCCGAGCTAGCACTCTGCTGCTGTTGCTGCGCCGTTGAACGGGCCGCATAGCCGGCAGCACTTAAGGCATCACCCTGTCGATAAAATGAATACAAATTAGATTTTGAAAGAGGGATAGACAGATTTTGGGCAGAAGGCGGGCATGACTCACAATTTGAGAACTTTGCAGGCCCGCTGTCAGAGTCGATTGCTGCTGCTGAGTCTTGTTCTGATAGTCGTCCTGCTGCTGCTGCTGTTCGACACTCGCGTTGAACTTCTCTGGCATGGCGTCGAAGCTGTCGTCCGTGCCGAAGTCCAGAGCACCGAATTGCACATCCAGGTAGCCAATGTTATTCAGGGCATTGTCGCCGGGCATCTCCACCGCGGTCGCTGGGATCTTCGAGGGAGGCGGCAACTTGACGCGTGCCCTCCTCACCTGCGTCTGCTGCTGGGACTGATCACCAGCTGTCGAGCCGAACACATTCGCATACGTGCTGGGGTACGGGCTACCACCAACGCCCCCACCGACACCCACGCTCGTACTCGTCTGGGAGTAGGCAGTGGCAGAGCTTGGGGCATATCCAGCTGGCGTTGGCTGCACGGCAGTGGATCCGGGACTGACGCCCTGGCTGGCCAGGGAGTTGAAATACTGAGATTGCTCCACCGAAAGGGTAGCCGACGGCTTGATGGGAGTCGTCTGCTGCTGCTGGAGCTGTTGCTGCTGCTGGGCCTGCTGCACTAACGTAGCTGCTGCCGAGGCGGCAGTTGTGAATGTGTCTGATGCGGCGGATACGAAGGATGATGAAGCGCTGCCCCCACCACCAGCGGCAGTGGCTCCGCCGCTGCTGTGCTGCGTGCCCTGCGACTGCATCTGGGGCGGTGGATTGCTGACCGCGGCGCTGTACTGAAGGAGCGGCGTGGTGGCCGAGCCCGACAGCGATGACGGCGGAGTTGCCGGCGGCACACTGCTGACACTGTTTTCCTCGCCACTTGTTCCCACTGCGACCGTCGACACCATAGCACCCAGATGAGATCCTTGTTGCGCAAGGGCACTGCTGCCCAGGTGATGTTCCAGTCCTGGCGGGGCCGAAAGCTCGCCCCCAGAACCAGTACTTGACGCTGCACCGGCACCGACACCTCCTCCGCTGACCACGGTAGCGGCCGTCTGTGTGGACAGATTGCTGGTGGTGAACACTTTGCTGTCCTTGAGGGAGCCCTCGTACTCCTCGTTGTTCCAGTCACCCCAGGCATCGTCGTGACCAGGCTGTTGCTTCTCGGCATTCTGCGCAATGGTGTTGTCCCAGAGCTCCACCTCGTGGTGATCTTCGTTGGCATTACTACTGCGCCCTGCTCCAAAGCCACCGCTGCCGCTGGTGCGATCTCCGCGTGGGCCACTGCTACGACCGCCCATGCGACCTCCTCCGCGTCCAGACCGTGAAACGAAGCCGCCGCCGCGACCACCACCGCCTCCCGGCGCACTTCGTCCGCCGTTGCGCTGGCCGCGATAGTTGTCGTTTGCCCGGTCATCACCACGTTCGCCGCCGCGTTCCCCACCGCCGCCGCGAGATTCGCGAGTGTTGCGCTCGTTCTCGCGGGTCTCTCTTCCGCGCCCTGGAGCCAGAGAAAACAGCATTAAATCGGGGGATACGTGAGAAGAAAGGTATACATACATCCACGGCTGTCAGTGCCGCCGCGTCCGCCACCTCGGTTCGAGCTGCGGTTCCGGGTATTTTCGCGCTTGTCCGCATTTGCGTTGCCATCAGCCCACTCGCCATCGCCTGCGGCACCATCGGCAGCAGTGCTTGCAGGCCTCTTCCGCTTCTTCTCGTACTTGGCAAAGGCGCCCTGCAAAGATTCAGATTCAGAGAAGAGATTTTTCTTATAGAGGCCGGGCACCGCATTTCGTAGAATCACTCACCTGAGGGAGCTCCTCGATCAAGAAGTTGGCTGCTGCTTCCAAATCGTAGTCGCACTCGTTGAGGGCGCAACACACCTCCTCCTCGGAACGTTGGGTCATGGTCAGTAAGAGGGTAACCTTTTCGTTGATCTGAGGATCCTCTGTGGTGCTATTGGTAATCTGGGCGATACGCAACTGTTCCGTGGTGGCCTTGGGTTGGGCCTTCTCTGGCTTTTCTGTCTTGTTAGCATCGCCTTTCTTGTTCGCTGCTGCATGTGGGGCTGCATCGTGGCTCGTGCCCCCGCCAACATTGGCGGAATTTGACTTTTTCTGGCTGCGACTGTTGCCGCCTCCTCCACCACCGCCGCCGCCGCCTGAACGAGTTTGTGTGCTCATCTCTATGTACACTGTATATACAAATTAGCTGCAAGGGTAGGAAATCGAAAAAAAAAAAAAAGGATTAGAATCCCAGTCTAGAAAATTATCAAAGAGCCTTCTTTCTGAGATCCAATCAAAACCTAAATTTCTATCCAACCAAATTTGACGAGTTGCAAAACAAGTGGCAGGAAAAGCTAACAGAGATGATGTGAGCCGCCGACAGATGAGAGTTCAATGTACATTTAATCAAAGAGAATGAAAGAACGAAACACACACACACATACACACCTAGGCAAACACACGAGAGAGCATATGGGAGAGCCGGAGCAAGAGAGCGACACGCACGCACAAACAAAGCAAGTATTCAGAAATAACAAAAATGTAATGCAAACCGTGCCAGAGGGAGGGGGGAGTGAAAAGAGGAAGTAATAGCAGCAATGCCATAGAGAAGACAACGGCGGAGGGGTGTGTGTATTGGCAAAACAGGTAAAGGAAAGGTAACGGGAGCGAGACGTTGGCGGGGTACGTGACCGAAACGCATCACAACGAAAAACGTCGACCGCTTTTCTAATCGGTGGTTGCTGACGGTGGAGTATACTGCCGGGGGGTTGGACACACGAGAGAGCGGTGCACAGACGACAATGGTCAATTCTGAGAGACGAGACTGCTCCGATCCGATCCGGTGCACGACCCCGATACCAAGTGCATCTGAATCACTTCATTTTGTTGTCACCGCTGTTTTATCAAATATCGCCATGAATAATGCCTTTTCATACATTATTCATATTCATATAAACACACGCACACACACACACTAACTTGGCCCCTCTGCCGCATACACTTTTTCACATGAGACATACAATTTCGCACGTCCGCATACCGCCTATCTAACGCTCACTATTCTAAATATACTGTATAGATTTCTTTTGTTGGCCCCAGCATATGGGAACAAATATTACTTGAAAATGCCAATTGCGAACTCGGGGCATAGACAAGAATTGATTTATAAAATTCTTGGCCTCCCCGCTTCGGTTTTCTGCTTTTGCTTTGTGCTCGGATTTCTACAGCTGCCATAGCTGCATCTCTGTCGCACTATCCCAAGCGCTCGGTGTTGCCAGGTGTGATAGGTGAGCCCGGCGTGCTGCGGGTGGCATACATTTATTTACCAATTGTGCGGATAACGAAAGAAATAATTGGCATATACTATTGAAGTAATTTAGAGCAATAAAATCCCATATATGTATGTACGGAAAATACACTTTTTCAAACAACATTTCGCAATTACACATCACTAGGCATGCCACGGCACTTGACAACACTAAATGCGAGGGCATTGAAACCGAATGAAGCGCAAAAAGAGGAATAAAAAACCGGACAAAATGGTGTACACTGCACTGAATATGAAATGTATTGCCAGTATGCAATTAACTTGAATATTTCCAATATATTTCAATATTGTGAATGCATTTTAAATAGATAAAATGCGAGCGCAATTATAAATTATTAATAAGCAGCCCCGGCCATTGTCTACAGTCTTGGCCATGTGCACACACTTCGACGCCATTTCTGCAAACATTATAGCCGACTCTTTCTCTCTTATGTAAACTTATGGCACAGTAATTATATTGACGGCGACACTGCCGCTCCAGACAGCGGCGAGTATTGAATTTTCAACAAAGTTTTACGCCTTAAAAAGATCGAGAAACACCAGGAAAACACTACACATATGCAGATAAGCACTTTAACTACACTTTAACATCTAACTCGAGAATTAATCACGCTATTTAAATGTGTAAACAAATTTTTAAAACGGAGCAAACCTGCAAATGCGCCGAGAAACGCACTTATATTAAAAACAGTGCTGTGAAATACTCGCGGGAGCAAAAGAGCACTGCCGCGATACCTATCGAACCGAGCAGGACAATCATCGGCTATTTGCAACAACAACGAGAGCACGGTCTAGAAATGCGCAATGAACGATAGCTCACAAGAGACTATAAAAACAATCCAGAGCCCCGCGCATCTCTAAATAATCGGTAATCATACAAATATAAACCAAACGAAACGAGCGCGTAATAAAAGGTTAACAAATTGTTGTACATATAGCCACAAACACATCATTGCTGTCGCAGGCGATGGGTAAATATATTTTCAACAATAGGGAATCGTGTCCTAATGACATTCAATCCACAGCATTTGTGAAGAAGAAGAAAGAAGATCCGCTCTCATCCAACGAAGATGAGATATTGCAAATAAAAATAATAGAGCTGCAGGAAAAATTGGATGATATCTTGAGCAATCAAGACCAGATAATGACCCTCCTCAGCAAAGTAAACCCTCTGCAAAACACTAATGGGACGTCCACTGATCCCACCGAGTCCCTACTACCAGAATTTTTCCCAGTGCGAGAGCAGGAAGACCTGGCAAATTTAGACTCCGAATTGGCCAATCCCGGAAATAGCTTTGTGAGTACATAGCGCAAGATGGTGTCTACTATTCGCAGAAATTAATTTTAGCTCTGCAGATTCCTATTCTGAAGCGAATTTTGCGCCCAGAAGGCATCATCCAGCCAATGAAGGAGAGTATACCCAAGATATTCGGAGAGGAAATCATAATGGCCTTCAACTTCGATGGTGTCCACCACAAGCAGCCGTTTAGGCAGTTTAAAAATATTAATAGGACCATCTATGGTGAGTGTTAATATATATAATGTACCTATCTGTAAAGAAATTAACGTGTATTTATTTAGAGATTCTAAAAAGAAGTGGATACACTGAAGCAGACTACATCTCAGACATAAGAATTACTTTCCACACACTGAAGCGTCGCTATCATAAAAGAAAACACGATGTGAGGAGGAGGAGTAAATTGAACAAGTTCTTTGACTGAGTTCTGCATGGAAATCGGCAGTTAGGAGCAGTTGTGCTTATAATGGACAAGTAAATATGACAATCGCATAGTTACTAACATCATAACGAAGGACCGACAGTCCGACGATGGTGGACGGCGCTCAGCAACCTGACTTGACCTCAGCAGATTCTCTGATAGAGAAGCACTAAGCAATAGAAGAAGGTCTAAAATCTGACAATTGAATTTTTACTTCTTCGGAAGTGACTTCGAATATTGTGTCACTCAAGAGAGAAAGGTTCCCTTTTATTTATATAAACATAATTTACTTTCATTAAAAATATAAGATATTATTGTGTTCATTTTCATTTGTTTATTATTTAATCCGATCTCTTTTTCTTCCCACCATCAATATCTTTCCTATTAATTAGGGGATCCTGAAATACCTGGAAAGGACTGGTCAAAGCTGATTGATAGAGGAAACCAGTGGTCTTTTGAGCTATCCAAGGCCCGCGCACTTATGGAGTTCAGTAAACTTGATTTCCATTGGAAAACGTTCGCTGCTACCTACCGGATTAAATGCATTTTCCGATTGTTTTGGCACTATGGGTAATGGTGGTAATGGCAACAACTACGAGTACAACACTTGCGGCACAGTACAGTGCACAGCAGATGTCGATGGAGCTACAACCACTGGCCATAAATGAGAACTCAATTAGAACGTTTACATTTCTGTAAGACAAACCAGCAGCAAAGCAAACGAGTTGCTGTTCTCCTTCTTGTTGTTGCTATTGCTGCTGCTGCTGCTGTTGTGGTACATTATTTTTTGGCCTAAATAGTAGGCCTTGAGGAATCGGAATCGGAATCGCTTGAGTTGTTTTTGTTCACCGGAGAGCGCCAGCCGCCCCAACCGCGCAGCAGCAGCAGCAGCACACTGCTCACTCTGCCGCCGTTGCTCTGTGGTGGTGCCTCGTCGTTTTGCCGACGCCGCTTCAGTGTAAATTTTTCTTTTGGCCCATTCGGATGTGGCCACGACGCGCGCGTTGTCCGTTAACATTATTCTTATTATTATTGTTGTTATTATTTAGGCTTTAACTTTGGATCCGATCCGTTGCGCTTGCCCTTTCGTTTCTGTCGTGCATATATTTGTGTTCCAGTTGCAGCAGCGTCCCCGAGTCCGGGTTGTGGGAGGAGGTTAGTTGTTGGATAATAAGTGTGCGAGACGCGACTCCAAAGTGTACGCAAATTGCAAAATCCCCCACTGTCGCTGCCACCCAGCCCCTGCCCACATTCGAGTCCATTGAGAAACATAGATCCAAGAATTGCAGCTCTGCGTCCATGTGTGTGTGTGTTTGTGAGTGCGAGAGAGGCAAAGGTGCCCGAACGAAGGAGAGAGATACAGCGCGCGAACCAGAGAGCGCGCCAATGTGTGCTGCGAGTGAGTGTGTTTGATTGTGTGTGTGTGTGTGTGTGTGGTGTGTTAGAATGCACCTTGTGGTATTTTGAAATCTAAAAATTGCCAAACACAACGTTTCTTTTTTCGAGAAGCATTGCAAAAGACTCCAGCTGTGCCTAATGCTAAGGTAACAGAAAACATCAGAAACTGAATAAAAATCAGACAGACGGCAAGGCAAGAACCAAACCACATCCATCCACATTCAAGGCTGTTTTTTGGTTATAGAAATCTCTTTTGGCGGGTATGTATCGCACAATAGTATTTAATTACGAAACTCCCTTCGAATGATGGCTGGCTATTTCGGATCTTGGATTGCGACACATTTTGTTGGATTTTCTGTTATGGATTATGGGCGCCAAGGGTACAGCAGGGCTACACTAGCACCATCATCGTCATCTAGATGCTTGCTTTCCCAAAAACGTTCCCACACACATACACAGACGCACTGGGACACACGAACACCAACACACAGATAGACGGCCGCATTGGCCAACATATTTACCTACGTCACGCCCACCTGATTTCAGTGCAATCGCGTTGGCCCAGTTTACGGGCATGCTCCAAGACAAAATATACTCCTACAAGGTCGATTGCCTGCCTCTATGTGTGCTTTTTTCTATACCAGTTTTCTATAAACTTGCCGCAGCGACTAGTTTCAATTTCTACTGGGATTATCTACCGCGCTGCCTCTGGCTCTGGCTCTGTGTTTGTCTCTGCTGCAGGTGGCTGCAGCAGCTTTGCCTCTCTGGGAGCCTCATTATTCCTCCTCTCTGTCTTGTCTCTCCCGCCTCCGTCCGCTGTCCGCCGTCCATTGTCGCCCGTCTCTGTCTACCTTTTCGCATCGCTGTATGTGTGTGCGATTGTGATTGTGACACAGAAACCAACTAAGAAGTATGTGGAAATCTCTTGGCTGCAGCAAAATCAATTCAGAAGCCCAAGTTAGTTGGTTGCCAGTTGAGTTTCCATTTCAGAACATATGCGGATTTTCGCAACATTTTGCAGCAACGGACGCAACGGATTACTGCTACGGGCTGGATTCTGTTTTGAGCATGTTGGAAAGATTTGATTTTCAAAGGGTCCCGTTTCCATGCTTCAACGGAGCCCTGAAGTTGTGCTGCATCCCTGGTTCATTTAACCAAATGTAACGGGCGCCCTCTTGTCTCCCCCTTGCACCCACACTGCGGTGTGCTCAATTCTGATATTTGCGGGTATGTGTGTGTACGAGTGCATCTCCCCCACAGCCACTGCAAACTGCACGAACTCTGGTGCAATAAACGACGGAACGAACGGAACGCATATTGCGTTGGCGGCAGCAGCGGCAGCGATAGCTTTGGATGTTGCTGTCTCTGCCTCCGTCGCTGCTGCTTCTGCTTCTCTCTTGATGATGACAGCCGAGGTCGTAGGCAAAGACGACGGACGGCATACGCTCGAGTAACTGGCTCAGGCCCACTACCACAATCAACCAAACCTGTTGACCTAATTTCAAATTCTGCTGCGTCTTGTTGTTGGTGTTGGTGTTTCTGCTGCTGCTGCCTGCTTGCCTGCTGCTGATCTGTGTCTCTGTAACTGTGAGAGTCTGCGTATGTGTGTGTCTGTCGGAGAGCCCGAGCGCCCCAACGATTGGCAAATCTTTGACAGTGGTAGTAGTGTTTGGTGCTGCTGAGGGGGCTTTTCCCTAGGAGGTTAGGCCGCATATCCCAAATAAATATGTTTGATTCAACATTCCCAGCCATCAAATACATTTGCACCTCTCTGAGGGGCTCATACACTGACTGAGCGACCCCCCTTTGGGCGAGACGCCACCCTTGGCATTTCCGTTCCCAAACAAAACACAGACAGATACAGTTGGGTCTCCTAGTCAGTCGGTCGGTCGGTCGGTCGGTCGTGTCGGTCGAACTGTTGGTGGAACTGCCATTGCATTTTCGAATCTGAATTTAAATTTGTATTTGCGCTACGTTAGAGTTGGATTCAAGTCTATGTCTCTCCCCGCCTTACCTTCGTTCAAAGTGAAGTTTGGATTAGCACAGAATACCACAGTCTATATAGTGATATATGCAGATACATATATCTCACCTATAAATAGTGAGTGTGAATAAAGATTAAGTCTCATTCCCTTACACCTGCCCACGCCTCCACTCACCCAGTCACCCACTCCCCCACTTCCACTCTTCCACATTCATCCTCCCTCTGGCCGCTCCCTCGCATGTGCATGTTCTGTGGAAACCCAATAATGTGCGTCCCAGTAACCACAAGAAATTACGGTCGCCTGCCCCAATGTGGGGCTGCTGCTACTGCTGCCACTGCCACTGCTGCTGCTCCACTTGTCGTCTCAGTGACGAAACGTCCATGTGTGCGTGTGTGTGTGGATGTGAGCAGAGAAAATCAAGTGAATCAAAATGAGCGTATAATTAGGTCAACACAACAAAAATTATACGCTAGCCAGTGCCACTTACCAAAGAGAGCGCGAGAGGCAGAGAGAGAGCAGCGAGAGGGAGTGATAAAGAGAGAGCCGCAACAGCGGCAGCAGCGGCAGCAGCAACTGAAGAGTGGGGTCGGGAAACGGAATCGGAAGTGGGGTAGAGCCCATTGCATAGGCCATCAATTAGAAATTAATTCACGCGGCTAATGCTGATAAATTGCAATTGTTGCAACCACAGGCGAGAAAAAGAACCATAGCAAAAAGAGCAAAGAGAAGAGCGCGCATGCACCTGCAATAGAAACAACAAAAACAACAACAACAAAAAGAGAAGCGCAGCGGCAAACCATAAACAAAAATGGGACATGCGCTCCACTCGAAGACAGTCAGAGGGGAAAGAGAGAGAGAGAGCTCTCTCTTTTGGTCTTGCTTGCCTGCCACTCAGCTGTCTGCTGCTCTGGCTCTGGCTTTGGCTTTGGCTTTGGGTCCCTCTTGCTCCCACCGAACTATTTTTTTTCCAATCTTTTTTTTCCGTTTCTTGATTTCCTCGATGTCTGCTTGTTGTTGTTGGTGCTGTTGCTGCTGCCGCCATTTGGTTGTTGGCCGTGGCAAGTGTTTCGCAATGAGTGCAGGCCAAAATGAAATCATCGTGCTCTGCCGCTGCTGATGGTGCTGGTGCTGCTGCCTCTGCCTCCGTTTTGGTGGCATTGATGGGGGGGAAATTCCTGTTCCACTTTCTATTATGGGGAACCCGAGTCCAAGTTGTTGTTGTTGCAGCAGCGGCAGTGGCAAAAGTAGCAAAAGAGCACGTAGCATATAAAAGTGTGTCGCCATGGAAAGTGGTTTCTTTCTCCCCTCTTCTCTCTCTTTCTCTCTCTCTCTCTCTCTCTCTCTCTGGTCTCTCTCTGTTGTTGTGTGTCTTTCGGTTTGTTCTGGTTCTCGTTTCAACGCACATGTAACGCTCATTTGTTCTTGCTGTTGCCGCTACCGCTGCCGCTACTGTTGTTTGCGGGGGGAATGGTTCATTGATTTGCTGGAGACGCCAAACCAAGCGCTCCATCGACCGACTGACTCACTTCGTTGCGTGACGCCAAAGCCGGAGCAGATGGAGTAAATGGCACAGAGGGCGCGATCCCCTTCCCACCCCTGCTTTCCCCTTATGAGTGGCACTAGCAAACCGGTAGGCAAATGCCTGCTAAGGTCAAATCAGTTATACGCTCTCTTTTTGTTGTTGTCTTTTTTCTTTTGCATGCGATCAAGTGTGGAGGGGGGCCTCCAGCCTTAAGCATCTATCGCCGCACCACCAAAAGATGCGTCCGCTTTGGATTTGGATTCAGATTCCAAGACCATTCGAAGAGCGCTCTTCCAACGACTGCTCAATGCAATGCTAATGGACTCGGCTTTTGATTTGAATTTGAATTGGAATCGGAATCGTGAGGCGAGGCAAGACTTGAGGCTATCCAAAAGATTCATTTGGCCTACAAGCCACTGTGCACACTGGTCAGAGTTCCATTGGAAAAAGCCTCTCAATATGGTTATCTACGGATCAAGGAGGATCGTTTCACATCTCACAAATCCCTTATGGTTAGAATCAATTCCCTGAATAATTACTACATAGAGAGCTATACATTTATATCATATTTTTCCCACATTTACACTGGAACAATGTTGATAAATAATGCGCTATATTTCCAAGAAAATATATTAGGTTCAATTTACGTTAAAATCGCTCTAAAATTAGCCCCAATATTGGCGCACATTTCTCCCCCATTCTGCGGACACTGTGCAACATCATTAAGGGCTCTCAAAGCGCTCCAATTATGTCGCTCACTTGTGTGTGTGTGTGTGCTGTGCTCTCATTTCTGGAGCAGCTCAAGCTCAGGCGCTGGCGCTTACATATTTTCTTTTGCTTTCGTCTTTTGGTATTCCGAATTGGGAACACCTAGCAAGTGAAAATGCGGGACACACACACCCCACCGGACCTCAGACCCCGAACACCGAACCCCCGAACCCTCAAACCACCGAACCCGAGAGCCAAGACCAAGTTGGGTCGCCCAACCAGAGATGGTGGACAGCGATGTGGAGGATGATGGTGGTGATGATGATGATGATGATGATGACGATAATGATAAAGCATGACCCAGTTGCACTTTAAAACTTGACCCAATGACTCCATTGGGTTGGCAACAACTCGAGGCCCGGGCTAACTATGGCATTTATAATGCCAGACCAAGAGCCATAGCCAGAGCCGAAAGCAAAGCAAAAGCCCCTCATAATTACTGAAAATGCAAACCAACTTTTTGTGCGTTTTCTGTGCTATAGTTTTTCGCTGGTCCGCCGCTGCTAATGCTTACAGGTTTACAACATTCAAGCATTCAAACATTCAAATGGAGCCCCAGAGGAGAGTCAAAGTCGGGGAGTCGGTGAAACCTGTTATGCATCGAAAAGTGAATTCGTAATTATGTTGATATCTTTATGCTCCCTCGAGCATAGATATACCACACGAGTGGTAGGCCCTACGACACACATTTCAATCTGCTCTGCGGATGATTATGATGATGAGGCGATGAGAAGGCGGCCTCAATCTGATGCTGCTGCTGGTGCTGCTGCCTGACCTGACCAGAAATGCACACACATCCACACACACATCCACACACCACACTCATTGGAATGGTGATGTCGGTTTGGGGAAGCCACCATAGCTTCAGCTCTGGGGCTGAGGTCGTCCCCCATGGCTCTTGGCTCTTGGCTTTTGTGATCTGGCTAATGCTAATGCACAAGCAGCATTCAAGGTTGAATTAAATTAGCTGCGAGAAGAGCTGCGGACCAGCTCTGCTGAATGATTATGGATGATGATTTATACTCTGACCGATATACCACAAACATATGTACATATGTGTGCATATTATATGTATGTAGTATTCACATTTGACCTATTGCCAAATATCCACCAGACCCAGACCAGCCCCAGACCCGACCCAGACAAAGTGACACGCGTCTCAGCAAGCATGGAGTATTAATCTTGATCCACAACATAGGCACAATACTCGTCTTAACCTGAACTCAACGATCCCTGAAAGACTAAGAAATCTCCAGTCTCTGCGATTTTACTAAAAGATTTCGTTCTGAACCAGGTTAGGCACAACCTAAATACAATTTAGAAAAGGCTGAGAAGTGAATGATGAATTATCTCTCTCAAAATTCTGTTTTGAGTGAAAGGGTCACCTACATATTTGCATGGGCATCAATTCTGAGAATATTCAGAATCCGCTTAGAGAGATTTTTGTTATGTTATAAATTACCATTTCCCAAACAATATCCGATGATATATCAAAATATCTAAACCATATATCAAAATATTGGGTTAAATATTATCTGTAAAGTTCTTCAAGCATGGGAATCGATTCTCAAACCAAATTCTTCTATAAAGATTCGTCAAAGTTTCTATGGCGAATCCCCCCCAATTGTCTGTTGGGGCAAGCAAACTTTTGAATGATTTGTGGTGTTTGTTGGCGTGGTCTCTGTCTCTCCTCCAATCTTCGAAACACTCTGTTCTGGCTTTGTATGGGTGTCCAAACGATTGCCCACCTGCAAGACCAGTAATTGGCCCCAATAACTTTGGTATTTTCATAGAGCAGGCCCCGCACGAAGTCAACGTCAACGTGCCACCACCAACAACAACAACAACAACAGCCACAGCTACAGCCAGAGACACAGCCACAATGTGGAGGCCGCCCAAAAATGGTCGTTGTTGGTTCTTAGCGAATTCGCCGCAGGTCTCCCCTCAACCGCGCCCCCTCCTGGCCACCTTTCCCTCCTCCATCATCGCCCGTTGCCCCCCTTAGCAGCCAAGCTTCGACGCTGACACCAATTTGGCTTATTAGAGTCGAAGTCAAAGTCTGAGTTTGGGTCTGGGGTTCGGGTTTTGGGGTTTGGGGTTTAGAAGCACTTGAAATGCCAAAAAAAAATTTTAAAAACAGCAACTTGTCATCGATTTTTGGGCGTGGCCCGGACTAATCTTGGCACTTATCCACCTCCATTATCCATTGCAGATGGCCGAAACGATCAGCACTGCAGCCAGCAGCATGGAGCTGGCCCTCAAGGACACCAGCCCCTCGGTGTCAGTGGGAGGGGGCCTCATAGTGGACATGACGCCGACAACGGCAGCCCTGTTGCACCACAATGCGCTGGCCCTGCGCAGCCTTAAGGAGGCTGCGGCCCATCGGGATGCGTCCATATCGGGATCCGCATCGGAATCAGAGCTGCCGGAACCGCGCTCTCCGACGCCGACACCCACGAATCTCAGTACCGGCGGCCCCCACTCGCCACCCATGACATTCCGCTGCGAGAGATGTGACAACTTCGAGACGAGCTCCCGGGCCTCGCTGCTGCTCCACGTAGTGCAGTGTTTGGCCGGACAGGCGGCTGCAGCCGCGGCAGCTGCCTCTGTGCGTCTGAAGAGCGAGGATCTGGGGGAGCCGGAGAACATGAGCCTCAGCCACATGGACAGTGGAAAGCCCTCGTCGGACAACGTGGGGGGCTCCAGCTCCTCGGCTAGCTCATCGCCGGCGGGCAATGGCAGTGGCAACAGCAGCAGCTCCAGGAAGGTCTTCGAGTGCGACGTGTGCAACATGAAGTTCTCCAACGGAGCCAATATGCGGCGCCACAAGATGCGACACACGGGCGTGAAGCCGTACGAGTGCCGTGTCTGCCAGAAGCGATTCTTCCGCAAGGACCACCTGGCCGAGCACTTTACCACCCACACCAAGACGCTGCCCTACCACTGCCCCATTTGCAACCGCGGCTTCCAGCGGCAGATCGCGATGCGCGCTCACTTCCAGAACGAGCACGTGGGCCAGCACGATCTGGTCAAGACTTGTCCCCTCTGCAGCTACCGGGCTGGGTCCATGAAGTCGCTGCGCATCCACTTCTTTAACCGGCATGGGATCGACTTGGACAACCCCGGGCCTGGCGGCACCTCCTCCCTGCTTCTGGCCCTCGAGTCGCAGGCGTCGGCGGCGGCGGCTGCGGCCGCTGCCAGCTATGTCCCGCCCGGCATGAGTCCCGTTCCCGTTACAGCCCAGCAGCAGCAGCAGCAGCAGTCGTCACCGGTGGTGCCTCCTCCTGCCAGTCATCAGAGCGACAGCGGGGAGTCGATGCGCTCCCTGGAGAACGCCACACCGCCCATGCACTTCCTCACGCCGCACGTGGAGATCTCCACGCTGAGCGAGAACGGCAACACGGAGCTGTTCAACGTAAGTTCCACTCGAGCATCTCCTCCACCAATCCCCCTTGCTTATTGTAAGCCCCCACAGCTGATTTGCGTTTGGCGTGAATCTGCATTGCAGGGCAACAACAATAACAACAACAACAACAACAATTGCAACAGCCACACAAACAACAACAACAACACAATTAGTGTGATTAGCAATGGAAATAGCGAATCCAATGCGGAGAAGGTGAAAGATCGCGCACTGATCATGCAGTCACCGGTGGAGCTGCAGCTGCCCATGGACTGCAACACAAAGGCCACACCCATCACGTCGAGCACCACGACAACGACGAGCCTCAAGAGTCATCTCCAGCAGCAGCAGCAGCAGCATCAGCAC
The DNA here is from genome assembly GCA_008121215.1 of Drosophila athabasca. Classification (NCBI taxonomy): domain Eukaryota; kingdom Metazoa; phylum Arthropoda; class Insecta; order Diptera; family Drosophilidae; genus Drosophila; species Drosophila athabasca. The sequence continues at coordinate 1,882,365 of VMQQ01000022.1, read as the reverse complement.
CATCACCACCACGAGAATCACATTACGCCCTCAATCAGTTTGATACCAATCAAGCAGGTATAGTAGATCTACCGAATGAACATAGGCTAATACGCAATTTAAATTCAAATTCAAACATTTACAGGAGCCAATGACAGAGGATGTGGACAAAAAGTTGCAGATCAATGGCAGCGATCCCAGCAGCGACACAGAACAATCTTCCAACCACAGCAGCACCAAGAACAGCAACAACAACAACAACAGAACCTCACTGATCAAGGTGGGTCCCATGATCCCATGATCAATATCCCAATAACAACAGTATTTACGATGGTTTCTTTTTTACTTTTGGGCAGGTCTCACCATTGAAATCTCTCCTGCGAGAGGATCTGAAACGTCGAATATGCGCCAAGGCCAACAACCGAATCACACGGAATGCCACACCCCTGGAGAACAACAGCATGCTGTCGAACAGTCTCAGCAATGGGTCGGGCTCGGGGTCTGGATCAGGTGGCGTGAACAGCAGCAGTAACGGCGGTGGCACCCCCTCATCAGCGGTCCCAAATCCCAGCAACGGGTCCGGCTCCGCACAGATCTGCAACGGCACGATCACGTCGACGGGGCAGGATGGGGATCTGCTGAATCGCAAGCTCATCCTCACATGCCACTTCTGCGGCATCGAGTTCCCCGACGAGACACTATACTTCCTGCACAAGGGCTGCCACTGCGAGAGCAATCCGTGGAAGTGCAACATCTGCGGCGAACAGCTGAACAATGTCTACGACTTCAATGCTCATCTGCTGAGCAAGAGTCATCAATAGCAGCCACAGTTCGCCAGCGGCATGTAAGCCTGCTTGCTGGCACTTTGATGTGGTGGGGGTGGGGTCTGGTGCAGGAGAAGGGAGAACCTCCAGACCTGGACACGGATGCAAATGCAAATCCAAATGCGAATGCTGATTCCGAATATTTACTTAGCTCAATTTTGAGAGATTTTCCACAACCAGGCACACAGTTACGCTCAGAGCAAATGATTATACACCTACCATCTAGTTGTACATCTAGATCTACGTTTACATCTACATTATACATATATACATATATATATACATAGTTATATATAGAGATAACACTCATCATATTTTTATGATCTGCATGCGGAGCCTATGCAGGCGAGGCAGCATTGAATGAGAGCTACGTAGTTACCTAATCCCTTAACGAATCGAAACTTTATATGAACGTTTAACGTGACAAGGAAAAGAAACGGAAACAGAAACGGAAACGGAAACAGATACCGAAACAGAAACAGAACAAGAATATGATGTTGAATGCCTTCCCCGAACCGAACCGAACCCTGTTATGTAGTGTTATTATGCATTAGGTTTAGTAGAATTAGTCTTTAAGTCTTGGCAATAATTTCCAGCCGGTTCAACTGGCAGCAACAAAAAACACTTACGTCATGATGCGATATGTAAACAGAATACGTAACAATAACAGTAAATTCATGTGACGTAAGTGATCTTAAGTCGGTTTAGTGATTTGTAGTTACGGGACGCCTCAAAGGTGGCAATTTATGGTTTTAAACTGGGCATCCGGCATCCACTCCACTCATCATATATACACACATCGAACATAGCATCGCATATGTACATCATATGCATGTGTACTCGTATGTACATCAAAATGCCTAAACAGTTTCATCAAAGGCTTTAAATTTGTTATGTTTTCAGAGTTTAATAGAACTGCAACAAGTTTAATTATACAGATCTATATGAAAAACAATATAAGCAACGTTACATATATGTAAAACAGGATATATATAAATACACCTGACACACACACACACACACACATAGCCAGGTTATATACAAGACCCTCTCACACACACACTAACACAGGTACAGATGCATACATACATAGATACAAGATACAAATACCAATACCGATACCGATACAGACATAGACACAGTTTGTTTTAGCTTAGCAAGAGGTTAACGAATTTTGAATTCAATTATTATAATCGTTACTTTTACTTAACAAGCAAAAGAAAAGAAACAAAAACAAGAAACAAAAGCAAAAGCAATAAAAGCAGTAAAAGAAGCAATAAGAAGAAGCAATGAAGTAACGGCAACGTAACAAAAGTAATATTTCGAATATATCCGCACAGTGCTGCTCAACAGTTTGTTTGCATACAACGCCACTGTGTGTCCAAAGCATAGCAACCTTTTTTGAAACAAAAGCAAAACGCAAAAAACATGCAAAAATTACAATTGTGATACGAAATTGTTGTAAATAATTGGTAAACTGAAACATGGAGTAACATGAAATGAAAACCTTATTGTTTAGATAAAAACTATGCCTTAGATGCCTATGATATACACTCCTGCCCAAAACTATACGACACCTTAAAAATTTCAGTTTCGACCCTCGTAGGAGAATGGAAAAGCAGAAAGGGACAAAACAAAGTAAGCAGATTAATAGCAGAAAGAGTTATGAACAAAAACTGATGTTCTTGTCTCTCATTGCATCCTGCATTTTCGAGTAACGGGAAAAAAAGCACAGAAGCTATATTTTAAGCTTGACTGCAAGTGTATCAAAACTATACGACACATTTTAATTTTTTTGTATTTACTTATTATTTTAATTAAATTTTGGTACTTTAATACTATTTAATAGGTAATAGAGCCCCCTTTAGCTTTCGCTACCTCAAAAATCCTTTTGGGCATCGAATTAATCAAGTTTTTGAGAAGATCTTGGTCTAAAAGAGACCATTGTGTGAAAATTTCGCTTTTAAGGCTTGCAATATTATCAAATTTTTTATTTTTTGCGTAGACTCGCCTGGCTAAGATACCCCAAATGTATTCTATTGGATTAAGGTCAGGAGAGCAAGCTAGCCAATCAAAAACCCTAACGGAGTGCTCATTAAAAAAGCGCTGGGTCTCTCTGCTGGTGTGGATAGATGCATTGTCTTCCATAAAAATCTCCATTTTCTTCCAAAAATGGTAGGAGACGATCTTCCAATACTTTTTTGTATGCTCCACTGTTCATCCGCGAGCTGGTGAAGCTCAAATGAAGCGTTCCAGATTTGTGAAACGCGCCCCAATCCATTGCAGATCCACCTCCAAAATTGCGTTTGGAAAACATCAGTGGTTCCTTACGCAGATCTCGCCAATAGTGACGATAGCCATCTAGGCCGTCAAGATTAAATTTTTTTCTCATCAGAAAACATGATTTAAATGAAGAATATTGAAAAATGCTTTATAAACAAAATAAAATTAAAATTTCATACCGAGACCCAGTTTGTCTCTAAGTTATTTTCCGCAAACTTGAGTCGAGCTATTTTGTGGTGGGGTTTTAAGAAAGGAGCCTTCTTTAAAACTCCTCGGACACTTTTTTGACGACTGCAGCGTCCTCCAAACAGTCATCCGGGACACAGGCTGACTGCAACATGCAGCAAGTGGTGCACGACTCAAACGAATTTGTCGGCTTTTGATATTATGCGACGTTTATCGCGGTCTGAGAGCTTTGGTTTTCTACCTGTGCTATGCTTAATACCGTATTTACTGGGATCGCTTAAAAATTTAGCAATAACGCAGCGTGTACGACCCAATAATCGCGAAATTCTGCTTACATTAAAGCCAGCTTCATTGTATGGACTTATTCTCCCTTTTTCCTCTTAGTTTAACACACTTCCCAGCGGCATTTTATTAGAAAAGCATTAACTTTTGAACAAAAATAGAAAAAAAATTAAATATCGCTAAACCTCACTCTCCAGCCGCTATAACTCAAATGTGTCGTATAGTTTTGATACACTTGCAGTCAAGCTTAAAATATAGCTTCTGTGCTTTTTTTCCCGTTACTCGAAAATGCAGGATGCAATGAGAGACAAGAACATCAGTTTTTGTTCATAACTCTTTCTGCTATTAATCTGCTTACTTTGTTTTGTCCCTTTATGCTTTTCCATTCTCCTACGAGGGTCGAAACTGAAATTTTTAAGGTGTCGTATAGTTTTGCGCAGGAGTGTAGCATTACATAAGTACACACACACACACACCCACACACATTTATAAATATACTGAGAAGTATATAATACATATGTATGTATGTAGGTAGATCTACCATCTATGATACGAGCACGTGTGCGCGAACACTGTACAAAGGAAACAAAATGGAGAAGCCAACTGGACACGAAGCTGTTGATTAGTATAGTTAACTTTAGTGTAAATCAAAATTTACAATATCCCCCTGATTCCTTTCTCCTTTCCACGCTCCCACTCCCATTCCTCACTCCCCACTCCTACCTCCGCTCTGCCCCTCTATATAACCCGTCGCGGGCTGTACGCAACCAGCCAGGCGCCACTGTGCGCAAAATTTTACTTCAGATTAACATCCGTCCATGATGTTCACAAATTTCTAGGCCTGATAGCGAAAGTAAACCACTTATTCATAAAACATCTCTGTAAAAAAAATGAAGAAGATAAGGAACATTAATTAAACACCCATCCCAATGCAATGTCTAGGTTCTTCTCTTTCGGTTGTTAATGATCTTTACACTTAGTTAGAATTAATCATTAGTCGAAGATTTTTGTTAGACTTTTAATTTGTTTCTCATCCCTGTTAGCGCATTGTACATTTTATCTTCTTCTCGTAGATATGGTTATCTTTTTTTTTACAATCCTTTGCTCTTCTCTAGCCAATTCCCTTGTGTAAAAATGGTTTGTTGTGTTCATTTAATATAGTATACATATATATTCAGTAATCTATCGTAGGGATTAATTATGTTTTTGTTTTTATACATACACGTACGCCTGCGTACGCATTGAACTTTGTTAATAAACTAGCATCCAGTTGTTATACAAAACAAAAAAACCAATCCATTTCGAAATCAAAAGCGTATAACGTTGAATGTAACGATTGAGCAATTTTTAGCTGAACTTCGTGTTGAATTTTAATAGAATTAAATCGATAAAAGAGAAAAAAGAAAGTGGAAAAAACACCAAATGCAGAAACAAAACATTTACTTAATTAGTGATTATAATTATAGCTACAACAAAAAGGCATGTTAATTTTTTAGAAATAAAAATGGTTGAAAACAACAATGCAATGCGTTTTATTTGACGAATTTTAAAATCTCTAACGGCATCAATCAGTTAAACCAGTTCAGTGAACCACTGTAGAATAATCGCGTTTTGTTAGTCCGCAGAAGCTGAAATGTAGGAATCTATGTTAGCACTCTCTGTTAAAGCAAGTTCGTTGCTGTTACACTTCACAGAGCTCTGTTAACGTCTAAAATGGTTTAAACCAATCAAAATCAAGAGAGAAAAAGAAAGGGAGAAAGATTTTCATTGGTTAAAAACAACTGAAAAAGTGTGAAAGTAAAAGTAGGTATGTATGTATTTATGAATGAATGGAGCAAGTAAATAGAGACGGTTAAAGATGCACGTTTTGAAACGTATTTAATGGTAAAAAATTTTTGAATAATCCTTATAACAGTTCTTAGAATTAGTCAAATAAAATCACGGATAAAACTAAGAAAAAGATGACTACATACGAATATATGACACCCAATGGTTTAAAATTGAAAGCACTCAATCTTCAAGATTCAATATATAAGCACATACATATGTACTATGTACATATATACATACCTACATACATATGTATGTAAATATGTAAAAGACGGATGAAACCGAGTTTATTTTTGAGGAAAACCATATGTTAGGATCACATGATCATCGTTCTGCCACCTTCGTACACCTTTTAGCACCTCTAAAAACAAAAATACAAGAATCTTTCTTAATGTATCCAGATACGAGTCAGGGATTATACATATTTTTGAGAATCCTCATCAGCTATTTTCGTTTTTGGTACTCAATATATGTACATATGTATGTATTTAGCTATTAATTGATTTGTTGAGGTCAGTTTTAGTAGATTTGATATCTGTCATTAAATGGGAATATATATAGTTAATAACCCAATTATGAGCTTACACATGTTTAAAATGATATGGAATTACTTTTTTTATTGGCAAATATATTCGTAAACAGACCAAATATTTAGCAATTCTGTCGCATCGAACGACTTAATCAAGCAACCCTCTATCCATGAGAGAGAGAGAGAGAGACGACGACGATTCTGGTATCATTGGCAGCTCACTTCCGTCGCCACTGAAGCCATTTGGCAATTTTTCTAATACCCTCACGATCCCAATCCGGATTCCCTAGCATATGCTCTGGTTGCCCCGATCCCATATATGTATGTTTTCGTCTTTCTTTCTATTTCTTTTTGGTTTTGGTTTTGCTTTGCGGCAATTTGTTTGCAGTTTTGTTTGCGATTTAGGGGATAATGTGCCATAAAGCCAAAACACGATTGACTGAGTCGCCGGTCACGACTAATCGGAGGAGAGTGAAACATGGGCAGAGTGAGAGAGAGAGAGAGTGAGAGGGATTGATGGCTGATCGGCTGAGGATAATGCCCGGCAACTCCATTGTGAACGCATCAATAGTTATAATCGCAGCATCAATATTTACCCTAAGTCCGACTCTGGGGCCGATCCGTAGCCCGTTGCCGTGGCCTGAGCCTAAAAACCCCGACTCCGCCGCAGCGGACAACAATGCGAGCAAATCCGCAGCCAGCGTTCCAATGAGGCGATTAACACCTAAATATGTGTGTCATTAGAGGCGACAAATGGAAAACGTATTGACAGGCAGACAGACGGAGGCTTTGACATCCTCATCCTCATTCTCATTCCTCAATCCTCATCCTCGTTTCCAGCCTGCCAGAAGCATTGCCCTTCGATGGGCTACACTGAGAAATGCCGGTGGGATGCTGCGTACGCCCTTCTCTTTTCGAAATTGAATGCAGACTTCACAAAATTGTATTTCACATTAGGATTCTGCCAGTGTTTCTCTCAGTGTAATTCCACATATCTATTCGGTTCTTTTCTGTTCTGCTCTGCTCTGTTCGGGTTGGTGTCAATAATGCGCGTGTTTTTATTTTCAAATGCCGATAACTTGCCCTTAAGCCGATTTGGCATAACGTATCGTCCATGCATAAATGTATGTATGCATGAACACACAGATACCCACAGATACGACGAACACATGCAGATGCACTGTGAAGCGGCATGGGGTTTGACAATCCATGACGTCATCCTCCAAGGCAGGACAGGGCCAAAACTGCAGAAAAAACCAACTCTGTTTCAAGGATTCTGGCCGAGTGTTTTCTTCTTTTGGCCGAGTGTAAGAGGCTCATCAATAAACTCCCACAAGTTGCGGTCTGGTCATCCATCGGTGGATTGGATCATTTTCTTCTGTGGCATGTGCATAGGTCCCCTTTCAAACCCCCTCCCGGCCCTCCCGGGTATCACCGTGTGTGGGTGAGTGTGTGCGGCCGAAACGAACCTAAACCGATTAGAAGCTGCCACAGACCGGAGTGAGGTCGATATGGGGGGAATCTAACCAATGGATGATTAAAAAGCCCCATTGACACTTCGGTTGACATTCTACACCGATTGGAAGCCACCGTACGGGTGGCTTAATCTCCACAAATTGTTGCACTCCCAAAGAAACGGAGAAGCTTTTGAAACGAGTATTCGGAATGCAGCACCATAAATGCCCAATAGGTTGGGTCCATCCAAAAAAAGTAATGAAAATCCCTATCTGAAAGCAATGGCTACGTATTTCTAATGGCTGTTACTCAAACCCTCAGATGGTTTATATGTACATACAGGATTGATTGATTTCATGCCAAGACGCTGCGTAGCTCTTATTGCGAAAAAATAACATTGTACTAAATATTAAATGATAAGTATAGATTTAGTAGTAATAGGTCAAAATTGTTAACTAATAAATTCGATACTTTTTCTACTTTTTTTCTTTTTTTTAAATTACATTTTTGAAAAGTTGTGGCCTAATTTGTAAATTTCTATAAAGTTCCTTAAATAACTTAAAAACGTTCAAAAGAAATACAATTTTTTGTGGTTGTATTTCTATGTTTATAAGAGTCTTCCATTTCTAAAAATCTGCTTTAAGTTTCCTTAAAGTTAAAACTGGTAGTTCTGTAACTATTTAAAAATTGCTTGTGATGGTGGTGCTATTATTTTGTTCACAGCTGTACGTATTCCAAGACTCTCGATCTTCAAATTGAAATAAGTTTTCCTATGGCAATCTGTACGAACAAAATAATTAACAAAGCAATGGTTCTCGTTATCTATTATCTATCCACTTCTTGTTGATCTCCCAAGCAGATTTATTTGGGCCCCGGCCTCTGGCTGTTGCCCCCTTCCCCCCTCTCTTTGTGCCCCTTCTCTGTGTCAGAACACACAATCTCGCATCGGAGCGTTAACGCTCATGTCAGTAAGTTCAAATTACATTTAATTGTTGGACATTTTTTGATATGGGCGGGGGGCAGGGTGAGGGTGGTGCACGCACAGGCACAGCCTCAACGCGTATGTATGTACATGAAAAGCCACCACAAGGCCATCGCCGAATCCCAAAATCCGGCAAAGCAAATGTAGTCGGGCTTAATTTGTAAAAGAGATAACATTTACACGTCAGAAGCGCTCAGGACTGGGGCTGGGGCTGGGCCAGGGCCAGGGCCTAGGACTGTTTTTGGATGAGGGCGGTGATGTGTCAGATACTTCCATTTGAAATATAATAAGTTGATTCCGATGTAAGGTGGAGTGGGGGTAAGTGAATTTGAATCTCAATTGAATTGCGAACGTCCGTTATTTAGGCCTGTCTGGTCGCCCGGGTCTTGCCCTCCTTTCCTCATCGCCTGGCGAACCCAATTATCTTTCAATAAAAGGGGCAGCGGCAAAAGTGCATCCTCAAGTTACACGCATGTTGTTGTAACGGATTTGTATGTGTGTGTTTTTGCCCAAAATCCAAAAAGCCAAAAAAGCAACAGCCAGAGCCAGAGCCAAAGAGAACGAACGCACACAGCATATTTCCATAGGGGTTGGACTCTCTCTCTCTCTCTCTCTCTCTCCCTCTAGCTAGAGAACTTGGGTTCCAGGGGCCCCTTTTGTCTTTTGGCTGGCGTAACCCAAATCTGGCCTGCGGGCAAACATCTTTATTAATTCATAATTCAATCGGCAATCGCTGGGGAAGACACAATAGAACAGGGAGCATAGAACAGCATAGAACATGGAAAGCATCGCACATTTGGCAACATTATGGATTTTGATTTAACTTCAATTTTCCTAGGTCTATGGTCTCCCTATTTGACTTTTGTTTCAGTAATTCAATACGATTTTTCAATCTCGCAACAATAGAAAGCAGCCAGAGATGATTTCAATGGGAAAGCTCACTCTTGGGCCCAGCCTAGCCTCAATTTTCTAAACGAGATGATAATGATGAGATGATGATGATGATGATGACGATAATGGAAGCAGGATGGGATGGCCTATCCCAAGGCATCTTTTGGCCAGCAAGTGGAAAATTGGAATAGCAATTTAGTTTAATTAGTTCGAATGAAGGCAACCGCTGGCCGATTAACTTAATGCATCTCAAATTAAGTTTTCCAATTGCTGCAGCTACCAAGGGATTGAGGATGTATTCCTATCCTTAAAGGGTATATCTATGTATCTATGTATGTATCTGTCGAAGGAAAGTGCTTTTTAATACTCTCAGCAAACTTTCAACAGCTATCGGGGGAATGTTTTATGTCATTATAAACAGCCAAAATCTACCCATCATCGCTGTAGGATGGACGATGCTATCGGGGCGCAAAACCGTTTACATGGAGTTTCAGTAATCGCATGGAAAATCTGCCAGCCAGCTAGCCAGCCAGCCGTCCTGTCCTCATGAATATTATGGGCAGCAGCGGAGCATTTAATGCATTCTGCGTCTTTCCGTCTAATCCGTTTTCAAAATCTGTAAATCCATGCGGTCTGTGGGCAAGTATAACAATGCCACAAACTGAAAGAGAAAGAGAAACAGAAACAGCAGCGGAAATGTTTCTAGAATCAGAATCGGAGTTGGCTCTGAGTGCTTTTGTTAATCCGAATCCGAATCCGAGGGACACCCCAGCCCAGCAGAGGCGAGTCTCTTTAGCACCGAGATGCAACCACAATAGCCACGCCCTTATTTTCTCAACCAGAACCAGAACCAGAACCAGGATGAAGGCATCATCTTGATGGATACCCAGATAAAGGGCGACTGGCAGTGGGACTGTGACTGTTACTGTTACTGCCTTTTCAATGCTCTTATGAATTACGGATCGACGCCTCCTGTTCCTTTGTCTGCCTGCAACACCTTTCGCCCGAAACCAAAACCAAAACCGAATCGGCAGCGGCATCGGCATTGGCATCGGAATCCCCGTCTGAACATGACTCCCCCATCTTTATATACACCATTTATCTGTATGTATGTGTGTTTATATCGATGGTTCTATCCGGGGAAAATCTCATTAGACACACAAAAGGGAAAGCGACTCATCTTTCATTCGGGATGCTTGGCGACAATTAGTACGAGTGTCGAGTTATGCCGCAACCGAAGGTACAGTAAATGCCATTAATGAAGCACACTGAAGAGGTGCTTCAGGTGCCCCACAGGCACGCCCACAAGCTCTCTATATAGAGGGGGAGGATTCGCTTGGAGCGATGCCAACGGGTCGGGTCGGGTCGTCCTCGCCTGAGAGCAAAGGGTTAAAGTCTGGAGCATGTGTGAAGTGTTTGCGTTGCTCATTTAATGCTGCAAATATTTGGACAAAGTTCAAGCCTATCCCAAGACCCTCGGGCCATTTAATTCACACCCCGAACCACTCTTCAGCAACTTTGTCACGAAAAATTATCATAATAAAGTCGGCATTTATTGATTCGCCTTGTTGACTGTTCACAATTGTCGGAACAGTACGGAACAGTCCGGAACAGTACGGAACAGATGGGCCTTTCTCGGTTTCGACTGTTGTTTGCTTGGGGAATTTGCATTGCTTCCGCCATCCAAGCCAGCCAGCCAGCCCTGCCCATCCTTCTCCTCCGCAGCCTCTTGCCCACCCGCGCAAAAGCGAGACAACAATGCAACTCTTTTGGATGAATTATATTCAAAGCGCGTTTGTCTATTTACAGTACATTTACGCACTTAATGATGGGGTTCGTTCTGTGCCCAAACCCCTCCCCCCCCCCCTCCTCAATCACCCACTCTCCCACCCCACCCACAGACTGACGATGAAAAAGTGAGCAAATGTCAGTCAAAAGATTTAAAGATGTGCACGTTAAATGTTTTATATTGTGGTAAACGTTCCCTGCCCCCCTCCTGTCACTGTCTGCCTGTCTCTGTGTTTTGTCCCTTTGTCAATAAGCTGCGAGGACAGTGGGGCAAACATAGCTCAAACCAGAGATACGAGAACAGGTCCATCTATAATCGTCTCTTAAAATGCTACATTTGAGATCAAGATGTAATAAAAATGTTTAAAGACTTATCTTTATAGAGAACTATATCGAGTCCTGACTTCTTTTCTAAGAGCTATACAAAATTAGCTTTGTGAATATCTCTTGAGTATCTCTTGGGTAACATCCTCTTCAAATTGTGTTCTTTAAACAAAAACAAACATTCAATGTCGCCTGTCCAAATATTTTGTGCACCCACAATGAGAGTGCATTCCACTGTAACCATGGGCTTTTGTTCGGGGGAGGGAGCAGCAATTTTCGAACGAGACGGCACCCGGAATGAGGCACAGATCGAGGATGGTATGGGATGGGATGGGATGGGATGTGGAAGGAAACTCTGTACAAATTGACGACAAAACAGAAAGAGAAACACTTTTTCCTGGAGGGTGCATAAATTCAATTTCAAATTTGTGTGTGTGTGTGTAAAGCTTTGCAACGAGCCTTTTTTATTTTGTGGTTAACCTAATTGAGTCGTCTTGTAAAATATGTAAATGCAGGACCACAACACACCACACACCACACACCTTACACCCTCTCTCTTTGGATCCATAGAAGTCAGCGGTTGTTCGACTGTTCTCGGGCGTTAGGAATTATCAACCCTCGAAATTATGGCGACGACGCATTAATTGGATAAAACAACAGAAGCAACTGGAGGGCAGTCCACCTTCAGTTCAGTGGAACCATTCAATAGACCATGGAGTTATGCTGTTTCTCGCACCTTCTTTGTCTGCTCATGTAATTGGTCAATGGCTCTCGAATGACACATTCCCTGGAACTACATATATACACATACATACATATATGATTCCTCGAAACTAGTAAATCAATTACTTGGCCAGGCGGGGAGGTGCGGCGCCAGCTAATTGGAGACATATGGTAGTCTTCTGTCTATCGCCTATCGATTCCAAACCAGAGACCTCTACCGCAGACGGCAAGAGGCGGCCGAAAATTGGTGGAGTGGAGTGGAGTGGAGGAATGGGATGGGATGGTGCAGGGAAATAGGGTCAAAAGTGTCACATCATGCATAATGATGACGGTGATGAGGCGGCGCGAACGGTGCGAGACGGTACTAAAAATAAAAATAAAACATGAAACATGAAATGGCCGAAAATGCTTCTTGCATTGGGGAAAATTAACTGACAATGCGGCGTATACTTAATGCCGGGACAGGGCTGGCGCGGCCCGGGCTACTGATAATTGCGCTTTCAAGTGTTTCTAGCGCTGACGACTGTCTGTCGGATGGTCTGACGACTTGCACATGCTCTAGCCCAGTCCCAGTCTCCGTCCCAGTCCCAGTCCCCTCTCCCTCATGGACTCACCTTGTAATTTGAGCCGAAAATTTGTTGTAAAAAGGAAGCACTTATCCAACTAGTCAGTCAGGCCCATCAATCTGGCTGGGCTGGGCAAGAGTCTGGTCTGGTCTGGTCTCCTCTTCTGGGGCCCCTCTGGCGCTTGCTCTGTCCTCAGATTAGATCGCATATGCACAGCCGGAATGATTCCATATTCGATATAGTAGTACTATATAGTATATGGATACATGGACACATAATGTTCCCAGGGCACACCACAGGCCAGACGCGACTTTTGAGCCCATAATGACGATGATGTGGTGCATTTGTGTGTGAGTGACAGTGACGCGTCACTTTCTGTGGATCGGTTCGTCTCTACTCTCCTCGGTTTTTGGTGAGAGGTCCGCTGTGGTTCTGCTTGTGGCTGTGGCTGCTGGATGCATTCGTGTGTTTGCCTTTGCCCACAGCATTGGATATTTTCATAAGGCAGCTAAGTAAACCACTCAAGTAGGACATGGCAAGGCCGGACATGTCATCGTTGGCGCCATCCGCCGACGCTGACGACGTTGCCATCATTTCAGATAGGTGGATGAGGGGTAGATGATACGTGGTAGACGATTCTCCGTTGTTGTTCTTTCCCTTTGGTCTTCACTTGGCTTTCAGATGACTTCGGTGCCGCATGCATTTGTAGTCTCTTGTTGATGTTTACACAGAAATTGATATTTTATTTCAAAATATTCACAACAATCGGGGAAGAACACACACACAAACCTACAGCAGCAGATGAATAAATGGAAGATCAATAGGGAAAACGGGAAATTTCCCGATCCTGTGGAAGGCCAACATGTGTCCTGAGGAAAGCTGAAAATGATAGCTGGACGGGGCCAAGATCAATATTAAAAATATTCCCAAGCGAATTGGAAATATATCTGCAGGAAAAACCTGAAAGGACAATATATACATATGTACATATATCAGTCGACGAATATATGATTTCTGAACTTAAGTTTGGCTGGATAGCTTTCGCTTCAGAGATGTCATTCTTTACATTTCTCTCAACAGTTCCAATCTGGTTAAAGCGCCGTATCGATGTCTCTTTCCCTTCGTTGATTACCCAAAATCAAAAGAACAACAAGTTCGTATAATGATTTAAATTCTTAACTGTTCATTCGGTTTTTATTGCAATCTAAATGTATACGTAAGCTCTATGATTTGCATACTTAAACTCTATTTACAATTACGTACACACACAAGAAATTTGAATGGAAACGTTTCGAATTCAAGTTCACATTCAGCTGCCCCGCCCCGCAAGTGACAGGGCTTCTCTCCACTCTCCACTCTCCACTCTGTTTCTAGTTTCGAGTAATGTCCTTCGGGTCCTGGTCTATCCTGCCTACAGATCTGTAACTCTCTTTCCAACTGGCTTAAATGGCTATCTTTGAAGAGTGTGCGACGCTTGCGTTTTGCTGTGTTTTTGCTGTGGTACGAGTACTGGAACTTGCTGGGTATATGGTATAGGGTACGGATACGGATACGATATAGGGTAGGATTTCCGGATCAAAGATCTGGCTAAAGTCGATTTTGCTTGATTCAGTTATTGCTCGAACGCTCCAAGGATGCACTTAACTATCATAGATTTAACTTAGAATTAGAATTGAAACAATTTGAATAGCTGGGCCTTAGTGCTTCGGGGTATAGATGGGGACAGGTATGGGTGCTGGTGCGGGTGTGGGTGTTGGTATGGGGATGCGGCGACACCTCAGACCCGCTGATATCATGTGATCTCTGGAGCACTGTGCTTCAGCTCGGGCGACGTGGAGAAGGGTCTGTGCAGCAGCAATTGCCCACTGTGGTGGTAGCCCGTGGTGGTCGCCTCGTGCTGGTGATGATGGTTCACAGCGCTGGGACCCGTTCCTCCTCCCGTACCCGTTCCAGTGCCCGCTCCTGCTCCTGCTGCGGCCGCTGCCACCGCCGTCGAGTTGAGCTTCTCTGGGGAGTTGATGCGCAGCTTGGGCGGCGGTGGATGCTGCTGCTGGGCGTGGCTGGGCACGCACTCCACATAGGCCGCATAGGCGGGATGATGCAGATGCGATGGCCCGCCGGCACCTCCGTTCAGGGCCAGCGGCTGGGGCAGCTGTGGCAGCTGCGGATGCGGCCGCAGGACTATGGGCTGGATGGGGAACTGCTGCGAAATTTCCTTCAGGTTGCTAAAGCTTTGCAGGTAGCAGCCGGCGCTGAATAGACTGGTGGCCGCATCCAGCTTGAAGGGCGGCAGGCAGCCCGGTCCGGGCAGCGGAGGACCTCCGCCACCTCCACCCGCTCCACCGAACACCACGCCGCCGTGGGGCAGCTGGGGTGGGGTCAGGCCGGGCGAGGCCAGTGGAAGCGAGCTGCTCAAATCCCGCGGCTTGTCGTCGTCCACGCTGAGGCTCTCGTCGCGGTCGTTGGCTCCGTTCGAGGTGCTCCCGGGGCTATGCTGCAGCTGCAGGCTGCTGGGCACGGGTGAGTGGGTGCCCAGCGAGATGTCCGAGTCGGAGCTGTCCGAGGGCGTGGGTGAGGCAGCGCCGTCTGCGCGCCGGCTGCGGCAGCCCATGCCCGAGTTCTGGTTGTGTTGGAGGCTGCAATGAAAGACGAGGTTTAGTGGGGGTTTCTCCAATGGATGAAGATATATGTACATATATATCCTTTCCCCTATAATATACTCCTATTAATATCGGACCACTACATCATATAGCTGTCATGTGAACATTTTTTCTGCAAAGGCATTCAAAGCCTCAGACCGTTGAGGTTTCCGGTGCTCGTTTCAGAGTAATAATAATTGATCGAATGGCTAATAGAATTAGATCGGTTCCCAAGCCCCAATCGAACGGCATTCACTTCTTCTGCTCTCACAGATCCCCCCCCTCCCCACCACCAATCGTTCCAGCGCAATTTTCCGCTCTTCCACCTCTTGATGGACTCCGGTCTGGGACTTTCATTGCATCGGCATCGGGGCATCGTTAATTAGTCGATGGCCGACAGTTGCAGTTGCAGTGGCTGAGGTTGAGGCTGCGGCTGCCGCTGTGGCTTGACGTCCATTAAGGCGGCTCATTTGTCGCTGCCCTCCAGCGGCAGGGGGTCAAAAGGAGCGGGGGGGGAAGAGCAGCAAGAGCAGCAGAAGGAGGCGACTCCGACTCCGTTTGGCTCATAAATCTGACACAACTTTCACACATGCTTGAGATAAATTGTCTGTGGCCAAAACAAAAGACGCGCCATCCCATCCCGACCAGAAGATGACTTGATTAGCCGCCATGGATTCGACACCAGCAGCGAGACAGAGACAGCGACAGCGACAGAGTGAGGGACAGACAGGCAGAAGGTGAAAGAGAGGGGGAGGGGGGGAGAACCATTCTCATATACATCATCATTTGCCATCGCGCCATGACTCCTGCAATGTCATAATTATCGGTTAGGATTCGCTCAAGTTGCCGCAATTTGTTCACCACACACTCCTCCGCCCCACCGCTGATCCTTGAGCGGCTCGTGTTGTGTGATTAATGGTGCACCACTTGCACTACCACACTACCAACACCGCACCACTGGACGCAGCAGCAGGGACACTGCTGGAGCACAGTTGGAGCCTCGAAATGTATATGCGGCTACCTTTTTGTGGCCTTTGTCTTTCGCCTTTGAGGGGAGCATTAAATCGTTTAGTTGCCTAATGTGCCAACTTGATGGATCACTCCTCGTCTTCCCACTGCCACAGCCACAGCACCTGCCCCCTGCCACTACCCTATCCCCTTTGCCCTGTTCCCCGCCTAAGATGAATTGTTAGCAAAACGATCAGATCAGGGGAGCAGCATGGGGATAGATGGGCTGTGGAGAGAGGAGACTACCCGCTGTTGGGATACTCTAGAAAAGGGCTCTACGACGCCGATTAGAAAGGTTTTTTCTGACTCTGATTTTCGGTAATTGGAACCCTCCAACGATGGGAAAGTATTGGAAATCTGTTCGCGATGTGCGGTGAGCCGACGGAATGAAACGTTAGCCCTCGGCGGTAGCACAAAAACACAAAAATGTGGATCGAAGGATGACCGAGTGGATGTGGGTAGGAGTGCGTATCCTTCTTCCTTCTGGTTAGTAGCCAACATTTTTGGCACGGGCGACTCAAGGCCACTTTTACGCTCCATTGGGAGCATCGCATCGCTTGGCTTGGCTCGGCACGCTTGGCTTGAGCCAAGAAACCGAAAACTTGGATACATCTGATATATTTGATATATATTTTCCACACAATTGACTTGTCAGGGCACAGGAGGATGAGAGGAAGAGTAGGCAGCAAGCAGCAGGCAGCAGGCATCAGGAGGCAGGGGACGGAGGAAGAGAACAGAGAACAGAGTCGAGGGGCCAAAGGGTTGACTGAAATCGGATACCGTGTGGCACCTAACCTAACCTAACCGAAATGACACGTATGTAATTACCCGCTTGGACATGGCCAGTCAGAGGAAGGCTGGCTGGCTGGCTGGAAACCCGAGAAGAGAAGCATTGAAATGTTCTTTAATCGGCTCATGTCAGAAGATGGAGATTCCGACTCGGATTCAATACGAATCGAATCCAAACGAAACGAAACGAAACCCATTCAGGCTGCAGAAGAATGCTGGTAACATGATCCCACTAGACCAACAAAAGACTCTCGCTGCGATTTAAATATGGCTTAAAGACCAGAAAACAGAGACAGGACAGAGACAGAGACAGAACCAGTAACCGAATCAGAGTCAGAGTCAGAACCAGAACCAGCTAGAGGAGTCCTTTAGCTGTCCCACTCTTTGAGGTAGAGCTAACTCTCCACAGGAGCAGCAGCAATTTCAATAGCAGTCGGCACCAAATCAGGCAGAATATTGCATCGCTTTTCGAGGCATTTCGATAATTGTGTCAATTCAAATTGAATGCTCTAAATTGTGTAAATATTT
This sequence comes from Drosophila athabasca, assembly GCA_008121215.1. Lineage (NCBI taxonomy): Eukaryota > Metazoa > Arthropoda > Insecta > Diptera > Drosophilidae > Drosophila > Drosophila athabasca. The sequence goes on along the minus strand of VMQQ01000022.1, from coordinate 1,864,759 downwards.
GGACAAGCCAAGCCTGAGCACAGAGCAGTTGGCATCTAAGAGCCATTTCCAGTCAGTCGCTCCCGAGGGGTTTGGTTTCTGTTTCTGTTTCCCTCTGGATCTCTGGAGTGGCGGACCTAAATGCAATCAACATTTATTTTTGCTCTTTCTGCCAGAGTTCCAGGAGAGATCTGTTGACAAACGGGATTTAAATTTGTTCGGCCTTTGAATTTGAATATTTACAACCCCCTCTGGGGCGGAATGTTACCCGCTCCCCTCCCCTCACCCCTCACCCCTCCCCCGACTCCCTATCACTTGTCAATTGAACAAAGGCCACATCCGGTGTTGGCCTGTTCAGCCATCCCATCGATGAGCAGTGAGTGCTGTGCTCCGCTGAGGATGATGATGATGATGACTCTGAGTCTGACTTCTTATTAATTTCTTTAATACACTTTCTATATGGCATTGAAGTGTCCGACTTCTCATTCAACTCATTCTTCTCCGACGACGACTCCCAGCTTCCCATCTCTGGCTCCTGATCCCATTGCATGCAGCATGTTGTATATTTTTCTCACAAGCCACCGAAAAACGGTAGTTGGTGTTGTGCAAACAGCGTCGAGTGGCGGTCGGAGTCGGAGTTGGAGTTGGACTCGGCGTTGGAGCTCCCTCACGGGGGCTTCTCCATCACGGCAGCACGGCATCATGGGCATGGGTATGGGTACTTATGTGGCTCGAGTGCCCTGTCCGAGCGCTCAGACAAGTGCCCACTCGGACTCGGATATTGACAATGGACAATAGTGTGGATGTGGATCTGCTTCTGCTTCTGCTGTTGGCGATGCTGATGCTGATGCTTCTGCATCTTCCTTTCTTCATTAGAATTGGGATACGGGTTCGGGTTCGAGTTCGAGTTGCTGAGATGTTCGGATGCTGGGAAATTGATGGGCAAAACCTCTTGAAATTTAGTGGCAGCTTCTTGTCCTTATGCCTCTCCCTCTTCCTCTCCCTCAAGCCAGTGTAAGTGTCTCTGTATCTGTATCTTTACGAGTACATATGTATGTATGTATGTATATGCCCAGTCCTCTCCCCAAGTGTCCGCAAGTGCGTGTTTGTTATTTTGATTGATAATTGACATTTACAACATATTTGCTGTGTGTTCAATTTTATTACACTCCGTGTTTTCCCATTCATTCGCTTACAGTTCCAATCCCAATCCCAATCCCAAAAACCCGAACCCAAAACCGAACCCAAATGTTCGTTGATTTGATTTCTGCTGGCACATTTCGTGTTCTGGCTTTGACAAATTGCTGTTCTCCCCTCGCTCCCTGCTCTCCTCTCTGACACCCGCCCACTGTGCCCCTAATTTGGTCATCGACTCTGCTCCGCTGCTTGCTGCTTGCTGCTGCTTCATCCATCCATCCATCCATTTGTGTGGGCGAATCTCCAGTGGCTGTCCACGAGCCACGCATTTCGGTTTTGTGTAATTCACGCAATAAAACAATTGCCACGATGAGGCAGAGGCAGAGGCAGAGGCACACATTCTGTAGCTGGCCACAGCCTCAGCCTCATATCGCTGTCGTGCATCATCAAGTGGCAATTGTAATTGATCAAAATCAAGTCTATGCCTGGGCTAATGGCCTGAGTTGGTTTGAATGAACCGAGCCAAGAATGGAAGCTTCTTCGAATTCTGATTTCTTATTTCTGATTTCTAATGTGAAAAATATGACTCAGCCTCAGTTTTAATTGCGGAATCAATATCGGAATGAATGTTTGATTAATTCAACTATAATCGACTCTTTTTCTCATACGATCTCTGCAACTCTGCCATGATTTGCACGCTTCAAGAGGTTTCCGTCTGGGCCTATGTATCTCTTGGATGCAGGTACAATTCTCCCATTCCATTCACATCATTGCCGCTGGCTCCCTTGTCAGAATTCTTGTATAATGTGCTGCAATCTTGATTTTGAATATCTTGCAACTGCAACTGCCACTGCCACTGCAACTGTGCAACTGTATGTAGTACTTGGCAGTTGGAGGCATCAGAGCATGACAAGTTTCCGCTGAACAGACTCGAACAGAGAGTCAAGTTGAGTCGATCAATCTCTGATGTCTTAATTACTCAATTCGGGAGCAGACGCTGCGCTGCACAGCCTTTCTCTGTGGAGCCTTTCTAATGCTTGCAGCGCTCGTAGGAATAGCCGTCAGTCAGTGGAAGTTGCGTATTTGATTGATTTACCATCTTAACTGGAGCCACAACTTTGCCTCCTTCTTCTTCCACCACGATCTTGTTTAGCTTGGGCCACAACAGCTCCATCGCCAACTCCATCACCAACTCCAGCTGCTCTGTCTGTCCGTGTCCGTGTGTCCGTGTGTCGCTCCCCGTTTGCACAAGTGCAGTAGCAAAAATGTTAAAAATGTTTTTCAGCGCACAATGCTTGAACAGTCAGCGCCTGTTCTTCGCCTTCGCCTTCGCTCTGAGGCTTTGGGTTTCTGTATTCTGTAGTCTGTAGTCTGGGTTCTGGTGAGATTGGTCTGACACTGCCCTCTGCCCCCTGCCCCTGGCCCCTTCCCGTCCTGTCCTGCCGGAATCCCCTTCATATTCTGCTGTCTGGTCTCCCATCCTGGCCTGGCGCTGTCGAAGTGGTTGTTTGCCGTCGCTGGGGCATATGAACGGCTTTTAATTTCATATTTTTTATATACAGATACATATTTGTATACCCGTTGATAGGTACGTATGTATATATCTTTTGGATATCTTATGGCTTGTAGACATTTGTGTTCAATGCGATTCTTTTTTTTTAGTTTTTTTTTTTGTCTCATCTTCAAGTCTTTTGCCGGCTCTGCTTAATAACACGATGACTACACGAAACGAAACCTCGAAAAACTCGAATTCGAGCCGCGCGCGGCTTTGGATTTCGGCCTGGCCTGGCCTGGCTCCGGATCGGGTCTACCAGTATACGTATACGAATACGAATGGAGTTGTAATGGCCGCGTATCCGTTGCGCCTGCTGCCTGCTGCTGCTGCTGCTTTACAAGCGAAATAATCGCCATCATTTCAACTAATGACCCGTTCCAAAAGGCGCTCGTATCTGGCGGTTTTCTGTTTTCTGTTTGGTTTTTTTTTGGGGTTATGCGATTACGAGCTTGGATGGTGGTTGGCGCTTTGTGCAGATTCATTCAATTTGAGATGTGGCCGAAGCAGCTCCTAACTTAATAAACACCGGTGTACCCCGCCGGATCCAATGGGCTCTGGGAATCTTCGAGATCTCCGAAGAATGCCAAATGTTGTCTCGATTTCTTTTACTTTTCCTTTTCTTCTCCCCTCTCTCTCTCTCTCGTTTCAGTTTTTTCCGTTTTCGGTTAGCAGGTAGAACTTGAAATATTTGCGCATCTGCAGGAGCAGCCAGGCACTTGAGTGGACTACGATTTCGATTCCAACTCCGAGACTCCGAGAGTCCGGCTCTGTCCTGTCCAGACCAGGCCAGGCCAGGCCAGGCTTTTCTTGCAGTGTCATTCCACTTAACTTCTGGCCTCCTCCTCCTGCGTTCCTCCTCCACTTTGTGGGCATCTTCTGTGCGGGATCTTCTTCATTTCAACTTCGCGCGAATTGGTCGAGTTTTAACTTCTTTGCCCCTTCGTTCCCTCCGATCTCTGGATCTCTCGATCTCTCTGTCTCTGGTCATATTTTGCAAGCGGTTGCACCTTTCCAGGTGAACCATCAGCTGCGTTTACATTGTCATCGTTATCATCATTGCATTCATATATTCATATTCATCATCATCATGATAATCATCATTTGTATCGTCATCGTCGGCGGCGGTCAGTTTAATGTGGCCAAAAAGCGACGACCGCAACAAACAGCAGAAATCGAGAACGCTTCACTGAGTGCCGCCACCGCCACCGCCACCGCCTCTGCCTCTGCCACATATGAGTATCGGCACGGATCAATGAAATGGAAACGCTCCTGTATGGCCCCCCCACCTCACCCACTCCCCCAGCGATCCCCAGCAACCCACTGGGCCGCTTAGAAGGAGATGATATCGTTTTACCTAGTCCATCTCGTGTTACCTTCTAGCTGAAGCTGAAGCTGGAGCTGGAGCTGGGGTTGGGTCTCCTAATAATGATAATTGACCCCCGGGAAGATGTTGTGGTGGAACTTACCGATTCTTGGCCGCAGCAGCCCGATCCCGTTGGCGGCGATTCTTGAACCAGTTGCCCACTTGCGTGGGATTGAGACCGGTGGCCTTGGCCAGCTCCCGCTTCTTGGTGGGGTTCGGATAGGGATCCTGTAGGTACCATTCGCGCAGTAGACTCCTCGTGCGCTCCTTGAAGCAGTGCGTCTTCTGTTCGCCATCCCAGATGGTCGGTGGAAGGGGGAACTTCTTTCGCACACGATACTTGTCAACGGGGCCTGTACGTAACGCAAAATGGATGCCGCCGAATCATTAGGACGTGCCCCTTACATAGAGAGAGAGTCTACGATCTGCACTCACCTAGGGATCGACCGCGCAGCTTCTCGGCCTCGATGTAGTGGGCCTCCAGCCACATGGCCTGCAGCTTGCCATAGGATGCTTTAGTAAATTTATGATTCTCTATTATTGCATAAAGTTCCCTGAAATATACAGAAATATATATAATGATATATGTATATGTAGTACAGATGGAATCAAGACGAGTTGCCAGTGCAGATTTCAACCCCATCGACCGCCCTCTGGGATTACTCGATGTCCTGCTGCGAAAGCCATTCCAACCCCCCTGCTCAGTGCTCAGTGCTCAGTCCAAGGGCAGCCCTAAGTCGGCCATATGTATTTTGAAACAATTTCATAGGCATTTATTGTCGTCACTGCCGTTGACAGCTCCGCTGAGTACGTCAAATGATTTTAATTGGAAGTCGTTTATTTGCCAAGTCAAAGCAATCAAATCACTTGCCACAACAGATCCGATCCGTATATGCATATACAACTTGTATATACATACATATGTATGTATGTATATGTTTTCACATTGATTGATTGTAGTCAGATTTCATAGCCTGCAGCCGACTGCAGCCCCATTTGATTTGTCATAGACGAGATGCAAAAACCTGATGCAACCGTAAATAGTCGCGACTCGCGACTCGCGAGTACTCCATTCGATCCGATAATTGTCTATATCGATAGCCGTTGCAGCGAGACCTGTTTGAGCACCTGGCTCGCCTATAACTGGAATTCACGGATAGCTTTTAAGTGGGTCTATTGCTTGTCTAGCTATATGAACTGAGCAGATTCCCCCCATTTGGGCTAATTTCTGGCGATCCTTTGTGATCGCGACCCATCTTCTGCCTACATTTCGATTGGAATGAACTGTTTCCGGCTTTCTTAGATATTCAAATGTAATGTGAGAATATAATATAATAATGTGAGGATGGCGACGGAAGCCGAGACAACATCAGACCGAACAGAAAACGAACCCACGTCCATTCCAATTCCAATTTCATTCCCCATTCACCATTCCTGTACCCCGATCCTGCCTTGGATTCACGAGTATTGTTCAGTCGGTCGGTGTTTTATTAATCAAGCCTGCTCCACTTGGCTTTGGGCTTTGGGATGGCAGCCAGTTCTTTAATTAGTAAATTAATTCCTTTGTTTATTAATTTAGAAGCTCATTGTGCTCTCATTACGGTCGAGGCACAAAGCTCGGCGGAAAACTATCGAATAACCAAGCGACGGATCAGATCGGGTCGGGGTTAATCAGGGAGGCTGCCCCATGCCCGATGCCCGCTTCCCGCTTCCCGCTGCCTCGTCTCTGTCTGGTTATTTGATCTGGGGGGCTTTTGTCTGAGAAAAGGAATCCTACCTGAAGTTACCAACATGATAGGCGACCACTGCCCGGGCCCGGAGCACCGCCTCGCAGTTGAGTATCTCGTGCATGTTTGGCAGGGCGACGGGCAGACTCCAGAGGAACCGGGCCAGCCGCTCGATGTCGCCGGAGTCCTCCAGGGTCTTGCAGACGATCTCCACCTGGGCGGCGGAGAAGGCCAGTGTGGGCACCGCCAGTATCGGACTGGGCGCTATGATCTGGTGGTGCGTGGGCGAGAAGCTCTCTGAGGGCGGCTGTTTGCCCTCCGTCGGTCCAACGGCCATTTTATTCGTTGAATCCACTGTGGACGTATTCGCATACTATTCTGCACCGAAACGAAGCAATCTTGCTTGCCTCCAACACCAACACCAACACCAACTTGACCAGATTATCGTATCTTATCTTATCTTATCAGAGTGGCGGAGAGTCCAAGAGCGGAATTGGGAGTTGCTGGAATCTCTGCACTTGTAAACACTTTCGGGATCACTGAACTGGGGGTCTATATCCACGGGTTTATGTACATTCAAATGTGTTAGCACTTCAGGAGAGGATTTGGTTTTGGATTCGGATTCGGAATCATTTAAGTGGTTGGATCACACGCGCGTGGGAGGACTGCGATCTCACGGGGGCGCTGGCGCTGGCTGAGGATGTGGATGTGGATGAGGAGGTGACCACCGCGTTGGACGCACTACTGGTACTGGCGGTGTCGGCGTGCGAATCGAAATGAATGCCAATGAGCCAGCTCATGAATGCGATACCCGGTCCCGGTTAACGAATGCGAGTGCGAGTACGAGTGCGAGTACGATTCGATGAGACTGCAGAACTGCTCTTCCAAATCCACTTTGTATCCAAGACTCCGACGGAGGAGGTGGGGGAAGCTGAGGCTGAGGTTGAGGCCGGGGCTGGGATTGGGAATGGGCGTGCTATGGATATAGCCGAGCAAACCGATCAGCCAACCGAGGTACCGAGCGACCAACCAAACGGCCAACCGAGCGCGCAAAAAATACGTCAAATAATGGTCTTGTAACTGAGCTGCCTACTATGCGACGGGAACGGTACGGTACGGAACGGAACGGCAGCAGCAGCGGCAGCAGAAGATACAGCAATAGCAACAGCAACAGTAGTGGCAGTGGCAGTGGCAGTGGCAGTAGCAGCAGCGGCAGCAGCACAACAATGACGCGCCACAGATACAGATACTCTGGCAGCTAGCTCAAGCTACTGCTACTACTGCCGCTTGCCGCTTGCCGCCTGCCAGCTGCAGACACAGATACACAGATACAGATACAGATATACAGCGATATGGTAACAGAAACGAGTTGCCACCAATACCAGCCCAAAGACCAGTTTGCTACCGAGTCCATGTACCAGGCACGCACACAGATACTCCGATCCAGATACAGATACAGATACGGATACTGAAACACCACCAGACTCAGTTGCCCTCTGGTGTGGCAGTGGGCGTGGTTCGTCTTGCTGCTGTTGCCGTCTCGCTTTGATCAACGCCAATGCGACACCAAAATCGGACTCTGCTGCCATCTCGCTCTGGCGGTTGCGGTGGTGGCAGGGCCAGTGCCAGTGGCAGTGGCAGGGCCAGTGCCAGTGGCAGTGGCAGTCGCTTTTTCTTGGGTCTCGTTTAAATGAAATGTATATAAACCCTACACACACACACACACACACACACACTTACAGGAGGGCACATACTGTTGCAGTTGCAGGATAACAACAGGGTCTACAATCGGGGTTAGGAATGGTGATGGTGGAGAGGGGCAGCGGGAGCGGCAGCGACAGCGCTAGGGGTAGAGTGGAACGGAGAATGGAGTGGCATGATGAAGCAGAGGCAGAGGCAGCTCTGATATTGATAAAGAAATCAAATAAAACAACCAGGAAGAGGCAGTCAGAAGGGCAGGCAGGAGTACAGGGGAGTACAGTGGTTTCGATCAGCTAAATTATGTGTAAATTATTCTTGGAAAAGCTAACTACTCGTACTTCCAGCTATGGAGGGTTTATAGAACATTCAGCTACAAATATACATACCTAATATATTTTATATATATTATATTTTAATATTATTTATAATCAAAATCTAATCCATTATTCTACTTTTTTGATTCCTTTCTCCGTCATTAAAGTTTCGAAAGTGAGCAAAAGGTAGAAAGTATGTTCCCAATGTTTTCCTATTCCTCTCCATTGATTTGTAATCCACTAAATGTCCCCCTTTTCCGTGTATTTATCCCACTGTAGCTAAAGCATATTGTGTAAGTGTAGCAAAATGTTTGACACCATGTGGTCGGGCAGCGTCTACTTTCGTCCTCTCGCCCCTAGTTCTGGCTCACACTCCTCCGATCCTGCCTCACGTATTCGGTCTCCTTGTGTCCTCGAGTCCCTGGAATCCCTCGAATCCTTGTCGCCAATTGCACACACACCACACAAAAAGCGACTGCACATTGAAATCACGTTTCCATTTTGGCAAGAAGGGAAAAAGGAACTTTTGATTACGAATGAGGGAAATATTCACGCGCAAAGTTTTCATTGTGGCGCTGTCACTGGTGCCCGGGTCCTCCTTCGGTGGTGGTGCTTCATCATACTCCGCCTGAATGACAGGAGCCGGAAATACTAGGAAGGGGTGGGGAAAGCGTGCAAGGGGGGGGGGGGGCGCACAGAGAACACGCTAATGTATCGTTCGCGCTTTGTCCAGAGTGTTAACAGATTAGTTGTTTACATGCCACAAGTAAATGAGTTTTCGTTGCCACCGTTGCAGAGGCATGGGAGAGTGAGCGGCACCCCATACCACCCCGAATCCCAGTCCTCCCCCTGCCAACCAATTCCCGAGTACATATGTACACCAATCCATCGCCATTGCCTGCCACTCTCCTCCTTTCACTCCTCCTCAATGTGGCAACACACTCTCCTCCTGCCCCCTGCCGCTGGCATCGGCATCTGCCGCTGGCTGGGCTCTTGTTAAATCTGAACGATGACTTTTTGAGTAGTTGGTTGAGCGTTTTGGACAATTTCATTACGTGAGCGGCAATCGTTGTTCAGGGATATCTGCGTGCGTGTGTGTGTATATGTGTGTGTGTTAGATACATATGTAGATGCTGAGGATGAGGCTGGAGATACAGCACGCATTGCGGCATCTCCATCTCTCACATGGCTCACATTATGTGGCACAGCGCCTGCTGCTGCTTGGTCCTCTGAATGCGCTCATTATGGTATCGATCACCTTTCATGAGCCACATTTGACGCTGGCAGCGATAGATACAATCGAGAGATATGCACCGCAAAGGCAGAGATACTATATACATATGTACATATATATGTAGATATAAATGCAAAATGGGATGGTGGGAAGCCTTTGTTGGATAGGGATTTTGTTGTTCAGGACTACTGTAGAAGATCTCTTCAATATTTCGTATTATTTTTTCTAATATTAACAATGACAAAATATATTTGTACTTCAGCCAACAAATACTCGAAGAATATACATATATATATATATATACAAGCCCCTTTTTAAAGTACGATATATACGTTTCCCTTGAATATGTATTTATTCTGTAGATTAAATAGAAAAAACACCATCTAATTTTGCATCTATTCCTAGGAAACACCTCCATGAAATACCAAAGACAAGTAAATCGATGAAAAATCTATTTATAAAACCCAACTTGGGTTCTCTATTGCCTATATTTGAATATTAAAATGAGAATCAGGTGAAAATCGTTCGGGGTTTTTCGCCCTAACCTAACTGGTTTTCCTTTTGATTTTCCCTCTGAGCTTCAGAAAGCAATTGCCATTCCATTTGAATTGCCTAACGAACCGTGATTTTTGTCGGGGGAGTGCCATACCATATACCATACTCGTATAATGTCATATTGTTGACAATTTCGCTTGCGGTGCTAATCAAAATATCCAACTCCGGAGTGGAGTGGAACTTCTCGACTCTAGACTCTCGTTTCTCGACTCTCGACGCCGGCGAACTGTGTCACTGGCCCAATCGAATCATACGCCCAGTGGTCCATTAAATGACAACATTTGCGCGCTTAGACCGCTTTCCCTATCCTCATCCTCATCTCCAGCAGTTCCAGCATCCTTTCGATGGATGGTTAGAGGTGGGAACTGGCTGAACTGCTGAAAAAGTGGCCAAGGGCCCATGCAATTAGGCCAAATGCGAGTGCCGTTATGGCTGCTCAAATTCGTTTTGCGAAAACAATTAAAAGGCAATTAAAAGCAATTTTTTGATGCTCGCTTGGCCAGGCTTTAAAGGCTTCTCCGCTCCACAAAAGCGCAAAGCGCAAACCGCAAACAACAAAGGGACAGCCACCTTTTGCTGGGGTTCCGTTGGGGAGCCCGCGGGCAGAAAGTAAATCTCTATTATTGCAGTCTAGTGTGCTCTACATATGGCGAGGGTTTGAGCCAGGACCAGGGCCAGGTCCGGACCGAAGCTCTCTTTTGGCAAATAAAATTTAAATAGATTTCGTATTTTTGTTGTGTAGTTATGGCCGAGGATGTGTGCTGGTCCTGCCTTTGGGGTAAGTAAGTTTGGTATCGTATCCCTTTGTCTGAGAGTCTCAATTTGTTCGGAATAACTTAATCTGATTTCATGTACCTGAATATTTATATATGCGTGTTTGCATGTATGTGTGTGTGTGGCTTTGTGCGACAGTGGGACAAGGGTTGTTGGTCCTAAAGGTGTGGAAAGTGCTGCAGTAAACACAGTGAATATTCAAAGAGCGTTGGACAGTACCAATCTTTTCTTATTTAATTTCATTTATATATTTTTTTTTTATTGGGGTTTCTCAAAGAATAATTTGATCCAAGTGACCCAAAACATTGCTGTGAGAATTCGGGGCTGGGGCGCACTCCAAAAGGGGATCAAAATTCAATTTAAACGTTACATGAAATCGTTTCTACTCGTATGATTACCCCCTCCCGCCCCGTTTGATGCTTTTGGTTTTTTGGCCTAGAGTTCGTTAACCCATCTGAAATGGTTATACATATGTATTGGATGTTTGGATGGCCAAAATACCGAAACCAGGAATAACCAACTGGCTACAAGCGAAACTTGGCAATTAACAAGTTTGTCGATGAAAATATTTAATATTTTAATTTATACGAAATTCAATAAATCGAGAAATGAAATGAAAAACTCCAGAATTACTGTCGCAGTGATTGAAAATGAAGACAAGAGATGGAATAACTTTATAAGAAACAAAAAGGAGCAGTAGCCGGGGGCAGGGAGTGGGAACATCATCAATGATGAAAGATCGGCGCTGTGGCAAGGTATTCGTTTAATTTACATCGTTCTTGTTGTTCTGCTTCGTCCCTTGGCTCTGGATCTGTCTCTGTCTCTGTATCTGGCTCCTGCAGACGCGCCGGCGTTTAGAGTGGAGAGTGTGGAGTGGAGTGGAGCCTAGAGGACTCCCAGTCCCTTTGCGCAGTCCCTGCCTCAGTCGCAGTCTCAGTCGCAGTCACATTTTTGTGGCTGCTGCCCGCTTCTGGTGCGATTGGGCTGCATTCCATAGTCATAAGGCTGGCGGCGGCGGCTCCGGCTCCGGTTGCCCCAAGAAATATCTTTGGGCATTAGGTTGCGCAGGAATGCCGGCAATTCGTGGCAAATGTATTGAGCTGCATTTAATAATTATGATGGGGACGTGGTCGACAACTCAGGCAAACGAACCGCATTTTGCTGGCTGACTTTTCGGCTGTTCCGCCTAATGGATATGTCAGACAGTCGCTGTCGACAGCAGACGACGGACGACAGAGCAGCTCAGTGTCATCTGCTCGCCCATGCCCAGGCCTGCCCCATCAGTATCGGGAGCAGGCAGGAGAGCACCATTTGGCGTTGGCTACTGTTTAGTCAGAGCTGCGCATATTAATCAACCTTCCTTCAACCAGGGGGTTGCGCGACGAAGAGGAGCAGGCGAGCATCCTCATCATCATCATCATCATCATCGTGATCATCATGATCGTAGCCCATCGTCAAGTGATACGCGGCACGGAACATGCGTGAAATCTTGTGGCCAAGGCAAGATTAAGCTGCGGCCAGTGGCTGTGGCTTCGGTCAGAAGGAGTATACAAATAAGAGTTGAAAGAGGGGCAGATCGTCAGGTTGTATCCCTCCTACTACGCCATTGTGTCCCCGCCTGTGTACGAGTGTGAGGTGAGTCTGTGTGTTGGGTTGGGGGCTTTTTTGCGACACTTTGACCAGTCGTGCCACTTTTGATATTGCCATCTCGCCACGCAAAAAGTGTGAAATTGTCGGACTACTGCAGGAGCAGACACCGTTTCAGGCTCGAGAGTCTCCAGCTCCGAGCTCCAGCCTCGGACTGGTCGGGCTGGTGGTTTAATTAAGTCATTAACACCAGGGACTGCCAGTGGGGGAACTCTCTCTCTCTCTGTCTGTCTCTCTCTGTGTGTCTGTCTCTCGTTTGCTGCTTTTTGTCCCTGTGGACAATATCGAATTTGCCATATTTGGTCAAAATAATCTGATCGAAAATGGTCCGTGGAAGCGATACTGTTGGCCATATAAATATATAAATTATGCAAGCGTGTTTGCCCATTATAAAGCGTGGAATGGTGGGCCGCAGCACATTCATCAATACGATTGACATCTCTCCTCTCTCCCATGGGACTGCCTAAGCATGTGAATCGGAGAATCGGAGTCGGAATAATCGGGGCTGGGTTGCCTAACAAGCGCTAAGTGGATAATTACTGCGATAGCTGCTTGCCAGCTCTCTGGCCAGATTGTCTTGATCGGTGCTAAAAAGCATCATTATGCCATGCATACTCCGAGTAATGACAACTCCACTCTCTAGCCGCCCCCCCCCCCCCCCCCACCCTCGTTAATGATCAATGCTTTCTCACTCTCTCTCTCTCTCGCTCACTTTTTGTTGCATGCATTTGCATGCGCGCAAGTCGTTTGCTATAAAAGAAAGAAGGAAACGAAGAACATAATAATACCCTCTGCTAGAAGAGCACTCAATTATAAACTAGATGTCGAAGAGTTGGAGGTGGGGGAGTGTCAATTAATGATCTGCTTTTGTCTCCCTCCCTGGGATCCTGTCACTCCTCCTCCCCCTTCTGTTTCCCCCTCCAGTTCACAAAAGAAACGCAAACAGCGCGTCAAATGAGCAATGAGCTTAATTCGTTGCGCCTGCGCACCATTTACGAGTACTGCCTTCTCTCTCTCTCGATTACTCTCCCTCTCCATGTCTCTTCTTCTTCGGTCAATTGCGTTGATTGCCTTTGTTTTAATGCCCCCCTTGGGGGAAAGAGATAGAGATAGCGAGTATTTTGACTTTTGCTGCTCTTTCGCTCGCTGCTGCTTAATTGAACGGGAATGCTTTGTGACATTATTGTATTTGGTAGTGCCTCCTCTCTCTCTCTTCTTCCTGCTCCTCTGACATGTTCTCGTACAAATATAAATGAATGTAACGCCTACCCGGCGGAGCAGCCTTTTGTCTTTTTTTTCTTCGTGTTTTTTTTTGGCAAGAGGGAGCGAACGATCACCTATACCCGTAATATCCGCTGCCCATTGTTCTTGGCCACAATTCATTAGGAGTGGAATGGGTGTTGACGTATCCGAGTGTGAGTGTTTGAGTGTAGCTGTGAATGGAACTGTGCCACACAACCACACAACCATACAGCCACACAGCCTGGCTATTAATTAGATAAGTATCTTGAGAAATTGCCCATTTTCAAATAGACGGCGAGCATTCGCGTAATTAGATTTGCTTTTCACAACATTTACGTTGGGGCGCGGCCCAGTGGTCTGGCGGAGGGGGGGTACGAGTGGATTTGAGGGCAGTCAAGTGGAGTGTGGACGGGAGGTGGAGGTGGAGTAATGCGAAGTTGTACCCAGGTAAGAGTAGACAGGTCAGAGACAGGCGCGTGAGAATAATCGTAAGCCAGTAGTCCAGTAGAAACAGGACTAGAAATTTGTGCCTATACAAACCTATTTCGATTCCATGAATAATAAAACCGATAATGGATTCAGATAATATGGTAGAATTGACTCTGACTCTTAATCATACCTATTTGTGGAAGCTTCAGCTTCTTCAAATTCATGCACAATAGGATCTTTTATTCCATAGAAAACCACACTAAAAAGGAATCCATTTTCCAGAGATATACAAGTACCGACTACTAGCAGCTACCTGTACCGCCGTGAGGCACTCCACTGAGGCTTTGCCTATAACCGATCACGCACCCATCGCTAGAGAGCAGAGCCAAGGGCTGGCTCTCTTTTGCTGCCCGTTGATTGCATTTGGCGGCGGCTGCGACTCAACTAACTCTTGGGCGATTAATCATCGCCAGAGCCGAGTGCGAGTACGAGTACGAGCCCAGGTCCAGGCCGGTGACCCAGCGAACACGAGCAGAGGCTACCGACATCAACCGGGCCGGGACGGGCCATGTGTAAATGCCGCTTTGCGGTTTGTCACAATTTACGAGGTGATAATTATTCATGTCGAGCCGGAGAACTGTCATAATATTGTAATTAACGTTAGGCCAGCAATAAAATTAAACGCATTTTATTGCGGCTGCAGCTGTACGACTATTTGTAGTTTGACCCGTACTTGCCGGCAATAGGGAATCTCTACCAGTCAATGCCAATTAGACCTTGGCCAGGCCAGGCCGCTCCGGTTTCCTTATTGACTGCAAATCCGATGCGGAAATTACGAAAGCCACAGCCGCAGAGGAAGCCGAGTCAATCGATCGATAACATCGTCCTGTGTGCAAAGAGGAAATAGAGAAGAAAGTCCGCAAACTAATCACGAAAAAGGAAATAACCGAAGGCGGTAAAATGAAACGGGACAGGACGACAAATGCTCAATAATGAACATCCGAAATCGAATCATTGAAATCACCTTCAGATTCACCTTCAGCTTCAGTTTCAACTTCAGCAGCACCAGTCGAAGACAATTCGAGCTCTTCAAGGCATCGGACACCGCAGGATTTTGATGGAAGAAGACGGTTGAAGATGCGGTTATACAGTTTCCACAGTTTCCTTGGAAAACGAACTGATAAGAGTGTCCTTCGAAAGCAGCTGCCATCTTTTCGTCCCTGCATATGCCACATCTCCTGGCGAAATTCCACCTAAAACTGCACCAATTAATAACCTTGTAGATTATAACAATTAGCTTTGTTAATTCATATAAATATATGGCATAGACCCATTCTTGGCGGAGAAACTAACCCCTAACTAATGGCAGAGCCCGACCGAACCGAACCGATCCAACCCTCCCCGCCATGACTATGTAAATTGACTCATCCGTGTAGTCATTGGTATCCGACTGAGTTTCAGATTATGCCAAATGCTGTAATTTGAACTCACTTCAGCGTCAGACATGGGCAGGACGGCACAGCTCGTACAGGAGACAGGGGACAAGGGGACAAGGGGCAAGGGGACAAGGGACAAGGCAATTCTTGTGCCACCTTATTTCTATTTTCAATTTTTGCCTGATTCATTCCTGAATAGAAATCATTGTACGAGTAGAATAGTATAGTATTGTGCTTTGTATGCCTACCATGGCCTCTGCTAATGGCATAATGCGCCTTCCTCTTGCCTCTTGCCGCTTGCCACTGCCTGCGTCTATGGCCAGTCCTTCCTGTGGCATGCCGTTTCTCGGGTTCCTCGTTCGGCCTCTCGTTGGGCACAACAGTAACTGATTTTTTAATTTCATTATGGCGCACAATAGGCGTTCCATGTACTGTGACGATTGTGACCCGTTGACTACCATGCAATGCCCTCCGCCTCCTCCTCCTCCTCCTCCTGCTCTCCAAATGCAGGAGGGTTTGAAATTGTTGCCATTTAATGTGGCTGCCATTGCCCTCTCCTTTGTGTGGGTATGGGGTATGGGCGTGAGCCGGGAACTGGCAACTGGGCAGGAGGTACACTTATACATATACAGACATCCATATACATATAGCATGTACATATGTATGAATGTACGTGCTGATACATAATGTGCGCAATTTCACATTATTTGTATTGCAAAGTTTGAACAGTGGAGTGGAAATGAAATGCTCCCCGAGTGTACGTACCGCTAGCGTGGCTTTTGTGGCATTTATGCTTCTGGCTTCTGGCTTCTGTTTCTGTTGCCATTCGGGGGGTGGTTTGCCTTCGTCCAAGTGGGGTGTATTTGGGGGGGGGGGGGGGGGGGGGGGGGGGGGGGGGGGGGGGAGGGGGGGGGTATTACCGGTGGAAAAAAAAAAAAAAAAAAAAAAAAAAAAAAAAAAAAAAAAAAACAAAAGGTATTTCTGTTTTTTTTTTTTTTTTTTTTTTTTTTTTTTTTTTTGAGGTGTTTGCGGGGGGAAGAGTAGGTTGCACGTGCGGACTGATTTTTTTTTTTTTTTTTTTTTTTTTTTTTTTTTTTTTTTTTTTTTTTTTTTTTTTTTTTTTTTTTTTTTTTTTTTTTTTTTTTTTTTTTTTTTTTTTTTTGCGTGTGGGCGATGTGGTTGGGGAGCGAAAAGTGATTTTTTTTTTTTTTTTTTATCTTTTTTTTTTTTTTTTTTTTTTTTTTTTTTTTCTTGTGATGGATTTTTTTCGGAACGCAAAAACAACGCAACAAAACAAAATGTTGAGTGGCCACGAAACGCGCGACGACGCCATTTTCAAAAGACGAAAATATATAAACTCTGGTGGCCAGTGACGTAGTCAAAACCAAAAAAAAGGGGCCTCTGTACAAACAAATTTTTAGGTCCAAAATTACCCTTTGAAGAAAGACATGGCACTATTATTGCTTGAAGGTACATATCCAAAGTTCCCCTCACAGCCCTAGCTATCCGTAGAGCCCACCTCCCCATCTGCCCATCTCCTCCCCCTTCGCACACCACTGCCGCTCCCAATCAGCTCACGTACTCAATGTATTACAAAATGACTTCCATGTCATGTAACTGGCTGCTCTGTGGCTGTTTCTGTTCCTGTGTCTGAGGATGGGATGTAACAGATGGACCGGGATGACGCCCCAACGGGTTTCCTTTGAATAGCGCTCGTAGTTGGAACAACTGTCCACCGGCAGCAGTCTCGCAGGCTCTCCTCTACCTCCCAACGAGGCCCGGCCCGGCCCCAGTGAACATGTTGCAAATCACATAATGTGTCATTTAATAATCAAGCTCAATATTGACAACGACACAGTCCAACAATGTGATGTGTGCCGCAGTGGCAGTGGCAGTGTGAGCGGTGGAGAGGAGAGGCGGGCGCAAAGTAATACAACAATCCCGCCATTAGGCATAAATTCATTTGTATCTGTGTTGGGTGTGCGTGTGCGAGTGTGTGTTTGTGTGTGGCAGCAGCAGCAGCAGCCATTGGCACAATCATAAAAGCATAGCAAGCATATCTATGTATCTTCCACATTCATCTCCCCATCCGATCCCATACCATCATCGGTGTGGTGTATGTGAATCCCTGCGGCCTGCTGCCGCTGCTGATGCTGCCGATGCTGCTGCTGCTCCTCTGGAAATGGAATACAAAAAGTTAAATAAACCTTAAATGAAAAATTCAACTCAATTGAATTCGTTAGCGTGAAATGTCGTTCTTCCTTGTTACTTCATCGTCATATAGCCACATTCCCAGCAGCGACAAGGAGAACACCATGAACATCATCGTAATCATCGTCAACGCGCATCAACGTCACGAAGCTGGACGCGGAGCGGGTCTGTTTCAGCCATTGTCGAGACGGCCCTGTCACTGGCAATGTCCTTTGGGGCGGACGAAACATGTGGGATGGCGTGTGTTTTGAAGGAAAGCTTTAAGAATGGTTCCGAATGGAGCGGAAGACGATTATGGGTAGCTTATGGACGTCTTAGTATTTCTAAGACGTACATCCCAAAAGGGTTGGAAATGCAGAAATCTAAGGTTATATAATATAATGCCATGCATCAAAACATTTAGATCTTGGGGTGTGGGGGGGAAGGAACAGCCTGTCGGTTGGGCTGACGGTGTGGCAGGTAGTTTTCACACAAAGGAATACTAAGAGAAGAGAATAGACGTTTCAAACATGGTCAATGACTACGACGGCTGATGACGACGACGATGATGACGATGATGATCGTGGCGATAATGACTGCGATGATATGGCAGAAATGAGCGAGGCGAGGCGAGGCGAGGCGGATGCCAATGCTAGCAAATGCGGCCTGTCAACACGACGCGCTCGCTACCGTGTGCGGGGGCGACTCTAGCATCGCTATCGCCACCGCCCGACAAATTGCCATTTACACCACTCTCAGAGACAGTTACAACAACACAGACAAGTGGCGAACCGCCCGCACACAGCTGCACAATACATACATTGTGTCTGTGTGCATGGGCTTGTGGCTGAGTGTGTAAGTGTTCATTGAGCATTTTCCCTTCAAGAGTTCCATCTATACATATGGTTGTCTCTTTTCTGCTATAGTGGGGCGTGACCAGCTCTAGACACGCCCTCTATTCCAATGGAAGCCACACAAGACAAACAGAAAGAGAGAAAGAGAGACAGGGACAAAGGCGCAGAGAGAGAGAGACAGCAATGTATATAGCTTACATCCGCTAGGGCGTGCGTATCTGTATCTGTATGCAGGAAAAGTTCACAGATGCAGATACTTGGACACTTTGTTGCAGCAGCAGCAGCAGCGACAGCGGCAACAACAGGAGCAGCAGCCAGCCCAGCCGCAGTAGAAGAAGCAGCTTTGAGTAGCTGCCTTTGACGTATTTTGAATAAATTTTAATTGAATTCGCACAATGAAACTGTTTACTTAACTTGCCACTTTGCTCGATGAGCTTCATCTGAGCGCCAAAGCCGAAAGCCCAAAGCCAAAGTGAAGATACGGTTACACACTCGTGTAGAGCAGAGCAGAGCAGAGCAGCCCCTCTCCGTCGCTGCTCCCATGTGTTGTTTAAATTGTGGCTGTGGCTGAGGCTGAGGCGGTAGGGAGTCTGTGTGCTCCTCTTAGCATCTGTTTAATTACGGCAGCCAGTTTCTTGGTTTCGTTCCCTGCTGCTGTTAGGTCCATAGGAAAATGGCTGAAGTTCCGCTTAAACGGAGTTCGCTTAAGTTCTAATGAATCTCAAGATAGAACGTGATCATTAAACAACACCCACGGCGGATACTCACTATGTCTTAAGTTATCTATTGCAGTAGTCCGGGATCAACTGTCTTTAATGGTTCTATTATTATCTTTTAAATAAAAAATATAGTACAAGAGCACTTCCATCCACGTTTCCTCAATGACTTCGTGGAATTGATTAGAAGACATCTCTAGGATCCAGCATCCAGGAAAATGTGTGAATATAGTGAAATAATAAACGTCAGAAGAGTCTCATTGCACAACTACCTCCCTTCTCCCCCAGCCACTGCCGGACTCAATGTTTCCGGTACATGCTACATGCTACATGCTACATTGCTAAAGCACGGTACACGGTACACGGATCTCGAATCACGTGTCAGGTAAATGTGACGCGCAGCACTCCTTCATTAAGTTAATAACAGTTTTCCAAGTACAAAGCGAAATTCCGTTTCACAATTTTTCAGCGACGTTTTCCACCAGCCACGCTCTTACTCCACAGTCCCCGTTCCCGTCCCCGTCCCCGTCAGCGTCCCTGTCCTCATATCTGGTCCCTTTGTGAGGCAACTGCAACTGTAACTGGAACGAACTGTTTTTGCTTTAGCATCGCATCTCGCAGATCTGTAATTTGCCATCGCTTGCCTTTTGATTCTTTGACGGTTTTGTTTGGTTTTGAATTACAGCCGCACCGCCGTGTTAAGGCCTGAGACCCTCATCGTCACCCTCACCATCACCCTCATCCTCACATCCCCCACCGACAGACCCTCGACTCCCCGCCACTCTTCCGCCGGATTGTGTTTTACATCTTGATTATCTTCCGTTTGTTTATATAGGACTCAGAGGGCACAGAGAGGCGTTCCAACCAACTGCCCTCCCCCCAACTCCTTATGCACCCCCCATTAGCAGCGAAGAAAAGTGAAATAAAATTCTATTCAAATCCATTCAAGGATAAGAAGTCAATCAGTCTTCAAAGTGTAAAGGATTTCGCACTTTGTCAAATGCAAAGTCCGCTCGTAGCTTGTATCCCAATGCGGATTTACCCCGGCTGGCTGCCACCTCCTGGCATCATAAGCATAAGCCACACTTCCACATCCACAGCCACAGCCACAGATGGCAGCCAGAGGACAGGAAAGCACAGCACGAATGCTGCTCCAGTTGCCTGAAAACTTAATCCATGGCATGCCCTGAAACAACCCCAAGACGCTCGGTAAGGCTCGGTAAGGAATATCAAATTGAAACTTTTGTCCAGACCAGCCGCCAGATGAAGGCGTCTTGTGGCACGTGGCAACACCAGTACCACAGCACCACATCACCATAAGCAGCAGCGCAGCCAAGAAGGGAATGGGTTGGACGGCCTGTTCTTCAATTACCCTTTCGACGACGTTCGGTCATGTTATCATAATCGCATCCTAATTGCGAGAAAATTACGCCCACGTGCGGCTGTAACCTGATCAGGATTGCCATCAAAGGAGTAGCCGGCAGAGGCATGCGAGCATTGGAAACTCCGCAAAAACTCAATATGTTTAACAGGTTAAAGAATTCATGTGTACATTGTACGAGTACGCATAGCTGCAGAGGGAAAATCATTCAACTGAAAATACAATTTGAAATGTTGGCATACGTTGAATGATCAAGAATCGTTTACACTTTATTCACATAATACCAATCAATTAGAGAGCCAAAATGGCATGCCACTCCCAGATCATACGATATTGCACGCAACGGAAAACGATCACGTCTTCAAACTTTTTACTTATCCATGCTGTTTATCTGTTTTGATCATGACATTTTTTTTTTTTATATGAATGTTAATAGTGGCATATGTATAATACATCGGAGCAGAGAAACGTTTTGCTGTTGGAATGTTTAAATTTAAAAATTTGCGCCATGTTTCATAGCTACGAGCATTTTATTGTTGCATACATGTCAGCTTTTGTTGACTGACAAACCGATAACTATCGGTTTATGTTGAAATGTTAAAATTTCAAAATTTGCGCTATGTTTTATAGCTGCGAGTAATATATTTTTACATATACATCAGCTTTTGTGAAGTGACAAGCCGATAACTATCGGCTTACAGTTGAAATTTTCAAGTTTCAAAATTGGCAGTTTTATAGCTGTGAGTAGTTCCTTGGTACATACATATCAGCTTTTGTGGAGTGACAAACCGATAACTATCGGTTTACAGTTGAAATTTTCAAATTTCCAAATTGGCACCAAGTTTTATAGCTGTGAGTAATTCCTTGGTACATACATGTCAGCTTTTGTCGAGTGACAAACTGATACCTATCGGTTTGTCACTTCGCTAAGGCTGACAGTATGAATGGCAGCTTGTAAGGCAGCACTTGCCGACAACATATTTTTCTCAGCATGTTCTTCTTTACGAAATTCGCAACATTTTCCCATTTGTGAAATTAGCAGCATTTTTTGAATATTTTCAATGTGACCGAAAAATGAAAAATTAAAAATCACAAACTTTTCGAATAATTTTTCTATATTTAGTAGATATGAATAAATAGACTCTAAATTTGAAAACAAATTTAACGATCTCTTGCAGCTTATCATATTGTCTTCATATTGATACCAAGAGTACTCGTATGTATCGGGGTCGATATATACTCTTATATAAAGGAATCTAATTACATGCAAATTGCATTATTAGGGTTAATTAAGAAGTGTAGGAATAAATAATACACAAATGACCGTACATTTGTTGTTGATATATAGCTATGATATATTTGTGTTGATCTCTGTGGTTAATATGAGTAGAACTAGTTCGTTAGTATTTACGGTATATTTTGAAAATGTGACGGTATATTTTGGTAAATTTCTGGTCAGACGTTATATCTTATCGTTAATCTGCGGCCACACTGGGTTAGTCCGCACCGTTCATTCAAATAGAATTGTCGCATTTATTTTCTGAACCTGCTGCTGCGCTGCTGCTGCTGCTCACAGCTCAACCCATTCCAAAGAGAATGCAACAGGAATTACAGTGAATATTCACTGATAACCCGTTGGGTTGACTGATTGTGTCCCTCCCTGCTCTGTGCGTGCATGTAACGGAATTTAAGGATACGAGATACGATTCGGAAGAACAGTTCGAAGAACATCCCCCATAATATGTATATGTACGGACTGTTGAATTAATCAGAAGCAACAATTACAAACAAATACCAATACTCGTACCACCGTTATCCTCTTCTGGCGTGTGTGTGGGCTTGTGTGTGTGTGTGTGGTTCTCGTGTTCGGGTGTGTGTCCAAAACTAAGACGAAAAGGAGGAGGAAACACAACAAAACGGTTCGTTTGTGCCATTCAACAACCTCTTTGTGGCAGTATCGATTTTCCGTTACATCGTTATACACACACATTTGACCGACTTCGCACCCAGCCATTACGCACACGCCCCACCCCACACGCCCCAAAGCCCCTCCTTTAGTTGAGCGCGGTGCGAGCAGGCGGGTTCATGCGCGGCAGCAGCAAGCAGAGCCAGAGGCATTGGCAGAGCTAATCTGTTGTCTTTTCAACGAGATAAGCCGGAGCTTAGCGCGAGCGAATTTGTTGCATCTTGGCGGCACTGGAAGCATGTTTCATTTGGCACTTGTCAGCCGCGGACGGACAAACCATTTAGGTGAGAGCCACCACTTTCACAGCCAGCGTAACCAGGCACGGCGGCAACAATAGGAGTGATCCCACTGTACGTAAAGCTCAATTGCGGGCAATTTATATTTAATTCATTGTGCGCTTAATTTGCGTTTCGCTGTTGTTGTTGTTGCTGCCGCTATCATTTGGTGCCGTGCCGGATTTCAATGAATGTGTACTCAACCCACATTCTCCGCTCTCCACTGTCCACTATCCACTCTCCTCCATCCATTCTTCTCGACAGGAATACAGCAATAGCCACTGTAAATAGCATCATCAGCATCTACTGCAGGCACAGCATCCACAACATCCACAACATTCACAGCATCCACGGCACCTTGAGAACGGTCATTTTCTGAGATAAAGTTCAAACACGACATCGACATCGGGATCCACCAGTAGATGTTCACCATGATCCAGTTGAGGCAGCTACCGTTACCCTTCAGCCACGCAGCGTTATTACTGCTGCTGGCGGCGGTGGTGGGCGTGGGCCAGGCGGGGTCCCAGAACACACCGCAGCAGCAGGTGTGCCCGGAGCAGGGCGACATCTCGCCCTGCATCTGCACGGTGAAGAAGAACGGGTTGGACATACTCTGCGAGACAACGGACTTGGCGCACATCACCAAATCGATGGGCACACTCAAGGGCAAAAGTCCCATCATTTTCTACCTGAAGCTGCGCCACAACAACTTGCCCAAGCTGCAGGGATTCGTTTTCCTGGCCCTGGACATTCGCCACCTGACCATACACAACAGTAGCTTGGCGACCATCGAGGAGAATGCTCTCAGTTCCTTAGGTGAGTTGTTCAGAAAGCTATGTTTCAGAAGCACAGTGCCATACCAAGTCCCTACCATGTCCCAATGCAGGCACTGGACTCACACAGCTGGACGTGTCGCTGAACCAAATGAAAACCGTGCCTTCGCAGGCGCTGCAGCATCTGTTCCACCTGTTAATCTTGAATCTGAACCACAACAAAATTACCGTGATCCACAACAATGCCTTCGAGGGACTAGGGACATTGGAGATTCTTACGCTCTATGAGAACAGGATCACCCAGATAGACCCCGAGGCGTTCCGCGGACTGGAAGGGTATGCTCATCTATTCCTGATTTTGTGTTCCTTCTGCATCTAAAATCTCTGAGACTTGCAGAAAATTAAAGCGTCTCAATCTGGGTGGTAATGACTTAAGCAGAGTTCCACAAAAGTCCCTGTCTATATTGGACACGCTGAAGAAGCTGGAGATACAGGAGAACAAGATTCGGTCCATCATTGAGGGTGACTTTGAGGGCTTGGTAAACCTGGACTCCTTGATTCTGGCCCACAACATGATCACCACCGTGCCTGCAAATGTCTTCATCCACCTTACACTGCTAAACTCCCTGGAATTGGAGGGCAACAAGATCAGCGTTATCGATAAGGATGCGTTCAAGGGCTTGGAGGGTAGGTTCTCCACCTCCATTGATTTACAGTTTTGATATTTTCCAAACTTTCACTTCTTTCGATACTCAGAGAACCTGCAGTATCTGCGCCTGGGAGACAACCAGATCCATGCCATTCCCAGCGAGGCCCTGCGCCCACTACACCGTCTTCGTCATTTGGATTTGCGCAACAACAACATCAATGTCCTGGCCGATGACGCCTTCACCGGATTTGGTGACTCGCTCACATTCCTCAACCTCCAGAAGAATGAGTAAAGTTGCCGCGTGATATCACACTTACGGAATACTCTTACTTATCCCATTTCGATCCTTTTCGCATTCCAATTTCAGCATCAAGGTGCTGCCAAGTGTGCTGTTCGAGAACCTCAACTCGCTGGAGACCCTGAATCTGCAGAACAACAAGCTGCAACGCATTCCCCAGGACATCATGGAACCGGTCATTGATACTCTACGCGTCATCGATATCACGGGTAAGTCATGGGCACCCAAATAAAGTCAGGAACAGAACAGAACCACAGCAAATAAAACTAAATCTATAACGATTGCAGATAATCCGCTGAACTGCTCCTGCGAATTGACCTGGTTCCCCAAGCTGCTCGAGGACCTGAAGAACAAGGATGACGAAATGTCGCAGAAGAAGAAGCCGCTGTGCCACATGTCGCTGGACAACCGCGAGTACTTTGTGCAGGCCATGCCCACCGAAAAGATGCACTGCGCCGGCCTCAATGTGAGTCCCTCACCCACGAGCGGCGGTCTGATGCGGATACTGCAAGTGAACATTCTGGCCCATATTGCCATGTGTAGCGTGGCGTTTCTGATTAGCGTTTAATCGCTTCCGATCTGATCCGATCTGAAGCGGGTCCCCAGTCTAGTTAGGTCCGGAGACCACTTTTCCATGTGGGTCAGTTTCATATCCAGATTCAGATTCAAGCACAGCACAGTGATAGAAGTTGATGGGGAGTCCTCAATTGCGGGCTCCCCAATCAATACAAATCGATTCGAACCAATTCGATGCTGACCATAGAAAATCCCACAAAAAAAAAGAAATACCCATAGACCTTTTGTACGTCTGCAAAACCATTTCTGTGTTGTTGTATTGTATATTTTCTTATAGATTATAGTGAATCCGTGAATTATGCAACTCTGCCAATTATTAGACCCAAAAGCACGCTTTTTGAACCGTACCGTACCGTTCGCACGACCAGCAGCCTAACCACGACACCAGCAGCAAACATCACCAGATCAGCCAATCCAGAGCGACATGTCCGTGTCTGCGTCTGCGTCTGTGTCTGTTCCCCCCACCTCCACCCTGTTGAATTGATGCACCAACAGACAGACAGACAGACACCACAATCCAATCCACAGTTGCAACATCATCACCAACATCTACGACACGAGACATGCACACATGCACAGTAGCTCGACAGCGACGCGTTCCCAGCCCGCTTTCCTGGAAAGCCCCGAGAGAAGGGCGTTAGATGATAGCATCTCTTACATATCGATACGGATACAGCTTAGACCTAAGACTTGAACTCAAACATATCAGAATTTGTGACGCAAAAGCAGAAGCAGATGAATTGTTACTGTTAAGAAGGGAGAGAACATTATTGTTACGATTACATTTGCATACGAGCATTACATGTTATTCCGTATTGTGTACATACTTACTCGTATCGAATCTATGATATTCTCATATTCGTATGTGCACAGGTGCACTGGCACCTCCTACATACGAGTATATATTTATTATGTGTAGTTTATCGTCGTTTTGTCGTCGGTGTTGTGAGAAACAATCATTATAAGCAAGTTTTCTTCGTTTCCTGACCTGTTCCCGTCCTGCCCTCCACCTGCACCCGCCCCCAAAGCAGCTTACCAGCAATCGAACCTAGTCGAAATTGTCAAATCTATTTAAATATCTACCTAAACATATACATATATAGTTTGTGTGTGTATCGTATCTCTAGTTATGTATATGCAATGCAACCCAATGCGGTTCCACTTTGGGCGTCGGGCAGGAAAAAATGCAATATATGAGGCAAGGCGATCAGGCGAAAGGAATAGATACAAAAAACAAAACAAATCATTTGCATCAATCACCAAGAACTGATTATGGAATAAGTAGTTTGTACTCTTTATTTGTGAGAAACATGGGGCAAGTACTGCAAATTGTAACTGCAGTCGCGACACTCAACCAACTTCCAACTCCCGAAACCCAAATCCCCCCAAATCCACCCCATCATCCCCCATCCCCCTATCCCGTGTGATCCAAATATGATACCTATATGCATATCGTTATATTGTTATTATCGTGACATATCAAGAGCTCCAAGTGCACGCACTGGATGACTCGACACGCACCTAAAATATAGGCATTTTATAGAATTTACTTACATTTAAAAAGCATGTGACAAGTTGATATTTACGCGAACGCAGAGGAACCGAACACACAAAGAACATTAGCAATGTGTATGCAAAGTGGAATTTTTGAAATGTTTTTATACATATACTTACTTTTATATACACATACAGACATGCATATGAATTCTGTCTATTCGAACTAAGTTGTAATCTCCATTAGAAATTAACATTAACACTGACACTGACACTGACATTTTCTGGTTGGTTTCCGCCGGGTTGGCGCAGCAGTTGGACCCGTACCATAACCACTCCACATCTCGGCCAGTCCGAGGCTTCGGTCAGTAGCCACTCTCTGGTGGATGGCGGAGAAATGGTGCTCCCAGCGGCTCGCCAACCCAAGAGACTAGCCAGAGGGCAGGAGAACTCTGTCGAAACGGATCAGAAATATTTTCAAGTGAATGCGCTATGCCAAGCAATCGGGTCAGTTTTTCTTGGCAACAGCTGTTCTCTTCAAAATATTGTTGCATTCAAGCAGAAGAAAGAAAGTGGGGAATAAAAGATGCTTTCCATAGGAGGAGCTATGTCTTCTCAGCCGAAATAATAAAGAATCCATGATGGTTACAAATGCAAGCAAACGTTTCCTTTATTTCTGTCATTCTGTGCACTTTTAGTCACATAGCCCGGAAGTACAGGGTCCTTGGCAACTCAAAGCCATTAAATGGACTGGCAATGGGCACCGTGTAAGCACCCATGTTGGGGAAGCCAATCAGATCGCCTCGGTTTAGGTTGGGCAGCCGCAAATCCTCCGAGATCTAAAAAGCAGGGATATATTGATAGCTTC
The DNA here is from genome assembly GCA_008121215.1 of Drosophila athabasca. Classification (NCBI taxonomy): domain Eukaryota; kingdom Metazoa; phylum Arthropoda; class Insecta; order Diptera; family Drosophilidae; genus Drosophila; species Drosophila athabasca. The sequence goes on along the minus strand of VMQQ01000022.1, from coordinate 1,837,626 downwards.
AATCATTAGAGGGGGAACGCAATGGAAGCCCTACCTTATCCAAGGCATCACAACTGGGACCCCAAATCAAGGACTTGAATTCGGGAAAGGCCTCGGACTCATCCTAGAAATATATTAACCTTAAGTTGAGTATTGTGTTCTCTGGATTCCCCGAGGGTACCTACCAAATAATGCTCTGCCCTCACCACCTGATGATCGTAGAGAATGCAGTTGAAGGAGCCATAGACTCCGTCATTCAGGTAGTACATGATAGTATCCAGCTTTCCCGCCTCATTGCGCACCTCGCGTTTGGCATGGATCTTGCAAACCAGCGTGTAAGCGGCCGCCACGAAGAAGCGTCCGGGTTCGGCAATGATCTGGACGCGATCGTCTGGGAAGTGGCGCTGCACTGAGGTGTTGACACTCTCCGCAATCTGCAAAGTAATCGTGTTAGAACCCGAAAATTCGGTGATTCGAACGTCGTAAGAAAACCTTTTGGAATTTGTCATCATCGCTGCCGGGAAAGCCGCCACCTATATCCAGGAGATTCATGTCATAGCCCAGCAGCTCTCCGAACTTGAAGATGTTCTTGGCCTTCTTGATGGCCCGATCGTAGGCCTCCAGCTCGCTGCAGCCGGAGCCCACGTGGAAACTGGTGCCTGTCACCTTCAGGTCGAGCGCCTTGGCCAGCAGCATCAGCGCTGTGGCGTCCGCGTCCGCATCGCAGCCGAACTTGTCGCCAAGCGGGCACTGGGCCTCCTTGGCCTCGCTCTTGAAGCGCACAATCAAGCTGCGAGAGAGATCAATCGATAAGAGTTGAGTCGGAGAGATCCGATCGAGCACTTACTTGGACTGGGGATAGTGCTTGTGCAGCTTGTAGATCTCAAACTCGTTGTCCACCGTGCCGTTGGCCACCCGATGCTGCTGGGCGTACTCCAGGTGGCTGACGGGACGGCAGGGATTGGCGAATATAATCCGTTCAGGCGCTACATCCAATCCCAGAACCTGCAATGAAATGTTAATTGGAATCAGCATCGTCAAATCCATAATCTTTGCGGATTTTTCTCACCAATTTGAGTTCGTTCTTGGAAGCACAGTCGAAGCCCGTGCCAAGTTCCGCCAGGACCTTGACAATCATGGGATCGTCATTGCACTTGACGGCATAGTAGGGGGTGATTCGGGGAAGATGCTTCACCCAGAGATTGTATTTCCGCTCCACGCTGGACAGATCGCAGATGTTGAGGGCCTCGTCCACGTTCTGCAGACTGGCCTGCTCCTCGATAACCCGGCGAATGTTGAGCTCGTGCTCGTAGTATGTGATTTCCTGGATTCCGCTCGACATCTTTGCACGGCTCCCCACTCAGAGTGCGACTGATCGAGAACGAGTGATGATCGGTGTCGAACACCGAAGCTGGCTTAGCGACTGGCTTGACCGAGTTTTAGCTGATAAGAACAGTGCCAGACTTCAGAGATCGACTATTGTCGAAATCCGAACAGACTCGCGAGCCATTTAAGCTGGAAAGTGAATGCGGTCGTTGGCTCCGGGGAACAACGGAACAATGAGCCTCTAATTAGCAGCAAAGGTCAAGCGATAGTGCCGTCCGTTACAACTCCCATCCCTTCCTGCCTCATGTCTCGCGCCTTCTGCCTCGTGCCTGGCATTTGCCAGAATGGGAAATTTACAACCAACAATATTTGGCATCGTAAATAATTTTAATGCCCTCGAACCACTGACCAAACATGTAAAACTAATAAAATGTAAATTTTCAACAGTGATCCAGGCCAGGCCATCATCAAGACGTGCATAATTGACACTTGCCCGAGGACACTCTCCGGTCCACTACGTGCGACGACAGTCGAGCCGTGTCAAACCCCTCCACACACCCCTAACAAATTCCACGGCAATGACCATAAAAATAGTCGAGTACGTGTCCTGGAAGGAGGAGGTGGTGGATGGTAGGGGAGGATTGCGGTCTGTCCTCCTGACAAATCGAGCGCAACCCCCTCGAGGGCACATCGAACGGCAATTAAAAATTAAAATCCAACTTTTGTAATCGATATTGGCAATTGCGGCGCTCTTCAATGCTGCACTCTGCACGGCCCGGCACGGCACGGCAAGGCACTTTCCAATGGCCTTTCCTTTGGCGGAGATGGGTCTATCAATCAATTGTTAATTGGGCAACTTCATCAATATCTTCCGCCTCTGATCGGGCACGACACGACACCCTTTCGGGCCGTAGCCAAAGGATGTCTCTTAAAAAAGAATGGCCAGAGCCGCGGATGACAACTGTCAAAAGTCAGAATCAAAAATATTGAGCGATGACCAAAAAGGGATCTTGTCACGCTCAAGAGCCAGAAAGATGATGGGAATGCGAGTGCCGAATCATTGCGATTTGATTGCAATTTGCTGCGAGTGTCATCATTCACACTAGATTTTATTTCAGTTTTCAGTTCGATTTCAAAATAGCCCGAAACCACAGCAATGTCGTGTGTCCTGTGTCCTGTATCCTGACTCCTTGCTGCGGCAGCCCTAACTTTTGAGTGATGTGACAAATCGACGTAAAGTGCTATCCGAAAATGTTTCCATTCTCAAACAGCAATGGGTTCGACATCCAAATAAAAAGAGAACTCGAATGGAAAAACTGGTTTGGATATTTACACGAAAACGCATTTAAATCATTTGCTTAATTTGCTTGAAATTTACATGCAAATGTCATTAATTAGGAGACTCCGGCCACCGTCAGTCCCTTGGGTTCCCATAGCAATTGATTAAGAGTTTAAATCCATTCCGATTCCTTTTATTCAAAATTCTCCTTTCTGTGGTCATAGGTGATCCTCTTTCCATCTGCCTCTCTTTTCAACCTCTCCTCTCTTTATGCGATTTTATGTGCGGAAATTACCCGTCTACACTTGATTTCATTATCATTTAGGATCGGGTCAAGGGTTCAGACAGCTCTGATTTGATTCCAGCGTATTTGAAAGCTGATAAGGCTGAGGAAAAGCAATCAATACACAATGTTCCGAGTATGTATTTCTGCAGCTAAGTCCTGAAAGTATCTTTTAGTATTCCCATTAAAAAAGTTAAATAGGCCTACAAATCATACAGTGGGAAAGCAAGGAAACTTTTAGAAAGGAAATAGTTTCATAACAAACTTTCCCTCGAGACTATCGACGCTCGCAGTACCACACGAAGCCAATAATCCGAGCGCAGGACCTACCTTTAGTCCAGGACATTAGTGGGTTAGGGTTGGGGCCCCACCACTTGACCGGCCATTCGAGGGCACTCTGACTCTGACGAGGAGGATGATTGTGGGCTGGCGGGGTTAGGTTCGGCTTAGGCACCGCTATTATCGCATTAGGCAATCCGCCCCTCCCCCCCTCGCCACTTGAGATTCCGCAATCTGTGCGCTCGCTGCGGCCTGGTCATGTTCTGCGGATTATACTGCGCCTGTGCCGACCGCGGCTTCGCGTGGGGCTCGTCTCTCAGCTGGCATTTGCAGTGGCTGCTATGAGTCATGTGCCACACGACCGAGGCAGGGTGTCCTTGCCTGCTCCACCTGCTAGCCGCCGCCGCCGCCACCGCCGCCATCGCCGCCAGCGAGGGTTCGATACCCATTTCAGTTTCAGTTTTGTTTTGTTAGGCCAAGGTGCTGCAGCAGCTGTCGCGATGAGGCATGCTCCTGTCAAAGCCGCAACTTTTAAGCAGCAACAATAGCAGCAATAATTGCATAGTTCTGCCTTATTTTTGGGGCAACAAGGAACGTAACACAGGCGGAAATAGACGGCAGCAGAATGTCCCATTTGCTGAGGCGTACCAAGAAGTCCTGCCTGAAGGTGAGTGAGTGGTAGGTGGGACGAGTGGTGGTGGGCGAGGGAGTGGGCAATCGATAAAAAATCGATGCCCCTGAAGGCACTAAAATAACCATTTCACGAACAGACGGAACAGGAAACAAGGAACCTCCGCCTTCCGTGTAGTTTATTATTCATACGTCGCGTTGGCCGCTCACTTTCACGATTTATTTTTACCCATTTGCATTACAGTTGCTGCGCAAGATATCAACTTCAAGGCAACTCTTTGTGCAGCGCCTGGACGAGGAGGATGGCGATGAGGAGCAGGAGCAGATGGAGCCGACCGATGGGGAGGCGTATCTGCAGAAGGATGTGAATAGCAATTGCCGCATGGCGGAGGCCATCTACGAGGAGCTGCAGCTGAATGAGTGCAGTCCCAAACCCGACCAACATCAACATCAACCTGAACCGAAACCACAAGCCGTCCAACACTTTGAGTATGCCAGCGAGGCAGAGGAGGAGATGGAGACACAGCCGCAGCAGCTGCACTATCCAGAGGCTAAGCTCGACCTGAGGAGCAGGTACTTGCTCTCTTCGAGCAACTATGAGGTGCTCGCGTCCACCCCCGTCCCAGCCTCCGGCATCGAGTTTGAGCGCGTGCCCTACAAGGCCAACGTGCGCTATCTGCGCCACACCCCGTCCAACTCCAGCCTGGATCTGCACCAGGCGGAGGAGCAACCGAAGCAGCAGTCGCAACCAAAACAGAAGCCGCAACAGACGCTGACTGCGGCCAGATTCCATCCGTGCAGCATCAGCCTTGGGTCGAAGTTCGAGGGCAACTACCATAACGTGATGATCATGGAGCCGCCGCACGACGACTACCCCATCGTCAAGTGGGACATCAATGGCAACTCAATGGACGACGAGAGCATCGATCGTTGGCAGCTGTCCACCCACTGGGATGACTTTGACAGCCGGTGGCGTAGGGCGGCGAGCGGTCACTCCCACTCCCACAACCGATCCCAGTCGCAGTCGCAAAGGTCGAGCCACCAGTCGAGCTCCTGCACCCTGGAGACGTGGATCGACGAGGCGGAGCCACTTAGCCTGGGGCCCTTCATCGAAGAGCAGCAGAAGCCCCAACCAGCCACTGGGACACGCAGTAATCTTTGCCTTAAGAGCTTCTAGATTCGGAATTCGGTGGCCTTTGACTTTGACCACCGCCCGAAAGAAAAATAGATGTAACCAGATATGTGAGAAATACTTACCCCGTTACTTGCTGTATGTAGTTACATGTATACATGTGTACATGTGTGCGTGTACGAGTATTGTATATGGTAGACCGCAATTTTCATTATAGAAAGTTGTTGCTAGAAATCCATTAAAATAAAGTGTTTGCGACGCTCCTTTGGCTCCATACCTTGAATGCACTTCAAACAATTTGTCTCTCCCGTCTCTTGTACCGGGGAGCACCGAGCACCCCGGAGAACTCCCCGCTCGATTCTCCTCTCTCTCTCTATCTCTCTCTCTACGAAGCGGACGACGCACGACCTGCACGTGCTGAACATGCGTGAGAATCCCCGGACCTTTGGCTTTCCCACGAGCCACGAGCCACGGCTGCGATTTGGGTCTCGATTGCGAGTCCGTCGGTGGTGCAAGTTCAACTTGCTGCCACTGTAGACGCGCTGCCTCTCGCCCTCTCGCCCTGCACTAGCCGTCCACTTGATTAGGGGTGGGTTACGTTCCCAGTTCCATAGTTGCCGCTGCTCAGAGATTGTCCCACGCTGGGCCTGGCATTGGCCATTAAACATTTTCACTTTACTTTTTGCTACATTCGAAACCTGAGCGACAGCATGCCGAATCAAATTAAAAGCACTTTTTTATTATTTTCCATTTTCAATTCATTTCGAAATTGATATGAGAGCGCATTAACATCAAGCATACGCCACGGAAGTGAAGACAGTTTTTGGGGTATCGCGCGGATCTGAATTGGTCCGATTTAGAGGCGACGGACGGTCTTGTTTGATGCTGAGGATGGACATGGAATGCAATAGAATCTGAGGCGGTGGGCAGACTTTTTGGCAGACTTTTTGCATTAAATTCTTCAGACATCAGTGCGCATTCACAAATGATTTCTTCCAAGGTAGGCAAAAAGCTCGACAAGACTTAAACCATCAGGATCCTTTCCATGGTTGAAACTACAGATATCCGTTTCTTCAAATGCTAATCTAAATATAATTTTTCAAATGTAAGATATTATATTTATTTTAAAGTGCCTTATTTTTAAACTTAAATATGGAGCGCGTTCGGGGCAGATCCTCACCGAATAGTGACTTGCCAAATAGCAGCTATTTATTGGCCTTCAGGCGCATATTTCCATTGCTACATATTCTGTTTGGTTTGTTAATTCTTGCACTTGTTTGCCCTGCTAAGCGCTCTCTCAAAGCTCGCTCTTCTCTTCGTTTATCTATGTACGTTCGATGTCATCTATGTTCGCCGAGCGAAGCGAAGCTGCGCTCAGCGATCGGAGCTGCCAAGGTATACTAAAAAAGGGAGCCCCACTTGAGTTATCGCCCTCTTTGCTTCCTTCTTAAATTTCAGTCTGCTGGCATGAGCGACGCATCTCCGCGGACGATTTTTTCTTATTCTTCTTCTTCTTCACTTAAATAAGAAGTAGTGGCTCTCTCAGTGCGGCTACCTTTACAAGTATACCTTGGTACTTGCTTTCCCTACTAAACACTCTCTCAAAGCACGCTCTTCTCTTCGTTTACCTACGTTCGATGTCATCTATGCTTGCCGAGCGAAGCGAAGCTGCGCTCAGCGATCGGAGCGGCAATGCTGTAATGAAAAGTGCAAGCAAGCGCCACTCGCAGTTTGGATGTCATTAAGAGCTTAAGTAAAAGCTTTAATTGCAATTTTATTTCTGCCCCGCGTTTTTATTTATTCGGGATAATTACTCGGCCGATCGGGGATAAAAACATTATCCCAACAGAGCGTGCTCAAAAGTTTTTCAAAAAAATGTTTAAATTTTGTTACCTAATTTAAATATAAATAAATTCAGTTTAATATAAAACAATATTGTTTCTTTTTACGATGCAACTTTCGACTAGCTATAGCTAGAACTACCATATTGTATTAAGTCCTATGGTTAATAAGACTCTACTGGCAGCATAGGAAGTACATCTTACGAGAATATAAGCAACAAGAGATCCTATACTTTTAAATACTCTCTTCGAGTCTACAAAATGGTAGCCCTAATCAAAGGAATTCAAAATGCATTCATTAAGGATTTTCAACTCAGCTTTTCTTGTTTTTACCATTTTCCGCTCTATACTTTACCCAAAAATAAATAATAAAAGGCATAATGTCAATGTACTTTACCTCCTTGAGTGCCTTATCATTAAAATGTCATCTGAACAACGGAAATGTATCGATTTCAGCTCAGACACTAGGTCAACCCACCGCCTTCGGGCACCTGCCCACGTCTTGTCTCGGCCCCCGGGATGCGGCGGCGGCTCCGGCTCCAGTAACCTTGAGGCAGCACTGACCTAGAAATGTGGGCCAAACATGGGACGTGTGTTCGTATGCAGATAAAGGTCAACGGCGGCCGTTGCACTTGTTGGGGCACGACGCCACGGCCATGCCACACGACCGGCCGCTGTTCGGGTCGCGTGCTCCAGTTCCAGCCATTCCATGGGCCAGCAGCAAGCAGCGGCAGGAGCAAGTGGCAGCATAAGTCAGCAGGCGGACAGACGGACGCCCACGGCGATGATTCAAGGAGATGTCGTGATGCTGGTGCTGATACCGATTCTGATGCCATCGACATCGATGACAGGAGGATGCAATTGCGTCCGTCCACACATTGATTGCTCTTTTGCCCGGCTTCAATCCATCTATTCCTCTCGCACACTAAGTCCGTGCTACTCACTCCAAGGCCATCTCTCTCTCTCTCTCTCTCTCTCTTCACGTTCTCTCTCTCTCTCTAGCTTGTTGTCCTCCCTTGTTCATTTGTTAGTCTCCGGCCTTATAGCGATCATCGAGTACTATTACCTACCCCCAGCCAGCGGCTGAGACCTGGAGAGCTGCGGCACGCGTTGCCAGGGGGTGGTTGCTGCTGCATCTTATTGGGCGGTTGCCGGCGGCGTTAGAAAGGGGTTGAGCGGCGGCAGCGACGACGGCAACGGCGGCCAGGTCGTCCGCTAGTCGTGTGCTGCAAAATCAGTCGAACGTCGTTCGCGCACACGATAAGTCACGTGCTCAAGCCAGCTCCGCTCTTCGCTTCCGCGTCCACCAGGTCCAGCCAGTGCCGCAGGAAAAAGAACCTCAAGTGATAAGACAATCGCCCAGTGCTCCCAGTCAAGTGTCAAGTGTGCAGGATCAACAAAAGACAAAGATGGACCACAATATGCACGTGAATGCACCACTCCACCATTGGGGCTACGCGGCAGGACCGGCTGTGGCCTTGCCGGCCACCGCCAGCACTCCCCAGAGCCACTGGGTGCAGCCGCCGCAGAGCCATCATAGTCACGGACACAACAGTCTGAAGCGGTCGCTCTCCGAGAGCGACTGCGACGACCTCTACTCCGAGGAGTCCTCCAAAGAACAGTGCGTATGCGTAATCTGCTGAAATATCGCGAGGGCTCTTTTTATTAACATTTTCCTCCATTTGTTCCGCTCACAGAATCTCCCCCAGTCAGCCGGGAAGCTGCCAACTGATGAGCCGCAAGAAGCGTCGCGGGGTCATCGAGAAGAAGCGACGTGATCGCATCAACTCCTCGCTCACCGAACTTAAGCGTCTGGTGCCGTCGGCCTACGAGAAGCAGGGATCCGCCAAGCTCGAGAAGGCCGAAATCCTCCAGCTGACAGTGGAGCATCTGAAGAACTTGCAGTCGAAAAGTAAGTTTCAATTTCTCGAAGCAGAGAATGTTAGGGGTAGGAAAAAAGCTGTGGGAAGTGCTCCGATAGTGGATTAATCGTCAAAAGTGGTTCAGAATTTTAGTTTGAGATCATTATAGGCATTACTTTTCCAAATTAATATTAGAGATCATTCAGGGGTAATCAATGAGGCTTTCTGATATCGGATAAAGCGTTGATATATTCAAATAATGTAGGTGATGATTTCTTGAATTTTATTTGAATTCTTAATAAATATTAATAAATTGTTAAGCAAAGCAAAAAAAAACTAGAGAGGACCTAGCAATAGTTGTTAAAAAAAAACCCTAACAATTTCGAATTTACAGTCTTAAACATTGGATTTAGTTAGTTGGACTCAAATATGAAGGGCTTTGCATCCCACAGGATACGCTAGGGATCGCCACTTTGGGCAACAATTAAAACACTAAACTGGGATAAATACTCCACAAATTATTAGAAATCTGGGTAAACAATCCTAACCTGTTGTCCCAGAAATAGGATAGGGAGTGAGGATAAGGGTGAGGGTGAGGGGCAGGCTCGCATTATGGGAAAATTATGATTGCCGCAAACAGAGAGACAGCAATAACAGCACACCGCCCAAGTGAATCTCGAATCTCGGGGCTTCCCACGCTGCTCATTGCCCGCCTCCCACTGCCTTTGCAGTGCACTCGCTTTTTACACCCAGAAGCGGGCGAGCAGGGCTTCCACCCCTGGAACCAACCATTAGCATTAGCAGTGCCACCCCCTGCCCCTGCCCCTTGTACGGCCGCGTTGCGACTCTTCACATCCCGAACAAGGACATGGGGGTGGTTGTTTAGGCAGTCGCGTGGGAACAACTATTTTAATTGTTTGCCCTGGTGTATGTCGATGTGGATGTGGATGGATTAGACAGCTTATTGACTTTCGCCTCCTCCTCTTTATCCTGTTGCAGCATTGGACTCGCTCAGCTACGACCCGCAGCGCGTGGCCATGGACTACCACATCATCGGGTTCCGAGAGTGCGCTGCCGAGGTGGCCCGCTACCTGGTGACCATCGAGGGCATGGACATCCAGGATCCGCTGCGCCTGCGCCTCATGTCTCACCTGCAGTACTTCGTGCAGCAGCGTGAGCTCTCGGCCCAGAGCTGTGCCAGTCCCAGTGGCTGGTCCGCTTCCGCGCCAAGTGCCGCTGGCTACCAGGCCACCGCCAGCTGTGCAGCCCCTCCCTACCAGACCTACGCCTCCGCAGGAAATCCCGGAGGTGCCTATGTCTCCAGCTCATCTCTGCACAGCTATCCAACGTTGAGTGCATCGCCCTCGCATCAGCAACCGCAGCAGCAGCAGCAGCAGCAGCAACCGCAACAGCAACAGCAGCAGCAGCATGGTGGACGGACCAGCGTCTCCAGGACGAGTGGATCGGGTGTTGTCAATGAAGCTCTGCCACCCCATGAGCTCCACTCCGATACCAGCAGCCAGCAACAGCAGCAGCAACAACAACAACAGCAGGTGCAACATCAGCAGCAAGCCTCCACACATGTCCGGACCCAGACAACGCCTCAGCCGCCCCAGCAGCAACAGCAGCAGCAGCAGCAACAACAACAACAACACTACACACAAGATCATACTGTTGTCCATCCGGAGCAACAGATTCCCACCTACATCGATCTGACCAACAGCCACCGACCACCAGCCAGCGCGGAGAGTCTCAGCTATAGCACAGCTCCTCAGTATCCGGTGAGCGGGGGACAGGACTACAACAATGCCAGCGTCCTGCAATATGCCACACCCAACGGGGCCAAACCCTATCGACCCTGGGGAGCCGAGATGGCCTATTGACGAGGTGGAACAGTCACCAGAACAGAAAATGATCAGGAAATGGATATGGAAAGCCCAGAACAGAGTCTAGTCAGGCCCAGTGTGATAGTCTTAAGTTTGGCCTCCTCCAGGAGATCCCAGCGAGAAAATCTCGCTGAGATTGAGTACAGAAACAGGCACATTACCTAGTAACCTAAGCAACTATCTATCATCTAGCATTAAGATCTATGAACCTTTTGTGAAACTATTGTAAATAAAGGCATTTGTTTAATAAGAAAGATGACAAATCGGATATTCATTTAGAAGAAAGAATGGGAGGAATCTAAATATATAAATTACGAGAGAAATACGAAACATACGAGACATACATACTTGTATATCCTTGAAGTTTACGAGTGCACAAAATAGGCGGCCTGGACAGAAACGGAATCCAAACAGATTTTATATACATTTTAACTAAATGGAAATAGCCCGGCTTCCACATAAGGCAATAAATAGTAACGAGTCCCCCGATCCATGTCAGAAACAGATAAAGATACGAAACGTCTGCCGCGATGGTGGTCGGGAGGAGTCTGCTCGGCCATTGCGGTGACCACCACACATCCGCTGGATCTGGTCAAGGTGCAGCTGCAGACGCAGATGCAGGGCGAGAAGGTTTCGGTCGGCCAAGTCATATCGAATATCTATCAGAAGGGCGGTGTCGCGGGCTTCTACGGAGGCATCTCCGCCTCTTGGTTCCGGCAGCTAACCTACACGACGGCCCGCTTCGCCCTCTACGAGTACGGTAAGAAGTTTGTGGACGCGAGCAACGTCGGTGCCAAGGTGCAACTGGCCATCTTTGCTGGCGTGCTCGGAGGCATTGTCGGGGTTCCAGGCGATGTGGTCACGGTGCGGCTGCAGAACGACCTTAAGCTGCCGCCGGAGGAGCGACGAAAGTGAGTATCGGTGATCATAGGTGATCCTCAGCGATATCTAAACGAATCGAATCCACAGCTATAAGCACGTCTTCGATGGCCTTTACCGCATACACAAGGAGGAGGGCGTCAAGAGTCTCTTTCGAGGAGCCGTGCCCGCTGTCACCCGAGCCGTGGTCCTCACGATCGGCACTAACGCCACATACGATCAGGTGAGGCAGATGATTCAGGGCACCTTCGGAACAAAGGAGGGCCTGCCCCTGCACTTCCTCACCTCGACTATAGCCGGATGCATTGGCACCATCATGACGCAGCCCATCGACGTGATCAAGACCAGGTACATGAATGCCAAGCCGGGCGAGTACTCCGGCATGATGGCGGTAGTCATGAGCATCTTCAAGCAGTCGCCGCTGGCATTCTACAAGGGCTTTATTCCGGCCCTGATGCGGGTTAGTCCCAACACGATCATCACCTTCATGCTGTACGAACAGGCGCGTCTGCGCTTTGGCTACCTTCCGCCGAACTCCAAAAAGGAACAGAATTGATCATCCACGGCCTCCCACTCCGCCGTAAAAGTACCCCGATACACAAATTATAAGTAATCCAAACCCCTCACCCCTCATCGTATTTTTGCGTACCAATTGGCCTGGAAGTAATCCCCTCATACCGTAATCGCGACTAATAAGCTGCCACCGTGTTCGCGCGCTCGACCACTGACCGTTGGTCAGCAGAAACGGCGATGGGGGTCAACGGCAGTGCAGCGTGTCCATATGGAAATGCTGTTTATGGTTTATGAAATTTGCATAAGCACACGGATACATACATACCCATATACCCCATGTACCTGTGTGGCAGGCGCTAACTAAAAACAGAGACAGAGAAAACCCAATCCCAATGAATTAGTTAAGCCGGCTGCACGTTCGCCGCTCGTAATTAGGAAACAGGGGCCACAAGGTGCAAAGGGTCGAACCAAACCCTCACCGAAACCCCGGGAGCCACAGAAGAAACAAGAATTTTAACAACAACTTGCATAACTGGAAACCAAAAGGGCTCGCTCAAGATATTGTCACCACTCTACACGATTTTACGATTTTTTGTTTGTTTTTCATTCCTTCCTGTACGCCATTTATGAGTAAAATTTGAGAATAATAGACCTATGTATATACCATATTTAGTTTCTAATTAATTTATTTATAAACTTTTGTATATATGCCCTTCGAAATTTTGAGCAATAAGTTGAGGTGGAACTCCGAATGTTAGTGCCTAATATCAGATCCAATCTCAAACTGATGGTATGCGAAATATATCCTTAATTGCTTTTTCCTCACTCAAAAAACACTTGAATGCCAAATTACATTTGTAACCGAGCAACCTCTCAACCTCTATGGGAATATTATAATTTCGAGCAACCCCTAAACAGGCATCTTTTTTTATTATCGGCACTCAAAGCGTATTGGAATACATTAGATTTGTGTAAATGTGTGTGACAGCCAGAAGGAATTGTTTCCGACCTCAGAAAGTATACATATGTATCTACTTATATATTTTTGGTCAACATCAATTGCGTCTTAATGAGCCCTTAGATCTTTTATCAGAGAGCTAGAGCAACCAAATCTAATATCCAGACTACTGTGGTACCCACACTTAACAAAATTCACTTTCTAATTTTGGCAAGAGAAAAGTTGAGTGCAGGAATATATAGTGTAAGTAATATACCGGGTAGTATGATGTCACACCGTTTCGACTGGTTTGTTGTAGTTTGTACTTTTTAATTATAGACATTTTAATGTAGGAAGATCTTTATAAGCATTTGTAAAACTAAATCAGTTTAAAGGTTATACAAATTATTGTCGGCACTTTGTATAGCTTTTTCGGTTTTCGGCTTTTTTATGTTAGCAAAACCATCTAAGCTATAAGACAGGTGGTGTCTTTAAAAGAACAAATTTATCCATAAAGCAAAGTATGTCTTTTGGTAGAAGAGCGACAGAGGTGGATTAAGGCCAGGTCTTGGGCACACTGAAGGATCCGAAGCGCTGATGAGCGTCCATGCCACGCACAGCGAAATAGTAGCGCTGATTAGTTTTGAACTGAGCGATAGTGGCAATCATGGGCAACTGGAGGGCTGGTACATCGCCCAATAGCATCCAGGAGTCGCTGCTGGGCTCATTAAGTGTCTCCTCGTACGCATATACCTGATACCTTACGCTGTCAGCAAATCTATTACTCGATTGCTCTGGAACCCAACAGATGTCAATGCGTGTTTCTTTGAAATCGACTCGTATGAGGAGCCGAGACGGCGGCAACTTCCAGCCAGGATTGCAGGGCTGTGCAGGCGATGATGGTAGAGGCGGTGGATGCGAGTACCATAATCGAGTGGCGGCAGGCGGCTTGTTCTCCGATCGTATCTGAATCGTCAAATTCGACCCAAAGGAATGGCCCTGATCTGTGGAAGACGTCGAAGCGCGTAAGCAAGCGATCGAGGGATCAATTCAATTCAAAACTCACCTCCATCATTATTGAGGTCTATTTGTCTGGCATTGATCACTGGCATCTGCAAGGGCAGATTGCCAACATTGCCACTAGCAGGTGTACGACCTGATTCTCCGGAGACTCTTGGTGCAGGCGTCGTTGTACCCTGATAATTCCTCTTCATGGCCCTGTTGTATGATTGCCGTAGAAGTGTGTAGGCCTTTACAGCGGCAGCTTTAGCCGTCATAGCTGTCGCAGCATCGATTACATCCGTCAAATCAATTACGGCCTTCTCCTTCGGCTCAGCCTGAGCCTTGTTGGGTTGCTGTTGGCCATAATTGACGGCAGTGCCGTCTGGTCCTCCACTGATGGTTGGGGAAACGGGTACAAAAACTATATCAGCTCTCTTAGGATCCATTGAGCCCACAGTTATCAGAATAGGGCGAAGACTTCAAGTGATTTTAAGTGTTATAATGAGCTATTATGGATGGCTTATTAATCGGATGCTTACGCTTGCTGCTTTTGAGGGGTACAGGGACTCCTGTTCCTGTTCGCAACCGCCGATGCAGTGCTTCCTGTAAACTCTGAGGCATGCATAGGCCTTTGATTTTCAGATAGAAGTGCCCGTAGGAGACTATTATTGTTCTGGCTGTTCACCTGGTTGCCTCCCCTGTGTAGAGGAGGCTCAGTGGCAGTCGGAGCTGTAGACTGATTGTAGGAAACAGACGAGCTTTTCAGCAGTGACTGCTGCTGGCTTTGCTTTGGATGATGCTGTTGCTGTTTTTGCGTAATAGTCTGCAAAGGGGCACGCATAGAAGACATGATCGCCTTGAAAGAAGCAATACTAGGAGCCGCCAGCCTGATGTCCGCAACATTTATCTGATCACCAGCACTGGGCTCGGCTGTACTCGGCTCCAATGTCTCGCCTACTTGCGTGCCAACCTCTCGGGTAACTCTTACCGGGGCCGTGAAACATGCATTTTTGGTCTCCAGATCCATTAAGAGTCGATTATGCGCCACTTCCAGATGTAGAAACTGTTTATTTATATTTCTACGGTACGTGGCAATCTTCTTTCCATACTTGTTAAGCTGCCGACGCATATAGGCAAACTTCCTCTTCACCATCTTACCCTCAACGACCTTCTTGAGGACGAGTTCTTGCAGGTCATTGCGGGTCATGTTGTTTAAGCTCTCGCGAATGCTCTTACCATCTATGTTGCCCTCTGCTTCGGAGTCCACATCTGTGTCCAAATCACTAGAGCTACTCGAATCACAGTCAGAAGGCCAGAGTTGCGTATAAGAGGGACGCAGTAGACTGCTGGAGCTGCTGGTCCCGTCTTCCGTGGAAGTTTTCTTTATGGAAAAAGGATTAAAAAAGTGCAAGATTAACATTACATACATATACATATGTAACATGGGGTCGTGGTTTCTCTCTTTTTCCATATGTTTTCCCCATCTCTCATTAAAATTGCAAGCAAAATTTATAAGCATGCGGCGTCGCTTTGCGTTGTGGTGTGAATTGACCGTAAGAAAATGGCGGCCATAGCATCTACAAAATTGTGGCACTGATGCGTACACATGCGCTTGAGCTGGGAATATTTTAGGCTGGAAAAACTAGGGCGAACAGGTCGAAGAAAACAAATAAAACTCACATTTTCATCCATAATTCACCTTCTTTTTTCTGCAAGCTGCACTTTCCTTTTTCACTAGCCTTTTGCGTTTTTCTCACTTGCGCATGCGCCCACGATTTGGAAAGAGCAATTCCTATAGGCACACAAATTGCAAGTGTAATTGTATAATTGTAATTGTGAACTTGCGATTTTTCTCATTTGTTTCACACACACTCAACACACAAAAAAGCAAAGCCATTGATAGCACTATCGATAATGTTATCTGGGCAAAAATGTGCTGTAATGCGCATGAATAGTCGAGTATTGCGAATAGACGCACACCACTAGGCCCACTGCTTATCCTATGTAAATATGTAAATGCTTCTTCGGCAATCATCCATGACTTATCATCTTTGAATGCATGGAAGGATCCTCCTTGGAAATTGTCATTTGTTTCTGTTCGTCTCTCTAATACAAAGGGCTACCTATTGGTTCAAGTGTGACGGACAAGGGAGTGAGAGCTGGCGTAGGTGATTCATTCCATGATATCCTTTTGCTCTTCTTCCGTATTCTTGAAAATAGGCATTCATCTTTATTCCCCTCTCTTAGGATTTAGCACTGGTTATTTTTGTGCGGTGTCCTGTACCCGCTCGTTTTCATTACAGCCCACAAAGAAACAATCTTTTGCGCATTAATTTATTTATGCCAGCTAAACACATACATACATATACAAAAAAATAAATGTTTTCAATACTCGCAAGTAACCAGGGTTGCGCGGCCGAGTGAGAGACCTCTGAGCTTTGACTTCCCACGCCGTTGGGTGGGTCTGCGATTAACAATCATCCACCACCCCAGGCGGAGAGCAAGTCCTGTCCTGTATTGGAATAGCCCTCGAGGGTGGGCCGACCCGGTCCCGAAGATCGGCGTCAACACCATCAGCATAATACACACGTCACAACTTCCAATTAGAGACAATCATTCGGTTACAGGACAGGCGGGGGGGATACATACCATGTGGACTTCGATGGGGTGGTTTTACTGTACTCGGCAGTGGCTACAAAACCAAAGGAGCGCTTCGAAGTGGGTTTCATTCCTTGGATTACGTTCGGGCTACAAGCACACATAGGACAGGAGCAGACATAACCAGCAGGACCGAACCTGGCGCGGGGTGGATTCGAGAAGTGCATGGTGTAGTTTTCATTGTGTGAATGGATGTTGTCATAAATAGTCAAATGATTTCGTTTTTATTGCGGTGCGAGTCAATTAAGTGGAATAGTTTTGCTATATTTCTGAATGGATTTTCGTGTTAAAGGTGACGGAAATAGCCATAAAAGCTGGCCACTTGTTTGGATTATTTAATTTATGCACATGTGCAGTTGAAAAGGATTTCATGTGCGGCGTAATGGTTCATTGATTTGAGTTGGGGAATCGGCGATTATGTATTTATGTAGATCATTTCACATGTGTCGCGGGGGTTGATTAATCGAACAAAAATATGCGTCAATAAATCAACTCAATTTGAATTAAATAAATGAGCTTGCAAAATGTGTGTTTTTTTCTATCTTTGCCCCCTTGGTGCATTCTACCTATCCCTGTCTTCCTTTCCCACAGCTTTTAAAAATAGCCCTGCGAGCCGCTAGCACATCAGTTCCAAGGTATATAAATACAAGGTGCGGCACAGTCGGAGAGTGTTCTCACTGATTCTCTCAGATTCGTTTGTCGGTTTGTCACAAAGCTGTTTTTCTCAAGGTCTGGGATTCCAGCAAAAACGTAACATCCATTATAAAAGCTTTTATTTGATAACTTATTTTCGGAAGGTTTTACGGTCACACTACTCATTTATTGAAGTGTTTTTATCTTTCAGGAATATTTATGCAAGAGATGGGCCCCACCTTATTTAAATATGCCCTTATGTCAGATCTGCGCGAATTTCGTTTATTATTATTTTGCGGTTGAAATTAATTTGATTTGAGTTTTCGTTTTTGTGAACTTTTCATAAAATCAATAATTGAACTGTTTCAGTTTGCCGCGAACACGTTTATGCCACAACCATGCGGCTGCCGCACGCGAGCCACACGTTTCTGTGATGTAATCCGTGAGTGAGGGATCCGAAAAATGTGATCGGGAGAAATGTTAGTCAGGACGCTGTTGAACCGCTGCAACGGACGCTGCATCAGAATGGCCGCTCCACACGTGAGACGTAAGTGGGGTCATCGCACACACCGTCACCAAATCACCACCAAGGGGAATCAACTCTCAGACATTTTATTTAATTTGGAACTTAAGCAATCTACAATATTCATCATACATTAGTGCCACGGCACCTGGTTGCCAATGGTGCCTTTCTTATAGAACTTGGCCGTAGCCGAGGCGGTGGCGGCCAGAGTGGGGGTTGACGTAGCCGGCTCGTAAGTGGGTCCACCGCCTTCGGCCTTCAGGACAGCGGCACACCGCCACTGCTTGTTGTAGTTCATGCGCCAGAGCCGCACACAGCCGTCGTCACCGGTGGAGATCAGCATGGTGGCCAGCATGTTCCAGCAGACGCGCCACACGGGGCAATTGTGGTCGCTAAACTTTACCGTCTGGATGTCTAGTTTGGTTGTGCCCGTGGAATCTCTAAAAAGATGGGAAACTATTAAGTTGTGGCAGCTCTAGGAGTTTTTCCCTGTTCTTACGTCACTCCGCGAAGATTCACAATATAAAGATCCTTGCTGGCCACGGCCAGCATGTGGAAGGTACGTCCGGCATTCGGGGCAAAGGCCACATCAGTGACAGGGTCCGTGATGTCGTTTACAGTGTCAATCTTCACGCATTTCCGGGCATTGTCGCTATAGGCAAAGAGGAACACTTTACCCGTGGGCGTGGCAGAGTCGTCGCTGCCAGCCTGCAAGAGAGATGAAATGTGAGATCAAAAAGTATGTTGGGTCGTGTACTTACCGCCAGCAGTTGGGTGACCATGTAGGTAGATGTGTTCCAGGACAGACAGCTCAGCGGCAGTTTGTTTGCTATCTCATGCTGCACCGGCCACTGGGAGAGGTTCATGATGTCGGGAGCTTCGTAAATGCGTATGATGCCATCCGCGGAGGCGGTGGCCACCAGCAAGCCCAGGTATTTTGGGGCGAACTCTACATCCGTGACGCTGGTGCGCGAATCCACGAGCGTGGTGCGACGCACCCATCTCCGAGTCGGTGTGTTCGTGGTGGAGACTTTCTCGCCAATCACCTCCTCCCACACAGAGGCCGTGCGGTCGAAGGAGCAGGTGGCCACCACCTGGCCGAACTCCGGATGGGCCCACGACACACGCCAGATGGAACCCGAGTGCGCTTTCCAGCTGCTCGTCACACTCCACTTGCCCTGCGCATCCTCATCCCAGATCTGTAAAATTTGGATTCATTGTCGTAGATATGCGTTTGTTTACCTCGCCGGCAGATTATTCACCTTTACTGTCTGATCGCTGGAGCAAGTGGCCATGCGGCGACCATAATAGTCGAACACCACGTCATGTATAACATCCTTGTGATCGGCAATAATGGGCTCTACATCAAACATATTTCTGTCGTTGGATTTCTTCGCAAAATGTTTATAAAATCCACGCGCGGAAAAATGCTCCAGTGCGGAGAAATGCAGCCCTGATGAAGTCAAGTGTTGGAAAACGCGCGACAGTCAGCTGTGTGTCGGGACATGCAGTATTTTTGTTCTGCTGTTTCTGTTTATTATTCTGGGGCGGGAAAACGGTCACATTGGCGCTGTAGTCTGAATTACGCGTGAAATACAAAAAAAACCAAGTGAAAAATTAAAATAACAGAGAAAAGCAGCCGAGCTGTCCATTGACCATACCCAGGCCACCAATCAACGGTGTCACACGATCATTGCCTGTGCCGTGAAAGTGCAAGAATTGACATCCCCTCGCAAACGAAAATCTCAGTGCCACACACAGCCAAAGCTTCCCCACCCGGAAAAGAACAGTTACACAAAACAAAATTGCTAACAGAAAGAAACGTGGAAAGCAGCGCAATACGATGGAGAAGAGTAAGTCTTTATTGGAGGGCTGTAATCTAGTCGGTAAACATGTAATTATTACCTGATTAGTTTAGTGGCAGCAGCAGATAATATGCGCATATGCAAATAATAACAGAGTAGCCGCACCTGGGGGTTATTCACCCTTTTGGGGAGAGAGAGGCATTATGTATTGTTTCTGATTCTGTTTGTTTATCATTTGCATTCGTTTGATAAAGTCCACATTCTGTGTTTTGTTCTATTAATCAAAGTACAGGCCAGGCAGGCTGGCCAGCATATTTTCCTTCCAATATGTTGTGCTTTTGCTCTCGCCACTCTCTTTCGCTCTCACCACTGTTACTGACCTTGATTCCCATTGGACTGTGAACATCGCGCGATGGTCGAGTCTGTATGTGTGTATGTAGGCGAGAGGGAGAGAGAGTGTAAATAAATGCACGTGTGTGTGTGATGCTGCGTGTGGGCGGATGGGAAGCCAGCCTCATTCCAGTCCCAGTACAAGCCGGCTTCCATTACCTAATCGGTGTGAGTGCATTCATATGTAAGTCAGAGCGAGAGCCGGCAACAGCTGATAGGCGGCGTCCCCAGTGCACCCCGGTCTATTATTGGCCGTGGTATCAGCAGCAGACGCACTGGCCACGCGCCAAGCATGAATAATGTGAACGAATTTCGGTAGACCACAACACAACAGTAACAGTAAATTTCCGCCAGCCTCTGATAAGCGCTGCCTGCCCCGCCACTTGATCGCATTGAGTGAAGAAGGAGGGAGAGCGGGGAACCGGCAGCGCCAATTATTAATCATAATTCGTCGGAGCATACCGGTCGGCTGTTTTCAATGCCAAAATCGAAAGATTCTTTGCAGCTTATCGCGGAGATTACAGGAAGCAAGCGTCGTCGACGGGAATTTCTTTAATGACTTTAAAAAAACCTCTGCTGATGTCCAAACAATCGCGAATCTCAGAGATTCGCGTGTTCTGCTCGTGGCCGCGTGCTGAGATCGTTATTCATTTCTGTTTCAAGTGCATCCGAGGCGAATCAGTCGAGATAATCAATTTTGTATTACTTTGCTAATTCAACTCGAATGCGTAATCAGAATCTGGCTACTTACGGTAGCAAATTGATGGATTATTTTCGCTAATGTTCGCACACTACGTAGCCGTAAAGTGCACTAGCGTCATCGGGAAAGGGTCAGCTTAAAGTTTACACAACAGCAATAACCTTGACATTGAAAGCTCCCACAGTGTGAGAGGAGGGAAACACAGCTGATCGCTATCGACGCTTATCGACTGGAAATAAACATTGAGCATGGATGGCAACTAGCAAAAATAAACTAAAAATAAACTGAAAATAAAACGCTGCTGCTCTTTTACCTTTTCTTTTTGTTTAGTTTAGTCAAAAGCAACAAGCTGCAGCGGCAGTAGCGGCAGCAGCAGCAACAACAGCTCGACCTGTGAGGCCCTCTGTCGCGATTAACATACAGGCGCATTAACCTGTACACGCACACAACAGCACACCCGTCCCGTCCCGTCCATGCTCGTCCATGTAGTTGATATCGATAGTGACAGCGACGCCAGCAGCACTGGCCGCTGGACAGCAGCGGCAACGGCAGCAGCAGCCCTCGCCTCGCGATAGTGGGTTCCAGACGAGGAGCCTGGCACCACAGCGCCACAGTTGGATTTTAAGCGTCGGTCACTACAGTACCACTCGTGCGGAACTTGTGCCCGTCTAAAGCTACGAATGCAGTAGTCTGCCCCATTAAAGAAATACAGAAACATAAAAGCAGAGTGGTAAAACACCCATTAAGTCGAATTTAAATATACTTCTCCGTACATATACACATGTATACATACATATGTGTATAAAAAAGCGAGTCAAGGCCCTAAAAAGTGTCCAAAAGTGTGGTCCTAAAGATAATTGCGCCTGGCATTGAATTTGTTGGGTCTTTTCTGTGTGTGTGTGCTTTCGGCGATTGAATAATATATTCGGCAGAGATAGAGATTTTGATTCTAGTGAAGCAATTCAGCTAAGAATTTCTTATCGGACCGAAGCGTAGAAAAACATACGACTACATCAAGCCAATTAGAAATGTTTATAGAACTGGGCCACAAGCGCAGATATCAAATTCACCATCGGCATCAGCTTCAGTTACAGCTTGGGATCGATCAGGGATTTGTATTTCGAATCCTTTAAACGGAATGCCCTGGAAAACATCTGGAAAAACTGATCCGCAGCTCACTATTACATAATTACCTGATAAGCCTGTGCCACTTAGTGGATCGATTCACCTTTTGTGCCTTTCAAAGCCAGCCACAGCCAGGCTGGCACACTTACATATATATTGTAATGGCAAAATCATTGACCTCTTCTATAAGCAAAGCCAATTTACATTTCCACATACCATGCTACATACTACATACTACTCTAGTCGCTGTGCTGGGGATTTTTTTGGTTTCAGCTTTTCGTATTTCTCATTTTCCTTCTTCCATTTTTTCGGTTTTTCGGTTTCGGTTTCTGTTTTAAATTTTAAAATGCGCCGTACATTGTACTACCAATAACAAAATGACAATTTGAGGTATTTTTTAGTTGTATTACCCTTTCAAAGGGTATTAATTGTGTGTCCTTGTCCTTTGACCCATAAACCCATGGAATTGTAATATTTAGTATTCTCGACTGTTTTCTTATTTATTTTAGAGTACATTACAGTTCCATAATGAGATTGCCTTGGGTTTATTATTGTAGTTGTTTGAGCGCTCCCAAATTAAAAAAGTCCTTTCCACCGCTGTTAAAGAGTATTCCGATTTCGGATAGTCTTTGGGATCTTCGTTGACCTGGCAACGATATTCGATTCGGGTATTTGGGTCTTTATATTATGGATTTTCGGTTTTTTAATTGTATCTGCAAACTAGTTTCTGCGTAGATTAGCATTTTGGTTTTGTTTTGTTTTGTTTTGCTTCGTCGTTGCTTCTTTGGCCCACAAATTCGGGGCAAAGTTTTTGAACTTGAAAAGTGTCGAATCGAGACGAGACGAGACTAGACCTACTGCTATAATAATATTCACGTAGATTTGGGTCTCCTTTGTCCGCACTAAAACTTTCACTGTCCCATAAAATGCATTTGCCGGAAACAATAGATATTAATTATCTAATCCAATTTGAAATCACTGATTTAAAGCAGCTTTTTGGATATAGCCGATGTTGATCACACTATTAGCCACTCTGGCAGCATATCTCGCGTTCCTCTTCACCCTGATCTTTGGCCGGGGCCAGAAAAGACCAGTCCACGCGGCACCCGCCAGAGAAGCCAGAGAAACAGAAACCACAACAGCGATTAATCGTAAGAATCTGAACACTTTTTGAATCCATTAGCAGCACTTGAAGGGTCCACAAGCACACATCACATTTAACTGATAATCGAACCGATGCACTTAGAGTAATCTCTATAATAATCAATATTTCCTGATTGATTGCTTGATTTTCAGACAACTCCAGCGTGATTGCAGCTACAGCACCACCAGTCACAGCCACAAGCAGCTTGTCGTCGACCGCTACGGGAGGAGCCACAAAAAAGCTGAACGAGAAGCGATTCCCCAAAGGGGCCAGCATCAAGAAGGTACAGTTCTCCAGCGAAAGCCTTAAATCGGAGGTGGATATTGCCTTGTCCGATCTGAGCTATCACCAGAATCACAACAACAACACAACCGTTATCAAGAACAAAAACAACAATAATAGCATTGTCGAAATCAAAACGGAATCATCAGTCGAGATGAGCGAGGGAACAAATGCAGCGACAGCCACGGATGCGGAGCGTCCAAGTTTCTTGGTAGGTCTTTGACAGTGTCTGGTGGATAAACTGAATCTGAATATTATCTCTGACTCTGACAGGTTGGCGATGAGATTGACGAAAAGGCAGCCGAAGCCGGCGAAGCTGTGGACGAGTTCCCCCAGAAGATGCAGAGTGATGCCCGACAGAATGGCGATATATCGGAGAAACGCAAGCGATTAAGGTAAGGGGCACGCCCAGCCCTCCACATGGGTATGCGGATGGGGTGACTGAGCAAAACAAAGAACAGGTGACTGCGTCATAGATATCGCGCGAGTTTAACAAAAAGAGACAGAGCGCGAAGCTCTTCCCCTAAGTGCGAATGAGAAGCAGCAGAGCTTTTTCGAGAACTCTGAGAGACGGCGAGAGCAAAGCATTGCATGTGAGAGAGCGAGAGACACCTTGTGGAGGACGGGGACGCCGTAACATTTTGTTTTCATTCATAACGGAAAGCGTTGCCTCAAAACTAGTTTTTTTATGAGACTCGGAATCGGTACTCTCTCTCTCGCTAACTCTCCAGGCGACCTCTGAGCAAACAGTGGCCCAACTATCTGTTGGCCGGCTATCTGTTTTGGCCCGCTCGAGACCGACCCGCCAGCAGTTCCACAGCAGTCGTCGGTCCCGTCGGTCAGAGAAGTAAAAACCAACAGCAGCAAAAGTCGAACCTCACCAGTCGCCGAATTTCTCGTTGCCTAAATAAGTTTCTCGCGTGTGTGGATATTCCGTTCGACATTGATTTTCTGCCGTGTTACCATATCGTTGTCGGTGGGGAGAAAGTGTTACTTGCAGCAAAAACTGTTGTGTGTTGTATGGTGTGGTGTGGTGTGGCATAAACAGTGTTTGTTTGTTCTGTTCTCCGTTTTGCGGTTATTAGTCAGAATTGCATAATTCGCGTGGGGGTTTGCCCGTCGGAGCCGAGTTCAACGTGACCCCTGAATGCTATTGGCCCTCGTTGAGCTAGCCAGCATGTTGAAGCGTCGAGCCAGTAAGCGTTTTGTACTTGTGGAGTCTGGCGAGGACCCGCTGGAGCAGGCAGGAGGATCTGGATCGGGCCCTGTCATTCCTCAATTTGTGGCCGTGGACTGTGAATCGAGCGACAGCAATCACAATGAGATGAGTCCCAGCATCAGCACCAGCATCAGTCCCAGCCCCAGCCCCAGTAGCATTTCCAACCACAGCGATGACAGTAGCAACAACAACAACAACCTCAGCAACCCATCGCCAGGACTCCTTAGTGTGCCCACCGTGGGAACTCTAAAGTAAATACATGTTATTTATGTATATACATATGTATATAGTCCTGTGCCCTATCTGAAAAGTGAATAAATACATATCGGAGAAATACAACTCATTTTTTGATAGAATTTGACAGGCAGCCCCAGAACCGGTTCTGCCAAATCTTCTTTAAACTACGTTCTCACTTCTACACTGAGCAACAAAACAATTTTCAACAAATACTTACCGAATATTTAATATCTTCCAGACCGAGCATGTCGCGTGGCACTGGCTTGGGCCAGGATCGCCATCAGGATCGTGACTTTCATATAGCCACCACCGAGGAGTTCGTGAAGCGTTTCGGCGGCACACGTGTCATAAATCGCGTCCTCATTGCCAACAATGGCATTGCGGCCGTCAAGTGCATGCGTTCCATTCGCCGATGGGCCTACGAGATGTTCAAGAACGAGCGGGCCATCCGATTTGTAGTGATGGTCACCCCCGAGGACCTCAAGGCGAATGCCGAGTACATCAAGATGGCCGACCACTATGTCCCCGTGCCTGGCGGTTCCAATAACAACAACTATGCGAATGTTGAGCTCATTGTGGATATTGCACTTCGCACTCAAGTGCAGGTGAGTAGTCGCGTCTGGAGGCCAGTGCCCACAGCCATAGATGCGGCCCAGTGTCAATCCGTTTGGGTTGGTTGCGCCTTAACCGCATCGTACGATTCGTATTTACACTCTGTCGAACTCCAGGGGCTGGAAAAGTCAAACGATCGTATGTCGCATACCAATGCAAAAGCTCAAAAAGTGCTGCTCCACCCCTCTACCAAACAGTCTGCTTAAACTAAAGATTGTCGATGGTTGTGTGTGTGTTTGTGGACAGTAACACTGTGCAACAAAATGTGTGTGTTGTAACCTTGCTGATAGTGCTTCTAACTTCTAGTTGAACCCTTCCTGCTTCTGTGTATCTTGAGAATTCACTGATCACGTCAACTTTTATTTTCCGTAAATCTCCCGATCAGTAGCTCTGAATAATTGCATTGAAAGTAGCAAGAGATCGCTACTACTATAATATATAGGTATTTTGTCTAACTGTTGGTCACATTAACTTTTACTTTGTAGTAGATCAGATCTTAATAGGGCACTTCTACTTTTTATTATATAGAACTACGTGCTTGTGTACTACAAAGATGATTGAGAGATAAACAATGGCTATTTTTAAGTAGTAAGACATAGTAATTCTGTTTCCTGAATTTGCACTTTGTCGTTGCTCAAATACACTTGATTTTCTGTAGATCTTCTAAAAATCAAGGGAATAGCAACCCTTGAACTCTTATGAGCAAGTGTAGGTGTAGCAATTAGCTATGTGATCTTTAGATCTCTAGCAGTCCAAGTTCTCGCACATTCTCTTTAGTAGTATTCGCTTGTGCGTCTCGAGTCCTGTTTTATATCTGATTTAGCCTTCTATAGGTTGTTATTCGTCAGTTCTAATATAAAGCCTTCATCACTTGGCAACCCAACCCACTTGGAGAATGCGGATAGATAGTGATGATATTTAAAAATTCCTATTAGTGGAGTGTGTTTGCTTTCCATTAGTTAGACACTAGAGATCTGCGTCGCTCTACTCGCAATTGAATTGAATTGAGTGAGTGTGAAGCACACAATGAAATGAGTTTACATATATGAATGCGAGTGTGTGGGTTGAGTTTTACAGCATTTGGTCTTCTATGATATGAAATTGAAAGAAAAAAATAATGGAAAGAAATTGCATATTCGAAAACATTCGAATTTTTCCACGTTGTGTATTCATTTTGTTCTCTTGTGTTGTGCGTCCGAGTCTTACGTGTGGAGTTCTATTTCTAATTAGTAAAAAGGGGCGGAGTGGATGATAACACAACACCTTGTTGCACAGTGTGAATTATCTACTTTTTTTTGTGCTATCATTCGCTATGAGGTCATAAAGTGTTTTATTGGGGTTTCAATAAATTGATTATGAATGATATTATGATTGCAGGCTGTCTGGGCTGGATGGGGTCATGCCTCGGAGAACCCAAAGTTGCCGGAGCTGCTGCACAAGGAGGGTCTGGTATTCCTCGGGCCGCCAGAGCGAGCCATGTGGGCGCTGGGCGACAAGGTGGCCTCCTCGATTGTGGCCCAAACGGCCGATATACCCACGTTGCCATGGTCCGGCTCTGACTTGAAGGCCCAGTACAGCGGCAAGAAGATCAAGATCACCAGCGACCTTTTTGCCCGCGGATGTGTGTCCAATGTGGAGCAGGGTCTCGCGGCGGTTGCCAAGATTGGTAAGTCCAATGGATAGTCTTGCGACGGAACCTCTCATTCTTATCTGTGTCTTCCACTTGCAGGCTTTCCCGTGATGATCAAGGCATCGGAAGGCGGCGGCGGCAAGGGTATTCGTCGCGTGGACACCACTGAAGAGTTCCCTGCCCTGTTCCGTCAGGTGCAGGCCGAGGTGCCCGGCTCCCCCATCTTTGTGATGAAGCTGGCTCGCGGTGCCCGTCACTTGGAGGTGCAGCTGCTGGCGGATCAGTACGGGAATGCCATCAGTCTCTTTGGCCGCGATTGCTCCATACAGCGTCGCCATCAGAAGATTATTGAGGAGGCCCCGGCCATTGTGGCCCAGCCGGAGGTATTCGAGGACATGGAAAAGGCGGCCGTGCGTCTGGCCAAAATGGTGGGCTATGTGAGCGCCGGCACCGTGGAGTATCTGTACGATCCGGAGGGCAGGTACTTCTTCCTGGAGCTGAATCCCCGTCTGCAGGTGGAGCATCCTTGCACGGAGATGGTGGCCGATGTCAATCTGCCGGCCTGCCAGCTGCAGATCGGCATGGGCATCCCCCTGTACCGGCTTAAGGACATTCGCCTGTTGTACGGCGAGTCGCCATGGGGCTCCTCCATCATTGACTTTGAGAATCCGCCGAACAAGCCCATGCCCTCGGGACATGTGATCGCTGCGCGGATCACCTCCGAAAATCCCGATGAGGGCTTCAAGCCCAGCTCGGGCACAGTTCAGGAGCTCAACTTCCGCTCCAGCAAGAACGTCTGGGGATACTTCAGTGTGGCCGCCTCCGGGGGATTACACGAGTTTGCCGACTCTCAGTTCGGTCACTGCTTCTCCTGGGGCGAGAACCGACAGCAGGCGCGGGAGAATCTCGTTATTGCCCTCAAGGAGCTGTCGATCCGTGGCGATTTCCGCACCACCGTCGAGTACCTGATTACGCTGCTCGAGACGAATAGTTTCCTGGAGAACTCCATCGACACGGCATGGCTGGATGCCTTGATTGCCGAACGCATGCAGTCCGAGAAGCCGGACATACTGCTGGGCGTGATGTGCGGGGCCCTGCACATTGCCGATCGCCAGATAACCGAATCCTTCACCAGCTTCCAAACCTCGCTGGAGAGGGGCCAGATCCAGGCGGCCAACACCCTGACGAATGTGATAGACGTGGAGCTGATCAACGGAGGCATCCGGTACAAGGTACAGGCAGCCAAGAGCGGAGCCAATTCGTACTTCCTGCTGATGAACAACTCCTTCAAGGAGATCGAGGTGCACCGCCTATCCGACGGCGGTCTGTTGATCTCCCTCGAAGGCGCCTCGTACACCACCTACATGAAGGAGGAGGTGGACCGCTACCGCATCGTCATTGGCAACCAGACGTGCGTCTTTGAGAAGGAGAACGATCCGTCACTGCTACGCAGCCCCTCGGCGGGAAAGCTGATCAATCTGATTGTGGAGGATGGCGCCCATGTGGCCAAGGGCCAGGCCTTTGCCGAGATCGAGGTGATGAAGATGGTGATGACCCTCACCTCCCAGGAGGCCGGCACGGTTACCTTTGTTAGGCGTCCAGGCGCCGTCCTCGACCCGGGCTCCCTGCTGGGTCACCTGGAGCTCGATGATCCCTCGCTGGTGACCAAGGCGCAGCCCTGCAAGAGCCAGTTCCACCAGGCCGAGAACGCGCCCATTCCAGAGAAGCTGAACCGCGTGCACAACACGTACAAGAACATTTTGGAGAACACCTTGGCCGGCTACTGCCTTCCGGAGCCCTTCAATGCCCAGCGGCTGCGCGACATCATCGAGAAGTTTATGCAGAGCCTAAGGGATCCATCGCTGCCGCTGCTGGAGCTCCAGGAGGTGATTGCCTCCATTTCGGGCCGCATTCCCCTCTCCGTGGAGAAGAAGATCCGAAAGCTGATGACCCTCTACGAGCGGAACATCACCAGCGTGCTGGCTCAGTTCCCCTCCCAGCAGATCGCAAGTGTCATCGACAGCCACGCAGCCACCCTGCAGAAGCGCGCCGATCGCGACGTCTTCTTTCTCACCACCCAGAGCATCGTGCAGCTGGTGCAGCGCTACCGGAATGGCATTCGCGGCCGCATGAAGGCCGCCGTTCACGAGCTGTTGCGCCAGTACTACGAGGTGGAGTCGCAGTTTCAGCACGGCCACTACGACAAGTGCGTGGGCCTGGTGCGCGAGCACAACAAGGACGACATGCTGACGGTGGTCAACACGATATTCTCGCACTCGCAAGTGGCCAAAAAGAACCTGCTCGTTACGCTGCTCATCGACCATCTGTGGGCCAACGAGCCGGGCCTCACCGACGAGCTGGCCAACACCCTCAGCGAGCTGACGTCCCTGAACAGGGCCGAGCACTCACGAGTGGCTCTACGCTCGCGCCAGGTACTTATTGCCGCCCACCAGCCGGCCTACGAGCTGCGACACAACCAAATGGAGTCGATATTCCTGTCGGCCGTGGACATGTACGGCCACGACTTCCATCCGGAGAATCTGCAGCGCCTGATCCTCTCGGAGACCTCGATCTTTGACATACTCCACGATTTCTTCTACCACACGAACCGAGCCGTGTGCAACGCCGCCCTCGAAGTGTACGTGAGGCGCGCATACACGTCTTATGAGCTGACCTGCCTGCAGCACTTGGAGCTCTCCGGCGGACTGCCACTGGTGCATTTCCAATTCCTGCTGCCCACGGCCCATCCAAATCGTCTGTTCTCGCGCATGTCATCGCCGGATGGGCTGGACCAGGCGGCGGCCGAGTCGATGGGCAGCTCCTTTGTTCGCACCGGAGCGATTGCCGCCTTCGATTCGTTCGAGCACTTTGAGAATTACTCGGACGAGATACTGGACCTGCTCGAGGACTTTGTCTCGCCCGCGATGGTGAATGCCAAGGTGCTGGAGGCTGTGGAGGCAGCGGATTCCATCTCGGACGGTCGTCACAGCACCTCCATCAACGTGTCGCTCTCCGATCCCGTCACCAGAGCCAATGCCGCCGAGGAGGCCAAGTCCACGGAGCCCATTCACATTGTGAGTGTGGCTGTGAGGGAGACCGGAGATATGGACGACTTGCAGATGGCCCAGATCTTCGGGAACTACTGCAAGGAGCACAACGAGGAGCTCTTCCAGCGCCGCATTCGGAGGATAACGTTTGCCGCTTTAAAGAAGCGCCAGTTCCCCAAGTTCTTTACATACCGCGCACGCGACAAGTTCGAGGAGGATCGCATTTATCGGCACCTGGAGCCGGCCTCTGCCTTCCATCTGGAGCTGAACCGCATGAAGACCTACAACCTGGAGGCCCTGCCGACGGCCAACCAGAAGATGCATCTGTATCTGGGTAGGGCAAAGGTGTCCAAGGGGCAGGAGGTGACCGACTATCGTTTCTTCATCCGCTCGATCATCCGCCACTCGGACCTCATTACCAAGGAGGCCTCCTTTGAGTACCTCCAGAACGAGGGCGAACGTGTGCTGCTGGAAGCTATGGATGAGCTGGAGGTGGCCTTCTCCCATCCGCATGCCAAGCGCACCGACTGCAATCACATCTTTCTTAATTTCGTGCCCACCGTTATCATGGACCCGGCCAAGATCGAGGAGTCCGTCACCAAGATGATCATGCGTTATGGCCCCCGCCTGTGGAAGCTGCGCGTCCTTCAGGCCGAGCTGAAGATGGTCATCCGCCAGTCGCCGCAGTCGCCCACTCAAGCAGTGCGCCTCTGTATTGCCAACGATTCTGGCTACTTCCTGGACATCTCCATGTACACGGAGCAGACGGAGCCGGAGACGGGCATTGTAGGTGTCAGATAAATGATTATCTCATGTGTTCTCCGGTTCTTATTAGATGCCCTTTGATTGTCGTTTCAGATCAAGTTCAAGGCTTATGGAGAAAAGCAGGGTTCTCTTCACGGCCACCCCATTTCGACGCCCTACATGACCAAGGACTTTTTGCAGCAGAAGCGCTTCCAGGCACAGTCGAACGGCACCACGTACGTGTACGATGTGCCCGACATGTTCCGCCAGATGACAGAGCGACACTGGAAGGAGTTCTCCAATGCCCGCCCCTCCGTAGACATTCGCATACCCGACAAGATACTGATTGAATGCAAAGAGCTGGTGCTGGAGGGCGACAGCCTCATTGAGATGCAGCGTCTACCAGGCGAGAACAATGTAGGTTCCCGTGGATTCCCTACGGCATTGCGGCTTCTCTATTGATTAAGTTCTGATCTTTCAGTGTGGAATGGTGGCCTGGCGCATTGTTCTGGCCACGCCCGAGTACCCGAATGGGCGCGAGATCATTGTGATAGCCAATGATCTGACCTACCTGATTGGCTCCTTTGGCATCAAGGAGGATGTGCTGTTTGCCAAGGCTTCTCAGTTGGCGCGCGCACGGAAAGTGCCCAGGGTAAGCATGCAGATCTTTTCAGGATCCAATCATCCCTTACTCATCCGCAAATCGCCTCCTGTAGATCTATATATCGGTGAACAGCGGTGCCCGCATTGGGCTAGCCGAGGAGGTGAAAG
Organism: Drosophila athabasca; assembly: GCA_008121215.1. NCBI lineage: Eukaryota > Metazoa > Arthropoda > Insecta > Diptera > Drosophilidae > Drosophila > Drosophila athabasca. The sequence goes on along the minus strand of VMQQ01000022.1, from coordinate 1,806,278 downwards.
CAATGTTCAAGATAGCCTGGGAGGATCCCGAGGAGCCGGACAAGGGCTTCAAGTACCTATATCTGACCACCGAGGACTATGCCCAGGTGGCCAATCTCAATTCGGTGCGTGCCATTCTCATCGAGGATGAGGGCGAGCAGCGCTACAAAATCACCGACATCATTGGCAAGGACGATGGCCTGGGCGTCGAAAATCTGCGCTATGCCGGCCTGATTGCCGGCGAAACGTCGCAGGCGTACGAAGAGATTGTCACCATTGCGATGGTCACATGTCGTACCATCGGCATCGGCTCCTATGTAGTGCGTCTGGGCCAGCGTGTCATCCAGATCGACAACTCGCACATTATACTCACGGGGTATGCGGCCCTGAATAAGGTAAGTCTTTCAAATCAAAATCAATTCAGAATCCAAGAGTTGATCTTCCAATATATTCTCCCTGCAGCTGCTCGGTCGCAAGGTGTACGCCTCAAACAACCAATTGGGCGGCACACAGATCATGTTCAACAATGGCGTGACCCACAAGACTGAGGCCATCGACCTGGACGGCGTGTATACCATCCTCGACTGGCTCTCGTACATTCCCGCCTTCATTGGCTGCGACCTGCCCATCGTTTTGCCATGCGATCGCATCGATCGGCCTGTCGATTTTATGCCCACCAAGTCGCCGTACGATCCGCGCTGCATGCTGGCTGGTCGAGTGAATCCCACCAATGCGAATGAATGGGAGAATGGGTTCTTTGATCGTGATTCCTGGAACGAGATTATGGCCCCGTGGGCCAAGACCGTAGTCACGGGACGTGCTCGTCTGGGCGGTGTGCCTGTGGGTGTGATTGCCGTGGAGACGCGGACTGTGGAGGTGGAAATGCCCGCGGATCCGGCCAACCTGGATTCGGATGCCAAGACACTACAGCAGGCGGGTCAGGTGTGGTATCCAGACTCATCCTACAAGACGGCGCAGGCCATCAAGGACTTCGGCCGCGAGGAGTTGCCGCTGATTGTATTCGCCAACTGGCGTGGCTTCTCCGGCGGCATGAAGGACATGTACGAACAGATCGTCAAGTTTGGGGCCTACATCGTCGACGGGCTGCGTGAGTATAAGAAGCCGGTGCTCATCTACCTGCCGCCCAATGCCGAGCTGCGTGGCGGAGCCTGGGCCGTTCTGGATTCGTTGATCAATCCCCGCTACATGGAAACTTATGCGGATCCGGAGGCCCGAGGTGGTGTTCTCGAGCCCGAGGGTATTGTGGAAATCAAATACAAAGAGAAGGACCTCATCAAGACGATAAATCGTCTGGACGCGACCACAATTACTGTGAGTTTCATCTGAGACAGGGGCTTGTTCTGTTCTTTCACTAATTCCCTATATATTTCTTATTCCCTGCAGCTCAAAAAGGAATTGGAGGAGGCAACTGCAGCTGGTGATAACACAAGGATCGAGCAGCTGGATGAGAAGATCAAGGCTCGTCTCGCGCAGCTGATGCATGTCTATCATACGGTGGCAGTGCACTTTGCCGACCTACACGACACGCCCGAACGCATGCTGGAGAAGCAGTGCATCAGCGAGATTGTACCATGGCGCGACTCTCGACGCTGGCTCTATTGGCGTCTGCGCCGCCTCTTGCTGGAGGATGCCTATATCAAGAAGATCTTGCGGGCACAAGACAATCTCCCTGTCGGACAGGCCAAGCAGATGCTCAGACGCTGGCTAGTCGAAGAAAAGGGTGCCACAGAGGTAAAAGGATATCAAAATCTTTCTATTTTTCAACTGCTTTAGAATCGTTTTGTTTTGTTGTTCAGGCATATCTGTGGGACAAGAATGAGGAAATGGTGGCCTGGTATGAAGAGCAAACGAATACAGAATCTATTGTCTCCCGCAATGTCAATTCCGTGAGACGGGATGCCATCATCTCAACCATTTCGAAAATGCTCGAGGTAAGATCAGTTGCCATCTGGTTATTTCCCAATGAATATTAAATAACATTCTCTGGATCTTGTAGGACTGTCCGGATGTAGCGCTGGACGCTGTTGTTGGTCTCTGTCAAGGTCTGACGCCCGTCAATCGTGGAGTGGTCGTACGCACACTGGCGCAAATGCAGCTAAACGAGGAGACCTCTAGCAATACCCAGGGATGATTGTACGCTAGATTCTAAGTTCTTTTAAGCCCCCTCCCGCTCTCGAAGCCATCGCCACAGTTAGTTGATGCCCGGAAGAGAGTCCTCCTTCATCTGTTGTGTCCTGGCTATTGTAAAATACTGGAAAAACTAGCATGATGTGCATTTTTTTAGTTGAATTTTTAAAACGTAATTAGTAAAATGTAGTATGTAATATGTTAATGGAGATCCCCATTGGAGTTGTGTGGGGCATGGGTTGGATGTTGCATGAATAGCCCTGAATTAACTCTTAGTATCATGTACATATTTATCTATGTATGGTATGTATATCTCTTGAATACAAAACTTTCCACTAGTTGTCTAAGAACTAAGTCCTTTGTACACAGAGCCTTTTGAATTATACGAATTATTGAAAATATATACATATATGGTACAAAACAGACACTCTTCCAGACACAAGATTCAAGTGTGAATTATGGTTTGGTTTTCTTTTTTGTTATGTTTTTCATCGCACACCCGAGTCCACAGGATCGATAATGTACATAATTTCATTTATTTCGTAAATTAAAAATGAAATCTATCGCAGCAGAGATGAAATTTTTTTGAAATGCTTCGCTTGCATGAGTCCGCTCGGGAGTGCTTCTTGGTGCTGCGCGTTAGTGATGAAGTGGAGAATTTCAGTAAAGTGGTTTTGGGAAAGGGAGAGGAGAGCATAGCAGGAATCTCTTTCAGTTCAGTTTATCAAGCCAATCGGGCTCGGCGACACCTATCTTCTCAATGATGGAATTGACTTGATAGCAGAGGGACTGGATTTGACGATCCCATTGTGGCAATAGTTCACGATTTTCGAAATGGACAATCCCGGAGATCTGGTCAATGTGCCCGTTCATGCGGCCCTCGGTGATCATCTGTGAAGCAATTTTCTCCGCCTTGGCCGCGGGTATGTCCAGCAGGGCACCTAGTTCCTCAAAGGTGATGTTGTTGTACAGCTTGCTGGCCGACAACAAGTTGTGCTCGAAGACAGCGCGATCCAGAATGGACGAGCCGTCTGGCGTTGCTGCCTTCTGGTGCTCTTGCAGCAGAGCCTCAAACTCCTGCAGCTCCGAGCGGCGAATGATGCGCTCCAAGTACATTTTCTCTAGGATGCCGTAGGCTGGCAGGTGCTGACAGCGCTCATCCTTGAAGAGTGTGGCCAGCATGCGAGAACGCTGCTGTCCGGCCGAGGCCAGAACGGTGCAGATGAGCGCCTTCCTCAGCGCCGTCATGCGTTCGCCTTGGTCGACTATTTTGCGGTAGGAAAGCTCGTTGTAGCGTTGGGCAGCCTCGATAAACTTGCGCCGGTAGTCGAGCACGCGAGCATAGCACACTTTATACATCACCTGGGACGAAAAGTGCGAGTGTGGTGAGGGATGGGCGCACTGCTAATCCAAAGTTTATACGCACCTGGAGTTCCTCGGAGCTGGTCTCAGCCTGCAGGAGCGAGGCGCGATTAATGAACAGCTCGGCCTGCACGGAGTCATTGTCCTCTAGGTAGAGTCTGGCTATTTTCAAGTAGGTCCCCAATTTGCACTCGACGGAATATTGCTTTTGACCTGTCTCCAAAGGTATGCCAACTAGCACTGTGGCAGCGTCGCGCCACTGCTGGTTCCGCTCGTAGATGTTCGCCAAATGAAAGCGGATGCCGGCAACCTGTTCCTCAAACGAAATTACGCGTGGATGTACCTTTTCCAGTGTAAAGTGCGACAATTGCTTAGAGAGATCATCGGGCAGCTTGCTCAGCTCCACGCCCACATCGTTGAGGATCTGACGCGAGATAACCAGGCTGACATGCTCATTAACAATTGCTTCAACAAAGAGCCTCAACGCATCGATCAATTCTTGTCCGGAATTCGACAGAACCGTCTTCAGAAGCTGGCGGTATTTGTCCGCCTGGTCCTTGTGTGTGCCGGTGAAGTTGATCAGGCTCATCAACTGGTTGCGCAGGATAGCCGTCGAAATGCCCATTTTGGAGGATGCAGCTAGGCTTATTTTATTATACTTCTTTTCTAATTATTTCGCACTAAAAATAACAACGCAAACTCATCGATTGCCGATATCGCGTCAGGGCTGTAACACCACTAACCATACAATATATAGACACGACACTTCATACATTGAATTTGGTCGCACCAACAGGGCAGGCATCAGCTACCCGGGCGAGTCGTGAGAGTGTATGTGTGCTCATGCATTCTCACTTACTTTGCGTGTTGTGCATGTGTGGATCAGCTACTCGGCGAGTCGTGAGAGTGTATGTGTGCTCATGTACTTTGCGTGTTTGCAAGTGTGTATGAGCGCACAACTGATATTTGCGCTTTCTCAACTTTGTTTTGATTTTTGTGCTCGCGCCACCCTTCACTTATATTCGTTCATTATATTCGTTTAATTTCTAAAGTAATGGGTGTTTTCTTAGACAGCGGCGTTGTAAAAAACCAATACAAACTAAGCAGAGCTAGGTCTGCTTCGCCTACTGCCTTGCCATTGGTCACAATAATGACACATTTTTGTAAAATGGCGAACCGGTATGCTTGCGCCAATCGGCTATGCAGCAGGCCACACGGGTAAGAATCGCATCGTTTTCGCTATTCTCCAGTGTGCCCTCGCTGTCTTCCTCTACAAGCAGCTGATTGTGATTATAGTGTATTATATTATTTATTTATTGTTTCTATTATTATTTATTAAATATATGTTATTTTTTAAGGATATTGAAACTCCGGCCATTTAATTAATTGTTATATTCAACACGGTATATTTTAAATATGAGACCAAATATTTACGTACATATACAGAGCGTTTGTACTTTGCCAAGCTGAAATTCGTCAACAAGCTGAAGAAGAACATACAACACAAAATGTGAGGCTGAGCTTTAGCTGTATGGGTGCACATATCTTGTTTGTATTGGTTTTTTACTTTGTATGGTTAGTGGCTGTAAAGAGCAGCTGCCAACGGCTTGGGCTGTTTTACAACACTGGACTAATGAAAACAGTGAACAAAGTTTTGGTACGGGTCTTGGAAAATAACAATAGAAAATCTTTGAAAACCAGCTTCCAATTAAATTAAATTAAATACGTTTTTAATTGACCCATTTATTATTGTAATATTCTTGTGCAGTGCCCGTGCAATCGATAGAGGGTAGCGACGCTGCTATACACACACAAACGCACATATCGTTTCGTAGAGTGTCTGACAGATTGGAAGAAAATGTATCCAGATACAACCAATGGCAATTTTTGCGAGCAGATATGAACGAAAATTGCCAATTGATGATACCCAACCGCTGAGCTGCGAGATAACCACAGTCGAGGAGGTCGACGGGCATACGGTGAGTGGCAGGCAGCATAATGGCAGGGAGAAAACTTTTCCTGGGGCCCCGAGAAAAATCAATAATTGTTGATGATTTCATGCGAATGATAATAAGTATGTATCCCGTAATGTATGTGCATGTGCATGTCTGTCTGTCTGCCTGCAGGAATACTTGCTGCGTGTGCAAAGGGGGCCGACCACAGAAAACTCCTGGAATGTTCTGCGCCGCTACAATGACTTCGACAAGCTGGACAAATGTCTCCGCATCTCTGGCATTGATCTGCCGTTGCCTCGCAAGCGCATCTTCGGTAATATGCGCCCGGACTTCGTAGCTGAACGAAAACAAGCCCTGCAAGTATACATAAACACTGTACTAATGAATCCCATATTGGCATCATCGTTGCCAGCGAAGCGCTTCGTTGATCCCGAGAGCTACTCGCAATCATTTCACGGTAAAACTATACCCTATACCCACTGGCATATTGATTAGTTACAATAATTCAATTGCAGACCATGCTGTGCAGAACGCAATGCTCTGCCTGCGCAACGACTCGGCGTGGGCACTGGGTGGCACAATGGGCGCCATAGGCTGGCGTCTCCGCAAGCACTACTTTAAGGTGACGCCCAAACCGCCGGAGAAGAGCAGCAACAAGTTGGTTAAGAGCGGCTCACAGACGCACCAGAGCAAACATTTCGCAACCGGCAGCAGCAGCAATGGCAGTGGCCATTCAATGGATGGCGGATCGTATGACCCCAATACCGAGATGGTGGCCGAATGGCTCGAGGCTGGACCGGACAAGTTTATCGAGGAGAAGGAGATGACCGGAATTCTGAAGAGCCTAATGGGTCTCCAGCATCAACACATCGAGCCAATAATCATGGCAGGTCACACGGAAAGCGGATGTCTTGTCATCAGAAAGTAAAACTTAAGAAGGGGGATTTGGTCGTACGTTTGGCTGAGCTGTTGTCTTCTTTTCTTTCAGATTCCACAAGCATGGCACCCTTAAGGATGTGCTGTGCATGGCCACGAACCCAAAGAACCCCTTCCTGAGCAAGTACGGCAATCCGAAGGGACGCACTGCGCTCTCCATGAAGCAAGTGGCCACCTACGGCAGGCAGATCCTAGAGGCTCTCATATTTTTGCATTCCAAAGGCTATGCCTATGGTGAGTAGATTATATCGGGATCCCCGACCTGGTCAGTCAAGCAATATCTAATATAATTATACATACTCGTGCAGGCCACCTACATTCCGGCAACATAGTCATTTTGGACGATTGTGTCAAGCTGTTGGACATTGAGAATCAACTGCTGGGCGTGCCGGCCTTCTATCGGCCATTCTTCATGCAGCACAGCAAGATTCATACCATGGAGACCGTGGACGTGTACTGCTTCGGCCATGTCTTGTTCGAAATGACCATGGGCTATCCGCTTCAAGAATCAGTGGTGCGGCAAATTACCGAATGCCCCGAGGCGCTAAGTGAGTCCCAGACGTCGATCCCAATCCATGCTGTGCCTTCTGTCATTAAGCGATTTCATTTGCAGAGTGTTTGCTGGAGAGCATCCTCTCAAAGGAGGCTTGCAAATCTGGGCTTCCGACCCTGGAACAATTGATTGACCACCGCTTCTTTGCACAATATGCTTCGACGGGTGAAGCAGCTGCTGCTGGCGGTGCTAATACCGAGAAGCCACACTTTAAATTGTCCCTAAACGCCAAAGAGCTGCTGAAGCAGGCAGCCATTAAGACAGAGAATCGTCTGCGCGACGAGCAAAAGTCGGTGAAGAACCAGAAGCGAATTGTGCGGGTGCAGGAGCTGATGAGCTCCGAGGAGGAGAAGCGCAAGTCCAAGCAGAAAGCAGTTAGTTATCAAACTCTAGCATCTCACGTAGCTCCTTCGTCTCACAGCTATTTAACGAACACGTTTTGATTTTTCTTTTTCGTTTATTGAAACATTTAACGCTTATATCTAGAAACTAGAGCACAAACAGTCCAAGCTAAAGCAGCAAGGTTCACTGCAAACGAACAACGGACGCTTGTCGCTTGCGGCTGTGACTGCAACTGCAGCGACTGCGTCATCCAGCACCATGGCTGCTAGTGGGCCAAACGCGGCAGACTCCTTCAACCGCTCCGACAGCACTCCTGAAGAACCCACTCTGGCCGCCCTCAAATGTAGTTATCTCTGTCGTCCACACTTTAAATTTGATAGCTAGCTTTCCGTATCTCTTCATACTTACCCCACTGATTTGCTGTTTTGTATTCCTCGCAGCGCCACCGCTTACACCGGCCCCACATTTTGGCACGATTTACCAGCGGGATCGGGATCTACCTGCTGCAAGCAGCGCATCCACGTCGGCATCCGGATCGGTGGAAAGGCAATCATCCACACCAAATTTACTGGCAGAGGACCCTGAAGCCGCTGAAGGCGAAGGCCAGGGCGATGAACTGACGCGTTCCGCACTGCTCGAGTCTATTTGCAAATTCAATCGCGGCTCTCTGCGCAAAGTGCGCTCAAACGACTAGGGTGGCAGGAAAGCAAATAGAGATTTGTAAACGTTAAAATTTGGACCAAATGTGGCGTTATGAAATAACCGTGCCATCAAAATCAATATAAAAACCGAATTGAGTTTCGAAAGCTACATTTTTAGATGCATATTGAGAATACAACACGCATGCCGGGCGGCAAATGAATGAAAGAATAGATCGATCTATCGCTAAGCTTAGCACACCCAGAGAAACAATCCAGCCTAATACTACTTGTATTTACGAAACCCACTGATTATATATATAATTACAGCCTATATGTGTCCACTATTTATAGCATACTCGTACAAATAATCAGCTAAAGGGATCTATTTATACTATATGTACACGTTACGAGTCACAAAACGTTGCGAAACGGTCTAACGAATCCCAAAACAGTCACTGGATCGCAACTAAAGCTTTACTTATGTGTCACTACACGACTGAAACTGACTTTGGTACGAATGAATATCAAAAGAAACAAAAACAGAAAAACAAACGACATACAGAGGAATGTAATACTTTCCAATATTTATATACAAATAAGTCTGCACCAAAATTTTGCACCACGGACGATGCTATCAAGAAGAGAACTATCTTTTATAAAAACCCAAGGGTTCCTTTCGTACAGTACATTGATGTTAGATGTCTAAGAACTTGTTCCTCGATGTTGTACTCTATATCTATCTATCAATCTCTCTCCACCAACAACACAATTTTAAGTAGTTGTATGACTTTTGTATTTTGTATCTGAACTTGAGTTTTATTTTACGAAGAGCCACGAGTGTTTCAAAAACGCTCAACTGTTCGTTAAAGTCTATACATACCCCAAGAGTCGTGGACTCGCAAAAGAAAGGAATAAAGCAACAAAAAAAAAGGACAAGACAAGGAAAGGTGGCCCAGAGTCTCGCACTGTTATGGTTTTCCCCCTTTTTATAGAGAATTTCTTATGTGTGTAATTATCCGAATTATATGTAACAGAATATTGTATGTATTTGAATATGTGTGTATATACGTGTACTGTAATCGATGTTCTGTAGTATGACCCATAGCATACATACCCATTCACCATTAGAGCACAAAAACTTAAGATCAACTTGTAACTTGATACATAAATGTGTGTTATTGTCTACTGACTGTGTATACAAATGTCTAACGATACTTAAAGGCAAACGAAACGCGATACCTACTCCCCACATCCAATTATTACAAACCAAATAAAGTCTAAAGTAATTTGACGTTGTAACCGGACCTATAATCGCGATTTACAAACATGATGTTGTAAACAAGGTTCAGGGGAGGATTCTTTGAATTGGAATACTTCTGAGGCTAAAGAAATATGCGAGTCGTACCTTACCGTTGGATCCCGATTATTTACACATAAACCATATACTCTATTCAATCAGTTTTAGTTCAACATCATCCCAAAGTATGATATCCTCGAATCCTAGCAGGCTATCCCAGTTCTGGGATTCTGTCTCCGCTCAAATTATATATTTATTTGTAGTCACAAAGGGAAGAGCTCCATTTAGTCTAGTATTATTTTCCACTAAAATAACAATAAAAAAACACTCGGATAATGTCCGAGTCTGCAGAAGGCCAGCCTGCTGCTCCCGCTGCCAAGGATGAGGATAAAGCAGCTGCAGCTGCTAAGGCTGGCAAGGGAAAAGACAAGGACAAAGCGGCAAAGGGAGAGGTAAGTTCGGCAGTCGACTGCCAAGTGGCACACATCCACATCCCAGCCAACGGCATCGGATTGGGGGCATAATTTGTGCCATTTATTGATTCAACAACGACCCGTGGAATTGCCACGGCGACATGCGGCACTCCGTCATGCTGGGAATGGCTAATCATTTGTGGTTTTATGGTTAACCGCGACGTACTCGACTGGATTCCAATATTGACAGCACGCCAACTATTCAACCGAAATGGCCGACTCTGCAGCCAAGAACTGGTCGGGTCTGGTTACCCTGTGCCTGGGCCAGGAGCGTGAGAAGGTACACGATTGATTTTGCCATTATGGTTCCATGGGTATTTGATGTCTTTTTAATGAATTGATGCTTGTAACGAAATGTGAACATAGACATAGGAATGCATTTGCTCCCTGAAATTTGACTCAGTCACGCATATCCCAGCCAGGCATCAGTTTTGGGCATGTGGCATGGATGTGTTGTGCAGTGTGTTGTGGGTCTGAATATGGGTTTGGGGACATTTCTAATCCAGAGTTAACGTGTTGTTTCGTTCCGCCACCATGCAGAGAGGGACTGGCAGCCAACGCACATCTCTGGTCAAGGCTGGTGGGGTGGTCAGCCCCTTGGGCATGGGTCCGCAGCCGAAGGTAAGATCTGGAAGTTCCACTAAATCTCGTCGTCCCCCTATAACCTGTCCCTCCTGCGGCAGCCCGCTATGCGCTTTATGCCTACATATCGCCTGGAATCCAAGAATCCTTTGAACAGGGAGCGGGTGGAAATAATCATGAAAACGGTTATGAACAAGCACTACAACGATGAGTACCAGTTCCACCCAAAGCACTCGCTTCACATGGCATCCCAGATCAGCGAGGAGATCAAAAATCGCATTAAATTAATGAACTATGACAGGTAATCCCCATCTCCACGTGTAGTTCTCCCTGATCCAATCTAGGTAATAACCCACCCTGCTTTGCTATTCCGCAGATATCGTTACATAGTGGTCGTCACTGTGGGCGAGAATCTGATGCAGGGCCTCTATTCGATGGTTAACTTCTTGTGGGATGCTGGTAAGGATGGATACGTCACATATAAGGTTGAGCAGCCTTCATATTATGCCCTCTGCACAACCTTTTATATATATTACGATTGAACTTGGATTGCTATTAAATCAAACATTAGTGTTAACGTTGTACATATCCATGGCATGGATTATTTTACCTTCCTCCATCTGGGATCGGGATTGGATCGTTGCACTGCATCACGACGGGCACTAGAACTCACTTTGTTTCACCAAAAACGCACCAAAACTTTGAACACATTGATATTGCAATTGGGATAGATAGTTGACGATTATATTTTATTTAAGTATCAGTATAATAGACAATTGTTCGTAATATTTTCTGAAGCATAGCATGGAATATTTTCATAGTTATTTATCCTTTTGGTATCGTATCTGTATATGCTTTGCTTTCAACTTGAATTATTTTATTTTTATTGGTACAACTATCTCTGAGGGTACAGATTCAGGATCTATTAGGCTCGATTAAACAGAATTTTTGTAATTTTCAATAAATATTTACGTATCTCTCTCGATATTTGTGATTTGACAACGCACGCATACACATACACATGCACTTTCTTTTCTGGGGCAGGTAGCTATAATCTATAGCTACATATGTATATAGCATTGATTTTGTTCCGGCTCTTGGAATGGACACTTGAACACACAGAAACTCAAAATCAAATATGTTTTGTAAAATTATAATCGAAACACCACACCACACCACTTTGTTGTTGAGAGCAACCACAAGAGAACCAATGTAACAATCGCCAAACCCATTCAAACAGCGAAAACACTTTTGAGCGAATGCTACACGACGTTCTCTATTCGGATGGAAGGTGAACGTATCGTATCGGATCGGATCGAGAACAGTGTCCAGGTCCAGAAGGACCGAATGTAGCACGCATGTAGATTCACCACACCACACCTCACCTCACCTCACTCACCACAGCAAGCGCTAAGCCTGAAGGAGATTCGAGTGAAGCTGAAGCCATTATCAGGCCAGGCCATCAATGGAACAATTCAAATCATTGTTTATTTAACACACTTTTTGCACAGGGGAAACAGCTGCACTGCACCAAGCACCAAGCAACGAAACCAACTCGGAGGACACTGAACTGCTTATCTGCTTCAGAAACAAGTTCTGCTGTTTGGTCGAATGTTATCTCGACAATCAGACTGAGGGTGCACTTGTTGTCACATTGCCTTACGCCGTTCTTAAACTAAAACTTTGTGTAAACAGGGTATGGTATCAAAAATAACACAACTCGAAATAAGGATGAATTTCAAAAAAACACAAAACTCTTTTTTTTTGCACTCGTTGAACATTTTCTGAATTGTTTCGTAAGGAATATCTGGCATTTCATACTGAAATTGGACACTTTATCAAATAATTAATTACAAATTAAAAAAAATACTTGTGTAGTTTAGAAAGCAATTAAAAAACTTTGTATCGTGTGGATTTTTGATTCCACAACTTTTTAAGCACAACTGTACACTGTCACTAACACATCGAGAGAACTTTCAAGAAACCACAAGGATCAGATTGCCTCTCAAATATCTGCAAAAAGGACAATAATTGATTAATTACAATGGATAATGGGGAAGTACTGGTACTGGTTCTGTTACTGGATATGGGATGTCTGGTCTGGATTCTCCGGCTTTTCTCTACGAGAGTGCATGGGTGTGTAGATAAATCTAATGTCTAAGTGAATCGAATGTGTTTTTGTGTATGGGGATGTGTGATGTCTAGGATGTCTGGTGTCCACCATATACACGACCCTTGCGTGTATGTCACGTCTCCTCTGTTTAGGGGACTCTTAGATACGTAAGGTTCTCTACTTAATAGTTACATTGTGGCGGGGACTGTTCTCTCCAACGAGCCCTGTGGATAGCTTTTACCTCGCAGTTTGTCCAGCACGTTCGCTCTACTCCTCCCACCCTTGCCACTCCCCTGGGCCAAGCAAACTTAGGCCGTTCCACCGCGCACCACAACAATGACGAGATGATCCTCCTTGAGGGCCTCCTCGGTGAGGCTGACGCACGTGCGCTTCAGTAGCTCTGTTGAAAAGTCACAAGGAGGGAAAGCATACAGAACTCCAGTCGCCTCGGTCTCCTTGTTCAGCAAGGAGATCACACCAGCCGCTTCCTTCTGCTTTAGATAGGACACAAGGTTGCGCAGGGGGCGCGTCTGAACGCTTGTATCATCGCAATTGGTGTCCACCGTGGATCCGGCCAGACCCATGAATATGGCATGCGCCGAGGAGGAGGCTATGCGCTTCTGTACATCATCTAGCTTGGGGGGATCTAGGCGCAGCCTCTGGGTTATGCGTAAGTTATGCTTGCCCTCCTCGTCCCGCATCAGAGACTCCACAATGTCCGCGTCACCGTCTGTCAAATGGAACTTGGCCGGGAAGAGCGAGCTCTTCAGGATCAGGGCGCCAGTCCACACCGTGCCGCACTTGCGAGCCACTTCTGGTACTGTGGTGGCCGTGCCGAGTGCATCGTTTCGTCGAGTCGAGGTGTCAGAGTCGGAGCCTGGAGAACGGCCGCGCTTGAGGGGCGAGCGAGAACGGGAACGCTCAACGCCAGGTTCGCGTGAAATGGAACGCGCTGTCCGATCGTAGGACTCGCCCGGTGGACGACGCCACTCATCATCCACTCCGCCCGGTGGCGGTACCGAAGATGGCCCTCCGCCCAGTGCACCAGGGTGTGGAGGCCTGTGCACATCATTGTGATAGTGATACATACCGCGACCACGTCCGCGATAGCCACCACGACCGCGGTATCCGCCACGCGGCGGATAGGGAGAATAACCGCCCCGAGGGGCATATACAGGTGCCTCTTCGTAGTAGGGATCGTACTCCGGACGTCGATACTCTAGTGCACTCTCATCGTATGGCGGCTTAGAGGTCTTAAACGAGGAGGCCGCTGGTGTGGCTCCTGGGAGCTCTGCAAAATCAGTGCGCAGCCTACGCTCCGGACCGCCCAGGGGGAAGCCTCGCATCTCCTTGACCGCTGCGGTGGCTGCCTCCACTGTCTCGTATTGTATGTACGCGTACGGTTCTCCCTTTTGATACTCAATCTTCTTGATGGCACCAAAGCGGTCGAATTCTCGCTCCAGCTGAGTTACCGAAGTCCAGGCACCCAGTCCACCGATCCACATGCGTGTAGCTGGCGTCACTTTGCCGTAGCCAATCTTACACTGGAACTTGCCAATGTACTGTCCGGAGAGTTCGATTTTGGCCCGATGAGCCATGTCAAGATTCTGGTAGCGCACAAAGGCGAACGCGTTGCCGGTGCCAGGCGGTGGCCGCTTTATATCGATGTCATCGACCACGCCGTACTTGCTGAATATGCGACGCAGCTCATCGTCGGCTATGGTGACCTCCAGGTTGCCGGCGAAAAGAGTGCGTGTCGAGAGCGGATCATCCTCAGGCTGCACGTGGTGCAGATAGTTGGGAAACTTGTCCTTTTTGCTCTCCGGCTTCTCATACGGAACATGCGGTGCCCGCGGGGCCATGGGCCTCATGGGGGGATACTGATGGGGCGGAGGATGGCCTCCGTGCAGATGATGCGGATGGCCACGGTGCATCGGGGGACCGCGTGGCGGATGTGGATACTCGTGGTGCATGGGACGATACTCGCGCGGATGCACTGCATGCGGATGCATATGCGGTGGTCCGTAGCGATCGTACGGATCAATCGGAGGCCGGCGGTGGTCAATGGGCCCACCTGGTCCCATGGGCGAGCGCGAGTAGTGATAACGTTCATAGTCCGGCGGCGATATAGAATGCCCGCGAGGTCTGTAAATTGTTCAGAAATCGATAATTGCTCGCAGGAAACTCCTAGGGCAAAGAGCTAACGAATCATACCTGTACTCAGGCCGAGGAATCGATTTGTACACTGGCTCCACCATTACCATTTTGTCGTAGATGATCAGGCGTGGCTTGTGATGCTTCGCCTCCCGTGCATCATCGGGTGTGCGGAAGCACACATAAGCCACCCGCTCGTCGAGGTCGTGCGCGATACGAACACTAAAGTCCCCGAATTTCTTGTACTCGCGGTATAGCGTCTCCTCGATGAACTCGTCCGGTGCCTTGGGGGGCAGTGCACTCACACACAAAACCTTGTAAGCGGCAGGGCGTTCAGCAGACGGTGGCCCACGCATGTACTGCTCCCGATGGGGCGATCCATAGCGGCCACGTGGACTCGGTGACCGATCCAAGCGGCGTCGCATGCGCTCCGGGGAGATGCGTTCGGGCGAGTCGCCTGGCACTCCGCTGCCATTTTCGTAGCCACGTCCCATGCTCCTGGAGTTCCTGGGAGGCAAGGGTCCTCTGCCTGGTCCAGGGCCTGGGGAGCGCGAGGCGCTACGTTTCATGTTGTGGATTTTGACAGTGATGCGATCGAGTTCAGGTCCGGGTCCGTCTCTATGACTACTCATGAGCGGGTGCGTTATGCTCTTGCAATTATGGAGCTGCCTGATAACCTTTTCTCGTGACTATGTCTGCAAGTTGGCCAAGAACAGAGAGAGTTGAAAACTAAGTAATGAAATGCGACCCGAATAACCAATTAGTTGCACCGTAAGTGCCCCTTTGTGAAAAAAAGAAAAGACGACACCGACAATGATGAAAAAAAAATGGCGGCCGCCACTTACAAAGAAAAAACTCTTTATTCGTATGTAGAGAGCCCAAATAAAAGAAATTCAGTTTGCCAATTATGTTCTTACCACTGTTTTCACTTTAAACCTAAAATATTTATTAACTTTAGCCAATTCGTCGGTAAAATAAACCACGAAAAGATTTTTTCTGCGGCGTTGCAAATTCTGTATGCGCTAGGGGTGGACTCTTGGCGATGAGTAGAAAGTGGTAGCATCGATAGCACCGATATCAGCAATGCAACTCTTCTCTACGTAACCTTTATGGAGGGAAAATTTCGGTGCTCTTAAAATCCGAATTCAAAGTAACGCAGGTAAAACGAAAACAGAACAGGTAAAGAAGCCTTCGTCGTTAGAAAATTAGACTCTCATTATCGCAGCAGATGCCGGGATTTCCGATGATTAGTCCGACGGGTTGCTTCTCTTGAAAAGTGGCTATCTAATCATATAAAAGGATACCAGCTAAGATCTTGAGACTCATAGTTCCGAAACATAGACGAAATGGTACATGTAACAACGGGAAAAGCATCGGTGACAGTTCCACGTCAACTCCAACTGGGGGGCCATGTGGGCTTCGACACTCTCCCCGACCAGTTGGTCAATAAAAGCGTGCAGAATGGCTTCAGCTTCAACATCATGTGCATTGGCGAAACGGCGCTGGGTAAGTCAACGTTGATGGACACCCTGTTCAACACCAGCTTCGGGTCGGCGCCTAGCACCCACAACCTGCCCAACGTCAAGTTGAAGGCCCACACCTACGAACTGCAGGAGAGCAACGTTCGGCTGAAGCTAACCATTTGCGACACAATTGGCTACGGCGACCAGGTTAACAAGGAAGACTCGTACAAGGCGCTCGTCGAATATTTGGACTCACAGTTTGAGTCCTACTTGCAGGAGGAGCTCAAGATCCAGCGATCGATGGCCACCGCCCATGACGGGCGCGTCCACGTCTGTCTCTACTTCATCTGCCCAACCGGACATGGCCTAAAGTCGATGGATCTTGTGTGCATGAAGCAGCTGGACACCAAGGTCAACATTATACCGGTCATTGCCAAGGCCGACACCATATCCAAGTCAGAGCTGGCTGGCTTCAAGGCGAGGATTCTCGCCGAGCTACGCGAGAACAAAGTTAACATCTATGAGTTCCCCACCGACGACGAGACGGTGTCGGAGACGAACGACTCGATGAACACCCATGTTCCCTTCGCTGTCGTCGGCAGCACAGAGTTTGTGAAGATCGGCAGCAAGATGGTGCGCGCCCGCCAATATCCCTGGGGCACGGTGCAGATAGAAAACGAAGTTCACTGTGACTTTGTAAAGCTGCGAGAGATGCTCATTCGCACTAACATGGAGGATTTGCGGGAGGTGACTCACACGCGACACTACGAGCTCTACCGCCAGCGGCGACTGCAGCAGATGGGCTTTGTAGATGTGGATAGCAACAACAAGCCGGTGTCTTTCCAGCAGACATTCGAAACGAAGCGCACCAATCACTTGGCCTGTCTGCAGGCCAAGGAGGAGGAAGTGCGTCAAATGTTCGTGCAGCGTGTCAAGCAGAAGGAGAATGAGCTCAAGGACTGCGAGAAGGAGCTGCACACCAAATTCGAGTGCCTCAAGAGGGAGCATCTGGAGGAGAAGGCCAGTGTGGAGGAGGCGCGTCGCCTGCTCGAAGAGGAGTGCCAAGAGCTGCAGCGCCGCAAGCAGCAGGTCTCTAATGGCAGCAGCCACCTAGTTACGCTGACCCTGGGCCGCGGCAAGAAGAAGTAGTTCACATTACCTGAGGGAGAATAAAACTAGTGTAAAATCATTTGCAGTACCTAGAATTAAGCATGGCATATTTTCCATGAAACAATAAAACAACAGACCCGCGAAACATGTCTGCGCCTCGCTCTCTTTCTCTCTCTCTCTCCTGATTTTCCGGATTAGTCCACAGCTGTGACGGATCTGGTTTGCCCGCACCCTCTCAATCGCATACATATGTTTCCTGCCCTGAACGCCCACTGCCAAGTGTTGATAACAAACACTCTCTGGGCCTCGAGCCTCTCGCTCGCTTGGGCCTGCACATACCATACGGTCGCCGAAGAACTAGTCTGCGGCCTGAGGGGAAGGGGACAGAAATAATATTATAAATATGCTAACATGGCAAGTCGGAGCGCAGTTGTTCGTCATTCCGATTCTGACGATGGCAGCGAGTAGTGCTAAACTGGAAAGTGGCGACGCAAAGTGCCTGATTGACGCCGCGACCACGCCTCCGCCAGATCTGGCCCGGTACGACCATTATCGAATCTATAATGTGCAATTCGACAACCAGGAGCAGATCGAGTTGTTCCAGAAGCTGGAGGACGAGAGCGACAGCCTCACATTTATTGGTCATGCCCGCGAGATTGGCCAAAAGTTGTCCATTCTGGTGGCGGCGCATCGAGTGGCAGACTTTGCCGATCTTCTGAAGACCTATAAGCTGGAGCATCGCGTTCTGGTAATTTATTGCGTTTGAATCTCTTCAATATATATATATATATAAGTAAATTTAACCTCTAAAATTTTGCCTCTTTGCAGACGTACAACTTTCAGGAAAAGATCGATCGCAATATGGGCGAGGTGCTGCCAGAGAGCATTGATGCCTCGCAGTACGACTGGAAGCATTTCTTCCACCTGAAAACCATATACGGGTGGATGGATGAAATGACGAAAAAGTACCCCGATCTGTTGACCGTGCTCGACATGGGCAAAAGTACCCAGGGTCACGACATTAAGGGGATCAAGCTGTCCAGCAATCCGGACAACAAGGCCATCTTCATTGAGAGCGGCATACATGCTCGCGAATGGATTGCGCCGGCCACAGCGACGTACATAATCAATGAGCTGCTCACCTCGCAGGACGCTGGCGTTCAGAAGCTGGCCAAGAACTTCAATTGGATCATATTTCCCTGCGTAAATCCCGATGGCTATAAGTACACCTTCGAGCATGACCGCATGTGGCGCAAGAATCGTCAATTGTTCGGTACCTGCCGCGGCGTAGACCTGAACCGAAACTATCCTGATCACTGGAACTCCACTGGTTCCAGTAGTGATCCGACTCGCTATGACTTTGCTGGTCCCTCTGCTGGAAGCGAGCTGGAGACCCAGGCTCTCATTAAATTCATACGAAGCAATGTCCAGAAGGAGCAGATCAAAACGTACATTGCATTGCACTCGTACTCGCAGATGCTCATGTTCCCGTACGGATACACCAAGGAGCGTGTGGCCAACTACGATGATTTGCAGGAGTTTGGCAAGAAGGCAGCGGCCGCCATCAAGGCGGAAAGTGGACGCGACTATGTCAGCGGGAATCTCTTCGAGACCATCTATCCTTCGAGCGGTGGCAGCATGGACTGGGCCCATGCCGAAGCGGGCATTCCCATTGCCTACACATTCGAGCTGCGTGGTCCGCCCGACAGCCAAGACCTCTTCATACTCCCCGCCGTTGAGATACAGCCAACGGCCAGCGAGGCCTTCACCGCCATTCGCACCATTGTGGAGGCCGCCGATGAGAAGGGCTACTACAATTAGGAAGCAGCAACATCTATCTAATTCTATCCGTTCAACGACCTTGACATACTACAACTAGGAAGTAAGGTCCTGAGCAGCAACATCTTTCCAATTCTATCCGTTTAACGACCTTTTCAGACTTTAAGTACTTAGTGTATCTGACTCATGATAATATCTTTATCTTTATTTTAATAAACGCGTATAAAAACAACTTTAACTCTTTAAGATAAGCCACTTGAGGTCTGAGGAACTGCGGTTTATTACTGACACAGATTACGGCCGTCTGGCTTTCACAGCCTTAGTGATGTGGTTTCTCGGCGATAGGCGGGGATCAAAGATTGCCTGAACCTCCACCTGACAATCTGCAAATAAGGGATTGCTTGTAAAGGAATCTCATACAAAACGAAAGGATTAGAAGAATACCACTCTCAGACAGAAATAGAGCACGGTCGTAGAGGATAATGCTTTCCACAAGCGGCGCAAGCATTAGACGAAGCGTATAGAAGATAACGAGTCGCTTCCAATGCTTTACATCTGCATCGCATTGCCCAATACTGAGAACCTGTCGATTTAGCATTTCAAATCGAGTCCCCTGGACGGCTTTCTGGAAATAACTATAGACCAGACCATATGGATATGGAGTTATTAAGATAACAAGGAGTGTGGTGCATATTTACTCGTCGAACGACATGCCTGGAGCATGTTTCACGTTACGGAGAGCACAGTGCCGCAGATGTGGAAACTGCTGTACAATAATGCGTTCGGCGGCAGCCCGAAGCGAATGTATTTTCAGATGGTCATGTTGACCAGCCTGTAGGCGGTCACGGTACACCTCCAAGGCATGGCAAGAGATCTCCCTGGCCTCGTAGCTGAGGTGGGTATCTGGTTTACTCTTCAGGAACAAACTCAACGGATAGCCATGCACCTCCACGCGAGGATGCGTTGTTGGAGTGGTCATCTTCTGGTAGCAGCAGCCCACGAAGTTCAGGAACTTGGCTTGCGTGCACCCAAGGAACATTCGCATTAGAGTCGCACCCAGATTCCCACACGGATGCAGGCCAACGATTCCAAACCGGAAGTCTTCGCTTACCAGTTGCAAGGCATCACGGATCCCGGCGATGAATTGAGCCGGTTGTGTGTTACTCTCCAGACGCTGAGTAAGATGTACAGGTCGCTTGTAGCCTCTGGCTTCCGTGAGTTTTGCTGCAGTCGATTCCAACTTTATGTCAATGGCCACTGCTTGCTGATTCAGGTCGCCCTGCATCTCGAAACAGCAGACTTGTATGCCATATCCATAGCCCAGAATTCGTGCCAGGTGTCCAACACCTGCTCCGAAATCAACAACGAAATCCACTGGTGTCGCCCGGCAGCTGAGAGCACAAATCTCAGCCATTCGAGTGATTTCATGCTGCTTCTTGGGCTTGACACGTTTCATGAGCAGGTGCTTCAGTTTGTGATGATGCAGCAATGGACAAGGAAACGATTCCTTCAATCGAAGAGACGTTTAGAACTAAGACCCTCCAAAAGCTGTGGCTAGAGTTTACCAACTTTGGGTTGATTGTCCTGTGTCCGGCTAATGCAGAGATTACGAAGCGCTTCCCGCAACGCCAACAACTCCAACGGCCATACTATGCTCGTATTTTTGGGAGACTTTTCCCTTTCATCAATGTGGAGCAGCGTTTCAAGCCTTTCCAATGGAAGGCCTTCCAGGTGATTTTGCCAACTAGGTGGCAGTTTGCTCCAATGGTCATCCACATAAAAGTCCTACGGGAACCGACTCAATTAATAAATGAACAAGATTCAAGATTTCATTTACCAGAACGTAGGAGTTCGAAAGCCAGTCGTACTTTTTCAGTAAACCCAAAGAGGATTGGAGTTTTTGTTTTATTAACATTTTTGGGGCCACTTGATGAATAACATAACATTATGTCCAGAGTGTGACCAGGCGCACATTACAGTATACTTTATGGTTAGGGGTGTAATCTAGTAAAATCGATAATAATGTGAGTGTCATTCGACCATAAGAAGAATCGAAAATCGATATTATCGAAACCCCTAGTGTTGGTATATAAATGTAGTATTTCCACAGCCGCCGCGGTCGGACGCGTCTCGTCTCACTTCCTAGGGTAGATTAGCATTTAAAACACAAGTAACGCCATTATATATTATATTCAGGGCAAAAGGTGGACCAGCAGTGTGCTTTGTTTATGTTTACGTGTAATTTGTCCATGTTTAAAGTAGTCAAAAGTTTATAGACGCCCCGCGCATCCCCTGTGTTCGTTTTCGTTGGTGGCGTGAAAGACGACACGACAGAGAAAATGCTTTAATATCTTTTTCTCATAACAAAATTTGCGAGTTAAACATCATAGAGCCAGCCGCAGGGCCTATTTACATAATATTGACAACAAATCATCAGCACACACACATGCAACGTGCGCGTTGAGG
This sequence comes from Drosophila athabasca, assembly GCA_008121215.1. NCBI lineage: Eukaryota > Metazoa > Arthropoda > Insecta > Diptera > Drosophilidae > Drosophila > Drosophila athabasca. Next base: position 1,784,925 of record VMQQ01000022.1, on the reverse strand, counting down.
AAAATTAACAATTTGTTTGAGAGTGTGTGTGGCCAAACAACAAGATCAAGTTGAGCGAAATGCAAGTGAAAATGCAAACGCAACTGGATTTCAATTGAAAAGTGTCAGACAAAAAAGTGAAAACTAACTCAATTGACATTCTCCTGGAATTGGCAGCAAACGCAAATAAAAGCAAATATGTCGAATACTGAAGAGAGCGAGCTGGACCCGCAAATTCAGGTGAGTGCGGGGTCTTCGCTTCCACCTCTCTGTGTACCGTACCCCCTGTGGCCATCAAATATGCACGTGCCCCGTACCAGCCAGTGCCAGGCGTTTCAGTCAGATATATGTACATTTGTATGTACATACATATAGAAAACGCTGCCTTGGCACGTTGTTTTGTTTTTGTGTGTTGCTGCAAATGTTGTTCCTACTTTTTGTTAGTTCTCTCCCCCTCTTTCTTTGTCTCTCTCATTGCTCTCTTTTAATTGGCTTTGACAGACTCTTTGCAGGAAAGCACCGTTATGTTTTGCATTCCATTTCGTTTGCTCTTTTTATTGCGTGCAACCTTTTTTACGCTTTGCTGACTTTCAGCCACAATCACACAGCAGAAATCAATTTAATTTCCCAAGCGCTTTAACAAATTGCAAGTTTCCTTTCTCATCGAAAAACTGTTCAATATTCATTGCGAAAAATGCTACAGGAACACACACACACACCCACTCATCAAGTGCCTCAGGGTCAAGTGTTTGTTTCTTTATCCTCCATTTCTCCCGCTTCGTCTCACACTCACTTCCTTGTAATTGGATTATACTATGTTCTTTTCTGCGTATTTTGGGAAATTTCCTCTCCAGCTGTGGTACCTAAACCTAAATTCAAGTGCAGTTATTGCCCACTCGTTCCCTCTCTATCGCTCTTGGGGGTATTTGGGAGAGGCCTGGTGGCTGCATACAAAATTAATAAATGGAAATACCGAAGCGCACACGCAAGCCCAAATAACATTAACACAAAAATGCGCACTGTACACCCTGTACTCGTAAAGAAGAAAGGCCTCTTATGCTGAAAGCATTTATGTTACGGCTGGGTATCATTCAACATCCCATCCAACACCTTGCATGAAGTCATTTGTAGAGGGTGTGTTACAGTCGATACTGCTCTGGTTTCGGATTCACTTCGTTGTGTGAGGCAATCCGAGAAAAGAGAGACACAACACAACACAATACAAAGTGTCTTGCGTCTCTGGTTCGTTCGTTCGTATCGCCCCCTGCGCATTTTGCATAAATTAAGATTTATTTTGTTACTTGTTCAACAACGCGAAATAATTTGCAAATTTCTAGTCGCTTAATGGGCATTAAAGGAGGAGCTGAATATGAAGTCGAATGTGAATCTGAATCTAGAGATAATTCCCCGTTTGGATAAAATTGGATCCGCACCAGACCTTCGCTTGTCTATTTTTGGAGCCCGAAAACCTAGCGGGAGACGTCACACGCGGCGTAAAAACATTAACATTGATTCTGGGCATGTGACTTGATTGAAACACTCGATAATGTCTATAAATATGGTGTGTGTGAAAATATACAATTAGAATGGGAGAATCACACAGAGAGAAAGAGAGAGAGGGAGAGAGAGAGATAAGGTTCTGCTCTAAACAAAATTTGTTTTGGCTATAGCGTACCGAATCGAATGGAATGCGAAACCGGTTAGTGTGAGCTCTCTCATCTATACAAAATATATTATATTACCAAATACGCAAAAACATCTTGCTTTTTGCTATGTTTTATGCGCGACTTCCTCTTTAGACAAGCCTTGCTGTTGTTGTTGTTTCCTTTCTCTGTTCTCTGCTGTGCTCCATTGTTGCCATTGTCAATGATTTATCAATGGAAAAGGTAGTTTTTGATCGTTAGTTCTTCATCATTCTTTGCGCGTGCAAATTCTGTTATCAGAAGAAACTTGATGACGACAAATGAAATAGACAATGAAAAGATTAGGGTGGCGATGGTCCCAAAGTCTATTTAAGTTCAATTCGTGTGTCTCGACAGCTGTTTCTTTGTGTATTTTCTCCTAAAACTACGAGTACGAGTACGAGTATTTGTGTTTGTTTTTGTTTTTATTTCTGTACAAAATCCCACACGCGTCAGGTCTGGAAAGCATTATCATTTGCGTGCCGGGGGAGTTTTTCTGCTCGTTTTCTTTGCCCAAAACTTTCTTCGTCATGGGTTGTATAATTATCTGGCACTTATCGATTATACGATAATTGTTTTCATAGACAAATGGCTACTATTTTGTGTGTCTTTTGCTTGGAGAGAAAACTGGTGGGAAAAACTTTAAGGTAAATTATAATCGCACAGCCTTGTCCCAGTTGATAATACTGGTAATTAGATTACCGAAGGAAACTTTATCCATTGCTACAACTGATAAAGTTCAATGCCACAATGACTAATAATACTTGCATTTCGGGGTGGGGTGTCGGTTACGCAAGAAAGGTGAGAATATGCCTCCCGGGGGCTTTGCTAGAGAACTAGAGAACACCACTGAGGGGACAATGAATCAGAAAAGCGGGTCCGATAGGTGAGTCAGCGGCGAAATGTATGGACTTTACGAGGTGCCCCAAAAATCGGACTCCATAAATGTGAGGAATATGGAAGGAAATAATGGAGGCGATCTTCAATTCAGGATTTTTAAACGATTTACACGTAATACTGGAAAGATTTATTCAATCTAAAATTGATTTTCTTGCGATTTTGAGAACACGATTTAAGATAACATGAATCACTAAACCATGTCCAATGACATGCGTCATCTGTTTTAATTAACGTGGCAATTTAAATTATATGTCGACTCAATTTTAGATGGAAATATTTTAAATACTGAAAACCTAGAGAGAAAATATTCTGAACTCTTTTAAAACGTAAAAACGCATAAAATAAATGAATTAAAAAAAAAAGAAATAAAAGAAAAAAAAGATTGTTCTCTATGTGGCAGCGGTGGGATTCGAACCCACGCCTCCGAGGAGACTGGTGCCTTAAACCAGCGCCTTAGACCGCTCGGCCACGCTACCTCTGCGAGGGCCAGCGGTCAGAGTCGGTTCTGATCGTCAGACGAGACGAAACGAAGCGATGATCGTCGTTGGGTTTATTTATAGTGTGAAAAAACGCGAAACAACTGTAGGAAGTTTATTGAAATGAAAAATAAATATACTACACTCTGTCCTCCCACAGATATCCCACTGTTTGTTGAACCTTTAAATGAAAGCAGTGCAGATGTGAGGGTGGAGGAGGACGGCCTTTACCTTCATCATCATCATCAATGATGCATATCTGAGAGAGAGAGAGAGAGTAAGAGAGAGAGAAAAAATAGTGGTTACAGCAGACAATTTTCCTCTGATTTTCAGGCTTAATGAATTCATTTACATTTTGATTTGCTTCGTTTGTGGCTCGTTGTCTCTGAATTGGAATTGTTAATGACATTTGTATGTAGCAACTATTATTATGCAGTACAATGGCCACTTCCTGTGTTATCGAATCAGCAATGGAGAGCATGTCGCTGACGTATGCTCATATATTTATAAGAGGCAATCTTATCAGTCAACAAGAAGGCTCATGAACTTGTTAATAAACGAATGAATTTTTCACAATTGCACTCCAATTGCCTTTATTTAAACTTTGAACTTGGCTTTTGAAACGGAATGAGAGAGTGAGAGAGAGAGTTGTACCAGAACCTTTCGGCAATTGAAATGAATTTTTGTTTCCACATAAAGTGGGTCACCGACTTGAATTCATTCTTCAATTCAGCATTTTGAAAGTTCCCCCCTCCCCCTCCCACAAAAGTTGACATGACGCTTGGATAGTGGACGATGGAGTTAGAGGTACTAGAGCTTGAACTAATTATAAAATACAACAATTGTTGCCTGACATTCATTCACGCATCGCTGTACCGTTTTTTTCTCCTCCTCCTCCTCTCCTAACTTTATATAACCACCTCTCCGCCCCTTGCAGAGCGACTTTCTTAGCCAAGTGCTGTTCTAGTTTTGTTTCGAGTACTTTCTTTGGGAAATGTACTTTCTGCCTTTTTCGGGTTGAATGTCCTTTGTGTCGCCTGCGCAAGTCGAATCGATTGTGAATATGTATGGTTTTTTATGGGTTTCCATTACAGTACATTCCAATTGCCATTTTGGCAATATTGTCGCAACCCAGAGGGGGGTTGGAAAGGTGGAGAGAAAGAGAGAACCAGAGAGAGAGAGAGAGAGAGAGCGGATGTATGTAGGTCAGGTCAGGTCAGCCCCGAGCCGACTTCGGCATCACGCCACCAAAAGGCAGCTGTCGTCATAGCGGAACTGTGTGAAACCAAACCGCCGAGCGGAACAGGGAGTGTAGTGGCGGCAATGGAAAAGGGAAAGTAGTAGGGATAAGCTAATATAATAATCATACGATATCCGGGGGGTGCTGGGAGCTGAGCTAGGGCTGAGATAGGGGAGGTTGTTTTTGTTGTTGCCAAGTCCTGTCTAGTTCCTTGATCCAACAATTACTGGAACTGGGTGTGTCCTGGCTCTCTCATTTTATTTATTGGTTCTGTCTGTTTGCGAATATCCTAAATATAGTCATTACACCACGTGTATGTCATATCCCCCCAGGACTCACGACTCAGGACGAGACGTGGGCGGCGCCCTTTTGTCTGACGAAATTGGTTGGGATCCTAACGAGCCGCACTCACGTCATCTACCGATTCTGGCCAAGAGACGGGCGCCTGGTTGTAACCTTTTGCATTTGATGTTTCGCTTCAGTCTCTGACTCAAGCCGGTCTTTGCTGCCGGGGGGCTGCCCTTTGGCAACGCCACTCTGACGAGATTGCACAACGAATGGCAAGAAAATCGTCGGCACATCGCGTGATTTGGTAACGCTTTGGGCCCAGACCAGAATAGACCTTGTTCCACATGATTTTAGCCCTGTTTAGCCCTGGGAAGCTTTAAATGTGCTTCTTTCTGATGTGCAAAATGATCAAATCAACAGTTAAAGAAGAAATTATCCTACGACTTTTCTCTGAAATATTTATTCAGGGGTTTGCAATATTCCCAGAACATTTGCCACATGCTTGAGAATGGAGCTCTTTGAGAGACTATTGATATTTATTGAGTCCCAGTTCCCCCATTACCATTTTGCATGTTTACTTTTGACGATAAAGTTGCGAAAATATTTGTACATATTTTTTACCGCGTCATTTCAGCATTTAAAATATCCAACACAAAGTTCGTATTTATTTTTCTTTCTGCCACAATGCATACACACACAGCCGGGGGCTACCTTGGCTGGTTGCAATTTTAACCTTTTTTTCTACCCCCCCCCCCGATATTTACAATTGGAATTGCAGCGTAATAAAGGTTTTTTCCATCATTTTCGCCATTGGCTTCAGGGGGGAGGGGGGGAGGTCATGACGAGGCATTACCTCCCAAAGAGGATTCGCTCAGGTCTAGGCCCCCTCCCTCCGCTGCTGCATACGACAGCATTAATTATTGAGCTCTGTTTTGTGGGATTTTGTTTTCGTTTTCCAGGTCTTTGCCTGAACTTTTTCAATTGCATGTTGCTGCTGCTGCACTTTTTGTGGAAATGTGAGAAAGTGAAGGGTGGAAATAAATAAACTTTTAATTAACCAAAAACTACAGTTTCCTACGGAAATGCCAGACGAAAAGTGCTGGCTGGCTCTCTTGTTAGCGGAGGCCCAAAAGTGCCCCCCTTCGCGCTCCTTGAGAAGCCAAATTCCAGGAAAGTTCAAGCTGCATTTGCTGCGGTTCAGATGCCCCAAACTGGTTTCGTTTGTTTACAGGCGCAAAACCCGTTTGGAGAGGGTACCCATACCCTACGCCTTGGCTCTCTCGCACTTTGGGCTTTGTCTCGGCCTTTAAATCAATCACGATTACGATACAGGGCCAGCTCGAGCAACTCGAGCAACTCGTTGAGAAGACCTGCCTGCCCTCTCACTGGCTTCTCATCGGCTGGCCCATGTTTATGTCCGGGATGTGGAGAAATGTTCAACGGACACGATAAAAATCAAACTGGGACAGGCCCAATAAAAAGCTGCCGTAAAAAGCGGCAAACCTACAAACCAAAAATATTATAATTAAAACCAGTTTTCTCGACCACGAAATTTTTGTGTGGACCGTCCAACAACACATTGAAAACTTGTGTACAAAAAACCAAAATGTAACCGCATGCAGTTCAGCGATCCATGAACATGTCCGCTTCCCCATCCATTCAGACATGTTCCCTACTCTCCCTCTCCCTGTGAATGTAACTATTAGCCGGAACTTATTTGAAGAACTAATAAGAATGCAATGAAATATTAGTCCATTCTACTGAATTCCTTTCTTTTAAATAATCACTTTTTCCCCACGAATTTCGCTTAGGAGAAAAGTTTGTTACTATTGAATCCGACTAAAATCTGACGTGAAAAGCTAAACAAAAATATAGCTAAATTGCCAGCTCTGATTTCATTACGTTACCCTCCCCTCTGTCAAGACACATTTTTAGATGCGCTTCTTCCCAATGTTCGCGTGGCGAAGAGCGTTGAGCGGCGGCGTTTTTACAGATAAAATATGTTATGGGCGGCATTGGTTCAATTCCTGCTCAGAACCCGGGGTGTTTTCGGGTGTTTTGTGTGTGACTTTGGCGGATGGGATGGATGAAAGATTTTCGCCCCTAGATTTGTTTATGGAATTGTCTGCTCAAAACGCAATTTCGTTTCTCTCATGGGGCTATAGTATTACCACAGTTCGGTTCCACTCCACGGGGAAGCTGCGTTAACTTCAGAGTCCTAGCGTCTTCTTCACTATACAGACAAATCTTGACCGACATTTCCAAATTTTTTGTTCTTGTTTTCCCAAATTCTTGAAACATTTTTGTATAGTTTTCGTTTTAAGTATGTACACACGCGCCTTAGGAACTACTTAAATGTTTGCTGGACTACAAATAAATTTGTGATAGGAAAAGAAATGCATTGACAAAAAATACAGAACAGGATAAATCTCTCGAGAGACAAGACAAGCTACATTTTGTGGGATCTTAGGCGATTCTCATGGGCTCTCTGCTGTGGGGACACTATATCCAGTCAATGGATTTATTGAATTTCTAAACGAACTCGTAGCCGATGCCAAACTGGAAGCCATTGAGAATCTTGTCGGTGGCCTGGCGACGCACTGGGATGCAGTAGTTGAGTTCGATGCGCGCCCGATCGGCGAACTTGAAGGCCAGACCCATGCCAAAGGCGGTACGCATATTCTCTGAAAATGTGAAAACGTCAAAACATTAACAGATTTTCAGGCAGGCAGACAGGCAGGAGGAACTTACCTATGCTAAACGTATTGGTGTTTCCAATGTTGTAGAAGAAATGCATTCTAAAGTTGTTGGCCAGGCTCTTGAAGACGCCGGCAAAAGGCAGTGGCGCCCACAGATGCGCCCCCGTGCACCAGTAGGTCTGCGCCCCAATCGGTGTGCCATCGACCACGGGTCCAGCTCCGCCGTACTTGAATCCTCGCAATGTCATGGGTCCACCGCAGTAGAAGAGCGAGCCAATGGGCAACGAGGTCGTCTGTTTTGTCTCCTTGACGATGCCCACGCGTCCACAGAACTGCGCCACAAATCCGGAGAATAGCGGCACATTAACCTCTCCGTGAGCCGTGCTGCTGGTGTAGGCGATGTTGCCACCCAGGCCGCAGTACTCGTTGGTGGATTTCAGTAGAATGCCGCGTGTGGCAAAGACATTGGCGTCCCGATTGTCAAACACCACGGAGTAGCGCACCAGTGATGCAAGTTTGGGCCCGCAATGCTCGCGAATGGTAAATGGCACCGATTTGTTCAGCAAACCCACGTTTCTGATGGAGTTCTCGTACTGAAGCGAGTGAGTTAGCTGGGGAAATACATGGGTAGAACCTTCATTTAATCACGGTGATACTCGGAAGAGTACTCTGTGCGCTTACATCCACTCCCAGGGTGCTGTGGGCCGAGAAGTCAATCAAGTAGCCTAGATTTGTGGATTGAAATGAGCTAATGTCGAAGCGATCTGTTTGCCTGAATATGCTGAACGAGAATCTGTTAAGATTAAGTGGATTTCTTAGTAAGATTACTGCACAAGAGGAGTATTTGTCGGATCGGGTGCTCACTCGGGTCGATTCTCGCGAAAACGGGTGTGGAAGAAGGGTTTCCAGAACTTGAGTTGCAGATCATTGGCCTTGGTGTTGGAATAGCTGCCCTGCAGGGAGATGCTCTCGCCCCGGCCCAGGATGTTTGGGACGGTCAGCTCTGTGCGCAGGGAGCCCTCGTTCTGGCCCACCTCTGTGCCCGCGGAGCCCATCAGGCGGGAGTACTCGTTGCCCTTGAAGGTTACCTCATAGCCCTGGGGCGAGGCATCTGCCCCGCGACTGACATCGATGTGCACGCTCACATCCTTGAAGATTCCCAGCTCGTGCAGATACGCCTTGGTCGACATGGCCTCCAGCATGAGGTCCTGGAAGTTGTCCGCCTTGAAGAGTCCGTCCGCAGCCCTCATCACATAGTCGTTGTGGGTCCGCAGCAAACCACTGACATGAACGCGATCAACGCGAGCGGATATTTTACCCAGATCGTATTTGGAATCTTTGGAGGCCGCGGCCCCGCCGCGTTGTTTCGATTGAGGCATCTTTGAGGTGGTCCAAGGGCAGGAGATTAGCTATTTTCGGAAATGAAGGAAAAACAAAGGCATTCATTGAACGCACATTTTCTATTCTATGCACAGATTGAACTGGAGAATCTCAATAGTGCTACGGATGAGATAAACAAGCTGGAAATTGAATTGGAGGTAAGTGGAAATGGCTTAAATGGCTTGAAGCAACTTTTACTCATGTTTTACCGCCCACAGGAGGCCAATTCCACCTTTCGGATTCTGTTGAACGAGTCCACACGCCGCCTCAAGCTTTCATCCAAGAAGCTGGGCAGCTGCATCGAGAAGGCTCGTCCCTACCATGAAGCTCTGGACAAGGCACGCGAGGCACAAATCGAATGCCAGCAGGCAGCGGTTAAATTCCAACGAGCCAATGGTGAGGGAGCACAGCAAAAGAAGCCACGCGTCGAATATCTGAATAACCTTTGAACTCTCGATTTTCCCTATTCCAGAGATTCATGCCGCGGCCAAGGAAACGGTGGCGCTGGCCGAGCAACGTTTCATGTCCAACTCACACGAATGGCAGTTCGACAACGCCTGGCAGGAGATGCTGAACCATGCCACCCAAAAGGTGATGGATGCCGAGACCCAAAAGGCCGATTGCCATGCCGAGCACCAGAGACGGACGCGTCTTTTCCACGCGGCCGAGCAGAAGTTGCAGCAGCTGGAGGACCGCTTCAGGAGGAGCATCAACAAGTCGCGACCCTACTTCGAGGAGAAGCAAGTCTGCCAGGATCAACTCCAGACTCAAAAGAATCGCATCCAAGAGCTGCAACAGCAGGTGGCCGGTGCCAAAAGCACCTATTCCACGGCTTTGCGTAATCTGGAGAGGATTAGCGAGGACATACATAGGCAGCGCGGGGATTATCCCACACCGACGGGACCCCGCGAGCCGGGCGTTGGTGCCGAGCTAAACACGCCCACATCCAGTGCGCTGCCTTCGCTGCCGGACTTTCAGATGGAGCTGGAAAAATGCGACTATCCCTCTATAGCTGGCAGTCAAATGTCCTTGGCGGTAAAGCAGCCAGCAAACACAGCGGAAACGGAGGATGAGGAGGATGCCTGCGACTACGATGAGACGGGGGCTAGAGAATTTCGAGGCGCGGTCGACGAGGGCGATCTGGAGGCCCTGCGTCAGAAGGTGAAAATCCTCGCAGTGCGCCCCATCGAGGGCGGGGATGGTCAGCAGCAGAACGATGTCTGGGAGCACGAATTGAAAGCCACGGTCGATAAACTGGATCATCTAATGATGCTCAAGGAGGCAGCCAAGCGCCAGCAAACCGAAAGGTTGAAGTCAACTGAGCAGAGGCCCGACTCGCTTGGAGCCGAGGCCCTTGCACGCCATTGCGACGTTGTGGCCGCCGTTCAGGTGAAGATCACAAACACAGCCAGCTTGCCAGTCACACCCCATCATCATCAGCAGGGGCCGCCGACGCCCATCAAGAAGCTGCAACAGCAGCTGGCCCCCTTGCCTTCGGTAAATGTCTCTATGCGGGAGCTGCCGTTGCTGGCGCGGCTCTCCAACGAGCTCCTGGACCGCAGCAGTGCTGCCATTGTCGGAGTGCGCCGTCAGCTACGCAGGAGGTCTCTTGAATAGGAGGAGGAGGAGAAGGAGCAGCAGCAGCAGCAGGGAACTGGAGATTTGTTTATATTAAATGAATAATTGTAAAAGTTAAATGCCGCATTTAAGTACACTCTCAACGATAAGTCTACACACCTACATGATATATATTTTCGTATAAATGTTGATCAATTTCTAATCGAACGTCTCTGTATTTGTTTCTCACTGTTAATACTATAACTATGTAAATGTTTTGTGATTGAAATGCGTAAAAGAGCGCTAGGAGGAGCTCTGCAAACAATAAGCAGCTTTAAGTTAACTTTAACATGAACAGAAAGGGAAAAAACCACTAATTTAAAACGAATGGGGCACATGCACTAAATAGTTTTGCCTAAAAATAACACAGAAAATAATAAAAGAATAAGAAACCATTTTCGAAATGTATCATTCAATTAGGTAATTACTCGTACGCGTAAGTGGAGTTCTCAAAGTGAATGAAGAATGAAGAGATCTAGATCTATAGATGTAGTCCGTCTAATCCGCAAATGAAAGTATTTCTAAAATGTGTAGTAAGATTCATGATAACGATGATATCCCAAAATGAATAATAAAACATAAATTTTAATTCAAAAATAAACTGATTCGTTTCTGGTTGGTGTTTTCCCAGCTGCTGCCATGTCATGTCGATGGTGCAGTGGCATTTACGACTCCCCCAAAGCTGATGTGATGCAATTGACAACCGAAATAGTCCAACCGAAAATACACAAAAGTGTGCATAGAGTGAGGGGCTCTAAAAATCGAACAATGATGTCATTGTGACAATTGCATGCGAATTCTATTGGCCCAAAAGTTCCGGCCTTAAAATTATGTAAGCGAATTGTGTCCAAATGAAATCCATCAGCTGACTTACCTGTGGGTTGTTGCCTGCGTAGATGAACACACGCGGATATCGTACTTAATGTTGACTAGTGTAAGGAGGTAAAGGTATGTAAACCGTACTAATTTATAAATTAAATCTAATTTCCCCCGAATAAAGCGTGTTTCGGCAAAAAATCAACAATGCTAGGGATGTGAAAATATTGATATATCAACGATATACGTCGATACGTTTTGGTATTAATCATATCGAAAGCTGGTGGTCATTTTTAGTATTTATTTATTCGCTCATCTACCCCGTTGTTATAAAATGACCTAATATACAGCAAATTGGAAGAAATACCACTTATATATCATAAATAAACCTAATTTCATTTAACTTTAGTTTCAGCTTCAAAATATACCCAAAAGTATGTATCGATAATCGTCGATGAAACCACAATCGATGGTTGTGATTCCTGCAGAGCGCTGCCAGATTTTTGACGCAATCATCTGTTCTAACTGCGCGGCATTTCACAAATTGACAAAACCAAACAAAATAAATAATGGTCAGCAATAAAAAGAACAAGTATGCCATGCATCCGCGCAATATTCTGCGTGTGCCGCCCGACTACACCAAGTTGGCCATCAAGTACAGGGATTTCAGACAAGTCTGTGAATTGGTAAGTGGAATCTACTCGATTTAGTCTGGAAGCAGCAGTTTAATGCAAATTCCTTCTAAACAGGAACTAACAGGCAAAGTGTCGGTTAATTTTCGCAATGAAAAGACCTTGCGCGAACTGTCGCGGATGCTGCTCAAAGAATATTTTAACCTAAATGTGGATTTTGCACCCGGCAGCTTGGTGCCCACATTGGCCTTGCGTTTGAACTACATCCTCTGGCTGGAGGATATGCTGGAGCCGCTTGGCTTGGAGACTGTGAGGGGCATTGATGTTGGCAAGTGTTGTACCCATCGTTTGGCTAGCAATGCATTAATTAATACCATCCTGCAGGCTGTGGCTCCTCGTGCATTTACTCGTTGCTTGGCGCTAAAAAGAACGGCTGGAACATGTTGGCCCTAGAGTCGAAGCAACAAAACATTGAATATGCCCGCCAAAATGTCAAGCAAAACAACCTGGACGGCCTTATTGAAGTCTATGCCCAGCCAGACAAGTCCAACATCTTTAAGAGCTACTTTGAGTCGGAAAAAGTGGAGAAGGAATTTCACTTCTGCCTCTGTAATCCACCCTTCTTCGACTCAAACTCCCCCAATCCGTTCGGGGGCAACACGCGCAATCCCCAGAGACGGCCAGCGCCCAACAACGTGCGCACCGGCAGCGCCGAGGAGCTGACTTGTGAGGGGGGAGAGGTACAGTTCGTTCAGCGCATTATCGAGGAGAGCCAGCTCAACCAGGAGCGCGTGCTGTGAGTCAATCTTGATTAGAGCCGCCAAGTTGCTTACATTTAATTTACGTTGACATTTGCAGCATCTTCACCAGCATGCTGGGTGTTAAGGCCAACGTGCCCAAGATCCTGGACTACCTGAAGAACCGTCAGATTGCCAACGTTACCACCACGGAGTTTCATCAGGGGCACACCACACGCTGGGCTGTGGCCTGGAGCCACCAGCCAACGCCCCTAAGTCCTGGAATACAATGTAATTGAGTTGCCTTCCATGGGGAATAAACTAATCAGCTGCATCAGCTGCACACACACAACTGAACTCTGACCTTCACATGGCCTGGTCTACATTTGTTCTTCTACCGCTTAATGCGAGTCCATCCATTCCCTGTTTGGGCATTCCGTGCAGTCAAAAAGCTTTTCCTCTAAATGGAAAATTGCATGTCAGTGCTCACTTTACTGCCTGCCACCCACACTTCGCATATGGAAATTATAGTTTCGCTTTATTTCACTGACCAAAGTTGACCCAACAACGCGGCAGCCCCGGAACTAGAGAAAAACAGAAAGAGCAACGCAACAGAAGAGGGAATATGAGGTTGCCTGTCCCCCCCCACACACACACACATACTGAGACAGTAGCAGGTGCTGGCGTCGGCGTTGGCCTTTCCACACCTTTAGCCCCAGGAATTTGAGGCGAATAGCTGCTACTTTTAATTGCTGCACATGCCCCGGGATAGTTTGCCAAAGTCCAGCATGGTATGCTCTTGCAACAACTCGCATTGAACAAATCCTACCTGAAGTTATATCTCCAACGATCTGTGGATGATCTTTAGATCGAGAGAGTCTTCTTAATTGAATGATTGATTAGTTGCCTAAACCCAAAAGTTGATCAGTCATTGAAAGAGACTCTAATGAATATTCAGTCGAAATATATTTTATTAAAGTTGAGAATATTTTGAGTATAAAGAGTGTATCTATGAAAGGGCATCCACGTTTCTTTGGGGTTCCCTCTGCCTCTGACTTGCTTTCATTTGGCTTTTGAGAAGCTTTTCATGGCTTTGCTGTTTAGCTGTTCCTTTTTGGCCAATACTGTTGTTGTTGGTGTTGGCTTTTATGGTATTTCAACACGTTAAGGTGCAAAGAACAACGTAATTAAAATGCATGTCGTTGGTTTACAGTTTGAAAAGATCCTGGTTCCAGGCTGCGTCATGCGCTGGGGGTGCGCCCAGAGATGGGTGTGCTCTAGGTGGATGTTCCCTGGCCCTTACACATCCCTTCTGATTTTGATTGGGGCTTCAGTTGCTCCGGGTCCCCAGTGAGTGCTCTTTGTAATTTTCTAGCTATTATCTTAATTTCAGAAACGCTATACCCACCCCCACACTCACACACACAGTCCAAGGACACGTGTGCCTGGGGCTTGCCTCTCCTGTTTGTACATAATTGTTAATTAAAATCGCGGCCAGCTCACGTATTGTGAGCGTGAATGTTGTCCGGGTTGTCCGCTGCTGTAGGTGTCGACTTACAACCCGTAAAAACCCCGAAACATTCGGATTTACTGCGGCCAAGCGCCTTGTGGGTTCGACTCTTTTATTCTCCCTCGTTAAATTGTTTAGAAAATAAGTTTATGGCCGACCATAACACTAAAATAATATGTCTGCTGGTAGAACTGAGTTTGTGATACATTTTTAATGTATTGGGACTTGGCTTAGGCCTCTTAGGGGGATAAGTGATTGCTGAGTTCGGTCTTTGGAGAACTCGAATTGGGCATAGTCATGTCTTTGATTAACCCATTAAATTTCATATCTGGCATGCGATTGACTCCTGCAGAAGTCCCAAATCTTTGCCAAGTTTTCAAAGTCCTAACATCAATCAATCAATTTCCAAAAATCATCCATCAAGCGAATCAGGAAACGGAAAAAGATGCCCCAAAACGACCAGCAAAATGTACATATATATACATACATACATACATACATACATATATAGTATGTACTTTAAAGTCAGCTCTTTAAGAGGTTAAACTAAAAGTGCGGGTGCGGGTGCGGGTGGGGGGCGGGGAGTATCGTGACGGCACGTAACGAGCTGCCAGACAGCGGCGTCTGTTGCAATTGGAGGCAGGCTGCTCGATGCTCATCTCCGGTAGGTTCGTGCACCTAAATGCATGTCCATTGTCATGTCACATACACATGTATGTGCATACATATGTGTAGTATGTGTGCGACTGTAGGCAGATATGTATGGTACATTCACTTAATGCATTGAAAAGCTGCGGGGAAATAACGAATCCAAAAGGGGTACAGACAGGCAGTGAGGCAGTCAGGCAGACAGCCAATGCAAATGGCCTGCTCCCTGCCCCCGGGTTGATGTCGTTGTCTGTGACTGTGTCTGTGTGTTTGGGTGCTTCAGATTGTGCCTCGATTTCTGTGGCGTGTGTGTCATTCATGTAACCTTTCAATAAACATGTGTGTGGGGGGGGGCAGCTCCATCTATGGCTACATAGCTACAGCAACAGCTACAACTACAGTCGGGGAGCTACAGCTGGCTGGAGGAGGTGTGGCAGTCTGCCGTCGGTGGCATGCAACGCCCCAGTCGTGTAATTGAACTGGCAATATGCATGTGTGTGTGCGGCCAGAGCAGGGAACTCTTGAATGTGATTTTAAAGTCAACAGTGAGCACTTCTGACATACGAACTGTCATTTTTTGGTTTGCCGCTTGTCTGCCTGTCTGTCACGCCGCCCCTCATGCATCCGCCTCCCTTCCAGACACAGAGATACATATATGTGTGTGGTATAGTCCTTATCCCCTTAGCCATCTATTGTCTGCTCATATTGCCGGTTAATATTGGCTTGGCATGCGGCCAGCCAGATCGACAGGCGCCGTCTAGGAACCGCAGATATGGGATATGAATGCCAATGCCCATGCGAATGCTGCTATCCATGCAATATGCAACACTTTCCTAAAGCCAAACGAATTCGAGTGGAAACGAGTTAGGTTGGTTTGACTCGAATGGTTTTCCATCATTAATTAAATCACACACAACGAATATTTCACTTCGGCGCCTTCTGTGACTCTAGTAGGGCAGGGCGTATGATTAATTGGCATACCAGACAAAAACGTTCACCGAATATTACGTTCATGTATCATGTCCCGACTAATTCAATTATCCTTAGCGAGTTTCGCTGTAGTCCGTCGAGGGTGACACACACACACACACACACATTAACCTGGCAGATGAATTCGACAACAAATGATGGTGACAAAAGCGAAATGACATCAGATATGAGGCAGAGGCAGGTAGAGTGTATGCCGAGGATCTGGTCAAAGGTGAAAAGTCAAATAACTAATGAGGCAGCAATGTGTATACATTGCCACCGGCCAGGACAGGACTGAGCAAAGACAAATAATAATCAAAATCCTATGGCGGAAACGGAAGACAGCAGAAGCCAAAGCCGAACAAGATGCCAAGAAATATTCTACTTAGGAATCGAGACATAGAAATTCTAGTAAAATAAACTACATATTAAAGTTCAGTCTCTCAAATGTTCATTTTAAATTTATTGTGTGTGTGTGTGTGTGTGTGTGTTGGTGTGTGTTCTTCTAGTAGACCTGAAAATTGTTGCGCACCGTTGAACTTCAGACTTTGGACAGGGGAAAAAGCGGACGTGAAAAACTTTCCAGTTGGCAGCCATCCCAGGAGCAAACTCGTAAAAAAAGGAGGAGAAATAAAATAAAAGTAGACCCAAAGCCAGCAGCCGACGCGGCGGTAAATGTGAGAGGAAGGTTGAATGGGCAGAGCAAAGGGCATGCCATGCCACTCGATGCTGTTTAGGTGTTTAGTGCCAGAGTTCAGGGCAGGACAGGACAGGACAGGATGGCAGGCCAGCGTGTCGTATACGTAATATTCCACACAGACATCGAGAGAAAATCCAAGAGAAAAGCCAGGAATTTTATCTAAAAACAAAGCTATTTATATTCTTTGTGGAGAATAATGACTTGGCATTTGCGTCGGCAAATGATGCGCAAACTTTTTTGGGCACAAACCAAGATCCATCCATCGCCCTCCATCGCCCTCTCGAGTTGTCAGTCACCTTATCAGCCGAGAGCTCCCCCAAAAAGGGTTTATGTGTCGCACGCGTTTTTGCCATCGTCAGAGGGGAAATGCTCAAGTCCCAGAGGGCGGGGCGACAGTCGAGCAAGCCGGAATGCGTTTTCACACCATGTTTTTCGGCACCACCAGGCCTGCCTTGACATGTTTTGGGTGCGCGAATTCACGCCCTTCAAGGCTGTCCCCCATCCCCCCCCCAGTTCTGGTGGGGCACGACATGGTGGCGCTGAGTCGTTGTTGTCTGAGTGCAACCAAACCAGAGAATAAGAGAACCGCAGCTGTTTGCCTGCCACTTCACACTTAATTGTTGGCCTTTTGGTCGGGGCTTAGATAGCTAGTTAGTTGTCTAGCTTTAGAGAGGATTACTGCAAGTATTCCCAAGTGGTTTACACTTTGTCTGCTTTGGCATCTGGGAAACTTTAAAGCCTTTACCATAGTTTATATTAACTTTCTGACCCTCTTTAATGTTAATAAATAATCTATTTATATAGTAGTGATTAATTTTCATTAGTTTTTTGTTCATTAGTTGTGTTTGTTATTATATTTTGCACTTTTAAAAGTGCAGCTGTAATTGGCAAATATTTGCATACAGGGTGTTGCGTTCTCCGCTGAAATACGGATTAAATTTGTGCCGCATTTCTTATGTAAAAGATCATTTGCATATGTACATACAAATGTGGGGTAACCTGGTCTCCATTTTTGATTAAAATTACGCATGAGGGTTACCCGCCCACTCTCTCCTTTTACGCTTATACACATCCGGGTGTTCGTGGGCCTCCCCGCTTCAACTAGCCGGAACGCACTTTCCTTTATGGCCACGGCACCCTGTGTGCCATAAAGGAGGCCTGGTATGGCCTGGGTAAATACTCCTCTATAGAGAGAGAGAGATAGAGATGGAGATGGAGAGATGGCGATGCACAGAGAGGGGCGATGGATGGAATGAAACCAGCCACAATACAGGCTTACCAATTCATTTGCCAGTTCCTCGGAAACACTCAGGCCGACAGACAGTTAGACAGAAAGCCAGCATTTCTGTTCAAGATTGGAGTCGAAGAGGCAAGGCAGCTTCCTAAAAGCCAAAACAGACGCAGACGCAGCCAAAAATAGACACAAACCAGTCCGGAAAAGAGGGTAGAAGATATGTAGCTAGTGACAGCCGAGAAGCAGCAGCCAAGGGGGAGGGGGAGCAGGGAGGGAGGCGAAAACAGTTAGTTTTATGAATTGCTATCTGGCCAAATGAGAGAAGCCAAGAAGCAACACAAGAACCTATTCATTGATATCTTTATGGACGAGGTTGCCTTGCCCCTTTGTGGCAGGGTCCAGGGTCCTTTCCACTACCATTCAACTGTTCACGGCTGGCTACACGCGAGGCACGTAACGGTCTGTGGTCGGTGCCCGAGTGGGAGTGTGACCGTAGCTTCCATGATGATGATGCCATTGCCTTTGACAATGCCCCAATGCTGCTGCTGCTGCTGCTGTTGCTCTACGGATTCTGTTGCTGCCGCAATGGTTTTTGTGGCCCACTCTTAGGTGCCTCTGTGTGTGTGTGCTCCTGTCGGCTTTGGTTGTCGGTTTGTTTATTTGCGAAAAAGTTTGCAGCCAAAGCAGCAGTCAGAGCGCGCTCTCTTTTCCACACAGTCGCCTGCTCTCAGATTTGGTAATTTCGTTGTTGCCTGCACAGTGGTTGAATATAAGGTTCCCCTGTGGCAGTAAACGGTAGATATATTGAATAGAAAGTAAGTCTCTTATAGACGGGGGTACCTCTGTAATGGAATGCTTTGCTTTCCAACTAATACAAACTGTCTATGACTCTTTTCGTACACTCAAAGAAAAATAGCAAAAATACAAAAATAATGATTTTTATTATGAATTAATTTCAATTGTAAAATTTTAATCGAAATATATTTAAATATTTAGTTTGAACTTGAAATATACGTATGTTAAATACGAAGTATGTATATTTCAATTAAATATTATATTATTAAGGCCCAACTGTAAGTGAAATACTTTCTTTTTCAATCTTTGTACAATCTTTTCCCACTGTCAGCACTGTGGCAGAGAGAGTGCGCTCTCTCTCGGGCACGCTCTCTCTCTCTCTCTCTCTCTCTCTCTCGCCTGGTTCTGTGTGTCGTTGACTGCCGGGAAGCGATTGTTGAGCTCGGAGTTGCTGCTGCTGCTGCTGCTGCTGCTGCTCCTGCCTCGCTCCTGCCTCGCTCCTGCCTCGCTCCTGCCTCGCTCCTGCAGGATGGCAGGCACTGAGGGTCCTGGCCATTCTTAGTGTTGACGCGTCGCTGGCCTTTGTCAGTTGTGCCTGAGCTTGTGCCAGAGACAGTCAGTGAGTCAGTCAGTCAGTCAGCGAGTGTGTGAGCGAGTCTGGTTTCCGTTTCCGCTTGGAAGTCCCTGGCTGGTAATCTGTGGTTGTGCACCTTTTTCTAACTCTTTTTATAGACATTCAAAATATTGAAAATAAATTTGCAAAAATCCGCAACATATTTTTCTAACAATTTTATGCAAAAAAAAAAGGTTTCTACTCGTG
Organism: Drosophila athabasca; assembly: GCA_008121215.1. Taxonomy (NCBI): domain Eukaryota; kingdom Metazoa; phylum Arthropoda; class Insecta; order Diptera; family Drosophilidae; genus Drosophila; species Drosophila athabasca. The sequence goes on along the minus strand of VMQQ01000022.1, from coordinate 1,765,803 downwards.
AAAGTTACAGTTACAAAATACAAAAGTATAGAAAAAAACAAACAACAAGTATAAAGCTTATAGACTCCTTATAGTTTCTCCTGTGTGTGTGCGAGTCTGTGTGCGAGTGTGTGTGTGAGTGTGAGTGCGCGTCTGTGTGAGCAATTGATTAAACAAAAGGCATTTGGTAACCTAGGCCAACTGGAATTATAGAGACCACCCAATACCACCAATTCAAGTGACTTAAAATCGAATCAAATATAATGGGCTGCAACACCAGCCAGGAGCTGAAGACGAAGGATGGCGCCGCCATCGACGCGGTCAGCAACGGAGAGCCGGAGCCGAGTGCTCCGCAAATGGAGGGCGCAGGGCTCCAGTCCTCCGCAAAGTCCTCAAACAATCATACAAATCACGCCAAATCAAATTCAATTACCTCCAATGGCGATGCCAAGGCGCCGAACGTGGGCGGCGGCGGCGGTGGTGGAGGAGGCGCCTCATCCGAAGCAACAAATGGCATTGATCGTCCCTTCGATAAGGCGGCAATCACGGAACTCGACGACGACGACGACGAGGACGAAGGTAAGGCTGGAGGGCTTTCAACTTCCTTCACTAATCCTCAATACGCAATACATTCATAACAAAACCTATTCAACATTCTCTCTGTGTGCTGTATGTGTGTGTGCTGTGTGTGTGTGTGTGCTGTGTGTGTGTGTGTGCTGTGTGCTGTGTGTGTGTGAGGATTGAACGAAATCCCTTGTCCAGGGGATTCATTATTATTTATTAGATCAACATGCTGTGAGCACATCTTTATCACAGTTGCTCCCCCCGCCACGTCGCTCCCCTGCTTAATGGTGTCGCAAATATAAATTGTTCCACTATACACGCATACACACATATACCCATATACGTACATATATCCGTATGTATTCGTTTAGTATATATATATATAGTACACTGCACTCCATTACACTCAACTACATCCACAAGGATTTGATGTGCCCCAATGGCAATGGCAAATTTGTGTAAGATTCTTAACTTCGTTAGGCAGCAGCTTCTGCCTGGAGGCGATGCTCTGCTCGGCCAAAGGCCAGCCAGGATCAAAGATTTTCCTAATGCACAGTTGGGCAGTTCATGTTCCCGTTTATGTTATCTAATAATCGTAGGCCCCGAATAAATATTTATAGCCTGGCGATTTACGCAACATCATAACACAAATTCCATAGCATACTTTTTGGGGCGCAATACGAAATGATTACTGACTTACCTATGTGTGTGTGTATGCATGTATGTACATATGTATGTAAGCTTTTAATTTGGTCTGAAAGGAAAGAACAGAGAGAATAAGGTGTAGAATAATATAATAATAAAATGAGCATACGTTAACATACATACATACATAAGGGGATTTCCTTTAGCAGACACCCAAATGGAATTTCCATGAGATTAATTTAATTTACTTTAAGTTTATGTAAATGTATTTACCATCGCAAATTTATTCTTTTATTTATTTTAAATTTTACCCAAAATGAATTCAGAAATATTTTCCTCGCTTCTTCAGAGTGAAAATTCAGTTCAAAGCGAGAAAGAGAGAGAGAGAAAGAGAGACTGAACCGCAAAAATATTTCACAAGTTTTTTTGCGGTTTATTTGCTTTTTGTTGATATAATGAAAATATGAAAAAAAAAACGACAAAGCCGAGCTGAAAGCGCACAGCATTTCCCAGAGAATGACTCATAAATTACCGCAACGCGTTTTCCCCTGCGGCAGGTGCAGTGCTCCTGGGGCGGTGGCAGTGGCAGCAGCGGAGCACCGCTAACTCTCCCCGGGGTGGGTGGTGGGTGGTGCCGATAAATTGTTTAGCGACACTTTATCAACGCTGCTTCGGTTTGGGTTTTATTTCTGGGGAAAAAAGTACAAAGTTACCCAGAAATTTCCGCCTCGTTAATGCCGCAAATTATGATTATTGCTTGGCAATTTTCCTGCTGCTGCTGCTGCTCCAGCTTTCCTTGCGAGTGTTTTGATGTTGCCAAAACACCTTTAACGTTTATTAATTCCCTCCAATGAAACGATTTTCCTGCGCAGCTGAGAATTTTCTTGGTAACGCCATAAAGGAGTTTTGCCTTGGCTAATTAGTACTTGATGAATGAGTGCCTTTGATGTGGTAAAGAGGTCGAAGCAATCTTGAGGAAGATTCCAAGGAAAATAATGTGCGCACATTTGCGAGAAGTTTTCGAGACATTTTTGTGGGGGTCTCCTGCCGCTGCCGTTGCTGCTGCTTCTGCTGCTCCAACTTCTTGTGAATTTTCCATTCCTTGAGTGGTTTTCTATAAATATTTGCCAGACATTCCCATTCCGCAGTGCCCTTGAGATTGAGCTTACTATAAGTACTAAACTTTTGCAATCTCTCTCTCTCTGTCTCTGTCTCTCTCTCTCTGTCTCTCTCTTTCTGTACTCTCCTCTTTGATATTCCGCCGCCGCAGAGGCATAAAAGAGAACAGCAAGAGAAAACACACAAAACATAAAAACGAACTAAAGAAAATCGGGGCGGAACCCAAATCAACCATAAAACAGCCTCCACTTTTTGGGCAAACAAAAAATGTATTTCATATTACCAACACGTAGGCTGCATTCCCCTCCCCTCCCTCTATTCCCCGTTTAACGAGTTTCCTTTTAGCTGCAACTGAAAATAAATTGAAAACATAAATCCGTAAATGGCCGAGCCAGCGCTTCCGAGTTCGGGGATTCCTTGTGGTCCTGTCAACTAATTAGGAAATGCTGATGACGATGTTAATTCTCTATCTTTATGGACTCACCGACGACGGGACGACGGGACCACGCCCTGGCAGACAATTACCTGACAATTGAGGATAGGCAGGATACGAGTATAAATTGCGAATAAAGATGTCAGCTCATGCGTGGCCTACGCCCAAATAAACAGGGTAGAGCAGAGGAGGGTTAGGCTCTGTCAGAACATGCTAAGCCCAACAAAGCCGCTCAGCCTAATGTGAAATGCAAATAAGTCCCAGCCCCAGTCCCAGCCCCAGTCCTCCGCCTGGGCTCCTCCATTGTTGTTGCTCCTCTAGACAGGCAATTAAACCACACACAGCCAGCCGTACTCATGGCCGTGTGAACGAGAGTGCCAATTGAGACTAAGAGATGCTCTACAGGGAGAGATTTACGATCCTAAGTGGAAACTTGTTGTTCCTGACAGAAGGGGGAATCATTTAGTGCCTTTAACCACGATTACTAACCATCATAATAATGTCCTTTATTATGAAAGCCGCCAGCCGAGGTAAACAGCTTGTGAGAGTGGTTTGGTTCCAGTTTGCCATATGCTTTTATCGCATTTAAATTCATCAAAAGCAGAAGCTTGAAGCTTAAAGAGAAAGCCAACGACTTAGCAACGCTCGTTGCTCCTTGCCCGTTGCTAGGGGGGCGTATGGCGAATGTTTGCATAATTTTAATTAAATTTTTGCCTAGTCTAAAGCGTTTTCAATTACAAAATGGAACTACATATGCATACATACATACATACATATATGTATTAGAGGTGTGGCTGTTGCAACTTGTTGTTTGCTGTGCTGTGCTGAATGGATGGTCTTGCTAATGTTGAACTAATTGAGAGTAAATACGGCGTTCGACAGGAGTCAATTTGATTTATTGGACAAATGATTGTTCCACCTTGGGATACATATAGGCACACTCTGTTTGCTTTGGCGCCCTTCCGAGGAAGGAGGGTGTGGTCAACGCCTGCAGGGGGTCGGTCTGTCGTGTCGCTGTCGTTGTCCGTGTTGATGATGTGCGTGGATGTTGTCGGTGTAATTAGCGCTTAGCAATTCCGGCTCTTAGGTGTGCCTCAGCGATGAGCTGTTTGTTCAGAATGTGCGAGGGGGAACCCCTAAAGCCATGGCAACAAAGTATTTTCACACATTTGCATACGCTGAAAGGGGAGGCCATTCAATTGAACAAGTCAAAAACATTAAAATTCAAATTTAGCCTAACGTTCACAGTCGATTTGGTGCGCACAGGAAGCTATATCAATAACACGTATACGCCACGTTGCTCCCAACGCATTAATATCAATTTAGGGTCAGAGCAGAGAAGAGAAGAGCAGAGAAGAGGATTGGTCTGGTTGGCCTAAAAATACTTCTCTTTTGGCAATCGCCTTGCCCACAAATATGAATAATCAAAGGGGGGGGGGGGGGGGGGGGGGGGGGGGGGAGAGGGAAGCAGGCGAGAGGTGCGGCAGGGGAGAGGTGCGGCATTTATACACGAACGAAATGCATAAAAAGTGGACACTCGGGTCGCATTAAAGTGCCGGCCAAACGGCCACAGATGCGTGCCCGAATGTTATTTAATAACTGACTAAAGAACGTCGGCGCCATGGCTGACATTATGCATACCACTGTGTGTGTGCGTGAGTGGGGGTGGCCCATTAATGCCACATCTATATGTATATGTGTGTGTGTGTGACCGTGACTGTCCGCCTAATGTCTTTGTGGACGGTCTGATAAAATGCCTTTTAAAACAGACGCGCAAAGCATTTCCTAAGCTCTGCAATTTGCGGCGCTCCAGCCAAAGGAAATGATAAATTGAGATTTTTCTGCGACTCCACGACGACTCCACAATGTCTTCCCCTCCCAGCTCCAGCCCCTCCGCAAAGGATGCTGCTCCCTGGTTCAGGTTTACTCGTTATTACTCCTCCATTGTCGGTGTTTGTCTCTGTTTGCGTTAAAGTATTTCCGCACCGACCGTTGATGCTGCCTTGGGGATTTCCCCAAAGCTCTCTCTCTCTCTCTGTCCCTCTCTGTTTTGTGTGTGTGTGTGTGTGTGTGTGTGTGTGGAATGGATTTTGCTTATTGGTAGGCAAGGGATTTTGCGGATTAATAGCACTCGTATTTCCCATTTCCCATTTCGTATTTCCTTTACTTTTGTCCTTGCACTCGCTTTCACGCCTTTGGCTGGCTCGTCCTTGTGGACATTCCTCCTACGTCCCACGTTTGCGTTTTTGTGGCTATAGAGATCAAAAGTGGGACTTTCCTTTGGCAATATCTCAAAGGTTTATCGCAATTTTCATAAGGGCGAAATGCCAGAGATTTCTTTGGTCAGAAGAACTCCCTGATGTTTCTTACTTTTCTTCTCTTGGGATTGGGCGTTAAATTTATTATAGAGCAATTGATATGCCTCGCATTATTTATGATGCCTATCAGTAGAGTCTGACACATCTCCCCCCCCCCCCCCCCCCCCCTCGTGAGCTCTCTTTTGTCTGGCATTTGTCGCTTGACGCAAATATATGCGCATAAAATTTGTATTCATACAGATAGGAGCATATCCTGGCAGACAGACAGACAGACAGGACAGGACAGGCGAACAGTACTTTGGGGGCTGTGAATAATTAGCTGCGATTATTCGGTATCGGTTCAACAATAGTAGTATGAAATATGTATAAGCAAATAAACGGCAGTAAATATAATTTCATACAACATAATACTCACTCGTTAGGGAGTCCCAGTAAGTTGATAAGAAACCACCCGATTGATTGGTATAATTTCAGTTTCAATTTGGGCCAAGGTTTCCATTAAATAGACCCAAATTTCATATTAATAACTTTCTCAGGAACTCAGGGAAACTAGTTCCAGCCCTAAGGTAAAGTTCAAGAACAAACCCCGAATAACCCGAATAACCCGAATAACAATTTCAAGCACGCAGCAGCAGGAAATGAAGAGCTTTTCTTTTGTGTCTGTTCTACTTATGTGGCACGCGTGTGTGTGTGTGTGGGTGGCACACACACAACATAAAGGCTAATTGCACAAAGCCAATGCCTCAACGACCCAATAAAATGGCCCCGAGCAGCCCAACTGGCGACTAATGAAGTGCCATCCATTGTTATGCTCAAAGATGATAATGGATCGTACATACATATATAGTATATATATACAGTATATATATACAGTATATATGTAATATAAAATTTAATTAAAAACTGTGGGGCAAGTGTGGCGAGCGGTAATTGGGGGTAGAATATTACGTATACGTTGTCATGTTTGCACAGTATTGGCAGCTGAGCTGTTGCTTCCGCTGCTGCCGTTGCCGTTGACGCTCCGTAAACAGGAAGAAAAAACACCGAGCCACTCTCACACTCTCCCTCACACCCCCCACTTTTCCTCCATCAAGTTTTCTTGACAAACAAAGCGGAAATTGATTGTATTACGAGCAGCAGCGGCAGCAACAGCAACAACAACAAGCCACATGCCCCATAAAGGGGCAATCGAGCATATAACACCAATACAGCGGCAATGTTATGTTTTGCGACACCCGAACAATAAACTTGGCGCCGGTTGAACCCCCCGCCCTCTCACGGAGTATCTTAGCATTCCTTGTAGGCCTTTGCGAGAGAGAGGTGGGGGGGGGAGTATACTTTCTGCCTGCATAAACTTCGATGGACTTCGATGGATACCCCCGCTGAGCATAACATGAGGGTAGCAAATAGTCGAAAGAGTAACCCATGATACCCTGTAGGCTCTGATACGTAGAGTCTCCTGATTGCCCCATAATTCATGATATTTTCATATAATCATTAACTTTTGGTATTAACTTTTATCATTTTCCTTTGTTCTAAGTTAATTTTTTGCCTTCCACTTCGTCTTGGTTCCCCTTCTATCATTCTCTTTCTATCTCTTGCCGGTTTCTTGCTCTTTTCTTGCCGTTTTGCCCCATGTTGTAGGGTAGCAAAAGGTCGAATCTCACTTTGATTTCTTTTCGGGCTTTGTGTTTGGTCTTGAAGCCTTTTCATTTTGGCTTCTTTTCATTGTGCATACCATATATACATATGTATATATGTATGTACATACGTACATACTCCTCATGCAATTACGTTGATTATGTTTTTGTTATATGGAAAATTCAGCTATAATTGTGCGCCCAAAAGAAGGCGAAGCCCAAAAGAAAGTTTTCCACTGTTCTTTTTTGAGGCTGATTAAAAGTTTTCGGGGAAAACAAGTTGGGGCAGGCCAGGCCAGACCAGGCCAGGCCGACGTCTGTCTGTGCGATGTCTAACTTTTAGCAGACTTTACTCAGTCCTTTCATTGTATTAGTGTGTGTGAGTGCTTGGGCCTTGTCATTGGCAGCTTGGCTCAAAATGGATATGTGGCTGGAGCCCAAGCTAATTCCATAATGAAATTTCTGAAGCCTGGCCGCAGGCAAACTTCTATATAAACGTATAATCGATACTGTTTCGAAATTTATTGGACAAGAAGGTGAGGGAAACACCGACAAACTTGCTTGCACAGTGGAGTGGCAAATGAATGGAGAAACTATGAAAGTTTGGGCCTTAATCCTTTCAGACCAGACTAGAAATTGCTGAATTGGTAGAGGATTAGGGGAATAGTTATATTATTCGCACTGTTTTTCAATTTACATACTTGTTTTCCTAGTTTATTCCATTAGAATTTTGAGAATTTTCGGATCAAGTCAAATATCCCGCGCATGGCTTCCCTTGGGAATGTGGACAATAGGTAGAGGGAGGCCTCTTTTTCCCTAAGTTTTATGTAGACAATGGGAATTTCATAATTCACAAAAAGAAACTTCATAATGCAGTTAGCCTATCCACTTGTCAGGTATTCAAACTTTAGGCACACTTGGCTCCAGCTCAAGTTTGGAAACTCCACTTCAGAATTTCTTTATTACATAACCTCACCAGAGCCCTGCACTTCACTCGGCCCAGACACTCGAATGCCAAATGGCAGACTTGACTTCCGATATCATTCCTTCATTGTGTGTCTTCCTTTGCACTAAACGGGGAAACTTTCCGCCGCTCTCCCCAAGGACTGGCACTCCATTGCTATTTATATGATTAAAAAGTTTTGTGTGCGGCAAATTAGCTGAAAATTTATGATATTGCCAGGGCGCTGATGAAGTGGAAGAAGGGCTGGGCTGGGGGGAGTGCGTGTTTGTGGCAAATTGAGTGGTATAAGCAAATATTGCGTATACGCCGCGTATTCATTTCGAATTCATTCATTTATGATTGCGTGCGTCTTGTCAATGTGACTGTGAATGTGCATCTGTTCTCGACATTCACTTTGCCTCAATACACACACATTTAATTCACCTCCCATTTACTTCATTAAACAATTCAAACTCGCCAAACTCACTCTTTTGCTCTCTCGCTCTCTGAATGCATACAAACATAAACCAAAATATAATAATATTATATATTTTATTGTATATGAAAAAAGATAATAAATTTCCATATTATTGATGGTCTTTTTAATGGTTTCTCTTCTGTATTTTCGTCTCTACTCACATATACAAAATTTGATAAATGATTGCCAAAAAAACTAATGTTAATAAACGAACCCCAACCGAATCGAACCGAATCGAACCGAACCGAACCGTAACGACGCAGAACCGGAGGTGGAGATACACATACCACATCACCACCATCACCATGGCAGCAAGAAATTCCATCGAAATCCGTTGAAAAATTTGGATCTCGATTTTAAATTCGATGTTAATTCGTTTTAGCCAACAACCGTCAGTCCGTCAAACGGTGTGTGTGATTTAGCCGCTGGCTGTTGCGTGGCTATAGTGAAAATCTAACCATAAATCTAAGTCTTAGCTAGAGAGCACGTGCTGTTTAGTCAACACATATACATAGATACACATGTATGTGTCTGTGTGTGTGTTAGTTGCAGTCATTGTTTTTGATGTTTTATTACTGTTCTCGATGTTGCAGTTGCAGTTGTTGATGTTCCTCGTTAATACTAACCCAAAAAAAAAGTTAAACGTAGACAACGTATAGGATCTTTGCACGTTTTGTCCTTAGCTTTTCCAAAAATCTCTGAACTTCATACAATACATAAATGCATACTAAATATATTTCAAAAATTATAATATAATTAATTGGCATGTTTTCCGTCTTCTAAATAATAACCAAGCGGGTTGTAAAACCTCTCTTTGAAATTTTCACTTCTAGCTGGCAACACTTGGCCAGCTAGCGAGAAAGCTCCAGTGAAAGCTTTCACTCTCTCATCCATAACTCTCTCTCTCTCTCTCTCTCTCTGTCTCTCTCTGCCATAACTAACCAAAAGCTTGCCTAGCAATTCCTTCCTATGTATCGTATTGTATCTATAAAATAAAATCCTGTTATTACACAACTTGTATTAACCGTTATTTGTGTGCGTGTGTGTGTGTGTGTGAGTTAAGCCATTATGTTTTTAACTGATTTGCATATGATTTATTTACTTACAGGTAACTATTGGCATTTAGAATTTTACCAACAAAATCCAACAATTTCAAAAAACAACAACAAAAACAGGTATTTACTTATAGCATAGCTTAACTTAACGATTATTGCCCTCAATACTGGGAAATACTGGGAAAGGGAACTTTCTGCCTCAAAGCTTTCGAAAGCTTTTTGCCAAAGGGAAAGCTTTAAAGCTTAACTCTGTAGGCTTACGAACTTCACTCAGAGTGTTCCAAGTAGGTTCCAAGTTCCCACTCGTTCCGCTCCTTCGTGGGAGACCTACTTTCGGCCGGGTTTCCCCCTAACTTTTGGCAGTTAACATTGGCCCGAAGAGTGCGCTAACAGAGCCACACGATATACATACGCTTTTAACCAAATTCACAGGGCCAAACGAGGCCAGTTTCACAAATCCAGCGAAGCGTTCGGTTCAATAGGTTCCCTTCGGAAAGCCAAGCCAAGCCCCACACAAAAGGAAAGTGCGCGCCATTGAGAATATTTGAAAAAGAAAGTGAACCATTAGTGTGTGCTGAGCATTTCTCCAAGCAGAGCAAAAGGTAATTCTTTCTTTGGGATTTGGTATATCATAAATCTATTCACTATCAAGTCAAATTGTAATTTAAATTTAACTGTCGCTTCACTGAGACGGGGATGGGATGTCTGTTGTTGCGGTTTACGATTCGCAGGTGTGTGCGTGTTGCCAGGGTCATAAAAATCTGGGACATATTTCGATAGGGCTCGTAAAGCATCCAGTAAGAGTAAGAGACATCTTAGTTCCTCCTCTGTCCACACCAGGACTTCCTCTGCGCCGTGCCCATGAATAAATAAGACTCTTCCGTCGTCACACTCGCCTTCTGTAAGCCCCCCTCCTCTTGGCTCCTACTTTTCAACATAAAAATAACATCAAATCTGCTCGGGATTTGCCATTTTTTTTGTTGTCCTCTTCCGTTCTGTAGTTTGTTTTGAAGTGTCATTCTCGTAGGCAGCCAGAGGGAGGAACCGAAGGCAGAGCCAGAGGAGGAGGACTGGTAACGACTTAGTTTGATATTGATTCGGTATTTTTATCTTTATCTTTATCACAGCCATTTGCATCTAATCAGCTTCAAACTGATGCCGCAAACACTGGCATATTTGATTTTATTATAATCTATTCTGCACACACACACACACACACACATACATGTGCATCTACATAGAATGGCAATTAAAAGTTTCGCCTTTTCAATGTTTATTTAGACTTTTTTCACTATACAATACAAGACTCCTCCCACTCTGAACTTATTCGCTCGCTCGCTGGCTCTCTTCTTGGTTGGGGCTCTTGGTTCTTAATGCTTAAGTGTTGATGGAGAACCATGGGCCATGCCAGGCTTTTTGTTGGATTTTCGGTTGTTTTTTTCACATTTTTTTCTTCTTTTTTTGTGCAGCCTCCAATTTAATTAAGTGGCCTCAAGTAGGCGTCGGGGTCTAAGCCTGAAGGGATCAGGCGAGGGCGAGCAGATGAGAATGGTTTCTCCTTTTGTTGTAATGGGAAAATGTGAGTGGAAAATATGAAAACAAATCTGGTAAGGGCCTAACAATCTTACAACCCACCAAGGACTTTTTTCTGTTCATTAAAAAGTTTTTTTTAATAAATGTATTTAGAAGTTTTTAAAAATAGACCAATACATCGATAGGTGTGTTCGGATATTAGCAAAGTTCTGCTCCTTCTCCAATTTCCTTCCTTTCCTTTTGGGTTCCCTCGCCAAAACTTCTGGTTGACACCCGAAAATACTGGAAAAACGCACTCTTTTCTCTTCATCTGCTGCAACTTTCTTTCGTAAGTAATCCGAAGGATTTGAGTCTCTCTCTCTCTGTGCCCCTGCCTCTGTTACGAAAATATTTGCGTGGAATGGAATTTAATTAACGCCTCACTTTGTCGTCGTCCCCCCCCACCCCTCCCCCACCTACCACCAAAAAAATGTTGTATCAAAGAGCCTGGCGACAAAGCAGAAATGAAATATTCAATTTGAGACCCGTGGCAGCCACGGTACAAAATATTCTGTGTTAAAGTTTTGATATTCCCCGAGCATGCCCCCCGCTGAGTGCAAACAAACATGCCACATGCAACACGAGTCATGAAACAAAACTAAACTAAACAAAAGAGAGAGAGAGAGAGCGCAGGAGGTACCGGGGTAGGAGGAGGAGGAGCGGAACTAAGGACTTTGCGAATGACACATGACCTACAACGTTCTGTTATTTCGGCTCGGCTTCCGTTTTTTCGCCTCGTTTTTTATTGTTTGGTGAAATATTTTTATGACTGGCTTTACGTGAGCCTACAGAGCGCCTCCCCGAGGGTCGGGGGCAATCGACCTGACACTGGAGGAGGATTTGTCTTGCCTTGTTTTCACTACCACTTCCACTACCACTTCCACCGCTGGCCAATCAATCACTGGCGAGCTCCGCTTAGCGCATAATTCGAAAGAATAAATAAACGCGAGAGGAGAGGGGGCAAAATATTGTCGGCAGAGTTATGCAAATCCCAGATCCCAGGCACGGCAAAACATTCCGAGGAGCCGAAGTTGAATTAAATAAATGTGATGGATGGCCCAAACAATGCATGAAGGGGGAAACAAGAAAAACAAGAAAACTCTTCCAGCTTTCAGCTTTTATTACAAAAAGAATGGTTTTGCGATCCATCGTTTCTATGAAAGAACAGTCCGATCTTCAAGACCTTCGGCTCTCTCCCTTTGGCCTTTGGGAAGTCTCTTCTCTTCATGCCAGAAGTCACAGACTTCACTGGCTTCCTGTATGGATTATTAATGGATTCCTTCAAGCTTCGCTGGCACTTCAGCTTCAATCATGAGTTGGCAACATCGCCAGTCGTTATGAGATTGACTCCTGCCCCTTTTTTCTTGTGGCATGTTATCTTACCACATGACTGCCCAATATTCACTCAATGATGTTACCCAAAAAACCTGTAAACGTGTCTAAAATCCCCTGTCACAATTGTGTTGCCCCTGCAGCTGAACACAACTTTAATTTGTTATAATCCTCCGGGCCTTCAGGCAGTACACAAAGCCAAAGCTGCAGCTGAGGCTGAGGCTGAGTTTGAGGCATTTTATACATGAGATTTGAGCAAGCAAAACACCCACACATACTGAAAGATACACACACACATGTACACATGTATGTATGTATGTATATGTATGTGCACCGAGATATCAATTTCACAAAAGAAATCATTCAGGCGCATAACAACAAAACAGAGCGGAGAATGGGACCCACCATGAATGTCCTGGCAGCATTTCATATTGTGCTCCCCTGCTACCCTGCTTCCCCCCTCTCTCTGGCATACTCTCCTTCTGTTTCTGTTTATACAAATGTCAAGTGACACACAAGCCCTCCAGCTTGCCCCACCGTATACACCGTATAGATACATACAGATACCCCCCCTCGTATATGTACATATATTGGATATATCCTAACAAATTGGAAACGTGTTGTGCTTCGTCTCATGGCTCTGAGCTTGACTTTTGTGCTATAATTCAATTTCAAATACAGCAGAAAGGGGGACAGCAGAAGGGGGCACGGTGTGTGTGTGCCTCACTCTGTGCTCTCTGTGGCCACAAATACATTTCAAGTCTGTCGAATTATGCTGCAAAAGTTTTCCTGATGTGACAGATTCGCAACCACATTCTGTGCCTCCTGCCAATCCTGCCACTCCTCCGCTCTTCCTCTGGCCATGCCGCATAATTAATGCCAATGACAAACAGTTACTTGCCTCCAACTGAAAAGCTTCCAGTCGTTGTTTGTCCTTCAATCGGGCCGTGAAATTGTGCCGCTCTGGGGGCACGTTGCTCATACGCCGCGTTGCCCGGTCAGCTTTCAAGGGAATTCGCCGAGCAGAGGCTGTGGCTGTGGCTGCGACTGCGGCTGCACTCGTGTTGACTTTGCATCTCGAATGGTTAACGACAAGCCCCTGGCTTTTACCAGCACAAAATTTGCAGAAGGTTGACTTGGGTTCCCGATAACCTTTTTGCCTTCAAACAATCGACGCTCTCCCAAAGTTCAATTCTATTTTAATACGGTGGCCATCTGCCTGCCATCCGGCCAAGCGGGGTTTCTATTAATAAAGCAGACAGAGGCCTCCTGCTGGGACTGGGGCTGGGGCTTGCCACTTGCCTGGCTAAGTGGCCTGCAATTTAGTGCCGCACTTTTGACAGCACGCATCGACAGCAGTGGCTCTGGCACTGGCACTGGCCATTTGTCTAGCCCTGCGACACCGTATTCAATTAAATATTGAAAGACGTGGCCAATAAATTACCCAACACGAACGCCACGCCAAATGGAAAACCAAACCAGAGGCAGAGGCAGAGACTGTCCTGACCAGTCCGAGAGCCTTGGCGAGGTGAATTATTCAGGCCATGCTCATAAATATAACCCACATTAGGGCCAAATCGCTATAGATCTACAAATTGCCTAAATATTTAATAGCAATGGGGCTCGAACCGAACGTCGAACAAGAACTTTTAACCAGCGCAGGAGAGAGCGGTGGCGGCGGGTGACGGGGGGTCATCAGTATTGGGTAGCTGAAAAGATTTATACGTCCCGTTGACAGGGCCCAAAACGCACGTGTCCTGGCATTTGTAAGGCGTCCTTTTGGGCCTCCTCCCATTCCCGGGGTTGGGCACAAAGGAAATCAGTTTTTTTTTTTTTGTTGTGTTTGTTTGCTTGGCCACATCATAATTCATTTGTTTCGGTTTTCGGCGTGGAAGGCGGAAAATGTAATTTCCCAAAATCAAGCTCCGGCCATTGTCTGGCAAATTCAAATATCGCTTTCTGCCGCTGCGCTGCTGCTGCTGCTGCGCTGCTGCTGCGCTGCCGCTCTGCTGCCTTCTGATTCGCAGTCAATAAAATCAAATTTATTTCAGTTAGGGATTTTCGGTCATTAAGCGGAATTTGTATTCCGTGAGTTTTCCTGTTTTGAGCTTCGGTTGTGCTCCATTAATCCGCTCAGCCAGGAAATTGAAAGAGGCAATGCGAAGGCGTCTTGGGGTTGGGGGGGGCGGATGCTGAGGGGATAATGCCTAATGCATTAAGTAAGAGGAAAGCAAGCTTTAACCTTTAGCTAGTCGCTTAGCTCGTCATCAATTATTGCACTGTCCTTCGAAACCCATTTCCAAACAGCCAATAATCTCGGCAGATATCATCGCATATCCATGGCAACCGGAGAATGTGCCAAAGGACATTCTCGCCTCACAGTTTCCTTGAGACAGTCTGTCAGTCTGTCAGTCAGTTGACTCTCTGAGTCAATACTTTTGACTTTTCCTCTTGGCCAAATTGGCTGCTGCCAGTCGCCAGCAACAAACAAAACAGGGCTAATGTATTGGCAAAGTTCAAAGTATGCAAAGTCGGTGGCAAGCGGCAAAGTTGCTGCCACAGTAAAGAACTGACAGCAACCTCGTTATGGCAGCAACCAACCAAGAGGCAACTACTTCCAGCTACTCCCGGACAAAGAGCAAGGAGTCTCCGTCGTAAGCCGCTCTTGGGACATTGCTTTAGCTGCCATTTGATACAGACGGACGGACCCCCTCCCCCTGGCCAACACAATCCGTCGGTTACTCAATACATGGGTCTGGTCTGGTCTGGTCGGGTCTCCGTTGCCGTCCTTTATTCCTTCAGTCCGTCAGTCCGCCAGTCGAGCATGTATTTCCTGCCTTTCTGCGCTGCAGCGCAGAATTTCCGTTTCAATGCACTCTGATTGAAAGTCTTACGTGGTGGTGCTCCTCTGTGTGTGTGTGTGTGTGTGCTGCCTGAAGGACCTCCCTGTCCCTGGGACGGCACCCACTCGACTGTGTAGTACTTTTTGCAATTTTAATGTGCAATGACGTAGATTCAAGCGCTGATAATGTCGTAACGCCCCCATTTGCGATAAGACGCCGAACTCGAATAAATTCAAGGGGAAAATCCTTCTGTGTGGAATGCTGCCACCAAAGAGAGGGGCATACCCTGTGATAGACAAACAAGATAACACCAATATCATGAAAAGTATGACGTATTCGAATACTGAAGCATACATATGCACATGTATGTATGTACATATGTATATCTAATAAGTAGCACACAATATTCCAACAATTTATGCACTTTAGCTTCCGTTAGCAACACTATTCAATGCAGCAGAGAATGAGCCCTTCAATTGTGAAGAGTATAAAGTGTGTCATGCAACCTCCCCCCCACCCCCATAGGGGAAGCCTTTGTTGCATGTGGCATGTTGTGTGTGTGAGTGTGTGTGTGTGTCTGCTCTGCTGACAATGCAACTGTCCACGAACTCTTCAATCAACACAATGCAAGCCAAAGAGCCTCCTGGCTCTCTGATGCTTTTGGCCTTTGTTAATCAGTTTCCTCAAGAGCTTTGTCGCCCATCCTCATCGAGGGAGGTCGGGGGATGTGAGAGCGTGGGGGTGGACATGTTCCACCGTTCCCTTCCGTTCCATTCCGTACCGTAGACAAGTATCTAATTAAATTGAACGTTCTACTTGGACGTTATCAAACGAATCTCACTTTTTGAGGGGAATCCAAGGAGAAGGCTGGTGAAGGTTTTCCGTGGAATTGCTTTCTCTTTAATTGGATTGGGATTGCTGTCGTGTTTGTCCAGGACACGGTGAGCGCAAGGACCTACCGACGACCAAGGTCCTGCAAATACGAGCATTTGCCACCTTCTCTTGGATTTGCGCTCTCATTTACTTGCTTTACGGCATGTTTGTGCTCATAACTGTAAATCCGTTTTTATTGCCCGCCTTTAAATCGTGTTGCCAGGGCAGCAAAGCTCCAGGCCAAAAGGGTCGCAAGTCCTTTTTGGCCACATTTTTTGCCCGCTCGCTCTGTCCCTCCCTCTCTCTGCATGCCACACTGTCCCTGTCTCTTCTCCTCAGCTCTTTCCTTCACTCCGTTTGGTCTGTGCTATTTCTGTGGCTCTAGCTCTAGCTTTGGCCTGGGCTTGTTTGACTTTTGCCCCCACAAACTATTAGGGGAGGGGAGGGGGGCAAGTAAATAACCAGCATTCCAGCATGTAAATATGAATTGGGTGAAGATTCTGCGGCAAAGACTACGCCGGAGAGGCACAAACATGCAGCTGGCAAATACCCTTGATTTATGGCTATGAATCTCATTCAATTTGTTGGAATTTCTCAAGGAATTTTCGTTTGTTCGTTTGTTGAAACTTGAAGATGCTTCAAATCACTCATTTTCTTGGCTTTTCCAACGAATTTATGCCATTCCGTCTTCATATTTGACATGTTTAATCTGCCACTCGACTAATTTTATGCTTAGCCAAGCCGATGCCTCATTCAAAGTAATCCTCCTCCTCCCCCCTCTAATGTCTTTGAGTATTTGGGGAGTATTTGTTGATGGCTGCAGGCTGCAGTTTCTCCATGAAAAATGTGTGCTGTGTGCCACAGGAAGACTGAGCCACAGCACCTGCTGGGAGGACTTTAATTGATTTTAATATTTAATTGCGACAACATTGAAATGCAAACAAGCTAAAAGTATTTCGAGCATAAAATCAATTTGGCCGAAATGCAAGAGGAAAGAGGAGACAGCAGGAGAGAGCAGGAGAGAGCAGGAGAGAGCGACATTGCAGTGCCATGTGGTGTGGGTTTTCCCAAAAAGTGTTTACCTAGGATATGCTCCATGTGTCTTTAAGTTTCCGAAAATAGAGCTGTTCGACTGGATGATTGAAAGAGGGAAGTGGAGGGTTGGGGAGGGGAGGGGAGTTTTCAATTAGTTCCATCTGCCATCGATATTGGTTTGCTTTCGTTTACTCTTCCGCTTGAAATGCTGTGAAAATTGTTTCAAAATTGACTTTTCGCATATACTTTTCGTTGCTGCTGCTGCTGCTGTTGTCAGTGGGCAAACACTTTGAGTGACAAACCATTTTGGTAAGCTGCTTTTGGGCTGAGCTCCTCTTTTCTACTACTGCCACTGGCACTTCTTCCGCTCCGCTCCGCTCTGTTGTCTCTTATCCACCCAAATGCCTCGACGATACACACAAAAGCACACAAACACACACGCAGAAAACAGCATAAACAAAAATTCCAGTCGACTTGGAGTTTCCACTCAACAGCTGCAATTTTCATGGTCTGCCACTTTATGGTGCCTGCCCCACATTCACAGGGAACATTTCGAGTTAATTTTTAGATGGAATTCTTTGAATTGCTGTCCTTTGGCTGTCAATAAACAATGGAGTTGAAGATATTAGCTTGATCCATGGTCTGGCAGCTTGTCTCTAGATTGGTTATCTACTATCCCCTCCCCTCCCCTCCTCCCTGCTTCTGTTTTCACTCGATTAGATATATGTATAGACTGCCGCTTTATGCCTGCCCAGCGACTTGTGGTTTCGCTTTGGTTGTCTTTGGGGCGGTAGTTGTTGTTCATTCCATTTGCTTGCTTGTTACACGGCACTTGAGACCACCCCCGGACTCTTCTTTTCCCCCCAATGTTTGCATTTGCATGTTTGCACTGGACTACACACGGGTGGGGGTGGGGGTTTAGGCACTCACTTTTGTTATGACTCTTTAGGGGACAGCCCCGTCCATGAGTTAATTTAATTCTGGACTTCTGACTGGCTTAATTGAGTGGTCGCTCGGACAGGCTTTCTTGGTCAGCACAAATGGAAGAGAAATGTTGGGACTGGGTGTCACATGCCACTTAATTTGACTTAGTTTCGGCTCCTATTTGTCATTTATTCGGTGACAGTGGCACTGACAGTGGCGTGGCATTAGTGCAATTGGGGGGGGGAAAGTGTTGACCCAGTTCTACTCGTATTCGTATTCATAGAAGGTGAAATGAGACTAAGAATAAGACCCCTGACAAGAATCAGTTAATTAAGACTTTGTTGCTATATTTAATTAAACAATGTGTGAGCCAAGTTTAGAAGAGGGAAGACATTAGTTTTTCTGCATTTCATTCTGCACTTGACGTCGTGACAGTTTTGTTAATTCCATTTGATACTCAGACATTAGTGTATACATATTTAAAGCAGTTCGAGTTAAACAATAACCATCGCACTTGGGAACAAACAAAAGACGACAGCCATAAATAAAAGTGGCAGCCAAGAGTAACGGAAAAGGGTTCCCTGGCAGGGGCAAAGACAGGGACTGAGGCGGGGGCTGGGGCACGGACATGGACATGCGCCACAAGTTTAAGTATAAATTACCAACATAAATATAAAACCCTGGCAACAATGGCAGTCAATAGCTCACGCATCAGGAAAACCAAAGAACAACAAGAAAGCAAAGAACAACAAGAAACCACAAAATGCCAACGGAAACTGCTGCACGGGTAAATAATGAAAGCAAGAATAATGTAATGTAGAAAGAGCGGGTAAAGGAAAGGATTTCCTCATAAGCATGACTCTTTGAAAAGTTTCTTTTATTGTTTGTTGTGTTACAAGGTGAAAATTAAATTTTCGCATGTCAGCTTGCAATTAATTCCCAAACCCTTTGAGCAGCTGAAAGCAGCAGAAACCTGATGTAAACTGACCTGTACAGGTCATAATATAACATAACATAATATAACATAACATCTGGGGTTAAGTTCCGATGTTGCCGTATCCTACCACAAATGTACGAAGATTTCTCTAGCGATTCGGTAGCGCTGTCCTTAGACTTCTCCTCTCGCAATGTTCCTCCTTTCAATTCCCATCAGTGTGAAGCAAACATGGAACACAATCACCATTCGAGTTTCTTGTACCTGTGGTACAATATGATTAATATGGAGCTAAAAATACCTCAGTGATACTTCCGTTGGGGGGCGAACATCAAAAGGCTTGGCAATTATGGGAGCCCTGCCAAGAAGGACCAGTCAGAAAATTGCAATTTGGCATGCCAGCAGCCTCCATGCAGTTACCGCTGGCTCGGCATGAACTTTGGCCCAAGGACCACAGGACGGACCCTTTGCACTCGTGCACTTCTGTCTGCCTGTCTGCATGTCTGCCTGTTGCCGCTGTGGCAGCATCAGGACCGCACTCTCTCTGCGTCATCGACGTAATAAGTTTCAATTTCAATTGGCCTCCACAAAGAGGACAGCAATTCGAGTGGCAAAAGGGGCGGACATGCAGATAGATACCCTGAGAAGGAGGAGGTAGACCGAGTGGATTCTTTATTAATATATAAAACTTTTGAAGGCCTCTCCTCCGGCCGGAGTTTGGGTCCTGGCCACATAGTTTCATACGTGCATAAGCCCTTTCTCTCCAAGTCAGAAGAGATGAAAACTGAAGACTGAGGCAAAAAGGCAAATGGGAAAATGGGAAAATGGGACTGTCGGTGGATAGCATTTTTTCGCCCTCGTTCGCTGTTCTTTTCTTTATGGCCAACTTTTTTTTTGCTGCGTTGGCGCGCTCTTCGCCTGCGGACTGTTTTAATTTTGTTGCCAAAAGTTAGAGGCGAGTTTTTGAGTAGCATTTTAATAATAAATATTGCCAACGCTGGCAACACTCAGGGTGGGATGGTCCCGAGGGGGGGGGGCGAGCATGCATAGACCGGAAATATGCTAATGGAAGGTGGGCGGAGGGGAGGAGAGAGCGCACATCCGGTGGCGATACAGCATTGCATCTGGCCAGACACCAGAACCTTACTTACACTTTAATTTGCCGATTCATCGTTTCCTCTCCTCTCCTTCCCCCTCCTGTTCCTGTTTCGTGGTGTGCTTAAACTTTAAATGAAAAACGTTAGTCGACTTCATTTGATTGCTTTTCTTGCCCGACAACTACAACATTTGGCAGCAAAGTTTTGTTAATTTAATTGAAAACTTTCCACAACTATTGCCACTAATTACATTTTCAAACTGGGAGGAGGAGCTGGGCTTCCCATTCCAACAACAATGTACGCAAATACTCCACAGCTAACCGACAAGGACACGTAGTCGAAATGGTTAACAAATGGGTTTATTTATTTTACGTTCTTTTCTTTTTTGCTTTTCCTTTGCTGGAATGAAACGTGACCAGCCTAGAGCCAGCGAACGAATTCCCTGGCGGCCAGACAGGTCCACAGCTGTCATCATCGTCTTCTCCATCTTCATATTTTCCCAGGCCTCCTCTTCGCTGCATATCAAGTGGTTCAACTTTTTATTGTCCCTTGTCCTACCAGTCGTATGCGTAATTTTCAGTCCGTTTGCACAGGCCAGATTCTGTAGAGAATCGATCGTGTGTCGACTAACTGATTAGGCCCTTAACTGACAGCCTAATCGAAGCGATTATCTGTATGGAATAATCGAATTTCCCACTCCATCGGTGCACTGCAGTAGTGGGGGGGGGGCAGGGACTTTGGCAGGTTATCAAAGATCTCGCACCTGTAGCTAGTCCCTTTTTTTCATAGTCCCTTTCTATTGAAAAAACAATTCTAATGGAAATTGAAAAAACCGAATAATGGATTTCTATAGAAATTAAAGAACAATTGAATGGCCAAAATGTTTTCATGGCAGTGGCTTTTTATCGCAGCTCGCAGTACACACATGAATGGGGTGTCCCATTTCCCTCCTCCCCAGTCGTTCGTTCAACCAGAATAATGGTAAATTGTGGTCAGCCTGGGCTTAATTATGCAAAGCCTGTTCATTATGGGCCCATCCGAATGAGAATGAGAGTGTTGGTAAGTCACATATATGTATAACTCAGATAAGAGCCTGTAATTTATGGCACTGTCCGTCCCGGAACTCTGCCCATAGCTCGACCAGCCAATTAGGAAAATGACATCACATAAATTCTGATAATTGCTTCAGTCTAAGGCATGCCACATCACATGTCCTACTCGTACGCCGCCCATGAACTGCAATCAATAGCCAAGCCAGGAAATCTTCCGTGGCAACTTTGAAACATTCCCTATTGCCACCCACTATTTGTGGCACGTGCGACAAACTACTGTTCGCATGCAAAACGTTCACCTGATTAACATGCGCGTTTTATAAAACAGATATCGATTGCTGGCCATACTCAAGGCCAACCGAAGGCAGAGGAACAGTGGCAAAAGTGGCACGCACTATGGAAAATATGTGTGGCAAGCAAACAGAGGCACAACACAAAGGGGGGGGGGGAGAGTCACGGCAATAAATTAGCAATGTCAACTGCATAAATCGAGAGTAGAGTTCGCACTGTGGAACAGTTGTAATACAGCCGGTGACCCCCTGACCCCCGAACTCATAAATAAACCCCCCTCATAGAGGTACGCACTCGCCTGTGTGTGCCACAGTCTCCGCTCCTACATGTGTGCCAAAAAGTGGGCCCAATCAATTCCTGTGGCTCTGGCTGATGATGGACCCAAGTGGCTGGTGGATAAGTGAATCTAAATGGGGCAAAGTTTTCCCAGCACCATATGAACTTTTAGTGGACTTTGTCAAACTCCCCCCCCCCCCCCCTCCACGGACAGGTTAACGAGGACTGTGGGAACCAAAGTGTCTGCATTTCATTTATAATTAAGTATCATATGGGCATACAAGGTGTGGCATTCAGAGAGGAGCTGCACAGCCTTCTGTCAGTGTGTGCGTTTGGCAGATCAAAACGGAATTAATTACCAACTTTATTGCCTTCTGGGGATCAGAATATTAATTAAAAGTCAACCTGAAATCCTCTTACAGTTTCAAACGGAAAAAATCATTTCCAATAATTGAAAAATAAGGGAAACTGAGGAACTGGTTATCTGTATGCCTTCCCCTCCCCCCCCTCCGTTGTTTGCTTATTTATTTAAGCCCTGTTCCCCGACCCTGCTCGGATGGTGGCAAAGACGCATCTGGGCCAAGTTTTCTTTCGCTGGCTTTTCCTGCTTTTCCTGCTCCTCCTGCTGTCTCCGGTCTCCTCCTGTCTGCATAACTCATTCATTTTAATATTCTCCAGGCATTCCAGGCATTCTGTTTAGCATTTCCCAACCCCCCCCCTGCTGTTGCTCGTACTGCGGCACCTGTGCAAGCGCCTTAATGCCAGGAGAAATTCCTGTAAAAATGCAGTCAGCGATTTAATTAAAATAATAAATTGCTAGTAATTTGTTGCATGCAACTGTCCTGCCTGGCGGGAAGCATTTTGATGGAAATGAATAAGCCAGCGTTTCTACGGGGTCAGTGGGGGAAATAGAATGCCTGATTATCGTAGAAATCCACACAAATTCCAACTAATGCCCCCGCACCCCCCGCAGCTACACTGTCCAGATGCCCCAATTAATTAAGACAAGCAAAAAAATGCGAACGACAATTGTCAAAGTCCTGAAAATAGGAGAACGGATGGAAGAATGAATTTTAATCACGTAAATAACTTTGCTTGGTCCTTGGTCGGCAGAGCAGTACCCGGAACTGGAACTGGAACTGGAGCTGGCCTTGCCACAAACAAAGGGGAAGAGCAGGAAGAGCACTCACAGCTTGACAAATTTAATCAGATTCTTCTTCTGGGCGGAAACGGAAATGGGAAATGGAAATGGTTTCGGGTTATTGCTCGCCAAATGGCAAATTATGAATGAATTAAGCATGAGAGATGCGCCACGCGCGGTGTTGCCTGTTCCTGGCACCGAATTGCGTATACGTCGTGTGTAATTGGGTGCGTGCAGCGTTTAGTGTCAGGCACTTTATACACACTCCTCTGTTCGCGTGTTTATGTTCCCGGGGGCGGGGCGGGGCGGGGCGAGAGAGACACAGGTGTGAATGTCTCTCCATACGAGTATGCCACTCCATTCGGTGCCTTCCGGTTTCCCCTGCTGCCTCTGCTGCTTCCCCCATCTCCTACTGCGGTTATCCAATTTCATTTGGCATTTGGGGGCCGAAGCTGTTTTGGCATTTTTTAGCGCCCGACTTCAGTTTTTTGTGTGTTGCTGCCAAGTTTAATGAGCCGCATGCAATATTTATTTAATAAATAACCTCGCCTTGCCCCAGCCTTGCCCCACACATAATTCACCGTGTTTGATGGCCACACTAAAGCCAAGGCCATTAGGTTGCCCCTCCCGCCAGATGCCAGATGGGAGGCATAAATTTTCATTTTCATTTTCTTTTTCCGTTCTGTTTCCATTTTTAGTTTCTAATTAGAGGATGACAGTGGTTTATGTTTCGCACACAAGTTTTCTCTCTTTTAACGAGGCTTTTTTGATGCTGAATGAGATATGAGAACGCATGCTAATTGGCAACAGGCAAAACACTCGGTAAAGCTTGTTTTTAGCCAAGTTAAAACTCTGTTTTCATTCCCAGCCAATTGATTGGTGGGTTCAACTTTTTATAAGATTTATTGAACACATTTCCATTTCCATTTTAATGCAATTTTCATTCTTTTTTGTTGCAACATGGCCTGAACACATGTGGCATAAATAAATGCAATTTGTCGTAAAATTTTCATATATTTTTGGTTGATCAAATAACATGTAAACAGCATCTGTTTGTAACCAGGAATATATATAGGATTTTAATGCATTATAAATGAGATAATTTGATTACAGTTCCGGTGCTTCAACTGGAGTGATATTCCATAGAGAATGAAGGCTTTAAGCGAGGCCAGAATGCCATTCAGGAGGGGGGGGATACTCGATGATTTAATGGAACAGAGCCGGAGAGCAGTTTCAGCCCGGTGTGGGGCAGCTATTAAAAGCATAGCACTCGCCACTTGACAGGCGACAACCTTGCCACACCCTGCCCCCTGCCACAGACCAGGTGGAGGAGGCAGCCTTGTGCCAGGCACAAACAACTACGAGTTTCGGTTTCGCTTTTGCCTTTTCCTTATTGATAGTGTTTGGCAGGAATTTTGTGCCCGTAGCAAAAGCCTCACGTGTCAATTTATTATAACTTATTCAAGGACGGCAGCAGCAGCAGCAGTTCGTTTTTTGCTGTTGTCTCGGTATCTGCGTGAAAAATGCCATAAAAAATGAATGCTGACCCGGGAATGCTCGTAGAAACATGCTCGATATATCTCTAGCCTTTATCCTTCGGTTTCGCCTTCTCTTTTCCGCCTGAACTTTATTAGCCGAAGAGAAAGCGAACTTTCCCTTCTCCATTTTCGCTTTTCTTTGGAGTCGGCTGGCAGGGGGCCAGAAATTGCGAGCATTCCTTCGGCTCGAGCTCGCTTCGAAATCGATTGGATAGCCCTCGGGGGGCGGGGGCGGGGGCAGAATGCCTTCAGAATGCCTTTGAAGTTAATTATTTGAGAGCTGCACCGAAAGTTGAGTAAACTGTCTAGGATATGCCAAAGCAAAAAAGTTGGCCAACACATGAGAACTTGGCCGGAACGAAGCTTATTTTTTATTGATTTTCTGACCGTTTTATAGACGGCGATCCAAGTGCTTTATTCCCTTATCGTGTTTCCATTAAGAGGGAAACTTTTCTGCACTTTCAACCCAATTAATGAATGGCTTCTTTCTCTTTTTTATCTCTTTGGTCTCCACTTTTAATTACAGCAAAAGCCGCAACAAAAATTCAAGCCGTCTTTCGAGGCCACAAAGTGAGAGAAACCATGAAAAAATCGGAAACCAAAACTGTGACCAACAATGGTGCCGCCGCCGCAGCTTCTGCAGCCGCCGAAGAGGCTGCCGGCTCCTCGGCAGAACAGACCAAGGCAGAGCTCGAGGCTGAGTTCGATCCGAACGACAAAGGTAAGCGCCCACGCCCACGTCCACGCCCATGAGAATATTGCACTCCCTTTGTGCCCCCAATCCTTCCATCCAGATCTAGCGAAAGTTTCCAGCAAATCCGCTCAACAGCCGCCCATCGCAGTGCTCCAACTGCTCCCCAGAGCATTTCCCTCATAGAATTCCTTCATTCAGCAGGCTGCCACTCCCACTCCACTCCCCCGCCCGGAAGGCCGGGCGCACAGTTCCGTTTGCCAGCTGAAGCTGAAATTACGGAAACGCAAACTTTTCGTGTTGTGCAATCCAGTTTCAAGTGTGAGACAACAAAAATGTCTGTCACTTGCCTAAAACAAGTGAAAGTTTCAGCCTTAGAGAACCCCTTCCATACCCCCTCCCCCCCTCCACAGATCCGCAATTCTCATAAATAATACTTGAAATCTTGAGTTGTGTTGGTTGGAGCCGCCACCAAGAATAGCGACCAACTTAACCCTATTAAGATGTTACAACCACTGACAGTTTTTAGCCATAATTTGCCCAGGGCACAACCAAGGGAAAGCGAAATAGAAAGCCTCCTCCTGCTCATTAAAAACTTGGAGGAAACTGTCACCGAGGCGCATAACCAAAGAGGACAGCGTCAACAGCCTGAGCTCACGTGTGTGTCGCATCCACACAGCTAAAGCTCTTCCCTGGATCCCTATCTCTCTCTCTCTCTCTCTCTCTCTCTCTCTCTCTCTCTATCTCTCTCTGGGTGTATCATTGTAGGCTTAATTATAGCGCTGGGCGTGTCTCTAGAGGCGTAACCCCCTCTTAAGCCATTCATGTACACATGTACATGTATGTATGCATATGAAACGGCTAATTAGGCGCACACGAGATCTCAAAGAAGAGGAACCGAGCAGCAGAGAGATGCGTTCTAGTTGGCCCTAACATCTCGGCCTTAACGCTTTGTCCTGCTCCATAATTTAATCCACTTCGCTCGCTCGCTTTACGCGAACATTTAAACTTTTTCCACGCACGCCCATCGCCCATCGCCCATCGGATCTGGTTAGAACTTCATCATTATTCACAGCTATCGCGCTCCAACGACAAGCTAATGGTGTTGGCCTAGTTGTAAACTTCTGGCCTGTAAGGCTAAATTTTAAACAATATTAAAGGCAACAACAGGGCCACAGCCAACGCAATGGACGTTGTTTCGTGCAGAGCCTCAAAGAAAAAAGAAAAAGCCAAACAAGGAAGCCCGCATATGGTTATAGCCACAGCTAAAGCCATTTCTAAGCCCAAAACAACGATTTTGGGGCATTTTATATGCAAATTGGAGTGCACAAACACACACACACACAGAAGTGTCCCCACAAAAAGGACAAAAATCGAAAGCCATTTGAGGATGGTTTCTTGTGTGTGCATTTCGCATTTTGGCATAAAGTTTGCGGCTTCGCCAGGTCTTGGCTTACTGGCTCTTTGGCTTTGTTTTGTGCACAAATGCACAAGGCCAACCAACACACACACACACACATACATATGTACACTTGAGCCCACATATACCAACAGCGTAAACATGGGCTTACGCAGTTGGCCTAATGTCTTTTGGGTCGAGTTGTTTGTCTGGCGATTTGCTTTTGGGGGCCAAACACTGGCCTCATTCTCTCACTAATTATAGTTTATGGTGAGTGCCACAGCCACAGCCAATGCCCCCCTCCCCCGTTAGCACCGAACAATACCAACATTTGTCTATGAGTGCGCGATTGCGCTATGGTAATGGTAATTCGAACTACATTCGGGCTGTTGTTTGCGATAATTGCGTGAGGTTTGGTCTCCATTCGACAATGCAATAACGAAACCGATATGAATTGATTTTCGCCATGGATACTGGCTGATGCTTAAAGAGATGTACAGAGGAATAGAGTCCAGTCCAAAATTACTAAAGGAATTGAAGAAATGAACGTTGGCGGTTTGTTCGCTGGTGGTAGGATAACCCATTTCAGCCAATACGGCAACCCCGTGTACTATAATAACCTAATTCAGCCGATACGGCAACCCTAATATATCAGAAGAATATACGGCCACACACACATATACCAAAAGTGTGCAGATCGTCGCCCAATCACTCTGAGCGAAAGCGAAAGGTCAGAAAATAAAGAGCGACAGATAAGAAAAACGTTGTTATACTCTCACAGTTTTATTCTCACATTATTGAAATTAATTATTTCCCCACTTGCCATGAAAGAATGACTAGAAACTAAGCAAAATTAAAGAATGGGAAACAAAGAAAGTGTGACCAGACTAACAACACCGGCGGGGGACGTGTGGCCGTTAAATAAAGGAACTACCAACCGAGCGACAGCTATAGAATGCCCCTCGTTCCAGCAGATGTTGTCAGCGGACAGGAACATCATCTACAGCAAAAGCTGCGATAAAACAGCAGCACAGCACAGCGCAGCAGAGCTGCTCTCCTAATTGGATTTTCGGTTTTAAGCAAGCTTGTAATTCCATTTACACCGCCAGGAGGCCCACAAAAACACAGAAATGTTAAGTGCTCTTGTTTTTGTTGTATTTGTTCAGCTGCCTCGGTTGCCCCTGCCCGTGGCACAAACAAAAAGGCGGATCTAAAAAGCATGCGACAGAAAAAAATAGAAAAAAAAAACAGTATAATAAAGGAAGAACGACAGCAGCAACAACATTGACATGAAACACGCACCAAGCAGGCAGAAAAACATTGTACGGCCGCTGAATTGGCGATTTTTTTGTGTCTTTCCACACTAACACACACACACACACAGACACATAGAGGTGGAGGCAGCAAGGTAAATGGCAACCCAATAAAACAGACAACAGAATGTGCCAGGCGATGGGGAATGGGAATGGGGACTGGGAGACAGACACCGACTCCGGCCTCTAATGTATGGATAATGTGCGATGGTCACGGGGTGTATGCAGGGGAGCAGGGGAGATCGGGGTGACCTGGACATGCCATGCACTTTGTTTAGATGCTTGCCAGCGTTTAGGCCAAGTTGGTTTTGTTTAAATATTTCAACAGTTTTAGCACCTTTTCATGGAATTCCCCCACAGGCCACAGGTCTGCTGTCCTCTGGTCAACGTGTTTATTGGTCGCTTCAGGAGAAGGTTCCCTCGATACATATTTAATTGCCATTTGAATGGGAAATTCGACTAAATAAGTAATACAGTTTACAGTATAGAGAAGAGTTTTCCGCACGAACAACTACGAAAAGCTTTCCCGAAAACAGTCAACAAATTGAGAATGTAACTGAAAATTGTTGGCAAACACTTCGCCCCCCATACGATTAATAATAATTCATGACTCAATATCTCATAATTAATGCAAGCCTTTAATCTAGTTAATTATGGGCTGGGATTAGCCGGAAGTCGGGCTAACTTTTAATGAGTTTCACAGCAAAGCCTAGCCATATTTTATAATAAGCCATAAGCAGCTTTCTGTACGACGGATTAATATTAATTAAAGTTTTGTTTGAATTCCCGGGACGGGCACCTATTTAACACTCCTCTCTGTAGGCTGGAAAATGGCTCTGTTTTGGGCTCAATGGGAGAACCCCAAATTATAGCTAGACCAAAGAGAAGATTTGGAGCAGGAATGATTCAAACGGTAAATGGGATATTGCCAAGGGAAATGGCATTACTGTTGGCCCATAAACTGTTTGTCTTTCTAGGCAATTTATTTTCTCCAATAGTTCCATTGGCAATGGAACAGAAGGACGAAACCGCAAGACTTTGCTCTGACGGAAATTGAAAAATGGGCTTAGTTGGGTCACCAGACCAGCAAGAAGCAAACGTAAAAGGCCGAAATGAAATGCCAAAATCTTGGCAACCGCAACCATTTCTATCTTTTGGAACTTTTTCTTAAAAATTCCATTTACGAGCTTATTATCGTGGTTCATTTGTCACAATTTGTCGTTAGTTGGTAAACCTCTCGAAACTACAGGAAAAGCAGAAAACCTTCTGGCAATTAAGTGCTATTTCGGAGTCGCAGCTGACAGGGAACAGGCACGGGGCTGATGGGTAGGGGAACAGCAAAGTGATTATTAAAATGTAGATTTATGACAAAGACTCAGCAAGGTAATTGTCAAAGTTGGCTGACAGTTCCTCTGCCAGGTGTTGGATCCGATATGCAGGCCAGGACTAAGAGTATTACAACTTTTTAGGGGACTAAGCCCAGCTCAGTCTTTTCACTCATTACAAAGTTGTGCCATAAGTTAACATCCTTCCGAAGCTGTCGAGTTGTGTCTGTTTCTGACACAATTACTTAACAAACGTCACGTCAGAGATTTGTACTTTTGCTAATGGTCCTCAAGCCTCCCCTCCCCTTCCCTCCCCTCCCCTCCCCTCCCACCACATGCACACACATGCAGTGTGTCATATTTCATACCCTTGCATTCTTTTTGCGCATAAATATGCATTGTAATGGCAATGTGGGTCAAGACCACAGTGGGTAGACCAGCTACAGGCGCGAAGTGGCAACACACACACACACAATCCCGAAGGACACAGGTGAAAAGTGCATCAGAGGAACCACATGATTGATTTCCTTCGAGGCAGGCCCTTTGGGAATTCTGTGGCATTGTGTGTGGAGGCTGCAAAGAGGCTAAATGGCTGGAGGCACAGCAAAAGCGAAGGCCGTGCCCAATGATGGAGGCGTTGGGAGTGGCATTAAAACGAAGGGCAATTAAACAACTGCAAAAAGACATAAAATCTGATGGCGTGACGGAACACAAAGTCTATGGTCTACAGTCTACAGTCCCATAGTCAGTCAATCAAGTCAGCAACGTGACCGATGGCCCGAGGCTCGACACATGCAAATCAGTGTGCAACTAGGGTGCTGCCTCGTACCGATATGGAAATGTGGCAGGTGCAACAGTCACTGTGACATTTTGCCGAGAAAGAAAAGCAAACTCAATTTGTGCACACCAAAACAGATAGCAAAAGAAAGTTGAGAAAGCAGAACAGGAAGGACATGCATGTTGCTGCCTGATGACTGATGCCAGGTTTTTACCAACTATTCCCTTGGATTTGGATTTTGGCTCTTTGGGCGGTCCTGTGACAGGACACGCAGTGTACGTGAGCGGCTTGCTACATGACCGTCGACAGCAGAAAATCTCTTCAAACCCAAACAGGGTGCCATGGAAAACGTTTTCGATGGAAAATCGCTAAAGTTTTTAGCCCAAAGTGTGGACATGGGAAAACTTTCAAGGAAATTGAGACGAATTTCGTTGGCAGAATGTCGGAAAACACCTGGAGACAGGTTGATTAGTGCCAGACGAGGCAGGCAGGCAGGCGGCTTCCACTGACCCGCATGTGGCACATGTGGCAGAGCATATCCATAGAATTACGAAGCAATTTGCACGTCTTGCAGCTATTTTTAAATATTTTATAAATAAACACACACAAATGCAGCGCCAGCGCACGTCAGCACGTGCTGGGGGCCTGGGTCACGTTGCGTATACGCCGTGTGTCCGTAATTTGATAAAGGAGCAGCGCAGGAGCAGCAGGAGCAGCAGGAGCAGGACATGCCATAAGTCCCAACAGGCTCCACCGACTTCCGGTTCGCTTGGCCCAGCCAAATGCTTATCTTGGCCAAACTCCAATTATGCTTAACGAATTAACGCAAACCGTTCTCTCAGACAATATTTGCCAGGGGAAGTGGGGAAGTGGAAGTGGAAGCAGGGAAGTAGAACTGAGGGCAAGTAGGAGAGAGGGAAACGCGCAATTCAGCTGGGGGTAAATTGGCCATGTTAAGTATATGTGTAGGTATATATATATATATACGGCTATATATACATATATGTATATATGTATATGTATATGCACTCTCTTGTTGCTTTAGTGTTGAACGAACGAAATCTCAACAAGGCCAAGGGAAATGTAATCAGAAACGAAATTTGTAAATGAGAATTTCCCCAACATTTGCATAACTGCACAAAAGCAATGGGGAAAAAATGGGAGAAAAATGGAAAATGGCAGCTGAGAGCTGAGATGATGTAACCTCGCCATAGGAATGCTTCCAAAACCGAAGCCAGCCAGGGGTACACGCAGAGAACTTTTACACAATTACCCAGTAATTACGTTGACCATCAATCCTGCAAAAAGTAAGCTTATTAGGGACAAGAACTCTGCCACACGTAGAGGACGTACGTAGGTGGCACGCGTGACTCGACCACAGCCACTGCCACATGCGCCAGGATGCCAGGATGTCAGGATCCATGGCTAAGAGTGTTTCAAATGGAGTTTAATTCTGTGGTTTGTTTCCTTCGTCCTGCACTCGTGGCAGATTAAATATGCAGGAAATGTGCGTCCCATTGCGTATACGTAACTTGATTAGCCAAGCGTTTCCATGGGGGAACCGGAAAAGGAATTGCGGACAGGAATCAGCTAACAACGAATACGGAACATTCTGAAGAGCGTTTGGGGAATAATTCCGCGTTTGATTTCGATTATTTTGCTTTTATACAAGCGCTCGGGGAGTCGTAGAAGATTTACTGCCATTGTGGGCCACTCTCTCTCTCTATTTCGAAGGGGGCAGGAGCTGGAAATAATAATAATAATTGCAGTGGTGATGGGATGGGAAATAACGATACGCTGTGGAAGCCAAAACATCTGCTTGGCCCACTCGCAGGCTAATTGAAAATAGTTTACAACGAATTGAGGCAATTTTTGGAGTATCATCTACTCGTAAAGTTGCAATTGGCCAATTGAAACCCCCGACAAGTCCCTTACAACTTTTATATATATAGTTTAACCCAGTTTTGTTGTCTGTTTTTGTGGCCACTTAACAAGCACTCTTAACTCTTTTTGTTCTCTTTTTTCTGTTTCCTTCTCTTAGAGCTCTGCCATGCAGCACTGAAGATTCAGTCCACATTCCGTGGCCATTTGGCACGCAAGCTGGTCAACAAGGATGCGCCCGAGGACGAGGACATCCAGGAGATAACCAAGAAGGTGGCCGAGGAATTGGACATAGATCTGACCGATCCGGAGTTGAACAAGGCCGCCACCAAGATTCAGGCCTCGTTCCGCGGCCACAAGACACGCAGGGACACCCAGCCCGAGTAAGGGAATCCCCACATTTGAGAATTTTGTTGGTCATGGCTTAAACAAATGAAAAGTCACTGAAAAAAACAAAAAAAAATTGGTAAATTGTAAATGTGCAAAAGGAGGAGACGAGACGAGAGGAGAGGAGGGCACACAATTGTAATTGTAATCTTTTAAGTGAATGTACGTTTAACTAAAGGGAAAACCAAAGAAAAACCAAACAAAACAAAATCTCATAATAACTATACAATACATATTAGCTACCATAAGTGGAAGAGGTCAAAGTTGAAATGATTTTGGCTTAGCTGTAAAGAGCTGTAATTGTTTGAGAATATTATAATTAGATCCGAATGATTTTCAGGCTTTTCTTGCTAGTTGAACATTTCTCAATTAATCGGAAAACTGAGTTAATTAATATTTAATTAAATTTAATTTCGGTTTTCGAACTTAGGACCTAAAACCTACAACTAAATCGAACTAAAAAAAACGTTTAAAAGACAAAACCAGTTACATTTGCAAAGTAATAATTAAAAAATAAAAATGGTAATGGTAATTAAAGGCACGATGTTCCATAAACATTTATTGTAGACAAATCGATAGACAAATGCAAGGAAAATGCTGAACAAACATTTTTGGGAAAACATTTTTCCGTTTTTGTCTGGCCAAAGCCAAAAGTCAAAGAAAAGAAATTTAACTGTACCTACATGAAGATAAATATATATAAAAAACACACACACAAAAACATGAATAACCAATGAAACTCGATGTTGTTTCAAAATTACTTAGGGGTATCCGAGCAACAGGCAACAGGCAGCAGCTACAAGGTAAAAGGTCAACACAATTTTTCAGCCTCTGGGGGCTCTCTATATATCGAAAAACGATAATCTTATCTGGTGGCACAATTTTCGTTTTTCTACCAAGTGTATTACCAATTTGTCTACTTAACAAAAGAGAAAATAGCATAACCGAAAAAGAAGAATGCCACAAATACATACATGTATGTATGTTTGTGTATGTACTTATATAACTATACAAAAGAAATCCAAGTATTAGCGCAAGTTGAATTGGAAAAACGTTTTAAGCTACAGCCCAGAAGAGGGAGCCACTAACAGCCACAACGTACATAAATGTTTAAAATTCAAATTAAATAATTGTAAACTAATGGAGAGAATTGAAATTATATTAGAGATCAATGTCAATGTCAAATTCAAGTAAATTGCATATGAAAAAACATCTACAAACCACAAGCATCCAGGCAGGCAGCAAATGGCTAAAGCAGATTGTGGCACATTTGTGGCTAACAGAAGGAGCAAACAGGATTAAACAGATACAACAATGACAGCATACCTATTATACAAGATGAAAAACCAAAAACCAAAAACAAAATGTGTCCCAACTAAATTTTAATTGAGTAATAAAAGTAAATACAATAAAAATAATAAAACAAAACCCCAACACACGTTGATCACCCACAAAAGCTCTGATCTGCTCAACAGCTTAGCATCGTTACCATTATCTCAGCCTGGCCAGTGTGGCATTAGCATCCTCCTCTGCTGCACATGGCCACCATTTAACGATTTTTTGTTGCCACCTCAAGAGCTACGAGCTACGAGTGCTCCTCCAGCACTGCAGTGGCTTCCTGCTCTGCAGCTGTGGCTGCAGCTGTGGCTGTGGCTGTGCAACTGTCAGTTGTCAAGGACGTTTTGGCCATTTTAAAGGAAGGAACTACTGGTTGTGGTTTAAACATAGGCGCAATTTCTTGGCAAAATATTAATTTAGTCATTTACAGTATTTTGCGGCGTACCTAATGTAGTTAGGCGTGGCAGCTGACAAGGCCAACAGCAGCAGCACACTCCGTCAGAGTTTTAGCTGAGCCCTAACCACTGTGCTGACGGCTGACGTGAACTTCACTGACAGTTTTAGCACAAGAAATTTTCATGACAATGACGAGAACTGCGATGGCGTTGACGACGAGGACGTGGACTAGGATGATGATGATGGTAAGGCCGACTCTTACAGTGCTTGACCTAGATGGGCCTGTGCTATGTAGTGGAGGTAAGTCCCGGGCAAAGGCAAGCACTTGAGACGTCAGAGCAGTGGCAAAACGACTTTCACAGAATTATCCCTTGCGCCAATGTTTACAGGCAGAGTCAAAGCCAACAAATATTTAAGTTCTCATGCAATCACACACACACATATACAGTGAAAGAGAGTGAGCGAGCTCCCAGGAGAAGTGCAAAATTGTGAAACGGAAAATTCGCAGTAAATTCCCCTTAAATCCGCGGAGAGTGCACCATCCGAATGGGGCAAGTGACGGTGTGACTTCCAATTTAAACTTGCCACCAAAAAGAGGGCCAGGCAGAGAGGCGTGGAGAGGGGCAGCCACAGATACACACCCGGCGGCAGGTTGCCAGAGCAATTTACATACATTCCATTGCGTGGTACATGTCAATTTGGTGTCCCAATCCTCTGGAAACGAGACGAACGTCTAAAGTGCTCGGAGCATTCGGCTGACTGTTTTTTGTAACTTGTTTTATGTGTGTATGTGTATGTGATGTGTCGCTTCACGGCTCACAAATATTTCAGCCGTTGAATTGATGCGTGGTTCCGTCTGCGCTGTGCTATCTACGCTCAACAGTGGCTCTGGCCTCTGCTTGTACACCTACTCCTGTCTCTGTGCTGTGGCCTCTCTGTGCGACATGGCGTATGCGCAATTTATGAGGCATGCAAAACAAAGCGATCTGTAAGTGCAGGAGCAACAAGAGCGTCGGGGCCATTTCGTAATGGAGCATTCGTGAGTGCATGGAGTGCCATGCAAGTGTAAGACCTGCGAGTGGGCAACAAATTTGCAGCTTTTTGATGGCAGATTGCAATTTACAATTTGATGGGATCCCCATATATCTGATACTGTGTTTATGCAAGGCTCATTTCATGCAATCATTTCATGTGTATAAACACCAGTTCATATATTCGATAACACACGAAAGTTGACTATGAATTCAGCCTCATTGCGTGAAATTAGGTGGCAACGCCGGGCGAAAAAATTGACGTCAAAGCGACGAAGAAAATTTATCATAATGGATGTGGAATCAAAAAAAGCCAAGATAAGTCACGATACCCACGAGTAGCTCATCCAAACAGCCAGTCATCATTTTCCAGAAGGAGGAGAGATCCCCCACTGCATCCCCCACTCGATAATATGATTAACCGTTAAGTCCCAGTCCCCTCTGTTTCCCCCTCTCTACAAGGTAGGTTGAGTAAATGAGCTTTTATTTTTTCTTGTGATTGAAGTAAAAAGAAATAGAATTTATTTTTTATTTCGCTTACCAATGATCTTCCGTTACGTGTTCCGTCTTTTTTGTTGTCTTGCATTTCGAACGAAGAGAAACACGGCACGACAGCTTTGTACATACTACAAAAACTGACCGAACCCGCACCTAAACCGCACTAAAACCGCGCCGAAAGCGCACCGAAAACGCAAACAAAAAGCAAAAAATAATTTTCAATACGCGCACAAACACTAGGCTTATTAATTTAAGGCGTGGCACTTGGGGGCGGAAGTTTGTGTGAACACACTAAAAAAAGAGAGAGTCAGATCAAACGCCTAAGATTTGGGAGCGAGAGCATTAACGCTCGCTCTTCTTCTTTGAATCACTTCATCACGGAGTGTGAAAGGGACACAAATTGGCAAATCTTTAAAACACGCACAAACACGCACACACTTTGCTGGATCATTCTTTGATTCCTTCTTCTCTTTTGGCGCAAACACACACTTACACATTGGGCTGCAACTCACTTGCTCAAACGAAAAAAAAATTCTTATTCTTTCATTCCCTTCTTCACTGCACTATTACATCATGGAGTGGGAACGGGACAACACTTGGCGAATTTCTTGCAAAGCAAGCACAAACACGCACACACACTTTTTGCTGGAACTGCCATGATCAAACGAAAAAAAAAGTGAGACACCGGAACAATTGCACATTTTGGGCTTTGGCACATGAAAAACACACATTCATTCACTTTTCCTTCCTTCAGCTGCACTTTGCACACATTTTCTTGCACTAAACACACACTTTTTTGGTGGATTTATATTTATTCACTGCATCACTACACTTACTACACTACACTACACTTCACTTCACTACACACCTTCAGCACATTTTACTCGTTGGATTTTTCACCATTTTCCCGCTTTTTACGGTGTGAAACGCGGAGCCGACTTAAGAAAGCACGCGCTATGACCGGGTGAAAAAATTAAAGTGCAAGAGGAAGAGCAAGAGCGCGCTCTTTGGAGCGGTGCAAATGCGTTCATTCTATGCACGCCCACGCTCTCTTCCTAATTGCCCTCGCTCCCACTCTCTCATCAGCTTCTTTTGCTAATCGCTTATGTCTGCTCAAACTGTTCTCCCTCTTCTACTCCAAAGGGAGATCAAAAGAGTTTGCTTGTGTCACCTGTCAGTGGGAGTGAGAAAGAAGTATTGGTGAGAGGGTTGCAGAGCACGCTGCGTAGGTGCAGCGCAGTCGGCGTAGTTACTCTCGCATTTCATGCTCTCCTTCTCCTCTACTTCTTGATGTCATATGCAAAAGAGACGATCGAATATTTCGGCTCTTCTACTACAGCCTCTGCTACTGCAAAAACCAAGAGCGTTTGTTGTTGTGGGCACCTACTAGAGTGGGATTTAGATGGAGAGGGTGTTGAGTGGGTGCAGGTTTAATCACGTTCACATAGCAATAAGTCATGTATAATGTAGTAGAGATGGCTATGTTAAGTACAATTCTATGTAGAAAACATAGATAATTCAATAATTTGTGGATAATTGACAATAATTGAAGAAAAATTAAACGTTTTTAAAGAACATTCCGAATTTTAAATAATAAATCGTTACGTTGGGGATTCTATAGGGTATAATTATTCCATATATTCGTCTCAGTCGGATAAACAGGTGCTATCTTAATTTCACGAATACTAGAATTCAGGAAATTCGTAGCATAAACATATGTAGTATGAGGACCCTTTCAACGGGTAAATAAAAGCCAAACATCCATTTTTATAGAACTTTCAGCTATCGATCTGCAGTCAGTTCCCAGGACTGGCACTGTCAGCCCTTTAGCTCCTAAAATGTTCGACTCAAGGGAAAATGCACTGACAATTAGATTCAGTCAACGCTTCACACTGGCAGTGCTTTTCACGCAGCATCTGTGGTTGCGCACGTGCACGGTTATCGCACATTTGCAGCGGCAAGCGCCACTCTCCCTATCCCCCAACTTTCAGTTTCTGAGACCACTTTCGAGTGGAAGCAGCAACGGCAGACAGGCCACAGCGGGTGGTCCGCAATTGAAGGCACATGAATCCGTGCCAAGTAAGCAACAGCATCACATCAAAAGAGCCACCATTCCGGCCCTGGCTCTGGCTCCTGCTCCGGCTTCGGCTACGTATCCGGCATTTGCGTCAGCTGCTAATGTTCACACCTTTTGTGCGGATCCTAACCGCAAAATATGGTGCAGAATAGGGTTCTCGGCACTCGGAACGCATTCAAATTGGTAACTCTTACTGCCACTGCCATTCATGCTGCTACTGGCACTTCCGACACGTGGCAGCAGTCTGTGGAGCAGTTGCATCTGCTGATTAGATATCCTGGGCATTTTATGGAGCTTACTCCTCCTGAGAAATTTTAAGTTTAACCATCTGCTTGCTGTAGTTTCGAAAGAATTTCCCCCATCTTGATTGCCTTTTCTTGAGTTGGTCTCGCTTGACCAGCAGAGCAGCCTGGACTGACTGGCTGACTGACTGAATGGCAGAGCTGGCTAACCTGGCTGACTGGTTCGGTTTGGGTTTAATTTGTTGGCCAACTGCCAGGACATGACGTTCCGCCCACAGTTTGAACGGCTGCAATTGCAGCCCGTAAACAAGTTGTTTACCATCCATTTGGTCCTGTCCTCCCCCATTGATTGCGGTGGTTCATTATGGCCAACGCCAGACAGCTGCGCCCTGGGGGATATTGTTTTATCTCTTCTTTTATTTTATCTCCAGTGAAAAGTTAAACATTATCGTATCTTGGAACAATTTCCCCCTTGTGAGGGAGACAGAAGACAATTGCAGCTGAGGTCTGCTTCGTTTCTCCCCAAAAATTTATTCCACTTCCTCTGCATACCATCTGATGGAAATATGTTTATGAACAACTAAACTAGTTTTCTGTGGTCAGTGCTGTCATCACGATGAATGGAATAGACTAATCATAGCCTGACCCTTTACCATCGCCGCCCACCTCAAAATCAATGTAATTAAAGTTATTATCTGGACCCCAGCCATAGACGTAGAGGCTCAAAGAATGTGTCACATGGCAGTGTCACAGGCCAGAGACCTGACATATGTATGTATGTCCCGTGTGTTGCGGTGCGGAACGGGCAGCTCCATCCTGTCCACCTGTCCACCTATCCAGCTATCCACCTGTTCAGCTGTCTAACGGTCTATAATTACGCTCACTCAAACCAGAACAGGTGTAGAACGAGGCGGAACCTGAAATTTGCCACCCGATTATTCAATTTGCACGCGACAGGCGGAAATTTTCAGATAATAATAATAAAACTAAAGCGGCCCCAAACAACAACAAAAATCGATGGCCATTCAGAATTTACGGAGCACACCGTGTGCGGGGGGGAGGAGGGTGCTGTTCGGACATTTGGACAGGACAGCATATCTTGTTTATATTTTGTTGCAGCTTCCGATATATTTGTATTTATGTGTTTTTCGTGCTGCCTGAATGCATAAATGCAACAAAATGTGGCAATATTTCAGTTGAATCCCCTGGTATCGATTCACGGAATTTTTTATTCGACTTTTTTCCAGGCAAACGAATAGGTGCAATTCCATTCAGAAATCAACATTCCGAGGGGAATACCAACTGTCATTGGTAAAAATAATCGAGAGCCGCAGCCATAACCCTATTTCCGACTTCATTTTCGGTGGTGTCTGGAACTTAATAAAAGTTTTGATTGAGGTGCAAATTGAGGGCCATTTCAGGATACATTCTGAAGATTATTGACAAAGGATTGAAGCAGGGAGCTGGCCAAAGCGGAGTGCTGACAGGTCTCTGGAAGGCCTTTGTTCCGGAGAAACGCTTTGTTCGCACCACACAAGAAAATAAAAGAAAAACCAACCAAATGGCATTTAATTTTTCATCTTTGTGTTTTTTTGTTTTCCTCTGAATCCTTTTATTCCCGCAAATGTTATAAATTATGTTTATGTTCTGGGGGTGGGCCCAAAAATTAGTTGTCATTAGATTTAATAGTCTCGGCGCACCTTTTTTGTAGTTATTAATGCGGCAGAGCTAGTCGAGGACTCGTTGGGCTCATTCTGTCAGGTCAGATAAGATCGGGGATTACGAGCCCAAGTAGTATTTTTCACACTTTTTGGCCATAACATTCCACAGCTTGCCCATCGGACACTTTCCTCGAGCTGTGGCGCCATGGACGATAATCAAAACCAATACCACAATCAGCTGAGAAAGTTTCATAGCGAGTGAGCCATTGGCCCACTTGTCCCCCGAATGCCGCAGTGTATTGATTAGTCAAGGCTTTGCACACCGCACCGCTCCGCCGCGGCGCCTCAGCTGCCAGGCAATTGTCACATACTCTGTAACTGGGAGGTCGCAACGCTCCAGAGCGCAATCCAATCCCAAGCGGGGATGAAGATGAAAAATATGGCAGTCCAACACCTGCGGCAGTTCTGAGTGGAAGCCGAAACCGAAAGTGTAGCCAGATAACATAGATAGGAGTATCTACCAATGGGGACGGGCACAGACGAATGTTTCACGATTAAACTCCCACATAGCAGAACAGCTCCACGATGCGTATGCGTAATTTGCCAGAGGGCTTTGCCCAGATTTATCTGCATTTGTATACATTTATGCCGACATTTATGGCCTTGCTATGTTAATGGTTGGGGGTCTTATTTGATTGGAGAGAGAAGGCCATACTGGAAAGGATATTTGTATTGCAAAACGAGCTGCGAAAGACCCTGAATAATAACTCCCAAATTTGATTATATAATTTATGTGTACGTAGGACACTTTCTAGCACAACTTCTCCAGGGCTTACACGACACCCCCATGCCACCCTTTGTCCTTCGTCACTTGCCATAATGTCGACACAGTTAAAAATTCAACAAAAACTCGTGCGTCAAACTCTGGGCGTATATATGATATGCGCTCCACAAACTTTGTCCGCCGCCAAAGCAAACGAAACTTTGAAGCTAACTTTATTGGGAAAATTTCGTATTTAAACGGCGCGCCGCATACATAACTGAGTGGATCTGTAGAGTGCACAATTTCAACTTCAAATAGATCTGAGGTCGAATGCATAGGAATACATTGAAATATTTCGATGCCCCTATTGGGTTCTTCATCAAGAATCTTCAGAATAGCACAAGTGCGAATACAGTGTAGCACCAAGATTTTAAAGACCAGAACCTTACGCAACAAATGCCAAAGACTGCTGACCTCACGATACCGACCAAAAGAACCAGAATACCATCGACATCGCAAGATTTCCTACAAGTTGCGAGTGGCACAATACCGAACGATTTAAGGATGAAGGAGAGATTTCTATCTGTTCATATGCAGTATGTATCGCTCAGACAGACTCTCATGGATAAGATCAATAGATTGTACAGTTAGGCTTAGCAT
Organism: Drosophila athabasca; assembly: GCA_008121215.1. NCBI lineage: Eukaryota > Metazoa > Arthropoda > Insecta > Diptera > Drosophilidae > Drosophila > Drosophila athabasca. The sequence goes on along the minus strand of VMQQ01000022.1, from coordinate 1,725,281 downwards.
CAAGTGTGATTGATAGATATCTTTTCAGTATTCACGTAAGGGAGAAGTAAAATTTTGTTGTAATTTCTAACTAAACTGCAAATTAATAGTTAAGCGATTGTGCAGAGTGAGCTCTTTAATTCCACTATTCAGCTTCTTTAAGTTTCCCTCACATCTCCATTACGAAATAAATGCCCTATCATAATCGCATATAAACACCTTCGTGACGGGGAGAACAACAACAAAAACACTCAACAATGGGTCTTTGTACGCCTCGGTAAAAGTCAATTAAATTTGCATAATTTCCATATTAATGGCACTTGATGGTTCCACAAAAGAAACACAAGACTCAACCGATGGAACTGTCACTCCTTTCTTCGTCTCCCTCTCCATTGCCCATTCATCCTCTCCTCTCCCTCACTCTTTTGCATATCTCTCTCTCTCTCTCTCTCTCTCTCTCTTCTCTCTCTCTCTCTCTCTCTCTCTCTGTCAATGGACCACAGGGTCTATGGTGTAGCCATGAGGACTGTCAGACGAGATTGTCGCTGCTTATGACAGTTGTGATTGAGGCCATCATTGGCAATGTTAGAGGCGATGCCCGACTCGGACTGGGCCGGCTGGCATCCAGCAAATGGCCAGTTAGAGCGCTGATTGCATGGGTTGCGGCCTCTGCACTGATGGAAATGGAGGACTGGTGAAGTGAAGTGGGCGCCATTCTGGGTCGGATGAGAGATGACTTCACACAGTTGCTGAAAGCTGCTGGAAAATGTCATTTATTCGCAAGAAATGTCCTTTGCTCTTAAGCTGGCGCACAAATTGCTATGCTAATAAATCGACAGACATACGAGTACGAGTACGAGCACGAGTACTGTGTATGCGACTAATAGATGGCTCGATGGAGGTAGGGGTAATAAAGCAATCTATAGAATATCAGCCAGACAAACAACCTGGCACATCATTTCTTACCCCCAGCAGGTGCACAGAGGGCAATCGAGGAGGTCTGACAAACATGTCTTATCAACATTTATGACACTTTTACGAGCCTCTCACCTCACAGGCGGGTTAAACTTTGCCGTTAGTGGAAGGGAAAATCATTGGGGCGCAAAATGGAGCAATAATCTTGGCACAGTTTCAAAAGTAAAAGTGTGTGTGGAGGAGGGGGGGGACAGATATGTATAGAGTGAGGAGCGACAGAGGGCGACTGGGGCTGGGGTGTTTGTTCGTTAGTTTGAGAAAGCTTACCGCCTTGTCCTGTGTCAGGTGGTCAATGCGGCCTTGGACGCATAAAAGTCAGCTTAACACACCTGTGTACTTTCATCCACATACCAAATATGACAGATACATAGGGGGATGTACATACATACTCGTATGGCAGGACAGGCACACAATCCCATCGGATGGCTTATATTGAACGACACACAATAATTAAGTTCCCATATTGATGTCTTCCCTGAGCTCAGGTTGTACCTTCTACCACATCCACTGCACTGCACTCCACTCCTCTCCACTCCTCTCCACTCCACTCCATCAGCAGCATCATGATTAAAAACGATGATTGCACACAGCTGGGTCCAGTTGGGAATAAATAGACTACACGGACGTACACATACATCAGGGCTAAGCCAACAAAAAAAAAATATATTACTTTACCAAAACAGGGTGTCTGAGGGCGGAGAGGAAAAAGGATAGCCATTATCGTAGCAATCTCTACTGTAAATACGAGTATGTTTTATCTTCAGTTAAAGGTTTTCATGCCCCACCAATCACCCTGTTTGCTGGCCAACTTCCATTGACTGGCCATCATTCCTTTTTGCCGTGGGAGCACTGCGGGCCTTTTAAATATTTGATATAGCAAATAATTTGATTGCAAATCTGTATATAGAAGGTATTTAATATTCGGCTTTAAGTTTTAAAGGTTGAATGGTCAGAGAATGCTGGAAAACTCCACCATTCGCTGGCGCTGGCCTAATGAACTCAACATTTCTATATGTAGTTTCTCCTCCTCTGTGTATTGGCCAGGGTCCTGTGGGTCCTTCGGGTATCGGTCTGTATCGGGCATTTATGGCATTCATCTGGTAATCAATGTAATAATTGCAAAATTCCTTGATTGCCATGCTGTTGCACTTTGCCCCTGGCGAATCTTTAATTATGTGGAGCCCAGCACTAATGAGCAGTCCAGCACGTGGGCAGGGCCCAAAGTGGAGATGGAACCTAATTAGTTGGTTGGTTGCTAGGTATAACCTCTCGGACGTACTCGTAGATGAGGCTTAATGAGGCTGAAGCGAAAGCTAAAGGTTAACGAATGGCAAACGATGGCCATTACGGCAGGAGTAAGAAATAATGTCTGATCATGGCAATTGGCTCCGCTGCAGAATCAATTCAGCCGCCTGGTAAGCAGTCCCCCAAGTGCTATTATCCGTATCACACTTATCTCCCATGGGAAGGTACATACATATGTAAGTCCTATGGGAGTACCTATTGCATAACTTGTCACAGATTCGTCGGCAATCTAAACAAACGGGTCCCTGCTTATGCTAATGTCTTTCTCTTGTCCCGAGGCTAGAGCCAGACAGATAACCGCCACGGCCACAAATCGTTCCTTCAGCAGGGCGCGAATCTGACGCTCACACATTCCGTGAATGCACAACAAAAGGTCAGATGTCAAGCAGGAAATATGCTAAGTATGGAAACGCTCTACGAGGAGGCGAGAGACGCCAGCAGCGCAAGTGGGAGGCCCTAAAGTGGAGGTGGGAAAGAGAGTGAAGGGTGAAGGGTGGCCTGTGGACTGTGGCTTCCAGGGCTCCAGAGACAACCGAAGGCGCAAACAAGAAACCTAATTGAATTTATGCTAATTAGCCAACCGTGACTATGGCATACAGCCTTAATTATGGGAGCCGAAACATACGGGGCGGGGTACGGACTGGGCCGGGCCGTATGTGCAATGGCACACTAAAATTCTAATCAATTGTTGGCCACATTTGCATAATGGCCATGAAGCCAGCCCCGAGACAGCAGGAGCGGCCAACTGGAGGAACACGGCCAAACACATTATCAATCATCAAAAATCGATGAAATCGATGGATAGGTACGTTCCGAGCATCGCCGTTTTTCCGTAAATAATACCCATCGAATTTACAGCTGATTGATTCCTCGACATTGTACTCATGTCCTGCACTTCTGGTATCGGCATGACTGCAACTCTGGGACCCTTCCACTGACTCTGTCCATGTGGGGGCGTGTGTACTCTTTGAGGAACCCGATACGCGAACCCCTCAATCATTTTTGTTTCATGATTTATTCATCTAGACACTCGAAATGTATTTTTTCCGCCCAGTTGGATCTGCGGCAGCCGCAACATTTTAATGGCATTTTTAGCCAGCGATGTGCGGTCCCGGAATAGCCCATTAAGTTGCTCCTCATCTGAGTGCGAGGGGCTGGAGCAAGGGCTTGGGAGCGGGAACAGTTGCACATTCAATGGCTGGTGTGTTTCTGTTTTTTTTTTGGTAGGACGTATGGCAATCCCACGTCCACCTTTAATTGAAAGGGCACTTTTTATGAAAGTGTTTGTGGTGTCGTGCCACCAGAGTGTTCGCCCTAAAAGCCTATGGAGGTGAATGAATATTGTTGGAAGATGCGCTCCAGGTGCGCGATGAATTCACATAATGGTATTGAAAAGTTTGGGAGAGCTAAGAAACTCGGCGTAAAGTAATACTGAATTCTCAAAGGGAATGCTTGCTACAATACATATTCATATTCTTTAATTGGCTTTCATATTTGAACAGCATTGGCAATGTCCAGTCAATTTTCTATCCGCCCCATCCTTTCAGCTGCCTCAGCACAGCCCACACTCCACCGCAATTACCCAACAAGACATTCTATTCGCTTTGCCTCAAGGAACAATAGAGCACTATGTTAAGATCCATGGGAACAGTGGGATTGGAGCGTAACAGTAATTTGAAATGCGCTCAAAGTCGCTGAGCGGACGCTCTCAATGTTGAGTCAACAACCTTATGTCACGGCGGGCCACTGGTAACCCAGCAACCCAGAGACCTAGAAAGGAAGGCTGCAAATGAAAGCACCCAAAGCTTACAAAAGCTTGGAAAATACTGGGAAATGGATATATACTATAACTATAACATCTCTAAATGGTCTTATAAAGATAAACAACTCGATAGTTAATTTTCTCAAACAGATTACATAGCTTTGATTTTTGTGCATTGATTGTAAAGTTAATTAGTTAAATATATACACTGGTATATACATTGATTTAAACAGCTTTACGCTTGCCGCAATTATACTAAACGATTCTAAAACAATTCTTCTTAGCCTAATAGAGGGATTTAACGTCTCTCCTGTCTCAGTGCAAGTCGGAGTCATCCGAAGGGACTGGCTTCCGAGACAGATACAACACAACGGTGGTAGTCAGGGCGCTGACCAGGAATATGACATCGAACCAACGATGATAGAAGTTAAAGTGCAGATTGCCGAGCACTTCGGTGATTATCACCCTATACTCGGCTGGCATATTCATGCGCATCAGCAGCACTGAAGAGCAAAAGTACATGCCCATGATCTGCCCCAGGATCAGCACGATGATGTTGCTCGACTTGCTCGATGAAATGCGATAAAAGAACTGCAAAATAGGAAAAGTTAGAATCGAAAAAACAGCCTTTGGCTCTTTGGACCTACCTTAGTGAGGGTTAACAGAAGGCCACGTATGGAGGTGATCACGATGCAGCCAACCAGCCAAAACGAAATATGCTGGTTCCAAAAGGCAAAGTCTATGTCAAAGCCGCACCAATGGATGGCTATCTCCAGGCCACGAGTTACGGGATCCTTGCGGCCCACTCTGTCGAATATGATGTTGATGCAACACTATTCGGGGAAAACATTAATTAGGACTTGGAAATGTAAAACTATGTTTTAGTCGACCTACCATAAATATCTTATAGACGCAGTAGACACTGAAAAAGTGTCCAATCACATTAAAGTACTTTCCCTTCAGCGTTTCCGACCAACGCTGACGCTCTTCCATGTTTTTCAGCGAATTCAACTCCAGGAAGACGGAGCGCAGTAGCTCCTCCAAGCCGTAGACTTCTTGCTTCAGTTGGTTGATGTCTGGAAGGCAGAAACGAAATTAAGTTAAGCGCAGGTTGATGCAGGTCAAAGCATTCTCACCTTCACCACTGTTTGTGCGGTGCACTGCCGACGTTATCATTTCCCAGATTCTGGGCTTTGTGGTATTCTGTTTATTATGGTTATAGGCAGCCATGGCAATGCGTCGCTTCTTGCCCGTCAGCATATCCACCGTCAAAGCCAATCGTCGCTCGAAACAGATGATGTCATTACGTGAAACAGGCCTGTTAAACAAATGGCATAAAATGCATATCACAATGATAAGAAACGATTTGGGGTAGTTACTTGATAAAGTAGGTCATGCTGGTGTAGGGATAGTTCACGGCACCAAACCCAGAGAGTATGGCCATTACAGTGACACCAATGACACTGATCCGGGAAACGCCCTGCTCAATTGTAAATATGCCATGGGATGCACTAAGCAGTGGAAATGGTTCCCCAATACGCCAGAGGCCGTAAAGAAAGATGAACCAGCAGACTGTCGTCAATACTCTCACCAGTTTTTCGGAAACTTAGGAAGAATTCAAATTAGAGCGATTATACATTGGATGGGAGATGGTGTCAGCTTACAGAAGGAAATGCTGTGTATCACAGAGTGGCAGATATAAATCGGTATCACAGCCGTCACCATAAACAGTAGCAATGTGAGACCCAAGCGCCAGTGGAAGTACCGGGAACTGGACTCTAGAACGCCCAAAATTTCGAATATAATCAACTCAAACATGGTCACCGACAGGGCGAAGGTGGATGAGAAGATCAGCTGAACGGATATGTGGCGGATTTCATAGTGCTTGAAGAGTTCCTTGTTGAAAAACAGCCATCCTCCGGCGAAAAACAGCATCTGCAAATAAAAACAATTGAAATTCCATCTCATCTGTTGGCACCGACATGAGATCTCCCACCCACTTGCCTGCGACACAAATACAATCACACAGTCACCCAGGAATGCCATTTTTAGCCCTCGTCTCCTTTCAGCTCAGATATAATAGTTATTTCTCAGATAGCCTAGCCAGTGGCATTGCTTCGTTGGATTAATTTCGCTCTTAGAACAAGAAAATGCAATGCCAACAAGTACAAATATAAACAAAAGGTGCCGTACGCCTCTGATATGAACACATCGATAGGCGGTGAAGAGTAGCAACTTTAGTTGAAAGTGATACCATTCGCAGCTGTGAATAGTTATTGGAAACAACTAGTACTAAAAACTGAAATTATGCATTAATCATTACACTTTTTAACATGTTAATTTAATAATTGCCAAATCGGAAGTCGTGAATTTCTATTTAATGTCGCAGTGACAGTGACTTGCTTGTGACTGCTTATCGGTCATCTGTAATCGATAAAATTAAACAGCTGTTTAATTAACTACAATTGCAATAAATTAGAAAATTGTTTTCAATCCCGTTTAAATGCATGTTTAGCCTAGAAATTCGTGTTTAATGCGTCAAAGGAAAGTGTGGGAAGGGAAAGGACAGCGATGGCTTGCTATTACCGCCAGAACGAGGAGACAACGGTGACAATACCGAAATACACGAATGAAACTTCCAGCGGCGGGGTCACCTACTATGACATCAAAGTGCGTGTGGCAAAGGTGGAATGGATGGTGGAGCGGCGCTATCGCGATTTTGCCCAGCTCCATGATAAACTGGTGGAGGATATAGCAATCAGCAAAAAGTTGTTGCCCCCAAAAAAGGTACGCCCCCTTAACGCAAAACACATGAAAATCTATTTATGTATGTTGATCTTGGTCGCAGCTTGTGGGTAATAAGCAGCCAGCGTTTCTGGAGCAGCGTCGGGAACAACTGGAAGTCTACTTGCAGGAGCTGCTCATCTATTTTCGCACGGAATTACCACGGGCTCTGGCCGAGTTCCTGGACTTTAACAAATACGACATCATCTATCTGCTACAGGATCTTGCCAAATTATTCTACGAAAGTGGAGATGCGCTGCTGAGTTCTAAAAAAGAATACAACCTGTCGGCTTTGGAGGTAAGAAAAATCGCACTTTTTATCTCTATTGCATGTATAAATGTACCCACATGTATGTCGGTTCATGTTTTAGATGTAATTCACTCTTTAAATTGAACACACGTTAGATACATATACTAGTAATATTTATTGAAATGTCAAAATTTTTGTTAACTTCTATAGTCAAAAGCTTGCCTTTGCAGCTGGAAAAGCTGGGCAATAACTTTGTCCTCTTTCGAGGAGCCAAGTTCTCCCTTGGGACTATCTCTAAAAGTCGCTCTACAAACTTCTCTCCTGAACTGCAAAATACCCTGCAGTCGGAGAACAATTTTCAGAGCATCCAAAAACTATCAAAGTATGCCGTCCGCCACATAAAATGGCATCGCAAAAAGGAGAATTCAGATCTGCAATATTTCAACTATTTGTTGCTAGATCCCCGCGTGACAAAGAAGCTGGCGAATCGGTCCCCAGGAATGCACTGCATTGATATCTGGTTCACTTTTCTACGCGCCATTTTCTATGTGGGCAAAGGCAAGGGTTTCCGCCCATATGTCCACTTTCTGCAGGCCGAGAAACTACTTGTCACACCTGACAGCATCAAGCAGGCCAAGGATCCTAAATTGGCATTAATTTTGACCATTTGGGAGCAGAAACGAGGTGTCCTGCTGATGCATGGCTTTCGCGGTATCTCCTCCGCGGATGCGCAGACTCGCGAGGCCTCCATGATTAATGCTCTGAGCATGAATCATTTGACCAATCGACGAGTGGGTGTGTTCTTCGGTCCGGCTAAGGACAAATATACTCCTACGCAGAGGAAGCTTCTGGGAATCGCATTGCTCTATAGGCTGATGTCTCAGTTCATTGCAAAAGAAGAGCGAGAGATTTTTCCTCAGATATCTGTGGCATCTGCAGAGGCAGCCTAAATTACGATTACAACTGAGATACTATTTATATTATGTAATTATCTACGTTTTGTACAGGTCTTTGCCATTAGCGAGCGTCTGAGTCTTCCCTGCCCGCCGAACCTGGATCGTGGCGGAAAATACGACTTCTCGCACGTCCTAGACTTCTGCACACAACTCGTGGCACTTGTAGTGACACCAGTGAAGGATAACGCCAGCTATGCACAGGACTACAACACAGTGGACGTGCCAATTGGGCGAAGCAATATCATTCCAAACAGGCTAAACTTCAATCTGAATGCATTTCGAAATCTCAAAACCCTCAAATTCTCGGCCCTGTCCACGGAGAACATCGTGGACATTGAGCTCCAGAAGCCAACGTTACAGACAATCTGTGTTCACAACACGACTATACAAAACATAAGCCAGGTGTTGCTCTGCGATAACTTGCACAAGCACTGCGATGTTCCGAGCCTCCTGCCCGAGGCCATCAGTCCATCGTCCGCAAACAACGGCAATGTCCTCATCAGCACAGATGCGTGGCAGGAGCTAACCGAACTGGATCTGACTGGCAATCTGCTCACCCAAATAGATGGCAGTGTGAGGACAGCACCAAAACTGCGTCGCCTGGTGCTCGAGCAGAACCGCATACGGGTTGTACAAAATCTGGACGAGCTTCCCCATCTTCAGCTGCTCTCTCTGTCCGGAAATCTTATAGCGGAGTGCGTGGACTGGCATTTGACAATGGGAAATCTTGTCACACTGAAGTTGGCCCAAAATAAACTGAAGTCCTTGAATGGCCTGCGCAAGCTGCTTTCATTGGTCAATCTAGACCTGAGCTGCAATCAAATTGAAGAGCTTGAAGAGGTTGATTATGTGGCTAATCTTCCACTGCTGGAGGCCCTCAGACTCACTGGAAATCCCCTGGCGGGCAGTGTGGGTGAGTTCGTATATTGATTTTCTCGTCTTTTTTTCCTCTTATTTAAATTGTGTTTTCTATGTAGACTATCGGCCTCGTGTCTTGGCTCGTTTTCATGAGCGCGCCGTCGAGATTTCTCTAGACAACGAGCGAGGCAGTCAGCAAGAGTTGGACACGGCCCTAGTGCTCTCCGCTCTGCTCCAATCAAAGCAGCGACAGCGCCAGAAATGATATTCTCAGAAAGTATTCGGCTCAATTCCACAATTCTCTCTATGCTCGAAAGTATTCCAACCGTCTAAATTTAATAGTTATAGTCTTGGAGCCAGCCCCTATGCCGTGTCTCTGTTTCTTGTAATGTTTTAACTGTTTCGTTTCGTCTATATCCGATGTGCAATATTTCGATCATCACCTGAAAATGTAAAGTTTATATCTTAATAAAATGTATACCCGTAGGATAACGAAGGATTGAGTGTGTGTCCCGCGCACATTACGTCCCAATTGAGACCATTTCGAAGCAAGTGAATTATCCACACTATGTTCATCACTGATAAGACTAATGAAGACTGATTATATTTAATGAAACCAATTATTCGCTGCCTTAAAAGCCAGGCCTCTGTGCTGCAAGAAATCACAACAGTCCCAGACCGCTATGTGCCCAGTGCTTATATTCCTGGTCCTGGTCTGCACTGCCTCCCGGCTGGAGCCCGTCGAAGGCGTCCACAACATGAGTTTGTTGAGGTCCGTTCTGAGCGTTATCGCAAGCCGGGAGCATTGGAAAAATACGCCAATCTTCGTGGGACACAGGACAAAAATGGAGGATATCAACAGCCTAATAACTTGGCTGCATCGAACCGTAGATGTCACAAGTCACACGGTGGATACATCCATTGCGCAGCACACGTATAAACCACTTGGCCATTACAACATGAACGCAGACAACGCCGTCACTCTGTTCTTCTGTCACAGCAGCCAGGAACTAATTTGGTACCATCTAAACAGGAGTCTTCGTAGGATGCGTTCTGTTCGATTGATTGTGGCCTTGCCCAACCAGCGAAGTGGTTCCTACAAAGCTATATTGTCCGTATTCCAGAAGCTCTGGCACCAACAGTTTCTCAATGTTCTGGTCCTGCACAACACACACATCTACTCCTATACTCCTTATCCGGCTGTGCGCTTCTACAAAGTAGATATTCATTCGTACCCGCTGTTTCCCCCGGCAACGAGGAACTTCCAGGGCTATGTTGTGTCCACCCCAGCGGAGAACGATGTACCGCGTGTGTTTCTTATCCGCGACCAGCGCACAGGGCGACGACTGATACGAGGCTACGGCTTTCGGACCTTTATTGAGTTCTTGCACCGCCACAATGCCACGCTGGAGGTGACCAATCCGAACCAGGATCTCGGCCCAACAAGTAATGTCAATATGAGCAGAATAATCCAGCTGATAATGGAGGGTCAATTGGAGATCTCCTTGCATCCGTATGTGGATGTACCGGAGGAGATGGGCGACTACAGCTATCCCCTGGTCGTCGCCAGAAACTGTCTAATTGTCCCCGTAAGAAACGAGATTCCGCGTCACATGTATCTACTGCTGCCCCTCAACCGCTGGAGTTGGTTGCTCCTTCTTGGTGGAGTGTTCTACATCAGCGGCGTACTTTACTGGATTAATCCCGAAAATCCAGAAAACAACAGTTGGCATCAACGCGTTGGTTTGAACTTTCTAGATGGTCTCAGCCGGATACTTTTTATCTGTTCTCCCACAAGAGTGCACAGACCGTCATTTCGCTACTTTATAGTTTCATTGCAGCTGACGATCTTGGGATTTGTTGTGACCAGCTGGTACAACATTCAGTTGGACAGCTTCCTCACCGCCTTGGTGGTGGGTAAGCAAGTGGAGAGCATGGAGGACCTGATCGAACAGCAACAACAGGTCTTGGTGAAGCACTACGAAGCTAGCACTCTCCTACGCCACGTAGAACCCCATCTTATCAATGGAGTGGCCCGCCTGCTGGTGGGCGTTAATTCAAGTGAACAGGTCTCGGCCCTGCTCGGCTTCAATCGCAGCTACGCGTATCCCTTCACCCTGGAGCGCTGGGAGTTCTTCTCCCTGCAACAGCAATATGCCTTTAAGCCAATCTTTCGATTCTCCTCGGCTTGTCTGGGCTCGCCCATTATAGGCTTCCCGATGCGCAGCGACTGTCACCTGGAGTCATCTCTCAGCTTATTCATTATGTGGATTCAGGCCACGGGACTTCTGCAGCACTGGATTGTGTCCGACTTCAACGATGCCATGCGGGCTGGCTATGTGCGTCTGCTGGACAATGTCCTTGGATTCCAAGCCCTAGATGTGGACACTTTGCGGCTTGGCTGGTTTGTACTTGGAGGCGGTTGGCTACTGTCCATATTGGTTTTCACATTCGAACACTTACGTGTGACCACAGGCCGTTCCTTCTAAGATATAACCATGCCACATATAAACTCGATATGTGCTGGATTGAACGTTTCTTTTTTAAAGAAACCCCGACCTTCGAATATTATTCTTTTACTTGGCAGCGACAGTTTACTTGGCATTCGGTTCCTTGATTGCCCCACTTAAAATAATTACCAAACAAGAATAAAAGTGTTAGAACCCGCAGCTCATTAACGAGATTATTTTAACAACTTAATTCGAAAGTTGTCTACCACAATGCAAAGGCACATTCTTAGATGATGTAATTTTATTGAAAGTGTTATTTCTTTGTTTAATTAACAAATGATTATTTTTCTTATATCCATACTGTATGCCAAGTTCAAGTTATTTAAATTGTTCATTATAGGTCGAATTGCAGAGGAATGCTTACACTGTTACACGTTTCCTTCAAGCAATTGAGATTATTTCCAGCATAGATTTATATTTTTACTGCAAAAGCATGCAGAATTAGAAGCTAAAAATCTTAAAGGGAAAAACCTTTCCCCAACCGGTCTCAACTGGGTCTCTACATATTTAATTCTTCGCGATACGATACGAAAGGGATTACTGTGAGAATATCTTAAATGTTTTTATGGTCAAAAATGAAAAATACGATTTTTAAAAGTAAATCGTGTGTCTAGTAATTCTGCCAATGAATGGTGTAGTCGCGTGACTTTAGCTTGCCGGGTGGCCTATATCATTGGGGATGATGATGCTGCTGGGCGTGGTAGTGCTGCTGCTCGGCGGCAGCCACTGCATCGAACATGGGCGTGTGTACTTCGCCCAGAAACTGGGGCGTGGGTGGAGCGTTGGGCTCGGACAGCTCCCCAATAAGCGGCATGTCAATGTCGGTGGATATGCCGCCTTGGCCATAGTTACCAAGTCCATACGACTGCTGCTGCTGCTGGTGCTGCTGCACCACGGACACTTGAGCATAGTCGGTGGGTGCCTGTATCTGATGTTGATCTATCAGGACCGGAGCGGCCTCCATTTCCCCGAACTGAATTGGAGCAGGCAAACTCTGCTGTACGGGTAGGACCGGCACTGGTTCGGGGTCCACAGACGCGGACAAGTAGTTCTGTTGAAGCTCTGTCTGAGGCTCCGGCTCTGGCTGTTGGATCTCCATCGGTTCCTGCTGCTGCTGCAGCTGTTGCTCTCCTGGCGCCTGCAATATTTCACTGTGATCATCAGTGGCATCGTCCGCAGCCTCACTTATGTCGGCACCCTCGCCGGACGTATCCCCATCGCGCCGAACCAAGCCCAACATGTCCAGCATGTTGCGCTTCACGGCGTTCTCATTGGCCGCCTCGAGACTGGGGTAGCAGGTGCTTAGGCCACAGTTGGCCAAATGCTGCGCCATCTTGTTGCCATTGCTGGTGGCAAAGCCGCAGATGCAGTGCATTTCCTGAGGCAGATTAACCTCCATGGCATCCACGAAGTTTCCATTACAGTCCACGCCGTGCCGGAACTGGGCCCGTTCGCAACATGTCTGATAATTGCACTTCACGCAGTGAAGCCATCCGCTGTAATGAAAGAAAAGGTCATATAATTTTAGGCTACATAACATTACAAAAGCTTCCTTTCAGCCCCTCGGAAAAAACAGTCTAATTCACCCGTTGTCGCTCTGATTTGCATCAGTGATAAGGCCTGATTATATTTAATTAAAATCATTATTTACGGTCTTATAAGGCTGTTGCAAGCGCGCCCAAAAGCCACAGCGTAGTCAACCATAATGTGGAAAGGACTGTTTATGTTGCTGCTGTTCAGCTTGCCTCGTCCAGCGCCTATCCACGGCACTCACAACATGACCTTAGTGAGGTCTGTTCTAAGCGTAATCGCCACGCGGGAACACTGGAGTAATACGCCAATCTTCGTGGGACACAGAACAAAACTGGATGATATCAACAGTCTGATAAAGTGGCTCCATGGAACCATGGCTGTCAGTAGTCACACGGTGGATTTGTCTACGCCAGCTCTAAAGCGGAGACCCCTTGGTCAGTATAACATGAACGCGGACAATGCGATTAGCTTGCTCTTCTGCTACAGCAGCCAGGATCTCATTTGGAATGCTCTGGATAAAAGTCTACAAAAGATGCGTCGCGGTCGCTTGATCGTCGTCTTACGCACAAAAAGAAGTGACTCGCACAAGGCGATGCACGCCATATTTCAAAAGCTTTGGCACCACCAGTTTCTCAACGTTGTGGTGCTGCATAAGGATCGCATCTATTCCTATACTCCCTATCCGGCTGTGCGCTTCTTTCAGCTGAATCTCACTTCGATTCCGTTCTTTCCACCAACTACAAATAACTTCCACGGCTACGTTGTGTCCACACCGGTTGAGAATGATATTCCACGAGTGTTTGTTGTGCATGATCCGCACACAGGACGGAGACAGGTACGAGGCTACGCCTATCGCGCCTTTGCGGAGTACTTGCATCGCCATAATGCCACTCTGCAGATTACCAATCCTCACGAGAATCTTGGCCCCGCAAGCAGTGTCAATATGAGCCGAATTGTGCAGCTTATAATGGAAGGACACTTGGAGATTTCAGTGCATCCGTACATCAGATCCCCCGGAGATTTGGGGGACAGAAGCTATCCGTTGATTGTCACACAAAACTGTTTGATTGTACCAGTACGGAACGAGATTCCGCGTCACATGTATCTACTACTGCCGCTCAACCAATGTAGCTGGTTGCTAGTGGTCGGTGGAGTGTTCTACATTAGTGGTGTTGTTTACTGGGTTCGTCCCGACATGCACAGGAGGAGCTGGCAACATCGTGTTGGGTTGAGCTTTCTGGACGCCATCAGCCGTGTACTGTATATCTCACCGCCTGCGAGGATAGACAGTCCTTCTCTGCGATACTTTATAGTTTTCCTACAGCTGACCATCTTGGGATTTGTATTGTCCAACTGGTACAACCTTCAGTTGGATAGTTTCCTCACCGCATTGGTGGTGGGAGAGCAAGTGAACTCATGGGAGCAGCTTATTGAACAGCAGCAGAAGGTTTTGGTCAAGGAGTACGAGGTCGAAACAGTTCTGCGTCATGTACAGCCACGTCTCGTCAGTAAAGTGGCCCGCCTAATAGTGGGCGTGAATGCCAGTGAACAGGTCTCGGCCCTGCTCAGCTTCAATCGCAGCTACGCATATCCCTTCACTACGGAGCGCTGGCATTTTATCGCCATGCAACAGCAGTACGCCTTCAAGCCAATCTTTCAATTCTCCTCGGCTTGTCTGGGCTCGCCCATTATAGGCTATCCGCTGCGCCGCGACTGCCACCTGGAGTCATCTCTCAGCTTATTCATTATGTGGATTCAGGCCACGGGGCTTCTGCAGCACTGGCTTGTGTCCGACTTCAACGATGCGATGCGTGCTGGCTATGTGCGTCTACTGGACAATGTCCTCGGATTTCAAGCCTTAAATGTGGACACTTTGCGGCTTGGCTGGTGTGTCCTGGGCTTCGGCTGGCTACTCTCTGTCTTGGCTTTCACTTGCGAACACTTGCGATTGTACCGACGCCGTACATCCATACATTGAAAAAAAAAAATACATGAAATGGATGTGGTTAAAACTTACGTGTAATGTGTCTCCTCGCTGGCGTAATCGGTGTTGCACTCGGCACAGGTCTTGCCCTCGAGGAAAGCAAAGAACACCGGTCGCTTGTGGGTGGAGAAGGGAGCCGGCTCCTTGTGATGGGTGCGCACCTTCGGTGGGGGAATCAGAAGCGATGTGTTGAGCAACAGACGGACAGGCTTGTTGGTCTTGGTCATGCTGACATGATGCTGAACCGCATGCTGTTTCAGGTCACCCTTCTCCAGGAAGCTGAGCGAGCACTTCTGACAGCGCAACGATGGATCCCGCTTATTAACATGATCATTCAAGTGCAGGAAGTAGTGCTCGATGCGCAACTGGTTGACTGACCCGCGAATGGAAAAGTAGAATATCTGAAAGAATAGGAGCTATGAAATCTTCTAATTTTCAGACTATTTACGAATGGAACTTACGTCCAAGCAGTAAGGGCACTGCAGGAAGTTCTGGTTCTTGTGGTCATCGTAGAAATGCCTGACAAGATCGCGATGGGACGACGAACGGTAGCCGCAGGACTGGCACCAATAGGGAAGTTCCAGGGTGCTGTGGACCCTCTGTAGATGGGCCGTTAGCAAATGCAGGGAGTTGTGTCGCTGCTGGCAAATAAGGCAATAGTAGGAGGGTGAACCCTCCGTCTTGGTCTCCGTGGGATGCATGATCTGGTTGTGCTTGGCCAGCACCGACTCCGTGGGGTGTTTCTCCAAGCAGAACAGGCACTGGAACTGATGCTGCTTGCCATCGGACGAGATGTGCGACACCAAATGCGTTTGCAGCTTCTCATTCGAATCAAAGGATTCGCTCAGGCAAATCGGGCAGTCGACTGTTTTGGTAAGGTCATGGGGATTAGACCTGGGCGAGTTGTATGGAAATTGCTCAAAGTATTCGTCCATTCCATCGCTTATGCCGTAGTACAGCTCCTCCAGTCCCTTGAGGTCGTCTTCCTCTTTCTTGACCACCACAGGAAGTTTCTCTTCTTTTTCCTTCGGCTTCTTCGCTGCCGATTTTGTCACCGTTGCTGTGGGTGCGACTGGCTTTGCGGGCGTGTGTTTGGCTGAGGCTTTGCCCGGGGGTCTTCCCGGTCCCTTCGTAGCTGGTGGCGGCGGTGGCGGTGTGTTCACCGCGCGCCTCTTGGTGCCAGCTGGCAATATATCTTTCTCAACATCTTTTTCTTTCTCTTTCTTCTCCTTCTTGAGTGCCTTTGTAGAGCTGGTATAGTCCGCATCGTTAATCGCTGCGCACAGATAAAGGGTAAGGGGTAAATTATTATTGTGGATCAAACTCACCAAAACAAACTTAACTTCCGTTCATCTTTCAATATCAAATAAACTTAGCACATGGCTGGAGCCACATTTAAAAATTAACTGTTTGCGTTTTATCACTCCAAATTATAGATAAATCAAATAAAAACATAGCTTTAGCAAGGCTTTTCATTTCTTAAGTTTTTGGGCAATTTTATTTAGTGGTTTTTGCATAGTTCTCTGTAGTTTAAAATAAGTTAACATGAAAATGCCAGAAATTAAGCCTATGTGTTGGGTTTCTAGATCAAACACTTGGTGTTGTCATAAGAACTTTTCCTGAGCTCAACACTAAGCGACAATAAAAGAGAGCAGAACACTTTACTTTGGAGTAGTGGTCGATCGGCGCGCCAATACAATAAAATTGTTCCGTGCAAATTACAGAGAAGACGAAGCCACAGACAACGGGAAAAGGTTAATGAACAAAATAGGAGCCGAGCGGGCCACTGTTTGACACTTTTTACGTATCGGGGCAGGCGACGACCACTGCTTTGGAGTGACAAACGCATTAGCTTAGAATTATTCTATTAACGGCCTTGTATTAAAGTCAAGTCGATTGAACACTACGAAACTACTAACGTTTCTTCAGGCGCTTGGGTGCCGCATTGGCCGGTGTCTCCTTGTAGTTGGCCGGCAGTACGCTCCAGTCTTTGAATGGGTTGGTTGCCACCTGAACAGAACATGAGATGTTTTAGTAAAACTGTAAGTGCCATAAAATGAAGTCAGTTTGCTTACCTGATACAGGCGCTGAGTGATTGTCTCGGTGGTGGTAACTCTTGTCTGCTCGGCTATGTGTATTATAATGTTGTTGAAGGCCTGCAGGGCATACGTGCCAAAAGATTCACGCCACACAAGCTCGTCCAGGAATTGCTGAATCATCTGACGCGAGAGCAGCGACAATGTGTTCTGGAACATACGGGGAACGATTCTACGCAAATACTCCATCACCGCCGAGTTGTTGTGCTTGGCCGTGTTGTCTGTGGCCGATGCCTGGACAATATTCTTGAATCCCAAACTGAACAGGGTGATCTTGTCTACCGTCAGGTCGATGCAAATGGTGCTGTCCTTGTGGACCCAACGCGAAAGCGGCTCCAGTATGCCCTGGAAGCGTTTCTTGTAATTACGATCTCCATCGATAATCGGCTCTACTGCGCGCAATCGGATTGATTTGTCTGCATAATCGTAGACACCTAGCACTTCGACCTTAACCTGACGCTGAGCTCCATCTTGCGAGGTGGTTCCCAGTGAGATGACGCCCACCTGGGAGAAGGAACATCAAACAGTGAGTAGACACATTTCAAGGGAATAATTTTGTACATTACCTCCACAAACTTTCCGGGACCTCCCAACTTTTTGCACTTCTGATGCACGCCCAAAGTGCAAATGGCTCTCAGCCAGGTGTAGATGCCCTTGATGTACACACTGTCCACCTTCACCCACTGGACTACATTTTGAATGCTAGTCTGGCAGGCCCAATGGTAGATAAGCTTTAGAAGAAATGTTGGCGGATGCGAAGCTCCCTCGAATATTGAGTTATTGAAGACGGAAACGAAGCGAAATGGACAGCAATCACTTATCCACACATAGCCTCCGGTGTAGGGGAATTTCGATACATCCGAGTATATTCCTGGGTATTCAAAGAGAATTGAAAGTGAAAAGAGCTGATGGTGTTGAGGCATACATACCTAATTTCAGTTCACTATTTCGATGATTAATGCAATTCTGCTGGGATCTGAGAAGACCCTCCTGGAGCAGCCACTCGCAAAACTTGTTCGGGGTCAGCATGAGAACCAGTTTGACCTTGGAATCCAGTTTGCTGCGTGTTGCAGCCATGTCTTTAATCTTAAGGAACGGCTTGGCCAGCACCACCAGAGAGGGATATGTTTTTCCCTGCATTTTGGAGTCCTTGCCATCCTTGGCGTCTTTAGAATCCTTACTTTCGTCAGTGCTGCCCACAACTAGACCTCCCACCGAGTTGACCTCAGCTGGGCGATAGTTTTTAGGAGGAGATTCACCATCTTTGTTGGAGTCTTTTGGAGACTTCCCACTCGAGCTACTTTTGCTGCTCTTGGGTTGGGGTGATGCTTTTCCAGGGGATGCGGCAGCCGCAGCGGCGGCTGCTGCTTTTTTACCAAGCTTGGGAGACGTTCCAGCAGCCGCTGCTTTTTTACCCGCGGACAGGGCCAATCTCTTGGCCAACGGAACATCATCATCGCCGTCGTCGGATGACTCCAAGTAAGCAATATTTGAAGACTGCTTTGGTCGCCCACGTCCTCTTCCCGTGGAGCCTGCGACCGGAGTAGTAGGCTGCGGTGGTTCCACCGGCTTCGGGGGTTTCTTAGGCAAGGTAGCCTCTTTCAGCTCCTGCAGGACTTTTCCCTTGAACGAATAAGCCTGAAACACTTGGCCATTGAACAGCTCCTTTCCTTCATTGGCGCTCACGGCGCTCTTGAGCGCATTTTTCACAGCATAATGCTCGTTTGTGATTTTTTCGTAGTACGCCAACTGTGCCGCCGACAGTTCCTCCACCCAGACCTCCATATCCAGTGAAATATCACTTTTCGTAACACGCGACATCTTGGGTATAAACTAGGACCCGACCACTGCCCAAAATATTGCGTTTTTTGAACCAATTTTAAGCGAAAAAAAAATTATTTTCCTGTTTTTTGTCTTGGCTGTACCTGGAGCAGTGTGACCGCGCCGATTAAGATATAAAATACCGTCCGACAATCACAAAATATACCGAAATATACCTAAGCATTTTCAAGATATACCGTAGATATAGCTACGAAAATCATATTCCTCGATTTTGATATTCTGTTTAAATTACTAGCTTAATAGGAAACAGAGCCCTGAACAAATAATTAAAAACTATTTTGGGAGCTGGCATCCGGATCCGGTGGGGATTGTTGAATGAGCTTCCCTGTGCCGGGGGTAAGACCGGGCGGGAGGAGGGCTGCGTTCCTGCACTAACCATACAATATACATTTTGCATTTGTACATATTTACATTCGTTCATTATATTCGTTTATAGTACATTAGACAAAATTAGAATATAGAGGATATTTAATATATACAATTATTGTAATTTTGGGCAAGCGTCATCATAAAATCATAACTTACAATCAATTCTAAAGTAATGGGTGTTTTCTTAGCAGCGGCGTTGTAAAAAACCAATACAAACAAGCAGACCAACAATATCTGCAGTACACATACAGTTAAAGCTCAGCCTCGCATACAGAGCGTTTTTTACTTTGCCAAGCTGAAATTACGTGTTGTGTGTTCTTCTTCAGCTTGTTGAATTTAAATTTAAATTTAAATTCGAATTTTAAAGCCTTTTAGCTGCAATTTGTTTTGGGTATTTTCATGGTATTAAATGAACATTCATTAACATTAACTTCTTTAACATTAACATTTAACATTACATTGCTCGCAGATTCCCTTATATAATTTAACATTGCTCGCAGATTCCCTTATATAATTTAACATTGCTCGCAGATTCCCTTATATAATTTAACATTGCTCGCAGATTCCCTTACATAATTTAACATTGCTCGCAGATTCCCTTACATAATTTAACATTGCTCGCAGATTAAGGAAAAAGTGCAGTGAAAAACACAAAAATAGCCATTAAAACTGTAATTTGTTGTAGAAAAATTATTGATAAGTTAAATTTAAGTATGTCCAGTTTGTGACCTACCGCCACAAAATAAATGAAGAATTGGTAGGATGGGTGGGGGTGGGTGTGGGTGTGGGTTGGAGGGACTCTTGGCCGTGGAAAGAAAGAAATCTGTTATTTTTTTTTATTTTTATTATATAAATTATTATATTATTACTGCCTATGAAAAAGCCGTAAACATACATACATACATTCATATGTACATATAGACATAAAGTCGCCGCTCAAATTGGCTCCCGATTGAAGATCGATACCCAGGGAACACCACGAGGAGGCCATTACACCTGTAATGGGGTCAAAAATTAATCTGACCTTTGAGTCGACTTGATATGACTTAATTTAAAAACTTTTCTATAATTAAGTCACATCCATATTCCCCGCCTAGAATTAAATCTATTAAATATTTTTACATACATATGTACATATGTACATACATGTGAAAAATAGAACATAAAAAATAAACAAGAAATAATAAACTTATTAATATTTAAAAAAAAATATCCTACTGCCGCAATATTTTGAGCTTTTTCTCGTATGATTTTGCATTCTCCACTGCAGGATGTGGAAAATTGAAGGGGCAGGACATTGGTAGGGGTATGTGAGTTGCCTCTGGCAGACTGCAGATGTGTTTGTGTGTGTGTTGGGGAGGGGAGGGTGAGGGCTTTCCGGATTCTGTGTCAAAATGGCGCAGAAAAATGATCAAGTGAAGGAGCAGAGCAGAGCACGAACAGGATCCGAAAACTTCAGCGCGCTAGAGTGGAATGAATGTGACACATCGAAAGGTAAGATATGTACAGCTGCGAAAAAAAAATAATAGCACCACCACCACAAGCAACTTTTAAATAGTTGCCAAACTCACATTTTTAACTTTAAGGAAACTTTAGGCACATTTTTAGAAATGGAAGACTCTTATAAACATATGAATATAAAAAAAATCGTCTTCCTTTTTAACGTTTTTAAGTTACTTTCAACAATTGAATTAAAAACAAAATAGTGACCAAAAAGTAACGAATTCCTTAGTTAACTATTTTGAACGATTTTTACTAAATCTATAATTATCATTTAACATTTAGAACAATGTCCTTTTTTGGCAATAACAGCTGCGTAGCGTCTTGGCATGGAATCAATCAAGAACTGGCATCGTTTTAGGACCAGGACTCTTACATTTATACCCAAAGTGATTCGATAGTGGCTGGATTGGAAGTAGCAACTGGCTTCTTGACGTAGGGCCACAGATTTTTGATGGGATCAGGTCAGGTGACTGAGCAAGCCACTCCAAAACGTTCACATAGTTTGCCATAACACATTCCTTTGCTTTCTTGTTGGTGTGTTTGGAGTCACAGTTCTGTTAAAAGACCCATACGAGCGGATTTTCATATTCTGCAAAGGGTAGCATTACTGTATCCACGATATTCACCTACACGTGCTAATCCATGATGGTTTTTATCCAACCTAGTGTACCTACTTCATAGTGGAAAAAGCAGGCTCATACCATTACACTATACCCTCCATACTTATCGGTTTTTGTGGTGTACTAAAGTTTGTATTCTACTTTCCTTGGACCTCCAACGTATGATCGAGATCCTTTTCCACCAAACATATCCACTTTGGACTCATCTGACCATAGAATATTCGTCCATTGTTGGGATGTCCGATTTGCTTGAACATTGCCTAACCTCATGTGCCTAGTAATATGTGTCGCGTTTAAAAGTGGTATCTTTCTGGGCTGCAGACTTTTATATTATGTTGGCTAAGATATGTACTAACTTTTTGATCCATCGCATTTATTTTAAGCTCTTCTTTAAGCTCGGTAGCTGACCTAAAGGGAACCTTCTTTCTCTGACGAATCCGTCTATTGCCATGAAGAGGGGCCATAAATCGTTTTCGTCCGCGTGTTTCAGCCTTTTCTTCATAGTTTAAGACGTTTTTAATCATTTTATTGGAATATCATACCAATCGACCAACTTTTCTGTACGTTTTTCCGTTTAATATCAGTTTTTTGGTCAGATCTCTCATCTCCGCAGTGCAGTGCTTTCCACGTCCCATAATGATTATTATTAACTTTTATGACAGAAACAATGAAATCTTAGTCAAAACTTATGAATACGTGCCTTTTATAAAGACAATTTTGAGAAATATAGAAGCTTCACTAAGAAAAGTGCTAGTGGTGCTATTTTTTTTTTCGCCATTTTTTTTTTATTTTTTCTTAAAACAAAAAAACCCACAAACACAAAAACCCCATTGCAATAGCCGCTCTTAGATTCTCTGGGAAAAGCTGCGCTCTTAATTGTTTGCCCTGCTTCAGGGCATTACCTGCAGTGAAGAGAGGGGATGAAATTTAACTCTTCACTTTAAAATATTAGTTCTATGGTCTGACTTACGTCATCCACGCACTCGCCGTCTCCCATTCCCACCCATGTAAAGAATTGGAAGGCAACAACAACAGCGATGCATACGCCAACGCCAAAAAACAATTACAAATACTCTCTACAATGTAAAAGCCTAGGCCGCTACTGCTCTCTTAACTTTTGCCCCCGCTTTAGAGCATTATACCCACACCACATGCTGTAGGAGGAAAGCATCAAATATAAGAAATATTCAAATTATTACAAATTTTCGTGGCTTATCTCCCCTCCCCATACAGAGCACAAACCAAAACAACAACAACACACACAAATCCCTATTGCAAAAAGCCCTGTCTGCCCTGCACTACCCGCAGTGAAGAGAGGGAACCAAATATAACTCTTCACATTAAAATATTTGTTCTATGGTCAAGCTTCCATTCCACCTATGTATGTATGTACATATGTATGTAAAAGCATTGACAGGCAGCAACAACAACGACGCGTACGCCAAAGCAAAAAAACAATTACAAGAACTCACGGAATGCAAAAGCAAAGATGCTCTTACTGAAGCGCCCCGCTTCAGGGCATTGTACTGTCCCCACATGCAGTAGGAAAAGAGAATCAAATAAAATCAATAAAAAAAAACTATTCAAATTGTTACAGTTTTTTGTCGCTCGTTTCCCATCTCCCCCCGCCCCAAACAGATAAGAAGCCAAAGCAACAACAGCAAACACAAATCCCTATTGCAAAAAGCCGCTTTAAGATTATTTCAGCAAAGGTGCGCTCTTAATTGTCTGCCCTGCATTACCTGCAATGAAGAGATGGATCAAATATACATAGCTATTCACATTAAAATATTTTTTCTATGGTCAAGTTGACTTATGTACATCATCCACGCATTTTCCGTCTCCCATTCCACCCATGCAAGCAACAACAACAACAATGCATACGCCAAAGACAAAATAACGCAATAATTAAAATCACCCTTACAATGCATAAGCATAGGAGGAGAGCATCAAAGAGAAGAACTCTTCAAAGTAATCTACATTTTCTATGTACTCTTCGTCACCCTCTTCGCTTCTAGAGCCTAAGGCATGGTAATTTAGCAGCGAGCTAATAGCAAAAGATAAACTGAGTAAGAGAGCGAGAGCGAGCCCTTGACCTACATTCGTTATCTGTGATCACCGGCACCCAAGGCATACTTAACATAGTAGCCGCACTCGCCCTCTCTTTTACTTCTTAAATTTCAGTCTGCCCAAGGTATACTAAATTCTTAGTATACCTTGAGTCTGCCTAGCAGCAGTTGTGAGCGACGATTCTCTCCGCGGACGATTTTCTCTTGTTCTTTTTCTTCTTCACTGAAATAAGAAGTAAAGCTCTCTCAGTGCGGCTACCTGCCGCTGCATTCTTATCGCTGCGCTCAGCGATCATTGCAAGCGTCATAAAAACGGAAAATCAAATCGTGTGTTTACCGACGGCAAATCGCGCGCCGGCCAAAATGTGACATTCTTATTCTGTGATCAATTATTATAATACTAAATAACAATTAATAAATTCTGAAAAGTAAAAAGTGTGTTAAGTTATAATAAAATTACAAAATAACCAAATTTAAATGAAAAGTGAAACCAACCAACCAAAAGTTTTATGAGGGGTTCTAAGTGCATAATGTGAGTGAGAGTGAGAGTGAAATATAAAAGAAAGACTAAACGGAGCGGCAAGATAGAAGGCGCCGGCGCGCCTTTTGTGTTCGCAGGTCTAAATTTAAAATTCTTTCTCTGTGATCAAATTATAATAAAAAATAATAATAAATAAATTATAATAAGTGAATTGAAATAAATAAATAATAAATTAATTATAAATAAATTTAAATAAATAAATAATAAATCATTATAAATAAATTGAAATAAATAAATAAAAAATAACTAAAGTGAATTGAAATGTGAAGCCAACCAAACAAAATTTTATGAGTGGTTCTAAGTGCATAATGTGAGTGAAAGTGCAAGTGAAATATAAAAAAAGACTATACGGAGCTGCAAATAGTGGAAGGCGTAGGCGCAGGCGCACCTAAATGTAACATTCTTTCGCTGTGATCAAAATATAATACTAAATATCAATAAATAAATTAAAATAAATTAATAAATTACATTTATAATCAAACAATTTAAATAAATAATCTATTAAATAAATAAAAAAATAGTAAAATAATTATAAATATATTGAAATAATTAAATAAAACATAACTTAACATAAATTGAAATGAAATGTGAAAACAGCCAAACAAAACAACCACCCAAAATGTGTTCTTAAGCAGCATGAAACCTGTAAGAGTTCTAAGTGCATAAAGATGAGTGAAAGTGAAAGTGCAAGTGAAAAATAAAAACAATACAACAAGGAGCGGCAAGAAGTCGAAGGCGGCAAGGCGGCAAGTACAAAACGATACGCAGTATAAGGCGTATGCGATAATTGATTTGTGTTAATAACAGATAAATAGTATAATATAAAATAAATGTTAATAAATATGTGGATATAAATAATACAATAAATAAATTGAAAGAAATGAATAAAAAATAAATAAAAATATATAATTCATTAAGTGCAAATCGAAATAAATAAATAATAAAATAATTATAAATAAATTGAAATAAATGAATAAAAAATAACAAATAATACATAAATTGAAATAATATGTGAAGTGCGAGTGAAAATAAAAAAACAAAAATAATTCTATAAGGAGCGGCAAGAAGTAAAAGGCGACACGCAGTGCAAGGCGTACATACATACATATGTACGTGATAATTAATTTTTTATATTTTTTTGGGTGTGTTCTTGTGTTTGTGTGAAAACGACAAACATCAAACTCCAACCATGCAACAAAAGGAAATAGCAATATTCAACTTCAGCTTCACTATATAATTATGGGAACAGGTGAGTATTCTGCTTTGGATTAATCTTTATACTGTTTCTTCTTTCGATTTCCTTTTACATATTTTATTATTCTATTTATTTATTTATCCTTCTATATATATTTATTTGTTATCTTATTATCTTATATACATATATCTCCTCCTTGCACTACCTTTTCATTTAAAGGATTTTTGTTGTGAATTTATTCTGGTGTGATAAATACACTATTGTTTCAGGAGGGGTCGGGTCGGATATTTGTCTTGGATTATATTATATATGTATCAGGGGGATCATCATGGGAGTTCTACTCAAGTTCTATACAATTCTTAAAAGTTTTACATTTCAGCAATGTGGGGCTCTCTTTCAGATTTACCCGTAGCACTTGGTGCCTTATTAAGCGTATTATTTTCAACTTCCGCAGGGCAATGAGGTGCAATGGTGTTCTCCAGCAAGCATGTCTAGACGGACTATACGACTTTATTGCGATTTTAACTTTTTCATTTGAAGCGGTGGAGTTTGTACTAGTAGATGCATGTGTAGTATTTTGCAAGTTTTAGAAATCCCATTGAACCACAAATGGATTCCCATAATCTGTGGGGTTGGGGTGGTGCCACAGATTATCAAAGCATATCAGGTGGAATTCGATCTGTGGCAGCACCGATATAACTATGTATATTATCCGGATAAGTATAGCATATACTCTGAAATAGATGTGGTAAAAAGTGTACCTTTTGGAGAAACCTTCGGAAAATTTGAGCTATTTTCGAACTATTGTTTGACGATATAAGACATTAAATATTGATTGAAGTTTTCTAATAAAATATGTACTAAAATAAAACTTCCCTTTCTTTCCCACAACAGTTTTTGTTTCATTCGTGATACATATATTTTTGTTCTATTTTCCGTTATTTTTCCTTGGATTTTCAAAATGCCATAGAAATCGTAGACATATTCGTTTCGGTTCAGTGGTCACACCCACCCCCACCCATCCTGCCAATTCTTCATTTATTTTGTGGCGGTACAGTTCGTCAACAAGCTGAAGAAGAACACACAACACATAATTTCAGCTTGGCAAAGTAAAAAACGCTCTGTATGTGAGGCTGAGCTTTAACTGTATGTGTTCTGCAGATATTGTTGGTCAAAAATCAAAACAAAGTTGCAAACACGCAAAGTACATGAGCACACATACACTCTCACGACTCGCGGGAGCTGATAACACATGCAAAGCCCACAAAATACGTGAAAATGCATGAGCACGCATACACTCACTCACACTCACGACTGGCTCGGGCGCTGATGTCTGATTTTGGTGCGGACATTTTCAATGTATGAATTGTCCCGTCTATATATTGTATGGTTAGTGGAATAACCACCTCCTTAACCCACTTAAGCCGCAATTCGAAAACGCATATTGCAAGACACAACAGCTGTGCGCATTACATTTCAACGTTAACCAACACAGCCAGCAACTACCGTCAAAGAATTAATTTTCTCTCCGCCTTCGAATTGCAAAATGATGGAACTGCAGCTCAATGACGTTGATTTAGAAGAAGGCGAGGTAAGTAAAACTGTTTGCACGGCCAAAGGGGCGATGCTAGTTAATACAATTCATTCTTCAGCTATCAGAAAGCGACGACGACGGAATTTACACACCGCTGCAACGTCCAGGTGCCGAGAGTGTTGCGAGTCCTCACACTACTTGCCACCAAACTCAAACCGCTCTTGATGATGATGAGTCCCAGACAAACAGCGACTCGTCTTCGGGCGAGTCCTCCGAGGAGGGATGCATAAAGAAGCTGCGTACAGATCCCGACAGCGGCCACAAGAAGCGAAAGAAACGAATCAAGCGCACGGTTATGCGGAGAGTTGCCCCCACAGACTCAGAGATGTTGCCAAATCGCACTCGCTTCAAGAAGTACAATGTATGGACGGCCGCACTTCAGGAAGATGCCCTCAGCGAGAATATGCGTGGATGTGATGTCACTCGCAGTAGCCGGGATCGGAATGTGGAGAACTATGACTTCTCGTTGAGGTACCGGCTGAACGGCGAGAACCTGCTGAAGCGTCGGCTCTCTAATTCATCAGAGGATGAGGCGTCGTCACATCCAGCCCACAAGCGGGGTCGGCCATCTAGCCGCCCCACAGAGGAGTTTCCCCAACGAGGATCGGTCAAGAGTCGCCTCGGCCACCGTACGCGCCGCGGCGCTTCGTCTACCAGTGGCTCGTCTGACAATTCGTGTGAGCCTCGACATATTCTCGACCTAAACGATATAGCTGGACGCGATCCATCCGATGTGGCAACGGAGATGGCCAGTAAACTGTACGAAGAAAAGGACGAATTGCTAAGTAAGTTGTTGGAAAATAGACGATACTGAAAATAATGCAAATATTCCAACACCATTTCAAGTCCGTGTTGTGGCAGTTCTGGGCATGAATTTGCCCCTGGAGCTGTATAAAGAGACCCAGCGGATCGAAGCGGACGGCGGCATGATGATCAAAGTAAGTAGCTGCCAAAAAGGATAGCGATTCATTCCCGATAGGGATGACATGACTGATGATTGAATTACAGAATGGTAGGCGAAGACGTACACCAGGCGGTGTATTTTTATTTTTGCTAAAGCACCATGACAATATTACGCCAGAGCAACAAAAGTCAATCTTCGAGGAAGATCGTCAGAATATGAACAAGTCTCGCAAGCAGATCGAAACGCTGATGCGTGACCGAAAAGTGGAGGAACTAAAGAAGTGCTTGAGCAAACAAAGCACCGAGATGTCATCTTTATGCCAGCGGAAAGAGCATTATATGCAAGCAGACGAGCTGAGCGCGGAGAGTCAACCTGGCAATGGTACGAAAATTACATCACAAATCTGAAGATATTTCACTAATGCTAAACTAAAATGGTTTTCCGAACAGTATCAAACCCTCCGCCTTCGCCAGTGGGCCATGAGCAGGAGAGCCCAGAATATAAGACACATGAAATAAACATAAATCACGTGGATAATGCTGAACAACTACCATCTACATCGAAGGCGGCCGCTTTGGCGTCATCAGTGAGCCTTAAGGAGCTGGTTAACTACGACGACGATTTTTTGGATGTAAACTGTGGAGACATGGACTTTTTCTAGGCTAACGCAAAGCGTTTACGTGAAGTCGGACCCAATTATTTGGGCCCATTTTGTACTAAATTTATATAGTTAGACCCTCATTTGTACATTTAAATAAATGCCCCGGATCAGAAATATAAAGAAATCGAACCCGTTATAGAGTGGCCTGAACGCGTTAGGGCATGGATTGCATTCAAATTAATCTTTGGCGCACAGTTCTAGCGATAGTATCGAAAGGCGGATATCCGTTTGTTACGTTGCATTCGATACGCACTTACGTTTCATTCCGTAATCACTTATGTTTTATTGACCTGACCTTTTATCTAACCTTATTTTAGACACAATAAAAAAAGCGAGTACTTGAAACTAGCTAATCTTGTAGAAAAAATCCTTCAATCGAGTAAAACTATGTAGCTAATAATATTTATCCGAGGAATATGATTTCTGATCATGGACTGAACACGATTAACCCATTGTGGACCACAGGGGATCTAAATACTTTAAACGAAAATGATTAATCTTGATGAGAAAGGATTTTATAGATATACAAGAAACATCAATTACAAAAAGTATTATTTTTCCAGTTTAGCTCAATGATTTCACTTGCGAAAATAGAGGGGATAAGTGGGTCAAGTTTTGTCAATGGAATATTTTGAAAATTGAGACTGTATATTTCAGTATATTTCTGAGGGTCGGTCCCACTGCACGCAAGTCGCGACGACGCCGCTTAAAACTTTGTTGTACCGTTTTTGTTTTATTAATTAAGAATATAGGGTTTACGTTTATGTGTTGTGCGTGTGTAAGACTAATGCTGCTGAGCTTGCAACTGTTTTGTTGACAAACGTAATCTGATCGAGGAACTAAAATAATAGTAATGCGAAAGACCCGCTCGCAGACTCGCACGCAGGCGGAAAATGCCGCAACATCCCCAGCGGTCGGACACCAATCATCGTCGACTGCACCAACAACAATAAACCCCTTTGATGCAGGCAAATACAAGGTCAGTTTTCCCCTATGGTTTAATTCACCAGATTCCCAAAACAATTTTCAATAAATATGGATGATTGATAAGCAAGTAGAGTGACCACAAGCAAATAATATTGTAGCGCCATCTGGTGCAGGAAAAGTCAAATCATTCTATGAAAATTGAAGCCCATCCGGCGTTTCCCAACACTGCCATCCGCCATATTATTTCAGACCGTGCGGACAAAACAAAATTGCTGTGTCAAAAAGAATTCAGTGAGGGCGTTTGTATTAACAAGTTACAAGAAAGAGCAATTATCGTGTCAAGTGTAGTTTGTACGCACGAGTCTGTCTGATGGCAACTAATTATAGGAGCTGATCGGTTTAGTGAAATGAAGCACTTTCTATGAACGCCATTTTTGCCCAGCAAGGTAATGTGTTTTGCGGGACATGCCACAATTTTTCCCATGTACATAGAGGCTGACAACGCAAACCTGTGTCTATCCGGCTGACAAAAAAGATGCTTGAGTTTACCTAAGGATTCGCGGAAATATAAAGACCAAAGACCAAGAAGCTAATCAAATAAACGAGACAACCATGCCGGACGCCCTTTCAACCACACACACACTCGCACACGTCTCGCACATAAATGCTCATACATACATATATACTCAAGTGTGCTGGTGTGAGTGCGCTTGGTGTGGAGTCCTGAATTTTTGCAGCAGCAATTTGATCAAATTTTGTATATTTCCCATTATCTTTCCAGGAATGTGAGCAAATGGTGCAGATGCTCCGTGTCGTAGAGCTGCAAAAAGTCTTGTCGTTCCTTAACATTTCCTTCGCTGGACGAAAATCCGATCTGCAAAGCCGCATTTTGTCATTTCTGCGCACCAATTTGGAGCTGCTGGCCCCAAAAATTCAAGAAGTTTACGCTCAATCCGTGCAAGAGCAAAACGCCACGCTGCAATACATAGATCCCACAAGAATGTACTCTCACATGCAGATGCCACCTTCGGTGCAGCCGAATTCCGTGGGTCTGGTGGGTGGGGGATCAGGCCAGGTGCCGGGTGCACAGATGTCTGCACAGATGGCCTCACAGATGCAAACCAATGTTTTGCCCTTTCTGCATACGCACGGCAACCAGCTACCCATACACCCGGATGTGAGACTGAAAAAGCTTGCCTTCTACGATGTGCTCGGCACACTGATCAAGCCATCGACGCTGGTGCCCCGCAGCACACAGCGCGTCCAAGAGGTGCCTTTCTACTTTACATTAACGCCCCAGCAGGCCACCGAAATCGCCTCGAATCGCGACATTCGCAACAGTTCAAAGGTGGAGCACGCCATTCAAGTGCAGCTGCGCTTCTGCTTGGTGGAGACTTCATGCGACCAAGAGGACTGCTTTCCCCCCAATGTGAATGTCAAAGTTAACAACAAATTGTGTCAGCTGCCTGTAAGTGTGGATCATTGCGACCCATACTCCCAAATTACACAGTTCTAATGCCATGCGATCCGTTATACAGAATGTCATTCCAACAAATCGACCAAATGTGGAGCCAAAACGTCCGCCACGACCCGTGAACGTTACCTCCAATGTGAAGCTATCGCCAACCGTTACCAACACCATAATGGTTCAGTGGTGTCCTGACTACACGCGCAGCTACTGCCTGGCGGTATATCTGGTGAAGAAACTCACATCCGCACAGCTGCTTGTCAGGATGAAGAGTAAGGGCGTGAAGCCCGCAGATTACACGCGTGGCCTAAGTAAGCATATATACACCTTGGATATACCCTGGATAATCCAAATATTAACAACAATCTTCGTTTCAGTTAAGGAAAAGTTAACAGAGGATGCTGACTGTGAAATAGCCACCACAATGCTGAAGGTATCGCTCAACTGCCCGCTGGGAAAGATGAAGATGCTGCTGCCGTGCAGAGCGTCCACATGCTCGCACTTGCAATGCTTCGACGCCAATCTCTACCTGCAAATGAACGAGCGCAAGCCCACCTGGAATTGCCCAGTGTGCGACAAGCCGGCCATATATGATAACCTGGTTATCGATGGGTATGTGCATGGATATCGTCTTCATTTACGAAATTAAATTTACTGATCAAATATAAATTTTGATACTCCCGACAGCTATTTCCAGGAGGTACTGGACTCCAAGCTGCTAAAGAGCGACGATACCGAAATACAGCTGCATCAAGATGGATCCTGGAGTACCCCGGGACTACGCAGCGAAGCTCAAATCTTGGATACACCCTCCAAACCAGTTCAAAAGGTTGAGGTCATTTCAGACGACATAGGTGAGAAAACTAAGATACGTTGATACCTGATCTGTTCTGAACCATGTTTCTCCTGAATTCTCCTTTTAGAGCTAATCGCGGACGATACCAAGCCAGTGAAGAGTGATTTGTCACCGGCACCGGATGACCAGCCAACGTCAACGTCGAACAGTGAAACTGTAAGTTTTATCTCTTACTCTGTTGAAGCTCTGTTGTAATGAGTTTGCTTTTTGATTTGCTTTGACAGGTTGATCTGACGTTAAGCGATTCCGACGACGATATGCCACTGGCCAAGCGTCGTCCACCTGCAAAGCAAGCTGTCGCTAGTTCCACTGCCAATGGTAATGGCGGTGGCGGCCAACGTGCCTATACACCGGCACAGCAGGCCCAACAATCTGGTATGTTGGATCCATTTTTGCAATAAGCGCAATAAACAAACCAATAATAATGTATAGCCAAGAATTCTTTATATATATATTTATAAAGTGATGTTTTTAGAGTATAGCCACAATAGATATAAGCATCCGTTTAAACCTACACCCCAATCTCAAACATACACAACACCACAGATTTAGTCACAGTCACTCACATCCAACCACATAGAACATTAAAGCATTTTAATCGTATCGTAGGAATCCCCTCTGTCCCCTGCAAGTAAATTGGTAATCCAACCGACAGGAGACAGACCCTTCTCTAGAAGCTGAGATGTCTGTAAAACAACTCGGAAAAAGTGTGAATTAGTACAGATTTGTTTCCCAATTTAAAGAAATTTTTGGGGTCACCTTTTTGTCCAACATTTGTTGAGTAGGCTGTGAGTTTCCCTTTTCTATGAGCTCACTTTTCACTTGTTCCGCTTCAGTTTTTTTGGGCGCACGCTTTTGATAGGGTATACAAAAAATAAATTCCTAAAAAGGCACTTTTAAATTTTAAAGATTCGAAATTCTAAGCCATGGAAAAACATCAAATGGAAAACTTGTGCATTGTTGGCTTCGGGGCTATTCTGCATATGGGTAATATTAGCATCATTTCGGCCCTCAATAGCAAGGCCACGGTGCTCGTGCCGAACGCATCTTCCTTGCTGGTGGCTGTGTCCTTACTTGCCTTGCTAACGCAATGGCGCCCTGGCTGGATCCGCCTGGTGGCATCAACTCGTTTGCAACAAGTGTTTCTGCTGCTGCTGGAGCTGATGATCATCATGGGCTTGATGGAGCTGATGCTGGTGCAGATCTGGGTTCGGATGCTCACCGTACTGAATATTTTGTGCGGTTACATTACCCACGCACTCCTGAACGTCAAAGACGAATACCTAGTGAACAATACCCCAAATTTCGCTCACTGGCTGCGCTCCCAGGCCTTCTACTACGCCCGCTTCCTTCTGGCTTTGGCCATTGCCCTCGGAATCCTCCTGTCCCAAAGCTGGCAGTCAGTCATTCGGAATTACATGAAACCGACCACTAGAGCTGGTGCCAGCGCCACCACAGAAGATCCAACTATCGAGAAACTCAGAATGAATCAGATTACACATGGAGTTCGATGCATGTCCTTGGACGACGGTCAAGAACTAGTAGAAGAGCATAACTCCTAAGGACGGGGGTTCTGGTGACTTGATATTCTTTTTTACATTTTTTTTATTTTACTTGATTTGATTATATTGTAGTTGCTGGAGGAGATGCAATGCGCAATGAACTTTATAAACGTGTGAATTTACAGCATTTTTTGCTCTCACGGTAGGTTCAGGTCCAGCTTCCGTTTATGCGATCGCATGATTGTGATTTCATTTCTTTATAATCAAGCATGCTCTCGATATTACACTGTGCGTCGCATAAACGTGATCAGGTTACGTCAAGTTAGGTCTTATGCGAAATGAATCTCACTCTCTTGCAGTAAACAAAGGTCAAAGAAGGCATAGACGGTTCCGGTTTGAGGCGACTTTAGTCCATACATTTTTTTTTAATTTATTCAATTTTATGTTTTTAATTTATTGTCTACCCAATGTACCCCACTGCAGCATCAAATAAAATGTTATTTATCTTAGTAGATCGATTGTCAGGTTAGTTGAGGGGTTTTTTTTATGCTTGGCGTGCATCCGCCTTGCAGTCCCTCCTCTCTCCTTCCCGTGTCAATCCTTTTTTGGTTTAGTTTTTGTTATGTCAATTGTTGTTGTGATAACCTCATGTTGATATGATGATTATGTAATTGTACTAATTGAAGTAACTGTGCATTTCTTGTCTTTTCTTCTCTCTTTCTCTCTCTCCTTTCTCCGCTGCTCTCTTATTGTGTATCTGCCGATGTGTAGAATCCCCAGACCAGCAAATAATGGCACATCAATCGTCTGAGTCGCAGCAAGTGTTAGATCTAGAACAGCAACTGCAGCTGCAACTGCAGCATCAACAGCAGCAGCATCAGCACGAGCAGCCAGCATCAGCAGTGCATGCCACTCTACTGGAATCCCTGGCTGCTGCGGTGGCGGATCAAAAGCACTTTCAACTGTTGGATCTGGCTGCAGTTGCGGCTGCTGCTGCTGCCACAGCTTCAGCGTCGTCCGGCCAAAATCAAAATGGTGGGCCATAGAAACACACACACACACACACACACACACACTCAAACACGCGCACTATGTCACACACAAACGCAAACACATACTCTCACACACACACACACACATGCACACGAACTATGATTTTCGATTATTTGCATTTACAGTTGGTTTTCTTTGCTCTTTTCTTTTTTCTTTGTTTGCCTCCACTCTCTCTCTCTTCTTTACCTCATTTGGCGACAGTTTAAAGTATTTATTTTAACCTCAGAGGCTATTTTTCGACAAATCATTGACACCGATTCGCGGCATATTGTCATCGAGTGCAGATATTGATGTTTGCAGGATGCAGACACATGTTGCAGCAGGTGCAATAGCAATAAAGAGACTAAGAAAAGAGCTGCCAGACTACTTTTGTTTCCTGTTCATGTCATGTCCCGTTTTTTATTGTATCCGTTCCGTGTCAGTTGTGTAGTGGTCTGTCTCGTCTGCACTTTTAAATCATCCCCCGGGGTTCTCCCCTCAACGGTACCCATAACCAGAATTTACATCCGTCATCCAACAAAATCCTGCATCCCTTCCCTTCTAGAAAGTACAATAGGAATCGTAATTTATTTATTTTTCACTTTTGAATCGACCGATCGCGAAATGTAATAGCCCTATGCACAACACCACTAATATTAATATAAATAAATCAAATGTTAATATTTAAGTCCTACCAATGCAATTTGGACGTATTCCTATGCACTAACCGAGAGGAGACATTTAAGTTAATTAAGTTATTTTAGCTATCATATGATGGATGTAGAATAAAGTGTCGCCGAATGCGCCCCAAGTGCGTTTGGTTTGGTATTTTATTATGTTTGCATATCGGAGCGAAGTTGCATTAAATTATATACATTTACAGACATTAGCAGCGGCATCTGATTATATTATGTTTGTCACAGAAGACCAGACCATCCATATACTAAACAAAACAGTTCGGAATAAGTAGGAATTCAAATTAACAATAAATAGGTTTACCACAAATCACTAACCTAATCCTATTAATGTGTTTGCCCCTTATTTAAGTCTTAAGTTATAATGAACCCCAATTTAGTATAAAAACTGCTTTGATTTGATTTTGATTGGATGCCAAACCCCCAAGTTTTGATCTTAACTATCTGAACGAACAAACATGAAATCAATGTACAATAAGATGTGTACTTTAATTATATTATTAAAAACAAATTCCAAACACGGTCATGCTGTTTTATTTGCACAAGGGGGGAGGTCCATTTAATTTAAGAGGAGCAACATTTTGTTTGTAGTTTTTATTGAACATTTATCATTTGGAATCTTATTTTTATTGAGAACATCCGACACTTTTTCTTTACTTGCAGACGATAAAAGCGGATTGGTTGCGGTCAAGAGCAAAGAGGATTCTGTTATTGATCTTTTAGATTCGCCATAAAATTAGCACAGCGCCGCCCCGCCCGCTCGTTTGTAAGATTCCGATATGCATTATTCATTGTTAAGACACCCCAAAGAATTAGACTTGCCCTATTATATATGTATATGTAATGGGTCTGAAATTCCATGAAGTACAATTTCGTAAGAGTATTCATTTAAAAAAACCACTCCCAAATAAATAGCTAGATGTAATGAATGCAAAAATAAACTTGATATCGCGTCCGAGGTTAAACCCCTTCTCAGTTTTTAATGCTAGCCCGTTTTAAAATTGGCGCTCGAACAGCTGTTTTCCAGAGATGCCACCCCCACTCGATTCTCGCAAGTTGGCAGCCCCACAGGAACACAGGTCTGTACTTTTACCTGTTGGATTGGTTTATTAGATTTGTTGTAACCGTGGCCGTTGAGCTTAGACAAGTGTTTTAGCATATTAAAAATGTCAAGGCCAACGTTGTACTACGCTCTGTTCAGTCCTCCAGCCAGAGCTTGCATTATTACTGCAAAGCTAATTGGCTTGGACCTGGAGCTCAAGTAAGTCGCCCCCGCACTTAATGGACTTCACAAAAATATGTAGACTTTCTTTGTAAACAGGCTTGTGGACTTCGCCAAGAAAGAACATTGCAGCGAGGAGTTTTTAAAGGTATACACAAACTAGCTCTAGCTTTCCCCTTTTCGATCGGCTTTCCTTCTCTCTTCTTGCAGCTAAATCCCCAGCATCAGATTCCGGTATTCGTGGACACCGACGGTGAGGTTTATGTGGATAGCCATGCCATTATATGCTTCATGGTGGGAAAATATGCCCAGGACGACCATCTGTATCCGAAGGATCTAAAGAGACGAGCGCATATTGATCATCGCTTGCACTACGAAAACGGGGTGCTATTCCAGGTTATCAAGGACATTGTGGCACGCAACATTTACGGCGGCGAGGCGGAGCTCAACCAGAGGTCCCTTACTCTCTGTCACAATGCCTACGCAGACCTCGAGCACTTTCTGTTGAAAGGGAACTTCGCCGCAGGCAACGAGCTCAGCGTGGCCGATGTTTCGATTCATACAACTCTCGTGACATTGGAATTGCTGATACCTCCCGATCCGGATCGTTATCCGCGGATTACCGCATGGCTCGAGCGCATGAACCCATTGATACCCGACAACGAGGAGATGAATCTCAAGGGAGCAGAGGCTTTGAATGCACGGATTAGGAGTTGCATGGCCGCGAACGAGGCAAAGTAGAACCTCTTTGCGGGATGGGATCCATTCAAATAAGGTGTTTATTTTACATTGTTGAACTAGAATTTATTGTTGATATTTTTCATTATATTTTGTTAGGCTAATTGGTTTAAATCCTTGCTACAATAGTTTCTGTCTGTCTTTTGATTTTTGGAAGTCAAATATACAATTCGTAGTTTTCGGAGAGTTTCCGTTTCATGCAACTTATTAAATACTACTTGCCACACTAAGCAATTATTTACACAAACAAGACTTTTATTTACTTTGATCTGATCTGAAAGAACAAACGAACGGGCCACTGAAGATAGCTTGACTACAATACCTAATTCAAGAGTTAATTTGCTGTCGTCGGTTCTGACTTCCGTATATCTCCTATCTATTTACAACACATTTAAATGAATCACTTTTATTTTGGTATATTTCTCTAGCGGGATGCGGAAGCCCTCTAATCGAACGTCGTCCAGTTGTTCATGCCCTTCCCAGCGGAACTCCCTGCCGTTGTTATGGCCGGCTTTTGCTGTTGGTGCTGCTGCTGCTGCTGCATCTCCGCTGCAGTGGCATTCAACGTGAACTGATCCAGTCCGTATTTGCGCAGCAGCTCAAAATCATCGTCCGGCCTGGCTGCAATGGTGCTGCGCTGGATTTGCGGCGGCAATGGTGGGGCTCGTCCTCCGGTCACTGCAGCGACTGTAGCCATGTGCTTGGGGGCAAAATACGGATAGAGTGGGTTGCTGACGCTGTTTCCCGGCGGCGCTGTGTTTACCATGCTGCTGTTGACGCCCGCTGGCAGCGTACATGATTTCTTGCTGAAGACTTTGCTCAGCGGAGGAAGTGGCCGTGCATTCTGGTTGAGCGGGTCAAAGTCCTCCAGGTCGAAGCTGGTGTTGTTGCTATCGTCCAGCGATATCAGATCGTTCATGCTGTCTTGGTGGTGGTGTATGTGCTGCTGCTGGTGGGACTGCTGTGGGAAGGGAGGCACAGACAGAGGTTGGGATTGGTTAGAATACGGTTAGAGCCAAGGGTGTGCGGATGTTTTCTATGTTTCGGTTTCAACTGTGCTCTCATCCACTTGAATACTACTTTCTACTAGTTACAAGCTGATACGAGTAAATAAATTATTAACAAGTTGAGAGCTTCGAGTATAAATGAGTGCAGTAGATTGGAAATAAGAATGAAAAAGGACACAGAACAGAGAAAAAAACAGCACGCGTGTATATCCCTGAAAGTTCACAAAAAAAAACAGCGCAAAAGACAGAGAACGAATTATACCCGGTTATACCCGATTCTTAGTTAATATAGACGCATAGATGCAAATGCAGATCGCTCAATCCGACAGTGGGCGACTCATGGCAGGGGAGTTAACCACGGAAAACTGTTTTCTTCATTCTGACTATAGGCAATATTTTGAAACATACTTGAATCAGTGTGATATCACAGGAGTCGATTGCTCCAGCAATCCATCTGAGAACGGAAAGGACAGACGAACATGGCCATGAAGACTTCGGCCATTGATGCTGAACAAAAATGGAGTCTAGTCTGGCTGTTATATAGTTACACGAATCTCTGTATAATGATGTTTTTGAATATCTAACAAATGTTCACAGGATTACATTCGATCATTACTTTTTAACTAGCTATGATTGTTAATGGTGATCATGGATATACACATTTCTACTTTACGAGATTATTATTTTGTAAAATGCTTATACGTAGTACTTTAAAATGAACTCGACTTGCTCTTTAGCAAGAGATGAACGAAATTGAAACTGAAAGGAGTTAGCTACGTTGGCCAAATGAGGCGTGTGAGGTGGAGGCCGAGGAGGAGTCAGTCTCTACATGAGGAGGGGGTACGGCATGTGTGTGTTAGTGTGATATGATAGGGGGACCACAACCAGGATGGGCTTCTTAGTTAATTAACGTCGCAGCGGGTGTACCTCTCTCTTGGCTCTTGGTGTCGGAATGGGCGGATCGGAGACATTCAGGTGCGAGAACGTTGAGGCGGCCGTCACAAAGGAGGCGCCGGAGGAGCAGGAAGACGACGTCGAGGTTGAAGATGCATTGGAATTGCGTACGGAATCGTTTGGTTCTGGATCGTCCTGCCAGCAGTTACGCTCCAGCTTGCTGATCTCCGCACTGACGGCCGCCGCAGTGGCGGCCACAGCATTGGAGCCGCATTGTCTTCGCGGCGGAATGGGGGGCGACTGCACATCCGGTGGACTATCAAAGCTGGAGTCCGTAGTGGGCAGTGGCTGACGGGGCTTGCTCGGCGTGGAGGTGTGGCGCGGCGGCTTCGTCTCCACGTGCTGATGCGTGGCATACGGATGATTGTAGTAAAAGGCGGACGCTGGCTGCGTGGACAGCGTGGACTGCATGGACTGCGGAGGCGGTGGGCGAGCCGGCGGCGCTGCTCCTCGCTGAGTGCGTGTGGTGTGGTGCTCTGCGCTTGGCTTAAGCTGTGAGGGTCAATGGCGATGCGATGATGGTTTTGTCGTTGATGTGGTGGTGTGGCAAGTGCATGTGTTTGGTTGTGGTTTGAGTGTTTGTATGTTTGTGAAAGACATGAAGCGACAGCGACAGACAGTTGTACACAGACACGACACAAACACGGAAACAAAAACAAGAAGAGTATGAGAATAACATAAATTTCACAGTACATCGAGATGAGTGACGGACGACACGCATGGAGTCGAGTTAGCTTGTGGGCAGGGCAAGCGGGTGAACGAACCACTCTAGACTCAGCTGCACTTCAGGCAGCTATTAGAGCTGCTGCTGCTGCAGCCGACTCTCGTACGCGCGCACCAGACTACTTACACTGCGATCCACGGCCGGTGTCTTGAAGAGCGGATGGTTCTGCAGCTCCTGCGACAGGTTCATCTCCGACGATGAGCAGAGCGAGCTCGCTGAGCTGACAGCAGGAGACGCACCCAAATGATGGCCATAATGAGCAGCACCATGCGCCCCGTACGTATGACCGTTCGGCTGTATGTGGCTACTCGAGCTAGACATCGCCAGCGGAACGGGACCACGTCGCGTCCCGTACTCCCGGGGCTCTCTGGCCAGCGTGCCGTTTGTGTGGGTGGTGCCGCTGCCAGTGCCCGTGCCAAGGGTTGCTCCGATTCCATTGTCCAGTCGCTTGTTGGTGACTGGAGAACTGGGTGCCGAGTGGTGGGCCGCTCCAAGGGCCCTGCCGCTGCGCACGTATCCCCCACTTCCGCCGTCCGGTCGGTCCGAGTGGGTGGGCGAGCCCAGGCCAAAGTGGAAGTTGGTTCCGCCGAACTGGTT
The DNA here is from genome assembly GCA_008121215.1 of Drosophila athabasca. Lineage (NCBI taxonomy): Eukaryota > Metazoa > Arthropoda > Insecta > Diptera > Drosophilidae > Drosophila > Drosophila athabasca. The sequence goes on along the minus strand of VMQQ01000022.1, from coordinate 1,685,269 downwards.
GCCGTTCTCCCGCAGCTTTGTCTTGAAGCCCTTGTAGGCGGTCTTCATGCCCCGCGAGCCGTCCTTCACCTGATGGATGGATGGCAAAGCCGACAAGTTAGCGAGAGTATTATCACCATTGCAAAAGGGTACACAAAGGGACATCATTTTGGTATTAAAAGTTAGGGGCTTGAACCACTCACCGATTTGACGGCAGACTTAACAGCAGGATTAGTCTGACGGAGCGGAGTCGTCACCGAAGCAACGAAACGAAACGAGAGCAAGTAGTACAAAAGAAGCACAGTAGTACACAGCGGGTGCGGATTACGTGCGTGGCATGAGAGTTCCAAGCGGCATATGAAAGAGAGACGAGACGGAGACACAGATACGGGCGATATACAATGTGAGTGAGAGATGATGAGGTCCCAATGCTGGGTTATTAAGCCTAAAGCTACGCTTAAACTAGCACTACGCTTAATGGTTACGATGACACTGCCGATAGCTATGAGGGCAATGAGGCTTGTCGTCTGATGAACGATGGGTGGGTGATTCGGATTCGAGATCAGCGTTTGGGGGAGCTTTCAAAGTCAATTGTTGATAGACTTAAAATAGCTCACCGTGGAATGAATGGAATGTAAATGATGGATATGAGTTAGTATACAGTTTGGTGGAGACTACAGAGCGATAGAAGTTCTGAAATTCCTAGTCAGAATTGACTATGGGAATGTTAGGATAGAAAGAGTTGATAAAGCTGCAACTACCGATAAAAACGTTGTGTATGCTAGAGGGTTAGTCCTTATAGAGAGTGTTTTTGTATTAGTACGAAAAAAAGCCTACGTTTATTCAACAAAAACCATAACCAAGAATTTTTAAAAGCAACAACAACAACAACCTTTAGACCTTATCAGCGAAACTATAATCGAGAATCATGTACGCGACATGTATATTGTTTTTGTACTATTCTCTTTTACAGAATTCGCTTGAGACGCGCCCACCACCGTTGTACACGGGTTTCAAAGGTTTTGCAGGCCAAAAAGTATAGACTGAAGGATCCTGTTTAGGCTAGTGATTCTGTTAACAATGACAACGACACGGACAAAATGTATTATCGAGCGGGCAAACAGAACATTCCAACTATTTGATGCACGTAAAAAACTGTAGATAACTGATTTTTTGGTTTTAGTTTTTGCTAAACAGGAATTTGAGTTAAGTGGAAAGTGCAGTTGCAGTTGCAGTTTAGGTTGAGGTTGCATTCGCTTGTTGTTAGGGCGGTAAATCGTTTAGGCATATAATTATATTGAACTAACATTTTTTCAGAGAGAGGTAGAGGTGGCTGAGAGGTGTTGGGGGGAGAGAGTTACATTCTACTCGTTTGGATATTGGTATTTGCTATTGATGGACTTTGTATTGTATACAAGTTCTTGGCAAACACTCGCGAAACACTGCGCTTTCCCAAATAATACTGCGAAATAGATCAAATCAAATGTAAGAATATCATAACGTGGGAAATAGTGGGAAATGGGAAACTTAAGAGTAGGGCTGTAGAAGGCAGGGTCTGTTAGCGGCGTTCCTCCTCCAAACCCGACAACTGTATGGGAATGATTCTTGGTGGGTGGTGGGAATGTGCTGAGGAATGGGATGGGCTGCGGGGGATGGTGATGGTGATGCGGTGTTGGCTAGCGGCTAGCGGCTAGCGTTTGGCTTTGCTCGGCTGGCTTTCCCCTCCGACTCACCTTGTCCTTGACATTCTTCAGAAAGTTGCGGCCACGCTTGCGCATCTTCTCCGCATAGCGCACGGTCTCCAGCTCGAATTCGTCGGAGAAGCCAAGGCCGCTGTTGAGCATCTTCAGGCGATCATCGATGAACTGGGCAAAGATCTGTAGCTCCATCATTTTGGCAAGAAATGGCCGCAAATGGGCCGGCCGAGATTCAATGAATTTGTCGTGGTTGAACGTCTTGCTGGTCTCGTGGTACTCAACGGCGTCCCGATATCCGCCAATCAGCTGCACCAGCGCATTCAGAAATATCTTCGAGATGCGATCCCCAATGTGGTCCTGCGTGTGATTCAGATGCTTCTTCAGCTGCGACACAATCTCCGCGGGCATATCGTGCACATCGTCAAAGGGACTCTCAAATGTCTTCGTATCACAGTTTAAGATCACAACTTCCCCCAGCTCATCTTCGGATACCTATTAGAAGTGCAACATAAATTAACAAAATAATCATTTGTGGCGTTGTGCAACTCCTTCATCTACGTACAGTTTCGAGCACAGGCTTTGGCACACCAATTAAATATGGCATGGGGGCCCCAGGTAGTCTTTGAACTCCCAAGGCAGCACCGGTATAAATATGTGCTGCCAGACCATGGGGAATAGGAATGCATTGGCTGCCTGTATGCACGAGGATAGGCGGTCCAGGTGTCGCGAGGTGAATATGATCCGCCGCTCGGCCAGCATGGCCGCAAACACAGCTATCATCTCCTTGGGATCCACAAAGTTGTAGTACAGACTGAGATTGTGCTGCAACGGATAACGAATAACGAGATTTACGATTAACATGCAATTAAATCCCAAATTAGATTCCGCTGGACACTCACGTTTTCCGGCATGCTTGGCAACTGGAACTGCAGCGGACGCTCGAACATAAAGTGCTGTTCAAAATTGAAATACAAGTTGGATTACAACGAAGATAGATATCGGGAATCCCATTCCACTTACACTCCGTCCACTGTTGTAGTATACCGTCAGACTGCCGCCCGAGTCGGGCACTCCACGATTGTAGGCCTCCGACAGGAACGTCCTGAAGCCATTCGCATCGGTTCGCTTCAGGTCCGCCAGCACGGGCAACAGTTTCAGGAAGGTATCGTGCCACGGCAAGTATGTGATCAGAACCATCGCTGTTTTCGCCTTGGGATCGTGTCGACAGAAGCCAAAACGCCATTTTGAGTCGCCGGTGGTGTGGACAAACGAATACGAATGCACCGAGTCGCTGTGTGGATGATCAAAGATGATATAGATGAAGATGAAGCACAATTGGGCTTAATCAAAAGAAACGTTTGCAAATCTCGGTCATCATTTAGAGACTACAGTACGTCTCATGGCATACAAAGCAACAGATCTACATACATTATTCTGAACAGTCCCGTATCGCTTTATTTTTAGATCAAAATTATATCAAAGTTCGTCAATTTCCCTGGAAAGTCATTCATGAAACGTTTGCCCTGTTTTGCATCCGCTTGGAGACGCATCATCCATCGCATGGCCTTGCCAGGCATTGCCCAATGGCTTGTTATGGTTGAGGCCAGCGATCGGTTGAACAAATGCCGTACTACATACGAAGAACAGACCCCCACCCTTTCCGTCTTGGGCGCACTTCAATGACTAATGCTAACCGCTGGCGCGTTAAGTCTGCTTTCGTCTTCTTTTATTTCGACTCTTAACCCAAATAAATGCGATTTCGCAGCGCACTGACCACGCCAACAACAACAACAACTTCAACACGAAAAGCCGCACAAAACGTCTGACGTGAATTCAAAATTAATTATTAAAACATACAAATCATTTGAATTTCATTTACTTCGTTCGTTAAGCTTTCCAGTGATTTGTGCCCCACTTTTTAGTGACTTTTATAATACCCTTTCAATTTTATACTGCAATTCTACAAATGCAATTATTATAGACACGACTATTTATCGTTATCTGTCATTGATCAACAGCTTTCTTAGTGATTCAAAAATGTTGATGAATTTCTCAAGAATATTTCTTATCCAGAACTGATTTCTAAAATGAAGTCATCCGAAATGGATATTCTGTTGACAGCTGGGAAGTTTTCAACCTAAAGAATGATCCTTTTGTGCTGTCATTTCTGTCATAGTTTTTTTTCTCAGTGTATCTTAGCCCAAATAGTGTCTTGTCTCTGTTACTTCGCTGTCCGTTATTCTTGACGTTTGCCTATTCTATGATAGAGTGCGTATAAAGAGATTCGCCAGAAATTATAATAGGGCGAGAGATGAGAGTTGGTAAGTGCGAGTGAGAGGAAAGGAACTATACTATAAGTTCGTATAATTAATAAAGGGTATTTAAAGCACCGCAGCTTCGAAAGCTACCCTTCCTTTCATCTTATTTGGTCTCTGTCCGATTTGTCTGCATTTACATTCGTAATAATAATTATGCATTGAAATGGCACTCTCTTTCGCATTTAAGCATTCGAAATAAATCGCAATTTCGCAATATCAACCCACAATGATGGAGCAAAGTTTCATTACCAGAGCGCACGTTTCCCATTGTCCACCAACTTTGCATATTTCTCGAGTCGACTCGACTCGAGTCGAGCCAAGTCTTTTCTGCGCTTTGCGGAGCGTTACATAAAGAGTTGTTAGATTTAACTGTTTCGAATCGGATCGTGCCATTATTTAATTCAATATGCAAAGGCAGAGCAGACGGCCAACGACAAACAACAAACAAAGCGCAACTCATGCGGGTGTCGGGACAAGGAAATTAGATGTACGGATGTGCGGATGGACGATTGACGGACGGTACATTGACTTGGTCTTGACTTTCATTATCGCTCCGCCTGCTCTGTGTGCGTCCGTGTGTCTGGAGAGGGCTTTTGTGATAAGCTGTAGGTCAGAGCGTTTTCAGCAAATATTTGCTGATATAATTGGGCTGTGGCGTAGAACAGAAAATATAATTGCTTCAAATTGTTGACTTTGCAGAGTGGTGTTTTTAGTGATTAGCAGGCTACTGCTCTTAAGTATTCCCAGTACCAGCTGCAGAGATAAAGAAAAACTAAGGGTACAAACGTAGAAAGGGAGCCATTATTTCGGTCATGACTAAGCCCAAAGGCCGAAGAACACTGCTGACGTAGTGCCACACCAGATTGATACAGTTCCAGAAGACAATCCAGGAAATAAAACGGCGAAACGGCGGTTCAACAAAAAAGAGCATTGAATAATGATCGTATAGTACATTATGCGAGCAGGCCGTGTAAACAAATGCCAAAAACACAACAGCACAACAGGTTATACATACATACATACATATGTATGTACGATTCATGGACCGAGTGGAGTGGAGTGGAAGTGGTCGGTCGGGTCGGATTGTTTTGCGGGGCGCATGAATCATCAATGGAACATTCACAGGCAGCTAGGTTTTTTTTGTATTTGTTTTTTTTGTTGCCGTTGTCTATGGGATGATCGCGATGCCAACCAAAGTCGACGGTGAGTCTTGCGCAAAAGGCAGCCAGCGCCAGCGCCAGTGTGTTGCATATTTCTTATAAATGGACGTGTCTGACTAATGCCAAGTGACCGGAAACACGCAAAGAGCAAAGAGGGAGATACCTACATATATACATTTATTGGGTGAAGGGAGGGAGCAGTGGTATACGCACCTTTCGAGATCGCAGGGAAACGCAAACGATGGTATGCCGGTTAGCACCTCTTTGTCGCGGAATCCTTCCGGGAAGCTCTCCACGATAACACCAGCAGGAGTGGCGGCGACGCCGTTCCGCGGGCTTGTCCCTCGCTCCAGGCCGGGTGTGGGCTTGACTTCGCACCAAAACTCAAAAAGCTTCTTCACATCGTTCCTGTCGATGACAACAGAGCCAAGCACATGAAGTGGGGTTTTTACGTATAAATACTATACTAGGCACGACTCGTCGTGAGAGTAAGGGGCGAAAAGTGGGCTCTATCACTGACTGGCAGGCGGGCAGGCAGGCGGCAGCCAAGCGAAACGCCCACTGCAGGCCAGCAGCAACCGCGGAGTGAATGGGAATACTCACTTGATACGCGAACCCATTTTGAAGCGTAGTTGGTGTTTAGCACATGTTTTCTCTATCAAATATATTGATTTTAGTTTTCGGTCCTAATTCAGGGTTTTTTTATACAATTTTAATACTGATTATGCTGTCACCCAGCCCAACAGCAGCTGCAGCATACGGGATGGGAAGCAGATACAGGCCACTTTTCTTGCTCTTTCTCTTTGTCGATTCGGATTCGTTTCGCGACGTTATTGAATCATTTTCGTTGTTTTCTTTCACACAAATGCCGCCCTGCTCGACTACTTGCACTCAGGGGGAGGGGATCACTGCACAATAAAAGGCTGGCACACATATACGACGAGCCACAATAATTAATAATTCACTTGAAACCCTTGGCTTAGCTTTATGCAAGAAATTGTAAGGCAACAAAAAACACAACGCGAAACGCACCCGACATGACATGGACGCTGTATCGATGTGCAATATCGAACTATCGAAACAGCTGTACAGTTATCGATGAGTCGTGCAGATCAGCTGTATTATTGCTATCGAATAGTGGCTAGATTTGAGTTGTTTGGCGTCCCTATATTGGTGTTCCTGTTAGTTTGTGTGCGCACATTATTATATTATTTACAAAAACAAACAAATGGGTTTTGTTTATATAGTTTAATTGCTTGTGCGCATTAAAAATGATTCATATTTTTATGGTTACATAAGTGCGTGTCAGCGCCATTGTAATTTTAATTGCTTGCAATACAAGGAGGAAGGAAGTGCAGCAGAAAAGTAAGCAAAGAAAAGAATGTTATAGTATTCATCTGTATGTATTCTTCGGTGTCGTCATTCTTGGCACGGTAATTGCCAGAAAGGCACCTATTACACCCACTAAATATGTCAATAACCAATCGGTGCCCGTTCGGACCCACGGTCGCGTCCCTGTCTATTGATTTTGTTGGTGCGGCGTGCACGTGATGATGCCGTCGTTGCAAAGCGAAGCACCTCCAATCCGATGGGCAATATCAGTTGACCCGTTGCAGCTAACCCAAAAAGGCTTTGTTCTCACTTGTTTGTCACTTCAATCCTACACAATTCGTTCAACTCATTGTCTAAATTTTATTTTAAAATTTTTATTTCCATTTTTCAAGGTAAGCGCACATTTATGGACCGTTATGCAAAGCTGTAAAATTGGCGGTGACCGGACAATAAATTGTAGCACTAGCAATAGCAATAGGAATAGCACTCGTAGAGCTAACACTTCTCACAGTATCATAGTGATAAGCATAAGTTTAGATACGGCTTGATTGCCGTTTGCCAGCTCAGCCCAGTCCAGCTATGTTGTGTGCTCTTGCCCGCGGTCCCCACCTCAAGGTGGCAGCCGTCTACTACAATCTCTCCGACTTGCTATGCTCAGGTCGCGGCTGTGCCGTCCTGGCTGTACGCCTACCGTCCGGCAGTGCCAGCAGGAGAAGCAGCAGCAGTCACCATCATCATCATCAACAACAACCCCACCGAGAACAACTGCTGTGAGTGAGAGATATAAGAGCTGTTAACAAACTTGAATGTCCGGACTCAAGGCATGTGCTATGTGGATGGTACATGCCATGTCCTATGCCCTGTGCCCGCCCGCTTTTGACTCGTTCAATCAAAATCCATATGCATACATTAAATACACACGCGGACACGATTAGATATGCCACCTCTCCTTCTTGTTCAAGTACTATCGTACTTAGCCATAACAAGCAGTGACTGTGGACAATTTCATTTCATTCAACAATTGCAGCGCCGCTTTGTTATATATGATATCATTCCTGATTTGATTTGATTCCACCCTTCCAGTTTCCCCCGGTCTCGGTGTCGTGTCCAAAGTTCCAAATTAGCTGTAAGAACGTTTCACTCAGAGCCAGTCGCGATGTTCTACTCGATGTACGCGTACCTCTCAAACCTGCCGCGCCTTCATGTGCTCGGCCTGGCCATTATTGCCTATGTAGTCTATTACCTAATCCAGGTGGTCAAGGTGAGTGTGATGTCGTCATTTCCCGCGGCTGACTAATGCGATATAATTACAGCGACCGATAATCGCTTGTTCGGACGGGCCGTTCAAGCAGTACCTGATTCGGAAGATGCCCACTCTGGAGAACAAGTACTGGCCCACGTTTTGGTGCGTTGAGAGTCGTGCCCAGACTGTACTTGCGAGCCTGCTGCGCTCCAAGAGTCTGCCGCATGTCAATTACCGCCGCGAGATTCTCAGCCTGAAAGATGGCGGAGAGGTGGCCCTAGACTGGATGGAGGAGGGTTGCAACGGGAATGCCCCCTGCATTCTCATATTGCCAGGACTGACCGGAGAGTCGCAGGCGGAGTACATCAAGTGTCTGGTCCTCGCCGCCCAACAGTCCGGCATGCGCGTGGTGGTCTTTAACAATCGCGGCCTCGGCGGCATAGAGTTGAAAACGCCGCGGCTGTACTGTGCCGCCAATTGCGAGGATCTCTGCGAGGTGATTCAGCACGTTCGGAAGGTTTTGCCGGCTCACTGCAAACTGGGGGCCACCGGCATATCCATGGGAGGGCTGATATTGGGCAACTATTTGGCGCGCAAGAGCGAGGAGGCCCGCAGCTTTCTGTCGGCGGCCAAGATCATATCTGTGCCGTGGGATGTTCACAAGGGCAGTGCCAGCATTGAGAAGCCAGTAATCAACAGCTTGCTGGGTCGTCATCTCGCTGGCAGTCTGTGCCGCACCTTGCGCAACCACATGGAAATTTACAGGGACATCTATCAGGACTCGGATATTGACATACAGCGTATTCTGCGCTGCACGACCATCAAGGAGTTCGATGAGCTGTTCACCGCCAAGCAATTTGGTTATGCCCATGTCAACGACTACTACACGGATGCCACGCTCCACAACAAGCTGGATCAAATATCAGTGCCGCTCCTCTGTCTGAGTGCTGCCGATGATCCGTTCCAACCGTTGGACGCCATCCCCGTCAAGGCGGCTAATCAGTGCACCCATGTGGCAATTGTTATCACGGCACGTGGAGGCCACATCGGTTTCCTAGAGGGCTGGTGGCCGTCCACCAGGGATCAATACATGGGTCGACTGTTCACGGAGTACTTTACCAAGGCCCTCTTTGACGAGGATGGCGAGTTTCAGCACACCTCCGACAAAATGCACGAACGGTTTCTGTCCAAACAGACCCTGGCCCTGGCTGCGTCTACCCTGCTATTGGACAAGCAGGTGGAAGCGGTGGAGCATCTGGACCACAAGGTCAAGCTAATGTAGAAGCCGCCGATAAGATAACGATGCTCGCAATATTCTTGCTCAACTTGCCTAACTAGAGGCGTTTCGTTCCCTTACGAACAATACTAAAATAAACAAAATTACCTGCGCATAAATTCCGTTTGCGATTCCGAAGACTTTCCGAACACATGTGATAGATGAATAGTTTCAAAATCCAAAGTGTTATAATACTCAATAAGGTAAGTCAGGTCAGCGAATAGAGAACAGAATAGGGACACAATTCGATAGTTGATATATGCATAGATATAGATGCTTAAATTATTAATAATATTCGTTTCGTGACATTAGGTACATATCAAATTGGAATAGAGAACAAAAAGCTTTACGATTCTTAGAGATAAATTCAAAATATATGACACAATGCAATAATCTTATATTTTTACAAATTCCGTATATTTAACTAATAAAAAATACAACGCTTAATAAAGAGAACAAATAAAATACACATCCCATGCGTTATAGTAGATTTGACAGAAGAGATAGATGGATTACCATTACCCCTCCCCATTAAAACCAGGTTCCTAGAGCTAAAGAGACTAAAGTTGGCCATCGTCTAAATGGGCTTGTAGAGCAACGTCGTCACGTACTTCTTGCGATAGCGATGCGTGGCACTCAGCACCATGACCCCCTCCTTGATGGATAGCGCATACAAGTGATTCAACATCACATGGTTCGGTTCGGGCAACAAAGTGGGCTCGCACTGCAACAATGTGACGTGTGGTAAAAGATATCCAATTAAGATGAGATGTTTATCCGAATATTGCGGCTAGTAAGCACTCACCGAGAGGGGAGTGTCCTTGTTGAGGATGACCTGCAGCAGGTGGGGCGGCAGCACTGGGGGGCCGGACACCTTCTCCCAGGGCTTGGCCTGCGGCACCTCCTGCGAGTACTCCTTCTCCGCATAGTTGGTCACGTTCTCGCTGTCCTTGGCCAGCGCTTGGAATACCTCGAAATCGGATGGCCGCACAGACACCAAATTGTTCTTCTCTCCCTCATCGTTGTCCACGCTTTTCTGTAATTCAAAACCAATGGGTAATGTCAATTGATTGTAATTATAGCTTGTTAAACATTCCATTCCATTACAGTGTTGTCTATAAATATTCGTACACCTTGCTTATGTATTTACTTTGTTTGTTTTAATTTGAATATTTACAATTGCAGCAATGGTGTAATAAATGTTTACTTTACGTTTTTCTTTCATAGTAAAAATAAAAGCTACAAATGAGGAGGAAAAAAGGCCAAGTGCGCATCTCTATACCCACCCCACCATCGACACCCAATAGTGATTACTGGGGCTTTCGCTCTTGTTTACTGCGATTACACAACAGCAGCAGCGAAAATCAGTAACTGCGTCATTCGAGTGCCCAACCGAATCGCGTCCGAATTTACATATAGAATATCGATTTTCCCTAATTGACTCACCAGCTTGGGATCGTGCTTCCATTCGCCGTCCACACAGAATTTGTACTGGTGGTCGCCCTCGGGAAGATCGATGATGGTCACAAAATTGCCATGGCTGCGGACCATTGTGATGGGCCGCCAATTGGAGAAGGTGCCCGAGATGGTCACATTCTTGCCGCCGCCATCCCAGCGAAGTACTGTGGGCAGGGCGGTTTTCTGTGGCTCGTCGTCGTCGTCGCCTGCCATCGGAGGCAGCAGTGATCCAGCGGCCTGCTGCTGTTCCTCTTCGGTGTTATCCATGATTAACTTCTCTCCACTGCCGCTGCTGCGTAGAACAGCTGTTGCTTCGTTGCTATCAGCTGTGCGCTTAACTCCCGCTCCCGCGCCCGTATAATACGGGTCGTCGTCGTCTTGCGATGAGCCTTCGTTCAAGACTGCTGTATGTTTTTTGTCGAACGAGAAAGCTTGGCCTCCCGCTCCAGTTCCAGCTAAAGCTGCACTCCCGCCATGAACCCCAGCACCCCCACCAACAACCCCACCACCGCCAGCCGCGCTTGAAACCGAGTCACGGAAATGTGCGGGAGAACTTGGCGTTGAGAGGTCGGTGGATTTGTGGCGCTCTCGCATGTGGACGGTGGAGCTGCCCGCGTTACCCATATTATATTGCAGTTAATGCCGTTTTCGCAGTCTCTCTAGAAGGTTACGGCTCGGCTCGCCCTCTTGACAGACTCGATTCTGTTCTCTTGCTGTTTTGGCACTTTGTTTTCCTTGACTCGTCTCGTTTCGTTTCTCGCTTATTTGCTTTTTCGTTTCCGCGTTTTGTTTGGTCCAATACACTAGTTGCGGCTCGGAGTTTTGATTTGATTTGTTGCAAAAGCAATACTTGGCATTTAATATGCAGAAAACTGCATTATTTAATCGGTTGTCTCGCAGAAAAATGGCTAATTATAAACAATTTACATATATACAAGCAGTGTATTCGCAGTTTCTGCGATGTTAATTTTGATATATCGATATATTTTTTTTATTATAGTATTTTAGGATATGTATATACTCTTGTACCGGCCAATATATTTATTTTTTGGGTATTTTCGTGGGTTTTTTTTCAGGGAAAATCGAGACTATTTTTTTGTTGTATCTCGTCGTTTGATTCTATATTATATACTTTTGATTTTACTTAACGATACACAGGGTAGTTAATTGCAGATGGTATCGGTATTTTTGTGCGATTAGTGGAACCAGCTCGGCGGTAACATATCTTTATTTTGAAAATAACAATACATTCCATTTTGAATTGTTTTTCTAAATAATAATCACAACTATTCTATGGTTCTATCTTCTTTACTTTCTCGTCATCGAGTATTTCATGATCATAAAATTCAATTCTTCCATATCTTATCTCTAGGTAAAATTTATGTTCCATGGAGCGCAAGAAACATCTTAACTTCGGCTTCGATCATTCCCATCACAAGGTGCCATTCCAGATTCAGATGCAGGTGCTCCAGAGGCTGAACGGCTACAAACCATTCCTTTTTAAGTTCCCCACCGACGCCTGCATGATTTTGGGTGGATAAATGAATCCGACGACGTCTTGGACCCAACTTCAGCCGTTCCCGTAGGATGAATGCTGCTTCAAATACGTATTCTCGTTTCGTGGGAAACCACGAGCTAAGATCTCCGCATATCTCCTAAAATTTAAACGCCAGCGCTGCCAGACTTTGGTAGACTAAGACAGCTTTCAGGCCGAGCTTTTTCTCTGCAAGCTTGGCTTTGCGTCAATTTCGATTGCGAGCACGAGCATGAGTAGCTTTCTGTTTTTATCGGGCCTAAGGTGCAGACGTGTGGTGCGCTTCAGTTTTCTGTTACTTTTGTTTTTCCGTTTTTCTTCTTGTCGGTGTCGGTTCGGTCGCTGCCGAAGCGTGGATTATACCGATTTGCGGTTGTTGTGCAAGTGCAAGGCAAGTCACGTACCTGCCGTTGCTGTATATAAACCATCAAAAATATACAAATCAATGTAACAAATAATTTACTATCGATGCGCGATCGTTGATTGATTAACACATCACTCAAATACACACACACACACACACACCGCACTGCACTGCTCTGTGTGGGGGTGCAAGCCGTGTACATCATCATCTGCCCAAAAAAATAAACGTTAATAGTAATAAAAAGTGCCGCGCGACTTTGATCGTGTGTCGGAGTCCACCGCCAGCCATCTCACCCCACCCCAACCGCTCCTGCCGCGCGTGCGTGCTGTAACTTTTGATTAGCTTCGGAGTCGGATCGGATCTGAGGCGTCTTCCACACTCCAGTACACCAGTGCACCTCTTTGGAACATTGCGCTGCTTGCGTTTTTCGTAACTTATCGCCGCCTACATCTCGCCGTTGCTTTTTGTTGTGGTTCTTACGGAGGTGAGTGTGCCACCGCCTCGCCTCGCCCGGCATAGCAGGAATGAATGCCTGTCCTTCCTCTCAGGGAATACGAGAGGGAAATAATTATGCATACGACTATGGGGATACCCTCGCGATAAATGCCCTCAGACCTCTTTATAATAGATGTTGGATGGATGTGTAGATGATGTAGTCATAGATAAAACTTTAGCAAATGCAGATTCTGTGCAATTCAGCAGAAAATATGAATGCCCTGCACTCCATAGGTGATCTTAACATTTGGGGGAGCAACAGTTCTGATTTTTCACAGGATTTGGGAAATAAGACATATGTATGTAGATATGCGGCTAAACAAAACAGGGATCTTTCGGTACAAAATATCAATATAGATCAAAGCGCTGTGAGGCCTTGTAATCTCTCTGCTATATAAAATAGTTTTGGTTCGTCGTCACCCGAAATTGTGACATGATAAATTGTGAAAAATCGCGGTCAATCGTGGGTATTTATTTTGGTAACTTTTGAAACTGTAGTGACATTTGAGACACAATATTTTCTGCACGTTAATTACTGATAAAAATTGATACTGATAATTACTTGCTTAAGCAAGTGAGATGGGGGTGGAGTTTATACCTTCCTTCATCCTATACATATACAATACACCCATTCGCGTCTGCAATTACTGGGTATAACAAGCAGAATGCCTCACGATTTTTCGAAATGCTCACTGGAATTGGCAATGCCGATGCGCATTCATTTCGGAATTGAAAATTCCCTGCACATGCCACAAGCGGAAGATGCCACATACCATGGGCAAAAAAGTGAAATTTACGACACAACTTTTGTAATTATTGGCACAGACGCACTCAGAAACATTTTTATTGCATATTAGCATGGGCGATGGCATGGGATGGGGATTGGTATTGGGCTTGTTCTGTGGATATCGATGTGGGCTGATGCCAGCGGATGCCCACAGAGATGAGATCACTTCTAAAACCGATGCCGACCGAAGCCCCTAAGAATGGCCGAAAAGGCAAAGATCTTGTATGCGCTTTGTAAAGCCATTAATCACAGAGCGAAGAAGAGATGAGATGTCGAACCCCAGTGTTCGTTCTGGCTCTGAGTCACCTGTATCCCCGTATCCCAAGAACTTTGTTTGGAGAATGCTGGCCAGGCCGCCGTCTCCGCATCTCCGCATTTGCCTCTGACTCCATCGCTTGTTCGGCAGCGGAATCTAATTAATTCTCCTTTGTTTCCATCGAGCCTCAAGTAACTGTTTGTCTGAAAACAAAATGCTGTCCGGCTAATGGCCGATACGCATCTGAAGCACTGAAGTGGAGGTCTCTCAGCGTTTAGTGTAATCGATTGGGCCCAAACCGCAGCGTCATCTTAGTATTGCTCGCAGGTGGAAGCCCCAATCAGAAGAGACAGAAGATGTGACCTTGAGGGTAATAACTCACCCGCGACACCCGCAACACCCGCGACGCTCGCCACTCGGATGTTAGTCATGCCCGGAATGCAGCCGAGCAGCATTGCCAGCTGCAAAAGCAAAGGCCAAAACCGGATGGCATCTACCAACATAACATCTAATGTCTAATGCCTAACAGCCCCACACATACAGACACATCTGGCTGCCCACACCACACCACACCACACCACAGCACAGCACACCACACGCACGCAGGTTCTCTCTCTTCTCTCCATTGCCCCCATATCATATTTAGGGGCATTATGAAGGTATTAACCGTCGCTCGTATAAAGCTTTATTAACAAATTCCAGCTGCCGATAAACAAAAACTGCCAATAAGCCGCGTACAGCCCCGAAAAATAACAACAAAAGAGCTAAGAAAACAAAAAAAACAAAAAAAAAGTGAGAATGCGCGAAGGCAAACGAAACCAGAATCAGAATCGTTGTCGGGTCGGGGCAGGTTTCTCTAATGGTCTGCGGGAGGAGGGGATCACATTTGGCTAAAACAAACTGGTTAAGAGTACCCACACACACACACAGAGAGAGACACTCTACACAGTGGCACTGCGAGGGGGCAGGCAACCTCGAAATCGGTCGAAGTCGAAGTGAGGAGGAGCGACAACTGTAAGGAAAGGTTTGGGGTGCGGGGTGCGGGATGGTGGTGGTGCTGGTGCTGGTTCCACCTTGAGGCGCATCTTGACTCCTCTCAGAAGTCAGAGTCGAACAGAAATCAATTTGTAATTTATGCACTTGCTCCCCGACACCCATTCCCATTACCATTCCCATTCCCAATCGAAGTCTCGAGTGTCGATATTATACTCGTATGAGCAATATTTCTGTAGAGTGATTAACATATCGCATTCCATCGTTAGCCAAATCGTTTATACTGCCTGAATATTTTATTATTCTGTTTATGCGTGCAAGTGCGAATGCGAGTGCGAGATGCTGTTTCTGTTTCTGCCTTTCAGTTCGTTGCCTAAGTCTTTCGTTTTCGTTTTGGTTTTGAATTTTTAGAGATTGGCATTTTGACGGCGTACATTTCATGGCCACAGCTCGTAGCTCGTAGATTTGTAAGCAGTCCGTGTAAACGGCCTGCCATCCAATTACGCAAAGAGCCAAAACAAATGCAATCAATTGGTCGGCGTGAAGCGTTCGAGGTCCATCTCTGGTTCGCTCTGACCTTAGCCACTTGGCTGGTAGATTGCTGGCCCGAATTGCTCTTGGCAAAACGATTAGCAAACACGCAACAAATGACACAGAAAACCAATACAGAAAGTAGATCGAATCATAAACCGATTGTTAGTCCATATTCTATAGCCTGCAATACCCATCTTTGGTATCCTCCGGCAGAAAGAGAGTTTACCATCAAATTATTCAGCGGAATTTTCATCCACCCAAAAGTTAGATGAAAGTTAAATGCTATCCCCCCCTCTCCCCACCAGCCATGAAGAAATGGAATTTGCCGTTAACGACTTTTGAGCAACAACTTTGTAAAGATTATGTATGCGAGTATACATACATACATATGTATGTATACCTACTGTACACGTGCGAGCGAGCGAGCGAGCGAGTATTTATGTAAAGCCTGGACAGGTTTTTGCAACTCATTAATAAATTAACAGATGGATGCGACTACGACTGCGACTGTGATTGTGATTGTAATGTGTGATGCTGCTGCTGATGTCCCAGCCCCAAAGATGAATTGCACGATCAAACTCCGTCAAAGGGAAGGGCATGATTTAATGTTTATAAATATAATTTACACGCTGAGATCAAGTGGAGCTGCTTACTCTGTGATGTGTGGTGATGTGTGGAGATGCTCCTCCTTTGTTATGACAAATAAATAATGAATAAATATGTACTCGTACTCGTACGCGTACTGTTACCTGTAGCTGTAGCTTCT
Organism: Drosophila athabasca; assembly: GCA_008121215.1. NCBI lineage: Eukaryota > Metazoa > Arthropoda > Insecta > Diptera > Drosophilidae > Drosophila > Drosophila athabasca. The sequence goes on along the minus strand of VMQQ01000022.1, from coordinate 1,669,077 downwards.
AATGCCGAAAGCCCACTCAGCCGAAACGGCCATCATTTAATCTCGTGGCTGTTGCCAGTTACTGCTTGGCAGATTGAAATATGATCTTACAAGTATAGGCAACAGTTTACTGCGGGCACAACGAACAAATTGTGTGCTGTCTGGGTGTGTGTGTGTGTGTGTTTGGAGGGGCACATCTAGAGATCAAGTTTAATGGCCATAAAGCGACAAGTAAAATAAACATTTTGGTGGCATGTTTTGGCGTCAGGCGGCGGAAGGGTGAGCCCACGGCCTGACCACAAGACCCAACCGTGATCCCCAGCAAACCCGTGTAGCTCGTTCTGCCGGATTCTTGTGAAAGTTTGGTTGAAAATCAAAAGTTAGTCGGGGAAATGCATTTAAACGAAAGCGAAAGACGGCACACGTTCCACAAGATTACACGATTCGTCTGCTAATCAACGGAAACTCAACGGAAAAAAAAGAGACATCGCTGGTTCCCCATATCGTTTATATCGTTTCCATAATTGATAGAAACCCATCGAAAGTGACAAGTTTCTGTTTACCCATCCGTGGCATTGCCTGGCATTCCGTGGCATCCGAATCGAAATCGAAGGTGAAATATCTGGGAATACAAATAAAACGAAAAGTCAATGAAAAACCCCTGCGACAAGGCAACTTTCACTGTCCGCGCACTGGCCAAAGAAGTTGTCGACTTCATTAATTAAATTGATTAACGAGCATTAGCACTTGCCACACGATCTGATCTGCCTCCGTTGCCAGCCACTATCGAACCATTGCCAGAGCTCTAGGCCATAATCATAATGAGCCAAAATAATGTTTGTCAATCATTGAACGACCAACTGGGGATCGGCTCCGAAGTCGTGTGGTGCGTGACATTAAAGTTGGGAAATTTCGCGCAGCAGAAGCAGTACTCGCACCTCGTACATTATCGTCTGAGGAGAGGATGGCTTTCGCACCTCCCAGCAGCAGCAGCAGCAACCTCCGTCATAGCCACATCTCCCAGAGGCCTGATTAGAAAGTTTGTATGCTCGGCCGGCCGGCCAGGCTGTCTGCCAAAAGCAAATATTTCGTATAGTCTGCTATTTTATTGGGTAATAAAAATCTGCTAATATGGGATTGCATTCATGAGTCTATTCATAGACATGAGTACCTGCACCCTTACCCCTCTCCTCTGCTGCTGGTACTGTTCCCGGCGATGGGGCCGAGGCCTCTCCCTTGGTTACCCAATCGATCCCCTTCGCCCCACTCCTACAATCGCTACGATTTAAAATCAATTTCAAATCTTTTACTTAACAATTTTGTACTTATCTGTGGCTGTGCTTTCGGCCATGTTATTCTCTAATTTTGGCCAACTGCAAATGTAAATGGAAAATGGAGCGCGCGCGCATAATTTCGTTCAAGTTAAAGTATTTTGGTCAAGAGTGTTGGTGGCTGAGCTGATGGCTGCCAGTAGGAGCGGCCACAGGCAATACACTTGACGCCCGAATCGGAGCCCCCCGATAGCATCGATTTATCGCCATACCATTAATAGTTGACTATATTTTTGTTTTGGGGCCAGTAACCGGTTTCCGGTACACATAGAAACCACAGCCGCAGATACTCGGATACAGATACAGATACAGATACAAGAAAAGAAATACTCTTGTAGCTGTGTATTTGTTTGTATTTTGAAAATTGTATCTGAGGCCCGACACATGAATGAGCTTTTCGAATATTTCGTAACCAGTTGGACTGCATTTTTTCCACTCTTCCAGTCGTCTTGTCTCGCCTCCTCTCGTGGCTGGTGCTGGCTGCCTGGGCTGGGGGGGGAGCATGGAGTGGAGTAGCGTGGCCAAATGCTTATGTCCGCAGCTATGCCGCGCCATAATCGATATCCCATTGGTCCGAAACCAAGTCAAGTGTTCTCCCATCCAACGTGCCTCCAGCGGAGTGGAGTGGAGTGCACTGATGTGGAGTGGAATCGAGTTGAGTTTAAGAGTTTCAGTTTAATTGCGTGTGAATTGCATTTGAATTGGTGTTTCCTTGGGGTCTGAAGAGCAGTTTCTGCTAATTACATTTCAGTTCTAATTAATGGAATTGCAAAGGAACTCGAGTCTCAATTGCTGGGCATTTTAACTGCCAGCTCCAGTTCCAGCTTGAACTACAGCTTCCCTCTCTTCGGTTCCAACCCATTTTTCCCTTTCCCCTCGTTAGCGGGAATTTGGCCAACTCATGATGGCAGTTGGAACACGCAGACCCATTCAGAGAATAGCATAGCCCCCACCCCAACCCCACCCCACCCGAAGAGTAGTGTTCCCGCGCTCCCACAGCTGCCTCTCCAGCTGTGCGCTCGATTCGAAGTTTTGCTGTGTTTTTCTGTTTTGCTGTTTTGCTGTGTGCCCCCAAATGTTGCTGCTGCTGCTGCTGCTGCTGGGGGCATATTGGATAACTGCCGACTGGCATTAAAATTTCCCATTTAGCCAAGTGGTTTGTTCTTGCTTGTTGTTGTTGTTGTTGTGGATATCTACTGCTCCAGATACGCGTTTCTACCTTATTTAAGCTCATTTGCTCGACCATCCACAGTGTGCGTTGTGTTTGTTTATTGTCTTAATTAACATTTTTTACATGTTTTTCGATTTGGTTTGGTTTCGCTTTGGCCGCCTCAATGTCAAGCCATGTCGCTGCTGTCGCCGCTGTCCGCTCTCAATGCCAGACGGCCAGATGATGGCCAATGGCCAAGAAATCAAGCTAGCGCTGGCTGGCTGACTGGCTGGGAGTAATAGTAATCAAAACCAGGCGAGGCGGTCACCCAACGCCAAAGCCAAAGCCAGAGCAGCTGTCGAGCTTTTGCTCGGAAGTTGTCGCTACCGTTACGGCTTACCGCTTATAAAAATATCTACAGCACATGTACATTGTATATATCTATATATATATATATGCGAGGTCTGCCATTGGACAATGACTGAGAGATTAAGTACTGCTTTGCCTGGTCTGGTGCCTCAAATCTTAATTGTGCTCCTCCACTGCCCCACCCCACCCCAGAGATGTCACTTGGAAAAGTGGAGCACCAGCAGCAGCGAAATGGTCAAGTGAGGTTGTCCGCTCCCATTCCCATTCCCGTAGAGCAGAGTGGTAGAAGACATTTTTGCCAATCAGCGGACGACGGACAGTGGAACGAGACCAACTAACACCAATTGTCGCTGATTTATCTTTGGGGGCCACCACAACACACACAACACACAACACACAGCATACAGCACACATTTCATGCAGCATGCAATTTGCCTGTCCAAAACTGTGGCACACCACAGAAAAAGACAACAAACAATTGTCGGTGTGCCGTGCCACATTTGTACGCCCATTTCAGAGCCATTTATCAGAGAGCTTGGAGGCATGGACGAGGCAATGGAGCAGGTAGCTGCCATTAGGTTTTTGGTCTGCTTATTTATGACAATTCATTAGCCAGATATTTCTGGGGATTTTCTAACGAGTGTTGGAGTATTCGAGTGCCAGAGTCTGTCTCAAGTTGAAGTTTGGCCCGACAGCTGTCATTGGGATCTTTGATTAGTTTGTTGAACGCGGCAAAACGCGGGGCCTTCGATTTCTCTACGCTGCAAAGGCGAGGCGTTGGACGAGGTGGTGCTCGGAGGCGGAGGCGCCTGCGGCAGCGTTCCCATCGAGCATTGAACTGTGAGCACTTCACACGCAGCTTAGCCCCCGGAGTAGTAGATCCCCCCGGATCGATCCATCCCCGAAATATGTACTACTCGTATCTGAAAAGAGAAACGTACATCTTTCGACACTTTCTGCAACGAAACGAAACTCTTAATGGACTTGTGGCGATGGCGGTGGGGCCTGGGAAATTTCCTTGTCATTGTCTTGGACGCTGCAACAAATCATTTTCACAGATCTGCTGCCACCTCCCAAGTCCCATCTCCGAAAATTGTGCAATTCTCTGGCTAAACTAATAAATATTTCTATCATTTTCAGGAGCTAAGATGTGTGGCCCTAGCATCGCTGTGGACCTGAAGATGTGCTGATCGTACATACATATTGTCTATTATTATATAATATACCGCCAAAATCCCCGTGCAAAATCGTTTGCAATAAAAAATTCCACAAAAGAAGAAATAGCAAAGAGAGAGAGAAAAAAAAGAGAAGAAATTCAATAGACACGCGGGGTGCTAATGCGAAAAGAAACTCCCCGACAATCGCCAGAAATTGTAAAGAAATCAATTATACCGACACAAAATGTCTATAAATAGGGGAAAAGATCCCCAGCCGCAGCACCGCTCCAACAGCCGCTGCTGCCTGGAGGGAATCGCTTGGAGCACTCTGCTGGTGCTGGTGCTCACCGCCTGGTGTTGCCTCGAGACGGCCGAGGCACACGTGGCCCTCACCTACCCACCTGCACGGCAGTACGATCTGGACTTTCTGGACAACTCCCGGACCAAGGCGCCATGTGGCATGCCCAAAGGTGAGTGCAGTGCCCCAAAGGTGCTGGGAACGGGGTGCATCATTAGAGCTCCAAGTCTGACCTGGATTCAAACATTTTGCTGGCAATTGCAATTTGGTGAATCTCTACTTTTATTTGTGTGTTGGAGGAGCTGCAGCTGCAGCCAAGCGATGAGTAACATTTCCCATTTCCCAATTCCATTCGCTTAGCTCAGCTCCAGCTCCAGCTCGTGCCCCCCATTCCAAACTATTCCATTCCATCGATAACTGATTGCCGTGATCGTAATATGTATTTGGCTCATTATGGCCTGTTATTGCTTGGCTTGTTGCTGTTTTGCTTTGTTGTAGTAGCAATTGGTCAAGCACGTACAGTACAGTGCGTTTCACAACTGTTTGCTGAAAGCCTTCACGGTGGGTTTTTCTAATATGGGAGGGAACGAAAAGGAGTCTTTTGATTGTGTCTCCTTTCTGTGCAGATTCTCGAAGCTCAAACAATCTTTGCTCAATCTTGGGGCTGCTGCCCAAAGGTGTTGTTTGATCGAAAGATAAGACCTGCAAAGAGATCTCTCACACACTCACACAGTAAGAGAACCAATTCATATAATTATGAAACGCACTGTTTTGTTTAGTTGAATTCATAATTGATAGACAGAGAGAGAGAGAGAGAGAGAGAGAGAGAAAGACGTGCACTTTTGCGGAGTAGAAAAATACTTTTGCTTTTGCTTGCATAACACTTTTGTACCCATATGCCACCCCACCCCACCACTACCCCCAGTCCCCCACTGCAAATGTACGTATGTACATATGCCTATGCTTTTGTTGTTATGTGTGGCATCTTGCTCAATGCTACTTGTTGTTGTTGTTGCGGCTGAAAAGTGTTACCAATTAATTTGCATATCGCGAGCAACACAGCAACACAGGCAGCAGCAGCAGCAGCAAAGCGCTGGAGAGAGAGGAAGGGAGAAGCAACTTTGGGGGCCATTCACTTGCTCACTCGCATTGTGTGTGTGGATGTGTGCGTGAATCCCAATCCCCAGAAATTGGGTCACACACACACACACAGACAGACAGACAGATTATGAGTGGTATTATGATTATGATTTTTGGTTAAATGCACTTTCGAAAATCGAATAAAAAAACACCACAAGACCCATGTGCACATGTGCGCACCGTCCTACGATTTTGACATTTGATTTGCGATGAGCACAAGGGGTGAGGGGTGGGGTTGGTCGGGTCGGGTCGGGGCGGTCCCATATATTTATACTGTTTGCATATCAATTATAGGCCCTCGCAGCCGACAATCGCCTTGAGAGATGGCCTGGCTTACTGGCTTGCTGGCTGGCTGGCTGGCTGGCTGTGGTAATTGGCAACTGGAAACTGGCAACAGCAGCAGAAACACGTGTGCCGCATCAAAATGCCAAATCAATTTCCATCGATATGTCCATAAAGTATCTGTACATACCTATAAGTTATAACTATACGTACGTATACCTACCGGTAACCGTACTTATCGTACAACCCGTCAAACGGCATTTTTGTGCGATACTCTTTGCCATATTTTCAATGCGAGGAGAAACTTCCCTTACCGTTCCGCCTTGCTGCTTGCCCGATTGGTCTGCCACCTTCGGGGATATCTGCAATGCCATCCCTTTCTATGTAGTAATGGATTCAAGCAGAGAAACGTTTCACTCTCAAGTTCCTACCTTTGAACGAATTCCAGACTTCCTTAAAGATCGATCTAATCAATCTTATTCTTGTAGGCCTTGTAACTTTATCGATTGACAAGAAAGGGTATCTTTTGCAGCGGCCTTTATAGGCAGTATTTTGATTTTCGATTTCGTTGGCAGTTTCATTTTGTTTTCTTTGGTTTGGCCGTTAATTATAGTCTGTACGGGTACGAGTGCTCGTTGCGTTGCGTTGCACTGCGTATACGCAACGTGGGCCGCCGGTTGGGCCTGTCTGGTAGTCTCTGGTCGCTGGTCGGTGGCACGTTTAACCCATTTCGGGGCATGACAACTTTTGCCTTCGCCTGCGGCTGCGTCTGTGGCTTGCCAAACGCGAATTGAATTGGCCAAGCAGGTTGCCGCTTGGCTGCTGCATCGATGCGGCTGCGGCTGTGGCTGTGGCTGCGTCTGCGGCTCACTGCCTGCCTTGATGATGATGTGTGCTCCGAGAAAAGGCAAAGTGGAATGCAACATGCTGCAGCAAGTGGGGAAAACTTTCACTTGTGCATTACGGCACACACAGAAGCCGCCGGGAACCGAACCATCAGCCAGAGTTCGCATCCTTGGCGGTTACGGCATGCCGAAAATGTTAACAACTGTATCTGTATCTGTGGCTGTGTCTGTGGCTGTTGCTGTGCCTGTATCTGGCAGTGACAGCTAAAAGTATCTGCATCGCTCATTACAGTTGTTTGCTGGAGCTGTTGTTGAGATGCTTCTGCCCTTTCTATCGCTGCCTGACCTCTGTGCAGCCTCTTGCATCTTGTTTGCATTGCCTTGCTCTCTCCTCCGTTCTCCCTCCAATTACCCATTACCCATCTCCCATCTCAATTTGTTCGTGTTTGACACTCTTTTCAACTGCTTTTGTCTCTGGCTTTTGGCTTTGGCTTTTGCTTTGTTTTTGTGGCCACAAGAGACTTGACTTCTTCACGTTGTCTGCCTGCCTCTGCCTCTGCATCGAATGGAGGTCAAGTTGTGGTTGCCTCTTGTGTCACACTCAGCGGATCGGTTGGGCAATCGCCGGTTGACAAACCCCACTGCTGTCGATGATTAGAAGAGTCCATCAGTCCATCAGTTCCTACCAGAGGTCTATAGGACCCACAACTGAATATCTGAGTCATGGCCATAATTTGTATTGGTTCATATCTCAGACCAAGACCGAGTGCTTGTTCCAAGGCATATCCTGCAGACCCCGATTATCATGCACGGCCTGCTAGAGTCATTCAGAATATCAATGAGAGTGCCCAAGTGACATTTAAGCGGCAGACACGGACGCGGACACAGACCTGTCGACGTATACGTAATATCGTAATGGATAACCCATAAATATCAGCAGCTACAGCTCGGCAACATGCACTGCAAATATCTGCATCTATTGGCTGGGAGACGTAGTATCTGCCAACCATAAATACGAGCACTCGTATAAACTGCAAAGTGCCTGCCAGTGGGACAGGCAGTGGGACAAACACCGGTACTACAGTGGAGTGGAGTGGCGGGGCAGGGGCAGGGGCAGGCGTCACGAGCAATTAACTAAAGCGAAACTCCTTGACCACAGAAGTGGAGGCAGCAGCAGCAGCAACCCATGCAAATATCGAGAGCTGGCAAAGCGCTAACCACTGGCCGTCGAACGGTGGCAAGTAGCAAAAGTGGCAAGCGGCACTCAAGTCTGGGCTCTGTGGCAGGGTTGCCAAAGCCAAATGAATTTTATGGCATGTTATGGCATGCTTCTTTCTGCTTCCTCCTCTGTCTCTACCTCTGCTTTTCCCTCTCCTTCGACTTCTGCTATGCCGCAAAAATTTATTGCTCCCAACGGCGCATGCGCAACGCTTCGTTAGCCGCTTGCTGAAGTTTATTTGTCAACCTTTTGCCAGTGCACACTGCAATACACTGTACACTGTAGACTGTACCTCCTCCACCCGCTCCTCCTCCTCCTCTATCACTCGGCGGCTCATTGCGGAAGTCTTTGTTACGGCTACGTGAGAGGCGTATACCATATTTGGCTTCTGCCGCTGCTGCTGTTGCTTCTGTTGTGTGGCACATGCAATTAGAATGCATGCAAGCGAACATTCTTCTGTTTATAAAGCGAATTGCCTCAAGGTTCGCCGCTGCAACAGGGGAGCAGAGAGTGCAGAGAGTAGGGGTATCATGATGTAATACAACGCCACCCATAACCAAAAGCACAGCATAGGGGGGGAAGAAAACAAGAACCTTGCGTGTGAGAGAACACAACAAATTATGGATTCTCTCTGGGATAGTATCTCTTCTATGCTACATCTCTCCATAATTCCATTTCTCTTCCCGATGGCATTCCACTTGCGGGCCAAATTAGTTGAATTTTCAATCAATTATAAACCGATTTCACGCGAATCTCCCGCCAGAGAAGACGCCCCTGCCACTATCCATTTGGCAGGGGGAGGGGGGCGACAGACTTTCGAAATGGCCAGACGATGTCGGCGAGTTCAAGCTCAACCAGCACACAGATCCACAGATACTCTAAACACACACACACACACACACATACAACGCAGCGCAGCCTCAAAGCCGCGGCGCAAAGGTGAACAACTTTCGCGACCTGCTCATGGGAAATATGACAAGCGTACGAGTAGAAGCGAGAAACACCAGAAAAAAAAAACACAAAACCGTATAAAATATTGACCAGACCTGGGGACTGCCTCTCGAACGGATCGGATCGGGGATCGGATCGGAATGGCCACATGAGAAACACCCAAAAAAACAGAAAACAGAAAATCGAAAAACACCTGCTAATTTGGTTGCATGAATATCGGAGGGGGAGGGGGGATTCAACAGATTCAGATACACGCTCGGGGCAGAGCAACGCGACGGGTACCGCCCCATATTTTGGCATAATTTGTCCGATCCGATCCGTTTTTTTCTTCGATTTATTAATGGGAACAACACTTGATTTATCTCCCGATAGCCGCGAATCCCTCCCCTCCCCTACCCACCCATGTGCTTAACCCATTTTCGATGTGGTTTGACGGCTTTTTTCCATATCAAAACAAAAGAAAACCGAAACAGAAACCTAGTGGAATCTGGGGTAGCGGAATGGGAAACGAAGCTGTGTGGTCCAGGGGCTGTGGGCAGATACAGATTGCAGGTGCAGTCGAATGAAGCTAAGAATGCAATGATCCGAATTCGAATTTGAATCGAAATGCATTTGCATTTGCATTTCCCTCACGGGTTTCCACATGAATGGAGATCTGGGGATCTGTGCATCTAGGCTTTGGTTCGTTTCGATTCTCTGCTCATTCTCGTAGTTGCGCAACCGAAATCAAGAGTTTGGCCTGCCAAAGAACATCCACTGACCCACAAAAGATACATCACCGCACAACTGCGGCTGTGGATATCCATCCATCGGCAGGCAGCTGTTGAGTCGACTGCAGGTTACCCAGTAGGCCAGGCAGCTGCCAATGCCCTCGGCACTGCATATACCTCTCCCCGAGGGTAGCCAAACGGCTTCACGTCATGTCCATCGGCTGGGGCTGTCATCGGCTGGCCATATTGGGCCGCCAAACTGCCAGCTGCACGACCATCGAGCGCCAATTGAATGATTCAAATGGTCACTCGGACTCGTCGCATTGTGCCAGCCGTGCTAGTCTGTTCGTGTTCGGTTTCGTTTTCGTGTTGGTGGTTCCCAACCATTTAGGATGACTCTGGCCATAGCTCTACTGTGTAGCCGACTGTGTCTCTGTCTCTGACTTTGGCTAACTGGCTGTGCAATCTCCTTGCCGGCCGTGCCTGCAGTAATCATAATTTTCAGCTTCCTTATTTGTCGACAATTGCAATTGCCGCTTGTCGGGAAAGTGACACTCCTCCTTTCGCTTTCGCGGAGATCTGGTCATCTATGCCTATGCCTGTACAGGGTCTGGGCTTGAGCATCGCCGTACCCCCACCATACACGTTTAATGGCTTCAATTAGCGACTCGTTCGTCGTGTATTGGCTGCCAACGATGTGCGAGGAGATCATTGCGCACTGGGCACTGGGCATCGATACTCTTCTGGTCCGGTGTGTCTGCATCTTCAACTTGTAGCCTTTTCACAGCTGGTCAGCGTCAGTGGCCGAGATTACCGCATGGCTCTTATGCAACATATGAAAAATTGTCTGGACAGATACGAGATACGCTTACGAGGCTTGGGCAGGGCCTCAGCTTCTTTGGGGGACTCGTTGGGGAGTTAATGCAGGTGCATGTGCATGAATGACATGACTGAATAGACTGCACTCGTTGCCAGGCAATGCAGAACCAGTTATACAGCAGCAGCAGCATAACCTTTAATTATGCGACGATGCCATCCCCAGATGGGAGTTGCTTGGGACATCGTTGGGCTATTGTTGTAATCATTGTAATCATTATAATCAAGACTCTGATCATGCTCTGACTTCATTCTTTCAGGCACCATCCGCACCTCGCTGCTGTCCGGCTCGATGTTCAATGTCACCTGGCACCTGGCCTATCCACACAAGGTAAGTTTTTGGGGCCACTGCGAGCTCGTCTCGCCTAATGGGAGCAGAAAATGCCTTATCTGGGGTCTAATTAGCCGAGAAGCACGACTCAAACTATGTACAATGATTGCCTCACATGCACACGAGTGTAGTCTGAGTCAAGAACTCCGGGCGGGGAAGGGGAGTGGCGTGGCGTGGAGTGGAGTTCCCATCATTGTGGATTCACCTGTGACTGCAGCACGAGATCGGGTCACAAGTTCTCAGTCATTGTTTGGCCTGATCTGCCCGATCATGGCTTCTGTCATGTCTGATCATCTCAGAGAGGTCTAATCTATAGAGCAATCTTTTTTCTAGGGCGGTTTTCGGCTGCAACTGCTCGATGCCCTTGATCGGCCCGTTCTCGACCTGACGCCCCACGTAAACAACTCGGAGTTTGTGCGCACGGATGTCACGTAAGTTAAGGATCTATTCTAAGCTCAGCTTCTGTCTGACAGAGAATCCTTTCTTTTCTTGCAGCGCCCAGTCATATCCCGTAAACATACCCAAGGAGTTTGAGTGCTTCAACTGCACGCTGCGTCTGCTGCGACAGGCCGATGAGTGGTCCAACAGCTACCGGTTCTGGTCATGCGCCGATGTCGACATCAAGGCGCGGAAGGACTTCAAGGAGACGTGCTCCGGACACGGAAAGTACTTCCCCTCGCGCTGCAAGTGTGACAAGAACTTTTACGGAGCCCAATGCCAGTATCGGGATGAGTGCGCCGCCGACTCCGATTGCGGCGTCCAGGGAAAGTGCATCGACCTAGGCGGCACCTCGCTGCCCCGCCGTCAGTGCTACTGCAACTTCGGCTGGTTCGGTCTGGGATGCAACAAGCGATCGCCCTACAAGAGCACCGACCTAGACCTCTCCTCCTACACTAAGAAAGAGCTCTCGGCCGACTACCACGTGTACTGGCGCCTCCTGGAGGAGCAGAAAGAGATCGAGGTGGTTCTTAAGGTGAACGGCACCTCCTGGGTGGGTCTCGGATGGCGCCCGCGGGGCCTTACCCCTGAGTGCAAGAACTTCCCGCTCATACGGGACATCGGTGACTTGACCACGACACTGGAACCGAAGAGCGAACCAGAGCCGAAGAGTGAACCGGAACCTAAAAGCGAACCGGAACCTAAGAGCGAACCGGAACCTAAGAGCGAACCGGAACCTAAGAGCGAACCAGAACCTAAGAGCGAACCGGAACCTAAGAGCGAGCCTGAACCTAAGAGCGAACCGGAACCTAAGAGCGAACCGGAACCTAAGAGTGAGCCTGAACCTAAGAGCGAACCGGAACCGAAGAGCGAACCGGAACCTAAGAGCGAACCAGAACCTAAGAGCGAGCCGGAACCTAAGAGCGAACCGGAACCGAAGAGCGAACCGGAACCTAAGAGCGAACCGGAACCTAAGAGCGAACCGGAGCCAAAGAGCGAACCAGAGCCGAAGAGCGAACCGGAACCCAAGAGTGAACCGGAACCTAAGAGCGAACCAGAGCCCAAGAGCGAACCAGAACCGAAGAGCGAACCGGAACCTAAGAGCGAGCCGGAACCTAAGAGCGAACCGGAACCTAAGAGCGAGCCGGAACCTAAGAGTGAACCAGAGCCGAAGAGTGAACCTGAACCAACTAGTGAACCGGAACCCACTAGTGAACCAGAGCCCACAAGCGAACCGGAAGCGGAACCGAAGAGTGAGCCTGCGGCCCAGAGTTCAAAGACAAAAAGAGTAGCCGAAGATTATGCCCAGATGAATGGAGTCAGTTCTGTCGCCACAAGCGTTTCCTACCGCGTCAGCAGCAATGCAAAGCGCAGCCGCCGTGAGGCGACAGGTAAGCATACATAGATACAGATAGAGTCCAAGAAACCATTCCAGAGATATTATCCTTCTTTGTAGAATCTCCCAAGTACCGCTTGAACCCGTACACGCCGATTCACGACTTTAATCCCATGGACTGCACGGACATTGTGATTGGAGCGGCACGTGGAATGGCTAGTCGGGTGGGAGACTACTACACGCGAGACCGATCGACGCCGCGCAGCGATGAGTTCTACGGCGGAAAGTCGAACCTGGCCCTGGGCACTGGCTTCGAAGAGAACGGTGTGACCACGATCATTTTCCGAAAGAAGCTGGTGGCTACGGAGCCCACGGATCATACCCTCGACGATGCGCTAACCCATGTGATCTGGGCCAAGGGCCAGGAGCCGGGCAGCTATGTGCACGTACCAGCTTCTGGGCTAGAGACCCAGTCCTCCAGCGTCAAAGATTTCTATCAGCCGGACGAGCTGAAGTACCACGGCCACAAGATGCAGCGCGGATTCACGCAGATCAACTTCTTTGGTGAGCAATCCCCTGATCCGAACCCACCCTTGAAAGCCGTCTCATCCTTTCTTCTCTTTCAGAGAAAGAGAAAGCAGCCGCCAGTGCGGACAGGAATGACCTGACCACGAATGTGCTTGACAACGATTGCTACGGCCACTGGAAGTATCCGTCCAACTGCTCACCCCAGGATCACACCTGCGAGTACTACGCCGCCTGGGAGACTGTCGGGCGTGGCGACGAAATGCACTGGCACATTGAGACATCGAACACGGAGACCTGGACGGGCATCGGCTTCAGTGAGGATCAGCGCATGTCGCAAACTGACGCCATCATCGGCTGGGTGGACAAGCGCAACGGTCGGCCGTTCCTCATGGACACGTGGGTGCTAGGCTATGCCCCGCCCAAGCTGGACGATCGCCAGGACATCTACAATGCATCGGGGCGTATTGACAAGGGCGTCACGATCCTGGAGTTCAATCGGAAGCGCGTGAGCAATGACGAGCAGGACCTGTCCTTCACAGACGACCATTGCCTATATCTGTTCTTCCCTGTCCTTGGGGGTGCCTTCAACGTGGTCAACAAGAAGATCCGCAAGCACGAGCAGGTGCCGCCGGTCTCGTCGCGCCGCGTGTGCATTAAGTCCTGTGGCAAAGGTGAGTGGCCCGCGCCGAATCCTCTCCCAGAATATTTATCCAATTATTGGCTCTTTGCAGAACTCGAGGCTGTGTTTGTTGGCACCAGTACACCAGCACCCAGTCGACTGGTCTATGCCGTGGGCGTGAAGCTGATGAACCTGGGCGAGTCCTACGAAGCACCCAAGGCGGGAACCGTGGAGTTCAACAACCTGGCTGCCACCATCTCCGACTCTTTCAACGGCATCTTGAGTACCCTTCCCGGATACTACAAGACGGAGATTCTAGGCTTTGAAAAGTACGTACTCCATCTCCCCCCACCCCATCCTGTGAGGCCAGATCTCTGATTGTCCGAATCATTTTTCAGGGAGGGCAGCACGATGGTCGCCAAGGTGCAGGCTATGTTCGACAAGGCAGATGTGGAGAAGATGCATGACCTGGATAACAACACGGTGGAGAAGAGCGGCGAAGGAGCCGCACAAAAGAACGCCGATGTGATCCGTTCGGCGCTACAGGATCAGATAGCTACCGGCCGCGTGGGCTCTCTGACTGTGGATCCGCAGTATCTCGACTTTGAGGCCTTGGAATGTAAGCCCCGAACAAAACTCATCCTCTGTATAACCGTTGCCTAATACACTGCACTCTGCCCATAGACAAGAGCACCACCGAATCGAACGCCAAGGAGACACTGCTCTCCTTCTTCGACCTGTCCGAGACGCGCTTGTACATTGTCCTCGGTCTGATTGCCGCCTTGGTGCTCATCGCTTTGATCCAGGCCTTCTGCACCATTTGGAAGACGTCACGCAAGAGCAAAAACACCAAGGTAAGATAGCTCCGACAGGAGATACAATACCCCCATCGAGTTGGCATTGGGCGTGGCGTGGAGTCGAGCCGAGTCCTCACAGAGTTAATAATGTTTATATCCATTGTACCGTGTCGTTCCAAGCTGGTTTACGTAATACCCGAGGAGTGGCGCATGTACCAACAGCGACAGCATCAGCGCTACTACCAGCCCTCTAGCGATCTATAAGACTCAATACCGCCAAGCAAAAAACACATTCAGATCAGAAATAAATACATACATACATGTCACTGTCACACCCACTGCCCGATCATCCTTCGAACCCAGACATCAGCTACATCAGCTACAGCTGCCTTAAGAGCATTTAAGGATCACAGAATCCCATCCTATAGTTAGAGTCCACGCGGAAGCCTCTCTCGATCGTGTACTGTACCATTTGCCAGCTGTTTGCGTTTATCAATATCTTACGAGAATATCTATCTAGATTCTAGAACTGAATTGGTAATTGACATTGCATTTTCTTGTTTCTATTTCTGTTCTTGTTGCATTAACACGTCACCCGCTAACACAATCCAATCCAACCCCTAACTGCCTTCTGTCTTCTCTGCGTATCTCCACATCTGTCTCTTTAACCAACAATATTTATGTGTTTCCAGGGTTTCTAAGTATTTTCTAATTTTCCACCCACACATCGCTAATCGTCTAATACTCGTATCTCTGCGTGCGCGGGTTCTCTTGACCAGTCGGCATTTGATATATGCTGCATACTCTCTCTCGAAAAAATTTGATTAGAACCTTTTGTAGAACTCTTTGCTGTCCTTCGCTCTAATCTTCCCGACTTCTATTAACACGATTCTTCCTTTGTTACACGAATGAGATTGCGGGCTAAACGTAAACGTAAACGCAGGCGGCACAAGGCACATCTCTAGAGACCAGATGATCCAGACCAGACCAATCATATTAGAATAGAGTTCGTTCAATCGGGAAAATATTGCTTACCATACCAAATGCTGACTGGTTGGGCGCCGATAGTTCGAAACGGGCCATAATCATGCTGATACCTATTTGTGATTGCAGGAGAAGCTCATCCAGAACTCGCCCTGGAAGGAGTTCGCCTCGAACACCAACTACGCCTTCGACCCCTACGGCGAGACGGAAGAGAAGCACATGACCAGCGCCAGCACAGTGGGCAAGGAGAAGGCGCGCCACCGCAACCAGTCCACCAGCAGCAGCCAACAGACCACGCTGCCCATGTCCCACTCACCCACCAGCAAGTCCCAGATGTACTACGAGAGCACCAATGGCCAAGGCAAGGGTGGCAATGGAAATGGCAATGGGAACGGCAGCCGCTCCTCCAATGGTCGCCAGATGGTCACACAAGAAACCAGCACTGGAGGCGCACCTGTGGCCTATTCTCGCAGCTCCTATGCAGAGCGTGCTTACTCCCTGCCCCGACAGACGCACCACTACCAACAGAACGCGACCAGTATGCAGCCGTCGGGCTATTACACCCACGATCGTCGCACCGCCCGTCAGGGCAGCCGGGACAGAGAGCGGGAAGAGGAGCGACGTCACCGTCAGGAGCGAGATCGGGACTCGGGCTACGATCGTTCGCGTGATGATCCCCGTCAGAACGGTGGCTCCGACACACCCGACTTCTACTTCATGCCCTCTCAGCGGAAGTACTCCGGTGAAGTAGTTCGCGTCTATGTGGACTACAACAAGGATCCGAAGCACTAATCCTGCAATAGAGGTGCCCCACTCGTAGCGATTTATTTAAAGCTCATTTTAAGTTCTTACCCTAACATCTTTTCGTCTGTTCCCTACCCTACCCATAATGGTCTGCATCTGTTCTGGACGGATACGCCATGCTCATGCCCATGCCCTTTTTTACCCACTCTCCCTCTAGTGCTCTATTTCGTTTCGATTTTGCCATAAAGCAGTTCCACTGCAAGCGCTTGGGGAGACCAGACCGATACAGATGGCGATACGCTCCCCAGGATGGCGTTTCCGGGTGCGCAAGCTTTACAATTAACGCACAACGCATGATCCACAATTTAGTGAATTGTAAATATTTTGCATAGATATTAATGGTCAAAACAAACAACACAACACACAAATTATTGAAGCAAATCAAGCATTGTAATTAGGTACTCAGACGTGCATTCAAGAATGTTTCCGCATTGTCTTCTCTTAAATGTGCAAAGAAAAATAGTCACTGTATTTAATCAAATTAAATATATGCATTAAGTACATTTAAATAAAGTTAAGTACAAAAATACCTCAAGACCTTTTATTTTCACTACGGTTATTATTCGTTAAGGCCCGAAAACAAGAATACCCATGCAATACGTATTAAAAGCATGAATATAATCTTATCGGATGCCAATCGATGGCAAGGACTCTCCCAAAATATGGATGGCGAAAAAATGTTTAATCCTTGATAAGCACTCCATTCGAGAATCAAGGATATTTGTCTAATCACAGAAAGCCACAAAAACCTTTTTGACCGAGATATAGCGCCTCGAACTTTTGGCGGAGAATAAAATACTGGTTTTTTCGCTATATCTCGGCTATTTGTGGGCCGATCTTGGTGTGGCATGTCTCTTCGTGATCGGAAGAGTCCTGCCAACCGATTGACACCAGAAATCTTATGACGATTTTCGCTAAAATCATGATGCCTTTCCTTACTTTCCCTGATGTCAATCGGGATATTCTCTTCGGAACAGAAATAGCACAGATATAGAGTTCTGCTGATTTCTGTTTGCATGGTATCAGCAGATCTGGAAATCGAAAAATTTTGCTACCAAATTGAGGGTGCTTGTTTTAGTAACTGGATGTTGTTGTTTTCAAAACTAGATTTTCACTGGTGGCGCATAAACCGGCCACTGCTGGAACTAAAAGTGAGGCCGCCATTACTGTTTTCCCTAACTTCGCCATTTTTCGTACTATTTTGGATTCCGTTCCTGTTCAGAAGTCACGCCCGGTACGGCCGATATATGGCCGAAATATAGCGTACCGAAAAAAACCTTTCTCTTTTTTTACTCTTAAATTTTCTTTTTTGTATTTTCGTTTTGTTTTTTTTTTTTTACAATTTTTACATATCTACAACATAAAATTTACTGCCTATCGCAGTGGAACAAATCGGAATTCTCGTAATCGTTTCACCTTCTGCTTTGGGGATGATCTGATCCTTCGAGTAGCTTTCATTTAGCCAAGGTACGCAATAACGAATATTAAACACTAACGCTGTCGCCATCGCCAAGGAAATGAACGAGTTGAAGGCGAAATTATAGTAATGATTCGTAGTTATAGATCTAGTTTTATGCAAGCCATTCGGTTTGGGGAAGAGTTGCGGCCTGCGTTTGCGATCAGTTGGAGGCATGCTGGCTGTCGTCCTCAATTTTGTTGCCCAGTATCCAGTCCATGAGACCCATCGTGGGCGAACGTGGTGCGGTTTGGGCTGTAGGTGAACACAGAGCTGCTTAATCGGTGAGCAAGAGGACAACAGAGTAGATACTCACATAGATCACCGCTAAGTGGAGGTTGACTGGCTGCTGCTACTGCTGTTGGAGCTCCAAATGGAGTTACAGTCGTTACTGCCGCCGACCCGGATCCCTGCTTGGCCATGTCCCTTTGCAGCTGAACCATCTGCTGCAGACGTTGCTCGCGTTCGTCCACGATAGCCTTGTCCTTCGAGTGCTTTACCGTTTGCAGCTCAGCCAATCTATTCGAAAATGGGAAAAGGAGTATAGTCAAGGAGCGCGATAAGGGTGCACTGAGCGAGACATACTTTTGCTTCAAATCACTGCCCCTGGTGCTGGTGACGGCCGGTAGATCGATGCTGCTGGCGTTGCTCGATGCAGCCGATGAGGAGGCAGTGGCACTGCTCGCGGTACTGGCTGCCAGTGCAGCTGCAATGAAAAAATACCGAAACGAATGAACCATCGGAATCAGCTTTTAAGATTAAGAGCAACTTACGATCGTCGCTGGCACGCACGCGCTCTGTCTCCAGCTGCCGCAGAGTGTCCGAAAGTTTCAGCTGCAAGTGGTCGCGTTCCTGCAACAACTGCCCCAACTCAATTATCATCTCTTCGACGCGCATGTCTCGCTGATGAAGCATCATCAGTGCATAGTCCAGATCCGCTTTCAGCACGTAGTCCGACTGAGTGTCGTCTGCAACAGCGTGGCCGGATCCTTGCTGCTGCAGCCGGAAGGGATCGTACTGGGCAGCGAGGCGAGCATACTCGGCCGACCGAATGGCCAACTGCTCCTTGAGTGTGACAATCTCCATCTCTTGCGTCTCCAGGGCTTTCTGCATTTTCAGCAAGGAGTCGCTGTCCACTGCTTGGGGAACGGCTGGCTCTGTAGGATATTGCTGTTGCTGTTGCTTCTGCTGCTGCAGCTGCTGCTGCTGCTCCTCTAACTGAGCCTTGAATGCAGCCTCCCTCTGGGACAGATGCTCCTGCCAGATGCTGGCCACCTCTCCGCACTTTTGCTCCACCACCGCCTCCCATTGCTGGTTGAGGGCATTTAGATCCGGGATCGGTGCTTGACTCTGACTCTGCTGTAGCAGTTCCAGGGATTTGCGCAGCTCGGATATTTCAATGTTCTTGGTGTCCAGCTCAAGTACCGTATGCTTCATCTTATCCTCCAGCTCCAAGCTCGACAACACATGGTTGTTTAGCACACGTAACTCCTCCTCCATGTCGGACTTCTCCAACAGCAATTGCTGGCACTGCGTCCGCAGCTGTTGCAGCTCTGGATCTGTCTCTGTTGCTGCCACTGGGGGCGGAAGTGGAGGCTCCTCCCTGTCCTCTTTTAGTTGCTTGATCTGCATACGGAGCAGCTGCAACTCCTGGTTCTTGGTCAGTATCTCAAACACCAACTTTTCGGTTTGGTCTTCGCGCATCAGTTCCTCGATGCGCTGCTTCAGATGCACAATTTCCGACTCCTTCTCCTGCATCTGGGCCATTTGCTCGTCACTGAATGAGGAGGATTGCTCGGATTGTCGCTGCGACTGTCGGAGCTCCTCAATCTCGACCTGCCGTTGCCTCAGGTCCTGTTCCAGTTCCAGTTTCTGGGTTCGAAGTTCCTCGAGCTCCGACTGCCGACTTCTCAGCTTTTCCACCTCTAATTTGAGGCTCTGAAGCTCATTGGAATCCACCTGGCTGGCTCTAAGCTCGTCTAGCTCAGTTTGGAGCTGATTCAGATGTTCCCTCAACTCTTCACGCTGTGCCTGGGCCTGGGCAGCCGTCTCCTCTGCCAACTGGGCCAGACGCCTCTCCTCCTTCAGCTGTAACTGTAATTCTTGGCACTCGGCATTCAGGTCCATATTTTCCGCCTGTAGATTTTCAATTTTGATGAGGGACTCTGCTGCATCGCTGCTAATGGGAGCAGCCTCCACAGGAGACGCATCCAAAGGTGGGGCTGAAACTGGGGCTGGTACATCCCACTGGTCCAGCTGGGTGAGCTTCTCCTGCAGTTCGCGGATGCGCGCCTGGTACATTTGCACATCCCTGTCCTGGCGCTCCTTCAATTCGGCCATGCGATCGTTTCCGGCGGTGAGCACATCAATACGCTTGCTCAGTTTCTCCCTCTCGAGGGAGTGTTGCTGCAAAAGCTCCTCGTTCTTTGCCTGACGGGCCTCCTGCAGCTGCAACTGATGCTTAAGCTCCTCAATAATAGCCCCGTCGAGGTCGTTGTCCGATGCGGTGACTGTGACCAAGGCCTTGCTCTTGTACTCCTTGAGGCGCTTCAATAGCTTTGCGGTTTTCGTCTGGAGCTCGGCCTTTTGCTGCTCGGCGGTAGCCAACTGCTGTTCCAGTTGTTCAATCCTCGCGTGCAGTGCCTCACCATCGGGCTGTGTGCGGATCTCGGTGTCTTGAGTGGCTTGGGCGGCGGCGGCACTTGCCCAGGGATCCTCGTCGACGCCCCAGTCGATTGCCTGTTCCCGCTGCTCCGCTTGAGGATGGCAGATGTACGCTTTTTTTGGTGTAATCAATGGCTCCACCACGGGCTCGGCCTGAGGCTGGCCCCAGTCCAACTGTTGATGGGTGGCCGTATCCGGCACACTGTCCCCCGGGTCACCCACGCCAAAGAACATGTCCAGTGAGGGCGCCGCCGTCGGTTGGATGAGCTTCTCGAGGGCTGCCAGTCGTTCGCGCTCCTCTTCGGCAGCCCTAATCTCTGCCAGCTGCTTATCCCGTTCGTGCAGCATGTTCTCCAGATCGGCCAGACGACGCTCCTGGTCGGAAATTGCCTGATTGCGGGCCAAGAGCTTGGTTTCCAGATCCTGGGCATGCTTCTCCAGATCCGAGACATTGCGCTGCAAATCCTCGATTGTGGGCGAGGGAGTCAGCGTGGGCTGGGCAGGGGCAGCGGACAACTGCTGGCTGAAGATCCTTGGAGGCTGGACAATCTCGTCGAAGGGCGATGGAGCCGCAGCGACATCGCTAGCAAAGAAAAAGGATGCAGCTGGAGCGGATGGAGCGGAAACAGATGCCTCTGCTGATCTTTGTCTAGCAGCTGCCAACTGTCCGGCCTGCTCTTCAAGGCGCGCCTGCAGTTCGATTATTTGCTCAGCCAGCCGCTTGTTTTCCGTCTCGATGTAGACCTGGTCGTCGGTCTGGTTCTGGCCGAGGGTGTCCCATTCGGCAATCTGCTGCTGGAGAAGCTGCAGCTCCTGGGTGTGGTTGGCGCAGAGCGAATCGATTTGCGAGCGCAGGTTGTCCATCTCCGTCTTGTCCTGTATAGTACACAAAAGAAAACATCAAAAACTACTGTACATTCATCGTAGCTTTAAACTGCCCTTATAAAGTTTGCTATCTTCCTGTGATATATTGTGGACAATTTTGAAATGTCTGCTATGAAGGGCGAGCCCAAGTGTTGTAGCCTTCTTCTGCTGAAAGCTGGACCTGAGAAGAACAAGTGTTCCGCCAAAGATAATATAAACACTAAGATGAGTAACACCCATACAAATCTATGCTGTATGTAGCGACGTTTTTTCGTAAGAGACAAGAGGCATGTTGTGCGACTGACAGCATCTTATAGAAGCCATTTGGAACTTTTCCCAATTGGTTTGCCTGGGATTAATATAGCCAGTGGGTTCCGGGTATCGTCTCAATATACCTGTGGTCAGAGAAGGAACGGTACTCTGCTGATCAAGAATACATATAATGGCGTCGGAAACGCTTCCTTCTGAATGTTACACACATCTACTTCCACCACAAATCTAATATACCACTAATATAATATGCTCTTTGAGTATCGGTTTTATCATACCTGAATGACCTGCATCCGTAGCTCTTGCAGCTCCAAGACGTCCTGCTCGGCGCTATCCTGCTGCAGTCGGAGAAGCGTGACCTCGCGGCTCAGGGTGGAACGCTCCCGCTCCACCTCCTGCAGTTCTTCGCTGACACGACTGAGCTCCTCGCCCCGTTGGCTGATCTGTTCCTGGGCCCGTTCCAGCTGCTGGGTGAGATCGCGACTCTCGGCAGTCGACCGCTCCATATGGGCATTGAGGTCGCACTCGATCTCGTCCAATTCGGTGGCCTTGGCGGCCAATTTGGCATCGTACACTTGCCGTTGGCGCTGCAGCTCCGACTCCCTGATGGACAACTGCTCGCGAAGATCGGCCAGCACCTCCTCGCTGTGACTGCTCATCGTTTCGCGATCCGCCTGGGCCTGGGCCATCAACTGGCCATGTTTGACCCTCAATGTCTCGTACTCCGCTCGAAGCTGAACCAGTTGCTCACGTGAATCCTCCAACTCGCCGGACAGCAGTTCCATTTGGCGGTTATGCGCCTGCTCCCATTCGGCCAACTCACGTACGCGCTCTCGTAACTGAGTCTCGTGCTCCTTTTGCTGCGAGGAGTTTTGCTGCAGCTGCTGTTCGAAGAGATTGGCCCGATCCTGGTCAGCGGCCTGCTGATTAGCCAGACTGGCCATCTGTTCCTCCAGGGCGGCGTTCTTAGCAAGAAGCTCCGTGTTCTGTGACTCAAGTGACTCGATATATGAAGCGTCCTGTTGCAGCTTGGCCTGGATGCCTCCATGAATGGTCTCAAGGCGGCCGACGGTCACTTGGAAGTCGGCCTTGTCGCTGGCATACTGCTGGGCCAACAGTGAGTGCTGTTCCTGGGCCGCCTGAAGCTGGGCCCTCAGCAACGACGCCTCCCCCTCCACCTCGCGGGCCTCGTCTCTGGCCGCCGTTTTGTCCTCGGTCTGCAAGCGCAACTGTTGCAACTCGCGCTGCAGTGCCTGAATGGTGGCATTGCGGTTCTTGATGACCTCCTTAGATTTGTCAAACTTGGTGGACTTTTGCTCCAGCTGGCGGTACAGATCCGCCATGGTGTGCTCCTGCTCCGCCTGCTGCTGCTCCCATTGGACTTGCTCGCGTCGCAGCTCTGTGTTGGCACGGACCGTGTTCTGCAATTCCACGTGCAGGCGCTGCTGTTCCTCGTCGCGCTGCTGCAGAAGATGTTCCTGCTCTTGAAGCTGCTGCCTGAGTTGACGCAGGGTGTCGCGGCTCTCCACATTCGCATGGATCTTGGCCTTCAGTTCCTCGTTGAGGCGTGCCACCTGCTCCTTCAGGTTCTCCACCAGCTCAGGATCTATAAGATTCTTGAGCTTCTCCTCCAGTTCGGCGTTTTCTTGGCTGCGCTTCTTCAAGTTGAGGGCGTACTTCTTTAACTTCTCGCGTAGCTCCCGATGCTTATGCTGTTCCTCCTGTTTGACCTGGTCGAGGCTTTGGTACAACTCCTGCAGCTGTTGGTTGAGGGCCTCGATTGTCTCTTGTTTGGTCGCCAGTTCGCTTACCTGTTGCGCGGCCAGGGATTTGCTTACCCTTAGCGACTCCTTGAGATGGCCGGGATCTTCCTCCTTGGCGCGCAGATCCCTTAGTTCTGCCTGGGCGGACTGCAACTCCAAGATCTTCAGATTGAGCGTATGCTCGCTCTCGCTGAGGTTCTCGATAAGTTGCTGCTTCTGCTCGGCGACCAAGGCCTGTAATATGCTCATCTCGCCCTCCATGGACTCGGCGCGGGCCTCCAGTTCGCGTCGAATCCGTGTCTGTTGCTCCATGTACTTCTCGTGGCCCATTTCCTTGGTGTTCAGCACTTGATGGAACTGTTCCACCTGCTGCTGAAGCTGCGTCAGCTTGGCCTCCTGCGAGGCTATCAACTGCAATTGTTCGGATTCCACGCCGCGAAGATCGGCTATTGTCTGCAGCTGTTCCTCAATCTGCTGGCGTTGGTCGGCCTCTTGGCTTCGTATCTCCTGCAAAGTTGATTGCAATTCTTGCAGTTCCTTCGCCAGATCTGCCTGATGCTGATCCAACGGAGCAATGGCCAACTGGGGCTCTGCGACTGGCTCGTAGCTATCCTGGAGTTCTTCTAGCTCTATGCGCAACCTGGACAGCTCTGCCTTGAGCTCGGCATTCTGGGCCGTAAGTTTTTCATACTCGGCCAAGGCCTTGCCATTGGGAGCCGTCACAGCAACCACTGTCTCCACGACAGTGACCGTTTCCACCGCCGTGCTGGCCTCCTTCACCTTCTGCAGTAGCTCCGTCAACTGAGTGTGGCAGTTTTTGGCCTCCTTGGCTAGTTTCTTGGACGCATTGATCTTGGCCTGACGATCGGCCTTGCGGTAAGCCTCCAGCTCGGAGTTTAGTTTACAGAGGGATCTCTCGCACTTGTCAAAGAGGGCAGGACCACCTTCGCCGGCATCGAGGGCGGCCACCACCTCTGAGGATCGCTGCATGGAACTGAGCTCCTGCGATACGTTCGAGTGCTCGCTCAGTTGAAGCGAAAGCTGCTCCTTCTCGCGTTGAAGATCCTCCTTCTCCTGATGTCCCTCGCTTAATCTTGACTCTAGCCGGGAGTTCTCAGCTGTAAGGCGCAGCAGTTGTTCCTTCTGGACATCCAGTCTCGTCTGGAAGTCGCAATTTTCAGCCGTCAGCCGTTCCATCTTCTCGAGCACTTCGCGTCGCTCGTTGGAGAACAGTTCGATCCTCTGGAGCAGTTCGCTGCGCTCGTCTTTGAGCTGGTTGAGACTCTCGCTGGCATCGGCCGTGAGATCCGTTTGAGTAAGTTCACTCACGACACTGGGCAGCCGAGTGGTAATGGACGCCACCTCCGCCGCATCTTCTTCTTGCTGCTGTTGCTTTTGTTGCTGCTGCTTCTGTTCCTGGGCATCGCCCTCGCTGGCCGGGCGACGTGGGACGAAGCTGCATTCCAACTGCTGCTGCTGCGAGGGCCGTTCAACAATCTCGATGGACTCGGCGGAGCTGGAGGCACTGATCTTTTCCAGTTTGTCTAGCAACTCCATGTTCTCGTTGACGTAGTGCGAAAGCTTCTTGTCGAGGGCCTCCTTTTCGGCTTGGAGTGTGTGCAGTTGCTGGATCTGTTCGTGGGCCTCCTGCTCCAGTTGCTGGACGCGTTGCGAGAGTTGTTCTTCCAAGTGGACCTCGCTCAGTTCGGATTCTACGCGAGACTCGTTGCCCTGCTGCAGAGCTTGCAGGGCCTGCTGCAACTCCATTTTCTGTTCCTCTAGAAGCCGCACGGCCTCCCTTTGGAGTGGATTGATCTCGGGCTGCGTCTGATCGTCACCCTCTCCATCCTCCTGCATATTGGACAACTGCCACTGGCCCTTTTCGTCCTCCAGCACAGTGATTCGCTGTTGTAGATTCTCATTCTGGGCCGCCAAAGCGGCCAACTTCTGCTGACTGTCCTGAGCCTGCATCTTCTGCAATTGCTTCTCGGCCTGTTTGCACTTTAGCTTGAGCTTGATGTTGATCTTGTTCGACTCGTCCAGCTTTTGCTTCAGCTGCTGAAGTTCTTCCTTCAGTTGCTCGCTGGCCGAGTGATCCTCCTCGTCCAGAAATAGCGGCTTGCTTCGGCTGCTCTGGGCGAGCTTCTCTTCGAGCAGGTGTAGGTTCACATTGAGCACATTCAGTTCGGTTGTCTTTTCGGCCAGTTCTTCGCTTTGCTTGGCCATGGTCGCCTTTTGTTCCTCCAGTTGCGAGCACTGCGCGGCTATCGTCGCCTCCATCTGCATCAGACGCTCAGAGACGTTGCTGTCGTTTACCTCCAGCTTCGTGGGCGAGTCGGCTTTCCGAAGCAGCTCATCGTAGGCTGCCTGGAGGGCGCTCAATTGCTTGGCCAGCTCTTCATTGACCTGCACCTCGGTGGTAAGCGACTCGGATTGACTGCTCTGCTGCAGCCTCTCTCGCGCCGTGCTCAGCTCCTCGGTGAGTTCGCAACGCGTCGTCTCCAGCATGTCGTTGATGTTTTCCAGCTCTGACAGGCGCTTTTTCATGGCCACCGCCTCAGAGTGTAGCCTGGAGTGCTCCTGTTCCTGCAGGCTGTTTCTCTCGGGCACCACATCTGCACGCATCTGCTCCAACTCCTCGTCTCTTTGCGTTAGAGTGCGCTGCAGCTCAGCCCCGGACAGTTCCAATTGCTCGATGAGACTGGCTCGCCTAGCCAACTCTTGGCGTAACTCCAACATTTCTTGCTCCTGCCGGCTCTGTTTGAGTTCGGTGATCTTCATCCTGTTCTTAAGCAACTTCATACGGTTCTCATCCATTTCGTCTGCTTGCTGCTGTTGCTGCTGCAGATCCAAGGCCGAGCGATGTCGGGAGACGGGAGCATCGGCCTCTGGTGCCACGGCCTGCCGTAGGTCAGTCATTGAGGAGCCCAGATCGGCAGTGGTGTGACTGTGACTTTGGCTGAGGCCAGACCTGATGGAAAGCAGCGATTTGGCCATATCTCGTTTTCGCTGCTCAAGCAGCGCCCGATTTTGTTCCGTGCGCTGTGTGAGCATCAGCAGTTTTTCACTGCCGCTGGGCTGCAGCAACGAAATTTCCAGAGGGCTCTCCATTTTGTCCTTTGTGGGCGTAACCAGGGGAGTGGAGGCATCGCCCACTGCGATGCCACCAGACCGCGCCTTGAGCACGGTCAGCTTCTGTCCCAGTGTTTTCAGTGATTCCATGGATTCACTCTTGCTAGGCCTCCGTTGCGCTCGCTCCCGCAGTGCCATCAAACGTTCCTAAGACAATCGATACGGATATGCTTGACAAACGAAATATTGGACAGAGTTAAGGGGGCTCTAGTCACCTGTTGTTTGGACAAATTTTCCTTTAGGCTATCCAGGCGACCTTTGCCCCTGCCTGCGCTACCACCTCCACCGCCTATCGTTGTACTGGTTGATACATTCTGTGAAGGTCAAAATTAATACGTTATTGGTTTAGCGGATATATGAACAGGAGTATATGAACTCACTTGTAACAGGGAAAAGTCGTTCGAGCTGCCCATTATCTGCGTATATCCTTCGGCATCTTCGTTTTCGTTATGCTGCAAAGAAAACATGGACTGAGTAATCCTTCCAACGGAGATCTTTCGTTACGCACCTGGACAATGGAAAAATCCAATGAACTTTCCAGTCCAGCAGCATCCGTGGCAGTGTTTTCAGCCATGTGGTCGTGGTCGTCAATTACAAATAATTCACCCTACCTAAGTACCAAAAACCAAAAACTAGGTAATGGAAAAACAAAATAAAGCACTGGCTATCTCCTTGGAGGATATATCCAATGTCGTGTGTCGTCTTTGATGATGTACTCTTCGCTAGCTATCGACATTTGCAGATATATGATGGATGCAGCGAGGGCGTATTAACCGACGTTTGTTTAACATATCAAAATATACATAATTATAGTGCAAACTCAGTCAACGTTTTTGGGAATATTCGTGGCAAATGACGTGTGTGTGGTATTTATAAGTGTTGTCAGCTCAGCTTTTTCCCCGTCAAATTTGGCTATTGTCAAAGTCAAATTGCGGGAAAATAACGTAAACAGTGTGCAGCGGGAATTCTGGCTATTTTTTAATACATTCAGCTTTTTTCCGTTTTTTAGAAAACTAAAAATAAATGTTAAATTTCCTGGCCAACATAAGTACCGTACATCTCCATTGTTTGTGCAAATTTCCATTTCTAGTAGTATGTTTTCTGAGGGAGGATTTTAGCAGAAAAATAAAATACATATTGTTGCAGCGACAACAAAAACATTGGAGCAAGAGTTGGCATGGAGTTTATTTGTAGCTCAACATTCGGCAATAGCTTCTTGAAGTTAGTCGCAATAAAACATTGAAATCCTATGACAAAGAAAACAATGTCGAAATGGATAATATCATTGACTGTTTATAAAAAATTTTTATATAAAAAACAGCTTTTTTCAGCTTTACAATTCTTCACCTTTTTGGACTTGTCTTCCATAAAAAACAGCTTTTTTTCTTGAAAAATGTTAGCAGCACTGGTGTTGTGACAAAGTTTCAGTCTGACCAGACTTTGAAAAACAAAATATACCCCTAAAACTGTTTTCTTTTCCAGTGTTGGAAGTCGATTAGATCACGAATTCAAACGACGAATTCTCCGAAGCTCTAAGATCCATCTATAATAGAATTGATACTTTTTCTCTGCTATATTACTTATAATCCGGTTGCCCCCGCAAT
Organism: Drosophila athabasca; assembly: GCA_008121215.1. Classification (NCBI taxonomy): domain Eukaryota; kingdom Metazoa; phylum Arthropoda; class Insecta; order Diptera; family Drosophilidae; genus Drosophila; species Drosophila athabasca. Next base: position 1,641,180 of record VMQQ01000022.1, on the reverse strand, counting down.
TCCGACCCCACCAGTTAATATACATCCCGGACCACCGGGTATTACCATCACAGGTGATAGGCCTGTGGTGCCAAGATTGGTGGGGATCCCACCAAAGAGACAAGTTTTTGTCTCACGACTTGCCCCTGACTCCACAATTAAAGATGTGACGGCTTATATCCAAAGCCGCATACAAGCCGTTGATTTTAAGGTGGAAAAGTTTAACTTCTCTTATGCCAGGGAGATAGCTTCTTTTAAAATAAGTGTCTCCCAAACTCACTTTAACACCATCTGTTCTGCCAAATTTTGGCCGGAGCATTTGGAGGTGAGTTTAAGGCAAAGAAGAAAACTAGGCCCCCAACAACTCTGCCAACTAATCAGACCAGTGCTCCATCGTCATCTTCCCGCTCCACCTCCAACCGTCCAAAAAACTAACAAACTTTCTTTTAGTGACCTATCAGAATGTTCGAGGCTTGCGTAGTAATCTCAGCATTCTTTTCCAGGATAGTGTCGCATTTGCATCCCACGTTATTTTGTTTACCGAGACCTGGTTAAAGCCGGACATTCTTAGTTCCGAAGTTTTGGCAGGTCGGTACACAACTTATAGAAAGGATCATTCGTCTCGACGTGCAGGAGGGGTTCTGATTGCTGTGGACTCAAACTTCACGTCGGAACTTTTCACAGTTCAGATCCAGCAGGAACTGGAATTTCTGTGTGTAAGACTGATTCTTCCCGCTTTCTCAGTTTTTATAACTTGTTCGTATATTCCACCTTCTTCGGATATCGCCATTTACGAACAGCATTTGTCCGCCTTAACCGCTATTTCTTCCTCGCTATCTGACAAAGATCACATGATAGTTCTTGGTGACTTCAACTTGCCAGGAATTGTTTGATCTTCGGCAAATGAGTCTAATAGCCTGGTACCCATGTCACGACATGACTTTGTTGACGGCTTGATTGACCTGTCTCTGTCTCAAGTTAACCATGTTAAAAATTCCTTGGGTCGATTTCTTGATCTGTGCTTTGTAACGGATCCGACCTTAGCGTTGTTAACTCGAGTCCCCCCGCTCACTATACCTGAAGATGCCTACCATCCTACTTTCGAAGTGTCGCTCGACTAGACGAACTGTACTGATCGGTCGGTAGACTACCCAATGTGTCGCTGCTTCGTAAAGCGAGTACGAAGCTTAATAAACTCATTAGGATTTTGATTGTCGCTTGATATAATATTTGTGCAGTGATGTTACGACAGGCACAAACATTTTCTATGATGCACTGGACTCACTTTTTGTCTCTTGTGTCCCACTTTCCTGTCCGATTAGATCAAGAAAACCCCCTTGGTTTACCAAGGAGCTATTGCATCTAAAAAACTTAAAATCAAGAATTTATAAAAAATTTCAAGAAGTTGGCTCTCCGTCTTCTCTCTCTCATTATGTAATAGCTCGGTCAAACTTTTCAGTTCTTAACGCTCAATGCTATCAGAATTACATATCGCGATGCAGGATACGTTTTTCTAAGGACCCTAAACAGTTCTACAGCTTCGTAAACAGTAAGCGTAGAACGTCCGCACACCCAGTGGCGTAACTATATATAGAAATGGGGGCCCCAGTCAGATTTTCATTAAGGGGCCCTTATCAGAAGAATTCTTTAAATCATTCAAACTTTTCTCACTCCACACTCCATACTGAAATAAAAAACAGTCAATAAAATAAACAATTTTTGAGTTCTCTAAGTTGTGATTCAGAATTTAATACGCCCTACTTTCAAATCAGCAAACTTGTGAATAATTTGATTCAAGTTATTTCTCAAACGATTGGCCATTTCGTGTTCAATGGATAGAATACTCAAATCACTCAAACGCTCTTGGCCCATGGTACTTCGAAGATAAGATTTTATGATTTTTAATTTTGAAAAGGATCTTTCAGCTGTAGCAATTGTAACTGGATTAGTTAAAAATAAAATCAAAGCTGTGCAAACTTCTTGAAAACTCGAAGATAAAGCAGCATTTTCAATAATTAACAAATTTGCAAGTTGCTTGACAGAACTGAGTTTTTCAATTTGTTTTTTGAGACATGATCGAAGAGATAACAACTGTTCAGGAAATTTGTCGCCGATGTCTTCAGCATAAGTATCTGCAAGTATCACAGCTTCCCTGTGCAGTTCTTGGTCCGTAATTTTTGTCAATTCCTTAGGTTGGAGTACTCGAAAAGTTTTGATCACGTTCTTCAAACTTTCAAACCGATTTAGTAATTGATTGCAAATGATATCGAGACATCCATGGAAAATATTTACACGGAATCGTGCCTCTCCATCAGACAGTCTTTCGTCCTGGCAGATAAAGATGAAAAAAATTTTTCTCTCTTGCCACTTTTGGGGGCCCCTTGGTGCTCGGGGCCCCGGTTTCTGAGATCGGTAAGACCGGTGGTAGTTACGCCACTGTCTCTCTCCTGTGGAAAGCACACATCATATTGGTGCGTGCTTAGGTGATTCCTCAAATCGGCGATCTTCGAGTGGCACGATAGGCAAATCATGCACTGGATTTGCTTGCCACCATTTGGACGGCATAGCTGGGTCAGCTGCTCCCCGGGCATTCTCTGAATACTGTTCGTAGAGGTCGATTGGCCGCAAAACTGCTCCCAAATAACTGTCTCCTGCTGCTGCTCGTTGTGTACCCGCAGGTGGGACTTGAGGCCATCTTTGCGGTGGAACTTGCGGTCGCAATAGGCACACTCGTATTGGGCTGCCGACGGCGGGCGATGCATTCGCTTGTGACGGGTGAGATCCTTGTGCCAAATGAAGACCTGGAAAATTATGGGAATTTAAGTGATGCTACGACTCGGACGGCAGGAGCTCTTAAACCTTTTCACATTCATCGCACTGAAGCTTGGCTGCCAAAGATTTATGTTTTCCACCCTGCTGGCAGTCCTCCGACTGCTCCTGATCCCCATCCTTGTCGTGGTACAATCGCAGATGTTGCTCGTGGTTCGATTGCCATACAAAATGAAGATTGCATCGCTGGCAGTGGTATTTCGAGTGCTTTTTGGCACAGGAACGTCTTCGATGTTGCTGAAGCAAGGGCTCTGAGACGAAGCCAGCGCCACGATCCTGGCAAGAGCAGGGGTACGTGGTGCCCTCTTCGGAGTGGAGTATTCTTTGATGTTGCAACAGTTTGAGCAGACGAATAGTAGTCTCTCCACAGAGCAGGCTGGTGTGCGAGGGTTTTGGCTTTTCCTCTGTTTTGTCTGCTTCATCGGTCTCCTCCGTGTCAGAGTCAAAGAGATCCAGCTCTTGACCACTTCCCGTGCAGGCGTTGTAGTAGCGTCCAAAGTCTTAGGCCTCATAATCACCAGCTATGCGGAAGCTCAGCTCTGAGAGGCTGCAGGCCAATCCGTTGGGATAGTAAGAACGGAAGAAGGCAGATTTCTGCTCAACGCAATGGTGGCAATTGGGGGTAAAGAAAGAGACACGACACTTAGAGTTGTGGAACTTCCCCTGGTTTTCGGTTTTTGTTTTTTTCGGGAAGAAATTTTCTTTTTCATTTTTTTACATTGATTTTGTGTGATGAGTTGGTCTTAAGAAAATGTACACTTGAATATCAAATTGGTTAAGTTAAAAAGTGTAATTTCAATTATCTTGAATCGATTTTTGTTTGTTGCAGTAAAAAAGCATTGAAATTTCCAGCGCAGTCGGCATACACTTTCGTATAGCGTCGGCCCTGTGCACACGCGGCTTCGGTATTCTGCTCGACTGAGCTCAGACAGAATTCTGATCGGTAGCGCTGCGGCAGCGTGAATCGTGTGGCTTCGGCCCTATGCACAAAAGGCTGCATAATTCTGATTGGCTGTCGCACCGGTAGAGAAAATCAATCGTGTGGCTTCGTGTCTGTTGTCATAATTCTGATCGGCAGCGCCGCGGCAGCGAAATGAATCGTGTGGCTTCGGCCCTATGCACAAAAGGCTTCATAATTCTGATTGGCTGTCGCACCGGCAGTGAAAATGAATCGTTTGGCTTCGTGTCTGTTGTCTGTTGTCTGCGCACACAAATGCACTAAGAACAAGGAAGTGTCTGCGGGCCGATCCCTGGTCTAGTGAGCGGATTTTTATCTTTAAGCTGCGGACAGACACCGCGTGTTTAGATAGAATTTCTTTTTGTTTACGGATCGTTCCAAATATTTGCTACAAATCAAAAAGGCAAAATAAATGAAGCTTTAACTAATAAAACACACAATAACGATGTAGACACACAGACGAGAACGTATTGGGAAATGGATATTGGAAATTGCAACTAATTGTGTCAGATAAGTAAATTTATTTTATGCAATTGAAAAACCAACAATGGAACCAGTGGCGTAACTATAGAAATGGGGGCCCCAGTCAGATTTTCATTAAGGGGCCCTTATCAGAAGAATTATTTTAAATCATTCAAACTTTTCTCACTACACCCATCCAGCATGAAACATGCTCATATGAAATAGCGCGAAAATTTGAAAAATGAAAAACACGATAGAAATATAATATTAAACTGGCAAATGAATATTTATAACGAAAGAACACCAAAATTTTTATTTTTTCATATTGAACATTTTTCTGATATAAAGATGAAAAAAAATTTTCTCTCTTGACACTTTTGGGTGACCCCCTGGTGCTCGGGGCTCCGGTTTCTGAGACCGGTAAGACCGGAGGTAGTTACGCCACTGCGCACACCCATCCTCGTTATCCTTCCTTAATACGTCGGCAGATAATGATCAGGCAATTGCCGATCTTTTTGCCCGTTTTTTCCAAACTACCTTACGCTACCTTAACTACCAAACGCTTACTCTGGTCAGCCGTATCCATACGGTTTACCGAAGTCGAACGGCATTTTCAGTCCTTTTCTAAATGAAAGCTCGTTGCTTCATGATCTACGAACAGTAAAGCCGGTGTTCTCACCGGGTCCGGACGGAGCTCCCGGCTGTGTACTCAGGTACTGTGCCGAGTCTCTGTGTGGGCCGTTGCTTAAACTATTCAACCTATCCATAAATTCTTCATGCTTTCCCCCGATATGGAAGGAGTCTTTTATAATTCCTCTCCATAAGAAAGGTAGCAAGTCTGACGCAATGAACTATAGAGGTATATCTAAGTTATCCGCTATTCCTAAAGTGTTTGAGAAAATTTTAACTCCGCACCTGCAGCACCTATGCAGATCACTTATATCTCCATCTCAACATGGATTTATAAGGCGGAGATCAACCACTAAAAATTTATTGGAGTTTACCTCCTTTATAATAAAAGGCTTTCAAGGTAATTTGCAGACGGATGTTGTTTACACCGATTTTAGTAAAGCGTTCGATTCTGTAAACCATTCCCTCCTAGCACAAAAGCTCGACCTTCTAGGGTTCCCGTCCAATCTCCTGAGATGGATCTCTAGCTACCTTTGTTCTAGGTCTCAAAGAGTCCTTTTCAAAAACTCCCTGTCCTCTCCTGTTATGGTGACTTCGGGTGTAGCTCAGGGCAGCCATCTAGGCCCCTTACTCTTTACACTCTTTATAAAGGACCTACCTTCTGTATTAACATACTCTCGAGTACTTATGTATGCGGATGATGTTAAGCTCTGTGTCCAGTATAAGGACATTTCTTTTCAATCCAGGTTGCAATCCGATCTCGATAGATTTCAGTCTTGGTGTTGTGCAAATTTATTAAACCTTAATGCTTCAAAATGTAAAGTAATGACTTTTCATTGCTCCAGCGCCTTTCTGGTTCCTTACACCCTTTGTGGTGGTTCTCTTGAGAAAATTACCCGGGTTGATGATCTTGGTGTTCTATTAGATCCCAAGTTAAAGTTTTCAGAACACATTTCCACCATGGTGAATAAGGCCATGGGCGTGCTTGGGTTTATAAAGAGGTGGTCAAAGGAATTTGACGACCCCTATATAACAAAAACCTCTATGGTTCGTCCGATTTTAGAATACGGCTCTTGTCTATGGTGCCCTCAGTACAACGTACACCAAGACCGTATAGAATCAGTTCAGAAAAACTTTTTACTTTTTTCTCTTCGCGGCCTCAGCTGGGATGCAGGTGTGAGACTGCCGTCTTACTCTAATAGATTGCTCTTAATAAACCTTCCAACCTTAGCTAATCGTAGGAAAATGCTTGGCGTGATTTTTGTGCACAACTTGATCAAGGGTGACGTAGATAGCCCTGACCTGTTGAGCCGCATAAACTTCACGATTCCTATTCCTAGAAGCACTAGGAATTATACACCCTTGTTTCTTCCGCTTTGTAGATCGAATTACTCCTTGCATGAACCATTTAGGGTCCTATGCTCGGATTATAATTCCCTCTATCATATTATATCTACCACTAACTCCCTTCCTAGTCTTAAATTACTGATACTCTTATATCTTTCCCGTAATTAGTAATTACTTAATTTCTTTAGTTAGATTAGTTCTACTTTTCCTCGAACACTAGTCTAAGACCTATCTTTCCTGCATGTCCGCGATCGGTTCGGTTAACGAGTCGCGCGTTAAGCGGCAGCGCCCCTCGGTCGGTTGGGCGGGAGGTGGGCTGCTTTCTTGCCTGGGATCCGCGCGTAACAGCCATCGGCTGGTGTCGCTTGGGCCACTTGATGGTGCAGTCATTGCAAATCAACGTCCTAAAGAAAAAAAAAAATAAATAAATAATCCCATTGTAAGCCATTGTAGAAGGTACAAAAATTCGAGTGCAAAATCTTGGACAGTGTTTCATTAGTTAAAAAATGTATTAAAAACAATATAATCAAAAAGTTCCACAATAAATGCACAACTTTTAAGTTATGACTTTAAAATATTTAACTTAAACTAAAGCTAAACGAAGATCCAAGTGATGTGTATCCATGGATGTGCAATGGCAGCATATTATAAATACAATTATTTATGTTTGCTGAAAAGCTCTCGTTTCAATGGATGGATTCAACGGGTTGACTCCCGTTGGTATGATCTTCCTACAAATTGGAGGAAGAGTCCGCTGCTGTTTCGGCCACATTGTCTGGGCTGCCGATGGCGACGCTGCAGCTGCTGTTGCTGTTTGTGTTTCGCTCGCTGCGAGCACGTATAAGTAGGTTGATGAGATCAAATAGCTGGTCATCGCTAGGACTGCACTGCAACAACAGTTGCTGGATTAAGGCGAGACGCTCCGTGTCGGAGCGAAAGCCGCTCTTGAGGATATCCGGTACTTGGGCCAATAGGCTGCTGCGGCAGTTGTTGTTGATCTTGGACTTGGCACATATGTAGTCGAGCACCGATTGCAGATTGAGCCTATCGCAGACCACCGTCGATAGATTCTCTCGCACAGCGTGGTCTAAAAAGTCTTTGGAGTGATTCTCGGACAGCGTCTCCAACACGTTTGTCTTAAGTTTATCGTTGCTGCTCATCTGGCTGGACAGGAATTTGGCCACTGTGCTGGCACTCTTCAGAGTAGGGCCAGTGGCCTCGTCAAAATAGCGCTGCAGGACGGTCTCCAGGGGGCACTGGCTCACCAGCAGATCCAGCGCCTTGTCTGTGTCCAAAATAGCGAGATCCTGGCTGACGGCGGACTCTCTTCCCGCCTTGAACCTCTCTACAGTGCTGGCTGCACCGGAATTGAAACTGGGAGTACTGTTGTGGGCCGTCGTCGTTGAGTCGTTCCACTTGAGAGTGGTGAAAGCGTCCTCCTCCACGACATCTGAGGACTTGTCCAGCGTTTTGTCCACTGTGGCTGACCTAGCCGTTTGCTCGTGGGCAAACTTCTCAATCTCAATGATGCTGTCCAGGCGACCACGGCGCTTCAGCGCGGATGTCTGGGCGATCTTGTCCATCAGCAGACAACGCTTGGGCTTGCTGCGACTCTCATCCGCGTCCCGCAGATATTCCTTTGTCACTGACACAGGCGGATCGTGGAAGCTGACCCGTTTGCGCTTCAGGGCAGGCGACTCGTACGACATGGAGTCATCGATGCTCTCACAACGCAGCTTCCGCTTCAGGATGCTCACCGACGGACTGGCCGAGGGCGATGGCAGACGCTTCGAGAAAACCAGCAGATCCTTGGCCTGTATGGGGGTGGACGTATGCTCTGTTCCAGTGAGTTCGTTCAGCTCACTGGTGGGCGTGGACAACTGTTCCGCTCGGTCGAGCACACGGGCCGGAGTGACCTGAACACGGGATGGCAGCGGGGCATATGGCGAGATAGAGCCGGCGCCGTCCAGTTTCTTGTTGCGAATCATGTTGATCAGTTGAGCCCCGCGCCCTGTCAAATGCCCAGTTGGCTTCGGCCTCAGTGTGGGGCTGGTTGAGTTATTGGTCTGTTTGCGATCAGGTGGAGAATTCTGCAGGCAGAGGGAGGAAGCATTAGTGTCAGCATTAGTAGAAGGTATGCTTTGTTTACTCACCAAATTGCACAAACGTGCGCTGGATTTCCTTGGTGAAGTTTCCGATGCTGGAGTTGCCTCCACTATGCTTCCGGGCAGAAATTGAGTGGAGGGTATCGTTTCCATTGGCATATCCGGCGGGGTTAGCTGTGTATCGAGGGCATTGGTCGATTTTTCAGGCTCAGCAGCAGCTGCAGCTGCTGCCTCTGGGAATAGATCTTCACTCTGCATCGGAACGGCTTTAGCGATGTTTATTTTTGCGACAGCTGAAAGCGAGACAAAAGGTTACACACATGTCGTTGGGCAGACCAGTTTCGGTTTTCTGTTTTGCGCTTACCTGCTGAGCTCGTAGAGGGGGAAGGCAGGTGCATTGGCTGTGTCTTCTTGGGCGACCGTGTCTTTCGCTCTGGCGTGGCAGGTGGTTGCGTTTGCGCTTCCTTCAGAGCTGCACGCTTGCGGGTCTGACGCATTGGCACCTCCTCAATCCGCTCCTCCAATGGACCCACCTGAGTATGTGGCTTCCGAAATTTGTTCTTCTCTGTGGCTACAACGGAATTGGAATTGGCCGCCTTGCGACTGGGTGTGACGACAATAGCGGCTGGTTCGTCGACGGGCAGGCTTTCTGAGATAACGATTACATCATCCTCATCATTATTCTTGCCTGCGATGGCCAGTTCTCCCTGCTTGCTCTTGGCAATCACCACCTTCTTGGGCGTCCACGGCTTGATTGAGTTGGAGTCCTGGGATTGACTCATGTCATTGTAGAGGGCGGGAATGTCCGACTTCTCTGCAAAGCGCTCCTTCTGGCGGTCCGTGAGCTTCTCCGGATTCAGACTCCATACGGATGGTATGATAACAAACAGGTCCTCGCCCTTGAAGATATCCTTTAGCTGGTTGGCCATCGTCTTCATTTGCAGCTTGCGAAACTTCTCCTGAATAGATCGTTTCCACTCATCCAGAAAGCTGCCCTCGCACTTGTTCTTGTTCCAGCACTGAATGGCGGCTGAAAGAGTCGGCTTGAGGGTATCGAACACCACCATGAGTTCGTTTTGACGCAGATCCAGGATCACATTGCGCAGCGTATTGAGACAAGCCTCCAAGATCTGCTGCGTCGGATGCTCAAACACGGCCTGGAGCAAGCCGAATACATCCTTGTATAGGGGCGGATCCTTGCAGAGGCCCAGCTTGAGCACGGCAGACACATACGTGTCGAAGAACTCGTAGAAAAGCGGCTCGTCTTTGCTCTTCAGTAAATCGACCAACGTTGTCTTCAAGTCCCCAACAAATTTCTTCCGGTCGGGGGCGTTCTGGCCGGCTTGAACAAGCTGTCGCCAGTGCTCGCAAAAGCTGCTGTCGAAAGCGTTGCTCACCCGCCGCCCGGCGAAGGCGGCACAGGTCTGGAGGGGCCACAGAAGCCAAGTGTCCAGCAGGGCGGCATTGTGGGGCAACCGATACTCGAGTGCATTATCCCGCAGGTAGTTGTTCATGGCCTGTGATACTTGTCGCCAGACGTGCAGCTTAACGGCAAAGTCCTCGTGATCCTCCTCCTCATTGGGCTGCATCAGGAGCTCGGCAAAAGAGCTTAGCAAGCGAAACTCGTTTTGGTTGCTGGCATCGATGTTGCTTGTGGCGAAAATCGCCGATATGCATCGCTGCAAGATGGCCGGCGGCACCTCCTTCTTGGCCTTGAGGCACAGTTTCAGGTAGGCCTCCAAGACGTCCAGAAAATCGCTGCCGGCCACCCGCTCCATCTCCAGGCTCTCACTCGCTATGGTGTTGAAGACAGCTCGCACTATGCGACCACCTGACTCGTCAGGGCAGAGCAGACTCGACTCGATTTCCCCGCAGCAAGCTATGTTAAAGGAGGCAACACCCAGTCTGAACATTGCGAGGCATAGGTTGCGCATCAGCAGTTGGAGCAACAGCTGCTCCGACTCCGTAGAGTCGTGCTGGGTGAGCAGCTTCATTCCTGCCACAGCGGCAGCCAGCAGGGGACGCCAGTGCTGTTGCAAGACCTCTGCACTCATCAATGGTGAGGGCTGGGTAAGTGTTTCCAGGCGAAGCTCACGCATCAGACGCTGCAGGGGCTCACTGGATTCTACATTCCACAGCGACACGAGGCAGGGCAGGGCGAGCTCGCGGGACGACTGATAGTTATGGGCCAATCCTGTGGCCAGTCCACGCGGCCCGCCGCCAAAGATGAAGATGAGGAAGTGCTCGACGGCATTGTCGAAGGTCTTTGGTAGCTCCGAGTGTAGGCAGGTGATGAGGTACCACCAGACACGCAGCTTGATTCCGCTCACATGAGAAGAGCGTGACTGAGAGGTGCGCAGAGGTATCAAGAGTAGGCGAAGACGCTTCGAAGATGCCAGCTCATCGTAGGCGGCGAATATCTTGATCAGCACACGCCAGCAAAGGAAGGCCTCGGAACGCACTCCGTGGTCTGGATTCCGGAAGCCCATCTCAACGATGGCCAGAAATTTGTTAATGTAGGTGCATCCCCGTAGCAGCTCTTCGTCCATTATCTGCACTAAGAGGGTCCAGATCTTGTGCCAGTTTGGGTTCTTTGCATCTCGCATCTCCCCAATCAGTGGTGTGTATTTCTCGGCAAATTCATTCCTTAATTTTTGCCAACAGGTGGCCTCATGTATAACTGACACGTCCAAAGCCACCAGAGCCTCCGCCAGAGCGGCCACGGCGCAGTTCTGTATCTTCCGGTCAGCGTCGAACATCAGCGGGAGGATGTCGCCCAGCCAGAACTCTACGAGTTCATTATCTGTGAAGGAAGTGCCTATAAGGCCCGTGCTCTTGCAACTGCTGGCAAGCAAGTCTATCATCTGAGGGCATCAACCGATGTTTGTTTAAATACATTTTCCCGTACGTAGTACAAAGAACGCGATTCTACTTACGGTGCAATAATTCTCACGGCGACCAGCAGACAGCACTTCTTTGGTCGACAGCTGCACTGTGCGATACGCTTCGCCGGCTTGCGTAACGTCATCAATGTCCATTGCTGCGTTTGCGTTATATTTAAGTTAGTTTATTAAATATGTAATCAATCACTACACTGAAATCTAACTTCTTGCCACAATTTTTTTTCACAAAATTAAAAAGATAGGAAGAAAAGCGCGCGAACTGCTGAATCCGAAGATGGCAAAAGCATTTTGCCGCAATATCGATAGCAGTGTGACCGCAGTATTTTCGGTTTATATATTTCGAGATAGTATCGGTCTCAAATAAGTAATAAAAAAAATAGCTATTAAAGGCTATTTTTCAAGCGAAATTGATTAAAAATTGTTCATAATTAAACAGATTTAATATTTCTTATTTGCAAGTATGGTGACGCCTTACAACATTTTTCAACTCTGCCTGGAATCTATTTAAGCCTAGTACACAGATCCGAAAACACTTTTGCTAGCAAAACGTCCACTATAAAAATACTGACCTAGTGTGCATGCCCTGCGGTAACACTGTATAGAAATAAAATCCGTTAAAAATTCAAAATGTTGTATCAAAGCAAGCAGGAATGTTGGCGCTGTTATTTGTTGGCGCTGTGGCGGCGAAGAACGACAATACACAATTGGAGTCCTGAAAAGGACTGATTGTGTCTGTTTAGGTGTAAGAATCGGATCGTTATCGGTTACGTCTCGCACCCCCCCACAGGTTCCTTCCACTCGATGCGGGCTTACGGTTCGTGCGGGGGGGCCTCACACTCAGAAGGGGATTGCTTCCCTTACCCGGTTCGCCTCTCGCCACTGCCTGGCCTACTCCTCCGCCTGGGCTGCACACCTTGGATCTTGAGTTGGGGCGGCTGACTCCTCGGCTCGTGGGGCATAACCCATTTGACTGGTTGGGGCTGATGGCGCTGGCCCAATTTCGGCGGCTCTGGGCATTGCCACCTCCCTAGTTTGGTTTGCTTCCCTTTGCCAAGATTTTCTCATGCTTCTGCCTGGCCCACTCCTCCCGCTTGTGCAGTCGGCGACGCTCCCGCTGAGCCTCACGCCTTGCATTTTGAGGTGGGGCGACTGGCACATGGGCTTGTGGTTGCCTGAGCGCTGTGGCTGACTCCTGGACACGAGGAGCGCTGGGGGCGCGTGGAGCGGGTTGGGTCGTGGCGCCTATGTTAAAAATAATGTAATACGACATCTGCAATAATAGACATTTTTTTAATAAATAAATAATTAAGGGAGGGGAAGGTAAGGAAGGTTTTAGAATTTATACTAAAATACAGCACAGAATAGAATGCAGAATACAGAAGTGAGCAGACAACTTGAAATTTGTAACGTACACCGTAAATATCGCAAGTAGGGATGGGTAGGGATGGGTAGGGCAAGTAGGGATGGGATAGGATCAGATTATATTCAACTATCGCTATGAATTCCATATATGCATGCCCTATTCAGAAACAACTTGACTAAATGATATTATGTTTCATAATTCGATTTAAAAACAATTACCACCAAAGAACATATGTACGTAGGATTTTATATGTCCAGCTAACATTTCAGTCTTTGAATTTGACAATCGAATCTAATATTGTTATTTTCAAAATAACGGTATGTTACCGCCCAATTCATTCAATTTAAAGCACAAAATTCTAAACAATGCAACATGAAATAAATAAATTAATTATGTATTCGTTTCAAAGCAGTTTTTAGTTGTTTAGAATTACTTTTCGACAGATAGAGTATATAAACATATCAATAGCACCGATCACAGAGTCATTCCTGAATTTTTATGAAAGATAGGGTATTAATGGAATCTTTTTATGCCCAAAAGTGTGCTTATCGCATAAAAATATCGATATAGATTTGAAGCTACCCTGTCTTTCGATGACACGTACAGTATAATCAAAAGCGTGAGAATTTGTGATATAATGACCTGAATTAACACGAAAAAATAGTGTCGTTTCGCCCTGAGCTCAGAAATAAATATATCCCACAAAAAATTCCATTTTAATATTTTTGCCAGTCAAAAATCACCTATCTTCAAATATATTATCAAAAATATATATCGATATATTGATATATCAACATTCGCGCGATCGCGATCGCCTGCTCCGTCGTCCGTCGTGAAAAATGACAGTAAATTAATACATTTAGTGCAACAATTAAAATAATAAGCAAAAACGAGTGCGTTGGAGTGGCACTGTGTGTGGAATTAAGTGTGATAGGCGAAACCAAACAAGGGAGAAGTCAGAGAAAGGGAAACCAACAACAACAGTGAAAGGGGAGGGGGCCAAAGCCAAAAGCCACAAAAATATTGAGAATCACAATTTAATGCTACAATACGGATCCGCAATCTACAAAGTCATCAACACCTGGAGCTTCACTGTACGTGCCACATATTTAATTCCTTTGGTGAGTGGGAGGAGAGGCATCAAAATGTTTAAACAAAGAGAGAGAGAGAGAGAGAGAGCGCGAAAAGGATCTCTCGCACAAACACACATCGACATAAAAGTGTCTGGCGATTTGCAATTGTGGGAGGAGTAGAAGGACAGAGGGGCCCGAGCAGCTGCTTTTCTCCAAAAACAAAATTCGTAAAAACAACATCCACACACACACCCGAATGCAAAAAAGAAACACCTTTACACATATGCAACATGTTGTGCATGCGCTGCTTGGGGAGGGGGGTTGGGTTGATTTCCCCATCGTGTACCGTTCATTTTTGGACGTTTTAGCTTTTTATCTACTATTGCGTAGTGCCGCCGTCGTGCGCTACCAATGTCACCTGTCTTTATGCGCTGCTCTCACATATTCGCTCTCTCTCGCTCCCACACTGGTTTTTATCTCTCTGGTGCCGTTAACACACTGGCACTGACGACGACTCGACGATCTACGTGTCCCTTTCGCACGCCCATTTGGCCGTCGCTGCTCAGTGCACGTAACTGTGTATTTGGCATGCATGTACGTGTGTGTGGGTGTGTGTTCGAGAGAGTGTGTATATTTCCGCTTGTTGATAACAGAATAACTGTTGTCGATGGGTGGAGCAGGGGGATCCACCATCCATCGTCATGGCCTTATTTCTTATGGAAATATAGTCCAAATATCAGTTAGATTTTTCATCATCCCTTCCCCGTTCTCTCCTTCCCACGCCATTATCCTAATTGCTAATCGCAAATTGCAAATATTGATTTTTCATGTGTGTGTCTGTGTTTTTGGGGTTTCCAGAGTAGTATAGTTGGTTTCTAGTGCAATCTATTATCTCCGGTTGCTCTCATAAATATCATTGGCTTATAATTGGATTCTTAAGTTTGATAGAAACGGCTGGGAAGAAAGAGTCCAATCGCAATGAAACTTGACATTTAAACATATGTACATATTATATAGTACATGTGTAAGACCGGACTGTCAGCAGTCTAGGGATGCAGGATAGATTGAAATGTAGATTCAGGTCCCCGCCCCCACTGCCGCAGAGTATCTCATCTTCGTTGCTCTAAAATGTAAAATTGTTGAGATTGTAGCACCTTATCAATAACAATAGCCTGTGGTTGTTTCACTCTTGTTTTTTTTTTTTTTTCTGGGCTTGTATTAGAAGAATAATTTTACAAAACGTTTGCACTTTTGCTGCCCCGAACAGATGCTGTATCTGTATCTGTGTCGCTGTACGAGTTGTATCTGTATCCGTAATTGTTGCCATTTCATATTACGTCTTTGTGTTGTTATTGTTTCAGCGGGAATTTCCCGGCATTAACTGAGTTCATATAGTATACATATACATATACATACAAATGCTGTTGATCTGGTGTAGCTTACAAGTGCTCTCCACAGCTGGGGGGACACACTCGAAAACTTTCCATTTCTATCCGTACTCAGTACTCAATGAAAAGTTCCCACCACAATGCGACTACGAGTATAATCAATCTTATCAGTTTTCTGCATAAAATTGGGTTTACTTTTTATGACAGTATGTCGCCCCTCGCCCTGTCGATAAGCAGAGTGGAACCGCTCTCTGTATAGGAACCACTCCAGTAAACACACCTTTTTGCCTGGGCCAGGCGCCTAAAAATAACTCCATATTGATTATTTGCATATTTCCGAACAGAACAGAACAGATCTTTGATTCTCACACAGAGAGAAAGAGAGAGAGAGAGGCGATCGATCATAAGTAAATAAATAACCTGTATATATAGTATTATTGCCTTTTATTTTCGCACTATGAGAATTGGACAGGGCAGGAGTTCCATTCTCGTTCCCCATTCCCATTCCCAGTGCCGCCATGGCTTTTCCTTTTCCATTTCCAATTCTAAAAGTCGCGCCAATGACGTCAGTCCCAAGGCCTGACGTCTGCACAAAATTCCGCAAAACGCCTCTTCAAATTATTGGGCAAGCAGACGGGACAGGAGAGTGTACGGCGGAGAAGAGAGAGAGAGAGAGAGAAAGAAGACGCGGGACGAGAGTGGGAGGAAAAGAAAAGCAGAGCACAAAAATATTGTACAAAATAAAATTATTTTTGTTCCATTTCTCTCTGGTTTTGATTTTTCTTTTTGTATTTTTGCGATGCCTTTTGCCTCCATTTCACCATTTCATGTTGTCTCCCGTATTTGATTTATAATTTTCACAATTTCCAACATTCTCTTCCTCTCTCTCCCTCTCTCTCAATATGCATTAAACTCCCAAATATTTGTTGTGTTTTCCCCAAGAAATAGTGAAAGTTGTTTTCCATGTTATTTATTTTTTACTGCAGCTTCTTCCTTTTCTGTTATTCTGGTATTCTTGTTGTACTTTTCGCCTTTGCCTTTGTCGTCCGTCCATATGTTTTGTGTTCCGAAGGTGGAGAAGTGGTGGAGGAGGTGGATGTCTTGGTACGTAGTTCCTTTAGCAATCTATTTTTTCGGTAAATTATTTATATTTATTTATATTTTTGACATGCCAGACAGCGAAATTTCCGGTCAATATGCATTGATACTCTCCTCAAATCTCTTCGGGACGGGACCCTGGCCTTCGGGGGGGGGGGTTACTGACAGTACGGTTAATCCCTTTGAATTTCGGTTATCAGATTGATTTGTTTGATGGACACTGGGCTTTGTGGCCTCATCTGGGGCTGTATATAAAAATGAACACGACCTGAGAGTCGTTACCGATAGGAAATCATATAACGACACTAAGGATGGTATGTCGAACCGCTCCACAGATTCTTTTTTGTTTTTCATTTATTTAGCCCTTGTGGAATTCATATTTCCTGCCTTATCGTCGGGAAACTGTTGGAATCATTTCGATTATATCCCAATACACCTGACCATTGGAAAATCCCCCATATCATTCAATTTGAATGCACATCCTCCTCCTTTCTATTTTCGAATTTAATGAATGGAAATTTTGTTTCACTAATTACAAGAGTTCCCCCCTTCCGTTTAGCTTCACTTCCAACCAACAATTTACAATCCCCACGCAAACCATGATCCACATTGTGGATCCCAAGCAATCCATGGATGGGCTGGGCGCTGCCATAATTTTAATGACTTTGTAAACTTTTTGTTGTTTTTGTTGTTTTTTTTGTGTGTTTTCCCCAAAGTTTTTCTTTTTTGTGTGTGATTAGTTTTATGTTTTTTTGGCACACAGTGCGAAATTTTTTGTTGTGTGTTTTCTTGTTGTTGTTGTTCTGCGTTTGTATTTATTTTTATTGTTGCTACTATTTCTTAACAACTTTTATGTTTGTTTTTGCGTGTCCTCGAAATGAAACACACACAAAAAAATAACCAAAGTACCAAATGGGAAGAAGACAAATGATGTTTTACCTGAAGAGTCACTACATTTGTACCTATAAGATATTGAAATGCTAGGTACAGTGCGTTTCAAAACTCTAAGAACACCTACTGGGAATGTATGCTATTTTTCGCCTGCTCTTACTCGTAACTTTACCGATAGATAATGGCACCATCGGTCACTCGCTGGCTTTTTACAGTTATCCAGACGGAAATGAAACAGCATCAGAGTTGTATTCTACTGATATCTTGCATTTTATTTTCCTTTACCTTTAGAATAAGTTAAAATTTCTTTTTTCCTCTGCATTTGTAAGGCACAGTCTAGAATCCTTTTATTTTGTACGGTTAAAGACAGCTTATTCCTGTAAGATCTATCGTTTTCCGATAGTCTAAACTATGATCTGCAACCTGCAATCTACTCTATACGATAACTCACATTATTACTTTATTTTTGAGTTGATAATAAAGCAAGTCGATAGAAGAATTGTTTTGTGATAACAGATATCTGGAATATCTCGATGGAACCTGATTGAACCGAAACGCACTGTGCACAGCACGGGTACATGGCTTGTACGAATAAATGTGATGTCTGTATCTATAATATTATCATTCCACACGTGTACTCTCAGTTTCTTCTTTATACTAGAAGAAGAGAGCGAGAGGCAGAGATTGCAATATATATACATATTTTACGTCGATTTCCGATTCTGCATTCTAGCATTTATTTGTGTACATATCTCCTTCTATCTGCCTGCATCTGTATCTCGTATCTCTATCGATGTATCTGTGTGCATCTGCATCTGTGTGTGTCTGTGTATCTGGCTAATTGTGAAGGTCGTTTACGTCTGCAGTCGATCGCCTTTCTCTATGGCTCTTGTTGTTGCTGCGTCTGCTACCACCCGCTACAAAAGGCAGACGAAGCAAACACGAAGGAAAAGCACACAAAATGAATTTTCATACCCGCTCGCACCTCCCCACCCCCACTCTCCATTCAATTTGATCTCTTTTCTACCCCTCAAAAAATTCCTAACCAAAAAAAAGAAAAAAGGAGAAGAGAATTTGTTTATATTTATACGCTAAATATTTTCAAATATCAGATCGCAATTTGCGTTTTCCGCTCATCTCCCATCCAATGCCCGCCGGCCAGCCCATAAGTACGCCACCCCCTACAGAAGGTTGGCGGCAGGGAGGGGTTGGAATTTTATTTTATGGAAAAGCCACATTTCAAGACGAAATATTCTTCATAATTCTCTGAGGTTTTCTCATCTTTAATGTCTTCTTAATTTCGCACGGATCTCGGAAAATGTTGGCCATCCCACTCCGTCGAAGAACATTGTGTTTTGTTTAGTTTGAGATTTAAAATAAACACAATTCTGCTGGAAGGGATTGATCGATTTTTGGAGTCTTTAGTCTGTAGTTCTGGATACCCTTGCAGATCGGTTGATTTTATGGAAGATTTGTGCCTAAGGAAGGAGAAAGAGCCTGTAAGGAACAAGCCTTTTCTTGTAATATTCGTCGATTTTGCAGCCAAGCAATGCATCGCTTCCTTCCGGCCCTGGACAGTCCTCTTCTCAGGCATTAAACAAACATCTACTGAAAGTCGTAATACCCTGTTCTGCATACCGTCTGCATAGGGTATACAAATGAAGAGCTGGAAAAGAACGAACAACGGGCGAAACAACAACTAAATTGAGATACATTTATAATTTATTATTTATGCTTTGGTGGCCAATTTTAATGGCGCCATCGCTTGCAAATTAAGTGCTATATTTTATAATTTATTTGTATCTCTTTTACCCATCGGACATGGTTCTCTTTCTGTTTCTGCTACTGTTTCTGCTTCTGTTTCTGTTTTGGGGTTTATTGTTTGTTTTTATTCATTTTGTCAGAGTTTTTTTTTGTAGTTTTCTTTTTTGGTGGTCATCTACTGGGAAAACAGGTGAGCCGCTGCGAGGGCGGTTCTTCTTTTTAATACTTGGCTAAGCCAGGGGGTTTATCTAAGCGTTTTTCATTGGGTTGGCAATTAAATGTTGATCCCATTTGATGGGTCTTTCGTTTCTTTAACAATTTCACCTCAGAACAAAATATCATTAATTTTCTTCAGATTGTTTGCTATATTCAAAGATACAGATACCTATGTATGTATATGTATTTGTATGTATATATGCATATATCAAATATTTCATTCAATTTTCTTTGGTTTTTGTTGTGTTTGTGTAACACCCACACAAAAGTTTATTTTTATAAAATAAAGAGAGAGAGAGTGCGAGGGAGAGTGAGTGAGCCACCTATACAATTTTAATAAAACAAAATTAAAATTTTTGGTGCAAAAATATTGAATGATTTAATTGATTCGCTGCGGTTTCTCTTCTTTTTTTTGTTTTGTAAGTGTCTCTTTTTTCTGAGCGTATCTCTGTGCGATCACATGGCGTATGAGTAATGCAAGATATTTGCATAATCCACGATTTAATTCTAACCACAATTTGATTTGGGGATACTCGGAATGGAAATTACTTTACATTTATACAGACATATCGAATGACTATATCATTTAGCTATCATATGAAATATAGTTCTGTATTAGATTCTTGGATAGCTCCATGATAGAATGTTTTCGAATCGTTGGCTTAGTCCCATGAGATCCGAATCGCCATTGCTGATATTCGTTCAGTCCCGCTATTTAGCACCGAGTGCGCTTGGTTGTCTCTGTTCTCGCTGGCGATCTGTAAGGGTATCCACATGTTTCGATTCACCGTTTTCTGATTGCTTACGCTCTCCCAAACATTTTCACACTCACAAATACACAGATAAGATAGCAGACGATGTACCAGTGGATCTAAGTGTCTGTGTATCTGCTGTGTGTTTTCTGCTCATTTTCCGCGCAGCATTTTCGGTCGTTTGATTCTCGAAAAACGGCGAAATGTTGTTTTTCAGTTCATCGCTGGCATTTAAGGCGTTCGAAACGCGCATCGAAATATAGATCGAAAGAAAGATATTGTTGGGTGGAAAACTGCGTGAGATTTTCTCGATCAAAGTCGAAGAAAAATCATAAGAAATGGAAATACAATTTATCAAGAGTGTTTAAAAAAAGAAAAACTGCAATTTGCGTGTGTGTGTGTGTGTGGAAAATAGACCGAATAAAACGAATCGATGGAAATAATGTGAAATATGCTAAAGTTTAAATTCAAACATTGAAAAATTAGCAACAAAAAAGTGCAATAAAAATAAGACAAATTGCACAAACAAATATAAAAAGCTTCTAATAGAACAATTTGGTTTATTTCTAAAGAAAATCTAAACCATATTTCACAAGAGTAATCCCAAATAGTTATTGAATAAATTTATAAGCATCTTTCATCGACAAAATGTAAGTGGGGATGGCATGCTGGCAGTTACAGTTACAGATACAAATACAAATCCTCCTCGTATTATGCTTTCATCTATACCTGAACCTGAATGGGGTGCCCAATATCTATGGGTTATCTATTGTATATACATGTATACCATATATATCTGGTAGATGGTTTCTGTGTACTATATAGGGAAACCGATTATTTATCACTGCCATCCTTGACAATGGCCGACAGTCGTCAGTCGAGAGAGAGGGAGAGAGAGAGAGAGAGAGCAAGCGACAGAGATATAGGCAATATGGCACATCGATAGCTGTGTCATAAATATTTTTAAACATAACCAAGAGATCTCCCTGTCTTTCTCTTTCTCTTGCTGTTTCTGTTTCTGTTTTTTAAAAACAATACACTTTAAAGACTCTTAGTTAATGTTCTAAATCGGGCCATGGATTCACCCATCCGCATGCAACACTCGCACCCGAGGGCGGGGGCAGATGCTAATTGAATAAGTGGCATTACCTGACTGATTCCCTTCTCCTCTATCTTTCTGCAGGTCTGCAGCTGTGACAAATGATGGCCTAAGATGGCGGCTACACCACCAATGCCGCCCGGATCAAACAGTTACCAATTGAATGGCAGCAGCAGCAATCTAGCAGAAGGAAATACCAGAGGAAGGAGCAGCAGCAGCAGCAGCAACAACATAAGCGAGGCAATCAATCAGCACTTTCTGCGGAAGAAGGACGCTCCACCGACGAGTCAGAGGAGTCGCTGCGGCAGCTATGAGCAGCTGGAGCTGCTGGAGCATCCACAGCCAGCAGCAGAGGCGGCAGCAACAGCAGCAGAGCCAGAGGCAGGCCGCAAGCAGAGCACGAACTGCCACTGCACAAACATCAGTATCATGCACCTGTTCCACGAGATGAAGCAGGAGTTTCCAACGATACCCGATGCCATAGTGACGCAGTGCGTCAGCGAGAATTGCCATCAGCGCGAGAACTGTATACAGATGTTGAAGAAGGAACTGGCCCTGCATCCGATACCTGTCCAGAGCTACCCGGCCAAGGTGTTGCAACAGCAACAGCAGCAGCAGCAGCTGCAACAGAGGCAGGCCAAGCCTCCCACCCCACTGAAACCATCGAGAGTGGCACCACCACAACCCCCAGAACCGACTCAGAGTTCGAGCCAGAATGGGAATGGGAATGGCAAAGGCGATGCCAGCCCCAGCCCCACTCACACTCCCACTCACAGTCCGAGTCCCCAGCCCCGGCCTCGACCCACCACACTCAATCTGCAGCGCCAACTGAACGCCCAGCTGCAGCAGAAGATCCAGCAGCGACAGCAGCGGCAGCAGCGCGACCAGCAGCCACCGCAGCTGACGCCCACGTCGCTTAACAAGCCCCTGCGTCGGGCGCCACCCCTGCCGCCGTCACCAGGTCCGCCGCTAGCCCCCAAGCCGAGCTTCTCCAACGATTCCTCCTGCCTCACCAGTCCCATGAGCTCCAGCGAATCGGAATTCTCACTCAACGCCGTCTCCTTATCATCGCCGACGTCAGCAACAAGAGCAGCAGCAACGGCAGCGACAACGACAGCGACAACGCCTCAACAGCCCTCTCCCGTGCGGCACCGTTCAGTCATCAATCTGCAGCCGGAACTGCCGTATGCACGCGATTTCCTCAGCAACAGCAGCGCCCTCTCGCCAGCGTTGACGCCACCGACGCTGCCCGGCTCCCCTGGCTCGGCCTCCGCCGTCTCGCCGGGTCGCAAGAGCTTCACCTCGCTCAATCTCACGTTACGCCAGCCGACCGGCGGCGCCCAGTCCGCGATCGACATCACCGCCGGCCCGGCGCCCAGTGGCCAGGGCAGCGGCATCACCTACTCGAGCGTCAGCTTCGACGCCCGCCGGGGGACGCACAAGAATTTCCAGCTGACGGTCACCGACGAGGGCAGTGTCTTCAGCGCGGGCTGCATCCGTCCCCAGGCACCGTACGCCGCCGCGTGTGAGCCGCAGCAGCCAGCAGTTCCTTCTCCACGCCAGCCCCCGTCGGCGGCTGCGGCGTCGCTTCTCTCCGCCGATGGACTTTCACCCTCGGACAGTGACATGCCGGAAGTATTCCCCTATCCCACGCAGGCCCAGAACCACGTTGTCGCCTCCAACTACAACACGAACCATGCCGCGGACACCAGCAGCGGCAACAACAACAGCGGCAGCAGCAGCAACGACAGCAGCCCCGTCAGCATGCCTCTCTATGCGGGGGTCCTCGAGGATTGCGATCCTGAAGGTGGGTTTACGATCAAGCCCAGGGAAACCTTAGAGAAACGCTCATTACGTCGAAGGCTATCTCTGGGCATTACAATTTCCATTATTTCATTTCATTTCCGTGTGGCACATGTCTCGGTGTGAAGTGCTTCTCCACTATATTCTTACACATGTACCGACATGGGTTCCAATGTGCTTTACGGCCTTATCGAGCCATCCAGACGACGTCGTAGTTTCTGTCGGTGTTTTTCGCTGTTTCTGCGTGTGTTTCGGTTATCGGTGGAGGTTCGCTAGAATATTGTTTACAATTGATAAGGAAATCGAATTACGCCCCAAAATAGAATTAGCTGGAGCTCTCTGCTTAAAAAAGGGAGCATTCATTCGTAGGAAATTCTCAGTAAACGTCTTACCAAAGGCTAACCGATTGCCAAGGCAGCGACAAGGATAGGGTTCAAGGCATTCCATTGGATGGGGTTACCCTCTTGTATGATTGATATCGGGATTATCGAAATCACTTCAATTATTAAATACAGACACATAAAATATAGGAAAATAAGGTATTGACGTCACGGAATAGAATAGAATTGAATTGAACACTGAAGACAGTAGATGGTAGACAGCAGACAGTAGTCGTAGTAGTCAACACACACACCGTCCTTTCCTTCCACCTATCTTTGAGTGCAATTTTCAACTTTGTTGCCTTTGATTTACCTTTTTGATGAATATACGATATACACATAAACCGATCGCCCCCTACTATTTATTCCCCTACATGCACATACATACGATATAAGTATGTATCTGTGTATATATGTTTGTATTACGCCCACGCGCTCGGAACTATATAGATTAAAATGTCTTTTGTCTGGCTTCTGCTTTGGCTGTGTTTTCCCCACTCTCTCTCTACCCTCTCTCCCCTTTCTCTCTTTCGGCGGCGTTCAAGTTCACGGCGAAACAGGGAAAAGAAGACGGGGAAAATAGAAGAATCGGCTCTGGCACCGGGACATTAAGCATACGCAGCGTGGGCCCAGCCGAGCTGACGGCTTTTCCACTTTGACATTTAATCACGTGACAATCGACGTCCGACGACCAATTAGAAGCACTTTAAATGTCGTCGCCTTTTAGCCAGGATTTCAATTTGGAATTCGGAGACACTTTTCGCCCATTAATGAATTAATTTTTCAATTAAAATTCCCAATTCCCATTCCCTCTTCCAACACATGGGATCGAGAGATGAGATGAGATCCCTTGGCCCACTGCCCTGTTGGCTATTTCCGTTAGAGATCTATCAGTGGCGCGTCTAAAAATAATCAAAACAGTCGAAAAGTCGCGTAAATCAAAATACGAAATGCATCAAAAGATCATTCTATTTATAGTCCTATATACTCTAAAAGAGAACAGGTTCTTAGGGTATATTGGATCCGTGTAGATGTATGTAACGGCCAGAGGGACTCTATAAAATACGCGGATATATATTCTTGTTCAGCATCAATAGCCAAGACGATACAGTCTGTCTGTCTGTCAGGCTTGTTTGACGCACTTTTTCTCACTTTCCACAGAATTTAAGAGCTTGAAGAACTGGATCTTGTGTCCATGCTCCAGTCATACAATTATATCTCAAGTGTATAATTTCCGGTGCCTTACTCCCCTTCTTCGGCGCGGTCCTTCATAATAATGTACCAGCTTAGGGTAAAGTCTTCTCTTGTCTTCCCCCCCATGAGGTATTCTACTCGTAGAAGTATCCTATTGGGCGGGTATATGTAGAATATCCAGGAATACCAATTTCGTATTCACTATCTACTTCTTTCAAGTGCTTCCACTTCTTCTAATGGCCACAACTGAGATTTTTATGCCGATAGAAATTGTAATCTTTTTCAAAAAAAAGTTCATTAGAAAACAGTGCATATTCGGCGAATACCATTCGTTAATTCCGGTATATTGAACAAAATAATATAATTTTTTTGTTGCCTATTTTCTTTCGTAGAAATAAATTATTATTAGATTGATTTTCGGTCGTGCTGTGGCTTCCCATGCTCTTCCCATGCTTGCGCATTTTCACTAAATTTATCTTTCGCTTTAAATATAAATTCTGTTTATGAACCGAACCTTCCATCCCCTGCGGCAGGCAGCCAGGGCAGGCAAGAGCAGAGGCACGCGAGTATTTTTAGATGCAAAACAGAGTAATAAAATGTGAGGTATTGGCCAGTAAAAATAACTTTCGGCGAACATTCGGCATTGCGAAATCAAAACACCCAAACACACTGTTCTGTTGCCAGGCAGCAGAACTTTCAATTCAAATTCCATAATTGATCGATTAACAATTTTTTTAAACACCGTTCTGTTCCACCATTCAGCTCGAGCGGCGACCATTGAGCGGCAGAAGCAACGGCGCGACAAGCTGGCCAATGCCTTGCGGGACAACAAGAAGCGACTGCTGGTCCTGGAGCAGGAGATTAACATACTGACCGAGCCCGTACCGGTAGGCGAATCTGAAAGACTGGATAGAGATATCAAGAAACTGACTGAGGACTGCCAGCGGCTGCTTAACTTGATCAACGGTAAGCCCGGGAGTGCCCCATTCGTCTGTTTCGCTAGCCTAATCAAAGCTAATAATAATCAATGTTTTCGTTTGTAGATCCGCAAGCGAATGGCTCTGGTCCTGCGCCAAATTCCATGAATCGTCAGAACTCGGCCCCAGCCAACAATAACCAGCAGCAACAGCATCAGCAGCAGCCACAGCCATTCCCACGCCAGCGACAGGCTGGTCGCTCCCAGGCACCGCCCAGCTCGTTGCGTCTGCACTCTGTGCCGGCCCAGTCTACGGCCCAGCCGGGCCCTGACTTTGTCCAGCACCATAGTAGTGCTCCGACGTCGGCCTGCCTGACGCCCCAGCAGCAGCAGCACCTCCAGCTGCAGCAGGAACCGCCGCCCACGTATGCCCAGTACTACCAGTTCCAGCAATATCTGCAGCAGCAGCGACAGCAACAGCTCCAACAATTTCAACAGCAACTGCAACAGCAGCAGGCGCAGCAGCAGCAACAACAACAGCAGATGCCAGCGCAGCGTCCAGCCAACGACGAGGAAGAATACCTATCGGACTCGGACGTGGACGAGGGTGAAGATCCACTTGACATGTGGGCCTGCAATATGTGTACATTCCGCAATCATCCGCAATTGAATATTTGCGAGGCCTGTGAGAACGTTAGGATCCAGCCGGGTATGATACGCATTGTACCTAGTGGAAGTGGCCCTGGAGCTGCTGATGGAGCTGCTAGCACCTCTACTGCGAGCCTCGAGCAGCAGCAGCAACCGCAGCAGCCCCAGCAGCCATATGCCTTGCATACATAACCCATCCAGAAACGGAATGCAAAGTTCTCCTAACATGCATGCGCTCGCTTTTGATTGCTTACCCAACAGTCTGATCGCTGGCACGCGTCCTGCATGTGTCCTGCTGATAATGGTGGACTTTGAAACTGTGATAGCATTTAAATTATTATCGTGTGTCCCTGGCCATGGGCCTGGGCCCGGCTCGATAAATTGGGGCTCAACCTGAAAGACATGTCCAAGCCTGCCCCTTCAATTTATGATTTATGTAAATTGCAAGTGCCTCAGCATCAGCATCGCGTTAACGATAGCATTAACAGTAACAGTAACAGTTGCATAGCTCTAAGCAATGAAACAAAAAGTTTATTATTTTTAGCAACTTTATCAATAAAGAACGTTATTTAAATATTTAAAACCGCTTCGCCCTACAAGTCGCTTTAAATGTTGTTCACTTTCATTGGTTGAGCGTAGAATACATACTTTTTTTTGTGCCCCACTCTCTACTTTTAGCCCCAGTTCTGAGTCGTGAGGATATACATATAACGCTCTCGCCAGGCGAAAATCGTAAGTAGAACTTGGTGGAGCAACATACGAGATCAGATCTGTAAAGTAAACTGAATCCTCTCTTGTGCAGGTATTATACACTCCTGGATACTATCATGACAATTGGCCAAACGCTCACAATAATCAGAATCACCCAGACAACTCCAGAGATATTTATTGTAATTCGTTAATCTACGCATATTTTATTATCTAATTTGCTCTTTTGGTAACTTATCGTTAAAAAATTGTATATATTACTTAAGAGAATATTTAGCCAAATGCTGCTGGCAGCAATTACTGTATTTCTACATTAGCTAAGCCATTATCATACCTTGATACTGTAAGAAAAGACTTTTAGTAACGTGTCGCATCAACTGAAACTAGCAAATAATTTTTGAAATGGAATACATGTACATTTTGTAGTTAAAAACCTGATGGACTGTTAAGGCTTTCTATAAAAAAAAATACACACACACAAACAGCCAACAAGCAAGGAAACTTTTGTAAATTTGTCAAAAGCCGCATATTTAAGGAAATTAAAATGCAAGTTGATAGAATTTGTTTCGTGTTTTGAACTCACAGAGCTATCGATAGTATTTATCGAAAATAATATCAAACAATGAATATTTATCGATATAACAATAGTTCAGTTAACATCCCTACCTAGGCGCTTCAAACGAATCGAATGTCGCACTAATTTTTTGACAAATCTATGAAAATAGACAGAAAAACAAAATGGCCCACTTTGTTCACAATCCATGTAAGTTGTAGAAAGTATGCAGTTGCCTGATGCAATTCCGCACAAACACGCGCCTTTGCGTTGCACACATTGCACGCTTTGCATTTTTTGCAGCGGAACAAAACTATTACTTCAAGAACAGTATTGCCTACACAGAAGACCACATTCCCGTGCAGAAGCTGTATATGTACAGGATACCGTCGGATGTAGGTGTCCAGTCCCCTTTTTCACAAGCTTTAAGCACACTCTGAAACATTGCACCTACCTGTCTCCCCGCAGCTAAATCAAGCTACGCTCCATTCGCACTTCTCAAACTATGGACGCGTTTTGCGAATGCAGCTGTTTGGCGGTAGACGGTCCGGAAGGTCAAATCGCTTTTATCAGCAGACTGGATGTGTGTTTTATGAGAATCCCAAGGATGCAGCCAAGTGAGTATGCCGACCACACTTCTGTCGGTGTGTGTGTGTGTTTGAGTAACTTCACTGATATTCTACAATTGTAGAGCCTTACACAGCCGGATACATCATGTAAACGGTCGCCGATTCAATGTGCAGGCCAGCGATAGCTGGCATCAACCAGATGCCTACGGAAAAGACGACCAGGAGGAGGCAGAGGAACTGTTTCCGTTCATTTTGAATCTCAACGATCTCTGCTTGGAGATGGTGATGAAGTATCTCCCGATGCACGACCAGATGGTCTTTGCCCGGACATGCCTTCGCTTCCGCGCTGTATATCAGCTGGCCACGGCCAGACTGCACAGATCAATTGATTTGTACGATTTTGAGAACATGACTGTCTGGGACCTCAAAGAATTTTTTAATTTGTCCGGTCCTTATGTTCAGAACATTACTGGCGTGATTCCACCGATGCGCTTTCAGCGCTTGTGCGACTTTCTTTCTACCAATTGTTTGAATTTAAAATCCTTGACGCTGCACAGCAGCCCGTTGACATCGCGAAATATGCAAAAGATATTCGCTAAGATGACCAAGTTGGAGACGCTGGAGCTGCCCCAGAACCAGTTGACTGATGACGGCATCACGGCCCTCAGAAACTGTCGGAGCCTGAAGGTGCTCAATATTGCCGGCAATCCAATTACCGGAGCAACCCTACACCAGCTCTCCCCATCAATTGAATCTCTCACGCTGTCTGGATGCCCTCGCTTTCACGGCCAATATCTGTCCAAGATTTGCAAGGTGCTTACCAACCTAAAGACACTCAACGTGAAGAACATTGACACAATCAGTTCTCATGTCTTTGAAACGGTGATCAAGCAGAATTCGGCCGCTTCTTTGGAGAAGCTTTGCATAAGCGCCGTGCCTAGAGAGTCATACGAGTACGTGGCCCAGCTGCCAAGCCTCAGGAGTCTGACCATCTATATCGGACTTCCTGGTCGCATGCCTCTGCGCCCTGAGCTCTTTCAGGAGCTGGCCGAGCTCAAAGCCGAACAGCTGGAACGCCTAGAGGTTTATGGGGGCTCTGCTTTATCCTCCGAAATTCTTGTCCAAATTGCCAAACTAAGAGGCCTGCGCACACTTATCCTACCCCAAGTGGGTGCTATGACTGACACTCTCCTGAAGACGTTTTCGAGCCTCGACAAACTGGAGCAGGTCAATCTTAAGTGCAACAGACTGCATGACTCCTCGGTTTTGTTTCTGTTCGGAGCTTGCCCCAAGTTGCATAGCCTCGGTCTAGAGGATTGCGAAGGAATAAGCGATAATTTGGTGCACGGAATCATAAAAAAACTACGCTTTGAAATTGGGAATAAGGAGAATCAACGAAAATTGCCAGTCCAGCTCTGTGTGTCGGGCACTCAAGTCAGCAGTCTCATCAAGCATGTGAGTTCTGGAAGGTCTTGGGGATACTCGTGATTTGATTGAGAATCTCTTGTTGAATTTGTAGGATCCAGATGTCGTCCGCAAGGATATCATCGATGTGAAGCACTTTTGCATTTGTTACTATGATGCCATGTATCTCGACTTTCCGAGCCTTATCTTCGACGACTTTGATTATGAGCCGGACGATCTGGACAATGATGAAAGCAGTGAGTCGGACTACTACGGCGATGACATGTTCGATTTCGGTTTCCTAAGCGATGACGATGGCGATGAGTCTGATTTCGAGATTGGCTACCATCCACCCCAATGGCCCTTCATGTCCCTGGGTATGATCTAATAGAATATTGCTCGTTCTTACGCCATCTGATACTTAAATGCTACTTTCCCCCCCCCCCTGTTTAGATTGATTTGCCGCAACGTTTCATTGATTATTTAATTATTTTTTTAACAAACAAATTCAGAATGAAATCTAATTTACGCCCTGTTGAGTCTCATAATGGATAATGTACAAATAAAGAAGTTCTAATGGATAATAAGCACATAAAATAGCGCTCACCTTATCAGGATCCTATAGAACATCGGAATGAATGAAAATCATTTCTGCTTTGATCGTAGTATATTTTCATTTATTTCATATATGTTTAGGTGTGTTTAAAATTCACTTCTAGACGCATTTCATATTACAATTTCTATTTGTTTTTATTTTTCTGTTGAAAACCTAAAAATCATCGTTGTTCACTTTGTGTTTGTTGTATTGTACGTTCTGCCTTGGCATTTTGCAGTTTATTTGTATTAATTAAGCGCTAATTGGTGTTTGTTTTTTTATGTTTTTGTTTTGGGGAGATTCTCTTAGATTTTAGAGGCAACATTCATATTAATTGACTTTTGAAAATTGCACCAAAGGGTTTGCGTTTTGTTTTAAAACATAATAAATTGCATCAGGAATGGGTAAGTAATTAAATTTGAGTTAAATACTAATTAGCTTAAATGGGAAAAACTTGCGGATAGTAAAATATGTAGATAAATAGGATTAACAATCTCATACGTATATATGTATAATTATAGGATATAAATAGTTTAAAGCACAGTGAATTTCGTTTGTTAACTGCGATACAGATACGACACAGATAGAGACAAACATAACACAAATATAATACTTTCACGAGTGTGGAGGGAGAAGCTTAAACATACAACACTTTCTCTACAGATATGTAATACGCAGTAACAATAATAAGGTTGAGAATCGTTCCAAGTAATCCGTTTATGTATAGTTTATAGTAATTGTTAAAGTAGTAACCGATTTAGGCAGCTGAAAATACGCGTATTTATTCGATTATTGCTTGACGCGTGTGGCTGTGCAGTGCAAATGGCGTGGGTGCGTGGAAGGCAAGGATGAGATGAGGGTAAACGTGGCCTAAACTAGGGAATGCTCTATATATAATACCATGTTCATGCATGCATGTATGTATATGCTTTGTATATAACTATATTCTGATAAATTATTGTACTCTCTTGCCAAATGCCACTTGGCCGCATTTTATAATTGTCCAATTGCCATTCCAATTCCAATCTTTTCCCATAAACGTTTGAGTATTTCGGAGCCTTAACATGGAATATTTCGTAGTGTGTTTAAATTTTGACTTCTCTTCTTTTCATCTTCCGTCCAACATACGAGTATTTGGTTGAGATTATTGCATTGTATTGCTCGCGTTCACTTAGAGGGTGACGTCGTGCTCCTCATCGAGCATTTCGACAAAGGCCCGCGGCACGAGTCCCTTCATGAGGCCCTGCTTGGCGTACATGTAGTCCTCGTTTACGGGCGAGCACTCGGTGACAAATATGACCTATAGATGCGCAACATTAGATACACGGGACGGGCCCAGCAATGTCTCAATGGCCTTTACTCACCTCGTTCGCATTCAAATTGAGCTCAGTGTGATCCTTGGCGTCATAGGAGCAGAGGACACGTGCCCGCTGCATCTGATCCGTGTTAACATGCATGGGCTGATTGGTTGGCCTGTGGCCGGATGGAGCCTGGCTGCTGCTGTTGTTGTTGCCCGGACCACGGGACGGCGACGGTCCGCCAGTTGCGCTGGACTTGTTGGCACTGGCGTTGCTCTGATCGAGCGGTATATATGGTGTCGGGCCTCCCAAGCTGATGGAAGACGCAGAGGCAGATGCAGAGTTTAATGGATTTGATTTGTGATTTGATTATGCTGCTCAAATGGATGGGAGGGAAGGCGCTTTACGGAAACCGGATTTGATTATGTGCAGCAACAACAATAACAACAAGAGCGAGGAAGTAAAAACCTATCGCTTAAATTACGTATAGTTTTTTATATACTATATAATGTTAACTGGAATCAGGTTGGATTCGCTTTTGTTTTCATTAAAAGCCGCCGAAGAATGTTGTATTTAGATTAAACTGTTGATATGGCAGTCGTATCGAATTCTATGTTAAAGTCTTCCAGCAGATTCGTTAGGGACTTGTCAATTTCATTATCGCTATCTAGGGCTACTCCCACTAATGAATCGGAATCACAGGAATGCATCGACACAGAGCTGGGAGGCCCACCATCAACATCTTCGCTATTGATGCGCAGGCGCGGCTTGGGATGCTGCATTCTGTAAGACCACAAAACAATAACCGAAAGTGAGATCACCAGAGGCGCAATGGAGCTAGCTCGGGGACGGGACCGGGACCATCCTACACAGAGTGCACGAGATTCGCAGTTGGTGCCTAGTCGAGAGTCTTTGTTTTTCTGTCATCAGCATCATCATTGATCATCCATTGATCACCATCTGATACTCACTTGGCCAGCTCCCGCTGAAGCTGCTCCATGACATCGCCGCACTGCTTGTAGTAGCGCACCTGGGTCTGAATGAAGGCATGCAGATGGCGCAGGTGAGAGGCCTGCGATGTGCTAATCCCGTCTAGCAGCAACTTGGTTATTTCCGACTGGCGGTCGAACTCCGCCTGGGCCACGCGCAGGTCGCGCTCCGCCTGTGAAGAAAATACAATTTAGTGATCTGCTGCAGCATACCGATGAGTAATAGGTAATGGGCATGGTCCAAGGTCTGATACCTGTTCCAAGGCAGCCTCTGGCGAGATGCCATCTTTCTATGAACCACAATAAATCAAACCAACAATCCACACAAAGGCAGCGTAAAGCAAAGTAGGAGAAATATCGAAAGTCAATAAGTCATTATGACCGCCCCCACTGCCCCCTTTTCCGCCCACTCACCGACTGCTGGCCAAGCATGCTGCGTGCCTTCTTCACCCGGTTCTTGCAGGCGTCCAGATCCAAGCGCTTCGAATCGAGAATGCCGCGCTCTTTGCTAATCGTCTTCATCTCGCCCTCCAAGAATTTGCGTAACGGTTGCGTAAAGCAAATGCCCGAGGTGGCAATAAAATCATGCTCGCACTGGCCCAGCTTCTGCTCGGCCTGCCCAACCTTGATCAGGGCCTGGCCGTAGGGCAAATCCTGTCCGAAATCCCCGCCGGCCTCAATCATGTCCAGGGCCAAGTGCTCGAGGTTACTCAATCGTTTGGGTCTTGATTTCTCGATCTTTTCGAATATGTAATCCTCGACACGGTTCTGTGGATTTGGTATCAGCACCGATTCGGTGTCCTTGACCAGCTTCTCTGTCCATGTCTTGGTCACATCGGCACGCTCGGCGAGATTTTGAAAGTGCAAGTCGTATTCGGTGCGTTCGGTGGTGCCAAGTTTCTCCTCCGTCATCTAAGGGGAAAAGGGCAAAGGGCGTCAGTGTTGAGTGCTTGTATGGGCCGGGCCCCAACCCCCAAAAAGCCCATATATCCCACCCGTTTTTCTCGCACCCATCATTGATTTCTTTACCTGCACCACACGCGATATTGTGCTGCCTGCCTCCTTGACCAGGTTCTTCATGTTGAAATGAGGCAGATTTATGTTCATTTTATATATAATTTATATATTCTTGCCAGCCACTAACGGTTATTTAATAATTTTATCTGATTTGTTTGTATTTTTCAAGCTCTTCTCAGTGGTGGAAAAATATTGTATAGTTCTATCTATACAATGGTTGAAAAATTAGCCCAACTCGATTGTTTCGGTTCACTATCGATAGTATCGAGCGGGAAAATTAAACATTTATATTGTATACACATTTCAAACAATACATTGATGCAAAGCAGTGGCGTAACTACCACCGGTCTTACCAGTTTGAATGATTTAAAGAATTCTTCTGATAAGGGCCCCTTAATGAAAATTTGACTGGGGCCCCCATTTCTATAGTTACGCCACGTTCCATTGTTGGTTTTTCAATTGCATAAAATAAATTTACTTATCTGTTCGGCAATGCTAAATCTGTATTATATATATTTTAGTTATCCCAAAAAAACACAATTAGTTGCAATTTCCAATATCCATTTCCCAATACGTTCTCGTTCTCGTCTGTGTGTCTACATCGTTGTTGTGTGTTTTATTAGTTAAAGCTTCATTTATTTTGCCTTTTTGATTTGTAGCAAATATTTGGAACGATCCGTAAACAGAAAGAAATTCGATTTAAGCACGGGGTGTCTGTCCGCAGCTTAAAGATAAAGATCCGCTCACTAGACCAGGGATCGGCCCGCAGACACTTCCTTGTTCTTAGTGCATTAGTGTGCGCAGAAAAGAGACAACAGACACGAAGCCAAACGATTCATTTTCACTGCCGGTGCGACAGCCAATCAGAATTATGAAGCCTTTTGTGCATAGAGCCGAACCCACACGATTCATTTCGCTGCCGCGGCGCTGCCGATCAGAATTATGACAACAGACACGAAGCCACACGATTCATTTTCACTGCCGGTGCGACAGCCAATCAGAATTATGAAGCCTTTTGTGCATAGGGCCGAAGCCACACGATTCACGCTGCCGCAGCGCTGCCGATCAGAATTCTGTCTGAGCTCAGTCGAGCAGAATACCGAAGCCGCGTGTGCACAGGGCCGACGCTATACGAAAGTTTACACTGTGCGTATGCCGACTGCGCTGGAAGTTTCAATGCTTTTTTTACTGCACCAAACAAAAATCGATTCAAGATAATTGAAATTACACTTTTTAACTTAACCAATTTGATATTCAAGTGTACATTTTCTTAAGACCAACTCATCACACAAAATCAATGGAAAAAAATTAAAAAGAAAATTTCTTCCCGAAAAAAACAAAAACCGAAAACCAGGGGAAGTTCCACAACTCTAAGTGTCGTGTCTCTTTCTTTACCCCCAATTGCCACCATTGCGTTGAGCAGACATCTGCCTTCTTCCGTTCTTACTATCCCAACGGATTGGGCTGCAGCCTCTCAGAGCTGAGCTCCCGCATAGCTGGTGATTATGAGGCCCAAGACTTTGGACGCTACTACAACGCCTGCACGGGAAGTGGTCAAGAGCTGGATCTCTTTGACTCTGAGACGGAGGAGACCGATGAAGCAGACAAAACAGAGGAAAAGCCAAAACCCTCGCACACCTGCCTGCTCTGTGGAGAGACTACTATTCGTCTGCTCAAACTGCTGCAACATCAAAGAATACTCCACTCCGAAGAGGGCACCACGTACCCCTGCTCTTGCCAGGATCGTGGCGCTGGCATCGTCTCAGAGCCCTTGCTTCAGCAACATCGAAGACGTTCCTGTGCCAAAAAGCACTCGAAATACCACTGCCAGCGATGCAATCTTCATTTTTCATGGCAATCGAACCACGAGCAACATCTGCGATTGTACCACGACAAGGATGGGGATCAGGAGCAGTCGGAGGACTGCCAGCAGGGTGGAAAACATAAGTCTTTGGCAGCCAAGCTTCAGTGCGATGAATGTGAAAAGGTTTAAGAGCTCCTGCCGTCCGAGTCGTAGCATCACTTAAATTCCCATTATTTTCCAGGTCTTCATTTGGCACAAGGATCTCACCCGTCACAAGCGAATGCATCGCCCGCCGTCGGCAGCCCAATACGAGTGTGCCTATTGCGACCGCAAGTTCCACCGCAAAGATGGCCTCAAGTCCCACTTGCGGGTACACAACGAGCAGCAGCAGGAGACAGTTATTGGGGAGCAGTTTTGCGCCCAATCGACCTCTACGAACAGTATTCAGAGAATGCCCGGGGAGCAGCTGACCCAGCTATGCAGTCCAAATGGTTGCAAGCAAATCCAGTGCATGATTTGCCTATCGCATCACTCGAAGATCGCCGATTTGAGGAATCACCTAAGCACGCACCAATATGATGTGTGCTTTCCACAGGAGATAGACAGTGGCGTAACTACCACCGGTCTTACCGGTCTCAGAAACCGAGGAGCATCTCTTATCAGAAGCAATACGCTATAGGGTTATATTATCGGCACCCGCACAAAGCATGTTTTTTGCAATCTGTGGCAAGAGAGCATCAAATAAGTCATTTCGTTGATTCAGCATCGTTATTCGTATTGCCAGGACGAAAGACTGTCTGATGGAGAGGCACGATTCCGTGTAAATATTTTCCATTGTTGTCTCGATATCATTTGCAATCAATTACTAAATCGGTTTGAAAGTTTGAAGAACGTGATCAAAACTTTTCGAGTACTCCAACCTAAGGAATTGACAAAAATGACGGCCCAAGAACTGCACAGGGAAGCTGTGATACTTGCAGATATTTATGCTGAAGACATCGGCGACAAATTTCCTGAACAGTTGTTATCTCTTCGATCATGTCTCAAAAAACAAATTGAAAAACTCAGTTCTGTCAAGCAACTTGCAAATTTGTTAATTATTGAAAATGCTGCTTTATCTTCGAGTTTTCAAGAAGTTTTCACAGCTTTGATTTTATTTTTAACTATTCCAGTTACAATTGCTACAGCTGAAAGATCCTTTTCAAAATTAAAAATCATAAAAACTTATCTTCGAAGTACCATGGGCCAAGAGCGTTTGAGTAATTTAAAATTCTATCCATTGAACACGAAATGGCCAATCGTTTGAGAAATAACTTGGATCAAATTATTCACAAGTTTGCTGATTTGAAAGTAAGGCGCATTAAATTCTGAATATGCATATCACAACTTAGAGAACTCAAAAATTGTTTATTTTATTGACTGTTTTTTATTTCAGTATGGAGTGTGGAGTGAGAAAAGTTTGAATGAATTAAAGAATTCTTCTGAAAGGGCCCCTTAATGAAAATCTGACTGGGGCCCCCATTTCTATAGTTACGCCACTGATGCAAAGGTATTTCATATGATTACACGAGTAAAGGATTTGACTGGACTGCAATCCAGGGAATAAATTATGCAGACTTGTCTGGTCTTGACGTGGAAAGTGGAATTCGGAAAAGTCTTTATCATTTAATTTCCACTGCCCTTCAATATCTCAGTATACGTATCTGTGAACTTATCGCTTTTTGCTGCTGCGCTGCCATCAATTCGACTAAAAACCTTAACTGAAGCATATATATCCCTCGTTCCCACTGCATTGCAAATATTTCCCATACCATTTTTTCACCTGGTCTCACAGCTTTTAAGTGGAGTGTAATACGACCAGAACATAGGGTATATCGATAATTCAGACATCGTATAATAATCACATCACTACATCCCATCGAAAGCCGTTTGGTCAGCTTTTTTATTTACTATTATTTACTTTTTGTATTATCTATTTTAATTGGAAGTTAATTAATGTAAGCTATAAGTTAAAATAATTGCAGTCAGGAATTGAGGAAATCGGCAGTGTACAGCACAACTCCATATCCGATTTAGTACGACAGTATCCAAACAAAAGCCGTTGAGGAAACCGGCTTTGTTGTTGTTATCTTTGAATCTGTTTGGAGTGTTTTCGAAAGTTTATTGAACTCTGGCGAAGCGTACATTAACTTACGGCAATAAATACACAATG
Organism: Drosophila athabasca; assembly: GCA_008121215.1. Classification (NCBI taxonomy): domain Eukaryota; kingdom Metazoa; phylum Arthropoda; class Insecta; order Diptera; family Drosophilidae; genus Drosophila; species Drosophila athabasca. Next base: position 1,604,233 of record VMQQ01000022.1, on the reverse strand, counting down.
ATTAAGAATAAGCCTAACTAAAACCTACACCAGGTTGGCGTATCGCAAGCCCTTGACCAAACTGCCGCTAAAGCTGTCGCTGTCGCTGAAGCGAATGCCATCGGCGATACAGGACTGCAGGCTGCAAGGATACTCTGCACCGTACGCACTGCCGTCCCAGCGTATCTGCAACTCGTAGGACAGCTCCGGGGTGAGTACACACGCCTCCTCGCGGCGCCAACTTAGGTGCAAGTCGCAATTATATTTTGTGCTCTGATTTTGAATGACATGATTCCACACGGGATTGGTGGGGGTGTCCTCGCCGTCCGCCGGCAACTCGTAAAGGTCCAGCCGCAGGGACTCGCGATACTCCAGAGGCAGCTGGACCTGAACGTGGCCAAAGTTGCAGGTCAGGTTGGGGGGCAGGCGACTGTTGAGGACCACTCCCATGAGGGAGATGAAGCGAGGGCTCTTCAGGCGGAGACGCCACACGGGAGACTCTGCATCGACGGTAAATGGCCGGCAGGCTTTGTAGTAGCAGCGCTCTACTGAGACAATGGGAGCCGGAGCAGGAGATTGCACTTCATCGGAAGCAGTCACAGGCCACGAGTTCGCTTCTGGCCCCAGGCCATGGACCACCAATTCCGCATCGCTGGGACCAAGGCCCAGTTGCACACATTCCTGCTGGGTCCACTCGTAGACATACCAAATGAGCAGTTTGTGCGGCTCCTTGCAGGCGTTTATGATCGTTTTGACGCACTCCTTGGACACGTGGACATAGTGCTCCTTTAGATGGGCTATGTACTGGGCATTGTTCACGCAGCAGCGCATGAAGAAGGTCATGCAGACCTCCAGCAGACTGTCCAGGCCCATGCACACGCTCAGCTCCATAGCCGGCAGTATGTTCGAGAAGCGCAGCTTCCTGGTGATGGCCACCAGGGAGTCGGCTATCAGCTGATCCAGCAGATACTTCTCCGCCGCATAGTACAGCTCAATGCAGGCCACTAGCTCCAGGCTGTTGTAGTCCACGCTTCCCGTGTAAATATAGTCAACCAGGACCTTGAAGATGGCTGCACTGATGTCGTGTATCTCGATCTCCGGCTCATTCTCATGCATCGGTCCGAAGAACATGGCCTCAAACACGGGACTGGCCGCACTCAGGATCAGTTTGTGGCACTTCAGCTGCTCCTCGCACACGTGGAACACGCAGTCCGTGTACTTTTCGCCGTGCAGAAGCTCGGCATAGCGACGCCCCAGCAGGCTGCCCACGCTGGCCTGCTCCTTGTGATGGGTCACGGCCAGTTCCACCGCAGGGCTGCTCATCTGGAAGAGGGAGAAAGGCCATAAATATGGATGAGATGAGATGGGGAACCGGTTGCCAATTTGCCCGTGCCAGGCCGGGCCATCAATCATTCTTTAGATAATAGAAACTATTTCGGGTCTGGCGAATAGAAAGCGAGAAGCAGGGAAAAATAGCCAAACAACAGCAAACGAAAGAAAGAACAAGAAATACGTTGAATTTAATTTTGTTTGGTGGCAGTTAAGCGATTAAGGAATGTCTCCCGAGAGAAGTGTTCTGTTCTCCATATACATATTATGATAGTTTTCTAAGAGGGAGGGTGCCATAAAAAGAACTGATTTGATAAGAAAGCCCCCACTTTAGAATGCCCTGTCCCTGTAAAGTCAAGGGCATTCCCCGACCGTACACCGTACACAGAGCAAGTGCTCGCATTGTGACAACGTGACGCAATTTGAATGAAATAATATCTTGGAATCAATTGCTAAAGCTGTCTTAGATTTCCTTAGTCATTGCCAAGAACGTGCTGGCCGCAAAGCAAGCGAATATACACACATGTTCTGCCAGACGTATGTCGATTATTTTATCAATAAGAGCCAGAATAATACTATGAAGTGTCGGCTGTCGGCCAGTTATTCACATCTAATGCCGGCTCGCATTCGCTCTGCTATGTGGAGGGGGCTTTCGTTTGCCTATTTATATTTGAGTGTTTTGCTCATGGGAGTAAGGTAATACATAACCGGTTTAAAGTGTTTTTCTACAGATTTTAGTTTGCGAACTGTTTGTGGGCTAGGCTAGGGTGACTTCTAAGGGGACTATCGGATCATAGTACGCATCCATCATACATATATCCCAAAGAACTTTTGGAAGAGCATTTCATTTGAATGAACGAAGGAATATGTACTGAATGGCTATCCCAGCCAAAACTATATATAACTGATGGACTCTTTTCAGAGATTGTAGTGTGCATAGAACCATATGTAAAATGCGGGCTCGGCTCGGCTCCACCGAGAAGCTGATCATCGATTTTGAGCGTTTCGTATTCCCTGAATCGAATTCTAGCATTTGTTTACCTTCCCTTCCCCCGGAGTCAATCAATTATCTCGTGATCTCTAATACTGCGCAGATTGTTTACTTTCCTCTGAATCGTAATTCAAAGTTGCATAAAATTCACCTTCGGTTCACAGATTTTGTGGCGACCTTACATCAAATTCTTTATTCTGTATGTATGTATTTTTGGTAATTTTTAAAAAAACAAAATTGGATTATTTAAATGGATATTTTTCCAAGAAGAAACACACCTTTTGGCACTGTGTCAAATACTTTTCAAACAAAAGCGATCACTTGGGGATCTATGTAGTAGGTATATATGTATATATGGCGTTCTATATAGTGTAGAAACTCAATTCGATCGAAAAGTTCACGAAAAATAGTGAATTTTACGCGAACTTTTAAGGCGAGGATAATTGGGCGACAATTGTTCGCCGATTTTCTGCTCTGGCAGCCGAGAAGTGAAGTCGGCTGAACTTGACCGATATCGCGGACTTTATATGCTGATCTGATCGCACACGCCAAACGCCAAACGCCAAACCAAAACAGACGCAACCAGCTGTTCGGCGCTGAGAACGAGGCTGAACGACAAACGAAAACGAGAATGGAACGAACTGTGAACCGTTGAGCGCAACGCGCCACCTTCAACTGATCTGACGGATAGCCAGGTAGAGTAGAGGTATGGTATCCAAGCGACCGTTGGCGTCTGATCGCTGGCCGTGCCGCTCTCTCACGCTCTCGATCATGCCTCTCTCCAATACCTCTCAATGTTCTCAGCTCTCTGCCACTCTGCCGCTGCCGTTGTTTCGTACTGCGAGTGTCCAATGAGGTTTCTTTCGAATTCTTTCTGGGATGCTTAGGCCTCCTTTTTAGAACCTAACAGATGAGGTCCTGTTGGACCATGGGCCACGACGCTGGTTGTGGTGCTCCCTTGGCTGTTTGAATATTCCATTTCATACCACACTTCCAAGGAGTTGACGTTCCCGATGCTCGTCAGGCCCTATCTTTACAATGGTGGCTCTCCCGCCTTCGTTGAGATTACAAATTAAGCGTCTGCCAGCGATTGCCAACCTTGAACCCTTTCAATTGCCTCTTCTTCAGTTCAGCCAGAGAGAAGCTGCCAGCGAAGTCGCCGCCTAGCCACACCAAAGTGAAGCTATTTCTGTAAGCCCAACCATCTTGAATACTCTTCCCTTGGGAGTGCGTGGTGTGGTGTGTACCCCACGTACAGGTTCGACCAAACTCCTCAGCAGAGGAAAACTTTATCTGATCTTTGATGGAATACAAATTCTTATCTAATCGTTTATAGCCGTAGCTAATTTTAATTGTTTTTTTTTTAGAACTGTATCTCAGTTGTTTATGGGATCCCAACCGTGATTAAATTATGAGCATTTTCATTGATTATTTTGTGCACCAGGTCACCATACGTTTCTGTATAGAGTATCCTATCATCGGTGTAGTGTTTAGATGGCTTCAAGCGGTTGGTTCTTCAGTGCCGCGCCGTCTTGGGGCAGCTGCTTTGGCTCAGACCTTAGCTGTGCCTTCAAGTTTGGCATGTGGCTGGGGAAACAGGTAATTCTGTGGCCCCTGGAGGGAGGCTGGGCCCAGACGCACATTCACACACGAACACACACACACATACAGGCAGCCACGGTACACACGCACACACACTTATTCACGCACGTGTGGCTTCTTTTATGGTTTGCCAAGCCTCCTCATGCTTCCCATTTTCAAATTTATTTTGCAGCCCCTTGGCATGCACCTGTCGCCCGGACATCTCAGAGTCGTGCTCATTCTGTCCCTGCTGCAGAATCTGCAGATAAAACCACAGAAGGACATATTCGGGGCACATCTCGAGCGGGATCTGCGGCTGTGTCCGGCCTGCTTTGCCGGACAGCGTTGGCAGTGTGAAGAAGTCTTCGAGGCCATTGCAGAGCCCTCGGATTGGAGCAAGCTACTCAAGGGAATCGCTTTGCTGATCGATCGTCGGGAGATTTACTTTTTACAATTAAATGAGGGTCATCAGGGATCAAGGCTGGTGGCCAAAAGAGAGGCCATTGGCCACTCTTACAGCAATGTGGACACCTTGCGAAGAGCATTTCTTGAGATGGAGGAGCGTCCCGGTGGGTTCCATCTATGTCGTAGCGGAACCAGGACTCCTCGCTTTGTTACTTACTTGGAGCAGCGCGGTCATGACGCTGCCACCATCTGGTACTACATGATGCACAGCATCACACCATTGCTGATGCAGGAATTGTTTCTGCGTGGTTTTCCAGTGCCTCGGAGCTACGCTGCCTGTGGTCTGACCCATTTCCAAGTCTATGCCGGGCGCACCCTGTTTCACTACGCCGCTGCTGGCGAGGAACTGCGCCTGGAAATGGCCCGACAACTGTTACAGCTGTCTCTGAAGTTCACCTTTGGCTTTGCGGACTTTCGCATCTTTGTAACCGACTTCACCGCAGACAATCTGGCCTTTGACGAGTCCAGCCAGAGTGTGATCCTCATCGACGTGGACTCTGTGATCCTAGTGGATGCGGCGGCACCCTTGGGCGATTCCCAGAAGTACGAGCCCTTGCCTGGCGATGGATTCACGTTCGATGTGAAGGCATTTTGCGGTGGCCAACAGCTGGACGCGAATGTCTATCAGGCTTGTCTCTTGCTGAAAGATTTCCTGCTGCGGGACGTGGCCAACGAAAGGCTGGAGATGCTGCTGGACCAATGCGTGCGATGCGACGACGAGACATGTGATATGCGCTTCCAGCAGGCGTACGACTTGATCAAGCTGCTGGGGGAGCTGCTGGACAGCTAGGTCTTTGGACGAAGGACAAGATGAAGTCGGGCTAAGGTAACATATGGAGGATACTTTAATTTAAGTAGGTAACCATGTTTAATCATACAACTCATCCATTACACTCAATATACGGTCTAAATGAACTTTTCCCGAACTTCTTTGAAGAAGTTTGGAGTGGCAGTAGCGTTGGCTGCTGCCGATAACTTAGGTTTAGATTTAGGAGGGGGGGACATAGACATAGTTATCGTGTCTGCTGCGGTATGGCTGGCCGGGGTCCGGTCCGAGCTTAAATAATATCACGGGGAAAACTTAGAAAGTGTATGGAATTGGACACGTGATGTGTGATGTCTGTAAGGGTCTCTTTGTGGACGCCACCGAACAGGATCAGCTCGCCATTGCCGGCAATGAGGCTAGACAGGATGAGGCGATCGGGGGCTCCTCGGAGCACGCCAAAGTTCTTGTATTCCACCCAGTCGAGGGCGGGTTCGCTGCTGCTTAGTATGCTTGAGATGTCGCAAACAAAGAGGGATTGCACATTGCAGCGCAGTCGCTTTGGTGAGGGGGCTCGCAACGGCTGTGGCTCTACCTGGGCGGCTGCGGGTGCACTTCGCCGCGAGTTGCGTATGGCGTTCATCTTCTCCTCCATGCGTCGGATGCGTTCATTGTGGTCTCGCGAAGCGCTGCGCGACCGTGTGGGCACGTTGAAGGCGGCCATACGGAAAGGATCCTGTGCGGAGATTGTGCATTAATTTGGGGATGCTGCAAATACGTGTCGTATGGGTACACTTACCTCGTACATTTCATCAAATCGTTTGGGTAATCGCGGCTCGTTGTCCCGACACCGCAGGGCGAGATTGCGCTGAAGACGCTGGGCTGCATCCACATCCCCATCGGCAGCGGCCAGGGAGGGGGGACGCACTGGCGGTGAGGGTGGGGAAGGAGCTGCGGCGGCAGCCGGAGCTGGAGGAGCATGCAAATCGCTCAAGCGTCCGGATCGTGGCTGATAATTGTTATTATTGTTGTTCACATTGTTGTTGTGCATAAACTGCTGCGCCTGCTGCATGTGTTGGTTGAGAATGGCCCGTCGATTGGCCAAATACTGTTCCTGCGGAGCCAGTGGCCCGCCCGCTCCTCCTCCCGCTCCAATGCGATTCACGCGGTTTTGTCCCATGCCGCCTGCCAAGCCTCCAGCTGGCCGGCGCTCCGGCATCAAGATACGTTGCCCCCGCTGCGGCATGTTTTGGTGAGGATTGGGGGGCGGCGGGCCCCGTCCACCGACCACGGGAACTCGACTCTGCTTCATCATTTGAAAGTCCTGGGGCATGTTGGGCGACGGTCCCACCACCACGAGGTAGTTGTTGACCTTGCAGCCGGGATTGCACCACATATGGACGGCCCCGAAGCGCTTGTTGCGTACGGTCAGCGTTTTCCACGACCACACATCTCTGGTCATGTCCAGCAGCCAGGCGTCCGTGTAGACCCGATTGGCTCCGCCACAGCCGCCCACGATCAGAAGGTGATTCTTGTCCAACTCGATCTGGATTTGTCCATATCTCGCACTGGGCCGCGTGTTGCCCACGAACAGCGGCTGCCACCAGCGCTGCTCGGGCAGGTCTAGCACCCAAGTGTCATTGGAGTTGATGTTGACATCGTCCGTGATCTGATAGCCACCGAACACAACCATGCGGTCGCCATGCACCGTGGCCGAGTGGCCAGCCATGGGCGGCGGACAGGGCATAGTGTTCCTCAAAAGCCAGCGATTCTTTCCGAGATCGTAGTAGTGCAACTCATCGAACAGGCACCACGGCTGGTACGGCGGATGGAGCGAGGGATAACGCCAGCCGCCAAAGAGCACGAGCTGATCCCTCCAGGCCACCATGGAGGCGCTACCCTTGGGCGAGGGATAAGTGCCCGTAGCCACAGGCCTTGCCCAGCGCATGTGGGTCAGATCGAAACGCCAGAGATCGTTGAAGGTGGTGTCCGAAGTGGACCCGCCGCCGAACACATACATGGAGTTGCGGTGGCGCACCGCCGAGTGGGCAAACCGTCCAGCGATAAAGGCCACGGGTGAGCTACTCGCGGCGGCGGCCGTTTGTGGCGAGAAGACCTCCCAGCGCAGCCGAAAGTCGGTCAGGCCTTTCTCGAGGTTGAACTTCGAGCGCCGCACGAGATCTGGGGAGGAATATGAGAGCAGAAGCGCAACTAGAGAACCTCTTCATCGATCGCAGCCCATTGCATACTCACTCTTCACAATGCCATGCCAGCGCTTGCACACGATGCTGCAGTGCTCCAGATCCCCATAGGGTGGTAGGTAGGTGAATATGAATTCAAGAATCTCGTCAGGCAGTACATTGAGACTGGCGTTGCACAGGGGCGAGGGTAGGGTCATGTCACAATTGTGATTCTCGCTGTCGACCTTGTGATTACACGTGTCCATCCTGTCCTTGATGTCCTTCTTGTGTCTGTGTCCGTGTCCTTCACCTTCAGATGCTGCGCCACTGAAACAGCAAATGGGGATGGGGAGCAGGCACAACTATGTGGAGTCACTAGAGGCACAGCCAGGCTCAACTTTCAGCCCGATTTTGGCTTTTGAATTATTGGCGTTTTACTTTTTACAAAAATAAAATATATAAACAGTAGAGATGGCAGAATATCAATACGACAAAAAAAATGTTATCGATTGAGTGGAAAAAATATCGTGACGGGTATTCCTGCAACCGATTACAAGGGAATTTAACCCAAACTATCCCCATCGCCAAATTACACGTGCAGCTTTGTTTACTTTTTACTTACGGCCAACATGAGTGCAACAATTGATAAAAAGGTGGTCATAAACAAGCGCCAAAAGGGTTTGTCGAGAGAGGCTTTAGGAGAACTCAGTAAAACGGAGCTAATTGATAAAATAGTCCAACTGGAGGCGTACAACTTTCAGCTGAGAAATCTTCTGCACAAGAAACTAACGGAGCATGATAGAAGCAATGCGGAGTATGCAGAATTGTTGGGTAAAGAAACGAAGGCCACCGCCACCGCTCCCAAGGAGGCGACAGAGTCGAGAAAGCTTCAAAAACAACGTAAGTTCGATTGGAGTAGGTAAGTGGACATCCATGAAGGATTCAACGCCAGATTCCACTACAACATCCCTTTTCAGCGCGCACAGACGTCATGTTTTGCTGAAAGTAACCTACTTTGGCTGGGACTACCAGGGTTTTGCCTGCCAAGAGGATTCCAACGATACCATTGGTGGGTTTATTTCCGTTTGTGACCAATTAACATTATTTTGTCCTATTTGAAAACAGAGTCACATTTGTTTCGCGCTCTGACGCGCACTTGTCTTATCGAATCCCGTGCCACATCTAACTACCATCGCTGTGGGCGCACGGATAAGGAAGTAAGCGCCTTCTGCCAGGTGATTTCTATAGATTTGCGCAGCAAACATACGCCTGAAACTCAGCTGGAGCTGGTTGCCTTGTCGTCCGAAATCGACTACTGTGGCCTTCTTAACCGGGTGTTGCCCAAGAATATTCAATGTGTCGCCTGGATGCCGCTACGGAGTCCTGTATACAGTGCCCGCTTTGATTGCACCTCGCGTAAATATCGCTACTACTTCCCCAAGGGGGACCTGGATATTGATGCTATGCAGCAAGCCTGTGGGCTGCTGGTTGGACATTCTGACTTTAGGAACTTTTGCAAAATGGATGTGCACAATGGTGTCACGAAATTTATAAGAAATCTACAGGCAGCGCGTGTGGAGCCCTGCGAGGAGAGGTTAAACAATTCAGGTAAATACTATATATGAGGCTCTGTCCTTTGCATTTGCAAGCATTTCATTGTTTTCGTCAACCAATAGGTTATGATATGTATTATTTGGAGATCCAAGCAAATGCCTTCCTCTGGCATCAGATAAGATGCATCATGGCCGTGCTGCTGCTAGTGGGACAGCGAAAGGAGCAGCCTCGCGTTGTCAGCGACCTTCTCGATGTAGAAACTAATCCGTGCAAACCACAGTACACGCCCGCTCTTGGCTTGCCACTGAATCTGTTCCACTGTGATTTTCGAGACAGGACGACGAGAAAAATGAACCATCCAGCTGACGGTGATGAGGGTGACGAGGCCATGGACACGTCTACAATGGAAGTGGAAAGCACCGAAAGTCCTGCGGAGGAAAAAGATCTTACAAATTGGATTTACAACGAGGAGAATTTGCAGAAGCTTATCGAGAACATCCAATGCGAGTGGACGCAGTTCAGTGTGAAGAGCACTATGATACGAAATGTTCTCCAGCAACTAGAGCGCCTCTTGGAGGAAAACTACCACACAAAAGAAAGTGTAACAGCCCAGGTCATCCTGCTACAGGACTCTGTCAAACCGCGTCAATATCAGCCTCTCCTCGAGCGAAAGCGCTGTGGTGAGTGTTTTTTCGGAATTTGCACAGTTTATTTTTGAAACAAGCTAATGGAATTCTTTTATAGAGAGCCTAGAGAATCGCATAGAGCACTTTGTGAAAAAGCAAAGACTGATAGTCCAGGATGAAAGCTGAATCATTAGACCTTAGTCTAAGTCACAAAGATTTACAATATATGTGCATCATATGTTTATTAAATTAGAAAAGTACGAAAATGCTGAAATGCTGTATTTTAATAGGAAAAGCATACCGCCGTATTTCTGAAAATTTTCCAGATCCACCCCAAGGACAACTCCAATAATAGTGGACTTTTCGAGTAAATATATTTTTATTCATGAACTTGTACAACGTTTCGCAGCTTAGCATAGTCTAGGTAAGTAATAATTTTAGATTGTAACTTCATACAATTTCTTACGTACTATATTTATGGGAGTCTAGTACCTATAGGTAAGAGTCATCTATATGCATAGTTCTTTGTACGATAACAAAAAGAAGAAGTCTTTACTTAATTGCTGAAATTTACATTTAACTTGGTTAAACAAAGCAGGCTGTCCAGGTTCAGGTATTCCAGGTATGGGATTCCAAAGACAATAACGGTATATTAGCTATTAACTAGTGGTTCTACTGTGAGCAAGGTGCTTGCGACCTACGTCCCCATAGATTTAGCTTTCTGCAGTCTGAAAAGAAGGAAACTTATTTAGTTGGAAACTCTTTCGTTGATCACTGATTTCTACTTACTTTCTTCTCAAGATCTTCAGCCCAATTGTGCCCTCTCGCACATTCTTGAATAGCCCTATGGTTTCGGCGTGACTCATGCCCTGCACAGAGTTGCCATTGATCTCCACGATCTCATCGCCTGTCGGAGGTACATATTCAGATATAAGAAGTTCAATTTGATGGGTTCTGCCACACTTACCCGCTTGCAAGGTGCCATCGTCTGCAGCCTGACCCGATGGAAACACTGTCTTCACAAAGATTCCCATGTTCCCCTTGGGCGAGTCGCGTCCTCCCACAATGCTGAAGCCCAGGGACTTGAGCCCTGGACCCTTGAAGAATGTAATGGTCTTGGGTGTACAGCGTCCACTGCCTGGAAGTTTGAAAGGTTCTTCGATCAATAAAAGTTCTCCATTTGGCATAGGGGACGAGGGACATTAGGGTTATTGGAGGTTAACGATTCTCACCCTCGCTCATGGAGGCTCGGATGACCTCGGCCATTTCCTCGTCTCGAATAGTTAGCTTGGCTACCGGCAGCGATGGACGATGATGCATTAGTGCGGCGGCAGGCGGCGCCAGAGATGACCCGGTATTCCCGACTACTGTTCCCAATCCTGCCGCTGATGCCGAGGCTGATGGTGAGGATGAGGCATTAACATATGGATTAGGCGAGAATAGTGAGACGCTCTTTGGCGTGTGCTTGATGTATAGTGATTGGTGTTGTGGATGTTGTTGCGGCTGCTGCTGCGTCTGGGTATTAGTGAGATCAGTTGTTGTGGTTTTTTGGGGGCTAGAGGGTGCTCCCACTCCCTCGGTTAGATTGTTAGGCGGCGCCGGCGTCTGCATGAACAGGCTCAGCCGCGAGGAGCTGAGCCGCGAGTGAGCGAACCGCAGCGAGCGGTAGTGCGAGTTGGCCAAGTTAATGGAGTTGCGGGCGTAGTGGGTGCGTTGGCCAAACTGCTGGGGGCCCCCGGGGGATCCGGGTGGGGGCAGGGCGGCGCCTTCCGAGCACCGTTTGCGGGCCAACAGCTGCCACTTCTCGTCGTCCGCCAGCGAGGAGGCCACGCACACGCTCGCCGCTCGATTCGCATAGACGGGCGTGTAGGACACGTTCTCGTCGGGAATATCGCTTGACTGGTGGTTAGGTGAGGCTGAGCAGCTGCTGCTGCCGTGGCTGTTAAAGAGCGGTGTCGGTGTTAGAACCAAGCTAGAGCGCTGACCTGAGGAGCTGCGCGCCCGTCGTCGCAGCAGCTCGTGCTCCGGCGCACTCACATCCAGCGAGTGGCGTGGCGTAGAGCTGCGGCGGTGCTGCATCAGGGGCATCGGCGTGGGCAGTGTGCTCACACTGGCCATCGATCGGGCGTCGCACTGGTCCTCGCCCCCATTCTCCGACTCCGGCTCCCTCTGCACCTGCCGCTCTCCATCCTCTCGCTGCAGCTGGAGACTCTGCATGCTGGTCAGGCTGTCCGTGCTCTGGGTGCGCTGCACATAGCTCAGCCGATGGCGCTGTGTGCTCATGCCATCGATGCGGATTTTGGTATAAAAGTCGGTGACCGTGGTGATCTCGTCGTGCGCTATCACCAGGTCGATGCAGTTGTCCACGAAGATGCTCAGCAGGCGCTGCACCTCGGCAAACGACTGGATGCCCCGCAAATGCTTTCCATTCACATTAACAATCTCATCGCCCAGCCGAAGGCGACCGTCCCTATGGAGATTGCAGGTAATGGATTAGATTAGAGTATGCTTCTTTTGCAATTCGATGAATACTCACTTCTGGGCCATGCCGTAGGGCTCTAGTTCCACGATGAGATACCGATACTGCTGCTCATTGCTGTTGGTCATCACCGTCTTGGGCGAGAGGACGATGCCGATGTAGTCCTCCTGGCACTTGCGCTCCAGCTTTAGCTGCCGGAACCGACGGCGTATCGTCTCCGTCTCGTAGTCGTAGTTGTACCCGCCCAGAGACACGGGCGCACTGCAGATACTGCTGTTCCGTAGACTCGATCCTACGGTTACTCCCATTCCCACGCCCTCCGAGGAGCTGAGCGAGATTAGAGAGTTCCGCTTGAGGGTGCCCGAGGCAATAGATTCCGTATCTCCGCCGGAGATGCTTAGATTATTGCCCGGCCGGACGACGCCGCCACCCACACCCCCGTCGCTGTCGTAGCCGGACTCGTTCGAACTCAGACAACTACTTAATCTTTGGTAAAGTGGTTCCCAGTCCTTGGACGTGATGCTGTCGTTGCGCGACACATCCGCTCTGCCCGAGCTCATCTGCTGCTCGGGGGAGCTGCGGTGGGGCAGCGGCGACCGACTAAGGATGGTGACTATCTCCTGGTGCAGCTGCTCCCGTCGCTCCATCTGCTGTTGCTGGTGCTGCTGGTGCTTCAGGTGCCCGGCACCCGAGCCGTGGTTCTCCTCCGGCAGAACCGATAAACGGGAGCGCAGAAATGCGTACGGAAAGGCTCCGCGTCGCGAGGCATCCTGCTGGCCCCCTCCTGATCCCACAGATCCCCCTGCTGGTGATGCAGACCCAAGCCCAGTGCCACCCGCTGTACTCCCTCCACTGGGCGAAGAGCCCAGGCTGACTGCGGCACTGCCGCCACTGCTGCTGGCCGTCAGGCAGCTGCTCACCTTGGCGATGTCGTCGCAGCTGCTGGACTTGAGGCTGGCGATGCGGGGGAGAAGCCTTTGCTCGCGCTGTTCCCTCTGCTCGCGCTGAAGATTCAGGCCCTCGGTGGGATCGTCGCACTTGATGTAGGAGGAGCTGGACAGCTGGCTGGTGGAGCTGCTCCTGTATAGCGTCGTCGCTGCCGGAGCGGCCTGTTGTGCCGCCTCCGAGGCCTTAAGGAGGTTGTGCGAGCGATGATTCAGCATGCCCGTCGACCCGATCCGATGGAAGAAGTTCTTCAGGGCCTTCTGTGGGCGTGCCGCCGCCTGGTAATGCACCTGGTGCGTGGGCGTAGAGTGAGCGCTCTGGGTGCCATCCTGCAGAGACTGCTGCTGGTGCTGTTGGTGACTCTGATTCGGATTCGGATTCTGATTGTGGTGCTGACGCTGCTTGATGGTCTCAATGGGTCCCGATTTGCATTTCTTCAAAGTGTTGCTCTGATAGCCGTTATTGGGTGACGGGGTTGCTGCCTTCGTCGAGATGGAGCTGGAGCTGGAACCCGGTCCGGAGGAGGATGAGCTGCTCTTGTGGTGCGTTGGCGAGTGGAAGAGACTGCGCAGATCGGTGTGCGACTTGTGGGAGGCGGGGGAATCGCTCCGCTTCAGCAGATCCAGTTTGCGGCTCATGCGCTTGCCCCAGGTGAACACTGCAACGAGAGAGAGACAGAAGAGAGAGGACGTGCAATCAGAAAGCGATTTCTAACTTAATTATAACACACTTCAATAAATCTCGACGCCTCGCCACAAGCCGTGACAATGGGCAGTGGACAGTGGGCAGGCAGGCAGTGACAGTGACAGGGACAGTGACAGGCCGTGTCACAAGATGAGAAATGTTGTCCAGGCATCAATACTCGCATATGGATTGTGGCCCTTGGACATGACCAATGACAATCTCCCTCTGTGCCTTGTCTTGTGGTCAGCCAGAGTGCCACGTGCCTTGTGCCTGGTGTTGGCGAAAAAAAAGCATCCGATTGCATGGCGGCCATTGTGGTTGCACACTCTGGGGGAGCACTCAGAGGTCGGCTTCAAAGATCTTTCGACCTCCACTGACGTTGAAGCCTTTTGACACGTGACGGAGGGAGGACACAAGGGGAAACGAGTCTTTCGCTGCGATGCTCCAGCATTCACCTAATGAAACCTTAAACACATTCTGCATACTGAGGCACCCAAGCGTGATTTAACATCCTTAAGTGCTATCCAGATTCCATTCGAATTAGAACCTCATCACTGGAGCTACAGCTCTGTGCAGTTATTAAGCTCTAAACACACCTCAATTACTAATAGAGCATAACCGATCACGGAATGGACTCGTATTGCCTGCCCACTGCCCACTGCCCAATGGATATCTAATAGGGTCGTAAAATACTTTAACGATTCAGCCTTAACACCAATGGCCAAACACTTAGAACAGGGCATACACATCCAACTTCCAAGTTCCAAACTCTTTGCGAAATCTCGTTAATAAACAAATTTATGCGCCTGTGCCATATTTATCGCCTGGCGCGAGACAGAGATGGCCAGATGGGGATCGCGAAGGATGGAGGAGCAGCATTTACCAACAATTAGCATAAAACATGCTCTCGCACGCCGTATGGAAAGAGGGAGAGAGGAAGAGAGATCCCTGATCGGGGAGGCGTAGGCATCGCATTTCCATCTATTGACTTCAAATCGCATTATACGGCACTACCTATAAAATTTCCAAAACTATTTCCACCAGCGACATTAACCGAATGGAGCGGGAGTGAGCAGTGATGCGAAACGGTGACTCAGGGCACTCTTTCCAAGCGAATAGTCACGACTCTTCTATTGCTTTAAAGGACTGCGTTCGGCGAAGTGATTTGGTTTGCACATCTCTGGTGGACTCCAACTCCTTTGGCTGACTCGTGCCAATGTTGTTTAATAGCCGCAGCCCAGCCGCAGGCCTTGGGTCCAGGTTCAGGCCATGTGTGGGCGTTGGAAGACCGGATGATGATGAGGCGGCGGCTATGGAGACTATGGAGGCTATGGCGGCGGACCCAATGCAGGTTGACAGCCGCTCCAAACTCCACCCAAGGCCTGACCGAGTTCGCCTTTGATTAAAGTTTTCACCATTGCAATCACACAGCCCCAAGATCAGGAGGTGGGACAGCAAGAGGAGAAGCCGCAGCAGGCAGCAGAGTGTTAAACAATAATAGGAAACGGCGCGCGGGCATCAATTATATGACAACCTCAGCCACACTCCGAGACCCAGCCTCACCAGCCCACTCCACTCCACACCCTCCTTCATCTCCATCTCCGTCTATGTCTGTGGCAGTCACCGCCGGCCACATGCCACAAATTCTACACCCACTTAACTTTCAAGACGGTGTCAAATGCCCGCCAGCCCCAAGAGCCAGCTCCAGACCGTTTCCTCTTCCTCTGCTCCATTCCATTCATGCCTCCTCCTCCACCTCCTCCTTCTGCTCTTATACAGCCATGTCGGAGATGGCTTTGTTGCAATTTTGCCGGCTGACATGCAAGCGATGCTGAGGCGCAACCATTTGAGAGGAGTAGGAGGAGGAGGAGGCAGAGACTGCAGCTTAGAACTGCATCTCAAGTGGGAGAGAGGGAGAGAGAGTGCGGGTTGTTGGCAGGGTTGCCAGACCCTGGACTGCTGAACGGCGACTTCTTGAGAGGAGATCAAAGGAAACCACAAATGAATGCCTCAATCCCAATTGCTATTCATCAGAAATTCGGCATAAGCCGAGCCATGGGAAAGATACAGATACAAAATACACACTATTATATATACATACATATATACCAGGTATATGCAAAGCCAGAGATCAAACCGAATCAACATCAGAATCGAAATCAGGCAACATAATATCTCACGTACGTGGATGTGGATTGCTCGAGAAATTCCAATGCAGAGCTCCTTCTTCTTTCCCATCTTCCAGAGCAGAGCTTGCAACCCATAACGGAATGGAAACCGAATGGAATGGAATGGGAATGGGAGGAGGGAGGCAATGAGAGATCGATAATCGGTTTGGCAACAGAAATCAAGTCAAGAAGAACATGTAATAAGCGATAATCCACAATAAATGCGCATGCGTGCAGCGCCAGCAAAGAGGAGGATCGGAGGATCGATCGGATCGGATCGGATCGGTAGGAGGTGCACAAACAGGCACAAAAAACCGATACTCAATCCTCAACTGGATCGAAAATTATAGCATTTATGTTGTGTGGATCGTGGATCGAGTGTGTGCGCGCCCGCCGACAGCTGGCCGAGAAGGAGAGAGGAAGGGGGAGGGTCTCAACCTTAAAAGTGGGCGCTTATTGATTTCTCATCTTTTTGTTCTTTTCGGATGATGAAAGCAATTTGCAGTTACGTTACGCAGATGTACATATCTATACGATGTATCGGCGGTATCTTCATATATGACTTTATAAATATTCGAATTGACCTTGGGGCGGGCATACATACACACACATAGACATTTGGCTTGGCGAAACCCTAATTAAAACCAATTAATTGCGGCATTAAGCTCAATGAAACTCCCCACAGAATGTGGCTTGAACATGCAACATGAGGCAATGGCAATGGCAATGCCAATCGTGATGGCTGTGCCTGTGGAATGACGCTTACAGATGGATGACTGT
The DNA here is from genome assembly GCA_008121215.1 of Drosophila athabasca. Taxonomy (NCBI): domain Eukaryota; kingdom Metazoa; phylum Arthropoda; class Insecta; order Diptera; family Drosophilidae; genus Drosophila; species Drosophila athabasca. Next base: position 1,587,709 of record VMQQ01000022.1, on the reverse strand, counting down.
AAGATGAATCTTTATCTTTCAACAGCTGCACCTGATAAAACTTGGCATAACTTGAGAACCCCTCCCCTCCCAGCCTCCACCAACTTCTGGCGGCAGCTGTTTAACCGCTTTGTCGGCAATTGTCTTTGAGAGAGAGAGAGAGAGAGAGAGAGAGAGAGAGAGAGGGGAAATGCAATCATCAAACGGTTTTGTGGTCTGTGGAGAGAACGAAGGAGACCAGAGATCGTGGATCGTAGATCGTTGAGATCTGGCACTGGGGAGCAGGTGGCACCGGGCATTATTTGAATTGTTGTTTGCCAGAACTCTCGCTCGGATCATTAGTGGTCTTAGAACAGTCGTGCAAAAGTGAAAATCAGCAGCAAGAAACGTTGATGCGATGTGGTAAAAGTTGCCTGCTTTCCACGATGCAAATGGAGACAAGATGATGTTTATTTTCTCCTAATAATTTCCGCACCTTTCATCAAACTACTTCCTGTTGCCGCTTGCCTAACGAGCCTCCCCCTTCCACTTTCATGTCGCTCCCAAAACTCCACCCACAAAAAAACGCCACAATCACATAACAGGGGGGTGGTGGAGGGGGGTCCACTCTTTATGCGAATCAATGGACTACTGCATCCCGCGACCCGCGGGTGACTCGAACGGAACTGCAGGGAATGGCAGCCAAATGGCGCATAATGCCCGGCTTTGTCACACTTGGACGCTTGGCTTTTGGGAGGGGGCGGTTGGCGGTGGCAGGGGGGCTCTCCACTTATAGCTCCAGACCACAGCTTGTGTCGTTGGGCTGGGGCTGGGTCCCATCTGCCTTCGCTCTGGAAACAATACAAATTCCAGTTGCAGACATATCATCGGATCGCATTACAGCGACGACAACGACAACGGCAGCGGCAGCGACAGCGGCGCTCATTGATGCGAAATCGGGTCAATACGGTATTTCGGAGTCCCGCATACGTCGCATACGTCGTATCGATGACAATTGCAAACTGATTTGCGCTGATTTACCCTCCGCTAAACACGGAAGCCACCAGCCACCGCCTCCACCTCCACCTCCACTCGGTGTTCGAATGGGGAGTGGAGCTGTGCAGCTAAATGGCAGCTGATGGAAAATTAATTGTTTCAATTAAAATATGCTTTAAAATTAGCTCTAAATTCTTCGTTGACAACGCACTCCTCCACTCTCTGAGAGCGGGGCACAATTTATGGTGAAGTTGCCCCATGAATAACCTCCGGCAGCAGATGAAATCCCATTTTGATGGCACTTGAGGCGCCGCCTCAGAGGCAGCACTTGATGGGGAAAATCAATTCCAAGGGATTTGGGGATTCTATTTCTATTTTTGGCAGTACTCACCGTTTCGCGTGGTGCTGGCAAGGGAGCCGCCGGTCGTGGAGTGGTGGCTGTTGCTGTTGCTGTTGCTGACGTCATTGCTGCTGCCGGTGCTGCTGTTGTTTTTATTGTGGCTCATGTCGGTGGCTGGGTTAGGTCCGGGCTTTTGCTCATCATCCAGGACAACAACCGGCACGGCTGTGACCAATTTGTAATCGGGAAGGTGGCCTACAAAATGATAAGGACACGAATTGGGTTCATTAGCCTCTCCGTTGGAAGGTTCAGTGCGGAAGTGTCCCCAGAGATAAGGCTGGACAAGTGATAAGTGGTCGATAAGAGGCATGAGAGGCACCCCAAAAGGAGCCCAATCTCAGCGTGTAAAGAAATTCCCGAAGCAGTTTGATTGCAATTTTCCACCAAAATGGTTGCACATCTCCCCATCGGAGTGCTACTGGGAATCGTACTGATTTCGGGTCCCGCCAAAGCGATCGTCAATGGGGATCTGTACGGAACTCTGACCGGACTGGTGCTTCGCCATCTAAACGGCAGCGTCTCGGACTTCGATAAGTGGAGCGCAAGGATGAGCCATGCCCTGCAGTCCGAGCAGCAGCAGCGTGTGGCGTGGAATATGCCCTGGACGGAGGCTCTGGGGGAGGGGAGAAGTCTCTTGGAGTTGCAGGAGCAGCTCAGGCCCAGCAACCCCCTCAAGCTGCAGCTCTGGATGGGACTCTACTGGCACCTACAACGCTCGCGTCGCCTGAACGGCCGACTGACCTTTGACTTTGCCCGGACTCTGAGGCGCCTCCAACTGCAGCAGCCGGAGCTGTGGGGCCCCCAACTGCAAAACATGGGGCAGAGTCTGCCCCGCTCCATGCGGCTCATCCTCTACAGCCGCTGGCTGTGTTTGCAACACGAGCGGGAGATGGTCTATGCCTTGGGGGGACTTCGCCTGGAGCTTGGGGCCAACAGCAACTGCAGCATGTGGCAAGTGCAGGAATTGCCGCAGGAGAGGGGCCATTGGCTGGGTCTGGTCAATGTGTGCGACCAGAATAGTCGATGGTTCATCAGCATGTTGCAGGAGGACGACGAACCGACGCACATGCTCCTGCACAGTGCCCCCAGCGACATGGCCAGAAAGTTGTGTGTCCTCAAAGGACTGGGCTACCTTGGAGATGTCTCTGCGGATTCCGATTGCCACTGGAAGGTGAAAGATTGCAGCCACTTGCCACGAATATTGTTGGGTCGCAATAAAAGCTAGTGGTCGGTGTTTTTGGGAGAGTCTTGCCTGTTCTCTACTCACCATTTGGCGTCAGGGATCTGCTCTTGTGGCTGCCTGCGGTTCCTGGTCCACCGACCGCATGCGCCCCCTTCTCGTACAGGCAGCTGCTGGAGGCCGCATGCAGTCGCTGTGCCACATATTGCTGGTACTGGGCGGCATGGTGTTGCTGCTGTTGCTGTTGCTGGATGGAGGCAATGCTGTTGCTGCTGTCGTATCTGAGGAGAAGTGTTGCCGACGTGTTACCCAACTTTTGGGGCATGGGTACATAGATTGTGGGCTGCTGCTGCTGTTGTTGTTGCTGTTGCTGTTGCTGTTGTTGCTGACGGTGCAAGGTGTTGGCCTCTTGCAGCGACATCACCGATATGCCCGATGGCGTCTGGCGTCCACTTAATAGACATGTAGGCGTGGCCGTGCGTAACGGCTGCTGTTGCTGTTGCAGATTGCCGCTAGATGTGGCCGATGTGGCCGTTGTGGCCGTTGCAGTGGCCACCGCCCCATTGCTGGCCAGCGTGGTGCAGCTGAGGATCATCACGGGCGACTTGTCGTGCAGATCAGGCAGAGACGAGGATATCGCGCTGCTGCTCACAATGCTCTTGTTCAATCGGTTGCTGCATGTTGCACGTGTATTGCTGCTGCTGTTGTTGCTGTTCTCCGGCTGCTGTTGCTGTTGCTGCTGCTGCTGCTGCTGTAGTGTGCTGTAAGTTTCCGTGGATTTGCGCGTTTTGAAGAGACGCATGCTACGTGGTTGCTGCAATTGTAGGAAAGTGCACACAAAATTGTGGGTTAATTTTTGGGGGAAGCAAAACGAAAGCTGAAATTTGGCCAAAACTCAAACCCAAACACCCAAAAACCTACATTTTTTCTGCAACCCCCATCGACATTCCCTTGCTTTTTTCGTTCAACGGAGCGTATAATTAACACAAATTGCAGCTCCGGTGGTGCCTCAAGTCAGAGTTGGAACCGGCCACAAAAAAGTACTACAAAATGTTGCTGCTCGAACAAATAGTTAACGATCGATTTCCTACTTTCTGGGGCATTATTTTGCGTGGCATTCCAACTGCCATATGCAACATGGCAACAAGAGTGTGTGCCCCAAAGATCGGACATCACTTTTCCATTGCGGAAGTAAAATCTACTCCAGGATCTATACTGAACTCTATAGTTCTATTTATATAATTTAAGTTATGGCCAGAGCTTTAAAAACTATACTCGTAGTCTCGCAGCTCTATTTATAGTATTCTCTATAAATATGTACCCGCAGTGACAGGCAGCGACAAGTGGCTTATCAATCTTATCAGCCCACACAGACACACACAGACGACGACGACGACACTTCCCCCATATGCTAATGAGGGGAGGCGCCGCCTAACCCCCTGATCGCTGGCTGGCTTATCGGTTCAATAAACGCCTCAAAGGTGATTACCAGCAATAAACCACATAAAAACACACAAGCCATACACTCGTATTTGTGTGTACTGTATACATAATACAGTTTTTGTTTTTAACCATTATGTATTGTATGTATGTTTACCGTTGCTTGCGGCATGTGTCACAATATTTGCCGTACACTTCCACTCACTGCTGGGGTTTCTGCCTGATTTGTGTGTGCAATGAAACAAGAGGAGGAGGAGGCAGCTCTAGCACTGAAGGTCAGCCAACAGCTGCCGAGTGGGTGGACGGGGCGGGCATTGAACCACGCACTAAACCATCACCAGAAGCAGCAGCAGCAGCAGCAGCAGTAGGAGCGGCAGAAACCACAGCTGGAGATGGCAAATGGCTAATTTACACAACTGCCTTTTACTTTTCAAATTAACCAAACTATAGTCAAAGCTAATTTGATGTTTTATACGAGTGGTAAACGGACAGACAGGCAGACACGCAGACAGACAGACAGTTAACAGCCAGCTACAATCCTCCCAGTCCTCCCAGTCGTCTCGCCGCTAATTGATGTGACATTTGCGTGTGCATCTGCGGATGCCAAGTGGAGTTCTGTGTAGGGCACAGTGGTATGTCGATGGTTCCTCTCCGATTGGTGGGACTACATACAATATCATTGATAAATAGTTATTGATATGTTCACCATCGAATAATGACTTTTGTCTCGATGTGTCAGTCATATTACTCCATCATATCTTTTCTACTTTGTCTTAAGCAATCAAATCTTTAGCTATTTCAATTATTTGTCCTCCAATCACTGACCACTGTCTCTGTATGCTTGGCCATCACTGGAACTTGTGTCCAATGAAGCAGAGATCAGCGCCAGTTCCAGCTCCAGCTCCAGCTCCAGTTGCAGTGCCAATTCCTTGGGCTCCTTTTGGCTACTGTGCAGCCATAATTTTGCAAATTTTATCAGACGCATTGAACCTTGTTGTCTGGCTGATTTTTATGGACGCTTTTAGCCATGGGCTATAGAGGATGTGGCAGAACCTTAGATCCGAACAATATGTTGTCGTAATGTGCATTTAATTGGTCAACGAGGTCGTTGCCATAAATTTCGCGTGTGCGTGCCTGTGGATGTGTGTGTGTGCCTCTAATTAATAGTGCAAAATTTTAATGGCCATCGTCGGATGATAGTCAGAGATGGAATCGGAATTGAAATCAGAATCAGAATCGTGGTCGTAGAGTCATAGTCATAGTCGGAGTCGGAGTTGCAGTCGCAGTCGTAGTCGTCGTCAGAGTTATAGTCAAAGTGGAAGCCCAAGAGCAAATGACCGTCTTGTTTATGTGGCGAAACCAGTTTCAAGGACGCGCCGCTGGCGCGATTCCAAGAACTTCACTTGGCTCATTACCGCATGACGATCGTCATCTCATCGTGGATGTGGATGTGGAGGAGCACACAGCGACTCTCCAGACCAGACCAGACGCTGGATGATGGGGTATGGGGCGATGGGGTATGGGGTATGCGGCTAGGGATGGAAGGTGGCGCGTAGCGAAAACGTGACTCTCCGTCTCTTCGGGGCTGACGATTGCTAAACTATTTTTTAAACTGCCTTTCAGTCGGACAAGGACAAGGCTAAGCCGATGGCTCCTCGCATATTTCTCTGCACTTAATTTTATTTTAATTTGCGAACAGCAGCCGCAGCAGCAGAAGCAGCAGCAGCAGCATCAACATCGTCCTCGTTCCTTTTCTTTTTCTTAATAAGTAATAACCACATTTTCCCCGGCTTTTAGTGTGATCCACTCTCCTTCCAAGTGCTGGAGAGTCAGAGCCACGGCCAGAGCCATAGCCAGAGCCAGAGTCGAAGCAATCGCCGCCGCATAGTTGTAAAATTCCTGTAAACAAGCCGAGGTTGCTGAGCCACAGCTGTGGCATGTGGCAGCCTGGAGACCGTACTGAATGCTACACATACACAAGCAGACACACACACACATTCAGATGATCCCCCCAACAATTGCAGCAATGGATTGGCAATGGCCCCACGGGTTGCCAGAAGAGTTCTGCAGCCACCGAAAACAGAGTACTAAAGAGTTACCAAAGAGAGTCAATGGAGAGAGCAGGGTGGTGGTGTCATCACCACATCTGCTCTCTTTCGAGGACCATCTGTTATTTAGTAGGCATGCAAACGTGTGGAACGAAAAACGTTTGCTATATCTTTCTAGCGCCGCGATTGCGTGGATGGTCCTCACCTAAGCGGACAAAGGTGGTGACCTTTGAGTAATTTCATCATGGAGTGTCCCATAGGGAGATAGTACGTAATATATTGGATCATTTTAGATAATAGTGGAATCTGATGATCTATCAGTGAACAAAAAAGGGATGCACATCTATCGAATTATGTATGTATGTTTATTATTTCTTCTTAAAGATTCTAAATGTTCCTAATGATCGATTTCTCTTCTTTAGCAGACCCTTCGAAATGGCCCCCCGTTTTAGACGTTCCATCAACTGCTTGAGCACCCCACTTGGGGCAGCATTATCACGGGCAGCACAAGAGTTGTTACCTTTTGTTGCCACAAACTTTTTGAGTTATTTTTTCAGTGCATGCCTTATGTACCAGCAAATACATACAATGTACATATGTATGTGTTGTACATATGTTTCGATATGGCCTATCTACCATGCGCCTACATATCCATGTGTGTGCTGCTGCTGATGCTGTTGTGTGTGTGTGTGTGTGTGTGTGTGTGTGTGTGTCTACTACTGGCAAGTCCGCATTCTTTTAAAGGTTGCCCCAAGTTGGCCAGAGAGCCGGGGCCAGCGTCAGACCCAAAGACAGAGCAGGGCAGAGCAGAGCCGCATAGCCATGGCATAGCATAGCATAGCATAGCAGACCAGTTCGAACGAAACATAAACCGAAACCGAAAACCGAAAACCAAAAACATTTGCCCGCCGGCCGTCTTGAATGGTGCGTCGGCGTCAGCGTCGGCGTCGGCTTCGGTTTGCTGCTGCTGCTGCTGCCGTTGGCGGCTTGTTCTTAGTAGCCCAAAAAAGTACAAAAATCGATTGAGCACAGATCGATTTTAGAGGTTCCGATTTATATAGATTTATCCAAAGGTACAGGAGGTACTACAGAGGGAATCATGCTGATCAGGAATATACTTTATAGATTCGGGAATTCCTTTTTTACTTTTTTATCAATATTTTTAGCATTTTTTGGGCGCCAATCATAGATTTAATTGCGGCACGACTTACAGACACACACACACAGACAGACAGACAGAAATCGAACGGTTGCAGCTAGCCGCGGCAGAGAGAGCGGAAAGCGGCTGACCTTCAGGCGGCCGTCCGCCGTCCGCCACCTGTTTGCCCAGTCCAGAGCAGTCCCCAAAGGAGAGGAGAGGAGATATCGGAATGGCCAGTGGAACAGTTGCTGGACGCTGTTCCAGCTAATTAGGCATATCAATATGATTATCCTCTCTCTCTGCTGTTGCAACAGTGACTCATCCTCGTGTGGCGTGGCGGTGCGACTGTGCTGTGCTGTGCAAAATGTTGCTGGAATGTTGCTGCCACATTCGCCTGGCTATAAATAGTTAACCTAATCAAAATGCAGGCGTGTAAGCCAAGCATTTGCATAGTTCTTGCTGCCTGCTGCCTGTTGCATGTTGCCTGTTGCATGTTGCTGTTGTTGGCAATTATCTTTGGCATGCGCAGACATTGGTCTAAATGTCAAGGTAAATTATGATGCATTCAGCTATTACGTCTAATAGTCCAAAATTCATGCACGTGTGCAACTATTTTTAGTTGTTTGCCGGAGTCGCCTCCCAATGACAGATCACTGAAACCTGCTGCTGATGCTGCTCAAGCTGCAACTATTTGATGCATGTCTCTGGCTGCGCCCTTTTCTACGCTAATTAAGCTGCGACTTGGACTTGCACTTGGCCAAGAGTCCCAGTCCGTAGTGCCACTCGTACTCGTAGTCGTAGTCCCAGTCGCAGACACCAGACCCGGCCAAGGCCCCTCCGATAGCCATCTGAAGATGGATGGAGGAGGAGTAGGAGGAGGAGGGAGGCGCATGGCCTGCAGCGTTTGCAACATTTAATCATCACATTGCTGCAAAAATCGTATCATTAGCGTTTTTACGATTACGCGCTTTATCAAAATAGCTGCGGCAGCAACAGCCAACAGCCAACAGCAGAAGCCACATTTGCAGATGCGGTGGCAATACTCGTAGTTGCAGGTTTCTTGCCGCTACTCGTACGATGGGGTTTCTGCAGAATCTTGTTGATAAAATGTCAACAAGTTATCTATGTACATACATATGTATATCTGCTATCGTTATCGGTGCAAGATATAAGTTTATCATTTTTGGAAGATAGGCTTCCCTCAGATGATATTTTTGATATTTTTCCTATGGGAAAAGTATGAGTATTAGATTAAACATCATTTACATACATATATTCCAATAAATAATCATTTTGCTATCATATTTCTGTTGGACAATGATTGAGATATTCACATTCACATATTCGCACTCATTTATGAATATTTATCAAGGGAAATCGTAACAACTTTGATTGTACGAGTACATAATGATATTCATATATAAATTCTGATGCCTGTGAGATATTTCTACCACTGGTTACATTTTGCTTTTGCATTCCACTGTCCATAAGATGATTAAATATTTTGTGTCTTTTCTGTGGAAAATTGCCCGAACACACACACACACACTGTCAGACATAAAACGAAAACGAAGTGAAGTGAAGTGCAGAAGGGGCTGGCTGACTGGCGGAAAAAATTCTAATCAATGCTATCAGCAATGCTGCCGCTCTGCTGTTGCTGCTGCTGCTGCTGATGGCCTGGACGCAACTTTGTCATGGCTGCTGCTGCCACTGCCACTGCTGTTTCACGTACATGTAATTTTTAGACCCGGTACTCGAAGAGTATAGTGACTGAGTACCGGGTATAAAGTAGAACCGCAGCCTTTTCTGCGTCTCACAACGTTCCCCTCGTTTTAATTGCAGAGAACCATTTTGCAAGGCAGCAGCAATGGCCACAGCAGATTTCCAGTTATGTATGAATTGGATGGGAGTGGGGGGAGCACACACACCCACAACAAAAACTTGAAGTACTTCCCACACCAGTCCACTCCTCGGCCCAAAATAACTGTTTAATGATGGCCAAGAGATCAACAACAGTTGGCGGTGCTGTAAGCCTATACTTTCACTGCTGTTGCTGCCGTGCCATGTGCTGGTGCACCGTTGACAGGCCTGTGGACAGTCGGGCGATCAACAAAAAAAGGATGCCACATCCTTGCGTTGCCTGAGTTGTGCCTGCTGGCAGATTGGTAACTCAACACCAGACGCCACATGTGATGCAACAGGTAACATCATTGTCATGTGATGTGATGTGATGCTTCACTTAATCAGGTGTTGCCACTGATCCGCAACGACAATTACACACGAGTGCTGTTGTGGTGCTGTTGTGGTGCTGTTGTGGTGCTGCTGCTGCAACTTGTGGCAATTATGCCTTGAACTTGTTCTGAACGCGCTCTGAAATGACAATTTCATTCCAAGCCGCCGCTGCCGCTGTTGTTTGTTGCTCTTAGAGGTTGTTCAACCCGTGCCACAGCTTTCATGGCTTGTCATTAGCTAATGTATGACGGCAGCAAGAGAGGCAGCAATCATTGGACTGCACTGGACTCCATTGGAGAGGAGTGGAGCGTGGACTGGATGCGATCGGAGTGGTACTGGGGAATGCTCATGAACCGCATGAACCTCAATTATTCTACACATACGAGTGCACACGCGCATGTGTGCACACGGGGAATTCCACGATCCTACGATCTATACACCAGTATGTATGTATGATTCGTTGCAGCTGCAACTGTGGCCATTACCATTATGCATCTGGTTCTAGATCATCTTCACCCCGAACCCTGATTCGCCTCCAACTCCTCCCGTCACCCCTCTCTCCCCTCTAAAGTGTGAAATGTGCTTGGGAGGGTGGGGAGGCAGAACACAGACCGCATGAAAAGTGAAAGGCAAACAACAAGAGCGTTGCGTTCCCTGGAGAGGTTTGCTTTGCTCTGTCAACATCTTTATGCTGATCTTTATGCTATCCATTAGTACGGGGCTGGAGCTGGGGCTGGGGCTGTGCTGTTGCCGCATTGCCACATCGATTCCAAGCAACAGTCCATTGTCTGGCTCATCCGTCCATCGGGGGGTTGGGCAACAAATGGTGTCGTCTCTGTCCCCGATGCACAACTGCCTTTTGACACCTCGATGATTTTGTGTGTCAGGCAAACACATGAAGCGACAAATTCCACGACACTAAAACAATAAATACAGATACACAATAAAAGATATATGGATACAGATACAGATACGGATACAGCTGGGGATAAGAGCGGATTTGTCACATTTCACTTTTCAGTCTGTTACATATAGGGAATTTGGATATAATTTCCCCGGATAGCTGCTCATTAGCCAGGAACACAAATCACCTGAAAGCACTAACAAGCTCCAAGAAGAAGTCACCAAACCAATGGTTGCAACATCTGCAATAAGTACACGCACAGGCACACGCACACGCTTACTCTGCCACATGCGTATGTGTATGCGTATGCGTATGCCACTCGAGGCGAAAGCAATTTCCTTGGAAAATTGCTGCCTCCGCAGTGCAGTGCAGTGCATGGCAGTGCAGAGCTTCATCAATTTTTATCGATGAAGACCCATTTGGTTGATAACTCCATTTGTGGCAAATGTTGCGCACGCGCGTTTTAGTTGCTGCTGCCGCTGCCTGCTGTTGTTGTTGATGATGATGCTGTTGCTTCTTGTTGCTGCTGGTCCTTCTCCTGCTGCTGCTGCTGCTCCTGCTGCTGCTTCTGATGCTTCTGCTTTTGCCGTTAGTAAATTTCGCGCGAAAAACTTCAAAGTTAGTCTGATACCTGGCCAAGCAAGCACCAGGCACCAAGCACCTTCCCTTGTTGTTGTTTGTTTGTTGTGGATGTTGCCACTGCCACTGTTGCAAAAGGCAAACGCACGTGTTGCTATGCACGCTATGAGGATGTTGCTGCCGTAACAGTTGCAATTGTTGCTGGACTGTCACTGGCCGTTTAGGCCAAACTTGGTAAATTGTTTTGTTGAGCACTGAACGTTGGCCTTTCTTTTCAGTTACCGCTTATATGGACATCAGTTGCTGCCACTGCCACTGGTGCGGCTGCTGGTGCTGCTGCTGTCTCCGAGTGAGAGTTGCATACTAATGTTGCTTTGGTTTTTGTCTGCCAGCAATTTTAATTACCACATTGGACGGCAGGCGGCAGGCTCGGACTTGGACTGGGAGTGAAGCTGGGCAGGCGGGAGTGCTGTGCTGTGCTGCTTTTGGGCTGCCGCATTGATTTGGCACAATTTACATATCAAAGCGAGCGAAGCAAACTTCCTGTTCCACACCCATCCATAACCATAGCAGCCAGAAGGAGAAGGAGCAGCAGCAGCATAAGCAGATGTTCCCCATGGGTCAAGCCCGAGTTGTTGGCCATTTACAGCAGCGGGAGCCACATGAGTGCCTGCAACATCAGAAGAATCACCATCACCAGCAGACACTGACTTGGTTGCAATGATGAGACACGGCTGCTGCTGCTGCTGCTGGGAGTCCATTGGCCCTCATGCTGTTTACTTGCACCACTTTTTGTTGCTGCCGCTGTCGTTTGTTGCATATACTCGTACCCTTGAAGAGGGTATCCTAACATTTACCAGATATTTGCAGTCATCGACTATACAGAGAAGATCAATCGAAGTGTCGCTCTGAAAGAGTATCTCAATCTTCGGCTTTGACTCGTTTTGTTAACTGCCACATTACGTGTTTTGGTTGTTGCTGCCACCAATGCTCATGCCGATGCTGATGCTGTGCTGTTGCCGCTGTGCGCAGTGCCGCAGTGCTCATTGCACTGGGCACCACCTCCTCGTCTCTACTCGCCTCTTCTCTTGTGTTCTGTTCTGCTCTTTCTTTCTGTGGGTATTAAAATTACTTGGCATGTAATTAGTTTGCTTCGTTTTTTGTGTGTCTTTTTGTACGAGTCGATCTTGTCGATCGCTGCGTGTGGCATCCCCCCGTCAATGATGGATGCAACATGTTCCCCTGCTAGCCCCTGCTGGCCCCTGCTCCTGGCCAAAGGTGTTATTTTTATGGCTTTATAATGTGAGTCAGTTGGGTTGTCTGCTGTCTGCTGCCTGCTGCCCCGTTATGTGGCATGTCAATCACTTGACGTGGCTTTATAATTTGCACAATGGCCAAGAACGAATCGAAAGAACAGATGGAGAACGAGAATGAAAGCAGGAAAGGAACGGAACGGAAAGCAGAGTGGAGCTGTGATAAAAGTTGGGCGAAAAGAATGTATCTCAGGGATCATGGAATGCGTTTCCCATTTGTGTGGAGTATCGTTCGAGAGAAAGTAAACTATGCCAGAGCATTAGAAACTTCTGGCTTTTATTTAAAGTATCTCATGGATATCCATCCAATCTTTATGCCGTCTTTCCGCTCATATCTGTATGTATATCATCTCTTGATCTCCCTTTTCCGTCTCTCCAATCTCCAATCTCTTTCAGTTCTCTCTCTCCATTATACATATCCACATTCATCAACAATTTGAGTTTTCGATTTTCATGCCATGCCTGCCCCCCCCCCTCCCCCTGTTGCCGCTTTCATCTCTCACTCTCCCCACTCCTGTCCGCTCCTCTCCTATCCAGATACATTCTCCTGCAGTTATTGAGGTTTGGCTTCGGCTCTGTTGTTTCCGTTTGTGCCACTTGTGTCCAGTTGAGTTGAAAATTATTGTGATTATGGTAAACTCTTGTTGCTTTTTCTGATGCTGCTGCTGCCAGTCGGATCTCTGTGTGTGCACCTGCTGCTTTTGTGGCTCAGATTCTTCAACGGCTTGCAGTTTGCATACTGCCACATACCACATGCCACCACATGTGGTGCTGTTGCTAGTGTTTTATTGCTTTTGCTTTGGCTTTAGCTTGGGCTTCGGGTTTGGCTTGGCTTGGTGTTTCCATTGTTAGACTCGTTTGGCCGCCGCTTAATTGCCGCCTTGGATTCGGATTCGGATTCGTATTTGTTTCTGATTCTGGATCTGTTTGCTTAGCTCTTTGCCATCGCCGTGCTAAACACAGCTCCGAGGGGGTTGCGAGGGGGATGTGCAACATCTAGCAGCACAGCTGCAGCTGCAAAGCGACTCTCGCGAGGCGTGACTAATCAATCGACCCAGACCAGGCCAGACCAGACCAAACCAGACCAGGCTCTGGCTTTTCTCTATCATCAATCGTATCTGTGTATCTATGTTTTGGTATCTATAGTATGCGTCTATGGCCAGGTCGAGTCATTCCCTTGATTGGCACTCCAATGTCGAATTCATCTTTTAGTTTTCGATGTTTCGTTCGTGTTTCGAGTGTGTGTGGATGAGACGCGCCCTGCCCCAAGCAGTGTAGGGATAGCCATCGAAATTTGTGCCTCTTTTGGCATTGCATTCGAGTCTACGCCTCTGCTCGGTGTGTGTTTTGTGTGTGCCATGCTGCTGCATGTGGCAGATAAATCTCTTGCATAAAGTGCGCTCAGCCATCAGACATTCAGGTCTCGTCGTCGCTCAGGCGCTTTTCTGCGTCCCACATCCACAGCCACATCTCCGCTGAGCAGCACCAAAACTCGATGCTAATCAAACGAAACTTTGGAGACTTTCCCAAAAGCCAAAAACTTCATATTTGACCTTCAAATTGTGGCTGCTCTCCCTCCTCTTTGCCGCTGATGTGGCAGTCACGCCCCTCTAAAGCCCCTCGGAAGCCACTCGCGTACACACACCGAAAAAGTGGCTGCCATTTCACTCAACATCGGAGTTGGAGTCGAAGTCGGAGTTGGAGTTTCGTAGCCGTAGCCGTAGCTACGTTGTCTCGTGGCTGGGAGTCGAAGTTGAAGTTGAGTTCTTCACGACAGACGTGCAATCCATCAAAGCTTCTGTGGCTGTGGCTGTGGCTTTAGCTGTGGCTCTGGGCTGTGTAGCAGCATCGGGGAAGGGTGGGGCAAGAGCATACATAATACATAATAATATTTGTGCAAAGTGTTAAGGCAACAAAACAGCAGACAGTAGCAGACATACTCAGACGACAGAGCAGCAGGGAGGAGCAACAGAGCAGAGCAGAGGAGGAGGATGAGGATGAGGATGAGGAAGAGCTACAGCTACTGGATGACCAAGGAAGAACATCTAAACAGCCACCAGACCAAAAGATGGGGCAGACCTCAGGGGCAGGATCAGTCGAGCAGAGGAAGGAGCCAAAGCAGAGAGTTTAGGTGGAAGGAACGACTACGGACAACGACGGACGACGGACGACGGACGACGACGACAACGTTTTGTTTTAATTTACTCGACGCCGCCGCCAACGACATTGTTGTTGTTGTTGTTGTTGTTTTTGCTGTTGCTGTTGCTGCCTGTTGCTCCGATGTTGCTGTTGCTTTTGCTTTTGCTGTTGGGTTTCCTGTTTAGATAGTTTTTTGTGATTTTATGCGATACACCTTCCATGTACAACTGTTAGGCGGTGGCTGGGGCACGGGGCAAGGGGTTTGGGGGAGGGACTGTGGCAGGGACTGGAGCAGGGATTGTGCCAGGGACTGGGGCTGCTGCTGCTGCTGTTCGTCCACTTTGATGTACGTACACTTTGAAATGTTGTTGATGAGTACGCGAGATTTTTTAAAGATTGCAACACGGCTGCAGAATCGGCAGATGAGGTAGTGGCAGTGGCAGTGCCAGCGACTCTGTTGGCTTATATAATAAATTTTAATGCACGCCCGCCCTGGACATAGCGGATGGACGTGGAGCAGTCCCATGCCCCCTTACAGTGGCTGCACATTAATTGAAAAGGTTTCTCTTTGGCCATCGTTTGTGGCCAGGAATTTCCTCCATTTGGTTCCACTGTAACACACTTATGACTTATGCTGCCCGTCTGACACTTTGCCTGGCATTTCATTAGCCTGGCCCAAAGCCCAAAGCAGCAGCAAAAACAAAAGACTTGGAAAACGAACTCGAAACTGAAACTAAATCAAAGTTTAGTTTTGTTAAAGCCTTCAGCAATTATATCAATTAACTAAAGACCCAAAGCATGCGAGGGGGCACACACAGCAGCAGCACACAGCACGCGAGGGAGGGGGGGCAATTTCGGGAGGTGGGCTGTACCGGGAGACGCCCCAAAAGAGAGGCAAAAGAGCCAGTCATTGAGGCACAGCCAGGGGCAATTATAGAGCATAAAACATCGATAATCATAATAATTAAGGATGACTGGCCAGAAAGCCAGGCAGAACCAGCCAGAAAGGCAGCAAGGCAGCCAAGGAGCTGCCTGTGACAACGCATACAGTAGCCTCACATCACAGAAGATTACAGAGAGGAAGATGCTGATGGGAGCACTGGGGGGCTGGGCGGCTGGATGATGAAGCATCGGGAGTGGAGATGCTGCTGCTGCACACAAATTGGTAATTAAAGCCTATTTACGGGGTTTTAGGGACCCCAAAACATATATTCTTCTGCTTTAGGCACTGCCATGATTTGTGCATTTAGAAAGTGTACACTGTATAGCATATAGTATTCCATTCCATTCCCCAACGGAATGTATTGTTCGTGAATGAATAGAATCCAAAAGACCAGAAAGCATTTCTGTTCATCATAATTCTATAAAAGATGTTCCTCAATCAAACTCAAGAATCATGGCTCCATACAAAAGAGGTGGCCCCCGCCCCAAAAAGGTTGACTTCTGCTTTGAACCAAAACAAAAACCAAGAACGAATCGAACGAACAACAAAAATAAATGCCAGAAACTGTAACAAATTTATTTTTGTGAAGTTTGGCCCGACTTTTGTCCGCTTTAAAGTCTCATTTTTTTTTGGCAAGACAACAGACAGACAGCACAAACAATTGGCAATTTGCTGGGAATTGTGTTGACACAAATGAGGGGAAATATCAATTTCCATTGAGCCAAAAAGGCGCTCTGTGCCGATGGATGTGTGAAGTGTGGCTGCAGGCCACAGATGTAGATGTAGATGTAGATACAGATATGTATCTAATTAAATAATGGCTAATGATCCGAACAAGACCCAAATGGGTTGCAGATACAAATGATTCATGGGATTTGGGGCAAGCATAAGTGTTGGACGAACAAAGAGCTGTCCATAAACTTGACCCACAAACATCATGAATCATTTTCTTGCTGTTTTTTTGTTTTTGGGATGAGGATGAGTCCGAGAAAATTAAGAAATATTGCAGACAGACAGCCAAAAAAACGTTGCAAAAATAAATGACTAAGTGAAAAAAGGGGGGGGAAACGTTCGTTTGCAGTTGATTTATTCACTCGCCTGGAAATCATTCTCAAATGTAATATCATACCCTTAAGGGATTGCAGTCTCAAGACCCAATTTCACTTTGGCACCCATTTCATGCATGAATTGTGCTCATGGGCGAAGGGAAAAGAAAACTACCAGTACGAGTATTCATAATTTTCATTTAATTTTCTCAGATTTTCACTTTTTGAAATGTTTTTCTGTTATGTTGTTGGTTGTCATTTTGTAAAGGTTTCGGTTTCTCTAGTTTTTTTTTTATTATTATCTATATTTGTTGATTAACAAAAACCGAAACTTGTTGTGCAGTTAAGCAGCACGACAACGACCACGACCAGGCTCGTAAAAGCCACAACTGGAGCATGAAAACTTGTCAAGTGAATGCTACACGTGCGAGTGCGAGTATCTTTAGAATTCTCTCAACTCTTCTTTGACTTCTCGCCGACAGCCATGGCCCATGGGTAATTGGAGGCAATTATTACAGGCAAATCGATTGACCAGGCTCTAATGATGAGATGATCTTCGGGAGATATTTGCTTTCAAGATTTGCAGAGCCAACAAATCGCCAAATGGCCAAATGGCCGCTTATAATTGCTTGACAAATATCTCAGGTTGTTGTTGTTGTTGCTGTTGTTGTTGTTGCTGTTGCTGTTGCGGGTTTCACACTTACCTCTTAATGGGCTTACGGCTGCTCGGTTGATTTCGGGGGGGGGGGGGGGGGTTTCGGGATTTCGTCAGCGATCTGCAAAGAATCGAAGAATAAAGAAAACTCCAATTAGGTTTCCAAATCGATTTGCGAATCAAAAAACTATCCACCATCGTTGCATCGTTCCATCGTGCCACATGAGCACATAAATCAGGAAACTTCATTAAAACGACTGCCAAAATCTACGAATATAAATCTAAGCTGCAAGTGTTCCACTTGCCACTGCAACCTGCTGCTGCAACACACTACGTGACTGAGAGCCACAGACAGGAGACAGGGGACAGGGTACAGAGAGAGAGGAATAAATAACTCAATTTAGGAACGGCAAAAAAAGTGTTAACTTGAATTTTGCCAATAAATCAATGGAGTGGAGAGACCGCGCGGCTCGTGATTAGCGTTCCCCCCGCCCCCTCTCCACGATGGCTGCTTATCGGACAGATTCCGGAAGACTTCTTCCAGTAATCATCGCCAGAGAGAGAGAGAGAGAGCCGCAGCAGCAGCAGGGGATCGGTTCGGTTCGGATGAAGGGGGAAACACGAAACGAGATACGAGATTGGGCAGCCGTCATGCCGCCTGACAGGCAATAACTTTGGCAATCTTTTTCGGGCCGGCTTTCGGGCCAGCTTCATCTCCCTTTTTGGCCGAAAGCCCAAAAGCGTTGAGTTGTTTATTAAAAATATTACAAGAGTTTCGTTTCGGCTCCGAATGGCCAATTCTGCATGCTTCACGCTTGTCAATCTGCGTGTCCCTCGCAGATCTCTCGCAGATCTCAATCTTCAGTCTGATTTCGCTGTTGAACCATCTATCAAATTAAAATTGAAATTCATTTCCGATGCCAAAACATTAAATGAAATAAGTTTATACGTTTAAAGCTGAACGAATATTATACCTATAGATATTTTTATTACTTTTTGAAGATAATTGAAGCTAAAATAATAATTGAAAGACATTCCTTACACTCTTGGAAACATTAATTAATTCTGTAAAAAAATTTCGATCTAAAACCCATTATTGGGGTCTTTGCTCGTAGTTCTAAAAGTCAATATTAATATTAAGATTGTAACATGACAAAATATTAATTAAAATAATTGTAAAATGCCTGGCATTTATCAATAAATAATTCACGCCAATTACGAAATATAATCACATATTTTCGGCGCTGAATAAAAACCTTTAGCCAAGCATTTTTTGGATGTCGATGGGGCACGAATTCGAGGGGACAGACTGACAGACGGTTCGGTTCGATTCGGACGGTTCTTAAATCCAATCCGGTTCTTATGTGATTATGCGACTGGCCAGCAATCCGGTTTGTTTATAATTTTATGCCGTTTTATTTTGCATTTTTGTGTGTGTAATTTTTTATCTCTTACTTTTTTGTGTGAAATATTTTTTTTCTGGGTGCTATTTCGATTTTCTGGGTGAATTTAAACATTTTCAACGGATTTGACACACATGTCGGCCCTTGCCCCCCCAGAGACCCATCCCACCAACCGCCCCCCCCCCCCCCCCCCCCCCCCACTACTCTCCATTCCATCTTAATTTAACTGTAAAACTTCAGCTTATACGGCTTACACGCTTCCGATTCAATATTTGGGTTCTTTTCGTTTACATAATGGAATGCTTTGGCATGAAATTAGCATCGATATGGTCTTTGGTCTCTCATAATGGTTGGTCTCTGTCTCTATATAGAGAGGGGATACACATACATATGTGTAAATTTATCTATCTGTGACGATTGTCTTTGCTCATAAAGATCTTTAAAGATGCCTCAACTTTCTTTGCTTCCGTCTTTAGAGCAGACCAGACCAGACCCTTGGGTCTTCCGCATATGAGCGAGCGGTGGGGCAATGATGGTTACCGCAACAAGTGAAAAAAACAGTTGAATTTATTACCCCGGAAAACTCAAGGTTAACTCCACTTGCCGTTGGTTTTTCCTCGCCATTTGCCTCATCGCGGCAGTCCATTTCCCCGTGCGAAAACGCAACACAGACGCAACGCAACAAAAGGAAAATCATTAAAAATCTCATATGTATGAATGTGCAACTCCAACAGTTGGAGGCAGACAAATAGATGACGATGATGATGATGATGGTGGGGCCATATATGGCCCAGCTCGGCCAAGAGAAAGAAAGAAATGGCCGAAAGAAGAAGCCGCTGCTGCGTTAATTATATGTGCATTTAATGCTTTAATTAATGTTTTCTATCGACTCGACGCGACGCGCACTGCAGTGAAAGTTATAAGCACTTAACGGCGAGATACTTTCAGAGATACAGAAACAACAGAGAGATACATAGATACACTGCTACATATGCTCATAAATACTCGCATAATTTCAATGATAATTGATAAACCCGCTAACTTGTTGTGCGTTTGCGTTTGCGAGCATTGGCCAAATATTCGCCAGCTGAAACTGAAATCGAATCGAAATGAGGATGAGGGTGAAATTGATCGAAAGTGGTGTATCTTAAGGATGTATCTCGGGGTATGTGGGCGATGGATCCACAAGTGAATTCAATTGTTGAATGAACTACGGATTAGGGAAAGAAATCGGCGTAGATCTTGTGGATACAGATAGAAATCGATCCATATTTGGAGGTCTCTTCAAAGAGAAGATTGACTGAAGAGGCTGCCAAACATCTTTGATCTATAATTTGAAGTGTTTTGGAAAAAAACGGCAAGTGAAACGATCCTAAACTGTAAGAATGTTGAGTCAAAGATCAAATTTATAAAGGAAAACTTAAAGAACTAGTTGTATCTTTTCCCGAAAACAGTCAAGTCTTGAAATTAGTTCAACCTGCACAAAAGATGATCATAATTTGTGCACAAAATGATTCCGCGATGGCTATCAAAATGATATAAAAGCTGTTCGGTTCGGTTCTGTTCGGTTATCCATAGTTTGAATCGGCAATGGAAACGGTAGTTCCCTTTCAAAACATTTGTATAGGAAACTTGTGGCATAAAAATATTTGTATAAATCAATCGCGTTTTATTGTTTTATTTCTATTCAAATACAACCAGGGCCAAATACAGACCAGACGCTAATTTAAACAAATGTTTTATTAATGAACAAAACTCTCAGCGAACTTTGTGCTGAAAGAACAACAATAACAATATCGTGTATGGAATCAGGTGAATCTATGCTACCTATAACCTATTCTATCTCAAGGGAACAAGGGCTTATCTCAACGCAAACAATGACGTCTATGGACAGGTTATTTCTGGGTTCATTCAGGCACCTGCTTATTAGTTGCTGTTTCTGTTTCTATTGCTATTATCCATTATATCCATTAACCATTATCCATCCACACAAAGCGAAAGAGATGGAGATCGAAAGACTGAGGGAAATTTGCAATTTTAATGACGTTCGGGTAAGGTTTTGTTTTGCTGAACCGCAAACCTTATATAACCCGCGCGGAGTGCAAACCTCAGAGAAACCTCGCGGCGGGGGCTGCGGGAGGGTCTTGGACCCAGACTTGGTCTCGGCCACGGCCTGGGGTCTGTGGCTGTGTCTGGCGTTAGCTCATAATGGCAACACACACTCAGTTTATGGCCCAAGCGAAACGTGCACTTGGCCCATCCCCATCCCCCGATCCCCGACCCGCCGACCCGACTCTCTCCGTTTTCCTCGAGCATAAGCCATAAACCAAGAAACAAGAAATTTCAATTTCAAATTTAAAGCGTCTAACTTTCGCTTTCCTTCGCTGCAAGGAGAGAGACCCAGAGATCACTGCGATCTGGGAGATTTCTCGTTTCGCGTTTCTCGCTGAGAATTCCGATTCCTCCGCGCAGTTACAGCATTTTGCAGTCAGGCAGGCAGCAATTAGCGGATTGACCGCAGGAATCCACACACACACACACACACAGAGAGAGACACACACAAATAATAAATCAAAACCCAATAAAAATTTAACGAAAATTTGTTGCATGTGCTAATGCGAGAGATGTGGTTGTTGCAACCGGTTGCAGCCCAGCCAAAAAAAAACATAGAAAAGATAGAAATAAGCAGCGAAACCCCCAGTCCCTGCCCCTGCCCCCAGCCTCAGCCTCAGCCACGAATCCCCAAAACAAAACTGCAAACGACAGCCAGACGACGACGACTTTCCATTTTCAAATGTGGCTGTGGCAGGAGGCAGGGGAGAGACGGAGAGTGTGTGGCGTGTGGCAGCCTTCGGGGGGAGGTGGCAGCCACTGACCAGCACTGGCTGCACTGCTGCAACATCGCGGCAGCATCGACAGCAACAACTTTTCATTTCGTTTTTCACGCGGCGCATGCCAAAAAAAAAAAGGAAAAATAAAGAAAGAAGCAGCCAAACTGCCAAACCAGCGGAAAAGATTTTGATAGAGAATCAAGTGCGGGACAATGGAGTACCAGAACTATCAGAATCAAGTGGTAACAAGCTTTCCCAGAGAGAGAAAGAGAGGGAGAGAGATAGAAGGATACGCCTTTCTTCATATTACATTCATGAGCATCCTTTTATCGATTGTTTTTGTGGAAAATTGTGGTGTTTTTCTTATCGTTTTCCATGTAGAAAGCGTAGCCAAAGTTCGACTGAGTCCGTTGGATATTGATGATTTTGGAAAACGTGGAAAACGCTGGCTGGCTTTCTGGCTGGCTGGCTTGGACTTGGACTCTTGGGCAATGTCTGAGCTCTGTCTACGCAGCTGGATGTCGTCTCTCTACTCCAACTCCACGCAACCCCTTCCCCGTCTAACCGCACCCCCGTCCCTTTCCTGGAGTTGTTGTCGGGCGAGCTGTGTGGCAAGTGGCAAGTGGCGGCAGCGGCTGGCAATGTTGACAATTTTCAGCAGTTGTTGCTGCTGCTGCTGCTGCGGCTGCGGTTGACCGGTCTTTGCCTTTCACGTGAGCAAATAAAACGAAGACAAAGACAGCAACAGTTGTGTTGTGGAAGAAGACAGCAACAATAGACCCCCATTTGGTCACTTTAAAAGTAGAAGCCGTGTCTCGTGTTGCACTTGTTGCTGTTCTTAGCATAGTTACCCTTCCGAGAGAGGGTATACCATTTCGATCGGATTACCTATAGCACAGATACATACATACATATGTACATATGTATCTCGTACTGGACTCCGAATATAGTCTTACTTTCTTGTTGTTTATGGCCATGTTGCTGGTGTACTGTCCACGCTTTTGCTTTTCACTCACACTCATAGATACACTCATAGATACAACACTCGTGCACACACACTCATGGCTACATCCACAGACAAACAAATAATAATTGTTCAATGCCTTTTTTGGCCAAAAGACAGCGGAAATGTTGCTGCTGCTGTTGCTTGCTGCTTGTTGTTGCTTCTGCACTTGCAACAGAGAAATAACGACACATCACATTGATGGGGGGCGGGGGGGGGGGCATAGATTTGTAAATAGTTTTAACTACTTTTCATGCACTAGCGGTTGTGTTCGGTTCTTCCCCTGCAACTTCCAACGGAAACCGAAACCAAACAAAACGAAACACATAAATCCAAAGCCGCCAAAGCCAGAGCCAAAGCCAAAGCCAGAGCCAAAGCCAGAGCCAAAGCCGGTGGCAAATGCTGTCGATGTCTCCGATGGTGTCGATGATGACTCAAGCATAAAATTCTAAAGGGTCTCCGGGGATGGGATGGTGCGATGTCTCCACGGAAGAGGTCTCCTCGACTTCTCTTTGATTATGCGAACCAACGCGAGGCGAGTGTACTTCCGTTTGGAAATCCAACAGAAGAACAGACAAGAACACAGAAGAAGAGACTTGAACTTGAAGGTAGAGGAGGGAGCTTTTGGCTGGGAGGAAGGGACTCTCGTCGAGTGCAGCGGAAGCTGTTGAGTGTTGAAGGTGTTGAAGTAAATGCCCATCAGAATACTTTCCACTTGTACAAAATGATTGTTTCCCTTCATGTACCATACATTTTTCGGTTAGATCATAAATCTTACCGACATTTACTGCTCTTCTCTGTCTTTCCAATGCAACACATTTTCATTTTCACATGGAAATATCAATTAAATTTAAGACGACAGGCTGGGCTCCAACTTTAATGATGTGCCTGCATTGGGCCCTTGGTTATGGCCATAACCATAACCAATGTTGATTCAATCATTTATCATGTGGCCGAGAGACACGTGGGCAAACATCAGAGCGAAGAGAACACAAACACTTCAGAATATCCACAAGACGAAGACGAAGATGAAGACGAAGCACCCAAAGGGCCTTAAATGCAGTTTTTTGACCTCTTTGCCGCATCAACTAATTAACCGTTAACATTACTCGAAGTACGAGCCACACAAAAATTTCCTTACCGCCTCTGACAGGTTGACGCCTTTGGGAAATTGTCAACGTCATCTAAGCCCAAGCCCAAGCCAAGCGCTAATGCTGATGGCTGGCCTGGCCTGGCCTGGCTGTAGATGTTGCTGTTGTTGCTGCCACGTATTGTTGCTGTGGGGCATACGAGTATACTGTATACTATGTTTCTTTTACCGTTTGTAAACTGTCATATTTCTTGTGGCAGCAACAGCAGGAGTCGTCAATTTGTTACTATTTCTCTTGATGATTTCTAAATGATTTTTGGCTGATTCTCTGGCTTTTGGCTTAAGGCTTTGAATAATTTATGGCAGAATCTTGAAATTCGATGCCCCCAAAGGTGGAAACTTAATTTCAGTAGCTAACCAAGAGCTGGGCAGAGAGAGGATTAGGAGACCCTTCCCCCTCTTTGGGGGCCATCGAAAATTATGCAAGGAATTAAATAATTTACGCATTTTAACTATTTATTTCAGAGTTGCAGCCAAAGAATTCACGCAATTTCCTGTCCCCATTTGCAACGTTTTGTGTGGCATGCGACGGTTGAACGTTTTAACGTTCAACCAAATGACAAAATGGACTTGGACTTGCGGCTAATTACGCCACTCCACTCCACTCGCTACGGGAATCATTAACACATTTCTTAGTCATCATTCTTGGCCATGTTGTTGGCTCTCTTCTCCAGCTCTGTCTCCGTCTTGACCCAATTTTCATGACGAATAAAATAACAGTGGCTGTCCACTGTCCCACTGTCCACTATCCCGAAACCCCCTCCCCGCACCGCACACTCTCGAACTCTCCAACGAAACTCAAGCGAAACGACGAGACTTTTACTTGCGCATTGAAATTAAAATTTTTTGCGCAATTTCTTCTTATTTTTTTTGTTTTTTGTTTTTGCAGAAAATACAGAAAAAACAACAACAAAACCGCTGACAGCTGCAATTGCCAGCAGGAGGGTGCAGGGGGGTGGAGAATTGCAATTAAATGTGAGATTAATTTGCGGATCAGCGGATCAGCAGCCACTTGTGGTGGATGGAATGGCATGTAATGGCATGGAATGGATGCCATGCCCAGAAATGCCGAACGGAAAATGCAAGTGGGAGAGTGTGCAGAGCAAGGGGGGACACAGACAGGTGGAGAGGAAAAGTGCGGGGCCAAAAAATGAAAATCGGATTGAGGTTTGTGTCTCAGCCACGTCTGGGCGTCGGAGATGGGGGTAAATGGGTGGATAAGTGGGTTGGTGCAGTCGGAAAATGTATCAAAAATTTCTTGGCTGCAAATTGGTGGCCAGAAATGCTGCGAAAACGGTAAGTAGATCTTGTGTAAGCCAAATGCTATCAAACCGCCCCGCCCACATCCCACACTGTGGACACAGAGACCTGGAACTGAACCTGAACTGTGAAGGCCAAAGAAAGGTGTCGCCTCATTGGGTGGTGGCACTTTTAACGGAAACGCCTTCACCTCTGTCCGGCGGGGCACAGCCACAGCCACAACGCTAATGAAACGGTAAGCCCGTAAAAGCACTGAGGAAAAGCGAAGGCCAAGGAAAAGTGTCGCCAGTTGCCGTCGCAACTCATTGTCTCGTTCGACACGTCTGCAATTGCTCGGTTCACTCCGCGGTTCACACGCTTTTTATGGCCAACACATTAACGTTGCTGCCGGCAAATGCTTCTCTCTCTATTTCTCTATTGCCAAACGTTCAGCTGTAGCTGGAGATTGCAGTTGCTGAGGCAGCGGGAGCGGGGAGAGGGAGCGGCAGATGATCATCATCACATGAGCAGCAGCAGCAACAGGCAGCAGGCAGCAATTAAAACACGCGCGAAAGTAAAACGTTTTACAGTTAACAAACAAAAACAAAATAAAATTACAAGAGAGATTCAAAGAAGTAGATCGACTAAGAAATACCCTTGAAGATCTATGGGAAATACAGGATAGATCTATTGGCTAGATTCAGGCTTGATTCTCTTCATCGAAAAAGAGAGTATCAAAAGTAAGTGATAAAGAGAGGAAGAAGCACAAACTCGGATACATGAAAAACAATAACAAATTGCACATTTAAAAGCTTTCGCTGTGTCTCATTCACTCTCTCTCTCTCTCTTTGCTGCATTTATTTGGACAGCAAACGAAACGAAATTGAGTGAAAATTGATATGAATGCATTTCTGATTATAGACTTGGGATGGCTTCAGCTTTTGCCCCACAAAGAACTCCAATTAAATGCAAATCAGGGCTGAAAGTGATCGTCGTATGCCGCATGCCCCCGTGCCACCCCCCGTGCCCCAACTCGACTCGATTAATCTCCGACCACAAGAAAAGAGATGAAATATTGGACAGTGTCGTGGCTTTAATTACTTTATTACGTTACGAGATTCCGCAAAAGCCGCGGCCCGACAGCCAAGAGAGCGACAGAGGGAGAGAGAGAGAGAGAGATAGAGTATGCTCTGGCAGGCAGCCAGGAAGAAATGCTCGTAAAGGAAGGATCGAAGGCGGTGGCCTTAGCGGTACTTTGACGTTTAACCAAAAGACAAATCGCTTACGCCCTCCTCTGAACTCCCTCTGGACTCCACTCCCTTTCCACTCCCGATACGGATACGGGTGGCTCCTCGCCTCTTTCTGTGGGCCAGAGGAGGGCAGGAGCAGCCCGACATAACAATTTAGTGTAACGATATCCGTGCCATACAATGCATGGGAGGTACTCGACGCCATCCGCCAGACACAGATACAGTGCATGAAAAATAATTTAATTTATAACAAAAGCTAAAGCTAAAGCTAAGGCCACGCACAGTGGAACAAAGTGGGAAGAAATCGGAATACCATCTACAAGTATTTCCCAGCTCACTGTACACATCCGATCGAATCAGATTGCCCCAGCTCTGGTTCCACTGTGTCCACTGTTTCAGTTCTGAAATTCGACGATGACCACACAACACAAACACACACAGCCTGGAATGCGGAGTGCAGAATGCAGCCGAAACCAGAGGCAGAAGCACAGAAAGAGGAGGCCATTGGGCCACACACAAGAGGCGTGCCACGGGTCCGGTCCCAAACGAAATAAGAATTAATATTAAATGCTCTCTCCCTCTCTCTCTCTTTGCCTCGTTCTGCTGACGGCGGAGGAGGAGCAGGCCGAGCTGGCCCGAAGTTCGTCAATGGAAAAATTAATTAAAAACTGTGCTGCTTCTCCAAAGAAAGTATCCCAAACTAGAGAAATGGCTCATTACAATGATTACGCATACACGTACAATATACAAGTATCTATAGTGTTCGGTCTCTATGGAGAAATGAGGATGGTGTGGTGTGGGGTACGTGAGTTGCACAGACAAAATCGAATCGAATCGAATCGAATGGAACGAAAGTGGAGGCAAAGAGGAGAGGAGTGGAGAAGGAAGGCCTAGAACTAGTCTCGCAAATTGATTGGGGCAGAGCCGTAGAGCCGCAGCAGTGTGGAGTGTGGAGAATTGACCCACTGTTATTCTGAAATGGTTATAACTGCGCTTTGCTTGGCTAACTGTGGCAAGACCTCAATCCAGATACAAAACGCCGCTTGGCACGCTCTCAGCGATATCGCTCCCTCTCTCTCTCTCTCTCTCTCTCTCTCTCTCTTTCTATCTCTCTTTCTCTCTGTCTGCATTCGATTCCATTCGATTTGCTTAAAAGACAGCGTCAGAGGATAGAGTGAGATAGAGTATAGTGAATAGAGAGGAAGAAGACGAACCGACGGACCCCCAAAAGGTAAATGGCCAAATAGTCTGCTGGCCAATTTGTTTAATTAGCGTACATTTCTTTTGTTGGTCTATTAAACAGCAGCCGCCTAGCCATGGCTGCCCTGAGCGCTCCCCTAATCGCTCGCCAAGTGAGAGTTCATCAAATTACGCACAGCAGAGGGGAAAGTCTCATAATTCTTCAATGGCCGAGTCAATGAACCGAGGAATTCCTTGTAGGAGAATCACCATTTCGTTGGGGAAACCACTCTGCATTGCATGAGGCATGTGGCATGTGCCAGAAACGAACAGTGAATACCCTGATAATGACAGTTTCACAGACTATCAATAGACTGCATGCAGTATTCGCTACATTTTCCCTCTGTATATCTTTATTTATTTCCCTATACCCCTCTCTATCACTCCATGTGGAATGTGGATGCAGCAGCAAAACGATTGAAGGGAGTCCCAGCCCAGATTGTGACTATCCATTGTGAAGGGAAGGCTGCTGCCGCTTATCGAGCCGACCCCCAGCGAATCTTATCAGAAGCAAATGCAGCTCGTTGTTGCTGCCACCGATGCAAATATTTACATGTAGCCGCAGATAAGACGCCGCGAGATCAAGACACGTTGTAAAGACATTGTAGTCATTGTAAAATATTCATATTTGCTTAGATAAAACACAAGAAACACGGCGAATGTAAAGCAAGTGGCTTGGGGGGGATCTGTGTAATTTAGAGGGTTTTTAAATCTTTAATCTTGGGACTTTTCTCTGCCACTCCATCGCTTCGCCTAATATGGCATCCCATTCCCATTTCCAATCCCGTTTAAATGGGTACACGCCCCACGCCCGGAAGCATTCATGCTGTTGCAACTCCACCGGGTTGAATGCAGTTACTTTTACTTTAGAGCGATCTCTTTCTCCTACTCTTCGGGACTGCGGCTGCTGCTTGCATAAGACACAAAACCAAGCACGAGGCATACAGATGCATAGATACACGCCCCAAATAAACCACTAAACCGGTGACACTCCACCTCTTTCGTTGCACCGCCATCTCTGTTGCACCAGGCACCACTATGCTACGTTCCACGATCTATAGCCGGAGAGGAGAGCAGAGCCTCCGCGAGCCGCTAATTCAAACAAATTGCAGCATAAATGCATTATAAAAGGCAGAGGAGCAACGTATCGGGCGACACAGTGTGACAGTAATAATGTCACTCGCACTGTCACGGCAATGGGGGAGTGGGGAGTGGGGAATGGGTGGCATGGAGCATGAAGCATGGAGCAGGGAGTGTATAGGGAGAAATGGATATACCTATAGTGTGTATGCATATGTGGCATGGAGAATGCCAATGATAAATTAGCTAGCTTCAGCGGGCTTTCTTCTTCTACGAGTAACTATGTGGGGGCATGGCACAGTGGAGGAAGTGCAATGGAGAGCTAAGCGATCCCTAGAATATGCAAACTATGGATGCAAAAGGGGACTCCAGGGCTTCTTTGTTTCGCTAATTGAATGCTCTGCTCCATTTGCTCCATTTGATGAGCTCCGCTAATTGCTCATTTATGGCAAACACTCATCATCAATGGAATGGTATGGTTAATGGTTAATTATCCGCAACATCCTAGCCCCATCCGATCCAATCCGATCCGATCTGATCCGACCCACTGTGCCGCTTTGCTGCAGTCAGTCGGATAGTCGGCAGTCGGTGGCAGTGGCAGACAGGCAAGTGTTTTGTTGCTTTCTTGCAGCTCAGCTCTCTGGCTGCAGAGCTAATTTGATTAATGATAAGCCGAGCTTAACTGACGACGATTGTGATTCATTATGTGCGCACAAGCCAGCACACTTAGCGCAACAGGAACAGATACACAGACAGAGACAGAGACAGATACAGATACGTAGCGGGGGCAGTGGCTGGAACTGGGGGCCAGAGGGCCGTGCAATCTGCAATCTGGGGAAAACTATCCATCGCCGAGTGGCAGTGCAGTAGCTGTAGCTAGTTTTCATTAAATAGAAATCTCCCCCAAATGGCGAGGCAAAGAAAGAACATTACTTTATGGCCAAACAGACAACAAGTGCCCCTTGTCCATGCCACACACTCCTGCGCGGACAGTGGTCGAGGATTGTTTGTGGGGCAGATTGATGCGTAATTGAGGCTTCAATTGAATTTGTACTGTGAGGCGGGAGGGGGCAGGTTCTCTTCTGTTCTGTGCGAGTGAGTATCTATGCATTCGCACGGCTCGTTATCTATGAGATACAATTTGGTTCGCACTGTGCGCTGCTTTCGATTTGATTATATGCAATGAGCCATTTCCTCTATGGCCCGCTCTAATACATGCTTCGAACAGAGACCCAGAGAATGGAGAACCACTGATGAAGCACCACTGACCCTCCCCCCCCCCACCGTTTGGTGGTGCATGTGGTGGCTGTTGCACCTCATTTGGGTCACATTTGTGGTTGGGGTAATGGGGATGGATATGGATGCATGTGGCTAGATGATTCGTTTACTATGTGGCAGATATCTGTATCCGTGTGGCCTGCAGCTGTGACTCATAATTCGATTTTCCCGAGAGCAGAGAGAAGAACTGCTAGAAGGTGGATCAGGCTTTTATTAGACCTGCAGCAACAGCAATCAGCGCATTTTTATTTAACATTTGCTCATTGTGTAATTGTGTTATTGTTATCGAGTGTATCGAGTCTGCATATCGAATATCTGGGTGTGGGGTGTGGGGTGTAGGGTGGACTTGTGTAGGGCGAACTTTCTGTGGTTTCTGGTTTTCAATACCAACAACACAGATTTGTCGCTGCCACATCCATTCGAGAAACAATGGTTTGTGGCGCTCGTGGGGTTTGTGGGTTGTGTGTGAGGTGTGTGCGGGCCTTGGGTGTGTGGGAGATTAGGCCGTTAGGGCCTTCTTGGCCTTCTCTCGCTCGGCCTTTTCCTGCGCCTTCTTTTTCTCCTCCTCCTTGCGGGCCTTCTCGCGCTCCTTGCGTGACTTTTCGCGGGCCTTCTCGCGCTCCGCCTCCTCCTTCTCGAGCTGTTTCTCGCGCTCCTTGCGCTTCTTGTCGCGCTCCTTTTGGCGCTCGGCCCTGACCTTGGCCCTTTCCTTTGCAACTTCCTCGCGCTCCTTCAATATCTCCTCGCGGCGCTTCGTCTCCTCCTTTTCCCACTCGTTATACGCTTCGCGATCTTCGGCCAGTTTCTTTAGCTCCAAAGCCTCCTTGTCGTTGATGCCCCCCCCTTCCAGGTCCTGGTTCATGAGCTCCGACTCCCGGACCATGGCCTCCTTGGCCGCGCGAGCGCGCTTGGCGCGCTCCCGGGCATCCACTGCATCCTGGTGGCGCTGCTCGCGGGCCTCCTCCTCCTCTTTGATGCGCTCCTCCTCGATGTCGAAGTCCTCTAGCTCCTCCTCTGTGTAGGGATAATCGGGCACGCTGGCGTACAATTCCAGCGTCATGTACGACAAGACTAGTGACCCGATCAATGCCAACACTCCGCTGAGCAAGAAAATCTGGCACTTGGAGTTCTTCTCGGACCACGCCTTCATAAAGTCGCCCTCCGGCTTCGGCAGATCGCTGAAGACGGCGTGCATCCCGCCGCTGGGGAAGTATCCCGGCTTTGGCTTGGGGGGAGGATCCGGCTTGCACTTGGGGTTCGGCTTGCTCGCCTTTGGTGGAGTCGCCTTAGGCGGCGGTGGTGGCGCCTTCTTGGCGGCGAACAGATTACGGGTTTTATGGAAGAAAACCTTTCCACTGCCGAAGACTGGATAGGGTTAGGACCGGATTAAGGGAGGGATTCGAGGTGGATTGGAGATGAATTCAACTTACTACCCGTCTGGAGTCGGGCGACCGTGCCAGCCCTCAATAGCCGGGACATGTCGCCTTCTTTTTAAACGTTTGCTTCTTTTTGATTGTGTGACGTGAATCGAGTGAACGGGCGCACGGACTACAGCATTCTCCCTGTCATTCTCGAAACGGTGTTGCCCAGCACTGAACGAGAATCGCAAGGGTTGCCCAACACTCTGCTGTTGCACAACCCTAAATGTACACTGTGTTTGACCTTCAGCAATTGACAAAAACGTTGCAAAAACTTTTGAAAACAAAATAATTAAAAATTTGTTACTTTAGTCAGAGAGAAAACGATTATTTTACGAACGAAATGTTTTAGCTTCGCTCGCTGCCAGAATAATTTGTGATTTGAGAGTTTTCTACGACCTATGAAATAAAGGGTAAATGAAAGACTACTTGATCATATATTTCATATTTCATGGAAAAAAAAACTAAACTAAAGCAAGAACAACTTCTAGGTAAAGGTGGCACCCCACAATTCCTCCTAACTTGCGTCGCTGAGTCAGTTGGGGCAGAGTGCACCCAGTCGTTGGTTGGTTGGTTGGGTGAGGTGAGTGATAACACGACAGAGATACAGATACATGCAGATGCAGGCTAGAAAATCGTGTACAATAATTTACACAACGGTTTTCGTGTACGAAACACAAAAGCTCCTCCAAAAAGATAAGCACACAACAGAAAAGTGAGGAGGGAAGAACCGAACCCACACCGCATTAGCATGTGGCTGGGGCAGGGAGAGAGCATTTCATGGAAATTTATGATGCCCCACAAGAGAGAGAAAAAAGGTGTCACGTGCGGTGCCAGTGCCGGCAACAACGAGCTTGTCAAAAATCGGTTAGTCGAGACGAATCGAATGCATAATGCTCGTAAAGAAAAAGTAGTTCGTGGATAAAGAAGTCAGAGCTAATCACAAGAAAAAAACACACACACACACAAATACACAGAGAGAGAATGCGGTCAACAAACTTGTTTTGATTCTGGTTTAACAAGTGGGTGGCGTTGGCGGTGGCTGTGGCTGGACTCCCACTCAGTGGGTGAGGGCGAGTGTTGGTGTGAGTGTGGGTGGATGCATTAACAGAGGGCCAATTATAAAGAAACAATATAAAAAATAAATTATTCAACGCTTCGGCGACGACATCAAGGATCTCCGCTCCTTTTCCCTGTTCCGTTTAATGCAGCAGATCGAGGTGATCAAAAAGCAGAGGTAGAGGACGGCAGTGACAAAGCAGCGGATAGCCACATCCACATAGGTTTTATCGGCCATAGCTTTGAAATCGTCCAGACTCTTGAACGTGTTATCCAGGAGCAGATCATCGACCAGCGTCAGAGCATTCATCAGGAAGAATATCCCCATGACCGTCAGCTGAATCACTGCCCATGCACTGATGAACAGGCAGAAGTAGGCACACTTTGGGCCGCAAACCATTTTCCAGAGTCGAAATACCAAATTTACGATATTTATAACGATTTTACGAATTCCAGTTTCAGTTTCAGTTTTGACAGTGAAATCGAGTACTGCTGACCGACCACTAACAGGTGCACACACAATACACTCCGAGAGTCTAGACTCTAGACTGTGGATCGTAATGAAAATGAAATGTTTCGGCCACTCCGGCTCTGGCTCTAACCTTGTGCGATTTTAACGACATTCGAGATCTGTGCAGACGGATTGTGGAAGTTCATGTGCCTCTCGCTTTCGATTTGAGTTTGTTCAACCCGATTTGGCTCTCGACTGTCGACTCTCGGCTGCCGGCTCTCGGCTTCGATTCGGATGGACAGTCAGACAGACAGACAGACTGACAGATGCAATGCCCACTAGAGGAGCTCTTTCTATATATATCCCTATATCTCTCTGAAATGTGGGACATCGGAGGCTGTGATTCACTTAAGGGCTCTGCTCTGATCTCCTCCGCAAATAGCCTATGAATCATTCTCTAGAGAATAGGATTTCCTGGGTAATTTAGTCGCATTCAGTCATAAAGGCTTGGATTAGCTAATTTTAGTAATTAAGCAATAATTAACACGACTCACCTCAAGTGGCACGAATCCAAAAATGAAACCGGCAAAAATAACTTGCGGTTCGGTGGATCCGTGTGGCAGCAGAAGCGAAGCAGAAGCAGAGTCAGAGGCAAAAGAATCCACTATTCACTTTTTACAAGTTGGTGGAAAATCCGTTACAAACATCAAGTTGTTGTGAAAATTCGTAAGTCGTTTTCTCGCAGTTGCTAAACCTTTGCCAAAACAGCACTTTGTTTTATACTCTTTTGCATTTTCGTTAATTTTTCTACAAAATTTTGTTGCTTTCGTTTGACTGATTTTACGGTTTGTGCTAGAAATGAATGAAAGATTTGGAATGAAACTTGCGGATTGATTGCGGATAAGAACTGATTGAAACGATAAAGGGAAAGCTTTCAAGAGAGAGAGAGAGAGACGAGAGAGAGAAAGAACTTTGACTCATAGATTACCCCAAATGGGTCTCTTCAGGCAAAGCAAATTCTGCAACTCCAAATTGAGCCGAGCTATTACGTTTACGCAATCAGAGTCGAATTTCGGTAAGCCCCAGCCCCCCAACAGAAATGGGGGTCAAGTCCATTAAGCCAGACACAACATGCACAGAGCAGTGCAGAGCACAGCAGACCTTGACATTAGGGCGTTTTGTATTTCGTTTCTTGGTGAACTTGGTTAACCGTTTCGAATTTCCTACTCGAATCAATCAAAGCTCCACTCCACAATCCACACTCCACTCCACTCTGCTGCACTCAATCGAATTACATTTGCAGTTAAATGGAAAGCTTTGCTTCGATCATTTCTGTCCCTGCACATAAACACACACACACACTGTTTATTTTTCAATTATGCATATGTATTGGCTGCAACCGAATTATCAATTTAATCCAGTGGAAATATTTTACCGCAAACAAATCAAAAATAATGCACTATTCACTGGAATTTGTTTATGCTCTCTTATTCATCCATCATTCGTTATAATTAATTTCAAAATGCTGATAAGGCCTTGCGCCTTTTTGCGACTTCTTGAAACACTTGTTGAAACGCAGGGAACAAACAAATAAGAACACACACACAAAACACCGACTTACACGAGGTGGTGGAGCAGCGCCTATGGACTCCACACACAAAAGACGCGAGTGGGGGAACGGTAACACAAACGGCTAATCGTCCAAGCTAGTACGGGGAGCACGGGCTCCAACACACAACCGACTGTGACTATTTTTTACGTATTTTCCAATTCGAAAAGATCGAAAATGCGCGCGCTGTTGTTAACGGTTCGAGTGTTTTCTTTTTTTTGCGACATGAACAGATTACTTTGATTTCATTCCATTATTTTAGTATCTCCCTTGCTCATTTCAAATCCGCGCGCAGTAAAAAATCCTCGCCCCTCAAAGCCTATTGGGGATTTTTTCGGGTAGGGTGAAAATCGTGCGAGCCGTGAAATTTCCCTTGGCTAAATTTACCCGTTATCCATACCTTTTTTGGCTCAACCCAAGCTCAAACCAAAATGTTGTGTCGAACCGATCGGTTTGACACTGGACGCGCTCTTTTTCTCATTTTCGCGTTCATGTATGAGCTCTTACTCTCTTTTACTCTCACGGTATGAGTTCGAAATGGGATTTTTTCATGCAGCAAATTTGGCGGGGTAATTTTGAAACTAATTAATTCGTTTAGCTCAATGAATACCCTACACATTTATTTGAGGAAACTTCATTACTTCAAACAAATTAGCAAATTAGCAAGAAAGATTGGGTGTACTAATTGCTAAACTCGATTATGGGCTATAACCAAATACACGAATACACGAAGAAAAAGTTCTTGCTAAAGCCGTATTAAGGGGTACTTTCCCTGTCGACCCCCGCAGGGCCTTGTAGGGATTGAGAACATAATGTAATATGAACGCTGGAAATTTCATAAATTATAAGTGCACTTAATAAAAGCTCCCGCTGTGAGTGCAAAGTGGTCTGATTAACCCTGTTAGCGGTGCTTTCCATTCATTTTCCATGCGAAAAGGTCACAGTTGAAAGGATGCCCACAGCCGCAGCAACACCCACAAAGCCACCCACGTCACCGAATGCAGGTGGAAAGCATTGTCCTTTGAGTAGACATTTATGCAGAATTTGTGTCATTTCAATTTCGTGAAAAGGCTAAAGTTCACGTAGAAATGTGTTAAATGTTATCTCTCGCCGGCAGCAGTGCACCCCAGCACTCGGAGAGAGTTCAAGAACATTCTGTAGTCCTGCAGAAGTCCTTGGCAGGCAAAAACGAAACGATTCCCTCTCATTATAGAGTATAAGAGAATCTCATCAAAAATGCATGCCATAGTTGTATATATGTACATATATGGGAGAAACCATGATCTATAAGAACTGCAGATCCCCCAAACATCCTTCGATCCAACATCTCTTACAGTAACAGTGTTTTCTTTCTTGCCTCTTCTAGTGTCCCCCTTTGATATCTGGCTTTCCATTGATTATGCCATTCTTTTGCGCTTTGCATAGCTGACAACCCACCCACACCTCCTGCACTCCAAATTGGCCAACTAATCAAAGCACCAAACATTTATGGCAAATTAATCGCCGCGTGGTGGTTCAAAAGCTATTTAAACATTATTAAAAGCAGATCGCTGTTCGATCGCTCTTCGATTCGGAATCGGAATTGGTCAAATCAGCTTAGCAGCTGTTATATGTACGCACTGTATATGGCCATCGATCGATCGATTTCGCATCGCTGTTCACGGATTTCCGCTCCCAAGCTACTAGAATTTCCAGGCCTGCCTGCCTGCCTGATTAGGGCCTCGTCTTAGAGCGGGTCATTTGATACAGAAAAGAAAAAAAAGGATGGCAGGGGAGGCGCAGTTGTAGGAGTAGCGATTAGCATGTTAAACAAACGGTTCGGTTGGCGGCTGCTTAAGGTCTATAATTAAGCGACATAAACTTGGGTATTAGGCGCTAAATACACAAAAATAAAGCTCTCCATCAGAGACAGTGCGTCTGTCTCTCCACTCCTCCAATCCACGATTTGCATAACTGTTTGGCGGGGCCACGCACTTGGGACTTGGTTTCGATGTTTGGTCTGTCTGTGGGTCTAACTATGGGCCTGGGGTCTGTGGCTGTGCCTGTGCCCGTGGGTCTTGGCTGGGCTGCATTCAGAAACAGACGGACGGCAAATGAAAACGGAGGCAAACACACACAGTCCAGTCGCACACTAACACACACACACACAAGTAAAGTTTTGGGGCATGGCATGCACATGCACATGCACCTGTCCACATAAGCGGCCATCGTCAGCCGCCGTTGGGCTTTCATTTGCTGCTAAGAAAGAGTAAACAGCGCGAGTCGCTTCTTCTTACACGGATACCCTCTCCAAAAGAAGAGGCTATCACCGATTAGGAAACCTAAGAATAAGCTGAAAGGGAGTAGAGTTTCTCGTAAAACTGTTTTGGAACACCATACCATGTTTTGAGTATACCATTACACACTATAAGCTCCTGTATTGGGATCTAGTTGAAAATAGCTCGTACGAGAGCAGCAGCGACTTTTCTTATGCACATCAGATGTTCTCAATGTTTCTGGATAGCTTATAATTCCTAACTTTTCTGCATATGTACTAATATAGGTATGTACAATATAGTAAAAAGATAAAAGGGTATTTCCTCTTCGATATACCACTTTTCAGCTTCACTGTCTTCATTCTCTTTTCGTAAAACACAAAAGAATTTCCATCAATAATGTCAATAGTACTGCCACAACAACAACAAGATCGGAACACTCCTTTTGGTTTTGGCTTTGGCTTTGGGTCTCGGGTTCTTCTTCTGTTTTCTTTCTGCCGACGTCGACGTCTCAGTCGACTTCTCCGTCTCCGTGCGTGCCGTGCCGTGCAGCATTGGAGACGAATTATGGCCATTAAAGCTGCTTGGGGTTTTAAGTTATTAGGCAACTTGAATTTCAAACTGCACTTGACAAGCGCACACACCAGCACAGCACCAGACGCACGCACCCATACAGAGGGAAGGGACTTTATGTAAGAACTCTTTTTTGTGTTTTTTTAACCAAGATTTGATTGAATTTCACTTAAAGGCCTTAAACATTCAATGATTATCCAGAGAAGCGGGGGACGGGGCATGCCTTGTGTTTAATATTAGATTTTAAGGTCAGTGGGCGGACAGGCAAAGCAAAGCTAAACCAACCAACCACCCACCCACCTATGAAACCGTTCACCCAGTCATCCGTCACCTGTTGACTGCTTGAGGTTAGAGGGGACGGGACCCCTTTAAACCCCCTTTAAATCGTTAACATCCCCCCAAACAGATGGCTCCGTGTCCGTGTGCATTGCTTATACACCGTTAGCTTCAGGCGACTTTGATCTATATTTAAGTTCGCAATATTGATTATGGGGGGACTTCTGTGGAAATGCTGAGAAGGGGAATCGATAAATGAATCTTAAACTTAAGTTTTTTAGGCTATTATTTTTAATACGGATTATAGATAATTTGCTTGCTGATGAAAGAATTCACACAAGACTAGTGTTCTGAACAGATCTATCTATTCCAGCGGCGGGCACGTGCACGTCCTTGCTTCCAGCTGCTACCACTTCGCCCTCAATTGCGCAGCATGTCTACGTTCTTAAAACATTACTGGAATATTACCAACATTTTTAATTAAAGAATTTATTTGTAACATACAAAAAATATGTTTACATATGTTTATGGCAAAAATCGTTCCCATTAAGTGGTATTTACATACATGTGTACATTTAAATAAAGTTAAAATGTGTTTTTTAAGTTGCATACTACGGCTAAATAAATCCCAATGGATATAAATGTCCTTGAGAGATATAATTAAACAAATGGGAGTATTTATCTACTTTTTTACATGACTTTTTTTCTGACATATTTGAAAAAATGGAGATTTTGATGCCAATCGATCAGAAAATTCAATTCTGACCCCGGTAGAGGGGGAGTCTTTAACAAATCCCCAAAACTATGTTCTCTTGAGAACTGCTAGATGGTATATACATACTACATACGTAGTACTCATGTACATTACACTCATTACATTACATTACAATTCGATTACATACATTCATAAATAAGATATGGCACATGACGCTGGTTACACGCAGCTATGATGGGAGGCCAGATCTTGATGTCTGATGGAGGATCCCTTCCTGGTAGCGAACTTCACCCGCCCCGGTCATTTGTCGCCCTGCTGCTAGTGGAACTACCTGCTGACGTATGTACATGTCTTGTCGAGTGGGGGACACAGGTATTACCCGCATCCTGCAGCTGGTGTCCCACGGCAAGCCCACTGTCAACAAAGATCAGCCAAAGTCCAGCGTGGGCAGGACTTTCAGACACAGAGTAAAACGGTTTAAAAAAATTAAATTTGTACATTTTAACTACACCGTTTACTACTTGGCAACAACATGTAAATCTCCATGAACCTATTTTCAATGAGGTGGCAGCGCTGAGGGTAGGCGCGATGTTCAAATGTTCGGTAATGATTCGATCGAAGCCAGAGAAGTGGGGCGACATTTTGAAATACACTTTTAACAGTATAACCTGTGACAACAGGAGTCTGGATACAAAATTTGATTGCTCCAGCTCATATAGTCTCTGAGGACTAGACGTCAAACTAGACGGACGGACAGACAGACAAGGCTCAGCTATTGATGCTGATCATGAATATATATACTTTATGGGGTCGGAAACGCTTTCTTCTGTGTGTTCCCCACAAATCTAATATACCCTCTATTCATACTCTTGAAGTAGGTATGGGAATATCCCCAATATACACATATGTGACCTCAGTTCTTAGAATAGACATCTTTCACTAAGATGAGTCATTAGTTCTGTGTTACTTAATATTTTGTTGGTTTATTATATTTGATTGCTTAGTCATCTAGGTTCAGTTGAACTGGCATTTCTTATGGATATCTTTCGTTGTCAGTCTTCTGCAGGATCTTACATCTAATACTTGTCCTATTTTTAGGAACTCAAGTCTATGCCACAAACATACATATATACACATCTCCCGCTGCACCACCGTCATCTGGGGTCACAGCAAATATCACAGAGGCGGAGTAGGCGTTAGCTCACAGTAAACATTCGGTCGGGGTCGGTCTTATCTTTTAATTCCCCGATTTCTGCAGCTCATGGACTGTGTAAATGTTGCACGTGACTGGTGGAGATGTGGGTGCGGGATTGCCTCCGGGGTCGTTGGTCTTGTTGAAGGGTATCACAAAGACACTGGTCTTGGCCGCATGCTGCATCTTGATCACCGTATCGTAGCTGGGTGGAGCAAACTCGCTGTAGGACGGTGAGGGAGTGGGTGGCGCTCTTACGCCCTCGCTCTGCGCTCCAGCTCCTGAATGGTGACGCCTCATGTCGCGACACCTGCGATCCGAGCAGGCCATCAGCATGAAGAAGGCCGCAAGAGCCAGAAAGGTGGCCACATACCACACGATCGTAATCACATCCATGGCCGTCTGGGACAATTCGTTTGAAGGCTCTACGACAGCTGCAAGGATAAAAACAAAGAGTTGAAATATTAGAATTGAACAAGCAAAATAATCTTTATATTGTGTTTTATCGAATCCTATCCAATCTATGGCATATTACGGACTTAATTATAGACCGCACCAGACCAGATTATAGCCAAAAGTAAACTATTTATCTCACATTAGGTTATCATTTAGTACTGTCTGGGCAGTTATCGAATTGGGTTTTTGCGTCATAAACTAACGAAATTGCTCGTCATTGAACCACGTTAATGGGTGCTCTGTACGGGTTATACGAACACTGTAATTAGGCGGAAATTCTACCGATGATTATACGTTCCAAGGGTTCTATTGTGGCATCAAGATACTCTGTTATGAAACTGGGCGTCGGGGTTTACCGATTGAATTGCGTTATAGTAATCAACCAAGTAGCTTTCTCGAATTTTCCCGACGTATGGATTGGATTGGTGAATTCTTCGAAATACTCACTGTTCTTGTAGACAAATATGCGAGTGCTGTTGGCAAACGGATCCACATCCGTAGTGTTGTTCGCAGTTGTCGTCGTCAGGTTGTATGGCGGATGGGACTGGGGCTGGGGGGAATCGTTGAGGACGTTCTCCAGTGCGATCAGATAGGACTGGCCGTGCGCTGTGGACGAGCAGGCGATGATAACTGAAACAGAAACCAAACGAATCGAAATGTTATCAAATTTATATCTCAAATCAAGACATGAGCTCACAGGTAGCGATCATAGATAAGCTATCTATTCTATTCCCGCCTACGCAAAAATAGAGGTGCTTCCTTCAGACAAACCTCCATCATCTTCTTTGTCATCCGCGGCTGATAAGCACTCCTCTGGTCTAAATATAGACCTATACAGCAGGGCGTTACCCCGTAAATGGATCGTTTATTAAGCAGCCAGGCCCAATTACCGGCTACGTTTACGGTCTTAGCCACTTGACGATAAGAGGGCTCCACACTGCCGACCCAATGTCTGGGCTTCCTCTATCTCTCCATCTATGTATTTGTATATCTCTGTCTCTATCTTTAGTTCCAGCGCCTAGTGGGGTAGGTGCTTAGCCGCTCTAATAAATTCCTTGCAAAATATTTTGATTCACAAACGCAGCAAAAACACAAACACCATAAACCACAAAACAAGTTAAGCCCCCAATCCCTATAAAAGGTGGCCTTTCCTATCAATGACTTGACAACACACTTTGCACACTTCGCCAGCGAATGGAGGAGCGGAGCCATTGCCGCACACGGCACACCATCATCATTAAGTCCCAATAAAGTGATATCTTTCTCTCTGATTGGGTGCGGGTTCGGTTCTCGGTTTTTGGGTTCTCGGTCTCCTATCAATTTCACAACGAATCTGATGAAATTTCGAGCATACAATCAATTTTGTTGACCTAGGCTGAGAGATGGAGATTACGGCCACGTGCAGATGGCAGTTCCCATATATACCATATACCATATACCTTAAATACACCTATTAATTCTCTCCGAGGGTTACGCAACTGATTAGTGGTTTCCCAGATACATTGTTCCCCCGTTGCCACTTGCTGTACCAGTCGCCAAAATTGAGTGAAAGGCTATCATTTAGAGACTACAATGACGAAGTTCGTAGAAACTATCAGTCATATTTATGATGATATAAAATATAGAGATTTATCCTAAGATTTACTCAACTGTTTACCACATACTCGTACAGAGTCTTCTGTATGTTCTTCTAGAATTTTGTGGTTTGCTTTTGCTTATTTTTAGAGGGTATACTGATAAGGCGACTGCCTTATCCCACGTATGCCGTAGAACACGAATAATTTTCTTGGTTCTAGACAAAGTAGCAAAACCAAAACAAATTACGAGTATTAGCAATTAAATTCTAATTAGCTTCTAATGATGGAAAACGTGCTGGAGTCAACGTCAGCTTTTCCAGTGTTGCGGTGACACCTGTGCAAACTCCCCAGGTGACAGCATACGAGCGTACGTTCGATTGTTTCAGATCAGAGTTGATATCACACCCATCGTACTCCAATCACCCTTGATCCCAAAACTCTTTGGGATAAATAACAGTTCCTTGAACGGCTTGATAGCGTCATTGGCCATTAACATTTTGGGACTTTAATTAAACAGGTTTCTATCATCGATTTGCGGGGATTTTGCAACTAAAATGTCACCCAAGTGGAGAAAGAGAGAGACTGTGAATTTGACTTGGATTCGTTGAAGTGTTCATATTTATGATGTGATCACATGTCACTGACTGGCAGAGATCTTATCTGGCGGGATAAGCGTCTAACGGGCCCCGTAAAGACATCGTTAACTGGTTTATGATGTCTGTATAGACATCCACGATGACGCTGGCAGTTGCTCAAACAGTCGTATAAGGCTAATATAACTATTCCGATTCGCTTTAAGCTGAATGTGGCATGTGTCTCTAGTTTGAGTGGATACCAGTACACAAATTGAAGAAAACACTCATGCAAAAAATTGAGTCATATTTTACATAGATAGGAATAGATAGATGTATTTCCTAACTACCACTCGATTTTCATCACAATCGAACTGGATATAGAACAGACTACTACATTCATATGCTTATTAGATCCCATCTAAGTCGGGTATTGTATTCCTATAATTACTTCCAAT
Organism: Drosophila athabasca; assembly: GCA_008121215.1. Lineage (NCBI taxonomy): Eukaryota > Metazoa > Arthropoda > Insecta > Diptera > Drosophilidae > Drosophila > Drosophila athabasca. Next base: position 1,545,651 of record VMQQ01000022.1, on the reverse strand, counting down.
CAAAGGGAGGACACATGGAAGTTCATGAGTGCTTGATTAGCATGTGGCTTGTCTGAGAGTTGTGCATTGTTTGCATATCTCACTCAAGGAAGGCCTGACGGAGCCAGAGGGCCCGACAGACACACCGTCTGAGCCTCACCTATCATAATTAGCAGCATTGTCTGGGCATCTGCTGGTCGGTGATATTCCATGGCGATGTTGTTGTTGTTCAGGTAAACGCTCGTATATATATATTTCTGAATGCACGCTGCTTATTTTCGATTCACACACTTGTTGAGTTTTATTTAATTCAATTGCGTTGAGTTGCAATCAATATATTTCCATAAATCGTTCACTTCACTAAGACTTCGTGCGGAATGGGGGACTAGAGACTGAACGCGTACGCGGGCTCACTCTCTGTCGAAACGATCTTTCAGGTTCAAGTTTGTATCGCAGACTGAGCGAGTGCTCGCTTAGTCCACAACTTTTAGCTGGAGCGGAGCTGGAGCCGCCACTCTGGGCCTTTGTCTGGCCCCCCCGGCGCATGAATCACGCGCTCTCGACGGCTTCGTTAGTCTTCTCTCGCTCTCGACTCGGCGCGAAAGTAATTTCCACAATCTGTGCCTCCCCACATAAGAGTAGTTAGCGCATCGTGTCTAATTGCCGCCGAGTTGGTTAAAGCCAGTATATTTATCCATAAATATGGCTGAGCTATAGATACTCTTATTTCTAGGATTTGTATATGATATCGTGGTTGTGGTAGTTTGTTGGAGCTATCCTTAAAAACGAAAGAAGTTTTTCTTCTGTTCGATCTTAATGGTTCCCGTTTTCATATACCATCGGGATTTATACCTTATATGTTCAGAAACACTAACAAATCGTCCTACTCTCTGCAAGCGTATTTCAAGTAATTGTCGCCAGCGCAAACTGGTGACAGGTTGGACCTGGTTCTGTTGGCAAAACGAAGCGCTTTTGTTACGCTTCTCCAGCCTCCTGGTTTCTTCAGCATTTATATAGATATAAATAACTGTTTTATTATATATATGTATATACAAGCCCGACACTCGCGTCTTTGCAGTTGGTTATAAAAATAACTCTTAAGAGGCAGCTCCTCTGCAGAGTGGCTCAAAGAATCCATACATTATTTCTGGCTTATTTCTGGGCGTGATCGTTCAACAAATACGCTAATTCCCAGATGAATTTCGTGATTTCACAGCCCCAAAACATGAGAAAGAAGATCGTTGTTTCTAGGTTTAAAAAAGGTAGTTGACTCTGGGTGATGGATGGGACTTATCAGACCATAGGTGTTGGATGCTCGTTAAGGCCAATAGCTGATTGTGTCCAAAACTTTGATTGAGAATCGCTCATAACCCTGAACTTGATAGATCGTCGTCTCCCATTGTGTGTGAGTGTGCGTGTGTGTGATAAAATTGGCACTAGAGCGTTATAAGCTACCGGTTACTAGTTGCCTAGGGAGCAGCACAGTCGCTAATTGATTCGCTCACTTCGGCTCCTCCAAGGCGACAATTGGACAATTGCTGGCGGCATTGACATTGAACGAGGGCACAGATTGTCCATTAGATGGTGATTGTGTGGCCATAACCAGTTTCGCTTGGTCAATTGCGGGGAGTCAACGAACAAATGACCCCAACACGTGCCTCATCTGATCTCTGCCATAATGAGAAACTCCCTAGAAGTGAGGCAAGGGAAGGCGAACCGAGCCACTTATCTATAAGGGAGATTAGACCACCAACTGGTGACGCAGTGACTGCGGCAACTACTTTCATCCAATAATCGTGATTGACTCTCAAACGACTGGTTTTCGGATAAGGCACGTGCTGATTCACGATGTGTGTCACCATGTGATGAAACCACCATGGAGGGTGAGGTAGATCCCGGGCGTGCTTTCGCACCGATTTTTGCTTGATTGAGATTTAGTTGGTTTATTTATCGTAATACGTATTCGAGTGAGTTTCTGTGCTCGATTCTGTTGTGTATACATATGAGTATTCGCTTAGCAGCTACTGACCACGAACTCTCTTCTGCTGCATATTTTGAGTACACGTACATACATATACTTTTGTGAGTGAGTGTCTGCTGGGCGCGGCGCTTATAGGGGATATTCTGATTAACAATTGACAATTGAGCTGCCAGCACAGTACACAACACAACACATAACAAAGACCTCTACAAAAGCGTGTGGCTTACATTCATATATATATATATATCATCTATGCAATACAGAAACAGGTACAACTATGTGGAATGCAATACCGACGCAACCATCTCCTCGCAGAGCCCATCCCGCACACAGGATGGGTCCTGCCGATGGCTGGCGTTTACAAGATTTACACTAACTAATGCAGAGACGAGTATATGCTGGTTTTGGCTTATGAATAATGGTTGCTTAGGTAAATAATTGATACAATTTCGTTTAACATCATAATTTTTGTGAGATTTCATCAGTGAGTGTGGGGTTCTCAACGTGTAGGCTAAAACATTGAGACATTGATCGATTGGCTTCACCAAAAGGCAGCTTCAACGGTTTCAAACATAAAACAAATAACATGAAATGTAATTATGTACAATAGTAAAAGTTTTTAGTACCCCCGGGAGAGTTATGTCCATTGACATTCATTACCGCTGAACTGCTAGGCGCTAACGCTAATCAGAAAACTTAAAATCAGTCCTAACATATTTACATGGAATACACATTTTTTGATAGGGAGAGACATTTACCTAATAGGACTATTAAGAGTACAACAAGTGTGCGATGCCAAAGAACTTGCTGATCTGGCACAGAACGGAGCAATCGGAACAACGTTGCATGGGGCTTTATCTGTCTGGGAACAGCGACTCATAGCTGGGTGGCATATCCTTGGGCGTCATTGGCGGAGGTTGCTGCTGGGGGTCCAGCTCGCGTGGTTCAACATCAGCGTAATCCGGAGCGGTTGGCAGCTCAATGGTGGGCACATCAGACTATCAACGAGAAAAGCATTTAGCCGCGACTCCCTGGTATGCTCACAAAAACAATCTACTCACCCGGACGCGTCGCTGGTTGAAGCGAGCGGCGGAGGCCTCGTGCGCCCGTTGCTGCACCGTAATGCAGTTCCAGTACTTCCAGCAGATCCACACACAGAAGCCCACGCCGAGCATGGTGAAAATGAGCGACGTTATGGCCGAAAGGGCCACGTTGGCTGTGTCGATCTCCTCCGGCATGATGGCGTCGTGGAAACACGTACCCTCGTCGCGGCACGGATAAAAGCAATTGGTGACGTTGTCACGCACAAAGTGCCGCGATATGCACGAGTATTGATCGTTGGGATCACACAGAAAGTCGCCGTTGAACTGGCACTCGGAGTGGGCCGTCATCACCATGCTGAGCTCCAGCTGATCGCCTAGAATGTGGCGCGATCTGTCGATGAAGATGTGGACGTTTACTTCACGATCCCGATGGTCAAAGATCAGACGCCCGGCCGGCCCGTTGATGGATATATTATCGCAGAACCGTTTGCTGGGCGATTGATTGCCCCTTGTAAACTGTATGTAGTCGATGCAACTATTCGAGATGGGATCCAGCCGGAACTTAAGCCTGGTGATGACAGTGTAAATACCGCGAGGCGGACGGTCGCTGGTCACGACGCGAAACTGGCAGTCGTATTTGATCTTGTTGGCCGAGTGGCCATGGGGCAGTGTGGTATTCCAAGTCTGTGCCACAATCGCCGCCGAGTCTTCCTCGAAGTCGAGCCTCACCGTGGGATCGCCGCGAAAGGGTTTGGCGAGTGTGAAAATCAGTTTGTCCGAGCACAGGTTGTCCTGGAGGCGCACTGAAAGGGATCGCAACTTCTTAGCCATGCTACTGCGCCATTAGGTTATGACTAACTTACCGTTTTTGTAGCAAAGGCCAGGTGCTGCGAGGAGCAACAGCAACAGAGGCAGTTGCCAAAGCGTCCCAACAAAGTCTTTGCCCAGCATTTTGGCACGTCCTGCGTGCTGCTCTGCTCTCTCTTTTCCTCTGTACCAGCAAGAACTTCACCAAAGGCCCTTCCTTGTTCGTTTATTTTTATTGTTAAATAACAGACTAACGAAAATAACAAATGGGCACGGCCAGAATGTAAATAAAATTGGCGAAGCAGAGTTTGTGCACACACATTGTGACATTGGTATGTATATGTATACATATACACACACACATACAGAGATCTTGATATTATTATCCATCAGCTGTAACCAAATAGGGAATATACCGAAAATGCGTCACAGTTTCAAAATATACCAAAAATATACTGAAGAAAAGTTCACAGAAATGAATATGTAAAATGTTGCGTCTTAAAAAATACTGGAACCTACTAGAAAATACTATGAAAAGTACAAAATTGGCAAGGTGTGTCAGATAAACATGGTGGCAAAGCGGTGTCAACATTTTCGTGGAATGTATTTTAATACCCACTGTTCGACAAAGGGTTCAACGTTAATGTCCATAATCGGAAATCATATTCCTCGATTTTTAAATTCCGTCTAATAATACTAACTAGCTAGAACCTTCAGGCCTGAATACTTAATTTAATACGAATGATGAATCAATTGTCTACAAGATTGGCTAATTGTAGGGAGTCTCTTTTATTGAAATATGCCTAAAATAAGGCTTAAAAGAAAATAATAAAACCATTAAAAGTAGGTGAGTATGGAACGTTACGTAGTGAGAGTGAAATGTCACGTTATTGTTGATGGTAAGCCGGCATCAGCTATGTATGAACATTTTTATACCCTATTATCATTAGTTGGTATTCATATTCTATTTTCCAAGCTGCATAAAAACGTAAATATTAATGACCTCTTCGCAGATTGAATATTTTGTGACCTATTGATGCATTTGATTATATATATATAATTATACAATACACATATAGAACGTTTACGGTTAGCTTTTTTGTAAGAAGACAATTAACTGCAATATTTCGTTCAGAATTCATTGGAGCGATGACAAACAATTCCTTAATTCTATCATAACTTTTTTCAAAGGGTATGCAGAAGCGTAAAAAAAACGTAAGAGAGTGCGCCGTAATTACGTATATTTATTTTAATTATTCTTTTCGAATTCGTGCAAATGCGGGCCGCTATAAAGAGACTGACTACTGCTGTATAGTATCCCCGTGAAATTATGAAATACCCGGACACATCGAGAGGTGTAGCATCGGGATATGTGTGATAGGCAGTCGTGCCGAAAAACTTCCATGCGTCGCAACCTTTTTCTAGTCAGCAGCGAGATTTGTGAATTGAACTTGTGATATTATAGTGGAACAATGGCTACATCGAACTTCGTGTTGGGAGGCCTGGCGTCGGTGGGTGCCACGTTCTTTACCAATCCCATTGAGGTGATCAAGACGCGCATCCAGCTACAAGGAGAGCTGGCGGCACGAGGCACCTATGTTGAGCCTTACAAGGGAATCGTCCAAGCTTTCGTGACGGTTGCAAAGAACGATGGCATGACCGGCTTGCAGAAAGGCTTGGCTCCGGCCCTGTTCTTCCAGTTCATCATTAACTCTTTCCGGTGAGATGGGAACAGCTTTTGTTCAACAATAAACTGATTTAGTATGGCCATTCCACCAACAGATTAAGCATTTACTCATCGGCAGTTGAGAAGCGCTGGATGCACAAAAAGAATGGAGAGCTGTCCTTCGGGCTCGGCCTAATGTGGGGAGCAATTGGAGGAGTTGTGGGCTCATACTGTTCCAGTCCGTTCTTCTTGGTAAGAAGCTGCCAGACTGTTACATAAATCACGATACATAAACAGCTAATCATTGCGGGGCCTCGTGCCCATGTAAGAGAGACCGATAAGAGAGAACCCCCAAACTGATAGCGATCATCTTCCATTACAGGTCAAGACTCAGCAACAATCGCAGGCTGTCAAACAAATTGCCGTCGGCCATCAGCATACGCACACCTCCATGACCAATGCCTTCAGGGAAATCTACACCAAGAATGGGATTCCCGGCCTGTGGCGCGGATCTGTTGCTGCCCTGCCCAGGGCCGCCATGGGATCTGGGGCCCAGATAGCTACCTTCGGCAAGACTAAAGCATTGCTCATCCAGTACGACCTTGTCACCCAGCCCACGATCAACTCTTTCTGCGCGGGATTGATCGCAGGCTCGATTATGTCGGTGGCCATTACGCCGCCTGATGTCATCACAACGCGACTCTACAACCAGGGCGTAGATGCCCAGGGCCGCGGGCTGCTGTACAAAGGCTTGCTGGACTGCGTCGTGAAGATCCTGCGCTCCGAGGGCGTAAACGGTATGTACAAGGGCTTCTGGGCCAACTATCTAAGGATCGCCCCGCACTCCACTCTCGTGCTGCTCTTCTTTGACGAACTGATTGCCCTGCGCGAGAAGTACGACCTACACTACTGACCCAATCAGTGGGGTTGTCCTGATTGTCTACTTTAGGTACAAATTTGTTTAATTGTTTGATATTTTTTGTTTTCCTTAGTTCGTAGCGACCAGAGTTCCCAGTTCCAATCTCCTATGCTTAGCGTAGCCCAAAGAACTTTAAATGTGCCTTCAGTAAGCTAAACCTGTACCTTTAGTTATTAATTGTGCAATATTTTGGTTAATAAACCGGTTAATTTGTTATATTCGAATTGTTTTATAATTTTGCCGTAGACAGTATCTGTTCTGCCCCATAGCAAGCTCCTTTTGTCTGTATCTGCAGCTACCACGATCACGCTATCACGGCCATCGAGATAGTTCTCTCATCAGTATTCCCCCGTGCGGGAAAGAGAACGGTCGCGAGCAGTCTAACGGTGTAGGATGGCTACATCGGATTTCGTGCTGGGTGGAGTGGCCGCCATGGGAGCTGGAGTAGTCACCAACCCAGTCGAGGTGATCAAAACTCGCATGCAGCTCCAGGGGGAACTGGCGGCGCGAGGCTCTCACGCCCAGCCCTACAAGAATGTTCTGCAAGCGTTCGTTACGGTGGCCAAGAATGACGGAATTTTCGGCTTACAGAAGGGACTGGCACCGGCGCTGTGCTTCCAGTTCATTATAAACTCCATAAGGTAAACAGACTCTATTAATAGCGTATCCCATAATACATCCTGCCCTCTCCTCCATTGACAGATTGAGCACCTACACTCACGCAGTGGAGAAGGGTTGGGTTCATAACAAGAAAGGCGAGATCTCGTTTCCCCGAGGCATGTTCTGGGGCGCACTGGGCGGCGTTGTTGGTTCTTACTGCGCCAGCCCCTTCTTCCTGGTAAGCAATTATGTAAATCAAATCGTTTTCGGCCAGACATTCGAGGTGTCTGCCTTGGCAGGCGATTAACAAGATAAGATTAGCTGCTGATAAGAACGTTCCCATGCTTTTTTAGATCAAGACACAACTTCAGGCGCAGGCGGCCAAACAAATCGCCGTCGGTTATCAGCATCCGCACACTTCAATGAGTGATGCGATAAGACAGATATACCGGAAGAGCGGCTTTTTTGGGCTGTGGCGCGGATCCATGGCTTCTGTGACCAGGGCCACAGTCGCGTCCAGTGTTCAGATCGCCACCTTTGGCAAAGCCAAGGGCCTGCTGAAGGACAAAGGCATTGTCACACAGCCCACGTGCCTCTCCTTCTTCTCCGGTCTAGCTGCCGGATCCTTTGTTTCGGTGGCGGTCACACCGTTTGACGTGATAACAACGCGCCTCTACAACCAGGGGGTGGATTCCCAGGGTCGGGGTCTCTACTACAAGGGCTGGTTGGACTGTGTTACCAAGATCCTGCGATTGGAGGGGGTTTACGGCTTATACAAAGGATTCTGGCCTACTTATCTGCGCATGGCACCGTACTCTACTTTAGTCCTACTCTTCTTTGAAGAACTGATCGCCGTGCGCGAGAAGTACGACTTACATTACTGATACAGGCAGTGTGGTGGTCTTGAATGTGGTTCTTTAAGTGCACAGTTCCTCACTTGCTTGAGATCCAAGACCCAAAAACTATAAACGTGACTTCATTAAACTAAACATGTTTTTTTTTTTGGTTTGGTTAATATTTAAATAAACCGGTTCACTTGTTGCCTTTGCTCTACCTCCATACCAAGCACCTTTTGTCCGTCTCTGCAACTTAGCGATAGCGATAGATAGATAGATAGTTAGTTCCTCATCGAAAAATAAACGTTACTCTCAAACAGTATTCCCCCAAACGGGAAAGAAAACGGCCGCGCTCAATTTAACAGTATATTATGGCAACATCGGATTTCGTGCTGGGCGGAGTGGCCTCAGTGGGTGCCACGTTCCTGACCAACCCTGTAGAGGTAGTTAAGACTCGCATGCAGCTGCAGGGAGAGCTGTCGGCGAGTGGATCCCACGCCCAGCCATACAAGAATGTAGGACAAGCCTTCGTCACGGTGGCCAAGAATGACGGATTACTCGGCTTACAGAAGGGACTGGCGCCGGCGCTGTGTTTTCAGTTTATCATAAATTCCTTTAGGTAAGCTTGCAGACTGTATTCGCTCTATGATCTGATTATATATCCGCTTTTCCATTTAAAGATTTAGTATTTTCACTCACGCCGAGGAGAAAGGCTGGGTGAAAAATAATAAAGGCGATATCTCGTTCGGGTTGGGCATGTTCTGGGGCGCACTGGGTGGCGTTGTGGGCTCCTACTGCGCCAGTCCCTTCTTCCTGGTAAGCAATTATGTAAATCAATGCGATTGTAACATGCAATGTACAACCGAGTCGTCCGAGACTGACGATCAAAAAGATAAGATTATCTGCTAAGATAATGCTGTTTCAGATCAAGACACAACTTCAGGCGCGGGCGGCCAAGCAAATCGCCGTCGGTTATCAGCATCCGCACACTTCAATGAGAGATGCGATAAGACAGATATACCGGAAGAGCGGAGTTTTTGGTCTTTGGCGCGGCTCCATGGCCTCCGTGACCAGGGCCACAGTCGCCTCCAGTGTCCAGATGGCGACCTTTGGTAAGACCAAATCCCTGCTGAAGGACAACGAACTGGTCACGCAGCCCACGTGCCTCTCTTTTCTTTCGGGGCTGGTTGCCGGCTCATTTGTATCGGTGACGATGACCCCGTTTGACGTTATTACAACGCGTCTATTTAACCAGGGGATGGATGCTCAAGGTCGCGGCCTTTACTACAACAGCTCGCTGGATTGTGTTGTCAAGATCCTGCGATCGGAGGGTGTTAACGGATTATACAAGGGATTCTGGCCCATTTATTTACGCAGTGCACCCTACTCTACTTTAGTCCTACTGTTCTTTGACGAACTGATTGCTCTCCGGGTGAACTACCTTTCCCACAAGGAAACTTCTGTACGGTAGAAATTGTCTATTTTATTTTCCATTTTGAAATTGAAAGCGTTACATTTTTCCATTGGTGACTTTCGGTATTTTTCTGAAGGTTGGACGGTATTCTTAATGGATAAGTACGCGGTCACACCGCCAGCTATTAACCGCGTCCGAATTTGTTGTCTTTTATAAACAATCCAACCAAACAGAGTCCTTAAGATTGGTCAATCTTGTAGGAAATTGATTTGTGTATCAGATAAAATAATGAGTTCAGTGCTGACCGTTCTATTCAGCTAGTAATATGAAACAGCATATCAAAATCGAGGATTATATTATATTTGCGGTATATTTTGAGGTAAGACGGTCATACCGATAAGGGACTTTTTGAAGGATTTTGTGGAAGCAACATCATCCCAACAATTTCCCTTACATTCCATGCTCACTTACGTTTTTTACCGTTGGCAACATTAATTTGTATGGGCCAGCAACATGTGCCGCAAAATGAGCAACATTGTCCCACAACATGGGCACGAAATTATAAACATTTTGGAAAGAAAATTATAGAATTTAGGAAATGTTTGTCATACCATGCAGTTTATAAACAATCTAAAAAAAAGAGTTACTAAACTTAGCCAATCTTCTAGACAATTGATTCATCAATAGTCTAAAATTATGTGTTCAGGCCTGAGGATCCTAGTTAGCTTGTAATAATAAACCGAATATCAAAATCGAGGAATATGATTTTCGTTGGTATTTTTTTTAAATGAGACCGTTCTTTTCGGTATATTCGTTTCACGGCGAGCGAGCGAATTGGCTGAGGGCGAATTCGTCGCAACATATTCGCCTCACATTTCACTCTCACTTACGTTGCCTTACGTCATATTTCACTCTCACTTACGTAATTCGCCGTAGACAACATTTTTCATACCCTCTACGAAAGGATGTTATAGAGTCTAAAAAAAGTTTGTTTTACTAGGCACCAATTATTGCAGAAGCTAGTCAGTCTCTATCTCAGATAATTTTACGGTTTTTGGCTTTCTTATAAAGACTGAAAATGGGTATCGGGATCGATTTGTTAGTAATAATAAATTCATCAAATGCATTATTGGGTCGAAAATTGTAAATATGTGCAAAATACAATATTTATTACGTTTTAAAGCATCTGGAAAAAAAGAATTTTAACATTAATTAAATGAAAAAGGGTATACATATGTCTATATTACCTTTTTTATACCAAATGACGTGACATTCCATGCTCACTTACGTTTTCTTACGTCGCATTTCATGCTCACTTACGTTTTATGCCTTGACCTTTATTGCTTAAACGTTATTTTATAAACCATCTAAAAAAAAATAGTCACTAAACTTAACCAATCTTCTAGACAATTGATTCATCAATCGTATAAAATTATGTGTTCAAGCCTGAGGATCCTAGTTAGCTAATAATATTAAATAGAATATCAAAATCGAGGAATACAATTTTCGTCGGTATTATTACAGTATATCTTTAAAATGAGACCATATGTTTCGGTAAATTTCTGATGGTCGGACGGTATATTTATCGATAGTACCGCGGTCACACTGCTGACGGACTTGTTTAATATTTAACTTAAATTAATATTACTATTTAACTCAAAATGGCCGCACAAGTTACTCAATTGCAACAATGGTTTGGGGAGTACAAGCAGACGGTAACTAAATCGCTGCGCGACACTTCCAAGCCGTGGACCAAGGCGCTGGGCATCGTCGAAGAACGGACTGGCGTGGACCGCGTGAACATATTTTTTGGTGAGTAGAAGATCCCGTCGTCCTGGAGGACGTGATCGGCCCCAGCTACGCAGGAAGAGGTCCAAGCAATTAAGGGGTTCGCCAGTTCAAGAGCTGCAATAGAGTTCTCTGACAAAAAATGTATAAATAGCAACCTGTTATATATAGCATGGTCAACGAGTGGCTGTGACATGGCATTTAGTTAGTAGCAGGGGCATGGGAAGGAGAAGGTGCCTAATTTGGGGATTAATCACTATCGTCAGCTTGGCAACTGCTGCTGCACCGTTTAAGCGTAATTAAAAGGTCTATCTCTGGGGGCAGCGGCGAGTACAGCACGCACACCAGGTAGAATCTATACATGCATATGTGTGGACATGTGTCAGTTTACGTATGCAGTACGCGTGTATGTGTGTGATAGCTTCCATGAAAAGTTTTGTGGCTTGTGCTTTTCTTTGTTTACTCTATCGAAAGTATGTTTTATCCGTCCGCTGAGCAATCGTAGATTAGTCGTGGAGAGCACTGTACCGATCGGATCTCCAGATTGCCGTCAGGTCAGGGCAAAAGGTCAGACTCGGCTTCGACCTCGTTCCGGCCAGCTCTCCTCTGCCGTCGTGGCGCTTTGCACACGTGTAGAATATCGCTGGCAGGCAGGTGAGCGCGTGCCTCTGTGTGCGTGAAAGCCCCAGATGTGGCTCTGGGATTATATTATGCAAATAAAACACCGCCAATCGGTGCGACGAAATGTCCGGCTTCCCGTTATCTACATTGGCTCAGGTGAGTCCCCACCATTCCTCCTGCTGGCACCCGTCTCCGAACACCTTTGAACTGAACAATAAAACGCCCATAAGTATAATTAGCGAAATACTCATCGGCGGTCGGGCATGACATCATTATGCGGTGGCCAGAGCGATCTGCGGCGAGTGCGTTGTGCTATTCTGTGCTGGCAAGGCGAGACTGGCCGGGATCGGGCCACAATCAGGCATCAGGTGCAGAATTCTGCAGATGACACTTGTGACAACAGCTAAATGGTTATAATTAGCCTCTCACAGCCTTGAGGCGGAATGGGGGACACGAAATAGGGCCCCAAATCAGGAAGCACCGCAGGGCACCGCACATCTACGATGGGCTGTAAGGATTCCTCAAAAGTGTTACTTTAGAGGGGAAGTCTATAAATAACATCTCGCTAGAAGCCACCCCAGCAAACCCGTGCCTGCACAAACCGGCCCTGTGCGATGCTGTGCCACAGCCAAAGGGCCAACTTGCCGCAATGGGCACAACCCAGTGGCCATCGAGACGGAGATCATGGCAGTTGATAGCTTGGAGAGTAAAGTGGTCGAGTTGTTCAAAGAGAATGCCTTGCTACGTTTTGGTACAGCCCCTATGCCCTTTCCTATAATCTTCCTTACACTTTCTAACTGGTATTTTTTTTCGAATCTTCCAGGTGCCGCCGCCTTCTGCGTCCTCTACCTGATCTTCGGCTATGGGGCACAGCTGTTGTGCAACATCATTGGAGTGCTGTATCCGGCCTACATCTCGATCCATGCGATCGAGTCGAGCACCAAGCAGGATGATACGAAGTGGCTAATCTATTGGGTCACCTTCGGCATCTTTACGGTGATCGAGTTCTTCTCGGGAGTCCTGACCCACATCATACCCTTCTATTGGCTGCTGAAGGTAACACACCGCATGAGATGGCATTAAGATTGAACTAATTTCTCGTCCGTTTCAGTGTGCTTTCCTCATCTGGTGCATGCTGCCCACGGAGCAGAACGGCTCCACCATTATCTACCACAAGCTGGTGCGACCCTACTTCCTGAAGCATCACCAATGTGAGTACCCTTTCCACTTCTCGCTAAACGAACCTAATGTGTGTGTCTTTCGTTTCCATTGCAGCCGTTGACAAGCTTATTGACGATGGCATGAAGAAGGCAACCAATGTGCTGAAGCATGATTAGGAACAGGAAATTCTCCATGCATTTGGTACTCCCGCCTCCACGCAGGAATTCTCTTAGACAGCACGCAATTAGGGTTTGGTCACGTCGAATTCGTTATGTTTTGCAATAAATTTTAAACATTTATCCGTTTGATGTTGAAGCCTCTATTTTTGTCTGCCGCAAACGTACCTAATCAAGAAGAAATCTCGCTTGTTATACATAAATCGAAAACAGTGGTTTATTAATTATCTAACAAGGCTCATGCGGATGCAGAAGCGGATTCGGCCTGGTCCGCTGCTGCTGCCTCCGCCTGCTCTTCAGCCAGCTTCCGACGGTTCCGCCAGGCAGTCATGTAGGTGCGTGGGTGGATTGGCAGCAGACCGGCGACGCCCAACAGCTCTGCTGCTGGGTCGGAGATGTGGGCTCCCTTGCCGAGCCAGAAACGGATGCGCTCCGTGTTGAGCGCCACCAGGCGCTCGTTGAAGTCGTTTGGCAGGGGGTCGTAGGAGCCGACCTGCTCGATCACAGGCTGATGCTGGTTTTTACGGCGCTGTGGGCACAATGGTTCGTTTTAAATTAATAAATTAATTTATTGTTACAACATCCCTGGGACACTATCCATACCTCCATGACGACGATGTGGTAGAAAGGCCGGTTCGTACAACCCAGACGCACGAAGCGGATGATCTTGGCCGAGTGCTTGTAGAAGCGGCCGATGCCACTAGCCGGCGACAGGGACATCGTCAATTAATTATGTTTAATTCAACTTTTTAACAAATGCAAGGGGAAAATGTGTTATGTTATGCTGCAGCGATGTGATATCGATGGCTGGGCGATAGTTGTGCGCGCGGCAGTCTATAGTTGCGGTGCGACGACAGCCCTGGCAGTGGTGGGACTTTTCCTCTCCTACGTTTTATGCTTCGACCTTTTTTATTTAAACCTTATCTTATCAACGATCCAATAAAACAGAGTCCCTTAAAATAGCCGATCCTGTGGGAAATTCATCAATCATTCGTATAAAATTATGTGTTCAGGTCTGAGTATCCTAACTAGCCTTTAATATTAAACCGAATATCCAAATCGACGAATATGATTTTCGATACTTGAAGAATCTTAGCTCAGTTCAGCTGAAAGATATCGTGGTCAGGATCTTCACGAACAGTATTCTTTTTCGCAGATTAGCTCAAGTTTTTTATTTGTTTTAATCTATATAATTAAATTTATTATAATTAAATTTTGGCATATTATGTTATTTTAGATTTATTATTTTTCTGATATATATTTTATCGATAAGTGCGCTGTGCACAACCCTGGCACCGTAAGCAAGATGGCGACAGACACGAACACTAAGGAATGTTCAGTGGTGTGTCTGTGTCTGTGAAATAATATTGGAGGAAAAAAGTGTGCGTTATTTTGTTTATAAATTTAATTGCAAAAACTGCACATCACACACGCGTCCACACACCAACACTAACACCAAGTGCGGTGCGCCTTATCAATGAACCGAGTCGCAGCCTGAGCCCCAGCGCCCTGGACCGAGAGGCACGCCATCGAAGTGAATTTGTTCGCAAGAACGGAAAAAAATGGCGCCCGCAGCCACAGAAGCAAACCCAAACCCAAAAGCAAAAGCAACTTGACTTTCTTTTCGGTCTATAGTTCGTCGCCGCCGTACTCGTCTCGTCTCGTCGTCGACGACGAATTTTCGTCGCAGTGCGATCCCAAGTGAAAATTAATTAAATTGTTGTGTGTTGTTCTGCACAATACCAACACCATTACCACTTTCCACTTACTACTACTAGAGGAGGCTAGTATTTTGTACGTGATTTAATACCACATATAATACCAGCAACCGAGAAGTGCAATTACATTTGCGTTTGGAAATTTTGCGCTTTTTTCTCTTTCGCCTCCCTCCCACCACCATACCATCACTTCCCACTCTTCTCTATCTGCCTCACTTGCTCCATTTACAATGTGCGCCGCCCAGAACCCACAGCCGCCCTTCGGCTACACCTGGGGCTTCGCAGACAACGGCAGCCGCACCGCCGAATCAGTTCTGGAAATATCGCCCAACATAAATTACACCGTCAGTGGGGAATCGGTAAGTAGCTCTAGCTCCTAGCTCCTGTATCTATACGTAAATTAGTTGCTGCAGTAGTTTGCTACTACCTTCCGGCCCTGCCCCTGCCGATAATCGAGTGCTTTTGCTAGTGCAGGCCAGGCTGCTAACTAAATGGCCAATTCGATCCGTCGCTGCCACCACCCCCTGCCCATGCCATCGCCCACGTAACAGTGTTGCTTTCATACATCGAATCGTGTTGGGCTCCCAACAACAAGAAAGCAAGCGCCACATATACTCAGGCAATACGTACAGCCATACATACATACGTACATACTTGCAGGCAGGCGAGCGTGCATATATACGCTACACTCGCTCACTCACACTCGCTGCTTTCGGCAACGGCGTGTATGTATACGGGAATACAAAAAGAAACGACAAGAGATATACATACGCACGTAGATACATATACTCGTACGCTTTATGTAACTGCGTTGTCATGCGAGGAAATCGGCGCTGTGTTAGAATTCTTTTACCATACATTTATACGAATCGTATTCGTTTCCATTTCATTCGTAAACATTCATAATTTGGTATTTGTAAGCCGTGTGCGTATATATTTGTGTATGCAAAAAACCAGAGAAAGCACGCACCTGTACATGTAGTGAAAGGAAGGGAAGGAAAGGGGCGAAGAGACAGGTAGGGCCAGTAGGAAATGCAGTGACGCTTAATAATGAAAATTCCCATTAATAATGGGTTTGGCGGGGTCGAACATTCGTGGCAGTCTGGCTGGCAAAAGCAATCGATTGAATCGATAATTTTTACTTCCTTTGATTCTGATTATTATATATCGTTAACCCTCCCTACCCCCACCGCTTGAGTTATATTTCTATTATAATTATTATTATGGTTTCTCTGTTGTTTTCTGTTGTTTGTTCGTTTTTTGGTTTCATTTGGTAAGCAACAATTTTCGTAACACAATTGTTGTCCATTGGGCCAGAAGTACACCCCGGAGTGCAACGCAACCCTCCCTCCGTCGCGCACGAATTCGCCGCAATTGCGGTCGTTTCGTTTTCTTCTCTAGTGTGCGTCAGCATCGAATTCGCCGCTCGCTAAATACACACGCAACTGTATGTATGCGTAAATATATATATGTGTTTGTGTGTATGTTCTGCGCAGCCAACACCAATGCCAGAAATGACGTGTTCTGGTGTGCGTTTTGTTTCACGCGTGTGTTTTGATTACTTTTGCGTTCCAATTGTGCGAGAGAAAAAGAGAGAGATAGAGATAACGAAAAAAGGCGCGCATTTTGCCGACCTCTCTCTCTCAACCCTCCTCCTTCTCCCCTCCACTGCCTGCGTGCCTCGTACTCCTCTTTATCATCTGTTGCCGCACCGCTGCCTGCCTGCGCAGGTGTAGCGACGTGGTTATCAATCAGAGCCAGACGAATGAGCATCAAACAACTATAACAAGAACAACAATCTGAGAAAAAGCCACAATTTGAAGCCCACTCTCCTACTACTGCTTCCACTACTACTACTACTAACCATAGCGAGTGGCAACTGTACTTATTTGTAGCTTAACTCCATTGTCCTAACTTAACAAAACGCCCCACTAGGCCCGGCCCTAATGTAAAAATTGCATTCCTGTACCTTGTTCGGTTCTTGGGGACGCAGATCCACAGTATCCAATAAAACACTAACAGACCAAGCTATAACCGGTGGGAGGCATGGAAAGAACTTACCGCACCCATCCATCCATTATCAATCTACAATCAAGCAATCTCAAGCTACAAAAACCCTTTCCAGATGCCCTATCTGCTGTCCACGGATGGATCATTGGCCGTACAAAAGGATGTCAAAGGTGCTCTCACCGGCAATAAGGGGAATGTTGTGCGTCGCATGTACGTTGTGAACGATCCTTCGTTTCCGCCTGGTACACAGAGGTGCGTTCAGAATCTATCAACAGAATAATCATTCCAACCCAGCCACGCCACCCGAAAAAGAAAGCAACCAACTAAGCACACTTCTCTGTTTGCTTCCACTCTTCCTCTTCTCTATCTATTTCGTTCCATTTACAGAGTAATTACCACTGGGGGAGGCTCGTCGGTAGTCAAGAAACAGGATTCGCAGCAGCAGGTGCTGAGCCTGGACAAGAACTGTAAGTGGTCGTATCGATATATGCATCGGTGCATCCATCATCGATGCATCTATCCGTGTTGCACGCGTTGCTGTTGTGATTATCGATCTATTTGGGGTTTTTGTTAATCGATTGTTTTCTCTCTACTCCCGTTTTTTTTATTCTCGCTCGATCTCGCTCGCTCTTGAACCAACCCGTAACCGAAACCTCCGAACCCATCATCTCCCCCCAACCCCACCACTGTCTATGTTCGTTGCGCTGTGCTTGTGACTGTGTGTGTGCGTGTTACTTGTAATTGCTATTGCACCACCACCACCCCACATCACCCCCCATCCGCACCGCATCATTATCCATCACCTAACTGATTGCATCACATCATCCACACCACACTACACTACACACCAAATGGTACCACATTACACCTCATCTTTTGGTGGGCGGCGGGCGCGGTCTGAACGAACACTTGTACAACACAGATCTCCTGGTCGATCAGGCAACTGCCGCAGCAGCTGCAGCCGCGGCTGCCGGGGATCCCTCGGTTGGCCACCACCACACATTGACCAACGGTAGTATTGTCGATGCCAAGACCGGACAGACGGTGCTGACGGCGGGCTCCGCGGCGGCCAAGTCGCACTTTGGGTCAATTGGGGCGCTGCACCTCACCCAAGAAGAGTGCAACGAGATCCTGATTAAGCGCGCCATCGCTGCCGGCCACCATCAGACGCACACAATCACCGCTGCCGACGGATCGCATCATCATAGCTCGGCGTCTGGCGCGACACCAAGTAAGCATCTCAAATCTGTGATTGTTGATTACCCAAATCCTCCCGCTCCTGCTCCTCCAAACTGTTCCTCCCACTAAACCCACTGATCCTGTTCCCAATACCAATACCGAAACCGATCCTCGTGCTCCCTGTACTTGTGTGATGCACCATCACTACTGCCACTAGCACCACTGCTACCACTACCACAACCACAACCACCCGATTGATGTAAAATCCCGCAGTATCCGCACCCGGCATTGGCATATTCTCGGTTCTGGTTGCTTTATCCCCATGTTCCGGTTGCGTTACGTTCTTTTACGTAAAAATATTTGTTTTAATTTGCGATTGCATTTATTGTTTTTGATTTATAATTTGATTTAAGTTTGATTCCGTTTGGTTCGTACTTTGATTTTCGTTTGTTTTCTTCTCTTCTGTATTTTTTGTCTCTTCCTCTTGAATTCCATTTGGTTTCTGTTCCGTTGGCGGCGCAACAACACTCTTAGGTGACATACTTCCTGGTATTTCAGTTCAAGTTCAGAAAGTAATACAAGGACTCGAAGAGAACGAGGACTCGCAGGGCGACGCACCCAACTTAAAGTTGGAGCCAGGCACATTAGAGTTGTCCCCAAAGACCGAACTACAGGAATCAATGCATTTCAGCGAAGTAAGCCAACAATATCCACCATACATATACCACATCCCACTCGATCCCAATCGAAACACATGCCAAATTCAATTCCACGGGACTCAGGACTCGCCTCCTGGAGAACGCCAAGAATCTGCCAAGAAAAGTAATCCATCTGCAACACGCCTCTTTCTCCCCGTTCTAGACGGACGCCACCATCAAGAAGGAACGCCCGTACAGTTGCGACGAGTGCGGCAAGTCCTTTCTGCTCAAGCATCATTTGACAACTCACGCACGCGTGCACACAGGTGGTTGTTCTTGTTCCTATCCCTCTACCCCTATCCAGCGAGCGGGTCTAACCACTGTTTTTGCTTTCCTTACCCCCTTTCCAATAGGTGAGCGACCCCATATCTGTTCCCATTGCGGCAAAAGCTTCGCGCACAAACACTGTCTGAACACGCATCTACTGCTGCATTCAACCGACCGACCCTACCAGTGCCAGGAGTGCAAGAAGAGCTTCACCCTCAAGCATCATCTGCTAACGCACTCGCGCGTTCATAGCCGCGAGCGACCCTTCGTGTGCCAGGAGTGTGGACGTGCCTTCCCGCTCAAGCGGCACCTGGTCACGCACAGCAAATTCCACGCCGGCGAACGTCCATACGTCTGCGAGGAATGCGGTGAGAGCTTTGCCCAGGAAAACCATCTTATTATGCACTCGCGGTGAGTCTTGCATGCCCTTTCGGGAATCGTGTCTGATCCGATCTAAACCGACTCCGCCTCTTTACCTTTTGACAGCTTCCATGGTTCATTGAATCCATTTGTTTGCGCTGAGTGCGGTGCCTCGTTTCCACGCAAGTTCCAGTTGGTGAATCACGGACGCATACACGGCAAGATCCCCCACTCCTGTACCGTTTGCGGCAAAGAGTTTTTACAGAAGCGAACGCTAGTTTCCCACATGAGGTGAGTTCAAAATTGGTTGCAGCTAATGGAATGACTCCCTAGTTAATATTTCATGTCTCAGACGTGTACACACCGGCGAGCAGGCGCATCCGTGCGTTAGCTGTGGCGAGGGCTTCCTGACCAAGGCTGAGCTGCACCAGCACGTGCGGGCAGCGCACAATGGCGTCAATCCTAACACGAGCAGTGCCACCATCATAGCCAACCAGCAGGTATGTAGACAATCGATTTAACCATAATCTTCGGCAGGGACCAACTTATCCAAGTTTATCGATTTCAAGCAGCTGCAACAGCCTCACCACCATCCGGGACAGCATCCGCAGACGATCACCGTCGTGAGTAACCCAGGCAACTCTACGCTTCTCACGGTCTCTACCACGGATGCCAATGGTGTGGCTCGTCCGCAGTTCGTTTGCCGGTAAGATTTTCATCAAATCTTTCACTGAATTAAAAACCTAATATCTTGGTTTTTATTCTTCTGAAGCGAGTGCGGTAGCGCCTTCAACAGCCGCGAGGCCTTGGCCCTGCATTTGCGCCTGCACACCGGCGATAAGAGTCTGATGACAGATTTGTGCGCCTTGACAGCAGCGCTGCCGGGGCACTTCTTGAGCACGGCCAGCCTGAACCCGGGCACTGTGGTAACGGCCAACCCGAATTTGGTGGGCCAAAACCCAGTGCCCGTGCAGATCATATCGTCCACCGGCCAGGTAATGTCGCAGACTACGCTGGTGCAGGCCGCCAACTCGACCCATCCGCAGGCCGTCGTTACTGCCGTGCCAACGATGCCCGTGCATCAGCAGCAGCACATGCAGCATGTTGCCCAGCAACAACAACAGCAGCAGCAACACAACGTGGTAAATGTGGTGCCGGCCAACAAGCCCAAGTCGCATTTCTGCGCCAGCTGTGGCAAGGGATTCGCCGCCAAGCACGGTCTCATGCAGCACAACCGCCGCCACCCGAATGGCGGTTGCACGGTGCGCACTCACGTCTGCGAGTGCGGAAAGGCCTTCTTCCAGAAGAACCATCTGATGCTGCACCAGCGCCAACATTTGGAGACGAAGCCAGCCATATCGCAGCAACAGGTATGCTAGAGTCCAGATCAGACAAGTGCCTATCTCCTTCTGAGAACCCAGTTAAACAGAAAACCAGATATCCAGACACCCCGACAATTTGTCTCTGCTCTTTCGATTGTTCCGCTTCGATAAAATGCTTTGATTAAACTACTTAGTTAGCCTTAAGTCCACGTAATTCTATTGGGAGTAAGTTAGGCAGCCCTAACCCGATTGTACATTATTCAGCACATAAGAAATGTTAACAAATTCAAAATAAACGATCCTAATTGGCATATTCGGACCAAGAAATCACAAAGAATTGGCGTTTCGGTCGGTCAGAAAACTACTCGCAGGCTATGCTCTCAGTGTCACTCCGTAATCCTCTTCCACCAAATCTAGCTCTGTGGATGTCCTGTCTCTTAGGTTACTTTAAGCAATGTCTCCCTTGTTCTGCGTCTATGTCTGCATCTATCATCCGTCTATCTAGCTAATCATCTGGCCATCTATTCCACATACTTCACCATATATCACAATACCAATGAAATCGAATCTGAAACATAATCGCATATCCTTCTCCAATACTTTGCAGCTTGTTGTACCAACTACTTCTTACTAAGAACTAAACGAAACAGAAAAATGAAAAATATCAAAAAACAGAAACAGAAAAACAGATACAGAAAGAAACAGAAAAACAGAAAACCAATCAATTGCCACGAAACTGAAAATAAAGCCAATTAATCAAAAAATAAACCAACTCTCGAACGACAAACATATGCAAAAACAGCATCTGCATCTGCACCTGCACCTCAAACCAGGCGGAGGCCGCTCGATCCTTTGGGGGACATCAGTCGGGTCTGCGGCCGGGTGTGCCTGTGTGTGTGTGTGTGTGTGCTACGTGTGCCTCCCCTCCACGACGCCTGGTAGACTATAAATCAAAATAAACCCATAACTCTATAACTCTACGGTGAATACATAATCCCAATCGAAACCGAATTCCGTTCAGTGGCTTCAGGTTGCGCGTTTAGGTGTGTATGAACTATCCAAATTATCGCTAATCCTTAAGTGTCTATATCTCTGGTAATCTCTTTCGTTATTTGTTGTAAATGCTGCTCTGTTATTTGTCTGGTATGCAAATGTAGCCCTAAGTAAGATATATTATAGACCTGCCTGCATCTGTCTTGTCTTCCTCTCATCTGTCTATGTTTTATGCTTTCTCTGTTCTAAGTATTTTCCCCTGCAACTCGATTACTACTCCTCTTGCCTGAGCGTAATCTTTAGTTTAGTTAATACATATTAGTTTTCTGCATACCTAGTCTTGGCCCACAGTTTGTCCCAGGCTTTAGCTAAAATTTTTGCCCTTCCCAACTTTTGCAGGAACAGCAGCAGCAGCAACAACAGGAGGCGGCCGTGGGAGCGTCGCCGGCTGGACAGCAACCGGTGCAGGTGCAGATCCTGCCCGATGGCCATATACACGGCAAGGTCATCAAGTACGAGATCTGTCGCAGTGTGCTGCCAGAGGATCAGGCCACAACACAGCAACAGCAGCAGTCAGGCATGGATGTGGAGTAGCCGAGAGCACCTCGATGTGGAATGTAAATACATGTAGATCACTAGGACACACGCACGGATACGGAAATGGACACGGACACGGACACAGACACGCACATCCCTCCCAGAAGTGTCCTCAACTTTGGCGCATGCGGCGATTCCCGTAACTGTAATGTTTTAGTTAGTTCTTAGGCTAGCGGATAAGTAATCGGATAATCGGATAAGTAAGCGTTACACACATGCATATACTACCTACCTACCACTTACATAGACCTATGTAACACCCTTTTACATATATATACAGACATATATATATATACGATATATATAGACGTACGCGTAGATTATCTGTTAATTTTGCGATGCGTTGGTCGCATCTAAAACATCAACCTGTTTGCGTTGCGAGTTTTAAAAATTTACGTTCGATGGTTTAATGCACTACCCGACTTTTACTAACAAATATACAACCATATATAGGACTAACATAAATGCTAAGTGTAAAATGTATACATATTAACAGATACAAAAATATACATAGACCACTACGGATAGTTGTAGACACTAGCAGGCGTTGCACTTGAAGAATACGTAATCGGCTCCAGTGGGAGTGCCCAGACTCGCGCGATTGTACATACAAAAAAATAGAGAACAGAAGCAACGACCCGAAGAACAGAACAGGTCCGAGATGGAGTGTGGAGTGCAGTAGGTGCCTGGCACAGTAACTAGCTAACAGATACTATATCTAACACGAACCGCAGCAGGCATATGAAGCAAATTTTTAGACGTAAGAAACCTTAGGACACAATATTTACCACACACACCCACATACTTAGGGAGATGATGACGACACCAGCCTATCCAGGAGAAACTCAGAAAATAATCAGCATAAATAAGCAGCTACTTGCACCCACTGACCCTGATCCCGAGATCAGATCAGATCACACACCCATGCACGCTAGGCGACAAATATCACACTGTAAAAAGTCTAATTTAAGACCGGAGAGTGCGTGGGCGTGGTCATGGTTCGGGTGGATGCGGGTAGGAATACGAGTAATTGGTAATTATCGCAATCTGATAAATGAAACAATAATTAATGAACCTAAACTAAGCATATATTTTAATATGTAAGCCTTAAAGAAATACAAACAGAAAGTATGAATAATAATAAACAAAAAAAACGTGCGACTTTTGTGTTTGCCAAGGGACTCTGCTTTTTTTCAGCTAGACTACATATGTACATATATGCACATTTATTGCGAACGTACAGGCTCTTTCTTATCTAAACTTTTGTATAAAGCAGCGATCGTTTAGTGTTCTAACTATAGATAAGACTAGCGCCATTAAACATTCCGTTTCAGCTTCATATGGCACTGTTGGAAATGTTTCTTAAAGCATTCGGCAAGTGTTGCATTATCGATGAACTTTCTTTGTGCCATATATGTATGTATGTACTACTCGTATGAATGAATAATCTATAAATATATCTGCTGATTAAACAAGCGAACGAAAACATTTGCCACTTTGCCTGTGAGTCAATTCTCAACCATTTCTCAACCGCAAATCCATCGAACAATTTTGGTAGTACTGCTACAAAGTCCCTCCTATGCAAATTCCAGTCGAAAATTTAAGTTTGATAAGATAAAACAGAAACGCTTGGCACACTCGTACGGTGCTTGTGTAAGCAAAATGTTTTGGCTAATGATTTTGGTTAGGCGTACACTTTGTGTATGGAAGGTTCTGTCTCCGGATAGGCCCGGGCACGTCGGAAACGTTCAACATGCGCTACAACCGACGCGACGGGCCGTAGTCATTACAATTCATTGATCAGCGAAAACTTTTAATTGTTTATAATTTTTTGAGCGACGAGTATAGTATAATTTATGCCACTGCTACGTGACTGCGCCTCTCCATGCCCATATGGGCATCGATTGGACATAGTTGGACAGTTTGCCAGCGAGAAAATGCCGCTCGCAGGCCCTGCCCTAAAAGTACATTGTGCAATGGTCCAGTACTCGAAAAAACTGATTCGGAGATCCGAGTTATTTCGGCCGCCTGCCAAATAAGGGCCGACATGGACACGTTACCTTGGAGTGCATTTTGGTTTATTGTTGAATTAAAATTAATTGAACTTGGGGCAACAGCAGCGACTGCTCCGACTGCCAAAAGTTGCGCATAAATTTCGTGTACGCCTCTGTCAGTGTCGCCTCAGAATTCAATTTCAATTCCAAGGAAATCTGTGAGACGGCGAGATGTCATCATCTACAGTCGCTACAGTAGAGATCTGCTGGGATGCGTCTCTAATTAGTCACTCTGCGAGCGAGCACTGAACACAGTGGCATAGTTTCCAATTGGCATTTGATCTGAATTGCAGCTTGTCCCAGTTCAAGCGCCAGGTCTAGTTCCAACTGCAGTTCCCATATGCCCCATGCCCATGCCCATGTCTGGGGTCCGCTCTGTTCATGTGCTCTGTGAATGCTAAGCAGTCTTCACTGTATTCTCCACTTAATTTTGCATTGTATGTATTTTTTCTCTATTTGTGTTTTTCGTGTGCTTTTATTATGTGTGCTTCGGCGGCAAACAAGTTTTGATTGCTTTTAGCTTCGCATGAAAATGAGCTTCAGCACGGAGCCGATCCGTCGTTGCTCATACGACGCGTATGACGTCAGTCTTGAATTAGGCAAGAATTGGGAATGTTTTTCTTGACAGACCTGCCTGGTATACAGAACTTGTACTCGTTCGTACTTGTCCACCCTCGATCCGGAGGCCGAGCCGGGGTTCTCTTGGGAGACACTCCGACTTTGGGCATAGCCGCTTTTCGATGCTTTTCATTCGCACCCCCCAAAGGCCGTTATAAATCAATTGGGCCATTGCTTATACATAAATCTTGATCTGAATGGAGCTTACTCAGTTCTCTGGTCGGCTCTGGGGCTTGTGGTCTGGGCTGGTCTAGTCTGGTATTGCCGTGGGCGCCCACGTAACGCCGTCGGGCTAGACGAGCGAAAATGTATCTACAAACTTGGCGAACATGCTGCTGCTGACTAATCAGCGTCAGATACTATTCATAATTTAATTGTGCATCCGCCAGACACAGTCGGAGACCAATTTTGGATCTGCCGATCTAGGTTTTTGGATGGTTCTGCGCTGGCGCATGCCCTGCACCTTCGTGTCTGTCTGCCTCTGGCTCTCAATATCCCTCTTTAATAGCCGTCTGTCGGTCATCATACATCTGTTTGTTTTGTTTTTATGGCCACTTTCACAAAAGATCGATATTCGTGTTGTGTTTATAACCCGTATATCTCGCAGAGGGTATTTTGACTTTTCAAGAGATGTTTGCCGCAAAGTGAACGATTTCATATAGCATCTGTGTGTATGTAATACATATTATGTACGAGTATATTCTTGATCATTATTAGAGAAGAAAGTATCTTCGCTCACATGTCGGTTTCTATGGAAAATTATCCCAATATTTAAAAGAAATCTGCAGGGATCACTCATCCTTTGCTCCAGTGAAATTTGATCATCTCATGACTAAATCATATAAAAATCATCGATCTGCAAGGGTATTCGAAGTTTCGACCGTCGAATCTTATGGCTTCCTTTCTTATTGGCTTATTGAACTCGGAGTTCGTGTTTCGTGGCAGCCAAAAGCGGCAAAGCGGCCTACGCATCCGTCAGATACGATACTCTGCCATACCTACGCTTCGCAGCCGCAGTCGCATTTGCAGTCGCTGCTCTGGCCTGGCTTTTTGCGAAGGCGTTGTGCCTCTCCCGTTCCCGTTCCCACTCGCCAACGCTCATGAGTACAAAGCTCGAACGACCGAAAACCCACAAACGCTGCTGTTGCTGTTGCTGCTGCTGCCACTGCTGCTGCTTTCGAGTAGCAGCAGCGAACAGATAGTCGCTCGAAAGCCGTTCCAGACGCGATCAGTACGTTTTGAGTTGTGCTTCGCGACGGTCTTCCAGAGCTCCCAAAAAAAAAAAACAAAAGCCAAACAGTATCTCCTCCTCACAAGTCTCTGTAGTAATTCCATCTCTGAGTGTATCTCCATCTCTATCTGTATCTCTATCTGTGGCTGCATCTGTAACTCTCTCCCGTGAGAGTCTTGGGAGTGCGCTAGTGTGAGTGTGCGAGCGCTAAGCTTTTTGCTGTCGCCTATCTGTGAGGGTATTGGTGCTTCGGTGAACTATGGTCCGCGTGTTCGTGTGCGTCTAACACTCGTACGTATCGTAATTTAAAAATAAGTATTTCGACATTCCGCCGTGGAAAATATGTGACATACCAGTCCAGATCCCCACAACAACCACAACGAAACAACGAAACAAAACGATATACATATACCGCGAAATATTATTAATAACCCCTCTAAGGGCCAAGAGCAGCGATAATTGTGATTAACAAACGAACCCCGACCCCAAATTAGCCCCAAAATCAACCAGGTGCAACACCAGTCTCTCATTCTCTCAGCGATTACCTCATCTGTGTCAAAATGGTATCAAAAAGCAGTAAAAAGAAACAAGTGTCGCAGAAGCAGCAGCAGCAGCCGCCGCCAGCCACATCGACCACAACCACATCGTCGTCGGCCTCGGCCACGAAGCTCACCAAACAACTGGGACCCGACGCCACAGCCACCCTCACCACCAAGAGCAGCTCCACCTCCATGGAGCACGAGTCCGTGTCGTATGGAGAGCCAGTGGCGAGCACCTCATCCTCCACTCCTTTGCCAGTGGCCAGCACTTCATCCACGACTTCCATGCCTGCTGCTGGTGTCAGGAGCTACAGCAGCAGCAGCAAGAGCAAGGCAGCCATGTCCAGCTCCCAATCCTCATACACAGAGCAATCTCAGTCCAAGTTGCAATCACAATCCCAATCGCAGTCCCAGTCGGAGCAGTATAGGAGCAGCAGCAGCAGCAGCACCGCTAAGATCTCCAGGGACTCCAACGAGAAGATCATAGCCTCGATCGATCTGCTGGAGAGTGAGAAGAAGGAGCCAGTGTTCTCCGTCCCCATTGAGGTGGTGGAGATCACAACGCCTACGCTTTCCATGTCGGCTAGCGGCGGCAGCCTCTCCAAGATGTACACGTCCTCGTCTATGTCTTCCAGTCAGCAGCAGCAGGCGAGCAGCAGCTCCACTTACTTCGCCTCCACAACCAGTTCCAACTCCACTCGGAGCGCCAACGAAACGCTCATTGCAAGCGAGAGAGCGGCTACCGGTATGACATCATCCGGCGCGAGGAAACAGGTTGGCTTTGACACGAGCAGTAGCACCAACACCAACATCAATGTTGGCACCAATACCAATACGAATACCAACACCAAGAGTAGCAGCAGCAACAGCAGCAGTAAAAGCTTCAGCGAATCTCAGAGCGTGCTAAAGCTGCCACCAGCCAGCGGAACAGCTGATGGGCCCACATCGGTGACGTCGTCAAGTTGCCCCGAACCGGTTGACGCGCCGTCTACCGCGACCACAACAAAGGCGACGTCATCCACCTCGCAGAACGATAAACTGGAACTACTGTCGGGAGTCACAACAGCTGTGGACCACAACAGAGCCACGTCATCGAAGTCCAACAAAGAGGTCAGCGAGAGCACCATACGGAGTAGCTTGAGCAGCACAAAGCAGTCCAGTTCGTCGTCCAAGAAGGAGGTGTATGACGTAAAGACCAAGACCTGGACGGAACTCAGCGATGGCATCACTACCCATCCAGGTGGCAACACAAGCAAGCCCACCTTCGAGCGGTACGTCAGCAAGGAGTCGGACGGTAGCTGCAAAGTGACCTACAAGAAGAAGATATACGATAGGCGCAACAATAGGTGGCGCGTGGTGGACGAACGTACTGTGGACAGCACGGCTGACCGGGGCTATCCCGAAATAGTCGATGATGTCATCAACACAACCACCACAACATATACCACCAAGGTGTACGACACGAAGCTCGGCAAGTGGACGGTCGTCGACGAGAAGTCGTTCACAGATAGCAAAGCTTTCGTGCCCAATGACATTGCTCGTGAAATCGAGAAAGATAATACCGATGTAGCAAACATAACAACTACCACGGAGGTAACAAAGGTATGTCATAGATTGTGCGTGACGGGGTGGCACACCAGCCATTCCACATCCAAAGCCCGCGCCATTCCCATGGGTGTGTTTCTTTTTGGATATTTGTTCATATGTTCAACCTGCTTTTCCATTAGATTTTCGATGCGAGCATCAACGACTGGCGTGTTCTGGACGAGAAGGTGCACACGGATGTCATTGAGAAGATTGTAGAGACCCCCAAAAAGACCATCTACGTGGATGAATTTGTGGAGATTGAGAAAAACACCTCGATTTCGGAGAACAATGAGAACATAACCCTGAATCTGAACGAAACATCGAAACACAAAAATATTACCGAAAATATTTATGATGAAATCGATTATGTGCGCACCGATAAGAAACGCTTAGACGATTCAAGAAACGTAAGTAGATTAGTTTACATACATACATGCATATGTATGTGCAGATAGTACCTCAAGAATAATTCCTATTAATTCTGTTCTCTATCCGCCAGCGTGGAGTCGTTAAGAACAAGAATACAACGCATAGCGAGCGGTGCATCTGTGAGATCTGCACATGCGGGTAAGAATCGCATAATCAATCCATAAAGGAATACTTCAATTATTATTATTCCATTTCAGACGACATCACTGCTCAACTAGCACAACGAAATCTACAGAAAATAAAATCATTGAAACCGATGGCAAGTATAATCGTACAATACGAAGATTTTGGAATATTAATCCATTGAATACTTAACAGATACCCTCGACGAAACATACACAAGAGTACGTACAAATACCTGGTCGAAGAGAGACAATGGAAACATTCCCAAGCCAAACGAAGACATATTAGTGGACTACGTAGTTATAAAGAAGCCAGAAGACAACCTAAAACCAGAAGGAGACTTTGTAGTCCCACCAAAAGAGCCATACAAGCCCGGCGAGAGGCGTGAGAAAATTGTTCACACAGACAATTTGCGGACAGAGGGAGAAATGACCTTCAACGAAAGGGAGGAATACCAATACACTGTCCGTCCTGGATATGTGAAGCCCACGGACAACCTCAAGCCCGAGGGCGAGTTCTACAGCCCAGAGAAGCCAAAATATCAACCTGGAGACCGCCCAACACAAGTAAGGCACAAGGACAACTTGCGGCCTGAAGGCGAGTTCTATACGCCCGACAAGCCGGGCTATATACCAGCCGATCGACCCACACAAAAAAAGCCCGTGGATAACCTCAAGCCCGAGGGAGAATTCCTTACGCCGGAAAAACCCACCTATCGTCCAGGAGAAAGACCAGAGAAAATTATCCGCAGCGACAATTTGCGCACCGAAGGAGAAATGACCTTTGTGGAGAAGCAGGAGTACCAATTTGTGGTTCGACCAGGACAAGTAAGGCCCACTGATAATCTTAAACCAGAGGGTGAATTTTACAGTCCGGATAAACCGCAGTACAGACAAGGCGATCGTCCAACACAAGTTAAACATCAAGATAATTTGAAGCCCGAAGGCGACTTCTATACTCCCGAAAAACCAGCATACAAGCCTAGTGAACGTCCATCTCAAGTGCGACCTGAAGACAATCTCCGACCTGAGGGAGAATTCTATACTCCGGATAAACCAGGATTCAGACCCGCTGAGAGGCCGATCCAGAAGAAACCCGTGGACAATCTGAAGCCCGAAGGAGAGTTTACGAAGCCTGAGAAACAGGTTTTCAAACCTGCTGATAAGAATGAAAGGATCATTCGTAAGGACAACCTACGTAGCGAAGGTGAAATGACGTTCGTTGAGAAGCAGGAGTATGAATATGTGGTACGACCCGATCAAGTCAGACCTACGGATAACCTTAAACCAGAGGGTGACTTCTACAGTCCCGAAAAGCAGAAGTATACGCCAGGAGAACGTCCAACCCAAGTCAGACCTGAGGACAATCTCCGTCCTGAGGGCGAATTCTACAGTCCCGAGAAACCCAAGTACAGGCCAGGAGAACGCCCATCCCAAGTGCGGCCTGAAGACAACCTTCGACCCGAGGGAGAGTTCTACACCCCGGATAAACCAGGATTCAGACCCGCTGAGAGACCGGTCCAGAAGAAGCCGGAGGATAATCTGAAACCCGAGGGTGACTTCTACAGTCCCGAAAAGCAGAAGTATACGCCAGGAGAACGTCCAACCCAAGTCAGACCTGAAGACAATCTCCGTCCAGAGGGCGAATTCTACAGTCCCGAGAAACCCAAGTACGCGGCTGGAGAACGGCCAACCCAAGTGCGGCCTGAAGACAATCTTCGACCCGAGGGAGAGTTTTATACTCCAGATAAGCCAGGATTCAGACCCGCAGAGAGGCCTGTCCAGAAGAAACCCGTGGACAATCTGAAGCCCGAAGGAGAGTTTACGAAGCCTGAGAAACAGGATTTCAAACCTGCTGATAAGAATGAAAGGATCATTCGTAAGGACAACCTACGTAGCGAAGGTGAAATGACGTTCGTTGAGAAGCAGGAGTATCAATATGTAGTAAGACCCGATCAAGTCAGACCCACGGATAACCTTAAACCAGAGGGTGACTTCTACAGTCCCGAAAAGCAGAAGTATACGCCAGGAGAACGTCCAACCCAAGTCAGACCTGAAGACAATCTCCGTCCTGAGGGAGAATTCTTCAGTCCCGAAAAGCAGAAGTATACGCCAGGAGAACGTCCAACCCAAGTCAGACCTGAAGACAATCTCCGTCCTGAGGGAGAATTCTACAGTCCCGAGAAACCCAAGTACAGGCCAGGAGAACGTCCAACCCAAGTGCGGCCTGAAGACAATCTTCGACCCGAGGGAGAGTTCTACACTCCGGATAAACCAGGATTCAGACCGGCTGAGAGGCCGATCCAGAAGAAACCCGTGGACAATCTGAAGCCCGAAGGAGAGTTTACGAAGCCTGAGAAACAGGTTTTCAAACCTGCTGCTAAGAATGAAAGGATCATTCGTAAGGACAACCTACGTAGCGAAGGTGAAATGACGTTCGTTGAGAAGCAGGAGTATCAATATGTAGTAAGACCCGATCAAGTCAGACCCACGGATAACCTTAAACCAGAGGGTGACTTCTACAGTCCCGAAAAGCAGAAGTATACGCCAGGAGAACGTCCAACCCAAGTCAGACCTGAAGACAATCTCCGTCCTGAGGGAGAATTCTACAGTCCCGAAAAGCAGAAGTATACGCCAGGAGAACGTCCAACCCAAGTCAGACCTGAAGACAATCTCCGTCCAGAGGGCGAATTCTACAGTCCCGAGAAACCCAAGTACAGGCCAGGAGAACGCCCATCCCAAGTGCGGCCTGAAGACAACCTTCGACCCGAGGGAGAGTTCTACACCCCGGATAAACCAGGATTCAGACCCGCTGAGAGACCGGTCCAGAAGAAGCCGGAGGATAATCTGAAACCCGAGGGTGATTTCTACAGTCCCGAAAAGCAGAAGTATACGCCAGGAGAACGTCCAACCCAAGTCAGACCTGAAGACAATCTCCGTCCTGAGGAGAATTCTACAGTCCCGAGAAACCCAAGTACAGGCCAGGAGAACGTCCAACCCAAGTGAGGCCTGAAGACAATCTTCGACCCGAGGGAGAGTTCTACACTCCGGATAAACCAGGTTTCAGACCTGCTGAGAGGCCGATCCAGAAGAGACCCGTGGACAATCTGAAGCCCGAAGGAGAGTTTACGCAGCCTGAGAAACAGGTTTTCAAACCTGCTGATAAGAATGAAAGGATCATTCGTAAGGACAACCTACGTAGCGAAGGTGAAATGACGTTCGTTGAGAAGCAGGAGTATCAATATGTAGTACGACCCGATCAAGTCAAGCCCACTGATAATCTGAAACCAGAGGGTGACTTCTACAGTCCCGAAAAGCAGAAGTATACGCCAGGAGAACGTCCAACCCAAGTCAGACCTGAAGACAATCTCCGTCCAGAGGGCGAATTCTACAGTCCCGAGAAACCCAAGTACAGGCCAGGAGAACGCCCATCCCAAGTGCGGCCTGAAGACAACCTTCGACCCGAGGGAGAGTTCTACACCCCGGATAAACCAGGATTCAGACCCGCTGAGAGACCGGTCCAGAAGAAGCCGGAGGATAATCTGAAACCCGAGGGTGATTTCTACAGTCCCGAAAAGCAGAAGTATACGCCAGGAGAACGTCCAACCCAAGTCAGACCTGAAGACAATCTCCGTCCTGAGGGAGAATTCTACAGCCCCGAGAAACCCAAGTACAGGCCAGGAGAACGACCAACCCAAGTGAGGCCTGAAGACAATCTTCGACCCGAGGGAGAGTTCTACACTCCGGATAAACCAGGATTCAGACCGGCTGAGAGGCCGATCCAGAAGAAACCCGTGGACAATCTGAAGCCCGAAGGAGAGTTTACGAAGCCTGAGAAACAGGTTTTCAAACCTGCTGATAAGAATGAAAGGATCATTCGTAAGGACAACTTACGTAGCGAAGGTGAAATGACGTTCGTTGAGAAGCAGGAGTATCAATATGTAGTACGACCCGATCAAGTCAAGCCCACTGATAATCTGAAACCAGAGGGTGACTTCTACAGTCCCGAAAAGCAGAAGTATACGCCAGGAGAACGTCCAACCCAAGTCAGACCTGAAGACAATCTCCGTCCTGAGGGAGAATTCTACAGTCCCGAGAAACCCAAGTACAGGCCAGGAGAACGTCCAACCCAAGTGCGGCCTGAAGACAATCTTCGACCCGAGGGAGAGTTCTACACTCCGGATAAACCAGGATTCAGACCCGCTGAGAGGCCGATCCAGAAGAGACCCGTGGACAATCTGAAGCCCGAAGGAGAGTTTACGAAGCCTGAGAAACAGGTTTTCAAACCTGCTGATAAGAATGAAAGGATCATTCGTAAGGACAACCTACGCAGCGAAGGTGAAATGACGTTCGTTGAGAAGCAGGAGTATCAATATGTAGTAAGACCCGATCAAGTCAGACCCACGGATAACCTTAAACCAGAGGGTGACTTCTACAGTCCCGAAAAGCAGAAGTATACGCCAGGAGAACGTCCAACCCAAGTCAGACCTGAAGACAATCTCCGTCCTGAGGGAGAATTCTACAGTCCCGAGAAACCCAAGTACAGGCCAGGAGAACGTCCAACCCAAGTGCGGCCTGAAGACAATCTTCGACCCGAGGGAGAGTTCTACACTCCGGATAAACCAGGATTCAGACCGGCTGAGAGGCCGATCCAGAAGAAACCCGTGGACAATCTGAAGCCCGAAGGAGAGTTTACGAAGCCTGAGAAACAGGTTTTCAAACCTGCTGATAAGAATGAAAGGATCATTCGTAAGGACAACCTACGTAGCGAAGGTGAAATGACGTTCGTTGAGAAGCAGGAGTATCAATATGTAGTAAGACCCGATCAAGTCAGACCCACGGATAACCTTAAACCAGAGGGTGACTTCTACAGTCCCGAAAAGCAGAAGTATACGCCAGGAGAACGTCCAACCCAAGTCAGACCTGAAGACAATCTCCGTCCTGAGGGAGAATTCTACAGTCCCGAGAAACCCAAGTACAGGCCAGGAGAACGTCCAACCCAAGTGCGGCCTGAAGACAATCTTCGACCCGAGGGAGAGTTCTACACTCCGGATAAGCCAGGATTCAGACCCGCTGAGAGGCCGATCCAGAAGAAACCCGTGGACAATCTGAAGCCCGAAGGAGAGTTTACGAAGCCTGAGAAACAGGTTTTCAAACCTGCTGATAAGAATGAAAGGATCATTCGTAAGGACAACCTACGTAGCGAAGGTGAAATGACGTTCGTTGAGAAGCAGGAGTATCAATATGTAGTAAGACCCGATCAAGTCAGACCCACGGATAACCTTAAACCAGAGGGTGACTTCTACAGTCCCGAAAAGCAGAAGTATACGCCAGGAGAACGTCCAACCCAAGTCAGACCTGAAGACAATCTCCGTCCTGAGGGAGAATTCTACAGTCCCGAAAAGCAGAAGTATACGCCAGGAGAACGTCCAACCCAAGTCAGACCTGAAGACAATCTCCGTCCTGAGGGAGAATTCTACAGTCCCGAGAAACCCAAGTACAGGCCAGGAGAACGTCCAACCCAAGTGAGGCCTGAAGACAATCTTCGACCCGAGGGAGAGTTCTACACTCCGGATAAACCAGGATTCAGACCGGCTGAGAGGCCGATCCAGAAGAAACCCGTGGACAATCTGAAGCCCGAAGGAGAGTTTACGAAGCCTGAGAAACAGGTTTTCAAACCTGCTGATAAGAATGAAAGGATCATTCGTAAGGACAACTTACGTAGCGAAGGTGAAATGACGTTCGTTGAGAAGCAGGAGTATCAATATGTAGTACGACCCGATCAAGTCAAGCCCACTGATAATCTGAAACCAGAGGGTGACTTCTACAGTCCCGAAAAGCAGAAGTATACGCCAGGAGAACGTCCAACCCAAGTCAGACCTGAAGACAATCTCCGTCCTGAGGGAGAATTCTACAGTCCCGAGAAACCCAAGTACAGGCCAGGAGAACGTCCAACCCAAGTGCGGCCTGAAGACAATCTTCGACCCGAGGGAGAGTTCTACACTCCGGATAAGCCAGGATTCAGACCCGCTGAGAGGCCGGTACAGAAGAAGCCCGAGGATAATCTGAAACCCGAGGGCGACTTCTACAGTCCCGAAAAGCAGAAGTATACGCCAGGAGAACGTCCAACCCAAGTCAGACCTGAAGACAATCTCCGTCCTGAGGGAGAATTCTACAGTCCCGAGAAACCCAAGTACAGGCCAGGAGAACGTCCAACCCAAGTGAGGCCTGAAGACAATCTTCGACCCGAGGGAGAGTTCTACACTCCGGATAAACCAGGATTCAGACCCGCTGAGAGGCCGATCCAGAAGAAACCCGTGGACAATCTGAAGCCCGAAGGAGAGTTTACGAAGCCTGAGAAACAGGTTTTCAAACCTGCTGATAAGAATGAAAGGATCATTCGTAAGGACAACCTACGTAGCGAAGGTGAAATGACGTTCGTTGAGAAGCAGGAGTATCAATATGTAGTACGACCCGATCAAGTCAAGCCCACGGATAACCTTAAACCAGAGGGTGACTTCTACAGTCCCGAAAAGCAGAAGTATACGCCAGGAGAACGTCCAACCCAAGTCAGACCTGAAGACAATCTCCGTCCTGAGGGAGAATTCTACAGTCCCGAGAAACCCAAGTACAGGCCAGGAGAACGTCCAACCCAAGTGCGGCCTGAAGACAATCTTCGACCCGAGGGAGAGTTCTACACTCCGGATAAGCCAGGATTCAGACCCGCTGAGAGGCCGGTACAGAAGAAGCCCGAGGATAATCTGAAACCCGAGGGCGACTTCTACAGTCCCGAAAAGCAGAAGTATACGCCAGGAGAACGTCCAACCCAAGTCAGACCTGAAGACAATCTCCGTCCTGAGGGAGAATTCTACAGTCCCGAAAAGCAGAAGTATACGCCAGGAGAACGTCCAACCCAAGTCAGACCTGAAGACAATCTCCGTCCTGAGGGAGAATTCTACAGTCCCGAGAAACCCAAGTACAGGCCAGGAGAACGTCCAACCCAAGTGCGGCCTGAAGACAATCTTCGACCCGAGGGAGAGTTCTACACTCCGGATAAGCCAGGATTCAGACCCGCTGAGAGGCCGATCCAGAAGAGACCCGTGGACAATCTGAAGCCCGAAGGAGAGTTTACGAAGCCTGAGAAACAGGTTTTCAAACCTGCTGATAAGAATGAAAGGATCATTCGTAAGGACAACTTACGTAGCGAAGGTGAAATGACGTTCGTTGAGAAGCAGGAGTATCAATATGTAGTACGACCCGATCAAGTCAAGCCCACTGATAATCTGAAACCAGAGGGTGACTTCTACAGTCCCGAAAAGCAGAAGTATACGCCAGGAGAACGTCCAACCCAAGTCAGACCTGAAGACAATCTCCGACCTGAGGGAGAATTCTATACTCCGGATAAACCAGGATTCAGACCCGCTGAGAGGCCGATCCAGAAGAAACCCGTGGACAATCTGAAGCCCGAAGGAGAGTTTACGAAGCCTGAGAAACAGGTTTTCAAACCTGCTGATAAGAATGAAAGGATCATTCGTAATGACAACTTACGTAGCGAAGGTGAAATGACGTTCGTTGAGAAGCAGGAGTATCAATATGTAGTACGACCCGATCAAGTCAAGCCCACTGATAATCTGAAACCAGAGGGTGACTTCTACAGTCCCGAAAAGCAGAAGTATACGCCAGGAGAACGTCCAACCCAAGTTAGACTTGAAGACAATCTCCGCCCTGAGGGAGAGTTTTACACTCCGGAGAAACCAGGATTCAGACCCGCTGAGAGACCGGTCCAGAAGAAGCCAGAGGACAATCTGAAACCCGAAGGAGAGTTTACGAAGCCTGAGAAACATGTTTATAAGCCCGGCGACAGAACTACGAAGATAATCCAGAAGGACAACTTGCGAACGGAAGGTGAAATGACTTTTGTTGAGAAGAAGGAATATCAGTATGTCGTACGTCCGGGTCAAGTAAGACCTTCGGATAACTTAAAGCCGGAAGGAGAGTTTTTCAGTCCCGACAAACCGAAATACCAGCCCGGCGAGCGGGTTACCGTTGTGCGGCAGAAGGATAACTTGAAAGTGGAGGGTGAATTTTACGCACCTGACAAAGCAGACTTCCAACCTGCCGAAAGGCCAAAGCAAAAGAAGCCTCATGACAATTTGAAGCCAGAGGGAGAGATGACTATACCAGAAAAGGTGAAATACAAGCCCGCCGATAAGGTTAATAGAGTAGTTCACAAGGATAATCTTCGTTCCGAAGGAGAAATGACTTTCACAGAAAAAACTGAATATCAGCACGTGGTTAGACCCTCCCCGGTTAGGCCGGAGGACAATCTGAAGACCACGGGTAAATTCTACGTACCAGAAAAGCCAGCAGTTACAAACGGGGAGCGTCCCGACGCTGTAAGACCCAAGGATAACCTGAAGCCAGAAGGGATTATGTACACTCCTGAAAAGCCGAAATACGAGCCTGCCTCCCGACCAGACCAGAAGAGGTATGTGGACAACCTGAAGCCCGAGGGCAAGATGCACATGCCTGAAAAGGAAGCGTTCAGGCCAGCGGATAGGGTGACGACAGTCATCAGGAAGGATAACTTGAAGACCGAGGGGGAAATGACCTTCACACAAAAAGACGTGTATCACCATGTAAAGCGGCCCGAACAGGTGAAGCCGTGCGACAACCTGAAAGTCGAAGGAGAGTTCTTCACACCCGATAAGAAATCCTTCCGTCCAGCAGAGCGGCCCGTCCAAAAGAAGCCAAAGGACAACCTGAAACCGGAGGGAGAATTCTACAGAAGAAGCGATAGGACCGAGACAGATAGCACAAGAGTAGAAGTCACAAAACGAGAGCCGGCCAAGCGACCGGTGGATAACCTAAAGCTAGAAGGTTCCATGACAGTGACCCGCAGGGACGACTATAAAAAGGCTACCAACAAGACCACGGTAGAGAAGGTTCAGCGGACACAGAAGTACCAGCACAACAGCTCCTCCATCAGCCTCGGAACCGACACGGCCATACGAAAGACCACCAACCAGATGAACTATGTGTCCGGCAAGGATGCTGTCAAGCAGGTGGATTCCAACAGCCAGAACCCAGTAGACGGTCTCATTGTTGTGTCCACGACAAAGGTGACCACCGTGATAGGAGGTCGCCACAAGGAACCCGAAACCGAATACGTGAAGCGCCCAGCCAAGATAAACGTGATCGAGAACGTGGCCAAAAACACTACAACCACGAACATCGAGAACACCCAGAACATTCATAAAGAAACCACCTCGATGCAGAGGAGCCACAATGTCGTCGAGAATACTGCAGTAAACACTGAACAGATCCGAGGATCGGACGTCAATAGTAGCAGTCAGATTAGCAGGGACACCATTGGAGACTCCACCTGCCGTGTAGTGTCCGGAAGAACCGTCTCGAACAACATATCTGGGGATTCCACGACTCGAGTGGTCTCTGGAAAAACACTCACCAGCAACGTCACCGAGGACTCTAAGTCGAAGGTAGTTTCCGGAAGGAACGTCTCAAGCAACATCATTGGAGATTCATCCACCCGCGTGGTGTCTGGCAGAAACGTCTCCACTAATATAACTGGTGACTCGTCTTCCCACGTGGTATCCGGTGGCAAAAACGTGATTGATAATTCAACATCACGAGTCGTCTCTGGCGACAGGACCTCTAGCCACAATATTGTAACCGGCAGCTCCACATCCCATACATCCACATCCAAGCACTTCCATCACCGCAAGAGCGAGTTCTCCTCGGAGGCAGATGTCTCGAATACGATCTTCCATCGTAGGAACGTCGCCACCGACTCGACTGCGGCCAATGGCGGCAGTCTCACATCAAACGGAAAGATGATGCGAAAGAGTATTCTGAATTTACACGAGCAGCCCTCCAGCACGCCCACCCATGCCAGCGATCGGCAGAGCTATAGCAGCATCCACCGGCAGAACCGGGAGTCAGACCAGAACACCAGCTTCTCCAGTGAGCGCCGCAGTTGCAGCGTCCACAAGGAGAACAGGGAGAGCAACGTGAAGAACTCATCGTCGATGTCCCGAA
Source organism: Drosophila athabasca (assembly GCA_008121215.1). NCBI lineage: Eukaryota > Metazoa > Arthropoda > Insecta > Diptera > Drosophilidae > Drosophila > Drosophila athabasca. Next base: position 1,506,877 of record VMQQ01000022.1, on the reverse strand, counting down.
TCATATCCGGAGGAGGCACTGGCACTGCCACTGACAGCAGATCAACTGTCACACGCACCCAAGTGTTAAGCGGTGGTATCGATTTCCCCTCCCAATCTCACACACATGTGGGAGCCCATGGCAGGCGCCACCACCATGTTTCTAGCTCCAGCGGGGGCATCGATTTTCCCTCCTACAGTGCCCACGGACACACCGAGCGGGTGGTAACCCGGAGGGGCAACCAGTCCACTATCAGCCTTGGCAACGACACAAAGTGTACGGGATCGAGTCAGTACAAGAGCGAATACATCACGGCCCCGAGCACCACTTGTGCAGTGCATAATATTAAGAAAGGTGCATTCCAACATACCAGGAGTACTCAAGAACACAAGTTCTTCAAGACCTCAAACTAACGATTAACCATATAACCATATAACATGCATATCAAATCCCATATTAACGTATAATAGTGTCTAAGAATATATCTTTTATACAATAAACAAGCCGATCCGAAAATTCAGATTAACAAATAAATATCATTTTTTTAAAACAAAAAAAAGTGTTTTAATTCGTTTTGGATCAACTTGATAGATGACGTCTTTATTGAGAGTTTAAAAGATGCTAGTGTCGTTTTTAGGACTAGTATGTATAGGTAACTGTATATTTAAACGTTAAAAAAATCTGCACAATGGTTTCTATCTATAACATACATACATTTAGATCCGTATCTGTATAATGGTGTACAGTTTATTGTTAAATATCTTCAATTTCTCTATTTTTCATAATGCGCGTTAATACAATAAATATTTCTATTTGTATATGTGTATATATATGTATATATATATATAATCAATCGATTTACTTATCCTTAAATTTATCGTATATGATAAATCATTATTATTCGTGTTTGGAAGACATTTGTTCGCTTGTTTGGAAGACTTGCGTTTCGTTTCTTACAGACTAATATTATTGTGTTAGTTTCGAGTGTTTTTGAGTAATAGATCTAGGATTTTGGCACCCCTTTGGGCACAGCCAGATGATGCCGTAGCAACTGGAAGACATGCCATGCCCGAGAGGACCAATAATACTAGATCTACTTCGATTGGTGGATGTGTAAATAGAAAACTTAGAACGGAAGACCGATCTCGAATGCATTTATCATGGCATTGCCCGAGTCGTAGATACCGATGACGCCGAAGAGCACGCCTAGGGCAATGATGAGGTAGTCTTTAGCTAATTCCTTCTGGTCGAGCAGGTGACCCTTGATCTTGATGTGGAAATAGCAGGGCCAGATGAAGCTGAGCATGGTGCCCGTGAAGCTGCCAATGAAGCCCATCAGGATTGAGAAGTGGGGAATGAAAATGGCCATCAGGATGGTGGATACGATGACGGCCACACGAAAGCCCAGACCCCAGACCTTTAGCTCTCCGTCGAGGTTCCAGATGGTGGGGAATTTGGTCTTGGGCGGGCCGCGGAAGAAGTTCCGCTCGAGCAACTCGCAGGCGGCGTAGTAGGGCAAGGGGTAGCTGAGGAGGGCCTTGATGACCAGGAAGAAGTTCACCATACCCTTAAAGCCCTGCGAGTGCAGATTGTTGGTGATCACCTGCTGCGTGTCGTTCTGGAAGGTCAGAAAACAGATGTACCCAAAACCAGCCTTGAACACCGCCGCCGCGATATGCGACCAATCGAGCATCCAGTTGAACTTGGAGCGGTCCGTCATGTTGCCCTCGAGAGTGGGCAGGAAAATTTGGGAGGTGTAGGAGAAGACTATTACGCCCAGCGAAATGGGGAAGTTCTCCATGTCGATGCTGAAGCGCACCTTCGACCAGCCCCAGTCTCCAATCTGCAGCACGCAGTAGCCGAGGATCACCGCGTTGATCACGATGTGGGACATGGTGCACCAAAAGGACAGTGTCGAAACCATCTTCAGGGACTTGAGGAAGCCCATTGGCAGTAAGAAGATGCCCACAAACAGCATCCAAGATCGCGAGTCGAACGAGCCCGTCGGATAGGTGCCCGCCAGCAGGTCACCGCAGACCACTACATAGAGGATGCAGGTCATCAGGAGTTCGATCAGCTGGGCGATGCTTACGGCCCTGGCCCCCATTTTGGGCCCGAAACATACCTTGGCAATTGCCACGTAGCTGTCGCGCACTCGCACCATCTGGCCGGTGGTAGGATCCGGCTCGTAGAGGCACTGCACTAGCACCTTTCCCGTGTAGCAGCAGATGTGTGCAATCCCCACCATGGCAATGATGGCCCAGTAGCCCCCGTGGAGTACGGCGAAGGGCAACGATACAATGAACATGCCTTGGATAGCGTTGGTCACGTTCCAAGCCGCCTGGTACTCGTCAATCTTGCAGCCGCCGCCACCTTCTCCCTCGCAGACAAACGAGCTGCCCTCTGAGGCGATGCTTCCCTGCCTGCAAAGCGATCGGATTGGAATGAGAATTGGGATTAAGCCCAGCTGCGGGAAAGGAAAGTGATTTGATAAGCACGCACCTGAAGCCGTCCGTCTGCTGGTATCTGCCATCGTACTCGTTGAAGGTTGTGCTCTGGTACTCGTTCTTGTAGTCGCCCTCGCCTTCGCCATTGCCCTCGTTCGACCAGTTGCCCGCATTTCGGAACGGATTCGAGCTCATCTCCGTGGTTTGGTCCCCGCCGTCCATGCCCGTGTCCATAGCCTGGCCGTGGCCGTTGGGAAAGTTTTGGTGTGGCTGATGGGGTCTCTGTTGGCTGCTGCCGGGCGGCTGCTCGTAATCCTTGCGTTCTGGAAATTGCTGTCGGGCCGTTTGCACGGCCACGTTCAGTATGTTCTTCAGCGGTGGCAATGGCGTGGCTTTCAATTTGGCTATGAATGACATGGTGAATGCTGGCGATGGGCTACGAGTTTACACAGAGCAGATGGTGGTGGGATGGTGGGTGGAGACAGATGGCGGCGGCCGCGGTGGTGTCAAGGTAAGCGTTCGACCTGAGGCGTATCGATTTTGCCTATGGATATGCCAGCGATATAATGCTTCAATCGGAGTGCGGAGTGAGTTCCAGCTCCTCCGCAATGGGTGTCACGAATAGCTCGACTACGAATTACACTACGGAAAACCACAATCTAGAAATAAAGCTGAATTTTGTCTCAGATTTTGGATGATTGATTTCGTCTACTTGGCGCCCTGGCGAATGGAGCAGCACGTTTATCATGCAATTTTCAGATACTTGCACATCCTGCTCACTCAATCTTAATCTCGATCCTGGGACTCGACGCCGTCCAAAATCCAACTGAAAAGGCCGAAAACTAGTGCGGAAATCCGTGGAAAAGTTGGTTTAAAATTTTATGTAACTTGAGAATTTCGTTTGTTCAGTGAATGAGAAAAGAAAATTGTACACTCCAATCTGATGATGATGGCGCCCACTGCGCAGACTCCTGTTCGCAGTATATATCGGGTGGCTGTCATATGGTCCAGACACGTTCCACACGAATATGTGGACCCAAAGTGGCGTTCCATCATGGCATTGAAATCGATATGCGATGCGATTCGATACGATACGATACGATTACTTCGACTTTACTTTATTCATCTCCGCTTTATAAAACTTCTAAACATTGTACAATTTATGTGGATTGGATCATAATCTATATGGGGGTTCGAAAGGGGGCGGGACAACCTAAACCACTCACTAATCTCTAGTTACCAAAAATTACATACATATGTATATCCGATGCCGGTCCTGAATCAGTTGCTGTAGCAGGTCTTTCGCACTCCGGCCAGGATGTTGCTAATCTCGTCGTCCTTCCGCTGCTGTTGCTCGAACAGCATCTCTCCGACTCCCACTCCGACACCCACTCCAACCATGCCCCCCGGTCCAGGGCCAAAGTGATGATGGTGGGGATGCTGTTGCATGGCTGCCGGATTAGAGGTCACTGTCTGGGCAGGTGGTGCTGACACAGAAGGAGCCGGCGGTGTCTGGTGCGGAGCCTGCTGCTGCGGATGTGCCTGCGTCTGCGTCTGTGTCTGGGCCATGCTCTCGTACCCCCCATAGTTACCGTAATGGAGGTAGCTGCTTTGCATGGATTGCGCTCCATAGGGACTTGACGCCGTCTGCTGGAAGGGCATCGCCAGCTGCAGCGGGAAGGCCGCCAGGCCAGTGGAGGCGTACGGGAGCTGGGTGTAGTAGCTCGTTCCGCCTGATCCTGGTGCCGACAACAGCATGGCATTGTTGTACGCCTCCGCCTCGTAGTCGTCGTAGTTCTGGTTCGTATCCGGGTACTTGAGGCACTTCTGCGAGGCAGATCCGTCCGAGGCGTTGTCCTTGTGTTGCTCGGCGGAGCTGTAGTCCAGGTCGTTGCTCTGGTAGCGCAGAAAGTCCTCGTACTGCATACCGTAGGCATTGGCGCTGGGATTCGAATGTGGATGAGGGTTGGAAAGATATTCGTTGGCGCCCAGCAGGTTGCCGCAGTTGTCCGACATGGACACCGTGTAGCCGCTCATCTCGCTGGCGGAGACGGGCACAGAGGAGGCGGAGGACGTGGCCGTGGAGGTCGTCAAGTTGCAGTGCTGCTGCAACACTCCCCCAACGCTGCCGCGCATCGAGCCGCCCTCGTCCTCTGAGACGGACACTGGCGGATAGAAGGTGCCCTTAACGGAGTGTCCATGATCGAGCAGCCCGCGATTGTTGCACGTCACGTACATGCCTCGGGCGGCCACCACCGCCACCGAAGTGGGAGCCAGCGGATAGGACGCGGCGTATAGTCCCTGCTGTGCTTGTGCTTGGGCCTGGGCCTTGCTTTTTTCCTCCGCCTTGGAGAGCTTATCCTGACGCGCCTTGGCCGCTCGACTGGTCGGCGGCTTCGTTAGCTTCTTGAGCAGCATGGAGCTGTCGTAGCTCCCAACGCCTCCCGTGGGCGAGGACTCAGAGAGCAGGGCGGGTGGGCAATTGGCGGCCAGCGACTCGATCTGCTCACTGCTGTCCGCATTGCTGTAGCAGTCCACAGAGCTCGGAGAATACGTGGGCTTAAGCGGTTGTTCGTACTGGTTTTGGTTGGAATTCTGGGGCGTGGAGGAGCACCTGCTCTCGTCGGTGGGCGTGGTATAGGTGGAGGAGGCGGTGGCCGTTGACAGCGGCGGCGTGGACAGTTTCGGTGTTGCCTTGCCCGCTCCTGCCCCGGCGGCAGGTGAGTTTTCTGCCTGATCCTTGCCTCCCGGCTGCATGGAGCGCAGCTTTGACTGCTTGCGGCGCCTCGGCCTGTACTTGTAGTTTGGATGCTCCGTCATGTGGATCACGCGCAGCCGCTCCGCCTCCTCAACGTAGGGCCTGCGGTCCTGAGGCGTCAACGAGCGCCATTTTTTGCCTGCAACGAGAGGAGGAGCAGAGATTACAGATCTCTCAATGCTGACATTTTGGATAAGCTTAGGCTATGGATTCAGGAAAAGATTAGACACTCACCCAACATCTTGCTGAGGTCCGCGTTATGCAGGTCGGGATTCTCGTCGGCCAGCTTTTTGCGCTCGATCTTGGCCCACACCATGAACGCGTTCATCGGCCGGCGGATGCGCGACTCTTTGGCACTTTTTGACTGAGTTCCGCCGGGCCTGTACTTCAGATCGGCGGCCATGGGCTTGTGCCTGTCCAGGTAGCCGCAGTTGGGGGCGCACAGATCGCCCTTGTAGTCGTAGCTCCACATGGACGCGGGCTCGATAGGCGAATGCGAAGCACACTCCTCCATGGAGCCCCCACTCACCATTCCGGGATGCGGATGCGACAGAAACTTGTTCAGCACCGAGGAGCAGCCGCCGCCACCCAGCAGCGGTATGTTGCTGCTGATTAGCGACCCGGACGCACTGCCTCCGCCTCCGCCCACATACGCACTCGACACCATCGGCATCGGGGAGTGGCTGTGCACCGAGAGAACTGCCTCGTTCAGCGAGTGCTCGTTCTCGTATCCGGCGCTTTGTATGGCTGGGGAGTGTAGGCTGGGAGAGGAGTGTTCACTGCCCTGGCGCACATGGTAGAGGTTCTCACCGGAACCATCGTGCATCAGGCGGCCATCCGTCGTCAAGTAGCCTCCATGCTCCGGATAGTCGCTGCCCGTCGAGTGGCTGTACTCCGGGGTACGCGAGATGTGTGGATACTTTTTGGAGCTGCAAAATATTTGGGGAAAGGATATGTTTGGTAGATTGGTGGGAGATATGGGTAGTTTTTTAAGGAAAAATAGATCTAAGCTAAATCCTTAAAGAAAGAGTTATCATATATATAAGTTCGAAGACTGATCTGAACTACAATAACTGAAGAACTGATTTTAGATCCGTCGAAGACCATATGTCTTGTTATTCCTCAAATTAAGACTAGTAACTCTGAAATATATATAGATATATATGTACATAGATATATATCTCTGATAAATCTGTAGAACTGATCTATATGGATGTATTAATGTTGTTCCTTTCCAAAAGCTCTCATAGGTGAATGGAGTTGTCATCTCTCAAAAGTAAACTATCTGAAATATAGCTCCTTCTGAGTGAAAAATGACCGCATTAAACTGTTCTATAGATCAGTGAAAGGTTAAACCCAATCATCTAGTGAGTGCCTACAAATATCTAGACCAATCAAAAAAACGCATCCAATCCCGACTATGATGGAGTTATCCCTTCTAACAAGGCGCGTCCGCACTGTGTGTATCGCATTCATGATCATTGTTAATCCCTGTCCCCAGGGGCTACTGCAGGAAATTACGTACCGCCGGCAAACAGGGCCGTCGCAATGTTCCCTATAATGATATTTAAAAGGGCTGCTAAATACGATGACAATTTTCGCGTTGCTGGCACGCACAGGGCGACACAAAACACAAAGGGCAGGGAAGCTCTGAGGAACTTTGCATTTATCAGACACTACAGAGACACACACAGAACTGGATCTGGAACTCGGACTGGGACTCGAACTCGGACTCGACAGAGAGAGTACTGGCAGGGGCAGGGCACTGGATCGGCATGGCAGGGATCCCTTGCTTTGCTGCTGCGGTGCGCTCCTTAATGTCAGCGGACATAAATGTAAATTGGGCGCGTGCAGCTATTGTATTATCAAAGGAGGCCGCCCCGACTCCGACAAGCCACCGTCGAGTCGGAGTAAGCAAAGAAGCTGGAGCTCATGTGCTGGCGATGGAGATGGAGCTGAGCTGGAGCAGAAGCTGGAATCGCGACTGTGAATGTGGCTGTGGCTGTGGCCCACGGTCTGGACCAGACCAGGTTCTTGGGCCTTTATGCATAACTTTTAAAACTTGCGACATATCGACACATTTCAAAGTAATTCGCCTTCCAAGAATTCAGGCAGAGCGCGAAGCATGGAGAGCAGATCCGAAGACAAGTTTAAATATTGCCAAAGCTCCCGATCTCGATTCCGATGCGATCCCCGATCCCGGTCGCTCCTTTGGGATCTGTTTCAGTTTCAGTATGCGTTCGTTCGTTCCTTTCCTTCCTTCCTCGATTTGTTACCGTTTGAATTTATTGCTGCCCACTACACTTTTGGTCTATTGTGTGCCCCAAAGCGGTAGTCCCATCCAGAGATCCAGAAAGCCAAGGCCCAGAGCTTGGCTGCTGCCTCTTTTGCCTACCTACAACCTCTGGGCCTAATTGTTAGCCATGGTTATGGGCTTTCGACTCTCGACTCAGTCTGTGGCACAAGCTAGGCGCTCTAGTTCCGTGGACTTTCTTCCATGCAGCAGAAGCAACAGCAACAGCAGCAACAGCAGCGCAGTCCGTTGACAATGCCGACAAAGTTGCAAATTTTTAGTTAGCCAAGTCTGTACCCAACCCATGCCCTTGCGACCCTCCCTCCTGAGCATACCCGACTCCCAGTCCAGCCATTGGATGAAGTCTCGATAATTTATTGAGGGTTTTCGGTGACGTCGTTACGTTTTTGATATTCGGTTGCGGCTGCCGCGGCCGCTAAATACTTCGCCGCCGCCGATACGCCGATCCGCCGTTGCAAAGGGGCACACAAAATTATACCGTCCGGGCCCTGCCGTCCGTCCATGCGACTGTCCGACTGTCGGCCCGCTGTCCAACCTGTCCAAAACTGTCGACTGTCTGGTCGGCTTCGTTTCGTTTCGGTTCTGGCCGCGGTTTCAGTTTCTGAGTCTGGCTTTATCCTAAGCGCGCTCACGATCCATGAAGCTCCAAGCTCCTGCAGATGTGGCTTAGCCGCAGCTTCAGCTTAAGCCTCTGCCCTGCTCTGCTCTGCTCTGCTCTGCTCTGCTCTGCCCCATGCCGCAAGCCTGCTGGAGGACTGCTTAGCCATGGCCCTGATTTTAAAATAGGACACATACAGTGGCCGGTAAGTTGGCATTTTTATGCGCGCAAAATGTCAACATCTTTGCAAAATGCCACATATTCCACATTGCGGCCAGCCGCTCTGTCCGGGCTCTGTCTGTCGCTGCCCCTTCCACTTGCCACAGTACCCTGTCCGTTGTCTGTTGTCCAGTGTCCAGTGTCCCCTGTCCGTTGTCCAAGTACTCGATGTCCACCGGCCGGGTTGGGGACTGTGGAACGTTTTGTTTACGACAAGAGCGACTTCTCTGGTGGCTGCAACCGGAGTCTGAACAGGGTAGGGGGAGGGGCCGATGCCCCTCCCTGGCTGCCACAAAAGTAGGAAACTCCTCCCCTTAACAAGCCTCAAAGATCCACTCCATTCAGGAGCCGTACTGGAGGCCGCAACCGAAGCTGAAGCCGAAGCCGCATTGATCTGGAGAGTGTCAGGCGCTTTAGCATATTGTGATTCATGTGACGCTCTGCCGCGCTGCTCAAGACAACCTTTCCAGAAGCCCCTGTCCTCTTTCCTATGTGCTCCACCACTCACAACTACATGGATATATGTAGATACAGATACAAAAACCAATACAAATACAAGATCATGGTTTGAAGACAATCGTCCGTAACAAAGAGCAACAGTCGGGCAGCATTCTCCTTAATCTATATTTTCCATATTCCTGACTAATTTTAGAAAAACATTCTACGATTGACATCCCAGGGATTCCAGCAAATGGGACAGGACAGTAATTAAGACAGTCCCACGGCCAAGTCGGTCTTCAAGAGAAGAGCTGTCACAACCTTTGTCTAGTTCTGCGACCCGAGGGAATGAGAATGGCGAGTATTCAGGGTCTTGACAACGATTGGACAGATTTGTCTCATGTTTTCTCTCTACATACTTTGGATAGGGGAAGAGCAGTGTTCTGGGCAGAAGATATTCGTTTAGTACAAGCAATTGCCAACATCCATATTTTTTAGCTGAAAGATCATACACCCTTCCAGTCGAATGATCTCAATGATCATGGGATCAGTTGATTTAGAGCGCAGCAAGTGTTCTCCTTCGAAGCAAGTGTTCTCTCGCTCTCACTGTCTCTGTCTTTCTGGTTATTAATCAAGTATTTACATAATACGAACTACAGAATATATAAATCAATTTCAACAACAATTATCAGCAACCATATATTTACCCTTTCCTTTCAATCTATCGGTTAGCTTATCACATTGGAAACCCATATCCTGGATCTATGGTAAGTTTGGCAAATCATTTGGCGCCTCGCCAGCGATCGCATTGGCCGCGTTGTAAGCGGTGCGACAAGGTAATAAAAGCCATTTTGGTTTTCGGCCACACTCAGAGGCAGACACGGAGTGGACTCGGAGGTGGGTGTGGCCTGCTGGCCTGCACCAGAGTCATCTGCCTCGGCTCTCCATTTGCTCCATTTGCAGTCTATTGGCTGCCTGCAGCTGCAAATGCAGGCGCCCCGGACCGAATACATTTGTTCCCAACAGCAACAGCCAACAGATTTCTGTGGCTTACAGAAGAGGCCAGAAACCAGTCTCGTTTCAGCCAGTTCCAGTTTCAGTTGGAGCGGCTGCTGTGGCTGCAGCAGCGGCCCAGGTGTGATGTACTTGAATAACTTAACGACGCAGTCGCAGGCCCAGTGCCAGTGCCACTGCCAGGCCCCGTGCCCCAGCGATGAGTTGTCGGACGATCGGCCATTTACGCATACATATACATATGCATGGAGCAGCATATACACTAGCGCGTGTCTGTCTGTGTGTGCTGGCATCTGTATGTAGATGCTGCTGACCAACCAATAAGCATAAACAGCCCCAGCATCCGGGCCCGAAGAGCCGCCATCTTAGCTTTAATGAACGTGAGCCAGCGCGAAGGTACGCGCTACGCTACCTGTGCTGGCGAACGAATGGGATCTGTACGCACAGTGAAAATGGAGGCACATGCATATGTATGCTGATACATATATCTGTGTGCAGCATATAGGGGACCACCACCACATAAGGGCCCCATGCCACATAATTAAACTAATGAAGCAAGCGATCATCATCATCATCATCACTCTTCGGATTCGTTCGGCTAATGAGGTTTATTGCCGCTGTCGTCGGCCGAGCCATGCCCCTGCATCGTGGCTCTCCTCTCCTCTAAAGAAACGGCGAAGACCCAGTTCTCACACAAGCGATTTTAAGAGCATAAAAAAAGATACAAAAACTTAATGGATTTTAGCACGCACACAAACACAAACAGCGTGGAGAGAGACTCACACAGATACAGCGTGTATACAGATACTTGGATGAGACTCCCTCGCAGGTTGAGCGGCCCTAAATTATATGGATGGCTTGAAAATGGAGGTGTATTCCACATGTTCATGCATATACGAATAAGTAGAGTAATTGCATATAGAGAATCTGTACTTAAGTAGTCCGAAAAATTAGTGGCGAACAGAGCTGTGAGTCGTGTAGCAAAGGGTTTCGCAATTGGGGAGTCCCACACCGGATCTTTCTGGGTTTTTTCTTAATTAATTGACTGAAAACGATTGCAGATACCCTCTTAATGATAGGTGCCGAAGGTAGGTGGTCAACAAGCCTAGAAGTATACATATGTACATGTACTATGTATGTATGTATATGCATGTATTTGATGAGTCTTAAATAGTTTTCATTGATTGAATGGATTGGTAAATTCAGCATTTAGGATTGTAAATTTTGTTTTCATTGATTGAATGGATTGGAACATTCAGCATTTAGGATTGTACATTTATTTTTTTATGTTTTATTTTTTCTTAAGAAATGTTTTAAAAGTCCGTAAATAGGATACTTGAAGATTTCATTCACAATTCGCATGTCGATACTTGATTTAAAGTCACGAACAATTAGAGAAAAATTCCAAGAAAAAACCTTTTGGAATAGCCTTGACGTCAGTGAATAGTTTTTTTTTTCTGTCTAGTTCGTTTAGTTCCTGTCTCAAATAGGAAAATCCAGAAAAGAGTATCCAGTATCCGCTATGTTTGCGAGTATCTCAAAAAAATACGGCACACAATTTCCATATACATATGTACATAGGTATGTATATTTTCCAGGAATTCGCCTTATACTTGAAAATTAATAGGAATTTTGATTTTAATTGGAGACTAATAGGCTCAGATCGAATTTGGTAAAGTTAGAGATTTCCTCCGCACCGTCAAGGCCCAAGCCACAATGAAAACTTAATTAATTGCCAAACTTGATGGGAAATCCACATATACAGCTGGTTGTTTATGGCTCATTTGATTTTATTTTATTTTTATGTGGAAAACTATTTAGATGGAGTCTGGAGTTAGCAGAGGTTGGGTAGATCAATGCCTTGGATTGATTTATGTGACTGCCATAGGAAATCAAATTGAATGGCACCTCTTCGCATGAAACCGAATTGATTTGTGGCCAATTCCAGAAGGAAGATTCCAACAATGTGACGAAATATGCGACAAGCTTTCGCCCAAGATCACTTGGGGCATCGCTTAGATGTTCCCAAATGTTTTTCGAATTGTGTGGCGATTTATCAAATCGTTTTCATCTGTACTTAATTTCGTTTCATGGCTTCATTTCCATTCATAATTTCAGCCAATTTGTAGCCGAGAGTTTCCCGTCGGAAACCGCGGAATCAGTCAGTCACATATATATGTACAAACATATATACATATACTACTATTAAAATCTCATGCGTATCTATCAAGCTCTGTAGATCGGAGCTAAATCTTTTTAATGGTCAAAGCCGCATGACCTCTGGCCCGAAATATACAAAAATTAAAACTTCTTTCGGACTTGCTCTCGGCATACCAACTTTTTCCCAGGGCGCTCCACCCGCGTTCGGACATAGCCCGGTCGGTCTCTTGGTTTACTTTCCACTTGACCAATTTCGAGCCCCGTCCGAAGACGTTCTTAAGTTATTCTCGTCCATCCATTTACATATTCGTGGCGGAGAGGGGAGGAGTGGAGAACCCGTACAGTGGAGCGAGAAGCGGATACAGACACAAGTGCAAGTGCTGGGGCCCCGCTAAGGAAAATCTAAGCAACTTCTCAGGCCCTATATATAGTCGCTATATACCATTTACCTACGAGCATATACAAATCCCCGGCGGCCTCTGCCTGTCGTGCCCGCTTTCTGTGCCTCTGTATCTGTATCTGTGTGAGCGACTAAGTCTTGAAAAGTCCCCAGTCATAAGCTATGTATATGCCGATCTTTGAGAGAGAGAGAGGCATACTATCGTAGAGCTAGAGAATTTCCTCACCACCACAGGCGCACTCTTTCCATTTTTCATTATGGTTATTATCTTGAAGATATGTATCTTCGCTTCGGTTGGATATAATTAAACAGCGAGAAAAAAACTTTAGCATGGGAAAAATGTAAATATTACTTGTAATTTGTTAGCAGATGATGTGGATGTTCGTGATCATATGAGGGTTCCATTTTTATACGGCTACAGAGACGGCGACGGTGACGGTTGCGACTACGGTGACTGCTACGGCGCTCGTGGTAACGGTGACGGTGATGTTGTTGTTGTTGTCGTTGGAATTGTTGTAAAAGTTGTTGGCGTTGTTGTTGCTGATGTTGATGTGGTTTTTGTTGCAGTTGTTGTTGTGGGACTCTATGTTGTTGAACAAAATCTTCGTGTTGTTGTAGAAAATGTTGGAATTGTTGTTTGAGTTACTATTGTTGTTGGAATTGTTGTTGGAATTGTTGTTGGAATTGTTGTTGGAGTCACTGTTGTTGGTGTGGGTGATGTTGACGGTAGCGACAATGATGTCGGCGGTGGCGGTGGCGCAGGCGGTGGCAGGTTGATGTTTCTCTTGCTCTTGCTGCAAGTGTTGGTGTCGTAGGGGTCTTTGCTGTTGCAGGGCCAGCGGCATTTTGCTTAATGTTGCATTATTCCGTTAGTTTTTTCCCTTAGTCGTCGGTGGGTTGTTCGTTGGCTGGTGGCACGATGGCAGTTGCTGGGCCAAGCATTTTGCCCAGTTACAGTTCCAACCATAAATCTACTCATACGTTGTTGTCGCCACTGATGGCAGTCACAGGGTCTGTCTGTCTGTCTGGCTGTCTGTCTGCCTCTGTCCGTCTGTGTGAATTCTGTGTCTTTCCGCTGTCGGATTTGGTTGTATTTCTGGTTTAGACCCTAACCCACATTTGGTCTAGGATTTCGCAATGCTGCAATCGGCTAAAGGCTTGGATATTTTCGCACTCTGGTCACTCGCGGATCGGTACACTACTTTCGGGGCCCACACGTAGGTCATAGCCAAGATTTAGCCTGGCAAACGCGTTGCAGATCGCAAGCCTCTGAGGAGACGCAACTAATGAGCGTATCTGTTGCTTAAAATCAAGGGCTCCAACATTTCACAAACCGAAAACACACAGATACAATCGCACTCTTGGGAAAATGCACAGCACTACACCAAAACTGGGCCTATATACTCGCAACGATCTCTGGTATAGAGCCAGGGGCCAGGCCAGTCTGTATGTAGATATATTTATGATTATAACCGGAGACGGAGACGTGAACCGAGATGGCGATGTCGATGGCGATGCCGATGTCAATGGGAACGGAGCTTGAGACAGAGCTAAAGCTAGAGCCACATGAACCACGCTGATGACGAACCGCAAACCAACTAAACTCTGCCACTGCCCGACGCTCTCTCAGAGGTGAACCCGCTGCGATGTCGATGTGGATGTGGATGTCGGGTCGGTGCCTCTGTCTCTGCCTCTGCCTCTGTCGGTATCGATGCATAAGGCCAAAAAGCGAAAAGCTAAAAGCGCACGAGCAAAACCTTTCGCGCAGTCTTGGCCCACAGCCGGAGCGACCAGAGAGTGGCAGCTGCTCAGCAAAGCGGAACGAGGCAGAGACAGCGTCGGGAGTCGGAGTCAGAGGCAAGTGGCAGTGGCAGTGGCCAGGCGAAGTCGATCTCCCAGAGCGGCAAGTTCTTTTGAATCGAATGAAACAAACTTTATTTAATATTCGTTCGTTCGCTTGTTCTCTCTCTCTCTTTCTGGCTCTGGCTTTGGCTCTTACCTTTGACTTAGAGCCCCTCTCCAGCCAGAGTCACAGTCTCGGCTTTGGCCTGGCTCTGAGTCTCACTTTCCGAGGTGGAAAACCTGTTTCCCGTTCCATTTGTTGTGGGAGAGACGACTTTGCATTTGGTTTGTTTCAATTGGTGGAGGCTCCAATGTCGCTCTGTACATGTGTGTGTGTCTATGTCTGCTGTCCACAGATACATGTGCATGGGCTCTCACCCATACACCCATAGAAGCGTATGCAAATATTTTAATGTGCAAAACCTCTGGGGAAGGGTGTTACATGGCCCAACCAGGGGGTCCCAATGGCAGAGATTTGGATATTTCTATCGAAATTAGTATCCCATTTAGTTTTCTCTTAGTGATTTTCCCCATTCCCCCACCTCTTTATCAATTCAAATTACGAATACGACTCGAAAACCCCTCGGCACACTGCGAGTCTCCAAAATAGAGCCATATTTAATTCCCATCTCACTCTCCACCCACTCTTGTGGGGGTTTCGGCCAAGCGATTGGTATCCCGCTGGAGATAAGCTTCTAAATTGCATATTGCAACAAATGCTGGCAGCGGCCCAGCCAAGCCCAAAACACAAACCTCCCAGAAGACGAGACTCGAGTAGGAGAACGGCCACGCGTAGAGGTCCAATGCCAGCACAGCACAGCACCCAATGGCAGCCCCATCCACAGTGCAAACAGAGTTCATAATTAAGCGCCAGAATGCCGGGAAAGCCTCTTGCTTCTTACCTTAGATGCAAAATATTTGTTTATCATATCGCGATAATTGCCGCCGGCGCTTCGCTTCGGCTTCGGCCTCGGAGTCGTGGCTCCGCGTCGATTTATGCGCAGAGGGGCAACAGGCCAGGCCAAGACAGGCCAAGACAGGCCAAGACAAGCCAAGTGAAGCCGGCCAGACCAAACGAAAGAAAAGGCCAAAAGCAGCGGAGGGGAGAAACCGAACGCAAGCGTGTGCCGACCGCCTTCGAGACTAAAGACCAAAACTGAGAATGAGGATGAGACTGCGACTAAAGATGAGGACCGAGAATGAGGATCAAAGCGTGCCTCGGTGGTGGGTACAAGTTTATTGGCGTGGCGTATGTGCAAATAGCCGCAGTTGGAGCTGATTGCCCAGATGGGAGCGCGGTCCGCGGTCCGAGCGAGGATCGACTGCTCCAAAAATGTGGGCGTGTGACACTTGAGCTGCTATCGCCAGAGAATCTCTGCCTAAATGCAGCAAAAGGAGAAAAACAAATTATTGATAAGCAGATCGGTGGTGCACTGCCAGAAAAGATGTTGCGGAATCCAACCCCAAACCAGTTTTCCGTCCACCTTCGTCGTGGAGCTTTCTCCCAGTGCATGCTGCTCTCCCAAGTAGGTGCAGTTCGATACTTCGACTCCCTTATCGCAGATGAAGCCCGGCACACGTTGGTCCGGAGCCAGGCTGAATGAAGCACACACATGGATGGCTGTCTGCTGGGTTTTGGCTCAACGTCTTTGCCATTCTGTTATGTAAGGGGCTGCTGTAGTTGTGTGCAATACTTGCAACAGAAACTGCGGTAGGTATGACGTACTTAGGCAGTGTAGTCCCTTCATCAGAAGGGAGTGCTTATGCAGCATACGAACTTTGAAGAGAGCCTATTTTGCAGCTGGATTATACAATTTCTATGTGCAAGCAATATTTCAGTTTTAAAACAACACTAAAAGACTTTTAATTTGAATTTAGCGCGGAAATCAGTGCTGCCAGACTGGTCACTTTAGCGTTTTACACTTTACAGCACTGCCATCGCATGTATCGAAAAGTACTTTTTAAGTACTTGGTAATTTTTTGAAAATCTCATCTCTAGGGGTTCGACGAATAAGTTCTGTTTATCGCGCCTTAAAATATATTTTTAAAATATTGAAAATTCATCAGAGAACGAAAAAAACGATTATCTAAGAAGAATTTGTATCGACAAGTGCACGGTTGCAATTGTTCGACAGCCTGATAGCTTCAGTAATGTAGGCTGTCCGATTTACCATCTTTTTCGTTATGAAAAAGAAAAGATCGCTGATGAGGATGAGTGGTTTCTTCCGAAACAGTAAAAGTTTTCTATGTGAACTCAATAACTCAGAATTGGCGTCTACACTCAAAAACTCCAGTTATTGAGTTTGTCTGCGTGTTTACAACGAAATTATTAAAATGGTTGATCTAATCACAAAGTTGGTTTAAACTGTTTTTTTTTTTCAAAGATTATATGTATACAAATTTCCTCCGCTAACAGTGCCTATTTTTGTGGAGGGATTTTTGATCGCAGCAACAATTTCTTTGTCATCCCAACAATTTCCCTATAATCCAAATTAACAATTTAAAAAAAATTTACTACGGGGACTAATATACAAATTTTATGTAGAGAGAAAAAATATTATTATAGTGTATCGTAACGGATATTGTAAGTAATAAATACGCAATTTTAAGATTAGTTACGTTTTATGCTGCAGTTGTTTGAACGAAAGTACTTTGTGCGTATGATACAGTGGTTTTCTAATCAGAAAAACTCGAGATGATGCCAGTGCATTCGGTTCATAGAACCGTATGTCTGTTTTTCTCGCGAGATGTTTTTTATGTAATTATTTAGCTTATCAATTAGATATTAGATATTTAGATAATCCATTTTCAGGGACAGCCGAGTTTCAAATCATTATTTCTTTGAATATTTCATAAAAACATACATTTCAAACATTTTTTACCTAATATATTGGGCGCCTAATTCAAAAATCAAAAACACTTTACAGCACTGCATTTTATGGCGGGCTGCCAGACTATCAAAAAATGAACATCACGTTCGTTACGTCACGTAATTCATCGCATATACACGTACATACGCACGACTTACAGACCAATATGTGACATTTTTAAATTTATTTTTGCAAAAAAATTAAACATTTCACAAGCATTTGCAAAAACGATAAATTCCTTTCAAAACTTGTTTCGGAAGTAACGCTTCTTCTCAACATCACTCACAAAATCGCGCTTGCTCTCAGTTTTGATATTTAAATAAACAAATGAAAGCGCCAAAAATGTCTATCGCACAAAAACATCGTCAAGTAGTGTCAGCTTCTGCTGTGATTTTTTAACTACGTGATTAATTTATTTTTTTTTTTTTTTTTTTTTTTTTTTTTTTTTTTTTTTTTTTTTTTTTTTTTTTTTTTTTTTTTTTTTTTTTTTTTTTTTTTTTTTTTTTTTTTTTTTTTTTTTTTTTTTTTTTTTTTTTTTTTTTTTTTTTTTTTTTTTTTTTTTTTTTTTTTTTTTTTTTTTTTTTTTTTTTTTTTTTTTTTTTTTTTTTTTTTTTTTTTTTTTTTTTTTTTTTTTTTTTTTTTTTTTTTTTTTTTTTTTTTTTTTTTTATTTACGACAAATCAGTGAAAATAAAAAATCAACTAACAATAAATCAATGATCTAGTTATGCTTCTGTAAAGAAACTATGAATAATTATTAAAAATATAAATATAAAATCGATAACTACAATTTACAATTTAAATTCGAACCAGCAACAAGGGGGGATACAGTAAATAGTGAAGAGTAGGGTGGGCTATACAGATTGTGGCTCGGTAGTAATTCTTGTAATTATGTTAATGCTTTTATGCCCCACTTTTACAACATTTTGAGTATACATATGTATTTGACCGGCATTGTACCTGTTAAGCCCCCTGCATGTCTCGCCCTACTCCATGTCGTCGTCCTCCTGAACGGTATGTATAGATTACAGTGTGCGGTTTATATTAGTTTTATATTATTATATCACATACATATATTTTAAATTAATAAAAACGTACTTTTACGTTCATTTTCTGTTCTAGCTGTTCGTTGGCGGAATTTTTGAAAAAGTATGCCGATCAGCTGGAAAGAAACACACTATCTGAAATCGATGTATCGACAAGTGCACGGTTGTATCATCAAATCAGAGGTGAAACCGATACCAATCTACAATCTGATCAGAGTTGTATTCACTGAAATCAAAGAGCGAACGTGCGAACTAGGGCTGGGAATCATAATAGTGGCCACCATCGATAATGGAAACTACAGTATCGATAGTACTATCGATTTCATTCCCAACACCAGCGAATTGCAATTTCCGTGCATTCTGATCAATTGTGAAATATTGGCTTAAACGGATTTAGAAGTGATTAGAAACTAGAAAGACAGCGTGCCATCGACAGAGCAGTAAATACAAAGGGATTGCTAAAACAGACGTCAGTCTCGAACTTCTCGTGGTCGCGCGTGTGTGCGTACCTGGGCCTGTGCTGTGCTGAGCTGCGTGTGTGTTTGTGCGAGCGTGCGAGTAGTGCAAAAAACACAAAACCGCATCATCAGACGGACGGACTGTTTTTGCCGGAACAACGAGGTTTTGGTTTTGGGCAAGCATTTTGGACGAAAGCATAAACCCGGTCAACAGAAATGTCATCAATTGGCAACCAATTGGTGGCCGATTCGGCCTCCAGCAGCAGCTCGGATGCCCCATTGTGCAAAAAGCGTAGAGTTGAGGGAAACGCTTCTGCCTCTGCCGACGGTGCCGGGCGACCAGCGAGCAGCGCCAACAACAACTACGAAAATCACGACAAAGCAGCAGGCGCCGATAACATTTCAAACATGAGCGAGACGACAACAGAGCAGCTGCTGGAATTGTGTGTATCGTCGTCTACCTCTGACACATGTGCTCTGAATACGATTTCAAAGTGTGCAAACGAAACCGGCAGAGAAACCGACGACGTCAGTACATCGTCAGCAGTTCAGAAAGAAAGTAGTTGCAGCCAGAAGGAGAGTAAGAATTGTGTGGAAAACAACGACATCGTAGCCTCCTCCGCAGCAGCAGCAGCCGCCGCCCGCACAGTCAGCTCCACCAACAGCTCTAACGTCAGTAGTTCAAGCAATAACAGCAACAACTCGACCACCCCCAGCAACAGTAACAGTAATCGGGCTACAGAAGGAGGTAGTATGGCTGCCAGCAACTCTAACACCGGTGGAGACATCGATGAGTCTCTGTACTCGCGCCAGCTATACGTGCTTGGACACGATGCAATGCGCCGCATGGCCAACTCCGATATACTCCTCTCCGGGCTTGGTGGCCTAGGTCTGGAGACGGCCAAGAATGTGATATTGGGCGGTGTGAAATCGATCACCCTCCATGACACAGCAACTTGTGGGGTAAGTTCAATGGAAAATGCTGAACGAGCGGGGGGCAGAGTGAACGGCACAGAAAATCGATATTTGGCCTTTAGAGTGCGCGGGAAAAGCCATGGCCAACCCCCTCCACTGCTTCCCCTAGACGAAAAACGCTGCATGATTCATAATTATTTCACAGAATCCTTCCTTTGTGCAATTTTCATTGAAAATAACTCCTCCAGCGGGAGCAGGCATTGCTCCAACTAGGAATTAGGTTAGGTTATAGTGATCTTCTGTTTCTTTTTTTTCACTTACATTAGTAAGCGAAAAATATATTTGTGTAATTTTTTTTCCTTCTTTTTTGTCTATTTGCGTCAAAATGTCTGCGCCATGCGAAAAGTGTGCGAGCGGGACAACTATATGCCGCACACACACACACACACACGCACGACTGGCGCTGTAAATGTTTTTGCATTCCGTTTTGTGCCAAAATTCGCTTTTGTTTTACTCGCGAACTGGACAAAAATTTTGCTTTTGTGTTTGAGTTCATTGAAGGCTTAGTCACTCTCCCTGTCCCCCGCCTCCTCCTCCTCCGCGTGTGCTCCTCCACCTTGTGTTCTTTTCCAATTTCACCATAAAAATGCTCCCTCAACTAATGCGAAATTTTCATCTATACAGCTGAATGACTTGTCCTCGCAGTTCTACCTCACAGAGGCGGACATTGGCAAAAACCGTGCCGAGGCCTCGTGCGCACAGCTGGCGGAGCTGAATAGCTATGTGCGTACCCGGTCCCACACTGGACCCCTAACCGAGGAATTTTTGCAGCAGTTCCGCGTCGTGGTGCTCACCAATTCGGACGCTGCCGAGCAGGAGAGGATTGGCAAGTTTGCCCACGAGAATGGGATTGCCCTGATCATAGCCGACACTCGCGGCCTGTTCGCCAAGGTGTTCTGCGACTTTGGCGAGTCGTTCACCATCTACGACCAGGATGGCGCCCAACCAGTGTCGACCATGATCGCCAGCATCACACAGGATGCCCAGGGAGTGGTGACCTGCCTGGATGAGACCCGTCACGGCTTCAACGACGGCGACTATGTGACCTTCTCCGAGGTCCAGGGTATGCAGGAACTGAACGGCTGCCAGCCCATCAAGATCACCGTCCTGGGACCCTACACCTTCAGTATCGGTGACACCAGCAAATATGGAGAATACAAGAGCGGAGGCGTGGCCACCCAGGTGAAGATGCCCAAATCGATTAGCTTCAAGTCCTTGGAGGAGGCCACCAAGGAGCCAGAGTTCCTGATCTCGGACTTTGCCAAACTGGATTCCCCAGCAACTCTGCACGCGGCCTTCAGTGCCCTCTCCAGCTACCAGAAGACCAACGAAGGCGCTCTGCCCCGTCCCTGGAATGAGGCAGATGCCAACTGCTTCCTGCAGTTCTGCAAGGAGATCAAGAGCGACGTGGACGAGAAGCTGGTGCTGCAGTTTGCCAAGATCTGTGCGGGAAACACGTGCCCCATGGATGCGGCCATTGGCGGGATTGTGGCCCAGGAGGTGCTCAAGGCCTGCAGCGGCAAGTTCACGCCCATCTATCAGTGGCTCTACTACGATGCATTGGAATGCCTGCCGGTTGATGGCGTTACCGAGGCCGATGCCCAGCCTCTGGGCTCTCGTTATGATGCACAGATTGCCATCTTTGGTCGCAAGTTCCAGGAGAAGTTGGCCGACTCAAAGTGGTTCATCGTCGGAGCCGGTGCCATTGGCTGCGAGCTGCTGAAGAACTTTGGAATGCTCGGTCTGGGCGTGGGCGATGGACAGATTTTTGTCACCGACATGGATCTCATAGAGAAATCGAATCTAAATCGACAGTTCCTGTTTCGTCCGCATGACGTGCAGAAGCCCAAATCGCTCACAGCCGCTGATGCCATCAAGCGTATGAATCCCGACGTGAAGGTCACTGCATATGAGCTGCGCGTGGGTGCCGAGACAGAGAAAGTCTTTTCCGAGAGCTTCTTCGGCAAACTGCACGGCGTGGCCAATGCCCTGGACAATGTGGATGCCCGCATTTACATGGACCGCAAGTGCATCTTCAATCGCATACCGCTGGTCGAGACCGGCACCCTCGGCACCATGGGCAATGTCCAGGTGATTGTGCCATTTGCCACAGAGTCGTACAGCTCCTCGCAGGATCCGCCCGAGAAGAGCATACCCATCTGCACGCTGAAGAACTTCCCGAATGCCATCGAGCATACGCTCCAGTGGGCCCGCGATGCCTTCGAGGGCGTCTTCAAGCAGTCGGCCGAGAATGCAGCCCAGTACATTGCTGATCCGCAGTTCACCGAGCGCATCCTTAAGCTGCCCGGCATTCAGCCCCTGGAGATTCTCGACTCGATCAAGGTGAGTACGAAATGCAGGATTACTTTGTAATCAACCCTCATCCTAATCCAAATCATCTTTTTTTTTTGATTGCAGAAAGCCCTAATTGATGATAAGCCCAAGAGCTTTGCGGATTGTGTTGAGTGGGCCCGCTTTTACTGGGAGGACCAGTACGCGAATCAGATCAAACAACTGCTCTTCAACTTCCCACCCGACCAGGTCACGTCCAGTGGCCAGCCTTTCTGGTCCGGACCCAAGCGCTGTCCCGATCCCCTTATCTTCGACATAAACGATCCGATGCACTTGGATTTCATCTATGCGGCAGCCAATCTGCGTGCCGAGGTCTATGGCTTGGATCAAGTGCGCGATCGACAGGCCATTGCTGAGCTGGTGATGAAAGTTGACGTAAGCTAAATGAAGAATATCAACCAGAAAACACTGCCCCCCAATACATATCTGATACTGATTCCTTTCCGTTTAGGTGCCAGTGTTTGTGCCACGCTCTGGTGTAAAGATTGAGACCAATGAGGCAGCCGCTGCCGCCTCGGCTAATCACTATGACGACAATGAGGTCGATCAGGATCGTGTGGACAAAATCATATCGGATCTGCTGAAGAAGGCCGAAAAGCAATCGAAGATCACACCGCTGGAGTTTGAGAAGGACGACGACAACAATTTGCACATGGACTTTATTGTGGCCTGCTCTAATCTGCGTGCCTCAAACTACAAAATCCCACCGGCCGATCGTCACAAGTCGAAGCTGATTGCCGGCAAGATAATACCGGCCATTGCCACCACAACATCAGTGCTGTCCGGCCTGGCTGTGCTCGAGGTGATCAAGCTGATTGGCGGCCACTCCGATTTGGTTAGCTTCAAGAATGCATTCGTTAATTTGGCTCTACCCTTCATGGCCTTCTCGGAGCCCCTGCCCGCCGCCAAGCTGTCGTACTACGGCAAAGAGTGGACGCTGTGGGATCGCTTCGAGGTCACCGGCGAGTTGACGCTGCAGGAATTCCTCAACTACTTCGAGGAGAAGGAGAAACTGAAGATCACCATGTTGTCGCAGGGCGTCTCCATGCTGTATTCCTTCTTCATGCCCAAGGCCAAGTGCTCGGAGCGCCTGCCGCTGCCCATGTCCGAGGTGGTGCGCCGCGTCTCCAAACGCCGCATCGAGTCCCACGAGCGCTCCCTGGTCTTTGAGATCTGCTGCAACGATGTCGATGGCGAGGATGTGGAGGTGCCTTACGTCCGCTACACCCTGCCCTAAGATGATGTTTCGGTCCTCATAGTAGCTTTCGAACCCACCCCACACTTATATTTTTAATTTAAAACGTAAATTATTTCTATTATATTCCCCTTTACTGAGGCCTGGCGTCCCTAAAAAACAAAACAAACAAAAACAAGCAATTTGTATAGCCTATGTGCATTTTCACGAGTTTCCTCACAAAAGCACAACATCAAACGAAAGGAAGGAGGAAAAAGGATAAGAAGAATTACAAGAGCAAAGAAGAGAAAGCTATAAATAATAATAATACATATATTTATATATTATATGCGTGTGTATCCTCTAAGGAACGGCAAAAGAATTCGCAAACATACGATAAATACAAAGACTCGACTTAAAGCAAAAATACACACCACTTAATGGGGAAAAAAGTGAAGAAACTCTCTGCTCAGCATAGTTATATACATAGATGGAAAAACAGAAACTGAAACTGATCGAAAGAAGGATTTTATTTAAGAGTAATTTGAAATTTGGCAACAGTACGAAAAGGAAATTTGAGGGAAAATCACTTTTCTCATATAAATGGATATATATTTTTTTGTATATGAACAAACAACTAATTAATTTACATCATTGTATTAAAAGAGGAGTAAAAGTAAAATGAATAAAGCTGTATATTTAATATGGGAAATGGGGAAGGCGATGCTGATTCGATTCGATGGGAATATA
Organism: Drosophila athabasca; assembly: GCA_008121215.1. NCBI lineage: Eukaryota > Metazoa > Arthropoda > Insecta > Diptera > Drosophilidae > Drosophila > Drosophila athabasca. Next base: position 1,483,085 of record VMQQ01000022.1, on the reverse strand, counting down.
CATTTCGTGCAACACTTGACATTTGTAATCTCATTTCCCATGCCACTCCTGCCACAACTACGGAATTGTAATGCATACTATATATATACTCGCACCGTACCCATACCCGTACTATCCATACCCTTGCCATCAGTTTGGCAGAAAGTTACGTGACACAATTAAATATTTTATGCCCTCTCTCTCTCTCAGGACGTTTATGGAAGGAGGCTGCCACTAAAGTGCAATTGGCAAGTGCCGTAAAGTTGCGCTGCAACTTGCAGGACGACGATTCCTGGTTCCTGGATGCTGCCTAGATGGATGGATGGCGCTGGGTGGCTTCTTATAATTAAATATTACACGCAATGCAGCTGAAGTATAGCAAAAGTTATGCCTCCGCCCCTTCGCCTTCGCCTTAGTCTTTTGCTGCTGCTGCTGCTGCGGCTTTTGGGGTGAAAGTTGCTCAAATTATGCACTTAATGAAACAAACAGGCAAAATGCGTGCGGAGGAGCGTGGGACGTGGCCGAACTGCCAAGACTTTGCAGGATCTCCTCTCCTCCCTGTTGGCTGGAAATGTATGCAAAAGAGTGGAGTCTGTTCCGGACAGCATAATCAAAGTTTTCGGCTCAACCTTTGGCTGGAAACTAAATTTGATAATGAAAATAATTATGATCTTAAGCAGAATTTGTGTCTTAAGTTACATTTCACCATAATAAGCGTATTAATGCCTGCTTAAGACTTGCAAACTAAAAGTTTATTAGTGTTTATACATTTAAGCAGAATTAATTTCCATTTCCATGTTATTAGATTCCACTTTCTGAAATGTTATTTGGTTTTTTATTAGGGACTATTCATTTGTGGAATCCACAGACTGATGATCCCCTTTCTTACATCAGCACAGCACAGCATCGAAAATTGATTTTTATACTTGAAACTGTATGGATTGGATCGGATTCCTCACAGAAAATTCAAGTTTCGATCCCGAAGAAACGCACACAGACTTCCCCAACGAACCCAAAGAACCCCATGACTCTTTCATTTCTTTGGAAATTTCAGATAAACTGAACTTGTAGTGTTATAGTTAGTGTTATAGTGCAGTAGGTATAATACGCAGTATTTGCTTATCCACTTTCATATATTAAGTACATATGTGGTTCTTTGTTGTTTGGGATTGGCCAGTGACTTCTGCGTATTGTGATGAACAGCACTACCAACAGCAGATACTTGGGTAAAAAATTCTCTGATATTTTGTATGTGCGTCAGCGTTTTGGATAATGATCAGCCACTAACCGAAAGGCTGTTGACTCACGGGGAATGGAGAACGAACCGACGCTCGAGCGCTGGGGGAAAGCACCCAACCATAGAGCCGCTTCGCTCTCCGCCACTCTCAGGTGAGAAAGATCGCGAATTATGTGCGTGCGGAGAGCAAGAGTCAGAGAAGCTATAAAATTTCAAACGAATTTCGAAAGTGTCAAGGCTTGAGATTATCTTGAGTGCTCACCGAACTGAAAATACAGCTAATAGCAGGGGCATTGGTGTTAAAAATCTGTTGTATCCAAAAGGAAGAGCATTGAAAATTCGACCAAGAATCGGTATGGGGAATGACAGTCTTTTGTCTTCGGGCAACCTGTTTGGCTAATATCCAAAATATGCTACCATGGCAATTTCTCATGCAAAACGGATATGGAATTTAAATTGTAATTTGGCTTTAAATTAATTATTTGCTTTCCTTTGAAATGTATTGCATTCAATAAATTGTCACTCGGCCGTGAGACACTTTCCGTGCGATAACGAGCCGAATTTGATTAATTAACATGTTGAATGGAAAATCAGAATCAGCCAAGGAAAGCCTCTCTCTGTCTCTCTGACATGGACATGGACACACGACAAGGCAAGGCAAGGCAAGGCGAGAGCAATGCACGATGCATCGGAGCAGATGGGACAGCAATTGTTGTGACAGAGTGCATTAAATGCATATTTTAATTAATTACTCGGATACTCGGAAAGAAGGCCATCGCATCGGGCACAGTGGGACAAATCACTTGTTCAGATGGTTTTTCCTCCCACTGTGCATTTTGGGATCACTTTGAATGGGAAGGAAGGTCAATTGGTTTGGCATTTCCTGTCCAAAGTCATCTCTATGCCCTACGTGTGCATGTATATTTGCTTGTAATGATGAATTTTGGCCATAAAGACGACGAACGTGTGCGTCATGCGAGAAAGTCTCTGCGTTTTGTACAACAGAATTAGTAATTGCTTTGATTTCCTGCCTGTTGTCCGTCTGTTGTCAGTGTTGTCACCGGGGAACGTGTTCGATTTTGCGCACTTGGAAAATTGTAGTATGTTAATCGCGTGTACAACCCCATTCGGTGGAGTATGTACATGCTACCACTTCCATTTTAGATCGGCCGGAGTGAGCATACGTTTCAATTGAGTCATAAAAACACAATTTTGCTTGCACAACGGACTCTATCCACAGGAACTACTTACACATACATATGTATGTATGAAAACGAAAACATACATCGTTTCGCCATATCGGTCAGACGTCCGTGCCACCCACCCACGCAGAAAATCAGGCGGCAGGCAGGCAGGCGCAGGCAGGCAGACAGCCATGTGCCCCGGAGCCATTACCATACGACACTCTCCCATATTTGATATATGTCACGAACTGAAGAATCGAGGCCGGTTCGGGATTGGCGAGGCCCGGTCTGTAACTGTAAGATAGGGGTATATACTTATGTATATATATTTATCTGTTTTGTGTACACTTTGCGGAGAAATGCAATAAACAAGATATCTCTGCCCCACTGAGTCATTGACTTCGAAAGTTACTAACCTTCCACTTATTATGCTGTGGTGCCCATCTCGTATCTCCAATCCACTTCCCCAAGCAGAGCAGGAAATGGTACGATAGCCAGTGCGATCCTGACCCTGGCAACCAAAGAACAACAGTTCTGAGACAGTTCTGATGCATCGTTCTGGTGTATCGATTTCCGGCTAAAGTTGCGTAACGCACAGTAACAAATTGGGAGGTGACTGATCTGAGATAAGATACTGATAGCATAGTACTCGTATTGTGGATGATTACGTAGGTAGGGTAGGGTATGTATTTCCCAGGGCTTACCATGTGTCAAAATTTGTACTTATGTTGGTTTTCATTTTGTGGGTCAACTGCAGAAGCAGCTAAATATACGTAAAATCCGTTTTGCATTCAATTTCGTGTTCAATTAGCGCTTGAACCCAAGACCTTCCGTCTACAGAACTACAGAAATTGCCGGCAAACAGTTTTGGATAGTTCTATGTAGAGACAGTGCGTTTCAGTGGCATAGATCTGTTGAAATAATAATAAAATTGTGTCTAGGTATATCATTAGATTACATCCAATAGAATTTTCAAGTGATTTAAAGATATTTGTAATATTATGGCTTATTGTTAAAGGTTTCATAGAATTCCGTTCGGATATCTTTCATATACATATGACACGCACTGTACACAAATTGGGCTATACATATGTACATTTATGATCGAGTCATCAATACATTGACTTTCGAGTAGATCAACGTGTATCTCTTGTAGATTGGCTATGATTAAGTGACAACAAATTGAATTTAAATGGACATTGATCATGATCATCAATTTTTAAATATACGAGTATACATATGTATATAGAAATATGCATATCCATAAGCAGATATTTTCGGAGGTTATATTGATTGAATATTTATGAATGATTTATTGGGTTTTCCCCAAACGATTGGATTGTGTTAAAATTTATAAACCAAATGAGTAAGTAGTACGAAATACGTATACAACGATGAGTCGGCAATTAACAGGTTTGTCATTTCATTCATAAATCCAATTGGTGCACGGTATACGCGAGAAAAAAAATCATTTCTAATTTATTTTCATAGAAATTCGATACTTAAAATATGGTATTGATATTCGACGAGCCACTGGATATTATTGGAAATTGGTAACGGTGGCCTTGTGCCGCGAGAGAGAGAACGAAAACTGAAGAGACACCTTTCCAGACAACTGGAATCTTCTTTTGGTGTTCGCTTCCCCTCCATACTTCTTTTTGGGAATTATCTCATACATCTCCACACGCTTTATTCGGCCATTTAAAGAACTGTCAAATCAATCATTATTGTTATTATTATTATTATTATCATTATTAGCCCGCAACAGAAGAGCCATCGAAATCGGCCATCATCTGCTTCGTGCTCCGAGCTATGTTCATTGTGCAATCCACAAGTGGCGCCAGGTCTTAGCGTAAACGTGTTAAGACTCGCACCGCTACGGACTTCCAAGTAGGTTTCAACTGCACAAACAACCACAGGGAAACACCCAAGGCGCATTAACATAAGGTGAGGAGTTAGTCGAGTCAGGCAGAGACACAGATCATACACAAAGAGAGTGCGGGAAATCCGCACCTGGTACACTTACACCTTGGTGTCTCCCACATCGATCTCATCTCTCTCCAAACTGCTGCACAGTAATTCCCCCAGAGAGATCGAGAGACAGAGAGAGGGCTACTACAATTGCTCTAATAGCTTCGTCTTATCCTTAGTTAATCAGCGCATTACAACTTGCTCTCTGCGCTCTGATCTCCGACGCTCTCTCTCTCTCTCTTTCCGACTCTGTCTCTCCGCTCGATTAATTGAGAAGTGGGGGCCGTCGGCAGCGTCGTTTCCAGTCAAGAGTCACAGTCACTCTTTCCCGACGGTTTGTGCGGAGCGGTACCCGCCGCACTGTAACGCGAAATAAATAATTTAAACGCGGTTTTGATATACATAAGAATTACATTACAGGCAGGAATAACAAACCCATAACGAAATACGAATAAAGACGCGTCGGAAGAGAGGCGTATCTTGTCGTTGTTCTTGCTGCAGTGAGTGCCATCGCCTACTTCTCTTCTTTTGTGAGGGAAACAAAAGCCGACGCCATCCGTCAACGTGTGCGCTTATGCGTGTTTGTGCGTGTGTGAGAGCGAGTGGGTTTCGGATCGGATCCGCATCGGGATCGGAGCGGGGCTGGCTCCGAACAACAAAGGCTCTCCTCCTCCTTTGTAAATGCGTCGCGTGCCAAATTAATTGAGTTCTTGTTGTTGCAACAGAAAGGAGGAATGGAATGGAATAACATAAGCTAATGTGTATTTAATAGTGCGTCGTCTCGTGTGTCTTTTCAAAGTTTAAATTTAATCCATTATTCAAACACACCACACCAGCAACACGCCTAATAGTGCGGCCACCAGCAAAGGGACCCACACCCACACGCTTGGTTCTCCTTCCACAGGCACACATTGTGTGCGTCATATGTAAAAGAGGAGCGGGAGTTAAGGACAGCGCAGCTGAGAGAGAGGAAGTAATAGCGGGTAGACGAGCTGGACAAAGAGACGAGCTCCAGGAACAAAAGGAAAGAACAGCTGGAAAGGCGCACAAGGAGAACACTCGCTTGTCCAAGACGAAGAACCTGGCCACAACAAACCCGAAAGAAGAAGAAACACGAAACAAAACAAAGAACAGCCCCCACAACCACCAGCACCACCATCTCTGCCACTGCGCTTAGTTTCTGCTTCCGTTGCTGCTTCTGCAGCTGTTTCTGCCACTGGCGCCGGTGCCACTGCGCGTGTGTCAACCCTCGCGGTCGCGTCCAAACGAAAAATTAACAAACAAAAAAGTGGCAAAAGTTCAATTTCCAATTACGAATCGTTAGTCCAACACCGAAATTAATTCCAGTCCGAAAAAAAAGAGCTCCGAAAAGAGATTAAATCTCATATTTAGTGAAGTAAAGTGAAACGTGTTTTTTTTCCAACAAAATAAAAGAGATAAAAAAACAAAACCAAAAAGAAATGTGTTCCACATGTGTCGGTGCCCTGCTTCTGCTGCTGGCTCTCTTTGTGGCACAGACAAACGCCATCCTGGATCTGTTCCACGAGCACCATAAGCATGTAGGAGAGGAGCATCAGAAGCAACATCACCCGCCCACCGCAGACCAGATGGAGTTGCAGAGCGGGAAGGCCGGCAAAGGGAAGAACGCCATCTCCGAGGATATTATGGTAAGTGTGGGCTGTGGATCTCAAGTGGATCGTGTTTCAAGTACATGTATGGAAGGGATCGTAGCTTACGAACTTGTTCCACTTTCCATTAAAAATACCATTTTTAATAAAGCTTAAATGAAACCAATCAATTCTTGAATGAATATTAATTCTGTAATAATATTTGACACAATTCCGAATCAATGCAAAAATATTCAATAATTGTTCTGAATGTGGAAAAGTTCATTAAATTTAACCATTGTCGAGGCAACCACAGCCCCGCTGCAATCGCCGCAGTGCAGTGACATAAATGATTAAACCATTATGGTTCTGCATGGAAAAGAAACCAAAATTAAATTCCCAACACAAGAGAGAAATATATATTGTACACATACATACATATGTACATACATGTACATAGAGAACGAGTAAGAGAGAGACGGAGAGAAATGCGTGCAGCTGGAGGTCAGTAGAAACAACAGCAGCCACACAACAGCTGAGAATACAATCAACATGCAGCAAGCAGGCAAATCCTCATTGCTGCTGCAGTAGCAGTTGCAGTGGCAGTGGCACATCCAGTGGCAGTGGCAGTTGCAGTTGCAGTGGCAGTGGCAGACATTCATTCATTCTGCTCTCTCCCTCGTGTCCGTATTCGGAATATATGCATATTCCAGGCAGAGCGGCGTCGTGGAGGAGGGGGAGCGGGGCACGGGCACGCCATCAAGATAAGGCGAATCCAAAAGCAGCGGACGCCGTGCCCCCGCCGACTGCTTCTGCTTCGGCGGCCTCTCATAGGCCTGACCCCAAAATCCCAAAATGGTCTATACATGCCACGTACAGTGCGTGTCGCAATTGTAAGACGCCCCCAAAATGTTTTATACATTATTAGGTTTGTCTATTTATTTTTGGTATTTAATCGTAAAAAATATCAAATATTTATGGAAAATTGGTACAGCAAATCCTCATATTCGGAGTAGGAGTGGCAGAGTGGCACTATACACCACTGTAACGCACTGTCCGCTGTGCATTCATTTGGTAGACGAAATGAGGGCCAGACCCCCTATCCGATCTCCAGTCTGGTGGCGAGTGCACAATGCACGCTTATTGTTTCGGCGGGGCCTGCATCCCAGTGGCACTCACTCGATGCAGTTGTGTGTGCACCAGTATGTGGCTCCACGATAGGACATTTGCTTGTGGTCGTCTTGTGTGTGGATAGAGTTAATGAGCGCGGGCGCCTTTTTAATCAAAATAACAAAATATGAGCAATTTATTCTTGGATTTTCCTTCCTTCCTTTCGTTCTTTCGCCTGCCTTATTTCGTGTGTGTGTGTGTGCCAAGGAGTCGGCGTAGCAAGTTCTTAAAGGCGCGCCAGGACGTTGAACTCCTCGCCGATGAGTCAGCAGATGAGGGGCACCAGACAGAGGCCTGGGCGGGCGGACAGGATGTGGAACTACTGTTTATGTATTCGAGGCAGTCGGTACGAAAGCTGGCATTTATTAAAGTGCGAAAATGGTAATTGGTAGCCAGAGAGGCAGGGTGGTAGAAGAGAAAGCGGGAGAAATGCTAGGGAGAGTGCGGACTGAAAACGGCGGTCGACCTCCTTCGTGTGGTGCCCGCATATTGTTTATTTAGTAAGGATATCGAAGGCAATGGATGGATGTCCCGCCGTCGCTTGAAAGGCGGGATGTGCAAACATATGTGCCACATAAAGATGGGTATATGCAGCATATAATATATGTAGGTACATACATATATTCAGCGACATATATGGAGCATTGTATGGTGGAGCAGTAGGGAGAGAAAGGGAAAAGCGAAAACTGAGAGAGAGAGAGAGAGAGAGTGAAATGAAACTGAGAAAGAACTGAGAACAGAGCTGCTGCTGCTGCTGTCGTCGTCGTCGTCTGGCGGCTATGTGTCGTCGTCGCCAGCTAGGCGCTGCCGTATGCGCCGTAGCCTCCCGGTTCAATAAACGCACTCAAACACACACACACACACACACATACATATGCCAAGGAATTGTTCGCATACAATCAGGCATTAGCGGCCGCAGTCGCAGTCACAGTCGCTGTCGCGCTTATGAGTGGCGTGTAATCAAATGAAATGATGAAAACGAGTGGCAAAAGTCAAGAGGAGGAGAGCTGGAAAGAGTAAGACGTTGCGGGGTGCAGCAGGGTCACGGCATTGCTGCATGCCCCAGCGGAAGTTGTCCGGAAAATACTGTACTAGAAAGTGAAGTTAACTTTATCTCTCGCTCTCTCGCTCTCTCTCTCTCACTCTGTATCTCTGTGTCTGCCCTCACGAGTCGGTCGACCACGAAACACACATTTGCATATCCACACGCACTTCAGTTCAGTTCAGTTCTATATATACCATATAGTAGATATATTCTTGCTGCCACTGTTCCCAATGCCTCTGACACTGAGACACTGCCACTGCCACTCTGGAGACACAGAGCACACAGAGAAATAGGGGAGAAAAGGGAGGGGGACAGAGGAGAGCCCTAACAAACTGTTGCAAATTTGCTTTCAAGTTTTCGCAAAATTCTAATTGGCAAAACTCTGGGAAATGGAGCAGGAAACTCCACAAGGAAGTCGTCTTGTCATCAACAGAGAAAGACTTTTGCGGACTGTCCAACTTTTTATTTGTGCTTATAAATTGTTGATTGCTGGTATGCAGGGGAGAATTTTCTATATGTTCTATACATATACATATGTAGATGGAATGCGCTATAGAATCGGCATATGGAATCGGGGGAACAGGTGGATTCTATTCTTGTTCCAGAAAACTCTTAAAGATCGAAACTAAAAATATTGCAAATGATTCAATATGGAATTCTTTTGTCTTTTCATTGGAAAATACATTAATTATTTTTAAATATTTTTAATCTTTAAATTTTGTATTCCAACAGTATACATATTTCCATTCTTATCAATGCTCATGAAGTTCTGTTGAATGTAATCTTTGTGAAAGTGTGAAAAGTATTTTAAAATGCTGACATTTTTATATTCTCCAAGATGTACAGGGAAATCAATACTCTAAATATTATTAAAAAGTTCTTGAAAACAAAAAAAGTCACAAAACAATTATTTAGAGATTGTCAACTGTGTGCACACCCATTTCCCCAAAAAAGGAAAACCATAAACATGAAAATTATTCATAAACATTCTCCGCATTACTCACATATAAATGCATCCATTGTCAGAGGGCCTACAAAACTGTCAGAAAGGAAGGCAGTTCCTCAATAATTCCCTCCCTCTATCTCCATCTCCGACTCTGTCTTCATCCCTCCTTCTCTTTTGGAATGCAATTAATGCAGTTGATGCCCCATTCGAGAGAATTTTCGTTGATTGTTTTATGGCTTCCTGGTAGGAGGAGTACGTAGGAGGCACGTCAGAAGTTCCAATTCGATCGGTTTAATGGGCAAGCACTCAAAAACACAATAAAGACAAAAGTATGCCACTTAAATAGGGTTTATATGACAGTTCTTGGAGTGGCAGTTGAATCTCCAGAGAGAGAGAGAGAGAGACAGGGAGAGAGAGAGAGATCTGATCGTATAGTTATTCGTATAAATGTCAACTCCACATGCGATAATCAGAGACAGACAGGAAAAGAGACTTGGAACAGATTAAATGTGCTGTTATTAATTAACTCAAAATGCTGCTGATTCACTGTTGCAACAGAGACAGCGGCAGCAGTATGGGGTGGGGGGGAGGGTAAGGCTTTAATAAATGAAGTAGCACATTAACGTGATTATCAATTACAATAAAAGATATTTCCGTTGAGAGAGAGTGCTGACTGTTGCTTTGGAATAAATTAACATTATTTTAAGGCACAAGTAATTTGTCCGTCACTCATTCATTCATTCAGTCAGTCAGTCAGTCCGAGGTGTACGAATAATGATAATCTGTTTATCCCAGTGACAAATGCCGCTTGACACTTATGCACCTGTGTGTGTGTGTGCGTTAATGGGTCTCGGAATCTCGATTCGATTGGAGAGCAGGAAATCCCAAAAACCCAGCTACCAATTTGTGACTAACAATTGAAAACGATTTAACTTTTATTTATCATTTCACACATATGATTAACATTATTAAATTAGCTTGCATAATTATTATTCAAAATTAACAATATCTTTGACTCATCTCGGGGGGGATATTTATGGCATGATACAGCAAATATTTTTTGATTTTTGTCTACTTTTTGGACACGAAAGCAAAAGCCAGTTTTTATTTGAATTTGTTTAAATGTAAAAATGAATTTATTTAATTTAAAAACTCCATTTTAACGTCTATTGTTCGGACATCGCTTTTCCTAATTAGAGCATTTTTGAAAAGGGTTAACCACTTTTCCCCTAACCAACAACAACAACTTTAATCAAAGGACTTTTCTGGTCAGTCATGCAACAGGATGCTGCATGCTTTTACCTGTCGTCATAAGAGCGGCTTTTTGTAGTATTTTTATTAAATTTCGCTTTCCATACAAAACAAGAGACGATGTGGCAGGACGAAGCTTTAGATACCCTTAAAGATAATGACTACAATGGTTACATATGTACATAGATGTATGTATATGTATGTCTATCGATTATATTTTGATTGTGATTCAGGGTAAAAGAATTTATTTTTTTTTGACCATCTAAGCGTTGCAAAAGCCTTGGCAATAATCATAATGACCCTGGAAAGTGTATGGTTAGAGTGGAGTTTTATTTTCTATTTATTTTTTTAATTGTGTCACGTAGGGAACTGAACTGCATTCGGCCATAGAAAAATTCTGCATCCTTTTTAGCAGCAGCAAAATGGAAAAACAGCGGGCACTGGTACCTGGAATTGTGTGTGCGGCTGTGTTGTTGCCACACACGCATTGAAATTCAAAGAGCGGAAATATTTTCGAGCCGAGCACAAGAACAAATAATTCCCAATTTGCATTGGCCAAAAGAGTACGCGGAATGCACAAAAACCCCGCTGCGAATACCAATGAATAGTGCCGCAGAAAAAACAGAACACATCGAGACGGGGATTATCCTGTAAATGGAGAAGGGTTTTGTTTTTTTAACCGTGAAAAATACTAGGATATCCCCATGGAGAGATTTCTGGCAATGAGCACGTTCCCTTTGTATAATGTATATACCCCTCGAGCACGTGGCATCTCCATGGAAACGTGCTTGTTTCATCTAAAAAAAACTCAAATCAAAGTAAATAGGAAGTATTGTCATTTGTTTATGTACACGATTAATATTCTTAATTAAAAGCTGATAACAGCAGCAGCAGCAGCTCCACAAATCCCAAAGGAAACACTCAGCAACCCAGGCCAGATAAGCCGCCCCAACAAAAGCACAGACAGGCTCTCATTATCATTATCATTGCTTGTTGTATTTATAGTATAATTCATTAATTTTTATGTGCCATTGATTGATTTTTAAAGTCATTGTGGCCAAAACAGGGGAAAGAGGAAACGCAGAGGAAACGCAGAGGAGAGGAGAATCATGGAGTGGCATCGTCTGGCCAACCCACGCGGCGTATGATTGATGCATTTATGCTGATTTTCCTTTCTCTCTCTCTGTCTTTTCTCTGTGTTTTATGCACTTTGGGTATACCCATCATTATGGTGTCGCATACTCAAATATGAGACATTTGTTGTGCATACAACATTTTGACAGTCTGCACACGGGAACTGGAGACGGAAGCGGAGACTGAGACTCAATCTGCATGCACATTAGCCCCCTCTTCACCCGCCGTACGCCAACGCGGATACGCGGACACCAATCTCAGTCATCGCTGTCACACACACACTCACAAATACGATAGCGAATACACTCGTGTGGCATGTCCATTGTACGGTTGCACAATTTTTTCGGGCTAGGAATGACAATGATTCATGCCACGCAAGGACCAAGAGAGTTGGTGGCGCCTGATGATGCTATCTATCTGCTAAGGTGAAATCCCTGGCAAATTTGTTGGGAACGAGAGTGGGGAATGAAAAGTGGGATAAGAAAAGAATACAAAAGGAAAAGTACAGAATGGAAATCTAAATTAATCAAAAATATGTATAACCTATTTCTCTCGATAGAAGCATCAGAATATGCTATCTAATATGTATGTACATAATATAATGGTAATAGTAAAAGGATCTCGTGTTAAGAGTTTCTAGTAGGATTCTGCTAGGAATTAATGCTGCCATATGTACCTTTTGCAAGCGTTAATATTATGTGAAAATCAAATCTTTCTTTGAACTTAATAAAATAGTCTTATTTCAAAGCTTCAACCTCTCTCCCTCCCTCGCCCTCCCTTTGCTAAAAATATTTGTAGATAAATATTTCAAAGAATAGAGAGAATTCTTAAAGTAACAATACATACAAATAGTACATATACACATGTACATATGTATATGCACATATGTATGTATGTAAAAAACATATCATTCATGAAGTGACTGCTGACAACAAAAATAAAAACAAAATAAAAGAAAAGAATAATGCATTATCGGAATTGCACAATCGGTTACTGTTATTCTATATACATATATGTACATATATGTGTGTGTGTGTGTTAGTGTCTGTGTGTGCTTGTGGAAAGTTTTCCGCTTTATCTGCGGCAAGCGGCAGCTTCACTTGCGAAGTGCAACCAAGAAATGGGAGGAGCAGGGGGAGGATGGGACAGCCGGACGTCCAGCCATTAGCACAAATAGATTCACACTTCTCCGCACACACCCGAACACCCACACACACACACACACATAGATGTGCACCCACAACCATTCACACACTTACACTCGCTGACACTCTTGTATGCAGATTTTTGTTCGCCTTGGCTTTCGGCTAACGGTTTTTAATGGTTCCGCGCGAGCCAGGGGAAATGCGAGAGAGTGAGCGAATGAACAAAAGTGCAATAAATCCAAGAGAATTTCGAACAAAACAAATACGAGGGAGAGTGAAGAGAGTCGAGTGGAGTACCGACTATCAGATGCCCAGTATTCACACGGTTTTCCCCCAGTATTTTCTCTCTTTGTAATTCCCTATCTTCTGTATTCCTGGATTTAGATCAGCGCAGCGACTGGCACACGAAAATTTCGTGTAGCCTCGGCCCTATTCTGCGTGGATTTCGCAGCGGCAGAGAAAATGAATCGTGTGGCTTAGGCCCTATGCTCAAAAGGCTCGGCAGCGTCGCGGCAGAGAAAATGAATCATGTTGATTCGTGTCTGTTGTCTGCGCGTGCAAGAACATGTCAGTGCCTGCGTGCCGACCCCTGATTTACATCTTCCAAGTGCGCACCTATGTATGTACATATATTTGCTATATTGTAGATCCCATCTGAGGCATAGAGCTTCACTTAGACAACAGACCTTACGGGAACGTAAGGTTACAGGGCATTGAAAACGTCCGGTGGAAGTGCATAAATAAATGTACATATAGCATCTGCAATAGAATGGGAAAAATTTGTTGGATAAATTCTAAGGTCTCGCGTAATGTGAAAAAGGGCGAGTGCTGCCGCCGCTGCCGCCATGGCTGCTGCTGCTGCTGCACAAAAGAATTATAAACAAAAAAAACAAAATATAAAAAGCAATTGGATTTGACCCAGATTCATTGCCTTCCGATTTTGTTTTGTTTCGTTCCATTTTGCCCCTCTGTTTTCCTCTGTTTTCGGTTTGTGTTTTTTCTGTTCTGTTATATGTTTTGTCTGTGTTTTGTATTAATTATCACATTTTCGTGCTTCGACGCGCGCTTTTGATTGCAGCAGCAGCAGCGAAAGCAACAGAAACAACCGAAAACAAGAATCAAGAGCATACATACACATACACATACATACATACATTTATAAAAACAATTCTGTTTGGATTTATTTATTTTCGGTGCGTATATGGCAGAGCAGCTAACGGCAGTTTGTTGAGCCTCCCAGCAGCAGCAGCAGCAGGGGGCCCGTCACAGGGAACGAGAGAGAGGGAGGGATAGGGAGAGGGAGGGAGATAGCCAGAGGAAATGAAAAATCTTTGACATTTTGGCAAGAATCTGAGCTGATTTTAATGATGCCACATGATGCAGCAGCAGCAGCAGGAGGCAGACCTTTTCCAGCGAAATGTTGATGTCGATTCTTGCAATGTGTTGCAACAGCCACAAACAATGACAACAACAACAGCAACAACAACGATGACAACGCCTTTTTTGGGATACATTTTGTGCAGCAGCAAGTTTCCTTTTAAGCGTGTGTGCTGCCAGTGCCATCAATTATGCTATGCGGCGGCAAGTTGCCCCAAACGATAGCCAGTCAGTCGAAGCTTCAGCCTCTGCCTCATCCTCAGCTTTTGCCTCTGCCTCCACTTTAAGTCCAAAGATGGTATGTAGGTGTATCTGTGTGTGTATCTACTGCGTGTTTCCGTCACTCAAAAGATCCAACAACGCCTTTTGGTTTGTGGTACCGTACCTGTTTCTGCCACACCAACAACTCTCCTGACTCACACCAACATTCCTTTGCTTTCCTCTCTCGCTCTCTCCCTCTCTGTCGCGGAAGCTGCGGTTCAAAGTGCACAAATATTGACCAACTCATTTAGCCATTTAGCGGAAATTTTGCCGTTTGGCCACTTGACCACTTCGATACACTCATCTCACGATTGCAACTAATTTCATCAAAAAACTCGCCACACAGAAGCGAAACGAAACGATGCCAAAAACGGGTTTGAAGCCAGAAGAACGGAAAACATTGGATAGCTGAAGCTTAAACGTAATTGGAATTTACTACATAATAGTAGCTGCAGCAGCAGCGTCAGCAGCAGCCGAACGGTGGTATCTAAAGGAGAGTGGAGTCGGTAGATCTGTAGATACTATAACCAGACCTATAACAGTGGCAGCAGAGCAGGTTATGGCAGGAAAAAGTTGAGTTGAGATATTAAGCAAATAATTTGCATAGGCAGAAAATCGAATAACCCCCAGATCTGGAATTCAATGGAATTCCTTAAGTTTACCTTGACAAAAACCCGCTGGAGAATTTCTTTAAAGTGCAACAACTTTTTGTCGACGGGACAGCTACACCCCCCCCACCGAACACCCACCAAAAGGGCATAAAATGAATGAAAATATGGCTTTATCCATTGAATTATTAAGCGTATTTATGCCTTAAGCAGAAAGTGGACTTGGAGTGGCAGGGGCAGGAGCAGGAGCAGGGGCAGGGACAGGCTTGCAATGTATCATTGACCATATCGGGTTTCCTCTGCAAATGGTCTTAATGTCAAAAGTTAAACTCAAGCAAAACCTTTTTCAGCGAAGCGACTTACAGCAGGGGGAGGGATTTACATATAATTGTAGAGAACCCACAGAGAGAGAGAGAGAGAGAGGGAGAGCGGTTTATGCTTTAGGCCATATGGTTCACGTTGCAGGGGCACTTGCATGTATCCGCACTTCTGATTTCTGTTTATTTAACTGTCGCGTTGCGTCAAGTCATTGAACGCAAACTTAAGAGCAGCAGAACGCCACGATCGAGTGCAGATCGTAAAGTATAGTATGTACGCATTGTAAATAATGATTTATTTGTTTATTGCAAAATGCGGAATGCCCCTGCGACTGCAGTGCCTCCCAGGGGGATGGAAAAACCTTGGACCGAGGTCTCATCGCTGCTGGATTACAATGCTCCAGAGTGAGTGAGTTTTCATTTCACATGCAGCCAACGGCTCTATGGCTCACTCTCCACAAAAGGAAGCATCCACAGATTCTTTTGCTTTAAATATGTATATGTAGTCTGTGCATATGAGGTTTTCCCTCGACTTTTCCCAGGGTACTACCACTTGAAGCCTTGTCTGCACCTACATAATCTTTGTTTTCCATTTTTCCGTTTTCCCCACATCCATTTATCCCGTTTTCCACATTCTATATATATTTTCCCCCCATCTCTGCCTTTGACGCAAATTGTTCGGAGAGAGAACCCATTGATTGTCTGGTGGGTGGACTGATTGAAAGACGTGCGGCACGGGGCAGGATGACTTGTTGCTTTCGCTATGCGACAAAGTAAATGCGACAACCTGGGACACAGGTCCCCGGAGGACCCCTGCAGTCCCTGGGTCCCGAGTATCTCATCACTTTCCCATAAAAAAACGTTCGTACCTCCCTTTTGGGGGGTGAGGTAGGAGAAGTGGGGGGGTGGGCAATACTGCAATTTACGTTCGCTCTGCGGTCTAATTAAAGTGCAAGTAAAGACGGGAACATGTGGCAGTGACAGTGTCAGCGTCAGTGCCACGGACCGAACGTTGCGTGTTGGACCAAGCTCTGCGGCTCGGAGGTTCATTCATTGGTGATTGGGGTGGCACCCAACCCCTGCGTAACCCTTCTCCTGGCCCAGTGCCATCGCCATCGCCATTCTTTGGCTTCGCTGGTCTCTCTTTCTTATCCCACATTAATCAATGTTGATTTCAATTAATTTAACCATCTCGTCCATCTCTTCCATCTCTTTGCTCGGCTGCCACTCCTCCTGCTCCTCCTGCTGTGTGTCCGTCTGTGTGCCTTGTCTTTTATTAAATGTTCACCGATTGGTGGGCGGGACCTGTCGTCCTCAGAAACATTTAGTTTGTTGTCCAACGCAACGCGAGTCCTTTTTATTGCACAAATTTCTAGTCTATAAATTTGTGTTGCTGCCAGATGTGGGACTGTGTGTGTGTGCGGGAGTGGCGCACATGTTTCTTCAAGCACAGAATTTTATGAGACAGCCACAGGAAATGCATGGAAATTGGAAATGGTAATGGTCTGCGGTTGGGAAATGGTTGGGTTGGGTTGAAATACTCAAAATGGAATTAGGAAGTAGACACCTGCGCAGGAAAAAAGTCCATCAACAGGATGTTTAGAGGCTTTTCTTTGCCTTTCATAATGCCCACCGATTACCGCTTTCCATATGCTTAGCCACACTCTTATTGGACAGGAAGCAGCCGCAAAAAAACCTCGAAAGGACTCCATTTCCTGTGTTCGAAATTGCATATTGTTGACCGCCTGAAAACAATCAATTTTCCCTTTGAATGCTGGCAATTTTCTGCTGATTCGATTTCCAATTTTGTGCTCTACAGGTGCACCGTTTCCCTGCTTTCTCCATTTCCTTTTAGTTCTGTTAGCCTTTTGCGTTTCTCGTGGCTGCTGCTGTGGTTTTTCTTCCAAGTTTTCCAATTACTGACCTTGAATTTGGGCTGTGTTTTCCTTTGTCATTTCCATTAGAAATCCATTTGAACATTAATTACATTGTAGTTGCAGCTGCAGTTGCAGTTGTTGACATCCATGCGCCATCAATTACATTTAGAGTGGGGTTCGGGGTTGGGGGTTGGGGGGTTGCCTAAAAGGTGAGGCGCATACGGAGGAGTACCTGTTGTTACGCGTGGCAGTCAGGCAGGCAGGAAACCACATCAAGGTCCCATATCCTGTCAACTTGGCCCCAATTTTATGCTCTTTTGTGGTTTGCTTTACATCCTGGTGCCGCATGCTCCAACCGCCTGCCGCCTGCCGCTTGTTGCCTGCCGCCTGCTGCATTTGGGGATAGCAAGTATTTTTCCTTTTTGCGCATTTGCCCAGAATATGTTGCCGTTTTCTCTGTGTCGTTTTGTGTCGGTGTGTGTGTGCCACATGTGGAAAGGCGAGTGTGTGTGTGGTTTAGATGGATGCCCTCGTTGGTTGCAGTTGCTTGTCATTTTTATAGGTTTGTTTGCCGAACCCCAGGAGGACATTTGTCCGGTGGTCGAGTCGAGTCGATCGATCGGTCGGTCGGTCGGGGTGTCGCCTTCATTTTTATTAGCCCTCTGCCGCATGTGGAGCACAGAGAATTATGGCTGGGAGATAAACCAATTTGATTTGTTTGTGCGGGTCCTAAACTTTTGATTAACAGAGACCACCGCACCCTCTATTTTTAGTAATTAACTAAAGATTCCTCTGAAGGTGGAGCATCAGGTCTTTGAGAGTGGAAAAGAATGCAAAAAATGAATAGATAAGATCAAATATGATGGTGTCATAGCTAGAAAAAAAATCACTGCATTTTTTTAAGATTTAATATTTAGACTTGGAGGAAATTATAAAATGAAAGTGTTTTCACTTATATTCTGAAATTGATTAATAAAAATATTTTATCTGAATAAATTTCATAAATTAAAATTAATATTTCACTTTTAAATTAAATACAAATTTAATATGTTATATGTAAGTATTTAAATGTTTGTTTATATATTTAGATAAATTCATTTTCAAATCAAAGTCTTGTGTTTCTTTTTCTCTGAGTGTAGTACAAATTTCCCCTAAGCAAAGGGCTTCGTTTCGTTTTGTCTTTGTTTTTATTTATGTGGCATGCCCCTACCCTACCCACCCGCCTGCCTAATTGTAATTATAATCCAATAAAATAATAAACGTATCGCCCTCGTTTATCGTTCAATTTACTTTCACACTTTCACCGAAGGCCAAGAACTTTTCCTTGTGCCACAGAAAACTTCACGAAATTAAGCCCCAAAAACAATTATGGAAAGAGTGCGTGCCAGAGGTTGGGGGATAAAGGCAATATACAATATATATATACATATATACTTTCTTTCACACTTTCCCCAACCCCCGTAGCCCCCTTAGTCCCCGTAGTTCCTGCCGTAACCCCTCATCGCTTGTGGGGCACTCGCACTTTTCTCAATTGTTTTTCCTGTTATTGGTTTTTCTTATTATATTTTGATAAGATGATTTTGTTTACACGACAAATACTCACGTAGCCGTGTTTTACTGTTATTGTTTTTCATAGCTCACCTCATCCCCATCCCCAACCGCATCCCCATCCCCAACCGCATCCCAATCCCCCAACCCCACCTTGGAGCTGCACTCTCCACTCCATTTTCCATTTTCCTTTCCATTTTTTCTAAATTTTTTCTATTTTTCTATTAGCCGGAATCATGGCTTGGCCACGTACGTCAACTGGGCTGTGGCTTCCCCCCCCCACTAGCTTCTTTCTGATTTTCAAACACGTAGCTTCGGCCAACAGCATTTCCCATTAAAAACGCAAAGGCCAATGCATAAATGATTGCCACTGGCCCCGGCCGGGGCCCCCTCCTCCTCCTAACCAGGTGGAAAACGGGGGTCATGATGGGGGGGGGGGGGGTACCCTGTGCAATTCATTCACTCATTCGAAGCACTCGACACACTCATCCATCCATCCAGCCAGCCAGGCAGCCAACCATCCATCCATCCATCCAGCTAACCATTCATTCATTCATGCATTCATTCATTCATAACTATGAATTGTAGTTTATTCGTGGTCGTAAAATGTTTGGGCCATCATCATGATCATTAGGCTGTGGCTGTGGCTGTGGCAGTGGGCACACCTTGCCTAAGAATGTTTTATAGCCAGAATAGTCTTCGATTAGCCAAATTGACAATGCACTGAGCGACAAAATAGAAATTTAAGTTTCCAGGCGACAGAAAGAGCAAAAGAATGAACAATTTTTTCAGTGTAGAAGTGGAGTGCCTTTTGCCAATCGTTGGTGGGTCTCCTCCATTCATTAAGAAACTTTATGCGTCGCTCTCACTGCCACAAACAAGACACTCGGCTTCCGCTGTATGCCACGTTATACATTGTTCCCCCCTCTGTACCGTGCCCCTGCCCCACATCGATTTGGTTTTTGCATTTCAACATACATATCTTTTAATTGATATTGTTTTCGTGTAGCAAATAGACTCAGAAAGAGAGAGACAGAGAGAGAGAGAGAGAGAGAGACCCCACAAGACAGTATTGGAACCCATGCTGATCCATGGCATGGCGGGGGGGCACGTTATATGAATATCAATTTGTTATGTGTGTGTGTGTGTGTGTTGGAAGGGGGGGGGGGGGATTTCTTACGTTTTACGTTACGTAGAGACTCTTCTGCTGCCGCTGCTGCTGTTGCTGCTGACGCACTCCAAGCAACGTGACAGCCCATGCGGCGGGAGTCGGATCTAACTTTTTTTTTGTTTTGTGACGCACATTTGCCTGTGCAATCTGTGCCACTCGCATGTGGTACCTGTGTACCTGCGTCTAATATGGCTGTGTGATATGTCTGCACTGGACTTCCATTGCTGCTCCTCCTGCCCCTGCCCCCTGCCCCCTGCCCCTGCCACTTCCATGGCTGCTGCAGGCATGCTGTGAGGGTTACATCGTCAAAGCGAGTAATGGTTTAGTAAAATAACAAATAAAATGAAAAGCGGAAAACGCAAAACGCAAGGGGGAGCACTGCCTGCCACGGTTGCCAATGGCCCCAAGGACCAACAACGGAAACAGCAACAGCAACGGCAACGGTAACGGCAACAACAATGGCCGTTTCAAATGAAAAATATGTATTAAAAAACTACTGTATTTGTCCGACTCGATGTTGAAAGAAAGTCACTTGATAAGCTTCATTTCCAGCGCTAAAGGATGGGCGCTGGGTGTTTAGTGTTACGTGTAAGCGTTATACAACAGAAGAAGAAAAAAAACAAGAATCCCATTGCTTCCCATTGCTGTAACTGTAATTGCAAAGGCACTTGAAGGTCAGCTAAAGTCAAGCTTAGACAGGGCTAAAACTCGCCGTTAAAGTCTCTTCAACTCTCTTAAACTCTTAATAGTAAATATTAATTATGTGGAGCGTTAGCATCGAGGTCTTCGGCTCTTATTGGCCTAAATATGACAAGACGTTAGCAGGTTTTTTAATAATAATAATAATAAATTCAGTTTCGACCCTCTTAGAAGAAGATTAATAGCAGAATGAGTTATGCACAAAAACTGATGTTGTTATCTCTCATTGCATCTCGCATTTTCGAGTAACGGTATGAATTCAGTGTAAATTTCTCAAAAAATGTTGTATATAAAAACTATACCATATTCCTTGGTAATAAAAGTTTAGGCCTAGATTGAGCCAATTTTCTGGGACTTTTTGTTTTGTTTTAGATAATTCAATAACTTAGGGAGAGTTTGGGAAATACTTTTACCAAAAATAATCTTTCTTATAGGAGAAATTTAAGGAAAACAGAACGTGTAGTTTGTCTAACGGCTTTTAAACGTTTTCACCTCAAAATTGCTGAAATTTTATGTTAATTTATTTAATTATTAGTTTTTGTGAACTTTTAATTTGTTGTTTTGAATTGCCATGGTGGAAATTTTGCATTAAGCAACGCGTTTTTCCACTAAAATAATTTCCATTTTGCGTTTACCGAAAAACTTTTTGAACTTTTTAACGCTTTTCGAATGCCACACACGAACAGCAGACACAAGTTTTCAGCGGACTCAAACGATGAAATGCAAAAGTGGATAAGCCATTCATCAGGTCGATAAATCTCAACTACATAATCGCCCCACACATCACGTGGTCATGTACAAATACTTGTGCATACATATAGATACATATATACATAGGTATACATCCATACATATGAACATATGTATGTACATCGGGTCTATCCTCTCTGGAATATTGGCTAACGATTCTTTTCATGAAATTTGCAAATCGTTTGGTCGATTCAAAAGTTTGCTTTCTTTTCGACGACTGACAATAACAAGTAAGCCAAAAAATCGAATATTTTGTCCATCATGAAAATGGTGTGTGTGTGTGTGTGTGTGAGAGTGACAATTTTCTCATCTGTGCGGGGAAAATGGTAGGAGAGGAAAATTTAATTTGCAGGTCACGTAATTTGCTGGTGTATGTGTCAAGTTTTTGTATCCCCCCCCAACCCTGCTCGGAGAGAAGAGGAGCAGGAGCGGGTACGGGAGTACGGAAGGGGGAGAGGGGAGGGGTGAATAAAGACGGAGTGTATGCCCGCACGCAATGTACAAAAAAAATATGTAAATCGAGAGGCAGAGAGCACAGCACATATGGCCAGGGAATCGAGTCGAATCGAATCGAGTTGAGTTCTATTTGTTTTGTATTTTCTAGTGTCACACTTTACAGTTATGCTGTGGACTGTAGCCCAATACATACATACATATTCATGCAGATAAACCATATGTGAGAGTACAATCGCTGGAGAATATATTTAATCCCCAAAAGCCAGTGAAGGAAAGATACTTTATCGAAAGTCTAGGGGTCCATATTTTATTGATTCAAAAGAAAACCTCTTTAATATGAAATTTAAACAAAAAACAAAGAAATTTAAGTAACTTTACGCGTTAAATCATAATCAGAAAAACTAAAAATGGTAGAGCTAGAAACTGGCTTGTAGATAAATAATACTACAGCCTTAAAGTCTGTTCTGCTCTCCATAGGACGATCCGTTGATCGTGGCATCTACAGCCAAGCAATCTGCTCCCCAGGGTATCCCCAGTCCACTGCCACGCGATTAAAAGTCCAACAGATAAGAAAATGTCCAGAGTTCGTTGCCTGCCAAGCCCTTGCCTTGAGAGTTTCTCTCTCCCTCTCTCTACAGCCACTCTGCCCCTTTCTCTTTCTCTTTCCTTTGGCATTTTCTTGCACTTTTTTTTGTCGAGTGGCATACTTTTTTGGCTTATTAATGTTAAAGTTTTGTTTTTGTTGTTGTTGTTGTTGCTGCATCTGGCGTTGCTTTTATCATTAACTTTATGCAAAAAGTTTTTCTTCTCTTTTTGGGGCTGGGAGGGGTTTTCCATTGGTTTGGGGGTCGGGGGTGTGCCATTTGCAAACGACAAACAGTTTGGCTCACAAAACCATTGGCCATATGGCAGACATCTGCATTGTTGTTGCCGCTGCTGAGATACTCGGTCTACCTTTGGCACACTTCCCTAATGTATCTATCCATCTAACCATCTCCGCCTAACCATCCTATCCGCCATTCTCCTTGCAGTACAATTACCTCATGCAGTTTGATTATCTGCCCAAGTCGGACCTGGAAACGGGAGCCCTGCGCACCGAGGAGCAGCTGATAGATGCAATACGGAGTCTCCAGGTATGCCTGCCCACATCCCCCCCCTGCCCCCCTATTATGCCCGATTTCACAAGCAACATCACTGTTCTACTTGCCACTGGCTGGCTGCCTACCACTGCTGCACCATCTTGTGTGTCTACTACTACTACTGCTCCTGTGGCGACGGTGGCGGCAGCTTTTTGGCAACATTCCAGTTACGGGCGAAATCGACGGAGCTACGGCCCGGCTAATACAGCAGCCCCGCTGCGGTGTGGGCGACAAGAGGTACGCGTATAATTTCTCTCCCGACAATCTGGATCATGACGGTGGTGGCATTAGTGTACGTGTGCGGCGCTATGTACTCCAAGGACCCAAATGGGCCAAAACGGATCTAACATGGAGGTGAGTCACCCGTCTGTCTGTCTTTCTTTATACTTTACAGCATACAAATTACATTTTAATTTGTGCTCTTTAATTATAAGCCAAACCAGAAGCCAAACCGATCAGAATGGCAGTTTTTCCCCCAATTTTTAATAAATATTACAAAAATTCCCTTAATTTTAAAGAAATTTGTGAGTTTTTGCCCCTGATTAAATCGCGGCATTCATTATGAAAACCATCCTTCGTTCCTTCGTTTGAGGGTTCGTTCGGTCGGTTCTGCTGCTGCATTTCCCCCTCATTTTCCTTGCTTTCTCCCCCATGAATGTTCATTTCAATTAAACTGCATGCAGTTCATTAATTTTTCAGCATTCATTTAGATGTGAATTTATAATTTTATAGAACTGCCAACTGGAGAGAGAGGGCAGTGGTCCTCCAGGGGTCGTTTTTTTTTGGTTTTTGTTTTTTCCTGTTGTGAGATGTCCTGTGCGTACGCGCTTTCAATTAATTCAAAACTCAAACGTTGCGTAGCTTGTTAATTTTTATCACAACCATTGCACTATCCCCCCCCATCCCTCCCACTGTTTTCTTGTCCCCCGATGATGGCTTCTTGTATTGCATAATTTGCTGTCTAAAGCGTGTTTTTATGTAAAACAATTCAGTGCTCTCACATTCTACCCCCCAACACAGCTGCAACTGTTGTGGGTGGGGGTGGGGCTGCTGGCTGGTTGCCTGGTTCTTTCCTGCCAGCGCAAGAATTCCCTCTGAATTGTTAATGGCCTCGAGATGACCTGCTGTGTAGCGAAAAAGTTGGCTCCTAGCTGGAGATCTGTGGGGTCCACAGAAGCTGGAACCAAGCTGACGCTTTCATTAAACACTTTGCGCCAAATTGAATTTTATGATGAGCCAAAAACGAAGTTGGGGGCGTGAGGCATGAGGGATGAGGCATGAAGCAGCTCCGCAGCTCTGCAGAGCTCTGATTGCAGCTGTCACTTTTTAGTGTTGTATTTGATTTTTGATGCGCAGCTGCATAATTGCGCTTGAAATATTAAGCCAGTGACCTCCCACTTTGCACTTTGATAATGAGTAGAAGGGCAATCGTTTCAAGTGATACCCTGTATAGATTGATGGGATAGCTATGATAATTGCATATTTTTTCCAGTATTTTGTGGGCAAGGAAACATCTGCATATACCCCTGATATTCCTCGATTGCTGGGTATCAGAATACCAGTAGTCGCGTAGAAAATGAGCATCTATACGAAAAGATATCTGAAACAGAAGAGAGAAACAGCTTTCCTTCTATCTAAATAGTAAGTATACGACGGACGGATAGCAGTCCGTGCTGGAGGAGCTGCAGCTCATTATGAAATTTCCAATTAAATTTGCATAGCTCAGGGGGCAGAAACTGCCGGACTGCTGTGTTGCATACTTTCGGGCGGCAACTTAAAGCCCTAGCGGAGATTACACATACGCCATGGATGGTTGGGTATGGGGTGGCCCTTTAAGTGCAAAGTTCCATGCAGCGCCTGGCTATTTAATTATTTCTTGTATCGTCGTCTATCCTTAATTGGCTATTAAGTGGATGGCGACCGACGAGGGCATGCTCGTTGCCCGATGCCCGGGTCGGTTGGCAGGGGGGGGGGGGGGGGTGAGAGTAAGGACAATATTGTGACTAAATTAAAGCATTACGCATTGGGGTCCACCCCAAGGATCACAGCGGTGGCTGCTGCTGCTGCTGCTGGCATCAAATTGAGTTAGCATCAAATATACTATATATGTACATAGTACATATATCGATGAGGGTCGTTCGACGTTATTGACCCGCATTTGGCCTCCTAGCTGCATGTGTTCCCGTTAATTGCAGCACCACAAACTTAGGGGATGGGGGAGGAGAACAAAATGGGGATTGTGGTTGTGCAAGTGTTTTTCCATTTCCGCTCAGCATGGAAATTCTCGTGCCGGAAGTTGTTCTCTAGCTGTTTTTCGCTTTCCTCTCACACACACACACCAGCACACAAAGAGGGTGACAACATCCTGGCAACATAGTTTGCCACATTCCTTGAGACATTAACTGTGGAAATTGCCCCACGAAGAGCACTGGGGACACAAATCAACTGACAGCATCAGCAGTGGCCGGCCGGCAGCAGCTGCAACAACGGGAGCGCAGCGGAAGTGACCGAAAAACTTGCACTTGACGCAAATATTTAAACCAAATTGGCAATTGTTGTGCTGTGTCCGGGAAGCGGATGCCACGGCACCGTAATGTGGCATTTACTTGGCTGCAAATGAAGTTGCCACACAGTTGCCCTTGCCCCTTTACCCTTTACCCTTTCCCCTTCAACTGTTGCTTCTCGTTGGGATGCACTTTCTACTTTCTACTTTCTGTCTTAATTAACTCCTTTTAGCCGGATTCAAAGCCCAAAAGGTTATTGGTTTTGGAAAGCAGAAAAGCGAGAAAATCAACATTTACGCCAGAGAATAACTTTCTGGCTCTTTTTTGACTGCCACTTCGACTTCCTTTCTGTCAGAAATTTTCCATTTCCTCGCCTAATGCATGGGCAAACAATTGGGAAAGCTGGCAAATGGTGTCAATAGACCGAGAATCAGAGGCAGGCAGAGGACCTGTTGCAATTCGCCTCGGACCCAGAAGCCAGAAGCCTGAAGTTGATTTTCCTTTTAGTTTTTTCTCTTCTTCTGTTTTGTGGAAAAATTCTTCAAATATTCCAAAGGAAAAATTCACTTGGGAGTGAATTTAGGTACATTTCGAGTAGAGAGTTTATTTACCAAATGAAAAAATGTTCTGGAATTGGCTTTAAAAGTCAGAGTCGAGTCTTCGAGCCACATTGTTGCCGCCCCCCATTAATTGGCCCTTTTTGTGGCAGCGCCATGCATGGGCGGGCGGCTAACAGCTCTCTGGGCCATGTCCGGTGTTCTGGGCATTTGTTAGATTTTTTAATAACATTAATAAAGTGCACAATGAAGTCAAAGACGACACGCACATCCTTCGAAAGGACAGCAGACTCCTTGCCGTTTATGCTTATTAGCGTGCAAGCGAGCCATTAATACAATGCAACAAGAGGCAAGAGCCCAGAGGCAGATACGGAATACGGGAGAGTTGAGAGGAGGCGGGTTACGGGTGAAAGGTGGTGGAAGTGGTAACAGCATCAGCATCCTTTTAGTTGCATGCCACATAAAGAAGCAACGTGTGCGGCGAATGTCATAAAAACTACTCATACTCAGACTTGTCGCTGTGCTATGTACTATATGTGCCACATCAGGAGGCAGAATGCTTGCTGTCCATGTTACAATGATAAAAAGTAATTTTATGACTCGCACAAAAGCAATGCAATACCCCACGCCCCCCTCCCCATGCTCTACCCAGACCAGCCCGGAATGCACTTATTTGTCCGTCAGCCAGGGCATTGCTTGTCTGCCATTCCCCGCTCTTAGCCCTCAATAGACGAAGCTTTTAACAAGCGTCTCATCCAGCGACAGCCGTAACCCGAAACTTAACCCGAACATTGACTGGAGAGACTGTCTTTAAGTCCAGAATTTCTATATTTCTATATTTAGAATTTAAAGAAATTTAATGGGAATTTTCAGGGCAGCATTTAAGGCAAAAACCAAACCAAACCAAACCAAGATTTGAATGCCATTTGCGGCAGCTGTTGCAAACAGAATTTCCGTTGAGTGGAGCAGCACCGACGGATGAGTATCCGGCTCTGTGGCTGCTGCTGCTGTTGCTGCTGCTGCTGTTGTTGCTGTGGCTGTGGAAGGGTCATCCAATGCTAAATCAATTGGTGGCTAGGATGGTTAGGATGGCTGGATGGCAGCAAAACCAACATGTGGTCAGGATAATGGCTGACCCCCCGAACCCCGAAAGAGGATGCTTGATATGCTCCCCCCTACTCTTTCTACACTTTCTATTTATTTCCCCTTAAAATCCGCTTATTCCGTTTATGTTTGTTTTACAATTTTTTTTTGGTAAAGTTTCTATATTTTTTTATTGTAGTTTGCATAAAATAATTTGCTGATCAACTCGCGTGCGAGTCAGTTTTTCTCATCATAATTTATGCAGCAAGCGGCAAGTAAATCACACGAGCGCTGAAAGGCTGAAAGAGATGGCAGAGAGCAGAGAATGATGGAGAGGGAGGGAGAGAGATAGAGAGAGAGTGAGAGAAGCATTTAATGCCGTAAACAGAACATGGCAATAGTTTAATGCTTCGCACAGCTTCTGTTGCTATTGCAGTTGCTGTTTATTTTCCAGCAGTCATTTGCAGAGTTGCCCTTTCCCTTTCCCTATTCCGTCCGTCCTTCGGTTCCTCTCGTCCATTTCGGTGGGTGGGTGGCTGGTTGGTTGGACGGGGTGGCTAATGGCCGTCCATTGGCCATAGTTTTCTGACTTTTCGTATGCTGTCAAGTGCTCGGCACTCGAAATTATTATCTGCCATTAATCATGGCCATAATGTTTGCCAGCTATAAAATGGAGCAAGTGCAACCAGAACGAGAACCAGAAGCAGAACCAGAGCGGAGCACACAGAGCGGAGCAGAGCGGCGAACAGGGCTGCTGCTGCTGCACAGGTCCCAGCGAAGGGGGAACGAGGGCAGCTCCATGCGGATGGAGGATGTCCATGAAGATGCCAGGACACTGATGAAGCTGCCAGAAAGTCAGCGAGTGAGATGGATAAAAACAAAGAAAGAAATATGTCCATAGAAGCATCTATTAAAATATACATTTCTGGAAGAAAATCCATTGATCCTTGTGGAATAATATTCCAAATAATTCTTTTAGATTTTAATGATCATTGATCTATAGATATTCTGCTTCAAGAACTTTTTGAATCACCCTCTCCCGCTCTCTCTCTCTCTCTCTCTCATGCGGATGAGATATAATTTTGTGCAATGCAATCGCTTTATTACTGTGACAATTATTTTAACTGCTGGAGATTTTTATGATGATATTTTTTGTAGTTGAAATTTTCGGTATCTGTTTTACTTTCTGGTTGCCTTTTTTGAGCCATTTGCCAGCCATTGTCTGTGCATTTTGTATGCCCCAGACCACACGACCACACTGAGATGAGAGCCACGCCACACACACACACACAAACGGCAGTACAGTAGGGAACAAAAGGTGGTGGTGCTGCTGCTGGTGGTGGTGGTGGCGGCACCAGAGGTACGAACTGTATTGTAAACTAAACTCGTGCATAAATAAAAACCCCAATTTGGGTTCATATTAAAATAGACAGACATTTTTGTGCTGAGCTCAAGGAAAACTGTGTCAACATCTGTCAGTGTGTGTGCTCGTGAAAGGATTGCCACAGGATATACTTACAGCTACAGTATACACAGCTACATACATGTAAATGTGTACAGAATTTATGATGTGGCATATTTTCTTATGCTGGCTCTTGGGCCTTTGAATTTTGCATGAATTTCGATAGCATACATGAGAGGGGGAGTGGAGTATCCCTTTGTCTTAGCCACTCGCCTCTCCTTGAATGGGCAATCCGATACCGCACAAGGTGTAGCATTTCAAAATTTAATAACCAGCTAAGGAGAAGGAGAAAGAGCAGTAGCCCGAACCCCACACAAAAAATGCCTGTATAAGCCTCTCTTATAAGCTTCCTGTTCTGTTGCCAAACTGCGGGCGAACACTGCTCAAATTCGAGCCAAAAGATTGCAGGGAACAGGACAGCTACAGTTTGTGTGTGTGTGTGTGTTTGTGTGTTTGTGTGTGTGTGAGGAGAGATCCATTGAAAAACCATTTGGTATCCGGTCCCCGATGGCGACGCTGACATAGCCGTAATATGAAAGGGCAGGGACCAGGCACAGTACTTTTTTGGACGTGTTCCGCCCAAAAACGGGGAGAGTTGCTCTGTCCGGCCTTTGGTTTCCGTGCCACATCAGTCACAACACCACAGAAACATCAGGAACAGCAGCACATTTGCAGCACAATTGCAGAGCAGCAGTTTTTGGGGCAACTTAACACTTGCCGAACTCATGTCAGTGCATCAGTATTGTGTGCTAATTTGACGTCTAATTTGCGACGGACAGCACCAAATGAGCGGCTTCTTCATACGACGACCCACAGGCCTCTGTTCCTGTTTCTGCTCTGGTTGCTGCCCTTGGTCTAGAGACGTGTCAAATGCATCAAAATTGCGATGATGTTGCAACAGGAGATGCGATGCATTCGCATTCGCACGACAGCCACAACCAGAGTGGCATTTCGTTAGCTTTTGTGATTAGCAGAGAAAATTCCTCTTACAAAACAAAACAAGTTCATTAGAACTCGAAAACTCTGAAAATTACTCCCAGCAATGTACTTGACCATCAATCATCAGAACCATGCGGAAAATCTTCGGTCAAAACTTAATAAGAAATAATATCTTGAATCCCTTGAATCCAATTGAATGCCTTGAATCTGGCTGGATCCGATTTGCAAATATATAGCAGAGTGGCGCAGTGGAAGCGTGCTGGGCCCATAACCCAGAGGTCCGAGGATCGAAACCTTGCTCTGCTAAGAGTTAATTGTTGGAGAATTGTGTATCTTTTTTATTTTTATTTCTTTATTTTTATTTCATTTCATTTTATTTTTAATTTGTTTTTTTTTTGTTTGCATTTATTTGATTTTTACTTTGATCATTAGCAGTACAGTACCATTTCAGCTATCAAGCAGTTCACTCAATGTTGCTCGTCAAGCAGTTCAGTTGTAATCCAAAGCAGGGCATACGCAGGATGGTCGCAATCTTCTACCGCTTTAGCAACGGTAAAACAGTTTCGTGCTAATGAAAATTTTACACCCAAAGGCGGTTTTCATGGTGAAATGCAATACATTTTGAAGTGC
Source organism: Drosophila athabasca (assembly GCA_008121215.1). NCBI lineage: Eukaryota > Metazoa > Arthropoda > Insecta > Diptera > Drosophilidae > Drosophila > Drosophila athabasca. The sequence continues at coordinate 1,453,038 of VMQQ01000022.1, read as the reverse complement.
CTTATAATACATATCCTCCATTAATTTTTTCCTGCAAGCAATGACGCTGGTGCCCAGGCATTTACGTATGTGTTATACACAAATAAACATACTATATGTTGTACCATACAAAACTCTGTACGTTTGTATGTATGTGCTCCATTGGCATTGGCGTAATTATGTTTGCTTACGTGGCCACAGACGCCGCTGGCAGCAGGCACCAGGCACAGCAAGCAGCAGCGGCAGCAGCACCAGCAGCAGACGGATAGCAGCAACAATGTGTGGCTTGAAATTTGACACTTTCACAGTTGGTCAGCGTTTTGTCCTGCGGGGTTGGGGGAGGGGGGAGGGCTGTCTGCATTTCGTTAGATTAATGTCCTGCTCAATCATCAATAGGTTCCAGCGTACAGTGCTGCCATTTTTGTTTGTGTGGCACTTGTTTATCGCCTGCTGCCCCTGGACCCTGGAGAAGGTGGAACACAACTGGAGAAACGAAAATTACACTGAGAAAAAGACCAGTAGCTTATGTATACAATTTTAAATATTAAAATTAAATATATTATTTGCAAATGCATATAGATTTCGTTGCATTCTTATTGGCACACCCACCCCATCCCACCCCCTGCCCAGCCCGACCGCCAATCAAAGTAATGGCACCCACCGACCCTTGGGTCTTCTATTTGTTCTATCATCTGTAATTTTTGATTTTAGTTCGATATTTACATGAAGCTAAGAATTCCGCTTCTATTTGCCGCTGGTAGGAGAATTCCCACAGTGCATTCTCTCTCTCTCTGTCTTTGCTTTTTGGTTGTTTATTTTGTTGCCTTTATTTGGTTTCCTTTTCTTTGCTGTTTTTTTTTTGTTTTTCTTCGGTTTTTCCGTTCATTTGCTGCGCTTCCTTCTGTTTATTGTTTGTGTGTGTTTGTGTGGCGGCGGTTACCATTCCGGTTCGCCTCGATTCGTCCTGTGCATTCATCCTTTGCTTTGTTCTTTCGTTTGCTTTTAATTCATTTAGGTTTTTCTGCCTGTTCATTTTGATTGATTACCACTTTAATTGCGGATATTAAATGACAAGCGCCCAGCATCGAATGACTTCTACTGGGAGTCCTATTTTCCATTCCTCCCCCCTTTGATTACTGCATGATTTGTAGTTATTCAATGAGACAGACATGGATTTACACAGCGACTTAATGAAAGAGCGAGCAGTCGTCGCTCCAAATTACACGTAAATATAGTTTTTGGGGAAATACCAAAGGAAATAAATCTATGGAAAATACAGTGGGATTTTCATGAGCAGATAACAGTTAAGTATTATAAATTGCAGATTTCTTAGAGCTGCATATATAGTATATACTTTTATTTAAAATATTATCTTTTTTTCTCTCAGTTTTAATTGTTTGAAAACCCACAGCAAATTTCTGTTTAAAGATCTCTTTAAGATCATCAAAAGGTATGTAAAGGGCTATGCTGGAAAAAGATATAGAACATCTATGTATCTAGTACTTATCGAAAGCTAAGAGTAAGACTGTACTCACTTTTTAGGGGACAGTGTAATTTGCCAAAGAGATCAGCAAATAGAGCACCAGGAGTTTAATTTTCCATTCTTTAAATCTAGGGAAGCTTTGAATTTTAAAGAACATTCATTTAACATTCATTTCGAAATTGCCAGAACTTGCAGAAATTCCAGAAATTCTCGAAATTAGTTAGTTTACGACTTACCATCTCTTTGCATTGTATCTCCTGCGCTCTCCTCATCTGAAACATCATTATAAGAATCCGAATAAGTGGAAGTGGAATCATCCTGTTGGGAATCCCGCTCAGCCGGAAAATATACTGTTTCGGCCGAAGAAGTGGAGTAGGAGCAGGAGCATGAGGAGGAACTGATGTTGGAGAAGGTATCCTCATTGATAAGATTCGGTTCTGCCATCACTCTGATTATATCTACAGTATATAGTTTTGTGATATTTCTACTAATATTATAGTAATCAAAATTGTCACCAGTAAAAATTTCTTTGTGTTTGTGATTCCTATTTCGGGAGTGTATTGGAAAATGTTGCTGAGTTGTTGATTTTTGCTTTACTCAGGGTCTCAGTTTTCTCTGTTGTGCTTTAAACACCATTCTCATGGCCATCTCCATGGATGCTGCCTCTGCATCTCATCTCCTCCTCCCTTGTTTCTGCCTTGATTGAAGGTCTCTTGTCCACGCAATTTTACGCCTTTGATGTGGGCTCTTTATTTATAAAGTTCTGTGGGCGCAATTCGTGGGTTGGCGCTGCTGCTGCTGTTGCTGCTGCTGCTGCTGCAGTCGGAACTTGTGACTATATAATAATTCTAATGAAAAATGTCGAGCAGCAAATTTGATTACTTGCTTTGATTGTCAATTAAAGGCACAACAACAATTTGCCAAGCGGTGGAATCTCGTTAGACGACGACGGCGATGACTACGTCACCAAAGATGCCTCTCTATATACAAATACATACATATATATATATAAATGTACATCTACTTTACGAGTATACATACATACATACATATGCTATGCTATGCTATGCCATGCTATGTGTCAGAGTAAAGTTTGTTGATGAGCGAATCCTAATTAATTTTGCACAGGGAAGCGTCCTGCATTTAGTGACACTGGGATCTAGCAGTCCGCCTGCTCATTAGTCGTATTAATTGATAAATTGATAGCGCTGTGCTGTGCTGTGCTGGGCCGCCTGCTCTCTAGAGGGTGGAACATGAATATGAACTTATGCTTTGCTCGGTCTATGCTGCATTGGTCAGGCCAAAAGTTTAGGCCACTTCTCAAGGCGGTAACTTTGGCCGAAAGAAAAACATCCTGGCGAACATCCAGGCGAAGAGAGGAGAGGAGAGTAGAAGTACCCTTTTTGTCTGGCTGTCTGTCTGTCTGTTTCTCTGTCTGTCTGTCTGTTTCTCTGTCTGTCTGTCTGGCTGTCAAATCAAACTTTGATTTGATTCGATATTCAGTATATATTGTATCTATATATATTATATCTTCTGTGTGTGGGTGTGTGTGTCTTTGAACTAAACTTTTATTCAAACTGACAAGTTTTGGCTGGCTTTTTGCTGGTGGCTTCTTGCTGCTGGCCAACAGCACAACAATCAGTTAATGCAGAAAGAAGGCAACTTCTTTTTTGGGTACGGGTTCCTTTTCTGTTGATTAATTGCCGCTGGAGTTTTAGTGTCACAACTGTCTTGATTAATGCCCTTGTCCAGAGAATTGTGTTTGCTTCACACCTATACCTCATCCCCCTCTTCCCTAGTATCCCCCTGCTAGTAGTGCCCCTGGTGGCAGCTCTCTTTCGCCGCCTGTCGCCTACCGCCTCGGCCAATTGTTAATTGTTGTTAAGCGCTTTTAATTTTCATATGTGAGGAAAAACCTATAGAACAAGCAGCAGCAACAGCAGCAGCAGAAGGGAGCGAAGTAGGGGAGGGGAGCAGAAGCACGAGGTTAAATGCCAGAGCCGAACGAACGAAGCACAAACGAAAGCCGAACCAAAAGCCGAAGCCGAAGCTGAAGCGAAAGCCAAACCGAAAGCCGACCACCGAAAACCCATTAAGGATGCGCCGGCGCACAACCCGAACGCCCTTCTCTTATACGCCTACGACATGCAAAGCTCTCCCCAAAAGCTTTGGATCGGGGCAAAGCTCTGGCAAAAGCCAGCGGCGTTTCATTGAAATACGGACGCACATCTGGCGCAGAGCTCAGTCACTGGCCAGTGAGGGTCGGTGCTAGTGGTGCCCTAAGCAGACAGGAAAAAACTGAATCAGAGAAAAATATGATGGTGAAAGTTCAAATATCCAGCCAGCAACAGCAACAGCAGCAACTGTGAACCTGTGATCGCTTCCTACTGACACTCAACTGTCTGCCTGTCTGTCTGTCTGTCAGAATGTGCATACGAAGGAAGGAAGGAAGCCAACGGCTACTCGAATCCTCTGAATCAAAATCAGCGACGCATTCAACGTCAGCACATAATCCCAGGCACTTGAGCAACAGCAGTAGAAGCGGCACAAGCGGCATCAGCAGCAGCAGCAGCAAAGAATGGAAGACGAAGAGGCATCGTAATAATGCCCGATTAAAGAACAAAAAGCCAGGCTGAAGTGCTCCAAGTCATTTGTGTGCTCATTGTGCGGCGACCCAGGGCAAACAGTCAGGCGAATGGAGCCAAAGCCAAAGCCAGTGCCAGTGCCAGCTCCTAGCCCGACTGGATGGATGGATGGATGGTTGCTTGACGGAAGTGCTCTAAGAGGGAGCCCCAGGGCTCAGTCGAGCCAGCGCACATAATGTCTGCTAATATTTGAAGAGTGCGTCGCATTAATTGACATGAAAGAGTCACGAAAAAAGAGGAAGAAGAATGCATCAGCACCAGCAGCAGCAGCGGCAGAAGCAGCAGCGGCAGAAGCAGCAGCGGAACAAATGCAGCGAACAAAAAGGATGGGCCCTAATGAGTGGGACAGACACACACAGAGAGACACTCTAGACGATGGGGTAAGTGCCTTGGGCTTTGGTTTCCCTCTAAGCCTTCTTCAAGATTGTTGTTTCCCCCCCCCTTCCTCCTCCCATCACCCGTCACCCATCAGCCAGTGTGCTCCTGCTTCGCCTCTTTCGCCCTGTGATTGTGTGTATTGTGTATCTGTGATTTGGTGGCAAGACCAAGTGATTTATATGCCAATAAATGCAGGCGGCTGGGGCATTAATATTAGATTGCATTATTCCATGCCATCCCTCTCCATCTCCCTCTTTGCCTCTGTGGCTGTACCATGGACACCATCTGTCTGGATGGCTAGGCTAGGGGGAAGGGGGTGGTAGGGTCATATATTTTATGCCAAATTAGCCCCAGTCCCAGTCCTGGCTCCTGGCTTCTGCCACTGGACTATCGTGTTAATTTACTGCGGTTCAGCTAGTTAGCAGATTCCCTCTTCATAAATTACACAATCCAGCATCCCCCATGTCCCCCCTTATCCCCATCCCCATCCGCAACCCGCTTTTACAACCATTAGCCTCATTGGCATATGCCAGCAATCAATTTGAAATTATATTCCACAATTTGTTGTTGTCTTAACTGCCAATTAGGGGCATGCAACACATACACATACAAACATACGGTTACAAATAACCAATTGAAATGCAAATATTTTAATAGAACACATTTTTCCTTCCATCCTGCAATCAGTTTTCAATTGTCATACTCTGAGTGGATTTTCCTTTTTTTTTCACCCCCAAAATGAGGGTTTTTTTTTTTTGTACCACATTTTGTTTTGGTTGAGGTTTTTTAATTGCTGAATAATTAATTTCACTATAATCTAGTTAAAATAAAAGTCTAATTAAAAGTCCTCCGAGTGTTTCAAAACATTTTAATGTTTCTATTTTGATGTCCAATATTTAATTTAATTTTTTTGATACCTGCATAGATAAATATGCAAATTTGTTTTAATAACTAAATTAAAGGAAAAATTCAAAGTATTTTCCACATGTTTTTCTCTTTTTAAACTCTTTTTTAAACGAGTCTAAAGTAAATATCTATAGATTAAGATAAATACATATGCAAATCTTTTGTTTTTACTCTCAGAATATTTAAAAATTAAATATTCAGAGTGTATATTCCCATATACATATCCAGTGCAGCATTTGGTTGATTGGTTGGTAAGTTTTCTAGAGTCGTAATCCCCCATAATTGCTACCTTTAAACCCTTAGCCCCCCGCCCCCGCCTGCGGGTAAAAACTTTTATCCCAAAATGTCTCTCTATCTCTCTCCCCTAATTCCCTGTTAATTTGTGACTTTGTCTTTGTTTACGGCGGCTACACACAAACAAAGCCCAAGTTCTACAAAGATTTTAAGCCAAACAAAAAGCCAAAAAAAAAATGGCAGATGCTCCCATAAGTAAGGGGCATCTTTTGCGCAGAGACAAAGACTAGCCTCAAAAATTCAATTAAACAAAAAGGAAGTGAAAATCGTTTGTCGCTGCCACAAAATGTTCCATATAATATTTAAATGGAATTAGTTTTAATTAAGTCCCCGGCTATGAGGTTATGAGGCAGCCACAAAAGGAAATTTCCTTTTTTCCCTTTTGCTTCTGGTCGGTTCGGGGGTCCATGTTCAAAAACCAAAAACCAGCCGAAAAAAAAGCAACGTTAACAGACTCAAATTACCAACTGCTCAAAAAAGAAGCAACGAAACGAGACCAAAAATGTTGCCGCTGAAGGAAGTGATTAAAATTGTGCCTAAGCCCCCAAAGAACCAGGACCCTGACCGAAGGCCTTTTTTGCTCACTAACTTTTGCAGCTTTATCTTCCTTCTGCTTTACCTGTTTTTTTTCTTGTTTTTTTTTTTCTTGTAATAAGTATTAATTAATGCAAAAATGAAGACAAGCGACCGCTGAGGAGGCGTAAGTAGGGCTTCTGCCACTGCTACTGCTGCTGCTCCGCTCCGCCTTTTGCTTCTTGTTTTACAAATGAGCAGACGCCGCGCCGTCGCTGCGTTGAAGATTTTACTTCTTTTTTTTTGCCGTAGATTTTCGCCCGCTGAAATTCGAGTCTCGTTGGTCAAGCAAAGTGACGCAAATTAAGAGAACCCTGGCCTGGCCCCGGGCCAGGCAGGACCTAGCCAAGCAGAAGCAACTTAATGAAAATGAAATTGACACCTGGCTTCTACCTGGGGTTCATGCGGGGTACCGTACCCCAGTCCTTTAACGGGAAGCCACCTCATATGCTCCCCTGTTCCCGACTCCCTGCGCTCAGTGTCTGCTGTGTTGAGTGACCGCAGAGTAAAATTATACGCACGTCTGAAGTTACCACGATACATATACACACGAATATATATACATTTATACAGTAGATGATGATGGCAATGGATTGTTGACGGGCGAGAGGAGGGTGCAGTTCTGGGAGTGTGTGTCCTGTGTCCTGTTGTGTGAAAAGAGGACATGGCGTGTCAATAGTCGCCTGCCTGGCACTTCCGGTGACATTCTGCTGGCCATCAGAAAGCGACACACAATCCTTGTGTCCTGTGTGTCGGCCGTTGTGCCCCATAAATCTTCTCATAGTGCAGCCTCCCCTTTTCCTACATACATATGTACATATGTTTCGTGCGTTGTTTTATCTTTACGCTTCCGATCCGAAAAACCGAAACCCTGGCAAGACGAAAAACCGAAACACCCAAAAACAGTCTCCAGTTATTCGAGTTTCGTTGTTTAGCTCATAAATCTGCTTATCTGCTAGGGGGGTGAGGGGATGGGGCGGATTTGGAAAGTGGGAAGGAATCTCAGACCCCAAAATTTGAGAGTCCCCTTAACTACAAAAAGGCTCCCAAGTTCTTTTGGTTTTTTGTTTTTCAGCAGGAGGAGAAGAAGAAGGCGAATTAAAGGCTAAAGGCTTTTGCAACCAAAAACTTGACCCTGTTGCAGTCATGCATAAATTTCTTAGATTTCAGGCCCATTGAAAGGCATTGAAAGCCGCACAAACATCGCAGGGAAAATATACATATATACCACAGATATATATATATGTTGTTGTGTACCGGGAGGGAGTACTACAACAATATTTTTGTGGGCCCAAAAGTTATAAATATTTTTGTGGAATTAATTAAGGCCTTTTGGGCTTGGATTGGGGTCCTGTTCTGTCCTGTCCTGTCCTGTCCTGCTGCTACGAATTGAAATATGCAGAAAATGAAATTAGTTGCCGAAAAAAGATAAAAACGTAATGAAAGGAAATGCGGCCTAAATGTCGCAGAGACCTGAAAGGGGGGAAAACAATGAAAAGGCAATAAAATGGGCGACCAGAAGGGAAAGAAAATTGAAATATGTCCAGGCTATAAATGGGTTAAAAGAATGCTGAACGCCCCCCAATCTGGCCATCCAGTAAGAGCGAGACTCTAATGAAAGTTTTGATGGGAGTGATTGCCGACGGAGTTTCAGATGATCCATTGTCATCGACACAAATTTCCAGAATGATAAATGGTTGAGAGACCATGAGAGAACAGACGAAATGGAACATGATAGATCCAGGAAACAAATAATGGGTTTTGGCAGATACGAAAAAGTCATGCCCAAGTCCATGGCAACAGATTACAAAAGACTAACGGATATCTAGCATATATTTCATCACATTAAAGTGCATTGTGGCAAAGAAACCTTCTCGAAGAACGCTCTGGACTTACTCCTTCTTTAGTCCTTACAACCGCAAAAGTATCCTGCTGTTGTCATCCGTTAAAGCGTCTCATCTCAGCCATAAAATGGCAGAAGCAGAACGACCGAGAGAACGACACCTAACCAAGAAAATGCTTGAGGTTTTCGTTTAAATTCTGATGTGCACTCAAAATTCCTTCATCTTTCAGTGTTATTTTATATGTACATCTGTATGCGTATTTGTGTGTAGCTGTGTGCATTCCTTGTGCATTTATTTCTAATTTTAATATTTCTGTAGCAGTGCCACTCCCAGCACCCGCTCCTAGCAGTAGGAGGTGGCTGCCACTCTCTCTCTCTTTTCGGACACTGCAGGACACTGCTTGGTCTGTCTGCTCTGCATACGTCATCGAACTGTTGACCGAGTTGGCGTTGGGCCAACACGTTGCCTGTTGCCTGTCAGCCGAATCTGCAGAGATAACACTGGTGCCAGCAGCAGCAGCAGCAGGACACGCAGCTAGGACACGCTGTTTTATGCATTGCATGCATAAAGGACGCATCGTGTTGATAGGATAGGGCTTTCTGACCCTGCACTTTTCTGCTGTTGCTGAGGCAGCAAAGTGCTGGCCAAGAATGAATGCAGCTGCCGCTCTACACTCGACAAAAATCACTAGTATATGCACTGCAGGACTGCAGATTTGACCACAGAAAACTTATGGAGCAGCAGGTCGTCCTCGCTGCTACGTGTGGATAAGAGCAGGCTCTTGTTACTCTGCTCCTTTTCCTTTCACTGCCTGGGCCTCTACTCGGGCATTCTCTCTGGCGTCCTCTCTGGCCTATTACCTGTTGTGGTCGTTGATTTTTCCTCCGCTTTTTAACTGTGGGCATCCATCAAACGACGCCATATTGAATCAACGCAAAATAATTGCTTTTTAAATGGGTTTTTATACGAGAACCAGTCGCGTACTCTGCCACGGGACGCTCTCTCGCCCACAGTAGCTATATATGAGGATGTGGAAGCAACACTCATAAATTCAAGGCATTTCCAACCAACCAGCTACCACACCACTCCCCCCTTCCCCTTCCCTTACCGGAGGCCGTGGGCAAAGTTTAAACCGTGTTTCGGTCTCTCTTGGCTTGGCTTAGCTCTTGGTGCTCTGGAGTATCTTTCTGGTTTCTTCCCGATTTGTGAGCTTTAATTCTCAGATTTATGCTCCAGCCGCAAGGACATTTTTAATGAGATTTTGCTTGGCCATCACGTAGCCAGAGGATGAGAAATGGTCAGGGCAAGGGCAATGGCAAGGGGAAGGGAAAGAGGAAGAGGAAGAGGGAGTCTCGAGGCGTTGACAGACACAGATTATGAGAGATATGCCAAAAAGTCAGTGCGGTTAAGCAGCTGCCGCTCGGATGGGCCTTGGAGTGGAGCGACTAGGGAGGAAGTGGGAAGGGAGCTGCTATGAAAGCAGACTTAAGTTTCCCATCGGATGATGCTGATGTTGATGATAGTATACATATTTCCCCACCCCCCACCCCCCAGCAAAGTTTCCGATGTTTTCAGTAAATTTGCGTTTAGAGTGGCGCCACTCCTCGCACTTCGTGGCTGTTTGGGGAATGCTCCAAAATAATTAACTCATTTATCAAGTGGAATTTGCTCCAGTGGAAGAGCATCTAAAACTTTACGCAGAATTCTCAACTATTTGTCAATGATTTTCGAAATTGAAAACTTTATTAAAGTCAACGATCATTGAAATTGCGCAATGTGGGAGTAGAAATACATTGAAAGGGGACAGCATTAACAGCCAATTGATCAAGTGAGTGAGAAAGAGTCAAAAAGCTTAGAAGTAGAAGTAGAAAGCGCGTAAGACAGAGATAACATGTGTGCAAACAGGCACTGCCGACGGTTATTCAACTTCTTACCGACTATTGCTCTACTGCTTACCGAAACTGCTTGTGCTCTAAAGTCAACTGCTTGCGGAGCTGCTTGATTGATGTACCTAATAATTAGTAATTAATAAACTTTCAATTTTAGGTTTGGTTTTGTTTCCACAGCTCAAAATGAACTCCAAAAATGTACATACAGAAATAGACAGCAAAACAGATGGTGACAGAGTGAGACACAGAGTGGGAGTGACGTTTATTTAGAGTTACCCAAAAATCACATCACTTATTTTTTGAGCGACACATTTCATGTGGAATTCGAGCGAAATATTCATTCGAAATATAATAGCGAAAAATAGCGATAGATGGAAAAGAGACTGAAATCGAGCAATGACTAGTCATCGGCGTTCTTTATGCCCGGGACTTAATTGGGTTCAACTGAAAGTGTCAACTCACATGACAGAATCTCAATGGGAGATATGTACATATGTAAATAGATCTCCACGCAAATGCATATGCAAATGTATATTGTGCTACACTGAGCACAAAAATGAGTAATACCTAAATCTAGGTACCTAGATCTAGTTAGGAAAGAAACTAGTTATTAGGTAGAATATTCCTCAGTGTATGTTCACATTCGCAAATCTCATGGATACATCTCATATCATTGCAATTCAACATTTACAATTATCATCAGGTGGCACGCAGGTTGTGATGCTTTTGATTAGCAATTTGTAGGCATTTGTGTTCGAGTTCGAGTTCGTGTTGTATCACTGCCAGATAATTGCTGTCATCAGGGAACCTGGGAGGAGGAGGAGGAGGATCTCGTCTGGATAAGCATAAGCCCTGAGGAGGCGGTACCAGAAAAACGCTGCGTTTTAGCATTTCCGTTTGCTGGCACAGCGACAAGCGATGACGTTGGCAGCGGAAACGGATGTGTAACTGCCGCAGCAACACACACACACGCACACAAACATACATACATATGTATGTATAAGAAGAGAAAATACAGGGTTGGCAAGAGTTCGCCTGTCTGTCTCTGTCTTTGAGTCAAGGCGTAGCCGGGGCGCATTTATAATTAACATAATGATGGCATTTTGCTAAACACCGTTTTCCGCATGTATCACACACACACACTCTCTCTCTCTCTCTCTCGCTCTTCTCTCTTACACAATGCAAAGCAAACGAGAAGGGGGGGTGTGTAAGAGAGGGAGACACAAGACACAGAGGACACTTAACAACGGCTGCATAGTTGACATGAAATGCCAACTTAATGTCAGAAAGTTAACATGCCACTTGAAATTAACAAGCCGCGCACACACACGGTACAGTCCTCCACACACACACAGACACACACAAACACACACTCACACCTCTCCAACCCTTTTGGCCAGGGTCTTTAGCACCTCTCCCACCCACTTTGGCGGCCCTCGTGCATCTCTTTAGGCCCTCTACCATCTGATTCGGAATCCTTTCCGCATTGTTACGTGTACGATGTGTCCTGCCTAAAGTGCCCCAACTTAACCGACCCCAGTGCGGGCCCAACCGTCGTGTCAGGTGAGCCGCATTAAAAATGTAGAATTTCATCTTTTAGTCAGCAATTGTTACGTTTTTTAGCCGAGCCCCCCTCCCACAACCCTCCCTCAGCCCCCCAACCGAATGCCACTTACGGTTGAGTGTTCTGGGCCTGCTTGCTGTCTAAGTTTCAGGTTCTCGAGTGTGGCCGGGCTTTGTTTTCCAACTGTCGGGCTATTAAAAACCACATATGGATAGAGAGAGAGAGAGACAGAGAGTAGAGCTTTTCCTTTACTTTTTTGGCTCCATTATTAATGCACACACACCCACACTCACATACACACACAGACAGACAGATACACACATTAGCCACATTTTACATAACTAATGAAAGCGAATGATACGGCTAAGCACATGTTATGCAACGACCACAAAGGATATTCCCCTGAAATTAACTTGGACTGCTGCCCACGACCACGCCCACGACCCTATGATTCTTGCTTTCGCCCCATTTGGCCATTGATTGGCTGAAATATGTATATTCCGGGCATTAATTTAACATTCTGTTCGGGAAAAATTATCCAGGGAATGGGAAATTTCACAGAATTTATATATTTGAATATTTAATAATACGAATAAGGTAGAGATGATGTTCAGAGGACCTGAATTAATATAAAATGCATATACATATGTATACATTGGTATCTACATAGGTATCTACATAGGTATCTAAGGATACATTAAGATACTTACAGAAGAATATTGAAAATAGAATGAGATGTATTACAGAAGAAAGGCTACTTCTCAGATACTATAATGATAGTTGCAATATGTTAAAGTGGAGAAATATAAAAATAATAAAATATCCGTAGAAGAAAATGTGTGTTAGGGGCTATTTTCGCAAAGCGTGTTCCAAATTGCTGGGTGTTTTTTTTTAAATAATAGCCGGAGTAGGTGGCATGGTTTTTATAAAAAAACTTTACTTTTTACTTTATTATTAAAAACTAGTCAAGAAAAACTCGAATTTGGGACAAAAATGTGTTTTGAACGCCTATTGCATTCCATTATGTGTCATTGTGTAAATTTTCTCATAAAATATGTCATTAAAATTATCGTTGTTTAATGTCTGCTCATCCATAAAAATGAATATTCGAAAAATATGTCATTTTACAGCTCTGATGAAACGTCAGATATTTTACAGTACATTTTTCAGCGTGTCAAAAGTATCTATAAAATATAAAAGTATTTTAATTAAAATTTAGCCGATTTTAAAAGTGGAAATTCTTTAATCAAGCGGTTCGTTTTTTTTTTTTTTTTGTTGTTTGTCAACATTTTTTTAAATACATTTAATTTAATATTTAAAAAGAATACACAAAAAAGACAGAAAAAAAAATACTATAAGGCAATGGAGAGGGTAGACACAGATATTTTAGGCCCGTTTCGCTTGGGGGCTGCCCCCAAATTGGTCGTTAGCACATTTGACGACACAGCCCGAGGGGGGAGGATGATGGTTCGAAAAGGTCTCTGCAAATTACACGTGACAGGCTAAATGGGTGGTGGGGACTCCGGAAGGAAGATGTTTTCTGGCTTGACAGAGGCACACGCCCCCTCTCGTGGGCTGGTGGGGGCCAAAATGATCATAAAATTAGCGCACAAAAGTAAAACATATGAGACGCGATTTGAATTTGACGCCATTACCTTCATTTCGGGCACAGACTCCCCGCCAAAAGAGACAGAGAGAGGGCGAGAGAGAATGGGAGAGTGTGGGAAAGTGGGATACGCATAATGACGCACCAGGCGCCAAAGTCATTTGCATATGCCAACCTAACGGTAAAGAACAGAAGGAAGGCGATGGCAAAGGCAAACTCCATAAAACTCAAAAGATGGTGGGGATGGGGAAAGGGAAAGGGAAGGTGGAGTGTGAGTATATGTGTGTGTGAGTATTTTTTTTTTATTGGCAGCTGTCTGGCATACTAAGTGAGCTTTTATGCCACCGAAACGAAGCTCTCTCCCACTCTTCCGATCTCTGTCTCTCTCCCCCTCTACGCTAATAATCGTACATAATAATGTGAGCAAGCACACTGATACCGTTAATTATGCAGTGCAGTGCGTGACAGGGTGGGGCGGAGCGGGGCGGGGCGGGGCGGGGTGGGTGTATGGCCGCCTCTAATTATGATTTGTGCTGCCCACTTGCTGTCGCTGGGTGTACTTTTAATGAACACGTACTCGTTGTTCGGGGCAAGGGGTTGGAGGTGGAGGTGGGGGGTGGCCAATCAATGGGGTCCATTGTGCTGGGTTAGCAAATCACTCGAAACTTTTGCTCGCTAAAATGTGCGCAATCTACAATCGTTTTTGATGAGGGAAGGTGTGTGTGTGGGGGGGGCAGGGGGAACCCTGGGTAGTGTGGAGGTACTGGTTAAAACGCCACTTGAGGGCAAACAAAAGATGCAGGCGGCAAACAGAATGTATCTGCCGGATGCGGCAGTACCACAATTATGCTACAAAACGTTGCAATTAAGCAAACTGTAACAAAGGCATGACCGCCGCAGCCCCAGCCCCATTCCCACTCCTAACCCCAGTCCCACTCCTCGAACACAAACTGTAACTGAATATGTCTGACAAAAAAGGGAAAAGAAAAAAGAAAAAGAAAAAGGAAGAGCGAAGGAGAATCAGCACAAAAACTTCCGTTGTGTCCTGCTGTCAACGTTGTCTCACGCTCTCTCTCTCTCTCTGTCTATCTGTATCTCTGTCTCTCTGTCTGTCTGTCGCTTTATCTTTCCTGGTCACACTCGTACTTGTAGTCCTCCCTTCCCCTTCCCATCACACTCTCTCTCTGTCTTTTTCTTCTGACGCTGCTTTCAACTCTCTCAAGTGCACTCTTCATATTTTTTGCCTTGTAAGCGTGTGAGTCTGTGTGAGTGTGTGTGTGTGTGTGTGTGTGGAAACGTGTTCAATTGATATTTCTGAGCGCGCAAAGAAAAAGTTATAAATACCAAGAAGTAGAATACGAATAAGGATGAGAAGAAAAAGGATAAGGGGAGCAGCAGCAACTTGAGCCAAAACTGCAATATTGCTGGTATACTCAGCATTCCATCCTCTCTTTCTCTCTCTCTTTCTCTCCAAAGTTCAAGCCAACACAAAAGCCAAGCCGAAGCTTTTGGTACTCTATTGCATCGATCGCTACCACGTTGTATATGCATGATATATGGCTCTAGAAAACCGTTATACCCTCTGAAGGTATATTAAAAAGCAGACTACTCTTAAAAAATACACACGATAAGAACCCACAAGTGTGGGTGGGAGTGCGAGTGTGAGGGCCACTTGAGGCGGCCAGCAACTCCTTGCGAAGTGTGAAGAGGGTGCGGCAGCTACTTTTGCCACAAGTCGTGTCCTGGGGCCAAGAAAGCCAAACAAGTGGCTGACTTGTTCGCATATTGATTGCGCTTAGCCAATGCCGCTCCAGGGTGCAAGTCTAGTCACTTTGTCCCCCTCCCACACCTTCACCGTTCAACCAAACTTTCATTTAGGTGTCACACCATCCTCGTCGCAGTTGAGAGAACTCCAAAAAAAGAAGAAACAAAATGTTGCAGTTGGGGATGTCGCCAGGTGAGGTACAGCCTTTGCGTCATCCCCATGCCCGGACATGACTTTGCCAAGTTGCATATTGAAATTTTATTGCATTGCAACTAGGATGTGCAGGGGTGTGAAACGGGAACAAGGTGTGGGTGGGAGGTACGAGGAACAGTGTATGTGGAAGCCAGACAGCGAGCAGAGCCTGGAGCTGGAAGCTGGGAGCTGGGAGAGGCACAGACCTAGTCAAGCGGCACAAATTCAAACATTTGTATTGCTGAAATTGAAAAAGGTGTCGGGCTGAAAATGAAAAATTATATCCGGATTGCAGGATTGTCCCATAGGGTTCTGCGTGGTTCTGTGGTGGCGCCACACAGTGGGGCGTGGACTGATAGACGCCCAGTCTACGAGCAAATGGTCAGCCTCGATAGCGGCCATGTATTTTTTATTTTCTTCATTTTTTTGTTGGCCCTGGCCCTGGCCCTGGCCCTGCATTGTTGATGGAATGCTGCCCGATGCTGTCTGATGATGTCTGGCCGGGACCGTCATATCTCTCTCGCTCTCTCTCTCTTCCGTTGCGGCAACACAATGCAGCAGGATGACGAGTTGGTGGGGAAACGCCGATGCTCTGCCAATTAATGCAAAAATATTGGAGGAAAAAACTTGAAGCGTTGATTGGTCGCTGCTTTAATTGGACTGTATGCAGACAGCAAACATTGCCGGGATTATTAATGCATCAAACTGCAATGCTATCGATAATTGATCGATTACACACGCTTATGGTAGTTTATTATGCCTCAGCCATCATAAATCATACATAGCTTCATTTTGTGCCAACAACAACGAAAATTAAAAAAAATAAATAAAAATGATAAACTCACATTACCAATTTATGAGCTTAAAAAAACTATTAAAAATGGTTATTATCACTGATGATTTATCGATTTAAAGCGTTGTGGCGATGCTTTAAACAAAATTAATTTGTCATTGAGTGCTGTTTTTACAATCAATCAGAAAAATCCATTAAGACCTAAAAACACGGCTGGAAAATATGTCGCCCGATTTCTATGATATTCCTTACAATCTTATGTATGTATATTGAACATCAAATAGTATATACCCCTCACGGATTATCTAACTGTCCGGCTGTTTGCCTGTCTGTGCGTTTTCTAAATTTATCTTTCATTCCGAGGGGTTTTTCTGCTGTGGCTGCTGTGTCTGCTGCTGCTGCTGGTGTTGCATGCATGAATTTATGCAAACATTTGCCGCGCAGAAGAGCCAAAAGTCGTGACGTCAACATCGGGCTAAAAGCGTAGAAACATGCCAAAAAGTTTTTGCCAGCAGCAGCTCTGCCTCTGCCTCTGCCTCAGTGCCTCTGCTCAGACAGCTGTCAACAGTCAAATATGCAGGCAGCAAACAATGCGAGAAAGGCCCCAAAAATCCAGCAAAATCCTGCAAGAGAATGATATGTGCATGACTCTGGCGGATAAGGCGGGGAGTTAACCATTCCCCCCTCCCCCATACCTACGTACATATCTCCCAGATAGAGCCATGGATACATTCCATTGGGGGGGGGGAGGCTGCAGCTGTCTGGCAATGCCTTTTCGCACACACCTTTTGTGGCACAAAGGCCCGGCAATGCCAAAGCACTTAATCATTCGCTGGATTTATTGCTCAAGCAGAGTAAACCAATAAAAACAGCTGACTCCAATGTCAGTTTCACAAAGTAAATTTCAATAATTCTAATTTAACAACAAAAAAGCCACACCAAATGATGGGGTGTGATGGGGCAAGCGATGGGGCAGGACTAAAAATGTTTACCAAACGTAAACAGAGCTCGTTGCGGAAGAGAACCAGCAGCAGCAGCAGCCTCCTCCGCACCATAAGAACGTGCCACATCACTTGGTCCTTTTTGTTATTTTTGGCTTTTTCATGCACCATTTATATAACCAGCGTTGGCTGCTGCTGCCTCTACTGTTGTGGCAGCTGTTCTTCCTGCTCCTCGCTCTGGCCAAAGAATTTGACGTGTGCTCGTTTATCATTCATTTTGCGCTCGCTTACATTACGAGTATTTGAACCCCAACCCCGAACCCCAACCCCGAACCCCAACCCCAAGCTGAACCTCAACCTTAACCTGAAGCTGTAGCTGTAGCTGTGGCTGAGGCATTAAATTTTAGCACGTTCTGGTCTAACGTGCGCTCATTTTAACTCTGGGCATTACGCACGCCATAAAGCTTAGCCTTTTTGTCCGCCTTTCTTTACTTTCTCTTTGGCCATCGGCAGCATTCAGCCTTCAGCTATAATGAAGTTAAGTGAAGCAGGCAACAAGCGGCAGGCGGCTTAACAGTCTGCCTGTCAACTCCAAAAATTTTTAACAACAATAGCCTCGATAAACAATAATGTCAGGTTCGAACTCTTAGCGGGGTGGGAAATGGCATTCGGGGTGGACGACGACAGCTTCAAAGTACAGTTGGGTCTGTTAAAGCTTTAAGCTTCAATTAAAGCATAGACAAAGCTTCTGCAGATCACCTGGCATGGGCGGAATGCTCGGTTCGAATTTAAATTGAATTCAATTGTTTTTGAAGGTCCCATATCAATTTTACCCCATACAAATTTCAATCAATGCACTCGACTAGTATACTAGTCGATTACTTGGCGATACATCATACATCATACTGAGCCATCATTGATACTACGATACATTATACCCCTACCTATCAAAAATGTATCGTTTTTGCTGGTAAACTACTCATTTGTGACCTGCCAAATGGCATGAATTTATTAATCGACTTTTCTGCACAATGATTGTGGGTTGATATTTCATACTGTTTGTTATTTTCCACTCGACATAAGCCATAAATTCAATTTAACTAGAATGCCATGCACTTTTCGCATAACTAATATTTATCGATTTACTTTGGTTATTGGTACCCTGTTCGATATCATTTTTTATGCTGTTAGCATTTCCATTAGGCAGCTGCAATTTAATTAGAGCATAACAAGAGCATAGCCTATCTACACGAGTATTTTATTTATGTACCGTCATATGTATTATTTATGTAGACATCCTGTTTCAGGCCCTCCTCCCCCCATCCTGCTGGGAATGAGAAAAAAGCGGAAGTAGCGCAAAGCTTTTAAGTAATTATGGGGGACAGGTAAAATATGCTGACCTGACCATTTCCGCTTTGTGCATGACACTACCACTACCACGCCCACTCCCATTCCCCTCAGCATCAACAAATTGCTGACATTTTAAATTCAATAATAATAATTAAATAGCCAAATCCAAACAGCAGTTAAATCCCATTCCATTCCATTCCATCCAGAGAAGTAGGGGAAAATCACAAAATATGAACGCAATACAGCAGTAGCATAACTTTTAATGTTTCTAACTACTCGCCAAAAGGAAAGTTGTCCGTCTGCTGCACCCCCCAATGCCCCCGCTATGCCCCCTGATGCCCCCGATGCTCTCTGCGTGTGGCCATATAATGGAAAACTTGCTTAAAAACTTTTAAATTAATTTTATTTTCGCTCAACTGCGAGAGAGAAAGAGCGAACGACATGGTCGACATGGGGCGACCTGGAGGGGTAACTTTAACTTCAGTTTTCAGCATTAGTTTTAGTTCCAAAATGCCAGCTTCCACTACTTGTTCTCTTTCTTTTCATTCATTCATTTGTTGTTTCGTTCGTTTGGCTTTCTTCAATCCGTCGGAGTCGAAGTCGATGTCGGAGTCCGTGTCCGCGTCCGTGTACTCTTCCTTATCCGTGTCCGTGTCCCTGTCCGTGTCCGAGGCAGCAATTAAAATAAAACAATTGCATACAAGTTTTGGGGCGCACATCTCTATCTGCATCTCCAGTGACAGACAGCACGACGCTGTATCTCTCCGGCTGCATCTCCATCTCAAACTTCGTTGAGCTTTCGAGTGTTTGCTGCCACCCCGAGCCCCACCCCCTCTCTTTAGCTATTCTAACTGCAGCTGACTCTCGACTCGACTTGCCTCGACTTGTGCTTGGAGTTTGCCATTCCGGTTTTAAGCCAATTGCCTGGAGTGCTGGCCAACTGGGAATTAGTTTTGGCCCGAAATGAATGGCTTACTCGTACAGCTGCCAAACTGATTTCGTTTATTCTTGATGCCGGGATTTAAATGTACATTTCTGATTTCGATTATTTACAATTTGATAAACAATTATTTGGGGGCAATTCTGAAAATGTTGTTCAACTTTTGTTGAAGGATCAGCAAGGAAAAACTGAGCCTTTTAGTACACTCTCTGGCTTTTCATTAGTGCACTGAAAAGTGCACCAGTTTCCAAAGTAAAGCTCCTTTCCAGCTGCAGGCAATTCCAGGCTGAAAGCAGTCCCCTTTCCATGCTTTTGCCGGATTAATTTTCTCCATTTTTCAATGGAATTATTGTGTTTCTTTCAATTTGTTGTTCATAATTTATGCTATTGCCAGGAATTTGTGCGCCCCTTTTCGAGTCGTGAAAAAAAGCCCCCACTTGGGAGGCCATGCAACACTCGAACGATTGACGCTGATTGGAACCAGTCTGGATCAATATTGTCAAAGGTTCGCTTTCAGAGTGTTAGACACGCAAACAGGCCAGGAGGATACAACACAGCAGTTAACCGTATCCGGGCACCCGACCGGGGCGTGGCTGTCTGACCAGACACCGCTACCTACCCCATCCCTTTGCATAGTAGTGTCGGGGCACTTTTAATGTTTCCTTTGTTTGCTATGTCGCTATGTGTGTGTGTGTGAGTGTGTTTGTGTGTGTTCTAACCCACCGATTGACACCACAGCACAACACCATAGGATACACAGCGATACACGAATACAGCCAAAGGGGCCAAAGGCAATGAGTGGTGACACGCCAAACTTTGATCGATTGTGGGGGAAGGGTGGGGGATGGGTGTAACATTGTTGAACAATAAAAAATGAGAACTAAAAGTTTTCAAATTAAATGTATTTCGATTTATACATATGTACGGATTCCTGTTGTTACCAATTACCAGTTGAAATGTAAAACTAAGTAACATTTTTCGCCAAAAATCAAACCTTAATTAATGTAACCTTTCCTTCTCTTTCCTTCTTATTGCAGGTATGTATCTGTCTATCTGTATATATCTCTCTATTGAATGGCAAAAGCGAAGCATCAAAGGGACGGGGACGACGGGTGGGTGACAGTTTCCGTTGCCACAGCAGGCTTTAACTTGTCGTTTCCTGCGTTGCTATCGGAGAAAGAGAGAGAGAGAGAGAGAGATAGAAGTTTGCAACACGCTGTCATTATGGGTGGCCAGGCGACAGTTGCAACCTCGACGCTGCATGAGACGTTGCCACACAGCCACTCGTAGCTGTAATTTCTTGGCGTTTATTTTTGTGGTAAGTTTTTCGCCTGCCCTGCCCTGTCGCTGCACAAAGTTTTCAAGTGTTTGCTTTCTAATGTAATTAAAATGCTAACAAATGTTTGCCAACAGCGATAAAATAATCATTTCAAGAGAGAGAAAGAAAGAGCCAAAAGAGCGAACGAGAAGAAAAAAAGAAACAGAAAATAGAATTAAAGCACAAGTGGGGGGGAAAAGAGAGAGTAGAGCAGAGGAGAGCAGAGGAAGGGGCATAACGTTATCAACATCTAATTTGTAGCATCAAATAAAAATCAAATAAAATTATCAGTGCAACGTGTGAATGCTTAACAAATTGATGGTAACCCCCGACACACACACACACACACACACACACCACACACACCACACACACACACACACACAGCATACACAGCATACACGTACAGTACGAAGAGAGAACGGAAGCTGCGACGCGACTGGAAGCTCACTTGAGCTTACAGCTCACGTAGGCGATAATGTTTGCCCTGCCCAAGTGAGACCCACCCCAAGCCCTTCGGCCTCACATGTACTGTACCGTTAAAAAAAAAAGCTGCTGCAAAATAGTGCGACGTGTCTTGTCGTGTCTGCAGAGAGGCCTAAACCATATGCCGTGTCGTCTACACGTAGTGTTTTCATACTGTTTGCTTCTAGCATACATTTTTCACCGTTAAACATATGCCAGGCCCCCCAAAGGAATATGATTTAAATATTATGCAACAATGCTTAAATTTTTCATGATGTCAGAAGGTACATACATACATATTTGAATACTGTTGATTCAGTGGCACACATACAGTATATGTAGGTAAATAGCCTACTCCTGTAATGTAATTGAACCACATTGTAATTGACCTTTATTTACAAATGGCTCAACATTTCAATTAATTATTGACTTTATTACGTGAACCGCAGCCGTGTTTCGTGCACAAATAATGAGAGACAGAGCTTAATTCAATTCGGTAAACAGTGATAACCCGATAGAGATGATAGAGAGAGAGAAGCCCGGATCTATGGCAGCTTGTGTTCATTTAGCGATATCCCACTGTGTGTGTTGCCGCAGTCTGGTGTCAGCCTGTTCCAGCCCCAGCCCCATCCCCTTCTGGCCACTGGCACGCAACCACAAAACAATGAGCCGCAGGAAAAATAACGAATAACGGGGGAAGGGGAGGGGAAAAAAAGAGCGGCCATAAAGCCGCTACAATGCCAGATATTTATCTGGCTTTATTGACAAAAGCGTTTTGTCGATTGTTCAAATAAATTATGCCTTTATCAATAAAGTCTAGTTGCCATCCAGTGTCTCCACTGTCTCCACTGCCTCCATTGCTACCTCCTGCCCGCCCCGTCAGGGATGTGGCTACGTGACGTTGGCTTTTAGCCATTCCAAAGATTTGTTATGGCCATAATTCACACCAGAGAGAGAGATAGACGGAGACCAAAAGCGGAAAATCAAAATCAGTTTGGATTTATGCGTATTTATGAACTGTTCTGCGGTGCATAGGAGATGGTGGGCATAGGAAATGGGAGGCTGGCGGTGAAATTCGGATAACAACTCTATAAATCTTTAAGCAGGACATCTCCACGGGGTGGGTGCCAGGAGTGCCCACCTCCTGGCAGCGACAGGCACAGGCAAATCAAATATCAAATTGTTTAAGTGATTTTTCATCTTTTGCTTTCACCTTGTTAACGGTAACATCATTTTAGCGGAGTGGTGGAGGGGTGGGGTCCTGGCGCCACTTCAAACAAAATGCAGGGTAAACGCAGAAATAGCAACAACAACAACTTCATCATAAGTGATTTCGCCTCCTCCCCCTCCCACTCCCTGCTTCTCCTTATATTTATTTTACTTCACGCCGATGTATTGTGTTTTTGAATACCCTAAAGGCGAGGAGTACGCACGGCAGAGAGAGACTTGAGAGCGGGAGTATTTCAGTCTTAGACCAAGGGATATATACATATGTAGGGTATTGTTTATTATTAGTATTAATAAGTGGTTAAATACAATAATTAACAATTAAATACCAGAAACTGAATTGAAACGTCGCGACGTTTGTTGTCTGACTTTAATTGAAACTCTCACGACGCCTCTCTCGACGCCTCTCTTGCCGATCTGCTCGTTCTTTCTCTGCGCTCTCAATTGTGCGCTCTCAATTGTGCGCTCTCAATTGTGTGCTCTCAATTGTGCGCTCTCCTGTAGTGCTTTTTTCTAGGGATTGCAATTGGCAAAGCTCAGCCCGCATGTACATATATATGTACATATGTATGTATGTATGTAGCTTATAGTCTATATATTTAGTCAAGAGACTGCTGATGACTTCTTTTGGGATCCCCTTAATAAGAAATATCGATCTACTAGGGTATTCAAAGCTTCGGTTACGCTCTTTTAATGTTTTCCCAGCGCTCACACTCACTCTCCCTCTTTTGTTGTCTCTTTTGCTGTTTTCCTTGATATAGATTGTTTTGGATGGTGAAGTGAAATGAAGAGAGAAAGCAGAGCAGAGCAGAGTAGAGCAGCCGTCATTTAATTTTATCGTGCGGAAGTTCTAAGTGCAATGCTGTTTTTGTTGTTGTTCTTGGACAGGTGTCTGTGTGTCTGTGTGTGTGTGCGAGCTGAGGAGGGTGGAAATGTGGCACCGCGAACATTGTATGTGTGTGATGTACAAAGAAAAACAAAAACATAGCTTAAAAGCGCGCTAAAATGTTCAATTTACGTTTACGTTTTCACTTTGCTCCTGTCGGCTCTTCTTGCTTTTTTTCTGTATTTCGAAACATTGAAAATAAATTGAAACTGCTGGCTGCCATGTTTTACCGATGCGTCCATCCGCCCCCACACCCTCCCCCGTCCGTCGTAAAAGCTTCATTGACATCCAGAAGCAAAGTAAAATGTTGACTCGTGTGTGTGTGTGTCTCATGCAATCAAAAAAAATCCTATTTATTTATTATGAATTTCATTCTGTTCAAACAGCAAAAAATATAAAAAAAAGTAAGAATGCCACAGAAAATTGGCACAAAATGTTGCCTTCGGCAATTTCTTCCATTTTGCCCCAGCCCATGAAAACAATTTGTGTTTTTCCGTTTAATAATGCAAAAACAAACGAAAACACAACAACAACAAGCTGTTGTTTGCCGACTGTTAATATATTCGCATTAAAAAACAAAAATAAAATATGAAAAAGTAGAAAACGGATAATAACATAAAAGAAAATATGTGCTATATATGTATGTACATACATATAAACTATCCCAGGGGGAGGAAATGCAAGGAAAACAAAAGCAAAAAAAAGGGAAGAAAAAATAAGTAAATATTGTTTAACACAGAGGCACCCAACCATGCTAGACGGCATTGTTAATGATGAATGATGATGACGATGATGATGAGATTATGGGAGAGTCATGTAAACAAAGGTGGATGCCGCCAAAGCTCACTCTTCTTCTACGAAAGGCATTTAATGGACCTCGTAAACCCAGAGAAAAGACCCCTGAAAACAGAATAGTTACACTTCGATTTTAGATTAGATTAAAGTGTTTTATATGCCCTTTTTCTCTCAATGTAAATAATCGAACTGAATTATTTTCGCAAGGAAAAAATTCAAGTCTGATCTTTCCCATAAATTGTATATCTATTCTCTCAAGGTTTTATCGATAAACTATCAGATCAGATCAATTGCTGCACTGATTCAGATGTACAAGTTGTATGGGCTAATTGCAATCCCTAGATGAAGTCTTAAGGATATTTTTCTCTAGCTCTTCACAGAAATAACGGCACTCTGCTGCGTCTGCTGCGTTTGCTGCTTGTGAAATGTAAATTTGTGTACAGCTCTTATAAAATCCCCCGTTAAAATATCTGCTCAGGACTTTCTCTCCACTCGCGAGGGCCATATATCAAGCAATTTTTCAGGCACTTGTTCAAGTATAAAGTCCGTTCAGCTGCAGCAGCAGCAGCAGCAGCAGCAGCCCCACCTCCACCTCCCCTAACATTTATGGACGTGTCCTCAGCAGCAGAGGCAACTCAATAAGCCATGCCACAAGTTTCGCAACATCGGAAAAAAACGCGTACGAAAAAAATTGTATACGAGTATAAATATAGCCAAGCGAACAAGAAAAACTTTCAGAGCAAATTTTTGCCCGCACAGAGCCGGAACAGAGGAACATTTTGAGCGCATATTTTAACTACAGCGCATTATGTTTTGAGTGATTTACGGGGCAGAAGGATGGAGGGGAGAGGCGGCAAAAGCAAACGACTACAAAAGGGGATGATGTAGAGAAAATATAGGGGAAATAATATATACATATATAAAAATAAAAAATATGCCATCACTTAAGCGTCGTCATTACACCTCACCCCCCCTCGAAGAGAGGGATATGCTAATGGTGGACAAAAGATTGCTCCACCAACAAAACAGAAGACGTTTTCGAATATACACTACTATATATGAATAGTAGGACTCTATATAACCATCTACTATAATTTTCGGAATAGAATAACGAAGTGAAGAGATCATAGAGTATCTTTAGCTTCGGTCACTCATTTGTATAATCTTGTTTCTTCTTTCTTGTTTTTGATGTTGCTAGAACAAATGATTTGTGCTAGTGCCAGACCCAGGCCCAGACCTCAGGGGTGGAGGGGGGATATGTAAGTAGGTGGAAACAAAGCAAAAAGTCAGAGGCAGACGCAATGCTAATGCAGGAAAGTATGCTACAAAAGTTTCGTGGCAACATAGCCGAGTGTTTGTTTCGCTTCTGCGCTGCCTCTGCCACTGCCATTAGTGTCGCCAACTAACTTTAGATAACTAATTAGAGACGGTGTCCTGGTTCTGGTACTGCTACTGGTACTGGTTCTGGTCCTTCGTAGCGCTAACCTTACGCGCAGCTAATTACATTTAATGTGTCGGTTAAGCAACTCGGGAAAAGGAGTTGTGTTCGATGGGCGGGGCTGGGCGTGTGGCACGTACATGAGGCCATGTGATGCGGTGTAACTGTGTGCTGCCAGCTTAAGTGTTAGACTACAGGAGCCAGTGCAATGTGTGCTTCAACTTAATTATAACTAATTTGTAGCATATGTAGAGCTAAACAGAAAGAGACATAAGAGAGAAGAAGCAAAAGAGAGGCGAAATAAACCTCAACTTTTGCGATTCAAGTGGCCGTTAAACTATTAAAGCTCTCTCCCACACACACAAATAATAAAGCAATTAGCCATATGCCTGTATGTGTTTGTGTGTGTGTGTGTGTGCACGTGTGCACGTGTGCCTGCTCATATGTGCGTGTGCGTGATGTTATTAGGGGCCATATGGACCTTCATAGCTATGTATGTATCGCTTGGTAATCGTATTTGTGCGAGCATCGCAATCGCATTTGCATATTTATTAACGTTGATTTTCGAGCACCATTCCCCCCGTAAACCGCTGCTTCAACCAGAACAGGCCAAGAGCAACCAACTAACCAACCAACGAACAAACCAACCAACCAACCAACCAACCAACCAACCAAACGGGCAACAGGGCAAGCGGGCAACCGGGCAAGCGAGGAAAGAAACCAGCCAAATGATTGAAATTAAAACCACAGGCGTACATAAAAAATCGCTTACGTTGAAAGCCTCAACATCACCACTACCTCTACCACCAGCACAAGAGGGAGAGGGAGAGGAAGAGAGATACGGCCCGAGCATGAGAGTGCGGAAATGCGTGGAGGGCAAATGAGGGGGCAGCAGCAGCACTCGAATGAATTCACGTAACCGCATAAAATCAAACGAAATAAGCCAAATGGCAGGGCAACGAAAACCAAAAAAAAAATGGCAACAAAATGCACTTAAAGCCCCAACTACAAATGGAACCCCAGGCCCCAGCCACCCAGCCACCCAGCCACCCAACCACGCAACATCCCTTTCCGATCACCAGAGAGAGAGGTGTAAAAATAGCCATCGGCACGCAACATGGACCAGAGCGGACCTTCCCTGTTTCGCTGGCAAAAGTACAAGTGGAGCAGAGTGGCAAAAGAGGGGAGGGGGGGATGGTGGGAGGAGAGAGTGTAATAGGAGAGTCCTGCAAAAAGGAGTAAAAACTTGCACAGAAAACGATAGGGCGAAAATCAAGTTAAAATTTGTTGAGGTCGAGTGCTGGCAGCGAAAAGAGCCAGAGCCAGAGCCACAACCAGAGATAGCAAAAATCAAGTGTCAGGAGTGTCAGGAGTGGCAGGTAGCAGGTAGCAGCAGTGCACATGCAGAAAACATTTAATTGTCGATCGGGAGCTAGTGAACTGAGATTTCATTAAAGTTTCCATCTCCATCTCTTCTACTCCTCCACTTAATGGGTGAATGAGTACTCGAGCAGTCCCCAATTTCGAACATGGAACTCATTAGAGGCGGGAGGGAGGGAGGAAGGGTTGTAGCGTTGGCAGCGTTGGCAGCTTCTGCCACAGATTGGTGGCAATATGAAAGCTCTCGAACCGAACACCAATTAAATATTTAATGAGTTCAAAGGAGAAGCAGCAGACGTGTGGCATTGGTAACAGGTGCAACAGCATTTGAGTATCGATAACGCTGTCAAGCATGCACTTGCGGTTGGTTGAAATTTCGACTTCAAGGCGTGCCACATGAGGCATGGGGGTAGGCGGAAGAGAAGCTGACTCGGTTGTCGTGTGTAGCCTAGGATTTTGGGTTGAATTTTGAGAGGAAGTTGCCTGAAATTAACCGATTTCCGATATAGCAAATTGAATTTCATGAGGTCAAACTATGATTTTAATCAATCTTCGCTCGGGGGCATAAATGTCTCGGTTCAATCAAAACTACCACCGACCACTAGCCTGGCTTGTCAGTCGTGCGTGTAAATGCCAAAGTAGATACATGTGGCAGATGCACTCTAGACTACAGATGGCTGCATCTTTCGACTGGTTTGTGCAGCACGCCTATCGGGTTAATGTACAGATTTGCGTGCATGCAACGTGCAACATCGCACTATAACAATAGTGACTCGGCCTGAATTCAAAATTGGACATGTTCAATGGATTTGCTTCTACACTGTGAAAATTCGATGATAATTCGTGATTGAAGCAACCAAAAGAACAATCCTCGAGTCAGTTTTTGCCTATTTATGCCAGATATGGTAGATGGTTGATCCTTCTCAGCGCAGGACTGTAGTGGGAGCTAACGACCTAGACGACAGATACGTGCTCCAATCGAAGCACAAAAGGCGCACAAAACTTTGCACCCTTATCCGATGGCTTACCCCCTGAATGGTTGGGTGGGGCATGAAGACAGCAAACCGTCAAAAAGTAAATATGCAGCAAACAATGGCATTATGTAAGTTAAAGTGCACAACAGCAGCACCGGCAGCAGCAGCAGCAGCAACAATAGTCCCGGAATCGGATTAATACAGTTGCTGCTCTCTCTCTCTCTCTCTCTCTCCTCTATTCTACTCTTTGCCCATTATCCTACATTGTGCATCCATTCAGGATGGAGTTGCAGCATTTTCTATAGATAGAGCGAGAGAGAGAGAGAGAGAGCGTTCAGTCATCCATATGGCCAATAAACAAAAGGACAAATGCGAGGAGTCGCACCGCCCCAGAGCCAATCAATCGCTATGGCACTCCTGGGGGCCCTGGTACCGAAACCGAAACTTAAACCGAACCATACTGAACGGAGAGCCGGAGCTGCCTGCAGCAAAAGGATCAAGGACCAGGGACCAGGGACTCGGGGCGATTGAACGCAACCTGACACGCGACCAGTTCAATGCTCGCTGCTCTGCTCCCTCACATAGAGCTGCGAGTCCCCAAAGCAAACTAATAGATTTTTGTGTTGTACAAGAACGAGGGATAACCAGAGCCAGAGCCAAAGCCAGAGACGACGATTGAAATACCCTTTCTACTGTGATCCCTGGGAATCCTTCAATTTATGATTAACTTTAGCCGCACAGCACATGGAACTCCTCTTACCCTGTACAGTGTACAGCCGCTGTGGGGGGGTGGGGGGACACGTTGTCTCTCCCTTTAGTAGTCTAATTCAATTACATAAACCGAAACCCCCAATGGCTGGAGCAGCCACAAGGAGGATTGGGAAACTTTAATTTGTATGCAAAGTCAATGCGTCGGTGGTGCTGTAGAGGGAGAGATCGGGTTTGAATATATCCATATGGAGATGCAATGCAATGCTGTCATGTCCTTGCGCACTCAAGCGCTTAATCCTTTGAAATGCTGCACCAACCACCAGCAGGAGCCACAGCCACAGCCAGAGACAGCGTTGGCGGTGGATACCAAGGGGCGAATGAATATTACGCATACGCCGCATGTTGCAGCCACTCATAAATAAACTAGACAGTGCAAAACAGCATTAAATTTTATGCAAAAATATTGCATAATAAGATTATCAAACGCTAACAGGGGGGAGAAATCAGTTGATAGCCAAAAAAAAACACACACACGCACACACACAAACAAGCTCCCATGGTGCACCATTCCCGGTTGCCAGTTTCCGGTTGGACTGCCTGCGGCTATTCTCTCCCCAACCCACTCGCTTTCTCTGCAAATTCATTTACAAATAATATTCGCCATTAAAATTGCATGGCATAAACGGCAGGACAGAACAGAACAGAGCAGAACAGGACAGGACATAACAGGACTCTCCAGCCAGTGCTGGCTGGTCCCGGTTCCTTCACGGATGGAGGATGGAGCTGGAGGGCGTAAAATATTTTTCTCATTTCCGTTGCGAGTACGAAACATTTTTGCGATTTCCGCAGGACCCCAGAGCGGCCCCCCGCCCAGCATGAAATATAAATACAATGCAAATAAACGCGTGTCGTGTCGTGTTGTTGTCTTTTCGTTCCGTTCATATTGGACGATTCAGTTGCACAACTTTGTATTTATTTATGCGGCAACAGAGCCAAATGTGACTGTGGCAGTGGCAAACAAAAGCGGGCCCATTCGAAAATTGCAACAAATGTTGGCTCTCTCTCTCGCTGGACATGCTGGACAATTTGTCAGGCACCCATTTAGCCAAGTTAGCGACCAAAAGCGAAGCGTGTTTGCAAATTTGCTGTGAAAATGCATGTGTGGCATGTTGCATTAAGTTCAGAGGCAGCACGCAGTAGCACGCAACAATAATAAAATAAAACACTAAACAATGCAATGGCAATGCATTTCAGCTGCAAATAAGACAAAATACACGGCTCGTAATGGGAACATTGTGGCCTAAATGGTTTGTTTTGGGCTAAGGGAGAAGAACGGCAGAAAATGAAAATTTTATTGCGCATATTTCATTTATCTTTTAAGATCGCCAGACATTTGTTTTTATGCATAAATATCTTTAAACGAAAGCAAAGTCTCGAAACTCTTTTATTGGCATTTTTCTGCATTTAATATTTGTATCCAAATTGTGTAATTGAATAATCTATTTCCAATCAAATGAATGAATGAAAATTTGTGCAATATTTACCATTATTTTATTTGCATTCTAATGGAGCATCCCAGCCAATGGTACATCCCCTCTCTCTGATGTGATATCAGCATCAAAATTTCCAACAAATTAAATGCATATTTCGGAATACGGGAAAACAAATTCGCCCAAAACCCCTTCATCATCCCACGCTCTCTTTCTCTCTCTCTCTGTCTATCTCTCTCTCTCTCCCTGTCTTGGCATGTCCTCCATCTGGCAAGCAGTGTTAAAGGCAAAATGCAAAAAGCGTTGAAGCAATGAAACGAATTTGCACGCGCTCATAAATATTTTACATATGTATGCATATTGGCCCAAACCCCAACCCCCACCCACAACCCCAGGTCTTGGGGTTGAAGGAGTCTCCGCTCTCGTAACGTGAAGATGTTTGCGCTGCTGGTGGGGCACGGGCACGTGGAATGAATTCATATATACCCGACGCTGCAGAATTATTGTGACATAAAGTGCTTTGACAGCGACACCATCCAAAGCTCCCGGAGATCCCTGACTCCATCTGTAGCTATCTGTCTCTGTCTCTCTCCCTGCCCCTCTGACATTTAAGCTGAATGTCGCTGCTGGGTCTGACATTCATGCGCTACATATTTCATTGCATACTTGGAGGCGCCTCCACTACTCTACTCCACTCCACTCCAGCACATATCCTGCGCCTCCGACATTGGAAATTCAAATGCCGCGCGTCATATGATTAGTCGGTGGCAGGGGAATAGGAGTTCATATGACATATCTAAGTGGGTTATGTTGAAAGCCATTGCCAGGGACAGAGCCAGACCCAGAGACAGAGACAGGAGCAGGAACAGGAGCTAGAGCTGTTGATGCC
This sequence comes from Drosophila athabasca, assembly GCA_008121215.1. Taxonomy (NCBI): domain Eukaryota; kingdom Metazoa; phylum Arthropoda; class Insecta; order Diptera; family Drosophilidae; genus Drosophila; species Drosophila athabasca. Next base: position 1,422,323 of record VMQQ01000022.1, on the reverse strand, counting down.
TTCCAACAACAGTGTGAACCCGTTTTGCTCATTAAACCCATATGGGGAAGAAGGAAGAAAAGCTCATAAGTCTTCAGTAAATGCAACCAACACACACATATGTATGTACACGCAAGCAATTACTGTCTGCGAAAGCGCCTTAACTCTGAGACGCCATACTGGTTGTCGCCAGCATTATTGGAGAAATGTCAGGGAAAGCCCATCGAATACGAATATGCAAATTAATCTGCCAACTGCTGCGTCTTCTTCTACTCAATTTGCGATTTGAGTACAGTTGTGCACGCACAATGTCCTTGTCCACATTTAATTACAGCTCTACAGCTGTGTGTGTGCTTATGTGTGTATTCTTTCCATTCCTTTCAAGGCAAAGTGTAAAACTAATTACAATTTTGCCGAAATTATTGAATTAGCTACCAAACACGATGGCAGGCAGAGCAGTGCAGCAGGAGGCGGCAGGATACGGCAGGATTCAATTTGAATTGACATCTCAATTTAATAAGCAAAATGTTAGGTAAATGGCCATGGTCAAAATCAAGGCTTAAGGGATCGGTCGTGTCGGTCCAATTGCCAATCAAAGTGCAAGCCTGCAAAACCATCTCAATTAGGCTTTTCATTAGAACGTAATCAAGCGAGTAAAAGCAGATACATATGTATGCATGACATGACTGATAGATCAACCAGGAAAATAACCAAGAAAAGCTATTAGAAGTCAATCGACCAGCATTGAATTGGGGTCCCATTATACCGAGATTGATTCTTTATTCCAAAGAATACCAAAGACCACATGTGGTCCGCTAATAAGACGGTGTTTTTGTTTTTGTTGGACTTCACCTGCTCTTTCCAATTCAAAATGTGGTAGGATAACCTAATTCAGCCAATACGGCAACACTAGTACATAAGATAATACCTTAAGAATACTAAATATACGGCCACATTAAAAATGTGTAGACCGACGCCCGATCGAGAGAAAGAAAAAAATAAAGACCGAAACAGAAAGGACGTGGTGATACGACAGTTTTATACTCTCACAAAAATTACCTGCCCACCGCTAAAGGAGAAATTAGTTAACCAAATTGGCTCTCAGTTTGATACGCTGTGCAACAGCAACAACAAATACATTTGTTTATCTCATTTCAAATTCAAAATCCCGTTACCCTCCACTTAAGCTAATCAGATCAACAGTTCGTCTCTCTCACTCTCTCTCTCTCTCTCTTGAAGCCTTAACGCGCCGCAGGAGGGGGGGCCAGCAACTGTCAAGCACTTCGCTGCTGCCTGCCTCTCTCTCTCTCTAACTCTCTTTCCATCTCGCTTTCGCTGCCCAGAGGCGCGTACAAGACACTTCTCGCCTCGTGTTGGGGCTTAATAATTTTTTTTTTTGTTATTTCTTTCACTTTGCCTTATCCAAAAGTAATTATTTTCCATTAAACGTAATAATGATGCTGCCAACGCGATAGCAGCCGTCCCCCCTCCCCCCCTCCTCTTCCACGGCTTTCGGTTCCTTCGCTGACTCTGTGGGAAATTAAATTATGCGCCGTTTTTGTTTCTGCCTCGCGCGTTAGCAGCCTGCAGCTACACTGACAACTGTCGGTGGCAAGCGCACCAGCGCCCAGGAGGATGCCACAGACAGGAAGGGCGAGGTGGCCAGAATTGACAGCAGTAAGTGCCGCAGGACAGGACAGAACAGGGCAGGACCGAGCAGGACATGGCCGTAACGTTGCTTGGGTTTATTAAATGCCGACGCCATGAAACGGCTCAATGGAGTTGATCGACGCATAAAATGACTTTGGCCCGTTGTTGGCAGGGGTCAGGAACCCCCCTGGGTGCGAGGGGTCGTACGGCTCGCTGATTCTTTATGCGTTTATCGAAATCATGGCTAATATGTGCGACATTTTGTGCCGCTTCGAAAGGAGCTCTTCCTCCAGCCGCCATCCCTTCCATTCCCGCTCGATTTCCACGGCATTTCCCGGCCACCCTCCTGCACATTATAGCATAACAAAATTTCTCGCTTGCATAAGCATCCTATCATACGTACATATGTACGTATGTATACTTGGTGTGCATTAAGGATTAAGGGGAGGGAGGGGTTTTTTGGCAAAAGTGTTCGGTATTTAGAGATGAGCGCGTGAGCTGATCCCACAAAGAAAAAGGCAGCGAAAATTGGGGAGAATATCTTCTAGGAAGGCAAGGAAAGTAGGCAGAGCCTGAAAGCTAGAATGAGATCCATTGAATGAAATCCAAAATGTTGTTGGCAATCTGTCATATCGCTTATCTGGCTTATCACGCACCCATCTCTAATGGGATTGCTATGTAAATCATAAAATGCTACAGAGCTGAGCTCTAGGACTAGCTAGCTGACGCTATATCACTGAATAACAAATGGCCGACGCGCACAAACACACACACACACACACACACACACACACACACAGACAGGCACTGGAGGAGTGGAGGGGTGGTGGAAACCATGATGGCGGCAGCAGTCCATAAAAATGGAACGGAACTGCAAGTAAATTAACAGGCAGGGGTAGGGGCAGACACAGGGCAGGGGTAGGGGTAGGGGCAGGGCACATGAAGATGAGGAGGTCGGCCACACCATCCAAGTGAAAAAGGGACACTCGATGTGGGACCAGAGTGTGTCCCATGTAAAGACACACACACACACACTCACATAGACATGCACACATAGATAAATACATGTGAGTGTGAATGGCACGCTTTACATAAGCAACCCCGCCGACACCCACCCCACACACACACACCAGTGTCACAATCTCCATTTCTCCATTTTGTATGGTTCTGGCTACTTAAGTTACACAATGACATTTTTCAATGTGTCAGAATTTTATTGTTGCAACTTGGGGCATTGTTGCTGACAACTGACATCTTTCTTTCTTTCTGCAGCTGTCAGTTTGCCATGAAGCTGCACTGCTGCTGCTGCTCGCTGCTGCTGCTCGCTGCCGCTGCCTGCTGCCGCTGCCTGCTGCCGCTGCCTGCTGCTGCTGCCTGCTGCTGCTGCTTTTTTTGCTGTTTTGTCTCGAAATGTTGACAACTGTGTTTTGCCACTTTTGCCGTAATTGAAAAAATCTATTCAAATATTCTACGCTCTGGAACAAAAGAAGCAACAAATATGCGAAAACTGGCAACACGATCCCAAGAACAATAATAACTTGTACCCAATATGTACTCAAGATGTAATTAAGAGAAAGACACTCTGAACATATTTAAATGTTAGGTAAAAAAATTGCAGCTACAACCTTTGAGCTTTGGTTTCACCTTTCGATTGTAAAGTTGCATTTATTTTCTCGCATTTCATCGGGAATTTTCCTGGCCCTTCTATCAGTTTTCAGGCAAAGGAAAAGGCGAATTTAATCTCTCGTTTAGAGTTTCCTTCGAAGATGATATTCCGTGTGCCTTGTAATTTACCAGAAATCTCCAGCCACTGTCGTGCGGGTGGGGTGGGGTAGGGTGGGAGGGATTGGGAGGGGAGGCTGGTGTTGTGTTCGTTAATGGATTAACGTCCATGGATGAGTCGCACAATGGATAAATTGTCAGATGACATGGCACACACACAAACAAAAGCAATCCAAGCAGTGGGGCCTCAGGGGTTAACCGCTGTGAAAGACAACCGATGAAGACCTTTACCGCCTCCAACACTCCTACACCCCCTACAAGAGTGTGGGGGTTGGGGTTTTGGGGTGTGCGGTTGTGCGGGTTTCAGACAGTTTCAACATTTCAATATGCTGGCCACTCTTGACAGTTTTGCTCAACTTTTTGTGTGCGGTTTTCTTTGGGTTTTGTAACTTGGACCAAAAGTATTCCCCAATTCGATATGCGGCCTGGCCTTACGCTCTCGCTCTCGCTCTGTGCTTTAAGGCCACATTCAGGCTAATAACCAATTTTGCAAATCAGCTTGCAAATTACCCGAAATGGTGCTGGAAATCAGCAACAGCAGCATCCAAATTATCCACCATCCAACGCTTACCACCGTCTCCTCTCCTCTCGTCTCGTCTCGTCTCTACTTATGCTCCTCCATGTAGCCATGCAATCGTATTAAGTTCATTTTTCATGTGCCTCATGCATTAAGCAGGCACAAGTAAGTTGTTGCTTGCCCCAACAAGACACACACACACAGAACCGTAAAGTCATCCATATCCTTGTACTCCTTGTACATACAGTTACTTTTTCACTTAGGTTCTTTTGTGTGTGTGTCTGTGTGTGCCTGTGTGTGTGTTGCCTTTTGGCATGCAAATAAAGCGGAACAAGGCAACAGTCAGCGGCCCAAGGGGTTGTTCCCTTAGATAGAGAGAGGGAGAGAAAATAAGGCCAGAAAAACCGAGACCAAAAACCATGCCAACTTGAGTCCAACACGTTAGAGAGAACACAGAGCGCACAATTTGCTTTGGCCCTCCCGACCAAGTTCCAGTAATTCTCCGCCACATACCGCCGGCTCATGAACCACCAAAGTTCCCTTTACCCCCCGACACACACACACACACACACACCCACACACACACAATAAGAAAAATGTTCAAGTGCCAGAATGTGTGCAAAGAACTCGAGTTTTTCCACCAAGGAAATCCCCCATCGACACACCAGCTACAGCCACAGCCACAGCCACATCTACATCTCCAACTGCGACTCCCATTGTGGGTACAAGTCCTTTAACATCTCCTTGCTTCTTGCTTCTTTCTTCTTGCTCCTTGCTCCTTGCAGATAATTTGAATTTTTTCCATTTGTTTGGTTTGGCTGCTGGTGCTGCTGTTTGGTCGCTTGGTCGCTGGGTCGCTTGGTAACAGGTCAGTTTCAGTAGCTGGATGCCGCTCGACTCTTTGGCTGACTCTAAGAACTGTAAATTGCTTCAGTTGGCTCACAGTTTTCATCGCGCTTTTCTAGCCAAGAGACCGAAGAGCTAGCAACGAAGTGCGGCACAGTGCCACAACCATTTATGGATCCAAGTGTGTTATTCCTGCCTTTTGTTCATACCAGCGCCAGTTAGACACGAAACTTAAAGAGGAAGACAGAGGGAGAGAGAGAGAGAGCAATGTTCTTATCTATGCCATGGAATGGCACTGCACTCGATATTTTCCCTTGCTTTCTCCTTTTACTTATTTTTAAATTCAGTTGCATTCCTCAGCTTTGGCATTTTTTTCCTGGCACTTGAAGAATGTTTGTTGCAAACTGAAATTTAATTTTCACTCGATAAAACAGAATGATTTTCTTGAAAAGTATAGCAATAAATCGGAATAACATTTCGCTTATTTGTTTACATGTCTGATTATAGCATATTGCACAGTCCTATATACATATATTGCAGTTCCACTGGAGATTTCAGCCACCCCCACGCCCACACAGCGCATTGTCTTGCCTACTTTTTGGGGCAAACGCACATTACCACCACGAAATGCTGTTGTTTTAGCTCATGCCTGACAGCTAATGCACTTAAAACTTCAGAAATGTCTTGTCAATGTTTGAATATGGCACCAAACGCCATTAGCAGTAGTTGCACCATCCAACCAACAGTTGCAGCAGCAGCAGAAGCAGCGACTGCAACTGCAACTGCGACAACGCCAGCGTCAGCGTCAACGACGACTTGAGTGCAAAATTCAATTAACTTGCTTAAGCACTGGGACACATGCAGTGCACCCAACGTTTGCATTTGCATGTGTGGGTGGGTGGGTGGTTGGGGAGTGGGGAAGCTATCAATTTCATGTCCAATCAAGCAGGCAGACAGCCAAGAGGTGGAGCAGGTGCTGGAACAGGGACGGGGGACGAGGACAACAGCTGGTAAAAGCCATGTGCATTGCCCGAAACCCCGAGCCACTTAAGCAGATGTCAACTTCGTTTCGCATATGTGACAGGCACCTCCTGCAGGGAGGGAGGGAAAGGATGAGCAGGATGAGTGCCGGATTTTTTCACACTTTAAAGGAAGGATTGGATTGACCCAAAAGCTGAAGGAGCTGCCTCATGCCTTCCTGGCTTGTAATGTCACCTAATTGCACTGCGGTTTGCTGTTTATACTGCGCATATCTTGTGGGTATGGTGCAGTACACACACGCACACACACACACAGACAGATACAAAAACAGACACTGACCAAAACTCTAATTAAAGGACTTTGCATAATAAATTAAACACGGAATGTGACTAGCTCTGTGACCGCTGCTGCCGCTGCCACCGCTGCTGCTGTTTGTGGTCGCAGCTGTTCATTGTAGCATCATGTCACTGCCAAATCGCCTGTCAAATAAGAAAGCATTTTGTCCAAATGTTGCCGCTGCCCCTGTCGTTGTGGACGGTGGGTGGCAGCAACAGAAACAATTTTGACATTTTATGATATAACCACACCCCACTCAGTGATACTCCTCCTCCTCTACCCCTTCGCCCGTTGCCTGGCTGTCAATTACATAAAAATTGTGAATTTCTCTCGTTATGCATTTGACATTTTCGACTCAATATACAACAAATAACTCACACACACACACAGACACGCACTCGCACAGGAAGCCACAGATGTACATATTGTATACATATATATGTACATATACATACATATATACAATTGAATCTGTCAAACAATGCTCGAATACACCTTTTGCATGCCATAAATATATAATCAATGGACTTATACAACACGGCCACCAATGGCTGGCTGGTAGAGCTGGCAGGGCTGGCGGCTGGCTGGTCCTCGTATACGTAACATTTTCATCAATTTGTATGCCTTTTGAAAGGATAATTCCACTTTGTTCTGATTTATATACGAGTGGCACGGAAAGCGGTGAGCGGATTCCGAATGGAAAATTCTTAGAATTTTTATACATTTGAATGGATGGAATGGATCGTAATGGAAATGGAAGTGGAAACGGTATGGTGCGGAATGAAGTGGAATGGAAATTGACTGATAAGCCGCCGGAGCTCTGAAGAATGTCAAAAGTTAACAAACGAGTGAATATTAATGAATTCCTCTCTTAGTCTCACATTCAATATCTGCTCGAATAAAGTCAGTTCGGGATAGTTCAGGATCTGAGTGAGTGTGTGTGTGTGTGACAGACCAGAGTCTCTGCTTTGAAATTCATGTGGATTGCGGATTGCGGATTGCACATTCAACTGCGTAATTATGCATTTCTCTTGGCCAACTGCGAAACCCGTTTAAGTTTTCTGACAACAACTTTTCCCTCAAGCTTCCCACCAAAAAAAAAGTAATAAAAATAAATAAAAGTACAAAAAATATACAAAATAAATATGCAATGCAAGAAAATCCAGTTTCCCATCACCCTTGAAGCATAAATTGAGGGAAAAAGAAACACAGAGAGAGAAAAAATAAATACTAAAAAAAAATATATAAAATGTGGAACCGAAAAACAGTTATTCTGGTTTTCTATTTCTGTGTTTGTTGTCTTCCTCTCCACTCTCTGTGTCTTCTGAACCCTGTTTCAGGATTGGTTCTCTGGTTCACTTTGTTGATCTTGAAGGAGAAAGAGTCCTACTGTGTTATCTTTCTAGTTCAATTTCTATAGTTCTAGTTCCCTTTATTTTCACTTTAGTAGTTCACTTTTTTACTAGCTCTCTTAGTTGTTCAATTTTAAACATTTCTTTACGATTCCATTGCAGTTAGCTTTTCAATTTCTTTTAGTATATTTTTATTGACGAGGTGCCATTGAGTTCACACTTTCGACAACCCCAACGATACCTCTAACAGTTCCAAATGGGTTCTTCTATTTTTACCAACTCCAACCAGCTCCAAAGTAAAGCAAACAAAACGATACGATGGGCAGAAGAAAGAAGAACAGACAAACAAAAAGAGGCAACAAAAACTCGTGTTAACTACACATTTGGGTATTTGTGTATTAGCACTTTGGCAGGACAGGACCCCAGGAGCAGCAGCAGCACCACCACCAGACATTGACCGGGGCCAGGATAGGGCTAAGACCAGACCGAGGGGGATGGGTGGGGGTAGCGGGCTAAAGTTTAATTGGCTAGTTTAATTGTCAGTGGGCAAGCACTAGGACTGCTAGGACTGCCAGTGCCACCAGCACGAACAAACATAAAAAACAACAAAGAAATTTAATCAAGCGTCGAACAATTGCAGCAGAGCATAAATAAAAAGTGCAAACGTTTATTGAGTTTAACGAGCACTGTCTGCACTCTAGCCCTGTCTGTCTGTGTGTGTGTGTGTTGGGAACATGAAAGCACTTTTAGCGGTGGAGGGGGAGGAGGAGTAGCACAGCTTAATTTAAATGTCACCTGCACTAAACAAACAAGCAAAGCGAGCAGACGAGAGGGCGCGGAAGGGCAGAGTATGATATTGTTAGAGACACTCTTTCAGCATTAAGTGTGTACATGACAAGCACACAAACACACACAAACACACACACACACCCACACGCATACAGTTACAGAAACGGGATTGCATATGGCCCGAACAGACAACCAGATCCCCTACCCGTATGCACTTCAGAAGCCACTCAAAATATCAATGAGCCAAAAGGGAAAAGGGACAGCAGCTTTTCGGGATACGCTGATTGTGAAAATGTGTAGCACTTGGATCGAATAATCAATAATATGCGATAAGTGTGGTATTATACTCACAATGAGAGCCCCCAATAGAAATTGATCCTTTGACAGAGATCGATACAGTTGGCCAACAAAAAGGAACCTCTTTCGGATTTTCCCGACCTTCAGACAGCTGCTTAAATATTTGGATTGAATGAAATTCAAAATAAACACAATTTTCTTTGGGCCCCTCCTCCAGCCTCAGCCTCAGCTTCAGCTGCCATCATCGTTAGCGTGGCCAGAAATCATAATGAGGCCAATAAAAATAAATAATTGACAAGTCGGCAAACAGTGTGCTGTGATGCTTCTGCTGCTGCTGCTGCTCTGATGACATTGGGCCATTTGGCTAAGCAGAAACAGTTTTTGGGAAGAGGGATGAGGGATGATGATGTCCTGCCACGGCTTGGATTGGTCCTGCGTGTGGGTAATGGGCCGCATCGCATCGCGCGCTGTCCCATATCATTATGCATCATTAAGTTGATGGTGCCCCCGCTCCCACTCCCGTCCCCCACAGCTTCAAGACACTTCGATTTTATGGATGTAGCATATGGATGGCTGGACCCGACACAGCAACACAGCCTCTGTACAGTCTCCGCCATTGCCATTAACCGCACATTACTCATCGAACAGTATTTTGTGTGGCCTCTTTTCGATTGCCCATAGTTTTATGTGCAAAACTACATTAAGGCTAATACTTGTGGATGGGCTTGAATGGTTTCTGTTCGATGGGGCAGAATACAACTTAAGGGATGGGATATCTATTTAAATATGCTTAAGACCGTTTTGAAACCCCATTCCACACTCCTATGTCACCATTAACAAGCACTACACGACAGGCTGTTGAGTCATACAGGTACTATAGTGTGGGTCCCCATATCCTTTGCCACAACTGTACCTTCTCCTTGTTGCTGTCCTAACGAGCAACTGAAATAATGAGGAAAATGCACAGGCCCCATCGTTATCCGAGTTACATCTAACTTAGGGAGAGGAGAGGACCTGACAGGACGAACAAGTTGACTCGTGTTTCAACTGCTGCTTACGTCAGCCAGCCAGCCAGCCAGCCAGCCCTGGCTGCCACGTCAGCTGCAGCAGGCGAGCACAACTGTACTTCATTGGTGGCCTGGCCTTCATCGTATGGCGTAGCGTAGCGTAGTGTTTTCTTTTCCTTCCTTCCAGCGCGCTGGCTTGATGGCTTGTTTGTTGGTTTTTGGCTTTGTTTATTCGTGGTTCTGTTTGCTATAAGTTATACCCATTCGCTGGCATCAACTTTTTGGCACATTTGTTTGACAAATTGTTTTGTTTTGTGACGTCCCCCTGTCGACGTCAGTAATCGATATATGAACGAACGAACGAACGAACAGCAGAAGGGATCCTTGAAAGACTGACTTACGCCCCCGTCGAATAGTTGTCACAGCAACCAAAAAAAAAACGAGCTTATGCTGTCAACTAAATGAACATAAATCAGTATATATCAGTATATATATGTAGTATATAATAGCATATGTACACGTCTGAATCCTTATATACAACTGACTAAAATTTCAATTTCTTTTTCTTGTTTCTTTGCAGGTAAGTTGTGACTTGTTTAGACACTTTGTTCGCTTCGCCCTTTGGTGGGTTGTAAAATCAAAGTACATACTTCGTTCGACACCTCTCGATATACTTGCAACACAATGGGGCACAGCCATAGCAATGCCGAAAGGAATGAAACAGTAAAAAGAGTCAGAAAGAGATAGACAGAGAGAGAGAGAGGGAGCCAGAGGTAGATGAAATCAATAAAGTCGAACGTATCCGTCTGATAGCTGTTTAATGCTCTTACAATATGTCTTTATCTGCCACCCACACACACACCAGTCCCTCCATAGCAGCTTTGCCTTTGACTTTACCTTGAGGCAACAGTGAACGTGAATGTGGATGCCCCCAACAATTGACTCTGCTCCATGTCCTGCTGCTGCTGCTGCTCCTGTTTATGTTTCTCTAGCTGGATTTTGCTATGCAAAACGATTCGATACGTAGGAAGCGTTATGGCCTGCATCTGCTGCAATGGCAGTTGCGTTGCCATTGCCGTTGTTATGACAGCCAGGGGAGCAGGACCGGACCACTTCTAATGCCAAGCAATTTAGTGCAGTGTCAGGGCAAAAGGTACTCGCCTCGCCTCTCGCCCATTATCCGATTTGCATTTGGGTGAATGCACTTAAATGTGCAATTCAATTTAAGCAAACTTCTCTGCCCTCCAAGCGGGGGGCTGGGGTAGGATGCTACGGTTTGGCAAGCAGCAGTTAACCAGAAAAGCAAAGCACAAAAAAGCAGCTTAGAACGGTGGCCAGGACCCGAAACAGAATCAGAACCAGAAACAGAACCCGAACTGGCGGTCGTCGACTTAGTGGATAAAAAATTCAAAGTCAGTGGAACACAGCTTAAGCGGTTTTTTTTACACACACACACACACACAGATCAGGACAAGGGGCGAATAAAGTTGGGATAAACACACATGTACAACACAGCCGCCGTGGTGTCTCTGGTTCGAGCGCGCGGGCGGGTGTGCAGCAGGATGTGGATGTGGCTCCCGGCAAATGACAAACGGGAAACGGGAAACGGAAAAGGGGGGAGGGGAGCGGAGGGGAAAACGGAAAGCCGAGGCATAAGCAAAGTAAAGTAGATTAAACACCGCATAGCAGGGGAGCCGGCGTCCAATGAGTCGCTTTAGCAGGTCGGTCAGTGAAAACGGCTTGTCCGTTGGCCAAAAGCAAAAGCCAACAAAACGCGCTTAAAAATGTTCAGCAAACGAGGTCAGCCAACCACCCCCCGGGTCCCCCACTCTCTGCGGTTGGCTGAGCGATGGATCAACTAACTGGACATATTTCAAAGCTGCTCACACACACACACAGAGAACTTTGTGGGCCATCATGGCTCTGTCTGTCACATCTGATAGCCTCTAACCCATTTCGGACAAGTGTAATTAAATAACACACTCGCTGAAAGTTTTCCCGAATGTTTGTAACATAATTTGTTGGATAAACTATCTACGAGTACAGCCACTACACTCGCAGATAGTTTATCAAATGCCAAAAAGTAACCAAAATGAAAATCACAAAAGTTTCAAATGAGTTTTGGCAAAGACCACAGACTAAATATGGCCAAAAATGGGAAACAAAAACCAAAGCTGGTAACACAAATTGTTTTTAGATAAAAACTTATATTAAAACACACACAAGCAAAAAGCAGCTTTGAGTACAGTTGTGTATGCTGTTGATCTGTCATTACAATGAAATAATAATTCTAATTTCTATTCATTTGATATTCATATTTCATAATAACTCAATTAATGTTTGGCATATTCATTCCCGTACTCGTACTCGTGATGTACATTAAAATTGCACCATTGGAAGCCAGAAAAGTTGGTGACTTTTTAATTGCAAGTATCGATTGCCAAACCCCAACCCACCCCAACCCACCCTCCTCCCCACACACACATAAAGTGATGCAAATTTATTCATACGTGTGGCACATTCGTGTGGCAATGTGATATTCGTGAGGCATATTTAAATATGCATTAACCGGAGGTTCCTTCCTTCCTCGGATATGCCCCCAATTTGCTAGCTACACTTTCTTCACCTGTCGCTGTCTCTCTCTCTCTCTCTATCGCTCTCCCTTGCTCCTTCCGGTAATGTGTTAGATTTTCACAGTCGCATTTGTGGTGTGTGTGTGCGTGTGTTTGTGTGTGTTTGTGAAAGCTGAGTAAATTTGAATTTGATTGAAAAGCATGTGACAAGCGCGCTCCATTTCATTCCTACTTTTAGCAGGTGTCGCCACATCAGCCAACCAAGCCCACACCCATGCCACACCACCCCTCCCCACACTATCCATGCCCGCAATTGGTAACAGGTATACCGTATACCGTACTCATGCCTCCATCCATTTGTGGCCGCTCCGGCTCCGACTGCGGCTCCTGCTCCTGCTCCTGTCCCTGCAACGAGGTTTAGATAACGTTGCGCATCATTTGGCGCACGGGCTTGACTGCTTACTTTGCCACAAGGATGCGATACGCCTTTGCTTGTCAAATGGTCCTGTATAGATTTTTCCCGCTTTCCCCTCCACCTCCCCTCCATTTATCTATTTGCGTATAGATTTTCACCGATTTCGCCCGCTCCCCCCTCCTCAATGGGTGTGCCCGCTTTCAGAGCCTTTGTGTGGATCTTTTGCGATGGGTTTTTGTGACAGCTTGTTAGACGTATCCTTTCAGAACGAAGGGCAACGGCAACAGGAACGGGAAGGGAAAGGGGAAGGGGAAAGGGAACGGGAACAGCGACAGGAGCTGCTGCTGCTGTGCATTGAGGCATTGGGAGGCATTGTGCACCCTGACAACGATGAATGTAAGCGATTTATTTTATGATTTATTGCGTATACTTATTGTATGTGCAGGGTCCAAGGATTTACTATTTCACACACACACACACACACACACACAGAGAGAGTGAGAGATACATTTATTTGTGGCTTTTCCCCATTCAGAGTGCCGTCCATTGTTGGACAAATTGTGTAAAGTTGTGTAAAATTGTGTAATATTGTGGAATCCGAGAAGAGTTGCTGCCATTTGTGTAAGCATTTAAAAATTTCAATTCACTCAAGTGTCAAATTAGTGCTGAATCTTAATCCAAGCTTCCAGTTGATTTTGTATTTTTCGCCATGTTTTATTTTGCATGCCATTTCTCATAAATAAAACATGAGGCAGAGCAGCCGCCACTGCCACTCAATTAGGGACCGAAACACCCCGACAGCCACGGCCAGAACCAGGGCCCGGACCGTCCAAGTGCCTGACTGACTTACGAATCCAAAATGTATAAAACATGAAATTTGTTTGCCAAAAGTCATGCGTAAAGTGGTCCGATTTAGGTCCTGGTCCCGGTCCCAGTCGCAGTCCCTTTTTTGGTCCTTTTTTCGGATGGGACGACAGCTCTGAAGGAAGGACTCTGTCATTCCACTCCACTCCACTCCACAGCGATTCCAAATCTAAGCTCTGGCAAAAGTTCCTGCAAATGAAGTGCTAAAAGTTGACTGTCTAGACAAAATGAAAGAAAGAAAAAAAAGCCATAAAAAAAGTGAAAACTAAGGAAAAGTTCGGGTCGCATTTTGTCTTGCTTTGACTCACTCAACCTGGGTGTGATGTTATTTCGATATGGTATCCATCACAACCTCCTTGAGTGAGCGATAGCAGGATAGAATATCCACAAAGCCGGACAACAGGAAGCAGCACTTGAGAGTTGATTTCATGTTTTAATTGTTAAGCAAAGGCCTCAGATAGATATAAGAAAAGTGTAATCCTATAACGCAATGTGCAGTAATTAAAACAAAACCATTTTGCAACTCAAATCCAATCAAAATTCGAATTAAAATGTTTCTCTAATTGTGTAGCAAAACTCGAATGTGTAATGGAAATTGAAAAGAAAAATTAACCAAATATATCGAAACATTTTAGTTTAATTTACAACTATTTACTTATTGCAATATACGTTTAAGAATAGTATTTGTCTCCCTAGGCAACAGGTTATAAATTTTCATTAAGAGCCGCCAGAAGAAATGAAATTTGAGTGGAAGCCAAAGGCGGGCTAATATAAGAATGGCAATTTAATAATCTCTAATGGCAAGAATCATTTTGGCAGGCGGAAGGAATCTTCCACTCTCCCCTGAGAGGGGGTATGCCACAATTGTGGCATACTTATGAGGCAGCATCTTTGTGGCAAATATTTACCTTCGGTGGCCCTGTGGCAACCCCGCCATTCCCCATGTGTGTGTCTAAATAACATTTGCAATTTTAAGCACTTGAGACTGGTAGTCATCCTCCACATCCACAGCCACATCTACATCTACAGCCACATCTACATCTACAGCCACATGCACATCCACATCCACTTGTCCCTGTCAATGTCTCGGCATTTCTGGCTAATGACAAATTCCCATTTATTACTTTCGTATGTAGATACTTTTTCGTTATTTCTCTTGTGGCTTACATTCTGATTATTTATTAATTAAATTTGCTATGACACGACAGGATGCAAAGTCATTTGTTGCCGCCTCGCCTTCTTTTTGGTCTCTTTTTTCCTGTTTTGTTTCTGTTTTTGTTTTTGTTTTTGTTTGTGTTTGCCTGTGGCTTACACCCAACTTGGACCCAACAGGAAAATGGTGTCCCCAGTCTATGGGGCTATTATTCCAGGGCTTAGGCCAGGACTTTGACCTGTTTTAAAGCTATTTTATTGAGATTCGTTCCCTTGTCAAACCCTTTTTGCACACACACACACACACACACACCCACACCCAAAAGCAACGCATCGCATCGGTAGGGCTTACATTTTTAATGTCGAGCAGACGTTTAAGCATAATTATGTTTGCAGAAGTTTGGGGGCGCATTTTGCGGCTGCCAGCTGGAGGGGATTCCAGGTACTATAGGTGAAGTGTGTAAGCTGTGTATAAGTACCCCTTTTATTTCCCGGAGTTTCCCTGAAATTAGCCGCCACAGGATACGAAGCAAACCCTTGACTGTAATATCCAGAGCAAACAGACTGGCGCTCCCCACTTTGGTGTCTCGTATAGAATGGATGTCACTTCAGTGGAAAACTTGCAATATCTTGAGTGTCGTTGGAGCAATTCACTCGATACTCAATATCTTTTCTGTACATTCAAGATATCACGCGGTCATGGGATGGGCGATAGAGTGGGAGTGGCAGTGGCAGTGGAAGTGGTAGCCTCTGCGTGTGGAGAAATATTGCTGGTGGAAAGTTTTGTGCCACGACAACGAAAAATTGCGAAAAATAACATTTTTTATATCCCCTGCCCCGCCCTCCTTTCCGCTCTCCGTTCGCATCATTTTAATTTGTGCGAAATTAAGCAAAAAAAATAAAAAAAATTAAACTCATTTTGTTGGCGAAAACTTTTTCGATAGCTGTCTTACAACAAAACCAACAAACAACACAAAAGGGAGAACCAAAAAAGGAAATGCCAATGCACCGAACGCAGAGATAACCTTGTTGTTCCTATGGGGGTTCGTGTCCCTATTCAACGCTGGCAAACATCGATTCCAAATCAATATACCCTTTGGAACTGGGCTTAGAGAAAACCCCCAAACGAATATGTACTGGCTGGGCGCTTGCTGCTGGAAAACTTTTAGCGGAAGTTGATGGCAGGAAAAGTCGAGTAAAATGTGCATGAAATTGTGTCTGCGAGAAGAAAAATCTATGCGATTGAAGGAAAAATTGGAAAATGCCGCCGCCTACTCCCAAGCCACCAGGGCCAGTGCCAGTGCCAGTGCCACCTTGTCTGAGCCTTTGGGCCTTTCCATTACGACATCTCTCTCCAGTACGAGAATGCTCTCATTCTACCTCATTTATTCTCAGCTTTTCTTAGCTTTTTGGGCAACTTGGAGCTGTCTTGAAGGAGCATCCAGAAGGAGAGGGGAGAGTTGGAGGGGCATGCAAAGCGCCGCTGACATCGGTGATTTAGTTGTTAGCCTGCGGACAAACATTTCATGGGTCGATGTGTGCCCGATTCAATCAACTGGCAGTGACAGACGGCACACAGCAGCCAGAGGCAGTAACTGGCAGAGGAGACAGGGTGCAAGACGAGTGCAAGGATACCTGTCTGCAATTTTAATCAAAAATCGCATGTGTGCACCGCTCTGCTGAGATATTGCGATTCGACTGCGTTGCGTTGGCATAATGGTGACAGCTCTGCAAATGAGCACTGAAAATGTCCAATGTCTGCTCGATTGGAAAGGGAAATACTCGAGCATGTAACATTTTGGTAGAATGGGTTTGGGAATGGGAATGGCAATGGTAATGGCAATGGCTGGCTACCCTTGGTGGCCGTGTATCCATTTGTTGATGATAACGGAGAGAGTTGTAGTAGTGTTGTAGAGCCCTCGAGCAGGAGAATATACCAGTAGTATCGCTGGCTGGTCAAAGTGACTGACATCCAGGGCAAGCCACTGATTCGATTTCGCAATCCCCCTCCCCCAGGGGATGCATCTCCGCTCATCTCTGTGCCTGTTTCCCGTGCCTGTTTTCCATCCATTTGCCTAATTGTTCAGTTTGTTTTACGTGTAAGGCTACAAATTGGCCGAGACACACGTTTCCTCCGCAGACAGTGGAAGGGACAGGAGTGTCTGACGAAGTTCAGGTAACAAAACTCACGTTCCTCCAGCCGCTGTCGCTCCGTTTACTACAGACCCTGCTATGCCCTGCGCTGCACTCTCTCTCTCTCTGTGGATCTGGATGTGGATGTCCCTTTGCATTGAGGGTTCATAATAATTTAAATGCTCGGCACACAGAGTGACATGCCAAAGACAAACAGAGGTCAAACCGAAGCTGCTGCTGCTGCTGTTTCTGTTGCAACTGGAAATGGCTACGTGACCGGATGCCATGCAATGGTTTGCATTTAAATCCAAGCGCAGTGGCAACAAAATTACCACGACAAAGGCACTCGGACTGGGAGGGACTGGAACTCCGCAGCTGAGGATTAGACTGTTGGGCGCTGCGGAGGCCATGCCTTGAGTTAATTTACCCTTTCGCCGGGCAACAAGCGCTGTGCAAATAGGAGACTGGCCCCACAGACTGCCGGACGGACCGAAAGGCTTGAGCCGGCCCTGCCGCCCGACCAGACGGACGGATCAACAACCAGGCAAACAAATGGCGTTGCAATTGAGCACGTTTTGTCGAGTCCAGGACGAGGACGAAGACGAGGTCGAGAACATGGAAATGAACTGCGACACTGTTTCGGAGCTGGCAGTCAGCGGCAGAGTCAGAGTCAGAGTTCGAGTGTGTGTGTCCAGGTCAAGTGGCATGCAGCAGTTGTCAGGACGTGTGCCTAATGATGTTGCAGAGGATGGGTGTCGTCTGGTCTGTCGTCTGCAAACAGAAAGCATGAAAAGAAGGCTACGAGGATGTCAGCTTTATTCAATTGTCACGCCGATAACTCGATTGTAAATAGTACAATCAATCGCTTATCGAAGGCGATATCAACGACATCCACGTCGTTTTATCTCCGCAAAAAAAGACTTGCCTCTATTAGCTGAGCGGCAATTTGCATGGAATTTGCCGAATATCCCCACTCGAAGGACTGGGCACGTTCCATTCAGTTCGTCCTGGCTCAATGGCTTGACAAGATTTGATTGGAAGCAAACCAGTGGCAGTTGGTGGAAGCCAGGCCAAAAGAAACGGACTAACTGGCCAATTTAGGGGAAAGCGATCACTGTTACGGCGGCAAACGGCTGTTATGGCTGTATGCTGCCGCAATGCATATTGAAGACAGACAGACAGGACACGCACGCAAATGCCAAAGGCCTCTATCCGACAGACAGGACAAACAGGACAAGCAGGCAAAGCAAAAACAAAAACAAGAAAGGAAAACCAAACTAGAAAAAATAGAAAGGAAATTAAGGCCACACGCAGCATACGGCAGGACAGCAGCCGGGGCCATGCATCTGGTCCTTGCTCCTGGGGCTTTAGGTAAACCACAAATAGGATCAACTTGGCTGGCTTTCCCCGTATCCGTGGCCGTCTCCTCCTTCGTTTCTGTCTCTGTTTCTCCATTTTTTTTTTGTTTTTTGTAGCAGAAACAGCAGCAAACGCGCTCCGGCATAAAAGAAACATAACTAATTTGCATAAAATGTGGAAACACAGCCCAAAAACACACAGAAAGAGAGAGATAGAGAGTGAGAGAGAGATAGAAAGGGCTCCAACTCCAGGATCAGGGGCCGAACTTTGCTGACGGAAAGTCGAGTAAAGTCCGTAAGTGGAGAGTTGTCCTCGCCTTGGAGCGGTTGCCCAGGTCCCCGGCTGAAGGTCCAGCTTCAGGTGGAGCTTACACATTTTCAGTGTGTGTTTGTGTGTGTGTGTTTTGCCAAAAACTTTGGCACAAAATTTACAAAACACTAAACTAAGTGAAAACCACCGGCACGGCCTGGCCCGGCCCGGATCGCCTTCGTCTTTAGCCATTACAGTATACGAGGAAGAGGGAGGTTCTGAAAATAAAAGAAACTTTTAGCATGACAAAGTGAAAGTGCCCTCTCGGGGGGGTAGGGGAGTTGAATGAGTGTGAGTCCTGACCATCATATTAGCGGTTTCTCGACCTGGCTTAGATGGTTACCCAAGGACCAAGGAAGCGTAGTCGCAGCGTCAGATAAGCGACAAAGTTTGGCTCCGACTGCGAGATATGTACATTCGCATATCGGAAAGTTTTCCCTCGAAAGCAGACACCAATTATGCAAGTGGGAAACCTTTTTCTGGCCAATCTTATTTTGGAAAAGGGAGAGTGTTTCGAACTGTAACTGATGTCATATCTGTATGCTTTCATCTCGTTTTAGCCTGGTCAACCAAACGATGCCGGATGCGGGCAAGATTCGAATGATGGTATCCCGTGCGCTGAGCGTATGGGAGAACAACTCCAAGCTGACGTTCCGTGAGGTATACAGCGATCAGGCGGATATCCAAGTACTCTTTGCACGGTATGTATTTGGGGATAGGATGGAATGGGATACCATACCAGTATGGATGCCATAAAAAAACGCGTTTCTTTAGTGCCATAAACATGGGCCACCAGCCAGAAAACCCCATTAAACCGAGCACTTAAAACCCAGGCAAACGATAAATAAGCCACGTATTAAACCATGCAGCTGGAACGGGAACAGAAACAGGACCTGTAGCCGATGACGATGTACCGATGATGAAATGCCAGCAATGACAATGACGATGAACATGCTGCAAGGCAGGGGGGGGCAGTGTGGGTTGCGCGGGGCACTGGAAACGAATCAAAGAGTTTATGTGGCAGCTGCTTGTTCTTAGATAAGCTGTGAATATGAGTTCTCCTTGGCTTTGGTCGTAATTTTTATGAAACCCCGAGACACGTGGACTAATCCTGAACAATCTCTCACTCTCTCTCACGCAGTCTCCAGCACGGCGATGGCTATAAATTCGATGGACCCGGCCAGGTGCTGGCCCATGCCTTCTATCCCGGCGAAGGACGTGGCGGCGATGCCCACTTCGATGCGGACGAGACCTGGAACTTTGACGGCAACGCGGATGACAGTCGAGGTGCGTGTTGTAATGTTTATAAATGCAGTTTACATCATAATTGCATTCACCTTTTGACTTAAATTAATTTAATTAGTTCATAATCATGTTTTCGCCGTCATGTGGCGTCTGTTGTGGCAGCCACATGTCGGGCAAAATCAATAAAAAATATTGCATACGCGGCGGCGACCGCATCAACCATGAATGGCGACGCGTTGCCTGCCGCAGGGCCGATGTCCCATGGCTCCCATGGCTCCCATGCCTCATGACTCGTGCAGCATACCACTGGCGTTTTGTAATTTAGCACAATAAATCTGCTGCCCCTCGCGCTGCACCGCACCACGCCCTCGTGCGCTCTGCTTCTGCATTTTTAATGGTTTTTAATGCCAATAAAAAATTGTCAGCATGACGCGTGACGTTGGCAGCCATTTTAAAATGTTGCAAGCGTCGCCATTTTTATGCCACTTACAAAGTCGTCAAGGCGACGTCGATGCCTCTGCCTTTGCCTTGGCCGCTGCCTTGGCGAAGACTCCCCTCCCCCTTCCGCCTGTCACTCCTCACTGCCATTAACCAGTCAGCCGTATTTATGTTGCATTTCATTTCATTTGTTGCCATTCCGTGTCGTTGCAGGAACCAACTTTCTGAATGTGGCGCTGCACGAACTGGGTCACTCCCTGGGGCTGGGCCACTCCTCGGACTCGGATGCGGTCATGTTCCCATGGTACCAGAACAACGAGGTGGATGGCAAGCTGCCTGACGACGATCGCACTGGCATTCAGGAGCTGTACGGCTCCAAGGAGAAGACCTGGGGTCCCTACCGGCCGCGCATCACATCGAGCACTCCGAGCACCACCACCACCACCAGCACCACCATGCGAACGCTCAGCTACTATCCACAGCAAAACTATCCCAACTATAGGCCGCGGTATCCCTCCAGCTACGATCCGAACAGAGATCGAGAGCGTGAAAGGGAACGGGAACGGGAAAGGGAAAGGGAACGGGAGAAGGAGCGAGCGCGGCAGAGACAGCAACGGGAGCGGGAGGAGGAACGGGCACGCGAACGGGAGCGAGAACTGGAGCGCGAACGAGAACGGGAGGAGAGGGAGAGGAACAGACAACGAGAGTGGGAGCGGGAGAGAGAGCGCATGACCACCACCACAACCACATCGAGGACGCCAACAACGCGGCGCCCGTATCCAACCACGGGACAGCGGCAGCACCAGCCTCACCACCACCCCAGGCAGCACAAGCCGCGCAAGCCGAAGCCCGACAGCTGCATGACCAGCTACGATGCCATTTCCATGATCCGCGGCGAGTTGTTCATCTTCAGGGGACAGGTACAGGGACAGCCCCACAAGCCACACATTATGACTCAGTGACTCAACTCTTCTTGTTGTTTCTTCTTCCTGCAGTTCCTTTGGCGCATAGGGGCACGCGGCATGTATCCTGGCTACCCCACGGAAACCCGCCGCCATTGGGCAGCTCTGCCCGAGAACTTCACCAGAGTGGATGCGGTGTACGAGAACAAGCAGCGCCAGATCGTGTTCTTCATTGGTGAGCCATTCTCGCAAAGGATCGTAGCCTCTCAACTAACATGGGTTTCGTTTCCTCTTTCGCCACTTAGGTCGACAGTACTATGTGTTCAACTCGGTTAACTTGGCCAACGGCTATCCCAAGCCACTGGCCAGCCTGGGGCTGCCTCCGACATTGTCCCACATCGATGCCTCGTTCGTGTGGGGCCACAACAACCGCACGTATTTGACCAGCGGCACCCTCTACTGGCGCATCGACGACTACACGGGCCAGGTGGAGCTCGACTATCCGCGAGACATGAGCATTTGGTCGGGCGTGGGCTACAACATCGATGCCGCCTTCCAGTACAGCGATGGCAAGACGTACTTCTTCAAGAACCTCGGCTACTGGGAGTTCAACGACGATCGCATGAAGGTGGCCCACGCCAAGGCGAAGCTATCGTCGCGCAAGTGGATGCAGTGCGCCCGCAGCGTCAACGAAGTGGATGATGAGCAGCGCTATACGGCGCCCCTGGTCTCCGGCGAGGAAGAGACAACGGAGGCGAGCGGCACAAGGGAACGTCGCACCAGTCTCTATCTGCTTCTATCTGCCCTGCTAATCGCCACAGCTTGGAGCAGTTAAGACCCAACGAAGGGCTTAGGTTTAGCCATACATAGCAATAAGCGCCACGATTCGCCTCATTTGGATTCGGATCCCTCATTTTCCACAACCAGCACTTACATATACATACATACATATACATATATATATAAACATATATACATATACGATATACGATTATATCTAGGTATAAAGTTGAGCAGAGCGCAACTGTGTGACAGTCTGGCGCTTGATTGGCCCCAAAAGACGACACCCGAGCGGCCTTTTATAGAATTAAGGGCACAAAAATCAGCAGCCAAGTGGCAGTCATCCATAGACGCAGGAGTCTAGGGCTCGCCACTTGCTGACTCATCCTTGGACACTTGCCAATCGTGGACACTGGACGCCAATAGCACCAATAGCGGGGCTGTTTACCAGATCTATATACGATGCATAAGTTACATACATATATGTGTAGAATACAAGTTTGATACATTAGCAATACGAGTATGTAGGTGTAGCGTACGTACATACATACATATGCATGCATACCGGAAAAGTCGACCATTTAGTCGACCATAACCCATGATGGAAATTTCGGAACCACAACTGCCTTATAATTAAGTACAGTATTGCTTCTGAGAGACGGAACAGGCACGTGTAACAGGATCAAGACAGCTGTGAGCTGTCCGCCTATCCTGTCAGCGTCTCTAAATTTCTTTTGACCGAACCTTTCTAACTATTTATATATAAATGTGATATTATCATAAATTCGCGTTGGTAAACGCGCGATTGTAAACGAAAGAAAAACTCAAACAAACACAAACACACACAAACACAAAATCCAATATAAACTATTGCATTTTTGGTAAGAATTTAGTTTATTGTACCTTTTGCATAAGATATACTTAATAAAAGGAAGAGTTAATAAAAATAAATAAAATTCATTCAGTATACGTTTTCTCGTTGTTTTTTATTTATTTATCCACTGACGAATGCTGATAAAATCCTACGTCACAGAGTATACAGATCTGCCATATCTTTCCGATTCTATACGTATCTTAATCTTAATTATGGTCTATTATAAATTGGACATATTCACAATGAGTTGGATATTTTGATTTGGCAGTTTGGCCCTCTGTGACAAGGACAAAAGAGACCCCAGAAACAAGACCACGCTGATAAGAAATTTATCGTGTTTGTCTAGCTCCAACGAGGCAACAAAAAAGGGAATAACAGCTAGAAACAGATGTATCATGTTCAGCGATAATATCGTTATCTCTATATAGACAGGGCTCTATATAGACTAGTAATGTGGAGGTGGACTTATTGATATCAGCAGCGGTTCAGGTGTACGCATCGATACGAGTATCGTATCTTTCCAATATATAGAACTCCATATATGTTTTTATGTACCTATTCATGGAATTTTATATAGCGTTTCTTAGTAATAACTTCCTGTCGGGTCATCGATTGCTAGCCATTCTGATGAGCTGGAGATTCCCCTTCGAGGGTAGTCATACAAATACAGGCAGTGGCCTCCGATTAACCTGTATTTTATATCTTATCTCCAGGTGTTAGCTGCCGGTTGACACAAAGTGTTAATTTGGTGTAAAAGTTTTCACTCTTATATGCGCCCTCTATCTCTCCCTATGTTGATTCGTTCAACTGTCATTAGGCTATGCGTCACTGGCCGTGACGTCCACCAGGTTCTCCATATACCATATACACATTCAGAACCAGAGCCAGAACCAAAATCGGCTATTCCATGCCGATGCGGTGGCAGTCTCGCGCCCACAGTCAAAGTCAGCGGTTCAGCTTTCAAGTTTTGCGACGAGGTGCGCCTACATACTATTATACATTCACATATAGACGAGCCGTCCAATTTATATGTATATATAACTGCTAATATTAAATTAAAGACAATTGTGAGTAGAGGTCGGACAAAGTGGAAATTTACAAAGCCAGTCACAAGCTTCATACGAGTATATGCTAAATGCCAAGGCAAGACGAACCGATATGAAGGTTTTTGTGCGAGCACTCTCTAAGCAGATTGGAGATCACTACTGATAAGCGATATCTTAACTTATGGCTGCAAGATTGTGTGATTGTGTCGGTGCACCTACGATGTAACTTCAGCCACAATTCAAAACCGTAACATATCGGGTCGACGGATTTGCACCGACTATCTCTTAATCATACAAGCTCAAGCGACTAATCTAATCGAAAACTTTGTCAAACTCAATGACGAATTATTGGTAGTAGCCATATGGCGGCTACAATCTAATCAACCAGAAGAGACACCACTTAGCAGCCAACAACTTGGCGGAAATGGGGCCAAAAGCAACAAGCTGACTAATAAAACCTTGACAAAATTTCAATAAATCAAACTCTATGCCTTTGCATTGAACAGGTACGAGTACGAGCACAGGTGGGTGGTGATAAGGAGCGTGCTGCCATGTCCGACCAAAATTCCATACGCAGCCTGAGCCCAGAGCTGGCCGAAAAAGCGCAGAAGGAGCTGGGAGAGGTGCCCGATCGGATCGAAGAGGACATTGACACCCTGCGCACTTGGATCTCAAAGCAGCCACATCTGACGGCACGCCAGGATGCACAGTTCCTGATCGCCTTCCTGCGCGGCTGTAAGTACAGCCTGGAGAAGACCAAGCTCAAGTTGGACAACTTCTATGCCATGCGTGGTGCTGTTCCCGAGCTATACAAGAATCGCTTTGTGGGAGAGAAGCAGCTGGGCATACTCGATACAGGGTGAGCTCGATTCGATCACATGGTACAACAGAATGTTCCCAATATCAAGTTCTATGTTTCAGCTGCCTCCTCCGCTTGCCGCAGCCCTTGGAAGCAGATGGGCCCCGCATTCACATCTCCCGATATGGTCTATACGACTCCAAGAAGTACTCCATCGCAGAAGTGGTTCAGGTCAGCACCATGATGGGAGAGATTCAGATACGGGAGGATGACAATGCCATGATTTCCGGCTTCGTTGAGATCATCGACATGAAGGGTGTTGGGGCAGGTCATATATTCCAGTTCGATGCGGTGCTAGTGAAGAAGCTGGCCGTTCTCGGTGACAAGGCATTCCCATACAGGCCCAAGGGTTTTCATTTTGTCAATGCACCAGCCAGTGCCGAGACGATGATGTCAATTGCAAAGAGTCTGATGAGTGAGAAGATTCGAAAGCGAGTGAGTTATACCCCAACCTCCTGCTACTTCTATCCAGGTATACCTAACCTGGTATCCTACGTTTCTATTCCTAGTTTCACATACACTCCAAGCTGGAAAGCCTCTACAAATATGTCCCCAAGGAATGCCTGCCCGCCGAGTACGGTGGCAGCAATGGAACCATACAAGATGTGGTCACCACATGGAGGGGTAAACTCTTGTCCTATCAGAACTTCTTCGAGGAGGAGGTGTCATACGGTACAAATGAGAAGCTAAGGAGAGGCGAGGCCGTCAACGCAGAATCCCTCTTTGGCATTGAGGGCTCTTTTAGAAAACTTGACATCGACTAGCCTAAGCATTTAGTATATAGTTATTTAATAATGAATTCCAATGAATACAAAACAAAAGAAAAACTCTCTTCAAAAGGCAGTGACAACAGTTATTGACAAATATCTTAAAACATTAACAAATGCAAGTGCGCCTGGTACGATTCACAGAATATTACAACTTGGCACTGACTGGCTGCTTGCTCTTTTTGTACACAAAATTGTGGGCCTCATCGAAGTAGGGATTGGAAGATTCGCGGACACGTTCCAGCCACTTGACTACTTTCGGAAATTGTTTTTCGCTCACATTATACTGACAGAGCTCTGTAAATAATTTGAATTACCAAAATGTCATTCGTTGAACAAATTCGGTTTGACTTACTAATTTGATTTATTTCGGAAGCCCCAAAAAGATCGGCCACAGTCAACTGATCTCCAATTAGAAAGTCCTTCTCCAGCCATAGGCGCTCCAAGATACCCAAATTGGCCTCCACTTCCTTAATCATCTTTTGCATCTGCTCGGTCTTTGGAATTGGGGCAATG
Source organism: Drosophila athabasca (assembly GCA_008121215.1). Taxonomy (NCBI): domain Eukaryota; kingdom Metazoa; phylum Arthropoda; class Insecta; order Diptera; family Drosophilidae; genus Drosophila; species Drosophila athabasca. The sequence goes on along the minus strand of VMQQ01000022.1, from coordinate 1,396,555 downwards.
CCGTTTACGGGAAATAGCCACGCATTCCGAAAGAAGAGTCCGCAGGCCAGTCGAATGCTCAAATGCTGCCACTCCAGAAACTCATCCACGCGGGCACGTCCCTCCAAAGACTTGGGATAGAGCTGCTCGCTGAATTGACCTTTGTCTGAAAGATAGCTGAAAGAGGGCAATGTTCGGTTTTTTTAAAGTTGCTTTGGCTGGATACAAGACGTTGCTGGCATACCGCAAAATCGCCACACTTTCGGCCAACTTAAATTGGCCATCCACAATAGCTGGAACCTTCTGAAAACGATTGATCTGCTTGTACTCGTCCGTCAATTGCTCGCCTGCAAGAAGGGGTCAACAAATTAATTCTATCAGCCGGCTAGTTCGTTTAGTTCATTCTTTCTTACGTTTTCGAAGGGCCACAGGGCAGTCCTCAAATGGGGTCTTGCCCAATTTCATTCCAATCCATAGCGCACGGGATGGCTGCGACAAAAAATCATAATAGTACTTAATTGATTTGGCCATTTTAATACAAATGTTGGGAACGACACGAAAATCCGGCAAATTATTTTTGGAAAACTAAACGAACCCAGCTGACAGAAAAAGCTCATGCCAGGTACAAAGTTCAAACGGCGCTATACAGCACTAGACGGGGCGCGTACACAAGATAAACATATGTTATATTTGAAAGAACACTTTATGCAGGTATATAAATACATTTGAAATATTCGCAATCTCACAACTTGGCGGAAGCCGCCTGTTTGGCCTTTTTATACACAAAAGTAAGGGCTTCGTCATGGTAAGGATTGGTTGCCTGACGGACACGTTCCAGCCACTTGGCTACCTTTGGAAATTGTTTCTCATTCACATTGTATTGGCAAAGCTCTGAAAATTATGCGTATGCGTGTTCAACTGAAAGAACCAAAAACTTCAATTGACTTACTAATTTGATTGATCTCGGAAGCACCAAAAAGGTCGGCCACCGTCAAATGATCCCCAATCAGATAGTCTTTTTCCAGCCATAGGACCTCCAAGAGCCCCAAATTGATTTCCACATCTTTTATAAGCTGTTGAATCTGCTCGGGCTTTGGCTTTGGAGCAAGACCATTTATGGGATAAAGCCAGGCTTCGCGGAAGAACACTGAGCAGGCCACGCGAATGTTCAAATGCTGCCATTCTAGATATTCATCAACGCGGGCCCGTTCCTCCAAAGACCTGGGATAGAGCTGCTCACTGAATTGAGCTTTGTCTGAAAGATAGCTGATGGTGCTTCGGTAAAGTGCATTTCTCGCTACAACATAAATAACACATACCGCACAATTGCCACCGTTTCGGCCAAATGAAAGTTTCCGTCCACTATGGCTGGAACCTTCTGAAAACGATTGATCTTCTTGTATTCATCTGTCAACTGCTCGACTGCGAAAAAAGGGTTTAAGAACTATAAAAATAAACAGTTTCAAGAATACTTAGATTGTCGTTTCTCACATTTACGCAGGGCAATTGGGCAATCTTCGACAGGCGTCCTGCCCCACTTCAGTGCAAGCCAAAGGGCACGGGAAGGTGGCGACATGAAATCGTAATATAACTTTATTGGCTTGGGCATATTGAATATTGTCTGATATTTTTTATAATCCGTGCAACAGGTACTTCTGCTCCCCTCTCAGCTGATAAGATTAAATAAAAGCCCTGGGCCGAAGTTCAAACAAATGTCACTTCACAGCACTTGTTCCAGCACATACGGTTGTCCCGCTTTAACAGATAGGGCGCCAACAATTCTGAATTTAAACTGAAGTAAAGTGATATTACTGGCTCAAGCATATCTTTTCATCGTACTGTCCAAAGTTCGATTCGTCATCGCAGTCAATCAGAATGGATAGGTTTTACCTCTGCAAAGAAGAATGGCTGCAAAGAAGAATGGCCACAAGAATGGATCAAGGCGAAAATAGTCTTTATCCCCAAAGCGGGAAAGACCTCGCACTCGACTCCAAAGGACTTCAGACCAATCAGCCTATCGTCCTTTCTTCTCAAAACTTTCGAAAGACTTGTCGGACTACATCTGAGGACAATTATTAGTCCTCAAATGTTGTCAGGAGCACAACATGCCTACCGGAAAGGAAGATCCACGGAAACGGCACTCCACGAAGTAGTCTCAATTATAGAGAAAACCCTACATCTCAAGGAATATTCTCTTATAGCCTTCCTCGATATCAAGGGATCCTTTAACAACGTCGTCCCAAGTGCCACTACGGAAGCACTGACTGACCTGGGTGTGGACGGTCACTTGGTGCTGCTCATCGATCAATTGCTCACATGCAGGACGGTGACATCAACGATGGGATCGTCCACGCAATCTAGGTATGTCAACAGAGGCACTCCGCAAGGTGGTGTCCTGTCTCCCCTTCTATGGAACATGGCAGTCAATAAGATTCTATGTGATCTGGAGGGGGAGGCTGTAAAATAGTGGCATACGCGGATGACGTTGCAATCAGTTTCTCGGGGAAATACCCTCAAACACTTTGTGACCTTATGAGCACTAAGCTCGCGAGACTGTCAGAATGGACAAAATCGCGAGGATTGGGAGTAAATCCCACAAAACCGGAACTCGTGCTATTCTCACGCAAGTACAAGGTTCCGCCCCTTAACCCTCCTATATTAAATGAATGCAGGCTCTCTTTCAGCGACAGCGCTAGTTACCTAGGGTTGGTAATTGACAAGAAGCTTAACTGGAACCTGAACGTAAAAGACAGAGTGAAGAAGGCTACGATAGCCCTATACTCTTGCAAAAAAGCTATTGGCTTGAAGTGGGGCATGAACCCAAGCGTAGTCCAATGGATATACCAAGCAATAGTAAGACCAATCTTACTCTATGGAGTTACAGTTTGGTGGCCGGCCTTATCAAAAGGATCGACTATCAAACAACTTGGCAAGGTTCAGCGAACCGCAGCTTTATGCATTAGTGGAGCATTACGCACCACCCCGAACGATGCACTAAACGCCATCCTAAATCTCCAGAGCCTCGAGCTTGCGGGAAAGGAGAGGGCAGAAATTGCAGCGATACGTCTGAGAGACTCCGGACAATGGACGTCACATATCAGGGGTCACTCATCTATACTTATCAGCAGCACCGTCCCTACGAAGACGGACTACTGCGTCCCAAGGGAACACACTGGTACCCCCTTCAATGTAATCATCCCTAGCAGAGACCAAGACATGCAGGCCAAGACATGGCCATAAGCATCTTTACAGATGGCTCGAAGCTGGATAACAAATCAGGCACTCCTTTAGGCTTCCAGATCACTGCAGTGTGTTCCAAGCGGAAGTCATTGCGATCATGGAAGCACTGAAGCTCCTTCAAACAGCCACAACGGCTTCACTGGCAACAACAACTGTAAACATTTACAGCGACAACCAAGCTGCGATCAAATCACTTCACGCGATTTCCTCGCACTCGGCCACAGTGGCAAATTGCCGCAAATCTCTTCATGAGATGGCCCAACAATTTGCCATCAGCCTTATTTGGGTCCCGGGTCACCGGGATATTGAGGGCAACTGCAAGGCAGACGAGCTGGCCAGATCTGGTACCACAATACCCCTTCTCCAAGATAAGGAGGATATTTGCATGCCAATGGCCACCTGTAGGCTTATCATAAAAGAGCTATATAAGCGACGAGCAGACAATGCGTGGCGGTCAGCACCACTATGTCGCATAGCCCGGTAAACATGGCCTACCATTGACAGGAAACGCACACTAGAGCTACTGGCAGGAAAAGGTGCAGCGTTGTCATCCGCTCCCTCACGGGGCACTGGCTGATAGGCTTCCACGCCAACAGGCTGGGAGCCCCATAGGAAACGGTGGAACACCTGTTCTGCTCCTGTCCAGCTCTCAGCAGGAGAAGGCTACAATACCTGGGCATGCCCTATGTCTCAGACATTTCAGAAATGTCCAAAATCTGTCCCAGAAAGATTGCAAACTTCATAAGAGCGTCAGGATGGGATAACTGATGATATGTTCAGATCTCATGAGATGGATAAGGGGAACACCTCCCGCGGTATTACAACGGGCCGAAACCGGCCCAAGTGCGACGGGCTCCTGTGGAGCTTGGCTTTATTGGCTTGGGCATATTGAATATTGTCTGATATTTTTTATAATCCGTGCAACAGGTACTTCTGCTCCCCTCTCAGCTGATAAGATTAAAGAAAAGCCCTGGGCCGAAGTTCAAACAAATGTCACTTCACAGCACTTGTTCCAGCACATACGGTTGTCCCGCTTTAACAGATAGGGCGCCAACAATTCTGAATTTAAACTGAAGTAAAGTGATATTACTGGCTCAAGCATATCTTTTCATCGTACTGTCCAAAGTTCGATTCGTCATCGCAGTCAATCAGAATGGATAGGTTTTACCTCTGCAAACAAGATAATTACCACATAAATAAAAAAAAAGGGGTCTACAAGTAATGCATCACTTTTGCAGTGACTTTACACTTCTCGTTTTTTCGACATTTAAACAAATTCGTTTTAATTTATTAACGCACTCAACAGGGGGACTCTACAATACGCTGTCATTTATAAACTGTATGTTTGTATTTCGACTTTATATTATAGGTATATGCATCTATACATACGATATAATATACATAGGTGTACATGTACATGTGTAAACTAGTATCAAAAATTAGTAGAAACGACACTTAACTAGTTAAGCAAAAATTATCGAAAAAATATATATGTATGTATGTTCCCATGAATGTATGTATGTAGGTATATAAATGTATGCGTTTAAAATAAAAGCCAACAAGAACTTAGCACATAAATAGAAGACGAGGAGGGAGACGACGTTCATCGTGAGGTGAGCGAAATGCGTTATGGGGCGGATAAATTGTAGAGGCAAAGCCGTGCACGGCCGCACCGCACCCGGCTAGATGTTAGAATGTATGTTAGAATGTTTTTATGTATGTAAGTATATGTGTGCGTTGATAAGGACAACAATAAATTATAATCGACATTCATGTGAGGTTTTTTACCATTTGATGGCGTTTCATATTCTTCTTTTGTTTTTGGGGTTCGCTTTTAGTGTGGACTTGTATATAATATTGTTGAATTTGCTTTTAGGTTCATGCTGCTCTACTAGGTTTCTTTTATAAAATATCAGGTTTTGCAATGACCAAGGATCGCTATAGCGCTGTGGAATTTTTACATTTGTGTGTACATATCGGGCTGTATGTATATATAGAGGGGGTGTAAATAGTAGTATGTGCATCTGAATATACAACTAACTGCCACAGGACATGCCGCCAGCACGCCTCAATCGAAGTTTAGCTTGCGAAAGGAGCCTTCGGCGACGCCAGCCGCCAGGGACGCGGCCTTCTCCTGCTCCTTCTCGCTGGCCTCACGAAGCTTCTCATCCACGCCGTAGCGTTCCTCTTCCTTGAAGTACGTGACAAAGCTGGTCAGCTGGGTCTCGTAGCGCGTCATTGCATCGCCCAGAGTGCCGTTCTCCCCACCCAACTCCGCGGGCAGATACTCTTTGCCAATGACGCGCTGCAGCGACTCGATGTTGGAGTGGATGTGCAGCTGCAATTGAAAGGGACACAGACGAAAGTCAGATACACAGGCGTACATCTGGGCAAAACGTTCGACTCACCAGCTCCTTCTGCTTCATCGCATTGCGCACGAGACCGAGCACGAACTGCGTCTCGCGCGACGCGTTCACGATGTGAGTAGCCACTAAATTCGTGGGTATGCCGTGCTCGAGGAAGGCGTTCATGCGCCGGAACATGCCCGGGTCGAACTGGAGGAGCAAGGAGTAGGGGATCTTGGTGAAATCAATTATCTCCACCACCCCGGCAATGTTCCAGTTGTCGTCCGTGTTGATCTCGATTTCGGCGCGGAAGGCATGGAAGCGGAAAATGTCGCTCACGCTGTGCTTCGAGGGCTCTATGTGGCCCATCCGTGTGTAGTGGATGCGGGGGCCACCGGGACCGATCGGATTGGGCAACGTGGCAAAAATTCTGCAATACAACTCATCACAGTTACCGAATGGTGTTCATATTGGGGATTCCCCTATCTCTACTTACCCAGAGCGAGCCATCTCCAGAAGCTTGTCGTCCACCAGGCGACTCTTGAAGAGCTCGCGCTCTTTAGACTTGTATGTGTAATAGAACAACACCCGCTTCTTGGCCACATCCACGTTCCAGTGGCAGTGGCGCAGGAAGGCGACCAGAAACTGATCGTCGGTGCGCGCCTGCAGGTAACTAAGCTCAGTGATCCAGGTGCGCAACGCCTCGATACATTCCGCTTTGGTCGTCTCATCCTCCTTGAGCTTCATGCGAGCCTGCTCCGCCAGCTCCGGCACCAACGATCGGATATTGGTCATTGTCTTGGAGAGCTGTAATAATTTCTATTGTACAATTTTGATATATGCTGCCAACGGGGTTGTGTATGTGTGTGAGTCTGTGAGCTACGGGCAGTGCGTAGGGTTGTGTGTGCGCTCTGTCCAGGTGTGTACAAGACTAATTGAATGCTCGATGCCTGCTTCGATTGAACACCCGAACCAAACTGAAACCGACTCGCGCTCCCCAAAGAATGCGAGCACAGCACTGTGGTGTGAAAGTGATGGAACAACAGGCAAAACCATCGGCGTATTCGCGTTGGGGCCACTCACTGTGATCCAACAGATTCCTATGCAGGATTAGCAGATAACAATGACCGATAGTGTTATACATATGTACATATACTATACCGATAGTGTTGCCACTTTTCCGTTAAAAGCGTTTCTAAAAATAGCCGAAGAGTTAATTCTTTCGAGCATGCACTTTAAATCACCTTCACTCTTGCTTCAGGTAATCCCTTTAAGGTGTCCACTTGAGAAGAAATAACCAATTAAAAACGAATTCCTTCAATTGGTGTTTCCAGCCAACTGTGCCGCACCGATTCGGCGATAAGATAATGGCCGGCAAACAATGAGTGTTCGTAGGTTCGATCCAGAGACATTATCTATACATATATGGGTGTATTGCTCCCCATTTACAGCTACATAGAGTCCAAACCGATGCAGAAATTCCCACTTTTATCTGCCAAAAAAAAGAGAGCCTTCGCCCGCCCGCGCAACGAACATACGAGAGCGAGTCCGGCCAAACGCACGTTTCACTATCAGTTTAACGATTGGCCATAAAGGCCGTAGATTATCAATTTTGGACTTGGCTACAGATTCGTTTTTTGGCTTTTTACTTGACGTGAGACACGTTTCAGTAGCCGCACAGCTGCCAGGGAGCACAGCACCGAGTCCAGCCACCCATCATGGTCGAGCTACGTCCATTGACCGCCGAGCTGCGCCACATTGCCGAGACGGAGCTGAACGAAGTGAATGAGCGTTTGCCAGCCGACTTGGATGCCCTGCGCGAATGGCTCTCCAAGCAGCCGCATCTGCGGGCGCGCCAGGACGATCAATTCTTGGTCGGATTCCTCCGTGGCTGCAAGTTTAGCCTGGAGAAGACCAAATCAAAGATAGAGCACTTCTACACCATCAAGACCATGATGCCGGAGGTCTTTGCTCGGGCGGTGGACGACAGAATCCTGGCACTGTGTCGAACGGGGTGAGTGCAAGGTTGAATCAATGTGTAGGCACGGGAGAATGATGGTTATCCCCTTTTCAGTACCTATGTGCGGCTACCAAAGCCCTGGGGATCCGCCGGACCTCGCATCCAGATCACCAACTATGAGAAATTCGATCCCAAAGTCTTTAGGCTGGAGGATCTGTTTCGCTACCAGACGATGGTGTCGGAGCGGGCCATATGGGAGGACGACCACTCCAATATCAGCGGATTCATTGAAATTATCGACATGGCCAAGATGAGCCTCAGGTTTCTGGCCCAACTGGACTTTACCCTCATCAAGCGAATGGGCGTCTTTGCCGAGAAGGGGCTGCCCACCCGACTGAAAGGGGTTCACTTCATCAACTGCCCCAAGGAGGCAGTGGCGCTTCTCAATCTGGGCAAGAGCCTCATGCCCAGCAAGCTCCAGCAACGAGTGAGTGTGTTCGGTTCGGTCGAAACAGTTGCGAATGCGTATCCATGAATAGCTCAAGTGCCACAGACTATTAATTTATTTTCGTCGCTTATCTCGCCCTTATCTTGGATTATCAGCCAAGAGCCTGGCACTTGATAAGCGTTGAAGCGCCCGTCGCCCCGACACCCTGACCTCCCTCAGCTCCCCTTAAACTGTATATAGTAGATATGTTCAGAATGATTCAGGATTTAGTGTCAAAGCATGGGGGGTTCTGAAACGTGCTACAAAATTGGCAAGGTCAGTGGGCAATGCAATTCAGGAAATTAAAGATTTATCCCTGAGCTATCCCTCCACAGCGAGTACTCGTACAGAGCTCTCATTAGCAAAAATATTCTGATGAGTTTATCTCTAACTGACTTTTATCTTTTCTCTTCTCTCCCCAGTTTTATGTGTATAAAAATCTAGAGCAACTAAGCAAAGTCATACCACGCGAATACCTGCCCGAGGAGTATGGTGGCAGCAATGGACGAATATCCGACATCCACGTTGAGGCAGAGAAGCAGCTACTGGACTACAGCGACTATTTCAAGGAGGATACTCAGTATGGGGTGAATGAGCAGCTGAGACCGGGGAAACGAGTCCATGCCGATTCTATTTTTGGCACGGAGGGCTCTTTCCGCAAGCTGGACATCGACTAGAGACTTGCAAATTAGTTGTACGATGATAGTAATAATGGTTTCAATTAAAAGTGTTCAATTTAAACGTGGATTCAATGTGCAACAGATGGCCACCCACTCGAGCGTCGTGCGTCGTGCGTCGGGCATCGGGCATCAGACGTGTGGTTCATTAGCTTTTAGTGTGCATTATCAGTGACAACTGGTAATGGCTTTGTCAATCAGTCAACAGAATTATGTCGGCTCAAAGGTGGTCATGTTAATTTGGCTGTAAACGAAAGCAGTCTCCCTACGGAAGCCTGCAGCGAAGGACGCTACAGAGAACAACAGAAATGACTGCCACAAACGCAACCAGTTCTGAAGTAAGTGAGAGTAAATGTGCCCGAATGTAACCCAGTTTTAACTCATCTTCAATCGCAGTTCGACTTCAGCCAGTGGGATTTTCCCGCTGAGCGAATTTGGCTGCACAAGTCGAACGAGGAAATAGCCTGGAAGATCTGCACATTTCTCCCGCTGATTGCATTTGGGCTGTATGGAAACTTTATCATGATATACCTGATAGCCATGAACAGATCGCTGCGATCGCCCACAAACCTCATAATAGCCAACATGGCCATGGCGGACTTGCTGACGCTCTCCATCTGCCCAGCCATGTTCATGGTGAACGATTTCTATCAGAACTATCAGCTCGGATGCGTGGGCTGCAAGATGGAGGGCTTCCTGGTGGTGGTCTTCCTGATCACAGCCGTTCTCAACCTGTCTGTGGTGAGCTATGATCGCCTCACGGCCATTGTCCTGCCCAGGGAGACGCGACTGACCATGCGGGGAGCCCAAATTGTGATTGTCTGCACCTGGATTGGAGGAGTCCTATTGGCCTCGCCCTTGGCCTTTTATCGGGCGTATCGCGTTCGAGTCTGGAAGAACTTTACTGAGCGCTACTGCAAGGAGAACACTGCCGTTCTGCCCAAATATTGGTATGTCCTCATAACCATATTGGTCTGGCTGCCATTGGGCATCATGTTGATCTGCTACATTGCCATATTCTACAAGGTAAGTGAACAACAGTCTTCCGAGAGCTCACTCAGCACTGATAGACCTCCATTTGCTTCCCAGCTTGATCGGTATGAGAAGCGGTTGCAGAACCGCGAAAATCCCCTCACTGTTAGCTACAAGCGCAGCGTGGCCAAGACTCTCTTCATCGTGGTCGTAGTCTTTGCTGTGCTCCGGCTGCCCTTCACCATTCTGGTGGTGCTCCGTGAGAAATATTATGTCTCCGACATCACTGTCGACAGCGGAATGCAGCTCTTCTGGTACCTATCGCAGTATCTAATGTTCCTCAATGCCGCCGTCAATCCGCTTATCTATGGCTTCAATAATGAGAACTTTAGGCGTGCCTATTCTCAAATCTCCTGCGTTCGGCGCCGCAGAGAGGCAGCCAGACTCAAGGAGAGTTCGAGTCGTCCACATCACTGTTGCTATTGCACTTTCATGAAAAAGGAAAAGCAGATGGAGCAGCAGCAGGAGGAACAGCACCAGACAGAGAACGTGGAGGTGGACTTGAGCAAAGAGATAACCCCATCGGAACCGATGGCCAGGATAGGTGACAATTCAGACGATATGGTTGTGTCCGAAATCGAAGCAGAGGGATTTATATAAAAGACAAATTGATAATCGCCTAAAGGGGAACACACTAAACTACAATTAAAATATACCTTCAATAAATAAATCAATGTTACCCCAGTGCGGATATACTCTTCGGCTTAAAGGGTATCTAAAAAGCTGACAGGGGAAATACATCCCTGTCTCCCTTGCAAAGCAATAAGGAGCTTTCGAAACAGTTGGGAAGCTCGACTTAGAGCACAGTCAAAAGCTGCGTTTGTGAATTGCACGTGTTGCATTCTGTGTGTGTTTCGTTTATGCATATATATTCAAGAATATATGCCTCATATGTGTCGTCTGATATTTCTATTAATTTTCCTGAGTGCCTGGCCCCCTGGCGATGCCTTCGAGGTGCACTTCCAGGAGCGATATCCCAGTGATCGGCTGGCCTCGGACCAGGAATCGGATCTGCACAAGCGATCGACCGATGTCCCACAGTTCTTCGACAAAGGTTTTATCCAAAATCAAATAACAACTTTTATTAATTATTAACAACGTAGGATTTTGTGAGCTCCTCCACTCAAGCTAAGCCAAACAAATCAGATTTCATGTAGCCAAAGCCGTGTGCCTCCAGGAACTTGATGAACTGTCCCATGTTCATGATACCCTCTTCCTCGTTGAACAGCTGCTCGCTGAAGTTTTCGAATCCGCGCTTGCGCTGCCTCGGCTCTGTTCGTACCACGCTGATCTTCTGCCAGCGCAGGGACTTGATGGTGCGCCAGAATTCCTGCACCCGTTCCGCCTGGCCCTCCACGCAAATGATGCCCGGCTTGCCCGGCCTACTGAAGCCGGTCAGGTCCAGCTGGCGGGCTTGGCGTATCAGCTCCTGTCGCTTGGCAGTCGACTTGATGTGGTGCGAGTAGATCCACAGCCGCTCCAGATGGGTAACTGTCTGTGGCAGTTCCGGCGGCTTCGGCGGTTCTAGTTGTGACTGCACGAACTCGCTGGCCGGACGTTGGATCAGTGCCTCTATCTGCTCCTGCAGCCAACTGAGAAGTTGAAAGATGTACGGCTCTGGGTCCTCCTCCCGCCTCTCGGACAGATATCGCTCTATCTCGATCTTCAGATGCTGCTCCTTGGCCTTGCCCAGCAGGGGGCTGTGTACACTGACGCGGGCCTGTTCCAGCAGGGGATACAAGTGGGGTAGTTCTATGCGCACATCCTGTCCCTGATTGGCGGGAATATTCAACTTTACAATGTACTCCAGGTGCGAGCGAAGGGTGATTGTAGGTGTGACTGTCTCGAGGAACTCGTTGAAATCGGCCACGACGCTCGCATCGAGCATCTGCAGTTCCCCGGGTCCGCAATATATCGAGCTAAGCATCTCCAGCTCCTCCAGCTGCTGTCTAATGCAGCGGCGATAGGTTTGCAGCTCTCCCTCGGCCATGGCTGACAGAAAATTAGAGGAAATCGTTTGGTTTAGTCGAAGGGAGGCTAGCATCCAGAGATAGAAGCTCTTAAGAAGTACATATTGTATTTTATTGCATTCATATTTGCAGCCAGCTTCAGCTTCGATGGCCTGACCCGTGTGGCATCCGTGCCAGTTCTGTTTCCCCTCGACATTTGCATTCTTCAGCTCCCGGCGGTGAAATACGCCACGGCTCTGCACAAGGACGCGGCTGGACTGCGTCACTTTGCCGTATACGCCTGGCGTCCGGCGGAACAGAACTACGAACTGCTCCTGGAGCTGCCAACGCCCAAGGCTGTGGCTATGGATTGCCTGGCGTATGCAGGACGCGGCTATGTGGCGCTCAGCTATAATCTCACGGAGCCAGTGCAGCTGGCCCGCGAGGGCTCTCCCATCTATGAGCTCTCCCCCGAAACGGGTATACGGGCCATCCAGTACTTTGGTGGTCTGCGGCTAAGGGGGATGTACTTGAGGATCAGCAGCCAAGAACTGACGCTGCTGCAGGCCTTCGACTCCGAGGAGGGCCAAGCGACAGTGCAGCACGACTGTCCCTACTTCAAGTGGACGGGCGGAACGTTCCAGCGCCTCGGAGCGATCCCCTGCAGCAATGCCCGCAGAATGGAGGCTTTCGGCATAGACTATGCCGACTATGTGGCCGTGGCCAACTATGCGAATGCCCAGGGACGCACTGCCACCAGCTCGGACATCTACAAGTACAATCCAAAGAATCGACGGTTTCAACGCTTTCAGCGACTGCGCAGCAACGGGGCCGTGGACGTGAAGTACTTTAGTCTCCCGGTGAACGAAGTGAGTCGCAGGCACTTCCTCATACTGGGCAACACGATCGGCGGATCGAGTGCCGCAGCGGGCGAGGCCGATACCGTCATCTATGTTTACGAGAAGGGTCAGTTTGTGCCCTACCAGCGACTGAGTTTCTATGCCCTGGAACGCTTCCTTCCCGTCCAGGTAGCCGAAAGGCTTTGAAGAAAGTTCTCCGCAGATTCACATTGTAATTTATATTCCTTAGCACTCCATATCGGAGAAGTTTCTGCTTCTGGTGGCCTGCAACAAGCAGGATGTGAAGATCTACAACCTAAACGATTGGAAATTCGAGGAATCCAAGGTGCAGTTCACTGAAGGTGCCTTGAGTCGGGGAGTGGCCCGCATGCGCAGCTACGAGGAGCAGGAACAGAGCTATCTAGGCAAGTTCTGGAACCTGCTAATGATTAACCCATTCACAGTGTTCTTTATTCTTTCAGTGATTGCTAACGAGAATATGGCCGCCAATGAGACGAACATATTCCAACCGCTCTACAAACAGGACGAGCATGCTAACATTCTCCGCCAGCAGATCATCGACTGGGCCCGCGAGCAGCAAAAGCGGTTGGAGCAGACCAATGTGGAGCAATTGTTGCAAGGATTGCAGGTGAGTGGATCAGCAAGTGCATTATGCAGGCTTAGCCAAAAATGATCTAAACACAAACACACATGCAGCAAAGAATGAAGCAGCGAGAGGAGATTATGCTGCGGTCCCTCATCAAGCGGGTGAAAGCAAAATCGGTGAGTAAAATCGGTTAGCATAAACAAAGCAGCTGTTGTAAATCCATATCTTACAATTTAGCTGGTAGATGAGCATATGAAGCTGACCTCCAACTACTGGGACGCCTTGCAGTACGCCAAGCAGGCCTTGGATGTGATCGAGCAAGATGCCACAGCAGCCCGGACATCCCGACATCCCATGAAACGAGCTGCCGAACAGCACGAATTCGAGGAGATTACCGTGGACACCCTGGTGGTCGATGACAGCATACAAGCTACCAATATCAATGGCTTGGATGCGAAGCAGCCTGTATATGAATCGGTGACTGCCAACAAGGTGTATGTCAGCGAGGAATACAAAGAGCCGGCCAGGGAGCAGAACAAACCCTACTTGCAGGAGGTCTCAGTGCAGGACTTCCAGCTGGTGGGCAATCTCAACGGCCTCAACTGGACACAGCTGCTGGAGCAGACTCTCAAACGGAACAACGTGGACGTGCAGTTCATCAAGTCCGCCACAGACATCACGCATCTCAATGCGGAGGCTGTGGTGGTGAACAGCAACGAGATCAACGACCACTCCCTGGGCCACCTCGTGCCGGTGGATGGCGGCGACTTCATTGTCCAGCAGGATGTGCAGTTCTCCCAGCCCATACAAGTGAATCGATTGCTCATCAATCAACGACTCAATCACATCCACGTGGACCGCCAGCACTTCGACCTGCTGCTCCGCGAAGCCAATCACACCCAGGTTATCGAGGGATCGAAGAGGCTAGAGAATCTTCGCGTTATGGAACCCATTACCATTGCGGTAAGTGATCGTCCATTTGCCTGATGTGAAATGGAATCATTTGTGTGCGTTTCTCTTCAGGGCCAACTGCTGGGCGCGGAGCTACGGGCCATGTCGCCTGTAAAGATAACCCATCAAACGCTTCAACTCCAAGGGGACTTTGTAATTAATGGCAATGTGACGATTGGACGGCTGCTGCAGGTGGGGGATTTGCGGGAGGAATCAACACAGAGGTCTGCTGCAGAGGCGTTAAGGCAAGGACTTCGGCTGGATCAGACTCTCCAGGATGTGAATGTGAAGTTTGAGCAGCCTCTTGTGGCCAACAACACAGAACTGAGCTTCATAAATGCTGAGGACCTGCAGAAACTGATCAAGTTGAATGTGGACGAAGTGCAGGTGGTGGAGGGCAGCAAGATATTGCCGCATGGCTTGCAGATTAGCGAGGGCTTCGGTGAAGTCGAGTGGCTCAATGGCATTGATGTACAGAAACTGCCGGCAGTGCTGCTCACTAAAAGTGGGAATCAGACCATCCCGATCGCGGTTCAGTTACAGGGTTTGGAGTTGGAAGAAGTTAAGGCGAAGCAGCTTGTAATGAATGGCTTGGAATTGGACGACTATCTGCAGGTAAGCAAGGAGCAGCACTCAAATAGCACGCTCTATGTGGATCAGCTGGATGGGGAGGATGTGAACCTCGAAGAATTGCATATGAACGGTCTGCTGTTTGGCCAGACACTGGCTACCATCTACTCACATGGCAGTCAATCCTTGGAAGGCTGGAAACTGCCGGACAATTTCAATGGCAGCATTCGTGCCCGAAACTTGTGGCTCAAGGGGAGCATTAACCAAGTCAATGTTGCCCAGTTGGAGCAGCAGCTACAACAGTTGGCGGGCAACATCAAATATGTGGGCGACTTCAGTTTCAGGCATGCGGTAAATATAAGCAGCCTGAGCTTTGACCACTCCCTGAATGGCATCCAAGCCGCAGAGTTGGGTAGCAGCTGGCTGGAGACCAGCCGAGACCAGAATTTTACGGCTCCGCAAGTGCTGGCCGCGCTGGAGAGCAGCAGGGGTGTCCAGCTCCAAGGAAAGCTGAACAATTACACCCTCGCAGAGCTGCTGAGCCGTAGCTATAGGCTAAATGGGTCGGAGCATCTGCAATCAGTGCGATTTGGTAAGAAAATTCAATTGAAAATCCAATTTTGTTAGTGCAAATCTTCAAGACAAACATTACCTGACAGAGAATCCCATTGTATTGCAATCGGAGCTGATAGTTGGCCGCGTGAACGGATTACGCGTGCCCGAGGACATGCTGTACACAGATGCCGGAGGCTCCTTGACGGCACCTGTTACCATCAATGGTAGCCTGGAGGTGGCAGAGCTGTGCAACGTGACCAGACTGAATGGCTATCATCTGGAGACGCTGAGCAAGTACCTGAACGGGGAGCAACACGACACCTTCCATGCGGAGAGTGTGAAGTTTGAGCGCCCACCCAACTACAATTATCTGAACGGCCACCAACTGCAGCAGCTGTTGGATCAAGTGTGGCTGGACAGTGAGAGAATAGAGCTGGACGGAAGGGAGCAGAGTGTGGAGTTTGCCTCCACCGCTTACGAGGGTCTTCTGGACTTCCGTGTGAGTGACAGCATCCGACATGGGATGGATATCCCAGCCCAAACGAACTCGCAAGCAATCACACATTTATGAACATCTTGCAGGGCCCCATCAACGGCTTACAGGTGGAACACATCAAGCGAAACTACTTCAGTCGGACGCGCGGCCAACCACCAGTCAGCGCTCCATTGGGCTTCAAGCATGACGTCACTTTCGCACAGCCTCTGACAGCACGCGTGGTAATGCTACGTGGCAGCGTCAGCAATGGAAACGACGCACTTGTTGAGGGCATAGGGTACGTGTTACCATTGTGTTTAAAACGGTTTCGGGTATCAAGTTTCACTTTGCAATTGTTTACGCGCTTTAAAACCCACAGTCTGAGCAGCACTGGCCTGGCCGTATCATCTATTTCCCAGAAAAATCAGCTGTGTGCTGTGCATAGCAGGTGAAATTTCTGTACACGTTTGCAAACAGTTGCAAATGGCGCAGATGTGGTATACAAAGTGGAGTGCATTAAATTACCTCGTGTGTGGCTGATTTGGTTTGGTTTAAATGCACTTTTATTAGTCCGGTCAGGCAGTTTTTAAGAATGATTCATTAACTTCGCGACTAGCAAACAAATGGGCTGAAAGGCATTTTATTAGGACGAAGACACTCGACAGCGGTTCTTAGCAATCGCTGGAACGTTATTTTTATTCAATTTATTTATTATTATTATTTTTTTTGTGAAGAGTGGTGTACGTTTTTTGTTGTTGGCGAACGAAGCGGTTGTTGTGGCGCAGTGTGACCGCGGATTATCGATAAAATATTCCGTCTGACCCTCGGAAATATACCGTCACATTTTTAAAACATAACGTAAATACTCCGATGAAAATCATATTCCTCAATTTTGATATTCGGTTTAATATTACAAGCTAGCTAGGGCATTTTTCCTTGAACACATAATTTTATCCTATTGAAGAATCAATTTTCAACGAGATTGGGTATTTTTAAGGACTTTCTTTCTTGGATTGTTCGTTAAATTAGGTTTGAACAAAGAAGATCCACAAAAATATCAATTCTTACATACAACTACTCGATATCTACACAGTCTCTACATATACGTGCAAACGTACCCTATTTCTGAATTTATATCTCGACCCCGATACATGTGCTTAATCGTTTTCCGATGAGTTGTAGTCGATACTTGAGTGCTACTATCGGCGCAAATTTAAAATTTTTAATTTGTACTCATTCTTTAAGAAACTTCTCGCTGGATTTCGATGATTTTGTGGCAAACACATTAAAAACAGCCGGAGTGCATAAGATCACTGGCCATTGGACCCTACCAGAAGCCCATGTTGACGGCAATCTTAATAATGTGCTAATAAATCAGCTAAATTTAGTTGACGACGTCCTACGTCTAAGCGAAAATAATGTCAGCACCCAAACCACGACCATAGATGCCCTGAAAACCATTGACAAGGCCACCATCAGTCGTCTTTATGCTAGTCCTACAAGCCTGATGGCCAATGTTTCCATAGCGAATTGGATTAATGACGCGGTTTACATTTACGGGAATCACAGCATTGCGGGTACCACTTACCTGCAGAATGTCAACCTATATAACGACCTTGCTGTCGAAGGACCTGTGAATGGCATCCACTGGCAACCAAACAAATTGTTACTGCGGGACAGAGATCAGTATGTGCCAGGATCACTACTGGTGGACAACAATCTGCCCGAACAGCAGCAGATCCTCAGCAATAACATTGAGAGCCTCTGGGTAGATTATGTCAATAGTCTGGCCGTGAACGAGTTGTTAGAAAACAAAGCCCGCAACCGACCCAATCTCCATGTGCAGAGCCAGTTGATCTTCGCTCAGCCGCTGACCGTGGACAACTACGAGGTGATCACTGGCAATGGTAACTCGGAGCCTGGCTATAAGTCTAAACGGGGAGTGGATAGAAATGCGTTGGAGGATTGGCAGGAGCTGCAAGAAAATGTAGCTGCAGTGCAGCATCGACTGGATGGTGAGTGCAGGAACCTCTCGCTAAAAGTGGATCTAGAATTGATTGCATATACTTTTCAGAACCTCCAAAGGTGTTGGAGAACTTTTCCGTACTGCAGCAACTTCCCCATAATGGAGTTTCTCACATGGAAACATTGACGATGAGCAATGACGATGTTCTGGCCATACGGCAAGGTCCAGACCAGGTGGATTACTACTCGTGGCAACCAGAAATGCACATCTTCAGGCACAAGCACATTTCAAGTGAGTCACATACATATGTATTTTTATTAGAGTATAAACTTATTTGGAAATTAAGGGGACACAAAATTGGACTGCGGCTAAAATTACATTTGAAATTACTTTTAAAATATCCAATTGATGTTACTTTGAAGGATGGAATCAATTTCCAACACAATATCGAGGGTAATGGCTGGAAATTCAGTTGTAAAAGTGAAATTAGGCAGGCGCCTAATAGAAATGTAATATAAATTATGGGGGAGTAGTGAATCCTGTCTACATTAATACCTTCTAGTACTTCTAATAAGTTGAGTAATTAGAATTCACTTAAATAGGTCATATATTACTCGTTTTATCTGGAACGAAACTACTGGTCCAGCTCGTCACTCTGAACATCGAGAATGGTGCGCAAGATACCCAATTCTAGTTTGGCGGCGGCACGTGTTGAGATTCGGTTCATCACATTTGCAACGTATAATCCAAGGGCTTCGTGGCGCGAAGAGTTGCACAAATTCTTAAAAAATGTCGGCGGCAGCGACTGGTCAAAGTTACCCAAGTTGATAATCTCTGGGGCGTTGGAGGCGTTGGTTTTTAGATTTGAATCAAAGATAATGTCGTTCTTGAAGTCCAGTTCCTCGATATGTGGCGAGTAGCCGTTGGTGGAGGCCACTGAAGTGGAGGCAACAGTGGCAGCTGTCGATGATGTTGGGCCACCGCCGTTAATCTGTTGTGCCGCCGGTACGGTGATGATGTTGATGCCGGGTGGAGGCGAGTGGCTGTTTTCTCGTTCCTTCTTTACCTGCATAAGCTGAGCCGTGGTTGTGTGGACAACGTTTGATGTGACTGTGGGGTCGGGTACGCTAGCAGCAGCTAGAGCAGCAGCCACTGTGTTAGCTGACTGTTTTGGACTCTGTATCTTCGCCGCCTTCTTCTGCGATGATCCCGAATACTCCTCGGACAGTTTGCGCTTCAAAGAGTCTGGCAACTGGATGGTAGTGCGCGACGATGACGTTGCTCTGTTGCTGTTGCTCTGTGGCTGCGTCGGCGTCGATTTCTGTGCAGCTCCAGGTGAGCAGGGAGTCTTCTTCACGGTAATTCCCTTCTTTTGCAATACTGCGGCGGCCATGGACACGGGATTGTTTGTCGTGGCCCTAGGAGTGTTATTGGCCATTGTGTTGAGCAGCTTCTTTTCTTCGAAAGCTGGCCGTGGTGTGTCAATTATGGCCTTGGAGTACACTTTTTCCTCCTTCTCCGGCGAGCCGGTGCTATGCGATTTGCTTGGGCTTTCCCCATCTGAAGAAACAGAGCCAGTGGAGTTGGTCGGCAGATGAGCGGAAGATTCGTCGTCCTCCTCATGCTCTTGAACTTCCAGCATTTCATACTCCTCCACATCGTCCATGGGCATTTGGTCACTAAATGCAAAACAAAATATTACCTAACCCGCCATTTTCAGTATTTCTCCAACTCACTCTTCTTCTTTCTCGGGCGCCTTTGATTCCTGATGTATTTGGTGCATCACATTGAACAGCTTCCACGTCGAATTGCCCTTGATCTTCTCCTGCTCGTACTTCTTCTGCAGCACAATAAAAATGGAACGCGACTCGTGCACAGAAAGTTTGTTCAGTCGCCCAATCCTGGCCCAAGCATCTTCTTGCTCCTGTTTGGTCGCTCCGCCATTGTTTGGATGTAACGCCTTCTCCTTGGAAATGTCTGCCAGAATTTTGTCAAGTTGTATAGCCATTTTAGTCAACGACTTGCGGCCAGCTGATTGCGCGTTTTTATTAATTTTGAAGGCTTTTATATATTTCGATATCAGAAGCAAAACCTGGTCGTCGACGCCGCTTTTTTTGCAATTTTTTTCTTCTTCTTCTTCTTCTTCTGTATGCAGACGCCGATTTGGCGGAATATGTGACCACACCGCGTGAGAATGCCATAAATTATTTTAAAAGTATACCGAAAACTACGGTCTTATTTTAAAAATATACCGTAAGAACACCGACGACAACCATATTCCTCGATTTTGATATTCCGATTAATATTGCTAGCTGAATAGGAAAGTGAACCCTAAACAAATAATTTGAACTGATAGATGAAACAATTTTCTACAAATCAATGACTCTTTTAATTTGATGGCCAAACGGCCTAGAAAATGCATCGCATGCAAGTTAAAATCCACCCCATTGCCTAAAATACCTAACATTTTAGTATTTTAGTACCAAAAATGTGAAATACTCAAATGTTGCAGGGGAATGTTCGGCAGCATTGAAATGTTGCGAAGCGCCACTGTATGTACAATCTACATGGGGGGCCTATTTAGTGACATGTCATGTCACGATAGTGGAATTCATAAATTTTAATTAATTGTAGGTTCGCAGGAGAGGTGAGGTTCGTATGAGCCTTGCAATTTCTTTGGCTGCTTTTGCCTGTTTTCTCTACCTTTCCATAGCCCAGCGTTGCGATCAGTTGTATGAGCCGAGTGCCCTGTGATTTTCTCTCGTAGAAAACTGTGCATTCCCACAAGGCACTTTTTGTTCAAACAACCGCAGCATAATGCGTACGAAAACGTAAGTTAGCATGGATTGTCACGTCATTTGAACACTTGTTGCTAGTTAACCGGTAATATCGACATATTTTTACCCTTTTTCATTTAATTAATGCTAAAATTCTTTTTTTCCCAGCTGCTTTAAAATGTAATTAATTATGTGTTTTACACAGATTGACATATTTTGACCCATTAATGGATTTGATTTGTTTTCTGTATCTCGATCCCGATTTATATTTTTATTTATATATTTTACACTACAAACTGCAAAATTTCGTTGAGGTAATACAATATATTGTATTCCACTTCCATTTACAATAAAACTATGTTTGCGAGTCTTCGTCCGTTATGCACTTGACCGTCTCCCGGCGCGATAGTATATCCGTTTTGGATGGATTGCTGACCACAAATGCGAACTCGATCGCGCCATAGCAGGCTACCCCATATTGGCCCAAGCGATTGACAGCGATGACTGCTCCCATAAAGTCCTTGTAATACTTTGCGATCCGTCGAATGCCCATCTCAGCTGCCTCCGTCGGCTTCTTGCCCGCCCGCATGGCTTCCACAGCCAGATGGGTGGGCAGGAAACGCATCATAATATCGCCATTTCCGGTGGCTACGGCAGCGCCGACCTCATTATCCGCATACGCGCCAGCCCCGGGTATTGGTGAATCTCCGACTCGTCCAGGGATCTTATAGTGAAGTCCATTGGTTGAGGTCCCCGCATGGATGTTATGTTCAGCATCAATGGCTATCATTCCAATGGTGTCATGATTCTGGTGCCCAATCGTGTTCTTGATACGCTCACGATCCTCCTTCCAGCGAGGCATAGCCTTGGGTTTGTAGGGACCACAGGATTTGGATGGATCAGGATAAACATTCCTCCAGAAATTTGGCTGACAATTTTTCGCTGTCCATTCCATCCACATATTCTTTGATTCGGGCGTAACCAGGGACTCGGAACGAAATCCCATTGCCCGAGCAAATTGAGAGGCTGCATTACCCACCAGCATGGAGTGCTTAGTGTTCTCCAGAACGTGGCGAGCCACTCTAATGGCATCCTTGATGCCTCTCAGGCCGGCCACAGACCCCATATCCATGCTGCTGCCATCCATGATCATTGCATCCAACGTCGTCTCCCCCAACTCATCGGGAGAGCCGCCGTAGCCCACAGCTAGATCGCACTGTTGCTGCTCGCAAATGGTACAGCCCTCCACTACGGCATTACGCGTCTGGCGAAGACCACCCTGAGTCGCATTCAGAATTCGCCAGGCCATTAAATTGGCCTCTGGAAAGTCCCATGTATTGATAACCATAGGCAGCAAGCCACCTGGTGAGGAATTGCACATGGCAGGAGTGGTCTTTAAGCTGTGAAGGGATAGTGAGATTTTAGTAATTAATTGGCCATCCATCGTCATGGGTCTTTGCTCACCTAACCAACGTTGTGACGCTTATTTTGGGTGTGCTGTTCTCGGTGGCCGATCCTGATATTAAGACCAAGCCAACTAGCCAAACGTATTGCGCCTTGTACATTATTTGTTTAGAATACCCTATATTTCAAGCAGGTCTATGACCTTTTTCCTCCGATTATCTCGAAGTTCGTTGACTCGAAGTTCCTGACTATTTCAGATTCCCGTGAAATCTTTTCAAAATAAGAATAGTCTAAGAATCTAATCTAATCTGACCATCATTTTAACTGATAAATTAATCAATTTTCTACAAGATTGGCAAGCTTTCATTTTTGTCAAAGGTCATAGTCCCCATGCAGCCGCCGATTAGGCGGAATATTTGAACAAGACCGTAAATTTTAAAAACGCCACTATCCAGCACTTGGAATTAATTGGATAATTTCATATAAATGTAGTTGAGATGTAGCTAACTTGTAGTTGCTATGTACAAAAATGAATTTAAAGGTCATTTTTATTGAAACCTTATTATACCCGGTACTCGAAGAGTATAGGGGTATATTAGATTTGTGGTGATAACGGTTGTGTGTAACGCCCAGAAGGAAGCGTTTCCGACCCCATAAAGTATATATATTCTTGATCAGCATCAATAACCGAGTCGATATAGCCATGTCTGTCTGTCCGTCCGTCCGTCCGTCCGTCTGTCCGTCTGTCCGTCCGTCCGTCCGTCTGTCCGTCCGTCCGTCCGTCTGTCCGTCCGTCCGTCTTCATTTGCGCCTAGATCTCAGAGACTATAAAAGCTAGAGCAACCAATTTTTGTATCCAGTCTCCTGTGCTATCACACTACTCCAAATACATATGTTGCAAAATTTCGTCCCGCCCCTTTCCGCCCGCACAAAGGACGAAAGTCTGTGGCGTACACAATTTTGAAGATACGAGAAAACGAATCATAGAGAATGACCACTTCTATCAGAGTGTTGAATCGGGATCAGATCGGATCATTATTATAGCTACAATGAAGAAAACCATCCAAACTCTTTCTATCTTTCTCTTTCTATCCAAACTCCTGTGATATCGAACCAGCACGAGTTTATTTCAAAATTTTGCCACGCCTCCTTCCGCCTCCACAAAGGACGAAAATCTGTGGAATCCACAATTTTTAAGGTACGAGAAAACGAAAAACGCAGAATCATGGAAAATGACCGTGTCTAAAAGATTGCCGAATCTGGATCAGGTCGAATCATTATTATGGACAGAAGGAACAAATTAAATTTCAGTGGCTACGCAACGCCTGCCAAGCGCTTACTCATTCCCCCTCTCTCTCTCGTACACACTTGTACGTCTTGAATATGTAGTTATACATGTACATTATGAAATGTAGAAGCAGATGTAAAAATCATATGTAAAAAATGGAAACATGCATAAAAATTCCAAAATTGGTTTGACTTAATTTTTTTATTTTAAATATTATTTGTTGCCCTAAATTTAATTCGTCCCTTTTGCGAACATATAATAAATTTCATAAATCGTAAGCTCATAAATGTATGTACATACTGACTGAGTACCGGGATAAGGTAGAGCCGCGGGCTTTGCCGCGGCTCACAACGTTCCCCCTCGTTTTATATGCAATCCCCTAAAATGAGTTCCAATATTATCCAATCTTGTAGGAAATTGATTCATTTATACATATATATACTTATTTAGTTAGTCTGCAGTCAATAGTTCTTATTAAAAAATTCCATTCCCAATTAGAATAAAACTATGTTTACAGAGTCCTTTCCTGTTAAGCACTTGACCGTCTCCTGGCGCGATAGCATATCTGTTTTAGATGGATTGCTGACCACAAATGGGAACTCGGTCATGCCATAGCAGGCTGCCCCATATTGGCCCAAGCGATCGACGGCGATGACTGCTCCCGAGAAGTCCTTGTAATGCTTTGCGATCCGTCGAATGCCCACCTCAGCTGCCTCCGTCGGCTTCTTGCCCGCCCGCATGGCTTCCACAGCCAGAAGGGTGGGCAGGAAACGCATCATAATATCGCCATCTCCGGTGGCCACGGCAGCGCCGACCTCATTATCCGCATAAGCGCCAGCCCCGGGTATTGGGGAATCTCCGACTCGTCCGGGGATCTTATGGCGAGCTCCGTTGCTTGAGGTCCCCGCATGTATGTTATTTTCAGCATCAATGGCTATCATTCCAATGGTGTCATGATTCTGGTGCCCAATCGAGTACTCGATACGCGCACGATCCTCCTTCCAGCGAGTTAGCGGCGACGCTTTGGGTTTGTACGGACCACAGGATATGGATGGATCAGGATAAACATTCCTCCAGAAATTTGGCTGGCAATTTTCCGCTGTCCATTCCATCCACATATTCTTTGATTCGGGCGTAACCAGGGACTCGGAACGAAATCCCATCGCCTGAGCAAATTGAGAGGCTGCATTACCCACCAGCATGGAGTGCTTAGTGTGCTCCAGAACGTGGCGAGCCACTCTAATGGCATCCTTGATGCCTTTCAGACCAGCCACAGCTCCCACATCCATGCTGCTGCCATCCATGATCATTGCATCCAACGTCGTCTCCCCCAACTCATCGGGAGAGCCGCCATAGCCCACAGTTCGGTCGCACTGTTGCTGCTCGCACTTGGTACAGCCCTCCACTACGGCATTACGCGTCTGGCGAAGACCACCCTGAGTCACATTCAGAATTCGCCAGGCCAGAAAATTGGCGTCTGTAAAGTTCCATGTATTGATAACCATAGGCAGTGAGCCACCTGGCGAGGAACTGCGCATTGCAGGAGTGGTCTTTAAGCTGTGAAGGGATAGTGAGATATTAGTAATTAATTGGCCATCCATCGTCATGGGGCTTTGCTCACCTAACCAACGTTGTGAAGCTTATTTTGGGTGTGCTGTTCTCGGTGGCCGATCCTGATATTAAGACCAAGCCAACTAGCCAAACGAATTGCGCCTTGTACATTTTCGCCAATAAGTGTGGATGTTTTTTATAACAAGGGGCGTCCCTCAGAGCTTCTTTGTCTATCAACAGTCGATGTGAAACTGCAATTGCCGTTTTGCTGCTTTTATTTAAGTGCACGTCGGCCCAAACCTCACTCTGCTCTAGCGTTATCAGTTTTGTTTTAGAATACCCTATATTTGAAGAAGTTCTATGACTTTGTCCCTCCGATTGTCCCGAAGTTCTTTGACTATGTGCAGAAACATTCCCCATTGAATGAATTTCCAAACGAATCTAAGGGATTTGAAAGAATTGACCAAAGGTGCAATCTAGAATAAATGATTTATATCAACATTTTACGACACAATGGAAAGAAAGTGTGTTCCACCAGTCGACACAATTTCAACCATAATTTTTTGTTGCAGACTTATCAACACTGTTACAGCCCAACGACAAAACGCATTTTAGCGATTCATTTGGAACCAACAAAAAATTGCAGTTTGGACTAGGAAAGATTCAGTGCCAGGCAGTGCAGGGAGTCAACGTCAAATGCCTTGAAGCAAATGGTACCAGCTGGCTGAGCGCTGTGGACAGGTTGGATGCAAAGCAGCTGCTGGCCGTAGCAGCTACCGATAATTCGCCGGTGTTGCTGCTAACTTCAAAAGCCGTGGAGCTTTGGAAAATTAGTGAAAAGCGAAATCGCACTTTAATCCGTCGCCTGCTGGATATAAAGGCAGAGCAAATGGCGCTGATCCGGCGTGGAGTGGGCATGCAGAGCAGCTATGTGGCTTTTCTCACGTCGTCGCCGAGAGCAGACATTATGATTTACAGGCAGGTCTTGGTCCATTCTGTATCAAAAACTTTACTAAAATATTTAACAATTGTTTCACAGCTTCAACAGCGAAGACATGAGCGACTTTCAGCTGGAACAAGTTCTGGAGCTGCGAGATTCCCATCAGCCGCGGGACGTGCGCTTCATGCATCTACCTGCATCGGAGGACCTGCTGCTATGCGTGTCCAATGTCTTGCCTGAGCAGCCGCTCACAATATACAAGCATCAAGGCGCAGCGGGATTCCAGAAAATCCTCGGCGACAGCGCCTTGCCAGAAGTGCAGTTGCTGGAGGTGCTGCAGCTTCCCCACAAACAACTTCACTTCTTAGCAGTGGCCACGAGCAACTCTGTCTACTTGGTGCTGCCGCAGATTACTCCACTTTGAAATCACATTTTCGTCACATTTTGTTAACACTTGTTTTTGTTTTTTTCTAAATAAAAATTTACTTTTTATTAACCGTATTTTGGGTTCTCAATTACTTTGCTTAGTCGTCGCTAGACTCAACGTTCTCCGTTTGCAAATTCTTGAATGTGGACACCGGCACATAGGTCACGTAGGTGTACAGTTTGTTGGGAGAATCCTCATCATCGTTGCGACGACGCGCCAGACGCACACGCACGCGGAATGGGGTGGATCTAAAAGCGAGTATAAGTTTTAGAATGCAATTGATTCCCATTTGTAATTGATGCACCACATACCTGATACCCTTGGACCAGATGTGCTTGTTGAGACGGGTGTCGATCCTGACGTCAGTGGTGCCCATCTCCCGCTCGGCAAACTTGCGGATCTCCTTGATGGCGCGCGGGGCACGCTTCTTGAAGCCAATGTTGTGGACACGCTTCGCCAAGTGAATAGTGCACTCGCGGGTCACAACTTCGTTGATCGCCGATTTGTTGATTTTCTCGCCCTTGGTCTTAGTCATTGTTCCTGATTAGGCCGCAGCACTGCTATTCAATATCCTAAAATGTTAGAGAAGGCGATTTAATAATATTGAAGAATATTTATTCATAAACAATTAAGACAAGGCCAATATTCAGATACCCAATTTACACACAAAACATCTTGCATTTGCCAACATTTTAATATTCGCCGATAGCATTTTAGGTTCATTTTTGAATTTCGGTCATTTAGCGGCATTTTTTTTGGCGTATATTCGGATGTTTTTTGATTAAATTGGAAGAAAATTGCCTAAAACCCACCTATCCGGAAATGAAAGCTGACGTAAAAGAATTGTCAAAACGCCAGGGCGTCGCAAATGTCAAAATCTCATCCAGGGCTACACAAATACTCAGGGTTGCTCAGAGAAAGACGCAACTCTGCAACTGACAACAGCTGATTGCATGTAAACAATACAGAATGCTAGAAACCGCTGGTAAATTACTGGAATATTAAACTGTTTAAATTATAATATTTGTTTCTCTTATTCAGTGCAATTGCTTGCAGTAGGACTGCTTTGGGGTGTTACTAACCCATTTATACGCCTTGGTAGTCAAGGAATCGAATCTGTGAAAGACACGGGCTCCAAGTGGAGAAATTTTTTACTGGAAGTATGCACAATTGGTTCGCGTTGGCGGTATTGGATTCCATTTGGACTCAATCAGTGCGGTAGTGTTTTGTATGTATGGACATTGCAAAGTGCCAGCATCACAGTGGCGGTTCCAGTCGCCAATTCTCTCAGTTTCGCCTTTACCGCGATAACTGGTTATGCGTTGGGGGAAAAGTTGCCCGGGAAAAGTGAGTAAACAGAAGAGCTGTGGCGTTTCAACATATTTAAATACGACTTTAATGTTGCAGAAGTTATTCTGGGAACGCTCCTAATCTGCTGCGGCAGCACGCTTATGATATACGACAAACTGGTACAGGAACAGAAACAAGAAAACCACAATATACCATTCCAATGATCTAACCTTAACCCAAAAGCGAACTTGTCTTTATTGCATTCGATAAAAAAGGCACAATTGCTAATAAAAGTCACCTACAATGCATTGTGAACCGCCTCCACCAGTACGTCCATGCTGGTGATAGGAGTTTGAGGCGTTATGCCATGACCCAGATTGGCAATATAACGCGATTTGCCAAATTTGTGAACCATTTCCGTGGTCAAGGTCCGCAGCTCGTCGGCATCACGATACATGTCCTGTGGGTCCAAATTTCCCTGCAGCGTTATGTTCGGGCCTACCTGGACACGTGCCTCAACGGGATCTACGGTCCAGTCCAGTCCAATTACGTCGTAGCCCAGTTCGCTTTGCTCTTTCAGCGAGTGTCCAGCGCCCTTAGCGAACAGCGTCTGCGGAGAAGAGCTCAGAGCTTAGTGGTATCGTATTAAAAGTTGTGTTGATATTACTTACAATCGGAACCAATGGGACAGCTTTCTTGGTCAGCCGGTCCACAAGCTCATCGCGTATCCTACGCAAATAGGGCACAGCCCATACCAAGAATTCCTCCTTGGTTAAATGCTCGGCGGACGACTCGAACACCTGTAGCATTTGGGCTCCAGCCTTTACTTGCATCTCCAAGTAGTCCACGATTGCGTCCGTAAGCAGGTTGAGAAACAGTCTAGTGTCCTCCGGGTGATCTGCTAGCCAAGCCTTGGCCTTGGACATAGTCTTGCTGCCGCCGCCTTCGATCATGTAACCCATAAGCGTCCAGGGTGCACCAGTAAATCCAATGAGAGGGACTCGGCCTTCCAATTTGTGTCGCATCATGGTGATGGCATCGCCCACGTACGTCAGCCGGGACAATGCGCCATCTGGAGTCAGCCGCTTTAGATCCTCTGGTGTGTTTATTGGCTGGGGCAGCACTGGACCCACGCCGGCGTGCATTTCCACGGTCAAGCCAAGAGCTTGTGGAATAACCAATATATCCGAGAATATAATTGAGGCATCCAGATCGAAGCGCCGCAACGGCTGCATGGTCACCTCACAGGCCAGTTCTGGGGTGCGGCAAACGGTGAAGAAGTCGTGTTGCTTGCGCAGCTCCTGGAATTCGGGAAGATAGCGCCCAGCCTGGCGCATTACCCAGACGGGAACCCGGTCGACAACTTCACCGCGAGCGGCACGCAGAAGGTTGTCATTCTTGAGAACCGGGAATGGCTGCAATGATGCGATGGTGGTCGTGTTAATTAGCGACAGCAGCAGCAGCAGTAAAAACAACAACCACATTAGTCGAAGTTCAATTACAGCCGGGAACATGATGTAACTGTGGAATGCCGCATCTATTTAATGTAAAAACTCACCTTGGCGTCTTTCATATTCACAGTTAAATACCTGTAATGTAATGATTTTCAATATTTATTTCACTACTTTGATGATTTTGTTGAAATTCTCAATTAAAACTGCAGTGTCTGCATGAGTATGCTTTCCAAAAAGTTGTTCGATGCAGCCCTGCATACTTTGTTTATGGCCATATGACACTAAACATTGCTAATAGCGTTATGACATTAGAGTCTGCTAGCTGACTATCTGCGAAAAATAAGAAATAGCCTTATGGGAGAAGCATGCAGTGAGAGCGAAAGATATACACATGTGCGCCCGCCAGGCTTTTCAGTTATGCAGGAAGCAGCGCTGCGCTGCGAAAGTAATTACAATACTATTTAGAGGTACTATTTATAATTCAATTTTGCTATTACATTTTTTCCTGCAGTGTGTCTGGAGACTTCTATGAACACTAATTTTTTCGTTTTGCCATTTATGCCATCTCTCTCTGTTTGTACAGAGTAGTCTAATGTCATAACACCATTGTTTTCGCTGCTTCGATTGTTGCCAGACTGCCGAAAAAATACGTGTCAGTCAAAAATTTAGAACGCAAAAGCTAAGCTACGCCGCAAACTGCAACCGCATATTCGAAGAGGTAGGTCGGAAAAATTATATTTTTATGATTAATGGTAGTAATTTATTCAAATACTTGTGCATTCCAGCTTATAAACTATTAAAAATGGCTGATGAACAACCCAATCTCGTGGCTGGACATCCACCTGCCTGTAAGTGCAATTGCATAGGTATTTTCCATGCGGTTTCATATGTGTGTGTGCGTGTGTGGGAATGTGCATGAGAAAAAATCTTTTAAAGAAGCTCTGAAGTTGCGCCGTTGGCAATTAATTGTGCACCCAATTCACAACAATAGCCACCAATATCTTTTGTCGTATCAGTATCTTAGCCTGTTTCTGCCAAAGCTGATAAGCAACAAGCAAAAGCAACAACACGGTCTCCCACACATGCACTCAGCAAGCGGTACTCACGCACACTCTTGCAGAGCTTTAGTTATTGCGACGGTGCTGTCCAAAAAACAAAATTTTTACATTCTGCTGACGTCATGTGCATTTCGTTTCTTCTATAATGTTCTTTTTGACTTCCAGTGAAGGCAGGCGGTATGCGCATTGTCCAGCACAAGCCCACTGCATCAGAGCGTGCCCCCAAGGATGCCGAGGATTGCACTGGTCTGACAGTAAGCGCCATCACTATATGGGGATACCATATGTATATATTATTCACCTAATTGCACATTGTAATTACAGCAACCCGTTAGCGTGAACTCGGCTGTGGTGAGCGGTGCTCCCGTGAAGGGACACACGGATTTTACGCCCGCCTCTGCCCAGGTGGCCCACTTGCCCAAACCCCCGATGTCTGTCCAGCAGAAGATTCCGAATCACATTCAACAGCCCCGCAAGTGAGGCGCCCCCTATCCTACTACATACTTACTTTGATCTTTTGTTGAAATTCTCCAAATCCAAATGGTATTGAAGCCGTCTTTGTAAGCGATTTTAGTTAACACAATCCATATGTTTTTGCTAGTGCATTCCAAATGAATTTCAATTTTTGTTTGCCAATTTTGGGCTTTAAATAAATTTCCTTTTTGTAGATATTCGGCTAATGTCGGCTTATAAAAACCGTCTCTAATTAGGATAAGCTATTTTAAGTGTTTTGTTCTATCACCGATTAGCATTTGTGATAGCAAAATCATTTTCTGATCATTCTGGATCACTTGTGCTGCAAGCCTTATCTAGTTATCTAAATAGATAATGCAAATCTGGGTAGATTGGAAGCTGTAGAAAAGTGCACTTTGCTTTTCTAATTCCCAAGTGCTTTTTCGCGGCAATCTACATATAAAAGCGGCAGCTTTGGCTGACACGTTGCCTCACTGAGCTTCGGTGGTCCGGGGTGCGGACTTCAAATCCGTAGTCGATTAGCGTCGAAGTGGTTCGATTCCACCTGGGGGGCGACTTATTAGAGGAAAATTAGTCAACGAAGAAACTTTTGTAAAATACGAAGAAGTGTATTTTATTTTTCCATAAATATTTAAATTTTAAATTGCATTTGCTGCCCTAACTATCCAAGGTCTTAGAACGGCCACGTCTGCATATACCCCCGGGTAGTTATCGAGCGCACACTTGTATCCCCAGGAGACGATGCCCACCAGCAAATGGTTCGCCACCAGTGGGCCACCAGAGTCTCCCGTGCAGGCATCTTTTTCATCGTAGGCGGCGCAGATCGTTTCCTCCCCAACATAGTCCCAGCCGTAGCCATAAGTGCTGGAAGCGCATTGTCCTCGCTCGATGATCTGCAGCTGGACCGTCTGAAGGCTGTCGGCGTAGCGATCGACATGCTCTGTGTAGCCCCAACCGCTGACGGTGGCCTTCGTTCCGCCTGAGGGACTAACTCTGGCCAAGTTGATGGCCTTTATGGAGAGGCCAAAGCTGAGGGGCTTGGACAGCCGCATCACGGCAATATCGTAGTGGAGATACTTCGAGTCAAACTTTTCGTGGACCTTGTAGGCCGCCACAGGCACCAAAGTTCCCCCGTAGTTGTGGTGTTGGGCACCCACGCGCACCTTCATCAGTGTGACGGACTTCCCGTCCACACAGTGACCCGCCGTGATGATGATATCCTTGCTGTAAATGACGCCGCCGCATTCGTGACGCGCACTGATCTGTATGGACACCTGCCAGGGAGCATTTCGGATGGCCTGCTCGGTTCCGCCCACAATGCGACCCTTGGTATCGCTGGCTGTGATTACTCCAAGAAGGAGGAGGTTGAGGAAGAAAATTATACCAGTGGCGGTCGTCATGTCTGCAAACACGTCGAAAGCCAAGTACAAACTGCTCGAGCAAGTTGTGGATCCCGATCATATCGGAGCTCTTTGGAGGGTTGTAAAATTAATCGCCGGCTATTAGAGGCTTATCGGCGACCGCAATAGAGAGATTCTTGAGTTTCTTTGGCTCCGTAATTCGATGGGTAATGGTGCAGTTCAACTCTACATGAAATACACAACAAATTTAAGCCCTCACTCCACCTGAGTTGGCTGTTTGTTTCCCAGGCAACAATCGGAAAAAACATATTTGGAAAGAATTCGATTGATTTTGTCATATTTGAAAACGACTGGGGCAGCATGGACGACTTGAAGATAACGCAGGAGGATCTGCTACGATTGCGGGAGAGCTGTCTACAGGGCATCCGCGAAAGTGAACTCTACCAGCTGCGGAACGACGCCAAGCTTCGAGCTGTCCACAGCACCCAGAGCTACGAGGAGTTCAAGTAAGTTTGCCTCCGCTTTCTTCACTTGGATCCCAACCTAACCCAATGCTTGCAGGGACATTGTAGATGCAGCTCATTTGCGTCCAGTCACCAAAGCGGACAAGGACAATGCCCATACGAAGAGCCGCCTCTGGAACTCTGCCACACGTGAATGAAACCTACATACATACATATGTATGATCCCAAATAAATACATTAGCACAGAGTAATATTCAGCATATTGTTTAATTTCGCAATAGTTCTTAGACGGAGTTGGCGGCGCTGACCACCCAGGAGCGGAGAGCAGCAACATCAGCGTAGACTCCGGGGTAGTTGGCGTAGGCGCAGCCATAGCCCCAGGACACAACACCAACGAGGACACCGCCGGAGACCAATGGGCCGCCGGAATCACCCTGGCAGGCATCCTTGCCGGAGGCATATGCGCAGATCATGGTGCTCTTAATCTCACTGCCATAACCGTAGGCGGAGCTGGCGCAGCTCGACTGGCTGACGATGTTCACGTTCACGTACTGCAGGGTGGTGGGGATGGAGCTAGAGCCGTAGGAAAGGGTACCCCAGCCGGAGACCGAAGCAGCAGCACCGTTAGCGGGAGCAGAGCTAGCCAGGCCGATAGCCTTGATGGTGGAGCTAAGAGCCAAGGAAGAGCTCAGCCTGATGACAGCGATGTCGTTGACCATGGTGTTGGCATTGTAGCCCTCGTGGTTCTTGAAGGCCGCAACCTTGACGACGGTGCCGCCGGAGCTCCAGTAGGTGGAACCGGCACGGACCTGGAGGGTCGAGGCGGACACGGACTGCAGGCAGTGAGCGGCGGTCACAATGATGTTGGCGGAGTAGACCGAGCCACCGCAGGAGTGGGAGCCACTGCGCTGCAGGGAGATCTGCCAGGGGAAGCTGCTGATGGTGGTGGCGGTGCCTCCAACAATGCGGCCATCCAGCTGGGGCAGGAGACCCTCTGGGATGGTGCCTCCCAGGGCGCAGGCGACAGCAGACAACAAGATCACGAACTTCAGCATATTGCGAAATGAATACGTTTTCTGTAGAACTGGTAGCCTCTTTTATAGGTGCTACTATCTCCTCAAAGTAAATTAATCAGAATTTTATCGCGTGTACGAGGGGCTAAATTAGGACCAACACAATGACCATTGACTTAGCTATAGATATCTGGATGCTATCTCTGGTTATAGTCAAGTATATAATTTATAAGGAATCATGGCTTAGCTTATAGATATACATAAGTACACATGTATGTATGTACATATATAATGCTATATTGTTTAATATTGGTCCCTGTTTCAGGGGCGTGTCGTTCTTATACCACATATGTACATATGTATGTAGTATATTCCCATTTTGTGATAAGAGTGCGACCGTATGTGAGTTGTGGCACCGCGACACTATTTTACCTGGTACTCAGTTTATATATGTATGTACATACGTATGGGCAGTTCCATTCTGGCGCTACGTCTCATACGTACGACAAAATGTTAACAAAAATAATGAAAAACTCAAATTTGGAAAGAACAAATGTTTATTTAATAGTATAGTGATTGGGTAGTCCTATATTCACCAAAAATGACAACAATCGAATGAACGGGTTAAAAGATATGAGACAAAATATGACCTGACATTCCGTCACATAACACAGAAGTGGTTTTTAAAGATGGAGTACAAAATTGCAAGGCTCTGCGAATTGGGTAGGACTATGTGCATATCATTTTTTGTTACGTTAGCCGAGACTGGACCGAATATCTACGATTTTTTTAGATAGTTTAATGTCTTAGAAAGACTTTAATGAAAACTTTGATCAAGAATCATATTTCTTGTGGGAGCTAATATTGAAGGGAAACTTGACTAAAAATAATCCGAAAAAGTGAACTTTCGCTTATTTTAATAGGTTTTCAGATCAAAGCTAATGATATTATATGTCAATTGAATAAATTAGTTAACTTTCAATAGATTTAGAAAATAATTTCGGGATAAAAATATATGGAAAACAGTTTTTATTAATTTTACTGTTTTTTTTGGCATGGTGGTCCTTTTGGCTGAACTGTCCAAATGTTTATGAAATGTTATGTTTTTCTTTTATATTTTTGATTTATTTTCAGTGATAGTTTTGATCCTTGCCAAGCGATCTACTAAATTTAGTTACTACAAGCCATGTTTCACACATTATTGATCATATCCTAATTGACAGTCTAAGAAAAAAAATGCAATATAATATTCAATATAATCTTCAATAAAATATTCAATATAATATTAATTATTAAAAGTTCAATAACTATTCTCATATACTCAGCAGATTTTCTAATAAAAACCTAAGAATATACCAAACAATCGGAAAGTACAGCCTTCGCAAAGTTCATTGATTAGAAAACTGCCTCCAGAAATAAATATAAACGTAGTGCCGGTAATAGATCATCTAAATTGAGATATAAAAATCGAAAGGTGCGCAACAATGCTGACAGCCACTCCACAAACTTAAATTCGGAAAATCCCATTTCAATCACTATCTCTCAAAGGAGTACATATATCAGCTCTGGAATCAGGGTTTCGGCATTCGGGAAAAGCCCATTTCAACCGTTATCTCTGGAAGGAAAATATCAGGCTCTCGAATCAGAGTTTGCCTAATATATTCGCATGATATTCCATATTTAGATGATTAAAACGCCGAATCGAATGACTGAAAATTTGCGACGGATTTCAGCAATCGGTGCTATTTCATATAAAAAAACAAACATGACTGATTATTATATTTGACTGATTAAATGGGCTTAAGAAATAAATCTATCTGTGAATGGCGCTGAAAGGGAAATGATTCTACACCATATCTTTTGGCAGCTGATATTTAAGTGATTGATCCCCAATTTCCATGACACAGTTCTTTATATGATACATAATATATCACTAAAGTTATCAATGATTTCCCATCTTCATATCTGCAGCCACATTACGGAAACATTGAGTAAAAATACCTAAAAGGTACTCATATTCCAAGCCAGAACTAAAGTGTACTGGTTTAGAAAACTTCGATTCCAAAATTCGAAAGGACTTTCTACCACTTCCTCTACCACTTCCCTACAGAAAATGTTTCTCAGAGTTCTGGATACGACATAAATAATGAAACGATATTACTTGTGTTCAAATATTGTTTAATTTCGCAATAGTTTTTAGATGGAGTTGGCGTTGTTGATCACCCAGGAGCGGAGGACAGCAACATCGGCGTAGACTCCGGGGTAGTTGGACAAGGCGCAACCATAGCCCCAGGACACAACACCAACGAGGACACCGCCGGAGACCAATGGGCCGCCGGAATCACCCTGGCAGGCATCCTTGCCGCTGGAAGCTGCGCAGAGCATGGTGCTCCTAATCTGGCTACCATAACCGTAGGCGGAGCTACCGCAGACCGACTGGCTGACGATGTTCACGTTCACGTACTGCAGGGTGGTGGGGATAGAGCTGGAGCCAGAGGACTGGGTACCCCAGCCGGAGACGGAAGCAGCAGCACCGTTAGCGGGAGCATTGCTAGCCAGGCCGATAGCCTTGATGGTGGAGCTGAAGGACAGGGAAGAGCTCAGTCTGATGATAGCGATGTCGTTGACCATGGTGTTGGCGTTGTAGCCCTCGTGGTTTCTGAATGCTGCAACCTTGGCGACGGTGCCGCCGGAGCTCCAGTAGGTGGAACCGGCACGGACCTGGAGGGTCGAGGCGGACACGGACTGAAGGCAGTGAGCGGCGGTCACAATGATGTTGGCGGAGTAGATCGAGCCACCGCAGGAGTGGGAGCCACTGCGCTGCAGGGAGATCTGCCAGGGGAAGCTGCTGATGGTGGTGGCGGTGCCTCCAACAATGCGGCCATCCAGCTGGGGCAGGAGACCCTCTGGGATGGTGCCTCCCAGGGCGCAGGCGACAGCCGACAACAAGATCACGAACTTCAGCATATTGCGAAATTAATACGTTGTCTGTAGAACTGGTAGCCTCTTTTATAGGTGTTTGGCTGCCTATTCCTATCTTTTCGCTGGCCAAACCGCAGTAATCAAATCGCGACGGACGGCGGAAACCCTTTTCGAGTGGGATCTAACTGATATGGTGATAAGATAATTGGCTTTTGGGCGCTGTTGGGCGATTGACTCGCAGCGAAAGTGACGCAGCATCTATCGTAGAGATATAGGTGTCAATCAAGTTAGAGATCTGTGTTCCTGGAGCTCTATATAAGCTTGAGCTAATCCGATGGTAGTTATACAACTGAGAAACATGTTGAGATTTGTGGTACTTCTGTCGGCTATTGCCTGCGCCTTGGGCGGCACCATCCCCGAGGGCCTCCTGCCCCAGCTAGATGGCCGCATTGTCGGTGGCTATGAGACCAGCATCGAGGCTCACCCTTACCAGGTGTCTCTGCAGCGCAGTGGTTCTCACTTCTGCGGTGGCTCCATCTACTCCCACGACATCATTGTGACGGCTGCTCACTGCCTGCAGTCGATTGAAGCCAAGGATCTGAAGGTTCGCGTGGGCACCACTTACTGGCGCTCCGGCGGCAGCGTGCACTCGGTGCGTGCTTTCAGGAACCACGAGGGATACAACGCCAGGACCATGGTCAACGACATTGCCATCATCCGCATCGAGTCCGACCTGAGCTTCCGCTCGAGCATTAGGGAAATCCGCCTTGCCACCTCCAACCCACGCGACGGAGCCGAGGCTGTCGTCTCTGGCTGGGGCACCACCGAGTCCGGCGGCAGCGTCATTCCCGACCATCTGTTGGCCGTCGACCTCAAGATCGTTGATCGCGAGAAGTGCGGCTCCAGCGAGTTCAGCTATGGCAGCAAGATCAAGGACACCATGATCTGCGCCTACGCCGAGCACAAGGATGCCTGCCAGGGCGATTCTGGCGGCCCATTGGTCTCCGGCAGCCGTCTGGTTGGCGTTGTTTCCTGGGGCTATGGCTGCGGTGATGTGAGGTATCCCGGTGTGTATGCTGACGTCGCCCACTTCCACGAGTGGATCGAGAAGACCGCCGATGAGCTGTAAGGCTCTCACCGTCTAGTCCATAGACAGAAAACACTTCAATAAACTGCAATCAAAAAAGCTTTGGTATCTTTTCATTTCGTCAATTTGCGTCGTGGCTGTAATTCGATTCACGGGTTACACCTACCCGATAACGCCATTTCAATGGGTGCTATAAAAGGGCCAGTGTGCCTGTTGTAACCAACCATTCGCTAGCTACGCTCAACATGCTGAAGTTCGTGATCTTGTTGTCGGCTGTCGCCTGCGCCCTGGGAGGCACCATCCCAGAGGGTCTCCTGCCCCAGCTGGATGGCCGCATTGTTGGAGGCTCCGCCACCACCATCAGCAGCTTCCCCTGGCAGATCTCCCTGCAGCGCAGTGGCTCCCACTCCTGCGGTGGCTCGATCTACTCCGCCAACATCATTGTGACCGCCGCTCACTGCCTGCAGTCCGTGTCCGCCTCGTCCCTCCAGGTCCGTGCCGGTTCCACCTACTGGAGCTCTGGCGGCTCCGTCGCCAAGGTTGCGTCCTTCAGGAACCACGAGGGCTACAACGCCAACACCATGGTCAACGACATCGCAGTCATCAGGCTGAGCTCTTCCCTGTCCTTCAGCTCTAACATCAAGGCCATTGCTCTCGCTTCCTACAACCCAGCCAATGGAGCCGCTGCCGCCGTTTCTGGATGGGGTACCCAGTCCTCTGGATCCAGCTCCATCCCATCCCAGCTGCAGTACGTGAACGTGAAAATCGTCAGCCAGTCGAACTGCGCCAGCTCCACCTACGGTTATGGTAGCCAAATCAAGAACACCATGATCTGCGCATATGCCTCCGGCAAGGATGCCTGCCAGGGCGATTCCGGTGGCCCATTGGTCTCCGGCGGTACTCTGGTCGGTGTTGTTTCCTGGGGCTACGGCTGCGCTTATGCCAACTACCCCGGTGTCTACGCCGATGTTGCTGTGCTCCGCTCCTGGGTGATCAGCGCTGCCAACTCGATCTAAATGAAGATAGTAGATTCGTTTTGGAGTAATATCCATTCAGTAAATTCAATAAAATTCTGCAAACATTGTACTTTGAAACTATCTTTCTTTGGGATTTAAGGAAATCAAAGGTTATACTCCGCATTAATGATTATGGAGGGAATAAGGATAAGGAGGCCTTAGGCGAAAGTTGACTTTGCTTACAGATTCCAATCACATCAAAAGTTACGAGTATCTTTTGAGGGTTTCAAGGGAATTCACCTGACTTACGTCGGTCATTATAGTACACGGTGTTCGTAAAGTGCAAGGGTATATTGTTTTCGACTATAAATATGATGCATTCAGAAGGAAGCCTTTCTGCTACTGAAAGGAAGATGCACATTCTGATTCCCAGTTTTCAACCGACTTCAATAGACGGAATAAAGAATAGAAATAATGAGTATTGGCAGTATACAATTATGTATGTCTGTGTAGAGGGTATCTTCTAGTCGGAATGGCGTCTATGGGGCTCTTTTTTGGTTCTAACTGATTTCCGTGGTCTTAAGTGTTCTAGTGAATGGGGTAAACATTTGCCCGTAAGCACTCAAGTGGTGTATCTAATCAATCCTTGAGTGCATCGCGTGGCCAGGTTTCCACTCCATCTTCCATTGATAAGCTAAGTGATTGTCTGGACAGCTGCGTCATCGGTACATCAAGATTTATTTACCGCAACATAACAGAACAGATAAGTTTTGATTGATTTAGACAGTGAAAAATATTATTTTTCGATACTTCTTTTATTTTTGTATTATTATTAAAATGATTATCGTATGTATGTAAATATTCTATAAGGATATTTATAATGAAAGTTCCTTTTAGCCGATAAAAAATTATATAAGTTTCAACATTTATTCTGGGAATTCTTGGCAGACAGTATTGTTTATAAAGAATTTTTGCAATCTGATAAGTTTCAATTTAATTTAAAGTGCCTGATTTGTTTTTATTGACGATTGCAGCACCTGGGTGTGGTTTGATGAGAGCCGTTCAGTTTGGAAGTGTCAAAATATTAAATACGGAATCGACGACTGCGACAGGGAAATTGGGGGTATCTTCGCTATATTACTAATTAGGTAACTTTCTAGGGTAATTAGTAAAAGTAATGACTTTTTGATGACCTTATGGGAAACATCGTACTACTCATATATTGGGTGCATAAGTATACCGTAAGATCGTAAACCCCAATACGACAAAACTAAGGTGTGCTTTTTGCGACAAAAAATGCGAGTACTCGACCAAGACTCATCCACTCCAACGATGTAGAGCGCATTATAACACATGGCGATAAACAATCAAAGTATAAGTCTATGGTATATCTATAAGACAATAAGTCCATAAAAAGGTATTCGAGTGCGTACTTCCGAAATGCGGCAACAGTTATTCTGATTTCGTGCGGTGCCTTTGGCAGATAAGAAGTCGTGGCGATAACGATATACCGTTTGGGCTGACCGGATTACGCTGAAGAGTCTCTTCAGGCACGGGGATGCTAATTCCCGAACTCTAATGATTGTACGACCACTCGATCACTCCAGTGCAACCCGATAGAAGGCTACTTATAGGATTGCGGGGACCAGCGATTGGCTTAGTTTTTTCCAAAAATGCACGGATTAGTAGCACTGTTGGTCTGCCTGGCTGTGGGCAGTGCCTGGGCTGGCACTGTCAGCGTCGCTCCCAAATTGGGAGTCCCAATCCCTTCGCGCGAGACGGTCGCATTGTGGGCGGCGAGGACACCACTATACGGGCCCATCCCTATCAGGTGTCGCTGCAGACAAAGTGTGGCTCCCACTTTTGCGGCGGCAGCATCTTCAACAAGAACACCATAGTGACGGCCGCCCATTGTCTGCAGGGCCGCAAGGCCTCCAAGGTCTTTGTCCGACTCGGTTCCACACTGTACAATGAGGGGGGACGGGTGGTGGCGGTCCGAGAGCTCGCATACAACGAGAAATACAGTTCCAGCACCATGGAGTTTGATGTGGGAATCTTGAAGCTGGCCGAGGACGTTGAGGAGACCGAAGATATCCGCTATATAGAACTGGCCAAAGTGACACCAGCCACGGGTACGCCAGCCATTGTCACTGGATGGGGATCCAAGTGCTACTTCTGGTGTATGACTTTGCCGAAGGTCCTTCAGGCAGTGGTCGTATACATCGTGGACTGGCAGAAGTGTGCCTCGGATGAGTACAAGTACGGCGAGATCATCTACGACACCATGGTGTGTGCCTACGAGAAGAAAAAGGATGCCTGCCAGGGCGACTCCGGTGGTCCTCTGGTGGCCGAGAACAAGCTCGTGGGCATTGTGTCCTGGGGCTATGGCTGTGCCTCAAATCTCTTGCCCGGCGTCTATGCCAGTGTGCCCGCTCTTCGTGATTGGATCGTTGAGAATGCCGAGAGTCTGTAGATCTTTCAATAGTTCATTGCTTGGTATGGTGGTCCGTTTTGAAGCATGTATACTTTCAGGGGTTCAACGAATTTCTAGTAAGAGATTACAAATCAACCAGAAAGCTCTCAAACGCTAAGTTTCTGTCGGAATTTCTGTTTAAAAGCTCCCAAAAGCCAAACAGTTCCACAGGGCGCTTATCAAAGACTATCGACACTGGATTTTCATAGTCTCTCTTAGTCAGCCATGGTCTGCTAATGCCCTTGGATGGGTATAAGCAATTACTCTGCCATTTGGCATCTTATCGGGGCATTACCCAAACCAATTTATTGACCAATTCAAGATAGTCCCCAAAGCTT
Organism: Drosophila athabasca; assembly: GCA_008121215.1. Classification (NCBI taxonomy): domain Eukaryota; kingdom Metazoa; phylum Arthropoda; class Insecta; order Diptera; family Drosophilidae; genus Drosophila; species Drosophila athabasca. The sequence continues at coordinate 1,355,646 of VMQQ01000022.1, read as the reverse complement.
TTTGCTGATTGCAGCGATACATTCCAAAGAAATTTAGTAACTCTCCGAACAACAAAATGAACAAAGCTCGATTCGCGCTCCTCTCCGGACTTCTTCTTCTGGGCATCTGCGCCGTGAGTGCAGATCTGGAAGGCCGCATTGTGGGCGGCGTGGACACCTCCAACTACTTTGCCAAATATGTGGTACAGCTGCGCCGACGCAGCTCCACCAACAGCGCCTATTCGCAGACCTGCGGCGGAAGCGTTCTGACCAATCGGATGATTCTGACCGCTGCCCATTGCGTATACAATCGAGAGGCGGAGAACTTCCTGGTGGTGGCCGGAACCGAGAACCGGTCTGGAATGGATGGCATAGTGGTGCGCGTGGAGCAGCTGATTCCTCACGAGAACTACAATGCCACCACAACGGATAACGATATTGCTCTGGTGATCGTCTCGCCACCGCTGCCCCTGACGGACGCCAACAGGATTGGACCGATTGAAGCAGCTACAGAGAAGCCGCCTGTGGGCGCAGTGGCCACTGTTAGCGGATGGGGCTACACCCAGGAGGGCGGCCTGTCCTCCAATAAGCTGCAGCAGGTCCAGGTCCCGCTCGTGGACAGCGTGCAGTGCCAGAAGACCTACTACTGGCGACCCATCAGCGAGGCCATGCTCTGTGCCGGTCTGCCGCAGGGCGGAAAGGATGCCTGCCAGGGGGATTCGGGTGGGCCTTTGGTCGTCAACAATCAGCTCGTGGGCATCGTGTCCTGGGGCGAGGGCTGTGCCCGTCCCAATACTCCCGGTGTCTATGCGAATGTGGCCCACTTCAAGGACTGGATCGACAAGCAGCGGTCCACGTATGCCTAGGCAGGGTGTTAACCTGTGACCTCCACTCCTATACGATACTCGCACAAAAACATTTGAATAAATACAATTATAAAGTAATTAATTAAGTAATTAATGCATGTGCCATGTCCAAACAATGTTTTTTTTTTTGCTTTCTTGGATTGTGGTTGTTTGTTGTTGGATTTTTCGAACCGAAAAGTAATTACTTTCTTTACCCCGACCAAGACTGTCTGTATTGTTGCTGGATTCTGGGAACGGATCAGGATCAATACAAGCGGTCAGAGTTGTAGTCCCAAGAGAATTAAAGTACCAGCACCCCGCACGTCAGTACCAAGAAGCGTCGAATGAAAATTGATTAGACCGGAACATTTTGAACCGGAGGAGTGTGCATCCTCCAGTTACGACTATGGAGGACAGATCAGGAGCTCTATAATCTGCGCCATTACCAGCAGCAACGATTCCTAGCGGGATGTTTCCAATGGTTAATTAGTTTCCGGCGATGTCCTCGTTGGTATTGTGTCCTTTGGCCATATAACATTCCATATATCAATTCCAAGAGTTAGGTGATGAATGTAGTATTTATTAAGTTTTATGGGAATGTTTGTTTGGTTTGGTCTCGTAAATGTATTTGTTAGGTGATTTTTAAGGTTATAGTGCCTGGACTTTAAGAACTGTTTCTGATGATTTTGTTGTCCAGTGTTATAGAAGCCCATAAATCGTATCGCCTTGGGCGCCTACAAGTGCTAAAGGTATCCAGAATAAAATTTATGGTGCAAATATAGTTGACCGACTGCTTGATAAGCCTTACAATATGCGGTTCCGCCGCTGGGACCATCAGTCCTCGATTCTCCGCCGACCGTCGAACATGTCCCGCTCTTTGCTGTGCAGCCTTTGTGCCCTGCTCTGTCTAGTGGCATTGGCCCAGTCTTTGCCCGTGCAGGAGGATGTGGCGAGCAGTCAGGGCCCACGCATTGTGGGAGGCTACGTGACGGATGTGGCCCAGACCCCCTATCAGATCTCGCTACGATACAAGGGGATAACTACGCCACGGAATCCCTACAGCCACAGGTGTGGAGGCTCCATCATCAGCGAGAATATGGTCGTGACTGCGGCCCACTGCATCATTGGCACGGTGCCCAGTCAGTTCAAGGTGGTGGCCGGGACCAACCTGCGCACTGGCACAGACGGCATCATCGTTTCCGTGACGAAGATCATCATGCACGAACAGTATTTCTCTGGAGCTGCCTACAACAATGACATTGCCCTGCTGGTTGTGGATCCGCCGCTGCCTCTCAACAACTTTACCATCAAGGCCATCGAGCTGGCCTCGGAGCCCCCACTGGCCGGGGCCACCAGCAAGATCAGCGGTTGGGGTACCACTTCCTCGGGTGGCGTTGCCTCCAACGTACTGCTTGCAGTCGATGTCCCAATCGTGAGCAACGAGGTCTGCAACCAGGACTACGAAAACTTTGGCGATGAAACCTACCAGATCACACCAGCCATGCTGTGCGCTGGCGTACGTGGAGTGGGTGGCAAGGACGCCTGCCAGGGCGACTCCGGCGGTCCCCTAGTTGTCCGCGATCAGCTCCACGGCGTTGTCTCCTGGGGCAATGCTTGTGCCCTGGCCAATTATCCCGGTGTCTATGCCAATGTGGCGAACCTGAGGCCCTGGATCGATGCCAAGATAGCGGAAGAAGCACAGCTGTGAAGCATAAATTATCATTTAATCTATAAGCAACGCTAAATCCCAAGTCACATGGGGATTTATTAATAAATGGGTGTTTTTTTTTGCCACGAGGTTTCCAATTCCTACCAATTGTTTCTAAAGATTGCCACAATCGCCTTTGGATTACATGCACAGCAACTCAGCAGCGATTAGATCATTCGTTTGATCAGATTAAATCTTTTTCAAGATATCGAATCCGTAAACAGGCCCAGAAGTATTTCGATCAGTTTTTGTTGACTTATAGACCTATAGAATGTATACTACTATGTGGCACTCATTTAGGTTTAACAAAAAATTAGCTTTAAATATGTGTGGCATACTTATCGGCCATCCAAAGAAATTTCATCATTATTCGGCTCTTTTCTTGAAAGTGAATCCAAAGTTCACTCCCAATCATCCTAATTGGGAAATCTCTGCTAATCTGTGAGTATAGAATGTTTGTTTTCAGGTGCCAAACGCCTGCACTAACCATCTGAAGCCTTAGCTATTCGATTACGATTGAAATGTTAAGGTTTAACATTAATCACATTTCGAATTAGGGTAATTTTACTTTCAAAACCATTTGGGAATATCTCAGAGACTCTCGGAAATAGACCTGTGATTGTAGGGGCTTCAGTACGAGGGGCTTCAGTAGAGCTTACTTCTCAAATACCTTAAGATTAACAAACAACGTAATCTTCTTTATCTCGGCCAAACTGTACAGTACGCCTTGCTATCTGAAGCTATCTCGAGCACCTCCCATTAAGATAATCGATATGCCGCCGCGGCCTGGAAAAGTGCGAATTCGCGCTCTGCGCAATTATAATTTATAGTCAGTTCGATTCGAACCAGTTGTCCGTGCAAATCGACCGGCTGTCCACATCCCCAGCGGAACAATGTGCATCCGAAATCTACAGATGATGGTACCGCTCCTGCTGCTGGCAGCGGTCTCCTCCGCCTTCGCCTCCGCCTCGGACTTGGCCCAGCCGGACACGCGAATCATCAACGGCACCACGGTGGACATTGCACGTCATCCGTACCTGATCTCCTTACGGTATCGTCGCAACGAGGCGTCCAGCTACATGCACGAGTGTGGCGCAGTGATCTACTCAGAGCAGGCTGTGGTCACCACTGCCCAGTGCTTGTGGAACCTCCCGGAGGGCATCAAAGTACTGGCCGTGGCCGCCGCCAACACCCGCAATGGCACCGATGGATTTGTGCTCCCTGTCTCCAACTGGACCCTTCATCCCAGCTTCGACTACATCACCGTCGACTACGACATCGGAGTTTTGATCCTGGATTCGCCTTTGAATCTTACCCGCTTCGGCGTCCGCACCATAGGCATTAGAGCGGAGCGTCCGGCCGTGGGTCGGCTGGCCACAATCGCCGGCTGGGGCTATCGCGAAGAGGGGGGTCCCTCCAGCTACCGCCTGGAGCAGGCGCAAGTGCCCATCGTCAGCTCGGAGCAGTGTAACCAGATTTACGGCAATGGTGAAGTCACCGATCGAATGGTCTGCGCGGGAAATGTGGCTCAGGGTGGAACTGACGCCTGCCAAGGCGACACCGGTGGTCCATTGGTCATCGACGATCAGCTGGTTGGCCTCGTATCCTGGGGACGCGGCTGTGCCCGTCCTGGCTATCCCACAGTCTATACCTACGTGGCCAGCCTAAAGAGTTGGATCGATGAAACTCTGGCGGCCAGTGGAGCGCAATAAACAAAGGAATTTTCAAGGTACCTGCTGATTGCTGGCCCCAATCGACCTTATCTTCAAGTGGCTACTGCCGACTATCGCCAGAGCTACCAATGTACATGGCTAATTCAATAATAAAACTTTAATAAAACTAACCAAATAATTACTGACCGTATCGCCAGTGCCTCGGTTTGGCTTCGAGTCAATCTCTTTTATGTAACTCTTAGTAATTTTTTAAATGATTCGCAAGATATATTCAAGGAAAACAATGTGTTGATCTGCTGAAAGCTTCACTTCTGTTTTGATATCCAAAAGATTTACAGGAAGTCGATTTTGCCCACATTTTCGTAGGATTCGATGGTCTCCAACAGCCAGCCGCGCAGTTCCGGCACGGAGGCATAGACGCCCGGGTACTTCTCGCGGGCACAGCCCGTGCCCCAGGAGACGATGCCCAGCAGTTCATTATTGTAGACAAGGGGGCCACCGGAATCACCCTGGCAGGCGTCCTTGCCGCCGCCGGTCACGCCGGCACAGAGCATGCGACTGGTGAGCATTATCGAGTAGGCACTCTTGCACTGGCTGTTCTCGACCACGTTCACTTCCACCTCCTGCAGAACGTTGGACAAATAGCCGCCTTCAGTGGTGGTGCCCCATCCGGTGACTATGACTGGTGAGCCATGCTCCGGGCGCGCTTGGGCGAGTGGAATGGGATGGGCCAATTCGTTGAAGAAGAAGTCGCCGTCGGTGACGAGAATGGCCGCATCATAGTCGTTGTTGAGTGTCCTGTAGTTTGGATGAAGGATAAACTCGCGAACCGGCAGCTCCTGCGTTTTTATACTGATCTTTGTGGAGCCGGCCACAATGGTAAGGTCTGCAGAGCTGTTCAAAGTGCTGAGGCAATGGGCGGCACTAATGATTATGTTGCTCGAATAGATGCTGCCGCCACAGCGATGATTGCCCCTGTAGCGCATCGAGATCTGATGCGGATAATGGATTACATCCGTATCCTGTCCGCCGACGATGCGGCCATCGGGCAGCGGCACCTGCACCTCAGCGTTGAGGTGGACGGGATCCGCCAGAGAGACTCCAACTCCGAGCAAACAGAACGCGACCAAAATCCGTAGCATTTTAAACCAACTAACCGCAAGGCGAGAATGGTACCTAGATTTATAGATTCGCCTTATCGACTGGCTATAGATTGCGATTGGATTGACCATTATGCCATTATCAAAAATCTTGATAGTCGCGTAATCATGAAATAGACACGAAGAGTCGTAGATAAAATACCAAATGTACATCAAATAATTTCCCTTGAATAAGTACATACTTGCGACTATATATGTTCTAAATGGGAAATCTATTTATAGAAATCGGTAACTGTTCTATTTATGAATCATTTGGTGCATATATACATTTTTATTTATTTATTTTTGCGATCTGTTTCTTATTTTCCGGGAACTATTCGAATACATCGAAATATCTATAATTTCACCTCTCAAAATAATCAAAGAAATCTCAATGCATATAAAACTACATGTTTAAATATTTATTATAGATAACTATATACTATATATAGCATACAACTGAGACTAACATTAAGATTGCACATTTCCGGCCCAAGACTGCTGACATTTATCACAATATACGCATCGATGCCTCTTCGATACGATACGCTACGATTCGATAAACGATACGATAATATACGATATAATATAATTATTGCACTTATATATCTTAGGGCTTGGCTTGGGTCTGTTGGTAGCTACATATTTATTGCACGTTGCATTTCAAATGCAGTTTCCAAGGAGTTCCATTTCTTACGGCTATCTTATATGTAATAAAATTGCACCTTGTGGTTTGGCAAGAATTATTTACGAAGTTATTGCACTGTTAATTTCGAGTTAACGTTAACCTAGTCTAGATGGAAGTCTTTCCTCTGTTCCAGATATTGCACGTCATTAAAACGAACCTAACCCTACTTTCCACTAACCTAACCTACTTACACTTAACCTAACCTAACTCTTTCTGATCATTTTGTAGAGTACAGAGTGGGTCTCTATGCTCTCCGCCCCGGACTCCCACATGTCTTCTGCATTGGTCTCTTCGTCCGTCTCGGACGATCCATAGCAAGTGCTGTGGCCGCGTCCGGCCTCTTCCTCCGAGGAGTAGGATGACATCGTTGTCGTACTGCCGCGTACATTCAGCTCCTGGGAGTTTGCCTGCGAGTGGGAGCGGGAGTGGGAGCGAGTCAACGTCTTGTCGGAGTCGGCATCGCTCAGATCGTCGCCGGCAACGTTCTCCGGAGAGCGGCGGCTGTGGCCAGGGGAGACCATGTGCTCCAGATCCTCGAAGCGACTGTCATTGGGTCCGTTCTCCTCCTCGTTGTCCTCGATCGTGTCCACTCGGATAATCTGGCCGCGCCCTGTCATCATCTTGAAGTTGTAACGATCGTAGCAGTTACGCTTGTAGAGCTCTGTGGAGTCCGTGCTCATGTAGCCGCTGTCTAGCTGACCGAATCGCTGCTCATAGTAGTTCTGACTGCCAGGCCCGTGTCCCATGGCAGCGGACTGAGCGGCGTTCTCAATGATGGTGGCGATGCCCTCATCTCGATCCAGGGCCTCCAGGAAGCCCGCGGCATTCTTGGTGCCGTAGGTGGGGGCCGGGCTCTGGCTGGGGCTGAACTTGTTGGCCGCCATGGTAACAAACTTGCGCCACGCATTCTTCAGATCCTTTGCCTTCTTAGCCCGATCCTTCAGTCCGATGGCGATCTGCATGCCCGCCGTCAGCTGAGCTGGCTCGATCTCGCACCGGTAGACGGTCTGTACATTGCTCGTATTGGCGTTTCCAGAGCTGTTGGCCGCAGCCCGTTGGGGATAGGCTATGCCCACGGGCACTCCTGCATTGCGGTACATCTCCTTGGTACGCTCCGACAGGTGTCCGCTGCTCCGGTTCGAGCGCGAGCTGATCGAGATGGCATCGAACTGATTGAGATCCACTTCCTTCAGGTTCTTGGCATTGTTGCTACTGCTGTTGAACTCCGGCTCCGGGTTGTCCTTGGGCTCCTGCACCGGCTCAGAGGATTCCTCGCGCTGGTGACTCTTGCGGCGATTGAGATACTTTGTCAGGCTGTAGTCATTGCGCAGGCTGTTGATCTTCTTGCTGTACATTGCGTCGTAGTCGGCCTGCTTGTGGGACTGAGACTTGCCGTAGATCTCCTTGGACTGCTTTGCATAGGCTCGCTCCTCGGTTGTGGCCGATATCGCACTGGACATGGTGTTGTTGCAAGAGTTCTCAAACTCCGAAGTGACCCCGGTCACCTCCGTGACCTCGCTGTGCATGCTGTAAGCATCGTCATCTTGTGTCTGGCTCTCGCCCGCCGTTTGGGGAGGAGGCGGCGGTGGCAGTGGCCGCTTGCTCTGCACCAGCGGAGGACAGTAGTGCTGATTGGCCTTTGGGGGATTTCTGTGTTCCAACGCCTTGCTCTTCTCCGGCTGCTTCTCCACCGGCTTGGGCGAGGATATCGTGATGGTTGTCTTGTTCGCCTTGGCCACATCCACCACTGAGTGGGTGGGCGAGGACTGCATGCCCCGCTGTCGCCGCGAGTGCTTCGCCTCAAGGGTGAGGATGCGTCCCTCCTCTTCAGCTGTCGGCTTCCTCTCGCACTTGCAGCTCTCCTGCGCCACCAGCGGGGACTCGTAGATCTCTCGCAGATTACGGAACGAGTGGCTAGACTTCAGGATAAAGGAAGCCGTCCGCGGCTTGTTGGCCTGACTGTTTACCGGGCTCAGGCCGCGACTCAAATCTGGCAGCGAGTTGATCTGGTTGTAGTCCGAATCCACGTAGGAATCGCTGCTCATCTGCTGCTGCTGCTGGCGCCCATGGCCATCCCAGGCATTGATGTCGCAAAAGCTCTGCTTCTTGGGCTTTCGATCGAGAGTGTCCGGCTCGAACTGGTCGCTGTCCGTACGCTCCAGATCGGAGGGGGGCTCGTGTTCCACCTCGATGGTCATGCTGCCACGAAAAGGCGTGTCGTACTTGATGCGGGCAGCGACCTCCTTCTGCCGCTGCTGCACCAGCTGCGGATTCTTGCTGGCCAGCCGCTTCTTCAGATCACCCTCCTTGCGAAAGCCGTTCAGGCGATCGTAGACCGTGTGGCTGATCTCTAGCTCCTCCTCCAGCGGCAGGGCGGTGCTCAGACTAGGACTCAGCTGGGAGCTGACGTCGGATGAGGGCGAACTGGAGGAGTGGGAGCTCTTGCGCTTGCTCGGCTCCAGGCGTTCCAGGCTGTCCGTCTCGTAGTCCACAATCAGATACTGCGGCGATTTGCGCCTGTAGATGGGGGAGTCCGGCTGGAATTGCTTCAGGGACTTGCGGCTGAGGGAGCTGTAGTCCGGCGTGGGCACCGAGGGAATGCTGCTCTGGGTGCTGCTGTAGATGTCCTTGATCTTCTTCTCGATTGTGCTGTCGTAGTCAGGCGTGGGTATGTGCGCCCCGTACTCTCGCTTCAGCGAGTCGTATATGATCTCCGCCGGCTTCATATTCCGCAGCATATTGTAGTGCTGCCGATCGAAGGATGTCAAAGAGGTGGGCGTGGAGTTGGCGGCTGCAAACTGATCCAGCACATCGCTACGCTTGCGCAGTGATTTGGAACGACTGGAGGTGCTGCGCATGGAGCCGGCCGGAGAGTCCGCCAGCATGAACTTTGGATTGTTGTAGATCTCGCCGCCCGTCTCCGCGAATCCGTACACATTGGCCGCCATCGAAAAGGAGGAGAAGCTCTCGTAGGAGTTGGCATTGGTCTTTCCCGGCTCTGGCTCTGGACCGGACCTGCTTGATGCTGGCCTTGGAGAGTGCGAGGATGTGGGACCTTCGTCCGCCTTGATTGCCTTTTGCATGGGCGGTGGTGGCGGCCGCTCCTTGGGCGCTGTTATCTCCCTGCGTAGGGATCCCTTTGTGGGCGAGCCCGAGTTCTTCTTGGCTGCCGTCGGAGTGGGTCTGTCCAGGGTCTTTTGTGGCTGCGGCGAGTCCGAATTGGGGACACTTTGCAGCCACTGCTCGATACTGTTCCGCTTATCGCCCATTCCGTTCTTGGCCGAGAGATTCTGCTGCAGGGAAATCTGATACATGGACGGAGAGTTGCTCGACTCTGGCTGCATCTCCTCGGGAATGATGTTGAGCGAGGGCTGGTAGCGCTTGGCGGCCATCTTGTACTTGGCAATGGCGATGACCTCGCGAATCTTCTGCAGAAACTCAATTGCAGCTTGCGGCGGCTCCTGGGGAACAGATGAAGATGAATATAGAGATGCACTCTTCCCCAAAGGGACTAAGACTTACCGCCAACAGATGTGGCTCAAAGTAGGCCGGATTGAAGTATAGCTTCTTGCGCACATTTCCACTGACCATGGCCCGAAGGTTCTCCATCTTTTCCTCGCTCATCAGATCCTCAATGACGGCCACATTCTCGGGGGGCAGGCACTCGTTGTCCTGCAGAAAGTCATCAGACTCCAGGGAGGTGTTCTCCTGTCCACTATTAGAGCCATTTGGAGTCTTGGACGACTTTCCCAGCTGCGGATGTACCAGAACCGAGGTCTGGAGAAGGGAATTTTTCGTAAGAGGCATGCTAGAGGCGAAGCTAAGAGAAGCTGCTGAAACCCACCTTGATTTTCTCCTCCATCTCGCACTCGGAATTGGAGTTGGATATGTCGCTGGCAAAGCCCGACTGGTGCTCCCTCTCGCCCAGCTGGGGAAAGTGTTGCAGCAGAGGATTGTTCTTGACGATGCCCAGGTCCTCCTTCAGGCTGGCGATGTTGGGGCGACTATTGGACTCGTTGCCATTGCCCAGACCCATGCTGTTCGCGGAGTAGATACTGCCGACTCGGCTGAAGGGTGCTCCGTACGTGACCTGGTCGTTCTTCGGGTAATTGATCTCATTGGCCAGGTTGTCCAGTGAGTGCCGAGAGCTGTCGCGCTTGCGCTTCTTCATGTACAGGTAGAGGAACACGGAGGCCACATAGATGAGGCCCAACAGCAGGCTGCAAATCCCGATCACCACATACTCCCGCATGGTCATCCCGTCCGAAATGGAGGCCAGCGTCGTGGAGTTGGCTGGCTGGAAGAAGACCTCTGGCACATCTGTGGGTCGCATGGAATGGGTTAACCTGTTGCTGGTGCCTTCCTCAGGGGAATACTTACTGTGCGCATACTTGACCGGACTCCCATTCACCCGGAAAGCCACACAGGGCGAGTGAACGTTGCGGGGCGGCATCAGTGGCTCGCCCTTGCCGTGGCTGGTGGTGGCATTCAGCGCCACCGTCATGTCCCGGCACACCAGATGCACCACAATGAGGCGGCCCTGCATCTTCTGGCGCAGCTCCGGCTCGCCCAGCCACTGCACGAAGCTCCGTCCCTCGTCGCGGAACATGCGGAACGGATAGTCCGTGTCGATGGGATTGCGCAGATCCGACCAGCCATTGGAGCCCAGGTACTGGGCCCCCGTCACCGCACACACGGGTGTGTGAATGTCTGCAAGGGGACAGGGACAGAACAGTATATCTTTCAAATGACTATCGATGGTGCAATATTTGACTCACTGGCAAAGCTGATCTCTCGACTGGGATAGATGATCTGTCCGCGGAGAGGCAGGAACACGAATGGGATCTTCTCCGACGAGGAGCCGCTGACGAACGGCGACAGGGAGCACTCTGCAAGGCAACGGGGAAGAGAGAGAGATAGAGAGGGAATTCAGTGGGAAAGTTTCGTCAGTGGCTGCGATAACATCGGAATCGCTTATCAATTAGAGAAAATATTTCTGTTTACTTTTCCGCGAAGCTCTTACTTTCCGTCAGATGGGGGGTGGGGTGGGGAATCTGGCTCCAAGCCAAAGGCCGAGACTCAAAAATGGAATCGGAATTGGAATCGCAATCGGTGGCACAGCAGCGCGACTGTGTGTTTATGGTGGCAGACGGCGAAAGTTTCCTTTCATTCATTAGCCAGTCGCAGAAGAAAGATAGCAACAAAACGATTTGTTCAATAATAATAGCATTTTTCCCTCTTTGCGTCACGTTTCGTTTTCATTTCATTCTGCAGAGAGCCCTGCCAACAATTTGTGCTGTTATTACAGCATTTCTTTTTTCTGGTTAATACTCGTCGTCGACGGTCGACTGTCGGTTGACTGGCGGTTGAGCAACCATTGTGCTCCCTTCCATGTGACAAAACAATGGATGAGTCCCACACGACTGGGTGGGAACGACAACGATTCCCACTCCCACTCCCACCGCGAAATGGAGCACATAATTTCGATACGATACGAATTAGCCACGAAATCCAGAAATGAAAACAGCTTCCGCATACGGACTTACCATGGATATCGTCCACACAGATGCCCAGGTCCTCGCGGTAGGCCCTCAGGTAGGGCAGGCAGCGGCATGTGCAGCCCCCATCCTCGTTTCCCGCCGCCTCCAGATGGGGACTCCTGCCTCGGTTCTGTTGCATCTTGAGGCGTCGGGCGAGCAGCTCCAGCTGACCGCCAGCCAATGAGGCCGTGGCCATGTCTTGACCCAGTCCATCTATGGTTTGGGGATATACTTGGATTATGACAAGCTCAATCTCCATGGTAATCTGTTAGTTACCGTTGCCATGTCCATTTCCATTTGCAGTCCCATCGTTCGAGAGACGCACCAGAGCCGCCGTCCCGCTGGAGAGTCCAATGCAGGTGTCCGCATTGCACGCACTGCTGATGCCTGTACGGGAGTGGGGCAAACGGTGAGAAGGAGGAGGAAGCGAAAGAGAAACGTTAAGATGGATTGACTCTGGCCATCACAACAGAATCCCCGAGCCATGGATTGACGGCTAATAAGCCTGGCCAGGCCTTACTGGTGAAATTAATGCTGCTGTCAACGCATCATCTTGGCTCAGCCTCGAACCGCAGCAAAAACACCAAGAAATCAAGGGAGAAAGCCTGGCTTCGGGGGACCGAAACTTCAAATACCCTTGCAGACCGGTTCCTTCTATAAAGTACGTTATATAGTAATCACGTTTGAAAATTATTCAAAAGGATTATCTATTTCTATTATCTGTTATAGGACATTTTAAAGATTTGGATAGTTACTTTCGATAGATGTGTCTTGACATAACATTAACTAATTGTAATGGGGGTAATCATACTTTGATTTTAACTAGACCTAAAGCCGTGACTTTGCTGACTTGTTCTTTAATATATTTTCCAAATATCTTTAAAACTATAGAAGGACTATCGCCAGGAAGATACAATGCTTGTATAGAATCTACGGACTTTGAATGCTGCGAAATTCCTTTTTCTAGACTTTAAAGAATTCGAATCGAAATTATACAGACTCTGCAAGGGTATCAAAGCAATAGAAGAAGATGCCACATGCCACACCGCACAAAACTGGGCATGGCACTGACATGACTGGGCATCGGCATCGGGACTGGCACTCACCGCTCGTATGGAAGACATCGCCGTCGTGATGCCTTGTCAGATTGATGAGCTGGCTGTGGGGTTGCTGCAGATCCTCTAACAGTAAACTCTCGGGCACCAGATCGTCAGTGGATGGCGGGTGTCTGATGAAAATGTTGCCGCTGTTCCGATTGAAGTTCCGCATCCTCTGCGGCGTGGGTGATCGCTGCGTCGAGGCGGGCGTGGCCGGTGGGCAGAGGGAGGCGAACAGGAGGAGCAGCGGTAAGGATTTGGTGAGCCACATCTCGGCAACAGCAACATAGCTGATCCGGGGAACACTCTGGGGGATTGTATGGGGCCGCTCCGGCTGAAAGTGGAGAGCAGAAAAGACCAGACCACTAATTAATTTCAAAGAAATCCTAATTCGTAGTCTAGAGCAAGGCGAAACCAGCCCGCGGTTGACATTCTTTGGGGGCCCCGGCCCGGCTAATGAGGCAGAAATTGTTGCGGCCCGTCCGTTGCTGGAAATGGAGCAACATCTACATCCAGTTGGTGCTGGTGCTGGTGTTGCCTCCCCGTGTCGTTAGCTGCTAACGGACAACATTTAAACAAATGTTGCAATTAAAACTCGTTCTGCTCGCAAATGTATACTTATAGAAAGAGAGAGAGAGACACTGAGATTGAGGGAAGGGGCGGCAGCAGGGGCAAGGTGCAACAGAGGTGGAATTATGTTGCATTGGCACTGGAGCAAGTGCGTCGCAGTGGGAAAATGTTGCCTCTACTGATGCTGTTGTACCGCTGCGTGCCGCCGCTGTGAGTGTGCTGTGCCGTTTACCGTTACCAAATGCTGCTGCACTTGGCTTAGAACACCCCGTTTATACCGCTAATCAGTTGCACTTTAGCGCTTTAGCTGCTTTCGGCCAACCAATTTACATAAATATTTCACACACACACACAGCGGCAGAGGCAGCGGCAGAGGCAGCGGCAGCGGCAGAAGCACCAGCTCGCGAGAACAACAAAAATCAGGAAAGAAAAGCTTGCGTCGGGTCTGAAATCTTTCGATACCCTTTCCCATAGTTTACGGTTTATGCAGCATGCTGCAAAGAGAAAGGTCTGTGTTTTCATAACAGCAGACAGACAGCAATGGCTGATTAAGCCAGATCAAGAATATCAAATGGGAATTATGGGTTTGCTTCCCACTCAGCGTGACAAACATCTGGTTTAAATAGGAATACTCTTCCTAGGCAGAGAGTATACAAAAAATAAGCACCACACAGAGAAAAATATTGGGGACTTCTAACTGTTCATATCCAAGTTCTGCTTATCTCCCTCTCTCTCTCTCTTAGTGCGTGTGTTTGTGTTTTTGTGCTGCGCTGCGCTGCTCAAAAGAAGAACAACAGTAATAGACAATAGCAAAGGTAGAGAACGGGAGCGGGAGCGGGAGCGTGAGCGAGAGGGCAGATAATGGGTAATGTGCGAGAGAATGAATGAGAGAAGAAAGCGATAAAAAGCAACAGTTTGCGGCCTAATTTGAAAGTAAAATTTCTTTACAAAACGCACTAAAAAGAACAACAACAGCAACGGGCCCCTAGTCTTTTGATTGACCAGTCACCAGACCCCAGACCCCAGACTCGGTAATAATCACCATCCATCCATCTATCCACACGGTTTAGCTTAGCTCCATGTCCATCTATCACCCAATGTGCTGTACAGTTATGGCATTTAAACATAACAACAATATCATTTCTATTATTTCTCTTTCTTTTCGATTTGTTTACGACTTTGCCTCAGTTTCATTTCGTTTGATTTTCGGTCATCGGTTTGACTTTCAGCAGTTTATCTTATTTTTAGGTTTTGCCTCTGCCTCTTCCTCCACCTCTACCTCTACCTCCTCTCATGCATTTTCGAAACGAATTTAATGGCAGTAATGACCTGGATTTTGGGGTACGACTGCAACATCAGCAGCAGCACTGAATCTGATGCGATTTTGATGATGCTGGGAAAAAAACACCAAGTCAAGAGAGGAAAACCTTCTGCTAAAGCCCTAACCCAGTCGTATGATGTCGGTTGTGCTCTGTCTAGTCTGCAGGTTCTATGCATGTTCTATGCAGTCTCTCTATGGTATGGTCTCTCCATGGGGTGTACAGTGCACAGTGCGCAAGGGTCTTGACTCTTGCGCAGTCGGCTAAACTCAATTAACAGGTAATTGAACCCAACTGCATATATTAGCCATATTCCATCTGCTCCATCTCTCATCTCACACCACTCCACTCAATTGCGATTCCATACCAAACCATACCGCAGCCTAGTCCAACCCATCATCCGCATCCATGTACATGATCATTAATTATTGGGCAACACGAAAGAGCGTGTGCGCATTGTTCTAAGTCTGTGCATAAATTTAGCCATAATAACCACAAGTGGTAACAGGGAACAGACGAAGCTGATCGACTCGTGGCATACCCATACTTATCCCCACCCAGCGGACCGTTAACTGTTGCAGGTCCAGCGGCATGGAGTGTGTCTCAGAACAGTCAAGAACAGAAGAAAGTGAGCGGAAATTGGATTTGTGGAAAGATGTTCCGAAAAACTAGCTACAAACGTATCTATGACTGTGGGAAGAGGAGTTTCTTTTAGGAATAGAGAATGTTTTAATTTCCGCTATATTTTAATCCTTTTCTTAAACGTTCGTTTCTCTGATCCTTTCATATTTTTCATTTCCCCTTGGCTTGGTATACCCCATATTCTATACAATCAGGGGGTATAGAAATTACCACAACGCATTCTAACCTGGCCATTATTGCAATTCACATGAACATGCAGTGGTGCTGGTGCTGGGGCTGGGACTGGTGCTGGTGCTGCCATTGTCTGGCTAGAGCAGCCGCTACACTTCCGAGTGCAGCCGACGTCACACTCGGAGTACTCTTAACACTTAGAACATGCCACAGCAGGCGCTGCGGCAGAAGCCACTCCGCCGATCCCAGCATAATAACAAATTTCAAATTTATTCCTCTGTTATTTTTATTATTTTGTGTTAGCAGCGCCGGTGCCGACGCCGACGACGGCGACGACGCTCCTCCAGGTCCATTGTGTGGCCAGAGGAGCGCATCATTTGCTCGCCGCCTTAATGTGCTTTAATATGTACTTATGCCCATGCTCTTCACTTGTCAGTAGTGGCTCTTCTCCAGCATAGGGCTAGAGATGCTTTGCTGCTCTGGCTAACTGGCTAACTGACCAACGGTTTCGGGTAGTTGTTAAAGCCAAATTACGACAGTGCACTGAACGGAGGCGACGGCGATGGCGATGGCGATTCGGCTCTAAGTGTGGGCAATGGCCGGCGTTTGCATGGCTCTGTGAATGGAGTTCAGCAAATTACTTTCTCCCAAAAAAACAAAAAAAATATAATAACACGAGCCCCAGAAATCCAAAAAAACAGAAAGATTTTCAATTTGGGAGAGTGCCCAGTGACCTAAACTCAATTGGCAATGGTCTGATAAGCCCGACCAAGGGCAGCCACAGCACAGCACAGCCCTTCCTTTTCCGAGATCTAGATCGAGAGGAAAGGGGGGGAGGGGAGATCTACACATCCAACTCTTACTTACAGCAGAGACCCGTCGAGGTGGCGAATAAATTAACACCTTGGGGCTATAAATTTCCCGATTCTCCAGATGGTCTTCGCTGGCGAAGGACTGCTCGCCGGCGGCGTGGCTTTCCTTATTTTCTTTTCAGTCTGCTCGTTGGCTCGTTGGCTTGTTTGCTTGTTAAATTCACTTTGCATTTGCTGGCATTTTCACACATTTCTCTTGCAGCACATTTTGCACATTTGCCATCATTTGTGGCCACATTTTTGAAACATCTCGTGCCGCACAAAACAACACAAAAACAGCACTAGCCCCCGCTTACGGTTATTGTTTTGCAGAAATGGTTTTTCTTTTTTTTTCGTTTTTTTTTTGCAACAAAGAAAGCGAAGACCGCGGCACCTTTGCGACTTTTCTTCGCGACTCTTTGCGGCTTTGGGCTTTTCTTTAGATTTCCCTTGAGTTGGCTGAAACCGCGCAGACGTCTATCAAGGTCGCCGTCGTAGAAGCGACTGCCACTGGAGCTAGCTGCTAGAGCTGCCGAACCAAGCTGCTCGAGGCAGACCCAAAGCCAGCGACAGCGACAACGACAGAGAAAACTTTTCGCTCTTAAACGAGTTTTCTTTTCTGCTTTCCGCTCTTATATCTCGAAAGTATAAGTTGGAATTGTGTTTTGACAAATTGTTGTATAAGGAACTGCAGATGTGTTGTGATGTGTGAAGGCGAAAATCTCCCACTGCCGACTAATTAAACAGGGGGTATGCTATACCAGCACCTGGAACCTGGCACTGGGCACTGGGACAGGTTCTGCCATCAAGTATGCGCCGTGTGTACCGTTCGAAGATCTCCGCTTGAACCCATGTCGCGGGACATGCTCTAATTTGATAGACGTCTATCCTCCGCCGATTAGGGGCCAGCTTCATTTGTCATTGGTTCACCATAATTTATGACAATTTACTCATTTTAGTCACACTCGAGTGCAGCTGCATAGCATTTGGAGAGATGGCGATGGATGGCAGGGGATCGTGGAGAGGGCCGAGAACAAGTGAAAACTTTTGAAAATACGATCATCCAAAGCAGGTGGGGCTGTCGCTGTTGCTGTGGCTGGGGCTGGGCTGTGCTGTGGGGCTGCTCAAATTACACAGACAATCTGTTTGACATAAGCGAGTTATAACATATAAGGCAGCGGGGCCAACTCTTACCCGCCGAAGCCAAAAAAAAAATTACAGCAAACTGGTTTCAATTAAAGACAGTTAGAGCCACTGGAAGGGGAAGCATACAAAACAAATAACTATAGAAATATATAGAGAAATATTGGCATCTCCTTGTGCCGCTGCGTACGTGCCGATGCCTCCTCTCTGTCCCGCAGAGTCTGATCCGCTCCAGCACCAGCAGCAGCAGCAGCAGTACCAGCGTCTGCGCCTGCGCCTGCGTCTGGGGCAGTCTCTGTCTCCATTCCCATCTCGTCTAGGCAATAATTATACTTTAGTTGGCGACGCCGCTTCGAATGCATCCAACTACTATTTGCTTTAGTTGCATTTACAGTTTTGGTTTTTTGCTGACGATGCCGTTGCTGTTGCCCCGGTGCCGCGGTGCCGCCCGTCATTTAGAAAGTTTCAGTTTTGTAGATCTCCATCTAATGATATCTACCCCCCGCCCCGTTTGGTATTTACTTCACATTATCTCGATCCATATACAGTTCTGGAAAAATGGGCCTTCGATTTTCTGTTTCTGTTTCTATTGCTGGTTCTTTTGTTTTTCTCTTGTGCACTTTTATGACGGTCGCGGCAAGGTTTGGCCTATCTGCATTTTATGATTCCACTCTCGGTGTTCGAATTAGTTTTTTGTGTTCCCGTAACGGTTACGATTTGAATCTGAATCTTTGAATCTGAAATCGACTGTGGTACGTACTTGTGCTGCTGCCCCTGAATGCCCCTGGATCTGGATCGTTTATCTGTATGTTTGGAATAAATTTCGTGGACCAGTTAGCAATGCGTTACCTACACACAATTACCCGCGTATCGCCATCGTATCGTATCGTATTGCCATTTGCCCATACATCATCCATAAATCTTTAACTGTAAAACGAAGTCAGGTTCAGGTCCACATCCACGTCCACATCCACATCCATGTCCATGTCCATGTCGAGGTCCGGGCAGACTCAACTTATGCAAACTTTGGGCACACGTCGCTGCCTGGCCTGGGGCTGCGGTGCATCGTCTGATCTGCTATGCTATGCTGCTGCGCTCTGGCCTGCTGCCGTGGACATGGACATGGACATGGACAGCCGGGAAACCAGTTCAAGTCTGGGATGTGCAGGCCAGCAGGATTGCAACTGTCCTCTGCCCCCGCCCGCTGCTATGCGAGTAGTATATTGTAATCTGGCTAGTTATTGATACGCTCGTAGCGGGTCGGTACTCGGGCTGGAAGAAAAAACCTGGCAATTGTATTCATAAATAACGATTGAGAAATGTGTTCTTCTTTTTTTCCATGTCTGCGGTCGTCGGGCACTTATTACGAGTACTCGTCTCGAACCAATTGCTTCTGCAATGAACATGAAAATCTGCTCATCGAATGCCCGCTCCACATTGGCTGCGAGTCCATAACGGTTAATGGAAGATGCAAGTACCTCCGCTGTGGTTCGCCTTGACATTAGGCATTATTGGGGAGAGGCTTGATAAGGAGAATCCTATCACGGCTGCCATAAAACAATTAGAACCTTCGTGTTTTCTGAATATTGAATGTATATTTCCCTATGATTCGTATTGAATCAGTATCAAGGCACCCCATTGCGTGTGGAGGGGATAGTGGATCTCTGGCTTGGACAGCGCGATGGGGTGTTGCATGCTACCTGAACAATGGCTTTATTACCCTTCAGGCTTCGATCTGCGGGAACAATTCCGTTCCATGGCCTATCATCCATCTCAGTTCCTGATTGACAGCAAACAAGCCAAATGCATTTCAATTAAACGCTAACCGCTACAAATATTTCCATTTGTGTGCTGACTTCTGGGGCTGTGTGCGTCTGGTCAGGTGTGCTGCAAGTTGGAGCCACTTTTTTCGTGACCAAAGCATAGCACAGCATAGCAAACCAAAACTGAACCGAACCCGAACCCGAATCTAAAACCCGTAGGAGAACAATTCCAGAACGGCGGTCAACTCATCAGTATGCTGTATAAATTAGAGCATCAAACGGCGCTTTGCCAACTCGGAACTGGTCTATACTGTTACTGCTCTGTTGCCACTGCCACAGCCACTGCTGCTGCCACAGCCGCTGCTGCCCCATCAGAATTCAACCGGCTGTGTGGACGTGCCTCCGCATGTGCATGTGCATTTGGTGCATCGCCATCGCCGCTGCAATCGCTCCCAGCACTTGAATCCCGCACAGAGTTCAATGGCGAGTCATCGACGCAACTTGTGCATATATTGTTTGCTAAATTGATATCAATTTGTTATAATGGCTCTGCCATTATGGGCCGATTATATGGTTAGGCCAGTGGCCGGTGGCCAGTGCTGGTGGTTGCAATAAAAAACACTTTATTACGAATACACCTATTATCCAAGGCTTGTGCCAAGACTGAACTGGAACTGGAACTGGGAATGGGACTCGGACTGGGATTGGGAGTCAATAGCCCACAAGTGGTTGGCTCGTCATGGGTAATCCTAGATTGATTCCAATGGCCTTGCTAAATGCAGCTGAGGAGCACCAGACAGCAGTGGAATTACCGTTTAAAACGGATGTTAAGTTGTCTGTACCAGACACGACACCCCAGAGTGGCCGGACTCACTGCCCCTCCTCCACCCTCCACCCTCCACCCAACAGACAACTCGTTGGCAGAACCAGTACCAAACATTGCATCCCATCCCACTAGATGATCTCAGGATCTGCGACAGCGACTGGGACGAAAAGTGTGCTAGGAGAAATTTGAATAAAGACCGAGGCCGCGGCCATGTGGAACTGGATTTATGTTGTGTGTTCAATTCTCGTTATGGATGGATGTCCCCTGGCCGCCTGCGGGATGTTGCTGTCTTTCCTGATTAAGTCATAAATCACTATCCACGATACATTTATGCAAATTTGTCCACTGGAAGTGTGAATCCACAGGAAGCAAATGACGCAAGTTGATTGAACTCAAGTCCACGCTTTTGCTACATTTTTTCCAAGGAGATTCAGTCACTTCAGGTAAAAGTAGAACCCAATATCACAGCATTTTCCGTTTGAGCTGAACTTTTTCCCATAAATGTGGGTAATTTTAGCATTTGCAATTACCAGTGGGCCAAAGGCCCATCACATATCAATCCAATCCCTACAAGGCCAGTGCGATTTTCTGCAGATGTTCTGTTACCTTGTTACTGATAATATTTACTTTGTGGGCGTTGCCAACAAAACGTTTCCGTATTAACACTGTAATTAGACCCGTTCTGTGAACCGTATAAAAAGGACCTGGCCACCAGCCAGGAGTACAGTTTGCAATCCAACCACCTCCGATGGCAGACACAGGCTATAGATCAAGTTTTCGTTTGATTCGCGACTTCTGGGGCGAGTTTCGGTCTGTGCAGCGCCAGCAGATACCTAGACGAATCCCGCGTCTCGTCATGCACACCTCCCGCGCCTTCCTGGCGTACGTCAGCAGCCAGCATCATCCCCACCCTCATTTGTAATATTAAGTATTCTTGCAGAGCGCTGTGCCACTACCCCAACAAGGAGCTGTCCTCTAACCCGATTTATCGACGGATCAACTGGATCCTCCTGATCAATCAGTTTGTGATGCTCACTACAATGGTCATTGGCGTGCACGAGTCCTCAAATATCATCGCCATGGGTGACGACAGTGTTTGGTTCATTGGGGTAGGCCAAGGACTCTACGACACCACGACTTCCACGCATAAACTTAATACACTCGTACCTTTTAGCTAGCTCTGATCTGCACCAAATCGTATTGCGTGCATGCTCGGGCCACTGAAATTGACGAGGTCATAAGGGATTTGGAGTACTACGACAAAGTAGTAAGGCCGATCCATGATGACCAGGAAATTTTGAAATGGCAGCGTTACAGCTACATGGGAGAGGCGTACCTTGGCATCGGAAGCTTCATCCTAGTGAACTCCTTCAGTCTGGCCGTTTTATTGCAGTCGATGTTGGGCGAGGTCCGACTGCCGTACCACGCATTCCTGCCCTTCGGCTTGCATCGGCATGACCTCCATCCATGGGCGTACTGGGTTGTCTATGGGTGGCAATGCATAAATTCGCTCCACAACATGGTAACCATTCTGTTCGTTGATCTCCTAGGCATCAGCACAATTGTCCAGACTGCCCTCAACCTCAAACTTCTCTGCATTGAGCTCCGAAAGCTGGGCGACCTGGGGCCCATTAGCGATGACCAGTTCCGCGTGGAGTTCCGTCGGGTGATTCTCTACCACCAGCATATTATCAGGTGAGTGTTGAGTGGGGGCGGTTCCTCTGCTAATGCTTCAGTGCGTCTCTATTCACAGGCTTGTGGACAAGAGCAATAGTGCTTTCTATCAGACCTTCATTGCCCAGATGATAGCCAGCTTTGCTATGATCTCTATATCCACCTTCGAGACCATGGTAGCTGCTGCAGAAGATCCCAAGATGGCCGCGAAATTCGTGCTCTTTGTTATGGTCGGTTTTCTCCAGTTGTCCGCTTGGTGCATAGCTGGAAACCTGGTTCTCCAACAGGTATGTCCTGGGAAAACCCTTCTTTCGGGTCTCCTTGCATTGCATTCTCGCATTATTTTCCAGTCGGAGGAGGTGGCCCAGGCAGCGTTTGATATCCCAGACTGGCACACCAAGTCCGTGTCCATTCAGCGCGACATCGCCTTTGTCATGCTACGCGCCCAAAAACCGTTACTCTATGTGGCCGAACCTTTTATGCCTCTGTCTCTGGGCACCTACATGATTGTAAGGACTGTAATCAACCCCTACATCCAGTGCTTCAAAAACTTTTCCCCATTTTCAGGTGCTTACGCAGTGCTATAGACTACTGGCAGTACTGCGAGAGTCCATGTAGTGGATGTTTGGAATATTAAAAGATATTGCACCCCTCCATAATTGGAATATGCACAAGTATCTAGTTCGTTAAATTAGTTTCACCCGAAAGCAAGAAATAAAGTTGGTCGAACCAAAGACAATATAAACACTAAGATTAGTAACTCCATACAACATTTTCAGCATGATTTTATCGGGGATGAACTTTCAGAAATTCCACGCTGGGAAAGAGAGAGAGAGACAGATAGATAGAGAGACAGAGACGCTCTATAGGCAACCGACCATTACGTGAGGCTGAGCTTTAACTGTATGTAGGCACATATTTTAGGTTTACTTGTTTGTATTGGTTGATTACCCCGCCGCTGTTGAAGAAAATACCCATTACTTTAGAATTTTTGGAGATTATGATTTAATGATGACGCTTGCCCACAATACAAAAAAAAGGAATATTTTGTATATCCATTATATGCAATCTTAGTTACACCTTTTAGTGTCAAGTCAAGTCGAACGCAAGTCCATGCGTTTGCTAAATTTTTCCAAGAAGATTCATTCACTTCTAGTAAAAGTAAAACCTAATATCAAAGGATTTTTCGAATTAGCTGAATTTTTTCCCATAAATGTGGGTAATATTAGACTTTCCATTGGAGCCAGTGGGCCATGGGCCCATCACATATATGTAAGTCCGATTCCCACAATAGCAGTGCGATTTTCTGCAGATGTTCTGTTTATTTTCTTTGTGGGCGTTGCCAACAAATCGTTTCCATATTAACATTGTAATTAGACCCGTTCTGTGAACCGTATAAAAAGGACCTGGCCACCAGCCAGGAGTATAGTTTGCAATCCAACCACCTCCGATGGCAGACACAGGCTATAGATCAAGTTTTCGTTTGATTCGCGACTTCTGGGGCGAGTTTCGGTCTGTGCAGCGCCAGCAGATACCTAGACGAATCCCGCGTCTCGTCATGCACACCTCCCGCGCCTTCCTGGCGTACGTCAGCAGCCAGCATCATCCCCACCCTCATTTGTAATATTAAGTATTCTTGCAGAGCGCTGTGCCACTACCCCAACAAGGAGCTGTCCTCTAACCCGATTTATCGACGGATCAACTGGATCCTCCTGGTCAATCAGTTTGTGATGCTCACTACAATGGTCATTGGCGTGCACGAGTCCTCAAATATCATCGCCATGGGTGACGACAGTGTTTGGTTCATTGGGGTAGGCCAAGGACTCTACGACACCACGACTTCCACGCAGAAACTTAATACACTCGTACCTTTTAGCTAGCTCTGATCTGCACCAAATCGTATTGCATGCATGCTCGGGCCACTGAAATTGACGAGGTCATAAGGGATTTGGAGTACTACGACAAAGTAGTAAGGCCGATCCATGAAGATGAGGAAATTTTGAAATGGCAGCGGTACAGCTACATGGGAGAGGCGTACCTTGGCATCGGCCTGTTCACACTAGTGAACTGCTTTAGTCTGGCCGTTTTATTGCAGTCGATGTTGGGCGAGGTCCGACTGCCGTACCACGCATTCCTGCCCTTCGGCTTGCATCGGCATGACCTCCATCCGTGGGCGTACTGGGTTGTCTATGGGTGGCTATGCATAAATTCGCTCCACAACATGGTAACCATTCTGTTCGTTGATCTCCTAGGCATCAGCACAATTGTCCAGACTGCCCTCAACCTCAAACTTCTCTGCATTGAGCTCCGAAAGCTGGGCGACCTGGGGCCCATTAGCGATGACCAGTTCCGCGTGGAGTTCCGTCGGGTGATTCTCTACCACCAGCATATTATCAGGTGAGTGTTGAGTGGAGGCGGTTCCTCTTCTAATGCTTCAGTGTGTCTCTATTCACAGGCTTGTGGACAAGAGCAATAGTGCTTTCTATCAGACCTTCATTGCCCAGATGATAGCCAGCTTTGCTATGATCTCTATATCCACCTTCGAGACAATGGTATCCGCTGCAGAAAATCCCAAGATGGCCGCGAAATTCGTGCTCTTTGTTATGGTCGGTTTTTCCCAGTTTTCCGCTTGGTGCATAGCCGGAAACCTGGTTCTCCAACAGGTATGTCCTGGGAAACCCCTTCTTTCGGGTCTCCTTGATTCTCGCATTATTTTCCAGTCGGAGGAGGTGGCCCAGGCAGCGTTTGAAATCCCAGACTGGCACACCAAGTCCGTGTCCATTCAGCGCGACATCGCCTTTGTCATGCTACGCGCCCAAAAACCGTTACTCTATGTGGCCGAACCTTTTATGCCTCTGTCTCTGGGCACCTACATGATTGTAAGGGCTGTAATCAACACAGTCCCAGCGCTTCTAATACTTTTCCCGATTTCCAGGTGCTCAAGCAGTGCTATAGACTACTGGCAGTACTGCGAGAGTCCATGTAGTGGATGTTTGGAAAAATAAAAGCTATTATACCCCTCCATAATTGGAATTTGCACAAGTATCTAGTTCGTTAAATTAGTTTCACCCGAAAGCAATAAATAAATCTGCATATACCTGTCTTTGACTTGTCTCCTAAAATATTGTGGGTGGAGTATTCATCCAAATTTTTTCAGTCAAAGTGCAAATTCACAGCAAGTTTATGACTCAAGTTGATTGAACTCTTCTACGGTTAGATGATGTTCGGTTTGTCTGTCATTTTGGATGATAATGTTTAGCTATACGCTTCAAAAATTGTGAATAAACAGAAGCAGAGCTAAATTTAACATGAATTTATATGATATTATTCATTGTTCTTAATGATGCCTGATGATCTAATGGGGCACCCGAGCAGTCACGCGAATTCCGAGCTGGGTTCATTGAACGATCCAACCACCCATAGAGACTAACCAGAAGGTCCAGTTCATCGTATTACAAGTTAATCACGGCATATCCATGACAGGTATAATAATCGATCGATGCAGTGCCATTTTGTAGCAGATGTTGCGAGTGTAATCACTGAAAACTGGAGGAGGGGTGCCCACAAACGTTTCCATATTAGCATTATAATTAAGTTAAATCCGATTGGTCCTTTATAAAAAGGCCTTGACCGTCGGCCTAGGGTAACACTCCATGCCCCTCCAATGGCACACGCTGGCTATAATTGAAATCATTGCCTGAGTCGCGACCGTTGGGGCGAGTTCCGAACAGTCCAGCGCCAGAGGAGGCCCAACCATGCACCGCAGCTATTCCTGCAGGACGATAGTGCCTTTTTGGTGTACGTGGAAGGAAAATCGTATTTCGGTTGAACCAGTTCGATGTAGAGGATGACCATATGTCCAAGTGGTTTGTGGAAAATAAAAGTTGGGGCAGCGGAATGACATTTGCATTTGCATGGCTCGTTTGGCTGCAGCCGCGCCCAATGACACTCAGTGTCCCAACAATGGGGGCGGCCCACGCACACCCAGCGGCGACAGGTGCACCGGTGTCGAGGAGGAGGAGATGCTGAGTGTCTCTGGCTTTTAGCTGCAGCCAGCCTCGAACTTATTCAAACGTGACACGCATTGTCATGATCTGACCCAACGCGACACAATGAAGAGCCAAGCCGAGAGGCGATCGTTTAACTGGACATGTGGCAACGGCAGAGGCAGAGGCATAGCAGTGCAGATCAGATCAGAGCAGACGCTGCTGTTGCATGCCCTTCAGAGTTGGGAAAGTCGCCCATGTCCATGAAACGTTCACCGGCCAAAGTGTCATTCGGCCAGAACGGAGAGGCTGAGCTCCCACTCAAACCATCTCTGGGCTCCAACACACCCAATTCGGGTGCGAGGGTCGGGGATATGTTAGGGAGTTAGGGAGAGGTTGGGTGGCTTTTGTCAACCCCGGTCTGGTCTGGTCTGTTCGCCGCACTGATTAACATTTGAATGGCAATCCCCACATATGTATGTATGTACATATGTATTTACATGTATGGGAGCATTTAGAACATTGTCCAATCCGCTCTTTGTTGTCGTCTCCACATCTAATTAATTCCCCTTTCTGCCCATTGTTGCCATGGAGTTGTTGCCACGACTGCTGCCCCCGCTAATGGTAATCGCAATGGGCCAGCTCTGGCAATGGTAATGGTAATCGTAATTGTCCAACCACCGATCCCACTGCAGACCAATGCGGAGTTTAATTTCTGAATTCAGTTTGTCGCGCCATATTCTAACGATCGGTCGGGTCTGGTCCCCAAAATAATCATTACCCGCCAGACACAGTCGGTTCAAGGCGATCCAATAAATTGATATATTTGCAACATTATCCTTGTTACTTTAAAGGGTATATATCTAAATACATAGATATATAAGGTGTTTGATTGATTAGTCATGTGCTTGATTTAATGAACACGAAGGAACCTCAATAAAGATATTCAGATTCTAAGGACATTCGCGAACTTGAGCTGAAACGAAAAGCCGAAGTACTTTAATTTGAATTTCTAAGGTGAAGAACGTGACAAGGACTCTAGAATTAAGTTATAAAGGATGTGTGTTTTCCCAAAAGCAATAATTTAGTGTCCAAAAAAAGGTTCGAATAAGTTATTTCCGATTGGATATTTAATCCGATGTCTGTGTTAACCGAAGGATGCATATCATGTGAAAATCCTTGCAATCATTATAAATATACATATTAGTGGATATAAAATGTGCCGTGTCCTTTCATATCCATCGTCTGCCGCAGACTAAACCTTCACTTCCTTAGATCCTTTAGTTCGATCCTTTGTTATGCGAAGAATTTCACCAAAGCTGGAAAGTATTCAGTGTAAATTGGACTCTTTTCAAGTAAGAGTACAGCCACCGCTCTGAGGTCAATAGCTAACACTTTTCCACAAAAAAGGCACCTCACTCTGCGGCTTTGTGTTCTGGGTAGAACATAAATAGAAGCGTGGACAATAAGCCGGAAGCGACATCCGGAGTTGTGGATCGATATGAGTATGAGTCGAGCGACACGTAGCATGGTTAGATTTTAGTTTAATGATCCAAATTCACGTTACGCATTGTGCACATTATGCCAGCAGCAGCAGCAGCAGCAGTAGTAGCAGCAGCAGAAACTTTTTAAACTCCACTCACTATTCATGTGATTTTCCCATTTTACCTCCCCACCCCCCCAACACTTTTCTGGGGGCTTCGGAGTGAAATTCTGCTTATTGAGGTCGCATATTTCGTGTCATTTTGTCAGCCAATGAACTAATTAGATCATGTCGGATAAAGCAGCGCGACTAACCACGAGTTCTGTTGAAAAACTGTAGGTGGAAAACACGCAGCAGAAACCCCAGAGACCCCACAGATCGAGGCCAATAATGCCACGATCCAGCTAGGAACCCCACACAGCAGAGACCGTAATCGAAACGATTATAGAATGAGACCCAAACTGGTACTCGATACGCTGCTGACGACCCTTCTGGTCAGTCTCAGCCTGACAGCAATTCAAGGTGAGTGAAATAGCGAGACTCTTAGTGAGACTTGGTCTAAGTTGCTCTCTCCTGGCCAGGCCAAACCACCTGCAAGAATGGCCTGGGGCGCGTGCTTTACGAGCGCCTGCCCAACCAGCAACTACAGGGCTACGATGACGATGTGGTGCGGGACACAGCGCCCCCCTTCCGTGTGCTGGAGAAGTGCCAGGATTTGTGCCTGCGCGACCGAACGGGCACGAACAATATGGTGCGGACCTGCACCAGCTTTGATTTCCAGCCGGGCAGTCGGATAACCTCCTTTGGAGGCAACTCCGAGTACGAGGAGTCGCTCTGCTATCTCACCTCGGAGCAGGCGGGACCCGAGGGCATTGGCAGCTTGATGCTGGTACCCAACAGTGTCCACTTCAACGAAATCTGTCTGACATGTGAGTTGTGGCTGTGGCTGTGATTGTGACTGAAATCGTTGCTAATGAACCCCGTTCCACTGCAGCCAGTCGTCCGGAGCGGGAGTGTCCCAGTCGCCGGTATGTGTTCGAGCGGCATCCGAGGAAGAAGCTAAAGCTTCCGATAAGCGACATCAAGGAGATCACGGCCGCCAATCGGTCGGACTGCGAGGACAAGTGCCTCAACGAGTTTTCCTTTGTTTGCCGCTCGGCCAACTTTGACTCTACCATGCGCTCCTGCACGCTCAGCCGATTCACCCGACGCACCCATCCCGAGCTGATGGAAGATGATCCCAACTCGGACTACCTGGAGAATACCTGCCTGAATGGTAAGATCCACTCTGATCGCCTGCTTCATGTAGGTCTAATCCCCTAATCCCGTCCATGGAACAGCTGAGAGACGTTGCGATGGCCTGGCCGTGTTCGTCAAGGAGGAGAACAAGCGACTGGGTGGCCCCTTCGAGGTGGACATCTTCAACAACATGACGCTGGAGGAGTGCCAAACCATGTGCCTGCGTGCCGAGAAGTATGATCTGGCCTAATGCCTTCATTCCATTGCCATTAGTCTAATAACACCAATTGCAGATACTTTTGCCGCTCCGTGGAGTTTGACGATCAAAGCAAGCAGTGCATTCTCTCCGAGGAGGACTCCATCTCGCAAAAGGATGACATTAGCATTAGCTCCAGTCCAACACATCATTTCTATGATCTTGTGTGCCTCGATAATCGTAAGTGGCTCCCGTGCAAAGACTCCACTCCCACTCCAGCCGTGGCTCACTTGGAGTCAACGGCAACGGCGACAACAAGATTATAGTGGAGCCTCGCAACGGTTGCTTCTTCTGAGCCATTTCCACTTCCATTTCAATGTCTATGTTGTATGTTGTATTCCCGTTGCAGAACGAGCCAATGATTATCCAGATAACTCCGTCACCTCGCACCTCTTCTCGAGCGGCCGTCGGCCAGATACAGCATTCCAGCGTTACCGCAACTCGCGTCTCGGCGGCGAGTTTCACTCAGAGATCACTGGCCGTTCTCTGAGCGAGTGCCTGGACGAGTGTCTTCGCCAGACGAGCTTCCAATGCAGGTGCGTTTCATGCCGTTGTCTTGGCCTTAACCGTTGTATTTCTTGCTTTACCCCTCTACTCTTCGAACAGATGGGTATATGGTACTAGAGTTGGTCTATGTAACAGGCAAAAAAGCACAGCTATACTTAGTATCAATAGTCCTGTACGTCCGTATGAACACCTTGATACCTTGAAGTGGAACTCACAATCTCTAAGCTCTTTTATTTGATCGAATCAGATCATTTTCTATATATCATATCCTTATCAGAATACATCAGGTACTCGTAAAATAAATCTAAATAGCGGGCAGGGCATCTAATAGTCGGAGGACTCGACTAGTGAGCACTTACTTAGAGTCTTACTTGTTTTACTGTTGCTTTTGCCGTCTTCTGCCTTACTAACCCACGACGTACCATGTACCCATCCTCCCCGCTCCCTGGCTCTTTGGCTGCCTGGCTGCTCCTCTCACTCTCCGATTAAACAAAATTGCAGGTCTGCGGTGTATAGCGATCGTTTTCGTACTTGTCGCCTCAGTCGGTACAATCAAAAGGACGGCATGCGCATTATATACGATGCTGATTATGATTACTACGAGAATCTAATGTGTAAGTGGCTACGCGGAGGTGCTAATGGACTGGCTAGTAATCTCTGGCTCTGGCTGCTTCTGCTGTGGCTCCTCTTGTCTATCTTCCAGTGAATGTGGTGGGTGGTGGTGGCGCCGATGGCGATGCTGGCCACAGTGGCAGCGGCGGCGATGGCAAGCGACCTGGAGATCAGTTGGGCAGCAACTGGAGACAGCCTAATAAGCACGACGATCGCTATGGGTCAGGTGGTTCAACTGCCGGTGGAGGAGGATCGCATGGCGTAGCGGTTACTGGGGCAGGCGGCTCCCGGCTGCCTGCGGGCGAGGGCATTGACTACGGCCGCCCATACGATCGCTATCCAGACTACGCGGCCAATGAATACGGTAAACATATATCCGCCTAGTTATTCTTTTCTATCCAGACGAAATTCTATAAGTCGTACTTTAGCAGATCGATATCCGTATGGAGGTGCCGGAGCTGGCGTCGGGCTTGGCGGGGATCGCGATCGAGATCGTTATCCACCTGATCGCTACGGCCAAGCTGGAGGCTCCCGCTATCCCAGCGGAGGAGGCGATGGCATGGGATATGGCAGACCCTACGATCGCTATCCCGATGAAATAGGTAAGTGATCTCCCTCTTTACCACGTGACAACCTAAAAAGCAATTAATGACACCTAAAACAATGAATTGAGTCCACCTCGCCATACTGACAACTAATTTACTAACCTCACGTCAGATCGGTACCCACCGGGTGCCAGTGGTGATCGTGATCGCGATCGGGATCGAGAGCGCTATCCCGGCGATCGAGAGCGCTATCCAGGCGATCGAGACCGCGACCGAGAGCGTTATCCAGGCGATCGGGAACGTGATCGTGATCGTTTCGCTGATCGTTATCCGCCTCCGGATCGTTATGCGGATAGGTATGGAGACAGGCGCTATCCGGACAGGGACAGAGAGAGGGACCGCGATAGATTGCCCTTCCGTCCTCTGCCGTATCCGGGAATCAATGACAACACTCTGCCCAGCGATCTGCCACATACAAGGCCCTATCCTACGGATGACGATGCGCCCTTTAGACCCTACGGCTATGGCGGAAGCCGCTACGGAGAAAACAGATATGACAGTCGCTATCCCTCACGCTATCCGCCCCCAACCAGGGAGCGAGATCCCATCGGTGGGTACACTGGACGTGATGCCCCAGACAGCATATTTCCGGACAGACGGTATCGGCCCTCCTCGATGGACCCGGCTAGGTATCCATACGTGCCGGACTCGAGAGGACCACCGGGGAGATACGATGATATTGTGCACAGCGCCAGGCGGCCGGAGCCGGAGTCAGCGAAGCGCTATCCACCGGCCCCCATTGCACCCACGGGCAGCGCCAGCAAATACGCCTCGACTCCCAACCGATTCCCGGTAGGTAACGATCGCTATCCCATGGACATCTACAAATACGGCAATCGTCTGGGACCCAGCGATCTAGGCAGACGTCCGGGTAAGTACTCGGCACTAACCAACTACCAACCCAAAACACCATTAACCACCCATGAGGAAAGGCACATCAGTCCGGGAAAGATCAGCACTGACACAGACTCTCTCATTTAGGATTGGATCGCCCGCCTCCTTTCTACGACTACGACTACGAGGAGCGCTATGGCGACAGGTACGGGCCGTATGATCGGGAGTACGATGGTCCACCGGGTCGACGACCCCCTGTGGGTGGTCCCTACGGACGCTATGACACTCCCTTTAATCGTCCATATGGAGGTGGGGTCGGCAACGGTCTCGATGATCGTCCCATTCCGCTACCAGGCATCGGTCTGTCCCATCCGCCCACAGCTTACGGAGGAGGTGGTGGTCATGTTGGTGTGGGCGTGGGCATTGCTGCGGGGCCGCCCCGCCCGCCGATAACCCGCTGCGAGGAGAGCGACAATTTCAAGCAGATTGCCGCCAGGCACAAGATGCGCCGCCACTTCGTTCGTCGCACACTGGTCGTGCCGAGCCTGATCCAGTGCGAGCGCGAGTGCATCGAGAGCCGCGACTTTGTGTGCCGCAGCTTCAACTACAGGTATGTGTGTGTTAAGGTGTGGATTTGGATGGGGGACGGGTGATTGGAATGGGAGATGGAATGATGGGAGATACATGATGCAGATACAAGAGCGACTACAAATAAGCAAACACAAATTCAATTTGCAGAGACACAGCCGCCTCCAGCTATGAGGATCGCGATCGCGATAGGGAGTCCTCCAATTGCGAGCTGAGCGACAGAGACTCGCGGGAGCTGGACATCCACGATCCGGGCACCTTCGACGCCTCCAACTATGATTTCTATGAGCGCAGCATCGGACGCAGCGATGGCGAATGCATGGATGGTACTAGAATAATATTTAATTGAA
The DNA here is from genome assembly GCA_008121215.1 of Drosophila athabasca. NCBI lineage: Eukaryota > Metazoa > Arthropoda > Insecta > Diptera > Drosophilidae > Drosophila > Drosophila athabasca. The sequence goes on along the minus strand of VMQQ01000022.1, from coordinate 1,323,558 downwards.
TAAAGAGCTCACAACTGATGATTGAATGACCACAAACCCCACCCCCCACTCCCCAACCCGCAGTGACCCAGACTTGCAACGAGGAGGGCATGGAGTTCACTATCCGTACGCCAGAGGGCTTTTTGGGACGCATCTACACATACGGCTTCTACGATCGCTGCTTCTTCCGTGGCAACGGGGGCACCGTCAACGTCCTGAGGATCAGTGGCCCCCAAGGCTATCCCGATTGCGGCACTCAGCGAGTGAGTCGAAAACTGGTCAGGGCTCAGCATCAGGCCTTCAATCATTTATCTTGTCTTCTAGTACGGCGACACCCTAACCAACATCGTGGTGGTCCAGTTCTCGGACAATGTTCAAACGAGCCGCGATAAGCGATACAATCTCACCTGCATCTTCAGAGGACCCGGTGAAGCCGTTGTTAGCTCTGGCTACATTGGAGCAGGGTAAGAAAAGCCGATTTCGACTTTACGATCCTTTTGCTCACCGTAATACCGTTTGGCAGATCCGGCAGTCCTATTCCCATAGAGTACCTACCAGCCGAGAATACGCTAAGCTCCAAGGTTCGCCTCAGCATTCTGTACCAGGGCAGACCGACCACCACAATAGCCGTTGGGGATCCTCTGACGTTCCGGCTGGAGGCCCAGGATGGATACAATCATGTCACGGATATTTTCGCCACCAATGTGGTGGCTAGAGACCCTTATTCGGGTCGGAGCATACAGCTTATAGACCGCTTTGGGTAAGTCTGCTCATCATTATGCCCAATCTCTGCTAACCTTTGCCAAACCAGCTGCCCGGTGGATCCCTTCGTCTTTCCGGAGCTAGACAAACTGCGCGATGGCGACACCCTGGAGGCTCGTTTCAATGCGTTTAAGATACCCGAATCGAACTTCTTGGTCTTCGAGGCCACAGTCCGATCATGTCGCGAGGGATGCCAGCCGGCATACTGCCCAGGGCCGGCGGGTCGACAGGAGCCCTCGTTTGGGCGCCGCAGACGGTCCTTGAATACCACCGACATGGCCGAACTCGAACCTGTATCCGAAGACGGGTCCGGAGCTCAGGCTCTGGCTCTGGAAGGAATCAAGCAGCTGGATGACGCCAGCTCGGATGATGTGATCATAGTGAACAGCACCACGGTAAGCGCCACTTTGGGGCAGAGCCAACTAAACGAGACGCAGATGGGAGAGAAGTCGAAGGAGAACGAGGAACCGGAGCAAGTGCGGGAAATGATTGAAGTGAGCATTCGGGGAGAGGAGAGTGAAGGCCTGATTACTGATTGATCCCTTCTAGGTTTTTGAGACGCGCGAGGAGATCGAGAAAGAATCCTATCCCCGCAAGCTTGTGGCTCCCGTGGAGACGGTGTGCATGACCCCGGCAGAGTACCATGGTCTGATCACAGCCATCATTCTGCTGATGATCCTGCTCTTCAGCATAACGCTGGTTGCCGGCCTGGGCTACAGGTGAGATCGGAGAGGCAAAGACATTTGTCAGTACTCAACTATGACCTTCCCTCAGACGCTACTGGAAGTCCATCTCGAAGAATCGCCTGGTTGACCGCCACTCGCCGATCCACTCGCTGGGCCACTCCCACTCTTCCATACGCACACACGAGCGCTTCACAGAGATCGGACACATGCCCAACATGACTGGAGGAGGTGGAGGCGCTGGAAGCGGAGCCAATCAGAGCGCATCGAATCGGGCCTCGAACGCCTTTCGCACCAACATGTCCATGTTCGGCGGCTCATTACACAAGACTTTTGCCACGGGGTGAGGATCACTATCTGCCGGTCTGCCGGTCTGTCAGCCAGCCGAACCGGTCCACTTATGGGGTGTTTAATGTCTTTACAGCAATTTGGCGCGCATGTGCCAACTGCCAGTTATAAATCCCATGCGTTCGGCGGGACAGAGCAGTCACCAGTTCGAGGATCCCAGCGAGCCCATCTACACCGATCCGTCGCTCTTCGAACGCTCTAGGCAAGTCGGGCTCCAGGCCACTCCCATCCCTAGGAAACCCGAATCAAACCAAGCATCATCATCCATCACAGCCATACGCAATTGTAAATATTTTCAAGCTCCTGGCTTCTTTTATTTCGATGTGTCGTTAGAAGCACACAATCACAAGGGATGGCAAGTGCAGAGTCCAGCCGGGTTGCATATGCCATCCCGTCCGCCTGCTATCTGACACCTGGTGGAGCACCAGTCTCCCTGCAGATGGCACACGTTCGGGATCGTAGGCAAATCGCCTAAAACTAAACAAAACAAAACAACAATTAACTCTGATTCACTTCCGAAAGTCGCGACTTACATTTTTGGGCACTGCCTAACCAGACTAACAATAGAACGAGAAAGAGCCGCAAGTATTTCATTCTGACGTGAGCTTATGTTGACGGACAAATCGAGACTAAAGTCAAGCTGAGGTCCGAGATGCGATAAGCCCTATCAGGGCAACGAATCTTGTGCGCAACTCTCACTCTATCAAGAATACTAAATTGCTTTAAATTATTTTAAATTGCTGATTAAAGTTGGCTTCTTTACCATTTTCATTTCATGCTAATCCCACAGATCGCTGCGAAGTCTGACCATGGTGGCCGAGTCCGAAGACAATCAGGAGGTCTAAAAGTGCACAAGAATATCTGGAATCTGATCGTCCTCTTGTGATTAGTTGTAAATAAGCTAACAGTTTTAAAACTCCACTTAATCCAACAACCAGAAATATGATCACTCAATATACAGATGTATGTATTTATACGCTAGCTAAATGCGTCGGGGACCCTAGAAAATTCTTGGGTCCAACAACTAGCCTAAGAATTGCACAACAGCCCTACGATATGGTCCCAATATGCATATAATATTAAACATTCTTCGTATGATCGTATGCTATTAAACATACTTTATCTAAGGCTAACAACAGAAGAAAACAACACAAATAAACAATTATTCTTTATACAAGCTAAGATATATTAAATGCAATAAAGCCCAAACATATCCATATACAATATTATCTCGACTTTACTCCGCCAAAGGAATGCAGAAGCAGCAATTAATCAGGGCCCAAACGGAGGTTGGATGTCCGCCACTGGCAACAGCAAGCGGCTTTGCAACTTCTCGCTTTGGGTTAACGAGCGGGCCAAGCTGCAGTTGCGGACAGTAGCCAATGGCTCTCTGCTTAAGATATGATCTCGGGCCCAGCATGACGTTTTCCAGCAATCAATAGAGCAGGAGGGGAATCAGGATCGGTCAGAGGCCGGAATATAAATCAAACAGCAGGACAGATGCCAAAACGCGAATCACGCAAACAGAGAGAGTATCAGGAAGTGCACAATCAGCTAAATGCAGATCTCAAAAGTACATTCTAGAACGATCACTTCTTAAATTCAAAGTTTTATATTTCGTACACAGTTTAATAAACAATTCAGAATAAATTAAAATCTTTCTTTTCATACTTAAATACGAACGTAAATGAATGCATATACGGGATCGATCCCATTTAGTATCTGGGGCCTCGGGTTGGTCATGACTAGTACAAATGGAAAGTGTTCGACCGGACAGCTTTGCAAATGCCTTCTTGGTGGGATGCAGACCAGCCCGGCACAATATTGTGGACCCATGAAGTGAATGTGAACTCCAACACTCTTACCCGATAATATAAATTATAGGTTAAACTATTTACAAAGATATAGTCAGCATGTCTGACTAGTCATCAAAGAATAGTATCTCTAGGATTCTCTTCTGCGCGCTCTTTTTGCGCTCCTTGTTCATCTTAAGCAGCTCGGTAGTCACCAGCTCGCCTAGAAGGTGCTCTGACAGTCGCTGCACGCCTGGAAGACTTTGTGGGGCCTGAAACTTGCCGAAGTTCGAGGGATGCGAGGAGTTGCCCTGATGGGGGAACTGTTGATAAAGCTGCAGCAGGAAGTCCGTATTCGATGGAAACATGTTCTGGTGTTGTTGATGTTGTTGCTGCTGCTGGTTATTGTTACTGTTGTGTCCAGCGTTGGAATTATTCGTATTCCCATTGCTATTTGCATTGGAATTGGCATTGCCATTGCCGTTGCTATGGCCATTGGTGCGCTGCATCATAGAATTGCTATAGTGGTTGCCGTGCTGCATCATGGCCTGGGGTTCCATAAGATCATGACTATTGTCATCGGAATCCTCATCGGAGTCGTTGATGAAGTGTGGCCCATTTCCTCCATTGCTAGACATTTGACTATGGGCGCTGCCGTTGAGCTGCACGCGAGGCTTTTTCAAGTGGAAGTTGCTGGATGCTGACGAGTCTAAATCGTCATTTCCCTTAGGATTGTAGACATGGCCCTGCATCTGAATGTTGGAGGTGTTGCTTGTGGAGCTGCCTGCGGCACTAGATGAGGAATGTACTACCGGAAGCTGCTGTGCAGATGCCGGCGACTGCTGCTGTGATTGCTGATGCTGATGTTGGGTGCCAGCATTAATACCCTGTAACGGCGAGGACAGCGGTGATTTCATCGAAGATGACGTTGAGGCAAGACTCCCGCCACTGTTTTGTTGGCCAGTTACGCCCACTGAACTGTCTCGATACTGCTCCTGGTAGCCCTGCGAGGAGTCGGCCATAACAGCAGCCACGGCAGCCGCTTGTTGCTGCATCTGCGACTGGGATATTTGTTGGAGTTGCTGGGAGGCCACAGCCGCAGCAAACTCTCTGAATGCCTGATCAGCCTCAATCTTCACCGGATTGGCATTTTCCAGAGCTGAGGACGCAACGGTGCTCAGTGCATTCATGGCGTGTTGCTGATCTGGCTGATGGTAGTGATGGTTTTGGCCAGAGCTGTTGAACTGGGACATGTTCTTGGTGGAACTGTTTGATTTATCCACGATGTAATCGTTGTAACTAGAGCTGTTGGCCGACTGTGGGGACGTGAGAAAGCTCGGCACATTGCGATAGGATTTTCGTGGCTGAATGTGTTGGTCCAGGAACTTCATCTTCTCCAGGTATGGGCGTGACAGGTGCTCGTAGATTGGAGTATCGCCCTGCTTCCGCTGCGAGACGTAACGCTCCCGTAGATACTTCCAGCGCTTCTTGCACGTGTCCACTGCACGGGGAGACAACATTTGTATTTATCATTAAATATCAAAGTCTGTGTAAAGTCGAGTCTCCTTCTCACCATCCGTTCGCAGCTTCATGGAAATCAGTTGCCAGGCATCATCCTTAGTCTCATATTTTCCACCGTTGGCGCTGCCGTTTAGGTAGTACTTCTGCCTGTTGTATATGACCCCGTGGTGCGCCACTTCATCAATTAATTGTTCGTCCATCATTTTCGCACCTTATTATTTTATTTGCGATTTTGCTTCGCTTTTCGTGTGAATAAGGCCATTTCCAGCACTGTTCCCGAGCGCTTTGCAGCACTCAGCTATCAGTGCTGCCAAATTAAAAAATATAGACATATATGTAAAAAATGGCTAAATCCGAACAAAGAAGTTAAAAATATGATAAGACTGACTTTACCGTTAATATGCAATAAATTAGAAAAAAGAGTCAACTTTAATATTTATTGTTACGCAATATACATTCAAAGCTAAAACAAGCTGAATGTATTTAAAAAATGCTAGATATAGCCTGAAGTGAGAGGAAATGGCAGCACTGCTTAGCAGCACTGGTTCTGCAATCGCTAGTCCGTGTTGTTTACCAGTATTTGAAAACGTTAGGAACCGTGAAGTTAAATTTTGGACAAGGGGCGGAAGGGAAGCTGTCGTTAACCGGAGAGATTTCTGATAATATTGTGAATAAAAATGTTTAAACTAGCTAGTCGGCTTCTTCCCCGGCAGAGGATATTCCCAAGTCGGCTGAGTCTTCACCGACTAATCTCCACCAGCGACGAAGTCAACTCCGAGCCTATTATCAAATCCATGGAAACTATTGGCGGCCTGTCGACGGAACTTGTCAACGAACAGAAGTTGAAAAAGACCAGCAGGTAATCTACCGGTTTCTGCACTTGAACTTAGTCTATTTTTGTTTACATTGCCTTCGGAGGCACTCGTGCACCTGCCCTGCCCCGTGTGGCTATGGGTGGGCGTGGAGTCTGAGGGAGAAAGTTGTTCGTACGAGCACTAACGGAGTCACGTAGGCTAAAGATCCACCCATAATGTATTCACCGTGTGTATATGTGTATGTATTGCATTCTATTGTTTGGATTTTGGTTTCTCTCCAGAACATTATCAACTCTTCAAAATCACTCTGTTCCAATTGCGGCCCGCGTCACAGTGTCAAAAGATGAAAGTCGCGACTTTATGGCTGTGTTTCCCGGTGAGCTACACCTTTGTTTCCCCCAATTAGCATAATTAGTACTAATGTTAATTGTATTGCGTTTGTAGATCTTGTGCGTGACATCACTACCGTAACGAAGAACTATAATTGCAATGATGCCGCTAAGTGGTTTGCCAAGGTGCTGCAATACAATGTACCGCGGGGCAAAAAGAACCGCGGCATACTCACAGTGCTCACCTACAAGAATCTGGTGCCCGCCCAAGATCTGACCCCAGAGAACATAAAGCTGGCCCAGTACCTGGGATGGTGTGTGGAAATGGTACGATTTGTTCGTATATTGTTTAAAACACCCAACATAATCAGGGTCGCATTATCCTTGCAGCTCCAGAGCTTCTTCATAATATCTGACGACGTGATGGACAACAGTACAACACGACGCGGCCAGCCGTGCTGGCACAAGGTTGAGAACGTTGGCTTGACGGCCATCAATGATGCTCTAATGATTGAGAATGCCATGTATGCCATATTGAAGATGCATTTTAGCCACCTAGACTGCTATGTGGCGCTCATGGAGCTTTTCCATGAGATTACCTACATAACAACTTGTGGCCAGTCCCTAGATCAGCTCAACTCCAATCGAAGTGTTTCCGAGTTCACCATGGACAACTACAAAGCAATTGTGGACAACAAAACTGCCTACTATTCATTCTATCTGCCATTTGCTGTTGCTTTACACTTGGCTGGGTGCGTAGTGATAGTGTGATTATCCAGCTCTTTTGAATACTAATTCCTTCCTACGTTTAGATATAAGGACGCTGAAGCCTTCCGCCAATCAAAAACAATTCTCCTGGAAATGGGTCACTTTTTCCAAGTGCAAGACGATTTCCTTGACTGCTTCGGGAATCCAGAGGTGACTGGAAAAATTGGCACCGACATACAGGACAACAAATGCTCCTGGCTAGCCGTGGTGGCCATGCAGCGAGCCAATGCCGAGCAAAAGAAAATCATGGTCGATTGCTATGGACACGATGGTGAGACGATCGAAACTACTTAGCCAGTGAAATTGATTGGTATTAATTAAAACTTTTCAATGCAGATCCAGAGAAGGTGGAGCGGGTTAAAGAGCTTTACAAGGAAATCGGCTTACCAACTACTTTTGCCACATTCGAAGAGGAGTCGTACAACATGATTAAAACGCATATACAACAAACATCGCGCGGTGTTCCCCACCAAACCTTCCTGCAAATCCTCAACAAAATCTACCAGCGAGACTCTTAAACTATTCAGATCAATCAAATTTGAGAAAACGTTTTTACTTAAATTATAGCTTTAGAACTTATGCAAGGGTCAATATTATACAATGCGTCTGAATGGGTTAAGCAATTTTATACGAAATTATAACTTTATTATACCTACATTGTTTTAATTTACACTTATATTGTGAAGTCGAATGGGGCAAACCCCTTGCGGAAATCGGACACATAGGTCGTCTCTTCGTCTTTCTCAAGAAGGCATTCCTTCCAGTTCACTTTTTCGTCACAATTAAGAAGATTCTCCGAACAGAAAACGTCCCTGAAAAATGGATTAATCAAATAACAATTTCAATAAAACCTTAACTCTAACGCACCTAGCGAAATGCAGAGGGAAATGATTCATCTGCCGCGTAATGAGCGTGCTGTCATCGGGAAGCTCGGCCAGAAAATAAGGTCCAATTTCAGGTATCATTTTCGGAGAATCCAATGCCGGCAGCGTTTCAAATTGAAGATTGAATTCCTCCGCTTTGTCCTTAATGATTAAAGTGAATAATTAGCAGAGTTCATAGAAGATCTTGAAGAGATTTGAATACCTCGAAACTGTGCTTTATCTTCCAAGCATAACCTTCCTCGAAGCCGAGCACATTGATCTGTAGGTGGAACGACTTGTAATGGCGTTCCGTAAAGCACACCACTTGACCGAGGGTTTTGAAGAACTTCCGCAAGGCCTTTTTAAATTTGTCCAGCTCCTCCCAATCCTCAGTGGTTAGTTGGGCTGCGCAGGGCACATGCTTTGTGGACAATATCATGACATGGTATTTGTTAATTGGACCCTTGGCCAGGGCCAGATAGAAACGTTCCCCGATACTAATAATGAGATGCTTTTCCACATCGGGTGATGATAAACAGAACCAGCATTTGTCTGAAATTGTATAAAACAGTAGAGACGACAATAGAAACTACTGACTATTGGCGTACCCTGATCCAATTCTTGAATACGCCTTTTCTTTCCATAGCCACGCTGTCCTTTTGATCTCTTGGTTTCCATATCGTAAAAATACTGGCGATTTTCCGACTGGAAAGTTTATGTTTATAAAAACACCGATTAACGCAATACGAGGGATACCCACTGTGTCACTTTTGTCCACGGTTCCGCCCAAATCTAGCCCAGCATAGGGACACGGAATTTCATTGGTTGTCTTCTGCACCAGATCAAGCAATCGGGACTTATCGACAGGTTTAAGGCTGAGCGCGTATATATATTTTGCCTTTTCACTGTTTCCCACATCAGCTAGAGAGATAAATCGGGTACAGAGCTCAAACTGCGTGGTCTCGTCTTTTGGCATACGAAAGGGCGGGCACTCAAAGTAGGTTCCGTTGATAGAACAAAAATGATAGCGAGGCTTGATCTCCCGGCAGAGGAGCGATATCAACTTGGACGCTGATGCCTGCAATAAATACTTGATAAACAGATCCACTGACTGGCTAATGAGAACCTACATTCTCATTCTCCTGCATCCCGTATGGCCATTGCGATGTGAGTAGTACGTCCACTCCTCTGTACTCTGTGGAGCAGTTCTTCGACACCAAACATGAATTTCTGACAGCAAATATATCAGATTTAGTGAACTCGTTGGCTGAATCTGCACCACCAGCTGACTCCACGCCACTTAAATAGGCTATTTTAACACCACTGGTAAGCGTGTACACTCCTCGTTTTCCGAGGTATGTAAGGTTTGTGCATATTTCACCATCCGCCAAACCCTCAAAATGCTTTCCATGCTCCTTCTGGTTTGGGCCGAGTATGTAGGTGGGCACTGTGACTGCAGATGGACAATTTAAACATATAAATCGACAGTAAACTGCAGTACTTACTATGCTTGAATCCATTCTTGTACGCAATCAGCTCTTCGTTTTGTTTATCATCTCCAAAAAAGTCTCCGACGCAGCACAGTATCTCAAAGGGTCCGGCTTTCTTATTAACCGTCTCCACGCGCTGGAATAACTGCTTGAAACGTCCCCGCACATCGCCCACAACTAATCTATAAGTAGGAAAACATTTGATTAATTACTGCTAATATCAATTTTATTGTATTTAATTCTGTTCTTACATTTTGGTGCCCGCGTCCATTGCAGTGCGGCCGCGAAATTATCGATAAAATATACCGTCCATTAGACCATTAGAAATATACCGAAAACTACGGTCTTATTTTAAAAATATACAGTAATATACCGATGAAAATCATATTCCTCGATTTTGATTTTCTATTTAATATAACTAGCTAACTGGGACCCTCAGGCCTGAACACATAATTTTAAATGATAGATGAAACAATTTTCTTCAAGATTGGCAAGTTAACCTTCTTGACAAAGGTCTAAAAACATCGAAAACATCAAAGCGCCGGTTAGGTTCTTCAGAAATAGCAGTATATACCATGACAAAATAAAATACTTTTTGCACAATTTTGGCATCAAAAAATACCATAAAGTATTTAAAATACCATAAATGGTCACGCTGATTGGTTCCGATAGGTGGTTCAGTTCAGATTAGTGTGATTAGTGGTTCGCAAAAGGGTGATCCCAACTGGCTGCTAGTGATTGCGCTCTTTGAGCGAACCGTTGAATAAATTCAAAATTACGAATTATAAGTACACACATCTGCTAATCAAAGCATTGCTAACCATTATGAAAAACTATATAGGTTATGATTATGTAAATTTATATCATTATTATATGCCAACCATAATTATCGCAATCATGAAGATCATTTGGGAATTTCACATCTGAAGTTCTGACAATTGCTGTTTAATTGCCCGATCAGTATTCTATATTTTAATGTACAACTAAACTTTAACCTTAGTGCAGTGTCAATGGCCCAAAATATGAAATTAGATATGACATTGGCCCCAAACAGCATTCGATTGCAACAATGAACCTTTGCTAGGTTTTCTAGTCATGCGTGGCTGGCACAATTAAGTGGATGGATGGCTCTTTGCGTTCCATTAGTGTATGCCAAGCTGCGTGGGACATATAAAATGGACCGTGTGTCTCCCATCCAATCATTCGGTTAACCACAGCAATGTCACCAAGTCAGACTTTGTTTGTTTCTGTTGTGCTCGGAGTGGCGTCGTTGAGTACCCAAAGTGTGCTGGGTCAGACAATCGACTGTCAAAGACCACCCCAACTTGTGGTATGAGTAGTTATGGAAAATAATTATTAGGAGACCGTATTAAAGTCTTTCGTGCTTATAGGATCCAGCACTCTGCTGCAGGGACGGCGGTCGGGACGAGATCGCCGAGAAATGTGCTCAGCGGATTATAGGAGGCGGAAATGGACAAGCTGGAAAAAGCCTACCATCGCTGGAAACTGCAACAGTGAGTACCCATAGCCCGACATTCCAGACCCACAGAGATTTAATATTACACTTCCAATCCAGTGTCTGGCTGAGTGCATCCTTACAACGTCGCAGTACATTCAGGATCCGCAGAAGCTCCACTTGGACAACATTCGCAATAATCTCTCCGAAAAGTATTCCAATGACACCGCTTATGTGGAGGCGATGACAGCAGCATTTACCAAATGTGAGCCCCAATCACAGCGGCGGCTGGCAGCCATCCAGCAATCTCAGCAACAGCACAAATGCAGTCCCTTCTCGGCGATTGTTCTCGGCTGCACATACATGGAGTACTTTAAGAATTGCCCCGAACATCGATGGACGCAAAATGCGGAATGTGCCTTAGCTAAGACATATGTTACTCAATGTGGATTGGGAGCTTAGATTCTTGATGCTACAAAATATATATAAATAGTTCACATCACATCATTTTAAATAGAAACCGTTTTGGGACTATCTTACTCATCGATATCAATTTTGGGACTGGCCTACTCATCGATATCGATAGCTAAACTGTTCTTGCAGCCCTGATTCGTGTTCCTGTTTACACTACAGTGAGTTGATATTTGATAGTTATTGAGTTTGGCGGTGTGTTTCCAACCGTATTTTAGAAATCATCCACACTGTTAAAATGGTTGTTTTAGTGATAAAGTTAGTTTAAACTATTGTTTTTAACGAAACTCAATAACTTAACCGTAGTGTAAACAGGTAACAGTGTAAAACATCGATATCTGTAGCGTACGGAAGCATCGATGTTTTCCCACCTCTAATGTGCATTCAGATAAATGCCCGCGCGTAATTTTTGTGTTTACAGCTAATAATTCCATTTAAAATGGCACAGAACTCTGATAAAATTGAGGCATTTAAAGCATGGGCCACAAGTCTTGGCTGCCCACCCAGTATCATACCAGCCGATGAAGATCTCAGAAAGTAAGTTCGGAGCCATACGCGCTGAGAGATATATAATTGTCAAATATCCATCCGATCGCAGCATTTTCAAGTCGGGCTCCCACCAGCTCTTTGACCAACTGCAGAGACGTATTCGACCTCGGGAAGAGGTGCAGGAGATAAGGGAAAATCTGCTCATCGCCCAGGTAGCGCGTCATAAGGGCAAGGTGGTGCCCCTAGCCTCGCGCGGGCTTCTACCGCCACAGCTTCAAAGGCTCCAACAAATGAAGGAGCTGAAGAAGAAAAAGGAGGCGGCAGAGCAAACTCTGAAGGAGGCCAGACAGGAGTATGAAAAACTTTCTGCCAGCATCAAATCAAAGAGTGAGCAATCCACAGCAAAAAAATGTCATATTCTAATCTCCTACCTTTTTCACAGACATACAAACCATCAGGGCCAAGAACAAGCGAGACCTTCTGGAGTCGAAATGCAATATGCTGGAGTTAAAACTGGAGTCTATGAAAAAATCGTATGAACAGGAACTGCGGAACAAGGCCCAAATCTTAGCTACCACACCAGTCAAATTGAGTTCGGTGAACGCCGGCGAGATGCAAGCCTCCAGGGTGGTGGAACAGGCGCTCAAGGAGTTGGATACATTTTATGGTGTCTGCAATGACGAGACCAACAATGCCCACGAATTGGCCCAAGCCAAGGAGCGGCTTTGGAACGAAATGCGGCGCATCTTTGCTGAAACTCCGAATGCACCGCTATTTAATGTAATCATGAAGATCAAGGAGAAGCAACTGCAGTACATAACGCAACTAAGTACGGCTAATAAGGGAAACACCCCAAAAGCCAAGCCCCTGTTGACCAACTACGAGGTAAAACTTCTGAAGACCAAGGCGGAGATGCTGGGTCTGGCGGCCAAGTACCTTTCTGCTGATAAGGAGCTGGTCAAGCTGGAAGCTCGCTTCTGCGAGGATTATACTCCTTTTGTTGACGAGCTGCAAAAGAAGGTCAACAGCTTCAATGCGATTACCAGTGCCGACGATGACAGCACGGACGAGCTTATCAGCGACTTTCTGGTGCAGTATACCATGCGAACTTTCAATATGGCCCGCAACGAATTCCTTGTCGAGCAAATTGAACAGCTGCGCCTGGAATTGAAGGCAGGTGCCAAGCAACTGGAAGATCACGACATACTTCTAAGCTCCGTGAAGCGTGTGTACAACGACGTGAGCACCTCCATCAATCGCATACAGGAAGATATGGGCCAGCTTTCGCAAATTAAAGAGAAGATCCTCTACTCGAGGAACATGATGAAGAACTTGCTCGATGACATGCACGCAGCCACCCAGAACCAGAATGCCAAATCTCAGCTGATCAGCACCAAGCTAAAGGTCAACAACATGACGATGCTGGGATCAGAAAGTTTCTACATGGCCAACGACAGTGTGTTCTGTAGCACCAAGCTTGAATTCGATGGCAGCACCAGCATTGCAAACTCCACTCTGGTGCCGGGTGCAGTAGGCGCATCAGTTGCTCTCACATCTGGGCCCGGCGCATTTGTGCCCTGCCACCTTCTCGAACTAAACACTTTCGCCGAAATGCCGCTGGTAAAGTTGAGCTGCGTACCCCGATCCTGGTAAGTGGTGGTCATAGTCACAACCCCCAAGATGAATGGTAAATATTTCATATTTTTTTATGCAACTCAAACTCCACTCCTCTCTGTTAGCGCCCACTTGCTGTCGGCCAATCCGCTCATCGTTGAAGTCCAGGAGCTGGCCTCCACCGTTCAACTGGTGCCTGGCCATCTGCTGACACCCTTCGGGTCTTTGCAGGAAGTCCGTAAACGCATTTTGTGGGCGTCAGCAATTGACGCACACTCGTCTGACTTGAAATTAAGTTTGCAGCCGTTAATTGGTAAGCTCGCATACTCGACCCTTCCGAGTAGACATTTTGTTTAATTTCCGTATCTGACCCCGTATCTGACCCCGTTTCTACCCCTTCTCCACAGTGGATCCGCACGATTTGAAGCTGAAGTCACGTCGCCAGCACGAGGAAATCGAACAAAAGCTGGACAGCCTAATGGCCATCGGCGTGAAAACCAAACTTCAGTTGCAGAAGGCTGAACGCATCTATAACTTCATACTCGAGAATCCGTTGAATCGCTACGTGCCACCCACAAAGATCTGCAGCAACGGCACCTATTCCGACTACGAATCGGAGTTCAATCTGTATTATCGCATGGCCACCATGGGGGCCACTAAATAAGCAATAAAGTGCGAAACATTCTGGCTCATTGAAATGCCATATTAAGTTTAAGATACTATGTAGATAGATACATCCCTTAAAGGGAAAATAAATTATGAATTCATGTTACTTTTATATATTTTTTATTCATTTTTTTGTTTGTTTTATTTTGGTTTTGGTTTTTATATTTTAGTACAAAGTCGAAATAGATTTTTTGTTACACCTTTATTAAAAATTGGGCATAAAATATGTCGGAATTCGAAAGAATTTCGAATTGCGCTTAGGAGCTAATGATGTACACAACGATGTTGCTTGCCCTTCATTCGGATATGAATTTCGTCTCGATTCCAATGCAAATTTGGAGGTTTTCGGGTTTTGTCATGTTTTGCAGAACGAAAATACTTTAATATTTATTAAATAAACATAAAATACTCTCATAATTCTGAGATGTGTTGTGCAATTGGAATGCTGTGATGTGTCGTCGTCCTTTGTCTTTTGCTTAGAATAAAATACATATTTAAAACATATACAGAGCCAGATCAGAAAACAAAGCGGACGAATGTGGCGGCTGGGTTGAGTTCGGCTTTTAGGTTCGCTTCTAATAAACTATATCGTAGTTATCGTGGGCCCTTTCACTTAGAAGTACTCTAACTTAAGACATAATATTGGACGTTTAAAGATTGGACAGGGCGAAACGGAAAAGGAGACAGAAACAGAAACTACAAAACATAGTCGGGAACAGAGGGAAAGAGAATCGAATCATTTTGCGACGTCTGTTGGATTGATTTGTATATGATGTAGGTTACTAAATAGTATCTCTATGCATAGTGTATATTTATGTATTCGAGGGCTGATTGATGGTTTGGACTTGGAGCGTTTGTAGTCAGAGTCAGTGGGGACCATTGGCTTATCTGGTGAATAGCAGCGCCAGCAAAATGCCCACCAGGGCAAAGGAGGTGGCAGCCACATCCTCGGCACCGGCAAAGTACGCCTGGCCACAGGCCGGCGGGCACACGGGGATAATGGTCTCAAACAGATTCACACGAGCCTCGGCCTCGCCAAAACGATTGGTGGCCTTGCACACATAATCTCCGTACTGACGCTTCTCGATGGTGATCACACGCAGCGTCGAGTCGGTGTACTCGTCGGCGGTGGCAAAGTGCGAGATGCTGTAGTGCTGGTTGTTGGCCAACTGAATGTCATCCTTGGTCCAGACAATGGCCGGCGGTGGGTAGGCCTCGATATGGCACTCCAGATCCATGTCATACTGCAGAGCCTGGCCGAGACGGGGTCGGGGCACGGTTATCACTGGCGAAAACTCCACCTCCACGTTAATGTTGCGGCGATCTCCCCTGCTAACACCGTTGTCGGCCACACAGTAGTACGTGCCGCGGTCCTCCTTCTTCACCGACTTGATGCGCAGTATGTTGCCCACATAGGTGGCACTATCTGGAATGGATCAAAGATAACAGAGAGGCGATCATTAGTATGGCTGAGATATATATATTATATTATTTATATTTGTTTAAACATTTACTAAGCATTTATCTCTTTCAGCGTGCGCGTTCAAGTGTGTACATGCCACGTTTAGAGCATGTATTAATGAAGCGGCTCTAAGCGGGTCGGGTATCAACCTTTTGTGCTTGTGCAGTGAAAATAGAGTCAAAAATCTGATTTTAATGAGCCAGCCGGGGCCACATCCGTTAGCACTTTGTGTGTGGGTGACCTTTTCACTGCCTTTAACGCTCTTCCCACTCCCCTCCCATCCTCCACCATTCGCTCCACTAACAATGGCAACGTTAATGACCTCTAACAAGTAAACCATTTTGTTGCTGGTGTGCCTCTGCCTCTGCCTGTGCCTGTGCCTTTAGCTTCGGCTTCGGCTTCTGCTCGTTTGTGCTGCCAACTAATTTTGAAAAACGTAGAGCGCGGCTGCACTTAGGCATAAGTGCAGCACCAAAGGATAGCAGGAGAGGGGGCTGGTGGTGGAGGGTGGTGAGGCGCCCGGTATTGCAGCAAGCAACTGAAGCGTAAACGGGAATACGAATGGGAATAGGAATTGCAGTGCGAAAGGTGCGCTCAGCCTCATAACCGGAAGTTGGCTTAGCGCAAAGAGAGTTGCAAAGAGATGGAGAGGGAATGAGAGGGAGAGCAACGAGTGCAATGAGCCCAGGGATCACCCTCGGCCCCCCTACAACCACACACAGAGTTGTACAAATACTCGTAGATGGTATATGTGTCTGTGGCTGCTCTTCAAACATTTGCCAAAACAATTCAGGCTCAAACAATTGACACAAACTACACAGAATGCTAGGGGGGGTGGAGGGGGTGCATAGCAGCAGGACAGAAAGGGCTGCCACCAGGAGAGAGAGAGAGAGGGAGAGTGAGGGAGAGAGAGCATTGACCAAAACTCTGGAATGCCCTGGAAATATTGTATGTTTCATGCGAATTGCATTCCAAATGCGGGCAAAGGGTTTCAGCGGGAGGGAGAGGAAGGTACATACATATGTACGTGCTTGTGCCTACTCGACTAAAACATTTCAAATTAATTGCGCCTGGGAATCGAAGTAACACATTTCATTAAAATTGGATTGACAGTCTGTCCCCGACTCCCTACACCCCCCCTTCCTCCCACCCTCCTATCGTAGCCATAGTAATCGACATGGCAATGGGTTAAGGCGACCGCCTCCTCCCAATTGCATCAAATTGAACGAACGAAGCTCTTCTGCTGGCGGGGGGGCATCATCGTGATGCGGGCATTGGAGGAAACAACGCAACAAACTCATTTCAATATAAGAAAAACCAACACACACACACATGTCATGGCATGGCAAACACTCTGGTCTAGGAACGCTACATACAATATACATCCACTGAAGACTCCAGAGAGTGACGCAGTCGTGGGCTTTGTTTAATTAGTTCAATGGAGAATGATTCACTACGGAGCAGCAGCATGACCAGAAAGCATTTGTCGCCCCAAATTGGACACAGGCCAAAGACAAATGCTCCAGCAATAAAGTAGTGTAACGAATGTGATAGAGAAATGGCTACACTTCGCTTCATTTCTAGTGGATCATTCTACAAAAACATTCAACATGGATTCACATTGACCCTTTGAAGAAAGACAGTAGCCAAATTGAGGAGCATCTATCATAGGTGAATGCATCTTTCACAGCTCCAGTAGGTTATTCTTGCAAAACTTTCAAAAAGAGAGCAACATCTCCACATCTGGCAGACCTTATGGCATATAGCATCTCTTGTGGTTGAAATAATAAGTATCTATCAGGGATATTCAATTATGATCTAAATAGGGAGTGCCACAAAAATTTGTAATGCAAATGATATTTATGTTCCCACAAAAAAGTACCTTGCATCATTGACGAATACAAGCCGTAAAAGTTAATTTTCCCGGCTGGAGAACAAATAAAATTTGTTGCGTTTGTAATTTACGAGTGTTTACTGTGCCTGCCAACGATCTGTCATGTGTCATGTGCACTCGAATAGACCCAAAACAGGTTCTTTCTCTATCCCTCTATCCCCAGTTTCTGTTTCTGTTGCTGTTTTCTGCCTTGCAGGCGAACTTTAAGTGCAGCAGCGTGACTCGGCCTGTGCCTGGGCCTGGCCCCGATCCGATCTGGTCTTGGTCTAGGCCTCAGCCTAAGCCTAAGCCAAAAACGCAGCTGCAATGGCAAATGCTCGGAGTTCATCGGATCGGGGAGAGAAACCACTCAAAATGACAAATGCGTAAACATAGTAAAGTGTTGAACTTTTCTACACTCTTTTGTTGTTGTTTTTTTTTTGTAGATTTTTTACATTTATTTTTTCTATTATTATATCTATTTGCTTTGATGGACGCCCGCGTGTCTGCTGGGGCATGAAATGATATGCAAGTCAGGTAAGGCGAGAGTGGAGGTATTCCAGAATTTCACATTTGTCCCCAGTCGCCTGTAAACCGTTTTACCGTTAGCATGTAAACTATATTTCTCTCTTTCCCCCCTGGTTCTAGACATACTATACTCGTATATACACAAGTTTGGGCTTTAGTGTTCTGCAGAGAAGAGGTCGCGCATGCGCGTAATTGGGGCGTGTCAGAAAGTGGCAAATACTTAATTGCTAATTAGTTATGCGACAGAACAGAGATCGCAGACATACAGAGAAGGCAGAGAACTGCACAGATGGCAGTTTCTTAAGAGCGAAGAATTTCCGAGTCTGTTTATAATTAAACCCGATATAAATGCTCACCGAATTGACTTCAGATCTGGTTCACTGTGTGCGACACACTCTAAGAGGGGTTCAAATAGAACATATACATATAATAGAGCAGAAAGTCATTGAAACAGAACACCCTTCGTGATTAGGAAATGTAAAGGGAATTTGAGATATTTAGGATTGTATTCATGAATTGAAAAACATTGTAATGGCATCTAATTACGAACCAGACTCATATATCACTTCCAAACAAGAGCCAGGCAAGGGTTGGCCCACGAAGACCTTTCAATGCAGACTGTACCTCTGCCTTTTCCTTGGGCTGTTCTGTTCTGTTATTTTCTGTTTGCTCCCAAAAACCAAACATTAAATATTGACAAATTATGAAGAAATTTTCTGTAGAATCAAACTAATGAGTGAGTGATGCTGTTGGGAACCCGCATCTCATCAAGGACCAATAAAACCGAACCCAAACAGAACCGGAAACACACAGATCTATGCAGCCCAGCCTGCAGTGTACGTATCATATCCATAATCTAGCATCAACCATCATCCATCATACAGAATCTTGGTTATGTGTGGAGTAATTTCAGTTACTAATGAGAGAATTAAAAACACTTTGCCCGACAGGATGACGCGGTACCTCGCTTCGGGGGAGAGGAGGGGAAGTCTTGTCTCTCTGACAACTAATGAAAGGAAAACAGAAACAGAAAGGAAAACACAGAGACAGAGACGGAGACAGCGCAGAGGAAAGACCGGAGTATACAGAGCCCCGAAGAGTCGAGTCGGCACAGAGTAATGAAAAATCAGACAGCCAGAAGAGTAACCATTTGTTTTGGACCAGGCCTGGAACAGAACCTGTCTGGGACTGTCTCCGCCTGCCATCAAAACAAAATGAAAACAACGTTGGTAACACCCTTACCTTCCCACCATCCCATGCCCATCCTCTACCCTGGGCAAACAGCCAGAGATAAATTGTCAGTTAAAGGCAAACGAAAACAAGGCCCAAAGAAAATGAAAATTGTGCAAAGTGCAAACGCAAAGGAAAAGGTGAGAAGTGATGCAGACAATGTGCAGGCAGGTACGTACACATCTGGAGCTAGTATGGTCTTCTCTGGTCTGGTCTGGTTCTGAAAGGATCTCAGCTATAACCGGGAGACGGAACGCTGCTCTGAACGCTCCTTTGTGCCCGTCCGCCACAGCGATGACTCTCGAAAAGCCCAGCGCAAGAGGAAACGGAAAATGCATTGAAATCGTCGACAGGTTCACCTGGTAGGGGTCCGGTTGCCCCTAACTGTGGCAGGTGTAGGTATACTTTAGGAGTTCTGTAACTGTTTGTGTGTTAGTGTTCGTGTGGGTGCAGGGTCTAGGTCTTTGGCGCTTGGATGACTTTCGGCGGCTCCGTCCCGTCAACGGTTAAATGCGTCAGCGTCAGCGTTATGAGTCGGGCGCGCTCGCTTGGAAAATTTGTGACAAGTTTGGTGGAAAGGGTTACTCGATTACCGCCACCGTTTCTAATGGACTTAAACTATTTGAAAGCCGGCTGCCGCGTGAACGCCATTTTTTCGGCGGGAAACCACCACCACCGAAGCATCCTGGAAATGGAAATCGAATTTAGCATGCAAAAAAGTATGTGCACCAATCAGAGGGCTGGGCGCAGAGCCACCATGAGGGAAACAAGCGACAGAAAAACACAGTAGTAACACGGCAGCCAGCCGAAACAACAAAAACATCATTGATGCAACCGCTTTCCCTTTCCCCTTTCCCCGAGCGGTGTTGTTTTTTTGTTTGGCGGGTATTGAGGGGTGTGCCGTGCCGCCCTGTCTGGGCCCGCAGCCATATTTGATTTTTCCTTTTTCCTATTTCAATTTCCTGCAATTTGGCAAGGAAAAGCCCCAGACAGCCTAGACGGGGTTCCTTCTTCGACTTCAACTTAATATGTCAACAGATTCTGAGATTCTGTGATTCTGAGGAACAGTTGCGCCTGAACCGAGCCGAGAGCAAATTATGAATGTTAATGTGCAACGCAACGCAACGCGAACACGTGTGTGACTCATCGCCATAATCCAGCCGCAGAACGGGTGCGCTTTTAATGACGCTTCGTATTATTCGCGCCCACTGCACACACACTCACAGAACGCCAGGCACGAACCCTAGCATACACTCGTACCTCACACTCATTCCAGTCCAATCCAATCCAATCCATCATGCCTCTAGGCGAGTCACAGATGGGTCATGTCTCTCGACCCCCCCCACACACCCACTGTGGCTGCTGTCTGCTCTGCGTATGGCCTGGCAAAAATCCAATTAAAAAGTGCACACAACTTTTTCTACCTCTAATATTCACATTTTCTTTTTTGGCCTAATAGGATTGACCAAATCGGTTCATTCGATTCATTTGATTGTGATTTTCTTCAGCTTGATTTATGGGTGTCGAGCACCGCACTTTGGTTCCAAAAGATAGATTTGTTGAGGATACGAGGATTTCCCTGCTTGATAGCCTTCACTGAGCTGCATACAGCTGCATTTTTGAGTTCTCAATTAACCGCCAAGTTCTGTCTTGCCGCAGAAGTCAAGTGTGGACAGAGTTGATTAAACCCATGACAATGAGAGCGTATGTCAGCATCTCACATCACTCTCTTCCTTTGCCCCATTGAATGCCCAGGCACCAACACCTGGCAGATGCAGGCACCAGAAGCCACAAAGTCTGCTACCCAATCCCCATACCCAACATCATCATAATCATCATCATCATCATGGTGATAATCATTCTCACAGTCATGGTTATATTTTATGGAAAGAAATTGCATGCCTGTGCAAATTTGTCGCCTCTTCCTGTTTTGTCACCCAAACTCATCAAGGAACATCCATCCACATGCACATCCACATAAAGTAAGGGCTTCCCTTGTGTTGATGTTGGGGTAACTGCTGCATGCACACATAGATACAGACACACACCCACACACACACAGATACTCGTATATCGAGCCTATAACAAGCTCTTGAGACATGTGAATGCACCCACTTTGGTGGGTAGCGCGCCTCAGACACTGCCTTCGCCTTGAAACCGCACACAGGCGACATGGAGACACACCCTCCCCAGTGACCTCCCTCACCACCCCCCATTCGCCATAGAGATAGAGAGAGAGCGAGAGCTGCACGTCCACCCGTCCACCCAGGAGACAGACTGTGTTGTTGACTTTTCAAAAGTGATTTTCTTCTTTCGAGTAGTACATTATAGCTACCCGAGTTATGCGGCCTGGCATGCCATTTATTGGATTACACACAGGTCTCTCTATCTCGCTCTCTCCTGTCTCTCCCTCAACTCAATTGATGTTTTGCTTCTGGGTTGGATGGTTCTCTTTGGATGTTGCCGAGTGCAGACTGTACCGTAGTACCCGCTTACAAAGCATAAATCAAGGCATGAAAAGAAAACTATTAAAATAGCAATTACGCCAAAAATGAAAATGAACTGGATAAGCGAGTGAAGGAAGATTGTTGCACAATGTCCGTAGAGTATGTATGTAGATCCCTTGTGAGCCAAGTGCCTAAACAAATATTGACTAAGTACCACAGCAAACAATGTGATGTGATTGCCGAGGAGAGGCAATGGAACGCCATGCATCCTTCTTTGTGAGTGTGATAAGGATTAAAAAGCCGGTCGCTCGGTCGCTCGCTGGGTCGCTGCTCCGAAGGTGAAACATGCAGCTAAAAGTGCTAAATAAATACAGGAATTGCGGCAGCACAAAGAGCGCTACATGAATTGAAATGAATTCTATTTCTCCTTCTTCTCCTTTTTTTGGTGTGATAAGCTCTGGCGGTGAGGGGAGGGTAGAGACCAGAAACAGTGACAGGGACAAAATGGCTTCAGTCAGGCCTAAAAGGAAACTGGGACGATCGGGGCCTGGGACAAGAGACCAGTTCAGCTATTAACTAACAAGTTATTACTTCAAGTTTAGTTAATACCATAAAGGGCCTCTCCATGCGTACCCCTCCTTTGCTGGCCAGGCTACACTGAGACACATAAAATACCTGGCTGGTTGGTAGATCTTAAAAACATGGCTCATTAAAAGCAGAATCTGACATTAGACAGGCCGTAAAAGAGTGAAAATCTAGACACATATGTACATACTTTCTCTGGAAAAATAAATGCTAGTCGTGGCTATACTTGAACTTTTGTGCAGTGTATGTTGACGGCCAGTGGTTGCCCCATGTTGACCAGGTGGTCGTTGCCCCAGCAACCAACATTTATAAACAAGTTTTCCATGGCAGTACGTCATCATCGGCGTTTATCGTGCTTCGTTCTTGGTCTCGTTTCGCTTTGCTTTGCTTTGCTATGCTTTGACTTTGCAACAAAGAGGATGTGCAGCAAGCAATTGCGGCTGCAAACAGGAAGAGGAAACGGCTGAAGGGGACCGTGCCAATAAAAACATGCCCATCATCAAAGGACTCCCTCCTCCCTCTACGTCACAAAACCTAATTACTTGCAAATACTTTTCAAAACTCATTCCCAGCTGCTGCCTCAGGCATTAAAAGAATGTTTTTTCCATTATTCATTAAATGGGAATCTGGATTGCATTCCCCCTGCCCTCCCCTTGAAATCGGGCAACTAATTTGGGCACTGGGCACACGCCCTGTTGAGATCTCGAGAGGAGCATCAATTGCGCATCGAAATGTTTAAGCGTAAATATTATTAAATTTAAGATTTGCACCCTTCTGAGGGCTCTACAGAGAGAGCGAGAGAGAGAGCGGGAGAAAGAGTGGGTGAAATTGCATTTGTATTTAAGGGCGCGATTGGAGTACTTGATAATGCTCACTTGAGTTTAATTCGCAATTTGCCATACAACAATTTGCATAAAACATAATCAAGAGTGGCAGAAGGCAGTCAGTCACCGAGCTACTGGGGAGAGCCCGAAGGGATTTTGCCAAGACTGGCATTAACCTAGAAGAAGCTTCTATAAAAAGGAGATGCTATGATCTTGCATACAGTCGATCCGAATTATCACTGAACACTCGCTGGATCACACATAATGGAACAATTAGAAGTTAATTGACCATGATCCGAGGATCACCATCCCTCGATCTCAGATAAGTATCTGTGAGATCTGTGAGATGCTTCACTTCCTGTTCTGAATTGAAACTAAACCAAACAATAACCCAATTTTCGACAGCTGTCTGCGCTTGAGAGCACAAAATATTCAAATCCAAATTCAGCTTTCTTTGCAGAAAACAAACGCTGCTCCGGTTGTTATTTCCACTCCTCACGTGAGCAGTAGCTCAAGGTGAGGTTTATTATGGAAATACGAGTATGATTTTGCTTAGGCCAGCACGAGTGGAATTGGAGGCATGGAGCTGCCGCCGTTCCACGCCAGGTGCAAGTCGATGCACATGTCTTTGTTTACTCATTCATACACAATTCTGCTCCCTCTCTCCCGCTCTCCCTCTCTCGGACTATCTCTTTCAAAGTGTTGTTTGGGTGTTCAATAAAAAACGGAGAATAACCAATTGATTTGCATGGCAACGCACAAATTGGCATGCACTCTCGACGAAGTCCTGCCCAACACCCCACCCCGAAAACTGCTGGCAAAAAACGGAAATGGTTGATTAGGGGTTCCTACGTTTTGGTCCCTGGGCGGGACGCCGGTACTGCTATTGGGTTCGCCTGAGGGGTTAGGGGTTGCTTAGACAAGGGGATCGGATCGCTGCGGCTTGTTTGTTTGCACTTTACACAGCACACACACATGCACATCATTTGCCCCCGGACCCATTGTTTGGGTTACCTTTTTAGCTTGTAATTTATATATTTTGTATATTTTGTATTCTTCGATTGTATTCGCCGGCTATCAAAATAAAAATTATGTAGCCAGGCGAACGAAAGGTAGCGTCAGAAGGAAGGGAAGGGCGGGGTGGCCTGGCCTGGCCTGGCCAGGGGTGTGACTGGGAGGAAGGGCAAGGGCAGGGGCAGAAACCATGCTCTCAGGCTCTCGCATTGTTTGTTGTTTACTCTTTCTTTCATTCACGGTTCTCTGTTTTTTGCTGTACCCCCCACCCCACCTCGACCCACCCATGGTCGAGAGCAAAGCCTAGACCGTACCGTGTCTGATACGTACGTAAGAAACAGCCCTCCACTGCAAAAAGCATTTGCACGGGCCGTTGTGCCCGATGTTTGCTTAAGCCCATACCTTTCCCCATGCCCAGGACCTAGGCCCGGAGACCATCAAACGTTCCGTGGAACGTTTTCAAGTTGCGGAAGCAATTGCGCGTGCTGAAGTTGTCGAATGCCTCAAAAACTCGGAATGGCAAATGGGAACGGGACTGGGAATGGGAACAGGAACGGGAATGTGCATGGAAATGGAAATGGGAATGCTGTATAAAGCACAAAAGGCAACAACTCCTCCAGTTCTCTTCAGAGCACGCCTTCTGCACGCCAATCTCTCCACCCTTCCCTTGTTGCAGTCCCTGGATGGACGGATGGATGGCTGCATGGATCGCATCGTTGGCGCATTTCAAAGCCTGGGTTTGTTTGCTTAAGCTCTTTAAATTAGAGCGTGAAAAAGTGTGAAACTCCACACAGAAACCTCCTGGTAAACACTGGACACCCAGAGCCGTTACCGGGGAGGACCCACCCTAGGCCTTTGATTTATGGGAACAGCAGGAAAAAGTTAAGCCATTTCTGAATCGCCATGAAGCGTATCCACGTTATTGTGGTTCACTTTATTGCTTCCCAGGTCCAATTTTGAGCATGATACTCAAGTATGGCATTGGATCCCACATAACCCATAGAAGGCAGACCAGCCCAGAGTCAATGTCAATTAAAGATTGCACAAGTTCAGATACGACACCCAACGAGCAGTGTAGTGTAGTATAGTGTAGGGTGTGCCCGGGCCCGCCATTCCTTTCCAGGTATTAAGTATTAAGTATCTATCGGATTAGTTACACTAATTGCTTTTTGCTTGCCGCTGAAACTGCCGATGACGCTGCGATCTTGTTAGGAAAATCATTAGGAAGGGGAGGGTTCGGTACGGTACGCAGGGTTCATAGTTCAGGTAGAGATGGAGATAGCACAGCAGCCTAGCACCTGTACGGGATTAACCTTGTACCCAAAAACGGTGCATTCTACCTGTGGACCAAATGATTTTATTAGCTTTTCCCTTCTTTTCGGGAAAGGCTCTCTTCTCTGCAAGAAATACAAAGAAATTGGAAAACACAAAGCATTTGGCACTTGTCCAGCCTGGAATTTCTAATGAAATTTCACAGTGTACAGAGCAATAAAATCAAGGGTCTAGCTCTAACACTAGCTAGCCCTAGCAGTGCTCCCTTAACGAAGCAATTGCGAAATATAGCCACCGAACAGGTGGCGCTGGGGTGGCTAGTGGGGGAGAGAGAAGGTGAAAGAAGACAAACGACAAACGGCATAATAGCAACAACTAATAAACAAAGCTTGAGAGGTGCCGCCTGAGTGAGTCACGGTCACTCTCACACACACACATATATTCACACAAAAGCACACTCTCTCTCCCTCAACTATGGACAGAGCGGGACAGACTGACATACATACATACATTTAGCGAGAGAGAAGAGCGCCAGAAAAGAGCACCCATCAAGCATGTACTACAATGCATGGGTTAAACGCCCCACATCCCCACACGGAAAACAGTAAATAGTAATTTCGAAATATTGAAGTTTGTGAAAGAAAGACTCACCCGTTGGCAGAATGGCATTGTTCTCGCGACGCCATGTGATGGTCGGGGTCGGATAGCCGCTGGCAAAGCACTCCATTTGGACCTCGCTGCCCTCGCTGGCCACAATCGATTGCGTGGAGTTGTCGGATATGACGGGCGGGCGGCGCACAGAGAGCTTGACTTCGGCGCTCACCTTGTGGACGGTGGAGATCACCACCTGACAAGTGTAGGTTCCAGCGTCCGTCTCCTGAATGTCCTTGATCTGCAGCTTGTAGGTGGAAGAGCTGGGATCGTAGCGCAGCGAGAAGCGCGAGTCTTTGATGACGAGAGTAGAGCCCGTAGAGAGGAATACCGGATCCGAGTCAGTCTTGAGGAAGAGTACATTGTACTCCTTGGCATACTGAACGGAGCAGTCGAACTCAACAGTGCCGCCGATGTCCTTGATCTGCTCCTGTGTGATGTATGAAATGGTTGGCGTCCTCTGCGCCTCTGCCTGCGTGGCGAGCAGGGCGAGTCCCAGCAGTAGGGAGCCAGCTAACCTGATTCCCACGTTATCAAACATCTTGGGGCGCCACATATTATTGGGAAAACTGTTGATGAATTTGTCTAAGTTTCGCGTGCACAAAATGTGAAAACGCGCCCAGCACCACACCCTACACAATCGAGAGCTGTTTATTAACGCGCGAGCGGAGCTGAGAGCGTGGGGAATGAATTCTTGGCTGAAGAAAAGACGGTCACCAAGCTGCGCTCCACGTAGAAGAGAGAAGCAAGAGAAGACGACTCCAAAATAACACAGGTAGTGCTGTTTCGCTTACTTGCACGGGCAAGAGCGGATGCTGTTTGCGAGACACACTTGTCGGCTCGCTCTAAGCTGGTTTTGAGACTCTTTGGTCTCTCAGTGCCTCTTAACTGGTTGAGTATGTATGCATGTAAGCCGAGTTTGAGTAATCAAAGTACTTTTCACGACGCAAGAAAAGAAACAACTTAACACTTCGAATGGCGCGCTTAGACTGCACTTAATTTTAAAATCTGTTGAGTGAGTGCAGCCCAGTGTGACCTGACCGCGGAATTGTCGATAAATATATCGTCCGACCATCAGAAATATACCGAAAATTACGGTCTCATTTTAAAAATATACCGTCAAAAAACACAGATGAAAATCATTTCCTCAATTTTGATATTCTGTTTAATATAACTAGCTAACTAAAACTCTCAGCCCTGAAAACATAGTTTTAACCGATAGATGAAAGAATTTTCTACAATATTGACCAATTACAAAAAAAACCGCTTATTGGATTCGGTCTAAAATAAGGTTTAAACAGGGAAGGTCAAGGCATAAAACGTAAGTGAGCATGGAATGTAAGGGAAATTTTTGCGATGAGAAAGGAAATTGTTGGGATATACGGTCTGACCTTAAAATATACCGCAATATACAAAAAATATAACATTTTCCTCGATTTTGATATTTTGTTCAATATTACAAGCTAACTAGTACTCTCAGGCCTGAACACATAATTTTATACGATTGATGAAATTTGCAGGAAATTTGCTAGCTTAATCTAATTATAATAAGTTTATTTATTAACGAATAAATCAGCCGCTTCTCTTCGAAAATTGCGCGTCGACAACCGCCCTAGAGGTGGACTAATGACGATATCACTATCGATAGAAGAGATAGCTGGAGTGTTGCAAAACACATCAGTAAAAGGAATGTCAGTGCTGTAAAGAGCACATACGATATATCGATATGATACAATAAGCTGGGCGCGCATTCAAACGCATTCCGACTGTCCTAGTACCACAGTCCAATAACGAACTACTGCTAAGTAGGCTTGAAGCGTATTCAACTCGCATTCAAATATGTTTTGTTTGATTGTTTAAAATGTGGTTTTTATTTAGTTTTCTCATTTTGTAATATTTTTCAGTATTTATATGTATACTTTCTATAAATTTCTGGCTGTTTTTTTTATTTTCTATCTCGTGATCTATGCATTTTATGATTATATTGTATAACATTTTGTATGAATGAATATTATAAAGTGGTAATAAAAGAAATAAATCGAATTGGATCGCGATGGTGTTCATGCTCCTAGTTTCGTTTTAGTGTTCAACATTTGAATGGGTATTTATTTTCTTTTCTTTCTTTTAAATAGTTATTGGCTTTACCGTATATCAAAGTGTATATTTTATATTCATTATATTGGATTGGCGATCCGGAACTACCACGAATCGGACGCTTAGAATTTGATTTTGATTTCTCAACAAGTATCTAGTATTAAGTACATATTTAAATGTCTATATCGTATTTGTATTTGCATTACGTGTTTGATTTTCACTTTGTTAATAAATATCCGCTTACGGAGTCTAAAAGCCAAATACGAAATCGTAAAAACCTAAATTAAAAATATCCCTCGATCTATCCATGCTCCCTTTTGCTCCTTAGGGAGTTCGATTATCGAAAGTTTTCACGAGATTCAAGAGATTTGCGACATCAGAGTGCAGTGCAACTGCGAGTCTTATTCATTGCTTCTTTACTGTTTACCGTGTGGGTTTGCATAAAATAATCATATAAATATACATATATGAGTGTGTATATAGTACGCGTATTCTTGTATTATACCACTCCGGAAATATATAAATTGTAAGGATTAAGGTAGTGTAGGCTACGACTACTCCATTAAATAATCAATAAATAAATTGCTCTAAGTCAACATAAGAATTAAGGTAAAAAGCTAAGCGAGAGTCGTATCAGCTGCCTCGTATTCCTCCACTCCACAGCACTCCATTCCTGCATTGATGCATTCCGTCTGCGTTCCCCATCCGGCGGCTCTGCCTCCACTGGTCCGTCCACTGAGACGAATTAGTTATTTTGTGAATTAAGACTCCATTGTGCAAACTGCTCCTGCCATTGGCTATTCGCATTTGCCTGTGGGGAGGGGAGAAAGGGAGATTGGGTTTCATTATTTGAGGTATATTGAACAACGGGAAATATACGATATAGCCGTACTCAAGTAAACTCTGGCATGCAAAGGCAATCAATCGAAAAGTGGAAATCAACTACACTAGCTACAGGATATACATAGAGAATAGATAAAATATACGATTATGATTATTTTATCGAGTGCATGACTAAGTTGGGATAGTACGAGTAGTAAGAGGATTACAAATCATAAATAAAGATATACAACGACAAGAACAACGTCAAGAATCAGTTTGAGGAGGATTTCAGAGCGAAATCCTTTACCTTTTCGGTCCACTCTTGGTTATATGATTGAGATTCGTCGAAATCTGAAATTGTATCAAGTTAGCGGTAAACATAAGTGTCATTTATAAGACCAGAGCGAACCAAAACAAAGCTAATTCATTCGATTCCCTTTTCAGATATTTTTCAGATTCAGACAAGCAGCCAACACATGAAACATACGAATACGAGTGGTATCTAAACTAAGTAGAATGGGCTGACAGAGAGCTAGATAGATTAACTATGTATAGTGGTACGATTGAGAGTGCATCCGTAATGAGATCTAAATAGAATAGAATAGCATAGAGTGGAGTGGAGTGGAACCTTGACAGCTAGTACCTGCGAATGGGTTGAGGGTGGGTGAGCGATTCAAGATGACTCTAGATCAAAGGCAAAGGCAAAGTATATTTTGTGGCTATATTTTACCTGAACGACGAGTATATCTTGTAACCTACGACGAACGGATTATATATTCAAACTATACTTCATGATATATGCGTGCATTATCAACTGCAGTTCATCGATTGTCTCACCGATCTCGTGCAGGGCCGGGAACCCCGCCTGGTCATCGTCGATGAAGAGTTCGGGATGGTTGCGATAGCCCAGAATGCGATTCACCTGCGACTGCTCGTCGCCGAGGCCAAAGGTATAATCGAACTGAACCGGCGACAGGCGGGAATCATCCATATCTGAATCGGACTCGGGCTGCGCCCCAACGGCGCCGCAGGCCCCTTGGCACTCGTACTCCCTGTCGGTGCGGAAGATCTCCTCATACACCTGGCAGTCGCAATCGTTGCACTCGCACTGACTCGAGCCCGAGGACTCGCCGCCCTCGATGTGTCGATATTCTTTTAGGTTTTATTTGTATTTTCATTTTCAATTTCATGATTTTTTGGAATATTTAGAGTATTTCCGTTTAGTTGACATACAAGAAATGAGGGAAAATGATAAAAGAAATGAAACCAAGGAACAGAGAAGTAGAAGCGGTAGATTCAACTCAATGTTTGCAGCATTTTTTCTTATGCCGTCTATTTGGGAAATAATCTAAAATCAAAAGCAAACAAAAAGTAAGAAAAACACAATTGAGTTCACGCTCAAACAAGGACGCCTCGAAGGAGTAGGAGGTGAAGGAGGACAAGAGCAACGACGTTGGCAGCGACGACAGCGACCAGGACAACTTACCCAACGGCATTATGAAACGAGCCTGGGGCAGGGAACTTCCAGTTTGTCCATGTCCCGTTGCCCGTCCTGCAAAAGCGATAGACAGACGGAGAGAGAGAGACCCAAAAACATACGCACACAGAAACAGAGATAAGCATTCCATTCAAGGCGTGGCGGGGCGGGGCGGGGCGGGAGAGTGATTGGGGTGTGAGAGGAGAGCAGGTGGCTGGTGGCAGTTGGCAGGTGGGCAGGTGTTGGCTCTAGAAGCTACTAGGTGCTACTAAATATCATTCCAAGTGCTTCTAATTGCGGTGCATGAGCAGTCCAAGCAACTGGCTTTAATAGAAAGTCTTCGTCAGCAAGAGCATCTGCATATCGAGAAGCTTTAGCGGGGGATCAGCACAGACACAGATGCAGAGAAAGAGAGAGAGAGAGAGCGAGTGAGAAGAGTGAGGCGGAGAGCGGGTCGTGGGGTGGATCCAACGATTTACCTGCATTCAGGTCGCTGACCATGTGGGATATGGCCGAGGTTATATTATCGGCGGCTTCATTGAGCTCGGCATCGGCTGGACCTGGACCTGGACTGGGACTGGCATTGGTGGGACTGGTGCAGCGCATTGGCGGTGGCGCTGCGAATGCGAAGCGTTCAAGAAATGTGTGGGTGTGTATGGTGTGTGTGAATGTGTGTGTTTTGTTGTTGTGGGGGTGCCACAGTGGGGTGGTGTTGCCCCTCCCCCATTGAGGTGGAGGAGGGGCCATTGAGTGGAGAATATATATTAATATCTATCCGACTGTTTTGACCTTCCCAAAATCTGACGCGTCAACCAATTCTTCCATTAATCAATTTTGGACAATACGCAACCCAAATCCTTCCCTATCCCCATACCTATACCCATCCATGCCCTACTCACTTGCACTGCCATTGGCTGCAAAGGCGCTGCGCATATCGCTGCTGATCAGATTGAGCTGCTCCAGCTGGCTCTGGCTGAAGGGTCCGTGGCCATGTCCCTGCTGCTGCTGCTGTTGTTGCTGTTGCTGCTGCTGTTGCTGGGCCTGCATCATCTGCTGCTGGGTGACCCTCACTCCGGGCCCACCCATGGGATGCTGCATTTGCTGTGCATGCAGGGCACTCATCGGCGAAGTGCCCAGGATGCCAGCTCCCCCTCCGCCCGGCATGGGCGGCGACTTGCCCGACCGGGGACTCGAATTGGGTGTGGACCGGGGCGAGGCAGTCTGTTGGTTCTTCAGCATCCGCATCAGTCCCTCCAGCTGCTCCATTAGCTGGCGGCGCGAGTCCTGCAACGCACCCAAGTGTCCCTCCAGCTCCCCCTTGCGCTGGCGCAGTGCGCGCAGCTCATTGATCAGAGCCGGATTCTCGGGGGCCATCTGCTCGGTCTCCTGCTGGCGACGCAGGCGGGCTATCTCACGCATAATCTCCTTGTTCTTCGACTCCAGCTGGGCAATCAGCTCGCGCTGGGCACGCGAGTTGTCCGTGCCGATGGGCGTGGCACTCTCGGACATATTCGAGGGCTGCGGAAATTGCAGATTGGATGAGTGGATGCCCTGTTTCGAAGATGTGCTGTTACTCACTGCTCGGTTCTCCTGGGCCAGACGGGCCGCATAGCGGGCAATCAGGCGGTGCTCTTCATCGTTGGCCGAGGCGGCGGCTAGCCGGGAGATGGTGGTGCCGCCACCGCCGGTACAGTTGGCACTGTCTATGCTGCGGCCGGTGGCCCGCGAATCGAGGGTGCTGGAGCGGTCGAAGATGCCGGGCGGAAGGTGGCCGTGGTGGGCGCCGGCGAGGGCCAGCGTGGGATCGTTGAAACCGTTGTGCGAGGGCAAGGGCGAGGGCGGCACGATGTGCGACAGGTTGAGGGTCTTTTCGGGCTGGTCCGGGAACCGTGGCAACACTTGCGTCGTCTTCTCGGGCACACAGCGGAAGCTCTTGCGCAGCGAGTGACCAATCTGTTTGCTGGGCGACTTGTAGCTCGAGTACTCCTTGACCTCGTGATCGTTTTGGTGATTCAGCGATGTCTTGCCGTGCCAAAAGCACTCCTGGCACAATTGGTAGGCGTGGCACCGCTGACAACGGTAACGAAATCCGGTGAAGTTTTCCTTGTGGCAAACAGAGCAGATCGTCGGATGCACAATCGTCTCCACGGTGGCCAGCCTGTGCAGCAGTGGCAGCCACACGAGGCACGAGGGGCCCGGTTCGGACATAAGTGTTGCCATAAAATCGTTCACCGTCACCTTGTTCTCCGCCGGAAAGATCTCCTCCTCGAGCCCCTCCTTGTAGTGGAATGTGGGCGACTCGTATACAGCCGCCGGCAATGCCAGCACCTCGCGCAGGAATTCCCCCAGCTTCCAGGCCACCAGCTGTCCGGCTCCATCCGAAATCTGTGAAAAGATATCTGCAGCCAAAAACAGAACAGAACAGTTTAGAGGGTCGGGCTAATCTCTGCATCTCGCTGATCCCTACTCACATCTAAGTTTGTCCACCAGCTTGCCAGAGCACATGGTGGCCAGGGCCACCTTGATGGAGAACACACGAATCTTTCCCGAGTTATCACTGCAGAAAACGAAAAATAGATGAGTATCATGGAGCTATGATGATGATGATGGTGATGACACACCTTGTATAGGCAGCCAGCAGCCAGTTGAGCAAGAGACCCGCCTTGGAGTCCACCGGCACCTGCTGGGCGGTGGGCAGACGTTTGTTCAGATTGTGATAGAGCGACGACACAAGGGTCTCCAGACGGGCCACGCTGACCTCGCTCTGGGGCTCCAGGGTGTTCAGTCCGTTTTCGCGGAATGCCTCGATCACGTTCCATATGTCCACCAAATGGAGATTTGTCGACTTTTGTATGTAGCGCAGCTTCGAGGCTGTCCTGTACGAGGCGAAGCGTATGGAATCGAAGGTCTGTAGACGCAGATCCTGCAGGATGGCCACCCGCGGCTCCAGCTCCATTTTGATGTGGCTGCAATTTAATTAAAAAGTATGCCACATAGTTTATTATTATAATATAACATAATAATACGAATAATAATAGTTTCCCCCAACAAACTGGGTCATTGGTTGCGCGCAGAGCGGAGCCACAGGACACATACAGCAGCCACCATAGAGAGAGAGAGAGAGCGAGAGAGAGAGAGAGGGGGATTCCCATTACCACTCCATTCCACTGCCTCCTCTTTTTATTTTTTCACATGTTCCATTGTGTTTAGCGTCTGCCTTCGACATCCTCCCATGGCGTTGTCGTTGTCGTTATCGTCTGGCTGGCGGCAGCCACAGCAACATAGGGCAGCACTGTGGCACGCGTTGGCTCCCTCGTGGCATTCGCCGGAAGTGGAAGTGAGCAATCCACAGAGGCAGGACACCCCAACCGCCTCCCCCCCTTTTAGCAGCCAGTGATTGGAACAATGCAAATTTAATAATCCAGCCACCCAAGCTAAAAGTTTTGCATCCATAAACCGCTTTTGCCAGTCCAATTAATCGACAAGAGAATTCTGCTGTACGTATCTCCCCCATTCCTCTCCTTCCCCCCCCCCCTCTCTCTCTGCATGGCCATGCGGACAGCATCCTTATAATTCATGCAACGACAACTTCAAAAGTTGCTGCCGCATCACGCTTCTCGTTCCAAGACTTCTCATTGATTTTCCCTCTCGCAGGGCAGCAAAAGAGAGCAAGAAAAAAAAGGATATCATTTTGAATTGGAAAATATCCGGTAATCAGATTACGAGTACTCCAAACAGAAAATCAGACATGATTCAATCGTTGCGAAACTTATCAGATTGCTGGATTGACAGCCATGTGGCAGAGCAGAGTCGCTAAGGAATCACCAACTATACAGAATCCCAGAATGTCCCAGCAAAACGGATGCCTCAAACTCGGCCTTTACTGAGAGTCCAAGTCTTAACGGTATCTCAAAATTTTTCCCCCCCCAGCGCCTCTCTCTTCCTTTACGCTTGCACTTAAAACGTACTCGGCTACAGTAACTTGAAATGTCCTTCACAAAGGGAGCAGGACAACGCCTCTGAGTCATCATTCTCGTACGAACAAAAATTAAGAGAAACAAGAAATCGGAAAACTTTTCTATGGAGATCTGGTTTCAATTTCAGTCACATAAAGCGCTCATACATATGTATGTATGTCTGGTTCTTTCCTGGCCAATTTAAAGAAATCCTCCCATTTAAATACTGCTTCCTTTTCCTGCCTGCCTGCCTGCCCGCCTTCGTGTCAACAGAAATGATAGTGGGTTTACATACATACAGACCCGACCCGACCGCCACCCAGATGGGGGGGTGGGGGGTTAGGGGACGACCAAAAACGGAATTCAATTTCCAAAACTGCAAAGTTTTTGTGTGAAAGATGAGGAGTTGATGAGGACAACCAAGGAGGAGGAGGAGGAGGAGGATGCCACTTGTGATGATGATGATGATGAAGATGACTCATAAGGCGCACTTCTTTGCCACCACTTGGGCATACGAAATAGAGCAACTACAGACGTTGGACAGACACACATTGAACACTGAACGAAATATTGAAATTTTAAATTCTTCAAAATTTGTAATGAAAGATGAAAATGAAGGGAAATATAACCAACCTTCTAAATGGATGTACTAGCCAACTTTTAAAGAGTAAAATATATACCTAGTGTGTACCTGGTTGTTTTTTTCCTCAGTGTACACATATGCACCCACACATACAGACGCAAAATCACGTATTCTTGGAGCACGAAGCGAATGCTGGGGAGCTTTGCAAACATTTGCGCACGAAAGTATGCAACAAGACCAGGCAGAATAATTTCGAGTTTCGGTCAGGAAGGAAAGAGAAAGAGAGACAGAGAGCATAAAGAGAGAAGATAGAGAGGTGGATGGGAGGAGAGCGGTGTGTGGTGAGGGAATTCCGCATTGCCAGGGGCTGCTGTTGCTGCTGCTGTTGCAGCTGGGGCCCAGAGCGATGACATCCTGCTCCACTCGACGAGTTTGTGCCAAGTGGCCGCCCTCCGATTACACACAGAGGCCAGGACAGGGCAGGACAGGGCAGTACAGGACAGGGAAGGGCCAAGGAAGACCCCTATTTGTGTCATTCAGAGAACTCTACACTAAAAAATTCTATTTTTTTGCATACATAAATATACATACATACATATGTACATACACACATGCAGACATATGTGCAGATGTACATATATAAATTGCATTGCAAAATGTTCTCACGACACCTCGACGAATCCGCCACGTTCTCCCCCCCTTTAAATGGGATTTCCCCAATTGCCAGTTTTGTGCTCTTCCAACCGCAATTGT
This sequence comes from Drosophila athabasca, assembly GCA_008121215.1. Classification (NCBI taxonomy): domain Eukaryota; kingdom Metazoa; phylum Arthropoda; class Insecta; order Diptera; family Drosophilidae; genus Drosophila; species Drosophila athabasca. The sequence goes on along the minus strand of VMQQ01000022.1, from coordinate 1,287,940 downwards.
TTCCAGATCTTTGCCTGTGGTTTTAGCTTTTGCTGCTCCTGGGGCTTTCGGGGTATTTGTGGAAGTGGCCACAAATTCATGCATATTTCTTTTCCTTTATTTAGTTGTCGTTTAAGTGGATTTAATCTCCTCTGAAAGCCGCAAAAACTTTTCCTATTGGAACTGCCCTGCAGACGACACTTTGACAGGAACTTTAGTTGCAACTTTCAGCCATCAAACGTTGGGTCTATGTCCACGAGATTCGAATTTCATTACCGGAGGAAATTGCAATTGGATTCAGGTTGCGGCACAGCATCACGATGGCTTGTTACACTACACCACGGAAATGGGTCGACCCGAATGAGGGCGGGGCGGGAAGTGAACTTTACATCGTATATAAATAAAAATGAAAATGACAGAAAATATCAAAGAGAACGTTTAAAACCTATCAAACTGTCATCAACATGATGGTACGCAGAGAGCAAAAGTAGGGGCCAGAAAGGAATGAATACTTCTGACATCACAGGTAATTAATAAATATATGAAAAGATTTAAAATGGTTCCCCTAGATGTATGTATAGATTCAATCGATATTGAATCATTGCTTAAGCGCTTTAAAGATTTTCAATCGAGATTACGAAAAGTTATAATTAACTTTTACCGAATGGCTGGGACATTGAATCATTCGTCATTAAATAACCATTCATCCATCCCGTGCATGAGTGACCCCAAATGAACCCTACTCCGAGGGGAGGCCTGTCCAGGTGGCAGGAGCAGTAGCAGCAGCAGCAGCAGGAGCTCACGTAGATGCTCAATTTACTAACGGAGCAGAAAATAGGTGCTGTGGGGAGAAAACAGAGCCAAACCGCATAGATGAACTATGAATAGGGGGGAGGAGTAGGAGGAGGAGGGGGCTCCACACGGACGATGGCGTGTCCAGGGACCTGCATCAAAAGATTTCAAAAGTTCTTCCCTCTGCATTGCCTTTGCTTTGCTTTGCTTTTGCGCTTTTTCCCGCAACAGAAATTAAACAAGTTTCGGTAGAAAGTTGTCCGTGTCCGTGTCCGCGTCCGCGTCCGTATCCGTATCCGTGTGTCCTGGGTGTCCTGAATGTTCTGTTCGTCCCAGCTGTACGTTGCCTGCTGTGTTGTGCTGTGTTCCATTTGCGTGCCAGAGAAATCAAAGTGGGAAATAACCAACCGAACCGAAGAACCCCAACGATGATAGCCGGGCACATAATTTTGCAATTTCAGTCGCACACTGAGAGTCACAGGAGGATGGCAGGTGGCACGTGGCAGGGGAAAACCGTTTCGTTACGTTTCGTTTCATTCCGTGAAAAATTCCTGCTTTTCCGTTCTGGAACGAGGCAACAGGCAGGCAGGCAGAGCTCGAGGTGGAGCGGTGGATTGCATGTCTGGCTAAAATGATGATCGACTAAAATCGCAGGCCGTGCAATAACCTTTCTTTTTTTGCCAGCAAGCCAAAGGAAACCAATGGCTGGAGCGGCCAGACACTGACTGGAATTGCTACGGCCCTAATTGAAAAATTTAGCCAAGCAATTTCCATATACACAAACACAGTGTACGCTCGATAGACGAAAAACACAAGGAGGGGAAGAACACAGCGACACAGTGAATCAGTCCTTTATTTTCGGGTATACACTGTACATGCAGACACAGGAATCCAGGTACATATGCTCCAATAGTCATAATTGATTGCTCTTCCACAGCCACTCCCCAATCCCAATCCCGCCCTCGCACATCCTATGCTAGACAGGAAAATTCAACTGAAATTAGTTCATGAACACAACAAAAGCTCTCCCAACCAACAGAAGGAGAAGAGAGGAGAGGAGAGGTGACGCTGACGCTGACGGTGACGGTGACGGTGATGGGGCTGTGACGAAGCAGAAAAAGAACAAATAAGAAAGCAGAAGCAAAGGCAGCAGCACAAGCTGGAAGGAAGTTGTGCCCCAGTTAGAGACAACTGTCATCATCCTCGTCCGAATGCACACAAAGTAATTATGTATGTGTGCAGCGCACAAATGGGAGCATTCACTGTAGGGAGCCTCAAAGCGGAGACGGTGCGGAGGTGTAAGCGCTGCCTGTGCCTGTGCCACTTACAACAACTCAAATGGTAAATGGTAAATGCGAAATGCAAATGCACATTCCAGAACACCACAAAGCCCCATTAGTCGTCGGATGCCGCTGTTGCTGCCTCTCAAGGATTACCAAAGGGATTGAACCAGCACTATGGGGATTTTGTGGGAATGGAATGAGAGCGGGCGAAGCATTAGGCCCCGGGCCCCAGCAGTTGGAGAGCTGCTTGTTTGATGTTGGTAGTTGCAGCTTGAAGAGTTTACTTTTGCTATAGTCCCTCCCAAGATCTCAATTAGATTCGTCTGGACTGCGGCCGCCTCTCTGGTGCCATTGCAAAGCTGCGAAAGATAGATGACGAAAGCCGCGCAGCGCAGTCGATCGGCTGCCAATCCAAGGTCATGGGCGAGTGAGTGAGCGAAAGCGGAAGAGAGCGATATGCAAAATGCGATAAACTCTGACCGGACGACAAAAGAGAGAGTGTGCAAAGCTTGCTTCGCCTCGCCTTATTTATTGCACCCGCCTTGCAGTCTGCCAGATCGGTTTTATATTACCTTATTTGCTTTGTGCAGTGTGTAGCTCTCTTCTCTCTCTCTCTCTCTCTCTTGAGCTTTGAGGGCAAAGTTCTCTTTGCTTTACAGCTACTTCTTACTCTGCCTATTGGGAGAGTGGGAGAGGCATTTTAATGGCATTGCCAGAAGCAAACGCAGTGGATTACCATACATGAATTTCTATTTAATCTCCATGGATAAAATTTAAATTTCAACTGTAAATAAATACATTTTCACAGTAACAAATTGAGCAAGCGAATTAGCACGTATGTATATTGGTTCAAGGCCCGCACCTGCACTCAAGTCTCAGCCACCCGCCCACACACCGTAATCAACCAGTTACACATTCCTCTCGCCGCAATGCATACATACATATGGAAATATTGTGATTCCTTGGTAAGCTATTTTGCCATTGATTGCCCGAGAGAGGAGGAGGAGGAGGAGATTGACTTGTCTTTGGACAGATATAGATCTCTGGGTGTGCGACAACTTTCCCAGACAATGAATGATCGCAGTCCAACCGATGACAATCCCTTGTATAATTAGCATTGATGAGTGTGAACGATTCTACGTAAATATTTTTCATTCTATTAATTTGTGACCTAGTCGGAGCAGTCACGCCCTATTTTTGGCATAAACAAACCTGAGGTTTTGTGAGGTGGGAAAACCCATACATAGAAGCCCATCGGAATGAAAACTCAAGCTGTAACAATTGTAAATGGTCAGCTAATTGCCCAAACGAGTACAACAACGGCGGACAGAACTATGCCAAAGTATTTTACACAGATACACGAAAAGAAAACAAGAGAAGGCCGAGGTGGTAGGGGGCGGGGAAAGGGAAACCGAGTGGGTGGCAGAACCGAGTAGGGGAAATTGTGTCTGCATGGGCTTTTCCCCACTCGAAACTGTGCCCACACGCGCGCGAACACACACAAAATGTCTTACGAAATGGAACATACAAATAAACAGCATTCCGTGTGGGCAGTTTTTCTCATTTCACGATCCATTTGGAGACCCGCTATCGAAGGCAGGAGCCAGGCAGGCAGGCACGCAGTGATAACGATCTGCAAAGCAAATAGACCGCAGCCGATAAGATATACTTCGCTTAGCTCTGGCTGTATCTGGCAGAATCACCAGAAACAGTTTATATATCTGTCTGTCTGCCTGTGCCTTGGGTGGAGGGGGATGCAGAGAAAATTGTGCAATTTCTGAGCAATTGCTGGGCAATCTCCGCTCTCTGCACTCACGTCAGCGACCACAGGCAAGTCAATCAACTGTAATCGGAATGGGAATGGAAATGGGAATGGAAATGGAAATGAAAATGGAATTTGAAACCGAATTCGAAGAGGTTGCGGCAAAGAAAACTGACAAGCACAAGCTGCAGCACCAACGTGCAACAAATCAATGCGGGCCAGGGCTAAAGTGGACACGAGTCGGCAGACCAAGACCCACCTCTACTACCAAAGTGGGCAAAGCCGTCTGGCATTCCGTTTCGCTTCTTTGACATTTATTCTTACATTTCTTTTTGTTTTTTCTTCTTTTTTTTTGCATAAATCTATAATGAGATTTAAAATGCAACTGTCGCAGATAATGGCATTGTCCATTGTCCACAGTTCTCAACAATCAATGCAGATTACTGTGGATATGATATAACACTGCAAAAAGAAATACTGCACAGCAGAGAGAGAAAGAAAGAGAAAGTTGCCCCATAAGTTTAAGCAGAAATTATTACTAAAATTAAATTTAGTTCCCTTGCTGGTAAAACGTTTTTCAATAGGCGTTTTACCATTTAATATTGATTCGATTTCAGCCCCAAATTAATATACGCCCCACCGTGTGAATTCCTCAATAGCCAATAAACAATAATAAATATCATTTTGTAAACAATAAATTCAATTATTGGCACGTTTTTCTGAAGCGGAAGTTCATTTTCTAAATATTTATGGTTTTCCCCACAAATATGTATGTTTACAAACAAAAGCAAAAGATGAAACGATTTCCCCAGATTGATATTTCCCTGTAGTAGGCATAGAAATGTACGACTAACAGTAAATTCAGGCTAATCCGACTAAACAGAAGCCCCAATTTCCGCCCACAGTGGAGCCCATAATGTGAGTCCTTGATGCTAGCCGAATCTCTCTTGGTTTCGTTGACATTAACCCCCTGATTAGCCAAAGATCATGCCCGGCTGCAGACGTTTCTGTCGAGGCTGTCGGCGCTGGTACAGCACCAAACCCCTGAAGTCGAGCTGTGTCTATCGTGGCCCCTGCTCTGGAGCATGCGGTGGCCCCTGTTTTGGCCAGAGATGTGGACCCTGCTGTGGTAGTCACCTCTGCGCCTGTATAATTTGCACTAGTGGCATCGGAACATGTGGTCAGCCCTGCGGCAGAGCCTGCTTGCCCCGAAGGTGCACCGCTTGATGGATTCAAGGAGCTTGGACTTTACTGTGTGTGGTAATTGGGATTCTTGTAAAGCAAGTACATAGTATGTGAAATGAGTGCTAGTGCGGATTCTCTTTTTTCTGGCAGTGGGTGGGTGGGAGTTGGGTTTCAGAGATGGTGTACTGGGCTTTGGCTAAAAATAACCATGCTCCTCATCCATGCGGGGCCAGAGGAAGAGGCTTCACCCTCCACTTGCCTGCAATCTCGTTTAACCACCGCCTGTAATGGAAATCCCTCTCGCCATACATGAATGGCTCTGGGATATGGCCGTGGAACAGTACGGAAGGAGAAGTAGAAGGAGGAGCAGAGTAAATTCGATTATGGGCATAAACGATTAATTTTATTGCATTTAGCTGGGGCTCTTGTTTTATAAACTAATTAAAGCAAACAGAGTGGACAGGCTCCAACACTCTGACCCTGTTGGGCCCCCAGCCATTGCTCGACTTCAAAGCGAGACAAAGCCACAGACAAAAAAGGGTTAATTGTCTATTCTCTCTCTCCCTCTCTCACTCCTCTCTCTCTTTCCGCGATGGTCCCTACCATAAATCCCCCTGAACTCCCACTTTTCCTTTCTTTACGCTCTCGTGAACGCACTGGAGGTTGTAGTTGCTCCCATTTCTACACTCTTTCAGAGGGGATATTCTAATTTTTAGTAGATGTTTGCACTCTAGCTGGCTGAAATATCAGATATTCTAACAATCTTCAAGGGTATCAACTGCTGCGACTCCCTTGCCTGGACTTTCTTTCTATTTTCTCGGTCTGTTTTTCATTTGCTTCTTTGGTTTTGGGGACAAGTGAGCAGAGCAATGTTTCTAGGCCGAAATTACTCCGTGGCGTGGCCCTCTTGTTTCGGTTCCCTTTGTTCTCTTTCTCTTCCCATTGTTGTTGTCATGTTGTGGGTGGTTTGCTCTCTTTCTATGTTGTGCGTGTGCGTTTGTGTATGTGCTCTTGTTTTACTTTATTTTTTCATGTCATGCCTCATTTAGCTTTTCACAACATTTCCACCAAACCAAACCAACCGCCAACGTGTGTCGCGCACTCACTCAGAAATAGTCTCAGTATCTGGGAATCTGGAGCACTGCTTCCTAATACTCTTCACACGTCTCGTCTCTCACTCTCAAAAAGTAACCAAAAGAAACTAGGCTGCCCGTGTGTTTGAGAGCGTATCAAAGAGCTAGATCAAACTGGAGGAACTAATTGGTAGATCAGAAGATAGACCATCCATCCACCCATTCGGAGAATGCAATCAATTAAGTAACATCCAACAGTGTAACAAATGGGGCTATGGGTGGTAACAACCATCGTTTAACATGAGAAAAATATACGTGTATGCGTATAGCCACTTTTTATTTGTTTACCTATTTAGCGCGTGTACTAATTCTACTTTTGATTTATTATAATTGATATGAATAATGGCTAGGTTTCATTTGTTGCGATGCGATGCGAATTCCGATAGTGAAATAATCTATGCAATTCTGTGAAAGTGAAATTTTCTACTATCAAGTGACACGCACACGCTCAAACGATCTATTTATTGCTTGTTTATGCTCGTAGATGTACAAAATGTACATTTGTGGTAGGTGTAGGTGTTTGTGTTTGGAATTCCAACGCTCGACTCGTGTCGGCTGGGCTGGCTGGCTTGATTCTACATTTCGACGGCGCCTTCGGCTTAGCACCTGCTCTTCGTGTGAGCCGAGGGCCCCCGCTCTCGTTGCCTCTCACCTCTCCACCCGCTCCGACTGTCTCTTTCTGGCCAGCGGGGATGGGTGCTGGCAGCAGCCGCCGTTTTTCAAATGCTAAAATTGGCGATTAGTCAAAATGATGTCACCGAGTTATTTTGATTGTTTTTTTTTTTTACTATATATATTTATTTTGCTTGACTTTTGCATTTCGGCGACAACTTGCCCATAAATTCCATATGATTTTGTTTTCCTTTTCGATAGTGACGAATGGATAATGTGGCTCAAGGTGAGGAAATGCGCGCTGCAGTCGATAAGCGCTGGAATGTCTCGAGAGGTGACGGTGCCCTATCAGACGACTGGCCCCCAATTAAAAATGACATTTCATCCTCAATTTTCTGACGAAATCGAATTATTTATCGTACTCTTTCAGGCGGTCCTACGCTTTTGGTCAGAAGTTTGAAACGCAGAGAAAATTCTCTCATTTTTAGTGATACAAAAAAATATTATTAAATTTCCTAGTAGCGATATGATAGAATATGGTAGGAGTTATAAAAGTGCTTTAAACAGAATTATATTCAAATCAAAGCCATAGCAAAAAAATGAATCTGCAAGGGTATTTCCAGGTTCGACCCCCAAGTCGGTGATATCTTTCTCGCCTAATTAATCACCAGTCTGACAGACAGTCTGCCATATGGCAACGGGGCCCATCATATCTGATCTAATCGACTTTGAAAATCCGCCGTTCTAATGAAAATTTCGCCAAAAATAAGTTAAAACTCAATTGAACTTCCCCCGGCCGCGATAAATCCAATTGAAAAAACCAAATGGAAACGATGGAGGGGCAGGCGGGAGGCTCCCCGGGGCGTGGCACGACAATTTGTTCAAAAATATTTTGAACGATTTTCAGACAAAAGCAACTGCACAGACAATGTGGCGGGGGAGGGGCGTGTGTGGGGTAGACTGCTTTTTTATGAATGAACATTTTCGCTGCGTCGCACACAATAACGGGAAAACTCTACTACACAGCCTGCGTCGAATGAAAATGTAGCTATTTTTACTGGTTGTGACGGCGGGGGGTTTCCGATTACTGTTGTTTTATCTTCTGTTATTTGTTGTTTACCTTTTGTAATTAGCAACGTTTCTTATGCGTCACTTTTTGCCCTGTGCTTCTTCGACGGAGTTGCTGCTGCTGCGCTGCTTCTTCCTCGCTTTTGTCACTTAACTGTTCTTCCCACTCACTCTTATTTTTTTTGGGAATTAATTTTCACCTGCTGTTCGATCTGCGAAAAATTTCACTTGTCAGAGAGGCTGCGCCCTTTGGCCCTTTGTAAAAATATGTTAGGCCAATAAACTTCTTTTTACACACACACACGCACACGTACGCACGCTTAAGAGCGGGGGGCAGCAGAGCCGAGGTTTAATCCGCACTGAAACACATATACACTTTATGATGCGATAAGAAAGGGGGAGAGTGGCAGATAAACTTTCGCACGAGAACTGACGTCGGCCAGCGAATATATCTTATCAACGAATTTTGTTTATTTTGTAAAAAACATCGCGCTGCACCACCGCCGCTCTTTTGGATTGTGTGTTTGTGTTTATATCTGTGTGACGGCGGAATTATCGATAAAATATACCCTCCATTAGACCATTAGGAATAAACCGAAAAGTACGGTCTTATTTTAAAAATATACAGTAATATACCGTCGAAAATCATATTCCTCGATTTTGATATTCTATTTAATATAACTAGCTAACTGGGACCCTCAGGCCTGAACACATTATTTTATACGATTAATGACTCAATTGTCTAGAAGATTGCTTAAGTTTAGTGACTCTTTTTTTTAGATTGTTTATAAAATAACGTTTAAGCAATAAAGGTCAAGGCATAAAACGTAAGTGAGCATGGTATGTCACGTAATTTCGAAACTTAACCGTTGGTATGGACATATTTATACCTTTTTTCTTTGATTAATGTTAAAATTCTTTTTTCCCAGCTACTTTTAAACGTAATTAATGTTTTATTTTGCACATATTCACATTTTTGACTTATTAATGCATTTGATTAATTTATTTGTATTAATATATCGATCCCGATACCCATATTCAGTCTTTATAAGAAGACCAAACACCGTGAAATTTTCTGAGATAGAGACTGACTAGTTTCTGCAATAATTGGTGCCTGGTATAACAAACATTTCCTAAATTCTATAATATCCATGTCCTAAAAATGTTTCTAATTCCGTGCCCATGTTGTGGGACAATGTTGCTCATTTCGCGGCACATGTTGCTGGCCCATACAAATTATTGTTGGCAACGGTAAAAAAAATAAGAATTAAACAAGGAAGGTCAACAAATAAGTCCCTTTTGTTACTTGGCAACTACACGGTAAATACACATTTGCTACAGATCAGAAACATATTTACGAAGTATGGACAAAATATCGATATTTTTAAAATTAGCGGTAATTTTGAAAATAATACCAGTATATACCATGACAAAATAAAATACGTTTTGCACAATTTTGGCGTCAAAAAATACAATGCTAAGCATATCATTTAATCCGATTGATGAATACATTTTCTACAGGAATAGCTAATTTCACGGACTCTCTTTATTGAATTGATTTTAAAATTTGAACAAAATGGTCAACAAAAACGTCTTTTTTTACATGGTAACTACATATTAGCACTAACCATACAATATATAGACGGGACAATTCATACATTGAAAATGTCCGCACCAAAATCAGACATCAGCGCCCGAGCCAGTCGTGAGTGTGAGTGAGTGAGTGTATGCGTGCTCATGCATTCTCACGTACGTTTGCGTGTTTGCATGTGTGGATCAGCTCCGGACAGAGTCGTGAGAGCGTATGTGTGCTCATGCATTCTCACGTATTTTATGGGCTTTGCATGTGTTATCAGCTCCCGCGAGTCATGAGAGTGTATGTGTGCTCATGTACTTTGCGTGTTTGCAAGTGTGTATGAGCGCCCAACTGAAATTTTCGCTCTCCCAACTTTGTTTTGATTTTTGTGCTCGCGCCACCCTTCACTTTAGCATTATTGGAGTCGGCCCTTTTTGAAGACGCTTGCCTTATAATACCAGAATAACTGTTATTTTGTACATGCATTAGATTCTAACTTTGTTTAATATAGAATATACTAATATATTGAGCAGATATATGTATATATATTCACAAATATATATTTGATTGTATGGTGTATTGTAGTATATAATGATATTTTTGATCACATATAAAAAAGTAGTATGCGCTAAAAAAAATATATATATCATCCTTGAATATGGATATTAATGACATATAAATGGGTAATAAATGGGTCCATACGGATTTTAGTGCCACACTTGCGAAACAAATTTGAAATCATCCCTATATTTCTTATGCGAATGTCATCCACAGAGAGAACTTGCAAGTACATTCATATGTGTGTGTACGTGTGCAGAGCTGCCGAAATTGCCAGCAAAATATTTTGAAGAAGATTTCTTGAGACACAAATTTATTTGCTGAGTGTTGCTTATTGACGCGACGAACTAATACCCTATAGACAATTAATATAATTTGATGTTATATCTGATATACATTTTGCGTTTGTATATATTTACATGCGTTCATTATATTCGTTTATAGTACATTAAACAAAATTAGCATATAAAGGATATACAAAATATAAAATTTTTTATATTTTGGGCATGCGTCATCGGAAAATCATAATCTCCATTCAATTCTAAAGTAATGGGTATTTTCTTCGACAGCGGCGTCGTCAACAACCAATACAAACAAGCAGCCATACAATATATGCACACATACAGTTAAAGCTCAGCCTCACGTACAGAACGTGTGAAACTAAAGCGCTCTCTGTCTCTCCGTCTATCTGTCTCTCTCTAATTCTCGCTGGAACATTTGAAAGTTCCAGCTAGTCAGGAATTGTGCTCAAAATTTTGTATGGCGCGGCACATCTTAGTGTTTATATTGTCTTTGCTTTGGCCATATGCACAAAAGGCTTCATAATTCTGATTGGCTGTCGCACCGGTAGAAAAAATCAATCGTGTGGCTTCGTGTCTGCTGTCATAATTCTGATCGGCAGCTCTGCGGCAGCGAAAGTATTTCGTGTGCTTTGCATTTGCAAAAGGCTTCATAATTGTGATTGCTGTCGCACGGTAGTGAAATCAATCGTGTGCTTCGTGTCTGCTGTCATAATTCTGATCGGCAGCTCTGCAGCAGCGAAAGTATTTCGTGTGGCTTTGGCCATATGCACAAAAGGCTGCATAATTCTGATTGGCTGTCGCACCGGTAGAGAAAATCAATCGTGTGGCTTCGTGTCTGCTGTCATAATTCTGATCGGCAGCTCTGCAGCAGCGAAAGTATTTCGTGTGGCTTTGGCCATATGCACAAAAGGCTGCATAATTCTGATTGGCTGTCGCACCGGTAGAGAAAATCAATCGTGTGGCTTCGTGTCTGCTGTCATAATTCTGATCGGCAGCTCTGCAGCAGCGAAAGTATTTCGTGTGGCTTTGGCCATATGCACAAAAGGCTGCATAATTCTGATTGGCTGTCGCACGGTAGAGAAATCAATCGTGTGGCTTCGTGTCTGCTGTCATAATTCTGATCGGCAGCTCTGCGGCAGCGAAATTATTTCGTGTGGCTTTGGCCATATGCACAAAAGGCTTCATAATTCTGATTGGCTGTCGCACCGGTAGAGAAAATCAATCAATCAAGAAATAATAAACTTATTAATATTAAAAAAAAATATCCTACTGCCGCAATATTTTGAGCTTTTTCTCGTATGATTTTGCATTCTCCACTGCAGGATGTGGAAAATTGAAGGGGCAGGACATTGGTAGGGGTATGTGAGTTGCCTCTGGCAGACTGCAGATGTGTTTGTGTGTGTGTGGGGGAGGGGAGGGTGAGGGCTTTCCGGATTCTGTGTCAAAATGGCGCAGAAAAATGATCAAGTGAAGGAGCAGAGCAGAGCAGAGCACGAACAGGATCCGACAACTTCAGCGCGCTAGAGTGGAATGAATTTGACACATCGAAAGGTAAGATATGTACAGCTGCCAAAAAAAATAATAGCACCACCACCGCCAAACTCACATTTTTAACTTTAAGGAAACTTTAGGCACATTTTTAGAAATGGAAGACTCTTATAAACATATGAATATAAAAAAAATCGTCTTCCTTTTTAACGTTTTTAAGTTATTTAAGAAAATTCCTTAAAAGTGATCAAATTAGGCGAAAAAAATAATAGCACCACTTTTCAAAAATTGAATTAAAAACAAAATAGTGACCAAAAAGTAACGAATTCCTTAGTTAATTATTTTGAACGATTATTACTAAATCTATAATTATCATTTAACATTTAGTACAATGTCCTTTTTTGGCAATAACAGCTGCGTAGCGTCTTGGCATGGAATAAATTAAATCCTGGCATCGTTTTAGGACCAGGACTCTTTAATTTATACCCAAAGTGATTCGATAGTGGCTGGATTGGAAGTAGCAACCGGCTTCTTGACGTAGGGCCACAGATTTTTGATGGGATCAGGTCAGGTGACTGAGCAGGCCACTCCAAAACGTTCACATAGTTTGCCATAACACATTACTTTTCTTGTTGGTGTGTTTGGAGTCACAGTTCTGTTAAAAGACCCATACGAGCGGATTTTCATATTCTGCAAAGGGTAGCATTACTGTATCCACGATATTCACCTACACGTGCTAATCCATGATGGTTTTTATCCAACCTAGTGTACCTACTTCATAGTGGAAAAAGCAGGCCCATACCATTACACTATACCCTCCATACTTATCGGTTTTTGTGGTGTACTAAAGTTGATCGACATCCTTTTCACCAAACATATCCACTTTGGACTCATCTGACCATAGAATATTCGTCCATTGTTGGGATGTCCGATTTGCTTGAACACTGCCTAACCTCATGTGCCTAGTAATATGTGTCGCGTTTAAAAGTGGTACCTTTCTTGGGCTGCAGACTTTTATATTATGTTGGCTAAGATATGTACTAACTTTTTGATCCATCGCATTTATTTTAAGCTCTTCTTTAAGCTCGGTAGCTGACTTAAAGGGAACCTTCTTGCTCTGACGAATCCGTCTTTTGCCATGAAGAGGGGCCATAAATCGTTTTCGTCCGCGTGTTTCAGCCTTTTCTTCATAGTTTAAGACGTTTTTAATCATTTTATTGGAATATCATACCAATCGACCAACTTTTCTGTACGTTTTTCCGTTTAATATCAGATTTTTGGTCAGATCTCTCATCTCCGCAGTGCAGTGCTTTCCACGTCCCATTGTAATGATTATTATTAACTTTTATGACAGAAATAATGAAATCTTAGTCAAAACTAATAAATTCGTGCCTTTTACAAAGACAATTTTGAGAAATATAGAGGCTTCACTAAGAAAAGTGCTAGTGGTGCTATTTTTTTCGCCATTTTTTGGGTATTTTTTCTTAAAACAAAAAAACCCACAAACACAAAAACCCCATTGCAATAGCCGCTCTTAGATTCTCTAGGAAAAGCTGCGCTCTTAATTGTTTGCCGTGCTTCAGGGCATTACCTGCAGTGAAGAGAGGGGATCAAATTTAACTCTTCACTTTAAAATATTAGTTCTATGGTCTGACTTACGTCATCCACGCACTCGCCGTCTCCCATTCCCACCCATGTAAAGAATTGGAAGGCAACAACAACAGCGATGCATACGCCAACGCCAAAAAACAATTACAAATACTCTCTACAATGTAAAAGCCTAGGCCGCTACTGCTCTCTTAACTTTTGCCCCCGCTTTAGAGCATTATACCCACACCACATGCTGTAGGAGGAAAGCATCAAATATAAGAAATATTCAAATTATTACAAATTTTCGTGGCTTTTCTCCCCCTCCCCATACAGAGCACAAACCAAAACAACAACAACACACACAAATCCGTATTGCAAAAAGCCGCTTTCAGATTATTTCAGCAAAGGTGCGCTCTTATTTGTCTGCTCTGCACTACCCGCAGTGAAGAGAGGGAACCAAATATAACTCTTCACATTAAAATATTTGTTCTATGGTCAAGCTGAGTTACGTCATCCACGCACTCCCCTTCTTCCATTCCACCTATGTACATATGTATGTACATATGTAAAAGCATTGACAGGCAGCAACAACAACGACGCATACGCCTAAGCAAAAAAACAATTACAAGAACTCACATAATGCAAAAGCAAAGATGCTCTTACTGAAGCGCCCCCGCTGCAGGGCATTGTACTGACCCCACATGCAGTAGGAAAAGAGAATCAAATAAAAGAACTATTCAAATTGTTACAGTTTTTTGTCGCTCGTTTCCCATCTCCCCCCGCCCCAAACAGATAAGAAGCCAAAGCAACAACAGCAAACACAAATCCCTATTGCAAAAAGCCGCTTTCATATTATTTCAGCAAAGGTGCGCTCTTAATTGTCTGCCCTGCATTACCTGCAATGAAGAGATGGATCAAATATACATACATACATAGCTATTCACATTAAAATATTTGTTCTATGGTCAAGTTGACTTATGTACATCATCCACGCATTTTCCGTCTCCCATTCCACCCATGCAAGCAACAACAACAACAATGCATGCGCCAAAGACAAAATAACGCAATAATTAAAATCACTCTTACAATGCATAAGCATAGGAAGAGAGCATCAAAGAGAAGAACTCTTCAAAGTAATCTACATTTTCTATACTGATTTAACAGTTAACTATCATAGAAAGAATAAATTCGTTGCTGCCGATACAGAGGCATGGTAATTTAGCAGCGAGCTAATAGCAAAAGATAAACTGAGTAAGAGAGCGAGAGCGAGCCCTTGACCTACATTCGTTATCTGTGATCACCGGCACCCAAGGCATACTTAAGTATGTTGTTAATTAACAAGGTAGCCGCACTCGCTCTCTCGCCCTCTCTTTTACTTCTTAAATTTCAGTCGGCCGAGCAGCAGTTGTGAGCGACGATTCTCTCCGCGGTCGATTTTCTCTTGTTCTTTTTCTTCTTCACTGAAATAAGAAGTAAAGCTCTCTCAGTGCGGCTACCTGCCGCTGCATTCTTATCGCTGCGCTCAGTCTCCCCCCCAACCCCCAACCATCATTGCAAGCGGTCATAAAAATGCAAAGAGAACGTTTTTTCCGTCTCTTAAGTTAAGAGAACTCTCTTTCTAAAATCGCCGAGAGCAGAGAGCGAGCCGACGCCGCTCTGAGAGCGAGCTTACGCCGAGAGCAGAGAGCGAGCCGACGCTGCTCTGAGAGCGAGCTTTTGTTTCGTTTCACGGCGAGCGAGCGAATTGGCTGAGGGCGAATTCGTCGCAACATATTCGCTTTATATTTCACTCTCACTTACGTTGCCTTACGTCATATTTCACTCTCACTTACGTAATTCGCCGTAGACAAAATTTTTCATACCCTCTACGAAAGGATGTTATAGAATCTAAGAAAAGTTTGTTTTACTAGGCACCAATTATTTCTCTATCTCAATCTTCATGGTTTTTGGCCTTGTTATAAAGACTGAAAATGGGTAACGGCATTTATATGTTAATGATAATAAATTCATCAAATGCATTGTTGGTCAACAATTGTAAATATGTGCAAAATACACTATTAATTACGCTTGAAAGCAGCTAGGAAAAAATAATTATATCAGTAATTATAAAATTATTATAAAAAAATTATTATAAAACTAAATAACAATAAATAAATTATAATACGATCATTGCAAGCGGTCATAAAAACGGAAAATCAAATCGTGTGTTTACCGACGGCAAATCGCGCGCCGGCCAAAATGTCACATTTTTATTCTGTGATCAATTATTATAATACTAAATAACAATTAATAAATTCTGAAAAGTAAAAAGTGTGTTAAGTTATAATAAAATTACAAAATAACCAAATTTAAATGAAAAGTGAAACCAACCAACCAAAAGTTTTATGAGGGGTTCTAAGTGCATAATTTGAGTGAGAGTGAGAGTGAAATATAAAAGAAAGACTAAACGGAGCGGCAAGATAGAAGGCGCCGGCGCGTATAAATAAATTATAATAAGTGAATTGAAATAAATAAATAATAAATTAATTATAAATAAATTGAAATAAATAAATAATAAATTGAAATAAATAAATAATAAATGAATTATAAATAAATTGAAATAAATAAAAAATAACTAAAGTGAATTGAAATGTGAAGCCAACCAAACAAAATTTTATGAGTGGTTCTAAGTGCATAATGTGAAATTGAAAGTGAAAGTGAACTGAAATAAATATATAATAAAATAATTATAAATAAATTGAAATAAATAAATAAAAAATAACAAAATTGAAATGGAAAGTGAAACCAACCAAGCCAAGTTTTATGATTGGTTCTAAGTGCATAATGTGAAAGTGAAAGTGCGAGTGCAAATAAAAAAAGAAACACAATTTTATAAGGAGCGCCAAGAAGAAGGAGGCGGCAAGGAGTGCAAATCGAAACGCAGTGCAAGGTGTATGTGATAATTAATTTTTGATTTTTTTTTATGTGTGTTTTTGTGTTTATGTGTGAAAACGACAAACATCAAACTCCAACAACGCAACAAAAGGAAATAGCAAATAATATTCAACGCTTCACTATATTATTATGGGATCAGGTGAGTCTCTCTGTTTTGGTTTACTCCTTATACTGTTTCTTCTTTCGATTGCCTTTCACATATTTTCTTATTTTATTTATTTATTTATTTATCATCTTTTTAGCTTATACAGACACATACATATATTATATTATATCCGCCTTCTTCTTTCGATCGCCTTTCACATATTTTCTTATTTTATTTATTTATTTATCCTTCTATATATTATTATATTATATTTATTATCTTTTATATATTATATTATCTCCTTCTTGCACTCCTTTTTCATTTAAAGGCTTTTTGTTTTTGAACAGTGGATTTATTCCGGTATGATAGTTACATTATTGTTTCAGGTGGGGTCGGGTCGGATATTTGTCTTGGATGCAACTTCATGGGAGTTCTATTCAATTCTTAAAAGCTTCACTTTCACGTACTGGGGGGCTCTTTTTCAGATTTAACCGTCATAGTACTTGGTGTTTTATTAAGCGTAATACTTCCCAATCGAAATGCGGCAGCGCTCCTCGGTCGGTTGGCAAGCCATCTGCTGGTGTCGCTTGGGCCACTTGATGGTGCAGTCATTGCACATCAACGTCCTAAAGAACCACAATAGCCACAAATGGTATCTGCTGGATACAGGACATATTGTATCCGCTGGATACTGGAACTGTATTAGAACCCTCTCTAAACGACTCTTAAATAGGTCAGTTAATGGTAGTATTTATAGTAGTAGATGCATGTGTAGTATTTTGCAAGTTTTAGAAATCCCATTGAACCACAAATGGATTCCCATAATCTGTGGGTTGGGGTGGTGCCACAGATTATCAAAGCATATCAGGTGGAATTCGATCTGTGGCAGCACCGATATAACTATGTATATTATCCGGATAAGTAAAGCATATACTCTGAAATAGATGTGGTAAAAAGTGTACTTTTTGGAGAAACCTTCGGAAAATTTGAGCTATTTTCGAACTATTGCTTGACGATATAAGACATTAAATATTGATTGAAGTTTTCTAATAAAATATGTACTAAAATAAAACTTCCCTTTCTTTACCACAACAGTTTTTGTTTCATTCGTGATACATATGTTTTTGTTCTATTTTCCATTATTTTTCCTTGGATTTTCGAAATGCCATAGAAATCGTAGATATATTCGTTTCGGTTCAGTGGTCACACCCACCCCCACCCATCCTGCCAATTCTTCATTTATTTTGTGGCGGTAGGTCAGTTCGTCAACAAGCTGAAGAAGAACACACAACACATAATTTCAGCTTGGCAAAGTAAAAAACGCTCTGTATGTGAGGCTGAGCTTTAACTGTATGTGTACTGCAGATATTGTTGGTCGCGGGAGCTGATCCAGACATGCAAACACGCAAACGTACGTGAGAATGCATGAGCACGCATACACTCACTCACTCACACTCACGACTGGCTCGGGCGCTGATGTCTGATTTTGGTGCGGACATTTTCAATGTATGAATTGTCCCGTCTATATATTGTATGGTTAGTGATATCATTTAATCCGATTGATGAATAAATTTTCTACAGGAATAGCTAATTTCACGGACTCTCTTTATTGAATTGATTTTAAGATTTAAACAAAATGGTCAACAAAAACGTCTATTTTTATATGGTAACTACATTTGAACTACTACTTGCGTCAACGGTAAAACACGTATGTGAGCAAGAAATTATCATCATTCGACGTAAATGGGGAAGTGAAGGAAAATTGGTATGTTGATAATCCACCCACCGCCTAAATTTGAAAGTGAGTGAGTCATAAGGATAACCTGTTGCCAAGCGTCCCTAGTGGGTTAAAAACTAGCCACGTAATCGAGTGGTAATCGACACTCACAGAAATAAGCGGGAGAAAAATAAATTTTAAACCTGTATGGTTTTCACAGCTCTTCCAAATTTTATTGTGGCTTAACTCTGTTAAATGTTTAAATGCTATTCGGCCTTGAGGCCTTGAGTGTCTACCGGCGCTATATTCGTGGGATTTCGGCGCTGCTGGCGCACCTGCTCCCTGATCTGGGCCGTCTTCAGAACCATCATCAGTTGTGTGGAATTATATAGCCATGTGCCCTAAAAATATAATCTATAGTAGACCTCGCGTAGTTTGGTACAAGTCTGTGCACTCACAATCAGCAGCATGCAATTCAGCAATATGGGAATGGAGAACACCGTCGATATAAACAGACCATTGCTATCAAAGTACTGTTGCCTGGAGAAGGAGCTCCAGTTCTGTGCGGCATACTCATTAATGCTTTCGCTGAAATACACCGCCGACACTGGAAAATGAAGCAGAATGTTAAGTTTCAGCGGACTGCGCCGAAATGGGGAGAGGCGACGTGTCCATCAAACGGGGAAATGGAAATCTCTACTTACACAGTATCAGGAAAAGAACAACTTGAATATTGGTATGGCTCCTGCTGAGTAGGGCTGTGGTGGTCGTGAGCAAATGCAGCAGAATCAGTCCAATCAGCCAGGGATCCATCCAATCGATCTGAAACATAAATATTCAACCCAAAGAGTCGGCAAATTGTATGCGGCAGGAGAGGAAGAGCCACCACGAGAGAACCGTACTCACGCTCAATAAAAATTGCCAATAGCCGGTAATTTCGCTAACTTCAATTTGTCCCGGATGCATTTTGGTGTGGATTTTTATTTTTTTGTTTTTATTTTATTTTATTGTCGGACGAGTCAAAACAAATGTAAAGTGACAGTCACAACGCCACACCAGTGTTTCTGGTTGCTACACGTTCCAACCAAAACACGATCAAATATATCTTTACAAACTTGTCACCACTTGCGTTGTAGATTTCATAGGGTGTTACGTTTCGTAGGATAAAAATAAAAGAAAAATATTCAAAAATATTCCATTCGCCAGGCCAGCTCACAAAATTTGGAATAATTCATTTATTTCATTTCTTGTGGGGGCCAATCGATAGGCAAGTGCAGCCCTGGCGAGTTCCGTCATGCAGTCTGACCGTCGCGTACAACGCTTTCACTGACTCAGTAGACAACATTAACAAATCAGAAAATATCACAAAGAATTGGTTGAAAAATAATCCAAATTGCAGTGAAAACGGGAGAAATAGCGTAATACGCTAATGTGCCGCTTGGACAACGTCTGACAATCCCATTCAAAGGAAAAACGATTCGGGAACAAAGGCAGGCCGCAAACAAAGTAGCTAGGCGAGTGCGTCTTTCAGCCACTTCACTCGGATGTTGCACGGCCTACAAAATTTCTTGTGCATCACGGTCTGTGGCAGGCGCCGTCGACCAGCAGTGACAGTGCCAATTGTGCGGCGTTCTAGTTTTGCAACTCCTTAAACGCAGAGACCGCATTTCTGTTCGTCTAAGGCGTTGATCCTTGGATTGGATTTGCGGATTGGGCTCTTGACGACTCGATGTGTGCTTGTTGCGGTTGAAAGGTCACTCAGTAACAACGACACGTAACGCCGAGAGGTTCAAGGACACGCGGCGCAGACTTCGCGCACAGTGTCGACGGCCTCTAAACAGCCGCAGCGCCCGCGAAAAGCGGAAACCGAAGCCCCACGCCCGCTGGGAGCTGAGAAGTTGCTCCAGGCGTTCGCATCGGTTATCCATTTGGACAAAGGCCCAAACTAGGTTCCAGTTCACAGCCGCGGCCATGGCTGTCAAGCAGAACAACACCGAGCCCAACGACGCCACCGATGGGGTCAACTCTGCCTCCGGCGGTTCCTCAAACGCCGCCATCCCAACTAACGGTAAGCAACCAACAGCCAACAACATAAAGATCTCCGACGATGGAGGTGGCGGCGGCGGGGCCGAGAGCATGGACACGAATGGCGCCAGTTCCGGCGAGACGATTGAGGGTGTCGGTCAACTGAACACGGTCACAAAGCGGGACATACAGGCGCTGCTGAGCACTCTGCAGAGCCTCGATCAGTCGGATCAGGCACACAGTGTGCTGAGCATATACGAGCGGATGATTATTGAGCTGGGACGGATGAAGCCGGGCACTACGAGCGAGGAAATTCTGCGCTTCAAGGAGGACGCAGTGAATTTGGGCAATATCCTTGCCACTGCAAGTGAGAAGAACTACCTCATGTTCTTCCTTCGTGTCGTCTACGATCTGATAACAAAGTCGGTGGATACAGTCCCCTCCTATGCCGTGGCCGTTGTCTTTCAGCTGTTCAGTCCTGCGCTCATCAGTGAGGCCGTGCAATCGCTGCTGGACACGAATGTCCACGACTCGAGCATACGCAAGACGGTCGTCCTGCTGTGCGAATGGATCTGTGTGTGCAACTTTTGCCCGAACCTAAATCTCTGGGTGATGGCCTTGCTGACAGGCTTACGTGATCAGGGCAAGCATGTGCTCCTCGACGACATTGCCCTGGACGCCATCGAAAAGCTCTTTAGTGTGCTAATTCTACCCGCCATGCGGCCCAAGGCGGCTCCAATAGTGATCCACATGCTGTCAACCATCAATCAGACACCCGAAATATTCCGCAAGGTAATGTCATGCACCCACCTCATTGATCATAGATCGTGGATAAACAATTCATTTTTTGTTACCCTCTCCTGCAGATATTGCCACGTATACCCAAGGTGTTGAACTTTCTCAAGCAGCAATCCAACAGCACGGACGAGTTCGGAGGGGAGACGCGTCTGTGCTTGCAGCAGCTGGTGGACCTCACCAGTGCCCTTATGCTGCGTTTCAACGAAAGCAGCGATCTCTACACATCCGTGAGGATTGCCATGCAGATGTATGAGCCATCGCCGAATTGTATGGCTTTGGCCCGGGCCATGCAGGAAAACGCCGTGCCCGCGGGACGGCGCAATCCAAGAGTGGGACTGGTGAATCTCGGCAACACGTGCTACATGAACAGCGTACTCCAGGCCCTGGCCATGACCAGCGAGTAAGTCCATCGTTCATCTAGAAATCAATGTGCCCAGGGATTCTGTTGACCTTCTGTTTCAATCTCAGTTTCAGCCGCCAGATACTGATGGTCCAGAGCGATTCATTGCTGTTGCTGAAGGTGCAGCAACAGATTGCCCTAATGCACCACTCGCTGCGTTGTGAGCTGACCCCCACGCGGGTGCTCAACGCCACAAGACCGCCGGGCTTCACACAGGGCCTGCAGCAGGACAGCTCCGAGTTCCTAGGCTATCTGCTCGACCTGCTGCACGAGCAAGAGATCAACAAAGTTGGAGGCCACAGTCTGCATGGCAATGACGTCGATGTCCCTGGCGAGCTGAACGATGAGATTCTGTCCAGCGGGGTCATACCCTACAACAGCCATGACCGCGAGATCGCCAGTAGCAGCACCAGTGCCAGTCACAAGCCCATTTCGACACCCACCAAAGGCACAAATAGCTCACTGCAACAGCAACAACAGCAGCCAAAGAAGCCAAAATCAACCATTGACAAGACGTTCACCGGCAAGCTGTCGACGACGTACAACTGTTCGGACTGCAGCTGGGAGAGCCACAACGAGGACAGCTTCCGTGAGCTGCAGCTATCGTTTCCGGACGATAAGGACGACTGCAGTGCCACCAATTATTCGGTGCAAGACCTGATCGAGTACTACTGCTCGCCGGAGAAGCTGGACGGTGAAAATCAGTACTTCTGTCCCCGCTGCCAGAAGCTCTGCGATGCCGATCGCCGTATCGGGGTGACAGAGGCGCCACGCAATCTCGTCCTGACACTCAAGCAGTTCAAGTACGATCAGAAGTATCATTTTCGCACCAAGCTAATGCACAAGGTGTTCCACGATGAGAGTGTGAGTATACGCATGGAGAGACTGTAGAACCATATACTAATTTGTTTTGCTCACTCCATAGCTCGTGGTTAAGATATGCTCATCCGATTCGCTGCAGGAACAGTCAGCCGTGTACTATGAGATGTACGCAGGCGTGGTGCATTCAGGCTACCACATGGACTCCGGCCATTACTTCACCTTTGCTGCTGACCAGTCCAAGAATTGGTACAAATTCAACGACAGCTTTGTGACCCATTCGCAGTCCGAGGAAATGCACAACCTCACCTCGCCCAACACCCCCTACATACTGTTCTACAAGATG
This sequence comes from Drosophila athabasca, assembly GCA_008121215.1. NCBI lineage: Eukaryota > Metazoa > Arthropoda > Insecta > Diptera > Drosophilidae > Drosophila > Drosophila athabasca. Next base: position 1,265,488 of record VMQQ01000022.1, on the reverse strand, counting down.
TGCGGCCGCTCGCACGAGTCCGGCCCGGCTGGCACCGAGATGGTGTCAGTGCCCCAAGTCCCACCGCTCAGCCTGGAGGAGCTGCCGAGCTCACTGCGCGACTATGTAAAGAACGACAATCGAATGTACAGCGAGGAATTGCGCTCTCAGCGCTTCCAGGGCAGCAACGGAACCAACGGGCATGGATTCGTGACGCGCAACGGCTATGACGGCGACGACGAGGATGATCGTGCTCCACCGCCCTCTGGCGGTTGTGGTGGCAACGATCTGGGCATCAATGTCAATCGCTTTGTCTACTGAGGAGGAGAAGGAGATGCAGACGCCGGGGCAGCTGAAGACGAGGAGGAGGAGAAGGAGAAGGAGATGGGAGGCAACTAGAGCAAAAACATATAGATGTCTAATTTATAATCACGCGCATGCTAAACTTAATGTTATATATACATATATTCCCAGTACATAATTTGATATATACCGATGTATATATCTAGCCACAGATGCGGTATAACAGCGAGTGTATGTGTGTGTGTGTGCGTATGTGTGTATGTATGTGTATTTATATATTTATGTGTGTATAAGCTTTCTCGCTCCCCCTCGGTCTCTTTCTCTCGCGTCTTTCTGGAAGCCTTGCGGTTCCATTGTTGTCCATGTTCCTGTTACCGCAGTGGCTGTCCTCCTCAAACGAAACCAACCCAATCCCCATTCCCATCCAAAACACACACAAATCCCTACGAATGTACGTACGAAGTATTTCCATTTACAAAATTGTTATGATTTTTTTGTTTTTGTTATCACAAACCTAGCTTTAGAACGGAGCATATATGCGTACGCGAAGAAACATACCCGAACCATATAAAACATACACAGATAACTATGAAATCCATCTGAATTAGCCAGAGAATAATTACATTATATATACTCGAGAGATCGGAAGCTGCAACGAAGATCCAACCCAAGCCAACTTCCATCTCTGGCCAATTCTGTATGCACTTTTCCTTAGTTTTAATGTATCTCGAGAGTTGGAATTGAGATGGTGGGATGGAATGATTCAAATGGGGGCTGGTCTGACTGGCAGGAGTAGATGAGATGGCATCTGGCAGCTGGAGGAGGATTTGTATAAATAGTTAGGCAAGATTGCGAGTGGGAGTGCATTGAATCCTATCAAAATTGTATTACCATTTGTTCTTGAATTTTAATTTAAAATTCATTCTCCTTAAGATCTGGTGAGCAGAGAAATGCGATTTTAGTTTTTTGAATATTATTTCAATTAAATTGGAATAATTTCAATGACGATAACCAAAATCTATACTATACTATATGTTATAAGTGTATTAATAAAAAAAAAGAAAAACCCAAAAAAAAATGAAAATGATCTTAGAATATTTGAAAATACAGCTGCGCAGTGGCCATTCGAAAACCTATTTTCACGAGCTACTTCCGCACATTATCGCTCTTTCATATTCCAAAGTTTAAGGTCGTTGTCGTCCCCTTTTATTTTTATTTAAAGTAAATTTATTTATTTATAACAAAATTATGTCACGCAATACCTTACCTTTTAAATAATTATACGATGCTGCTGAACTCGAGAGCTTTTGTTCCAGGTTCATTTCAGTTCATTTCGTAACTGGTTCATTTGAACCAGCTAGTATTTTGAGCTTTTTCGAAGTTGAGAGAGTCGGAATTGTGGGGCTATATGAGTGTGTTTAACGTGTGGGGCTCGAATCATATCACAACGTTGGGGCCCAGCTGTAGCCCAGGTCTAGAAAAAACAGTCAATCGTGTGAGAAGACTTTAATACGCGCGCCGCACAATAAACATTGCAAATACCGTACAAAACATCTCCGCATCCCGCGCTTATAAATACTTTTATGGCGCATCAGCAGCAACAAAGACGACGCCCCACCACGGCCCCCACAGCCATCAAAAGTCATCAGCAGGAAAGCCGCCGTCACTATATTAGCAGCTAACACTGGCACCTATAATTTTCGTTTAAACTTTAAACAAATATTTTGCCACCATTTTGCAACATCTTGTGCTAAAGCTCTCCCATTGATTTATTGGATCCCAAGCAGAGGAAGTACCGCAAGAAATTGCCAGCTGTTGTGAGAGCAGAGAGAGGTAGAATAAAAGAGAGAGAGAGAGACGGTGAGGAAAGTGAATTTTTTGCCGGTCAACGTCCTGCGGTGAGGTGAAGGTGAGCGAAAGGACATTGCGCCTACCAACCGGCATCCCATCCCTCTCCCAACGCACACAAACACTCTCACTTACACACGCTCTCTGGTCTAAAGTGCTTTCCACCACATTGGGGCAAAAACAAAGTTCTTAAAGATAAGCAAAGACCGGTAAATAACCCCAACAGCGTAGTCGGATAACGCGCCCGGACCCCCGCAATCGACAACCAGCAATCAGTAAGCACTCAAATCCCCCCGCGAAGCCACAACACACACGATATGCGCCTGTTCCCAGTACGGCTCTCGGCCGCCTCCTCCTCGATGGCGAGCCTGGCCAAAATGCTCGACTTTTACTCGGGCTTCAACCCATCGCCGCTATCCATCAAACAGTTTATGGACTTTGGTGAGTCTTATTAAATATTATTTATTCAATGTGTGTTTGTACGGGCTATAGTTCGACACGTTCCGCTTTGATCTTTTTCGATTTCCCTCTACCACATTGCATAATCGATAAGCTATTGGCTCAAAAATAGAATACATATGTGTGTTGGAAGTGGAAAATGCGCTCAAAAGAGTATCTCAATCGGTAGTTTGCGTCAGAATAAAATATAGTATTTCCTTTAGCAGGAAATAATTATAAAATTTTTAAAACTTACAGAAAAACAATTTAGCGAATTTTTTCCGATTATCGCCAGAGATGATTTCTCTCTTAGAAGATTGACGTTATGCGGCTAAACTGCGCAACATTCCCGTTATCTAATGCCCAATTGAATACTCAATTAAGCAGTTTTTTTCTGCCCCAGCAAACTGTTGATTGTTCAAAGGGGGAGGGAGAGAGCCGCTCAAACAATTGAATGCTATGTTTGTTTGTATATGAACGTCTATCCACCCTGCACCCGCCCCCGTTGCCTGTTGAACGGAACGGAAGTTAGAATGAGTCAAGTTTCTGTCTCTGAATATATAAACATGTTTTGGCAATGAAATTCTATATGAGAGCTGGGAAAACGACTTTCCTGCCCCCTCCCCCGCACAAAATAGATGGCACGTGGCCTTCAATGACGTTTCAATGTCAGCCAGCTGCTCTGCTATCCTTAAACAATATTGTTACTCTGACTCCCTTCTAAGCCTCACCACAAACCTGCCCCAATAAGCGAAAGAACCCAGAAAGCGCTCGAATCGCACAGATACACACACACGAACACACGAACAGACTCACACTGCGTCAGAGCCAGCAGCTGGAGTGCCTTTCATAGCATTCAGGCCTTGTTTGCGCTCGCGTGCTTAAGGTTTGTTCCACAATGTTCTTGGGGGTCGGTCGGGTCTGTCCGCTGGCTGACTACCGGCTGCTGCCTCGACATAAATGGCAACTGACTTACACACACACAAAAGTTAAGCCAAGTGGCAAGTGGCTGTAAACTGAAAATAACTAAATGGATGGCTCTGGCTCTGGAGAACGATGGTTGAAATACCCTTGCAGATGCAAGATTCAAAATTTCGGGCAGAATCTGTCAAATTCTTGGATTTATACAAAAGAATATATAAATTACTGATCCGATCCTAGATGTTCCGATTTAAAACCTATAGCAAAAATGAAGGTATTCCAAAGCTGCTTTCTGTAACTTTCTGGCTAAATGATATTACCTTTCCTCTGCAAGGGTATAAAAGCCGCTCTTGACGGCCCGAGGACTTTGGTTGTGTTGGGTTCAGGATTCTGTGCTATTATCATCTATATTTAGACTCAAACAAGAGGGTTTTCGCATGTCGTCTGCATTGTTATTCTTTAAAAGGCTTTATTTGGACTGAACTACCTCTCAACGACAGGATTCCTTCCATTCCTTACTCATTCATGAATTATTAAGTACTCGTTCAACAAAGTTGGGTTAGAAGCTTTTCCGACTAACACCCTTTAACTAGTAAAATAAATAACTAATAAGCGCCTGGCGACCATACTTGAACTTTGATGCCAGGGGACAGATAAGGCTTGTTTTTGTTTCTATTTGTTTTTGTCGTCAACTGTACCCCGTACTTAATTGCCTCTACTGCCCAGGCTCATAAAATTTTTGGTCATTTGTGTGTTATATCTATAGATTGGGTATTGATTATTGGGTATTGTTATTAGTTTATACTTGAATCACTTTGCTTGTCAGTCCCATAACATAGTTAGTATATGTACATATGTATGTATACAGGCACATTTATGTGTGGGTTGTATGATTCAGGTGAGCCATCGATTAGCGCCTCCCGGTCACCGGTCCCCAAGGGGGGCTCTGTTTCGATTTTCACAAACCCGATCTAAGTGTACTGAAGCAGGTACAATCTTATGTGCTCAAATTGGACAAGGGTACGAAAATTCACGTCTGCTGACGGGCCCCATTTACACCGCCCCTTTTTTTTAGAGGTCTGTTTATGGCGAGAATTTATAGTATATTTTTGTGGCTAATATCTGAAGGTTAGTTTGTGCTATCAATGGAAAATCTTAACAAAAACATAAGTATATTATAATGGGGGCCCGATTTGGGTCTGATGGTAATATCTATTGGCATGGCCCAAGTTGATCATGTGCCAATTTGGTGCGTGGGCAACACAAACATTTTTTGCTGTGACAAAATATAATATTGTTTTGTATTTTTTGTGGTACATATAATGGAAAAATTCTGATGGATCAGATCATACAGTGACCGTATAGGGCAAAGTCCATGATGCTGTCGGCTCTTCTTAGCCCACCCACAATTTGGACTTTGTTTTGACCAGACCCAGAGACCACAGAGATCTCGCTGTTAGGACTTTGAACCTCTCTGACAAAAAAATAGCGAAAATAAATAAACAGCAGACGTCAACAGTTACCGAAAAAGTAGCCAGCGGCAGCACTAACACCAGCAAGCGATAATAAAATACGTATACGTTTCCACACGCGCCTCATTTTGTCCGGGGCGAATGCGAGTCAAATATACTCGAAAGAGGTGGATAAGAGAGGAGGATAGGCAGAGGAGACTCGCTCAAAATTGATCCAAATTGAATGCGGTATGATGATGAGTAGGAGCTGATGCAATAGATGAAAGGGATTACCAATCTACAGACATATTTAGATGAAATAAATTGCCTGCCAAACAGCTGTTGAGCTTGGCGAGGTGGAAAACTGAGAGCGGAGAAGCGGGTCAGTGATGAAAGCGCGAGGATTTTCCTCCTCAGCTGTTCTAACATTCCTAATGTAGTTGCATTTATCGCATTGCAAAAGTGTCAAGGATGAGGAACGTGGGTTAGGGTCGGAAGCAGGGACAAATTGAATTGCATTCCTAACGCAATTTCTTTTATTGCGTTCCGCGGGCAGAACGAACATCCGTTTAAATAATTTAATGCACCACTGACGATTGAAATTGAATTGCAACAAAGTAACGACTTTTCCAACCGATAATCTGCGACTCATTCTAATTTTCAATTAAATTCCCATGCCCGTCCCCCTGGGATTTAATGCGTGTGGTGCTAAGCTTTCAATTTATTGTTGTCAACACGCAACCGTTTTTCGAGTGGAAGCTTATGATTTTTGCGGTTTGGTACTCTGGACTAAGGCAATTATCCACGTGCACATATGTATAGTATAAATGATTAATTCGCTTAATACTTTTTCAATTTAGCGCCGATGAAAGTGAGGGTGAGGCGGCCTGGCCTTATCATCGGCGCTGAAGTGTGCGATTCATCAAGGTGGTGCCCAGACGGAGCAGACAAGTTGATCGAGAGAGCTTTGTCTGGTGGTTTCTTTGGCTTTGACGACAACAATCAAGAAAGTGGTAGAGATAGCAAGCAAGCAGATATAGATAGGGGCAACTTAAAAACAAACAAACAAGCAAGCAAGAAGTAGAGAGAAATAGTGAGCTGCAAACAAACATCTAGGAAAGAGAGCGAACAAAAATGGCAAACAAGCAAACAAAAACAGTTCAACGAAAAGCTTTATTTTGAGGTCATATAATCAACTAGAGGAGAGGAGGAGACTAGTGGAAGTGAGGGGAGTGTGCGCGTGTGTTTGCTCACTCTCCAATACAGCTCTCTCTCGCTCTCTCAACAGTTCGGGGCACCTTCTGGCAGGTTCTGTCAAGTGGAATCTTACTTTGTTTTTCTACTCTCTGAACAGAGAGAGAGTACTATTCATTTGACGAGACGTTTGCAACGCATAGAATGAAGCTTTCTATAGTCCATAGATCATAGGTTCATCGATAAATATGATCAAAATCGGATCTGAAAGTGTATCAAAAGCGTTGGCCCCCCCCCCTGATCTAGCCGGTTTCTTGTTGTTTACGATTTGATTTTTGGCCCTGTCCATCAGGTTATCGCTTCTCTTTCCGTATTTTCTAGTCTACGATTAATAACTCGTTTTATTGATTCTGTTTTGTTGGCCCCTTCGTTACAATTGCCTCATAAACGGGGCGGCTCGAGTCTAATTTATGCGTTAGTGTATATCGAGTCTTATATAGTATATCTTTTGTTTTGTTTTCGCTTCGTGTCTGGAATTTCAATTAACTGCGACTAATTTTCTGAACGTGCCCCTCCACTCCCCACTCCCACCGCCCCATCTGGGACAATTATCAGTATAAACTTTGTGGTCTCGGAGCGGAGGCATAATAATCATTAATGAAACAAAAATACCAAATTGCAAGACAAAAAGCCCACAGAAATGTGGGCGTGTTTGACTGGCAGCCGGTCAAGGCTCAGGCCCCTTCGATGAGTTCGTTTCTGTTGAACCGTTATCAGTCGTCAGTACGTACGCCCCAATCGGCTGTTTCTTTCGTTTCTTTTTGTTACGAAACTGTTGACAATGGACAAACAAGCAGAAACAGAGAGAGACACACACGCACACAAAGAAAGAGAGATAGAGAGAGATACAGAATTGAAAACAAATAAGCACAAAAGCGAATGCAAAAACTTGACGGGGGCAAAGTTTTCTGGGGTTTATTTTGTTTATTTCTTTGCCTTCAAGAGCTTTGAACTTAGGAGGAGCTGTACTTGCCCTTAATAAATAAATAATACTATGTATTACTTGGTACATTTGCACCCATATTGTATTTAGCTCAAGTACTTTCGAGGACATTGATAATAAATTCAATTGATTTTAAGTTCAGTTTGTGAACTGTATTTTCGTTATATGAGAAAGTCTGAAGCTGGTTTAAGGATAAATAATTTATAGTAGAACAGAAAATACATTTTTAAAGTTTATAATAGTTGAAGAATAATCTATATATGCACAGTAAATCGGCAGAGCTCTGGAAAAAGTGCTGTTCTAGCAAACTGCTGAATAATGTGTAGATACATACATACATAGTATGTATGATAATGTAGCTTATACATACATATGTACATATGTATGTACTATGTACTATGTATCTCATAGACTGATTGCTCGTCTCGTTTTGCTGTGATAGACATACATAGACTGTGGCATGTGACTTGCATCCATCAGCTCGTGATCCATGCATTTGAAGCGTGACTGCATTGATAAGCCCAACTAGAAAAGGCAAACAACAACAAAATACTAATATATGTAAATCCAACCACTATAATTTGCCATTTCTCATCTCCATACTTGTTTCTTTTCCAAATTAGGTCAAAATGCCTGCGAGAAAAAGTCGTACATATTTCTGCGAAAGGAGCTGCCGGTGCGATTGGCCAATATCATGAAGGAGATTGCCCTGCTGCCGGACAATCTGCTGCACACCAGATCCGTCAGCGAGGTGAGCTCCTGGTATGTGAAAAGCTTCGAGGAGGTGCTCGAGTACGAGAAGGCGGAGCCCACACACGACAATTTGCACAAGTGAGTCAACAGACCTTCAAATCAGGCAGGGTGCAGGCAAAGATATTAATGGTTTGACTGGATTTTTCAGGTTTGTGCATCATCTGGATCTCATTAGGAATCGGCACAACGATGTGGTGCAGACGATGGCCCAGGGCGTCATTGAAATGAAGGAGAACGAGGGCGGCACGGTAGATGCGCCCACCGAGAGCTCCATACAGTACTTTCTCGACCGACTGTACATGTCGCGCATCAGCATCCGGATGCTGATCAATCAGCACAGTAAGTAGTTGTCGAGGTCTCTCTCTCACGATGATCGATCCACTCAACCATATCTATCCATTTCCGCAGCTCTGCTCTTTGGAGCGAATCCCCATTCGGGTGGGCGGCATATCGGCTGCCTGGACCCTGCCTGTGACCTGTCGGACGTGGTGCGCGATGCGTATGAGAACGCCCGCTTCCTCTGTGATCAATATTATCTGACGAGCCCAGCACTGGAAATCCAGGAGTATTGCCGCGAGGCAGAGGGTAACCTGCCCATCCGCACTGTCTACGTGCCCTCGCATTTGTATTACATGCTCTTCGAGCTCTTCAAGAACTCCATGAGAGCTGTGGTGGAGCACCACAATAATGACAACTGCGAAACCCTGCCGCCCCTCAAGGTAACCATCTGTCGCGGCCAGGAAGACATCTGCGTAAAGATCTCCGATCAGGGTGGCGGCATTCCGCGCTCCCAAACCGACCAACTTTTCAAGTACATGTACAGCACGGCTCCGCAGCCATCCAAGTCGGATATGCACACGGTTCCTTTGGCCGGCTATGGGTACGGTCTGCCCATATCGCGGCTCTACGCTCGCTACTTCCATGGCGACATTGTGCTGTTCTCGTGCGAGGGCTTCGGCACGGATGCCATAATCTACCTAAAGGTTTGTAACAGACACATACTTTTTCTTGATGAATTTATACTTATAAATTCTGGGTTTTTTGTCAGGCTCTGTCCGACGAGGCCAACGAGCTGCTGCCCATCTTCAACAAGACGAGCTCCAAGTTCTATCGCGCCACGGTGCCTACGGGCGACTGGTCCAATCAGGTAAAATACGCTAAAAAGAAGAAGACGAGCGCCGTCCTCAGCCAGTAGGCGAGTGAGAATGCCAAAAGAAACCGCCTGGCTGTGTAAAGAGTTTGCCCCCATCCTGCACCAATCCAATCCAATCAAAACCAAACCAAACCGAATCGTACCCAGCAAGCACCCGCAATCGCCTCCAACCCAAAGCCCGATCAAGTGAAAAGTGTTTATTTATTCTTTATGTTAATGTTAATGTTAAATTCGACTTTTGTTTGTATGTCCCAAACCAACTACGCCCCTACCTTTCCCCCCTATTGTAATTTTACATTTTTAACCAGTTTTTGTCATTTAACATTTGACATTCCACAAACATTTAAATCACTCCGAAGCGGGGCCCAAGTTCTGTTTTATTTTCGAACCGACGATTGGAGCGGCTACGGCTAAATGGGCTTTAATAATTACGTTTTTAGCAATTAAACACGATCTACAAAAAACATATTTATATATACATATATACACAAAAACACACACACACATACTCAAACAGCAACAGATGTTTTGAGTGTTTTAAGTAGCTATAATTTGTGGATTTTATTTAGGCTAGAGCCCCAAATGTGCATGCAATAACAAATTACACAATACATTTCTCTTTTTGAGCACACTATTTAAATTTATATATTAAGTGATGAAAGTTTTAAACAAATAAACTGTTGAAATTATATTTACACACAAACAAAAAACCCTGGTTCCTTATATGTATTTCTTTATTCATTATTTTTAGTTTAATATGAAGTAAAAGATGAAGTTTTTAAAAGTTATATACAGCCCCTAGCCACCATAGGATATCTGTTTCATTTTGATTATATTTGGGATAATTTTTAAGGTTTTTCGAAGATGTTGCAGATATATAATGTCATTTCTGGAAACTATTCCGCATTTTTAAATGCGCAAATTTCCGCAAATTTTAATTAACTCTCGTCTTTCATTACATCCTTTAATAACAATTTGTTCCGTACTAAAGCCTTTTTTTTTGCTTTAATTTTGCTTAATCTGACTGTTTTTTGTTTTGTTTAACTTTACTCTACTTATATGTATATCTGCTCTATGATTTATTTCTTTTAGAACTTTTCCAATCGTTGGCGTTATATTTATGGTTTTTTAAAAAATCTGTAAGACTGCTTGGAATCAAAACCAAAACTGAACAATATGGCCGGTTTAGTTTTATTTAGAACAGCACACACCCCTCTGCCCGCACTTAGGATCAATATACTTTGGCCTTATGAAACTCTCTGATTTTCTAGAGCTCGGATATGAATGCCCGACAGCTGTCGGCCACCACACCGAAACGCTACAACGACTTGATCCAGGATGCCTAAGACGATTCCACACGCACGCAACTGCTAACTGCTACTCAGGTTAAGGACTTACATATGACGATTCAGGAAAAACACACAGTTGGATATACAAGGACATACACATGCATATGTAGATACATATATGTTATCACTAGCTCTAGGCAAATACATTCCCAAACTGCAGCAGCCATCACTCAAACAGTGGTCGTATTCATGGCAGTAACGTTTAGGAAGTTAAGTTTTCGAGTTGTTATTGAAAATGATGGTTAAAATAAATAATAAAAATTGTTAAAGATCAACTGGCGATACGATGGAGTTTTTCTTTTAGGCACTACATTTTATTCTTTACATACGCAATAATAATCGTAATAATAATAATAATAATTTTCTATATTGCATCGATAACATTAAATATTGTTCATTTTGCTGGTGGTGCTATACAATAATCGGTTCTCATTCGTTTTGGGCTTCTCTTTACAATTATTTTATACAAGTTCTCACATTTAGTTTTAGTTTTTGTTTAGCATTGTTTAGCGTTTGTTACGTTTTTTTTCACATTTATCACTCGTTAACATTGTTCGCTCGACATTCATTTAGACTATTTTTAGACAACAGCAACAAATTGGCTGATGTTTAAACAAAAAGTGCATTAAATTATTTATGGATTGCTGTTGTTCTTTGTTTTCCTTTGATCTCGATCCGATCTCAGATAATAATCATACATATGTATTTATAATTACAATAATAATAGTGGGGAATCATCATAATAATATGCAATATAAAATCGACAAAAAATCAATGATAATAAATACAATACAATACAATATATATATATATATAAACAATAATACACATTCAATAATTCGAATTGCAATTGGAATTGGAATGCGTGCGAATCGGAGAAACGTCGGGGCAAAACGTTGAAACGGAAAAGGATAACGGATAACGGATAGACATGCATCCAGTGGGATGAATCTGAAATTTCTTTCCCAGTTGAAATGGCCTTGATAGCACTTCCTTGGTATCTACTTTCGCAAGGGATCCAAACTCTCCAGCGAAAAGTCATCGATGTTCAGCTGATTCTGCTGTAAAGTGGGTGGAAACATTTCCATATGAATTTCATATCTTGTGATAGGGATATCAAAGACTCACCTTAAAGATGGTCGGCCCATTGCTCATCTCGAAGGGATCCGAGCCGAATAGATCTGTGTTGCCATTCAGCCCATTGCCCGTTGTCACCGAGGTGCTGCGTCTGGGTGCAGCAATCTTTGGCGGCGGCGCCACTGCAATGACAAAAATAACTATTATCCACGACACATTAATTAATCGAAATTTTAACCTACATAAAGGCGGCGTTATGTTCAGCTCGCTGGAGAAGCCACTGCTGTTGATGCTGATGCTGTTGCTGCTGTTGATCAATAAGCTGCTATTGTTCATGTTATTGTTGGTGCTGTTGCTGTTGGTGTTGTTGTTCTGCAACTTGTGATCGTTGTTGTTGAAGAAGAGCTGCTGGCCAAAGCTCTTGGGTGGCTCAAAGCCAAACAGATCGTTGCTGATGGCATTGCGGCCATTGCTGCCATTGCTGTCCTGGGTGGCCTCTTCGGCGCGTGGATCGAAATCGCTGTCCGAATCGGAGTTCAGCAGCAGCTCATCCATCTTCTGGCTGTTGCTCTTTCCGCTGATGCTGATCTGGCTGGACAGATTGTTCCGCGGCGGCACAATGGGCAAGAAGGAGCTGGGCGACGCTGAGTGGACCGATGCCGTCGTGGAAATGGTGTCAATCAGCAGCTTATCCTCGTCTGCAATACATTTGGACAATCAATTTAAAGAATACCGTCGCATTTCATTCAATCTTACCCAGCTTGCCGTTGCTCAGGGCCTCGCCACTGGCATCGATTCCGTTCTGCAGCTCACTGGAGGGTGGCACCTCCAGAATGTCCTTGATGCCCAGTTTAAAGAGCATGGCATCCAGCTCGGCCTTTGGCAATTTTGCGGATAATTCGCTCAGTCGCTCCTTGTACAGAATAACTGTTTGCTGCAGATGATTGATCTGCTGTTGCGCCTTGCTCAGATTTGTCTTCTCGGTGCTGTCCATGTACTTTCTATAGCCAAAGAAACGAATCTCAGTACAGTTAAAGCTAAAGATTCGATGGTATGCCTGCTGCCTGCTCACCTGTATGCCAAATCAAAGGCTTGGCCAATGGTCAGCGTTATGTCCGAGGCCAATTTGTTCGAGATAAAGACAAAGCACTCATGGGTCTCCTCGGTTTTTGGGCTACCACTGCCATTGCTATGGCCATTCATTGTTGTCGTCGTCTCGCCATCCCGTGTCTTGACCGTCTTGGCAATGAAGCTGAAGAACTTCTTGACACCCTTCTCGTCCGCACAATACGAGATATTGTACAGCGGAAACTGGTGCAGAATCTTGTGGGTGCGCGGCTCCTGGATGGCCACCCCCTTGATGCTGATGGTTATCTCGAGCTTCGTGAACTTCTCCTGGGTGCCTGTGGCCGCCTTCTTCATTTGCTGGGCAAACTGCAGCTTCCGTATGGCTTCCTTGACCACCTCGATGCCCTTGGGCTGGTCCACGCTCAGGTTACCAAAGAACTGCACAACAAGCGAGACAAAGAGAAAGAATGGATCGGTGTCAGCTGGAGGTCGTCACACTTGGATCTCTGATCGCACTCACCTTGACTAGATAGACCGCATGTCCGTTGATGAGCTGCTCGGGCGTGTGCAGCCAGTTGCGTTTGCCGTTCTTTGACTCGCTCTTGGAGTCGCCTCCGTTGCTGCTGCTGCCACCGCTGTTGTTGTTGCCGCTGCTGATGTTACCCTCGTTGGCCGAGTCCTTATCCTTTTCCTGCTGTTGCTGCTTGCTGCTATTTTGCTTATTCCAGAACTTCAGCTGCGCCATTTTGGCCGCCGCTTTGCTGCCACCGGTGCTCCCACTGCTGTTTGCTGGCTGATAAGGCATCGTCGTCGTTGGCGTCTTCTTTGTCTTTCGAGGCTGCAATCGGAATTGAAATGAGAAATGAGATTCAATTTGAACTTTGGTCACCTGGGTTTATCCCCATTCATCCCATCAATCCCTCTCTCTGATTGGAAATACAAATGAATTCCAGCTGTCGCCAGAGCTGGATGCTGGACTGCTGCCTGCTGGCTGCTGTACTGCTATATTGCTATACTGCTAATTATTGTTATACAACCAACTGAATCTAAATGTATTCTTTTGGCTAATTGCAAATCGTGTTCGCGATACACAGAGCGACAGAGACTGAGAGAGAAAGAGAGAGAAGCCTCTAGGGGCTACTGAGAGTCACACAAAGACACGACAGGGAGGGAGGCTGTCGTTGAGGTGCAGCCTCATGTAAGCCAATCCCCACACTGTCATCTACGTCAGCGACAAACCTGTTACTGGCTGGCACTACCAGGCAGCAGCCATCAGCTGTCGCCATCATTGCACTTGGACCTGGATTTATCCCACAAATACATCCATCAACCGTAGGTACATGAGTACTTGTACAGAGTTTCTACAGTGCGTTTCAGATCTAGGTAATCGGTTTTACGGAATATGCGGTTTAGTTAGAGCGTAAGAATGAGGTCACGGATCGGCACCAGTGAGAACGCTTTGGGATATCTTTTGTTATTGAATATGGGATGTTAATCGCATTGAGTCATGAACCGGATGAGAATCACGTGAAAGGTACACAGTATGCACAGTTTTTGCTGAAATGTTAATTTGAAATGTGTCGCATACAATTATGAATCGCAAGGGGATTTATGCATTAATTTCCAAGAAGCAGAATAATAATAAATGTCTATTTCAATTAAATGTTATTTAAAATTTTATTCAATTATTTCCGATTTATCAAGATGAATATAGAATTCTGTAGAATATTGTCGGGACTTTTCCCACAACAATATGGGACACTGTAAGACAGTGTCGAAACGCACTGTCTGCATGTACAGGTAAGTACATATGGACGTCATTGTGTCTGACACCGCCAAAACAGACAATAAGACAATAGCTTCTCAGGAAAAAAAATTCAAAGAAAAAACAACGGGGGAAAAAACAGCAACCCAACCAAAATTAGAACAAAGTCGCAAAGCTGGCTTTCGGATTAAAGTCACACCTTGGCGACGGACGCGGGACCTTTTGTGGGTTGTTCTCTCGTGCAATTCTCACATTTCGTGCCGTCTCATAATTAAGAAAAATCTTGCAAAATTTAATGAAGCTTTGGTGTTTTTTTTTCGTTTTTTTTTTTTTTGTTGATATTTCTCTTTTTTCTGTGATTGTTTCATGCAAGCTCACATTCGATTTTGTGTGTGTGGTGTACACATGTATTTCTTAAGTTTGATTTATTTTGGAGTTGCCAGCGGCATTGAGGAGGGGCAGGCAGAGCAGAGTGTGGATAGCAAAGCGGTGGTGGCATTAGGCAATCGCACAAAAGCGAAAGCTAAATTGGCCAAAAACGGACAGAGACGACTACGACGACTGTGTCTGCGACTGAGACTGCGGCTCTACGATGACGACAGCGACCGACCGATGGCGGGCTACAAAATACAAAAATTGGAAAATAGCACAGCGCCAGAGCTTAGAGAGCTCACTGTAAAAACGAAACGATTCGAATCGAGTACCAGAGGCACCCTGTGTGGAGGCAATCATTGGGAGGGAGGGCGCACACACAAAAAATAAACTGAACAACTAAACAGCAGAAACATTTTCAAACGACGAACAAAAGATAATGTCGACAACTAAACCGCAAAAGCATACATATGTACAATATGTGCACACACAATCTACAAGTCGACAAATGTACACATGTACATCCATATACTATATTTAAGAGATGTCGCGGAAGTCGTTCTCAACGTCGCACTTGTAGATGCTGCTCCTACCCGTCATCACATCAATCCTTCATCCCTCTTCCCGCTTCCCGCATCATTTGGAATGCAGACAGCGTAGGCAAAACACAACAAAAATAAAGCTTGCTATGGCGGCATCAATAAGTGAGTGCTGGAATGAGCTGAATTGCTACTGATAATGTAACAAGAGCTGCTTGACACTAATCCCCCACATTTATGGGGATACACCACAGAATGGGGCAGTACTATGTGCAACAATGAGCTTCAAATTATTTGGAAGATGAGTTTAGCATTTATTAGCTAACAAAAATTATTTTATCAAATTTCAAGTTAAATTTTGATTACTTTCCGCAATTATTTGGTTTCCCGACTCTGAATTCTAAATCTCTTCTATCCCCATATTCCCAAGAAAGCTAGATTGAAGTTGAAAAAAAGCTATGCAGTCATCACTGGATACCGCAGACGGAGATTAGAAACGGCAGAGAGTCGTTAAGTACATCCAATATGTAAATGGCTGTACGAGAATATGCCCGAACATGCTCTGAAGTGGGGGTCAGTGGGGTGTGGGGGGGAACGGGGCGAACGGCAGCAGGTGGAGGCGGTTTGTACTCAGATCCAATTGGACCTGCGCTGTGCACTGACTGTGAAATGATTGTGAACCATTTTCGTTTCTCTCCAGCGTTTCAATCGTTTGTCAGTCATATATTTTGTGCCCAGCTCTCTGCTGACGTAGTGTTTCCCTGTTTTTATGGGTATTTTCTTTCCTTTCCTGCTGAGCAGACACTTTCTTTGGAGCTGGGCAACACACACTGGTGGCACAAGCATTGCACAAGGCCAGTCCGCCAGCCAGCCAGCCAGCCAACAGAAGCAACAAACAGAAGAGAGCGGCTTTTTTATGGCAAACTTTCATAATTAGCAGAAGGGGGAAACGGGGAGTGGGCTCTGCGTGTTGTTTGCTTTTGTGCGTGACTATTTGTTTGCGGCAATTACGGGAATGTGTTGCAAGATGGCCATGCAGAAATCACACACAAGAGATCTTACTGAGCAGCACAGCACACTGACACACAAATGCTAATTTTTTAATCGTCATTGTATTTGGAGACTAAGTACATGGGCACTTTTGCTTTTCTTTTTCAGTAAACCGCAGCATCAGATCAGCACGCATACCGTAAATCTCGACAGTCGGCGAATCGGAGAGGAGAGGAGCACAGTTACAAAAGTGTTTCACCGCTATTTCTAGAGCGCCACGGCGCCAATCACATACGTACACGACGGGAGACAGCTGCGGACTACACAACAAAAAAGCCCAGCTCCAACTTTTTCAAGTCGTTTCGTTTAATTCACTTGCACTCGCACACACACTCTCAAAAAGGGGGGAACGTGGTATAACAATATAAGGTAAGGTCATTCCACGACATGAGCATCCAAAGCAACGCTACTAAAAGAGGCCGCCTTACCTTATAATGGTAGACTATTGGGGGGCACAGAGAGAGCAATAGAGATCTCAGCGCCAGTAAGATAAACAATTGTTCAGATGAGATTATGGAGAAATACTATCAGAGAAACAGAGAGCATCAGATGAGTGATTGTTTTATTTGTAGTTTTAATGGTTTTAAGTACATTTGAACAAATCTCAAGCTAAACAAAGACTTCAGTGTTGCACTCTGCAGTCTCTCGCTCTTTGCGTGTCTCTTCCACCCACTCACTGATCGGGCGCTCTCTCTTCTCTCTCTCATGACCTGCCTTTCGTTAATGACTCTGCAGAAAATGACGTGTAAAACAAACAAACGTTTAGTTTTTTGCAGGCTCAAAATCTCAGGGAAATTTAGCTTTTGAGCGCGGATTTAGTTGCTGGTAATCACACACTTACTTTAGTTACTTGTTAAACAATTTTCGCTAGTTTCACTCGTTTAAAAATCTGGAAATCTTGGTTTCGCTACGGTTGCCTTGTCCGTTGATTGAAGAAATTAGTGCAATTGATGCGATGATGGTGCTCTGCGGAGGCACAGATTTTTATAGTTACACGCGACGGACGCGCACGGCAAAGGCACCACGACGAGGGCAAGGATGCTGCGGGGATGCTGGTTAGGTGGCTGGCACGGCAAGGCAATAAGGTGCGGCGACGCAGGCGTTTTGTAGTCTCTTTGTAATGCAAAAAAATTACAGTTCAGTTTTTGCGCGCGCTCTCTGGTCGCTGTCCCTCTCCACTCATTTTTTCTATTAGCGAACGAACTGCGCAAATTTACGATAACAGCAACCGCAGCAGCAACAGCAACAACAACCACCTCTACTACAACAACAATGCGATGTGGAATATCCTCAGCACCTTCACGGTCCGCTGGTTTGTTTTCGATCGCGCCGTCTGCCAAGAGACTGCGGACTTGATTTGACCAAAATACTTACGGAGCTCTGTCGCTTTGCAGCGACATGGCTTGCCAGGGCTGCAAACCAATCCGCTGGCTCTCCTCGGGCACGAAAGACTTGAATGCAGTTTGCCACCCAGAGACGACCAGAGAACCCAGCTCGAAGCAGTAGTCGTTTTTACTATGAGAGCGGAGAGGCTTACACCAGCCCTGGTAGGCAATGTAAAACTAGTTATTGAGCCAGAGGATCGGCTAGGTGTTCCCTCAAATGCCCTACATCGAATGGATCTTTGAAAGTGGACCAAGAAGGATGCTGATTTTTTATAACTATGATATGCTTTCCATAATGTAATTTATTCAATATATTTTCGAGGTAGAAAAATGTACATACATATATAATGCGTAAACTAAAATTGAAGAGCCACTGCAGATCAAATATGTGTATGTACTCACATACCCAGCAGTTTCCAGCGTAGGAGATTACGCGTAGTTTTCTCTTTTGTGGTCGGAGTTGTGGACTCACACACACAGGCACAGTTTGGAGCGAACATATGTCCGACAAGGTGTGTGTAAGTGTGGGTATTTCTGCTTGTTTACCTGTTGCTGCTTGTCAATTGTTTTTACATTTTGCCAGAAAAACGTTTTCCTTCCACAATTGCGAGAACATATGGACCCAGCTCCAGATTCTCTATTAAAATGGTTTCCACATATTAAAATTACAACGACAGGTGGGCACAATTAGGAATGCACAAATAACACACACAAACAAACAGAAATGGCAGTCTACATTAGTATTTGTATGTGTATGTAACTTTAACGCAAAGACAAAGACCAGGCTCAAAGACAATATTATCGTTGTTTTTGCTGCTGCTGGCAGCCGCAAAAGAAGAAGAAGCAACACAAAAACAAGAAAGTGAAGACTAGATTTGGGAGCCGAAGCTTTATATACACTGTTGATTGATCCCTCCACTCCAATGGCTTTTGTATGAAATTAGCATACGATTTGTTTGGATTATCTACTGGCTGCTGATGCTGTCTATAAGCATGGCAAACACCTGCTCAAAATATTAATACTTCTTGCAAAGAGTATAAAAATATTTATTTTCGTGATACGTAATTTCTGGCGCTGTTTGATCGCTTGGAATTGCAATGGAACTGGTTTCCTTAGTCAACCGTATAATGTACGACGAGAGGATTTTGATTATTTGTTAGCCATATCATTTGCTATCGTTGCAGCTTTTGCTGTCGCTGCTCTCGCTATTGTTTTGTTGCATGCCGTGCATTTTTCCAGCACACATTTTTCCTTTTCTACGTTTTGCCACATTTTGACTGCTGTTGGGTTAAGGCTCCCCCAAAAAACCGGCTTCATATGTAAGAGTGTGCGTACTTATTCCTGTGTGTGTGTGTGTGTGTGTGTGTGTGTGTATGCCAACGGCATCCAACTGCAGTCGGCGGCAGAGTACAGAGTAATGTAATGGAGCTGAGAGCAAGCACGGTGGAACGGCTGTCATTTCAGAATGTAGCCAAAAAAAAAATAAGATTTAGCCAATGCCAAAATTGCTGCAGAGTTCTAAAGCCAAGGCCCTCCATGATCGTTCTAGGAAATGATCTTCACCTGCTTGTCTTCTCTCCCACTGTGCGCTCTCCTGGTCTTACATGGCTTATCGTTTCCATCTACATACCTGTGATTTTTGCACTGATTCACACACTCTCTCATAATACTCTCTTGCACTCTCTCTCTTCCTCTCTCCAACTCGAACTCTCAAGCTGAACGCATTTAAAAAAGCAAACAACTACACACACACATGCATATATTGGCCATTTACAGTTAGAGGCCGCTCACTGCGCTGTGGCTGCTGCAGCTACTGATTTTATTGGCATTTCTCTCTCTCTCGCTGCAACTTTATTACCAGTTGCTTTTCCGCCGGCCAAAAAACAAAACCTGCATTTTGTTTTCATTCAGCTATTTCCTAACTCAGTTGCCACAGTTCACAAGGTGACTCAGATCCTGATCATGTGGGGGCGTCCATCTCCATCCCGTACACCATACGCCCCCTGAAAAGAACGTGAGATTATTGGTATAATTAATATATGGATATTTTATATTGCAATTGCATTTTGATTGGCGTATTTTTATAAACATTATCTTTGCCCGCCGTCGCCAAGGGGGCGTTGACAGCGCCGCAGCCCTCTCCGTAGAGGGTGTTGGTCTGGAGGGGATACGCGGGCTTTGTTTTAAATCAAGTTTCGTCGCGCATGACTTTATCTCTGCTTCGTTTTCATCATCGTCTCTCTGTTTTCGTCTTTGGCGACGAGTTCAAAGGCCCAATTAACCAAATAAATGCATAAAACCAGAAAAAGTCATTGCAATCCGTCTTGGAGCGGGAGGTGTGGTGGGGTGGAGCTGATACCCGGTACTAGCGGTACAAACATTTCGGCGTCCACAAGAAATATCAAGAAAGCTGCGGTATCCTCGGGAGTATAACGGTAGGGGAGTATAACGAAGTGCAATCATTTAAGAGGTATCCAAGAGTCGAGTACTGATTATTTACAGATCAGATTATTTTTGTGGTAAAATGTCATTAAATGGTATTGTAAATATTTGTGTACGGCGATCAAATGGCAGCCGAAGCCAGCAGTTACCAGCAATTCTTTTGGGTCTCCGGTTGGTAGAAACGTGCTGGTATTTTTCAATACCGCAGCAATCATTCGAATTGTGAGCTTGAGCCTGCCCTGCCCTGCCCGGCCCATGCCTGCCTGACTGGGGGGAGTGGCAGAGATACAGCCCCGTGTCATCAGAATAATTTACGTGCCGATGCTCGAGCGGAGGGACAGTCACGTTTTCGATTCACGCTTAATTCCAAATGCGGCTCTTATCATTCCTAAGAAGACGAGACGAGAGGCACCCTGTGCTGCTGACAAATAAAACGATCTCTGGGGCGCGCTTTAGCATTGATGGAGCTTATCAGTACCCGCCACCCTGAACGCCCCTTACTCATACATGTACAATAAACGTGCACACACCACATTTCGAGTAATTCAATTATTTTGTATATTACATATTTTCAATGTGCAACAAAAGCGACAACGACACATAGATAGCCAGCCGGGAACGCTGGCACCGACTGGCACTGCCAATTACACTGGTCAACAGTGAGCAAAAAACACTGGCATGAGACCCAATTTTTCTGATGGAAGTTTGGGCTCCACAATTGATTAATGAGCTATGATTTTTTTTTAATTTTTTGATCATGTTATTTTGTTTAATGAAAAGTTGGCTGGATGCAAGGAAAACAAAACTCTAATTTTGTTGACTAGTGTCATTCTGCTTCGTCTCCGCCCGCCCATTGAGAAAGCGAGATGGCGATACTTCCGCTTCGTCATTAAGCAACGGAAAAGGGAAGGCTGAAAAGGAAATTGTGGCGAAAGTTTTTAGTTTATTAAGAAAAGGGGTTTTTATGGCTTTTCTATAATAAAAACTGAAGCATTTACAAGAGAGCCTTAAAAATCAACAAAAGCGGAATGACAGTTACTATGCGAACAGAAAACATTTCAAATGACCAAATACAGGCGCCAAAATGATTGTAACTAGGTGGCAGCACACTCCCAACAGCTGTTAAAATAATCGATTAATTTGAGTGCTGTGAAGTGGAAACTCTGGTACATTTTACAGCACTGATTTTGGAGTAACCAAATATTTTCGCTAGTTTTTTTTTTAATAATTTCGTGTGTGAAAAAGGAATATTATTGATTTTTTATTGCATTTAATGCATCTGCAGACAGGGACACATCAAAACCCCCATAAAACGTTTACGTCCCCCGTAGCAAGACGAAAAGTCGTGGAAAAGTTTTGTTTACCTTTTTTCGATATCTACTATCCCCAGAGTTCTGCTCCTACACCTGTGTTGGTGTGAACGCGTGCGTGTGTGTTTGTGTGTGTGTGAGGTGTTTTGTGTGCAAAAATGCATCCGAAAATCGAGTAGATGTCCCACAACGAAGTATTTGTTCATTCTAAAATTGTAAAAAAGCCAGGCACATGGAAAATGTGCCCGATGCCAGCTGCAGCGCCTCTTCCCTGAAACTCCAACGGCAGCAAAGTAAGTGTCAATAGCCCTACCACCCCTACAGACCCCCTTTCCCTGGCCCTGTGAGTGTGCCACAATCTGCGTTTTTTTTGCCGACCTGATAACCGTTTAGTTTCGATTACGCTGTTAACGTATTGGTTTTCCAATTAGTTTTGTTTTACTTTGCTTTGCTTTGTAGGCCCAGCGGAGGGGAGGTTGGGGTCGCTTTAACCCATTGGTGGCAGGTGGTCCGGTCCGCAATTTCACTTTTGTTTTCATTCGTACAGAATGTGTGTCATTAATAAGGGGGCAACCAGAAATTATTTACAATACTCTGTCTCATAATTTCGATTGAAAGTATGTACATTAGGTGCAAAAATTCCATTACTTTATTGGGAAAATTCCTTTAGTTCCAATCAGCTGTTTTGTCTTGCACGATCTGGCAACCTTTTGGCGTGTGAAAATTGCGCCGCGACGTTTGGCCGTTAAATTGATGAACCTACGATCAATAAACTTAATTATTTATAAGATGATAAGATGAAAGGAGGAACTAAATACAGTAGTTGGTGTTTAAGTTGATAGATTGCGAAAATAACCAGACAGTGAATCACTGAGATCTAGATTATTTCAAATATAATATTATATTTGGCTTCACACTTACCATCCACACCAGTATCTCGCCTATCGCCAGACGACTCAGTGTCATTTTCTTTTCTTTTCTTTCTTTGCTGCTGGTTATCTCTGGACAAACATCTATTGACATATTTATCGAACCCCCTCCGAAAATGTTGTCTGGCAGATCTAACGCTCTTTTGATTTATGCTTCTAATAAAAATTCAATAGACTTGCAATTTGTCGTGTTGCACAGCCACCACTCAAGGCACATTGCAACAGACTACAGATATGTTTTGGCGATTCTAAGCAAAAGTTAGATTTCCCCACTTTTGGGGCCATCTAGTACCACAGTGCGAGTGTACCCAGCGGCCCATCAAAAGCCGCGACGAACGCAAAAATATGCGAAACTTCAGCACAACGGAAAAGTGTTTTATGTGTTACGCGGACTCTCTGGGCCCTATCCTATACCCTTTGCTCTTCTTGTTGTTGGTGTGGTTCGTATTTGGTTGGTCTATGGGCTCCTGCCATACATTACAATGAAGTATGTGCGCCTGGATGAATGGGCCAAGCGGCGGCCAAGCTCCAGTGTCCGGGTCTGGGGTTGGGTCTGGCACTGCCACTGACTCTGGCGACCTTTCCACACAGACATCGGGACACGGGGGATGGCAGAAGACAGACACTCGTCCACTTGGGTCAGATGGTGGGTAACATGTGTACGTGTGTGTGTGTGAGGCCAGAGGGCAGCGGCAGGAACAGCAGCTGAAGGCGGCTAATTATGACCCGCACGTTTTTTCGAAAACAAACAGTCACAGTGGGTTAAGAGTGGGGTGGGGGGAGGGGCGTTATGGTGTGGTGTGGTGTGCCGGACACGGGCATAAAGGCCGGACAAGTGTTTAGGCTACATTTTCAAATGTTTCCGGCGCGCACTTTACGTTTCGTGTCTGTTGTCGCCTTTCAGCCTTGAGGAGAGTCTATATTTGGCAACGCATGTAAGCCTCTGCCTGCACCCCCCCGCCCTGGGCCACCATCCTCAGTGTCGGCCCCGCCATTACTTTCTCCCCCTCTGTGTGCTCTGTTTTGTTTGTTTGTTGCACTTTTATTGCGTTTTGGCTGGGGCCGGCCTGTGCTAAGTAGTCCTCTTACGTAGTCGGCAAGTCCTTCCATGTACCAGCCATAAACATGTCGTCTTTCGCTTGATTTAGCGCCAGTAGCCCCTTCCCTCCACCTCTAGCCACCCCACCACTCATTGTTGGCCAAACTAAATGGTGTGCGAGTGTGTGTGTGTCTGTCTAAGCCACTGACCGCTCAACATTTGTTGGACTCCTCTACTGGCGGCCCTGGGAAAGTGCAACAATGGCCCAACTCTTGGCCACGCCGCCGCCTGTCGTCCGTCATATTTGTCGCCCGTCCCCACCCTCCCCTCCGTGTGTGTGTGTCGATTTCTAATGCCATATTTCTCCAGCTTTCGATCCCCGAAACCGATCCCTTTGACTGGCCATCGAGATGCGAGATGTCATAAATCTTGTTTGCGGTTATAAAGTTTTCAGTTTCCATTGAATCTGCATACAATAGATGGTTGCCATTTCCGTGTTTCCGGGGAGGTTGGGGGCTTGTCAGCTTTTGGGGTCAACGAGTACACTGGGCGGCAGAAAATTACATCCGAAATCTCATTTTAATCTTTTGTTTCTTCTGCTTTCAGCTCAAATCAAAGCCAAAAATGTCCTAATCAGATCCCAGAGCAGTGGCAAGCTTAGCAGAAATGAGGCTGAATCCACAAAAACAACAACAGCAACAGGAGCAGCAAAAGCAAAAACCACAAAAGCCCCAACGAGGACCCTCAAGATCGGGGCCATGCAACAGAAGCAGCTACAGCCACCAAATGGAGTCAACGCCGGCAACATCATCCTGCTGCGTGGCACACGCAACGAGAACGGCCAGATCATTATCCAGAACAAGCAGGACATTTTCACCCTGCTCAACGAGCAGCAGCATCAGCAGCAGCAGCAGCAGGAGAAGGCGGCCCAGGCGTCCACAGCCATCACACTCAATCAACTGCCAACGACCACCACAGTGGCTCGCAAGACGATTGTCCAGAGCTCGGGGAGCAGCACCACCAGCACCAGCTCCAGCTCCACCATATCCATTGTGGCCAGCAGCAGCAGCAGCGGTGCTGGTGTCAAGGATGCCGTCAGCAACACGATCCTCCTGCAGACGCCCATCAATGCCAGCCAGCTGGAGAGCGTGCTGAAGGCCCAGGAGCGGACGAAACAGACGAATGGCCCGGCACAAACCAAGCTCATAGAGAGGCCCTTCCTGCTGAAGCACGTAAGTAGAGATCACTTTCAAACGGAATGGAACACACTTTAACCTTACCTTCACCCACTCCGTAGGCCTCGCGGAGTCTCAGCTCGGAGAGCAATTGCGACAGCAAATCGCCGTTCGTTCTGCAGACGCTCAAGCGACTGGAGAAATCACAATCCATTCTGGTCATACGCAACTCCACATCAGGCAGCAGCACATCCTCAATGGCCGCTACTCCGCCTGCGAATGTTGCGGCCTCCCCATCATCGAATGTTTTGAGCGTGACACGCACTTCAAAGGCGGCCAAGAACATGGCTGGTGCGCTGCACAAGCTTAAGGCGGCAGCGACAGCAGCAGCAGCTGCGGGAGCAGGAGCAGGAGCATCACCATCCACATCATCGACAGGCACAACCATACTGAGGCTAGGCAAAAGCGCCACCACATTGGCCATTAACGGAACTGGGGGCAGCAGCAAACTTGAGGCCGCCACCGCCGCCGCAGCAACGACCACAACGTCAACAGAAAATAAATTGTCCAACACGGTGACATCGGAGCAGCAGCAACAATCGACGACAACAACAACGCAAACGAATGTGCCACTTGGGAACGGTAAGTCTCTGGGATTTGCCTCAAGCGTTTCCTCAATGAATTTCAAATGCGGTGCATAAATTGTTAGGGAGGATGTCCAGCAGGCTATCCAGGTGCTGCTGGGGCTGGGGTCAGATGCAGGTGTGCATTTGCATCCAGGCCAAAACGGAATCCTGACGCAGTCTCTTTTGGGAAGATATCCACGCTTTTGTTTGGACAAAATTCAACCAGCAAATACCAGCAGCAGCCACCAATCCTTTGTGTTGCCTATGAACTTGGTTGTTGGTTTAAAGGGTCAGGGCGTAATTTTCGCTGATTTAGGAGGAGGTCTCTCTACGCTCTTCTCGGTCTCCTCGCTCTCGGCCGGTACGTGGCATGCCTAACAATTATTCAATTAAATCGTGAAACGTCTTGAGCGGCCCTCAGGGCCGGACTGCACTCAGCTGTGAATTGGGCGATGCCCATTGTCCGTTGCCCATTGATTTTCACACCCGTCATCAGCTCTAGCTCTATCCCCAATAGACTGAATGATTTTCAGGGGTCCCCCGAGTCCTGTTTCGTTTTTTGGTCAGGCCAAACAAACTACGAACAACATATTCCTCACTCTCCCTGCCGCTGCCACTACGCCCCACAGGAGAGTCCAGTGTTCATTAGCGATGTGTGCGCTGAGTAACAAGTTACAAGTTATCGGAGGAAGTTTCACAAGTATCCTGTGGCCAGTGGCCAGGGGGACCACTGATTTCCTTTGCGTTTGCAAAATATATCCAAGAAGGAACGAATCAATTCGCTTGAGCGTAAAGTGCTTAAGACTCTCAACGACTTCGAAAATGCAAGCAATTGAAAGTTTGAATTAAACTTGAGAAATTAGGAAATTGTGTTTCCTTTTTTGTTTACTTAATTCTGATCTTCCTTGCAAAAGATGGCGTCTTTATTGAGTGTTATTATCGATTGCTGTCTATCGATTGGGGTACCGTCTCCCATCGTTATGTATATCGATCTGTTATGGCCTCCTAGGACCTAGGAAATGTACATACATATATTTTAATGGCATGTGAATTCATATCCTAACTAGCATCAGGTCTTCCGCTGGGTCCTGCCCACGCATTTTGGCAGCGCCTAATAAATGCTCTGAACGATTCTTCTTCGGAGATCCCCTGCGCCGATTAGCCAAGTGACAACTTGACAACGATGGCCAGGCCAGGCCAGGCCAGGAAAAGCCAGCCAGACAGTGCCTGGGGGCCATTGAGCAAATGTGCTGATGTCCACAGAAATCCGGTAGTTGGCGCGGCTCAAGGAGAAGGAGTAGGAGATGTTGATTATTGCACTCGATACATGAGTGTCCGCCATTTGTGCTGACGGGGTCGGAATGGCAAGAGACACAAAAGCAGATGGGGCAGGGGACAGGCAGCAGCAGCAGCCAAGAAGTGGCTGAGGCGTAAGTGATTTTTAAACCAGATTTTTCAAGGCGTCAGAGTCTCTTTTGCTCTTTTGGTGGGGGTGTTGGATATTGTCGTCGGCATATGGCAAAGCAAAGCTCAAGTATTGCTGATGTTTCAATTGCTCGAGAGAGACCCCCAGACTGCTGCCCCATCCTCTCTCTCTCTCTTAGACCCACCCATATGTGGTATGTTGAATGCAGACATTTGAAAGATCCTTATCTGATTTGCCCGTTAAACAAATCCAACAGCAAAGCACACAAAAAATAAAGACAGAGACAGAGAGGGACGGCGAGAGAGAACGAGAGGTGGATTTTATTGATAAAACTTTTGCCAGCTCTGAATTTAAAATATTTTAATTTAGTTTGGCTTTAGTTTTTCGCTATATCATGGCCATTAGCTAAAAGGCGGCCAACCTTCAACAAAAAATTCAAAAAAATGTAAAAGCCACGAAATTTTGCCTTTGAGTGAGTTATTCTCTATCAGTATAATGTTGTTTTGATTCCTTTTTATTTTTGTTTTTTTTTTTGTTGAAAGCAAAGAAAATTAAACAAATTACCCCCCCACACACACATGTGGATTGGGATCTGTGAGATACTTTTGCATGCAAGTCCCGTCATGTGTTGAGTCCAAATCGCCGCCGCCTGGGGGGCACAACAACTCGACTAAATGATACCGATTGATAGAGATTCAAATTGGTATTCAGCGTGGAAAACGTTATCTTTTTAAGGGAAAAACATACATTTATGTATACATATTTCTTTTGTACATTATTGGAAGATCGGTAGATAACACTAGACAAAAATAAATAATAAGAAGGAATTTTAATTGAAATTAACTTTATTCGTGTCGATGAAGGAGAAGGAATTTTAATTGAAATTAACTTTATTCGTGTCTATGCAATGTCTAAATCGGTTTAGATGACGGCTTAATGACATGTCCCCATAGTTTTTGGCAGTCGAAACCTCTTCGATCCGCCTGTTACCTATACATCCTGGCACTCCACGTTTTCCTGGGTACAAAGAAAAACTAAAAAAATCGTTACAATTTGTTCACTTCTTTTTGTGCGCTTTTCTTCGAAAATCCTTTCAGGCCAGGCCGAGCCGAGCCGGGCCGGGTCGTGTGCCTTGTGTGCTTCATTATCATTATTTGGCTGTACCTCTGCTCCGCTCCGGTCCGCTCCTATCTCTTACTCTCTCTCTTTGGCTCCCCCTCCACTGTCTCTCTGTCCCTCTCTCCCCCTCTCTATCGCGTCTATCTCTTTCCTTGAGCACATAATTGCCAAGAGAAATAAAAAAGTTTGGCGCTTTGTTTTTGCACAAAACTTTTGCATTTCCGTTGTTATGAAACTTGAGCGCGTCCAAAAAGAATACAAAGAGAAGACCAAAAAAGAAGAAGTGATTGCGAGAGAGTGAGTGAAAAAAAGTGTTCAAAAAAGTGCAAAAAAAAAACTAGGCAAAAAAAATCTGTTCGTGTGAGTTAAATTGCAAAATATGATGGCCGGCGCCTGGCACCACTTCACACACACACACACACACACACACACACAGAACCGTGATGGTGGGGCGGGGGTGATATCTGGCCCTGTAGGTGGCTAATTAGATAACACTGTGCCTAATTTGACGCTGCCACGCCTTCTGCATGCTGCCTTTCTTTTCCCTTGTTTTCTACTTTGCCAGAGCACCGCCCATCCCCCCTCACACTTTCCCTACTGTACTCCCCTTTTCGTTTGATTATTGTGTCAAAGTTCTGTGTGTGTGGGTGTGTGTGTGTGTTTTTCTTTTTTGTTTCCCCTCCAGTTTTAGGCCGTATTTGCCATGCCCTGATTTGCTTTGACCATTTGTGCCGCACAAAGATCATTTTTCACTGGTTTTATTACTCTAATCACACATTAAAATGTCTAATTTGTGTGCATAATTGTTCAATTAGTAATTGCACTTGGACATTAGTTTCATCGAGCACATAAATGAGCTTTCAATCAACAGATTTGCTTTGCAATTGAGAGATCAATGTTTGTCCTCGCAGGAATTACGCTTACATATGTATGTACACCGTGTTTGCCAATCAGCTATATATGTATGTGTGTTATTAGCTTTTAGTGCTATCAAACCTTTTAAAATGGTTTAATATTGAGCGGAAGTTCAGTGTTATAAATACCGATTTTATTATCTCACTAAATTGGCCCGTGTTTAGTGATATTTTTTGTGGTTTAACATGTTAATGCTTAATGGGTTTTACATTTAAAATTGGTTGTTCATAGGAGCTCCATTGTAAGCTCTGATATTGAAAATATTGATATGTCGAATATAGAGTTTAGGCGTTTATCCATTGGGTCTCACAAAACGTACAGCTCAAACTTTAATGCGACAAAGGAAAACTTTGAATGAATAAATCTTGATAGACTATAGTTTTTAATATATTTACATCTTTTCTGACATATATTCAGCAAGTTTCGAACACTAGAAAACGTACATAGGTCTAGTATGTACATAGGTTTTTTTATGGTCTAATAAGGAATCTTAGAACAGATGGGAAATGTTAAGTAATTTACATATTTGCAAGATATACGATTTCCCAACCGCTTTCAGCTATCAATCAACACTGTAAAACATATTTTGCATTTCTCAACACTGTATTGGGAGTACGATTTGGAATCTGAGAGCAGATTTGTTGGAATTGGATCTTTTATTTAGTGCTCTTTTTAGTTGGTGTACTCCAATTAGCCATTAACTGTGTGCCTTAGAATCCCTTTGTGATACAAACCAAATTGGGCGGCATACTCGCCCGGCTCGATGGGAAAACGTATGCGCAATATTTCCACATCGCTTACAAGGTTAATGACCTCTACAGTGCCATTGGCCTACAAGATGGACTGAGACCAGATCAAAAATAATGGATATAATGAGTTTTATGGAGGCTACTCACAGGAAAGGGACACGCCCAGGGTTTTTGAAAAAACGAAGAGAAATAGGAAAAGGCCAGGTTAAAAAGAATGCCGTTGGGACTTCTCCTATTCTTAGCACTGCCCAAGAAGTCGCACAAGTTCAGTGTGATATTATAAATAGAAGGACGCCAGCCATTGGCCCGCTTGAAAAGCTCCAGCCGAACCTGCGGGAAGAGCACAAAGAGCGTTTCGTTGCCGTTATTCGTTCGTTTTCTCAATATTCTCACCATTAGATGACTCTCGAGGTATTTCTTATTTCAATACCCCATATTAATCGAGTTCTTGTACCGGCCTTTATTTTGCACATAAAAAACTCGGTGTACTCCTTATCGAATTAGGCACAGTGCAGAGACTTGAACTTGCCAACAGAACTTCCATCCACCTGCCATGAGACCAACAGTATGATCCGAGGAACCATCCAAAAAAAGTGTTTTCTGGACAGTAAATTGATAACTAATAATCTATCTACGGTTTCCAGTGGGGTTTTTATAAATGTTTCAGTACACTTATACGGCGTGGTCAACTGTATAATATACATATGTATGGGACATACACACATATGTACATACATGTATAGTAGTAGTCAAATATATTCTACATATTCTCGTAATAATGGCATGATGACTGAATTGATTTTACATCTTTCAATTGCTTCAGCACAAATGAACGTAACGTACGGCTGTGTTCATGAAAATAGTAACGATCCATTGATCATTTGGCTCTCAAACGCCGAAGTGAATGTGACAGAAAACACTCACAATTCCCAGAATCGTTGCTTTTGACATGCTCTCTTCTAATCAATCAACCCGATTACCTAGAGATTACTAGAGAAACAAAGAGGCAAAAATGCGATTGATAGGTAATAAAATTAGTTATTAGAATCAAATTATTGTATAATTGATTATAATCAACCACCAGCTAAATATAATACCATTTTAAGTGAATGTTTGAATGGTTTAATCAGTCACAAAATATTTATCAAGGGATCCGAAAATTTTTGTTTTTTTTTACTAATTCGAATATGCGGAGAACATTCTTTTAGTTGTCTCTGTTGTTGGAGTATTTCAATGGACACCGAGTGCGTAAGTTTCCCAGTACGACCTCTAGTTTCTTAGGCTGCAAAGTGCACATGTTCCTAAAAAGTGTATTGAGACGGGAATTATGGAATTTTGACAGATAAGTTCAAAGTGATATGTAATATACGAGGAAGAGACGAGGAATACAAGAATCAGTCCCATGCTGAACGAGTTCCTGTACCGATTGATAGCCTGTATTTTGAATAGAATAAACTCTCGGTAGTTAAAGTCTTAAGGCTATTGAGGCAGTTACACTTGACTACGCCGTATAATTGACATGATCAAAAAAGATCAAAGATCTAAAACCTTCTCTAGTCCAAAGGAAGTGTAAAATG
This sequence comes from Drosophila athabasca, assembly GCA_008121215.1. Taxonomy (NCBI): domain Eukaryota; kingdom Metazoa; phylum Arthropoda; class Insecta; order Diptera; family Drosophilidae; genus Drosophila; species Drosophila athabasca. The sequence continues at coordinate 1,234,532 of VMQQ01000022.1, read as the reverse complement.
TTCTTTGAATGCAAGTCCAAGTGCTCACATTATTATTCATTCGGGGTTCAATCCATTCATTCAACTGCATTCATTAATTTATTCTAGCAGTTGGTGGAGTATGCCATATTTAATCATCTGAAACGTTTCTATATGCTCAATAGCCGGGTAATTGGTTGAGCTTCTAGCGTCTTTAAATTCCGATTCCAAAATGTAATGTAATGTCGTGTACAAATACTCAAAATATTAAACGCTTAAATTTCGAACGGTTCCAACTAAAATATCCCAACCTTTCCAATCGAATTTTATCATCAATAACCTAAATATTTGCCTGATATTAATTTCCAACTAATGAAATGTATAATTATTGGATAGTTGGTAAATGTATATAATATATTTAATTATTTTCCACATGTTGCAAGTGCATAGTTGCGCACGTTGGCGTTACGCTTCAGTTTTGATTAAAAATTCCAGCGGAACTCCGGTATGCTCCTCCACTCCTCTGTCGTCTTCTGGTTCTGGTTTGGGGGCTTGAAAAGGTGTCCAAAAGGCTTTCCAGGCACGTGTAATTTTTGCCCTCTCATTTTCTTTCTCCTATCCTTGCTCTGCTTCCTGTCTTTCTGGTTCTTCTGGTCTTTGTTATTGTTCTTGTTTCGGGTGGTTTGTTGTTTTTGTTTTTTGTTTTTTTTTGGGGTAGGACCAAATGGAGCCGACGAGCCTCGAAAGTTTTAGGCGCTCGTCGGAGCAAATGGGGGTTTGGGGGGATAATAATCTATTGCGCAGGTCTCTAACAGTCGGGGCACCAACCCCTAAAAATATGTTGTGCAATAGAAATGCCCCTCTCTGTGTGTGTATGTGTGTGCGTGTGTGTGTAGGTGCTGTTGTCGACCAACCCACACACAGTTCCTTGGTCATCGAAAAACGCAGGGAAAAGGAAATTAGGCTAATACCGATTGTTGATGGCCCAAATGTGTGTGATTCAGGAATGTTTATGCCACAATTGCGTTCAAAATAATAGTAAATGCGTCGAAAAATACGATAGTGGCTTTAATTATAAATATTTTTTGTTATTCTATAAGATTATCTAGAGTTCAGGCAATCTCCATCGGATCTGTTTAAGCAGAAAAGTGCATGATGATGCTACTATTTTGAACATGGCTGTAGATGAGACCTTGATGTACATTCTATATCAAACCAATTGGAGAGAAACAACCCACACACAACTATTGAAACCTCCTCCTACACTATCCCCATTCCCCATCCCCCCCTTCTCCGGTGAGCCACTGCCAAAACAACACCCCCACCCTTTTCGCATATCCATCATCTCACAACACAGAAACCATGCTCCATCTCTATCGCTCTCTTGGAGGCGCCAGGGCACAGCCAACCGACGAATCCTGGCGCTCGGCTTGTCCCGTTAGCCGACGGCGGCCAGCTCGCGAGCCGAATGGCCTTGTTTGGCGCTGGATTCCGTTATTTCCGTTTCAGTATTCAGTTCTCAGACCTTGGCCAAGCGCGTCGCACGTGGGTCGCGCTCTCTCTCTCTCAGTCGTCACTCACATTTCGCTCATCGTACGGGCGCTTGCATTACGTTACGTGTTACGTGTATTTCGCGTACTTCCACTACGTGGAGAACGATGGGCAGCGGACAGCGACGTCGAGGATGTCAGCGATAAGCCAATATTTGGCCATCAGCATTAACGCACTCCCTTCCTCGGCCTGATCTCGCTCGGGCAAGGAGCAACAAGGTTCCTCTTCTGTCCCTCCCCCCCCTACAGCCACACATCCACATGATGATGTTTCAATCTTCCAATTTCCCTCAATTTGTTTATGTAATTTGTTTACACTTCGCCTCTGTTTATTTGTTGGTTTATTTGTCGTTGTCGTTGTCGTTTTCGATGTTGTGTCCATGTTAATGTGATTAAATTTAATTGGTGTACTTAAGATCTCTGTCTGGACTCTATAGCAACTATATCAATATCCTATATCCCATAACCCATATCCATCATATCTAAATATCGTATATTTGTGTGTGTTTTTATGTGCCGTTCATTTATGTAGCATTTTATTGATGTTGTCAATTGGTGTTTTAGCTAAATAATCTTCTACGATAGATCTGCAATTAAGATTTGAGAGATTCTTGTAGTATTTCCCCATAATTTGTGACTCATGAAATTCTTGTACATTATTTATGGACCCGAGACCAGCCCAGGTCTTATCTTGGTCTAGTTTTTCCCCCCCACCTGACAGTCTGTCAGTTTGTTTAAGGTTGAACTTTAGTTCAAGGTTCCCCAAAAATAAAATGTAAACGGAAAAAATGTAATACGAAAACCAAAGAAAAATAGCTCAACATTTTTAAGTTGAAAACAATAAATATTTAACCATTAGAGATGCTGTTGTCCAGGAAATTTGTGAAATTTTTCAGTGTGTCTAGATTTGATGTTGACACACGACTCGACACTGGAGAGACTGGAGATTCGAGATTCGAGATCCGAGATCAGGGTAATGGGTAGTAAGGTAGATTGAGATGTCAAGATAATAAACGGAGCGGACCTTATCAGCGTCACGGAGTGACATTATCAACCCCGAACTAAGCCTAAAATCTACTCTCCCCCTAATATATACGCCAGGAAAATTTATTCCACTTACAAATTTAACGTACGAAAAATTGTAGGAAATAATAATCTCGTGGAGGGTCCGGACACTTAGTCAACCCTCGGATTCGCAAGCGAAAAGACGCTCAAAGCGGCAGCCAAAAAAAAAACATCAGAACAGAAAAACCGCAAGTCAAGCAATAAATGAAATAGATCGTATCCGATCAGATCTGCCTGTGAGATCAGTGTAAATAAGTGCGGTCAGTGAACAATAAATTAGGGAGATTTTAGGGAGAGTGGATCCCTTTGAGAAGACGTCATCTATGGCCGGTTATCGCTCGTTGCCGCTGGCCCCCGTTTCGGCCAGCAGTATGGCGGCAGCGGCCGCCGCCGTTCCGGCCCAAAATGTGGGTCATGCCGGAGCCACGATGGCCTATGCCCACCACCAGTCGATGACGGCGATGTCATCGAATAACGGTATTATCTATCAGTCGGCGGTGCACGCCTCCATACACAGCCTACCGAGCCAGCATCGCTCATCCACCACGCATCATCACATTCTAGCCACGGCCACCGCCACAGCAACGGCCGCAGCAGCAGCAGCGGCAGCCACAGCCGCCGCAGCAATGGTATCCCTGCCGGCGGCAGCAGCAGCAGCACAGCAGCAGCACGGAACCTATGGACACCAGCAACAGCAGCAGCAGCAACAGCAGCCACACCACCCACAACAGCAACAGCAACAGCATCTTTCCCAGCAATCCCATCAGCAGCAGCAGCATCAGCAGCAACAGCAACAACTGATGTCCCATCAGCAGCATTCTGCGTTGCAGCAACAGCAGCAGCAACAACAACAACATCACCATCTACAGCAACAGCAACAGCTCCATCAGCAGCAGCAGCAGCAACAGCAACTGTCTGCCGTGCACCACCACCATCATCACCACCACCAGCAGCTGTCGCTGCACCAGAACCACTTGTACTTCAGCGGTGCGAGTCTGGGTCACCATCACCACCATCGACAGATCTTCAGTCACCTGCAGAGCGCCCTAATGCCACTCAGTGTCAGTAAGTATGCCAAGACCTATGTGGCCGAAGACCACATTCATTGAAAAGCTGGAACAAAAAGGGAGCCCCAAAAACAAGTTTGTACCGAACAATTATTGCCTTTGGTGACTATTCAAATTGTGAGCTCAATCAAAAAGGAGATTTCTTTTGGGCAATTTAAATAGTCACGTCACTGATTTCTGTTCTGTTTTTGGTGTCGCATGTTCTGTGTATAATCATGTCTCATTTGTTATCTATGGATGTTGTGCTTTATACGAATATCTATAACTATATCTATATATTTAGTAGGGGAATCTAGGATTACCATTGTGGTCTTTTAGTTGGGGGAGTACTATAGTACAACTACACATATCCTACTAGCCAAAGAATCCTTGATGTGTCTCTGATCTTTTCTGTTCTTGGTGTCGCATGTACTATCCATAATCATTTCAATTGCCTTTATCGATGTTGTGTATCATGTATTTAAGCAAAGGATTAGTTCTTTTTGATCATTTCAACCTGCTTTATGTTCAACAAGCCAAGAAATATATTCGTGTGGTATTCCTTCTAGGCAATGCAAAGTGGATCATCAATATCTAGCTTTAAAATGCTCTCTTGTTTAAGTTCTCAGAGAGAGAGCCCAGTAAAATATTCGATTTACGCTCAAGTGAAACCCCTATTTCGAAACATATCCAACCAAAGGGGGGACAACCGGTGGAACAGAACCGTGAATGGGGGGGTTTTTTGCATTTTCTAAGCATTTCATTAAATTTTATTTCATATCTTCCGTGGGGCAATAATTCGCACGCCATTCCAGAGACGCGTGCACGTTGCACAGGAGTGGACTCGTGGAGCGTCGCGCATATGTTGACAGTCGTTTATTGTCTCACACACACAAACACACAAGCACACACAAACACACACATGGGGACAGTTACAGTTACCTATAACGAGGCTCCTCGCACACGCCTAAAACCAAAACTACAGACAATTGAAACAAAAGGCAGCCGCTGAAGAGGTTCCACCAAGAGGGGGAACAGAGAGGGAATGAGAGAGAGAGAGGGAGAACGCTATCTTGAGTGCGTGTTTGTGTGTGTGGGCAACAACAATGCAAAATATGCCCAACATTTGGCGTTTTCTTTTAACCATTTCCATTTCCATTCCATTTGGAATTCTGCTTTTGTGTTGGCTTAGTTTTTTGTCACCTTCTCTCTCTCTCTCTCTCCCTCTCTCTGTCTCTCTTTGCTGGCCTGCCTGCCCTGTTTCTTCCTTGTCTTTTGTTGCACATTGTGAAATATGTCAGCAATTGTTGCAACGTTTGTTGTTGTTGTGGCAGGCCTTTGTCACATTAGATTTTGTTGCTGCCCGGCGGCCGCTTAACTTTATTATTTTAACTTAACGGCATTTTAAGTGTTTTTTATGCCCCATGCGAGAACAATGGCTCCTCTGGGCAGAAGAGGGTAGTGGGCGTGGGTTGTGTGTGCCTTAGCAAGTAAACATTTCACACACTCCAAGACACACACACACACACAGACACATCCTGAAAATCAGGGGCTTTCATTCAGCCTCGTTTATGAGCAGCTTCATTATACGCTGGATTCCATTTTTTCGTAGCATACTTTTTGGGGTCGGGCGGGTGTTGAAAAACAACTCAATGAAAAACCCAACAAGTGTGTGTGTGGGTGTGGGTGTGTGGTGACTGTGTGCTTGTGGCAGAGTGTTTTTGTTGCTGTTGCTGCCACTCAATTGGATAGTCCTCTGTGGAGGCCTAAAGAGCTTGGTTCGTTGTCTTCTTAGCGAGTTTAACTTGAAAATGCCTTAAAGATTTTCATTAAAATTCTATAAAATCGAAAAGAAAAGAGTCTAACTGAGCCACGATTATAACGAAAGAATTTGATTGGGATCAGTAATGATATTAGATTGATTTTTGGGAGAGACGATAGAGAACTATGTATATTCTGGAGTCAGGGTTTTCCCTTTTTAATTTACTTTCAAGATTCTGATGCTCAATTCTGATGCTTTATGTGTGCTGAAATCGTTTAAATCCTTCAAAAATTCCATTAAAAAATAATTCCAGCTGGACTTTAATGCCTTGATGCCTCTTGGGGTGGCCAGTGCCTCCGACATCTTTGGCTAATATATATGCAGAGGCCAAGTTGAGTGTGAAAAAGTCATAAAAAAAGTACGCCTGCCTTCTGCCTCCTGCTCCAGCCACAGAGCAAAAGGAGTTGCAAGTTGACAAAATTTTTAATAAGCCACTTCGCCTGTCCGCCTTTTGCATGCCAAAAGGAAGCCAGAAGTTGGCAGCTGTCAGGACTCGAACACACACACTAACAGGCACTGAGGCAGACACATGTATGTTCATGGCAAGGAGAAATGTCCTTTCAATGGTGTGTCCGTGCGTCCGGCATCCCGGGGCGCAATAAAAAATTCAAAACTCTCCGCTTACATTCGGATTTGGTCAGAAGATCACGTACTCAATAAATATTGCTCAAGCGCTCTCCCCAAATACACAGTTGGCTACACTTTGTCCTTTGGCCTGGCTTGGCCTGGCCTAATGTCCTGGCCTTTATAGGTTTTTCTCTTTAATTTCGCTGGCAGCTGGTGGGCGTTCTTTTTACTATTTTACCCCCCTTGCCAACCCTTTTTTGTGGTTGGTTTGCTTTTGATGTGCGCCTATTAATTTCGAGTTTGTTTCGTTTTCAGCGGCACCAATTCAATTAGTTCTATCCCTGGCAGAGGTCCTGGCGCTGGCGCTGGTGCTGTTGCTGCTCCTGATCCGTCACGTAATATATTTGCTCATATTACTAAAAGCCACATAAATCGTGCCAAGGGCTTTGAGATATGTGCATAGGGAACGATAAAGAGAGAGAGAGACAGAACACACTTGAAGGGGAAGACACCTTCTCGAATGGGACTTTAAACTGCAGCTAGAGGAGAGAGTGTGAGCCTTGTTTTAGCCTGATCGATGGCCAAACGTTGACAAAATGCAACCGAGCAGAGCCCCACCTGCTGGCAGCAGACCAGTTTACAAGCAGAACCCACCTCATGGCCAGCCGGAAAAGTGGAAAAGTGTTTGCCAACGCTGAAATTCCAAGCAATTAAATCACTTTGATGCTAATTTGGATTAATATGTTGTTGTTGCCTTCCTGTCTACCAGCCTGCCTGCCCGAAGCCGGTCTTGTGCGTATCCTATATCCTATCCCTGGCAATTTGTTGCCTCTGCCAGCTACCTGCTACTTCCCTTTCCCCTCCGTTGTGTGCGTGTGTGTGTTTGTGTGCGTTTCGATTAGAGGCCAAATAGATTTATTGAACAATGCATTGCATCCAACGTTGTGGCATGATGTGGCTGGGGCCTACACGTTGCATGCTGCCGGCCACCGGCTGCCTGCTGCCTGCTGCGTTATTTATTTGGCTTATCGCTCCAAAGGTTCCAAGCCCTGATATGGGTCTGGGTTTGGGTTTGGGTTGGGGTTTCAATTGGGCTTCGGAATGAGGATGCATTGCCGAAAATTGTGCTACATATTCGTCGTTTGTTTTTGGTTAGACAAACAGTTTTTGCCAACACCCGCGTCTCCCACTATCGCTGGTGTCGGTGTCTCTATTTGGCTTACAAACCATATTAATTTTGTTAGATAAATATTAGTTTTCCCAGTTCGATCGAGGCGGAGGGGCAGAGGCCGGACCGGACCGGACCGTGTGCCCATTTTATGTATTTTTAATGAACCATTGCCCCGGACATTACCTGCGGGGCGATCCATGTGTTTTTAGGTGTGCCCGGCATTGCCAATTTCATGGCACTTTAAATGTTTAATTTACAATTTATGTAAAAACAAAATACGTAAAATAATCCACATGGTAGGACTATTTTTTTCGTTGTGTTTTTGGTGTTTGGTGTGTCCAACCTGGAGGGAAACGTATGTGTATCATGATAAATACCCAGCATTAAAATAAATTACAGCTCCTGGCCTCCAGCTCTATCCCCAAAAAAAAAAACCCTCTCCCCTACGGAGAGGCGTATGCAACATATAGAAAAAAGTATTTTTAATATACTCGAAACGAAAAAGAAGGAACATTTTTAGGGGTAAACTTATACAAACTTTGCATGCAAAGGGAATAGCAAAAAAAAAAAACTGCAAAAAAATGGAAGGAAACGGAAAAAAATATATGATATGAAGAGCCCCAATATTAATATAATTTGCAGGCAGCTTAACTGGTTACTCCCCATTCCGGGAAACCCCGAAGACCCTTAGCATTAAGAGAGAGAGCAGACATACATATGTACATATGTGTGTGTATGTGTGTGTGTGTAGGGGAGGCGGTGGACCTTTGTATGTCGCTGTCGTGCTTCTACCACTAAAGTGCATTAAATTCATTCTTTTCGTAGCACATGCCAAGGCGTTGTAGTCCCCCCAAAAAAAGGGATTTACATGTGAAGTATAGTCGACGTCTGGCATTCTCTAAAAAGGTATCTTAAGGTCTTATGAAGATCTCTAAATACGAATTTGGACACAGTCTCTTTTCCCAAATTCCTTCAATTTATCATCTTATCCAGGAGGTTTTTTCTTTATACGAAACTTTGTGCCCTGAATTTACAACCCATCAATTCAGCTATTGATTGGATTCAACATATAACCATTTCTGTGCGGAGAGTGTGTATACCTAATATACTGAAGATTCAGAGGTAATTGCTTGCCTTCGAAGTACTTTTGGTAGTAGAATCGTATGGAAGGAACTGTGAGATATTACTTGTTCATAGAGTATCAAAACGAAAGCCAAAGGTAATGAAATCCGCACGTAATTGCATTGCCCGTAGACACAAAAGACGATGACAATGTGGTGTCCCACCTTGAGTCCCACTGTAGCCCCATTCCCCAACCCCCTTTGTGCCATAACTTGTAAATAATTTATAACATTTTTGCCAACTTTTCTTTGGCTTTGTTTTTTTCTGTGTTTCTGTTTAGATTTTCATTCATTAATAGGACTTTTATGACTTGCAGAGCCTTCACTCCACTACCCGCCTCTCTCTCTCTCTCTCAGTCTGTCTCTCTCTCTCTTGGCGACTTGGTTTTGTTGCATTTTTATGTTAATCGCTGTTTGTGCTCAGTTCTGTTGTGTTGCTGTTTCTAGCACTCCTCGCTCTACCTTCTCTCTGTTTAAGCTTTCACATTTGTTTGTTTCCTTGTGGCTTGTGTGCAAATATTCTTCATTTTAGCTCAAAATTGCATTTTCCTTACTGTTTTGGGGCTAATTATTACCCTTTTCCTGCCCCAGCCCCTTCCGACATGCATATTTGCTGTTATGTGTCTTTTAATTGCTGTTCTTTGCCGAGCGGCAATGGCGGAATATGCAAAACCAGATGAGAAATGTTTCCTTGTAATGGCATTGACGACGGGCCACATGGCCCCATGGAGGAGTGCAATAGAAGCGGGAGCGAGGAGAGAGGAAGAGAGACACAGAAATGAGTGACTTTTGGCTTTGCCAAAATGTGATTTTTATCAACCGCAACGTTGTTTCTCTGTGTGTGCGATAAAGAGGAAGAGAACGAACCGGGCGCGTGTGTTTACTTACGTTATAAATCATCCGCACATCTGTCATTTTATGGAGAGCAAAGAAAAAAGTAAGAGAGGGAGAGAGCGCAGAGGGAAGCTTTTATCTAGTCTGCAGGGGCGTGTATTCGTAGAGGGGTGTCGTCTCAATAAACTTATGCCAGTTGATGTGCCAAATACTAGGAGCTTTTTCTTTTGGCGGACAGATGTCTTAAAAGGTCTTGAGATTCAAAGAACTTTTGCAATGCTTATAGCGATTGTTCAATGGGTTGTACGCTAAATATTTTTCATCATAAATATATCGAAATTAACTTTTTCCATTGTCAAACTCTCTCTCCCTCTCTCTCTCTTCATATTTCACTCCACTGATTCCACTCTTTTACTCTCTCCTTTGCTTCTGTTTAGTTGCGCCGCATTCTTTTACACATAAACACATATTTGTATTTGTATTTATTATCTAGAAAAACTTTTACTTCTCGGTATTTCTTTTCATATTTGTTTTAACTATGACGTCTTTTGTGGCCTTCTTCCTCACACACTCCCACTCCCACTCACTCTCTCTCTCTCTCTCTCCATCTATCTGTTCCATGTGTCGGCGACGTCATCGTACATTATCTTCCAGAAACCCGCTGCAAAGATATTTATATTCGAGTTTCTTTTGGGCCCATGCCATCCATCCCATACGAGATAAAGAATTGCGTAGAGAACTCTTCTATATATTGTAGTTTTGGCTCTGGTTTTAGTTGTTGTTTTAGGACCATTTCGCAGACACTTTTAATGGCTTTTAATTGTGGCAAGAGCAGGAGATATATAGAAAGAGAGTGAGAGAGAGTTCGGACTCTAAACAAAAGTAATTTCACACTCGCTGACTTTTCGGCGACGGCGACGGCGTACCAAAGTGCAATAAAACAATTTTTCTTTTGTATGTTTTATAGGACCCAAAAACAGCCCCGACCCTACCCTGTACCTCGATGGATGGCCCGACCCCGTTCCTGTTGCCATTTTTTGGTGAGATATTTATTAGCCACAATTTGGCAGGCAGCAAAAATTGGCAGGTCTCTTTCGCTTCAACCACCCCTCCCCCCCCTGTCCACCTGGCTAGGCCTGGGCCTAGGCTTTTACACGAAATCATAAAACGAAAATTTATTATTTATGTCAACTCTTTTGTGCTATTTGCCGTGTCAATTCGTGACTGTCCAGGACCAGGACATGGGCGAGGCCAGCCATCGTCCAGCTCTCCCCAGAGTCCGCTGGCTGCTTATACTTATTCCCCCCCCCCCTCCCCATTCCCTCCCCATTCCCTCCCCACCTCTTAAATTCTCTGCCAAAATTATGAGAAAATCTTACGTAGCAAAGCGCATTTGTCACAATTAAGCGTTGGATGAAATTATGAGATTGGATCTGGGACTGAGGCCAGGGGCTGGTGTTGGGGACTCCTCTTTCCACCCCTTCCTCTGTTAAACTTTCTTTTTTTTTGGTGCTTAAAATAATACAAAAACCAAAAGGTGGGCGCCAGCTTGTGATACACTTGTAGATTGATGATTCCTCTTCGAAATAGATGCTTTAAGACCGCTCGGTTTCTATGAAAGCTGAAGCGACATACAGGAAGAAGTTTGCATAGAAATAGGCATAGAAATCCGATCCAAAATAAATCCTCTATCGACAGCGTTCTCATTTGCGTCTACAGAACGTTTCGTGAAATGATTACTATCCTTTGGAAGGGTATTGAAAATGGAAACAAAAAGATGAAAGAGTCCCTGCCACGTTGACGTCGCCATCGACATAGTCGACATGGGACCGACTCTCTCTCCAGGCTCTGCCTTCATCTCCTCTGACGCCGTCTGCCCCTCTCTCTCTCTCACCTCTCTGAGCACCTGAGCTGGCTGTGGTTTCGGTTTGTCTTCTCTTTTTTTGGCACTGCTATGGCCCTCTGTGTCTCTCTCTCCCTCTCTCTGACGCCCCTCCCGCAGGGCAGTCTATTATGATGGCGGGGCAACCGTCAGTTTTTGAAGCTTTTTGCCATGAAATATGCAAAGAGCAGTTAAAAAAACTTTTTATTTGTATTAATCAAACAGAGTTATTCCTTTCCCAGTCTCCCTTCTCCCCTCTCCCCTCTCTCCTCTCCCTTCTCTCTATACATATTTCTCTCTTTTTGGAAACAATGGCAGCAACTGCATTATAAATAGGTGCAAAGGGTAGACTGTCGCTGTGATTGTTTCGACATTTTTGACAATTATCGCTTGAGCATTTTTCAAAAGAGTACACGCAAGTGCCGGGCGGCGGGTGGTGGGTGGAGACGCAGACGGGGACGGGGACCCAAGGCAGCGATGACAAATTAGTGTGGCCATAAAACTTGAGTGTGCGATCAAAGCAAACAATTTGTCGCCGATACCCCAACCGCTGTATCCATTGGGTTCTCTGCCAAAACGTGAGCCATATAAAAATCGCATAAAGAACTGCCACTACCCGCCACAACAATAACAACAACAACAAAAGGCCCTGAAAAAGTAACTACATCAACGTCATCATTGTGTCCAAAGGGTACAAAACTGGAGAAGGACGAGTGCCGCCTTAAATTCTTCTTCTTTGGCTAGAGATGTGTGCGTGATTTGAGAGAATTTATGTGCGTGAAACGTGAGTGAAGGGGGGAGCCCAGCCAAGGGAATTTCGAATCTGAGAGGGGAATCTTTCTAGTGATGCAGTGGGACTAAAGAGCATGCATAGATCAGAAGAGCCATGTCTTTGCCGCTCATCTCTAGTTCGCATGTTTGTGTGTGTGTGCGCTCACCTTTCGAAAAAGGGGCGCCACGCCAAACCCCACGCACTGTCTGTGCCCTTCTCCAAGTTCCTGTTCCCTTCCTGTCCACCGCCAGCGTCACCGTCTGGCGTTTTGCAATTTGGCAACACATTTTGGGTTACGCGGCTCTGATCCGCCCCGTGCCGCTGCGCTCCGCTCTGCTCTAGCCCGCCTGGGCCGCTCTGGTACCCGGGCCAAGAGTCGCTTCGAGCACTTTATATAAATTGTGTACAAATACTTTTTTATGGCTCTTCGAGTGCAACCTATTGGCTCTTTGATATACGACAAGTGAGAGCTGCGAAGAGAGAGAGAGGGAAAGATGTCGCGTAGATGTGTCCGCTTTTATTACACATTTTTGCTAAATTACAGTTTGGCCGCAAAGTTTATGTACCCCGCCCTCCCCCTCCATTGCCGAATCGAGTTGCGTGGCGTGGCATTTTAATAAACCAAAACTTGGGTTTCGATTCGATTTACGGTTGCAAGCTCCATTAAGTGTGGGTAATTATTCAATGACGACTCAAAATCGGCAAAGTTTTCCACGCATTCTCATAGACCAAGCAGAGAGAGAGAGAGAGGAGAGTGGGGTGTGTAGAGGTTTGCGGAGCGAGAAGTTTCTTGGGATTTTGATAAATGGACAAATGGAGAAACTCGTTTATTAACGTTGACATTATAAGATTTCGTTTCGCATATTTCTTTTTGTATTTTTGTGTGTCTCCGTCTCCACTATAAATCATCACTGCCGCTCCGCTCTCTAAACTGATTTACATTTTTGTCGCATTTATGAATGTCCGACAGTTGCACCTGTTGGGCGCCCCAGACCCCCCTCAAAAAACAGGACGAGTCTAGGGAATGCAAAAAATATGCAAAAATTGATTTATAAAAGCCAAGTCGAGTGGTGGAGTCGCCTCTACTTACGCTTTCAGTGCATTTTTCACATCTTGTACTTATTTTTTTCCCCTTTCACCCGAACCTTTTTACAGATGGCGAACCTATCAAACTACCCGACAATTTGGAGAGCCTGCCAAGAGCTGACAGTTTTCCATCACAGCGTCATCGTTGGAATACAAATGAGGTCAGTGCTTAGTTCTAAATAAGTTGGTATTTGTGTTGTCTGTTCACTGTTTTCTCCGCTCTCCGCTCTCCGTTATCCGTTTTCCGTTTCTATTTGCATTTGATTGCACATAAAATTGTCGAAAATGGGGGAAGCCAAGTGAAAGCCAAAAGGACTAGCCATGACTTGGCTAGGGGCGGCAACCAAACGATCCGATTCGAGTTGGACAGTTGACAGTGGCGGATGAGCCTGCCAGTCGTGGGCCTGGACACTTTGACAGCCTTCGAAGACGGTTTCCCCCTTTTACTTTTAGACCCACAGTGAAATGTCTTGGATCATTACATGAACCATAGAGTTTCCATTGAAGACAGTTTTCACTGTATTTGCTACTATATGCAGATTAATGAGATGGCTTTGCCAGTCTATTAGGGGGAGACGTTCGCGAAGTTTTTATTGCGCCACAAACTATAATACAAACACGAGTTGAACGTGGATAGGACCGGGGACCGGACCGGACGGGACCACCTCTGACCCCCTGCACGTGCGATACACGCGTCGCCAAAAGTTCGCTTTCCCCGTTTGTCTTTTTGCTGCGCGTTCCGTTCGGTTTGCAATAAAAGTTTTCGCTGAAAATGGAAAAGCGAGAATGCCTTGGGATGAGCTCTGCTTGTTGTTTTACTTGTGAATTAAGCGCAACCGCAAATATTCATTTGGACAGTTGTAAAGTTCCCGCTCTGGAGAGCTGGCGAGCTGGAGTGGTGGCAGGAGGGGGGTAAGCGGCATTTTACACACTCGCGCGACAAAGTTGACTAAATTAAAGGAGGCTGCCCAGGCGGCATGAAAGGAGGTTCGTTCGGGAACCGAAATGTGTAATACCCTGGAGCAAAAGGAGTCCGACGACTGCAAAAAGCAAAGGTGGCCCAAACCTGGAATACTGGAAGCAGGCAGCCAGGATGCACAAGAGATGAATCATAGTTTTCATAGAAGGACGCATTTATTGATAGATCTCTTGCTGCTTCTACATATCCTCACCCATCTTAAGTCTCTTAATCCAAGTGGAAATACCCTTCGTTTCTTTGCTGAGAAACTAAAGAACTTCTTCTCCAAATAAGAGCATTTTCAAGTTGATTAAAATAAAGTTTGCCAGCCAAAAACGGTAACAATCCCTGGCCAAACATCTGGACATGGACATGGCCAAACTGCAATAGCAATGCCAGGGAGGAGTAGCCGTAAAGGCAACAGTAGACCACCTCATGGACCACCACCAGCACCACCACCACTACCACCCTTGGCTGCATCAGCATGCAAAAATTACAAAATGTGGCCGTGTACCGGGCATAAATAAAATTACGCACGCTTATTTTAGTCCTGCTTACAGGCAAACGAGCAGGCCGGGACCAGGACCCAGACTCAGACCCGGACCCGGACCCAGACCCTCTTTGGACTGTCGCTTTAACCACACAGTTTTAATTTGGCATTTAAGTAGCAGCCAGTGTAGGGGGGACGGGGGACACAGAGCCACTCGACCCGGCTCATAAAGCAACAGCAAAAAATATAATACGACGAGTAGCCAGCAACCGAACCATGCCACCAATGAGCCGTATTCTGTGTCCGTCCGTCCGTGTGCTTGTGTGGTTGGAAAAGGCGCAGCTTAAAAATCAAAAAGTTAAATTGATAATGAGTCGCAATTTTATTTGCATTTTTCTGTGTGACCCCCAGATGTACATATTGTACAGTTCTGCATCGGTCAGGCAAGAGGGCAGGACACTACACTGACTGGAAGTGATTAAGTGGCCATGATGTCCATAGAGCCATGGAGCCAAGGGGTTTCAAATTAACCTGCTCCTAAGGCTTACCTTTTGGAGAGCTATTCAGAAGTCCTGAGGGGGAAATCCAGGGTGTTCCGCTTTGTTATTTATTTAGACTGTTTGTAGCACTTCATTTGGGGCAAGGTTTTGTATGAATTAAAAGTTCAACGATCCAGTTTTAAGAGAAGAATATCTATCTAAGAGCCAATTAAATTGTGTTTCCACCTTGATGAAATTTCCTTAGATTTTTATTTATTTATTTGCGTTTATAAAAGGCACTAGTCGCAATATTATTTTGGTTTTATAATATACAAATAATACATTGATTTTTAATACTAAGAATTTGTTTAATTGCGGCTAATTTTGTGTATATATGTACATATGTATATTCATTTTTTTTTTTTTAATAACTTTATTTTTCCACCCTTTTCTTTCCCTTTCTAATTGTTTCTCTGCATCGTTTTTGTTCTCCACTCGGGTGAAAGTGTTGAAAGGTCGCCTGAGTAGAGCCCATGGCCACGCCCATACATGTCTAGGCTGGTGGGGAGATTGAGGCGGGAGTGTAGGGGAGCTTGCTGCTGAGGTGGGCATCAATTTTTAATGTTGCGCCTCCTCAAAGTCCGGAAAGGCAGTTCCTTCGCGTATGTGCCTGGAATTCATCATAAAAAACGATGGCAGAGATTGGGAAGCAGTTTGGAGTAGGTCGCTGGAGCCATGCATAAATAACCAACACACATCCATCTATATCTACGAGGAGTATCTTTCTATCTTTTTAGACATATGTATGTGCATACATACATGTATCTGTCTCTCTTCTTATGGCAACCAAAAAGGGCCAAGTCAGAGGCAATTTTGGCCAAAATGCAAACGTTTGCCACTTGACAAACACGCGCCTGTGATTTGCCCCAACTCCGCCTTAGCCTTGGGCGGGGGTTTCCCC
The DNA here is from genome assembly GCA_008121215.1 of Drosophila athabasca. NCBI lineage: Eukaryota > Metazoa > Arthropoda > Insecta > Diptera > Drosophilidae > Drosophila > Drosophila athabasca. Next base: position 1,218,770 of record VMQQ01000022.1, on the reverse strand, counting down.
CTTTCTGTGTGTGTGTGTGTGTGTGTGTGTGTGCATACAATTTTTATGACACTCGCAAATGTTGCGATTTCTTCCGCCAACTGACATATGGAAAATGTTTTGCTGCACAGCTGGGGATGGCTCCAAAGGGAGGATAGCACTGCTCGAAGGATGAATGAATGAATGAATGAATGGATGAATAGATGGATGGCCACTTTACATTATTCATGCAACGTCAGGGGAAGCAAACAAATTGATAACTTTATCGGCAAAACATGCAATGAAGAGTCAAGTCCAAATGGTCCAACAAAAAATAAAGAAAGAAAGACAAACCGAAAATATTCCCTGTGAACTTTCGCTGGCTGTTGTGTGATTTGCATTTGAAAACCATACTCTCTCCTGCCTTTCACCAGCTTCTCTGCCATCCTTTTGACTGCTTATCAGCGCAGAGGGAGAGAGCATTTCAAATATGCACACAAATTGCACTCGGGATGCGTCTGTGCCACTTGGTGGTTCCTGGCCTGACCAGCTTGGTTAAGTGTCAACTGCCGGGGCGACACCTGTAAATTGTGGTTAACACTTTGCACCCTGCCTCCTGGTACTACTCCCGGTCCGCCATCCTCTTCCTGCTTTTGTGGCATTGTCCGCTTTGCGGTCAAATGAAATTTCTAAAATGTTTTCCTTTGTTTTATGGCGCAGAAATCCCTTCTGCTCTTTTTCTGGAGTTTAACGGAGGAAATGCCGCGAGTGCCGTGACTGGGCAGCGTAGCATTTTGGCCATTAAGTCAGGAAATTGTTAGCACGTTAGTTAAGGGGGCCAGTTCAGGCGGTTAGCGGGATAACTTTTACCCATTGTCGCAGTGATGATAAGACTGATGTGAAGGTCGTTCTTTCTACTCGTATCTCTGGCTATTTCCATTAACATACCATATTCGAGATCAGCAAATAAATAAAGTGTTCATACATATACATATGTATATATTTCAGGAAATTGCTGCGATTCTTATCAGCTTTGACAAGCATTGCGAGTGGCAGTCCAAGGAGGTTCGAACCAGGTGAGTCACTGGACCGCATCTTCTAATGATCTATGATCATACCTCATGAGCTCTTCCTTGTATCATCTTTTATCGCAGACCCAAGAGCGGATCCCTGTTGCTGTACTCGCGCAAGAAGGTGCGCTACCGTCGCGATGGCTATTGCTGGAAGAAGCGCAAGGACGGCAAGACGACCCGCGAGGATCACATGAAACTGAAAGTACAAGGCACGGAGGTGAGTGGTCCCCAATGGGCGCACAATTAGGCAATTAGTCTCCAGGCATTGGCATCGTTTGTCAAAGGGCAGCAGCAGCAGAAACAGCAATTGAAAAAAAAAAAGAAATACATCCACGGGTGGGCTTCCTTCTGGGTGACCGAATGAGTTATGATTTCCCGCCGGAAGTAGACAGAAAACTGACGGTGTCCGTCGTCGTGCCCAAGGATACGGGCAACAAGGCGTCGCCCGTTGCCTGCTAATGAAATAAGCCCCAGCCAAGGGTTAAGCTTATTTATAATGTCTGAAGGATGTCCGTCTGTACGTCCGTCCGTCCCTCTATCGCTATCTCATTCGACTTTCCCCCATTATGGAAACATAAAAACATTTGGCAATTTCACGCCAATTTTTTCCTCCACTTTTGAGTTTTTTTTGTTCGTTTTTTTTGCTATTTGTTTTAATTTTTATTCTTAAAACATTTGCTAGTAAACGTGGCATGGCTGAGATTTATGCAGTTGGCAGAGCTAGCGGGGTGCCGTCTCCTTACATGATAACCGAAGCCCAGGCGATGTGTGTGGCAGGGGCAAAAGAAATTCCGCCGCCAAGAGAAAACAGAAGAAGTCAGCGGCATATCGCGGACAACGAGAGCCAACAAATTTATCAGCGGGAATAGAAAAAAAAGCTTACAAAAACTAAAAACAAAAAAACAAAACAATGAATGCAAAGGGAACTCCAGAGTAGAAGAAAAATGCGCAACGAAGTGCTTTACCAGTCAGGGAAACCCTTTTCCTTTTTGGGCTCTGATTTTTGGCACTTACCGAATCCGTATCCGAGTCGGAGGGGAGGGAGGGAGGACGAAGACGCTGTGGCGCCCCCCCGCTATCGTGGGCGGTTGGTAATTTAATTTGAGCTCCGTTTTTATGTTTTCCAATTAAATGGATTTGCTCCCAGCAGGGGGGAGGGGGTGGGGCAGAGCCAATCCCCTGCCTTGGTCCTGTTTTATGCTCTTGTTTTGATAAATTGAATTTCCTTCGATCTGCCTCACAATCACAAAACCCGAATCTCTGCTGCTCCTTTCCTCGTCCACACAGTGCATCTACGGCTGTTATGTACACTCGGCCATATTGCCCACGTTTCATCGCAGATGTTACTGGCTGTTGCAGGTAAGAGGGGGAATCCCCCATCATTCCCAATCCCCTTCCTCTTTCCATAAACTAAAACTCTTCGTTTGCTTCCTTGGGATGTTCACAAAACAGAATCCGGACATTGTTTTGGTGCATTATCTGAATGTGCCGTATCCGGATGATAATAAAATGGCAGTGATTGCCCCCAGCATCACCCTGTGGGGCGACAAGAAGGAGTGGACCAAGGAGGAGCTGGTCAGCCAGCTGAAGCCGATGCGTGAGTAGAGCCAATGCTTTCCCTTTCGATTGGCAATCCATTCCCCTCATTCCCTCCATTCCAGTCTCCACAGTCAACTCCGATGATGATTCCGATTCGGGCAACGACATTGAGATATCGGTGAGTAGATCACGAGCTAGATTAGAGTCCCAGTCAATTGGTTCTCCCCCTTCCCGTAGACGGCCGAGACCGTGGAGTCGATTGTGTGCCAGCTGATGGAGAAGCAGCGCTTGTCCCGGCAGGCGGCACTGGTCAAGCAGCTCGACTGCGGCTGCGGTGACTCGGGCTGTGCCGATGGCAAGACCTGCACGCATCCCGTGATGCGGCGCACGGGCGGGATCATCAAGTCCGCGGTGGCCACATCGGCCTCAGAGAAGCGACTCAATGAGGGGGCCTTCAACAGCGGCACGCCCAATGTGGTGGTGGCCAGCAAGCTATACTCCCGCTGGGCGGAGCGGCCGCGCCAGCGCAACGATGGCATGCACCTGGACAATCCGCACGCACAGTTCCATAATGCCACGCAACAGCTGCCCCAGGAGTCGGCTATAAAGTTTCAGATCATTCCTCCCCAACAGCAACAGCAGCAACAGCAGCAGCATCAGCAGACGGGACATGGCGATGGAAACTATCAGCAGCAATATCGTGGTGCCAATCAGATGCTGGCCGCAAGAAGCAATCTGGTGATGCAGCAGCAGCAACAGCAGCAGCAGCAATATCACCAGCAACAGCAGCAGCAGCAGCACTTGAGTCTGCAACGTTTCGTGGCCAGTCAGAGCCAGAATACGGGACATTTGAATCAGCATCATCATCGCCTGCAAATTGCCAATACAACAATCACGCCCACAGGTAGAGATCCTTCCACAACAGTAACAGCAGCAGCAGCAGCAGTAGTAGGAGCATCCGCAGCAGCAGCTGCAGCAGGAGGAGGAAGCTCCGTCTTAAATGGCATGGATACGGAACTAATTGAAATCCAAAGCCACATGACTGCAAACAAAATCACAAACTCCGTCAGCAGCAATGGCAATGGGAGCGGCAGTGGCAGCAGTGCCATTGCCAGTGCCAGTGCCAAGCAATTAGCAGCTCAAACGAACAACGAATTAAATGTCGTAAATAATAACGACCCCAGCAACAATAACTTCATGTACAATCAACAACAACAACAGCAACTGAATACTTCCAGCAACAACACACAGCAGCAGCAGCAACAGCAACATTATTATAAATTGCAACAGACATCAGCAACCCCAAACAGTGGCCAACTCCAAACTCAAACTCAAACACAAACCCCAACCCTTGTCCAACCCCCTGTTGAGGCCATGTGTATGTCACCTGAGCATCGTAGCAGCAGCAGCAACAACACGGCTTCAACGTCTTCCGCTGTCAATAGCCATAACACCTCCACCTCCACAGCCATAGCCCCAGCCACAACCACATCTATAGCCGCATCTATATCTCTATCCACATCCACGTCCGGCACATCGTCCACCTCGAGTTCCTTACAATCGATTATCGATGGCAATCAGCAGCAACAAATTACAACGACATCGACGGCAGCAACTTGTGATAATTTAATGAGCGCCAATGCGCTCACTGAGGTGAGTAGAAACCGCAAAATCGCCTGCACTCATTGTATTTATGTTGATTAAATTCAAACTTATTTGACAGCTGAATGGAGGGAGCAGCAGCAGCAACAATCAGGCCACAGATGGCCATAACAAGAGTCAATCCCAATCGCAGTCTCAGCCTCAAACTCTGAGCCAAAATGGTTGTGCAACATTCAGTGCTTCCAGTGATAATAGCAGCCAAATTAGCGCCAGCGACGAGAGCAGCAGCTTTGGGGCCAACAATCAGAACAACAGCATCCACAGCATCCACAGCAGCCACAGCAGCAGCAGCAACAGCAGCGAAGACGAGCCCCAGGCGGGCAATGCTGCCGAGACCCTAAGCTTCTTCAACGAAACCCTGGATCTATCCCATGAGGATATTCAACGTACACTGATAGCCAACATGCAGCCGTACAATACGGCTGCCGCAGAAGTAGCCACGATAACGATAGAACCTTTAGCAACAAGCAGCGGCAACAGTTGCAGCAACAGCAACAGCAATCCCCAAGAAGTGGAGAAGAAACCCCCACTTGGCCATGAAGTCGAAGGCGAGCCTGAGGAGGATGAAACAGACGATGTGTTTGCCAATCTGGATGCCTTCGATATGCTCGTGGAGTTCCCCGAGCTGGATCTGGATGATAAACAGGCCCTGAACAACACGGCCCTGGAGCAGAGCTCCTATCTGGGGCAGGCGGCCACTCAAACACAGCAGCCCCGCAAGATCCACAACATTTGTGACTTCAGTCCGGAGTGGTCGTACACCGAGGGCGGAGTCAAGGTACTTGTAGCCGGACCCTGGACGAGCAGCAATAGTGGTGGCGCCTACACGGTCCTCTTCGATGCCCAGCCCGTGCCGACGCAGATGGTGCAGGAGGGAGTGCTCCGTTGCTACTGTCCTGCCCATGAGGCGGGTTTTGTGACGCTCCAGGTGGCCTGCGGCGGCTTTCTCGTGTCCAATTCGGTCATGTTCGAGTACAAGCTGTCGCTGCTGGCCGATGCCCCGTTCGATGCGAGCAGCTCCAACGATTGCCTGTACAAGTTCACGCTGCTCAATCGCCTCTCGACCATCGATGACAAGTTGCAGCTGAAAACGGAGCAGGAGCCAACGGTGTGTTCAATCCACAAATTTGTCTATACCTGTATTCTAATCCTTCCGTCTTCCTTGCAGACGGACCACACGGCTCTCTATCTGGAGCCCAACTTTGAGGAGAAACTGGTCGCGTATTGCCACAAGCTGACCAAGCATGCGTGGAGCATGCCCAGCACAGTGGCAAGCTGGAGCGTGGGCCTGCGGGGCATGACGCTGCTTCATCTGGCCGCCGCCTTGGGCTATGCCAAGCTGGTGGGTGCCATGCTCAATTGGCGAGCGGAGAATCCACATATCATACTCGAAACGGAACTGGACGCCCTCAGTCAGGATGTCTACGGTTTCACTCCGCTCGCCTGGTCCTGTGTGCGTGGCCATGTGGAGTGCTCCCTGCTGCTCTACAAGTGGAATCACAATGCGCTGAAGATCAAGACGCAGGGCCAGCAAACGCCACTGGATCTGGCCAACCTTAAGGGGCACAAACATCTTCTCGCCCAGATGTTTCGACTGGAGAAGGAGCGCTGCCGCAAGCCGCACTTGCGTGGTGGCCTGGCCAACCTTTCCATGAACATAGGCGTTGAAACGGAAACGGAGGAGTCGCAGCAGCAGACCTACAACAGCTTTGACCTGGAGATTCTCCAAAGAAAGCACGATGGCGTCTTTCTCAGACCTGGGGCAGTGCACAGGTGAGTCGGCTACTCTCTTAAAGGGCAGCTAGCTTCACGTCACCCATTTCATTGTGCTCCCCCAGCAATCAAAGTCCTCCCAACAATGGCAGTAGGTACTCCAAACGCTCGTCCATAGACAGCGGCATTAACATGGACATACGCAGCAAGTCGGGCAAGTCTCTGGCCAGGCTGCACAGGTATGAATCTGCCAGTAATTGTGTATCTCGTCCGACATTCACTGAACCGTATACGATTCCCTTCCATTGCAGCAACTTTGAGGGCCACGACAACTATGCACTGGGCGTGGATTCGCCGCTGGATACGCTGACTGGGACCAATTGCTTGCTCTCGCCGCTACGTAAAATGGATTTTGCCCTGTGTAAGTTTTGGGGATCCCCATGATCTTGTGCATGATCAAATGATCCGATGTAGTGCTTGGTTTATACTTGCAAAAAAAACAAACAGAAACAAAAAAAAAATGAAATGCTCAATGTGAAAATGTTTTCGGTAAATTCTAAAACTAGGCGAGGTATCCACGGGCGAATCGAGTCCCATACACGACAAAGACATCGATGGCGATGACACCTCGACGAGCGCCACCGATGTGACCATAGGCAATGACCTGGCCCTGGCCCTGGCCGATGCAGTTGTAGGTCAGTGATGGCAGAGATGGCAGGCTTCTGCTTCTCTCCGGCTTTCTCTCGCTCTCTCCCACTCTCACCCGTACTTAATCCGTATTGTAGCTAAAACGTACTAACCAAAACCATGTGGGGATGGGGATGAGGGATGGGATGGGGGCTATCTACATATGGCTATCGATGTTGTTCATATTGTTGTTGCTGTTTTGTTGTTGCATACTACATGTATAGGTGTATCTATAAATATATATGAATATGTATATGTATATGTATTGTGGAGCTCGTTTAATCAATGTACTCGTAAATGTTCGTTATTAATATTGGTTGCTGGTTGCCTTTGTTGGTGCACACGTCCATGCGGCGCGCTCTGGCGGAATAGAACTAACCCTTAACTAAATGTGCGTTTATATCGATGTCTATACTATAATCAACCAATTACAAACTATAACTATAAACTGATAAACTGACAAACACTCTCTCGCCTTCCGCATAATCAGCCACGAATCGAATTGATCGCTGTAAATATAACTACTACATCTATCGAAATGTGTTTTTGTATGTATGTAAATAGCTAGACACCAACACATAAACACACACAAACACTCGTAACACACAAACGAATTGCTTGTCGGTGTGTAATATAATAAATAATAATAATATACTTAAATATTGTCCAAACATTTCAAAATAGAGCTGGGTCCTCTGCTCACGCCTGATTGCAGAAGAATAGTATTTGATGTAACTTAAATGAAACTAATGATGAATGATGAAAGCGAAAAGGACCCAGCTCTATTAAGTAGACTCGTTTGCCATGTCTCTGCATTTGTAAATACTCGAATAAACTGCCAATGAGTTTTGATAACTGGATTATGAAATGCTTTCAGGGGATTCGGATGCCAAAGTGCTGACCCTGGCCGAACACATTATAGCAGCAATGCCAGAGCGCATCAAAGTGAGCTTAAACCACAGGATTAATTTATCTTTTGCATTAACTAACGATCCCACAAATATTTACAGAATGAAGCCGATGAAATGATGGTGCTGGGCAGCCCCTTGACGGAGCCATTGACCTCAGAGTCCTCGGCCCTGACAGACAGCTTTATGGATCCCCTACTGGACTCGCTGCCCAATACGCATTTTGACAGCGATTTCAGCTTCGATTTCCATGACCACAGCTATCGGTACCATGATGTGAGCACGCCCTGCTCCAGCCTGAGTCCCGCCAGCTCGGGGCCCCTGCAGTCGCCGGCCAGCTACTCCATACTGGGCACAGATCCGTCTGTCAGCTCACCCAGTCCGCCGCCGTCGACCAAGCAGCTGACCGAGTTCCTGCACGCCTCCAGCCTGTCGCAGTATCCGTTCGAGGCGGACTTCTCCAAGCTGACGCTGACCGACACAGAGCAGCGAGAGCTGTACGAGGCAGCCAAGTGCATACAGAAGGCCTACCGCTCGTACAAGGGCCGGCAGAAGCTCGAGGAGCAGAACAAAGAGCGCACTGCCGCCATTGTCATCCAGAACTATTACAGGCGGTACAAGCAGTACGCCTATTACAGGCAGATGACCAACGCCGCCCTGGTCATCCAGCATGGCTATCGTTCCTATCGCAAGAACAAACGATTTAAGAAGAGCGGCCTGGGCCAGAGCATGGCAGGGGGCAGCGATCATGGCAGCGTCAGCAGCAACTCTCAGTGCCTGTCCAGCTTCTATGACCACTACAAGCAAGATCAGCAGCAGCAGCATGAGATGGGCTCACAGCCGAGTACGCCCAAGGAAACAAGTCCGTCGGGTCCTTTGAAGTGAGTGTGAAAATACAACTTAAATCAATCTGTACTCATTTTAATGTCATTTTGCAGACGAACCTATTCGCAGTCCACCCAGAATCAAGCTGCCAGAAAGATCCAACAGTTCATGAGACAATCACGCATCAAGTAAGTTTATCGATTAGTCGCTAGACATCGTACTATATAGTAGATATAGGATAAACATAAGCTAACTCATGGGTAACTGTAATTTGCACGCAAGCATTTGGGATGCCAATTTGACGACTTTGGTAAGACGGCGCCGAGTATTATTTAACGATTTTTAAACACATTTTATTTGATATTTATGATGCTGTAGTACATTTCTATGTTATCAGACTTGCTAATCGTATTTCCCATTTCCCACCCACACGCACACAGACTACAGAGAGAGCGAGCCGAAAAAGAGAAGCTTGTGCACCAACGCAGGGCGGAATACCTTCAAAACTTGCAGTATCAAGGGCAGCAGGAAATCTTGGCTTGCCTAGAAAATAAGTGAGTTTAATGCATGCCAGCCAAATCCGGATAGCTAGTAATATCTCTCAACCATTTTCAGCAGTTCTGCCCAGAGCAGTGGCAGCAACACCTATGCGAACAGCATCAACAATCTACAATCCAATCAGTGAGGGTAAACTGAGTGAATTTTTAACATAGGAACTGGCTACAACAGGCCACCACGTTCCATAAGAATTTATGAATAGCTTTAACAACTGAGTGAAACGTTTCTACTTTCGTATTTATTTTCGATTAAGACTACAATCCCGAGCACCTCCGTAGTGGAACATTGCTTCCAGCTCCACTCTCTCTCTCTCTCTCTATATATATATATATATATATATATATAGGTATATATCACTGAATTAGTAGAAAGAACTACCTGCACTTTAATTCATTTGCGTAACGAATTTTAAACTTAATACTGATTTCGAAAAGAACTTAGCCTAGGTTAGTGGTTTTTACATAAGAGTACTACGTATTACTTAATATAATCTTAACTGAAAATCGAAAATCGAACCGAACTCCAGGGAGTAGATATGAGCACACCATTTTTTCCATTTGTCAACTCGAAAGAACTTATTACCGAAGCCTTTGAAAAACTTTTTAACTCCAATTGTAGCGGAAACCGTAGTCTATGATATATACATACTTAAATATTATATACAATGAACCTAAATCAATATTACTATTAGCAAGTGTATGCCCCTATATAGTTACATTTGTGTATACTATAGATATGCCCAACTAACTAAATTCTAGTCTATTTTATCGTACTACCAAGCAAAGCTATGCAATGTCTCTAAATTGCAATTTGCAAAGCAGCAAAGCAGCCAACAGCAAACCTAAACCCCAACCCAGATTAATCCAAAATTAATCATCGACTAAACTACGTTAGATAGCTAGTTAACTAGTTGCTAACGCTACGCTAACTGCTCTTTAGGTCTAAGACTATGGACTCCACTCTAGAGTCCAAAAATGTTGTTGCTGATTTCTAAAATCAGAGTAGAGTTTGGAGTGCGCAGCAGCTGCAAATCTACGCGCATACGGCCGTATATATATCATGTTTCAAACAAAGCAAGAACTAATCTTATTTCCCTCACGCAAGTACTTAAAGCTATGCATGTGTGCTAAGTCCTAATTTATGTGACTACTTAGCTTAGCCTAAGCCTAGTAAATTATAGAATAGAAAAAACGTAGAGATAACCTTGTTAAGCACCTTGCATGATGACTTAAGCTGTCCCAAACTCAGCCCAACAAACACGGAATGAGGAGGGACGGCACGGGACGGGACGCCCCATTGGTATCTCAACTTTCTGCTGCCTCAACTGGTTGATCCTCGATCTATAATTGCTTGAAGACGACACAGCCAAAAGCCCAAAACCCAAAAACCCAAAACCGAGAAACCAAAAGCAAGAGAGAAAAGTTTTTAAACTAAATGTAACAATAAATGAATTTTTGTAAATTATTTTTGTCCGTCCACATTGTTAGCTTTCATAACATACCAACAAAAGCATATATACTTACAAATATACACCAAACAAAAATATATACATACCTACCTATATAGAGAACAAAGCGATCCTGATCTGATAGGGGGCAATCTGATGCAGTGAAACAATTTTTAAGATCCGTTCAAGTTTGAATAATTAGACAAACCAAACCACAAAAACTAACCTAATGTACATACACCAAATCGAAAACAACAAAAAGAAAAAGGAAAGCAGAACAGAAGAGAAGACCTCACAAAACCACAAAGAATAAAATACAAACCCGACTTGCTGTAACTCAATTATCGACAGCGACTCGATTGCCACTGCGTGAGAGTCTTGGAAATCATGTGAATGTTTGTCACAATCCGAACGGAAGCTGTGTAATGATGGAGTGATGGAGTTAGGGCAGGGCAGAGCAGGGTCTACTGTACCACATTGTTAACTATTCAACTAAAAAAACTATTATACTTAATTCGCACTCTAACAACTACTCAACGGAACTTTGATTGCATTTTTCTCTTACTTAACTCTTATGTATACATAGATCTGATCAACTCAACTGATTCGAAAACTGAAATGAAGACTAAATACGATTTCACTACTCAACTGACTTAAGAATTGCAATCAATTTTGTTAACTTGCTTAGGCAGTGTGTGTTAGACATGTGACATAACAGCAATTAAAAACGAAAATGAAATCGAAATCTAATTAAATGCAATATTTGCACATAATACACACACATACACACACACAAACACACTCTTATACTCTCACCACACACACACACACACAGAATTTGTAAACCTCATTATGTAGACGAAACCTGAGTGTGTGTTTAAATGGAAAACAAGTCTTTTTAGGTAGAGAAGAAGCGGCCAAAGGGCAAAGAAAAACTTAAGTACCTTAAGCCAATTGGCACTAAAACTAAAAACTAATCTAAACTAAACTAAAATCTAACAAAAAAATTATATATGTATAAAACGCAATACCAATACCAAACTATGTATATCTTCTATATATCTGTGGATAACTATCGAACAGATCGTAGGATATAGGCATTTCGCCCTCGCCTAGTTTCGTTTGAAGCGTTTTTTCTTTCAACTGAACTAAATCTAATGCAACACCAAAATTGTTGATATTTAACAAAACTTTATACAAGAACAACAAAAAAGAAACAACCAAACAAACAAACAACAAGATATATACATACTTATATACTATACATATAAGAAGTATATAGAATATTGTAGCTAATATAATTGGATATTTGGTACTCACATATCTGTTAGATAATTTCTACCTATGTATCTTCGTCCTAATAGAACTTCTAAAGTGCGGCGCATGTACCAGGAAACATTCTACTCCAATTAAGTAATCCTTATCCAAATCCTAATCCTAGTCCCTAACTAATTGAAATTGAAATCTAAATCTGAACTGTTTGTTTCTGCTTAGTAGGGCAAATATTGGAGGGGAGGGTAATGTGAAACTGTTAACTAAACTTTTAAGCGAATTATTGTATACATAGAGTGTACTCTTTTTAAATATTATACCTACTTGTATGGGATATTCATCATGAACTACATACTATATATGTATACATACTATATCTACATACAAATAATAATATATTCAAACAAACAAAAATGTTAAACGAAACAACGTATTATACATACCTACATACATATGTATATGTACAGACACAGACACAGACACACACAGAAAAACACAACACATAGAGTTATATATACATACATATATGTATTTATAAATTGTATAACGACTTTCCAGTTTCTGTAAAATTGTAATTAATTCAATAAAGTTTAATTCAACACTTTAGTCGATCCTCTTTAATCCTCCCACGATCGGCCGATCTGTCGTTCTGTCGTTCCTCCTGGCATCGGTCCGACATACCAATTAGCGATCAATTTGTCCAAGGGAGCCGCTAGGCTGGCCAACTGGCGCCAGTCATTATCAATGGCTTGTCCTTGGCCCTAACCCTATCGGCCCGGCCCGGGGAAAGTGTCGGTTATCTGCAGGTAAAAACTGCACCAAAAACTAAACGAAACGAAAGACCTTCTCCTGGCAGCTGCTTGGGTCAGCAGCATTTCCTTTTCTATCTTTTTCTTTCTCTTTTTGGTTGAGCTCAATTAACACTTGCTGGTGCCTCGCAGCGGGATGGGAACGGGGACGAGGACGGGGTTGAGGATGAGCTAATGGGGCGTAGATACATCTGTATCTTTTCGGAGGTGTCGGCCGTTGTTTCGTAATTACGAGCACAATGCAAAATGCCACAGCACTCGCAGTCTCTTGTTAATAAATCGCTCCTCCTTCATTCATTCACTCGCTCCGCCTCGACCTTTTGCCAGTGGATGAAATCGGATGCGTTGGCCATCGCCATAGAGCAGCAAGCAGAGTCTTCCTGCCGCCGCCGCCGCTTTTCCAGCTCAGTTTACACTTGTTTATGGGCAATCGGTGTTTAGCCCGAAACAGCATTTTTCCAATGCGATTTTCCGCACTCCTACTCCTCGGACCTGATCGCTTCACTGGCTGCCATGCCCTCCCTCCCTCCGCCTGCCTGACGTCCGTCGTTGGGCGTTCGACGGGCAGCGGAAGCTGCTCTGCTCTGTGCTCTGTGGGGAAATGTGAAACCGAGCGTTGAGCCATAACAACTAACAATAAACCGAAAGCAATTCTCTCTTTCTCTCTCTCACCCATTCCAGCTTTTTGTGTGTTTTTGTGTTTTTTTTGGTAATGCTGTTGTTAAAATGGAACTTTTCGGGCTATTCATGATTATTTCATGGCTGCTGTGCCTTGTTTTTTGTGTGTTCATTTATTGTTTTATGGCCAGGCTGCCAGTGGAGCGAAGAACGCTGGCTTCGGGGCAAAGGTAGCCAATTATTCTGATGGGAGTTGGAGCTGGGTGGAAAGAATTGGAGAATAGAACTTTGAGCTACACAATTTCAGTAGAATTTACATCCAAAAATGTATTAATCTAGTAAGACAGTCGATGTCATCTATAAAGAACAGATTGTGCCCTTTAACTGTTGCCAAACAAAAGACTTTTGCCACAAACTTGGCTGAGAGCAATCTCAACAAAGGCTAGACAATGGATCGATATGGATTACCTTCCCCTCCAGCCAGCAGAGTCGTCGATCCTCGAGATCCGGTGAGGCACAACAATGTTGCAGCGACATTTTCGAGTTGCAGCTAATCAAGAATCGATTGCTGGCCATAAAGAGTGACTGAGGCACCATAAAACAATTACCTCAAGCTCAAAATTAAAAGTCTTGGCACACAATAAACTACGACTGTGTTGTGGGGGGTACTTGAGCAAGACACTAGTTACTGGCTGTCCCTGTCCCTGTCCCGGTATCTGGGTCAGGCAAGACTCTGATTGTGCTCACACACGGGGCTTTTACCACAGAGTCAGAGCCAAAGTCAGAGCCAGAGCCAGATGCTGACAATGCATCGGGGCAGAGATTGGCAGTAATTGACGTCAACTATTATTGGGGATTAACAGCTCATCATCATCATCATTCTAATCATCGGTGTTCTGCCAGAGATGAGGATGACGGCGGGGATGGTGACTCAGACACTGGCGGCTAACTAAAGTCAAGCAAACAACAATGGATTTTCAATTGTTTTTCGAGCTGGAACAGCGGGCACCTGCTGGCTCTTGGCTGTAACCTGTCAGCGGCTTTCCACCAAACTGTTTAAATTAACTTAATTGCATTTAATAGGCTGCCATCGAGCGGCACTAAACAGAACACGTCTTGTATCCAGATCCAGTCGTCAAGAGCATCAAGAGAGAGATACATACATACATACATACATATATGTATGTAGCGACAGCTACGGGGCCAGGCCGTCGCTGGGCCCGAGGCCTGGGCAGGAATTAGCATAAATGACATATCAATTAAGACGACACAAGTATCCGAGAAATGCATTAGATGCTGCAGCTCCTGGACAGCCACTAGCCACTAGCCACAAGCCACTGTCGCACAGTCCCACAGTCACTCCTCCCGGCTACCGTATGCCTGCAGTTGTCATTGAAGAGGCGCGTGAAAAATAAAATATCGAGGCTTAAAACATTTCCCAACGTAACCGAGAGGCGGACTGCAAATAACCGACAATAAATCACTTTGCACAAATGTTCAAAAACAATTTGTAAAACTGCAGACCAGACTGCAGAAATCGCTGCTGAAGCTGAAGTCGGAGTCACAGATGGAGATGGAGTCGAAGTCAACACAAGTTATAAGTTTTAAGTTTTCACGGGGGAAAAGCAGCAACAAAATCTGGGAAAATCTGTAAAATACACATTTGTAGCCACACTTTGATGAACATGATTTGTGTTTTGTTTGACACGCTGACAAATCGCCCATGCCCAGGTTGGCACGGAGCATGGGGCTTTAAGATTCGATCAATTGACGAAGGGGAGTCCCCGTCCAGCGGTTTAGCCTGTTCCGAAAATTCTCAGACGTGAAAACACGACTTTTAACCGCATAATTGAAATGATTGCCGAAGAAAGTTTTCCCCCAACAATCATTAAATCGAGGCCTTCGTCATTATCTTTTGGAAATGGCAAGAGAAGCAACAGAGACCCCTTGCCTTTGGGTCCATGTCCATGCCAGTCACGTGCAGGATCAGCAGCCAATCGCAAAACTGAATTGGAGAACGAACCTGTTGCGCCTACGGCTTCATCGAACAGGGCTTAAACTCCAGTTGGCTCTGGCGGCATGCGGCTAGCAGCATGTTTGAAGCGAGCCAGGTTCGATGCAATTCGTGATCAATTACAGTGGAAAAACAAGAAGGAACACTTAGGAAGATTAAGCCCTGAGCTTAATATAAACACATCGATTCCAGTCACAGATACGAATACATTCTGCCGTTAGAAGTAAGTATCTTATATAGCTAATTATACAATTGGGAAAGGGTCAAATTCGAATACAGCTATTCTACATTCTACAAAAGAATAAATTCGCACGTAGGACACGTTAAATCATAGCATAGGAATGACACAGTATTTTCCGACTGACTACATCGATGCATTCACATTCATTCATTCATTATTCAAGCCTCACATCAGACTCGAACATGTTGGCTGCCCTGCTGTTTCGGTGGTGTCTGAATATTTTTCGGGCCGCTCAAACTCAAACTATAGCTCGCGCGCGACGGTCGGTCGAGCGGGATACGGGATATACACCATATACGCCATATAGCGCATTCTGGCAGATCGGGTTCGTGCAGCGATCAGGCCATCAGTGTCTCCATCCTCCGTCCTCGCAGACAATCGATCGGATCGGATCGGATCGGTGTTCCTGACTCCCCGTTTGTTGTTTGTCGGCTCGGGTCTTTAATTGCGTCACTAATGAGCTGCATTTATGTTAATCTCCGCACCCGGGACGTCTAAGCATTTCAAGCGACACTCCAAAGCGGTCCAAAGATCCAGCGGTCCAAAGATCCAGCGATCCAGCGATCCCTCGATCCCGGTTGCATTCTCTCCAGCATTCGGCACTTCTTCTCGTCTTTTCTTTTTTTGGTAGTTTTCACCTGCTGAGCCGTTTATGGTTATTGCCGCAATTCCGTTGTGACAGTCGGAGGCGCTTTATCATAAATTAAAAAATCGTGTAGTCGGACAGAGCCCAGACCCCCGGACACACGGCCCCCGTCCCCCGTCCCGCGGCCCAACTGATGGATGATGGTGCCGCCGCTGATGCCAGTTTCGGCTCTGAGTTATGGCCGGGCCAAGGCGGAGATTTGCATGAATGAAACGCACGCGCTGATAAACGAGCTGCTGGCCACAACAGCACCATCAGTGCCAGCCCAAGCCCCCGCTTCAGTCCCAGTCCCAGTCCCAGCATCATCATCATCATCTCGAAAACTGTTTTGTGATCCGATCTTGGTGCTCTCGCGATGACTTAATTGAAACGCCGCTGGCAGAAGCAGAAGGTGTTAATTAGCATATGAACAACTGGACAAAAAAGTTTGCCGTCTTGTGTATTTTGTGTTTCGATTTTCGGTTGTCGGTTGTCGGCTTTCGATATTCGGTTTTTGGTCGTCGTCGAATTCCGATTCGGTATTGGCTGGTCATTGGCTGGTCCTCTTCCTCCAAGTTGTGTATTTGTGTAGTATTATTGACTGCTGCCGTCTGCGTTTTCGGATCATTAATAACAACCAGACATTGAGGCATTAGTTTACATCCAATAGAAGTTCTGTATCGGTTTGGTTCGGTTTCCTATGGCAGTGGTTTACGAGTAAAGCGGAGGAGCCATAGGAACGGTTCGTGTCGCTCGAATAACAGCAGCATCAGCGAATGGGACTCCGGACTCTCAGTGCGAATGGGATATGATGATAGTGGCAATTGTTGCGCCTGTATTCGTGTTGTGTGCCGCCTCGGATCTGCATCTGCATCTGCACCGTCATCGTCATGTGGAAAATACATAACAAGCTCTTAATCTACATACTCTGGATTATGGAAATAAGGTATAGTAGCTCCCATAATCGGTGCGTTATTTGGGCCATTTGCTTTTACTGCCAAACGATTCTTCGACTTCGGGCCCGTTTGGCAGGGGAGAGAGGAGGAGCCTGTCAGTTGGTTGGTTTTTCCTGTTATCGCTGACAGATCTTCTCGGGTTGACAACTCTTTCGTGGTGTGGCGTTGTCCTATCGCGAACATCGCTGGACACGATCGCTAATTTTTATCTGCAGAAACCACCGCGAGATGTATGTAAATTGTTATTCCTTATCGAACGCCCAAACAGTGTACGCCTCAATCCTCAAGAGGCTCTTGTTCGGATCCCATCCTATTCTATGGTTGGGAAAATGTCGGCAGGCGTTGCCATAAATCGGTCGGACGACTGTGAGGAGTGGTGTGGGGTGGGGAGAAAACGCGCTGGAAAAAATCTCATTAAAATTGGCAATTAAATGGCAGGCAGCAACTAAAACACAAAACTGACAGAAAGACAGCCGACTCGTCATCAAGGCGACTGCCATTTGTACCAAGCGAGGAGCACCTCTATTCGCGGTACGGAAGGCGGGACTGAGGGGACGGGGATGGGGAAGGAGAAGGAGGAACACCAACGACAACTTGAAATCAATTTTTGCCATAAACTCATCAACGTTGCCTTGTCCGTGTGCCGTGTGTGTGTCCGTCCGTATCTGTGGCTGTTTCGACTGCTATCTAATTGCCCCAATGCAGTTGCAGTTGCAATGAGTGGAGTGTATCTTTAAGATACGCGGCCCCACTTGATTCCTCTCTCTCTCCCTCTCTCTTCTCCATCCTTGTGGCAGTGGGCTGGTCTGGACTGGTGGGCCGACCCGATGCTGAAGCCTACAGCATGAGCCTGTGCACACAATGCATGCCACAGCCAGAGAGCATCTCCGACCAGGCCATGGCCCAGAGATCATGAACCAAGAGACCAAGCCAAGAGAGTAACGAAAAAAAAGGGTCTTAACCCAGAAATGCTTAGCTCATGTAATTGAGGTTACTGCAATGTTAAGGCGCATGCCTCCGCACCAAGCAGGAAACAACTTCCAGCTTCAGTTTCAACTGCAGCCCCAACTCCAACTCCAAGTCCAACTCCCCCTCCACATCCACATCCACATCCCGATCCACTTCTCTCCTGCTCTGCTCTCGTACATGGACAATTGGAACGCATGAACGTGCAGACAAACGCTCAAATTGCGATCAAGATCACTCTGTGCCGAGACTTGTTGGCCAACCCGCTGCATTTACAAGCCCAAAATGGCATAAACTCTTGTTGCAAGTTCCCAGTTGTCGGTTGTCGGTTGACTGTTGCTTGTTGCCTGTTCCCTGTTGCCAATTTCCCAGGGCAACCTGTAGAGCGCTGTGCGGGAGCCGTCGGCAGCGGCAGCAGCAGCGGCTGCGGCATCGGCAACGGCAACGGTGGTCGAGGAATCTTTTCTGTGGCTGCGGCAGTCATTGGTGGGGTTCTTTTACTACTCGTATACTCGTATATGGAGTCGTAGCTCCGGCTATGGATGAGTGATCGACTGCAAACCTCAAAGCACAAACAAAACTATCTGCCGTTGATCTGTTTGTCTGGCCGTGATGGCAAGGGCGGGCGGACAACAGCCACAGGGAGAGCGAGAAGAGAGAGAGCCGGATGGCTGAGTGGCCATTCGACCACTTGGTCTCTGCCAATTGTCCATGACGAACGATCCGTTTTGGCTTTTACCTGTTACATGGACACGGCAAACATACACTGAGCGAAACAATCGCAGGCAAACAAAGAGAGTGGCGTGGTCTGTGTTTGCCCGATTGGAGAGTCGAGACGAGTCGAGTCGAGCCGCTGGCGATGCCTCTTCAAAGTGCTCCATGGTCGGGTTTCTCCATAAACGTAGACTGGCATTGACTCTGCATTCGCCCTAATAGGATGTATTGTATTTCTGTTCCACTATTTGGATTCTGTTTAAGTAACTTCTCCCCATAGTTATAGGTATATATTGTATTTCCAATAATTCCCTATGTTCTCCTTATTGTTTTGAAATCAAAGTAGATCGATTTGAAATACTTAAGTCGCAATTATACAGAATTCCGTTTAAACTCCAGCTTTCTTCTAGAACCATCAGAGAATTGCTCTTTCGGCTCCTTCGATTCCGATCCTTCATCGTTTTCTTGCAGTGCTTCTATAGTACATATGTCTTTCTCTGGTCAATTACGTCGTCGTTTTTGTGGCCAGGATGGGGCTGCAATTGTTGCTGGCCGTTTGTCTGACCGTGGCAGCGACATTTTTCTTGGCCATGACCATGGTCTGCTTCGCTTCAATGCTCCTTTAGGCCGCTCGCCACACGCGCCTCCTCTCTGCAGCAGCCCCTCTGCAACAGCCACCCATCCGCTCCGTGGTCTTGGAATATTTGTATTTTATTGATGGCATGTTGAACAGCCTTTATGGGTTTTCGGTTTGTTCGCTGCTCCCCTCCGCGTCCCCATGGGTCCCCACCGTTGACCACTCCCTCCCGGCACCGCCCACTTTACATGCAGCTGTAGAGCAAAGTTGTTGCTTTTATCAGCGCCACAAAACTTTCAAATGCCCCAACAGAGAACAGAGAACAGAAAAAAAAGAGGAGAGAGAGAGGGAGAGAGAGAGGAAGAGAGAGAGGGAGAGACAGAGGGACGACTGCAGACCCAAGGCATTGCATTGTTTTGTCTGGATTAAAGCGCCTTTGTTGCTTCCGCCTCCAATTGGTGCTAAAAGAGCCATAGGAGATGGGGGGTGGTCAGAGGCGGGGGGCAGGGCCAGGCAGGTCCAAGTAGAGCCATGAACATGTCAGCAAGCCATGTAATTACCAGCGAGAGCGCCAGTCATATATTTCTGCCTTCTCTTGGAGGCGCTACTGGTGTAGTACTGGCAACACAACCGCCTTCGCTGGAGTCCCAGTCCCAGTCCCAGTCCCTGTCCCATTCCCAGGTCTCGACACAGCGGTGGGTCGAAACTATGCGGCGGACTAGATTCGCACAATTATGACAGGGCCCTAACCAGATCGAGCACAGATCGGGGGCAGCGTATGCGGCAGTCGAGGATCGCCGGGCCACTGCCAGTGGCAGTTGAGAGGAGAGGAGAAGAGAAGAGAGGAGAGGGAAGAGGAGATCGGATTCGGGTTCGGGTTCGGTTTCGGTTCGGGCTTCTACGCCTGCGCGTGAAAATATTAAAGTCATATTTTTATGAGGCTCCAAAGTGCGCATTAAGTCAGGCCGACTCTGGGACTTGGCTGTTGGTGGTGCGGCTTGTTGCGAATATTGACTCGGTCTGGGGTTCGGGCATTTATGCTTTGGTCAGCACATAAGTGGCTTGTCTCCTCCCCCATCCACCGTCCCCCGTTCACCGCCCTGGTCAAGCTCCGTCGTCCCAGCTGCCGGCGTTGAGTTATGCGCCTGGCTTAATCCATTTTTAATGATTCCGCGTTGTCGTGGCAAATATTTTTGTGCAAATTAGTGGCTGAGGAATCACCAATTTGTTGCGGAGCAGAAGCCATAAGACTGTCAATGGAACTAGTTTCGTTTTTCTTAATGCGAAACTCTATTTGGTGTACTCCTGTAGATGCGAGGAAAAGGCTACCACTGGGACTGAGACAGAGACTGAGGCGGAGGCGGAAATGGTATCAAGTTCATGACAGGTCCTTGCTCTCACGCATCAGAAAGGGTCACGAAACGAAGGCAGAACCCCCTACCGAACCGAACCGAAGCAAAGCGAACCGTTCTCGATATAGAACCAGAGATAAAACTACACTACGAGTGAAGCAAACAACGAAAAGTGAAGCAGTCTAAGGACAAAACAGAAAAAGGGATCCGCGAAACAAAGCACAAATCAAGCACACACGTGACTTGGACTCTTCACGAGGATGGAGATCATTATAGGGGATGGGTATGGGCATGACCAGGGCTAGGGCAGGGCGGAAGGTAATGGCGATGATGATGATGATGAAATTGTCGGCGTTGACATGCAACAGGCGGAGGCAGCCGCAGAGGCAGGCAAATAAAGCAGCTAAAAACAAAAGGGTTGTGGAGAGAGATGGTTGCCTTGATTGTTCGGCTGGAGGTTGGAGAGGTTGTTATGGAAGAAGGGCAGGGCACAGGGCTGGGGGCATGACGGTCACGCTGAACGAACGCACGTAAAAGCTATTGACTGACTGACTGACTGACTGTCAGAACGGATGCACCACCGACAGATTGATCAGCTTGATTTCGGGCCAACTAAAAGTTGAAGGTTTGTGGTTGAGCCCTTACCAGGCTGCCAGTTGCCAGGTCGTGCCGTTTAAACGAGCCTAATTATTAGTTTTGCCACCAATTTTCATCGTTCATCGTTCATCGATCGTCCCGTCCCGTCCCGGATCGTTCAAGTCATGTTAACAGCATGTTTAACAAGCCAACAACAACAACAACATCAACATGAACCAGAAAGAAAGGATAGCCACAAGGGTCGACTGCTGAAATACCCTGGTAGTAATATGCCAGCAGTGGAGAGGAATTTAAGTAATTCAGGGGTATGTAAGGACATGGGTGGTTCCTGTAATCAAATATCAGTCAGATTACCCTTAGATTACAGTATACCAATGTGAATATACTTTATAGGATCGAATATGTAATGGAAATCACTGAGAATGGTGTATAGTATACCTTTGGGAGGGTATAATATCAACGAATTCGACCGCATATCAAACAGCGACGATCATCGTTCACAATCGATCGATCGGCTGAAGGTTCGTTCAGGTCTTGGGGAGGAGACGACGCTGTGGTCTTCTGCGGTTGGTAAAATGTGTAATTTCTGTAAATTGATTTAATTGCCGCAATTAAAAATGTCTTGTAAGAGTTGGAGTTCCAGAGCTGGCTGAAACTGTAGCTGGAGACAGCGGGAGTGGCAGTGGCTGGCAGCGAAAGCAATTTTCAATTGTATACAGACGTGGCATGGCCATGTGGCAACCATTCGAAGTTGGAGTTGGATTTGCCCACCCAATTGTTTTTTTGGCCCCGAGGATGTGTTTTGGCACGGCAACAGTCCCAGTCGCAGTCCCAGCACCCCGTCTGGTGCGGACAAAAGGCGATCGATCTACGACTTGATTATGGAACCAGCTGTTTGATGCTGATTGGTTTGGCAGCCGCAAATCGACAGGTTAGACAGTTGGACACGTTTCAAGAGTGGGCCGGAGAGTGGGCCGCAAGAAAGGAGAGAGCGGGAGACGCCCCCGCCTGACTCTGGCTCTGGCTCTGACTCTGACTCTGGCAATTTGCAACTCATTGTCAAAACTCATTAATCCCATTTGCCATTTTTGACTGTTAGGCATTAATTTGGCCATTTAACTCGACAACTGAGATCAGCTCTGCTCTGCTGAGATCAACGTGGCTCGAACGGAGTTGATTGGACACTCCATCGAGTCACGATGGCTGCCTGCCCGAGCTTGAGCTTCTCCATCTCCATCGCCATCGCTATAACCATCGCTATAGCCATCGCCATCTCCATATCCATGTAATTATGGCTAATAATACAGCTGGCGGCAAAGATTTGACTAAAACTGACAGAATAACGCCCCGTAAGCCCCCTCTGCACTGCCAGCCCCAGCCCTCCCACAGCCACCTGACAGAGTCAGCAACAACTGCAACGCATTAATCTTGGCCAGACTCGACTTGGCCCGGCTTTAATACGTTTGTCTTCGATTGGCCGAGATGTGGGGCTGAAGCCTCCAATGGCGAACGAAATGGAAAATGAAAACCGAGCCGCAGCTCCAGTGCTGGCGGCGTTTTTTGTGCACGACTTTTCAGCCATTGCCAATCGAACGATCCCAGCAGCGATCGATTGAACGATCCAACGATCCAACGATCGATCGGCGTTTGTTTGTAATATTTTATTCGATGTCGCTTGGTGGTCTACAGGGTGTTATTTATGGTTCTGTTTGCTTTGATTTCTCGTCAGATTAGTGTCCAGCTTTACATCCGCCATGCTCTGCGGCCGCATTCCGGGCCTGACCTTGCCGCAGCGCCAGCTGTGCGGAGAGATGCCGGATGCCCTGATAGCCCTGGGCGAGGGCCATCAGCTGGGGGCCCAGGAGTGCCAGCAGCAGTTTCGTGGCCACCGCTGGAACTGCTCGGAGGTGTGGCAGCGCAACGTCTTCGCCCATGTCATACCCATAGGTGAGTATCCACGAAACCCCATTTGATAGCCCTCAAATCATGGCTTATATGCCTTTCCCAGCTTCGCGGGAAGCTGCATATACGTATGCCATAGCTAGCGCTGGGGCCGCCTATGCAGTCACCGCGGCCTGTGCCCGCGGCAACATCACCACCTGCGGCTGTGATGTGCGTCACAAAGCTAGCCCCTCCTCGGATGGCGCTCCAGCCGAGCCCTGGAAATGGGGAGGCTGTTCTGCGGATGTGGACTTTGGCATGAGGTATGCGCGCAAGTTCATCGATGCCCGGGAGCTGGAGCGCGACGCCCGCACGCTGATGAATCTCCACAACAATCGAGCCGGGCGAACGGTGCGTATGCGGTATATTATCTCCGTGGGTTGCCCATTAATGAATCTCCGATCTCTTCCCTATCAGCTGGTGAAGAAACTGCTTCGCACGGACTGCAAGTGCCATGGCGTGAGCGGGTCCTGCGTGATGAAGACCTGCTGGAAGAGCCTGCCACCGTTCCGCCTGATCGGGGACAAGCTCATGCAGAAATATCATAAAGCCAAAACTGTTCAAGCCGTTCGAGGCAAACGTGGACTGAGATTAGTAATAAGCAGGTAAGTGGGTCTCGCCATAAGACGGAAGGAATTAATATTAATCCAACGAACTCTTTATTCTCCATCCCGACCAGAAAGAAGCACGGCAGTGCCGGAGCTCGCCCCCCGAAGCCTGCTTTGGTGTGGCCAAAGCGCATGGAGCTGATCTACCTGGAGGCGTCGCCAAACTACTGCGAACGCAGCCTACAGACGGGCACCCTTGGCACGGCGGGTCGTCTCTGTCAGCGGAATGGACACGGACCCCAGAGCTGTGACCTGTTGTGCTGTGGGCGTGGCCATAACACGCAGCACATCCGACGCAGCAAGCAGTGCCGCTGCCAGTTCCGATGGTGCTGCCAGGTGGAGTGCGAGCTGTGCGACGAGAGCTACGAGGAGTTCACCTGTAAATAGTGGCAGACCCGCACGAGCCTACAAGTTGATATGGTACCCTCAATGTTGATAGGCTAAGGATTAGGTCGTAACTACAACTAAGGTTAATTAAGTATTATCAGAAATGTATTACACTCAAAATCACAACCACACAAGAAAAAACAAGCACATTCCAGATTACAATAAACCATTGAAGATCTACACAAAGTCCCTGAAATTATGGAGAATAAAACTGTCCAAATGGAACGATACCCAGATCGACAATTCAAAGACATTATATTTAAAATCTCTGCTACATGGCATCTACCTTATACTGTACATTTTACATTTCAGAACACAGCTCAAAAATGTCGTTAGAAAGAAATTTGACTTTTCGTTGGGTAATATTTGAAAACGATATATTTGTTTGATTCAAAGTTCGAATTATGATTTCGTTATAAATCACAAAATGGGCTTTAGCCAAAGGCTAGAAACGAAATTAAACGGCAGGAAGAACGGGTAAGAATTGTAAATATTCCCGGTCCAAACAGTCTAGGGGAGGGGATAGGATAGGGCAGCCCATTGTAACTGACAGATAATATCATTTATTCGGCAGACATTGAAGTTATGGAATGTATATTGGTTACAGAAATCAATGTTGTGTTGATTTGTTTGTCAGTGTGTGTGATGAAAGGTTAGTAATGCCAAGCCAAAGTTTTCGTCGAACACTGCTATCAATCGATAGAGCTACGAGGAAGACTGGAAAGTCTGATCTTCCTTGGTAAGGAATTTATTCTTCTCCTTTGGGGTTAATTTTTTCCATCAAGGAACTGCTGGGCTGTCTTTTTGTCAGGATTTCGCCTGTGGTACTCCCTCAAGAAAGCGGAAAAGCACTGCCTATGTTTGGAGGTCTTAACTTGTTTGCTCTGCGTATCTTAAACTGTTTGGCCTTTGCGTTTAGCTTCAGTTTGGGAGACGGCGGCCTTTACCTTTCGCAGCTTTTTTTCATAGCCAAAAATTTGGAAAAATTTACAAATTAGTACGAAAACTTGTTTGTAAATGAAAATGGGATAGGGCTTTACTTACCTTGCGAACATCACTGTAAAAGGTCTTTTCCAGTTTCAAGGCCCCGTCTTTCACTCTCTTGCCTTGGCCAAAACGAAATCGATGTGATCAGCCTTTTTGTTTTACCGACTTGTTCAAAGAATACACATCAAACAAAATAACTTGAAAATTGTATAATTTCTTCCCAATCGGCACTGTTTCCTCACTCGAGTTATTTAACAGTTTTGCCACGGAAATAAAAGTTGTATTTTTTTACCTCAAAAACTCGAAAATATAAAAGCTCTTGCGTTCTAAATTATTCTCAACGTCTGAATACGATATATTTCTTGGTACGGAATTTATTCTTCTCCTTTGGGGTCAATTTTTTTCACTCTAAGGCTCCATCAAGTAACTGCTGGGCTGTCTTTTGTCAGGATTACGCCTGCGGTACTCCAAGAAATTTAAAAAGGCACTGCCTATCTTTGGAGCTCTTGGCGACGAATAACTCAGAATTCTGAATTAATCGTCGCTAACAGCTCCAAAAATAAGCAGTGCCTTTTTAAATTACTTGAAGGAGTACCGAAGACGAAATCCAGACAAAGATAGCCCAGCAGTCTTTGATGTGGCCTTAGAGTGGAAAAAATTTACATCAGAGAAGAATAAATTCCGTACCAAGAAATATTTCTTATTTTTTATATTTTTGGTAAAAAAATGAAACTTTTTTTTACATGGGCAAAATATTGAATTATTTGAGTTGGAAAAATATTACCGATTGAGAACTAATTATAAAATTTTCAATTTATTTTTTCGATGTGTTTTCTTTGAACGAATTTTTGTAACTGAAAATCTGAAGGCAAATTAATGAATAGGCTGACAAATATAACGACAATTTTCCAGGCAACTATGATCCTAGTTTTAGATGTGGTTTTACATTTTAGCTAAAAGAGTATTCACTTATTCGTTTCTGTGATCTTTTGGCTACTGAAAATGCTTAAAAGAATTATCAAAATATGCAATTTGTGAGGTGGCTTCTTTTCGTGACCCGGAGAGTCCTGCCAACCGATTAGCATCAGAAAAAAGGACATCTATAGCGTAGTCATCTTACTATAAATTTATAAACATTTTGTGTTACGATTCAAGCCTCTACCTCAACTGGAAGTATTTTTGGCCTTCCTCCCCATACAACAGGAACCAGTCGGCACTGCCACTAAAAGACATTCCACGTCCCAATCGGGCTTATAAATACCTGAGATATAAACAAAATAAAACGTGAAATAAATCACCATTCAAATGGGCTAACGACGAAGAAATTTCAGATCGCGGTAACAGGCGAACACTAAATTCTGAAGGTAAGGTCTCAAGAATTCCAAATGAGATGGAAAAGCAGCTGATCTAATGGCCAGACGGAAGCCACTTCTTCCCAAAAATAAAATCCTGAGCAGAGAGATCGGACTTAAGACTTTTGTTACATAGCATGGTGCAATTATACAAGGGGGAGCACTCCCTGTCTTTCGGGGCTTATTTATACGCTTCAATTTTGATACTCATACAATTAATCACACGCTGCATTTACTGTTACTGAGAAGGGCTCGAAGACAGAGCGCGTTTCAGGTGTAGGCTTTGTATATTTGCATCATGAGCGGTGAACACCGGTGCAGAAGAGCCTTATAATTCTTCCAGCTCAAAATAAAAGATTCAAGTCCTAGGGCAAGTAAACTATAGAATTTATTCATCAAAATCGTTGTTGGGCTCATTGTTTGTGTCGTCTTCATTGCTCTGTATTGCATTTTCGGTAGACTGCATTTGCATCTGCATCGTGTCCAAAAGAGATTTCAAGAGACGTCTGTTCAGATGATCCGTTTGGGTTAATTCACGGGCGGGCTGGTGCGGTGCATCTGTGTCGGTTGTCACCGAGGTGGTAACTGGTGCTGGGGTTGAAGCCATGTCAATGTTTTCCAAAACGGGCATATTTTGTAAACAAAAATTTATATTTTTTCCTTGTGACACACACTTGGAGCTGGGAAAAGGTCGATTTTAACATCGATATGGTTGGTTTTCTCAAACATCGATTTTTTTGCCAGACACCCCTAAATTTAGTCGATATGATTTTAATCGGCTCTGGTGGAAAATGTTTTCCAATTTGATATTCCGTTTAATATTACTAGCTAACTAGGACCCTCAGGCCTGAACACATAATTTTATACAATAGATAAAACAATTTTCTACAAGACCAGCTAATTTTAAGGCTCCGTTTGGTTGGATTGTTTATCAAATAACGTTTATAAAACTTGAGTGAGCATGACATGCGACGTAAGAAAGCATAATATTGCAGTTTATGGCCGCAAATAATAGATTTAACCATTTTACAATGGCTGGGGGGCAACACTCTGTAACGCTCGTGTTGAAGTTAATTGTTTTGGGGGCTATTGTTTTATTTGTTCACTATAATTTGGGCTATAAGTGTTGGGGCTACGCCTTGGAAGGAAACCCATAAATTATAGTAAAAAGATAACATAATCGAATAACTGATCTCCCACGACACAGTTTACTTTGATTTCAGTAATTTATCTACTATTTTAGTAACTCCATTGCTCATTTCAAATTCGCCCGCTTTAAAAAATCCTCGCCGTCCTGGGAAGTTTATAATATTCTTCCCTGGGAAATTGCGGAGGCTCTTCGGAAAATGTCGGGTATGGACAACAGTCAAAACGGCCCAGAAAATGCAAGGCCTGCAAGGTAAAATCCACCCAGCTGACTAATATGCCTTGAGGGGCGCATGCACCCCTCAAAGCCTATCGGGGATTTTTTCGGGTAGGGTGAAAATCGTGCGAGCCGTGAAATTTCCCTTGGCTAAATTTACCCGTTATCCATACCTTTTTTGGCTCAACCCTAGCTCAAACCAAAATGTTGTGTCGAACCGATCGGTTTGACACTGGACGCGCTCTTTTTCTCATTTTCGCGTTCATGTATGAGCTCTTACTCTCTTTTACTCTCACGGTATGAGTTCGAAACGATCATGCAACAAAACATCGATTACAAAGTATATTTGGTGATGTGGCGGCAATTTTGAAAATGTTCGAAACTCATATTCCTCGCTTTTGATATTCCGTTTAATATTACCAGCTAGCTAGGACCTTCAGGCCTGAACACATAATTTTATACGATTGATGAATCAATTGTCTACAAGATTGGTTAAGTTTAGTGACTCTTTTTTTTTAGATTGTTTCTAAAAGGACGTTTAAGCCAAGGTATAAAACTTAAGTGAGCACGAAATGCGACGTAAGAAAACGTAAGTGAGCATGAAATGTCACGTCATTTGATCACTCGTTGCTTGTCAACCGGTAGTATCGACAACTGTATACCCTTTTTCATTTGATTAATGTTAAAATTCATTTATTCCAGATGCTTTAAAACGCAATTAATATTGTATTTTGCACATGAATTATTATGAATTACATTACATAAATTTATTATTATTAACATATCGATCCCGATACCCATTTTCAGTCTTTATAAATTGGCCAAAAACCATAACATTTTCTGAGATAGAGACTGACTAGTTTCTGCAATAATTGGTGCCTAGTAAAACAAACTTTTCTTAAATTCTATAATGTCCTTTCCTAAGGGGTATGCAAATGTTGTGAGACAATGTCGCTAATTTCGGGGCACATGTTGCTGGCCCATACAAAAAATGTTGCCAACGGAAACATACGTAAGTGAGCATGGAATGTAACGTAAGCGACGTAAGGGAGCATGAATGTAAGGGAAATTGTTGCGATTAAAAAGGAAATTGTTGGGATGATGTTGCCTCCACAAAATCCCTCAAAAAGTCCCAGAAAAAGTCCCAACAAGCACGACGGCTAAAAGGCAACAAAATATCGATATTTTTTTCTGAGATTTTTTTCCAATTTGGTTGAGTTTCAAAAAGATAACGTACAGAGAAAATTATAGAAAAAACAAGGTGAACAAAATTCAAAAAGATACGTTGTTTTGGGAATTGGCAAGGTGTGTCCATATCCATATATTCTATTGAATACCCATAGTGTGTTTTGGTATTCGGTACATCTGGCAGCACTGTGATTTTGCTCCAACAAACAGCGTGACCATTTAGGGTATTTTAAATACTTTGATGTTTTAGATCTATTTGTTCAGTGTTCAATATCCTATTCAGCTAGTAATATTAAACAGAATATCAAAATCGAGGAATATGATTTTCATTGATATTTTTACGGTATATTTTTAAAATGAGACCGTAATTATCGGAATATTTCTGATGGTCGGACGGTATATTTTATTGATAATTACGCGGTCACACTGCCAACAAATCTCCCGCCCGAATTTAATTGTGTAAACAAAGCAAGCATAAATAACATTTAAAATGTTTGCGCCTGAAACGGAGGACATGTTGCCGCGCTCAGCGCCTAGACCCAGTGCAGCGGCACCATTAGGTCTTGCCGCCGATCAAATTGTCAGGCCTACTGTTCCGGAAGTTTCAATATTGTTTGGACAACCACCATCAACGCAACCGCAACCGCAGTCAGAGCAGATCCCGCAGCAACCGGTGCCCGAGACCGACCCCAGGCCCAGCTTCGCCTCTTGGAAAAAGCAAATGCTGCCCCGAGTGAATTTTTCTCCGATTCTGGCAACAGAACTTGGCCCGCGGCCTGTCCAGGCCAGCAACAATTTTCCGAGCAGCCCCTCGGCTTCATCCAGTGAATATTATATCATTCCTCGAGAGCGGGCTTACGCAAATGAAGCACCATCGAGTAAATACCAATCATCCAGTCATTCTGGTTCAGGTTACACGGAGCCTCTGAGGCAATACCATCAGGTGATGCGAACGGATGTGCTGACAATTTGTGCTGGAACGCAAACGGAAGCTGTACATATACCACCCTCTCAAAAGCCGCTCCCATCCGTTGTGTACTCTGACATCGACGTGAGCAATTTGGTCAATAAGAATGACCTGGCAGCAGTAGTTGATCTTCTGGAGTCCATGCATCAAGAACAGCAACAGTTGAGAAGCCTCTGCGAGACGCTATTGCAGAGCCAACAAGCAAAGGCAGTGTCCAGCTCAAAGCCTTGTAGGACAGTCGCCTCCCAGTGTGATATTTTAACAACTAACAACAGTGAGTAAACCAAACGAAAAGAAACCCGTACTACGTACGTTACCTCCAAATCGCTTACAGCAAAGCGGATAGCGCCTCTTATTCATGATTACATAGTAGAAGAGGATGAGCCATTGCCTGCACCACATTCGCGAGGCCTCCCACAATTCCAGTCGCCCAGGGCCACACCACCAAGAGCCCAGTCGACTGAATACCGCGCCAACACACCCAAGACTACCCGAATGCCACCTACTGGTGGTGTAGTGTCCAAGCCGAATACGGAGAAGAGCATGGTCATGAAGGAACTCGCCCTAAAATACTTGCGACAGCCCGTCGACGATCTGATGCAAGAAATGCGCTTGTCCCCGTCGCCTGCGGATGTTACTTGCATACAGAAATCGCCGCATTCGGAACCGCTTCGACAGATAGACAATATAAATATAGTCCACTCGCAGAGTCCCAACGACATGTCGAATGCATCTTACAAGTATCTTAAAAAATATCGCCTGCTGCCGGAAGAGCAATTGGAATATGGAGCTCATGAAAAAGTACGAAACCCATCGCCCTTCAAGGGTGGGCGTGCGGCTTCTGCGTCACCCCAGATGCAGCTTGATCTGGATAACATTAGGAATCAGCCGAAGCTGCTGTAACCCGAAGATCATATGTAAAGCAATTATGTTTTTTATGCATGCACATATTCATTCATTCTTCGTTTTGTGTGGAAATATAATTCATTACACGTTTGACATATACCAGACAGAATCCAAGAATAGATTAACAAAAGGCGAATACAGAAACGATAGTAGACATTTAAAGACACAATAAGTAGACGTTGAAGGGGCCCAGCTGGGGCGGGTACTTTCGAAAACGTAACGTATGTAGTATAAGATTTAGCGCAAGACCAGCTGCATCTCGGATGCCGACTGCAACAGCACCTTCAGTCCTTGCATGAAGCCTGCACACTGCGCAAAGTCCGTGCCGAATGCGATTCGTGTATGTATTTCCAGGGCATTGGCGTAGTCGGATATTTGAATGTACTGTATTATTTGATTAAGATATTGCACGGTCGTGGGTGTTAGCTGATGTGAGAAACAGAAAGTGTATTAACAAATGTGAATCGTCTGAAGCACAGCCGAGTCTTACCTTTCCATCGCGTAAGCAGTCATAGAGATTTTCCAACCGTTTCACTACATCCACAAACTTGCGTTTGGTGCGCTGTTATTAAGACGAATATCAATAGGGTTTGCCATAGAATAAGTTTAGATTCCATCCCCACTTACCGGATCATTGGTTGCGCTCAGGCAACGATTCTTTAACTCTTCCAGTACCGTCTGCAAGTAGATGTATTCCTCTGGAAGTGGGGGCTTCTCCTTCGGCACTTCCGGCTGTCGCTGTTGCTGAATCGGTGCTGGCTGTTCGGTGTACCCAATGGTCTGCTGTTGCTGCTGCTGTTGTTGTCCCTGCCAGTTCTGCTGCTGAGGTGGTCCCTGATTGGGAATCACCTGTTGTTGGGGCTGAAGGTATGACTGCTGTTGCTGTTGTGGATTGTTGTTGAATGCAGCTGGATTATAGTACGCATTCGTTGCTCCGCCAGCGGGTGGCGCATTCTGAAAAGGTGTCTTACAATTAAAATAAGGCTTCTTTTGGTTACTTGGCTGCATTATACCTGATATTGAGCAGGATCCATATAACCGTTCTGGTTTTGATTGGGATCGACAGGGAAAATCGGATGAAATATGGGCGCAGCACTAGGATCTGCGACTGGCTTCGCCTTAGGCTATACAATGGGAACAATAACGTTATTCAGACATTTACCTTTTGAGTGGCTGACTTTGACTATGACTTACCGCACGTGATGTTTTCAAAGCGGGTGGATCGTTCCAGCCTGGTGGCGGTGTGGGATTGCGCTGCATATTCTGTATAATAGGTGGCTGAGCTGCTGGGGGCATGGTCTCAATGGGATTTACCCCTGGCAAGTAAGAGTTTTGCGGGGCTCCGGAGAAGGGTGCTGAATTGTACCCTTGGGCTGACGACAGAGGGTTGGTATTGAATGCATTACTGTTGTATGTGGGCACACTGGCCGGTTGTGGAAGAGCTCCAGGTCCTGCTCCTCCCGTGAAAGGTGCTGCGGAGGGGGCTGGGGCAGGAACTGGGTTGTATGGCATGCCATAGGCACTGGTGGGAGCTGCTACAGAAGGATCCAATAGATATTTTGAGCGCGCATGTAGAGCTAATCCACCAGATGGGCCACTTGACGATGGTGGAGGTCCTCCCGATGAGCTGGCGTTGCTGAGAGGCCGCGGTGGGTGGTTCAGAGGTTCTTGCTTAACTGGCTGAGGATTAAATATCTGTGGAGCCGGCTGGGACACTGGATACGTTGCTGGCGCGGGTACGAGTGGCGTTGGCGTAGGCCAGCCAGTGTTGGCGGGGTTTCCATACTGATTGGCTGGTTGGCCATAGGGCATTGGAGCCACAGGATGCGCCTGTGAGAAGGAGCCTCTACCGCGTTGCTGCGGGCCACTGCCGGGGTAACCAAATGGAGCAGGAGCTGTAGCTGCTTGGGGCTGGGTATGTTCTAAATTCACAGCGTTGTTGATTCGATCGCGCAAATCATGTAAAATTTCATTTTCACACGCTGCTCCACCGCCCAATGTGGTTATGTACTGGAGAGCTGCCGTGAGGGCTCCTTGGGAGGCCAAAAGGCCGCCATACTCAGTGAGGAAGCCAGCAAAGCGACCAGCCAAGTCCACGGAGATTCCCTGCTGTTCGAGGGACTTGCACATAAGCATAACAACCTCGGCCAGATCCTGCAGCTCGGTGGTGTTCAGCTTGTAGCTCTGACTCTGTTGCTCCAACTGCTTCAACTGATACCATGCGCTTACTAACTTGTCAATGCTCCCCGCACAGATGTAGCACAACATGGCGTTGCGCGTAAACTCCACGCTATTGGCGCACTCGTTCAACAGGCGATCGCCCAGCCGCTCACAGATATCGACCACTTTGCGCTCGCTGTGCTTGAGGGCAGCCACCAGGGCTTCCTTCCATGACTCCACAGTGCAGCGGTTGACGAAGTCAAGCCAATCCCGAGTAACCAAGGCCGAGATCACGTGCGACAGCTCGCTCTTCTGCTGCACTAGGTACCGGGTTTGGGTTCGAGTAAGGGTCTCAATGCCGGCCGTCGAGGCTATGATGAGGGCCTCTGGTATCCGCTGGGCTTCCAGACACAGCTCCACTGCAGCCTCTACGTTGCCGGTGAGTATTGCTTCGGCAATTAAACTGTCAGAGTCTGCAAATATTAAATCAGTTAGCCGGTAGCTAGACAATGGCAAAATTTGTTGGTTCTACTTACGTTCTCCACTGGGAACCTTAAACTGTGGCCTCGAAAGCGTAGCATAGTCGTGATTTTGAGAATCGGTTCCATTTCCATCAAATTTGTTGTCCAATGTAGCCTATATTAACAGAAAAGAAGAAGATTAAGTTAAGGCTACGACTTCATCGAAGATGTTGCACTATTTAGCTGCATTTTGTCTGCCTGATTCAGATTCTGTTTAATCTTTTCAATTCTTTGCTAATATTAAATCTTTAGTCTTACCGAATTATCGGTGCTATAATTTGTACTCTGATCGCACTCAACTTCAGAAGAGTCGCTCTACAGCAACATCAACAGCAACCGCATAGCCCCACGATGTTTGGCAATGCATGGAGTATGTTATCGAATAGAAATAAGTATACAAAGCAAGATGAGCATATGTATGTATGTATGTGCTTGGAGATGGTAGGTCAGAATTGATAGTGCGTGGCGGAATGTTGCTTTTGGGAATGTTGCTGAACTGATAAGGGCTTTTTGTCGCTCTATAGCGAGGCGGAAACTTACATGGGTGAGTGTGGAAATGCGGGTCGCGAGTGTATCCACATCCGATTGTGAGTTCATCTCAGTTTCCTTGATAAACTTGCTGAACTTGGTATCAATATCATCTTTGTTATAGCCTAGCGAGAAAGACATTAACAATAAAAAAGAACTATTGGTGTCGTCGGGGGCTACGTGGCCTAACATACCCAAGAGGTTGAGCATTTCTTCCTTTGGATTCAGCTCAAAGTTGGCCTTGATGAAGTACCAAAGGTAGCGACCGTGCTGATCCGCTGTATCATCTGCTCTCTGTCGGCAATAATCTGCGTAGTTGGCATCGGCCAACGAACGCTCCAGGGCATTGGCACGTTCCACAAGAGCTTCTTCGGTGGTTAACTGAGACACCTTCACCGTTTTAGAGGTACCATCAAAGCTGACCAGCTTCCCACCAAACTGTCGAAAGAAAAAACCACTCAATTATAAAGAAAGGTTTTACAGTATGTGTTGAAGGAAACTTACTCCAAAGGCAACGCCACAGGGGCGCTTCATCCATTTGGGTGCGTGCGTGAGGTCATGGTAAACCACTTGCGTCGCCTGCTGTGGAATGGGCTCTTGGGCAAACTGATCCATTCCCGGGAAGGAGTCTGCAATCTTATTTGCCGTCTGCACCAGATGGTGGGTGCCGCCATGGAGGGAATATATAGACACGGCCCCTTCCAAGCTGGCGCTGGCAATTAGTGCCGGGTTGCGTGGACAGAACTGCACATCGGAGTACCAGGAGGATGTGGTGGCCACTTCCGAGAGAATTTCACCTTCTGGTATTTTAGTATTGGGATTCCAGCAGTATATGCGATTGTCCTTGCCGCAGGAAACCATTAGGTCGTTGTCCTGTAGGCACCACGACATGCCCAGTACACCGCGCTCATGGATTTGATATGTTTTCGCCGGCGCAGTGGCATACCTCAAGTCCCACAGTTGCACAACCGGCGCCTGGTCATCTTCAGAGGCCAGCCACACCTGAGTCGCTGCCTCTGGATGCCACTCGATGGCGTGCCACCGCACACGAGATTGCGAATCAGAGAGTTTGATGATCTGCTGGCTTTTTCGCAGATCCCAGATAACGCAGCGTGTGCTGAAAACAGAGGCCAGAATGTGCTGCACTTGTCGATTCCAGGCCACATTTTTGACGTCCTCCAGTGGCTGCGTCTTGGCGCCCGGATTCATGTGAGTGGCTGGGTTGTTGAGGTCCCAAATATAAATCTCCGATTCGGAAGCACAGGAGGCGAGCAGATTGTTTTGGAATGGATTGAAGTCCAATCCGCTGACAGCACCGGTGTGCTTATCCTGGCGAGCTAGCAGGGGCTCCTCATTGGCGAGTAGCTTGGCAGCCGAATATATATTGATTTGGCCCGCTTCACATCCGCCCACAATGAGTCCGCTTGGATGCGGACCTATGGGGCTCCATATAAGTTTTTGGAACCTATCAAAGAAACCGGATTAAATTGAATCCAAACCCATCCATATATATATCCAAAACTCACTTGTACTGGCTGGCCACGCTGGCCTTAAGCTCCAGGTCGTAGGTTGCATCACTAAAGTTTGGCGAGTATATTTCCAAGGTGGAATTTGCATTTGAATCAAACTGCTGGGCAGCAGTGCCGGCAGCCAATAGAATTTGCTGCTGCTGTGCCGGAGACCAAGCAATGTTCACCGTCTTCTGCAGTTCCTTGATTTTCATGTTGCAAATGTTTTTAGTGCTGCAATAGAAATAACAATAAATATTTCTCCACAGTTTTGTCTTTTCTTCTGGCTGCTGCTCCTCTTGCAAATGAAATTGTGTCACGTCCAATTGGAGTGCGCCCCGTCATCACTTTTTCTTGAGGCACCTACGCTGCCTATGTGGCCGCAACTGTTGAGCCTAGACTCTCGACAGCATACAATTTTGTACAAGGCGAAACTCACTTAGAATTGTAAATACAATTAACATTCGCTAACACTATAACCACACCACTTTAAATTGTTCTTAGTTTTTTTTAATTGGAAACTGTGGATACGTTTAAGAACCAGTGTGCCCGCGGAAAATATACCGTCCGACCATCAGAAATATTCTGAAAATTACGGTCTCATTTTAAAAATATACCGTAAAAATACCGACGAAAATCATATTCCTCGATTTTGATATTCTGTTTAACCACTAACCATACAATATATAGATGCGACATTTCATACATTGAATTTGACCGCACCAACAGGGCAGGCATCAGCTACCCGGCGAGTCGTGAGAGTGATGTGTGCACATGCATTCTCACGTACTTTTCGTGTTTGCAAGTGTGTATGAGCGCACAACTGATACTTGCGCTCTCTCAGCTTTGTTTTGATTTTTGTGCTCGCGCCACCCTTCACTTTAGCATTTTTAGAGTCGACCCTTTTTGAAGACGATTGTCTTATAATAGCAGAATAATTGTTATTTTGTACATGCTTTAGATGCTAACTTTGTTTAATATAGCCCTGTATGTGAGGCTGAGCTTTAACTGTATGTGTGCACATATAGTAGGTCCGCTTCGCCTACTGCCTTGCCATTGGTCACAATAATGACACATTTTTGTAAAATGGTGAACCTGTATGCAGGCGCCAATGGGCTATGCAGCAGGCCACAGGGGTAAGAATCGCATC
This sequence comes from Drosophila athabasca, assembly GCA_008121215.1. Lineage (NCBI taxonomy): Eukaryota > Metazoa > Arthropoda > Insecta > Diptera > Drosophilidae > Drosophila > Drosophila athabasca. Next base: position 1,182,093 of record VMQQ01000022.1, on the reverse strand, counting down.
GTTTTCGCTATTCTCCATTGTGCCCTCGCTGTCTTCTTCTACAAGCAGATTGTGATTATAGCTTATTATATTATTCAGTGGCGTAACTACCACCGGTAGGGGCCCCAAAAGTGGCAAGAGAGAAAAATTGTTTTCATCTTTATATCAGAAAATTGTTCAATATGAAAAATAAAAATTTTGGTGTTCTTTCGTTATAAATATTCATTGCCAGCTCAATATTATATTTCTATCGTGTTTTTCATTTTTCAAATTTTCGCGCTATTTCATATGAGCATGTTTTATTCTTGCCAATCTTTTTTTTTCTCGCTGTTTTTGCTCAAGCTCAGAAAGATGACACTGAATATCGAGTGAGTAGTGACAAATATGGAACAAAAACAAACTTGCGTCAACAATCCTTGCTGTTGCATACATATATTATCATATTTTCAAATCGAAATCATAAGGCTTTGCGACTTGTATGCGGTTTGAATTGCTGGAATTCGAGTTTAAATGTGAATTGTTTTTTGAGGCGCTAATTTTATGTTACATTTTGGAGTGAATGTTGGTGCGGTCAAATTCAATGTATGAAATGTCGCATCTATATATTGTATGGTTAGTGCTAGGACCCTTAGGCCTGAACACATCGTTTTATATGATTGATGAATCAATTGTCTAGAAAATTGGGTAAATTTAGTGACTCTTGTTTTAAGATTGTTTATAAAATAACGTTTAAGCAATAAAGGACACGGCTAAAAACGTAAGTGTGCATGAAATGCGCCGTAAGAAACGTAAGTCAGGATGGAATAACACGTCATAAACCGATAGTATCGACATTTGTATACCCTTTTTCCTTTGATTAATGTTAAAATGCTGTTTTCCCAGCTGCTTTAAAAGGTAATTAATATTGTACTTTGCACATATTTACATTTTTTGACCCAATAATGCATTTGATTAATTTATTTATATTCACATATCGATCCCGATACCCATTTGAAGTCTTTATAAGAAGACCAAAAACCGTAAAATTGTCTGAGATAGAAACTGACTATTTTCTGCAATAATGGTGCCTGGTATGACAAACATTTCCTAAATAATACATAATAATAATAAATAAAATAAAAAATAATAATGTTTCCAATTCCGTGCCCATGTTGTGGGACAATGTCGCTAATTTCGCGGCACATGTTGCTGGCCCATACAAATTAATGTTGGCAACGGTAAAAAACGTAAGTGAGCATGGAATGTCACGTAGAAACGTAAGTTCTTCAGAAATACCAGTATATACCATGACAAAATAAAATACTTTTTGCACAATTTTGACATCAAGAACTGCTGCTGCCAGGGATGGAGGAAACAGACAAGTGTTCAAGAGCGCAATTTTCAAATCCAAATTGACCGTACTCTTGATGATCTATTTCTGATATTTTATTTACGCTCACACTATAAATTTACTTGCAAAACATAACTTACGCAAAAGAAAATAAATAAAAGAAAATAGAATAATATGACTAGTAAAAATATTATGTTAACTGAAGCTAGGCGCTCTCGAAGCGCTTCAGCTTTTCCATGCAGCAGTCTAACTGGAAGCGAACTGCCTCAAAATTCTTCTTCACTTGAAATGTCTCTGCAGCCTTCTCGTCCATCTTGGTTTGCAGATAGTCGTTGTTTGACAGCAAGCGCACGATCTCACCTTCAAGGCGCTGAATCTCCTTACGCTGGAGTTCAATCTCTTTACCCTGGCGCCCAATCTCACTGAGAAAGCGTTCGTCGGTGCTGCCGCTGTCGTTGGCCATTGATTGGTCCTCGGTATAGAGCTCGTCAACGCTGAAGTGTCCGCGCTCTTTGGCGTCACTGGGTTCTGCTTGGTATTCCGGCATAGAGTTGTTGCGCCTCAGGTTTTCTTTCGCCATGCGACCCTTCTGATCCTGGGCTTCCATCTCCGCAATGTACATCACCACTTTGCTCTTCACGTGCTTGTAGCGCCGCTTGGTATATGCTGAGTGAGAGAAATGCTTCTTTCGCTCCGGGGCTTTGGACTTTGGACTGTTGGCATCTCTGGGCGGCACGTACTCCGGAAGGGTGGTGAGGCGTTTCCGCTTCTGGCAGGCTGGACTCTGGTGTGGTGTGCTGGCGCCGATGTTGTTAAGCTGATCGAACAGCTCGGCGGGAAACGATTCATCCATTAATGACATATTACTTTGATTTATTCCCTTACAATTGACACAACAAGAATAACACAGACAAATTGCACGAAAGGAATAGCACCGTTACTTTGGTAGCCAAACTGCCAACTGGTGCACAACACCATCAAACAAAATGCGTCCGTGGAAACGATTGTGGTGATTCTTGAAACAGGTTTGGAACTAACTTTGATTTCAAACTCTAGAAACCTTTGATTCCAAAAAAGAAATTCAATTTTAAAACGAAAACGATCTATCTTCCAAACAACTAAGAATCTTAAGGCTGATTACATTTTGATTACTTTTTAAAAAAGACTCGAATGTTTATTGTTATTTAATAAATATAAGGTATATTATAATGGAAATACATATTTCGTGTGCTGTGCATTCTTTCATTTAGCTGTCGATATTGCTGTAACGCGCTGCTCAACCTTATTCACTTTGTTGGTAATAGTCTCCAGATTTTGAGCAAAGGTCTCCTGTACGGAGTGCAGTAGTTCCTTGTTATTGACCAGACTGGTTGTTATAGTACCCTGCTTCTGCTCAATTTCGGCTATAATCTTTGCAAAGTTGTTTGCTGAAATGCATTAATGGCCATTATTAAAATGAATTAATTATGAAACTGAAGGCTACTTTACCATATTTATGTAGGGATTCCAGAGCTTGCATACGCTCAATGACATGCGGCAGTATTTCTACAACAGGCTCCGTACGCTTGGCAATATCATAGAGTTCCGAAATTTTCTGGTCGCGCTTGGCGTCCTGAGAGCTTCCGCTGGATTTCTCGGCAATGGAGTCCATTTTTCCGGCCAGAGTCGTCAGACGCTGCTCAATGGTGTCCAGCTTGTCCGGCTGCAGTAGTGCAGCCTTGGTACTGAGTTGGCGGACGGCTTCCAGCACATTGGTCGTGTTGGTGGCAGCGTTCAAACGGCTTAGCTTTTCTGGCTGCGCCCCTACGGCCTTCTCCAATTGGTATAGCCTTTGCTCGAGATTAGCCACACGAGCTGTCGATGCCAAATCGGTGCCTGGCGTTGGTATGGCTGTGAGTACGCCGGACTGCTTGAATTCCTCCACTTGGCTGATGAGTGCTTTCACTTGCTTGCTATTGGGCACCTGCTCTTTGCCAAGAACCTGTTCCAGCTTCAAAGTGTCCAATACTTTTTTTGCTGTGCTTATAACCGTGGCAACAGCATCGTAGGATTGCTTCTCCTCGTCAGCAATTTTGCGATCCACTTGCAGAGCGGCTACCTCATTCAAAAGTTCGTTCATTTCAATTTGTAGCCGTTGACACTTCTGCACGGGAGTCTCCTTTTCCCCCTGACCCACAAGCTCATATTCGCCAGCGCCTCGCATATCGTAGCCTCGGCCAGCGCGGCGGCCGATGCGGTCCGTGAAGTCAACACTTCCCTCGAGTGTTGCTCCACTGAAGCGCTTGTGTGCAGCACTTGCCGAAATGTGCATTCGCTCAATGGCCTCATTCTCGGGCTCTTCTTCGTAATAATCAGAGGTGTCCGTCTCAGGATCGTCGGGCGTTTCGTAGACATCAGGTTGGTCATAAGCCTGTAAAAGAAATGCACATTAAGATTTTGAGGCTACCCTTGCTGCTCAACTTACAATTCCTGGAAGGTTTTGAAACTTTGGATCGGCCATAACTGTGGGCACGGTGACTACAATGTCCTGAGGTCCGGGCGCAAGAAAATGTTAATGTTTTTCAACGAAAAATAATTTTTGCAAAAATCTGATGTCATAAACAGTGTGGCCAGTGCAATCGATAGCTGCGTTCAAAAAATACTAAAGAGACTCTAAAAATACTTTTTTTCAATAAAGTTGCAAGGTGCGTGACCTAGAGAGGGACTATCCCTTAAAGGCTCATTAAAATTAAACAACACTAGTTTAAGGGGGTGGTAGTTGTTGTGTGGGTGGTTAATCACTGCAGGCTGGTTAAATTTCAGTTACAGATTCTTGCTAATAGAATGTCGTCTTTGGAATATACTTCCGCCAGATATGACGAGCTACCGTTAGAGGTAAGACAAACTGGCAGTCCCGTGACTGTCGCACCAATTAGATTCGTATCTCTCTGCCTGTTATGGGCAGAATTAAAACAGTCACCTGATTGATTACATTTCCCATCTTTTCGCAGATTGTTTTCAAAATATTTACCTATCTGGACTACTCGGATCTGCTGGCAGCTGGATCGACTTGCCAGAGATGGCACTCGGCCTTGGATCAAACCGAGTTTAAAGCGCGCACCCTTGTCTGTTTCTCCAAAGTGTTGCTCTCGGATCAACAGAGCCCAGCCGCGGATTTGCTGCGATGCGAGAGACGGTTCAACCACTTTATGCTCGAAGATGTGACGCTGGGCCAGGTGAGGGAGCTGCTGAGATTCATAGGTCAAACGGCCCAGTCTCTAGCTCTGGATAATGTCGATCTGAACGACAAGCAGTTCTATGGAATGTTGGGGGTGCTGCCGCACCTCCACTCCCTTTCCCTGAAGCGCTGTCTCCCGTTGTTTATGTCTGGCTCCTTTCTCGAAAGCTACACCAATTCCTTCTCCAATCTCAACGAGTTGGCCAATAACTTGGCAGGCATGCGGGAGCTGGCTCTGTGCGATAATCAATATCTCACCGACGCCATTCTTATGCGACTTACGTCGTTCATGCCTCGCCTGGAGGTGATCAATATGTCTGGCTGTCAAATAGCCTTCCACAACGCCCTGCAGCGACGCTTCTACCCCAACGCGAACTCCTCTGACAGTCTGCTGCCCAGCGAATCGGTGCTTACATTCAACTTTATTCTGACCATTCTCAACCTGCAGCGCAGAACGCTGCGTGAGTTAGACTTTAGTCACACCTTGATCGGGCAATCTCTGCTGTCTCTGTGCGATCTTGATCTTCAGTTGCAACGCCTCTATCTGGGCGGTTGCAGACAGCTAAATGCCACGACTGTCAGAACCTTCCTCGCCACTCAGCCGCTTTTGACTGCTTTGGACTTGTCGGCGACTACGTGTGTGACCGATGATAACTTGGCCTGCATTGCGGACAGAAATTCCCTGCTAGAGCATTTAAAGATTAACGGATGCACGGGCGTCACCAACGCTGGAGCGATCCACCTCCACAAGTTGCGGCGCCTGAAAAGCCTGGACATCTCCAACTGTGAAGGCATAACCAGTGATGGCATCACCGCGGGAGTGGCAAGCGAAGAGAACCATATACTGGTGGAGCTAAATGTGTCGCACTTGCAAATCTGTGAGGAGTGCATCAAGTCCATTGCAAGCAATTTGCGCTCCCTGCGCACGCTCCATCTGAACAACTGTGTCAATGGGGCCACGGATGAGGCTATACAGTTCGTGATTGGTCAGCTTCGCTGGCTGCGCGACCTGTCCCTCGAACACTGCTCTGGCGTAAGTCCACTCCGAAATTTCCAATCTCATGCTGATATCTTAATCTTTATCTTTTCAACCTATGTATTTAGTTGACAGATGCAGCTCTCACTGGCTTGAACCTATCTAAGTTGGAGTTGAGTCGAAAGCAATCAGGCTCTCAAGCGTCTACGATGGAGAACTTCTACCCACCACATAGCAACAGCTTGGGGGAGCGCGACAGTTCACTGCAGTCCATTAAGATATCTCTGCGGAGCAAGGCAGAGGACGAGATCGTGCGCGACGCCAGACGAAAGCAGGTCATGCTGGCGGCCTACGAAATGAACCTGATACACAATGAGGACTTCGAAGGTCACAACATTCAGCAGCTGCGTGGTCTTCGCTCCCTCAACTTGCGTGGATGCAGCAAGATCAGCGATGTCTCCCTGAAGTACGGCCTGAAGCATATCGAGCTTCGGCGATTACTGCTTTCGAATTGCCAGCAAATCTCCTTGCTGGGCATGGAGGCTCTGGTCAATAGCTGCCCCTCCATTGAGGAGCTGGATCTGTCCGATTGCTACAACATCACAGACAGGACCTTGCAGGTGGTTACAGCCCAATTGCCTCGCCTGCGCGCCTTGCATATCAGTGGCTGTAGCCAGCTTACGGAACACACCCTCGACGCCATCGTCGTTAACTGCACTGGCCTCCAGACTCTGTCCGTCTACCGTTGCCGCAGCATGTACGCGGACATCGAGGAGCGTTTGTCCGGCGTGCACACTCTGCGCAATCTCAACATGGACAATATGACGAGCATCGATAATGCCGAGTTCTTCCGCTTAAAGAAACGACTCGATTACTGATATTTTGCCGCCGTTTTAATTGTTTTAGTATTGTATTATTTTCAATTATACAATTTTCGCTAGTCACAGGTCCCCGGCCCCCGGTGGTCCCAGTACCAAACGGCATGGGAAACTTATTTTTATCACATGACCTTCGGAAGCTGTCTTTAGATATGAAATCTTTAGTAAAATATACATAATAATACACACATATATAGTACATATGTGTATAAATATACATAAGTATGCTCACATAAATGATGGATGTACATTTTCTGCACAACGCATAATAGGAAAATGAAAATTATAAATTTCAATTGTAAAACAGTTAATTTTTATAAGAAAAATATCTGTCCACATGTATATTGTATGTATGTATGTAGCTGTGATTTTTTTATGAAATACAATTCGTATTATGTATTATTCGAATACGAATATACTCAATGTGTGTGCAATTGTTGTAATGTAATGAAAAACGTATACCAGTCCATTCGATTGTTTTTTTTTGTTTGTTTGTTATTTTTAAGTGTTAAAAAAAATTGAATAAATATTTTGACTAATCCCTACCAAATCTGATATTATTAGTCAGAATAAAAACATTATTTATTGTATTCGTTAAAAATGAATAGATTTATTTTAAAATGAGTTAAGAACATTTTGTGTTATACGTGCTAGAATCGTCATCATTATCTTTTGGAAAAAATGTCGTCCGTCTCCCACCTACATTCACAGGTGCACATATGTACATAGATAGTTACATATGCATGCACTCGTATGTTTAAACAATTGTGTGGGGGGTCCATATGTATGCATGTCTTAAATTACATCTATAAAGTTGACTAGGTAACAAATTCCAGATGATATCAAAGTACCAAGCGAATCAGTAATAGTAAGTAGTAGATAAAAATTGTGCCCAGAAAGCGATCAGATAGTTGGTAGGAATGCTGGCGACAGCGGCTAACCGCCACCGCCGCCGCCAGATAATTCATCCTCGTATTGCTTGCGGAAACAGTCACCCACCGGGAAGAAGTCCCAGCTGCGCTGCTGGTACATATTCCACACGTACGTCTCCTGGCCGGTGTACTCGGTGTCCGGTTTGTTGATCAAATGCATCAGGAAGAACATGTAGTTGGCCAGGTTGTGCTCCTTCTGGACGTGGGTGTCGAAGCCATGCGGCACTATGTCAAAGAAGTCCTTCCCCATGCCGCATATGAAGCAGTTGGACTCCATGTTGTCCTTGACCGATTCCAGCTGGTCACGGAGCTCACCGAAGGCGTCAATGATTAGACCCTGGATGATGGCCAGCAGGATAATGATGACGAAGAAGAAAAAGGTGATGTCAAAGATGATGCGATACACCTCATACTCGTCCCCGACAGGATCGCCAATCTCGTCACCAATACCTCCTCCCGCTCGCACTCCCTTATACAAATGGAAGACGAAGCAGGTCAACATGTCGTGGCACTTCTTGTCCACCATTTCGTCCTCCTCCTGGATGTAGAATTTGCGGAAGAAGTTGAACGCTATCACCGTATAGATATAGACGATAATAGTCAGGAGCATCACGGTCAGGACCAGCTGTTTGCCGTTGTGCGTGACCGACTGGAGGATCGTGCGCAGTGTCTTGAAGCCGACGGCCACATCCAGAAGATGGGCAGCGAAAAAGAAGTTGTTGAAGTTGCCCATCACCGAGAAGCTGAAGTACCACAGCGAGTAGAGGAAAGCGTTGTCCGTGAAGGTGACGCCAGCCTTCCACACCTGGTAGCGCCAGTCAATGTTCATGATGTACTTGAAGATGCCCGTCTCCTCGCTCTCCTGAGCGGTGAATGCGCTCTTCTCCATGCCCAGCAGGTTCGAGATAGAGTCGAATTCGTACGTCTCACTGTACTTTTGCCGCACCTTCTTCTTGACGAACTTGTCCCAATAGTTGACCGGGAAGCTCTTGGCCGATATGACAAGCTTGTCCCAGTGCGACTTGAAGTCATCGTCCTCCGGCTGCTCGGCAATGAAGAGGCCATCGAACTCCAGACGTCGGGCAATCTCCTTCTCGCGTTTGAAAATGGCCAGCGGCACCTTCAGATGATAGTAGGCGATCAGCATGGCCAGCGACACGAGCGAGTGCAGACACGCGGCAATGCGCAGCACGTGCGCCATATAGAAGAAGTCCTCGTCCACGTGCACAAGCTCTGGTATCTCATCCTCCATTTCCCCATCCCCAGAGCCGCCGTCACCAGAGCCACCAAATCCAGATCCATTCATGTCCACACCTGCCCCCGAACCGGAGCCCAGAATTAGCTCCTCCTCGGCAGAGCCCTCGGATTCACTCTCGAATGATGTGACTTTGTAGAAGAGCAGCATAAAGTTGATGCTGAAGGCCAGCACCAAGGCAACGTATTTTAGATTGTAGAAGTTCCTCGCCAGGAAGCTGACAGCCCTGTGCGTGTACTGCGAGAAGTCGATCTGGTGCACCGCTGGCGTTTCTTGTGGGGCTGCCGAAGACTTCTTGGCCTCGGCCTCAATGGATGCCATGGCCGCCTCTTGGGCCTTTTGCGCCTCCTGTCGCTCCTGAGCCGCCTTCTTGGCTGCATCTCCGCCCAGCAGATCTACAATGGAGATTGGCTCCTGGTAGGGCTCGCCCTCGCCCAGTTCCCCGGCAACGGCTGCACCGTCCTCGGGGCTAGATTCGCCACCTTCCTCCACCGAGGAGTTACCAGGCGATTCATGAACCACCACCTTGTACACACCGTTATCCTCCTTGTTTATGTCCAAGCCAAATGCCTGAACGGTCCCGGGTGGCTCTTCCAACGGGAGCGGCGGCAGTGCTCTGCCGAACGACTCCTCCTCAACCAGCGGCAGCTGATCCTCCTGCTCAGGGGCGGGGCCTCGCATCAGGTTCAGGAGTATGCCAAATATGTAGCGCACCACGCAGAAGTGGGCGTAGCCAGTATAGTAGAACATGTAGAAGATTATCTTGAAGAAGCCGACAATAAGCTCTGGGATGGACTTGGTCTGCATGACGCCAATCTGGTGCTTGATGTTCGCCGGACTCAACATATGGATGCCGAACTTGAGGCCTTCCTTGACGGCGGTGATGGTGCGTCTAATGGGGTCCCGAGCGGCGCGCTCCTCCTCCTCCTCGCTCATGTACGAGCTGTAGGCGGTGTCGCGCTTCACGTTGCCGCCGCCGTCGTCGGTGGCCATCAGGCCAGAGGCATGAGTCATCTCAAAGATGGCATCCTCGCAGAAGTTGACAAAGGCCTCGAGCTTCTCCTTGTCGCCGCCCTCGGTGACGATGGAATAGAAGAAGGCACGCTTCGATTCACGGATCTGCGGCTTCTCCCACTGTTCGATGTTCGAGTCCTTGATCTCGAAGTAGACCCGTTCGATGCGCTTCGAGCTGCCCAAGATCTCAATGCGACCCAGGAACGGCTCGAAGTAGTTCAGCACCGAGCCGGCCGTCTCCAGGAAGCGCGCCAGACGCGGCTCATTCGGCATATGCTCGCTAAGGTTGGTCAGCAGAACGGCCAGGTTGAAACCGATCTCCTTTGATGGTTCGTGGAAGCGTTCTACGAAGGCTCTGTAGTCGATCTTTCCCTCGTGATTACGCTCGCAACAAGCCAAAAGGAAATCCATTTCTTCCCTGCAATATTTCATTGGGAAAGAGATTATCATTAACTCGAAAAAAATCCAAGGATCTCCGCTCCTTACAGTGAGTAGTTCTTGGACTGCTCCATTTTCTCCCTGAAGTCCTTGGGCGTGACCCAGCCCTCGTTCTTCATGTCGATTTCATGGAAGCTGGGCGATTCAATAAGGTCGGCCAGTTTTAGGAACATATCAAAGTACTTGAGGATCAGCTCCACATTCGATGCGGACTCCACCAGAGTGTCCACCATCTGTTTGCCAATAGTGCCTGAAAATGAAAAAATATTATTTAACAGTCGATCCATTGTGTACCAGGTCCCTTTTGATGAGACAGTACCATTGACGACATTTCCTTCCAGCATAGACAGCATCATGGTGATCATATCCTTTTGCAAATTGAGCAGCTCCTTCAGCAGATCCACCTGACTGGAGTGCTTCGATAGCTTGTCCTGCATGTGAGAGAACAGAAAGAGGAAGCCTCCGACAGCATCCCACAGGCGAGAGTGGGCCAGTGCCTGCTGATTGAGGGTGCACGGGCCCTGGATGACCTCGGTGAGAGTGTTGAACACCTGACTGGCCACACCGATGGCCTTGAAGAAGTTTGCCTTGCCGGCGGGATCGATGATCTCCTTGCTGGAGTAGTGCCAGTAGAAGTCCATGATGGACTCCTGCAGCCGCAGCAAATAATCCACAGTGCAGATGACCACGTTGACGGTTGTCGTGTTGCCTGCCTGTGTCCTCAGATAGTTCTGCCATTCTGCAAGGGGATGAGGGTTGCTCATTAAGTGGGTAATGGACAGAGAATGGAATGGTTGGAGACTCACCCAAATTGTGGCCCTCGCAGGTGAGCTGGATGAACCGGAAGAGTGCGCACGTGAACTCGGCATCGTGCATGTTCTTCTCGCCTGCCGCCCCCTCGGAACCTACACCAAGACCTGCACCCGCACTCGGAATATACTCTTTGTTTTTTTTTTTTTTGGGTTTTGTACAACGTTACACGATTCGGGGATATATCGGGATGGTTTGGTTTTGGTTTTGGTTGGCATGCGATACATGGTGGTGGGTGGGGGAGTAGTTGGTGGAAAGGAAGTAGAGTAGACACAAATCAATATCGAAAACTAAGAAGAATATGTGGTGGCACCAGCGAGAGCGGCGATCCCAGCAGTAAAATCAAAAGTTACAGAAAGAGCAGGCGAAAGAGGAGGAAGGGATGGCAGGAGTGAGGCCAGATGCTGTGGAACTTACCCTCTGCTTTGGTGTTACGCTCAAAGGCGTCCAGATCGAGGACACTGCACGAGTTCATTAGGCCAGCGATCGATGTGAAAAAGCCCACATCCTTCTTCTCCTTCAGATGATTGAGCATGCCCATTTGGATGTCGATGTTGCCGCCGCGCAATATGGCGATGCCGAGATTGAGTGTCGTCATTACCATCTCCGAAGGTATACCTTTGGAGGCGGAAATGTGCAACAGCACCATTTCGGCAACGCCCCGGTTCGAGAGTCGGGCCTGATGGAAGAGCAGCTTCTGCTTCTCCATCTCTTGTTCCTATCGAATGACGGTTGTCGAAGCAAAGAGATTAGCCCAAGCCACACAAGTTCTGATGTTAGTAAGATCTCCCCCATTCCCATACCCACATTCCCTTACCATTAATTCCCTCATTCGCCACTTGGTTAGACATGTCCCAAGACGTTAGGTTTAATTGTTAGTGAAGGGGATCGGTTAGCTGGGTACTTACATGAATGCTGGTGCCCTCCCCCTCTTCGGCACCCTCAGCACCCTCTTCGTCGCCGCCCTCCTCCTCCTCCTCGCCACAGGACTTGGCCGAAATCTGGGCATAGGACATATAGAGCAGATCCTCCTGGAGAGCACCACTGCGTTCGGTCATGGCACCGCGACAGAATGTGGTCACCAATTGGGTGAGTGGATCGGGCTTGCTATCGGTCTCCTCCTCATCCTTTTTGGATTTCTCCGAGTCCTCGAATGACTGCGTCAGATCCTCCACCATCACCTCCTGGCCGACATTCTCCTCCATCAGCCATTGCTCGTGATAGGTGCGGGCAAAGATGTTGCAGGCGCGATGTCTACCAAAATATAAAGATTATCAGTTGGGTGGATCAATCAATCATAGATGGACCAAAAAAGCATGCTTTTAATGAAAATTAGTAAACAAAAGACAAATAAAGAACAAGTAAACCAATAAAGGAAAAACAGAAGTGATCCTCTGCCCTAGCTCTTGGCAGATCTCTGGGTATGTTGGAAAAGGAAATTATAGAGATTGAAAAAAAACGAGAGACCGAAATAAATGAAACACTTATTTTGATGTGCGACTAGACTACCACCTGCTCATGCGATAAAGATGCTTGGCGCGTAAGCTTGAAATGACTGCCTGGCGACGCGCCACCGAAATCTTTGAACTCCAGCGTTTGGTTCTGTTCTTGGAGGCGGCTGCCTAAACGTGCAGAGTGGATCGGATCGGAGGAGTGGTTCGAGCGAGCGAGCGTTTGGTTTGATTTTGTTTGTTTTGTGACAAGCATTTGGTCAAGCATTTTTCATAAAAATATACAATAATACAAATGGATTTTAGAGAAGAGCAGCGCGTACACATTAGTCATTGTTAGTGGTGTAAAAACAGTTCGAAATAAAATGGTGATTCAGGATGATAGACGACGGACGAATGGATGATGGTAGGTTGAGTAGGGTTTTAGATTTGGACAGATCCAACTCAAGGCTCTGGTTAGTATTGCTATGATATATAGAAACGAGTCTCGCGAGTCGAGCATTCAAGGAGTTAATCAATCGGCAATCAGCCATTTATCGCCTGGGCATTAACCTGGGTAGAGAGTGTAGCGATGTCTGACGGAAACATGCGATTACGGCACGCTTCCTTTGGATCGACACAACGCTCCTGTACACATTCTTGCTCTGCTGTTGCGGATGGTCGATCTGTAAATGTCGATTCGTACACGGATACGGTTACGGATACGGTCATCATTTGGGTTAAATGAGAGAGAAATTTATTGATTTTTTGCAGTTGATGTTGCGAAAGGAAAATACGTATAAATAGAATGATTAAAGGTCGTTTGCCGTTGATAGACAGTGAGATTTCAAGATATCAAGAATGAGGTATTCTAGAGAGCCTAAGAGACCTCCCTTGGTACTGCACTTACCATATGAAGGCCAAACAGAACCTTGGCCATGGCCACTATGCGATCCACTGTCTCCTGGGTCTTGTCCTTGCCCTTCTCGTTTGAGTTGACATTCGCCTTCTCCAGGGCCTGCTCGTCCACGGGCTCCTCGCTCTTGCCCAGTTTCGAGTAGAGATAGTGCTGCCAGGACATCTCGTCGGAGGGATCCAGTTTGTCGGGCAGCGTCAGTTGGTTGCGCGCAAACTCGATCACATCGTATTCGGTCATCTTCTTCAGGTATCGATCCTTGCAGTGTTGCACCAGCTCCTGCTCCCGTCCAGCAAATAGATTGAGGCCGACGGGCAGCAGGCGCTTCAGGCAAGCCACCATCAGACTAGCCTGCACCTCCTTGTCCTTGTCGCGCTTCTTGTCCCTGTTCTTCTTCTTCTTCTTCACCTTGCCACCAACGGCAGGAGCGCCCTCCGATATGGCGGAGCGACGCGTGGCCGTGGGCATGATCAGGGCCATGTTATCGATCTCATTCGCAGAGATGAAGTTCTGTTCCTCCTTCAGGAAGTACTGGCTCTTGGACCAGATATTAAAGATCTCGGCCACATGGTTGTAGAGCTCCTCGGCTTCGGGGATGTTGTCCTTCAGCCAGTGGTTGCGCTGCAGGTCCACGTACTTGATGAGCAACGGATAGAACGAGTAAATGTCGCGCACGAGCAGATTCCAGTCCTCCTGCAGCTGTGTTTCCACCTGGGACGTGTCGTCGGTGGCTGATTTGATGAAGCCCCGCATGCTGTCCTCCTTGTGTAGCATGTTCTCGGTGCGCTTCTTCACGCGCTCTGCCAGAGGTAGGAACGGGTCCTTCAGCAGCTCCTCGGACGTGTTGATGATGATCTGCTGGGTGTAGGCCGCAATGCGGGTCATCCATGGGGCATTGTCGTTGCCGATGTTCTTCTTGATCATCTTGAGCACATTCCGCAGCAAGGGGTTCATGTGATCCGCCGTGACCATGGTAACATGATTGCCGCTGGTGGGACTCACATTGTCGGGACCCTGGGACCACCAGAAGGGCAGGTAGGCGCACAGCAGCGGCAGAATGACGTCGATAATGTGCGGTGCATCGTTGTACGTCTTGTCCGACTCCACGAACTGGTCCACCTCGCTGAGGATGGTCTCCAAATTGGGCATGCACTGCTCCATCTTCACCATGATGTCCTGCGCCTCCAGCGAGTGGTCTGCGATGCGGTTCAGCAGCGAGTACTGGTTGTGCTTGTTCAGATGTGGCTCGAGGTAGGCCACCGGGAAGCAGGAGCTGTAAGCGCCCAGGCACGAGCCCAGGGCCGGGCGATGTCGCTCGATCTCCGTCTTCAGATACTTCCGGTCGTGCGTGAGCGTCCCGTCTGTGCCCAGGTGGTAGAGTGCGGCCAATATCTTGTACGAGGCCACCTGGATCTCGTCGAGCAGCAGATCGCTGCCGTAATCGCAGGCCGCCAGGTGATCGAACATCGCCGTCAACACTGGCAGCACCACCTGATTGACATAGCCCAGCGATGTGGATGTCTTCAGGTGCGTGCCCCTCAGGTGGCTGTACTTTCCGTCCTGTAGATTGAGGATGGTGTTGCCCAGATCATCGGACGTCTGGTTGAAGAACGTCAGCATGGAGGTGCGTATGAATTCGGGGCAGTTCTTGGTCAGGGTCCTAGCATCGATGCCCTTGACCAGCACCTGGAGGCAGCGTACAGTGATGCGCACATCCGGCCCGAAGGCGCTCAGGCGATTGCGCAGCAGGGCAGCCAGTTTACAGAATATGGAGGCAACCATTTCCTTCTCCTTGAGCGAGGCCGCACCAATGTTGTTGGTGGCCGTGGCAATGGCAATGAAGTAGTTTCGGTGCGTCGAGAAGTACTTCTCCATCAGTGGGAGAACCACCTTCGAGAAGAACTTAATATCGCGCGTAGCCGTCTTGAAGGAAGTGCGACGACTAAAGGTGGTTGATGGCTTCAGCAGCTTCATGTTGATGGTGGCCCTGTCCAGATACGCGATAAGCTTCTCCAGCAACGAGTACGAGAATCTTAGCTCAACGGCCGCCTGTGTGGCTCCACCCTCCTCCACAGCACCGCCCTTGGATGGTCTACGACGAGAATATAGGGATTGTCGATTGTCGGTGGTATTAAAGTAATCTGAATGGATCTGCTGTTGGTTACTCACTTGTGCAGCTTGTATCCCTGGTACTGCATGTACTTGAGGAACTCCTGTGATCGCTCGCGATCCTTCTTTTTCTCCTTGTCCGTGAGCAGATCGTACGGAACCAGCTGTGGATGGATGACACCTCCGCAGCCATTCAGCTCCTCGTTCTTCTTCTTGGCCCAAATGTCGTGCGAGTTCTCCGCCAGACGTTCGGCCATATTCTGCATCTCCCTGCTGAGCGTTAGGTTGCTCATATCCACCGGATGGGGATTGTAGTTGAAGGGACTGCCCTCGTTCTGAAAATCGTGCTATCGTTGTTAACGGAGTGGTCAGCAGAGGGGGTGGGGTTGAAGTTGCAGATTCGAAATAAATTATGAAATGTTGGAAATATGGAAAATGCGTTAGAAAGAGGTTGAGATTGGAGCCAGATGCGGGGGATTAGTCGGGTAAACTCTGGAAAAACTACTACATACAATCTGAGGCTTCGATTGGCGACGCGTTGATCCACGATGATTGAGAGGTACATCCACCTCCGAGTGTTCCACGGTCCAGCCAATGGCCAACAGACCCTTCAGGCACTCACGAACTGGATCACGGTAACGCTCCCGTTCCTGCGAACGCAAACAATTTCATTTTTACATAGTTTTACACAAAAAAAAATCGAATTTAAAATAAATCTGCGAAAGTATTAGATGGTCAGAGATTAGATTATTAGATGATTATAGATTACATTTATATATTTGTATATTAGATGAGTTTTTAGATGATTAATGGAATCAATCGGTCAATTGAATTCATGAAAAATCAGACGATAATGGAGAACCAAGAGATTGGATTTGATTCGATTCCCACACGTACATATTCGGTGAGCATGTTGTAGGGCTTGAGGCGGGGATGCTTGCGATCGATCTCGGAGCGGATGTCGCCGTAGGTCCAGCTACCTTCCAGGCGGCGACTGGCCCAGGCGTCGTGATAGTGTTCGCTGAACTTCTGCACCAGAGAGTTCAGATCGTTGTCCAAATGGACGCTGTTCGTGTCGATGGGATGGGGCACGTATTGCGGCTGATCCGGGGCACCCATCTGGCGGCCATAGTAGTCCTCGTCCGTGTTCTTTGACAGACTGTAGTCGGGTGGTAGGGCGCAGCCGATAGCGATGAGGCAGGGCAGTGCTTTACCGAACAGTTCCGGGTCATAGTCCATGTTGCTGAGCGAGTCAAAAATGTTGGAGAACAGGAGCATGGTCAGGCGCTTCTCCTCGTCCGACGACGCCCCGTACGAACCCTGGCCTTGAGTCGACCCATAGTACTTGGCGCAGCGATCGAAGTGAAGGGTGAGCAGCTGTAAGGGCAGAAACGGTATGTGCATGAGCGTTTGATATATCTCTATTGACTGAACCAAATGGACACTTACCCTCAGAGCCACAGTGGTGTACTCGGACAGCTTGGACACATCCACAGTCAACTTGCGCAGCAGCTTGAGCAGCATGGCAGGTTGCATTTGGGATGTGAGGGCCACCAGGAAGTCGGAGACGGCCTCGCGCTGCCCCTTGGTTAGCATACGGTTCTTCGATAGCCGGTAGACCGTGTGCAGAGTGGCATCCAAGAGGCTGGCGTAGTTCTCGGCCTCGTTGTAAAATTTGGAGTGCTTGATGAGGAGGGGTAGGATGGAGTTGCCGATGTAGCGGTTCATGGCCAGGGCCATGTCGCTCTCGGAGCCGTCGCTCTTATCGAGAATGGTGGCTGTGCGCAGATCGGGCAGGAAGGCGTCCTCCAGCAGGCGATAGAACAGATCCTGTGTCTCGATGCCGTAGACGCGCTCTAGGAAGAGCACAATGCTCTGCTTGTTGTTGGGCAAAAGGCCGGAGGGCATGTCCGTTTTGGCCTTTTCCTCGCCGGGTCCCATTTGGGTGAGAGTGAACTTGAGGCTGAGCACACCCTGCAGGTCCTCCAGCGGCACCAGAGATCTCAAAATAGCTCTAGCTCTCAGCGATTCGTTCTTGCCCTGCTCGATGACAGAGGCGTCAGGGGCACAGCGGCCCAGCAGGTCGACGAGCGTACAATAGAAATTGAGTATGGCGGCACCCGTGTCAATGTAATCCTCGTCCTCGTCGCTCTCGGGCAGCGGATGCGTAAAATTCAGACCGGCTATGGTGGTGCCCTCGGCCTCGTCCTGCATTTTACAGCGATCCGAGATGCGCTCCGACATGCGATTGGCCTCAACGATGGCCCGGAAAAGACCTTCCCCTTCTCCTCTTAGAGCCGGTCCCAAGCACTCTGGACGACGGATAAGAAGACGAATGACAAGGTTCGCATTCTCCTCGACACTCTCGCCATTAACCCACACGCAATAGCGCAGAAAGTCCAGGTAACGCTCGCCCTCAACGGGATCCCAGCCGAGATCGGGATACCCCTTCTCGACCAGCTCCGAATTGCTCTGCAGGCCGCACCTGGACAGATACACGGCGATCTTCTCCAGGTAGTGTTCCCTAAGCGCCAGAGCTAATTCTGTGTTCTCCATCAGACTCGAATATGCCACGTCCAGGGGTGTGGACCCTCGCAGGCTTGGCCGTGCCAGCAGAATGTTGGCGTTGTCCAGCAGGAAGTCAAAATGATCGAACATGGCCTTTTGGTTCTGTCGGCCGGTGCGGCAGAAGTAGCACAGGAAGCGACAGCAGGCCACGACCATCTCGTGGGACGTGTCCTTCTCCTTCGAGGGCACACCCTCGCCTCCCTCGGGCTGGGCGGGTGCGTCGCTCTGTGCCTGGGCCCGCCGTCCCAGCGTGTTCATCATCACGGCCATGACGTTCTCATGTACGCGCAAGATGCGTATCAGATCGGGGTGCTGGAAGAATGTGGCGTTGTTCACCAGCTTCCAGAGACGTTTGCGCATCAGTTCCTCCTCCTCCTGGCTCATTTGGACAGGCAGCAGGGCCCGTATCTGGCTGAGGCCCACCCACATTTCGGCCACATCCTCGCGGGCTCGATTGTTGATCACATAGGTCTTCTCTAGAGCCCGCACCAACTCACCAACGGTGTCGTATTGGCGCAGCAGAAGGCTGAACATTTCGCGAACCAACTTGGGATTCTCGATTGGCGACTCCTCTGCCCAGCTGACGATTTGCTTGATGAGAACCTTGCGGAACACCTCCTCGGGTGTCTTTTTTTCCGGCTCCTCTACCTCCTTGGGCCCCTCCTCCAGCTCCTTGACCGTATTGATGAAGTTATAGATCTTCGTGATGGGCCCTGTCTTGACCTCCTCGATCGCTGTACCGCTCTCGGTACCGTCGGGCTCCTGCAGCGCATTGAGCGACACCTTCTGCATGAGGCTGTCGTGAAAGTCGCCCAGTCGGCCGCGCAACTCAAGGCCACAGGTGCAGTTGTCCTGGTCATCGGACTCGAGGTTCTTGAAGCACAATATTTGATTCATTTGCTCGCGCGGCGGACACCGGAACTCCTTGGTCTTTTTGGCCGCCACAGCACTGGGCAGATCCGATTGTTTGATCTCGATATAACGACGTAACTGATCGGTTTGCAGATCGCCCACAAAGTCATGCGAGAACGCAATGATGCTCTCCACCCGATGCCGCAGCTGGGTATCGTACAGATGATGCAGCAGATAGCACATCTGCAGCTTGGCACCCTCGGCCATCTTCATGGTCAGCAGTCCCTTGCGGTGTTCGTCTTTGCCCTCTAAAAGATTTCAGATCATATCAAGCCATATCACAAATGATTCAAGTAGACGTTCTGGGATGTTATCTTACCTTTCTCGAATTTGGCATCCCATGTCTCGGGATCGACCATTACCAACAGCTTCTGTACATCTTCGTCGGTGAGGACACCGACCAAGAGCAAGCGATCTGTTAGCTTAATGAGGGGTCTACAATCATCAGAAGCAATCATTTCACAAGGCAGTTCGTGTCTGGAGCTATAGCAGCTTCTATGGGAGATATACTTACAGAAAGAGGTTCTCGTTGGTCCACCCGATCGGATCACGATTGTGCACCTGATTGATCTCCACGGCTTCTTTGAGGGCCTCCATCACGAACTGCCTGACTACTTCTAGGGGGAACTTCGGGGAGTACAATTGGTCGATGTTTGGTATCGGTTCGCTGGAAACACTTGGCATACTAGATGTTGCAATCACAGGGGGTCTGGACGGACGGATCGGATCGGATGCACGAATCGGATGCACGGATATTTTTGTTGTTGTTGTTGTTGGTTTTGTAGTGATTGTTGTGGTGCATTGGTGCAGAGTGTGTTGAATGCAGGATCAGGAGCAGGATATTTTGTCGATTGAAAGAAGAATATTTGATGCAAAGTAGAATGAGGCATGATCAAAATCGAATGCAATGCAAGGTATATTCTATGGGCAGGGAGCAACTACGGGTAAGAACTCACGTGATTTCCGTCATACGCAGCTGGGGACGCACCGACTCAGTGACCAAGGATCGCAGCGAATGCTGCATCTCTTCGTCGGCATAGAGCTCCTTTAGTTCCGTACCCAAGGGCGTGATGTACTCATTCTTGCACACCTCCATAGTAGTGGCATGCGACTCCAAATGCAGGGCAATCAGCAGATCGTAGAAGCCCTGCCGCAGCGGACCGCTCATGTACTCCGACCGGATGGCATAGAGTAACTGCTTCTGGTCCACATGCTGGCAGAGGGCGTGCGCTGCACGGTAGTTGGACTGATAGCACAACGCCGCATACAGGGTGAGGGTGTGCGCATGGAACGAGAGCAGCTTGTCCATCTCGATCAGCTCCAGAATGTCGATGCAGCGATCCTCCTCGGGTATGTGCAGAGCAAGCATGGACACAGGATCCTCGCACAGCATCGACCAGCCGCGGATATCGGACAGCTTTAGGGCGTGCACCTGCAGCGAAGTGTTGGGCACTCGGGCCCACTGATGCGGACGCAGGCACTGCACCTTGAGGCGCGGCGGGGACTGGGGATTGATGTGCTTGTCGCTGGTCGGCAGTACGGCTGCCGACAATGGCAGTGTGGTGGGTGTGCGACCTAGCTCAATCTGGAGGATCTCCTTGCTGGTGGCCTCCACGAATATGGCCGGAAACAGTTTGGTGTCCGGCTCCATCATCCAGCGGTGCGAGGTGTCCTTGCCCTCGCATGTGAACCGAATAATGCCCGTGGCCGTGTCCACGAAGCAACCCACGAACATGCCCTGGGAGGCACCCTTGCCGGAGGCGTCCTGGGTAACCTCGTTGAACAGTTCATCGGCTCGCACCACATAGCAGCTCTGGCGATCGATCCGCTCGATGGGCACCTCGTAATCGTCCTCGATGTACACGGATCCCCGGCGCACCTTGTTCTTGTTGAACTCCCGGCTGTGCAGATGATACTGGGTTGTCACCCAGCCCACGTACACGTGCGTAGGATCCTGGCCGGGGAATATGCGCACGCCGTAAAAGTATTCGTTTATCAGTTTGAGGCATTCGGCGTCGAACATCTCGTTGCCCGACGACTCCACCGGCGATTGTCCCAGATTCGAGGAGCTCAACTGCTTGGGTCCCTGTTGGGCCTGTTGCTGTACTGGACCGGATGGGATCTCCGCCTAAAAGGGAATTCCTTTAAGATTCGTCTTAGTCCTTACATTCCATTCGCGATACTCACATTATTTAGACGCAGGGTTGGGGCACGGGTTGTCATCTGCTGGTTGACCACATTCCGGCCATGGGCCACAGTGTTGCGGCGCTCCAGCGATGTGTCCAAATTTCTGGAGCCCATTTTCTCGCGACTCTGATCGCGCGACTTCTTTGAGAAGAACTTGAATGGACTGCGGCCGCGCTTCTTCTTGTCGTCGATCTCCTCGCCCAGTCCGTTCATATCCAATACCGATGTCGATCGCTGCATTTCGTCCAGAGCTGCGGACATGTCGCTCTCAAAGGTGATGTTGCGGGTGAGGCTGCCCTTGCGCGGCGTCCGCGGTGGACGCATCATGTGCTCTGCCTCGGCCTCAGCGTGATCGTCAAAATTCCCACGCGTCAGACCCTTGATGTCGTTCATGTTGAAACCGCCCTTGAGTATGTGGTCCATGTGGGCGGCCGACTGGGCGGTTTGCATATGGACAGCCGCCTCCTGGGCCTCGCGCATCAAGCGATACTGACGGATCTTAATCTCCTCCCAGCGGCGCGACTTCTCCTGCTCGCTGATGAACTCCCCCATGCAGGTGACGGGCAAGGAGAGTCGCAAAAACTCCCAGTTGGCCTTCTCCATGGTCTCGAACGTGTTGTGGGAGATCTTCAGATGCGGCGGGGTGTCAGCCCCTCCAGGAATACGCGTCACATCGATGCGGCAGTCGGGCATCTCCTCGGTGTTCTCGAAAATGGGCTGGTCCTTCGTGTACCAATGGGTCACTGGCCGACACATGTTCCTGTTGGAATGTGGAATATGGAATGTGTTAATGTTCTATCGATACTCGCACTGGATTCGATTTTACTCACACACAGAATGGCTCATAGCCCTCTTGAAGACCGCATGTTGTGAAGAACTTCAGGGAGTCCACGTCCTGGCCATAGATGAGGCGAGCCTTCTGGCCCACGCCCAATGTGCAGGCAGGCACGAAGCCGACCCCCTCGGCGGTGACCTCGGCAAAGGTTGTCTCCCCGCCCAAGGCATCCATGAGGAGTTCTCCGTTCAGTGAGAAGCCTGCACAGCACACAGATTGATTATAATTAACGGATGGATGGATACCTAAACGTATCTAAGCCAAGAACCAAGCAGCTTTCTATTTCGAATTCCAAATGTGTAATGGAATCCATCAAGCAATTAAAATTCCTCTAGCATATTCGTGCGGATTAATTTGCATTTGGATTTGGTTTTCGATTTTTATTTGGACTTGCCTTGCAGTATTCAAATGTTATATACGGCTGGTCTAATGCGTTTAGCTTGGGTTAACTTTTGTTTTTGGGTTATAGCTAGTAGTAGTAGTAGTAGTATATAAAATCACAAGCAGACTACACTATATAATAAATGTACGAGTGAGTATTACGGTGTTAGCTCTCATGCTAAATACATATTGTACATCGATTTTTGATTAGTAATTACAGGCAGTTTAATTGAGAGAGAGAGAGACGAGTGAGTAAAAAGCTTTAGATGGGCTGATGTGTTGTCACCTGCTCCTCAGGCCTTCGGCCACTGTCAGGAACTTTCCCGCTTTCACGCTTTGCGTTTCTTGTGTTCAAAGGTAAACAATATATGTATTGATATGTATGGACGTTAGAGCATTGGGATTGCTTTTTTGGGTTCAAAAATATGTACTATAAGGAAGCGTTGCCTATTAAAGCTAATGAACTGATGTATAGGCGGGCAGAGCTCTAGCAAATAACCAACAACACTTTCAGGATGTAAAAACATTTAATTTAAGGACATAATGGAAGGACATCATCGATTTTCGATACTGTTTTTGCTCGCTCAAGCAATCGCCCTTTATTTTCGAACACTTGGTCCGCTTTGAGCCGGGGCAAGCGTCGCGGCCCTACCTACATATCCACCTGATACTCAGTCAGAAGGAGAGCTCGGTAATTTGATATAAGTCTTTAGATTCTATAGATATGGTTACACTATTTTCTAAATCTGTGAATGCCACTGATTTTTGCACTTTGTGGGGCCGAAAGGGGAAGTGTCCAAATTTTGAAGTACATTTGTAAAAGTGTGATATCACAGGGGTTTTAGTTGCTCTAACTGTAGGCGCTCATAAAGACGGACGGATAAACAGACATACATAAGGTTACATACATATGTATGTATGTATCCCTATACTCTATTATTATCGGGTATACAAATGTTATGGAGGTTATTTGCGAGCCCTGATTGGTGTGTGCGGGGAGGTCCTGTTCTGTAATGATTGCAATGTTTATCTAATGGAGCTGCTTGCCGGAGGTTTGCTAGGGGCATACGGGGGGGAGGTATAGGCTATTTATTGTCCGTCCACATTGCTGGGGCCTTCACTCGGCACTCGGCTCGTTCTGTTGCTGGTTGCACGTTCTGTTTGACGTTTAGTAGATATCAAAAGCACGGAATAGTACATAATACATTCTTTAGAAAGTGGTAGACGGGGTGGGGTAGGTTTCTTTCACATTACAAACGTACAAAGAGAGAGAGAGAGAGGGGGAGTCTTTGTGATTCGGTTCTTACTAATTGTGTGATCGGCTAGGTCGAGAAAGACCCCAACTATATCACCAGGTCCGCACTGTTTACCAAAGGATTCACTGTTGCCACCATAGACTTTCTCTTCCTAAAATGGTTTCGGAATGAATTTCAGAATAGAATTTACGTAGGTGATAGTTTTCCCTATTTGAATGTGGAATGTTGAATGTCGGTTGTTGGTTAATGATCGATTGTGAGAGAGTGTCGCTAAATGAACAAAATTAAGAAGAGAACACAAGAGTCTTCGATTAAGTAAGAAAATAGAGTTAAACAAAATGCGAAAGAAAATAAATCAACGTTGGATATGCGCACGCGCACACGTTGGCAGTGCGTCTATGGGTCCTTACTGATGGTTTGCTCCTTGACATCGATAAAACAACCAATGACATCGCCAGCCTCATACCGCACTCCGAAGTGCTCAATGGATCCGGCGTGCATTTTAGTCACCTATAATCATGTGGGGGTTTCAGAGGTGGGTTTTGAATCGAATTGAATCATTGCATTAGCGCCCGCATCCCGCATTAACCCTCACTAGTATTAAGGCAGCAGATCCCTGCATCCTGCCCTAAAAACAAGCTTACATCGATGCCGTCCCGATCCCGATCCTCCCCACTGGGAGGGGGGGAGTGGGCATACTCACATTGTGTCCATCGAAGGCCCAGCTGGTGTCCTCGCTGCCCAACATGGCACCCGGATAGCAGTCGGCCCGCGCCCATCCCACGCGCATTGGTCCCGCGGAGAGAACCTCAAACTCGAAATACCACTTGCCAGAGGTCACGGCATAGTTGCGCTCCACGCGGTACGTCCGGAAGGCGGAGAACTTCAGGCGCTGGGCCTCGGCCAGCAGGGCTTCGGTGCCCTCGCCTGTGGGCGGATCCAACACATAGCCGTAGACGAGCAGAGTGCGCACCGTCTCCGAGGCGGTGTCCCGATTGGCCTTCTTGATCGCCTCATCCACCTTGCCGTACGGCACCAGATGGGGACTGCGATGGTTGTCCGAGTCCTCGTTGAGGCCATATGTCCAGCCCTGCTGAATGCGTTCCCTGGCCCAGAGGTTGTGCGTATTCTCGGCCAGCTGATCAACGAGCTCCTCCAGCTTGGGCGTGAGGGTGACAGCACTGAGGTCCAGCGGTGCTGGCTTGTAGCCATTGCCCTGCATGAAGATCTCGTTGGGCAGACGCACCGGACGAATGCGAGCGGGCGGCTTGTCCATGGTTATGTAGTAGCCCAAAGAAATGATTGTCCTGCGGGGGAGAAATAGAGCAATCTGTTAGCGAAGAGAGCCCGAGTCTGGACGAATTTCTTCCTCACTTGAGTGTTTGAACAGCCAATTGATTGTCGTAGCGCTTCTCGGCTGCTGGCAGCTTCTCGAACTGCGTAAGGCACGGATGAATGCGATGGTAGTCGTCGCGATGTTCGCCCCACGACCACCCCGCCTCGATTTTGTTGAGGGCCCACATTTCATGAATGTTCTCCGCCAGCTTCTCTTTAATTTGGTCCACAGAGCTGGGCAGGGTCACGCCCGAGGTGTCCACGGGCTTGGGCACAAACGCCGTGTCGTCCTCGATGAGCCAAGGACCGGCCAAAACGTTCTTGTTGAGATTGCCAAAGTAGAAGCACGGATCCAGGCTGAGGATCTGGTGCGGCATAAGGCACTGTACTAGCGCTGAAAAGCCCATGGGTGGAGCATACTTGAGGCGGCCATGATCGCCGCCAAATAGGAAGCGACAGCTCAGCTTCGAGGAGCAGCTCATCACCGGAAAGAACATGCCGTCCAGATTGAAATCCCGGAAGCAGCCGCGTACCTTGACTCCATTGAAAGTGAACGTGATGACAGGCACCGACAGATCTATGGCCACGCCAATGACATCGCCCTTTCGGATGAAGGGCTCTTCGGTTATGGCATCCACCACCAAAGACTTGCGACCGCCGGTCCACAGGTAGGCGCCATCGAAGCCGAACGAGTACAGATCATCGCCCACTCCGTTGCCGCCCCACTTCTTGCCACCGCCCGGATACGGTACATAGCCGGAGGTATTGGCCCAGCCAATCCGAAGATGGGGCATCATATGGGTCGTCTGTTCAATGTGGTCCATGGTGATTTCAAAGTACCACTTCTGGTACATGGACGAACCGTCCACGCGTCCCACAAAGATGTTCGGCCGAATGCTTGCCACATGGTCCACCAGGAGCGTCTGCAGCAGCAGGTTCTTGCCTGGCAGCAGGAAGTCGCAGATGTTGTTCTGGGAGGAGCGCACGGCCACGCCATTGCCGACGCACAGGGAGCACAGGACATCCAGAACCTTGGGGTCACGTCCATGCTTCTCCAGCAGGGAGATGATCACCTTGATGTGCTCATCCCGCATCATATTCAGCGCTTCGGGCGAATCGATGAGCACACAGTGCAGCACATCCAGCATTCCAGAGCCCTCGCTGGAGGCCTGGGAGCCCAGACGCGAAAACAACCAGTTCAGGCGGTTGCTATTCGCGAACTGAGCGCAATTCGTGTGATTGCCCTTGATGATGGCCGCCAGCAGTTGATAGAGATACGTGGAGATGAGGTCCCAGCTTTGGCCGGTCTCGTCGCCAGCGAGAAAGCTGGCCAGGAAGCCCTGCGATGTGATGATATTGATCTTATCAATGGCCTCCAGTATAAGATTGAGAACGCCCTCCTCCTGGAACAGATCCTGACGATTGCGCAAGGCACGGAAGCGATTCTGCTTCTCCTCGTGTTCTATAAATAATCGGAAAGATTAGAGGAGCCATCAGCTAAGGGAGTGGTTCAACGTACCCATATCGTCCTCTGGTTGGGAGAAATAATTGATCAAATCCTCCAGGCACATGACCATCTCGTTGAGGTTCACCTTCTGAAAGAATACCGAGTGCCGGCGATTCGATTGCAGCGTCTCCAATGCCCTAAGCAGATGATTAAACAGGAAATTAGATTGGTTCCATGAGTTTTCTCAGATATTCTTGGGATATTTACGTGATAAACTGAGTGAAGAGACTGCTGCACTTGCGGATGACACGGGCCGTTTTCGATTCCTCCTCTTGGGAGCGCGAAAAGTCCAGGCAATCGTCCATTTTTCCCTCCTCGTGGAGAATGGCTTGCTTCTCCTCGACCTTGCCGACGCCCTTCTTCTTCGTCTCGTAGCTCTTGTAGCTGAGCCACAGGCTCGTCTCGCAGTGCTGGACAATGACGGTGGTGTCACCGTATTTGATGATCGGTGACCCGATCACCTCCAGATCCTTGTCCTCGAGCACCTTCTTCTCGTCGTCCTTTTCCTGCCTGAGGCAGAAAGTCGTCGTGGCAATCGAAGCTTCCTCCTTCTTCACCAGAATCAGTTCGTTGCTATCGTTGACGCCCAAGTAGCGTCCAGTGGTGATGTGACGGATGCGCATGGGATGGTACCAGTTGATAAAGCCGCCCGTCCACTTGGTACGCGCCAATTCTAGGCGCCACAGGGAACGAGCCTGGGCCATGACCACGCCGCCCTCGTAAACGACAATGCTGGAGGATAAGAGGATTCATTAAAGTCTGTCAGGCAGTGTAGTCTATGGATATTTTGTTACTAGATCCTTACTTTTGACCCGCTTCACGACCCCACGTGCTTGGTATGGTCAGGCACTCGTCGCCGCCGTGAAAGAAGCGCAGAACGTCGCCGCCGAAGACATAGCCGACGTACTTCATGCGGGAGATGCCCGTGCCGTAGGGCTGGACGGACCAGTGGGTGACATGGAAGCTGGCATTCACAATCGACAGCTCGTTCTCCTTGGTCGTGTGCAGGTACCGCTCCGTGGCTACGGACACCAGGATCAGATCATCGCCGACGCGCACCTTCTCACCCTCGGAGCGCTGTTTGCTCGCCGGATGCACTGTCCACCAGCAGGCCTCGCCTTGGCTGTGCTCCTGCAGACCCACATCGAAGGATAGCTTATCGTTGGACGACGAGGTCGACAGACACGCCAAGTACTGAAAGTATTTAAGGGTTATTATTGGTATGCTTTAATCAGGAATACGAATAATGGTATTGGCGACACTTACCATATCACTATTGTGATGTCGGAGCAAAATGGCATTGCCGTAGAGCAATGTCCTATGTCCCGATCCGGTACCTTTGCCCTATCGAATGTCGGAAATTAAAGATTAATGAGTGCATGAGTGTGTCCCTTAGCATATGGGAACAGCTTGAGGGTGTGGCCGAAAATACAATCTGCTTTCTATTTACTACAGCATAACAGTGAGCATAGGGTAAGGAATTCCAAAAGGCGTCTACTTGTAGACTGGGTTAGACTGGGTGTTAAGGACGTGATTGCATTGTGGGGTTACGGGATTAGCTAAAAACACGTGGTAGTACAAGCTGAGAAATGATACCATCTTTCTCGGGTAGTACTTTTCAACATGATCTATTCGGGCCACAGTTCCATTAGCATTCCATCTAGCAATCGTCGAATGATACGAATGATACGTTGCTTCGCTGTATGAAATTTCCCGTAAGCAAACGGACACATTTAACCATTCACCACGAACGTTTCGGGGGGCTGTACAGTTGTGAATGTGAATGCTAATGGAAATGTAGTATGAAATGATCTACATACATATTCTTGTTTCTTAAAGAGAGTGAAAGAGACTGACAGAGCGCTTAATGATTATTCTCGTAGAGAGAAGCAGCAACGGCGCGATCAACAATAGCGAGCGAGAAAGTAATAGCACTACAGACATTACACGGACAAAAGTGAAACGGATCGAAAGTCAAACAGAAAGACAGATAGAGAGAGAGAGAGATATAGATAGAAAGTAATAGAAGCGCGAAAGAAGGAGAATTTAACGGTGGTATACTTACAACTTGACTATCCTGTTTTTTGTGGGGTTTTTTTATAGATCAAATTTTGAAAAAACAACGAAAAATTGATAGGTTACAAATGTGTAGAAGAATAGGGAACAGACAGAGAGAGAGAGAGAGAGAGAGAGAAAGCATGCAATAGGATATTTCCGTAATACATCAAGGTATTATATTATAATATGTGGGACTGGTGGGTGGTGGGGTAGGTAGGAGAACAAGCAACATGGATCTCTGAGCACAACATAAAATAAGTTTTGGATAAAGTAAAAATTTGGATATAAAGGTTTATTTTTGGAAGAGTAGAGTCCCTAATGAAAGATCTGTATACATGGATTTCGCGTACAGAATGGATGGATGTTTACTTACAGTCTCGGATCCCGCCGCCGTCACCAGCTCCTGCAGGGCGCGCACCGACAGAGCCTGTTCGATGACAAACACACACTGCGATAGATCCGGCGGCACATTCTTGTCGGCAATGTTCTCGAGGAAACAATGACGATTACCAAATCCCTCGGCGGCCAAGCAGACACGTTCTCCCGTCGCTGTGCACGAGAGTGTGACCATGTCCTCCTGTAATTGCATTTAGATGTGAGTGGAGGAATGTAATGGAATCTCAGAGAATGGGTAGAGAAGGGAATGGATAGTGGAGAATAGAGAATGGAGGCCGATGGCTGGTGGTAGCTAGGTAACAATTAAGTCGTTAAGAGGCCTAAAGTTCTGTTGAAATTTTAATGAGACTTTGGCAACAATTCCGACCGGCAAGCAACCACAATACCAATTGGTATTTGCCCCCTCACACACACACATACACGTGCGTCCTTTTGGGGGCTGGGTCCAATGCCACATCAAGCAGAGGCAATGCACACGCAAATTGAGGGAATTGTTACATGGCACTGAATGCACAAATGAATGGACAGGGCAGGGGGCGACATCACTCCCAGTCTCCGGACATGGACACGGATGTGCTGGGCCCTGAACCACGGCACGGACCCACTTGGATGTGATTTGCGTTGCGCTTGGGTTATGTGATGTGATGTTGTGTGTAGTTGTTGAAGTTAAATGAACGGTAATGGATTTCGAATCGAGCAATTTGCATAATTTAAATCCGAATGAAGTGCCTGCCGAACGAGTCCCTGACACAGCAGCTTGCTCTCCCTTCCATCTGTGTCTCTATCACTGTGTCCGCTCCGATAAGGATGATAAAACTGTTTAAAATTTAAGCTTGACCACATCCCACACACGCCCACATACGCCCCCAACGTCCACAGAGAAGATCTTGGCCCCAAAAACTGCAGCTCATTGACGAAATTTGCATTTGACTTCATTCCGATGCCGATGCCCGATGCCGTTGCCGTTGCCGATTCCGAGAAATGTTTTTGCAACCTTGCACTTTTCCGGTCAATGGATTTGTGGCAACCGCAAATTGTCTCCAACAACAAGGAGGCGGACACATACACATCTAAAGGACACCATTCCCATGGCTCCCATATTTATTGAATTACTGCTGTGGGTCTGGGATTCTGGGATGGAACTGATATACAGATACGAGGAGTATGCCTACGGATACTTTCATCTCAACAACTTTTGCCCTTAAACATATTTATTTATTGCGCCAAGGTGTCGTCGTTTCTGCTGACCCTTACAGAAGGTGGGAGGGGCAGCACCACCACTACTACTACTACTACGACGAGGGAGAGCAGGAACAGGAAGTATCACTATTTACTTATACCCCATAATGACTGTCATTTGGAGCACCAGCTGTGGGCATTGATATATAGGAGCATTTGTCAGCTGACGATGTGTTCATCGCCAGGATCCACTCCGCTCCTCACCTCACCTCACCTCACCGACCTCCCTCTCCCCCTACCGACATCTGGGGAGAAATCTATGTAAAGTGGAGAATGAATCCCAACAAAAGCTACATCCGAGACGGAGGCCCCCACTTTTGGGGACTGTGATTGAATTTGTGACTCGAGTTTTGTATTTATTGCGTGCCATAAACAAAAGTTAGGGGCGCCCATAAATATGCATTACATATACACTGAGGGACGGAACATCTTTTATGGATTGGCCCATCGGTCGGCACTCGTCCCTGCCGACGTCCCGCTTTGTCGTATATTTTATGATACCAATTGTGAAAAATCCCCCATGGATTTTATTGAGTGGACGTAATTGATTTTAGATGATCTCCCTTAAGGCCAGGCCGGATTGTCTGTCAGTGGCAGTGTCCGTTTAACCCAACCCCACCGGATGTCCCGTTACTCACCGTTCTCAGGAATGAGACATCATCCTGCTCGGAGCCACCTTCCGCTTCAGCCATTTCGTTTGGTTAACGCCAACGACTGCAGCGCCTCCAGGCAAACAAGTTCAACCCAGCAGCGTAGTGTATATTTAATTTGGTTGGGGAATTTCCCTTTCAGCCACTCGTATCGCTTTCTTTTCCTTGAAGAGAATTCAAAGTGTGTTTTTTTTTGATTTTGTTAGTTACGTTACTCTCTCGTTGCATTATTTAAACACTCTCGTCATGACGCCGCCAAAGAATTCGCTGTTTGGATTTTTGCATGGGATGTCAGAATTTGAGTGAAACGTGCGCGTATATTTTTGTTTTTTTTTCATAGTAAATTTCTCCCGCTTTCGTTTTTACACTCACAAACACACACATATACACTCAAACCAAACATATACGCATAACAACAGAGAGCTCTCTCTTTCTTTCTCACTCGCTCACACAACAACTATTCGGCTCTTCGCAATTTTGTTTTGGTTTCGTTGTACGAACAGCTGATGTGCTCGCTCTGCTCTCTTTGGCTTTTTTCGCCGCATTTTTTCCTCGTGTCTCATTTTTACCGTTATATGTGTGTGTCACGATTTCGGAAGGATGAGCATCAATATGTATGTATGATATGCCATTGTAGTACTTAGAGACAATTATAGTTCCTTTGCCTGCCCCTCCTTTACTTTATAAGAAACGTATTGCACTTTACTGTCGATCTTGTTATTTTGTCTAATTTCTAGTTTATTTTATACGAGAAGCACACCTGCAGGATATTCTAAGCTCGATATCGATATCAAGGTTATGCGATCCCTGCCAGTCAGTGCTGCTTGTTTAGCAATTTAGTTGCTAGATCTGGCAGCACTGATCACTGGATAAAAGAAAAAGGCGCGAAGCGCACAAGAAAGTCCGCGAAATCGCGAGTTAATTTGTTCAATAAAAAACCAGTAATTTGCGGGTTGTAAAAAACGAAAATAGTGTCCGGAAGTGAAGTGAAGTGTATATTAGCTGCGGCTAATCGAAATCCATTCCATCTAGTGTTTTTTTCTTTTTGGGTAAGTGCCAAAGTTACTTTGTAGGAATGGCGTGGTCGACATGGCTAATCTTTACATACATATATTTATATATACATATGTACATATATTGTTCAGGTGCTTGTTATTCGTGCAACATGTTGGCGTTTGACAACCATTCAGATATTGAATTCCCGACTGTCATGACGCTGAGGTTTGGGGTTTTTTTGGAGTATCATAAATAATTGCTTGGTTGTGCGTGGGTTTCGCGTGATTCACTTTGTTTTATCCTTGGGCCAAGGACTTTCTTTCTTTCACTCGTTTCACTGGCGGCATAATGTCTGCAAGACGAAACGCGACGATACGATATACGCGTCGGGACGCCCCCACTGCGTGGCCATTGGTAATCCAAGGGTCCGGATGACAACGCAGTGAACGCAGAGCCCCGAAACAGCTGCCGCCATTTTGCCAGACCGGCGGCGGTGGCGGTGGCTCCCACACCCACATCTCAACCCGGCGCACTCGCCACTTGGGATTTCGTTATAGTAGAGGGGGAGGGGGGTTTTTTCTTTTCAGAAAATAAATCTTTAGTTTTCTTGTAGAATTTGAATTTTCCCAACGAATAGTTGGCGTTCAGCGGTGTCGTGTGTTTATTTTTGGTTTCACCGCCGCACGAACACCGCCCGAAGGCGCACAGAGCCGACGAGGAGCGCACACATGTCCAAAAATATCACACGCAAAGGCCTGGGCAGCGCACAAAACTAGAACACTTTTCAGAATTTTCCTCAAATTTTCATATTTTTACTTATTCGATACGGCAAAATGATAATTGCATAGCTTATGCAATTGAAATCAATCGAACATCCACACAGGAGCCCGGCTCTGGCATGCGGCAAACGGATGCACAGGGGCCAGGCGAAAGGAAAGCATGGATTTTCCACGTTTTTCCCCCAGTTTCACAGCACAGAACACAGAACGCACATATAGATTCTATACTCGATGCTGGGGGCCCAGTACGGGGACAGCAGAACCACGGCGAACTTACTTTTCGTGTCGATATTACTCTCTAGACTGACGACGAGCCCCAAACGACGGCGACTACGAGTGCAGAATGCTGAAGACGAACCGAACGAACGAATGAACGGACTGCGGCGGCACGCAACACGCAGCCAGCCTCCGCAGCCGGGAGGCAAAACGAAACAGTGGGTCGAGTGGTTCATAGCATAGGAAATTGTGAATTTCAATTAATTATAATTAGGAGGCTGTAATTTCCCTGTGCGATTTGTGGAAAATGGCATACGAAAATACGAGTATTATTTGGGTAATGAATGAATTAGATGAATCAGGAGAGATAATCTTATTATCAATGGACAAAGAGAACCATATGTACATATATGCCCTGCTTTTTCCTAGATCTCTTGGTTATTTGCTCCACTGTGCGGCAATATTCGCCCCGAAGTACTCTCTCGCCGGCTTTGCCGTTTTGGCCGTGATTTGTGTTCGCCTCATCGCTTGTTGCTTGTTTGCCTGCTGCACACACACACTCGCACGTTCACTCTTTATTTCGCTCCAATTGCTCCCCCGGTCTTTTGATGCTTGATGGGGCCAGAAATCAGCTGTTGGCGGCTCGAGGAAATGCCAAAGACGAGGCGAATGCCTCTCCCGTACACCACCGAGAAAACAAAATAAAACACAAATATTTAAAAGGTTTTTCAGTTTTCTTGTATTTATGTCAGCGCATCGCTGTCTTTGGCGTCTTGTCTCGTCTCCTCTCTTCTGTTTCCTCGACCCGCTGCTAAACGAACGCCTGCCAAGACACCGAGTCGTTGATGATAATGCTGATGATGATGCTGTAATAGGCGTGTTAAAAATAAATCATATGTCGACTATATTCGTGCATCTACTCGAATATATGTAGTACACTCATTCAACTTGAACTTGTCAGCTTTTAATGAATGAAATCATATTTTTGTGGCCAAATTCATTCGTTCTTCGAGTCTCTTTTATGCTTGACAGCGATGCGTTCAGGCGGAACAATTTTAGATATTCGTACTACGGGGTATTCGCACATAACAAGGGTATCTTTTATAAGGAAATAAGTAAGAGTTTTCGATAGAAAAAATACTGCTTTTAAAGTTGTGCTTAGCCACTCGCTTTGACGATTGGAAAGATAGTTCCCAAGCATCCTAGTTGGTATCTCAGAGTCGGAATACCGACTAGTTCTAGCATCATTGCTGATTTCTATTTATATGTAGTGGTATGGCTTGAAATGAGGGAATGGGATTAGAGCTCTTGCCATCCGTACCATGCGGCGGATGCGTAATTTGAGTTATTGCGCATTTCATTGCAATTCCTTCCACTGACAGGGCAGAAGCACACTCAGATAGTAGAGGCTAAGGCCCCAAATTAGCCAAGTGTGAGCCTCCTTCCTGCTGCTGTTGCTGCTGTGGCTGCAGTTCAAAGATAAACTTGCACGCCCTCCGAAATGGGTTTGTATGAAAAACAATAAGGATGAGCAGAAATTGGAGCTTTCTGGTGCATTGAAGCCGCAACAAAAAGGATGTTGATGCAACTGAGTGCGTGATCCTTGGAAGGGAAGATCCAAAGTATTGTGCAGGCAACCGGAAAGGGAAAGATATACTCTCGTACTCGTATGCAAAACAGTCTTCCATCATTTCCATCTGTGTATCGCTGTGCATCCCTCTAAGTGTGTTTTGGCATTACGGGTTTTTCGGGTTCGCCACAATTCATTACGATGGTGGGGCACAAGCACTCCCTCAACTGCCATTTGCGGTTCCTGTGGAGCGGGAGCCGTAATGGCTGCGGCTTCGACCTCAGCTCTCTGCCCTGTTTATGGCTGTGGCTTCTTTGATTGTCAGCTGGCTATTCCGCCAAAGGCGTAATTGCTGTCTATGACAGCCCCCAGCCCCCAGGCCCATTGCTGTGGTCCAGACTCAGGGGCTACCTTCTCTCCGGTTTCCGGTGACCTCCGACCCAGCGGAATATTAAATTTAATGATGAAATTTTCCAGTGGTTCTCTCACTGCTCCTACTGTTGCCACTGCCCTGCCCCACGTGGTTGCCATGTCGTTGTCGCACATGGGTTTCGGGTCCAAGTTTTTTCCCTGATAATTTGCAAATCCTTGCGTCAATGGCCATGACAATGATTATGCCACCGACAAAAAGTTTTTCGGTCGTCATTGTTTCCTTAGTGACTCTGCGGACTCTGGACTGTGGACTGCGGACTGCGGACTTCAGACTTGCACCTTCCTCTCCAACCTCCGTCTCGGCTGGTCGTGCGTCTCGCTCTCTCTCTCTTGCTCTCCCTTTTTCTGCTGCCCCAAAAGTTTAGCAAACAAAACTTTTCCATTTACTCGGCCAGATGAACTGTTCGAGTACTTGTGACGTGCATTTCCACGCTGTCGCCATTGAGGTTTGTTCCTTTTGACGGCCATCGCTGCCATCTGGAAAGAACAGTCTCGTCTCTCTCAGGTACGACACGGCACGGGGGTGGGCGGGAATTTTGTCACCTGCACTTACAAAAAGAAAACTAAAAAAAAGAATACTGAACAAATTGAATGATATTTTCATTTGTCGATGTTTGAATACCCTGAAATGAAATTATTTAGGAATAATTTTTTAAATATGTATAATATTTTGCATTACATACATACATACATATGTAAATTAGAGTTTCATAGCAAACAGCATTAGAAGTAACAGAGCACTCATGCTTAAGAGTTTCATAGCAAACACGTTTTATGGTTTTCAAAGCAAACAGTTTTTATAGTATCGCAGCAAACATCTTTAAAAGTTTCATAGCAAGCAGTTCTAAAAGTCACATAGTAAGCACCTTTTGTAGTTTCATAGCATACAGCTTTACAGTTGCAATTCAGCCATCATTAAGAGTTTCATAGCAAAGTGAATCTTAGTTTCATATCAAAAAGCTTTATGAGTGTCATAGCAAACAGCTTTACAAATGTCACAGCGGTCAGCATTAAGAATTTCATATAGGAATGATTTGATAGCTTTCTTTCGTTTTCTATCTCCAGTTTGGAGAGTATTTGTATGTGCCACATGCCACACGGCAACCACACTTTACGCTTTACGAGTTGCCTGAAAGTTTCGTGTCCTGCAGGTTTTATTCGTACTTACTTGCCCGGGCTGTCCGCCGACCATCCCACCTATTAATTGAAGGCCCATCACGGGCAGGCATCGCTTGTTTGCCCCCGTTTGTTGAATCAATTTGCGGCAACAACTGATGAAGCAGCAGCAGCAGCAGTTGCGGTGGCAGCAGCGGAAGTAGAAACTGAAGTGGAGGTGGCAATGAAAGCTAAAGTTTCCCTGAAAGGCCCTGGAAGCAGAACAGGAAGCCTGGCAAGTGGATGTCGAAAGGGAATAAATCAATCAATTGCAGCCAAAGCATACTTTTGACCACGCCCTGTTTCGGGAGAGGTACATTTTATTCTCCCCTCATTCGGGCTTCATTCTATTGTTTTTTTTGTTGTTTTTTTTTTTGGCGGAACTAATTAACTTCCATTTAAATGAAAAACGAGCTGCTATTTGTGCAGCCCATCGAATGAGCGTCATAAAGTCAGCCAGGAGAGAATAATGGCCTACCCCATCGCCCATCGCCCATTCCCCATCCGCATCCGGTGGCCCTTCCTTCACGCACCACGCACCCACATGTCCGCACCCAATGGGGCGTGTACGTTATATTGAAGGAGGCGGAAGGCGGTCGACGGACGACGGACGACGGACGGCGTCCTGCCACCGTCTGAGATGCTGTTAAAATTAATGCCAGCTCGTAAGTTTTACAAGGAATTCAATTCGTTTTTCGTATTTTTTCTTCTTTTTTTTTGTTTCTGCCACACCGGATAGCAAGACGGATAGTGGCGTGGCTCTGCCTTTATTGAAGTCGTAGTCGGAGTCCTGCCTGTCAATGGAAAGTTTTGCCATTAAATCCTTTGGTCCTTTGTGAACCGTAATCGGTTCTGCCTTTTGTGCCATGCAGTAGGGAGAAGGGGGAAAAATTAAGGAAAAGGAAAATGCATCTTGGATGATTTTTGGTATTCATTGTTCGGCTTTTTTTTATATTATTCATTTATTAACAGATCTTGGTTTAAAAATGCAATAGGTTTCATATGCATTACATTCCATAATTGTTTTTTTTTTTCCGTATTTTCTCTTACGAGAGTGTTTTTTTTCTTTTTTTTTTACAATTTATCAGAGATGGCGATTGCGTCTATAAACTATGCATTTTTTGTGTGTGTTTTTGTTTGTGTGTTATTCCTTATAGATCTTACGCTTTGTTTAATTATTGTTTTGCCCCTCGGCGGCTACTGTACAATGCTTTAGCCTTTGTCTATATTTAATCTCAAAGTTTAGACACACACATACAGACATACAGACTAAGTAAAACTCAATAAACACTCACATTCGCCTGTTACACTTTAAGTTTAAATTTGAATTAACATTTAACATTAATCTTTCGTCTTCCATCTTGAATCTTTTATATTTTATCTATCATCTTTAATCTAGAATCTGGTATTTCAAGTCTTGTGTGTCTTCTGTTCGAATTTTACTCTCCGTTTGCTCAGTTGTATATCAAATGATAGAATAGATGGGTGTAATCTTAGTTTTGCAACAATTGAAAATAGATTGATTTATTTAAAGAGTGAAAGAGAGGGAGAGAGAGAGTGGAACAAGCAGCACATCTTTTTTTTTCTTTGTTTAACAAATATATGTATCTCTTTGGCAAAAACGTACAAATCGAACAACTTGATTTTCGTTAATTGTTTTCAACATAATAATTATCTACAATAAGTCTTATTTCGTTAAATGTAAGTTCTAAACTATAGTATATATATTACTATAAATATAAATACGTATTCCGATCATAAATCAATGACAAAAAACACAAAAACACAATCGTCAGAGTTACTCTCCTTCAGAAGCTGTCGGGGGGCGTGGGGCGTGGGGGAAGACATACAAGATTCGGGCGCCCCGGGCGTTAAGAATGCAAATAGATAAGGATAATACATATGTATGTACATATGTACTTTTACAAGATACTTTCTTTCCATTCAACAACAGCATATTGTGTGCAATCGAATTGAGTTATTCCTAAGGAAAAGGAACGGCACAATCGCCCATTCGCTGTACAAATGTTCCATAAGCGAAAGGACTGTCACCATTTGGGATCCGCGATTGTGTACATATTTGCTGCCAATGAATCTGTGGTATTAGTTATAGCTATATATGTATATCTAGATATATACTATATAGTATGTATGTTCTGTCGTATGTTCTAAGAGATACATATGTACGTGAGAGAGTTTCGAGTCGAGATTCTATGCTAAGTTTTACATCTTTGAAATCGGTTTGTGTGTGTGTGTTTGTGTATTGATATACCTGCATTTATCCTTTCTTTATCGTTAATCGTTTATAGTTAATCATTAATCATCAATCGTTATCGCTCGTAGTATGTTACAATTGGAAAAATGTGTTTTTTGTTTTGTTTTGTTTTGTTTTTTGGCTTACTGA
This sequence comes from Drosophila athabasca, assembly GCA_008121215.1. NCBI lineage: Eukaryota > Metazoa > Arthropoda > Insecta > Diptera > Drosophilidae > Drosophila > Drosophila athabasca. The sequence goes on along the minus strand of VMQQ01000022.1, from coordinate 1,143,933 downwards.
TTGGATGAGAGTAGTTCTGACACTGAATTCGGTTTTTTTTTCTTTTCTGCGGTTCTTAACTACTTAGATATATATATGTATATGTATATATGTATTTATATCCTAAACATTTCACACACACACACGTACACGTAGACGTTACGGAGTAAATGTTAATTGTTAATGCAATTTTGGCCGCACTAAGAGATGGATAATATAAGCTATACAATATACGTATCTATAAGTTTGTAGAGAGAGATAAGCGATATTCCATATATGTACTCCCAAAGTCCCCGGTCCTGGCTCTGGCAGTGTTGGTTCCATTTCCATTATTATGCTCGAAAATTGAATGCCTTTTGAAGGGGCGGGAGGGTCAACAGGTTATGTCCTCCCACACACTACACACACACCATTATAATTCCCTGAATTTTCCTGCTCATTTAACTTTTATCTGTGGCAGCTGCAATCACAATTATTCAATAGCGGAAATCCCCACCAGAAATGAAGATACTTACAATGTGTGGGCGTGGTGGATACACAGATACACGCGCACGCACACACACACACACAGAGAGACACTGAGACACAGACAATAGTGGCTTCATTTTCATTTTCACTTTAATTCTTAATTCCATTTTCTGCATTTTGCGCATTTTTCTTCATTTCTTTTTTCTTTTCTGGTGTTTTTTTTTTCTTCTGCAGCAACTTTTGGAGGATTCCTCCTTTGTCTTTTTTTGGGGCGTTTGGGGAGAGGCGTTTTCTTTTCCCTTTGTCTATGCGTTAATTTCAAAGATAATTTCACTTTTAATTACACACTCAAGCGAGTTTTCTTTGGGTCTCTCCAGCATCTCCTTCTCAGCATCTTGAAATTCCCCAAAAATCAGAGCAGAGAGCATCAGTTATTCATTTGTGATAATCCACCGCAGAAGTGGGAGGAGCTGCATTGAGCAGCCCGCTTCAGCAATTACAGCTAAATGAATATTAAAATCCACACACACACACACACACTCAAACACACTGGCTCACTCTATCGAAATGTTTCAAGGAGTTGGAATTGAAGCCGGAGCTAGAACTAGAGCTGAAGCAATTATCCACGATGCTTGGAGATCTCGAGAGCTACAAAGTCAAAGTCAAAGCCAAAGCCAGTGGCATTCAAGAAGAAAGAATAGAGCAGAGCAGAGCTGAGCAGAGCAGAGCAGAGAGCCTGTGTTTTATGCTTTTCGCCTCAACAAGGCTTCAAACGGGTACGGGTCCTAGAAATTCTCAGATTGTCTTCAATGCCACAGCTAATGGGCGTCGTTGCTGCGCACCCATTCCCATTGCTGTACCGATTCTCAGTTCTAATTCTAGTTTACCCTCCTCCCCCACCCCCACCCCTACTTCTACACCCACATCCAAGGATTCTCCCCATGTCACGCTCGCTGAACTGCGACGAGTGGCAAATGAAAACTGTTTATGTGCGCCAAAAGCCACTCCACTCCGACGACTTGTACTCGATGAATGCCTTCTGAAGGATAGACAGACAAACCCACAGATGGGAACGCTTCTGTGCGACTGTGTGCGACTGAGGGGGCGGGCAGGGGCGTGACAGAAGAGCCTTTCCATCTGGGTATCTGGTATATAAGTATCTTTTGCCATGAATGTGTTTACAGAAGAGTCTGAATAATGAATTTCAAGGCTCCCTACACACCTACACTCCTACACGCCTACACTCCTACAAAAGTACTGCAATATTTCCTGCAATTGGATTTAAGGGGAATATACATTTTATATATGAAATACCAAATGTAGAAATTGATTTTTAACCCGTATATTTCACAACATTCATAGAATTTTCTAGGATTTTCCTTTTTTTTCTAGGATTTTAAAACATGGAACTTTCAGTCATTACTCTGCGAATCCTGTTTCTTCTGTTCTAGGGTGTCCGTCCGTCTAGTCAAGATTCCTGCTATAATAATATATAGGGGACCTGTCAATATTTTTAAGGAGCTGGAGAGCAGCCCAGCTAGCTGCTGTCAACCTTCAACTTTTGGCGACCATGGCCGCCACCGTTGCCGGTGCTGCTTCTGCTGCTGCTGCTGCTGCTGCTGCTGGTTGCCGTGTCCGTCCAGGGCAATCACGTGCCCAGTCGACTTGAGCCACGAGCACGCCCCAGGGAGCTGTCAAACGGCTTTGGACCGTTTCGCGTTCCACTAAAGAAAATTTCAAATTATTTTCACTTCCCTCCTGCCCCTCTTGGTGCTGGCACTGCCACTGCGATTGCGCCTCTCTGTTGAAACGTTTTTGTTATTCCTGCTGCCGGCTAATTAGTAAAACTCTCTGCGAAATTATGCTCACTCCCAAATGCCACCCTCCCAATGCCGCTTTTCTTATCTAAATAAACACCCAACCATTGAATGGGTGGGGATTGAGGGGGTTGGGGCTGGGGCTGGGGCTGGTCTGGGCTGCTGGAGCTTTAACAAAAAAAAAAAGAGAGTAACAAAAATTTGGATAAAATTTACATAAACTAATTCGTTGGCTGATTTGAATAAGGTAATGGAAGGAACGTTAGAGCTGTCCTGTCCTCTAGGATGGATGGACAGGGAATGGACAGCCGCTGCCTGCAACCAGGGACTACCCGGAGACACTGGATGCCACCTGAAGAGAAAGCTCCTAAACTACATCGCTTAGATATATATTCGGTATATAGTATGTTAGGTAGGTTGACGATAGGTTAACTTCATAGCCCGTGCCCCCACTGCCTCAATTGGGGGCACTAGTACCGGGACTCAGTGCTGGTGCTGCTGCTGCTGCTGGTGGTGGCGATTGTGACACCAGCCGCAGCCTACAGCTATACGAGATGCCCGTCCGCATCCGTGTATGCCACTGGGATGCCATTCGCCGAGGCAGCAGAGACGGCGGCTCCCCCATTGAAGCTGCTCATGGCCGCTCCCGTGGGATCGTAGGTGGCGCTGGTGGTCATCAGCAGGTTGCTGCCCATTCCACCTCCCTGCGCTGGCAGATTGAGTATCTGCAGGCTGCCCATGGGCGCGGAAACGGGCACACCCACGCCCACGCCCACTAGGCTGGCGTTTAGAAGCTGTTGATGCTGCTGCTGGAGATGGTGTTGCTGTTGGAGCTGCTGCTGCTGCTGTTGCTGCTGCTTGCTGCGGTTCGGATCCTTGAGGATGCCGTGGGGCTGGCGGGGCAGCGTGCTCGTGGCCGCAGCCGTCGTCATGCTGCCGTTGAGCATTGTGCTCGTGGTGAGGGTGGTGGCGCTCAGATTGACAGGATGCAAGTCGTGCAGCATCTGCATGGGACTGCCGCTGACCGCCGTCGTGTGGTGGGTGACATCCGGCTGTGGTACACCGCGCAATATGCCCCGCCTTAGGGTGCCCGATCCTCCTGCCGTTCCGTTACCGATGAGCGTCGCTCCCCCATTGCTGGCCAGAAGCGCCGCCGCCTGTGACGTCACCGTAATGGGCTGCAGATGGGCAATGGACATCGGTGGGGCGGCGCTGAAGTCCAGGGCTGCGGGATATTCCTGAAAACAAAAAAAAAAACAAAAAAATGAACAAAGCAAAGCATTAGCCATGATGCATTAGGCAGGGGGGGGGGGAGCGGACCGAGGGCTTAGGCTTAACGCACAGAGCTCTCTCTTTGTTGGCTCAACGGCTCGTGGAAAGAGTGGAGAGTGAAGAGAGGAGAGAGTGCGAGGGCAAAAGTTTTCCCATTAAACTGTCGCCCGAGATATGAAACAATGAAGAGTGCAAACAAGAAGAGTTTTTCCGGAGAAAAACCAGCTCAAATAAGTTGCAAGATTCGGGGTATGGGTATATCGAAATAAATAAACAAAAAGTATTCCCACAAAAAGCGGAAAATATGTTGAAAATTAAACACAAACATGACCATAAGTACATATGTACATACATATGTATGTATTTTGTTTGATTAATTAACCAATTCGAATAAATAACATCAGACTGTTTCGAATTATTATAATTACAATAATTATAATTGTATTCTTTGAATGTTTTAAATGCAGATGCTTTCAATTTTGACATTCTTCTTTGTGTTTTTGTTTGGCTATTAAATAAAATAATTCGAAAATACCAATAAAAACCACAAACGATTTTGTTTTTGCAATAAAATGGTTTGTTTTGTTATTGTATCAAAATGTAATGTTCAAGTTTTCTTTTGCTAACCAAAAAAACACGAAAACGAATTGTTTTTGCTTTTAATTCAAAGATCGAGTATATGAGAGAGATGTGCAGGTGGGCCGCTCTCATTCCATTTTGATGCTTTAGCCCTTGAGTGCTGTGAAAGCTTATTACTGAGAGCAAAAGCTGCGAGAGAGTGGTTAGAGTGCGTGCCGGGAGAACACCAGCAAACGAAGAGTGATCGGACTGGAGTCAGTCCTGTGTTTGTAATGGGGAGCGTCTGGAGTGTCTGTTGTTCTCTCTCTCTCTCATTAACTCGCGTTCGTGTCAGTTCGTGTACGAAATGCACCGCAATAACAGTTCGTGTACGAAATGCACCGCAATAACCGCAACAACCAACGTCCCCGTCTTTGTCTTTGAATCATAACGAATTGGACATGTACGGACATGATTAATGGTTCCGCTATTGCTATCATTTTGTGACTTTTACAGTTTTTATGGAGGTACAAAAAACGACAACTGTTAAATATCGAAATAATTTTTCCAGAACCTCAATATACAGTATCAGCTTAAAAAATAAAAATCTCTTCTTAAAAATTTCAACAATTTCAAAATGTTTAACACAAGCAGTGAAAAATGTTGCAAAAATGCCACAAATACACATGTAAAAGTTTTAAAAATTCTAGAAAATTGTAGTTTTAAAATCGAATCCCCATAATTGATCAGACTCTATCATTAGAGAAACCTTTGACTAGTTTCTACCCCTTTTCTCTCCATTTCTTCTATATTTTGTTTGCTTTTGTGTGATTCAAAAGTCTGTGAATTCAGGCAAAGATTGACTCTAACGATGCCATAATTATGACAGCTTTTCAGACCAAAAAATTGTGTAAAACATAACTTTCTGGCAAACTTTACGAAAGAAAAACTGCAAGTACGAGTAGTACGAGTGCGAGTACGAGGAGAGTGGTATTTTGTTACAGTTGCTTGTTGGCCGTTAGGCCAGTGGGCAGGACAAGGTAGAAACGAACTGTCTACAAGTGGATTTCTAGTTCAATTGACATGACACTTTGTCATGTTGACAGCAACAGCAGCAGAAGCAGCAGCTTCGTCACCTTCCTCCAGGACCAGGACCCTGACCGAAGAGGCAGCAGCAGCAGTGGCTGTGCAAGAAGTTTTCCTCCACGTAGCAGTTTTCAAGTTAAGTTTTCTCGTAAGTTTTGTCTCTGCCTCAACTTGTGCACCTAATTGGAATATTAACAAGAGCAAAGTGAATCGAACACACTTGTGCGGCGGCACCTCCAATTGTAGTATCCATTGAAAAACGAATGACGCTAGCCGCCAGGCCAAGGATTATCCTGTGGAGGAGCAGAAGGAGGAGGAGGTGGGGTGCCGCACTCTGAACAACACATTAGAGCCACACTCAGCACTGATTAACATGGGGGCAGAGGGCTAGAGGGATTTACAGGCGGACATTTTGTATCAGTTTACAAAGTTAAATTGTCTTTAACGAAAACTTTGAGCCGAGGCTGAAGTTCGTGAAGATGGGTTTTCTCTTGCCCATGTCCTGTGGGTAGTTTAGGGACACTGTAAAGGGGTTTTCGGCCGCAACTTTTGGCCACTTAAAGGCTTTTGTATGCCGCGTTCGCTAATTCTCCATGTTTGTAGAGGGAGCTAACAGGCTCCGGGGTTGGTTCATGTCCGTGTCCGTGCCTCATTATTGCTGCTGCTGCTGTTGCTGCTGCTGCTGTTGCTGCTGCTGCTGTTGCTATTGTGGGCTCTGGCGAGAAGTTCATTTTGTGTAAATAGAATAACCAATTGGCATTGGGGGCACTCGACACACTCTCGGGCACAAGCGCCACATAAAAAGAGCGCAAAACTTTCCGCATTAAGCCCCTAAACTCGAGCGGCGCCAAAGTCTATGAAGAATATCCACAGATACACAGATACAGCCACAGCTACAGATACATCTACATCTACAGTTACAGCTACAGAGATTGGGGGGTGGGTCGTTGGGTGGAAATTAAATTATGGTACAGAGAGAGGGAATGTGGATGTGGGGATCCCCTTATTTATTTAATCGTCGCAGCAGCTGCTGTGCCACTTATTCGCTCTTCCATGAATTTTAAAACAGAACACAAAAAAAAAACGACAAAAACCCAAATACTTTTGTATCTCGAATGCGTAAAGTATCTGACGAATGTCGGATGGTTGGTTGGAAACTGCTGCTGCTCTTGCTGCTGCTCCTGCTACTGCTGCTGCTGCTGCTGACATTTCCCAGATTCCAGATCCACAGACACAGTCACAGAATGTCAGACAATGGGTGCCTGTCTGGGAGGGGGAGGGGTGGGCGTGGTAGTGGCAGTGGCAGTGGCACGCAAAAACTAATTGAATTTAAAACTGTGCAAAACTCAACTTAACAAAGTGAACCGTAGTTAAGTTGTCCAACGAAAGTCAGGGACAGAGAACAGACCCCGGATGGACCCTTCAGGGTGCTGTGCTGACCCGTTCTGCTCATCCTTGCTGCTCATCCTTGCAGCTTCCTCCCTCTTCCCCCGACTGCTCCTCCACATGTGTGAGGGCACGTACCATGTACTGCCACCAGATGAAGTCCGCATCCACATGCACAGCCACCGTGCTGGAGCCAGCATTTAACTTATCAACGATGAAAGTCAGCTAAATGAAAGCCGAGAATTTTCGGAATGATGTGGGTGGGAGTGCAAAACTGCAAAAGGAGGCGACGTCTGAGCCGGAGTCGGAGTCGGAGTCTGAGTCTGAGTCCAAAGTTGGCAATAAAATACAAATTGCCGCTTAAATAGTTACAAGATGGTTTTGGATACAATACAGCCACTGGATGGATGTGTGGATGAGTGGGTGGTGCCCTGAAAGACGTTGGGGGTGTGGCCACAACTTGTTTTTGAAATTGCATTTAGTTTCGAGGGCCAATTTGCGTGACCTCAGACCTCGGGCTGTTGCAGTTGTTTTCTGTTTGTTGAAATCAAATGAAAATCCCTGATGAAATATTTATGCCATTCAATTTTGCAGCGAGAAATGAAAGTGATTTTGATTTTAAAATGAAAATATTCTATTGAAATGTAATTCATATTTAAAATAAATTTATAGACCCCACGGTATAGGCAAAGGAAAAGCGGCTTAAGACTGAATATTAAAATTAAATATGGTACAAAAATGTACTTTTGGGACTGGCTTATGCTGCCCGTCGATCGAAGAACTACATATATCCATTTGCTGAATCCTGGCTATATTCAGTGTTCAATGTTCGAATGGTAATAGAATCTCTGTCGGTGGTTGGTAGCATCCTTCGACAGTTAATTATTGGCTAACTTGGTTGGTAGTCATTCATTCAGACATCCATTCATTTGGCTGTCATAAATGGAAAATTCAGTCGAAAGGAGGCTCTCAATCAAACGATGAAATTGATACGATTGATAGAAATAATTCGATTGCGGGATTCCAATGGATGGGCACAGCGCCCATTCCAGTTCCCTTCCTCCCCCTCCTCCCCTCCTCCTCCCCTTGGCATGCGGAAAACGATTCCGAAACTTTGTTAGATTGCCATTTGGGGGGGGGGAGGCTTTTCTTTTGTTTTGTCGAGTTTTCCAATTGAAATTTAATTTGATTTACTGTTATAAATTGTCCTTATTCATTTACTGCCCCATACGATACGAATACACACACAGAAAGGGAGAAAGAGAGAAGGAGAGTGAGAGATCCGCAGAGAATCGGAGAAACAGAGAGACAGCTGCTCTTCGAAAAGTAATTTAATGCTGAGCCAACTGTTTTTGGTCAGACCGCTAGCTGTCCCCCTCCCCCTTCACACCACTCTTCCTCTCTCTCTCCCTCTGTATCCCTCTCTCTCTCTCTCTGTGTCTCTCTGTGTCGTATATTTTGTAATTTTTCTAATGATGTTTATCAAATAATTCAATTTGGCTTCTACACAAAGCATTTCTTATGTGCGGAAGGACCTACCAGCAATGTGAAGTGGCCCACACATACACACAGACACAACACACACACACACATGCATATACTATATACGATATATATGTATGGAGTGGAGTGTCATTGTTGACCAAACTAAACCGAAATTGAATTTTTCTCCCTCGTTGACTAAAAACCGCAAACAAAAGGTTTAGAGTCCCCATACAGTGCCGTCCCCAATGTCCGTTGGCCAAAAGAGGAGGAAGGACCACTGAAAGGACACTTTTGGCCACATCATTTAACAGTGCGATCTCTCGCTCTGGGACAGGATGGGACTTTGGGTGGGTGTGGGACATTCCAAATGCGAATGGGAATCGAAACTGAAACTGGGACACAATTGAATAACTTAACAAATCGTATAAGGCCCATAAATATGAGTATGGTCGGTCGACTGCTAGAGCATAAATATTATTATATTAGCCATGTTAAAGCGTGTGCATGTGGCATGCCACTACTGCCATCTGCCATGTGGCAGCTGCAGTAGTTACCCCCGTTCCTTCGCTCTGCTTCTCCTTCATCTAATTTATACAATTATTGAACGACAGTGCTAGTGCTAGTGCCAGTGCCAGTGCCACACAGCTGATACGACACATAAATGGAAACGACCAGCGCAGGACATCGCAGGACAGCGGCTGACTGTCATCCCCCCATCGCGTGTCGTCTTATGCTGTCGCATTTGCACCCCTTTAGTGCCAGAAGTCATCATCGTGAGAGGGCAAAGTGGAAGCCAGGGAAAAGGCAATACATAAATTCCTAAAATTGATTTTCTCATGTTTATTGTGAAATTTTCTATGGAATTTATATTGGCTTGCAATGCGACAGAAGCGCCCAAAGAAGGTATCGGATGTGTGTGGACATAGCAGGGGGGGCTGCTGACATGCCGCCTTCTTTTTATTTTCGTGGGTTCTTGCCTCACAGAGGCATTCCATGAGATGCCTTATCCTTTGGCTGTCATACGCGGCGTATGCGTGATATTAAATTATCTTGAGGAAATGCTGTTTACTTTTTGGCCCTGCAGGAGGGGGAGTGGGTGGCATGCAGCTGGAGCTGAGCTCCGGTCGGGAGGAGCTTACTTATAATGCTTTTAAGTTTGTCATTTGTCTTTACACTGTTGCTGTTGCTGTTGCACAGATGCTGAATCTGAGGCGAGGGATTATAAAAGTCGAAGCGCGTTAAATGCCACAGCAGGGGAGATGCTGTGGCTGATGCCACTACATCTCTGCCACCCCCCCACACCCATTCCTCTACTGTGTCCCCTGATCGATACCCCAAGTATTTATGGTGCCACCCGCTTTTGCCTGGCATGGCGGGATGCAAAATGTCAAGTCTTCCTCTATAAAACTTGGGTTAATTGAGCGAAATAATCCACGGGCGGTTGCCAAGAGGCAGGGGGGCAGGGGGATAGGGAGGATGGCCACGGATCAAAGAAGGTAACTGCAGATGCGGGCAATTAAGTTTTCCGCTGCTGATGCCACTGCCACTGCAGCAGCAGCAGCAGCAGCAGCAGCAGCTGTTTGGTTAAGCTTGGGTCTTAGCCAATACCTCCTCCGCTCTCCGCCGCATTGCCGGTTCATTGATCCCAGTATCCTGTATCTACGGGGGAATAGGAGGGGTATATGTATGTATGTTGATTCTGTGGCACTCACCATCGGCGGATAGGACAGATATCTGTCGCTGTTCATGTTATAGTAGGAGCCATCTGGCGGCGGCGCTGGCGACGGGGACGGTATATAAATGCCCTTGCTGATTAGCATCTGATCATCCCGGCTCATGTGGATGGCGGTGGCATTCCCATTGTTGTGCCTCGGATGTGGCAAAGTGCAGGCATTCACTGAAAACACAGAGTAAAGTAAAGAGATAAATTCGAGAATGGATTTCCAGTTAATATATGGCTTAAACAACAATTTTTAAAATTCATTTCTGTCAATTTTTTGTACTCTACTTGTCGGTGGGAGCATTACAGCCCCCCACTGTCGAATTGGGGCTCCCGCTCCCCCCTCACCCACACATCCTCGGTTTTTTTGTTGGCAGAGTACTTAAGCTTTGATTGCGGCCATAAGCGGTGCACGGACTCCCGTCCCTCTCTCTCTTTCTGGACCGCAAATGGTGCAAGAGGCAAAACCCAAATTCAATTTCGAATTTTTAAAACTACCAATGACAGATTTTATGTATTGGCATTCGTAGGAAGATTGCACATTCCAGAGTACACCCCGGCACGTACTCGTAAATATCTACACTGCAATGAAAAGGATGGTCCTCAGAAAGGATGGAGGATCGAGTTGAAGTAAAGGTGGAAATATATATTAATAGCGGCAATTATTAACATTTAAAACGGGTTCATATCGCGCCATAATCATTATAGATCTTCCGATCTGCCCTAAAATGTTTCCTTTCTCTATCAACTTCGACTTATTTCCCTGTAGATTGACAGATCAGCGTAGGGCAGGCTTTTTAAACATTTAGAAACCCCTAAAAAACCCTTATCGGCGAAATTCATGCACACGCAATGTATGTTGTTTTGGCGATTATGCTTGCATTCTCGTTTTAGCATCTATGGGGCGTGTGTCTGAGGCTTATCCATTGAATTTCAAACTCCATTCAATTCCCTGATGCCACATCGTACTCGTACTTTTGCACTGCAGTGTAAAATACTGTACATCCTGTGTAGATGCAACACTTTGCTGCTTGGTTCTGCCTGATTTCATGTGCAAACGTTTGGAAAGAAACTGAAAGCGAAGGCCATTAATTGCAATGGATACGACTGGATACGAGCTCCGATTGTGGGTGGAACGACTGTGTGTGTGTGTGGCTGTGTGTGTGTGTGTGTAGGCCACTGCCTGATAAGCCTTCCCAATAAATATGCAAATGTCAATGGAGTGTGTTTTCTGGCTGGCCATGACTGCTGCTGGCTGCTGGCTGCCGCTGCTGCTGCTGTTTGTGCTCCTCGACCTTTTTCTGGGGCGTGACAAATTGCTACGACATATACACATATTCCCACGTCGCCTTGCCACACAACACATCGTTCCGCCAGGAGTTGTAGCCACATCACGGAGATGCTGCCACCGCAAGTGAGATGCTGTCATACGGATGGGCGTAAAACCCGCAAACGTAACAAATTTGATTGTAATTTTCCAAAATAGAACAAGACACACACTCTACTCCGAAAAGGACAACGTGGGGGAGGGGTGGAGTGGTGGGGTACCAGGGTAAGTTCCTGTAGGTAGAAAGCAGAATTTCCTGTTGTTCGGGCTGCCCGCAAAAGTAGGCAACAATAATTTCGTTTGCCAAAGTTCGAGCAGAAGCTGCGGCTGCGGCGGCGACAAATCGAAGGGAGGACCCGACCCGAGCCGACCGTAAGCTCCTTTCGGGCCATGTTCATCTTGTGGCTTGCTTACTTTTGCATATATGTGTGTGTGTGTGTGTGTGTGCATGAGCCATGAATTATTGATTTTTCGATCAGCGCAAAACAAACGAAAAAATACAAAGCAATGGATCTTTCCTTTTCTTTTCCCCCAAGATGTCAGCTTTTGTTGGATAATTGTTGCGTGGGTCAGGGCCTGGCCTGGCCACATATCTCATTCTTTTCGTTCATTTGTTATTAATAACATTTGTGGGAAAAGAAGATACTCCTTAGAGATGGCAAAGACCGGAAGACTCAAGGTCGCAGCTGAGTGACAGATATAGTTGACTTGTTGCCACCACCACCCACCCGTTTCTCTTTGCCACAACGGACGGCACGTACTCGTGTCTGCTCATTAACAAGGCAGCGCGTGGAAAAGTATCTCATTAAAAGTGCGGTGCCTCGGTTTTCCATTTTCTATATTTTTTTATTTCACATTTTTTGGATAAATGCATTTGCAGCTCTCTCTAGAGGAGGGGGGAGGATGGGGTCGCAGCTCAGCGGATTCCCAAAATTTATATTCACAAAAATATCCCATCCAAAAAAAAAACCACGAGAGATAAAAAATATTTGACGCCAACTAACAAAAACAATTTCCGCTTGCTCCCCCAGCTAGCGGACCGACCGACCGACACGCCCCCTTAAGCTTATGTGCATGGCATGCCATGGCAGCAGCTCCTCCCGCTTTTGCTCCTCCTCCTTCCTGTACCCTCTGCCCGCCGCTCACCACGCTGGGCACGCTTGAAACAACAGCCTTGGGCGCTCTCTTGTTTGAGATTCAGCTTCCGGCAAGCATTTTAATTTTTTGTGCCACGTGGGGGATTCTTTTTGCACTTCCCTCTCTCCTCTTTTGTCTCTTTCTCTCTCTATCTCTGCCACTGTCTATCTGTTTTTTTTTGGTGATTTTTTTGCTTCTTCCTTTCACTCTGTTTTGTTTGTGCAGTGGTTTATACCCTCGCAAAGGATATAATGATTTTTTCAAATACAAAATTCGATGTCTATAGATTTTGCGGAAATAATTAGTAGATAGAAACTACTACTATCAAAGGTTTCTTCATCGTTCAGGGAATTTTCACTAAAAGTCTGGGTATACTCTTCGGTATTATAAGCCCAAACATTCGCGGCTAATGGTCTCCGTTTCTGGTATACAAAGAGATTGTAAACGTAAAGTTACTTGGTTAATCTATTGTACATCGTAGTCTTCTGATGTAAAGAAAAATTCGAATCACTATTTTACCACTGAATTGCTAGATTTACCCCTAGATGGTGATGCTTTATGCAATTCGACAACTTTTTTTATGTGTACATTGCTCATTAGAGATTGGGAGAGAATGTGTGGCACAGTAATGCAGTATTTTACGTGGCGCTTCCGTATATAGACACATATCACGTAGAATCTGTTATAAACCGCCAATGAATGCCCCAAGCTGAGAAGCTATAGCAAATACCTGGCCCAAGGATATATCTCATAAACATACATATGTATATATGAATTTATCTACCAAAAGAAACGATGGAATCTGTAAGGGTATCAAATGCTTCAAGCACCCAAAAAAAGTTGCTCCTTCGCTTTCTCCCTTGGCCTATTTTGCTTTCCTTTTTTGTGCGTGTATGTGTGTGTGTGTGTCTGATTTCTCCCTTGGCGTGTTTTCCTTTCTTTATGCTCTTCTCCAACGCTGGTTTTTGTCTTTTTTTTCTGTTGCAAGAAGAAAGAACATGACATACGCACATACACACACACATACATACATACATAATTATGCGTGTCGCCTAAGAAAGTTTTGGTGAGAAGAGGTGTACCACCTATTTTCTGGAATTTCCTATCAACTGCTCGAAGAGAATATTTTTCGGATACTCTTCCCGCTTTTTCCTTCTCTGGCCAAGAGATTTTCCATTTCGTTGACATGAGGTAATTGTATTTTTTATGCCATCCCCCCACCACACCCCTCCCCACAACTCCTTGTTTTAGAGAATGGAGTCCCCCCGCCTTGGGGGATAAGTTTTTCTACGGCTAATGTATTTGTATTATTTCTACGCTTTTGCATTTGAAATGCATTCAATTCTTACAACTTCTTGTGGCACCCGCGGAGATGTCTATTTTCATCGTCTTTTTCTCTGTTCTCTAGTCTCTGCTCGCTGTCTCTGCTGTTGTCCCCTCTGGGCTTCCATTGATATTATATATAAAATGTGGGAGTGTGGGTGTGGTTGGGGGATCTTTCTTCGATGGGTAGGTGTCTGCCTGTCTGTCTGTCTGCTGGTTCTTTGGTTATTATTCTTTCATTTCCATTTGTGCTTTTCTTAAATTCTCCAACTTTGAAAGATGTGTGTGTTGCATTTTCCTTAAATTAGCGCAGACATGAACGTGATTTGGTAGCAGCTGCTTGGGAGGCATGTGGCAGACACACACACACACACACACACACACACACACACTCGGAGAGAGAGAGAGGGAGAGGCAGGCGTACATACATCAATTGAAAATCAAGACTCTCTGACAAAAACTTTGCTGCTCAATTACAATTAAGATGGAGATGCTGTGTTGAAATTGAATTTCCATCAAGGCCCTACCGCCCCCCACCTCCCACACCCTGCCCCAACTCTTTTTTCGATCCCTTAGTCCTGCTTCGGTTTCGCTTTATTTATCTGTATTTCGTTTTTTTCTTGGTATTTTTTGGTATTTCGTTCTCTTCAGTTTTTGATATTTACGTTTCAGTTGGATACCCTTTCAAAAAGTTGTACGGAAAAACTCAATGAATTTGCAACTCTGATCCTCTGAAACTATTCTCTTGGGCTTCGAACTGAAGAAAATCGAACTACTCGTAGTTCGTACCTCTCATATTTGAGGATTTTCCCCTGAAAACTGTAAGCCCAGGGAAAAAGTCCTGGCAATATAAAATATAAGTGTTTTCAATTACTTTAGTCTGAAAATATTTGCTCTAATAATGTCTTATATTTCAATTAAATATTTTTTAAATTTAAATTCAATATTTGTAGATTTAAATTAAATATATTTTCCACAAATTTAATATATGTAATATATTTAATTTAAAGTGTTTTAGATTGGTCCATCTTTAATCTAAACTTTAGTCTTCAACCAAAAACTTTTAAATCCATTTATTAATATTTTTAGAATGTAATATTTCGCTCAGTGTACGTATGTCTGTTGTGGAATTCCATGAAGTAAACCCCTTGAATTCTGCTATTCTTCAATCACCCTGCAAAGGGCATCTGAGCCATCGGCAACGCCCATCCCATATCCTGTTTTTTTCGGCTTTCTCTCTCTCTTACATTTGCTTTGATTGCGCTGCAATCATGGTATAAAAATCAAGCCGAAACGAGTGAAACTCTGGCCAGTGGTTGGTGGGAATGGGCGGGGAGTCGGGGGGTCAGGGTCTTTGCAAAACTCTCGAACTTTGTTTTGCTCAAAAGTTAATTATCTAAAGCGTATTTTTTTGTGTGTTTTTTTTCCATTGACTTACCAATATTATTCGGATATAATACTGGCAGGGTGCCATCCTTTTGATATCTGGGCGGTGGCATATCCGCACCCTCCACGAGATACGTTGATGCCGCCTTCTTGCGTGCCTCATCCTGAACAGAGAGAGAGAGGGAGAGAAGAGAGAATAAAGAGTGTGAGATATATGTATGTTTACTATATTTATATTCCCAGTCCCGCGTTTGAGTAATGCCCCGTAATTACTGCACACATTTTGTGCCTTTTGGCATTTACTTTCTGGGCAGAAAAGGCGTTGAAAGTCGTTGGCCCGTAATTGACAGCCGCAACGACAGCGGCGACACACGGGACACAGGACAGAGGACACGGGACGGCAGCAAGGACGACAGCAGATACGAGGTATACACAGAGATTGGGCATGACATTCGTTCGGCCGGGTTCGGTCTGTCTGATTTATATAGCACGCGCGGTCGCAGTTAACACACTTTACATACTTTTGCCGGCGCCAGACCCCGCCCCCCCTCTGCAGTATCTCCCCAGTTTAGAGCTCTTTAGATTTAGCTTTTGTTTCGTTGGGTTCTTGAGGCAGTTTCTGCGGTTTTCCTGCCGCTGCAAGATTACGGGCGATAATAAATGATTTTAATAATTTGAAACGATTTGTTTCGAGCAGCCAAAAGCTGTCTGTCGTTGGTTCTGGCTCTGCTTCTTCTTCGCAGAGTTGGTCCACTCTCGCGGGGCTCATCATTATCATCATCATCAGCGTCGCGTAATTAATCACGACGTCTTAGCGACGACGACGACGACGTCGACTTCGAGTCATGCCGCTTCCGTTTCCGCCTTGCCAGCCTCAGTCTCTCTCTCTCCCTCTCTCTGTGGCTCTCTGTGGCTCTTGCCACTTCCTGCCGTTGGTCCTTGAATCTTGAATCATCTCAAGCATTGGTAATAGCTTAAAAGCCAGTGGCGCAACCAACTCGACAACTCGGCACTTCTTCAACCCCTTTTTAAGGCACGCTCCTGCCTCTCAGCAGGACATCCATTTCGGCATCATGGGGACAAAACTGCCTAAAAATGACAGAATTCCTTTTTCTCTTTTTCTTTTTTTCGTTTTGTTCCATTCACAAATTGCATATTCATGCAACACCCTCCCAACCCCCTTCCTCACTGCCTACCCGGAAAAAATGGAACTAAAAATAGTTTGGCGCTGGGGAGGTCTGTGTCTATAGGTTAGTGAGGGGGGGACTGGTGGTGGTACTCACAATATATTCCGGCTGGCTGCCGCCCTCATTCGAGTAGGATTCGCTCTTCTCCGAAACGCTGGACAGCGTCTCGCCGGTGACGGTGTCATTATACGAACTGGGCGCGTACATCTCGATGGTTGCCGTTTTTCCTGGTTGATTTGTAGTTTCCGACACTGCCAGCAGCCAGCAGCAAAAAAAAGGTAGACAAAAAAAAACGTATAGCAAAAAGTTGCACCGTTGTCGGCAACGGCGACGGCGGCAGCAGTGCACAAATATTGAAAAGGTGTAATTGGCAGTGACATTCCGAAAATTGATGATTGGGAACGACATCATGGAGCAATGGAGGTAACACAGCCGTAAAAGCATCGGCCAGAAACAGAGAGCAGAGTCCAGAGTCCCGAGTCCAGAGTCCAATTGGAAGGTGATGGAGTTTTGAGTTGGCGTTGGGGCGACCAATTGTATTTTGGTTCGAGGCAATGCAAATCAAATGCAAATGGCCAAGAATGCCATTGACCCAGAGGAATTCAGGGGACGAGAGCGGGCGGGGTTCAAGCGGGTTAATGGGAGTGCAGTGGCAGTTGGACAGGACAGGACAGGACAGGGATTGTTGGGGGCATTGGGGTTGGGCATTGTTTTAAATTATTCACATTTGTTGCAGTATTCGTTGATGTTGTGCATTTCGTTGCAGTTCGATAAGAGAAAGAGATAGAGTGAGTGAGAGAGAGTGAGAGAGAGAGAGAGAGTGGGTGCGGGAGAGAGTAGTAGGTTATAAAAAGGATAACGAAACGAGTGTGGGGTAAATTAACATCGTAATGAGATCCAGACGACATTCACGAGGAAAAAGAAATGAAAAAAATGAAATTCCAATTAAATCATTTATGATACAATTTCCGCAATGATTAACAAGTGATTGCCACAGTGTTTGTTTGTTTGATTGTGTTGTTGTTGTTGTTGTTCCATTCCATTATAGCGTTGCAGTATATGAAAAAAGAGATGTAAGAAATGCATTCGATATAGTAAATAATATTAACAATTTTCAGTTGGAAAATGGCCTTTGTTGCTGTTGTTTGCTGTTTGCTATTGTTGCTGCTTTTCGATTCCACGAGCCAGCAAAAAAGAGAAAGCCATTGACACGTGTGTCCCTTACGACATGCCCCCGCCCTCCCTACCTCCCTTCCTCGCTTCCTCCCTCTGTGTTGCCGATAGGTAAATGGACACTACTCTCGCCATCATCGGCATCAGCATCGTCCTTGTTGTTGTCCTGGCCATTTGAGGCAAAGATTATAGCCAAATGGTTTCTTAATAATACATTTATCGGCACTAGAGAGAGAAAGGGAATACCGGTTCGTTCTCCGTTTACGTGACATGGGGCGACTATTAGCCCCATCTTGTCCAGCATTATCGATGGGTATTTTGTTAATTTGACGGCAGAGAGGGAGAGAAATTTCTGCTACACGTGCCACACACACACACACACTCGTACGAGTGTAATAAATATTTAACAAATTGAAAATGAAATTCGTTTTGCTTTGTTTTTCTCCCCCCGCCCCCCAAACCTCAACCCACCCCACCTCACCCCCTGTCCAACCTTCACATGCAGTTGTTTTACAGTTTACCAATTCCCACAATATTTCCACATACTCCTACATATCCATTTTCCATAGAGTTCTCTCTCTCTCTCTCCGTTTTCCCCCCCTCACGTTTTTTGGTTATTTGTTGGCGGCTTTCATCTGAATTTTTTATGATTTTAACAACGTTTTGCCTGCATTGAATTATATACAAATGTACATACATATTGCATGTAAATATATGGAAATGTATAACAAAGAAAAAACCACCTAGTACATATACATATGTACATATGTATGTATGTGCGTTGGACGAATATTTTCCATGCTGCATGTAGAGGGTATCAATATTGATATGTGCAGGTCTTCTTTTTCTGCGGCCATTGCTGGTGGATTGTTTATAGTGGATTAGCCGATTATATATTTAAAAGCTAACAAGCTTTACAATCAAAGATTTGTTGCTTTTTTGCAGATTGTTTATATGAAGATAAGATACATATAAGATACATATAATATGTATGTACACCAAGAGAAGTAGAATTGTCATTATGAAGACCTTCTTTTTCCTATATGTTTGCTCTCTCTCTCTCTCTGAGCACTCTGTCATAGCCACACGAGAGGCCCCAGAAATGGACTATGAAAATGAGAAGAATAACGGCCAGAAAACTAACGAAGATACAAGAAAATATTATGCATACACAGGGAGCAAAGTCGAATATAATACAAATATCATTACGATCCGTAAAGTATTACATTATTACGTATGTACATATGTATATTACGATATGTACATACATATATTTACATCTGCAGTCGGCAAGGCCTTATCTTATGTGCATGCTGGGTCCAGTGTAGAGATGAAGGGACAAATAAGAGACATGGGCTTTAATCAATTAAAGCAATTAAAAACAAAAACCGTTTACCTTGGCCCCCAGAGAGTGAGAGAAAGAGAGACAACAACAGACATATGTATGTACATATGTAAATGAACATATTCATAAGCCGAAAGCTTGCTAAGCTCCGTGTGTGAATGGAAGGCCATGCCAACAGGCGGATACTCTTTAAAGAGTTGCTCAAATATGGTATTCGTATAATATTGCAAAACAAACCGTTGATCTTTATGGAAATTAAAACACTAGTCAGAATAATTGTTATTTTTTTGCTATCATAATTCTTTAATCCGTCCAACAATAGGAGGGTACATCCCCACGAGGGCACCCTGGTACCCTGGTTGGTAATTCCCAGATGTGACAAACAGACGGTGTCCAGACCTCTGGCCCCACACATTGACACACCCGCGCGCACAGATATGCCAAATAATCCGCTGCCGCATCCGCATCAACGTCTGGCCACACTGACAGCCACCCCGCTGCATTCCTCCACGCTTTAGAGATTACATATTTTGCACTTATGCTGACCCGTAGAACTCCATGTCAGAGTGTGCCACCCCCCCAGCCCCCCCGGCCCCCCAGGTGTTTGTCGGACGAGGCCCTGAAACAGCGGATTTCATTTGCTTTTTGCTTTCTCCTGAAAAATATATGTTATTGTACGTGTATGTGTGTGTGGGTGGGTGAGCTACAGCTTAGAGAAGGACCTGTGGTCGCTAATGACAAAGCCGTCAGTGGCAGAAAAGCGTCTGCTTTGAAGGTCTTTTTTATTTAATCTCTGGTTCGTCCTTGGAAGCAGAACAGCCAGCAGTCCGTCCCCGCAGAAACTTCTATTATTCGCTGTTATTCCTGCCATTTTCCATTCGGTCATTTGAATGCCAGAAAGTGCATTGCAATCGACTTGAGTTATTTCTTGCTTTTGTCTTTGCTCTTCAGAAATTTATGAATTTCCTCTTTGTATGGAGAGAGAGAGAGAGAATGGAGAATGTCGAGGTGAACGTGGAGGTGGAGGTGGCTCCTCCTTGCAGGAGGTGTCTACCGACAATGTCCTAAGCAGCAAACTTTTCGACATTGCTGACCCAGCCTTCTGCTTCTGCCTGTGCTGTTGGCCCGAGCGCTTATCTCTTCAGATTCGATGTCACAGCTCTCCCTCTCTCTCTCTGTCTCTTTCTCTCTTACGCACGCCTCAAACCCACTTCCACTTCCCCCGTCAATTGTTTAAAGAGTGTCAAAGTCAAGTGCTTTCCAGTGCTGGACTTTGGGCGCTCCATCGGATTGAATAGAGTTTCGAAGTTGGCACTGAGGGGATGGATGGATGCCTTATCGCTAGGAGCAACGTTGGCATAAAAGTTTCGACTCGGCCAAGTCGTAAAAGTGTCGCACACTCTAACTCAAACTCAACAATCCCACGGATCGGGTTGTTTGCAATTTTATTTCTGCGCCACTCAACCGACACTCTCCAACAAATAGGCATGGGGGAGGGGAGGGGGAGGCCTTTTACCTATTTTTTCGCCGCCAAAAACTCTAAAAAGAAAGTGAGTTCTCACTAAGATAATACTCGAACTGGAAGCTGGGTGGGAAATTCAAGTGCTCGGACATTTTAGTAGTTTGATCAGCTTACATCCGACCAGGAATATTCTGCACTGAAGAAGGCTTGTATTTTCAGACTTTTAGTAAAGGAAAGGGAAAAGTTTAGCTTAATAAACTGTTTTATTTTCCAACATTTATTCCTCATTTAACAACCTTCCTCTTTCTGTCAGTGTAGAAGCCTATAGATTGGAGAGGCCCCGCGAATGGCCATAAACATTAGAAATGACGCTATTCAGGATGGGACCAGGGCCAGGCTCATGCTCAGGATCAGGGTTTAGCACATACGAAAATGAAATATGTGGCACTGGGCACCGACACCAACTCCGACTCCGACTCCGACTGGGAGGCTGTGGCATGGCAAATGTGGCAGTGTGTGTTCACTTGTTCGCGGCGGCAGTGGTCGATGACCGGACCACTAGACCAGCTGCCAACCGCAGACTTTTGGCATAGTTTATCGGGACAGGACGAGAGAAAGAGAGAGAGAGTGAGAGAAGAGAGAGCGACAAGTACAGTGAAAGGCTTCTTAGCCCAGTCAGCCAGCCATTGCGGTCAGTCGTTTGGTCGTTTTGGAGATGGAAATGGAGAAGTGAGAGAAGAGGAGCCTGAGGCCATCCCCCCCAAGATGAGATGAGATTGGACCAAAGAAGAGCCGTTGTCGTGGAGTAGGAGGATGAATTTTTGACACAAAAGCACGAATGCACATTAAAAATGCATATCCAACGGGGCTACGGCAAACACCAGTCAAGTTTTTCGCCAGCGAATAATACATTGAAATATGCAAAGAGAAATACATACATATTCTCAACGAAGGACCTTGCCTTCGCCTCGCCCACACCATTCCCCCCACCCCACCCGATGGCTGAATGGCTGGCTGGCTGGGCAACGCACCAACAGTTTTCTCTCTGACAACTCCACACAGAATATACAAAAAATATGACAAAACTGGAACAGAACAGGAAAAATGAAAAACGGGTAAGAGTACAGAAAAAATCCTTTTGGGCATTGTCAGTTATCGGCTTTTGAGAGAGACAGCGCGGGAGAGAGGGCTGTGGGATCTGGGCTGTGCCTAGGGGTTGAGTACTACTACTACTCCACTCTTCGTGCATTGTCATAAAAACGTCCTCCTCCACCTCCTCCTCCCCCGTTTGTATACACTTCCTTCAGAGGGATTATTTTTATATTACAGAGCTTGCAAAATAACCTCCAAGACATTTTGCCATCTGCGTGGTCTGCTCTCTGATAAAGCAGAAGAAATATATAAAAACCAAGCATGCACGGACATGTTTGTGATCTCTGCTTACGGTGGATTGAGCCGAGCGAACACACGATTGTGTCTCGTCTCACAACAACAACTTAAACAGAAACAGGTGCGGGTGCGTGAGAGAGAGAGACACACAAGCCTCTGCAACAGAAAAGCTTTATCTCTCAAGCAAAAGCACACGCAAATGTACGCATCATTGTGTGTGAGTGATCGACCGCAAATAACCGATTCAAAAAGGAAAAGAACAAACGAAACGAAAGCAAATACAGAATCGAATCTGTCGTTGTCATTCAAACAAATTGTTGATTTTTTTTTGGATACTCAAAAAATAAAATAAAAAAATAAAACCCTATCGGGCGGCAAGGGTATCCGAAGCCTCGGCTAGTTCTTTTCATGTTTTGTTTTTGTAGCATTTTTGAAATATGAATTTTCCTTTTGTGTGGATTGTCGGGAGTGTGCATTCGTGCCCCTCAGCAGCAGCAGAAGCAGCAGCATTTCCATTGTGCCACACACACATATACACACACAAACACTACTGGAAATGAAAGACAGTTATAATGGAGTCTATGGCTGGTACTGGTCTGTGCTGTGCTTGGGGATTCTTAGGGAAAATATCTTATTTATGCCCTGCAGCTTTAGCTTTAGCTGCAACTGCAACTGCATCTCTCTCTCTCTCTCTCTCTCTCTCTCTCTCCCTCTCTCTCGTGCGTCGCCTATTCGTTTGTCAAATGTCAAAAAATTTTTGGCGGCATGACAACCCCCCTCCACCACTCCACCACTCCCCACTCTCCCCACATTTAATGAATCAAAAGTTTGACTTAAAGTCAAACGTTTGCATAAACTCTATGTCTTTCGGGGAGGGGGTGGTGGCAAATATGTACCGTTTGCCGAGCGGGAAAGACACACAAAAACTAGTAGAATTTTTTTGCACTTGCAGCTGCAGCACACACGCACACAGACACACACTGGCTAAACGAACACGTGCATGTGCATAATGTTGCCTCATTCTTTGTAAGACTTGCCTCATCCTGGCCCTGGCTGGGGGGAAATAATTTGGTTAGCGATGTTGCGTGCTGGCATGCGGCAGGCACGTCTTACCGATTGAAAGCCCGGCAAATTGCGTATACGCCAGGCATGCCACATCAGCCAAAGAATCGGGTCGACTTTTGGTGTGTTCCGCTCTGCCTTAAAGAGATTGGCATTGGCCAGTATAAAGTATAATTTCATATTAATAAACAATCCACAATTCAAGACTAGGTTCCGGGGCAAAAACATGTCCAATACTTGTCGACACGTGCTCCTTGCTGTATGGTCCCAGCCCCCCCCGTGCTTTCTCTCATGTTCTATCTATCTTTCCTGCTGTCTGCAGAGAAAGCAATCTGATTTCCGAAAGATTGTGCATTCAGCTAAGAAAACGATGCACATTTGTCTTGCCCCCGGAGTGGCAGACAAGAGTGCCAAGGAACTTCTTCGAGCTAAGCTCCTGCTTAAACCCCCCTTTTCCCTGTATGTCTATCTGTCTGTCTGTCTGTCTGTCTGTCTGTCTGCCTGTCTGTCTGGGGGACCAGGATGCATCATTATTTTCTGTCATCATTATATTCTTGTCTTGCGTTGTCTGTTCGAAGGAGCTCTGACTTTTTGCCACGCTCTCGGCCATGGTTTCCCCCACGGAAATTACAAGACTTCTCTCTGGCATATGCGGCCTTATCCCTTTGACCCCCAGAAGAAAGGATTGTGTGCAGGAAATTGTTTAGTGCATGCATATCTGCGTATCCTTGGACGGCCATCGGAAGCAGCACAGCGCGGTTGCATTCCCATCGCATCCGCATCCGGCGGTGTCACGGAAGTGGTGGTAATGGTGTGCCGTCTGCCGAGGCAGCTGCAACATGGCATGGATGATGCTCCAGCGGAGCGCAAGTGGCAAGTGCCTCTCCTTTCTCTCGTAAGAACCCAAATTAAACGGAATATAATATAATCAAGAAGCAAGCAACAGACAACAGCAAATAAAATACACAATGAAGTACATAAATTATAAGAATAAGGAATACAACGAACCTTTCTTGCGACGCTGGTGCACAAAGAACCAGGCAACCAGTGCGGCATTCACCAGAAGAAACCCGAAAGCCGCCAGAGAGATGCCAATTATGACCAGGTTCGGTACATTGCCCATCGCCGAGTCCTCGGTTAACTCCGCTGGCATCAGTTCAAGTCCTTGGGACCGACAAAACAAACCATGAAAATAATAAAACATACAAAAAAAATAAAAGAGATGCTTGCAAAAAAATATAAAATAAAAAATAAAAAAAATAAATACAAAATAAGAAATTGTAATACACAAAAAAATAAAGGAGAAAAAATATAATCGTACATATATCAAAGGGAATAAAAATAAGGAATAAATGCGACATTGTACATACATACATACATATGTATGTACATAGTTCCAAATGGCTGCCCAACGGACTTCCATTTCGCCATCTCGGATTCGGGGGTTCTGGTTGCCATGGCGAGGCGCACGCAGAAGCAAAATCAAATAAAGAAGTCCACGAGTGACGCAAATCACGTAGTGGATGCTACCACTCCCCCAACTCCTACTTCCGCCCCCCACCCTCTGCCGAACATGTGGATGGGCAAATGAAATTAGCGACGCCATCGTCAACGTTTGACCACCAGGGGGCGCACGTGTCCGTGTCCGCGACCGCGTCCCGGACAACGCCCACAAAATTAAAAGGAGCACAGACCGTGCACTGACAAAGGAGCGACATCGGGTCGCGGCTATTCTAAATTCAAATGTCCTTCCACTCTAACCCTATTCTCCAGAACAGAAACAACAACAGCAACAGCAGTAGCAAGCAGCCAGCAGCAAGGAGCAAGGAGCAGGCAGGCTCCTCTGTTCGTCCGCATACCACGTTTGAGCCGCTTCTCGTTCCGTTTGTGCAGACAACATCCGATGACAAACACGTTGAGCAGCACAACAACAACGCCGGCACCGACACCGACCAGCAGCATGGCCGATGTACCGCCCAATGGGGTCTGACTGGTGGTTGGTGGCCCGCCGCCCAACGATGATGCCGGCTGTGAGGGCGGTGGCGCCTCTGTATGTTGATGTCCATTTTTCAGTTTCCAGTGATGTTGTTGTCGTTGTCGTTGGTGTTGTTGTTGATGAGCATAATACAATTCCAATTAAGTGCAGCAAATGGGTTAAACGGAGAACGTTTGTTAAGTGCAATGCGGAAATAATGGCAAAAAATACCAGGGAAATTCTATTAAATCATTCTATTAAGGATCTATTTTAAATTGATTTTATTCTAAGAACTTTATCCCTGAGCTCCTTTCATTCTATGAACCATCTGTTGTTAACTATTTTCATTCTAGGAACTGTTTTCATTCTCTGCTTTCATTCCTTGTATTATCACTAATAAATTCCTTTCATTCTACGAACTGTCTCTTGTAATATATTTTCATTCTAGGAATTCATTTCTTTCTCTGAGCTTATTTGATTCCAGCTTAGAATATTTTTTACATATACGCAATCGAGTAGTCTACGCTGTACCGTTCTTTTCGTCTCTTTATCTCAACGTTTTCGTTCGCCCTTCTGCTAGCAGCAACATCTGAGCTGCTCTCTCGCTTACATTCGGTTTCGTTCGCTCTCGCGCGATCTAGCTCTCTCAATGTCCACCTTCCTTTAGATTACGACTAGCGGCAGCTTTCACTTGCTCTTTCGCTCTCGCGCTCTCGATTTCTTGCTTTTGGTTGCTTTCTGCCAAGGTATACTTAACAAGGTAGCCGCACTCCTGCATTCTCGTCCTCTTTGCTTCCTTCTTAAATTTCAGTTGTGCAGTTGTGAGCGACACATTTTCGCGGACGATTTTTTCTACTTCTTCTTCACATAAATAAGAAGTAGTGGCTCTCTCAGTGCGGCTACCTTGTTAATTTTACCTTGCTTTCAGCTGGCAGAAGTCTCTCAGCTGCTCTCTCGTTTTCCTGCGACGTTTGCGCGACTATTATTCGGCTCTGCTTCCCAAGGAAATATTCTTCAAATCTTCGACTCTTCGTGAACTTTGTCTTGAAATAGTAGTTTTGTTTCATATTTTTATCAATTTGCTGGAGTTATCTGAAATCCTATTCATCCTATGACTACCAACATTCTCAGATAACTCAATTCAATAAGCCCCACCACATACGCTTCTGGCTACTAATACTAATTAGGCTGATTGCTGACTATCTCCCGTATGAGCTGACCCTAATTGATTCCACGGCTGAATCTGGTGAACCATTTCATGACAACAGACCAGACGATGGGATAACCGCGCCGTTGCCTCTCCCTAGAGACTGGGAGGCATGATTTCCGCGGTCATAAAAGCCGAATGGCGGACTAGCATAAATCAATGTCAGCATCAGAGCAGGACTTCGGGTACAGGACTCGCGGCTAATTTGAATACTACTCCTGCTAGTCCCAGTGGGGCGGGGTGCGCTTACCTTTGGTTTGGGCCCGCGTCAGGTCCGGCAGGTAGGCGCTCTGGCCGAGCTCGTTCCATGCCATCACCGAGAACAGATAGAGCGTATCCATGCGTAGGCCTGCGATGGTCAGCTTGTGGCTGTTCGGCAGCCCATCAATGTACTTGTACTGCTCACGGTCGACGATTCTGCAAATGAGAAATGAGGAGATGCCGTTGCAGTTGCCGTTGCAGTTGCAGAATGCGGAATACGGAATGGATGGTATACAGAGGAGCATGCAATTTCATTTAGGCCTTAGGTAGGCCTCTGAAAGGCCATGAAACATACCTATATCGGACTCGATAGGATGCCTTTAGGCCGCCATCGAAGCCAGGTGTCCAGGCCACAGTGACGGCATCGTGGGTCACATTCAGTATGTTGAGGCTAAGCGGTGGATCCGGCGGTGAGGTGATTTCCAGCCGCACCGTCTCGATGGTCTCGCCCAGCTCGTTGCGGGCAATGCACTCGTAGGCCCCATAGTCGGCCGGTGCCACCTTGTCGACGATGAGGGTGGACTCGTAGGTCAGGGAGTCTATCTTTCGTTCCTCCACCTCGTACTTGTAGGTGCGATTGATGGGCAGGTCCTTCTTGTCCTGCCGCCAGATGAACTGCGGCTTTGGCGATGCCTGGGCACGGCACGGCAGCCTGCCCCGTTCCCCCGTACCGCTGGCCGCTCGCATCATCGTCGGTGACTTGGTAATCTCCGGTGTAACTGCAAGGCCACATAAGATTGAGGATGGATGCATCCGGTGGCATTGATTCGACCACTACTTACACTTGACAATGAGCAGGACATCGCGATTGGTGGGATTGGCCACCCGATTGTCGGCCACACAGCGAAAATTGCCCACATCCTCGCGCTGGGCATCCTTGAGGTGGAGGTAGGAGGTGCCGTTGGCAAAGGTCGTCGATGTCTTGACGGTCATGTCGTAGCCCACGCGCTCCCACTTGACATGCTCCTCGGTGAGCGGTTTGCCCTCGACGCTGCACGAGAGCATCGCCTCCTCGCCGGGATTCACGATGATGTTCTCCGACACCGTCTTGATGGTGGTGCCATCTGTTGGGACAATTGAGAGCACGATTAGTGGGGGGGGGGATCCTCACTCTATCACTCTATCTATCGGTGGAGAGCCACACAACTCACATTCCACCACCACGGTGATGTTCAGCGTGGCCTTGCCCTGCGTATTGCTGGCGCTGCACGAGTAGACCCCCGCATCGTCGCGATGCAGCCGCGAAAAATTGAGACTGCCGCCGTCCGCGTAGATGCGATGCTCGCCGCCCTGCGGGATCGTGGCTCCATCCTTGGTCCACTTGTACTCCACCGTCGTGGGATTGGCCTTCGTCTGCAGGGCCACCTGCAGCGACTCGCCCTCCACGCCGACGGCTGTCGACGAGGGCGGCGGCACGAACTTGGGTCGATCTATGGGTTAGGGGTCAGATTTGGATCTCTCTCTCTCTCTCTCTCTCTCCGTATTTAATTGCTCAATTAGCGGGACTTACACAGGACATCCAGGCTGACGGCCTCGTGGACGCTCCGCTGCAACGCCTCGTTGGCGCTCTGGCAAGTGTAGACCACGCCGTTCATTTCCTGTGTGATGTTTACCCTGAACTCCAGCGTGGATACTGTACCGCCCCAGAGGCCCGGCTTGGACGTGTTATTAATGCCTGTGTGTCGGATGGATGCATGGGATGGGTACACAGGGAGCAGGACACAGGGCGCATTGTTGCAACCGAGAAGCGAAGAGAACAGAAATGGGCG
Organism: Drosophila athabasca; assembly: GCA_008121215.1. Taxonomy (NCBI): domain Eukaryota; kingdom Metazoa; phylum Arthropoda; class Insecta; order Diptera; family Drosophilidae; genus Drosophila; species Drosophila athabasca. The sequence goes on along the minus strand of VMQQ01000022.1, from coordinate 1,116,159 downwards.
TAATTTTAGTGACTGGCAAGCGAACCGGATGCTGTCTCGTGGCAACGCCTCACAGCGGCAGCAGCAGTGGCAGCAAAAACAGACAGACACACAGATTTGGACAGGGAGTGGAAAGTGCATTATAGGCGCCGCCAAGTCCGTGGCGAATGGGCAAACTTCCAATTGCCAAAATCGCCAACGTACATACCTTCAATGGGTATGCCATCCTTCCACCAGGACAGCTTTGCTGGCGGATTGCTGGAGCTGGAGTCACAGATGATGGCCGCCTGCATGCCAGGTCGCAGCTCTTCCGGTTCAATGCGTATTTTGACCGTCTCCGGGGCAACTGCAAGAGACCATATGGATGGATGGATATAAAGCCAGGGATAATAATGGGCATGGGAATGGCCATGGGCATGGGAATCCCACCAATGTACTCACAATGAACGCTTAGCGTGGTCGACTGAAAGAGCGGTATTTCTGTGGCACTGTTGGAGGCTTCGCATCGGTACTGCGCCTGATTGTCCGTCACATTCGCCAGGATAGTGATTTCTGCCGAAACGGACTTGTCTGCCGCACGTATTACGGAATTTATCTGGAAAAAAGGTTGTGGTTAGACCAGGATTCTACCAGGTACAGGAAAAGGTAAAGGCAGAGTTTCCCTCTGGGCTATACATTTCTCATTTTGTTGGCTAAAATGTCATCTTATCTGTGGTTGTGGTCCACCAATACCACCAGGCGCACAAATGAATCCCCAAGGGAGGGGTGTGGGGTTTAGAAAAACAGGAAGCCGCAACTGCAACTGCCACACAGAGACCTCATGCAAGTCTGCAACAGCAGCAGCAGCAGTAGCAGCAGCTGTGGTTTATATGGTGCTTTAAAAGGATATGCTCTGTGCTTGGGGCAGTTTATGATTTTTCTCTAATCGAACCCAACTTTGAGGTGGGAAATTGATTTATTTCTGCTAGGTAAAGATTATATCCTATGGTTACAGATTTCAGTACGGAATATCGTATCACAAGTGCCCCCTATTGCTCCGAGATTCAAAAACAACCCACAAAGAGAATTCACGGAAATGCATAAACAAATACATACATGTCCTGTGCATGACGAGGCACAACTTGAGTCTCGAAAAAAGAGGTGTTCTTAGTACTCCTTCCCCTAGTTTGAGATTGGCTTCATGGAATATAGGCATTCAAATCAATAGTATTTCTGTCCCGAATTATAAACATAGTGAATTTGAAGCTTCGACTTGTTCTTTCCCCTTTTTATTGTAGCCATCATGTCACTCTCACTCTCTCTCTCTTTCTCTCTTTATATCTGATAACCACGTATACTATGATAGTTTGCCCTGATAGTTTGTGGCCCGCTATTTTTATTGGATACAGATGGAGATAGAGATGTAGAGATGGAAGGTGTGAAACCTCCAATGGATGGCATGGTTCTGCTGGCCCCGTACAAAGTGCCCCAGAGGGGCACACAGATAGAGAATATGGCGTGGTGGCGCGGTGGCGCAGGGTTGCCTCATTAGCACTTTAAGCCCATAAAGCGGAAGCGGAAATGGTCAACAAAAGCGCCATTATTGTTTTGCGGATGTTTGCTGTGGCCGCCTGGTGTTGATAGTGCTTTCGTGCTGTTCCTGATGCTCCTGTGTGCGTGTGTGTGTGGGTGTATGTTTGTATGCTGCAGTAAAACGGGGTGGGGGGAGGGGAAAACAAAGGGAAAACACACACACTCACCCTTTTGTCGTTTTTGTACCACGTGAGCGTCGCCAACGGATTGCCGCCTGATGAAACGCAAAGGAGTTTTTGCACAGAGCCAGCCGGGATAATTTGCCCCTCTATATAGCCGGAAATTAATGGCGGTGCGGGGGGATCTGCAAAAGACAAACAAAAGGAAAAAAGTGACATAAGAAAAACGTTTGCCGCCGCAGAAGAGGGAGAAGCGCCAGAGAAACCGAGGCACAAAAAAGCCAAACAAAAGAGCAGAATGTTGGGGAACGAACAAATTGTGGTCCGTTCCCCCAAAAAAACTTGGCCACGAGGCCAGCAAATTATGGCCTACAACAAGAGAAAGGGACTAGGCCAGGACAGCACAGGACGGGACAGGACCCACCGCTGTGTCCCGCTGGAGCCGGGGGAGCTGCCAAGCGGACAAACAATAAAAATTAAAATTATTTAATTTGCCGCGCATAAAGTACAAATATCTGCAGGGTGTCCGCATCCTCAAGGCGTCCTTGAATGCGAGGCGTCCTTGTGAGAGTGCGCTGTCCAAAGGGAGGAGAGGAGCGGCCAGTCCCTGGCCGTGGGCTCCTTTGCTCATTACCTTCGGGGGCCTGTTAGTTATTTTCCTCAGTGCTACATGGCAGGGGGGGGCCATGGGTATGGGTAATAAATGTAAATCTCTCTCACTCTTGCTCTCTGGCTGCCTCTCTGTGATGTTGGTCAGTGAAATTAATTAGCGCTGCAGGAGGGGCGCACAAAGCCCAGTGCCAGGGACCAGGCAAAAACATTTGGGAGGGGACGGGGTCGGGGACTAGCGTACTGGCTGATTGGATAAGCCGGAACTAGAAATCGCAATTATTAATAAGCCAACCCCGCCCACTGCCACATTCAGCCCCATTTTCAGCATTTTCAGCATTTCCACCAACCCCATTCCATGGTACCTGCCATCCCTCATTTCATCTTGTATTTTCCATACTTTTTCCCGTATGTTTTCCTTCACGAATGCGGCATACATTTACCCGTAATTGAGCCAAATGAAGATTGACATCGAACATCGGATAATGGAGTCGCAGGACACTTGCAATTGTTGCCTGGTGACAGGTGGTGGGGCCTGTCATCTAATTGGACCTTTATTTGTGTCCTTCGAAGCATGAAGAGTTGCCAGAAAACGACTGTGCGTCTATGTGTTTGTGTGTGCACATCAAGGATTTATTATACAAACAATTTCGTGAAGAGAGACACACGAGCGAGAGCGAGATAGAGATAGAGCCCTAAAGCAGCCCACAGTCGGTGAAGAGCAGACCACGGCTGAGCTTTCCATTCTTGGTGCCGTAGCTCTGGATGCATTCGCAGATTTTGCTGCCCTTGACAATGCGTCCGAATCCCACGCGCGTGCCATTCACGACCGTCAGTGGCTTGAAGGATATGGCAAAGGACATTCGGTCGGAAAAGCCCGCGCAGTCCTCTTTGCTGAAGGACAGCACATGATCGTATTGGCCATGATCGATGACCTTGGCATCGTACTCGAGTCGCTGATGGAGCAGCGAGTTCTCCGACAGCACGAGTTCCGCGTCCAGCCAGAGATTGGGAAAGAGACGCCGCACGAGGAACTTGCCCGGCTGATTGCACAGGCAGGAGCGCACCATCTGGAGGACCACTAGGGGGGCGGCCTCCGTGTACAGCTGCACTACGATCCTGCCCAGCGGTCGGGCATCCTTCAGGTAGATGTCCATGTAGATGCGTGGCCGGAAGAGGCGCTTGCGTTCCGCATCTGTTTCCGGTATCTTGATGTCAAAGTCCTTGTACTTGGCCAGCGCCTGCAGCGGCAGTTCCAGCGGCACCTCTTCGATTTTCGCACGCTTCATGCCCATTCGCTCTTCGTCACCGAGGCCCGAGTCCACAATGCTTGTCACGTCCAGGAGGCGCTTGCCCAGATCCTTGTTCTCGCGCTCCAGACGCTCCAAATTGGCAATAGCCATTGGGAGGCCAGACATGCCGAACAACGGCTCGTAGCGAAAGGGATTGACGCTGCCGTGTGTGCGCATGATGCGCGAGATCTCCACCAGAATCTGGATATTCTGCTTGGTCCGGTTCATGAACGAATACGCCTCGTCCCGCAGCCCAGAGATGCCGGTGACTCGAGCGGCCTCAAACTTTGGCGGCTCTGCGTCCAGCCCACTGACGGCATTCTTCACCCGCTCCCGGTGCGTCTTCCACATTTTCCTGTGCATGACCATCGAAGGCGTCTCACGGCAAGGCTTCAGCGCCTTCTTGACCACCTTCTTCTTTTTGCTGGCCTTCAATTCGGCCGCCAGCTTCGCCTCCTGCGCCAGTCGCGCCAGCTCCCGCGTGGAGTCGGACACGCAGCATGGAAAAAGGGCGCTCTGAGGATGTTCAGATGCCATTGCAAAAACTCGAAACAAAATTAAAAATAAAAACAAATCTAAACAAAAGTCTAGGCCAAAAAAGTTACACGAATAAATGTGTAGAAGTGTAGGGCAAAACACAGTCTGATTTGATCCTGTTGAAAGGAATTATGGCCAGCCCAAAAGGGGACTATGGAACTGGGAAAAAATGCAGATATTTTTGGCTATAAGCTGGGGGACTTTTGTGAGGGGGCGGGGGAACGGAAAACTTACACAAAACATTGATCGTATGGGTGGACACCACGTTCTCCGTCAGCTGCATATTAAGGCCGTGGCAGATGACGACCAGGGACCGCTTATGGGGCTCCACGACGGCGGTGATGTTGGAGGTGCTCGTCCAACCGCCTGCAATGACAGACAGCAACAACAGACATATACAGAGACAGGGACAGAGATGTAGATGAATGGTTATACATTGTAGAGAGAACAACAGGGGCAGGGCCATCTGTTGCCACTTACCTTCGGGACTGATAATCTTGTTGAAGGTGGTGTTGCGCACCTGCCGTCCGCCCACCATCCATTTGATCTCGGCGGGTGGATTCGATGGCGCTGTGGTGCATGTCAGTGGCACAATATCGCCGACGCGCGCCTCTGTGGGTCCCATCACGGTAACGTGGGTGGGTGCAACTGTGTGTGTGTGTGTGTGTGTGTGTTTGGAATGAGAGAATGGGATAATGAAGAAGGCTTCCATAACGCGTCGCATAAATATTTCACAAGTAGATATGCCACAGAAGCGCTGCCTCAGACACTGCTACTTACGGAGAGTATCCTTGGCATATCAGACACCCCTTAGAGCTCTGTATACACTTTCTGAGAGTACTATGAACTTAACCCAAAGCAGAGGGATCTCTTTTCATTGGTACTATTAGAAAACTATACTCAAGAATCGATTCTTAATGATACTGGTACTTCAATTCTCTTTTGGGCCTCGTCTCAAACATCAATTTGCATTGTCATGCACAAGCAATGTATGTAGATTTTGGTTTCTTGGGACCGAATTATGCGTCGGTGCATCACGTAACATCTTTGTAATTGTCTAGTCTTTGATCTAAGTCTACTAAAACGAAGGGGTGTATTCTCTCCCTCTCTGTTTCAAATATTTAAAGGGTATCCAACTCTTCGTTTCTCATGTTCCACTAAGCCTTTCTTTTCCTGTTTCTCTAATAGCTTTTGGAGGGGCGAGGGAGATTGCTGCTGCTGCTGCTGCTGGTACTACTCCTGTATGCAAATTATGACTGAGTGACTGACAGGTGTCTGTCCGTTCGTCCGCCCGCCCGTCCGTCCGTCCGTCCGTCCGTCCGTACTGTGGGGGTATTCCCGTGTCTCTGCCCTGCCCTGCTGTGCGGTGCTGTTGCCGTTCTGCGACGAGCAGCTATTACCTAATGCCAGTTTCGAAATGGAGAAGTGCCAGCTGCAGCATCTGCTGCTGCCACCGCTCTTGATGGATAAGTGCATATATTACGCATACGCAGCGTTTGCCGTTCGTTGTTTTCAAAGATGGTGTGGGTTGTGGGTGTGGGGTTGGATCCTTCCGGACTCTCGATAGATGTTCCGCATATAAATAAACATTATGAATTCTTAACTTCTCGCATCCTTCGCCAGTCCGTGATGTTCCATACATCTTCATTCTAGACACAGATATCGTGAGGGGGGACTGCTAGTGGGAGGTGTGGCAGCAGGATTGCTGATGCCGAATGTGTGTATGTGCGTGTTGCTGCCACGTCTTTGGTTTTTCTTATTTTGTCGAGGAGTTGTGTGCCACATAAATAATTCGTGTGTGTGTGCTAGAATCCAGAAGAAAGCCATCCGCCATCTGATGCTGCTTGTACCAGATCTCTGCCACCAAATGTGGCATACTTATTGGGGCAAGATGGTGGGAGGGAGGTCTGACTTGACCTGCTTCAACACTCTGATTGGTATGCGCATAAACAGAAACTGGACAAGTTTTCGCTTCACTCGAGTTGGCCACTTAGGCAATGGGTAATGTTGATAAGGGAAGAACACACACACGCCACACGCCACATGCCACATGCCATATGTGCTTAAAGACCCTGTTCTTCAGGTAAAAGATGCCAATTTCAGTAGCGACTACCGGAGATACTTGAGATTTGAATATCGCGGTACCCGGTTGAGCGGTTGCATAGGCTCCGAAGTGCCTCCAGTCTTCAGTCTACAGTCTTCTCATTCATTTAAATGTTAGAAAACAAACACACACACACTCGCATACGCATACATATGCATAAGTGGCAGCAGCAGCAGCTGCAAGACGCTGTATGAAGATGCATATGTGCTTGAGGAGGGGACATGCAAATGCATGCATGGGCTGGGTCTTCTCTCTGTCTGTCCGAAGTGTCGCTAACGACTTTGGCAACGCGCCTCCCCCCTCCCCCCAAGCCCACTCTGCCCAACGCCTGGCTTTGTGTCGCCTGATTGCAATTGTTGTAACTCTAACAAGCTGCTGGAGCAGCAGCAGCTAGCCAGAGTTGCCAACGCTATTTGGCACTTGAAAAGAATTTGCATTGCTTGATTTGACAAAGCCAAGTGGCGAACAGAGACACAGAGAGAGGCAGGGATGGAGGTAGAGAGATGGAGAGAGCGAGAGAGGCTTTCAAAGTGCAAACTTAAGCTTAATTGCAAAAGAAAGCAACAGCGGAAAGGAACGGAACGGAGCGGAGCGTTGCCAGGCTTATTTCAGTCATGCATCCACCTCTCCTGCCTGCCTCTCTTTCCCTCTCCCACTCTGTGTGTGTGTGTGTGTGTGTCTGTGTTTGTCGCGTGCCAAAATGCTGTACGGGGTCTTGTGCTTGGGCTCTTGTGGAATTTAGAGGATTTTGCAGTCATCCCAGGCTGTTGACGAGTCCCCTGTCCTGTCCGTCTGTACAAATATGCATGATGAGTGGAGCGAGGTGGGGTGGGGTTGGGGGTTGGGATGCTTTGAAAGGCCTGTGAACTATCAGATATCCTGTGAATACGATCCCCTGGTATTTCAATACCTCCTCCTGCCCCCCGTGTCGCGTTTTCTGTGCCCGAACCCTATAGCCCTGTACAATTAGGCATTTAACCCCCACCCAAAGCTGCCGGAAGGAGACTAGAATTCCTTTGAAGGCTCCATTAGAGCGTTACGCGGTGGGTGGTGGGAGGGTTTTACTTACACAGAACGGAGAGATCCACTTCCGCCTTGAGCGGTGTCTGGGACATGACGTTGCTCGCCTCGCAACGGAAACGGGCCTTGTTATCACCAGCCTCAGCGGTAAACGCATATATATTCTCCGACAATCGGCCAGCGGTTCTAAGAGAGAGAGAGAGAGGGAGAGGGGAGGATAGTTATTTATATCGCAAAGGAGATTCCTGGTTACTCCTTACCTGTAGGCCATGCGTATCTGGGATCCGTTCTTGTACCAAATGAGCTGGGCAGGCGGATTGCCACCGCGACTGCGGCACATAAGCTCCACGCTCTGGCCGCGTCTCAGTGTGTCGCCCTGCGAATAGCCCTCGATATAAGGCGGCCCAGGGGGGTCTATAAAATCGAAATGTAAATGGAAATGGATTGCATTGCTGTGTTTACAGTTGGCATATTTAATTGCAACTGCTGCTGTTGCTGTTGCTGCTTTCCCGCAAAATAAATTCAATTTACACTAAAATTTACTGTAGAAAGCAAAATGTGGTGGCTAGTGGCGAGAGAGCGAAAGAGAGAGATAGAGAGAACAGAATTTGTGTGCAATTTTTAATTGCTGTGTTTGCATGTAAATCGCTTGTGCGGTCATATGCATTATATTCCGATTTCTCTCGTTTATATTTTACCCTTGACAAAGGGGCATTACGATTTGCAGAAGATACTTGCAAAACAAAAACTCGAATGCACAAGTAATCGAACAAACTTCGTTTATTTCATATTCCTCACTTTTTCTGGTCATATGCATGTTCGTTCATGTTCATCATTTATCTTGAAAGCTTAAACACTTGCTTTTATGCTCATATTTGTGTTTTGTTGTTTTTGCCTATGTCCAAAAACTAACTGTAACGCTCTCACATGCATAGCAAAAAAGCACAGCAGCTGCGCTGCACACTGCGATGCGTTCGGTTTTTGCATTGGGACTGTCCCTCGCGTGATTTTTCGTTTTCCTTTTGCTCGACTTCTTCTTTTGGACTAGAGTTGCAAAGAGACTAGCACATTGTAAGAGAACCTATAAAACCGCCGTTGAATCAATATAAGAGTATATATTACAGTCCACTCATTCGCAGCCACCTTCGATCACCTTAAAAACTTCTTACTGTTCTCTTTTTTTTAGTTTGCTTTAAAGACAACAAAAATATTTCATTGTTTGCTTTCTGGCGACTCCTTGCCTTTGCAGTCGTGTGCCTGCATGCCATGCATGTGTGTCACACATACAAAAGACGATTTGCATGCATTGAATGTTCTTTGAGAGAATGGCCAAAGAAATTTGTCTGATTATCAGCAGGGACTTAAAGAAATCACTCTCTTTATGTGAGAGCATCAAAAGCTTCGGCCATCGACTGATGGGCTTTTCCTTTGTGGTTTGTTTTTGTTTTTTTTTTTTGTTCTGGCATTCGAGGTCGTCTGTAATTTCTCTTGTTGTGGGGGCGTCACGCTGGGCGGTTAATAATAGTGTAAAATGCCGCAAAACAGTGGAAAAATCCAGTGGAAGGACCATCATCAGGGGTTGGTGCGGGCACAGCAGGCTGTAAAATGTGGGGGAGGCCAAAGGGAAATTTCCCTGTGTGTGTTCCATGGGGAAATTCTATACAGATAAATTCGGTTATCAATACGTTCCGAGGGGTCGAATATTTTCCCGAAACAGTCAGCACTTATCCGGCGTTTTTCGGAAAATGGCAATCAGCTTTCCGCACAATTCGTTTAATACATATTTTTCGCTACAGGTGTTCTTTATCAGAATTTGACAGGCGGTCAACCGTGTTGAATCAACAGCAGAAGCCCCAACAGCAGCAGCAGCAGCAGCAGCAACCAGGTGAGGCATAAAAGCTGCCACACACACACACGCACAGACACGCACATACAAACATAAGGACACACAGGCGCAAAGGCGGACACATGGGGTAGATGCAGTTATGCAGCGGAAAATTAAATTAAAATCAACTGAAATATTGCATGATGGAAGCGAAGGACAGCGCAGAAGGGATGGGAGGGGGGCAAACCAGACCAGACCACACCAGGCCGAGAAGTGCAATAATAGCGGCATAATTAAGGCCCAAAACGAGAGGGAGAGAGACAGAGAATATAAAGCTCTGCCACACACTCAGCTTTCCCACTCCTGCAGGCGATGCAGATAGCGTGAAGCGATTTTTGTTCGGGTTTTTTCGCCTTCCCCCCCCCCCCCTCCAATTACAACGCACGAGGCACGGGGCACATTCGAAACGGCCAAAAGGGCGCCAAGAGTGGGAGTGCGAGGAGTGCCATTTGCCATTTGCCAGCTGCCTATGCATAAATAACAAAACATAATTAATTTGAATGTACGTTTCGGGTGGGAGTGGGGGGGGTGGTTGTGCAGGTGGAGGTAACAATCAATAAGAGAACTCCTGGTCCCACGATTCTCTGTGTGGGTGGGTGCGTGCTGGCGCACAGCTGTGAGGCACATTAGAATTTAAAAACTAATTAATACGCGTGCCAATTGTGCAATTAGCGGCCTTGATGGCAAAATGGCAGCCGCATTGGGTACCGCGTTCGTGTCCAGGTCCGGGTCAGGACCAAAGTGGAGCAAAAAATCACCATGGAGCACAGCCTGTCGCTGCCACACACACACACACACACACCCACACAATTGTTCAATTGTATCTCAAATTGAGAGAGCTAATGAGGTCGCATCCCCAGGACTCGCACGCCCATCCTCACCCCCAACACACACACACTCTAATCTTTAGATGCGAATGCGGTGGCGTCTACTCACACAACACGGACAGTTGCACGGTGGCACGCATGGGCATGTCCGGGGAGAGGGCCTTGTGCTTGGCCTGGCACGTGTACTCCGTGTAGTCATCATCGGCTCCCGGCTTCAGCTTCAGGCTGGACGTAGTTGTCCAACGTTTCGGTATGGACTCCTCCACCAGATCATCGCGTTTCTCTGCAAGTGGAAGGACACACAAGACAAAATGTTTAAGTGGCAGATGATTCAACTTTCTTCAATGGGTTTTTTTGGGTTGCGGTTTAACATATATAGTAGTACATATTTCTGACATCATTTTTTTTCGGTTATAAATTGTGAATGTGGGCCGCATCTGCGCTGGAAAATATTGGCCCTCAAAAATGAGTGTGTCCCATCCCATACCAAACTATCGTCGTGGATGTGCCACTGTCCGTGCCCCCTGTCTGGGGGTAATCACCACAAAGATGGCCGTCTGCCCACATTAACCGCCATTTACGCGGCTCCCTGCCACACACACACACCAAACCACCAACCCACCCAGAGGGACATGCCACCCCACCATTCTCTGACAGCTTGCAAATGATACAAGAAGCAGAACACAGCATCACCCTCCTCCTCCCCCTCCCCTATACGAAACTGGCCATTGTCGTAAACCCTCGTTTACGTAGCGGGAGAATGGAGTCCTATTGCAGGACTCGGGTTCAGTACGGTTTGGTCCGGTCCGGTTGGAGACCCTGCCTGCCGCAACATATTGCGTCATAAACATAATTCATCATGCAGCTTCCTCGTCTTCCTTCCGCTGTCCACATTTCCTTGCGGATTTTCCTACATTTTAACGCCCGTTTTGCGAATTTTCTTCTTTTATTTTTGTTTTTGTTTTGGGAAGGGCGACCAGGCCTTTGTTTTTTATATGTTTCGCACCGAAAAAAGAGAAAAACAAGATGAAAATTCCATCATCATCATCGTGCTCTCATGGTGTGGCCGTCGTTGTCTAAGCTTCACATTTTGGAGCGTTTTTAACGCGCCAGTTGTGCTAAAATGATTTCGTTAGTCGCCAAATGACAGTCGCCCCCATGCCCCATGCCACCCACGAAAAGGGGCATCATCCACATCCACATCCTCGTTCACACACACCCACACACCCACATGTAAGGGGCCACATACCCATAATCATTATGAAAATTAAAAGTCGTGAAGGCGGTGGCGTCGGCGGCGTGGCGGCTAAACGCCGTGTGATGGTGCCCCCAAAACACTGGCGGATCCTTCAGCCATGCTGACATTTGCATTTTTCCATATTTTCCGAGGCAGTCAGGCCAGGCTCTCTGTTTTCCAATTTGCCAACTGGCCGGCAGCGGCTAAATGACAAGGCAGAAAAACACGGCTATCCCCATGCCACAGAGTCACAGAGCCACAGAGCCACAGAGCCGTACAGCCGCACAGCAGATAAGGGCAAAACATCGACAGTCGACGGACGCTTTGTTGGAGTATAAAATTATTATTTAAGCACCGTCATCAAGCCGAAAGTCAACGTCCATTTCCCTGAATCTCCCTATCTCCTCTCCCTCTCTCTCTCTTCGCACCCTCTCTATCTGTCTCTCCCTGTCAGACCCTACCCTCATCGCCTCCACATGTGGCATGGCCGAGCGGTTGACAGCCTGACAGCATTTGCCCCACCTTCACGGAGAAACCGGTTCATCCGCACTTATACCTAACAGACGGCAGATGGGGGGGGGGGAGGAGCGCAGGAGCAGGGCCTGCCCCAAAAACCCATTTACACATTTCGTATTCTGTATTCTATATTCCTGCCTGCTAATAGAAGGTGTCCCTCTCTCCCCGCACTCCCACATACTATATAATCGTTATCCTTGTGTTCTGTGCACGGTGTGAAATTAGCATCTGGAACAATGCCATTGTTGTAGTCCGATTAAATTTCATTTTCCACTTAATTTTAATCACAATCCCTTATTCGTCGAAACTGCGTAATGGGGCTGTCTTAAAGCTAGGAACCACCCTCGGAATCCCCCCAGTTTGTCACAAACAGATGTATCCATGGAGTACCAATCGGATTTAACTTTTTTCCATAAATCATCCTTAAATTTTGACTTATTACCACTGGCTTTATTGACTGAGTATCGTGTTGAAAGGTAGAGCCGCAGCCCTTGACGCGGATCACAACGTTGCCGCTCGTTCTTACACGTTCCAAATGCTTTTTTTTATTCTTCTATCCTCTAGCTACTTGTAAAATACTTTCTTAAGGATACATTTATATCGTTTTCCTATTGATTATTTCCTAATGGTATGGGTAGGGTATTCCACCATCGCTGAGTCTCAGCCTTCCAATTAGTTGTCCTCGTGGGGGACATCCCTGGGACAAGTACTAACCTGGCTTGTATTCCACATTGCCGCGATACCAGACGATTTGTGCTGCCGGCTTTGCATTGGCCACAATGCACTTGAGCTGCAGGTCCTGATTCTCACGCACCTCCACCTTGGAATTGTGGCTGTAACCTTTGATCTCGATCGAGGCAGGTGCAGCTGAAAGCAGAAACAGAGAGAGAGAGAGCGATTAGAGGTTGCAACAACAGGCTGTACCGAGTATAGATGTATGTATGTATATTTCTATATGTATTGGATTCAAAACAAAGGACTACAGAGCTTTGCTCATTATGGCCACAATGGCATTTGCCACGGGAATGGAAATGGGCGTGGCAGTGCCTAATGCATTGTCTGTGTGTGGTGTGTGTGTGTGCGAGAACATAGACGACATTGTTGTTGAAGGCCCAGGTTGAATGGCCGTGTGGTGCAGTCTGCGACTGGAACATGTCATGGCGAAGAACCTACAGAAAAGGCATCCAAGTCTCGCTCCTCCTGCCTCCTGCCTCCTCTCCAGCTCTTCTGGTCCCCTCGTTAATGTGTTCAAATATGAGTTTCAATATTTGCACACCCGAAGTGGGGAGGAGTGGAGTTCCCGAGTGGGAGGGAGCCTTGGCAAACTGTTGAAATATACACGACGAGGCAACGAAACAATGCCCCGAGTCGAGTCGTTGGCTGCAATGGGGTGGGGGTGGGGTTGGGATTGCTTGTGTGGGTGGTTGCACGCGTATGAATGCAGCACAGATCCAGAAACAAACAAACGAACGAATGAACGAAGAGAGCACGTGGGGTAGGGGCGGGGTGGGTGTAGGGGTAACACAAACACGACGGGGACGTGGATAAAGTTAAGTGCACGTGTGCATTATTTTAATGCCACCTGAAGGAGTTTTGGGAACCAGGACTCAGGACCTGGCCATTGCCATTGCATTTCCTTGTGTGGCACTAAGCAAGGGCCTACGACGAAGTACCAACACGCCCACGCCCCCACCCCCTCTTGCCAGCAGCTTATACACTCACAAAAACTCAATTGAGTCGATTTTGGACAAGATTTTAGCCTGAAATGCAGGAGATTTACATGTAATTTCGCTCAGTGTAAGGCAAACCAAGCCAAGCTTCTGCTGCTGCTGCTGCTTGTTTGCCTCAAGTGAAGAAAGTCCTGCATTTGACATGCAACATATGTTGCCGTCTGTTGCCTCCGCGAACTCCGCTTCAGAAGTTGTTGCATGCTAGATGAATGCTTAATGTCGCACAAGGAATGGGCAGGCGGCACTGTACTCCTGGCTCCTGGTTGGGGGGGGGGGGCATGGAAAGGAGAGTGGTTTGGGGCCATGGGAATAGGGTTTGGGCTGCATGATGTTGCTATGCGTTGAGGTAATTGCTTTTGTTGGAACCGCAAATGAAATCAACACCGTCCAAAGGGCCGGTCGGCCATATTCCTTTGATTTGTTTTGCGAATCGCCAACGGCGCGCCGTCGTCTTTTAGGCACAAAAATTGTTATGCACAAATCAAATAGATAAACGAAATTCCGCAATCAAGGGGACACACACATACTCGTACTCGTAAACAAAGGCAGATGCTTGTAGCACACAACATTCCGCTCTCATAAGCATAATTTGTGTCTCTCTATCCATGATTTTTGGTGTCCTTTGCCGTGAAAGCTTTGCTGATTTACCGCACGAGGATATGGATCCCTTGGGGACACCCAAAAAGGTGGAATGTACATATTTAATAAGCTTTTGCATAGTTTTCCGTTCAAGGGGCGGCCATCTGCCGCTCCACTACTTTTTTGGGGCGGGGGTCGCCTAAAGTCAGTTTTGTTGTTCGAGGGATTGGGGTTGAAAGAAAGAAGATTGATTCGATTAAAGTGAAAGCTAGTACTGGCTGATGGAAGTTTGAAATCTTGGAAAATCCTTCAACGTTTAATTTAAACAGTATTTTTCTCATCAGAAAAAAATGCCTTTTTTATATGTACACGAAGAAAGTCTGCTTTCGTTTCCAATTATCTGGCACTCGCTTGAAGGTACTGTACTCCGCCATTCTAGCAGCAGGATATGCAGGGGTTATGCACTCCTCTTGTTATTCTCCGGGGAAAACATCTCTGAGCCTGAGGAAATGCCAATGGCAACGTGAGATCATCAGGCAAGCATCTCCTGGCAGTCTGCATGACTAAAGGCTTTGTGCCATCGAAATTGGTGTCGCCTCACCAGGGTGCACCAGGCAGCAACCACCGCGGGCGGAGGGATGGGATCGGGATGGGGTTACGTGCATTGAAAATTCATAATATTTGGCACATCGGCGAAGGGATGAAGGGAGGAATGTGGCGAGGGCGGCAGGGCAGTGTGTGTGTGTGTGTTGCATGGTTAAAAAGCGAAATGTATGCACAATATATGATTTCTCCCTGCACCAAGTCCTGGCAAATGCAACTCGATTTATGCCAGAGAGCGTGTCCTGCCTGCAGCTGCAGGAGGTGCTGCAAGGTAACGCAAAACCCGTGGCAGGGTCAGGGATATATATATATATATTTTTGTGTGTGAGTGTGTGAATTTTTGATTGGTATGCAAATTGTATTTGATTATTGACATATGCAGGACTACGGGTACGGGTACGGGTACGGGGGCCGGATGTTGTGGAGGGTTGGGGTGCGGGAGGGCCGGTGGTTAAAGCTAAAGGTTGAATGCCTGTTTCCCAGAACAATTGAAAGAAACAAAGAGAATATTGTAGGTGCTATCTAACCTCGGCAAACCATCCATTGATGGTGCCTACCCTGTACTGCACCGAGGCTCCTCGCTCCTTGCTCTTTGTTAAGGCAGCCTTTGGTTCTGGTTTTTGATCGCTGGCCATTGGAATCCTTTGTGTCCCCATATTAGATCGCTTGCGACCAGGCTCGGGCAGTTTCTCAGTGATTCAGTTTTTTTTGGGTGGGCATCAAATAATGTATGCAACAATGGATGCAATAACGCTCCTAGGGAGCACCAATGCCACTGCTAGTGCCGCTACTAGTACCACTGCTAGTGGCAGCTCCAGTTGCTCGTATCCCCGCCGGATTCCCGCCAGCGTAAGAGTACACAAATTGCAATTTGCCATGAACACTGGACTACCCTTTCCCTCTCTCTCTCCTCTCGGGGGGAGGCCACACCAAGACTAACCCACTAATAGTACGCCTCATAAAAGTTTTATGCGCTGAAATACTTTCCAAGCCCTACTCCATGTCCTCCACCGAGCCACGTTTAACCCGGGCCAAGTCCATCGCCGCCCGAAAGAAAAGCCAAGCAGAGTTGGCCATTTTTTTCGTTTGACGTCAACTTTTGAAGGCAACAGCTGAAGGCAGGAGGGTGGGATTGGTGGGGGGGTAAGCCAATGTTGCTTGAGTCACACCCGAAGTGCTGCTGCCCTCAGGGCGGGGGTGGCGGGGGCCATGGATTGGACTGGACGGGACTGGCTTTAAGGTCAGCTTCACATAACAAATGCTGGGCGATATTTCTTCGGGAAAGCCGAGAGATGAAAACTTTCCTCATTTGCACTTCAATTACAAGAAGCAAGGGAAAGAGAGTGTGTGTGTGTGTGTGTGTATATGTGTGAAAAATGTTCGGACATTTGAGAATCAATGAAGTGCGTCGATTGGCCAAAATCCCGCATTCGGTAGAGAGATCCTTCGAGTGGCTCTTAAATTTTGTGAAGCAGCTTTTTATTCAAAAAATGTATAACTTTCAAGCGGTGGAATGCGGTTTGAATGTAGCCCTTAGATGTGGTGCAAGTATCCATTCTTTTCCTGGCTTTCGCATTGCCATTGTGTGGCTCGACCCGGCCCGGTCCGGCTCGGCTAGGTAGGCATCCCTGCCACCCACCCACCCCTGCCCCACACGTACTACATCCCGCTGCAGTAAAAAGTTTCAAACCTTCCCAGGACTACAGCACTCCTCGGACACTGGACACTGGACACAGGACTGGACATGGACCGTAGAGAGGAGAAACCTTGCGGCATATGTGTTTTTGGCTCCATTATTTCACATGGGTTTTTTTTTTTGGTTTTTTTGGGTCTACTGTTCTTTTTGGAATTTTTTATTTTAAAATTAATGGCATGCGAAAATGTTCTGTAAATTTCCATAAATTTGCAGGTGGACTTTTGTGTGCAAAAGTTCTTTACTTTGCCAAACTTATAATCTAATTGCGCCCTCACGTACATACATATCATATATGTATATGTATACCCCATAGGTGTGTGTGTGTGGGTGGGTGCGTTTGTATGTGGGTAGAATAATTTCAAAACTTTTACATAAGCACGGTACCAGGTTACATCCAATTTCGGATACCCCCCAGAAGCTTTAGAACTTGGTCTACAAATTAAATTTTTGCCCAGAGACAAAAGGTGAATGAATTTAAATATTAATAGAGCATACAGCATCTGGGCAGAAGTTTTAATGAAAGAAAGAATTGACTAATTATATGTAGCCAAAATGTGTAATAGTTGAACAAATAAATACTGAGTTCTTATACATAGAACTTTTTATGTACATTGTAATCGGGATATAAACTCATTTTAATAACTAATTTAATTGGCAACGAAATTCTGCAGATTTTCTCAAAAATACTATATGCATTTTCCATTTATATATTTATTATAAATTATTTTTTTATAAAATTCAGACTGCATAGCGGAGACTCCAGTCGAATGGAAAAATTCTTGCGGCTGCTTCCTGTGGAACATGCCGAGGAAAATTCCCTTAGAGTCACTGAAAATCACCTTTGAAAATAAATCAAATTAATGTAATTCGAACTTAATTGAATTATTACGCATTTGTCCACATTTCCCTTTGGCTAATTGCTGCAATAATGAAGCACGTGCCTCCCACACCATGCCACATATTCGCCCCCACCCCTTGCTGGAACTGAATGCCCGGGGACTGGAGGACAGACACATGTCATCTCATCGCCACTGTGACCCAGGAGCAGGAGCAGGGGGCAGAGTCAGAGCCACAGCCAGACAAGCATTCCTTCCATTACAAAGCAAAGGCGAAAGCGAATGTTGCTTTGGGATAAGTTAGTGGGGAGGGGGGGTGGGGAGGTGCACAAGTATCCACAATTATGACAAACATTCCGTGTGAGGATACAGAAGGAGGAGAAGGAGAAGGAGGCGACCTTTTGCCGCAGCAACACCAGCAGCACAATTACCAACAAGCCCAAGACACAGCCCGCAACATCTCTCCCTCTCTCTCTCTCTCTCTCTTCCTATCGTGTTTGGAGCAGGGAGTATACCCTTGCATAGAGGCACCATGACTTGGCATACATATATTATGGCAACGCAGTGATACATTTTTGGACATTGATCTGTTGGGTGGCAGATTGACATTCGGTTTGTTGTTTTCCAAAAAGAAGGGTATACGGACTTCGGCTCAGTGGAGATAAATTTGTGTAACATTTTTCTTGATTTCCTTTTCTCTCCTTCAAGGCTTCTTCTGTTACACACACACTCATACACATTGTCACAGCTCATGGCGCGTAATTAACTAAACAAACGTCATTAGGCATGCGCATGTGTGTGTGTGTGTTAGCAGTGGGTGGCTGGGTGAATGTTAGGAGAAGTGGGGGGTGGAAGAGTGTTTGCTAGAGAGCCTTGGGCTGGATACGTCCTCACCTCCCTCTCTGCCAAAGGAAATTCTTTAGAATAAGACAAACGAGGCGCAGCAAATGAGTATCGCTGTCATCAAATGTAGCGCAATTTCTTGAGTGATTACAACAACAGCACAGAAATTACAGCAACAATAAAAAAAAGAGACAGATAGGGGGCTATGTACATTCCAACTGATTACTCGACAGACGGACAACAACAGCAACAACAATGCAACAGGGCCTAAAAAAAGAAAGAGATAGAACACCCAAAAACAAAATAAAAATTCATTTCAATTCTGTTTTGCGATTGCATTCAAGGTATATTAAATAAAAGGTTGGGCAATCCCTCTGTTGCTTCGATTGCGTTTCAGACTACGGGGAGCGCGGGATATTGCAAAGCATTTGAAATACGTATATACATACATATGTATGCAAATAGTACCAGAACGTAAACAACAATAAGGAAGAAAAGAATATTCCTGCGCGATTGCTGCAAGGCTGTGAAGACACTCCTTATATGTTGTTACTCAAGCTCTTCAGCTCTTTCAATTTCCGCATGACCTTTGATGCTAAACCACAACTGCCTTGACCAGTTGTGTTCGCTAGATACCATCTTTTCTGGTTTGTGCCATTTAGTATATCTCACCACTGTTGGATGAGCCTTAGAGCAAGTGAAGAGTATATTAGGCTATCCAAAAGCTATGTAGACTAGTCAACTGCCTTACCTTCTGTTAGATATACCCTGCCTGCAGCCAGAAAGCCCTATCTAGCTTGTAACTCTCTATACTATAGACTCTATAGTATAGAGTCTATAGCAATCCCTCTCACTCACACCACCTCAGTTCAGATCTGTTCTGTTCTGTACAGTTTCTGTCTTCCCTTTCCTCCTTGATTCGTTAGCTCCTTGGAGCAATAAACTGCGCTAAATTCCGCTCCTCTCATGATGTTGTTGCTGTTGCTTTTGCAAATTGCTGACAATAAATGCTTCTGGCATCGCAGCGCAGCACAGCGCAGCCAGCAACAGCAACAGCGATAAATGTTGGAACGGGAAAGGAAAGGGAGCAGAGCTGAGCAGAGCAGAGCATTTAAATTTCACAAGCGACAATTCTCTCCAGGTGCAATGAGCAGGAAAGAGCACGACGCGCGCGCTCGTGTGTGTTTGTGAGTGTGTGTGTGTGCGACAGTGTGTGAATCGTGTGCAGTGAACTGCGTGCTGGTGGAGCTTTTAAAATCTTTAAAGAATTATATTTCTTTTTTTCTTTTATTTTTAAAATCTGAAATTTTATTTTAGTGTTATTTTTAGATTTTTTCAGAGGTAGGCCTTCTTTTATTAACATAACTTAAGTGTCTCACATCTGTTTGCATTCAACTGTGCATTTCTGAAAAGCACATAAGTGCATCTATAAATCGGACCTAAACACTTTGTAGCTTCAGCTTACCGTCTGGAAATTATTAGGCTTTCAAATTCAAATTTGATACATTTGAGGTTATAATCTATTAAGTCAAAAATCAAGAAATGTGGCAAAATGTGGCATTTTTTACTATATACATTTCAACAAGGATTTACTAATCTACGACACACAATAGGTTTCAAGGTGGGACTAGGTGGGACTCACTTTGTATACCTTTTCAAAAATGAGTTTTCTTTACAACTTGAGTCATTTTGAACGGCTCACTTTAAGGTACAATTACGAAGTCACCACAATTACAATATACAGTTAACTTACCACGTCCCTTATGATAAATTCATAATTTGATATTTTTTTTTATTTAAAATTTAATTTATTAAATTTTTTTTATTTTTTAAAATTATTAGAATTTATGAATATTATAATTTTTAGAATTTAAATTAATTTTTTTAATTTTTTTTTTTAATTTTAAAAATGATTTGCAAAAAATTAAATAGTGCGCCCCCTGGTGACAAATTCATTTGTATTTATTACTTAAATTAATTGCAGATCCAGAAAACAGTCGAATGGAACGGAAAGAGAGAGAGAGAGAGAGAGAGTGACCCAGAAAAAAACTTTACGTACTCTGTTGCTGTGAGTAAAAACTTATTGAAATTAATTGTAAATGTTAAAGTACCTGAAATGTCAGAATCAGGCAAGAATTCGTAATAATATTATTCGCGAAATGGAAAAAGTTAAGAGCACTATATTTGAATATACTTTAACCCTAACCAGGCAATCCTCTAAGAATGAGAACAGGGATAGACTTTATTCCTACCGAAAAGGTATTTTACTTTCCTTATCTTTTGGATCTTACATGGGGCTATCAAGATCTGGATTCTCATTAGATTCGGTTGGATATTTACTATTTTTACGGGAAAAGCAATTATCGTGTACTTACATATGACAGTCAGTTTGGCATTGGCTCTGATGGCGGAGTTGAGGCGGGCGGGTCCCACCTGGCACTGGTACTCGGCGTCATCGTTGATGGAGGCATTCGAGATGCGCAGATTGTAGACGCCCTGCTTCCGGTCGCCGAGGACTGAGTAGCGCGGAAAGCCCGGTATCACGGCGGAGAAGCCCAGGGCGAAGCCGTCCTTTGTCCACTGCACGGCACCGGCCACATTGGTCACCTCGCAGCGCATCATGGCCTCGGCGCCCTCCAGTACTTGCAGATCGTGGGGCGTGGTGCGGAACTTTTGCTGCTGGGCGTGGCTGGGTGAGGGTCCGCTCAAAGACAGGGCGATGACAGCTGAAATGTAGCGCAAAAACACACACAGAGTGAGAAAGAGAGAGAGAGAGAGAGGGAGATTCATTAGAGATGCAGTTAATTAATTGTCCTTGGGGTCATTTGTTGTCTTTGGTCCGTGGTCCGAGTGCTATTCAGGACTCCGGTCGGGACTGTTCCGGTCCGCCGACCATTCCGTTGGGTGCTCTATTAAAAACGTGACTTTCTATCACGGAGACTCCGTCGTCTGATGAATTATGAAATATATGTTTACTCAAAGAACGAGAACCAGGCCAGGACAGGCCATGGAGCTGGCAATGGAGTCCCGCTCGAAGCGTATCCTGACCGCAATAAAACGGGATATTCTTCAGTCCTCCATCAGACAGGACCACTAAGCTGCATCCCCCATACACCCCCCTCTACATCGCCCACTACCAAAAGTCCCGAGGCTCCCGAGTCCCATCCTCACCCTCAGCCACCGTCGAACTTTGACCATTTTCCCGCAATGGTGAAGTTTTTCCTCTCTCTCTCGCCCCATGGCCAGGGGATACCGGGGTCCGTTTTTTTTTTAATGAAAAACAAACACAAAAAGCGTTTGCTGTTCCACAAAAGCCAATTGTGGGTGTGGTCCGTGTCCGTGTCCCTGTCCGTGTCCGTTGTCTGTTTGCCAAGACACATTGCAGTCTGCAGTTTTGGAGTTCATTTCTTCTGGCCGCCGCCGAAACTATTAAATTGTGCGCGGGGCAGGGCAGGGCAGGGCAGTAGTTGCGCCATGGTTGCAGCATGAGGCAGGCACAGGGGCGGGGTAGAAGGCAGGGTTGCGGTTCTAGTCGCGCATCTAGAATCAACAAAAGCATTTAACGCCGGGCCTGACGCTGCAGTGGCAGTTGTTTTTAGTGTCCTGACAAAAAGCCCTCCACTAAAGCGACCCCCACCCCCCTGTTAGCACCCACTTTTCCTGCTCCTATCCCTCTACTGGGGAGGCGGCTGATGGGGGGAAAAACCCGTTGGCCATGCTTTAGAGCGAGCATTTCATTCGCGTTTTCATAAATTTTCCACCAGAGCCCATAGTTTTCTGTCTCGCTCTCTCTCTCTCTGTATCTCGTTCGCTGTCTCTTTCTCTTTTTATTTATAAGCTACAAAATGCAGTATTATTAAATCTGGCCAACACTCTGATAACCCCCAACCCTCCTGCCAGCCCACTCGGAGAGAGAGGGGAAAAAAACTAAACTCTGGCAATGATTAATATGGCTCACAATTTGCATACGCATCATGTCTGAATGGTGTGTGTTTGGTGGGGTGGGGTAGGGAGAGAAGAGAGGGAGAGGCAGAGAGGGAGAGGCAGAGAGGGAGAGCGAGTGTGTGTGTGTGTGTGCGTGGAAGGGACAGTGATGAGTTACCACTGGAAAGAGAGCAGAGAGCGGAGAGAGGACATAAATGAATTTTAAATAAGGAAAATATCCTCCAGGACGGCCTGCCTCCTGCCACTCACCACCCACCCCCCATGTACCACCCACCCACAGTCTGGCGTTACCCCAACTCCTATCATTCGTTGCCAAACTCTTTACGATTTCATTATTTTCCCTTTTTTTTCCACTCCCCCTTCCCTTCCCACCCTCCTTTCAGCCTTTCCTTTCAGCACTACATAATTTGTTTGGCAAAAGAATGTGGCAAGAACAAGCTCGGGAAATCAACAACAACAATTCTGGGAACCCCTCCCCTTCCACTCTTCCCCTACAAGTCTATGCCCCACGATAGATGTTGTCGAAGCAGCCAGCAGCATTACGGGCAATTTATATAAATTTTCTCCGAATGGTTGTTGCAGAGGGATGGCTAGGGGAGGGCGATGAGGGCGGGGAGGTATGTCAAACACAGACAGAGAACAAACTGAAGGACCTGGGAACCCTTGCCCTTGCCAGGAGCAGCAGCAGCAGCAGACGCGGAGGAGCAGCAGCAGCAGCGGCAGACAAGGATCAACATAACCTTTGCCCTGTCGCAAATTTTTGCCTATTTCACACACACACATGAGAGAGAGGGAGAGGGGAAGCGAGAGTTCATAGTTGAGTAAATTTTTACCTCGTTCTTGGAGGAATACTTTCCAACCCCACTCCGCCCCTATGCCCCCGCACATTGTTCCATGGCGCCCTTGGGTCCGTGAGGGCGGATTTGCTCCGCTCCTTATTTTAGCCATCTTCTGCCGCCGCTGTCTCTCATATTTTTCAGGCGAAATATTTTAATAAAGCAAATTCCTATTTTACGGCCTTGTACCCCTCTAACAAAAAAAGAGAGAGCTGTCCCCCATCCGCGCCCCCTTATAAATTTGAAATTAAAGCGTGAAGATCCCCGACTCCTGGTTTTTCCATGCCACGCCGTGCCACACACCATTCCATACGTCATACGCAGTGTTGTCCCCCGGAAATAGTCGAAATGGAAATTCACACGCAACAAGCCAGAAGAAAGAGAGGGAGGAGGAGGAGTGGGAGTGGGAGTGGCCTCCAGAAGAACGCTTCAGACAGCCGAAAGTGCGAAAAGGATTTAAATGCTTTAGGCGACGCCTTTTGACCTGCCCCCCTGCTTCTGTTGCTGCTGCCTCCTTCTCCCGGGTAACGTCAAGTGCCATTGTCGAATTTCTCTCTCCTCTCGAGCGTGTGTGTATGCGTATATGTATGTGTGTGTGTGGACGTGCGTGGTTTTTAGTGTCGCGTTCTCTTGATTGTTTCCCTGGTCTGGGGCTAAAACAACAGCAGCACCAGCCGCACCATTCGAAAGGAGGCCTGAGAGCAGCCATAGCGAACACAGCCACACGCACGCATGGACGAAGACAAATCCCGGCCAGAGATCCAGAGTTCGCCATCCTGCTCGCAAAAAAGGGTTTGCTGGCTTGGGTCTTGTTTTACGAGCAAAGGACTATCAGTGTTATTGTTATGACTGAAATTTGATGGCCCCAACCACTCTCTGGGCCAAACCCGAGTCAAGAGTGATGTGTGGACGGATAGACCGGAGTCTCCATACATATATCCTGGGCCCCTTGATAAGATTCGTTCCAGGTAGTTATCTGGGCATGGCCCGAGCTGATTAAGCCGCCCGGGATCGGATTAACCAGAGTGACACCTGAGTGGCCTTGCCCCGGATCCGGTTGCCGCACTCGCACACACACGCAGGGATCTTTAGCCGCCTCTCTGCCACACATTTTCACACATTTAGCACTTGAGTTTTATTTGGTTTTTGCTTTTGGCTTTAAATGCTCTCACGTTTGCCGGATTTTGGTGGATGTGACGCTGACAACCCTAGAGGGTTGCCAAGCACCGTTTTGGAGCCTGCCGAAAATTCCCGACGCGTATTAATTTGACGATTATGATTTTCCCAAAGCGAGAGAGGAGAACGACGAAGAGATAGAAATAGACATGGACATGGACTTTATTTTTATGGTTATTCTCCCTCATTTCGCCTCTTTTTTTTTGTGTTTTTTTGTGTGCGCTGTGGGCGTGGCCACACGTAGGCTGCCAAGAAGAAAAAAAAAGCAAAAAATAATGGCGCTGCTTCAGCATATTGTCGCAGTACATCCGCTTGGCTCCTCCATCATCAATCGAACGTAGCCGCGTGGCAGGCGGAGTCTTTCTCGGGGGGTGGGGGGAGGGCTGTCACCTTTTTGGCTGGGTCTTCCTTTTTGGCTTTGGTGCTGCTTTGTGGCACGCCCCCTTGTCAGCAACGTGCTTGGCATTTGCATGGTAAGTCGCACAAGGAGCTGGAGCAGCGCAGCAGCATTTGTTCAAATACGATATAACAATAGACGGAGCGACATTTCCGTTCTAATGGTGCATGCTGCATGCTGCATGACGCATTCTACTCCATGCCAGCAGCAGCAGCAGAACGTGCCACTCCCTATCGGCATCATCATCGATCTCCCTGCCGCACGTCTATTGTGGCTCTAGGCCAATCTTGAATTGAATTTACAATCCATCCGATCAAAGCAGATCCTTGAATCTTCTCCCTCTCCTCTGCTTAAGTTTGAGTAGGTTTTCCAGATCCTAAACAGTGTTATATCTCCCCATTCTTTTGCGGGTACTAGGGTGGTCTCTGAGTGACAAGAACTGCCATCCTACTTTTGCCCCTGCTCGATTCAAGGAATTCTACAGGGAGGGGAAAGGTGTAAGGGGGGATTCGAAATAATTTGTCTGTTGGCCCTAATGGAAATCCAAGTTAGATTGTTTCCAGTTCTCTACTGCTGCTGCTGCAAGCTGCGGCAAGCAACAAATTGCAATTACTGGCAACACTTTGCCGCACCGCAGGCAGCATGCTTTTGTCTCTCGCTCTCTCTCTCTCTCGCTTTTCATCCATTAACAATGCGGCAGGACGAGGTGCAGCTAGCAAGAGCATTATTAACATCATCAACGACGGAACGTTTATTAAAACTGAGTAAAAGGAGCTACCCGCCACCTGCTGGTCGAGCCCAGTGGAGCGTGCACCTGCAGCCTCTCGACCCTCGGACACCCAAGGACAACAGGAGTACTAGGACCAGGAGCAACTTGCAACAACCTACAACAGTTGTAGTACGAGTAGTGGCATATCATTTTCAACTAGCTGCGTAGCGCGGACGACAGTCTTGTTAATAATGCTGGAGCCCAGCCCAGTAGTTGTTTTTTTTTTTCGTAGATGCCACTTTACGAGTATTTATTACCACCTCGTGTACAGGTGGGGAGGGGAAAGATGGGGGTGGTCGGGGGAGAGTTACTGTGTGTGGAAATGTTTTTAGTAATTAAAATTTGATTTCATTCCGTGTTCTGTGGTGCAAAATCCGCGGTTGCGAAACTTCCAGCCACAACAAAACATTTTGCCGGTGGTTAAGAGATGACCAAAATCCGTTGAGTTTTTGCAAAAAGCAACTATAATTGGCCTTTAAAGAACTTTTAATTGGACGTTTTCGTGGAATTAGGTTGATCCTCTGCAGTTAGCTCCAAAAAACTCCAGGTAACTCCCGCAGGCACCAAAGAAACACGCACCAAGGACACGCTGCCAAAAATGGATGTTGTTTGACTTGGCTTAAAAATGCATAAAAAATTTGGGCAAATCTGATGATCTTTCTGATACCCGCAGGATCTTTTATCTGTGAATCATTTATTCATTGATAACCCCTTGGCTTGGCCTGGATTCCCTTCCCATTGATTACTCTTTTATTTTCCAATTGGCAAATTGTGGGATCTGCTAAGGGGAGTGCATGTTTTGGTGGCCCCTCAAAAATTGCAGCAGTTCTCGCTGCGAAACTTGTTGAAGAGTTGAAGTGTGGCAGTGTGGCGATGTGGCGGTGGCAAGTGGTTTTGCTAGTGGTCATCGCGGTGACTCGTTAGGTTTGTTAGAGAGTGCTCCGGCTTGTACCTGGTGCAAGTCGGATGGGCTCGGTGCGGGGAATTGCCTCTCCTGCCTCTAATTGTGGCGCAGGGTTCTCACACAGCAGCCGCACGCAATGTCTGCTGGTGGCAGGTGGGTTAGGGTTAGGAATAGGGATGGGGGTAAAGGTGGTGCAGTTGCGTAGCCGCAATTAGCTGTGGCGTTTTGGGGGGGAGATTTCCTTGTCTTTTGACTTGCGGTTTCTGGTGGGAAATTTTGTGGCATTGTTTGTTTGTCTCACCGTTGACCCGACCCCCCACAAACACACACACACGCGCAGGCAGAGATTACGATATGCACTGGACGCATGTTGCAATGTAATTTACTTAATATGCAGCCAGTTCCCCCTACTGACTCTCTCCACACTCCAGTTCCAGTTCATCTTCGGCTTTCCAAGACCCTACCCTGCACTCAGCTTGTACAAAGAATTGCCCATAACTGAAACTCAATTTAAAACCTCACACTACTGCTTTCCAAAACGACATTACACTACCCAACACTCATCTGCTTACGTACAGGCCTGCCCAACACTGCAGTTACAGCTTCCGACACCACAAAGCAGTCCAGTCCGCCCACCAATGCCCCTCCTATGCAATGCCCCTCCCAACACTACATTGCACTCTACAACACTGTGAAAAAAGTGACCATCCCACACCGGGGCCAGTCTCCTGTTTGGTTACCCAGGGGACGCGTCCATTGCTCCAATCAATTCTAAGCACCATTTGAATTAAACGACAATTCCAGAGCAGAACCAAACGGAAAGGAAAAAAAAATATAGAAAACCAATGGGGAGTATGTGGCATGGGGCAGGGGGTTTCCCTGGCAGCGAATCTCTAAGAGATTGCCACCCAGAATGCTTGATTTATTTATAACACATGCTACGCATCGCATCAACTTATGAAATTCACAGAATCTCAACGAAACGCCAGCCAGAGATGGGGGTACAATGTCGTTCGGGGGGTCGGTGGGTGGGCAGGGGACGGATGAGCACAAACGACATAAAAAGCGACATCATCCAATCAATTTATGCGGCACTGTCTCCTCCATCGGCTGAAGGCTTCGGGCCCAAGTGGGTTTAGATATTGGAAAATGGATAATTGGAAGTGGGGCAAAAGGATGAGGAGGCTCTGAGGCTGAGGCTGAAAGTGGAGGCAAGGAATGGCTTGGCAGGATTTTCTTTTACTTTGATGGGTTTTTCCTAATATTATCTTTAAAAAATCATTTCAGTAAAAATCGAAATTGAAGCGAAAATGGCACACACACACAAAAAAAAAGGAATGGAAAGGAAAGGATTCCTTCTGTCAGAATGGGACCCGAGGAGATGGAGGTAATTGGAAGGCATTCTTATGTAGGGTAGATAGGTAGCCAAACGCATTCATATCCCACCCATCACTGGGCTAAAGGGGCTACAAAATGGTTAAGGAAACCATCATCATCAGCATCAACATCATCAGGGGAGGGTCATTATGAAATAGAGGCAGGTCCTTGGACGCTGGGGCAGACACATAGACAATTCCCTTGCCGTGTTGTTATTGTAAGCGCTCCTCTCGAAAGTTATTTGCTGTCCATTTCCAAACATTAAACCAGAGTGACTTGAATAAATTTCATATTTGAAAGCCCCCCCCTGCCAGTCCCCCCACCCTACACCCTACACAGAAACCGGCCACATTCCGGCAAGAACCAAAAATATCTACGGCCAAAATAAACCTACACGGCTAATACGAGTGTGGATGTCCTTCAGCCTTGAGGTGGGTTCTTCCTTCTGGCCGAGCGGTGGGGTTCCGTGCTGTGCTGGGAATTTGTGTGTGTACTAATGTGTGTGTTGGTGTGTGTGTGTAAGGACATAAACCAAAAATTCCTATACGCTGATGCAGCAAATATCCGGCCAGGCCACTCGAATGGTATCTCTTTGAGCACTGTCCCCCAGCATTGGATACTCAAAAATCCGGCTGGCTTTCCCGCATCTGACATTCACAGAAGAGAAAATTGCCATCCGTTCACTCCTCCCCACCACTCCACTCCCCTCCACTCCTCTCCTCTCCCGCATATTCATACAGTTTCTTGTGCTCCACTCGGACAGTTTTTTTGCCTCTTAGATAGGAATTGTCTCTGAGGTTGGACTCTGAGTGCGAGAGTATGCGACAGTTGCTTCATTACACGCACACAAACACACGCACACGCACACTGACACTCGCACAAAAAGCCAAACTATTTCCTTAAATGTGGCAGGGGGCGGTGGTGGCATAAAGAGTAAGGGGGGGGGGTGGCCACAAAAGTTATGGCCCCACAGATAAACGATAGAGTGGGCGGCAAGGGGCAGGCGGCGTACGGGGGACAGTTGAAAGTTGCATTCAACTTGAAAATGCAGTTTGCCCGAACATCATCGATACTTGGAAACAGAAAACAGAAAACAAAACCAAAAACAAAATAAACCAAATAAATTCTATATTTTATTGTATTCAATGAAATGATGTGCGTGTGTGTGTAAACCCCCCTTGCCCATGCCGCCCCAAAAGTAGATGGCAGTTTGCTGCCTGCTAAGCCCCAAAACTTTACAAAAATATTAATATTTTTGAGTTGGAAGAAATTTTAATGGAATTTAATGTTTTCATTTCCTGTGATATGTGGTTAATGGACCACAATGGGATGATGGGATTACCAGAGGAGTTTCCCCAAAAGGTCTGCCCAATAAAGCTTTTAAAATGTTCTTTTATTTTTTTTGGCTCGCAACAGCTTATTTTTTTTGTAAATTTGATTTGACTTTTACTACTGTTCTTTTTTTACTAATTTTCAGAGATTAAAAACATTTTCTAGTCGGGCATCATTCTACAACTCTTCCTGAACTTATTTAACCTCCAAACCCTAGTTTGGCTTTACATTTTGTTTATTTTTAGACTTTTTTTCGTGTCTCGAGATCCATTGATTGTGTTCGGGATTTAGAGTAAAAGTGTGCCACACAAAAAGTGATCCGGCGTCGGTCTACACATTTCTAACGTGGCCATATATTTGGTATTCTCCTTATATACCAGTGTTGCCGTATTGGCTAATAGAGGTTATTATAGTACATGGGGCTGCCGTATTGGCTGATAAAGGTTATTCTACCACAAAAGGTTAAGCTTTTTTCGCTAAGTTCCATTTCTTGGGTTGCATTTATGGGAGTAAGTAAACGTAGTGTTTTCTTTCTCTATGTTTTCGGGTTGCATCTCACACTTTTTAGTCCTTTGTTATTTGTTGAATATTTTTCGAAATAATCGGGCAAATTAGAAGCTGAGACATAGACAGGCAGGCTCCTGCCTCCTGGCTCCTGCATAGCCCGTATAGCCTCATCCCCATCGCCACTTTTGCCAGACCCCCGAGTGTTTGTCAGCTTATTGTTTGGCTTAATTGCCGTTTGAGCTGCAAAAGCGTGCATGTGTAGGGGGCATACACACTACACTTCTTCATCTTCATCTCCGTCAGCAGCTTCAACTCTATTCGCATTCGCATTGTTCGTACAAATTACACAATCAGGAACGTGGGAGGTGGGGGGTCCTGTAGATTTAACCCTTCCAGAAGTAGCCGTGGGGTAGGGTTAACAATGCTGCGATGCTGCTGGTTGGATAAGGGTTAAGTGTTAACCTACCCTCGACCCCTACCCTACCCGCCTGGATGCTGCTGGCTGTAGCCTGGGGGGCATGTGGAATGCAAAATGCTTTCTCGTTCATGAAATAATGTTTGCGCAATCGAATGACAATGCGATGAGGATTGGACAGGTTCCAACAGCTCGGGGAGGGGACTGGGGAGAGCGAACCAATGAGGCATGTCTGCGTATGAAACCTGATATGTTGAGGGGGGGTTGTACAGTGAGGGGGAGTGTAGAGGCAGCGCAATGAATGGTTCCCAGCAGAATGTTGCAAGAGAAAACGAATTTTTCCTCTCTGTCGCAATTAAACGAAGTAAAGTCGTTAAAGTTAAAGTTTTCCCAGCCAAATGCCGCCTCACAGATTTCCACACACTCACACGACAAGGGAGCGAAAGAGACAGAGGCAGAGGGAGAGAGGAAGAATCGCCGAAGCGGAACCACACGTCAACCGGACAACTGGACATCCCGCCCCCCCAAACACACACACACACAATGTGCCCCAATCCCATCCTCCATCCCCAGAGAAGGTGTGCAGCAAGTGACTCGGACAAGACGAGGGCCTGGGCCAGCGGGAGAGAGAGAGAGAGAGAGAGAGAGAGAGAACCGGGATTACTGAAGCGTGCAATGGACATGGACCGACCGCGAACGGTTCACACGTTAAAGCCAAGAAGTCATCAGCCAGACACACACACAAACACACACATATGGAGATATAGGATATACCGATACAGATACGGATACGCGGCTTTGAGTTGCGACAGTTGCAGAGGTTGCAGCTGTCGAAGCTGCCGCTGCTGCCACTGGCTGTGCCACGAGCTAATGGCATCGCGGAAGAGCCAACCGGTTGAACACGCGACTGACTTGAAAGGGAATTTTGGCCAGAATTAGGCAGATGCTGAGATGCTGCTGCTGTTCCTGTTCCTGCTGCAGCTGCCACATACACTTCAATTAAGTGCCGCATGAATGATGCATGCCACAAAAGCCTGCACAGGCAGCACGGGCAGGCAGCCACTACTTCTCAACAGGCTCGTAAATATAAACATTTGCCCGATCAAATATTCATTTTTCAATATCGTTGTATCAACAGCCTTAAAATATGCAAGTCTTTCTGCCTGCCACACGACCCATGCCACACACACACACACCCACACGTACACACACACAGACAATGAAGCCACTTGCCGCTTACCGAAGTGAGAATTCATCGAAACTTTCTTTGAATTTGATTTGCTGAAACCGAAACAGTGTCTCAAGTAAAACTGTGTCTGGGAGGTGGTGGGGCAGTACCCATCCCCATCCCCATGCTGGGCCACATATCGATATCAGTCTTGCCACACGCACACCCCCACACACACACACATACACACTGGCTGCTGGCTGGCGCACAAACACAAAAGGAAATCGACTCTCTTTGAGGCAGAATGATGCAATTATTCACACTTGATTAAATGCTCAAGAAAAGTGAAAGTGCGTGGAAGGACGAGAGGGCGGCAGAGGGCTCCCCCGGTATCGATGCAGCCCCATGGCTGTGGCTGTGGCTGTGTCTTCCTTATATATACTACACTTTACATACATATATCCCTCTTATATTGAGATGTTTTTCTAAAATTCATAAATTTAAATTAGCAGCCAGCCCAGGCGAGGCGAGGGCCTGCGATGAAGCCATAGCCATCCTTCGGGAGTCTCTCACCTTGAAATGGTTTTTCAATTACTCAACTGAACCGCAAGGAATTGAAGTGAGAGACTAAAGTGAGCCAGCGAAGCAGCAGGACTCGACCCAGAGCAGGACTGTGGCTATGCGGGGGCGAGGTCGGGGGTAGGAGGCCATTAAATTTATTCCCCTCTAAAAAAGAAAAGTGCCAACCATCGTATCAACCGCAGGAAGGCTCTGTCTCTCTCTGTCTCTGTCTCTGTGTCTCTGCCTCCTTCATCTATTGGTTCTGCCTATGACGAGCCTCATTTGGCATCTTGCTTGATTTGCCCCATTTTTATTTATTCATTGAACTGCCTGCTGGACCTGCTATCTGCTGTCTGCGGCGGAACTGCTCTGCTCTGCTGTGCTCTGCTCTCCACGACTGTCCGACATCTGACTAACCAAATCAATTCGCATCAATATCGAAGGCAAACCCATCAAAGCCAGTCATCGGCGGCGGCGGCAGTGAAGGGAGCAATCATCTATGTGGCATCTCCACCGATATCCTTCTGTTGTCTGCGGATATTCTGCGTAGGAAGCACGCCAGGCTGCACATTGCTAATATCCTGCCACGACCAGCCCCGCCCCTGGATCCCCCTGTAACCCCCTACCCTGTCGCTCTGTATACAATTGATATCCCGATAATTGAAATTCATTCTCATCGAGAATAGTTTTCCTACCGCCCTTGTGGGCATCTCTTGAAAATTACAGAAAATTTCACGTGTGTGTGATAGCTGAACCATAGCAAGGGGCCATCTAATGGTGGCATGTGTTGAAAACCCCATAAATCTGTGGTGTGGCATGACCAGACCTAAACCAGAGACGAAAAGATGCAGCCTCGGGGCCAATTACCACATGCTACGATACGCGACAGAGAGCGGACGCAGCGGGAGGGAGTTCTCGGCGATCCACTTGGTGTGGCGACTTCAAGTGCAACTGTTTGACAACTGCCCCTGCCACTGGCACTGCGACTGAGTCTCTGACTGCACTGGCTGCCACCTTTGCCACATGCTGGAGATTGTATTTATAAACATATGTATGGGTATTTTTATGGTTCTACACTAAACAAGATTCAGTTTCAGTTGTCAGTTCAGTTTCCCCCTCCACAATTATGTTTTTTTTTTGGTTTTTTATTTTTGATTTTTTGGCCCATGCAATGTCTAATCTATTTTTGGTTAGAACCAAGCATACACTGAGAGAAATAAACGTTCTTAGAGCAGGCATGAGGTAAACAAATGTTTACCCAACAATTCCAGAAGGATATAGAATAAAAAATGGAATGCTTTCCTATATTAGATGGGATTTGAAATGGAGTAGGAAAACAAAAGGAGGGGGTGGGGTTGCTGGATTAATCTTTCCCTCATTTGATTACAAAATGTATCTTCAATCTGATAGATTTGATACGGAAACTGGATTGCCCAGTGCAACTGTTTTAGATATTTGATTTATAATTACGTAAGTTAACAGACTTAAGTCTTAAGCCCACGCTCCTTCTGTGTCCTCTCCTCCCCCTCCCCTACCCGCCCTTCTGCTCTTGAGACTGTGCTTCCACTTGCGGTGGCTTCCACTTGTGGCCCATCTGTGTGTCAATCGGCTTCGAGCTTCGAGCAGACCGTGTGGGTGGCTGGCTGGCTGGCTGCCGCTGAACTGGTTGTAGCCATAGGTCGGTCTCAAGGTGCCCGCAGGGGCGTCGCATGGCCAGAGACCAGATTAGAGGGGGGGTGGTCTGGTCTCACAAAATTATAAACTGTGGCTATCGTTGCCTCTGGCTATGGTTTTGACTGTGGCTCTGGCTCTGGCTGCGGCTCTCGTTAAGTCATCGACAAGTAGTAGCTGCAAGTCAGTGTTGGCCAAACATGGGCGTTTCTTTTACTGTTTTTCGCCAAGCGTTTCTTTCGGTTTAAGCTGCCCACACACACACACACACACAAATACAGATACGGAAACAGAGAGTGCCACACCAGCATGGAGGGCGTTTTAGCCGTGGAGCAATCTTTCAAAAGATTCGCTTTCTGGCTCTCTGGATCCGCAATTAACTTTTGCCCGCCAGAGCCCAGAGAATGACAGCCGCGCGCCTCACAGTCAGTGTCTGTTGCAGTCAGTGAGTGTGGCACAGAGAGAAAGAGAGAGAGAGGGGGAGAGAGAGAATGCCTTGAAGATGCTGCCTGCAGATTGTGCTCTGTGCTCGAGTGTGGGGCAAGATTATCTATCGAGATATGCTGCCAGTCGGCACTCTTCCTTCCTTCTTTGTGTGTTCTCCAACACTTTGCCCCCCTCTTGAATGGAGGGGCAAGCAGTGCTCTTTCTCTGGTTCTGCGCTTCAAGTGGCAAGTCCCCCCCTTTCCCTCCTCAAACCCATATCCCTTATCCTTTCTGTTCTCTTACGCTTTTGCTATTGGTTTTGGTTTGGTCAAGCGCTGTACTTGGCTCGTGGTATTGTCAATGCACTTCAGCACATTTGCCCAACTGTCAGAGACACAAAAACGACAAGTCGCGACGCGGTGACTTTTCCAGTGGCGGATGGGTGGGGGGGGGCCCTCATGCCACCATACCCCCATATCTGCCACCTCCTCTATGGCTGTCCGCTATATCTATTACGGAATGTTTGTCCTACACTTTTCCTGATGCTGCTGCCTGCCTCAGATTCTGGCTTCAGCTTCAGTTTGCTGCTGCTCTGGTGGCACACATTTCTATGCTTTCACCCACACACACACACAGACATGTACACACACACACAGATACAAACACTTTGACATACGCAACTTTTCTGCGTTTGGGGTGTCCTTGTGCTTGTTTTTTTGTTGGTCCTGTCCTGCCCCTACGCGCTCCCATCCTCAGACTCGGATTCTGTGTGTCTCTCTGCCTGTGCCTGCCTCTACCTCTGCCTGGGCCGTTGCCTGTCTGTTTGTTGACATATTATGATCCTTGATTATTTTGTGCTGACAAATACATGCTTTTCCTTTTTCCTTTTTCGCACAAAAACACATACACACACGCACACGCACACACCTATACATATAGATGGACTTCCGTTTCTGATTTGGATTCTGTTTTTTGATTTACTTGTTTTTCTTTCTCGTTTTTTGTGGTTCCATTCCCCCCCCCCCCCTTCTGGGACGACGTCTCTCCTATAGGCCTTCCAGCAGGTGCTTTTCTCTTCAACTAATTGGTCTAGAACCCGCCTATGTTGCCTTCAATCATCCTTCTCCTCCTCCTTCCCCTCCTGCTCCCCTCCTTTGATGGGCCTTATCAATGAAGCTTTTAATGATGGGCGTTCTCTCTCTCTCTCTCTCTCTCTCTCTCTCTTCTCCCTCTGCATGGCACACGCCCACAAAAAAAAAGCCACAATAAACCGAACAGTGGGCGTTATCAAAATATTTTGTAAATTTTATTCAATTGTTGGTTTTAGGCTTTGATTTCGGTTTTGGTTTTTGGAGATAGGCAAAAAAGGCAGCAGCAGATTGCAGATTGGATATTCGGGATTGAAGGGCGGAAGCGAAGCTCTCGATGGGACCACAAGTGCATGACATGCACACAAGAACCGATTTCCAGTACGAGTACCAGTACCAGTAGTAGTCCCATTTCCAGTCCCAATGCCAATATACCAGTTCCAAACTGGCCAACGATAATGCGTTTGATTGCAGCGGAAGTCGATCGCTGGAGAGGACTGGACTACTGTACGTGTGTCCGGTTTGTGGTGTCTGGTGGCTGGGTGCCTGGTGGCTGGTGCCTGTTGCCTGGGTTCTTGCTCTGCATAGTATTGTGTAATTATTAATTAGTTTCGAATTCTACTTGGGTCCCAAGGCACTCGTGTGTTCCCTATTCCTACGAGAGGCATTTGACTGCTGACCACAGAGGGGGCGGAGTACCAGAACGCCAATCACATAGCCACGCCCCATAACTGATGGCAATGGGTCTTCGTTTCCTTTTGGGGAGTGGGGGAACCTTTGTCACCATGTGAGACCACAAATGTCTATTTGGGTTCGTCATTTCGATATGGACCGAGGCGTGCAACATGCAAGATGCATGCAATATGCCATATGAAATGGTGCAACAGCTGTTGCTATGGTTCGTCCTCCTCTGGATTGGTTAAAGACTTACCCATGGCCAGTATTTGAAGACGTTTTATCCAATGTTGCTGGTGGCATCGTCGACGTTTCGTTGCATGTTGCTGCCATTTGGTTTGTGGCTCTTGCTGGCTCTTTCTTAATACCGGATTCAAAGCCATGTTGCAGGCCATTTATTCTTAAACTAGTGGTGGCTTCTGTTCTTCGAAAGATGTTGCTGCTGTCGTTGTCGTTGTTGTTGTTGTTGCAACACACTAATGCCAGTGTGAAACCGCACTTGGAACTAGAAGCTATAGCAAGCGGCAGTCACCGTTGTTGCCACTGCCACACATTTATTTTGGTTTCTCGACGTTCTATCATACACTCGCACCACCTCCAGGCCTTCTGCCTTTGCCACAACAATTTCCAATTTCACTCGACACTCGCGAAAGGGTCTTTGGGCCTTAACGCCGCATTATCCCGGCTGCCGCCCCGAAACGGTGGCTGGCGGTGTCACAGGCACTGGGCAGCAGCAGCGGGAGCCACCGGGACATGTGACATGACCCCCGACCACGACGACCACGACGACGACGACGACGATACCGACAGCGGACGACGAGGGGCACCGAACCCGTAACCGAAATGGTGGGCGTGTGTGATGAAGGGGCACGAGCACTGGCGGGAACAGTTCTTGCCACTTTTTTTTGGGGGGGTGGGGGGTTTAGGGATAAGCGGGAACCTCTTTAAGATTCGCAATTGCCATCACTTTTGGCGCAGACTCGATAATTTGGCGTTGTTGTCGCTGTCGCGGCTGCTGCTGCTGCTGCTGCTTCACTGTGCATACACTCTATCTGTGTGTGTGCGTGTGTGCGTATTCGGGTATATAGGTATGGGTGAGACGCTCCATGCGACGCGCAAATCGAAGAAACGGACCGATACGGATACGAGACGCTGGTCGTTGGCGAGCGTCCACACGGAATCAGAGCTAAAACCGAACTAAAACCTCGATTCCGGCAACGCAGCAGCCAAACGACGACAACGGAAAACAGACGACGGCAGCGTTGACGAAGACAAAGAACGATGTGATGCCCACTGTTCGGTGGCATGCAGCAAGCGAGAGAGAGAGCAGCGCGAACGAGAGAGGGAGAGCGAGAGCCCATGTGGGCTGTCTGTAAACAGTTGAAGCACATTGTTTATTGCTGCTGCTGCTGCTGCTACTACTACCAGTCGTCGTACTGCTGCCACTTGCCACTTCACTGCTGCAGGTGCGTTTTGCTGGAGCAGCTCCCCAGTCTATCAAAAGCCGGTTTTCCATGGCTCCAAGACCTACTTATACGCCGAACAAGCTCTCCCATTCGCTCAGGTATAAGTATAAGTTGACTAAGAGAGTGATACGAAGTAGGCGCATACAAAGTTGGGAGTATAAGTGCGGGTATATGTACAGCGCATACAATGCGTGGTATAAGTAAGAGTATACTCTCAGAAGTAGAAGTAGAAGTACTCGAAGTATAAGTACACTCATAAGGGAGTATATTGTTAATCTGAGAGCATACTATACGTGCTTGAAGTACAACGTGGGGTGGAAATAATACAAGAAGACAAAGTTGGTTTGGTATAAGTGTCAGTATACACTCACTCTCTCACTGTATGCTAGAGCGCATACAACGCGTGGTAGAAGTACAAGCTAAATGCATATGCCGCGTATACCAAGCAGAGCAGCCTGTATAAGTAGAGCTGCTGCTAAGTATACGCTGTATAAGTAGAGCTGCCGCTAAGTATACGCTGTATAACTAGAGCTGCTGCTTCGTATACATATGCTGTTTGGAGGGTTGCGGCATGGTATAAGTACGAATTCAAGGCGAACTTATACGTACCACTGTGTATGCTACTACTACTGTGGAATCGGTATACTTTAGTAGACTCTTCGACTGCGTAGAAGTATAAGCACTGGGTAGAAGTAACAATACAGTGTCATAGTATACTACGAGCAGTAGAAGTACCATCATCAGTCTTCTATTTTACTGAGTGAAACTGTTATACACCTACTACTGCCTGTAGAAGTTTGAAGCCAACTCCAAGGTTCGAAGCATTTTTGTTTGTTTTATTTAAAATTTTATTTTGATTTCTGTCTAAGGATACATCTAGGAATTCTGTTATTGTGGGATACGCTGGGGCAAATGTCTTTGGTTATACTTGGAACCCAGTTAAAAAAGAAAACAGCTACATATCCTTGATTCCGCAATATAATTTTTACAGAATATTACCTCTAACACATGCCATATGTATGTGGCCCTTAGGGGGGGTTGGAAATTCCGTTGTACCACAAACACTTGTTACACGCAACAAACACTGTGAATCCCCCTGGGACCGCTTTGCCTGGCTTGCAATTTTCCCGGTAAATGCCAATTGGGAGAGAAAATGCGAATTTTCAAGGAATTCTTTTTCGTTGAAATTACATCATTACCTTTTTTTATCCCCCAAGGGGGTGGGACACCCTCATTATACTTGAGAGCGAGGAGCATAATTAAATCTATTTTTGCACAACATTCTGCCAATACAATGGAAAACAGACTTAACGGTTGCCCCTTATTTCCAGGCAGAGCACAAGGGATATGCCGCCTGATTCTTGAGGAATCGGTCTACCCATTTCCGATAACAGATTGGAACAGATTTGGGTCCTCTGGCTGTCTGGCTTTAAAAATAATAACAAAAGGTTTTATCGGGAAACAGTGCCGTAGGCTAGAATTTAATTAAATTTAATTAATTCTTTAACAAAATAAAAATAAACAAGAGTTGTCCTTGAATCTGCCGCCATCGATAGATTCTGAGGAAGGAAGTTAAGAAGGACCGAACGAAACCGAGGCTAAGATAAATTTGTTTCTAATTTCATTTAGGCCATCATTCCGTGTCCTCGAGAAACTTCTCTTTCGTTCGTCGAGTGCAACGTAAGTAGGGGGCGAGGTACGTGAAAAGAGTCGTCCACAGACACAGTTTCCCCGAAAAAGAAACTTCTCCTCCTTGATGAACTTTATTAGTCGGCACCTAAAGACAGTCCTTTTTCGCCTATCCTTGTCACTCTCAGCCTCTGCCACTGCCTCGTGGGCAGCTGGGGAAAGCTGTTGAAGGAAAAACAAATCAATAAAATACAACAAGAGCTATGTACCCCCACCCTCGGCCGATTGAAAGCTTCGAGCTTAAGCTACATTGCTTCTAGACTAAGCCTCCAAACCATCCAACCAACCATCTATCCATCCATCCATCAAGGCTCCAATGCTGCGCCTCTGCCGCTCGTCCTTATGGGGCGACCATTCACACTCGCAGGATCCGCCACATCAATCGTGAATCGAGTCTGCCAGGCACCTCCTGCCACGTTCCACCTTCTCTTTCTCTCTCTCTTTGGGTTTTTTTGCAGCTCGTCTATTTCCTGATTAAGTACATACTGTATAGGGTGGCAAAGGGTATACTCATATTCGTGCATATCCATGCAATGGCCAGAAGAAAGGAGTATAAGTAATAGGAGATCTTAAGCAATGAAAACTATGAGAGCAATTAATATTTAGAGTTCAAATAGAGGGTATCCCATAGTCGTAGTCTTCGTATCATATATGGACTCTTATTTTGAAGATGCAGCAGACATTCGTAATCTTTAGATTCATTTGCCTTCCCTCCACCCTCTTTGAGCACTCCTCCCCTCGCCCCTCCCCCCACCCACCATGGTGTTTTGTTGTGTGAATGGGAAACGGGGATGTTGTGGGCGGTTTCCGTATTTCCTTGAGGATGTTTTCGTTTCTGGTTTAACTAGAGTTTTTCCCCCACATTGTTGTTGATTTTCTTCACAGCTCTCCACGTTTCCCTCCCCAGCCACCTACCTCATACCTACGGAGTGCAGCACTTGATGCTTGTGCAACACTTTTGAAAAAATTAAATATAAATATTTTCACAGAATCGTATCATAAATATTTGCCTGCAAAAAGAAGCAGTCAAAATTTGAGCACATAAATAAGATAGAAAACAAGAGAACGAATGCCCCTCCCCATTCCTCCGCATGGCTCTCAGACATTTCTGGAAGATTAATTTGCAAAACAATGTTCTCTGCAGAATTCAGGATTCAGCCAGGATTCAGGCCAGGCTCGCAATCTCCGGTGGGACTGACCAGAGGACGGGTATGCCATGATAAGGTCTCTCAGCTCTGAGACGACTCCATTCGATTCCGGTCCACGTTTTGAAATAAAGTTTCTCTCTCTCTCTCTCTATCTCTGTGTGTGTGAGTCTCTTATTTTTAATTATATTTTAATTTATTTCGGGGGGTCGGGAATGCGGGAATGCGGAAAACTCAAGGAGACATTTTTGCGGTGTTTTCTTTTCATTTTCTTTTGTATTTTTTGCCACTTTTGCATCATAGATGGCAGGGGGGGAAGGCGGTTGGCAAAATGGTGTACACAACAATATTAACACATTCGCATTGGGACCTTCAAGGACCTGCCTGCTGCTTAACGTGCCACCACCCATCCTACTTTTTAGACAACTTCGAGCGTCGTCCCCTCCCCAGCTCCCAGCGACGGCACAAACAATTGCAAGTTATTTGTGAAAATTTTATTGTAATTACAAAAGTTTTCCCATGCTGTTTCGCCACGCTTTTCCCTTTTTGCTTGCCCTTCTAAAAGGTTGTGTGTGTGTGTGTGTGTGTGTGTGTGTGTGTACGCACGCCTCCCGATACAGCCATGATACCTTTGAATAATACAGGAAAATAGAAGTGGGTGGGGGGGAACCCCCAAACTCCATTGCTTTTCTGTTATTTCTGTTCCTGTTCTGCTCTATCCTCGTGCCTGCCACTTGCTCCCTCTTCCCTCCTTTTCCCACTGTTCAATTTTGTATTTGGATTTCGGTTCGAAAACTCAATGTTTCAGCAAAGTTTATCCACTTCATTATTTGCTCGTTTCCATTGCGCTGTTTCGCTGTTTTCGCCATTTGGTCCGTGTTTGTGTTTGTTTTTGTGTTGGCTGCCGCTCGTTTTCCCCGACTTTAATTGTATCTGCGTGCAGAGGCCTGCCCCTCCCCGCATCCCCCCATCCCTCTGCCGCTCCACTAGCCCAACTTCAAGAGTATATTAAATACCAAAAAGTTCTCTCAGGTCATTGAAGGGCAACAACCATGGGCAGAGGGGCTAAACAGTGTCCAAGCAGGTGAATAAATGAGAAAACAGATGGCTCAAAGCAGTGGGAGAGCAGTTGGCGTCGGCCAAGCAGTAGAAGCAGTTTGAAGAACCATTCAGTAAGCAGTACGAATCAAGCAGTTGAATTCATTCTGGCAAGCAGTTAAATGAAGCCCCGTAGACTTGAACATGTTTAAGCCTTCAATTGCCAAATATTTATTGAGTTGCCTGGAATTTAGTTGTAGTAAAAGTTGCCGCAATATCGTTTGCTTTTCTTCACACGCTGCAACTGCCTCTTCGAGGGCACCACGTAAGGCTCTGTACCGGGTACGAACTGCAAGGTCGGCATCTCTGACTTGAGCTTGAGCGCGTACTGATCCTGATATTCAGGCAGCTGGAAGAGCTGCTCCTGCCGATCCAGTATCTGCTTGGAGAGGGGATATATATGGCTGGGTCGATCGCAAAGCGGAACCGACCTCTTCGACGCGCTCCGACCGCCCTTCACCCCCGGAACACGCTTGTGTTTGGACATCGAGCGTGAATAACATTCGTCTAGGGGCGTCTGTAAGGTGTCCTGTAGCCTCGCGTTGGCATCTAAGAACTTTATCACTGAGTAATCAATGGACTTGCGGGACGACTTCCTTCGGGGTGAGTAAAGCCGATGGTTCGGTATCCCCTTCTTGTCCAGGAACTTCTTCTTAGTTTGCTTTGCATCCCCAATGAACTCTCGATCCTGCCCAACCCGTGTCATGTTCTCCAGCTTATACTTTGGCCTCGGCATCAGCTCATTCTGCTTCTTGGCCTCCAGCCTATCCTTCAGCTTCGACTTCGGCTTCTTCGTAGTTTTGGCCACATCTATCTTATTGGTCCCCTTTTGAATGGAGGCACAAAGATTGACGGGATCGGTGGCAAGCCGCCAGCTCTTATCAAGCATTAGTTCCGTGGCACGTGCGGATTTCTTGGAGTGCAGACTAGTGATTTCCGATTTGATCGGTTTATCGGATTGCAGACAGGACTTGGAGCCGGTCGAAGTGAGTGCCGCCTCCGCTTGGTGTCGACGGGCGGCACACAGGAACTTCTTCAGGCTAAGGCTGGAGTCCAGTATTTTCGGCCAATTAGTTTTGTTTACATTTCTCGAGTGGTACATTTTGCTGTATTAAAAATTACTTTCAAATTTTACAACTCCAAATACATTTTTCTTCGATTTAGACTAGTTTTTGGGTGTATTCCCCTCCACCTAACAGCTCAAATGATACTGAAAAATTCTGTTCTACTTGAAAATACTATAAATGAAAAATAAGGAAAAGGCAATGCTGTTTCAGTTTCCCAATCAAAAATTCATAAATACTTGTACTCGGTACTCATATACTCATCCTCGTATGACCCCGTCAAAGGACAACATTCTGCTTTTGCTGCCATTCGTTCAACAGGATTGTTTCAGTCTGTTTTGGGTTTATGTGCCCCGAAATCCACCCACAGATAGACAGACAGATGGAGAGACAGTAAATCGGTTCGTGGCATTAATGCAAATAAGTCGAAACACAAATATTTTCAAAGTTTTTGTGGCCAAAAGTCAGCAGCAACAACGAATGAGAGACCTTTTCTATGCCCTTTCAGTGGGTACAATCTATTTGGCTAAAAGGCCCCTAACTAAAGCATAGAAATTTATTCCAATTTATGTCAGATTTCCCTGCAATGTCCTCTATTCAATCCCAGGTGCTAGGAATTCCCATTTGGCATCGGAACTATTCATTTTCTGACAATTTTCAGTTTGTTTTTTCACACTATGGAATGATTTTGGCAAAGGGTATTCCAACCATCGGCCTGTGCTTCCTTTTAGTTTGAGTTTTTTTTGGGTCCAACCCATGACCAATGCCCAAAAACTGGATGGGACCGTTTTGGGACACCAACACGAGCGTCGATGGATCATTTCCGCTCTCCTGCCCGTCCTGTCCGTCCGACTGCCTCCGTTTTCCTCTTCCGCTGCTGCCATCGTTCGGCTGTTCGCTGTTGGCCTGGCAACCGTTTCCTGTCGGCGAACGCAGTTAAATATTGAAATTTATATTTAAAATATTTCAAATATACAGTTAAATGCTGGGTATTTTTTTTGCTCAACCACCAATGCCCCCTCCCCCTGCCCCCACCCACCGCATTGCCGTTTTTATGCGGCACTGCTCTGGCATTTTTCACGTTAGTTTATGTGTGGGTCCATGTTTAATTTATGAGAATTTTGCTGGTACCCAGGATCTGGCCTGAAATCCTCCCCCAATGCCAATGAATACCTAAAATCAATTTTGAGTATGGCCTGGTCTGTGAAGGTCATATGGGGGAGGTCTTCCCGCTTCCCGCTCGTTTACCCCACCTTTTGAATCGTCTAACGATTCGTGGCGAATCGGTTTCGAAACGGTTCGGTTCTCGGTTCGGTTCGGTTCAGTTCTTGGGTTCTTGGGTCCTGTTCCTTGAAGCCTAATTCGATTGTTACATTTCGCATTAATTCCCTTCAAAATGGACAAACATTATGTGACGCTTTCCTGAGCATTGACCAAAGCTTAGCCTTTTCCTTGTGATGGTGGTGGTGGGGTGGGGGGGGATTGTCTTTGCTTCCGGTTTCCTTGAGGCGCAAGTCTTTGCCTCGATTTCCATCTGGCTGCACTCCCCCCCACGATGTCCGTCTGCCGTTTACTCCCCTCGATTTCCAATTAGCAACAGAAATTACCTTTTCGTCCTGTTGCTCTCCCGCCCTCTCCGTCGTGTCCATCCTGCGATTTGTTTCGTTTTGTTTTCGTGTTAATTGAGGATTCGAACAGGCCTCCATTTGTATGTCCATGTTGGGTAAGACAGTGGGATATCTACGAGGGCTTGGGCAACTTTAATATCGTGCAAACTTCTTCGATTAAATGCGCGGCTGAGGAGTCCGCCAAGGGCCTGGACACGCGCCGAATAATTGTTGGATTCAATAGATGGACGGATGGACAGATGGATGGATGGAACCAGAAGTAGGCAGAGACTGTCCGGATGGCCAGTGGTGGGATGCTGAGAAGAGGCTAGGGCTTTCGTTGAAGGGAAGGCACCAGCCCGAAGAGACCCTTTTGCCCATTTGCCTTGGGCTGCGGCCCAAGAATTTGGACAAGTTTTATGGATGCTAAGGATTGCATTTCCTGTTTGGCAGGCACAAATGCAGGAACAGGAAGCAGGGAAATGGGAAATGGTGTGGGGTGGTGCGGTGCGGTGCGGTGAAGCGTTGGGAATCCACGAATCCACTTAGAGGCGCATAAATTTCGCTCGGTACATAAAGTACAAGTGTACAAACAAAAGGACTTTTGGCGCACGGCATTAAAAAACATAAAGAAAACCGCATCCCAGGACCCAGGACCCAAGTCCAAGACGCACCAACAGCAGCAGCAGCGGCAGTCACCAACGAGTGACGGACGAGGTGCAACCGGGTGTGGGGGCTATACGGAGGTTCCGGGTCATGAGGATGCGGCTGGGGAAGGGGCAGGGGCCAGGGTCCACACATAAACCGTGGAGAGTGAATAAAATCGCAGCCAGCAGATGGGGGCAGAGAGGGAGAGGGAGGTGTCCTGGAGAACGATGAGAAAATCCCAGTACAGGCCAAGCCAAGCCAAGCCAAGCCAAGCCAAGCCTCTCTGCCGGGGCACGGCATTGCTATTTACAAAATGTCCTCGACCAAAAAGGAGCCACCGAGTGAATCATAAAGAGTCCTTGCTTCGGCTGCTCCCTCCCCCTGCTCATGCTCCTGCTGGATCTGAAGATGGCAACAGAGAGAAATGCACGTAAAATAATAAACAAGGCTTTGCAAACAATAAATGTTGCGCCTCGCCCGCCCGCCACCCGCCACCCGCCTGCCACATCTCTATTCCTGCCACATCTGGCAGCTGCAATGCCACGAGTTGTTAGCGACGCTGGCGACGAGATTTCTGGCCCAGTGTCCATTGTTGTCGCATTCTCTTCAGAACCTCTTGGTCCTGCTTCTGCATCTGATCCTCCCACTGGCCAGCCCCATGCATCTCCTCTGCGTTGCATGTTCATCTCTTGCCTCGCT
This sequence comes from Drosophila athabasca, assembly GCA_008121215.1. NCBI lineage: Eukaryota > Metazoa > Arthropoda > Insecta > Diptera > Drosophilidae > Drosophila > Drosophila athabasca. Next base: position 1,071,512 of record VMQQ01000022.1, on the reverse strand, counting down.
GTTGTTGTTGTTGCTGTTGTTGTTGCTGCTGCAGCGATAAATGCGAAATTCTTGTAACTGCAATGCAAATGTAATGTGCAAAGGACATTTCATGCTGCCGCTGCACCACTTGCTCATCTCTCTCATCCCTCTCGTCTCTTTCCCTTTCCCTCTCTCTTCCTTTTGTGTGGCAAGAGAAGTGCAGGGTTCAGCCAGTGGGGCAACCCACCCACCCCCGATGAGTGGCTGCCTGCCGCGTGGCAACCGAGTGGCAACGCACGGCAGACGCCGCTTGCTTTTTGCCCGCTGGCGACAGCCTTATTAATTGCAACAATAACTAGGGCCCCGGCGACTGTGCCCCGGCATCTGTAGGTGTAGGTGCTCTGTTGCAATCCTGGCTACACTGTGCAAAATATCATCAACAATAGCCAAAGAATGAAACTTTACTGTATATTTTCGCATCATTACCTCGTGCAGATCGAGAGAGCGTGCACGATCCTGCTCTCAGATCGCTAACAGTGAGCTGCATTCTGTTAACATGTGTGCTAACAGCGCAGATCGTGAGAGCGAGTGCGTTCTCACCAACAGTGAGCTTTTACCGTAAGCAGCTGTTAACCTGCGGTCTGGGAGGTTAACAGCGCTGTTGCCCTGCAGCCATTAACAGCTTTCTGGGAGACTAGCTGCACTCTCGTAATGTATTTTGTTTTTGGACTCTCGGTCATCCTCTTTAGCGGCATTCGCTTGTGCTTCTGGCATTGCCTTCGGAGTCGCTTCTCGATGAATAAGTCCCGTAGTAATGGGAGCAAAGATGTGAGATCGTTCAAAGGCAAGGGATACTTAGTGGAAGATTTCAGAAGAAAGACAGAAGGAAGACTTCCGCAAAATGCACATTGCATTTCTCTCAGTGCGTTTCAAATAAGTTGCGCCCCTGGCGGATGGCCGAAGGGCCAGCAGCGTAAGTCTTTCGCCTTTTTGCCTGTAAATTTATGGCCTCGGACCTGCCGCTTTTTGTGGACCAACGACCAACGACCACCGGAAGCGGCACTTAGCTCTTGGCACAGCACTGAACTGCACTCCACGGAACACTGTCCTCTCCTGTCCACGTCCGGTTCATCATAAGTAGTAGCAAGCGCAGGTCAGAGCAGCACCAGAGCAGCACCAGAGCAGGAGGAGGTGCACTCTGCATCATGATGCAGATTCGCCGTTCGCCGATGGGTAATTGTGGGGAGTCGAAAGGGGTTGGGATAGTCTTTGAGCTGAAATTTGGACCGTTTCCTGCGGCTGTAAAAACAATTCCTATATCAAAATTTCAATGCCCTCCAGCCCGCTGCTCTCCCGCTCCACCCTGTCTAGTTTTTATGGGAAAAGGCTTTTGCAGGAGGCTAAAAAACATTTAAAAGCAATAAAGAGCGATGCAAACGTTATCGGGAAAACTCTCTCTGGAGCAGCACAAAAACCAGAAGCAGCGCCAGAAATTACCAAACAGATTCTCATTCTCAGCCAGGTATTCAAATTAGAGACCGAACGAAAGGGCGACTGGAGGGGAGGGGATCCCGCGCTCAGGAGTGAAATGAGGCAAATGCTGTTCTGGTTCTGGTGGCCATAAAAAGCGCCGACGACCATAAAAACCAAGCCAATTCGAAAAGAGAAAGAGTGAGGCGGGAAAGGGAGCTTCGGTTGGCGGTGAGGTGGCTTTCGGTGGAGGGGGGGTTGGGTAAAGGGACCAAAGTGCCCTAGCCGTGATTTCGCTTCGCTTTTTTTTTCCTTCGCTGTCGTTTTTCCGGGGCCAAATAAAATGAAAATGTACTCGCGAGTTTTTGTAGAAAAAGTTTATTTTAATGAAATTCGCACCGACATTTGATGGGGCAGGAGAGTAGGAGTAGGAGTGGGGGTGGGAGTAGGAGTAAGATGGGGTTGCTGCCTCTCATTTTTGATTCGACTTGGGGCTAGGGATAAGCACTTTTGTGCCATGACCAAAAGTTAACTCTTGCCAGCAATTGTCTTAACATTTATTCAATTTGACTACCTGGAAAATCGTAAACTTTATTCGCCCTTCCTGGGCGGTGGTAGGCGGTAGGTGGTAGGCCCTGAAACTGCACAAGTTTTCCCTTTTCTTGGCCTCTTTGCTGCCAGGGGATTGGGCCATAAATCTGTGACACAACAGCAACCACAGCAAACATGGCCCAACATTTAGAATAAGCGGGTGGGGGTGGAGGATGGGTGGGAGGATGCGGTGGAGTCAAGTTTGAGTTAAACATTTTTAAAAGCCATAAATTTATTGTTCTTGTTGCCGACTCTCTCTTGCTCTCCCTCGCTCTCCCTCGCTCTCTCTCTCTCTCTCGGATGTTGGTGCTGTTTTTTGCGGTGCAGTCAAGTTGAAAAACGCACAAGTAGGTCGTGTTTATGGCTGTTTGGTATTGCCACTGCCACCGCCACTGCCACTGCCCCTGCCGCTGCCCCTGTTCATTCGGTTATTTAATTCGATTTGTAAGCTAATTTCTCAACAGATTATCACAGTTCTAGTGCTCTATTCAATTTGTGTTTAAATTTAAACGGATTTCCATTTAAATTATTCAATATTTTGAAATGAGTGTCACCTCACTGTCAATGCCTTAAGGATGAATCATTCAAAGCTATGTCTAATCAATCTGCCTTGAGCGTTATCATATCATTAATTCAGTTGAAGGATTGATATGAATACCAACTCTTGGGGCTCAGTGTTTTGCCATCAAATTGTTAGATTGCCTGACAGCTGTAGGAGCTCATTTATTGAAGTGCAACTGAAATTCAGTTAATTATTGTCTCCTTGAGAAGCATCCTTTGGACTCTTGCACCCGATATTCTCCAAATATCTCTAATTACACTATCGACAGATCGCTGTGCAAAAATGACCTTTCTGATAGATTTGGATTAAAATGTCTTTAAAGAAGTCTTTTTTCATGGAGTAGTTTTTTAAAGAATTTAAAAATTGTGTTTTTGTCATAGTAGTGCTTCTATTTTCACATAACTTAAGTTTCCTACAACTGTTGTATTGAACTTTGCAGTTAAAAAAGCTGACAAATGCAGCTATAATCCGACTCAGACACTTTGTAGCTGCAACTTAACGTCTGGAAGATATTAAGCTTCCAATTGAAATTTCATATTTTTTCGGTAATTTTTCCCGAAATTTTGACTTTGAAACTTCAGGAAAAATCGAAAAAAAAATATTTGCATGCCTTGATTTTTGGTTTTAGATAGACACATTAATTAGGCGTCGTTTAAGATATCGCTTATAAAAATATAAAAATAAACGGCTAAGTTATAACCGTTTGACCAAAACTTCATATGCCGAATTTCGCCGATAAATTCCTTAGCCGACGAATAACCGTTTTTTTTTCCTACAAAAATACCACAAATCTGTGTTTGTAACAGTTTTTAACGGTAAAATGGCATTTGGGATAGTGCCAAACGGCATATGAAGTTTTGGTCAAACGGTTATAACTTGTGATAAATTGTTTTGTATGTGTGCAGACTGCGTTGGAAAAATCGGTTGACGGTTATTTGCAAGCTCTGCTAATTATTCTGTAATGCCTATACTTGGAGAATGCATTTTAATTACCATTTGGAATCTCGGGATAAATGCAGACAGACAAAGGAGGAAAGGGGGGAAGGGAGAATAGGAGAGAGTAAAGCTACGACCGGATATGTCCATAAATAGGTCTTTTTGTCTGGAAAATGTCCACCGAACAAATTTTCACCATAATATTATGAGTACATATCTACACAGCTTTTTCTTTTCATCTTTTTTCTATTTTTTTTTCAAGGAAATGTGCAATTTTTCTGATTTTGTTTCTTTCTTTCTTTTCCCTTTTAAAGGGACAAAGACAAAAGCTCAAAACAGAAATAAGATGAAAACGAGACGTAAGCTACTTTAGTTTTGGGTTCCACGTTTAGAGGGATGGGGGGGGGTGGCAGGTGGTAGGTGGGGAGCTACTGCTGCCTTTTTTCCAAGCGCTCATTCATTCATTCGGAAAGGCTTTAGCAGTAAAATAAACGCGCATTGATGCGGAAAATGTGCTACGCACGACGGTGACGCCTCCACCACGGCACACGCCCACGGGTTTTGGCAGGGGTACGGGGTACGCCGTAGAGGCTGTGGTGCTATGGTGGGACAAACTTAGAAGCGATACATTTCCTTTGCTCTTTTCTTGTTTTTTTTGTTCTTTATTGGAAACTTTTCAAGTTGCACTTGAGTGCCTTAAGTTGACGTGGAAAAGGGGGTAAGAGTCACCTAAAGGGATGGTGCCTACCCGCCATTTCGTTTTCTGTGCGGCAAGTGGGGCTGGGGCAGCAGGGCAGGTGGCGGCACTTCATCATTCGATGGTGAATGTCCAACTACGCAAATAAGCGTAAATCTTTGTCGACGATGGCGATGTTGACCGCCCAAAATGCCTTCACTTCGGTCCCCATTCGATGCCCCGCCTCGATCGTGTTTCATATTTATGTGCAGCAGCAGTAGCAGCAGCAGCACGGGGGTGGGGCATGTCGAGACCATGAAATTCAATAAACCTGCCTCACTTACTCCACATCATTGGCTTTACGCTCTGCCACTTGGACTCGTATTACGAGGCAGGACCAGCGTTGGTCCCCGGGCACTTACGAGCATGTACCAGGTAGAGGATGAGGAGAAGGGGGAGGAGGAGTGGCTGCTACCCGGGTCAATTGTTCTTCTTATGCATCCCCTCACTCTGCCTTCTACTCTGCTTAGCCTCGGAAAGCCTCTTATAGCCTGGCAGAGGCCATACTGTGATTTTGTTCACATTTTAAAGGATGCTGTTGGAAATGGTATTTCCTTTATATATCTGGCAAGATATAAATCAATTTTCCAGGGTACAAATAGCGTCTGTACTTTGTTTCGATTTGGTTGCTGGATAAACTTCGTTAACTCAATTCAGCACGTCTTTTGGGGCTGCCACTGGGTGCTGATGATTCCTGCTAATTACGGCCCAGAGACCGACTGTGCGAGTCCCAATGGATCATAAATAATATATGTAATACTACCCAGAACGCATATGCATTAGGGGCGTTGCCTTTTCTGCCCACCCCCACCCCCCCGAAAAGTTCTCATCCCCAAAGTCTGAGTGGGAAATAATTGATTAGCATCGAACGTGATTGCTAACTTTTTGCATATGTAATTTCGATTAGGGCTTGCCAGGCCTGCCACATAGCCAGTCGCCCACTCCCCCCACTCCCATTCAGTAGCTGTTCTATTTACTCTACTCCTCTCCTCTCCCGCCCCACTCTTCGTGCTGCCTCCTTTTTCAAGTGCGTGCAACAGTGCGTATGGAAAATGTGTATGGCTTTGTCTGAGTTCTGTTTGGGTTCCAGGACTCAGGATTCAGATATGTGACTGCTGTTGCTACTCTGCTGCCTAACCAACAAATACTCTCTCTCGCTCTCTCGCTCTGCCTCAGCCTCAGCCACTCTGTTGCCATCACAATGCAAATTTACAGTTACATGCTTCGATTGGCAATTTAATAAAGGTAACTTTTTCGCACACACACACACACACACACACACACACACAGAGGGAGAGAGAGAGAGAGGGAGAGACCCTTGCAGGGAGCGCCCGTGGCCAAGAGGCACCGACAAAACCCTTTCACAGACAAACCGCAGAGCACACGGATGAGGGGATGGTAAAAAGGAGTTTATGCAAAGGGAAAGGGGAATGAGGGGGGGCAAACGCGTTCACACAGAAACTGACGTGCTTTACATATTTAATGTTTAACTGTAAATTAGGTTAAAATGTGTTTGCTTGCTGAAGTTTTTTTCTTCCTGCGGCCGCCGCTGCTGCTGCTGCACAGCTAACTAGCAGAGTTTTCACCGTGGAAAACTGTGGCATACATCATGCCGTACCACACGCCACACCATTACCCCCATCCCCCTTGGTGTGTCCTGCTCTCCTTTGGCTCTCGTTTCCTGTTGCGGCTTCAAGTGTTTGCCTTCCATTTGCGTCTGAGGCGCCACAGTGCACTGCTGCTGCTGCTGGCATGCAGTCTTTGGTCTGTCGTACCCCTAACCCGCTTTGACCCCTAGATGACGGCCATGTGACCTTTGTCCGCGCATTCGTAATGCACAGTTCAATCCACAGTGGTAGCCCGTGCTTCGGGGTGGGGTTTGGGGGGGTGAGAAACTGTTCATGCATTAATTAACAATTTATGATTGTGCCTCTGGGTGGATGCTGAATGGTGGATGCTTCCGTTCGCCTGAGTTTGAGTGCATTTGCAAACGCATTAAAAATAATTTCATTTGCTGACGCCAGCCGTCGGACGGCCCCTCCCCTCCCCCCTTCTCCCTTTTTGGATGGCAGAGAGAATGGTCCGAGGATATTCCAGAATGCTAATGAACAGGACTTTAATCGGTCGGATTTCAGGCATTGAAAGGGGATTTCCAACGAATTTAAGCATCCCATTTAAACATATACATATATATGTATGTACATTTAGGAATTTAGATGCACATCTAAGCGGGCGGTCACCCATGGCTTTATTTCAGGCTGGGGCTTCTGTTCATCTCATTTTTTTGGGCCATAAAATTGAACAAATCGTATGTACAAATTTGTATATTTTTATTAGCACTTTCTCTGTATGTGCAAAGCTCAACAACGGCAGAAACCAAAACGGAAACGATTCTCGCAGTTGAAGATACCCTGTGAAAATGGCAGCTTTTCTTTAAAGAAAGAAAATCATTGTTTACCCGATTAAATCGAAACGATTAAGGCGCTAAGCTAACTGCTGCACAAATGAAAGGGAAGGGGAAGGACTTTTGTAAAGAAACTGCCAGGGATATCGTTTGCATGGCAACGGATAAATCAAGAATCTACACCAAGGATATCTTCAAGGGTATCTTCCGGAAGCGGCAGCATCAATAGGACTAAGGAATGTCAGGGAATTGTTCTCTTTCGCAAGCAAATAAAATGAGAGAAATTCTTCATTTTACTTTTCCAATACGAAAAGGATGCTGCTATGCTCGTATTTATAGACTTTAAGGATAAGCCAGAGCAGAAACATGAAAATGCATTTACATAACTGTTGTGGAACGGGAACGGGAACGAGAACGGGAGCATTGGGTGGACAGCCAGAAGAGATGTTCCTGTGCCCCATCCCCTCTTTATATTCCTGCCCCCTGTTCCTGTTCCCTCCATAGAATGTGTATCTGGACAGAACTGAAGCCAGAACCAGAAACAGAACCAGAAGAAGGAGGGGAAGACGAAGACGACGCCGAAGACGAGGCAAGTAAGCAGGAAAATGTAATCCCAGCCAAGCGGAGCAAACTTCCGGCAAACGTTGGGAACGGACGCTTCAATGTATTGGGTACGGGAAATGGCAACAATTGGCAACAGCAGTGCAGTGTGCAGTGTTCAGTGTGCATCAGGAGAGGATGGAGCATACGGGGGCACGTATGCAGCTGTGGGGCTGTGGGCGAGGGCGTGGCAACAGAAGCAGTATCCAATATTCTGCATTTAAATCTTATGCTGTATAATCACTGGGCTCGAACCAAAGGAGAACACAGGAACAGGCCCAGGCCCAGGCCCAAAAACACATAATGCAGACAACAAGGGAGCCCTTGCGGTGGGCGTGGCACAGGGAGAGCAGAGCGCTTGACTTCATCAACTAAATAGGCAATAGTTAATTACCAGATCATATACGCAATTATCACGCATCATCGAGGAGCTTCAAAGGAGTTGCAAGAACAAAGGACAGCTTAAAATTGATTGGTTATTATCGAGGTTGTCGGAGGTCAAAAATCAAAATGGCAGTCAAGTAATACAATTGGTACAATGCATTCTATTAATCTATCAATACATGCAGCACACATACATATGTACATACATACATATGTATGAGTATATACATATGTAATACAAATTTCGTGCTCCAGCGTATATAAGCCTTAAAGTGTCGACCCATATTCCGTTTGAAGAACCGTTAAACATTTTCCATCTCCGGCAGCTTTTTTAGGTTTTCTTTTTTTTGGGGAATTTCATAATTTCCCTTTATAATAGAGTTCATCCCACGCAATGGGAAAACTTTGCTTCTACGTTTCCCAACCCCCCCCGACCCATTACTCTTCGGCCTTGGGGTATTCTGTTCTAATACAATTTGCATTTTTTTGTATTGAAGCAAATTTTATGGGATCTTTGCTCGTCGTTTTTTTTCTATATTTCGGATAAAGTTGTTGAAGGTCTTTTTAATTGAATAACTGTCATGCAGCTGCCAGTGGCGGTGTTAGGGCTGCTGCACACACACAGCCCCATGCACATGTGTTCGACTTTTACATTTTTTGTACATACATTTTCGTTTTGAGCCGGCTTTCATTTTGATACAAAAAAACGTAACGGCAACCCAATTAGCCCACGTATTTTGTGGCACAAAAAAGAAAGCTCTAGACCATTATACATACATATATACACATGAATACATATATACGTACATATGTTTGTGCATATGAATAGGCCACTAGGCATACCAATCAATTTCAATTATTTGTATTAATATTTCTCAAATATCTGGCAGCTCTATAAAATGTTTATCGTGAGTGTTGAGCCTTTCATTTTTGTGAGTATATAATACTCAAATACATAAGTACGTTACTGTTTAATCAGCTTAAAGCTAGCCATCCACAATCGAATTTGTTCGCGCGAACAAACATATGTACATATGTACATATATGGTTCGACGAAATGTTCGTCGTTGCGTCCACATTTCATGTTCGTCGATTTGTTCGACAATACATACATACAGACTTACCTTTATATGCACATATGTATGTACATACATACATTCATATTATTTGTCATAAATTAATTGTTTTCGTTGGCTCCACTTCTTGCATTTCTTGCAGTTGCAGTCGCGTTTGTCTTATCTGTTGATCTACGAGCTTTGGCTCCTCTCACGGTCTCGCATTCTCTCTCATTATTTCGCTCTCTCAGTAATTCCAGCAAGCATATTAATGAGCCGACACTCGGCTGAGCCGACTCTCTCACTCTCAATCTTGCTCTCAGCAAATACGAAGCAAAGCATAACACTAACGGGACTCCGAAATATTTACTTTGCGGGGTATTCTGTGTCTTTGTCTCCTCTTATTGCTATACATTTTGACTTGACAACTAGCGGTACCCTTTATATCAGCAAATCTCCAACAAATTCATATTCTGAACACACAAATTCATTGCTTTAGCTATTTGTTCATATATTTACATACTTCCTTTTACGTTTCTCGCTTGCTCTGGCCCTGGCCCTGGCCCTACTCTTTCCAAATAGTACATAAACCTAATTTATATTGAAATTACCAAAGTTGGGATTGACGTTACAGCCAAGCACTAAAATGCGCGCAAACACACACACACATCCGTACTGCCACAGGTTCCTACCCTTTTGTATGGGGAACCCTTGCCGCTTGCCGCTTGCCCCTGCCCTCTGCCCCAACGAGAATGGACCCGTAAATGTGTGCCCGAGTTTAAAGAAGCCAATAAATTATTAATAGCTCTGGCATTGATTGGAAAACTTTTCAAATATGTTGCCACTTTTCTACACGAATAATTTGCGAGAATTTTCTAAAACTCTCTCACACACACACACACACACCCAGATGCATAGACGCACAACACTATCATAGTCAAGGATACGCACACACACACACATACACACACACGCAAGTACACACTCTGATGACGCTGTATAGAGGGGAAAACCAATCATTTGGTTTATTATTAAACTCAAGTTTTTCAGCATGCCATTTTCCCGCAGAGCAGCTTTTCCCGCCTCAGCCCCCCCTCCCCCCCTCACTGTCTACCACTCTATCAAATCGAATGCTGTAAATATTTATTTGTTTATTCTGCGGTTGAATTTTCCTTCTGCTTTATAGGATAGCAGACATACATATACTCGTACATATAGATATGTACATACATATGTATTTATGATTGGGTATATAGTATGTATGGATTTCGTGTACTGTTCTGTCGATTGCCGTCGTTGACCTTTGGCCTCCGATCTGCCATAAAGTGTAATATATTGCTTGCAGTTTTCTATAAGGAAAACTCTCCGTTGCTCTCTATCCTTTAATGTTTAATTTCTCCAACTCCCAATACAATCTACTCGTTTTTTCCGCTTACCCTGTTAGGGTCCTTCCTAAGTTAGGATATTTCATGTGTGGTTGCCACCCCCACCCCCAACCCAGGTGGAAGCCACACCAGCTGCAAAGACAGACTTCAAGTGGAGCTCTACTTCGAGTAAAATTATGAAATTCAATTCGCATTGTTCCATCGAACTTGTCTAGAAAGTTGCAGCACGAAAAAAACCGCCAGCAAGTTGTGGCAAGTGTCTCGATTTTCACGTTGCACTGAAAGTGCAACAAATTTGCTTACCGACATTGTCGGCAATTTGCATTCCTTTCCTGGCACATACACATATACATACATACATAGGTACCGTTTTGTCTCGTTTGTAGTGGGGTTAGGTCCTGCCTCAACCTTTTCTATCGACGCAGACGAGTCGAGTCGATTACCAATTTATGTATAGGTATGTATGTATATATATATGTCTGTATATTGTACATACATATGTCCCCAAGCCAATGTGCATCCTGTTCCCTCGTGGCCTTGTCTCACCTTGCGGCTATTCAGACACGACACCCATTCGCGTGATGCTGGAGGTTGCGGCGGCTTGTGGGTATCCACGTCATATGTCAGCTGTCAGGCGGCGTTTTCCTCCTAAATCGTTTACTGTCAATACACTCAAAAGTGCCACATATACACATACATACATATATATATATTCTACAACTATTCAAAGTCATTCTACAGAGAAATATTCCACACATTGAACAGAATTTAAGGGAAGAATGGTAGGAAATTCTAGGTTTATCAGCGAGATGCCTTAAGCATTATGCAGTTTTCTCTCAGTGCAGTGAAATAGAAGTTGGAAAAGAGTACCTGCCACGCCCCTGTCCCATAAAAACGGATGTGACATTTCGGTTTGCCATATGTATGTCGGATATGTACATATGTATGTCGTTGCCCCCTGGCAAGGCTGGTGTTCCCGTGTTGCCGTGTCTCCTACTCGTATCCGAATCCGTAAATAGGCCCGTGTGTCGTTTACCGTGTGCCGCTTTTGTTAGTTAATTATTCTTGCATTTAAGTCCATTATCTGCCCCCCACACACACACACACTCACACACAGACACACACACACACAGAATGTATCGAATCGCATTGGATCGTTGGGATTGGAGTATATTGAAATGCAATTAGCGTGTTGTCTCCCTATTCCTGGACACTGGACGGACGGACGGACTGGATAGATGGAATGCCATCTGACAGATGATGTATGGCCTGGCAGTGCCCAGAGGGCAGTCAGGGATGGTGGGGGGGTTGGTGTCGCTGGGGCACGTGCTGCATGCGACAGAAATCAACAAAGTTAACGGCAGACAAACGGCCTGTCTAATTGTGTCACTAGGGTATTACGAGTAATACAATTTCTCACATTAAACCATTAAAATTGTCCCCCAAAAAAAGATGCAAATTGAAATGGTTTTTTTTATTAATTTTTTGAAGTGATGCATGCATCATGGTGTTGCATATAAATCTTGTTTGAGCGAACCCTTAAATCCCTACCAGCCAATGGGTTTGCAAAGCATGAAACACTCAACAGCAGAGGCAAAAAATAAAGGAGAAAAATAGGGAATCGAACAACGGACAAACAATTATTGTCAAAAGCAGAGAAGGACGACTGACCGACCGACAGGACATTCGTGCATGCGTTGACAGCGTTAGTCGAGTTGGGGGTCCTTAACGTTGCATGTAACAAGTCCTTCTAGCCCCCTACACTCCCTGACGCTGCCAGAAAAGAGCTTTTAGTGTCGCATTATGTCTCTCTGGGTCTGGTATTAGTTTTACGTTCATTAGAAGACTGCCACACACACACACACACAAACACATTTCCTCGCCCGAAAACACTTAGCCAGGATTAGGTTGGAGACGAGAATGAGTTTGGGGTTGGAGTGGGTTATAGCCTGGCCCACTGTTGATATCATTAACTTATTGCATTTTCATTTTACATACATGCTTCTCCGTCTCCGCCCCAACGCAAAGACACCTTCCTGGGAAGGGGGAGGGGGAGGGGCACGCGCAGGGGAACGGTCATATTTATGCATAACATCATCATCATCATCATCATGCGATGACTTCCACTTCCACCGCAAAATATTCATCCATCATATTCGGTGTGGGGACACCCTCTCACCTGGGAGGGGGGGAGTTGGGGTGTGGGATATGGCGATGTGGCACATATAAATATAATTTATGCACGTAACTAGTTTGTCATGTTATCCTTTTTGCCAGGGGACAGGGAACAAGGGAACGACCCACCAGAAGGATGTCCTCGATTAGGCTCTGACGTCATGGACTCTAAGCCAAAACAAAAGTTACACTCAGAAACCAAGCCGCCCCCACCCCACCCCAAGAGACAACATACATATAACGCACTCTTCTACCGCCGTACTCTTATACGCCGGGGCAGAGCAGGTTGCTGAATACGAGAGAGCGAGAGAAAGGATTCGTTCGAAGAGAAAGTCCATGTTGACCATGAAATCTGTTTGGCCAGAAACGAATAAACACACACAAAACACCGGTAGATGGCAGCTGGAAGGGACAGTGGGTGGGGAGTGGGATTGGTTGGGATGGGGGTGAGGGCGGTGAATCCATTCTAGACTATAACCCTAATCAGTGTCCAGAGCGAGCAGCGGCAGCAGCAGCGGCAGCAGCAGCAGTGTAGCGAAGCATAAAGTCCACTTTTGGTGGCTGCCTCATCAAAATCACTTTATGCTAATGGTCCAGACATTTGCATAATTCGCTCCATTCCCATTCCCATCCCCTGCCATTCCCGCAATCATTCACTAAATAAAATAATAAATATATATGTACATTTATATGTGTCACACATACAAAAAAAAAGTGTAGTAACTGTGGAAACTTTTTGCAATGATTCGGAAACGTGGCTTTAAATGTAAAATTATTTATGAACATAAATTTCATCCAGGCTACGGGAACAACAATTATTGACATTTTCATAGCATGTGAATTATTATAAACGGACATGTATGCACGACCAACGACAACCCCACCCCCTCACCTGCCTCCCAGCAGCAGTCCACGCAACATTTCCCCGCCACGGAAACTGTTGGTATACGCTCAAGTTCCGGTAATTATTTGATATAGGCCGACAGCACCCCGACCTGTAGACTCCTCCTGGGTGAACGTGGATGTGGATTGTTATTTTATAACTCTCCTCGATGTTATGGCACTTTATGGGAGTTCCTGCACAACTTTGTGTGGTCACGTAATGCCCGTAAAAACCTGTTACGTTTCATCCACCAGATCCAGATCCAAATCCAGAACCAGACAGTGATTCATTCGGGCATTGATTCATGGCCAAGTTCTTCTTGTGGTCCCGCTCTGTGGCTCTAATATGTATAATCTATGGCTCAATTAGTGGGTGGCCGTCGTCGTCGTCGTCTTCGAAATATGAAGTGTACTCCTCCGATCCGATGATGTTGTCCTTACAATTAGACCAGATTTATGCATGGCCATCAAATCCAGTTCATTTGGGTGGCAGGCTTGTTGGCTTCTTGGCCCATAAAAACTGTCCTGTGGCTTGGTTTTTATGGCTTTTAATTTGATATACACCCATTTACATAAACAGCTCATTTCGTTGCCTCTAAGCGAGTGGTCAAATCAGTCTTAGCCTGGCCCCTGGCCCCTGGCTCTGTGTGTCCTGAAAGATGGCTTACGGCTGAGATTTGGTTATTTGAGCGGACAAACATCAAGCTTTCGGCACCTTCTGAGTGCTGGCAATTATTAATTACTCAACGTCGCCCGCACCCCCTCATTGATAGTGCTGATGATTGCCGCTGCGCTCCACTTGAGCTTAATGCGTTGCTTTCAGCTGGGATTCAAGCCGAAGCCGGGCTTTGGCTGGCAACATTTCCTGCTAATTACAGCGAGCTTCTAAGCTGCCAAGCGCCACCCAACACGCCCAGTGGCAGTCATTACCACCTACCTACCTGTGTGTCTATATGTAATATGGAATTGCGATTGGCACTTCCACACAATCAAGCAACCACAGAGAGAGACAGATAGAGAGAGAGAGAGAGAACATTCAAGTGGCTGGAAGTCATGTGGCATCTGCAGCAAACTGAATATGCAATGAAGTCGATGAAGCCAGAAGAACGTTGGTACATTCTCCTGTGGCAAGGATATGATTTGCAATGTGGGCCAGAGACTAGGACAGCAATTCGATGCGAAAGGGATGGCATGGGATGGATGTGGAGTGCAGTGGAGTGGAGCGTAGGGGAGTGCACCCAAGAGTGTAGTTGATGCTGCTGCTATCTCGTTATCATTTGGTAAATGGTAAATTGCCTACAACTGCCAGAGCAATTACCCAGCATAAAAGGCAAAAATTATTAATTATATGAGAGTGTTTTCGGTCGCATGGGGGGGGGGGGGGGTTTGGGTGGTGGTTGGTAGATAGAGTGAAGTAATTGGCAGCATTGTGTGCAATTGATTGCATCTGCCCCGGGGGCGCCAATATAAACAAACCAATTAAGGTCCAAGTGCACAGCAGCAGCTCCATCGAGGCATCTCCATCTGCAGACCCCCACTTTCAATCACTGTACCGGCAGCAGCAGCAGCTCCATGTGACACTAGAAGGCGAGCCGGGGTCATCCCAGGGCGCACAAACAAACACACACACCAACACACACACAAATGGTGCCCCAGTGCCTGGCCAGTGCCAGTCCGAGCTCCAGCCCGATCATGAGCCCTAGCCCGAGGGCTCCTGGTCATCGCAGGTCACACAAAATGGCAGGCAATGAAAATCAGAGCAAATGGAGCCAATTGTTTTATGAACTTATAGCTTTTTCTCCCCCTCCCCACTTCCTTCTCTCTCTCTCTTTCTCTCTTTCTCTCTCTCTCTAGATGCTTGTTCTTTTTGTAGCCATAATAGTTTCACTTGAGAGTCGGGGAGTCCAAGTCGAAGTCGAGCCAAAATGAAATAAAAAATTATCGAGCTGAGAAAAATGCTGATGCTGCAGAAAACAGTCCAAAGAGGAGAAGCAGATGTGGTCGATGGTGGATGAGTCGGAGGGTGGGGGGTGTGGAGTCCTAGCTGTTTGAAGCGGAAAATGTATTGCAAACAAATTGTCAAGTATTTTTGTGGCTTACATCTTTGGTTTTGCCGCCATGGGTGGCGCTGGTGCTCTCTGACATTTTCCAGACATTTCTCTCGGCACAGTTGGGCACTGACTTGACACACACACACATGGCATGGCATGGCATGGCATGGCATGGCATGTGCCTACCCTACCCTCCCTCAGCTTGCCTTCCCCCACAAGTGTGATGGAGATGGAGATACAAAGAGAGCGATAGATGGATAGCTGAAGTGCGCCAGATTGCTGTACAAATTATGGCCAAACGATGGCCGGAACTCTGAGTGAAAGTGCAAAGAGCATCATTTGGCCATCAACAAGGTCACAGCGCCCCCACCCCTTTGAGGCACTGCAAGGATTGCTCATAATTGCATTTGAGAAATTAATTGCAAAGCAGCCCAAAATTAATTACAGCTCTCTCTCCCACTCTCTCTCTGCCACACTCGGGCATTGCTCATACGCCAGGTGTGCCGTGAGGCCCTGTCTTCTCGCTGAGCTAAATTATCTTCTCTGTGATCAGTGTTTGTGTCTGTGCGTGTGTGACTTTGTGTGTGTGTGTGGGTGCGTCTGCTTAATTATTTGTGTACACGTATAGGGGTGGTTGGGGGCCGGAAAGGGGATTGCTTTGCGTGTGTGTGCGGCTAATCAAACTTTAAATAGAAATTGCCCCATTGCTACTGCTACTGCCACTGCCACTGGCACCATCCCTCCTCCCCCTCCCTCGTTCACGTACACATCAGAAATGTTTTACAAAGTGAAAATGCATGAAACGTGCTTCTTTCCATTCCATTCCCATACAAAAACTTACTTTTTGGGACTGGCTAACTTGCTTACTTTCCCATTTCACTTATTTTTCCTTGTTGCTGCTGCCGCTGGCTGCACTGCAAGAAAAAAGGGATGCATAATGATGCAGAAGCATAAATACGAGTGGCATTGCCTTTGATTTTTCCCTCAGTGTATTGTTTTTTCTAGCGTGCCACGAAATACCATTTTGTATCTACTCGCCGACCGGAGGGGGGGTGGAAAAAGTCAGCAAAGATTCCTATTTCTTAGGTGCTGCCTGCCACACATTGTACAAAAAGTTTTCGCCCCCCGTTGCAGGGGGTGCAGCTTGCAGTTTGCAGGTTGCACATGGCGCAAGTTTTGTTTTGGGAAGCTGCAAGAACAATAGAACCGAAGCAGCAGCAGCAACAATCGGGGCAACTACAAGTGACGACACATTTCTGACATTTAGCAACACATCTCGGCAGGCCCCTCCCCTCCCCCCCTTGTCACCCACCCCCCCTTACATCTATTCTCATCTGCTATCACAATTGTTTTGAGAGTTCTCTCGTGGCACCTAGGAGCCTTGCAACATTCGACAGTGGCCGCAGAGGACCATCAAGCGATGGTTGGTGTTTTTTTCTGGGGGTGCCCCGGAAAAGCGGCTCATAAACATAAAGCTGCTTAGAAAATGCACAGATGGTAATGCAGGAAGCAGGAAGAGAACGAAAGAGAGAAAGAGGGAGCAAGAGTGCTGGGCAAAGTGGACTGGAAAAGAAAGTCCATGCCTTGGCATACTTTTCGCTTTTATATCAATTTAAAAGTGAAAAACCTTTTTAACACCAAATCCCTTAAGCCTCAACGTCCCCTACCCTATCCCCCAACCCACCCCCAAGGCACTGCGACCCATGCCTGAAGCCCGAAGCCCGAACCCTATCCCTATCCCCAAAGTTCTGCCATCCCAGTCGGAAATAAGGAAAGGGACAATATTTACTTTAAAGCAAATAAGTTCATAAATGCGAAGCGCGACAGAGCACCAGACAGAGAGGAGTGCTCCCCCCTCCCTCCTCCTCATCCTGCTAACCACCACCCCCTTGTGGCAGACGATTAAGCTGTGCGTATGCGTATGCATAGGGGATGAAAGCTACGAAAGGAGACGAGACTGGGCTATGTCCCCGTAGGTACTACCCCTGCCAGTCTATGTGGATCTCTGCGGGGGAGGGGGTGGATGTGTGTGTGTGTGTGTGTGAGCCAGCTTTATGATTCCCGCTAATTGCCTCGTGGGCTTTTGGGTAAGCCGCGCATGCCTCTGCATTTGTTAGGAGCACGCCTATGGCTGCCCCATAATGCGGTGCACATGCCCTCCCTTTCCCCCCCGCCCCGCTCTACCGGCAAACAATTAATTTGTTTAAACAAAACACTTTGCTGCGCGTTATTCATTTATCAAGAGCTGGGAATGCATCAATGATGATGAACAGCAGTCGACAGGCAGACCCAACCCTTCAGCAGATCCAAGGAGTAGAAGGAGTAGGAGCAGCACCAAGCACCAAGGACCCTGACAACTGTCAGCTGTCAGCGGGAAAACAGCAAGGAGAACCCGGCCAGGAGACAGACTGCCAGACTGGCAGACAGACAAACAGGCGAACAGTCGTGTCCGTCGTGGCGCTGAAAAATTGTTGAGCATTTGTTTTGACAGCTCGTTTTGACAATTCAACAAAGGAATTGTCAGACGACAAATAGCAAACGATGTAATGACAATGCCACTGGCGTGCCACCGCCAACGACTGCCTGGCTAGGTGGGGGGCAGGTGGGGCAGGTTGAGCATATTAATTGTGTCATGTGAAGTGAACAAAGATGAAAGGGATAGAAGAAATACCAAAGTGGCAACTACAAATCATTCAATGGGAAAATCCATTTCACTGCCACAGCGATATCTGCCACACGATTTCCAGCTGCGGCGGGGCATCGTTATTTGTACATTAAATACTCGGGGATCCCGGGCAAGGATATCGATTGATACATAAAACACTTGACCGCTTCATTGGAACTGTGCAAAGTTTCAGGCACAAAAGATTCCGAGTAAAACGCTAAGCGCATAGCAACTGAAATCACATCAAGCAAGGATCAAGGATGCTGTAGGTAAACAGACGCAGTTTTAACTGGAAATTGAAGGCAATCAAAGCGGCTAATAAGCCTCGAGCCTCGAGTCAATACAAGGCAAGAGCAGAGGCAAATTGATGATCTCTGAATATTGTAACTTGTTCACCGTCTCACTCCTCATTCCTCATGCTCGAAAGCAATCAAAAGTGCATGAAAAAGAAATGAAGTGGAGTGGGAAAGAGATGTAATATATCTACTCGTATGCACCCAGCAGGATCCAGGACTCAGGACCCAGTCGCACGTCTTGTTTGCGCAAATTTCAATTTGTATATTACCTCATATTATATCGTATATTGGGGCGCATTACTTATGCACAATGCAGACACACACACAGACACAGAACTTTCTCCATTCCTCTGGCCTTCCGCTGCTGGGTGTGCGTGCGAGTGAGTGCAGACAATGAAATTTATGAAATAGAATGGATGTGGATGTGAATGTGGATGTGGATGCGCAGGATGCGGAGGCAACAGTTGCCTGGCTGCATTGCAGAAGAAGAATATGCTGCAAATTTGCTTTATTTCACATGCGAAAAAGTTGTAAAGTTTTTTGCTCACACTCGCTCACACTCGACACTCGACACGAGATACAGTTACAGATACAACTCCTAGCAGGGCAGGGCAGGGCACACGGGGCGTATACTTTTCAGGCAAGTTTTTGGACTTACGAGGTGAACAAAGTCAGGACTGGCTGAGATTCAGGATGGTAGATTCTAGATGGTTGTGCGCCGCCAATTGAATCACTTTTTGGATCAGTTAGTCAGCTGTCGAGAGAACTTTCGATGGGTCGATGGGTCGATGGGTAATGTCAAGGTCGAGCAGGGGCCCTAATGTGCCTGCATGTGATGTAATTTGCGCGTCTGCCCACAATTTTTGGAGTGACAGGAGCGTGCTTCAGCATAACCATATATTCCCTTCAACGTTTACCCTTTTGGCCCAATCAGCTTTAAGGCGCGACCTCTGGTCCTGGTCCTGGCTCTGGCCCTCGCCCTCGCCCTCGGGCAGCTGTCAGTCCGCCTCCCACATTGACGCTCTTGGCCAGCATTGACCAGCAGCAATTTGTTGTGCAATTTTCTGTGAATTTGGCATCGTACGTTGCACAAGCCAGGAGCATCCGCAACAAGGGAAGAAGAGAGAAACGAAACAGAAGAATGTGGCGAACAAGGATGTGGCAGCATATGTCCCGTCCTGTGTCCTGTGTGTGTGTGTGTGTGTGGCAGTAGCCGGGCAACGCTGCAACGCTGACAAGCAACAGGGACAATGTGTCCTTATTATTGTCGTAATTATCTCCCCGGCGTGTATCTCCGAGCGTGAGGCAAATGTAAATATAATAAAAATAAAAGCAGTTAAGTGAACAAATTGAGTTGAGACATGGCAACAGGCGTGGACGGCGGGACGGGGGACGGGGGGCACAGTGGAGGGGCGCACAGGCCCTTGGAATTCTCTCGCTCGTTTCCGCTTTCTTTTTAATTGCGTTTTTTATTTATTTTCCCCGCTCTCTTATGTGTGTGTGTGTGGCTTCAGTGACCCAAAACCGAGTGAAAGGAGGCGGCGGACGACAAAGGAGAGTTGACAATTATTTTCCCCCCGTTTGCGCACACGTCGTATGCGCAATGTCAGATAGCAAAAAGACAGACAGACACACAGAGACAGTCAGACAGACAATCAGACGGAGCACCCGTGGCGTATGCGTAATAGCTGAAAACCTTAAAGCTGCAATTACACCTTTTCAATGCTTTTCAATTTATCAGCAATGATTTTTGACGAATGAAAATAATCATTATTCCAGCAGCATGTTTTCAATAATTATCGTAAATATTTCTGTATGCCAGGAGCATAGAAATGTTTGGAATGACGATTGTACGACCAGCCATTGGCATTCGTTTTCCATTCCTCTCGACGCACAGACACAGACACCCAAATGTCGGCCATAATTCCCAACAGTTTTGGAATCTGTTTAGGGCCCTGTCCACCACCGACTTGGTGGCAATTTTATGGTCAGTTTAGTGGCCATGTCACAAAATTTAATTAGTTTACAACAGTAGCAGTAGCAGTAGTAACAGTTGCGCATCCATGGGCACTCCATTTTATGCGAGTCGGCTTAAGCACACACACACATACACAAACACACTGAGAGCCTTATTTTATTTGTCCGCATTTGTCAGAGTGGAAACCGCAAAAGCCGAACTGGCGAGAGGACACCACGGGGAGGACAGGTGCCGCAGGACATTTTATGAATCATTTATAACTCAATAATCCCGTTGAGTTGATTTTAACCAATAATTGATTATTGTTTCCGTTTCCTGCTCTGGCATTCTGCCTGTCTGCCTGTCTTTCTCCCTCTCTCTCTCTCTTTGCTGGGAATATACTCGTACATGGCATATATTTTTGTAAATTCATTTGAATATGAACTTTTTTGATGGAGCTTTTTTAATAGCTGACACCCAAATACAAAAAAAAAACTGCTCTTGTTTTTTAAGAGACAATATTTCGCAGAATTTGCTCGTAAAGTAGCCGGACGCTAGGGGTGCGGGGGTGCGGCCGGGTCGGTGGCCCTGTGGGGATGGAAACCCAGACCGAAAGAAATTTATGCAAATATACTCAGAGGCTGCCTTTTCTCCAGTTCAGTCTGGCATGAGCGATTCCCATGAATATTAATGAGAGACAACACATGGAAATTAGAGAGAGTCACAAGTGTCTGAGGTCTCTGTGACTCTCCATGTATCTGTGTTTTTTTTTTTTTTTTAATTCTGTATATCTCTTTATTTTTTGTAAGTGGAACTTACATACTACGTATATCTATGACTAAGCCAAAACCTAATTTATTTATAATTAATTATACTAGGGGGGATCGTGGAGAGTAATAGCTGTGGGCTCCGCGTCCCTGCGGTACGGCCGCGAAGCATTGCTTCGCAGGGACGATGGTTCCTCATTATGTCTCTCCCTCCTAAACCTCTCGCATCTGCGCAGTTCCGCCATCGTGGTTGCGGCAAAGTTGTCCCACGCCGTCCATGTTGCGGGGTCTCCCACTATTGCCTCTATGAGGTTCATGGGCGTAAGTTGGCCGCCCGCTGCCTGCCATAGCTCCCTCCTTTTGTCATCGAACCGCCCACATACAAAAATAATGTGTTCCGCGTCTTCTGCGGCACTACCACACCACCTGCAGTGTGGCGAGCTCTCGTGGCCAAATCTCCACAAGTATTGGCTAAAGCAGCCGTGCCCGCTAAGTAGCTGTGTGGTGTAAAAATTTATTGCGCCGTGCTTCCTATTCACCCAGGCTGCAATGTTAGGGATGAGGCGGTGAGTCCACCTGCCGTTCTCCGTCGTGTCCCATCGCCTTTGCCACTCTCTGAGACTCTCCTCTCTGGCCTGCTTGCGCGCTGACCTCTTTTCAGCGCCCGAGCGGGTAGCTTCTGCCACCGACTTCTCCTCCAAGATCAATAGGTCGATTGGGACCACTCCTCCTATAACCAATGCAGCATCTCCTGATATGGTACGAAAGCCGCAGCAGATACGCAGCGCGCATAGTCGGTGTATGGCTTTTACGCCCCTAGCGTAGCTGGCGACCCGGATGCTATCCGCCCAGATTGCCGCAGCGTATATTATTGTTGAGCGGATTACGCTGGTCAGCAGAACTCTCCTCTCCTGCCTTGGTCCCCGACTGTTCAGCAGCATTCGGAACAGGGCGCGACTGGTATGTGCCGCTTTCTCTTGCACATAGCTCAGGTGTTCCCGAAAACAGAGCCTAGTGTCGATCATGACGCCTAGATAGCGGATGGCTCGTTTCGACGCAATGTCCTGTTCTCCCACTCTAATGTGAGCGGTCTCCACCATGGACCGGGTACTCACCAGTACAGCCTCCGTTTTATGAGCCGCTAACTCCAGCCCCGCCGAGCGAAGCCAGTCCGCGATCCGCTGTATTGCCTCGTTGCATGCCGCCTCTGCCTCTTGTATGTGTTTGGCCACTACCGAGAGTGCCACGTCGTCGGCGTAGCATGTCAGCTGACATCCGGCTGGAAGTGGGATTCGCAGGACTCCGTCGTACACTATGTTCCACAGCAGTGGGCCCATGACCGATCCTTGTGGAACTCCCGCCGAGGTGAGGTGTGTAAGGGTTCCATTCTCCGTGTCGAAGCTGAGCGACCTTCCCTGGAAGTAGCTTCCGACAACTGCCCGGAGGTATGCAGGGATGCCCCACTGAATGAGCGAGTTGGTAATGCAATCCCATTTTATGGAGTTGAACGCGTTCTTGATGTCCAGAGTGACAACCAGGCAATACTCCTTGCTGCCACCCTTCCAACGCGTTCCCTCTGCCGCTTCAGCTGCGATCCGCACGACCCTGCCAATGGCGTCCACCGTTGACCTGCCTTTTCGGAAGCCGAACTGGTTGTCGGATATCCCTCCAGCTTCTTCCACTACCTTCTCCAGCCTTGAGCAAATGATCCGCTCCATCGTTTTGCCCAGTGCGTCGATCAGGCAGATCGGTCGGTATGAGGAGGGGTCTCCTGGCGGCTTTCCCGGCTTGGGTATCAGCACCAAGTGCTGCATTTTCCACTGGGCAGGGAAGAGTCCTTCTCGAAGGCATTGCGTAAATGTCGCGGCGAACGCTTCCGGTCTGTATGAGGCTGCCAATTTTACCGCACGGTTAGGGATTCCGTCCGGTCCTGGGGCTTTGCTTGACTTCATCCTGCGCGCCGCGGTGATGACCTCCTCTGTATCTACCGGCTCCACCTCGTATGGGGGCTGGTACGTGTCGCATTCTTGTTCCATGTTACGAACGTTTTCTGGGAACAGTGTCTCCACGATGTTCCGCAGTTGGTCTGGGTCCGACGGCGCTCCTGCATTGCTGGTGTGCAGTTTCTTCATGACCGTCTTGTATGCCCTTCCCCAAGGGTCATGCTCTGCCGAGTCGCATAGTTGCAGAAAGCACTCTCGCTTGCTCTCCTTTATCGCCGTCTTCATAGCCTTTCTGGCATCGCAGTAGGCAATATGTAGCTCCGGCCAGTCGCTGTCGCTCCTTTTTCGGGCCCTCTGGTATCGCCTTCTGGCTGTTAGGCAGGTGCGCCTAGCCTCCGAGATCCCGTCGTTCCACCAGTAGGTCGGCGGCCGCGTGCCCCTAAAGGGTTTTCTCCGGCTCATGCTGGCATCGCATGCGCTTTTCAGCTGGTCCGTGAGCTGTGTGGACATGTGCTGCGCCGATCCTTGGACATTCAGCTACCCCAGCGCCTCCAGGAACCTTGTGACCTGCATGGTTTCGGGCTTGTAGCCCGGTCCCCGTGCAGTCTGAGTCGGTACTCTGTTTTCTCCACTGATTGAGAACACCAACGCCTCGTGATCGCTGGCCGTGTAGTGGTTCCCTAATCGCCAGCTGGCCAAGGGGGAAAGGGAACTCGATACAAATTTCAGGTCTATGACTGACCCGGCACCTCCTCGGTTGTATGTGTTCGTTGTGCCCTGGTTTAGCAAAGCAACGTCGAGCGCCGCAAGCTCTTCTAGGAGGACTTGCCCTTTGGCGATTGCGTCTGAGCTGCTGCTTTTGCTGGTGTCACTGCCCCACTCTTGGGCCCACGCGTTGAAGTCACCAGCTATTATAAATGGCTTGCGATCTCTGGCGTCCTCAGCTAAGTCGTGCACGGCTGCGGCAAAACTCTGTCGACTTAGACTGGGTGGGAAATAGCAGCTGTATGTCCATATGCTACCAACTTTAGCCCGGACGAAGTGGCTATATGCGGCACAGCCAGAAGGTCGTATCGGCGCCCTTCCGCAGGACCAGATTCCGGCTTTACCTGCCGAGCTTTGGACCCAGTATCCATCTTCCGGGGAGATGTAGGGCTCGCTGATGATGGCAACATCTATTTGTAGCTCACGCACTGTTTGTGTGAGCAAGTCCGTGGCAGCTTCGCAATGATTTAAGTTGATCTGATAGAATCTAATCATGCTTAGAATTCATTGGCTTCGCGGGCCCTTTGGTTGCCATAGGGCAGCTGTGGCTCCCTGCTATGTGCTTGTGTGGCTTCCCTTTCTCGGCACAGTAGAAGCATTTTGCCTCGTTATGGCAATCTCTAATGCGGTGATCGGCCGCCCCGCAACGGAAGCACCAGCCGCTTCTGTCAACCGGGCTGTTGCAGTTTGCTGCAATGTGCCCGAGCTCTTGGCATTTGAAGCACTTGGTTGGGAGAGGGCGCTCCCGGATGCGGCAGACCGACCAGACAACCTTGACCTTGCCAACGGAGAGTAGCTTGGACGCTTGGGTAGCCGGGAGGCTGATAATAGCCCGCTGTGTGCCTCCGAAGAAGGGGCGCAAACTCTTGATGGCCTCCGCAACGAGTGCGATCCCAGTCTGCTCGTTTATCGCCTTTCTGAGGTCCTCCGCAGTAGCCATCTCGTCCAGGTCGACTACCTCTAGCCTCGTCTGCTGGGTAAGTGCCCGCGCCTGCACCTTGTCGCCTAGGGCAGTTCCAATGCTGTCACGAAGCCGCTGCGTTTCTTCCATCGTCGTATTGGCTAGTTCTAATAGGAGAGCACCTTTCGCCGTGCACTTCACCCTGCGGACGCACTCACCAACACTCTTCATTTCCTCCTTCTGGCTGCGAGTCACCATGCTCAGCATCTC
This sequence comes from Drosophila athabasca, assembly GCA_008121215.1. Taxonomy (NCBI): domain Eukaryota; kingdom Metazoa; phylum Arthropoda; class Insecta; order Diptera; family Drosophilidae; genus Drosophila; species Drosophila athabasca. The sequence goes on along the minus strand of VMQQ01000022.1, from coordinate 1,046,756 downwards.
AGCATAGGTCATTTTTCTCCTTTGCCTCGATTATGATGACATCGGGCGTGGCCTCGTCTTTAGGGCCTGCGGCCTGCCCTTGACCTTCGTCCACTCGTCTGCGGGAGTAGCCGGCTCGGTCCGCAGAGCCGTCTGCTGGTGGGGCTTCTTCTGGGTGGGCCCTTCCGACGGCTTCCTACGCTTAGGTGCGTTCTTTGGTGGCCTCTCTAATTGCCTTTTTTCCCCGTTCGATGTGGGGCTAGGCGCCGATTGCTCCTCCTTCTCCACTCTCTCCTTCATCCGGGCGTTGGCGTCACAGCTGAAGAGTGCCGCTTTTTGGAGCCTCACCACTTTCTGCGCCAGATTCTTCATGTCCATATTGATGTACCTCGCATCCTTCAGCATTTTGGAGAGCTCCGTCGACGTTTCCACCAGCGTCTTCAGGATCGAGCGAAGATCCTCACCTCCCTCCAATCCAGATGGGCTCTCCTTCCTGGTGGCACCACTGAAGTCAAATGGATTGACTGGGACATCTGCTGGGGCTGATACGGCTCCTGTTGGTGCTGATACCCTCAATATAGGCTGCATCATTCCGTGTGGGGGCTCCATGTATCTGTGTGTGTTTGTGTGTGTGTGGCCTTTAAACACGTGCGTGTCTGTATGTATTGCCACACTATTTCCGATCAAAATCAAAAGGCCACAATAGGATTCGGTAAGCAGCAGCCCACACACACACACACAGACCGAAAATCATCATCCCGTCAGAGGTGTTGGAGCAATGAAAATATATACAAAACCTGCAAGGAGGGAAGGAAGAAAGGAAGGCTACTCCTTGAGGCTGTCGGATACCCTTAGAGATCCACATTTTCGACAGCTTCTGTGCTGCATTCTACAGTCTTTGTAGACCATATCTTTGGGTATTTAAAACGCAAAAAAGACACACCAGCACACGGCTATGCTGATGAAGGACTACACTACATAGTGTTGTAAATAGTACCCTCTACAGGATACAACTGGTACAAATATATGAGCTCTAATGCTGAGGGGGAGTTACATACATACATATATCCTTATGGACAAAAGCCAGCAGCATAGGCTGTGCTGTGCTGTGGTGTTGCAGTTGCAATTAATGATACGCCCGAAAGTAGGCAACGAAGTGTAGCAGGTCCCAGCATTTGCATTCAGGAATGGCAACAGGAGAACGCCAACAGGAGCAGCAGCATCAGCAGCAGCAGCAGCTGCTTGCATGCATAATTAACAAAGCCAGGGGAAAAAAATAGAAGGTAAATTTAATGTTGCTGCGGAATGAAATGACTATTATGCCACAGCAACGAACGAGAGAGAGAGAGAGAGAACCGACCTCTTGCCCCCTGCTAGTTGTTGTGGCACATTATAAACTTTTGCCGACTCTTAAATAACGCTTACCACGAAGCTGCCGCAGATTCTCTCCTCGCCTCAGGTGCGGCCAGGAGTACACAGGTGCGAACCTGTGCAACCTCTACAAAGAAGGTTTTTCCATATTAACTGAAAAGAAATCGTAATGAAAAATAATGCAAAACTATGTTTTTATTCTTCCCTCTATCAATTTCTCGTTTCTTCTTGTAGTTTTCTACCATTCTTTTGGACATTATTCAACTTAGATGTTGCGTTTATTGGAGTGAAACAAGTATGTTTCCCAAGTCCGTTATTCACGAATGCCTGCCATTAAGATTCCACTGCTTTCACACAAAACAAAAACCCACCCAAAGCCGACTTATTCCTTTCCTGGCATTGTTGTGCAAGTAGTTTCAAGATAAACATCATCACCCGAACTAGAAACAAACATTAAGAAGCCCAACAGCAGCAGCAGCCCAAGCAGCACACTGCACACAACTTGGAAATTTGGTAGTAAGTATTATGGCCGGCTAGAGGTAGCACAATAATGGGCATTCCCGGCCAGATGGAAGACCAAACAATAAATATTTCAAGGCAACTTCTGCTGTCTGCTTTCTGCTGTCGGCTGTCTTCTGGCTTCTGTCTGCTGCTGCTGCTGCTGCTGCTGCTGCAATTTGATGTTTTTGAAAATGTGGTGATAATTGAAAGAGCAGTGCCCAGCAGTGGCCGGAAGCAGAGGCTCTACGGACTGATAATAGGACATAACAACTCCAACACACAAACCCATAGCTGTAGCTCTGTCGGTGGCAAAAGTTTTCAACCCAAATATTCGATACCAAAAGACATTTGAAAGCGACATTGGTCGAGCACTTAACTTGTGTCAATCTCCTCGCCAACACCAGGCCACACACACCACGACTGAGGGACAGAAAGACAGAAAGACAAACAGACAGATGGATAGATAGACGGACAGATGGAGGGAGGGAGGGATGCTGTTCGGTTGACATCTGATATATTTGCCTTACATTTGCCTGCACGAGAGAGGCGGTGAAGGGTTGTGCTGGGGATTAGCCAGACCCTTCTACTGGCCTTCGATGGGGACCCAGCACAAAGGGCTGAAAACATGCAATCTTTTATTTAATGAGTGCGAGAGTCAACAGCTCAACTTCAAACTGACACTTTGCACCGCAATCTTTGGGGGTCATGTAGCAGCCAGCAGCCAGCAGTGGCAGTGGCAGCCAGCAAATTCGGGTCGACGTTGGCAAATAGTTCCTGCCATTGACTGCTTTATTGGGGAATTTGGGACACGCATACATACGCACACACACAGTCGGATGAGTTATTAAGCCATGTTTGTGCTTGTCTCTGGCTGCCACACATTTTCATTGAGGAAGTATCTGGAACCGCCCGGGGCCATTCAGGATCTGGCTTTTCAGGCGTGATTTAGAAACTTTTCAAATATGTTGCCATTGCCACTGCCACTGTCACTGCTTTGACCGACACACGTTCTGCATGAGATCCGAGCGGGGGCGGGGGTGGGGTTTGTGCTGCATGAAATCTTGGCCCAAGGAACTGTTCAGGTGAATGTTATGACTTTTTGAGTTTCAGTTTACTGTGGGAACTGTCAATCTCCTTAATTGAAATGAGAAGCCCCCGGTTCTCCTTTCGGTTTCCAACTGAGATAATGGAAAGCCACAATCATTTCTCTCTGTGTATGGCTTAGCTTCCGTATGGTCGGGTCTCAACGTCTGTGATCTTTGGCTGGGCAAAGGCCTGGGCATTTGATTGAAAAACCCAGTGGAGCAGAAGGACATCGAGTGGCGCTACAGGTCCTTCTGCTGGTTGGTCAACAGATGTGCAATGGCAGCCATCTGATAGCCATGGACTCGCCATGAAAGTTTTGGTGGGAAAAGTTCACTGGAGTTTTCTTTCCATTGGATCGGTTTCAGTCAGGTGAACGCGCTGACCCCTTCACACATCATACATAAATAAAAGCGCACAGCACAGCATAGATACACCTACTACTCGTATTGGTTATCGTTACAGAATCGCTCAGTCGTTCAGTCGGCCGCAAATTAGTTTCGAGTCCCTGGACACCGAGAGAGAGCATAAATAAATTCATGGAAAATCATCCATTCGTTCTGGTCATATTTGTTCAGACCACTCTGCTGTTTGTGTGTTTATTTTTGCGTTTAATGGCTGCCAATTGCAGCTGCCCGGAAAGCAAACAAATATTCCGAGGCGAAGCGTTGGCGGGATTATCAAATCAAGTATACCACGCGTTGACCCCACCTCAAGGTTAACCGAACCAAACAAAATATATATACCAAATTCCTGACCATGGTCAATGCTAACATAGCCCCCTTCCTCCCCTATCACCCTCTCCTCTATCACCCCTCCAAGGCTCTCTGGCGGAAGTGGTAGAGCGCGAGGGTATATTGTATTCGTGCCGCACAGTAACACGTTTTCAGTTTACTGCTGTTTTAAGGGTTTAAGTAAATGTGCTTAGTTCAAGTAAATCACTTTTTATATATTATGCGAGCAAAAGTATTAGTTTAGTTAGTATTTTTATGAGCTACGTTCTTGTATTTTGCGGTTCTGGTCAATATTCAATCTAAAAATACCTTCGATGGTCGCCAAATCGCTCATATTTGGAAACACGAGAGTTAGGTAAAAATAAACCCCACAATCTTAAAGGGAAATCATTCTGTAAAATGAAAGTAAATCTTGGATTTGGAACTTTACTGCCATTTCCGTCTGTTAATCTGTTTATCCGTAAGATAAACTTAATCTAAGGCCTTTGAAGATCTTTTCAATGTATGCAGGGGGGGGGTTTGAGGTATCTTACCACTCGTAAGGGGTATCTCACGGTCTGATCGTTGACCCTTGCTTTTTCCGTTGTGTTTTGTTTACGCTCTCTACTGGACGCGACGGACACATAATTTATTTCGACTGCGATGTCCTTGCGTGTCCTGTCTGCATATGTGTGTGTGTTTGTGTGTTTGTGTATGTTTACGAGTGCGGTTGGGTGCTTGAAAGTGGGTGAATGTGCCCCACATTGCTGGCTGTCAGCGCCTTGGAGATAAGCTGACTGCTAGAAATATGCTCCTCCCCCCCCTAACGAATGTGCGAATAATGAGGAAATGGAAGGCGTAGCGAATGCGGTGCCCCTCCGCTCAGATCGCAAAGACCTTTCCGGCTCTCTGTCCTGCCGGCCACAAGAAGACATAAATAAAAGGCAATACATCGACTTTAATTGGTCACGCCGGCCCGTAAGAGAATGCGAATGGGAAAAGCGAACAGCGAACGCGGCTGAAACGCGACGAATAAACAGTTGGCGGATTTCGAATAGCTGCAGATGGTCCTCATGGACGGTCTTCACGGACCTTTGAGGGCAGATCTTTCGAGCGGTAATATGTACTTTCAATTCCACTCGTATTTCTAACGAAATAGTTCCCCAATTGCAGTCACCTCGTGTTGTATCGTGACTCACATGACACGAGCACATCCCCAATGAAATGGAGTGTCCAGCCACTGCGTGCTCTCTCTCTCTCTCTCTCTCTCTCTCTCTCTCTCTCTCTCTCTCTCTCTCTCTCTCTCTCTCTCTCTCTCTCTCTCTCTCTCTCTCTCTCTCTGTCTCACTGTCTGTCTTTTCTGCTGGAGAGGAGGTTAATATGGGCAACTGATTTATGTTTGGCAACAGACAGAGAAAAGAGCAGAATCAGGAACAGAAACAGAAACAGTCGGTACACGCCACGGACGTGGCCATCTTCAGTAGCCGGCGCCAGACGCACGCGGCACATCCTTCATCCTTCAACGTTCGCCAGCAACGGACTCCGACCCCGACTCCATCTCCGACTCCATCTCGTGGCCATGGCCATGGCTATAGCTTGCGTGGCTCATCGTCATCGTTGCCATTATAAATGATTTTAATAATTTGAAACGATTTGTTTAGTTCTGCATCAAGTCGGATAAACGTCGATGATTAATTAGCAAAAGAAGGCGATGACGATGGCGGCGGCGGAAGAACTACTATCCCGGCATTACATAAGCATTGCCTTAGTCTGCGTGCGTGTGTGTGTGTCTTGGGGGATCCTTTTTGGTATCCACTTGGCATCGCTTCCGCATTTAAATGTGCACCCCCCCACCACCCCGCCATGGCGTTTCCCTAATCAACTTTTTGGTTTCCTCCCCCTTTCTTTTTTTGTTTGTTGATTCCCAAAAGCGAAAATTAATTGGCGCCTCTCTCCCGGCAGACGAGGCGCGTTTTGATTCCGCGCTCTTGGTTAATTGATAAATGGTTGTTTTGGGTGTGTGTGTGTGTGTGTGTGTGTGTGTGTGGCAGCGGGGGAAGGGGGATTATTTTGTGGCACTATCTGTTTCCGACATATGCAAATGTTGTTTTGTGTGTTTTTTTCCCTTCCTTCCAGAGAGATGGGTTATCATAAATGCGGATTTGTGTGTCTACCTCATGCCCAGGCTTCCTTTTCGTTGGGTTTTTTTGCCGTACACTAACTGCCACTCCTACCCACCCCTCCCCCCAAATTGATTGGAGTAATTAAATTTACAGAAATATAATTATTTACACCATGCAACCATCGGTTGCTGCACTTTCCACAAAACCAATTTATGTCCGTATATATGTATGTACATGTGTAAATATTTGCACTGAAATGCGAACAGAACTCAAATTGAAATTATTGTTAAAGGCTGTAGCTTGCAACTGCAACATAGCCGCACACACACACACACACACACACGTTAACAAGCACGCACGCACACAACTACGAATATTCCTGCTGCCACTGCTGCTGGGATGCTTCGGGTTCGACCTCTGGTTCTGGCCATTTATCTTTAATGCCGTGCTGGCCAGCAGCAACATTAATTCTAAAAATGTTTGGGCATTAATTAGGAGGACTACTCATTGGGGCAGGTTGGCGATAGATGGGATAGAGTAGATAGATAGAGTATCTAACGTGTCCTGTTTCCGGCCTCAGCACTTCTGGGCGCAGAAATCCAATTTGTCAGCACTCGTATTATTGACACATTTAATCCATAATTGTCAACATTATTTGCCCGGATTAATTCAAGCCAATAAATTGAACTGAAAAGAGTTGGCTGGATTGGGCTCCGCTCTAGGCCCGTAGATTGGCTGGGCTGTTTGTCCTTTCTCCGCCTCTCATCTGCCCGGGGCATCAATTTATTCATTGTAATATAATTTCACTCTCTTTTCACTATTTTTTTGTGCTGTCGACAATCAAATGCGGGGGAATTAATAATCGACGCCAGGGGACACTTTTTTAATATTTTATCCCATCATGTTGCCGAAGTCAATCCCCGCTGATTGTTTAATAATCCACAATTTGCATATATGTACATACATATGTATGTATGTATGTAAATACTGGTACAGAGGGAAAACGATTGAAAGACACAAAACAAGAACTGGCAACAGGGCTTCTCTCTAATTAAAAATAGCATTGCCACATTTGGGGATGCCATTCCAGACTTCCTTCCACTTCCAATCGCCGAAATGTCTAATTAATTCGAAACTAGAAAGCTTTTCTCATTTACGTGGCTTGAATTTGTTAATTCATTTACCATCTATCGCACACCGTGTGCGGGCAGGTGTGTTGCCCCACTATGCGGCACCATACTTCCACTTCCACTTCATTTCGTCCTTTTTGAGTCTTAATTACGGAAATGCATTCAATAATTCGCAGTTTTTATGCAGCTATCCTTTGTCCCTTGAATACTCTTAATCACATTTCTTGCGCCCCGCCCCATCCACCTGGGGGGCGGCTCCAAATGCGTTTCAATTACTTAGGATAATTAAAAGTCCTACACTTGCACTTCCAGGAAAATGGGCAGGTGAATGGCAGGATAATGATTAAAAATGGCAAAACTGGGAGAGAGCAAAACAAACAACTGCACTGCACTGCACCCATCGTACATATGATGACAGATGATGATATTGTCTTCAAGGGACAATAAACAACAACAAAACAACTCACTTTGTGTCCGCATTGTGTCATATCCTGCGAGAGGGTCTCCACACTCCACATGCGTGTGTGGCACACAGTGGGAAAACAGGTGCTGATTGAGTGCCACTGCCAGTTCGGATTAATAACCTCCTCGTCCACGTCCATTGAAGCCCCCAAGTGTAGCCCCCGGGGTGCTTTTACTATTATCGCGAAAAGGCCAAGAAAAGCGAATTTCCCAAATAAATCTTTGCCTCGCTCCGCGAAAATATTCCATTGCAATTTTTTCATTACTTCTTTTTTGGCTCCTCCTTCTCCGGTTGTACCCTTGCAGAGGGGCATATTGATTTTGGGCACATGCTTGAGAGGACTCTGTCGATATGCCCATACCTTATGCAGATCGGATATAGGCTGTCATTTTCCGATGACTATATCCTGGAACACCCATTGGAGGATGATGGATCCGAACGAGGGTACCCACAGTTTCGACTCCAAGGATACCCTTGGATAGCATAGTTTCTCGAGGGAGGGAGGGGGGTTGTGTCGGGTGGACCAACGGATTTCCATATAAAAACAAATGGACGCAGCAGACTTATAAATTTATTGCTTAACTTTAAAATACCACGGTCGCGGCAGCGCTCGAAACGGAAAGCGGGAAAGTCGAGAGGGAAAGCGCCAGTATTTCTCGCAATTACGAGCATCCTGGAAAATCCAGCATCCAGAAGGGACGAAGCGACGTGCTGCAGTTGCAGTTGCACGAGGAAGTTGCAGAAGCGTGCCGGAGGAAATGCGTTTTTCGCTGGCTGTTGAGTGTTGAGTGACTGCGAATAATTTATTAGCTGCGTGGAAAAATAATTTATGTTGAGTTCTTCACCATCTCCTGCCCTTTCGTGTTGCCTGCTGCTAACAGGCGGAAGGCGTGGCCGTGGGAATTGGTTGAATTTTTTTCGTCGGTCATGGCCATGGCCATGGCCATCTGCAACATATGGTTAATTTTTTGATAATATTTAGATTTTTTTTATATTTAAATTTGCATTTTTCAAGCATTTCTTTGCTTTTCTCCCCACATTGGAGCAGCAGTAGTCTCTCTCTTTTATCTATGTATTTCGCGCGCGCTACGTTTTGAATTTTTTCGCTAATTCTTATTTTTAACGTTCACCAACACTAGGTTCAAGTCTTGGATACGTCTCTTACATGTAATGTAACAAGTGTGTAGAATTGGTGTTTAGAAATGTAGATGCAGATGTAGAGTACAGTGCTACAGTGGGCTGGCAGTGTTTTTCATTGAAAAAGCGCACAGTGGGCTGGAAAAGTCTAGAACGGAATACTTTCCGACTTGGAGGTTCGTTTAAGTTAAGATCTGGTATTTTTATTAATGTATAATTATTACTGGAATACGAATACGATTACATTTTACATTTCACATTTAAAAAATATGACGAGAATTGCAACAAGGGTTAAAGAATTCCTACAGACTAAGCAAAGGCATTCCACTATATTCCAATACATCCCCTAACATCATCTCCTCTCCTCTCCCATGTGGGATCCATCCGGGATGCTGCAAGTGATTAGAAATACATTTTCGTCGTTTTCGAATTAAGGATTACGATTAGAGGGCGGCTAGGCGTGGTTAACTCGGGGACAGGACCGGCCAGGACTGGGGCGGAAGGGGGACAGAGCACCGGCAGCGTAGCAGCTCGGAACTGAGCGGAGGAGCGGAGCTCTCTCACTTCGTCTTGGCGCTCCGTAAATTCGATGCGGAGAGCACGGACCGGGGCGGCGGCGGGCGATCGAGGCTGTCCATGTGGTAGCGACGCGATGGCGTGTCGTTCTTGCGGCCCACGCGACTCAAGGTACTGGCACTGGTGGCTCCATTGTGCGGCGGCGGCTTACGTGGCAGTGTGGACATCTGCAAGGGATAGTGGGTGGGGGGAGCATGAGATTCTGAAGAAGGTTGGAGGGTGGACGGGGGGACACTCACCCGCTTGTTCTGCTCCTGGGAGTAGTTGATCTCGTAGCCCTCGCTGATGTGCTTGGGCTTCCAGGGTGCCAGCATGGACACGGACCTGGAGACGGTGCGCGTCATGGGCTGCAGGGGCGCCGGCTGCTGCGACTTGGCGGCTACTGATCCTGCTCCTCCCTTGCGCAGGTCCTCGCGGGACACGGAGCGACGGCGCAGGTTGTATGGCTGTGGGATGTCGCCCACTGTGGTGGCATGCAGGTAGACAACGCTTCGCTGGCTGTGAAGACTGGACTCGCCCTCGGTGCCCGAGCTCTCGGCCGGAAAGCGATCCCTGAAAAGAAGTTCCACTTAGTTCCATTCTCTCTAGTCACCCAAGGTCAGCCGAAGGACTCACCTGCCGTAGCCGACGTTTTCCTGGCCCAAGCTGGAGAGAAGTCCCCGACGCTCTGCACCACGTGCGGGCTTCGGTGGCCCCATCAGAGGGCGATCCTCGAAGCGCTGGCCCCGCTGCCCCTCCGCTGCCGATCTCTCCAGCGACATGGCTCTCTGAGTGGAGCTGCGCTTGTGCCGTTCCGCGGGCTCTGGCTCCGAACCGCTCTCCGAGATGTCATGGAGTTCGCGGGAGCGCGAGTAATGCCGCCGCTTGCGGAAGTCCACCTCGTCGCTGCCGTTGTCCAGGTGCTGCATGGAGCTGGCACGCTGCCGACTGCTGACTGCCGACTGGCCCTGCGTCTGTCCCGAGAGCGTGTGGCGATAGTCCCTCGAAGGAGGAGGCGGACTGCGGTCCAGATGATAGGCACTCTGCGAGTGCTTCGACTGGCCCAGAGACGGACGACTTCTATGGGTGGTAATAGAACATTTAGAAGAGTCCCATCGAGAGGGATAGATATAGGGAGGGTATACCTGGGCATACTGCTGGCCTTGGAGATGGTGGGTGGATTGGAGTCCAGGTCGGTGTCGCCAAAGAAGCGCAGATTCTTGGCCGGAGCCGCCGTCGTTCCGTTCCGTTTGCTGCGCTTCAGACTGGAGGTGTTCTCACTGTGTCCATTGACAGAGACGTTCAGCTAAAGGAAGAGACAGCAAGGACAGAAGGACTGAGGAATGCTCTATCAAAAGTGTGCAAAGGGTATCAGTCTCACCTCCTTGGGACTGCTCTTGGTCCGACGATCCAGGGACTTGAACCAGCTCGTCTTCTCAACCTTCACAGGCGTCGCAGGTGCCGCCGTTGCATCCTTGGTCTTCTGCGAGAGTTTCTTGGGCGGCTTATCCGCCGGACTGCGCTTCAGCAGCAGGGGACTAGCTTTGGGCGTGGACAGTCGGCGTCGCATCGAGATATCGATAGTCTGTTGGGGAAGAGGGAAAGGGTTTTCGGGTTAACAGGGGAGGGATTTATGGTTTGCTTTCGCTTTCGGGTCAAAGGTTTACGTCACTTGCAACAGGTTGTGGCCTATGTGGGGCAGGTGGCCTTTGCACGAGCCGCATGGCACACCACAGTAGAGCACAGGCAAAAATAAACTTGTTTTGCCTTTTGTGAATGCGACGACTGTGAGTCGACAGTCGACAGTCGGCACTGTTTTTGGCCGGCCCAATGAAACTTTGGCCCACTTGCGGTTGGAACTGTATTAGGCAGGCGATAGATAGATAGAGATGGAGACAGGGGGAGGCTGAGGTTGGGCCTGGTCGAGTGATTGGTTAAGGCCGCAATGGATATTGGATATGGATATAAAGGTTTCATTCTCCCTCGATTGCGACACCGATTGCCCCTAAAGTGGATTGCCACTAGAAGATCGAATGGAATGTCGCACCCGCAATCGAAGCACCCACTAAATAATAAAATATTCAAATATTAAAATAACCCCCAGAACCCGATCGATGCTTGACGCTTAAATATAGTTTATGGCCAAGTCTGTGGGCCCATAAATATTCAAACAGAATTATTGACACACAAATTTGTTCGTGGTTTCTTTTTCGGCATATAGAATCTTTTTTTTGGAATGAATGGCCAGGCACTTAACGATTTCTTCGGAACACTTCGGGCGGCATGTTGTTTTTATGAGAGAGCGGGTGGAGGTAGGGGAGGGTAGGGGACCCCATGAATAATGGCAACGCATTGTCCCAGAGATTGGGGCATGTGTTTACCACCAATCGATGGTACCCACCAGCCAACCGGGAACCCTTTCCTTTGCGATCTCTCACACGCAAACATACATAATTTTTGACAACGGTCAGATGCCACACCTTTCCCTGTGTCTGTGTGGCCAAGTGTGTGTGTGCTCCTGCAGGATGGGGCATGCCACACTCTTAGATTGAGGCTGATTGTGTGCTTTTTTTGGGCTGGGTTGCGTTTGGGCCGCCCCCACATTGCGCACATCCGGCTGAACGGCAGAACAGCTGAACGGTAGAACGTACGAAAAGTGGCAACATCCTCTGGCCGCTCTTAGACTTGGCCAAGAAATGCGCTCAAGCATTGCAAATTAGCTTGCAGCACGCAGTGGCATCAGCAGCAGCAGCAACAACAGTTGCTTGTTGCACGTTGCACGCTGCTTGTTGCATGTTGTGCAATATGGACAGCAAACACCTCGACAGTAGCTCAAATCGTTTTGGAATCCGAATCGGATTGGGAGTGCGAATGCGAATGCGAGTGCGGGTCTTAGCCAAGTTTCCCCTTAGCCATTCCCCCGCCGCTTGCCTATCCCCGCCTCGCCTCGATCTGTTTGTCGTTTCGCTGTCAGCTTTCTTAATTTGCGAGCAAGTGACAGAAAGACAGAAAGACAGACAGACAAACAGACAAACTGACTGAATGACAGAGTGACAGCGGCTGCGTGGGCCCTGTTTCTACTTCTAGCTCTCCCTGCCTCCTCCCAGCTCCCATCTCCATCTCTGGCTTTAAGCCGCACTCTTGACGCTTTTGTTCTGGCTCGAAAATTTATACGACGCCTCGTCGCCTGAATAGTTTTCGTGTTAACGTTTTCGTTTCGTTTGCAATCTCTATTTGGCCAGTTGTCGTTTATTATTTAAGCACAGTATCTGTCGCTGTCGCTGTCTCTGTTGCTGCTGCTGCCTCTGCCTCTCGCAGTCGAGTATTTCTTTATGGTCTTGACTGTTTTGATTAGGTGCGCTATTCCCCCCACCCCCCACCCCCCGTCCCGCATCTGTATAGCCAAGATGTGCCTCTAAGTGGACGTGACGTCTTGTCGTCTTGGCCTGGCACCATTTTCGGCTAGGAACAAGAGCCAGATTGAGACGAGACGAAATGCGACGCCCACCCGCCACCTGGACGCCCATTGAAGGCCCCCCCACCCGTGTTGAGCAGGAAGTGGACAAAGACAAAGCAGAACAAACCCCGAGACCTACCCGAGACCGACCCGACCCATCGACGCAAGTCTTGATTAATTCGAAATTAATAATAGTCGGCCATGACCAAATGATCGTCTGGAGGGTCTTGTATCCCAGAAAACAAAAAAAACCCACAATCCCATAGCCCCCCTCCTCCCGACTGCTTTCCATGGGTGAATGAACTCTGTGTTGTCTGGGTGCTCTGTTTGTGGCGCCATCAATTGGACATTAGACAAACCCAAATGGTGTGGGAGGGTACCTTGGATCTTAGGCACTCACCTTTGGTTCGCGTGAGGTCTCCTCGGCTAGGGCCTGATGCTCACGGTAGCGCGAACGCATCTCCTCCTCTCTGACCATATAGCGCTCCCTCTCCTTCTCCCTCTCCTTCTGCTTGTCCTTGTCGCGGCGACTCAGGGTGCTACTGTTGCTGTGGCCATTGCTCAGGCGCTCCTTCTTGCCACTGGAAACGTTGCTGCCACTGCTGCGTCCGCTGCCGCCGTGGCTGCCGCTGCCAGCGCCCGTGAACAGCTGCTTGACCTTCTCGAAGCCCCCCAGCTTCTTATTGCGCTTCAGCGTGCTGGTATCCTCGCGAGACTGCGACTGCGACTGGGATTGGGAGTGCTGCTCGCGTCGTCGCAGCGTGCTGGTGGCCACCGGGTACTTGTCCAGATGCGGATCGAAGTGGGAGCCATCGTCGATGGAGCGCTCCCTGTACACGTAGCTGTTCTCCCGCCGCAGACGGGCGGGGATGGCCTGTCGTTGCAGTTGGCGCTGCTGGGCGCTGTCGCGGCGCTCCTTTCGCAGAAAGGACTCGCACGACCGGATGTCATCGAGGGCCGTGCGTTTGCGCCACCTGGAAAATGGTGGCAAGGATCTATAGAAAACAGTGGTTTTTCTCGGGCAGAAGCTTCCACTCACCTTGTGGTCAGATCCCCATTGAAGGACTCCTTGCGGAAGTCGTTCTCAATGCCCGAATCGCCCTTGTCGAAGCTCCGCTGCTGCAGCTTGTCCCGCTTGAGACTGCTCTGCCAGTGGTCCTGCGTCTGGTGCGACGATGCCGCTGTCGTCTGGTGCTGCTGGGCGCGCAGCTCTGGCGAGGATCGGTAGAGGTCCGTGCCGCCCGTCAGCTGCGAGTCGAGGCTCTTCGGCTCGTATTCCAGTCTGTCCGCCGAGTTGTAGTCGCGTTCGCGATCCCCAATCCGCTCGCGGTGCCGCGACTCCCGGATCTGTCCGTCCTTTTGCGTCTCCCGCACGTAGGTCTCCTTGACGCCGCCATGGCCGTCATCGTAGTACTTTGTGTGGCGGTAGCGCGACGTCTTCTCCATCTTGGGCAGAGTGCCGTCCACCTGGGACCGCTCCTGCTGTGGGTACTCGCTGGACAACTCCGGCCTCACCGCCACGCGATGGAATCGCTGCTCTTCCTCTCTCTCGGGACTCAGGTAGACACGAGCCCTATCCCGTTCTCGTTCCCGTTCTGGCTCCACTCTGTGCAGGTCCCTCTGGCGCTCCAGAGTGGCGGCTCCCTCCCCGAAGCGACGGGTGAGTATGCGAGTCTCCAGCTGCGCCCTCCTGTATCCCAGCTCGTCCAGATACGGCGACGGGCTGACGCTGCGTATCACGGGCACAATGGGCGGCTCGGGCCCCCGCCTGGGGGGATTCGGGTACTCGTCCTCGTAGTAGACCTTGCGCGGCTCATAGCCCAGGCCCTCGTCCTCGTCGCTGAGGTTACGTGGACTGAGCTGCTGCCACGGCGAGGGCGAGTGCGAGTGGCTCACGCGAGCTGGGAGCGGTGCTCCTCCATTGGAGGTCGGGGAGTAGCTGTCCTGTCCCTGCACCTGTCCGGGACTGTGCTGGGTTCTGTCGTTGGTCCGCGGTGGCCTGGGGGGCGGGACATACTCCCGTTGAGGGGAGCGCATGTCCCGGCCCAGAGGCGACCGCTGGCGAGTCTCGTCCAGCGGGCTGTGGTCCAGCTGAGCGTAGGTGATGCCCTCGTTGGGCCGAATGTAGGAGAAGCCCGGCTGGCTGATGTACGGCTGCGGAGAGAAGCGCTCCATGGACAGACGCTTCACCAGTCCGTCCACGGTGCGTCCCTTGGTGAGGGGCAGCCGCTCGGCCGGCTGCTGGGAGCTGTGCATGTTCTCGTTGGACTTGGCCTGCAGGGTCTCGATGCGGTCGCGTATGCCCGCTGATATGGAGGCGGAGGAGGGTGGTGGCTCCCTCTTCAGCAGAGAGCCGTCTGGTTCCACCTGGGAGCGGCTGCGGGTCAGCAGTTCGCTCAGTCCCGACTCATCCTTCTCCCGCAGGGTGACCGCGTCCGACTTGCGCCTCTCGCGCTCCCTGAAGTAATCCTTCTCGAAGAAGTCCTCCCTCTGCGACTGCTCGATGATGGGACTTAGCTGCTGCTTGGATGCGGAGGTGCTGGCTGTGGCTTCTGGCCTCTTGGTTACTCTGCTGCTGTCTGCTGGACTCCGTCCGCCCACATCACTCTTGCTGCGCACTAGACGCCTGGCGCCGCCGTCCTCGAAGCGCGGATCCCGGTCCAACTGGCTGACATTCGAGTCGCTCTTGCGGCTGAAGAGCCCAAAGATCGAGGGCCGTTTGCTCGCTGGCTTCTTGGTGGAGGCGTCGCTGGCACTCCTGGCCACCGGTTTGCCCTTCTTCTTGCGCGTCGGCAGCGAATGGAATCTCTGGGCGTCGCTCTGGCGCCTCTGTTTGTTCCTGAAGTTGGATATATTGTCTCCGTTCTCGGCCTTGCTGTGATGCCTCCCCGCCTGGGCGATGACCAGTGCTGCCTCCTTCCTGATATCCGCTGGATCGATGTCCGGCGGCAGTTGATGGTAGCTCTGTACCGGGCTGGATTCGTATTCGCTGGGACGCTTACCTGTGGGGGAGAAGAGGCAGAAGAAGATGAGGATTAGCATGGGGCAGACAAGTAGTTCCTCGAACTAGTTGCTGGCTTAATACATGTAATGACAAATTAGCACATTAGCCAGGCGATGATGTAATATCTGAGCCACAACAGCAGCCCCAGCCCCAGCTAGAGCCAGCAGCCAGCAGCAGTTGGCCCGTCGTATGGGCCACAAGTGTGAATTGGCCACAGCTGGCTGCTAAATAAGGCAAGAAGTCCCCTTCCACAGTCGACAGTCCCCCAGTCTCGGCCAGTCCACGTCCACGTCCGCAGATCTCGCAAGTCTAACAATGGATCTGGCCCACGTCTGCAGCAGCAGCGGCAGCAGCAGCCGCTTGTCCGTCTCTCGGATCGGAATGGATTGGATCGGGGGCTCTGATGTGATGTGATGTGTGTTTGTGTGTGTGTGGAACGCTTACTCTGTAATCGGGCGCTGTAAGCGCTAATGGCCATTGAAGAGGCTTCTTCTTGGCAGTCCCCAGTCTATCCCCATCTATCAGTCTGCCAGTCTGGCAGTCCGTTCTGTTGAGGGAATGTATCTCATAAAGATTCTTCCACTTCCTCACATTTTTTTTTGTTCGTAATCATTATTATTTAATACGCCGAAAACAACAGCAAAAACAACCACACAGACACAAAAAAGAAAAGAAAAACGTGCCACAGAAGAGCAAAACTAGATTTTCTGGCCAAGATGCGTGATCTCTCAGCCCAAAAGAGTCTGTCCAGTCAGTCAGTCAGTCAGCCAGGTAGCCATCTCGTTGGACCTTTGGAGATGCCAACGAGTTGGTGTGGAATCTCTGATCGTACTCTTTCCCATTTCCCCTCGACGGGGTCTGACCTTGTCTCTAGACCAACAACTCGAGATCCCAGTCTCCAGATCGCTCTGGCTGTGCTGCTGCTGCTGCTGGTGCTGCGGTGCTTGACCATTCACCTGCACAACCTGTCACATTTTATGGGCACCCCCCCACAAATCGTTGGTGGAACTGGAACCGCTCCCACATTCGGCTCGGGCTCAGGCTCGGGCTCTGGCTCGATTCGTGGCAGCCAAATGGCAAAGTGACACGATGTCTAATCGAAACTCAAACAACAATGAATAATGACAGAGAGCTGGGCGTGTCGTGTGCCAAATTGGTTTAGGCCAAATGGGGATTGAAACACTGAAAACAGAGCGAGAATTAAAGGGAGTTTGAATAGAATCGCAGACTGGCAGAACGAGGCAATGCTGCGCTGCTGGGAGTGGAAAGCCACTGCCAAAAGCATTCCAGCCACTACAGTACAGTGGCATCTCCTCATCTGGCAATCAGCTGTCAGGCAGCGGGCGATATATGTGTCAAGGTGAAATGTGGCCATGCTGCACCATGATGCGATGCGATCGCGATGGTTACAAGGTTTCGTTTTGTCGGGGAGCACATCGTACAACGCTGGGGGCGTTTTTAGCGGGTTTCTTTCAACAGGAAAACATAAATTCGCACTAAGCGACAGGCAAAGCCCGAGCTTGTGGCTCGAAGCTGAATCTGAAACTAAATTCAATGTCAGGTAACCGTAAACGTGGTCTTTTCCCAGAGACAGAGACAGAAACAGAGCTAGAGACTGGGGCTCTCTGCAACAATGAGTGCTGCTGCTGCTGCTGCTGCAGTTGATTGATTACCATTTGAGGCGAAGGCAAAGGCGAAGGCGCTGAAAGCCATTCATTAATCTAATCATTGATCCACTTAATCGACGCCAAGCCACGCCACGCCATGCCACACTCCCATGGGGCTCTATGATTTCCAAATGATCTGATCCCTGTCCAGATCTCATTCCATTCGATTCGTTTCGATTCCATTCCCTGCCGATCTCTGCAAACCTTTTTTGTTCGCTGATGTTTTGGAAAAGTTTTGCGATAAAATATCTGATCCACTTTTCCCAACTGGTCTCTCTCCCTCTCCCTCTCTCTTTCTCTTTCTCTTTCTCTTACTCCGTGGCAGGCAGGCTGCAGTGTGCCCCCGGGTGCTGTGCCATTGCTGCTTCGGTTCCGGTTTCGGCTCTTGTTGCACGTAATTTGGCTGTCGTGATAGCCAAGGTGAGCCTCCACACAGCCGCCTGCCGCATGCCGCATGCCGCCTGCCACAAAACACACTGACCAACTTCGAAACGAAAAGTACGTAAGGAAAACCAAAGCAAAACCCAACCAAAAAACCGAAATCGAGACAAAAATCAACTGAAACTCATATAAATAATGAAATCTGCGCTCTGTGGCACGACTTTCACTTGCCACAAGGTGGTTTTTTTTGGTGTGTGTTTGTTCGGGGGGAGGGGGGAGGCAAGGCCTGGTCCTGTTTGTCGATGGTTTTACCTTAGTTTAATGATACAACGTGCGGTAATTGTCTGTCGATGCTGATGCTGATGATGATGATGCGACCTCAACTCCGCTTCATTAAGAGCAACCACAACCACAGAGACACAGCACCCTTTCCACCCCATCCCCCACCCCACCAAAAGATACCAAAACGTTTTAGTTGGCAAAAATGCTTTATCCCCTGCTGCTGCGGCTGCTGCTGTTGGCCATGTCAGTGACAAGATAAGGTCGAGTCGAGTCGAACGTCTGCTAAATGGGAATTCACCCGCATTCTGCTCTGCCTCTGCCCCTCTGCTGCCCCTGCTACTGGTCTAGCTCTGGGATGGGTATAAGAATGGCTCTGTGGTCTCTCTGCTGTGGCATGCTAAAGATCTCTGCGCGTAGGCTGCCATGGGGTATTTCAATTAACCGAAGAGCGCGCACTTTCGATTTCGTTTAAAAAGCATCCGATGCCGCTGCGGCTGCGGCTGCCGCTGCCTCTGCTTTGGTCATGGCCGTGGCTCTGTTTTATCTAGCCCTGCGACAGGCCGCATTTATTTTCTGTATGAAAATAATTTAATGCTCTTCGCTGCTAATCGTCTCTGCCCCAGCCCCAGTCCCAGCCCCTGTCTCTCTGTCCCTCTGACTCGCGGTGGCTCCTCCACCTAATCACATCAAAAGGCGGCGCCGCGTCCTTGAGTCCAGTATGCAGTCCAAGTATGCAAATGGGCGTGTTGCATTGACATGATCCTCACCCCCCCATTCCGACCCTCCCCCATGCAGCTTCCAGTGCAGACTCCAACTGGAAACCCAATTAAAATTGCTGGCTGCCCATTCCCGCACGGATATCAATGGGGTGAGGGGGAAGGAAACTTTCGCCCAAGAATGTATGGGGAGGCGAAAACAAAAGACTCTGGCGACAAACTTGTTTCTCCCTCGTCTCGAGAGAGCGAGAGACATAGAGAGAGAAAGAGGGAGGGGAGAAGCTGTCAACAAAACGCAAACACAAAAAACGAAAACAGAGTTAAAGAGCTCTAAAAATAATCTGCGACTCATTTCAATACACATTTCGATAAACAAATGACGCAATCGTCTGCAATTTCAATTCCCATTCCGATTTGCCTTTTCTTTTCGTTTTTTTTGCGACAACTGAAGTTGAGAATTGATCGACAACTCCATTTACCCGAAATTTATCCGAAAATGAAATTCTTAATATTCCACGGGGCACACACACACACACACACGCGCTGGGGGCACGACGCTCTTACCAATGCCAATCAGGCTGAGAACACCCGACTGCGTCCAATATCAGCCACGACTGAAAGCAATCTCGCAAAAGCAAATAGCAAACAGCACAGTCTCCCAGTTCCAGTCGACAACAAAAGTCGACAGCGACTGCCTACACGCCAATGTCATTCCGGCCAAAAGCCAACACAGAGTCAGAGCCAGAAAATAGTGCGAAATTTGTGGGCAGGCAAGCCTGGCTTTTGGCCAAAAGCCGAGAGACTTATTAATTAAGTCTGCTCTGAGGCAGAGCAGAGCACACAGAGATATATAGTAATGCGAAAATAAAACAAAATGTATGCAAATGATGTATTAATAAAAAAGCATAAATGGCATTTTAATAGTAGCCTTCCCAGGCCTTCCCAAAGATGGCACGAGCAAGAGCAGCAGCAGACCCACACTGATAGCCAGACAGACAAATAGACGGAAAAAATAACCAGTCGACAGAGCAGTCGACGACTGACTCTTTTTGACAAAGTTCGCGCTCGGGCAAATCAAATGTGGAGCTGTGGAGTGGCAGCAACAGCATTTGGATCGGATCGAGAGTAGGAAACGTAGCAAATCTCA
Organism: Drosophila athabasca; assembly: GCA_008121215.1. Taxonomy (NCBI): domain Eukaryota; kingdom Metazoa; phylum Arthropoda; class Insecta; order Diptera; family Drosophilidae; genus Drosophila; species Drosophila athabasca. The sequence goes on along the minus strand of VMQQ01000022.1, from coordinate 1,027,047 downwards.
TAATAATGACTTGCTCTTTGCCTAATTAAATTAATTAATTAAATGTGTATGATCTCATTAAAGCGCAGGCACTCAGTGGTTGTACAGCTGCCACATAATAGGGGGAAATGTTGTGGCATACGGGGAAAAGGTGAGAGCAACTATTACGCAACAGTGGCAACTGTACCTGCGCCTGCAGCTGTAGCCTGTAGCCTGTTGTCTGTAGTCTGCAGTCTGTAGCTGAACCAGAAACTGTCCTCCCAGCCCACGCTGTGGTCTGTGGTCTGTGGACTTGTTCTCGCTTAACGCTTTTTTAATCGCCCATGAAAATTATGTCATCGACATCGACATCTCTTGGCTACCCAGATACTCGTTCAGATACAGATACCCCCACACACACACACACACCTGCTACAAGAGCGAAGGTCTGTGTGTAAGGACGTCTCCCAGATTGGCATAATTTCAAGTACGAATACAAAAGGAAAGCAAAGAAAAACATTGTCAGCATTGTCCGCCTTCAAGAAAAACTGCTTGAAGCTGCTAAAGTGCATCGGATCCACCAGCTGCTGCTGACGCGGCGACTCGTTTTAGCCAAATTTGTCGCTTTGCAAGGCTGAAAGCTGCATAATCGAGGCTTGACTGTTCCAGCAGCCGAGCATCCAAGCAGCCTCAAATTAGTCGTCTTTCAGTTTATTTCTCTCTCGTTTTACAGTCAACAACTTTGACTTTTGACTGCACTGTAATTTAGCCGTAAATTCACATGTTAACTTGTCTGTGGAGTGTAGTGAAAAATGCTGCCTTGTGCTGTGCCCAGCGGGCGAATAATTTTCCTTCGTTTTTATTTTCCTTCATTTTCTGCTTTGCTGCTTTGTTGCGTCAAAATTAAATCATCATTAAATCTGTGTTTTACACATAATTGCTTTAATTTGCATGCTAAAAAACGAAAGAAAGAGAGACTGAAATTCGTTTTCAAGTTTGGGGGGGATTCAATTACGCTAAACGTTTGTGACAGCTGCAGAAATAGACGGCGGGGAAAGGGCCAAAAAAAAGAAACAATTCGCAGATCCATGGGTTGGCAGACAAATCTTCCAGTAATCACATTAAAAAGAGTGTACAAAAAAGAAGAAGAACCCTGCAAAGACACACACGAAAGGTAAAACCCAGTAACTACTGTAGGAGGTACTTATTAAGGGTCTCTCCACACAGATTGGTGACCCCGAATTACATACATTTTTTTTCCCAAAAACAAATTCAGAAACTCGCAACTCCAATTAAACGTCTAATTAAAAGCAATTTGATCTCATTTGTGGAACGACATAACGATGGCTCTCCCTGGTGGTCTGGTGACCCCGACAAAAATCACAGAAAACTGAAGCAATTGAATGGCAGATTGCCTGAATCTTGTTACATTTTGGTTCGACCTCGACTGCAGTAGCAACATTTAACTAAACAAATTCAGAAATTGCAATTAAATTCGTTAACGTCAAGTCAATTAACTCGAGGGTAGCCCGAAATGGCAGGCATTTAAGGCTGTGCACTGCGCATTGCGCAACGTGGAAATCTGGTCCATAACCATTTTGGCCAAAAACCATACACAGTCACAGACACTTTCAGCTATAAGCCATAAGGACTTACGAGTATGGTTAATTAGCAATGGAAATCCATAAGGAAATGCCAGCCAGCCAGCGAGTGAGTACTCACTCGTATGGCCATCGGCAGTACTGAAATTGGGGAACAGACAGACGTGAGGTGAGGTGAATGGGAGACTCTCTGTGGCAAGTCTAAATAATTAACATTTGTGCAGGTTTTGTCATAATCAATTTTTAATTTCTCCATTCCCGGCAAGATCACGACGACAGTTGCCATAAATTGCATCCAGCTATGAAATAAATCCCATGTCGTTGCTGTCGCTGCTGCCAGACATAATCATAACAATAATAATATAGTCGAAGCCCAGTCGAAGGGAGGGGGGGCTAGGACAGATACAGATACAGACGCATTGGCTCTTGGCTCATGGTCTTGGTCTGTCTCTGGCTCTGGGGTCCACTCTGGTGTCCGACTGTCCGACTGAGAGATGTGCAAAATGATACTGCAGCTGACTGCTGGCTGACTCTCTGCCGTTGCTGTTGCTGTCTCTGATGCTCTCTGAGGCTAGGAGCTAGGAGTAGTTGCTGCTGTGCTGCCACTCGTAATGCCTTATAAAATATCAACTTATTTTAAATAGTTATATATGATGCGGGCGGGGGAGGGGGGGAGCTCTCTACTTTGTCTCGAAATGAGTGTGAGTGTGAGTGTGAGCGTGAGTGTGTCTGTGATGATTATTCTCAAGGTAAACTACATTTTATTGTTGAGGCGGCTTTGTTGTTATTATTATTATTTTTAACGCTTTTGGCATTCGTTCTGGCTTTATTCGCCCACTAGCACGAGGTTTCTTTTTGTTTTTCTTTCTTTTTTCCCCCTCTCCATATAGAAAACCTCATGTTTTTTTTGCACAAATGAAGGAAAACTTCAAGAGTTTCTCAATGTTATGCAACCGCAGATGGAAAGCCTCTGGGCCATCCATCATGACTGTGTGTTAGAACCCCTCATTGGCTGACTAACTGACTAACTGACTGACCAAGTAAATGAGTTGCATTCGGATAAGCGGTGGGGGGGGGGAGCTTTGGAGGGTGTGGAATGAAGCTTTGTGTGGGCTGCAGGCCTCCGTCATTGATTGACCAAAATTGGGCCACACACCACACAAAGAATAGAGAATTAAATGCTAAAATCATTGGGGGCTACGAAGCTGTAAATACCCTTAAAGATAGGTTCTATGATTCCCAGAGAATAAAGGCCTGAGAATCGAATAGCCAAATATCATAGATAATGATCACATCTAACTGACTGTCTAATCTGGATCAGATCAGATCATTATTATAGTCACAAGAATCAACGCCAAGGGCTTACTCATTTTCTCTTTCTCTCTCTCACGCACACTTTTCCTCATGCAGAGAAGCGAGATAGCAACACACATAAGCGGCGGCCCTTTACCCGTCTCATAGCAATCCCGCTGGTTTCCTATAGTTTACTGTCTTCTCTGGTGAAGATCTGTGGCAACAGTCTAGTAGGTATCACAAAACCCTTCGATAGGGTATACAATTGAAGAGTTGGATGCTAAATAATGGGTACGTATCGTACGAGTATACATATGTACATATGTATGTATGTATGTATGTACATGTTAGATGCCACTTGGTTAGTAATTTTTTTGTGTTGTTGGATCGTTATTGATGATGTTTCTTGTTTCTGGTTTTTGCTTAGAGTATCATTAGAGAGAGGGTTTCGTGTGTGTTCGTTGGTTGGACTCTTTTGTTGGTTATTTACTGGCGATTGGGGTTGCGCTTTTGCGGGGGAGGTAGGTGGTAGGTAGACTTCCTTATCAACAAACACACACAAGCACACACTGACCTATCCGCTTCACATGGACATCCCGATTGAAGCTGACGCGTGGTCCACCATTTGTTGTTGTTGTTGTTGCTCCAGATTGTTGTTGTTGTTGTTGGTGTTGTTGCATCTTAGATTAGTGGATTCTCCTTAATTTGTTGTTGTTCCTGTCTCTCTCACTCTCTCTCTGTATCTCTCTCTGTCTCTCTCACTCTGTTTCTCTGTTGATCTGTCTTTGTATTTCTCTCTCCTTTTGGGATATCTTCTTTCTTTCGGAAGAATTGAAACCCTAAGTGAACTCTTTGTGTGACAGTCTCATCGACAGTCTGCTTGAACTTTTCGCATTTTCCATTTAAGCGGGTCAATGGTAAATGGTAAATGGTTTTCAGCTGCAAGAAGAAACAATTCTCAAATAGTATAAAACTCTATTCAGTATCATCTACTCTCTATTCGGTTTGTGTTTTTGTTATTTGTTTGTTATTTTGTGATTATCGGATTATCGTATTATTCCAGCTCGCAGTTAAGATCGCAGCTCGCAGTTAGACCTCCACATCACATCATATCACTTCACTTCACTCCTCCTCCTCCTCCTGCGTCGTGTTTGTGTTTAGTTTTAGCCTGGTTTTTATTTGTATTTGCTGTTGGGTTTTAGCTCGTTAAACTATGTAGTAGATCTGTATTTATGTTTTATGTCCGCTTGGCGAATGAAAGTGTTATTACAATTTAATTTGTTAATCCATTTTGGGGGATAGAAAATAGATAAAGAGAGAGCATAGCAGTTAAAAGAAGGGTTGTATACCCTCTAAGATTAACCCCCCCTTTTTGGACAGTACCTTAAGTATTTCCCCACAAAATAAACCGATAATGATTAGCTATTTGGAGACACTTTCCCTTGAAAGCAAAGACTGGTATCTGGTATCCACTGGTAATTCCTTAATTCCTTTCACACCCTGCACCATTTCAAGGTTCCCCCCCCCCCCCCCCCCCAATATACCCCCCCCCCCGACGTAAGGGCACAATCGTGACAGCCGTCAAATGAATAATTGCCAATTAATTCGTATTCTTATTCTGATTCCGATTCTGATTCCCACTCAGACGCTGATCCCTCAGTTTAGGAGTGGGGCCCCCCCAATCGAAGCGGGTTTTTATTTGTTGTTATTTGTTGTTTTTTGTTCTTTTCTCAGAGTAGAGTGTAGAGTGTTCTTGGACAATTACAAAAATAGACACACGATGAGGGTGCTCGGTGCTTGGTGCTGCATACGAGATTCAAATTCGATTTGCCATTGTCACAGCAGACCAGAGACCACAGAGCAGAGAGCAGAGATCGGTGGAGGAGGACTCGCCAGGTGAGTTTCCTCGAGTGCTCTCTCTCTCTCTCTCTCTATCTGTGGAGTTTATGCCCCGAGGAGTGGAGTGAAAACTGTAGAAATATTGATTGCGATTAAGCAAACGCGATAATATTCATATTTGAATACGGACAGCACACAAAACTCTATTTAAACAATGCACTATGCCCGAGGAGGCACTTCGGACTGCCCCCCCACCCCCTCCCCCGGAATGGATCCCCCAGAAGAACGTCCAGTTTAGACAACAGCCCCATAGACACGCACACCCACTAGCAACAGCAACAGCACCACCACCACCACCCAAGCGTCGCACACATGCACAGACTGCGAAACGATCGTTTCTGGCCTGGCTCTTCGGGTTTGGGGTTGCGCAAATCCTGGATACCCTTCAGAGATGCTCTTCAACTGGTAGGAAACTGGTGGGACTAGCGACTCGTCAGTCTCTCCTTGCGTAGCAGGGAAGAGCATAACGAGGGAGCGCAGTAATGTGTGGAAAATGCACGTCTATTATGGCACCTGGACAAGGACAGCCAGGACAGTGCAAAAAGGGAGACCAGACCGATGGGTTGGTCATTCACTTACTGGCTTACTTACAGAGAGAGAGAGAGAGGAGTCCAAGCCGGGCTCAGACTGCGGCTGAGACTGTGAGGAGGCCTTTCCGCTCTAACAAGCACAATCGCCCGGCTAGACATCAATGGGCAACATCGTCTCGTCTGATCATGGGCACCGATGGACACAGGCATAGGCACAGGGGCCAGGCTCAGGCTCAAGCTCCTTGGCCATGCCATGCCATTGCAGGCTCTGCGGAAGGGGCAGGGGGAGAGGGAGGAAAACGCTGCAAGCTGCCAATAAAAATCCTTTACCATATAATTTGAGTGCGCATGCGTGCGCCCTGACTTTGATGGGAAGCTGAAGCGCTGAAGCTGAACTTGGGGATTGGAGCTAGAGTTGGAGTTGGAGCTGGAGCTGTAGACTTGGCAGATGCCGATGTCTGATTCCTGATTCCTGATGCCGATTGCTGAGCGTTGATTGCGCCATGAACGTGATTTGTTTGTAAACACGCATTATTAAGGTGTAATAAACATAAAATTTGTATCGCTTCGCGGACCTTGGAGTCAGAGTCAGAATAAGACATGGAGATGGAGATGGGGGATGGGGATGGAGATGGAGTTGTAGCCGCTGTTTGTGCTTGGATTTGGCTGGTGGGGGGGACACCAACGTCTTTCAATTAAACTAAAATGTCTAGACACTAGACACACACACACAATGTCTCACTCAAGTGCAATTTTATTCTAATTTTCGTTTCGTTTGTTCATTCACAGTCTCCGCATTTGCATTTGTGGCTAATTTCGAGCAGAATTGCCTCGAATTATACAAATTACATACAGTTGCGACCAAATAATAGTAGTGGTGATATGGCTTTACATATTGTTCATTTTCTCCGAAACAACTGTAGCAATCGAATTAATTTTTTTACTCAGCAACTAGCACAGTATTGCTGTAATTAAAATACAGTTCAAATTTCTTAACTCCTTTTTTTTGTCATATATTTAGCTTTTTCGCATAACATCGGCATTTCGAAGCGTTCAAAATAATAGTAGTGCTACAGAAAATTTTGAATATTATTAATTACTACATTTTTTGCAAAGTTTTTTCTTTTAAATAATACTTGAATGGTTTTTTCATAGTTTTAAGCTTTTATAGTTTCTTTTTGGTCATTTGGCGTCGGTATCTTGGGCGTGGCAAGCCCTATAGTGCCCAAAAGCTCGAACTGATTAGAGGGCTCATTTCAGAAGGAGAGTAGTATCTCGAGGTAAAAAATATCATTGGTTGTTCAGTTTATACTATCAGAAATAACATTAAATAAGAAACCCATGGTAAAACCGGCGATCGGTGAAGTTATTCGCCAAAACATCAGTCGATCGACTACTACGACAGAGGAGGTACGATGCTTTCGCTCCTATTGCAGTCTTACAAACATTTTTTAATTTAGAAACTTTTTTTGAGACCATTAGATGAAGCCTTAAAGACTATAATTTAAAAGTAAAAAACTCAAGAAAAAAATTTTTCTGGCAAAAACAAACATAGTCACAAATTTGAAGTTTTCCAGATATTTCCATAAATTGACCATTAGAAAGTGAAGGAATATTTTTTTTTTCGGAGGAGTCCAAATTTAATTTTGTATTGTGGCCATAGATCTCGTTACTATCTAAGACGACCACAGCAATATCAATTTTCCCCAAAATAAACTTTCAAAACTGTAAAATACGGTGGGTCTTCAATGATGGTTGGGGCGAGTTTTTCATACTACAATATTTGGACAGTATATGTGTTATAAGTACAATCGCTCGTCATTTATAGGTTGGAATATTGGCCGATATGATGCTACCTTATGTCTCATTGGACATGCATCTGTTTTGGGGGGTCCCTGAGGACAACAATCTGAAGGACACCCACAAATTTCTCAAAGAGTAGTTCGCTACCAACAAGGTAGAGTCAATGGAACGAACAAATCGGTCAACCGATCTTAATCAAATTGATAATTTATTGTATAATGTAAATAGAGCAGTCTAATATGTAAAAATAATTAACTTTAGGACGCTTTACAAAGGTCCTTGAACTCGATTTTCATAGAGAAATGCCACTATTTGGGTAGCTTCATGCCAAGTCGCTGTACAGCCGTTATAGAAATCCAAGGCTACTCAACTAAGTATGAAAATTTAGTACACATATGGATGTCTTTCATCGGATATAAAGGACACTCTCAGAAAATTTTGTTCGACTGTAATCTCTTTTGAAAAAATGCACTACTATTATTTTGAACGGGTAATTTTCTAAGTATTTTCAAATTTTAATTTTTTTCTAAAAATCTGGGGGAATTATCTCAAGTTGTTATCTATTATTATAATCTGAAATAAGCTAGGTTACTATAAAAATTAACCAACTTTCGGGAAGCGCTCCTAAGTCTGGCTATTGAGGAAAAATGAAAGTTTGTATCGGCACTACTATTATTTTGGACGCAGCTGTACATGGGAATGGAAATAGGATTAGATTAGTGCGCAGGGTAAACAATTTAGCCATAAAATGTCTGCCAACACATCCCACTGCCCCATCCCACTGTGGGGCTACAAAAGAACAATAATCATTCTGAACTTGAACTTTAACACTGCGGTAATGATAGGCAGAACCCCACCCCAGTCCGTAACCCTCCTTCTGCACCCTTCTACAGCCGTGTAGCCGTGTCAAGTGAAACCAAAAGTGCGCCGCAATCCGAGGCACAGGCACAGCCACAAAAGCAAACAAACGTCTCGCCGGTTGCCCACTTTGCGTGTGTTCCCAGCGGTTGCCTCGACTCTGACCTCTGGGGCTCTGGGGTTCGGGCCAAGCCAAGGGAGAACGAGAGCTCTGCACTGAGAGAAAAAATACCAGACGGCAGACAAAAACTCCAAAGAGAATGGAAGTATCGAAGAGGAGAGAATCTGACGCATAGTCTTGCAGAATATGGATATATCTTCCACAATTGATGGCTTTAGGAAGAATCAATCATCTTCCTTTGATTCAACGTAATTCGAACATATTCGAGTTTTTATTTCTTACTAGAACAGCCACATCTTTTCTCTGAGTGCAGTCCAGTGTGAGTGAGACAGACGAGTGCGCGGTCTTTTGGTATAGAAGTGAAAATGAAGGTGTAGTCCAATTTGTAAGTATGGCCAAGCCCTGTGGCCATTCAAAGTCCAAGTTATGCAAAGATCAGCATTGCTCCGACTGCAGCTCCTGCTGGTGCGCTCCATCTCCAGCTCCAGCTCCCTCTGGAGTTGCGAATCAATGTGGACTCGACTCGACTGGACTCGACTGGACTGGACTGGACCTTGTCTAGCGCACATTTTTCCATGCGTGCCTCTCCGAGCGGTTCGGTTCAGTTCGGAGCGGAGTAGAGTGGAGGAGCCGCTTTGTTGGTGGCGCTCGATCGCGTCTTCGACTTTGGCAAATACTTAATTGCATTTCGATATCTATGCCCAGGCATCTGTGAGTGAATGTGAATGCCGCCGCCGCAGCCGCAGTCGCAGCCGCTCAATACCCCAGACAGTGGACGGTCGGACAGCCAAAGAACGCGCCGGCGCTGTCTTTGGCAAGAAGGTTCGGGTTCGGGATCGAGTCTGGGGGCTCCAATGCGCGAGGTCTCTTGCGAGTTGAAGCTCCAGACAGACAGGACAGACAGACAGTCAGAGAGAGGAGAGCGATAGAGAAAGGAAGAGAACTGGCGTTGGGGGTATTGTCAATTCTTACAACTAAATTCCCCTTGAGTCGAGCGTGCGCTTTACTAAGGAAATTAGTAATTGCTACTCCCATTTAGAGCCATGCCATCTATGCCGGGTATCTCTATGAACGTGTGGCATTCGTAAGATGATGACGAGACGGAGACGATGACGAGTTCTCCGCTCCGCTGTCGCTGTCCAGCGCCCACTCACATGCGCTCAGAGGCGTCGTTCTCGTTTCCCCAGGGGTCTGAGAGAAGAACTGGCTGAGAGCTGGCTAATGAATGGAAACTTTCAATAGAATGATGGGAATACCAAATGAAAAACGAAATTTGATTCATCTGGAGAGTGGTCCCCGTCCCCGTCCCCCCCACCAACCCAACCCATTCCCTGCCAATGCCAAATCTGGCCACATTGTTTGTCATTCTGTAGCGTTGCTTCTGTGGTGCACTGTTGTCGTTTTCACGCTTTGTTAGCCGCCTAAACTGTGCGAGTATCTGTACCTGTGTATCTGTATCTGTGCAGCTTAGAGGTGGCTTCCTTACCTTTGTGTCGTCTCGGACTTGGACACGGTTTGTTATGTGTGTTAGAAGGTTAATCTTTGTGGCATTACATGGCAACTTTTTCCACCAGTCCACCAAGGGTGGCAAGGTGTCTGTCGATGCCCGTCTGTAGTTGCAGATGGTGGAAAATGTGAATCAATTTCTCTCCTTCGTACGAGTAGTTTTTTGCATGATTAATATGCTCTTCTCCGCTTGAGTCCGCCGCTGGCCAAGAAGAGATTTCACTTTTTTTTTTAGCCTCAACTCAACATACATAATTAGCTCAGCGTCTGTCAGTGTATCAGTGGAGTACATATACATATGTATGTATATAGATGCATAGGTGAGGTGCCTGAAGGGGGTGTCTGGGTCTGCCATTCTATCCATGTCATAGCTGCTGGCTGGGCGACTTTTAACCTGCGCGAAAATCAATTAGGCAACCGACACACACCAAATGGACAGTAGAGAGTTTACATCCATCGATCGATCGATCGATCGATCAAAAGTCGAACATAAAATCCACTTAACATCTGGGGCTGGGGCTGGGAACCCGATCCGATCGATGTCCAAACGAGATGCGAATGAAATCATGTGTAAATAGATTTATGAGCATGTAATTATTATCAAACATGAAACCTCTCTCCCTACGATCTACGACTGTGCGACTCTTTCTCGTGTCACGATGGGTTCTCGATTAGCGCCATGCCCTTCCATTCCCTTCCCCTGCGATAGCGATATAGGGTGTCACGTTTTCATCTTTCTGGCTCCGTCCGTCCGCTTGTTATCGATCGAATTTATCGACAATTGTGCACAATTATTGAGCGGCGACGCGACGCGACTGAGTTGTGCAAAAGAATCCACAAAACACGAAGCCAGGCCATTTCTTGGGAAATCAATAAAAGCAGCAACCGTCAAAAGTTTCCGGCAACGTCTCAAGCGCGATGCCAAAGGTCAGCATCAGCTCCCATCCGCTCATCCCATACCATCTCTTCTCAGCCACAGAAAACGAATCTGCCTCCGCCTCCCCCTCCCCCTCCCCCTCCTCCTCCCCCAATTTCTCGTTGAGTGGGAAAAGGGCGACTCTGCACGCGATGCTGGCGATGCTGTCGACTGTTTTCCTTTGCCAGTGGCTGACTGGCTGACTGCCTGGCTGGCTGGCTGGTTACCTTCTTTGGGTCTGTAGTGCATGTCATAATCAACGGTGGTGCGGTGCATGCCCCATCTTCCATCTTCCGCCTTGCATAAGACACCACCACCACCATCTCCATCTCGTGGGGGAGAGTTTCACTTTTTCCATCTTTCTTTCTATTTCTATTTTTGTTGGCCATTGTCGCTGCTGCTGCTGTGGCTGCCGGGTAATTAATGCCAATCCATCCGGCTAGCGGTAGCCAAATACTAATTTATGCAAATTTCAACTAATTTCAGCGCCATCAGGCATCCAAATCGATACAACAATTGATTGACAGAACAACGATTTTGGCTTTCAATTCGTTTTCGATGGGGAGGGGAAGCAGATCCCTCCCTCAGGTTCATTGATATGCAGTTCCCAAAAAAAAAAAAAACAACACTGGAGTTTCATTCGGTTTCAATTGCCCCCGAAATGTTGTTGACCGCGAATCAAACAGTCGCAAAACCTGTCGAATGTCCGAGTGTCGTGCGTCGAGTGGGGCATACAAAGTACATTCGCTTTCGACACTGCCCTTACGAGAGTATATACATATATATATATATCTTTCATTGAGTAATGTAATGCAAAGTGTAGTCAATGCGGGGCTGCCAGGGACTTATTACATTATGAAAGCGTTACAAATCTTTTTCAACGCTTTGAATAAAACACTTTAGATGGGGCCGCCACCAGTACGTGATAAGGCAATGAGACTGCCAATCCATCCCCGATGACGACCGACCGACCGACCGACCCATCATCGTAGGCCACAAATCGAGTCTCATTAACATTTCCAGCCATAATGGGTTCAGTTTTTCAGTTCAGTTTGTTTTTTTTTCTATAATTTATGTGCATGTAGCAATGTCGCTTGGCCAATGATATCATGATGAACGAATGGCCCACGGCCCACGCCCCATGTCCCATGTGCCAGAGCGGGACCCAGTTCTAAGAAATTCGTAATTGGCTTGGAAACAGTTTGGGGCACGGAATGCCCCAAAGCGGCGAAACTATCAAGCCAATACATCAATTTAATGACTTCATTGAAAAGAAGAACCCAACGATTTCGGTTTTCGGATCCATTTTATTAAGAGAGAGAGAGGGGGAGAGAGAGCGATCTTGCAGCTTCCCAGCGTTACCGAAAACTGGCCTGAACCGTTTCTTACCTGTTCCCAGGGCGTCGGATTGCACCTGCGTAGCGACACTTGATATCCCCCCGGAAAGGTCATCCCAAAGCCCAACACAACGAACCCCAGACCCAGACACAGACCCCAAATAACACACACACACACCTATACACACGCACAACAAAATTAAGCCAAACAAGCGTGTCAAATGCCATTGATTTGCTATGAATGGAAGGGGAGGGGGCTATGCGGGGCAGAAATAAACCCAATTGAGATCCAAGTACTTCCGCAGCAGCTCTATGGAGTGTCGCGTATGCCATTTACCGTTCAATTCGATTCCCGCGCTCCAACTTCCGCCGACCGACAGAGGCCTCCCCAATGCCAATCGACGGCAAGCTCGGATCGGCAAATGTTTTGCCTTTTAAATGGAATGAAATGAATTGCGACCAAATCAAATAATTTGTTAGCACTGCCGCTTAAGTCAACAGTTAAACAATCAGCGGACCGGACCGGAGGATCAACTGTCTGTCCGTCCGTCTCTCACAGGCCGTCGTGTCTGTCCGTCTCTTGCGATTGCGCCATTTGACAGACATTGATTTTATTTTGTATTTTGATTTTATTCAGCTTTTGTTTTGTGCTGTGCTGTTGAACCCCCATGGGCAATTAAAGCTGCACGATGCCAAAGTGAATGTGGTTTCGATGAGCCAGCCCAGCCAGACCACGCACCTTCCATCCAACCATCCATCCATCCATCCAAGCTGCTGCTGTTGCGTTAAGGTCACCAGGGAGGACCACATAGCCGCAATCGGGTGTGGAACGAACCGAACGACAGGGAAGTGAAAGATTGGATAGTGTTCAAAAGGGGGAACAGACGCAAAGGCGCCATCCAAAATAGTGCATTTCGAACTATAACCAATATCACAGCAAAAGAGTCAATCATTCTGGGAGTGGGACAAAGGTAAACAAACCATTCTGAGTACTCCACAGAGCGTAGTGTTTTCTTAGCTTAGCAAATATATACATATGTACATATGTACGTACATAGCTGCAAGCATTAGTTATTAGTTCCAAGAAAGAACTCTCAAGACCGCTCTGGGGCGGTGCCTTTGATGGCTTTGATGTCAGTGACTAATTGTTTGGCATCGGTTTGTAGTAGGTGTAAGTGCTAAATGCCGGACCCGACACTGACTCAAAGCAGGAAGCTAACAAGCACAAAATGAAATGAAAAATTGAAAACCGAATATCGGAATATCTGTATATCAGAAAATTAAAAATCGAAAACAAGCATTCGCCTTACATGCACATCATACACATCCATCCTTGACGCATGCACTCCAAAAACGGCGGCAGCCCAAAAGACAATACCAAGAGACTCGTAATACTCGTACCCGTGCGTATGCGTATTCGTGTTCGTGTACGGACGGATACAGAGGCAGCGCAGCCCGCCCCGAAAATGAGACAAGCCGTAGGACTGCATACATGGCAAGGCTGTAGACCTTTTTTGGCCACATCAACAAAAGCTGCTTTTTGAGAATTTTCCATTTTTTTCGTTGTGTTTTTGTTGAACAAACCTCCTGCTGCCGTCTTCTACCCTCTTGCCGCCTCCTCTCCTGTGTGTGTTTTTGGAGGTTTCGTTTAAATTGTCGTTTATTTCCAGACGATGGCGGTCGAAACTTTCGAATTTTTTCGACTTTAATGAGGAGTCGAGTTAATTTGGACCGGCATTTGAAGAGGCTTACGAAAACGAGAACGAGGATGAGGACAAGGACGAGGACAGCGCCCAAGCAGCAGCTCGGGAGAGTTCTGGAAGTTGCAGACAAAACGAAACGAGGTGTTTATCGAGACACCCAACACAGTCACACACACACACACGCACACACACATTCAGATATATATATATACATACATATATGCATGTTTATATTCTGATATTTTATGTACAATTCTGACGTCATTGGCATTGGCAGTGGCATTGAGATTCAAGGTTAAGTTGGTCAAATCTTTGCTGCAATAAAACATCTCCCACGCATACAATACCCCAGATCTCCATATCTACATAAATATGGAAATAATTTAGAATAAGTTGAACGAATATCAGTTTCGTGGATCCTTCCAGAGAGAGATCGAGGAACCAGATTAGGGACTTTTGCAGCTCTTCTTCGGTTTCCCTTTATCGTCTTGAATATATATCGACTTTGAAATGACTTTAGAATGAGAATCAACTCCCTGGAGATAAGGTTTCTGTTTCTGTTTTATAATTAAGCAAAATCCACACGAATAACAAATAACTTTGAACCTGAATTCAAATGGGCCGATTCTCTGGCCAATTACTTATGTATATTTTGCCAAAAAACCACGAAAAAACAATAAATTTCAAATTCCTAATCGCATTAAAGCCCAAACTAATGTAAACGCTAAAACTTTTGTATCCAAATATTTGCAATGCTAATTCCCAAGAACTTGGATCGCCCAGAAAGAACATATAATGCGTATATATACATAGATAGCTAAAATTTAGGTAGGTATATGTACATATGTAAACGATCCCTCATCGCATCGAAAACTTTCACTCAACATTGAAGTCATCATTGAAAAATGTTTGCTTTCTGTTCAGTGGATTGAGAGAGACCTTCAAAATTCTATTTCTATTTCCGCCCCAAACAATAAAGACGAACGCATTTCAGCGGCCATTCCGAGTCTCTCCATCAGAGTCGAGCTTTTATTATTAACATTAGAATTGGTTATTAATTTGCATCCACATTCAAAGCTCTCCACCGACCGACCGACTGATCGTTAAGTATATTTCATATTAATGTTTCGAGCCCAAAAAAAAGAAGCAACCAAAGAAGAGGAGAAATACCGAAAGAAAGTAGACGATATTTGCGGTCGGGTCGTGTCGGCTGGGGTCGGCGCATCTTCATCGCGAATCTTCTTTGCCGCCGTTGAATCGTTGAACCCCCCCAAATGACTTCCAATTAACCAGATCGGGCGAAAGGTTGCCCAGATCAGGCGAAACGAAATGGGTTTTTGGTCTTTCGAGTGGAGTGCCAGTAAAACTTCTATGCGATCTGACTCATGGTCGTGTCTTGACTTTCGTTAGTGCGTTGGCAGTGCTGTTGCTGGCTGATCGCTGACTGTTGGCTCCATCCTATATATGGCCCAGAGGCAGACACACACTCACACACCCACCCACATGGGTAAGTGTGTAACTGGGACAGCCTCAGCATTATTCGAGGCTCATAAAAGCTTAGATCTAAGATTTGGGTATTTGGGATTACGAATCTGAATTATTCAAGGCAGCATAGCATAGAGTAGAATCAGATAGCTTTAGTTTTAGCCGGGTTTAGTAGGGAAGGGAAGAGTTTTGCAGTTTCCGTTGGTTATCTTCTTATCGGAGTGGAGTTCAAGCTACTAGTACATATGTACTGTATCTACTGCGTTAGAGGGTGTGTTTAGGGTTGTTCTACTGTAGTATCGCTTCGACTCACCTCAAAACAGCATTCCGCATATGTGTGTGTGTGTGCGTTCTAAGTAATTTGCGCAGTTCTAATTACTTATTTGTCTGTTGGGGGGTTGGGGGGAGAGGGGCTACTAGGTCGTATTGGGAGTTATTGTCGCTGTTGTGAATGTAGAGGGCGATGGCGATGATGTTTCAACAGCTCGTTAGGTGGCACACAATAGTGTTTCACTTGCCAGGTGTCGTCGCGGAGTTTTTTTGTTTTCGGAGTATGCGGATGCACGTCAAAATTTAATTAGTCGATACCGAAATGGTCTTTAGCCGAAACACAATTCATCGAATAACGTTTGCACAATTTAAGCGAACATTTATCACGATTTGTATTTGTATTTGTATTTGAGTTTTTGCTTTTGCTTTAGCTTTAGCTTTTTTTGCAATGCGCACAAAGTCGTCGATTTGTGTGGGTTGTTGTCGACTCGAGAGCGGTTGAATGGACGTGCCGATGGTCGGGTCGAATCGGTGATCGCCACCAAAAGCCAGCTTTTGGTTTTTGTGGAGGGAGTCAGGGTTTGTCGTGGAAGATGGAATCCGGAATCCTCTTCAGTGGGGTATTGGGATGTTGGCAAATGGGCGCTGGCCAGTTCGTTGTTTGCTTGTGGGCTGTGTTTACTAGGCTCGAACGCGACGCAATTTCGTTTTGGTGGATCGGCAATGAGCTTTCGCGGTCGCGTCTGAGAGGCGACTGAAGCCAGCAGCCACTCGAGCCATTGATGGGGGCTCAGCACGAACACGATCTCTGGCAAAGCTCACACAGAGAGAACGGAGATCGAGAGAGCGAGAGCTTAATGAGCCGAGGGCAGGTAAACAAGTGCCGACAAGTGACGAAGGTAGCAAGCAAGGTGCATTGGTGTATGTAAGGTGAGAACTGAGCAAGGTGAACTGAACTCACTGAGCTCAATAGATATTGTGAATGCAACAGCAAGGTGCTCTCTGGCAATGGCCTCACCGTGTGTTGATACACCTTGCTAACAAGTAGCCGGCATTTCGAAAGAGAGAGATAAGGGGAGAGAGATCGTGATGGACAGAGCGAGAGCAAGTTTGTGTTCTAGACTCTTTCGTATGAATCGCGGAATCAAGGTGCGAGTACGAGTACGAGTACTTGGGGGGAGCTTTGCGCTGGTAGTGGAAGTGGAAACAAGTGAAACCAGATCGCCCAAACATTCTTGAAATGTTTTCCTACGTGCACAGGCAAATATGAAAATATGGTTAGAGTCGGCAGATGATATTCCAGTTTTCGCTGGCTACTGTACGCTGGCAAAGCAGTGACCCTAGCCCCCCCACCCCACCTCGTTTCCGCTCTGCCTATAAAGGCCACACCCACTCATCAATCACTAGTCATTAAGGCCCAGCACTAATTAATTCATCTTCTAGATACGACGACCATTCGGATCTGCGGAACAGGGCGCTAATCTCTGGGTAAATAAAAACCATTCTGGACATGTGTCGTAAACAAAGCGTAAAATATTGCCACTCGGTCCGAGAACTCAACGCAAGAATCATTTCTTTTCAGAATATAAAGATGATTATACAGACATACAAACATATTTATATGTAAATGTGGGTATATGCTGAACACACTTGAATATTTGAATATCACAGTAATTAATCAAAAGATCTCGGAATAAGCGAAATACAAATAAATCATCGATCGTCATCGTCGGTCAAGAAACTATAAAGCACCCCGTTGGAGTGAGACCACGTCCATTTTGATATCTCTTCTCCACCCTGCTCCCCACCTCGCCACACTCCTTTTCTCTCCCCCTCACCCATCCCGCCAAGGAGCCCATTTAGGCTTAATAAAGTTGTCAACGCACGAAACTGGCGTGTGAAGAGAGCCCCCAGACAGCAGGCCAGCTCTTTTTCACAGCCAACACACCAACATCAACACCAACACCACACACTCTCCGTTGTCCGCTGATGGTCGCAATTGACAACATCGAGTGTCCGTGGGCTTAACGATTCTCGTTTTGCATTCCATCTTTTGAGTGTTTAATTGACCACTGCATAACGGTAAATGAAGCGAATGAATGCCCTACCCTGTCCATGTCCATTCCCCCTCCCTATCCCTCTCACCACCCCAGGTCCACTTCATGAATGAAAATCATATGGGAAAAGCTTACTTTTTCCCCTGAGCTTTGCTTTTTTGTGCTGGCTGTGCTTTTGGCGGCGAAGCCTGACAAGTGTGGCAGGCAGCGACAGAGCTTTTGTGCGAAAAGTACATTTTCTCAAACACACATTTTCCATTCAGTTTGTCGTTTCTGCCGCGTGCGGTTTGAGTTTTAGGCCCCCCGCGGCCGTTACCAAGCGTTATTAGATTTTATTAATTACATTAATTATTATTTTGCAAAGGCAGTAAGGTTTTTATTGATCGATTTGTGAGCGTAGGAAAATTATTTTGGGTTGATTAGTATTCAGAAATGTGTGTCAAAACAAATAAAGGGGAATGGCATCATTAGCTCAAACCCCAAATGTGGGTCCCCCTGTGATATAAGTGGCGACAATGGCAATAAAAAGCTTGGGGACAGCAAGGCGAGAGTAGCTTTACCCCCACTAAGTCGGTCATCAGCTGACTTCAAGCAACAACAAACGAAAAGCAACAAACGGAGATAGGACGCTCGCTCGCGCTAAAAATACACAAAGTTCATGGTCACCATCCTGCGAGGGGGAGGGGACATTCATTCCTGGTGATATCTAACAATGGCTTTGTTACGCTGCTGCTTTGAGCCGCCGGAATTGCCGGAGTTCTTCGACAGTTTCGTGCAGAAATGCACCGATCCCAGTTGTAAGTATCTATCAAATACAAGGCTTATAAAGAAAACGGTTTAAAAAAGTAACGGTCAAATGGATTGCCTATAGTGCTGCCAGATTGTAATATTCTCCAAGACAAAAATATATAAAGTGCGGAAAATAGTAAAAATGTTTTGAAAATGACTACGAACTGTAATATATAATGACAAATGGCGTCTAATACTATCTCTGTATTACACTCTAGATTGAACTTGAAGTCTGGTGGAATACTAACATAAATCTAAATTTTCATTTGACAAGTATTTCATGGCTCTTCTGCTTTGGTCCCACTAAGCTTCGATAGTTGATTAATCGAAGACCATAGTAGGTACATCGAAAGGTATGGACAACACGCAAAAACCGCGAAGGGAAATCGCAAGGCTCCCACAAACCTCACCTAGCTTTGTTTATAGATATATATATACCTCATAGTATGTTAGGCAAGAGGGGTGGATTTTAGCTTGCATGCGTTGCATTTTCTGCGCGGTTCGGCCTGTTGTCCATACCTTCTTCTTACTCATAAATTTTCCAGCGGTCACACTGTTTTGCATAGAAAATCAACAACAAATCTTTTATCGCGGACTCTTATTATCTAATTCCGCGATAAAGGCCAACAAAGCAATTACGACTTTGGAGCCGACACTGACATGCCTGGTAAGCAATCGAGAGAGAGCCAGGTGAAAAGCGCTTGGCGTGATAAAGGCCATTGAGAACGATATGACCTCGACAGCAAAGTGAAGAAAATGACGCCACCAGGTGGGAGAAATGGGGCCGGTCCTAATCGATGGAAAAGTCGGGGGGAGTGAGAGGAGACGGGAAGGGTTATTTTATGATGGAACAGGCAAATATCGCCGAAGAGCGATGAAAAGCACAATCACTCATCGTGACACAGACTCACTCCCACACACACATACACATACAGGGACACGCGACAGCTGGCAATCCGAACAGCAAAACTTATAGCTGACTACTATAACAATTATCGCGATAAGATTACGACGGAAAATGGTGGTCGCACCCATTCGACCCGACCCTATCGAGCGCCACCCGCTGACTGCTGCCGGGCAGGCGAATCGCCAGCTCCAGGGTCGCTCCCCGTAGTCGATTTTCGCCAACTGCTACACACGGACCACTCCGATGACGTCGCATCGTCATCGTTGCAATGTTTACCTACCGCTGTGTACGCATCTGTCTTCCAAATCCGTCTAATAGCTGTGCATTTCCCTGCGCACTTCTAGGTTGCTGCGGGTGCTGCTCGGCGCTGCGGCCGCGCTACAAGCGACTGGTGGACAACATCTTCCCGGTGAATCCGGAGGATGGCCTGGTCAAGTCGAACATGGAGAAGCTGACCTTCTACTCGCTCAGCTCACCCGACAAGCTCGACCGCATTGGCGAATATCTGTACCAGAAGGCCACCAAGGACATCAACCGCAAGCGCTACAAGTGAGTAAAGCCTTCCAGATCAGATATGATCTGCTGTTTGAATGTCATTGAATCTGTGCTGACCCATTTCCCTTGTCGTGCCCTTGAAGACTGGCAGAGATCGCCATGGAGGCCATGGACTTGCTGCTGCAGGCCTGTCACGCCCAGACCACGCTCAACCTGTTCGTGGAGTCGTTCCTGCGCATGGTGCAGAAGCTGCTGGAGGATTCAAATCCGAATTTAAAAATCATGGCCACCAATTCGGTTAGTTTTGGAGAGAGGAGGAGTCTGCCCAGTCCTGTGCTTATCGTGTTCCTTCTTGCAGTTTGTCAAGTTCGCCAACATAAACGAGGACACACCTTCGTACCATCGACGGTACGACTTCTTCATCTCGAAGTTCTCGTCGATGTGCCACAGCGAGGGCAAGGATCTGCGGGATAGCCTGCGGCTGGCCGGCATCAAGGGACTGCAGGGCGTCATACGGAAGACGGTGTCCGATGATCTGGTCGAGAACATCTGGGCGGCACAGCACATGGAGAAGATTGTGCCCTCGCTGCTGTTCAATATGCAGGTGAGAAGAATGACCCCTCCCCCCATGTAGCTGTCGATCCAGAGGATCCCTGAGATTTCAATGATTGGATAACGAATCAAAATTTGCAGCGACTTGAACTAATTTCGATATATTCTGCATTTCGTTTTCGTATATTCTGTTAATGCAAACCAAACCCTAACCAACCAACCAACCAAACCACAACACAACCAACACACAACAACATGAAACAGTTTTGTGTAAACGTTATGTTCGTGAAGAAAAATTTACTGGCGGTAATAATCACTATGTATAATCGAATCGAATTCTAGTATTAAATGCGCACCTTGAGCTGTAGACCGGCAACTGTGCGAGTAGTTTAGTAGATGATAAGGTGCAAAATTCTATACGTTGACCTGGTTCTAACATATTTCTCTATCGCCCGCCGCAGTCTGGCGACCTCACGCCCGTCGAAGATGCCACCAACGTAACGCCACCGGCACTAGCCGAGGAAGTGCTGCGGGAGCTGGTCGGACGCGCCTCGTTCGGACACATTCGGAGCGTGCTCAAGCCGCTGTTGACGTAAGTTGTGACCATCGAAGCATCGAACTATCAGTCAATGTGCTCAATCAATGTTTACCCGCGCAATCGTACAGACACCTCGATCGGCATGAACTGTGGGTGCCCAACACCTTTGCCATTCACACGTTCCGCATTGTGATGATATCGATCCAACCGCAGTACTCCTATACTGTGGTGGAGACTTTGATGCAGCACCTGGACAACAATTTCAAGTCCTCGCCAAAGACGCGCACTTCCCTGGCGGTTGTGCTGTCGAAGATCATTGCCATTGCGGCTGGAGAGAGCGTGGGACCCTCGGCGCTGGACATCATCAACAATCTGCTGACCCACTTGCGCACCAGCGTGAGCACCACCAGTGAAATCACCGCGGAGGAGTCTCAGTACCAGGAGGCGCTTATAAATGCATTAGGCGAGTTTGCCAACCATCATCCCGACTACCAGAAGATCGAGATAATGCTGTTCATCATGAACACGGTGCCGGACCCCTCCAAGAAGAGCAAGGGCGACCAGATGCTGCAGAACATTCTGCTCAAGTCGCTGCTCAAGGTTGGCACCCAGTACAGCACGGTGTCCTTTGAGAAGGCCTTTCCCGCCTCGTTCCTGCAGCCGCTGCTGAAGATGGCCCGCGCCCCCCATGATCCAACACGACTGATTGTCATGCAGATCTTCCAGGCCCTCCTAGATCGCCACCAGAACGATCAGGTGCTCAGTAGTGTCAGTGTCAAGCAATATCCGGCCCTCTCCCAGGAGCCGCCCTCGCGCTCTGACATCATTTTCACGCACAAGCATGGAGCCCACATTATGCAGGCTCTCATCGATAGCATGGCCCTCTCGGACCGCGTCGACGCACTGTCCGCAAGCTACAATACCGCCGCCCTGCTCATCGTGGAGATGTCCAGCAGCGAGACAGTGCAGGAGTTCCTGTTGTTCATCCTGGGGTGAGGCATTGTCATCCTATTAAGAGACATCGAATCTTTTTAATGAAACTCTTGCCATCTTTAGCATTCAGGAGGTGGCCAACACAGTGGAGACCTTGGGAGCCGTGCACAAGTGCAATCTGCACGCTATATCCATTGCATTGCTGGTGCTCATCTCGCGAGTTAGTGGCATCAACAATCTGCTGGAGTATGCCCAGAAGATCGTCGATGCGCGACGCGAGGAGGCCGCCTACTTCCTTCCACCGCTGCTAGAGTCCAAGAAGGTCGCATCGAAGAGTCTGAATCTGTCGCTTCCACACTTGGCAATCGACAAGCTGGCGCTGGGCGAGTGTCTGCAAAATGCTGGCATGGATGCCCAACGTCTCAATACAGGGGCTCCTTATACGCTCAACCAGACGGACAATCCCGGCCATCGCCATTCCTGGGTGGAGTCGGCGAGCTCCCATTTGACGCAGCGCAACAGCTCGGCGGATCTGACGGTCTACAATGGGGATGTGGACAGTGTGAACAGCTCGCCAGGCGTTTGCAAGAAGATACTGGCGCCCGAGTTCAATTTCGATGCGATGAAGCGCGCCCTGGCCGAGCCAACGGAGGCCGCCAAGCGGGAGCAGCGCGAACGGCAAATGCAGATCGTTCGAACCTTCCGCGAGGGCGAGTTCGATGATCTTGTGAGACGCACAGAACCGAAGGTAATCCCCATCCATACCCATGTAACCATCCATCTATTTATGTAAATGATGAATGTTAACTCTTTGGTTTCTTTTCCATTTCCAGCACGATCTCATCCAGAACCGCCTCAATGAGCTCTTCAATTCGCTGGCCGTGGAGCGTCAGATAACGCAAAGCGACAGTAAGGTGGCGCAGCTGCAGGGCAGCAACGAAAAGCCCATCTACGAGACAAACTTTCCAGAATTATTCTATTACTAATCTGTATTACCGTGACCCACAACCCCCTCCGGCGAATATTCTGTACGTACTCAATTTATGCATAGATGAAAGCGAATTGGTTTGGTGTCAATAGATAAATGTTATTAAATTTTCCGTTGTTAAATATCAACAATTCAATTGTTCAATCCCTCTATGCCCCCTAATATGTACGTACGTATGTCCTGTGCATTAGTTGTTATACAAATACAATATATACCTATTGTATGTTGATAAAAATTCTCTATTAAAAAATGGCAAGTTGTTCACAAAATTGTTCTGGCTCGGCCCCTAAGAGGACCCCATCTTGTGTCTCGACCAAAAAGCCGAGTAACCCGGATAATGCGGAGGGGACCGGACGGAATCCTTTCTTAAGGTTTGTGATGCACTTTAAGAAGTGCAACAAGGAAAAACTCTGCAATATGCGGCCAACTCAGATGTCGCGGCTCGCGGGCAAGAAGTGGAAAGACATGAGCTGTGTGGAGAAGTCGCCCTACGTCCAGGCGGCCGTTAAATCTAAGTACATGTTTTGGTCCCGGAACAGGAAGGTAAGCATGCGGATTGGGTTGGGTTCAGTTGGGTTCCATAAGCTAATTACACTTACAACACGAAGGCCAATGGTTTTATGCGGAAGTTGCGACTAACTGTGGGCTGTGCAAACCCCGAGAAACAAAACCTCTTCAAGATGATGGGTGGTCTCGACTCCTGGCGTCAAAAAGTCCTGGATGACCTGCTTGATGATAATGATGATAAGTAATAGTACACGAATTTTTGAATTATTTTGCAATTAATCGAAGACTTTAATAAACGAAATCGAGATAATTGTTACTGTGCGTACATAGCGTACAAAGCGAATACAAAATGTGTTAGGACAGTTAGATGCGCAAACTTACTACATACATGGCTATATAATCCGAATACGCTTTAATCTTAGTTACATTGCCGCGTTGCTCCCCGTTGCCTAAACGTAGGCTTAACAAGTGATAATCTTTGAGTGAGAAATATCTGTATAAATTACAATATGCAGCATCGATGTGCTAGCGAACGCACGAGCGATTCCAGTCTACTCTAGAGAGTAGAGTTCCATAGTTAATTATTACATGTACATGTAGGTTCTAATGAAGTAAACGATATACAAAAATATAGATCTGGGCGTACCAGAACGATCTTCGCTGTGCCCGAACTTAATTTACAAACGTGTGCGGATCAAATCGCACGATTATCGTAATCGTAAGAGAAACTAGCAGATAACGAACTTACAATTACATCTAAAACGAGACTCAATCAGTGCGAGTCCATGAACAGGAAATGGTGGTAGTTGTGCTTATGGTGGTGCTATTGCTATTTGGTGGATGTGCGCGCTCAGCACGCCATTTCGCCGAACAGTGCATCAGCATCGCTGGACCCGGCGATCTCTCGGTGCCAACTTATTCTGCGTCGTGGTGACGGTGATGTCGGCGTCGACCCCTCTGAGTCGCCAATGTAGACCGCCGAATCGTCAGCACTGGCCGGAGTCAGCGGCCTCTCGCAAGTGGCTCCAATCTCCGAAATGGGTATGGAAAGAGACGTTGTCGTCGTTGCCTCCTCGCTGTGCGGCACAACCTCCTTGAAGCTCTGATTGGGAGGCATGACGACGAGCATGTTAATGGATATAAGCAGGGGATGAACCAGCTTCGGGTCGAGAACCATCAGCGGCACCTCCTCGTTCTTCTCAAGACTCAGCGAGCAGATCTCAGAGGTTTGTGTAAAAATTGGCTGGCGTTGAGCATTGATCGAAGTGACAGTAGTGCGGATCATAAATTTCCGCTTGGTCTGCAGGCTCAGGACTCGCTCGTGCTCGTGCCGATGGTGGCGCCGAATGTTCAGTCTGCGCGAGTCCATTATGAGTATTAGATCCAGGCCGAAATTGAAGCCCGTCCAGCGCCACTTCTGGTACCCCGGCTCGGTCAGGAGGCGGCCACAGCGCATGCAGTTCTCGAAGAACTGATCGTCGTCCAATTGCTGCGGGCTACTGTGGGAGCAGATATAATATGGAATCAACATATAAGACCTCTTGTTACTGGGCGATGGGATGACCTTACCTATCCTCTTGGCCGTGATCAATCCTTAGCAGGGCGTCCCAGTGACTGTGGATGTGGCTGTAGAGCCACTCCTTGGGTATTATGTTGTCGTTGTAGATGATCTTCAAATCCATGTAGTGGTTTGTGAGGTACTGGGTGCGGAGTTTCTGGAAAACTGGAACAAAGGGCTGACCCTCGGGCGTGGCCAGAAAGGAGCGTTCCTCCATCCGCCTGGTGAAGTAGGTCCACTGGGCAACATCCATGCTGGGTGTGTGCGTATCTACGCCCGCGTTAACCAGTCGATCCTGCGTCCTTTGCGCCTCAGCCCGCTGCACCGGGTCTTCGGGATCGTGGTCAGGGTGCAGGCGCAGGAACATCCACGTTCGCAGCAGCGTGTACAGGGAAAATTCTGTCTGCATCACGTACAGGTCTTGGCTGGCAGTCAGGGCGGTCATCAGATCGATGGATATGTGCCGCAACAGGTTGGGTTGCTTGCTGTAAATGCTGAGTAGGTTGATCTGGAACCACTGGAAGGTGGACTTCTTCACCCCCACCACTCCGTACTGGCAGGCCGCCTCGTAGTAGTGTATGGCCGTCTCCGCATTGATGCTGTCCACCATCACCTCGGCACACTTGTCGATGATGCCGTCCAGGTGGAACAGCGTGGCCGTGGCCAGCACTGGTATCACATCCTTCGGATCTATCTCGATCTCGTCCGAGTACATGGAGCCGAAAACCGCATCCAGGCTCTCCACGTTGATGCGGTCGTCTGGGATGGTGATCTGCACAAAGTTCTGTTGCGCCTCTTTCCACGTCCCATTGAACATCGTGTAGAAGTAGGGGCTCTGGCTCAAGTACACCTTGTGCAGGTGCCACACCTTGTCCAGCACCATCACGGCCACATCCGAGTTCTTTTCCTCTTTGAACAGGGCCTTGTAGATGTATTGCGTGGTCGTCAGCAGTTTCTTCCTGGCGGTGGACATAAGCAATAAATTAGCAAATGGAAGCACAAACAATGGGTTCTCGCTGGGAGCTGCTTACTTCTTGGGCAGAGTGGTATCCAATTGCGCCTGCTCATCCTGGCCCTGGGTGGAGTCCGTGCTGCGCTTCCGCTTCCGGCGGTTGCTAAAAACCTCGGCCACATTGCTCTGCATGGATCCCATGATTTGACCCATGGCTGGCGTCCGTTTCGTGGCGCTCGATTGTCTGAAAGAATTCGTTCAACCTATGTATATATAAATACATGTGTGCGTGTATGTTGCGTTTGTTTACAGATAGGGGGAGGGGGGAAGATTTGGGTCGAGTTATCGATTTGACAGGTTGCGTGTTGATAGTGAATTCACGGGCCTGCCTGCCTGCCTGCCTGCCTGAATGAAAATGGAACCAGTTGACCTAGTTTCGTTCCAGCAGAGCGCCTCCGAGCTGCTTAAACCACGGAAAAACCTTTTCTTCGTGGGCGTCGAGTGGGTGCCCATAAGCATAAGCCCTAGGTCCACTAGAAAGTCTATTCATCAATAGCGCTGCTCAACAGATGGTGATGTCATCATCATTATCACCATCGTATGCAGTGCGTTTCGAACTGTTCAGACAGTTTTAAGTTGCAACCAAATCTAACACGTCAATGGGACAAGTTGCACAATTTGTGCAATTTCATTTTAGCATAATATATGTAGATCTAAAAGTAGTTGAGATCCATAAACGAGTCTATTCCCTATCTAAAGCAAGTCTCTTTCTGCCCTTATTCGAGATCAGACTCCATGAAACTATGAATAGAATGCCATATATCTACGAAAACCCCACTCCACTGTATCTGTGAACATTTTCATGTAATTTTGGGGGGGAGGTGGGATCTATAATTATCACGAGATCAAACGAACACGTTCTCTTGACGTTGTTGTTTATGTTTTCGCGTTTAGCTGGAGCTGGATGAATGTTGTAAGCATGTCAAGGCCGTTGATTCCAGCGGTTACACTGCCCATAAAGAAACACACACTCATATTTGGGTAAATGTTGATTGTCTCTATCAGTGGAATGTTGAAAATACAGTCCGATGTGTGATTTGTTGACCCCCAAAACAGAAGTAATCTTCTACACAATCAACAACGAAAGAATACAGAGTTCAATACTTAATCCCGTCAGTATATGTGCAGTTTACCAATCATTTTAATCGGGGTCTGAATCGGCGGCTTTCAACACCTTTATTGTGCGATTCGCATTGATATGGATGGCCAGACACGCTTGATGATCGCGTCGCCTTCAGCGAACGACTTATCCAGTCAGCCAGTCAGGGCAGCCAGCCCCATCTTTAACTCACATTTCAATGATGTGATATGGGATGGTGATAGGGTGGGAGCAGCAGATGGAAGTTTGTTTTGGTGCGGCGCAGTTCCAAAAACAAAAGTAAACTATTGGGAACCGGTTTGCGCAGCCATACAATACACATTTCTTATAAGACCAAAACAAGAAAAGCGATTGCAGCAGATTCAAATTACGTCACCAGTTAGAGACACACACACACACACACACAGAAACAAACAGAGCCAGAAAAAGAGAGAGAGAGAGAGCGAGAGAGAAACGGAGAGATAGAGAGAAACTAAACAATTGTCGTTATATTTGAAAGACGATGATATCACACTGCAAATATCATCTAGCCTTAATACTTGTTTTTTATGGAAAAACCAAACTAACTGGAAAAACCAACAAATGGGCAGGGAAAAAAGAAAAAAAAGTTAATGTAGCCCAAGGAGTAACGGCTAATTAACGTGGAGTTTCGTCGAAGAAGCCAACAAGCTCGGGCGGGATTCGAACACACGAGCGAGCGCGTTCTTCCCTACGAAACCTAAAAACCGCATGAGAAATTTCTAAACGTCTAGACCGCATAGCCACGCCAGCTAGAATGTTGATTACGTCCCAGAGCCTACATATGTACATGCATATAGTATATATACATATGTATGGAATAAAAATGATAGGAAAGTGTAGTTTGATCACATAAAACTACACCGAAGAACAGCTGTTTTTGCGGTTGATCCCAGCCTGATTGGCACTCTCCAAATTCGCACTTATTTACGACGGGCTGTTGTTTGGCACTGATAACGCCGTAGGCCCCGCTGTGATATAGCGAGTTCGCGAGCACACAATCCAGCTATCTCACCCACCCGCGTGGACACGCTTTTGTTCTCTCCTTCTCTTTGATTCCATGGCGCTTCGTAGAGTGCAGTTAATCTCTGGCTCTATAAATAGGAGACAAACGTGAATTCGGAGTATGACGTAGTGCGGAAGTGTGGGACAGGGGAGGATAGGCAACTAGTGCAGCGAAAGAGAGAGAGTGAGAGAGAGAGAGAGAGAGAACGCGCAGGAGAAACAACAATCGAACAACGACGCAAAATTATAAGCACAAGGGTTAGCGGGGAGCGGGCAGACATAGGCAAATGGCGGTGGTGGGCACGGAGATAAAGGGAACTTACTGTAAAAGTGCAGTTACAGTAACGCGATTTTATATAACTGCAGTTGCACTCCACGTTCACTTTTGCTTATTTCCTAAAAACACCAATTAAAAAACAGGCCTCTCTGTGTCTTTGAGTTGGAGTAAAATCATTTCATATTTAAAAGCAAAGGTTTCTATTTGTATTTTGTATGCACCGACCGAAAACAAAGAGTGTCGTACACAACACAGTGGGATAAAATGCAAGAAATTGTTTTGTTTTTTCTGCGCGGCCGAAGTTAAATGGTGGCAAGGCCGTGCTCATTTTTGCGTTTCAGGAAAACAGCTGATCGGAATTCAGTGCTGTCGGACGTTTAAAAAAAGATCAAAGATTTCAAATCAATGGCGCGTTCACCAATGCTCAGCGCTCAGTGATGGATTTCATATTGTAGTGATTTTTATAAACTAATATTATTGCCTTTTTACACTAGGTGCGCATCATAAATCATGCGGCAGATTTACAGTTTGGTGCGTTCTAGCTGATACTAAAAATATAAATCGGAACCGAGATGTATATACAGGAAACTAATCAAGTGCATTAATGGGTCAAAAATGTCAATCTGTGCAAAGTACAATATTAATTACGTTTTAAAGCAGCTAGGAAAAACGAATTTTAACATAAATCGAATAAAAAAGAGTATAAATATGTCCATACCATCGGTTATGTTTCCAAAAGACGTGACATTCCATGCTCACTTACGTTTTCTTACGGCGCATTTCATGCTCACTTACGTTTTATTCCTTGACCTTCCCTGTTCAAA
Organism: Drosophila athabasca; assembly: GCA_008121215.1. Classification (NCBI taxonomy): domain Eukaryota; kingdom Metazoa; phylum Arthropoda; class Insecta; order Diptera; family Drosophilidae; genus Drosophila; species Drosophila athabasca. Next base: position 998,208 of record VMQQ01000022.1, on the reverse strand, counting down.
CCTTTTTTTAGACCGAATCCAATAAGCGGATTTATTTGTAATTAGTCAATCTTGTAGAAAATTGTTTCATCTATCGGATAAAATTGTGTATTCGTCGCTGAAGGTCTTAGGTAGCTAGTAATATCAAAGAGAATATCAAAATCGAGGAATATGTTATATTTGCGGTATATTTTGAGGTCAGACCGTATATTTTATTGGGACTTTTTGAGGGATTTTGTGGAGGGATTTAGTTGAGGCAACATCATCCCAACAATTTCCTTTTTCATCGCAACAATTTCCCTTACATTCCATGCTCACTTACGTTGCTTACGTGACATTCAATGCTCACTTACGTTGCTTACGTGATATTCCATGCTCACTTACGTTTTTTACCGTTACCAACATTAATTTGTATGGGCCAGCAACATGTGCCGCGAAATGAGCAACATTGTCCCACAACATGGGCACGAAATTATAAACATTTTGGAAAGAAAATTATAGAATTTAGAAAATGTTTGTCATACCATGCAGTTTATAAACAATCTAAAAAAAAGAGTCACTAAACTTAGCCAATCTTCTAGACAATTGATTCATCAGTAGTATAAAATTATGTGTTCAGGCCTGAGGATCCTAGTTAGCTTGTAATAATAAACAGAATATCAAAATCGAGGAATATGATTTTCGTTGGTATTTTTTTTAAATGAGACCGTTCTTTTCGGTATATTCGTTTCACGGCGAGCGAGCGAATTGGCTGAGGGCGAATTCGTCGCAACATATTCGCCTCACATTTCACTCTCACTTACGTTGCCTTACGTCATATTTCACTCTCACTTACGTAATTCGCCGTAGACAACATTTTTCATACCCTCTACGAAAGGATGTTATAGAATCTAAAAAAAGTTTGTTTTACTAGGCACCAATTATTGCAGAAGCTAGTCAGTCTCTATCTCAGATAATTTTACGGTTTTTGGCTTTCTTATAAAGACTGAAAATGGGTATCGGGATCGATTTGTTAGTAATAATAAATTCATCAAATGCATTATTGGGTCGAAAATTGTAAATATGTGCAAAATACAATATTTATTACGTTTTAAAGCATCTGGAAAAAAAGAATTTTAACATTAATTAAATGAAAAAGGGTATACATATGTCTATATTACCTTTTTTATACCAAATGACGTGACATTCCATGCTCACTTACGTTTTCTTACGTCGGATGTCATGCTCACTTAAGTTTTATACCTTGACTTAAACATCATTTTAGAAACAATCTAAAAAAAAAGAGTCACTAAACTTAGCCAATCTTCTAGACAATTGATTCATCAATAGTCTAAAATTATGTGTTCAGGCCTGAGGATCCCAGTTAGCTTGTAATAATAAACAGAATATCAAAATCGAGGAATATGATTTTCGTCGGAATTTTTACGGTATATTTTTAAAGTGAGACCGTTCTTTTCGGTATATTTCTGATAGTCGGACGGTATGTGTTATCGATAGTTCCGCGGTCACACTATTGCGCAGTTCATTAAAAAAGTCCATAAAAAATAATTTTTATCACTCGATTTGATTTGGAATTCAGTGCAAGTTGCATTAATTGAACACCCCAAAAGGTACCTATAATAATGAGTGGTTATACGAGAATGAAAGAGTGAAAGCTCAAAGCCATGAAAAACAATTGTGAAAATTTCTAAAAGTGGCACACAACAATAAACCCACACGGATATACACACACACACACACACACACAGATTGGCATTGACTGTAACCGCAGCCATATGTGCATATGTGTGAACTTTATTCATACATTTGTGCGAGTATATTGTGAAATAAACATAATTAATGCCTGGTGTTTGGGCTTTCGTTGCAGTTTGTGGCACCTCTGTCTGCGGGGCGTGCAATGTTAAGGATTCACGTCAAAATGGGTCCGCAACGTAGTCATCATCCCAGCAACAACAACAACAGCAATGGCACCACCGCCAGCAATCGGCAGCACAAGGAGTTTACGTGTTGTTTTGGTTTGCATGTCCATACGGCATGCATTTGCATTGGATTGTGGCACTTGGTAAGAAACTCAATTACCACCCCCTGACCTTTACCCCACCCACACACACCCCCACACACACACAGCTGCAGCGGGCGTCTCAAAATGTGTATACACACCTGCATTCCCACGCATGCAAGTTGTTGCCGCTTCATTTTTGACCCTTTTCAGTGTCAAGGAAGGGAAAAATCAATTGACCATGCCTGCGCAGTTCCTCCAAAACTGCACGCATCCAGCGACTGTAAAACTTTCGGACTGCACACATCCAACTTTCCCTGCGTGGGTTTTCCTCCCCCTGTGACGTCAATCGGAGTACCAACGGATGCCGTGCGTCATCTGATCTGCAACAGTGCCAGCTTAGATGGGACTTTGCATCACTTTTTCCAATACGGAAGTGTCGGTCCGAATTCGTGCCCTGGCAATCGGAATAGTGCGATTACACAAGCCCTAAGGTGGCCTCTTGTCCAGCCCCCGTCTGAAATCAGCCCCTACTCCAGGCCATTGTGTAGCGGCATCGCCCACACATGACTTGGCATAAGCAATTGGCATAATTTGTGTATTTCAATGCTCGTTCCTCCTCTTATGATGGGGGCCACCGTCGACACGCTTTCATAGCAGCTCCGCCTCACGTTTTGCAGTAACGAATTGTCACATGCGTCGCCAAAATGATTACAGTTTGAGCAGCAAGAGCAGCAGCTGTGGGCTCTCAAACCTTGTCGATGGTGTTCCGTTTCACTTCTTATCCATTTCGAGTGCAATTAATACCACTTTTGCGCCGAGTTTCCCCTTTTCTTTGTTTGCCCCCCAATTCGAGTCGAGTATCGGCTGTTCAAACGCTCTTATTTATTTGTGTAGCGTATAGCCGCGAATTGAATATTCCAATTGGATCAATCATCAGTTGCATAATGAACCAGTCATAGGGCGACCATCTGACTAATCTAACGTGGTTTAGGTATCATTGGAATTATAACAGACAAACCACCATGCTCTTCCATTCAAGTGTCGCATTAAAGGTCGATTTGTAGGGAAAACAGAGCCTTGAACCTGATGTGGCGTCTAAGCACGGGCCATATGTGCAAACAGCCAGCACCAGATACTAGATACCAGATACCCAAATCCATGAGCTGTTCCATTTATTTTTAAAAACTTCACGTACTCGCCAGATGATATGCAAACATTTGCAGATATGCCTCACATATGCATTCATATGTACATATGTATGTATGTACAATATCTTTTTGTTCGGTCAACAGATTCAACAGCCCAACAGAAGGCTGCCATAAATTGGAGAATTGTTAATTCAACTGTCACTTATCAGCAAACAAATCGCAAATCAAATCTACTGAAGCTTCCTTATCTGTTTTGGTTTTTTTTTCACCGCCTGCCAGCTCATCACGCTGATAAGCCATAGAATAGCCAAACACCTGCGAGATTTTCAAAAAATGCGTTTAGATGGAAGAGCAATGAATCTGTTATCTATCCCCTACGATATAAGCTGGCATCTGCCTTGCCTTGAAATAATATTAAAACTAACAGTGAAAATCAACAATTTTCACACAAGAGCAATTTGAAATGATTGTTCTTTGCCAATGAGATCGCTTCCAGAACAAGCTTTAGGAACATTCTCTGCAAGATTCGAGTGCAATGTACCACGGCGCAGAGTACGATTTCGAAGAAACTGATTCCTATTCAGCGAGCACATCGCTGAGCTATGACGAAGAAGAGCAGGATCAAACGGAGGAGAGTAGCAGCTCTGTGGACGTGGAGGGCGAGGAGAATGGCTTAGTCCTGCTGTACAAGAACCCAGAGTTTAGTCATTCGTTGTCCTCATCTAGGCGTAGCAAAGTTGGCGAACATAGGGAGCGCTCACTGTTCTCCCTGGGCTATACTGCATCCAGAAAGTTGTCGGCACGGGAAGCTACTGCTTGCCAAATAAAGAATAAACCCAATCTGTATACACTACTGGTGAAGCTGGCCAAAAATCGTTTGAAGACCGATTCGGTTGTCAGAATCGGCGAATGTCTGTTCCCCGTGCATCTCATGGTTCTGCAGAGCTACTCACAGTCGTTTCGCGATGCCTGCCACGATATTGAATTGGAGCTGCCAGAGGAGTATGTGACACCAAGGTGTTTTAGTCTTATCTACGAATGGATGCTTACGGACAAGCCGCTGCTGCCCCGATTGGGCCTGCTGGAGGTCCTTCGAGCGGCAAAGTTCTTGAAGATCACACAGCTGATTCGCCAGTGCGAGCATTGTCTGATAGATGGCTGCAAAGAGGACGCAGCCGCACTGCTGTACGTGGAAGCGAGGCGCCTGAACATGGAGCGATCTCAGCGACGTTTCCTTCTGCGAATTTCAAAGTTCTTTCTGACACTCGTGGCCTCTGAGGAGTTCCTCCATATGCCGCTGAAGCCGCTCCTTCTTCTGCTTAATTCGGGGATGCTCGGTGTCAACTCGGAGCTGGAGGTCTTAATGTCTGCAGTGCGTTGGTTGAACTTCCGGTGGCCTCAACGGCAGGACAAGGTAACGGAGGTAGCATCCTGTGTACGTTTTTCTTTGATCGCGCCCTGGCATCTGGTGCGACTCCAAAATCCGGAATTAACTGTCTTAGAAATGCTGAGGGTTGTTACTGACCCGAATGTGCGTCAGCTGATCCACGAGGGCATTGCCTACACCACCACACGAATCTACTACGGTGCCGATCAAGAGGGATTCAAAAATCACCTCCACAAGTCGGCCATGAGCATACCAGAGCCAAGGACTTGGATCTTCGACCCCCACTGCAGCCATCACCACCGCATTAACTGCAAGGTAGCACTGGACTTTTCCTACCGAGCGTTCATTGGATATCTCAACCACCTGCAGGTCCAACCCAAGCACTACTGGCAGTCGCTGGAGTCGGCAGTGGCTCCGATCGGTGTCGCGTGCCCTAGTTGCCACCACTTAACCCAAAGTTTGGAGTCCTTGGACTCGTCTGATCAGCGCTAAACCCGTTTCTGTTGTATTCATTTGTTGGCAAAATGTTTAATATATATATCTTGATACCCATCCTATTGAATTGATTCTTTCTCAACTAATTGTTCCCACAGAAGTATTTATATACAGCGTAGTATTCATCTATCCGTCTCATCTCCTGTCCACTTGCAGTTCCTCAATATTTTGGCCTTGAGCGTTCTGGCGGTCATTTGGCGCAATCCCGAGATGATGGACGAGTTGGAAAGCGGCAGCCATGACTACACCGTGGATCTCAATGCGCCGGCCCTGCCGACGCCCCTGAGTAAGGTGGACCCGCCCTACGCCTACCGCGACCATTCCCTCAACTATCGTAAGCGTGAGCGTAAGCAGTGACACAGACTGGATCTGTGGATGGATTATTAATTGTCGTTTTCGGCTTCATTCGAATACTTGCAGAGAACTTTGACATGGGCGGGCTGGTGTGCACATGCATGATAGCCATCACGCTGATGATGATCTATGGAACCATCAAGGGGAAACCGTCGCATCTGTTGCCCTTCTTCTGTCTGCAGCTTTTTGACTTTGCCATAACCACGTAAGCAGAGCATTTTAAATCGTTTTGTGGACAACCTCCCCATCCCTTCCTTTCCTTTCCGATTGCAGTCTCACCGCCGCTGGCTATCTGTGCTACCTACAAGCCATCCATCGCATCATTGCCGAATCTCACCGCTTGCCCTGGCGCGAGAAGCTGCTGGAGCTGCCACCCGAGGAGCTCGTCGTGGTGGTTCTCGTCGTTTTCGTGTGCATCGTATTCCTGAAGGCCTATTGCATTGGCATCGTCTGGCGCTGCTACAAGTACTTGACTTTGCGTCAGCAACATATCCGCACTTTGTTCCCCTTCCTCGAGACAGGATCCGGAATCAATGGTGTGGGTGGAACCTTTGGGGCTGAGGAGCGTTCCTACTCCACTCTGTTGCCCAACTATGATGAGGCCATTGCCCAGTACTTGAAGCAGGCACCGCCGCCATCCTATCAGGTGGCCATGTCCAACTATCAAGAGGATCAGGCCGGAGAAGCTGGCGCTGCAGAAGCGAATCCTGGCGTGGCTGCCTTGTTCGTGACTCTGGATGCGGTGGCCACTGCAAACGCCGCTTCCATTATGGATGACAACGATAACATGGATAACAACAACGAAATGCCGAACAACAACAACACGATGCATGTGAATGCCAACACGCCTCCAATGCGACGAAGTGATGTTACCCTTGGTCCCATTTCCGATGACGATGATGATCTGGAGGTGATCGACTCGGGCTTAGATGCGATGGAGAGCATTCCACCGCCGCCGCCGTACAACGATGTGGCCGATGCCGAAATGCAGGTGCCATCGCCGACACCGATGGATCGTCAGGTCAACATAACACCTGGGCGCAATGAGAGCCAGGCCTAAGTTGTGATTTCTTTAAGTTTGTTTCTCACTATGTAATCGTGATGTGAGCACATGCTCGCATTACTCGCATCCACATCCTCGTCTTGCCCAACCGCACAACATTTTTTGGTTTACATTACTTGGCTCATTCCGTTTCGATCATCAATCAGGTGCACACTTATTGTGTTTATACATTTATGCTATATATTCCTCTATCTATAATATATCTATTTATGCATAAATGTGTTGAAAAGTGTTTTAGCAAATGAAAAATTTGAAGTAATTCCCATTTATAGCCGTCGCTCATTATATTGTTGTTTAAGGTAAAATGAAAACGCAAGCCGATTGTCTTTATAAATGCATATATGCTATATATATATATATGGTTGCTTTTCTTTAAATTTTCAAAACCAAAAAGAATCGATACAAGTTTTTCGGTGTGGCACAGAAAAGCTTCAATTCCTTTTCGGCCACATCCGACATACGAAAGCAAATGCACAAACAACCTGTTATAAACGTTTTCATTCGTTTAACCATGAACATTTCAATTAGATTAAGCCCAAGTAGTTTGTTACCAGATAAATTCAATTGGCGCCCGCAGCCCACAGCCCGAAAGCTCTGTCTCTGGACATGGAAATGGATGTTTTATGTGTTAAGCTATCTTGTAAGACTCTTATGCATATATTATACTCGATCCTTGATACGGAACACACGGCGTACATACCCCCCCCCGCCCCATCACTTACGATGCTATATATCACCCAGATTTTACTATTGTGTATCAATTAACAGCAAACGAATCGTTTTATGTGTGTACAATATCTATCTATGTATACTGTATACTAAATATGCAAAGATATTCGAATAAATATTAGTTTGTATTTAACTCAAAATGTAATTAAATGCATTATCTATTGCGGATCGTGGAAAAGATTTCCACACTTCTAGAGAATATGGCAGGAAATGTAGGTATTGTATGCCATTAAATGAATAACATCACTCTCGTGGTAGCCCTATGTCTGATGGTTCACGGCAGTCGACCTCTTCTAGCTCGTAGGCAATCGAGTCTATGGTGAGTCAATCCAGCTTTCCCTATGACTTGATAACGATTCTGAGCTACTCTTCTGCCCCACACCAAGCGAGCGTGGAATTCGAGGGAAGTCCCTCAGCTAAAAATACCCGAAGTTGTTTTTCATGTGTGTATTTAGTGTTTTTTCAAGATTTTATTTGCATTAAAGTATTTTTTTTTTTCCTTTTTTTTATATGCAGATCGAAATTGATCTCTTAAGCCTTCCAGTTGGCCCAGGTGCGGATCTCGTTCCAGATGTTGGTGCCGGGGCACTCGGTGGCGCTGACCTGACGGTGGCCGTACAGAGTGTAGCCGGAGACGATCTGTCCGCGAGAGACGGCGTCGGCGAGGAGACCCTTGGCGGCGGTGATCTGAGCAGAGGTAATCTTGTCGGTGTTGTAGTTACCCAGGAAGGAGATGCCAATGGACTTGGAGTTCCAGTTGGTGGCATGGGCACCCATCACGTTCCAGCCGCGACCCTCGTACACGTTGCCATCGCCGCCGATCAGGAAGTTGTAGCCGATATCAGCCCAGCCGAGAGAGTCCATGTGGTAGGCCTGGATGTTCTTCAGCTGGGTAATGCAAGCGGCTTGGGTTGAACAATAGTTTCCAGCGGTGTGGTGGATCACAGCGTAGCTCAGGGACGAGCCCAGGGTGGTCTTGCTGGTGGGCGAACGGCCTCCCCACTGCGACTTGGTGATAATGTTCACACCCAGAGCGGCCTGGGCGAAGAGGAACACAGCCAGAAGGACGAGAGCTTTGTTTGCCATGGTTGAAGATTGAATGATGTTGTTCGACTCAGTGTCTCCTTATATACCCCCACTGAACCGAATCCGAGCAGTCTTATCGCCAACCATGAACAGGCGCGCGAGTCAGTTGAGCTCGCGCGAGCCTATATCTGATATGGCGGCTATCTGGAGCACATCCTGATATGGCCGTGATGACGACCAAATCGAACTTCTAATCAGCACAAGTGCCACTAATTAATTTGTCTAGAATTTCCCTGAAGACATATACCGTTCGCACTTATGATGACCTTCGCTATAAAAGCCTTCACAATGTGCAATAAACTTTTACAGGACCTTTATAGAAGATTTATTCCGCTAGTAAACCGGATAAATCTGTTGTTTTTCGAAATGAAAGTCTCCAGGACATTGGGCTTTGAAACGCGAATGAAAGCTTTCCTATAAAAAACGACGCAGTCGCAGTGCCACGGCAGCCTAATTCAAAAATTATCGTTAAATATTCTGTACAGGGTGTACACTTTTCCAGGGTGTAAAATACTTAGACATCATACGATTTTCAATATTCCGCTTCATAAATTATACCTATTTATTTATTTTTTTCTTTTGTTATCAATGTGATATTATGGGTTTTATACTAATTTACGAGCGTCTTGCAAACGATGAAGTGGCTGATACGATTTAAATCAAATTCTTACACCAAATATAAACATATAGGTACGTAGATGAGATGATTTCATTTGGAATGTTGATTAGATTACTGTCCTCCATCATTATTTTCTACAATGCTTAGTATAAGCAGACTCTGTACATTCTTCCCCTTTGATGCACACGCCTCTGATTGGAACAGTCACAAGAATATTACTTAGTTATTTACTTCATTCTGATTTTTATTTGGATGACGTCGAGACAGATACACGAACCGCAAGACTGTTGGTCTTGGGTGAAAGACTCATTTGCGAGTCACTGGTTCCACGAGAACCATACTGCTCAACTCTAGTCAGCACGCACCGTTAAAAATAGCCAGCACAAGCACCACTTCAGTGAGCGAATTCAGCAGCATGTGAGCATATCGAATTGCAGCCGCCAGAGAGAGATGGCAGTAGTGCGCACAAGAAAACTTCGGGACACAATGGCAAATGGACGATCAAGATTATAAGTATATACATATAAGTATTATAAGTAGCTGCAATGCGGTAATAAGAAAGACAATCATCTAGAGGACACCCGGCACCCACTCGGCTTTAACAATTTCGGACAATCTAACAATTTAAAGCGACGAAATATATCCATACATGCATGGGAAAAAGTCAGCGTAAAAAGCCATTGCACTTTGTTGGGCGAAATACATGTCAGCAGAAAGAAGATTATTCCTATGTTAGAATCAATCAGAATCTCTAAGAGTGGTTTCGGATTAGTCAAGGTTCTTTTAGATCTGCGACTTTGGGGTGCGTTGACTCTCACCGAGAGGGGGATAAATTGAAGCCAAGCCACTTTACCTATCCCCTCGGAATGCGCTTTCGCGGTTTCATTGTTGGTCAAGGCAGCACGGGTCAAAAGGGAACCGAGATTCAACTACAAACTGAAAGCTTAAATATAAAAACAACTTCAGAACTTTTCAGAACTACTTTGTTAACGACGATGTTGTTAATGAGAATGCACTTCAAGTTGCGGTTCCGTTTTGGTCCGCTACCAATTGAGTAGCTCCCCGCCCGACTTTTGGGTTCAGTGGCGTGGGTGCAGTGAACAGTGAATTACAATTTGTAGCTACATTGCACGTCTTAAATCAAAAAGTTTTCAAATTCAATTCCTAATTCTTGGCAGGAATTTCTCATTGTCCTCTGTCCGAATGGGCCACGACTTCGTTCTCTGCTATTGTTAAAACGAAACCGTCTTCTAGCCAGCTTCTGTCAAAGTTTAGCTCAACAATTTGAGCGTGAGATGTGCGACGACGACTTAATGATATTCTACAAGTTTCTCATGCTTGAATGGCTGTTCAACGGCTACCATTCGTCCACACATCCCATCCTCTTGCCTCCGCCTTCACATCCGCCTTCGCCTATGCGGAAACTCGATGCTCGTGGAGCGAAAATTTGAAAACTTTTTGGTCAATTTTAACGAATGAAATACTTTGACAGCTCGAACGTGAGTGTTTGGTTGGCAAACGAAGATGGAGAGCGGGAGCAATATCCCCGCCCTCGGTCCCCCCAATCGGCCCACCCATTTGGCCATGGAATTTTCTTTTGTCCAGCACTTTATACATTCGCATGACAGCGATCCTTAAATGGAATTTCAAACGAGTCCACGTGCCAAAAACTCCCGTAGATCATCCAAGAATTAAAGTTTCCTATTCATTTTATTGATATTCTTATGAGCAAGTTTAGCCAGACCAGTGGGACCAGCCGCGGATCTCGTTCCAGATGTGAGTGCCGGGGCATTCGGTGGCGCTGACCTGACGGTGGCCGTAGAGGACGTATCCAGAGCTGATCTGGCCACGGTTGACGGCGTCGTTGAGCAGCTCCTTGGCAGCGGCGATCATGTTTGGCTCCAGGGTGTCCCAGTTGTAGTTGCCCAGGAAGCTGATGCCAATGCTGTAGGGGTTCCACTCGGCGGCATGGGCACCCATGCGGTTCCAGCCACGGCCCTCGTACACACTGCCATCGCCGCCAATGAGGAAGTTGTAGCCGATATCGGGCCAGCCCAGGGAGTCCATGTGGTAGTTCTGGACGCTGCGCAGGACAGCCCCGCACGCGGCGCGGGTCTCGCAGTAGGAGCCGGCGGTGTGATGGATGATGGCGTAGCCGAGGTAGTTGCCCAAGGCCACAGTCCAGCTGGGGGCACGGCCGCCCCACTCCGCCTTGGAGACGATGTAGACGCCTTGGGCCATGTACTGGCTGCACACCAGCACGGCGAGAAGAAGAGCTACTTTGGACACCATGACTGCTAGGAATGCTAGGCGCAATGGTTCTGATGAAGAGGCCCTTCGCCGATGCGGTGCTTTTATACCAAACCGATCCACTGGAACGGCATCTTATCGAGACATCTAATCTAATTTACAATGCCACTAATCAATAATTCGCGTTGGGGAAGAACCTCCGAGCAAGCCTCGTCACAGGTCTCTGATTTATAAGATCGGCCACTCCAATGGGGCTTAGGTTTATCAAATCACATGGGGCGACACATTGACTGGCGATTTGTTTGGTTTTTGCAGGATTTTCTGCTGGGAAATAGGTCCGTTATGACTTTATTTTGGAGGTAAAATGCGATCGTTGGCAAACTCATGAATCACATTCCACTCAACCAAGGCCGAATAAAGTATAAAAGCGGTGAACAAAATAAATGAGAATACTCCTGCTACTCGGCGCGCGAAGTAGTTGAAACACATGGTCCAAAACAACATGGATCCGACGGCCAGATAGAAAAAAATGTAACAGGTCTCGCCATGCCTTCCAAACAGGAACCATACAGAGCCGTGGTGGAGTGTCTTCTGGAGCGAGACAGCCAGTCCCATGCTAAACATTATATCTGCATTTGGGGATCCGGCAATTAGCACAAGAGATACTGTACCATTATGTCGCGACATACTAAAGATGGGAGCACCAAGAATGGCACCCATGGCCACTTGTTCGTACCCATCCATGGCCAGAGTTACAGCCGCAATCATGTCAGCGAGTGCACCGGCCAGCGATCGAAAGGTGACTGCGACGAAGCCCTCGGATAGGTAGAGGATTAGTCCCCCAATGCAGCATAGGACCTCGAGCTCGGCGGCACAAATCCCCATCAATGTTACCGAACTGGCGGCACTAAGACCATAAAAGAGCTTTCGAGGTATGCCCGAGTACAAAGGCAAAGGAACAGTGGTTAATGGGAGTTAATGGAATTGAAGTTCAGGGTTTACCGAATGGTACAAGGGCGGTATATCGGTTCGGGAATGCATGAACACAAAGAGAGCCAGCGGAACTGTGGCACATAGACTCCACTTGGAATATGAGTATTGAAGAACAAGCATCCATGTATTGAATTCACTCGTAATGATTGCTAAGGTAAAGGAGAGTCTAGTTACATAGGTGCGAATAGATTGGATAGTGTTGTGTGTGCCGAGACATACATACATACATATGTATATAGATACTTACAGTCCACCAAAGTGATTATAGTAAAGGGAGTAATGATTATCTGGATGCAGTTGAGCAACTTGCTCCAGCCGTGCCGGTTCTTCTCATAGTCTATAATGGGCACTAATAAAATACAGAGGAGTACTAAAGGTGATATTAATATCATCCATAGCCGCATTAAATATCCAGCAAAAATCCATCTCTCCATATCTATAGGGGTGACGGTCTCAAAGAAATCTGAGAACAGAAACAGGTTCTTCGGATTTTGCGTCGAATGCAGTATTGTGCGTGTCGCCTCAAAATCAACCTCCGCATTATGTGGTGGTTGATAGGGTGTAGCGATTCCGATATGAATCGCCCGTCTAACTATAATGGAACGCTCCTTCTCACCCCCGTGTCGTTGAATGTGTAGGCGATGATCTCTATACAATTCCCCAAGAGTTTGATTTATCCGGTGTATCCGGGCTTTGCGTTTCCGTGTTGGTGGCAGCTGGCTTAATTTCGCCAACTGTCTTCGTAGCGCTGGAAGAAGTCTGCGTGATGAAAACAAGCCCGAGGAGATTTTCGCAAAGAATACTCACCTTTAATAGTCCTCCGAACCGCAATTTGATCGGTAATCATAAGAACCAAGAAAATGAAGTACCCAACGATCATATCTATTGTAAATGGCTGGGCTTAGAGAGGAGTGATGTTGGAATTAACGAAATAGAGCTTCTTACATAACCCATCTCTTGTGGTGAGGTTTCGGTCCCTTTGCAGTATAAATGTCACGAGCTCACACGCCAGTATCAGACCGAGCAGATCCCGTAGGGTGGTGTGGGGATTCATCCTGAAGGGTTTCAGGTAGCAGACCATACCGCCGGCTAGCAGTATGATGGCCACCGAATTGCTGATGACAATGGAGTACATGGGGGCCTCCGACCTCACTGGCAGTATATTGGCCAATGCGTCCGGCATGCTATTGCCATAAGCGAGCAGCGTGGCCCCGGCTAGGCTTTCACTCATGCCCATCCTCATCGATATAACCTTCAGCAGGGGACCGAAACTGTGGGATAACTGGTCATAAGCAGAAGAACTTCTCCCCCTCAGATCACACTCTCACTCACTGAGAATCGATGACAATGGAAATAATGACCATCAGAGAAAGGACCATCAAAGCGATAAAAAATAGCGCGTACAACTCTTCCTTCTTGCTTCGTATTTTCATCTCGCAATACATAAGGGTAAAATAATTGAACATCATCGAGAACAAGTCACAGTTGACCACCTTGTGGGCATATACGCATCGATCCTCGTAATTATAATCCATTATGCCAAAGCAGCTCATCTGCGTGGAACATACATACATTGGCATCCAGACAAGTCCACCCTCTAGTAACAAGCGGAAATCGGAAATCACTCACCTGATCATACCTAATGTCGAAGAAGCTAAAATTTTTGGCTTGAATTGTAGTGTCCATAGTCAGACGATTGTGTATGGAAATTGAATGGAAGTTTATTGCAGTTGTGTGTTGAAACAGAAAACCCAGATGATGTTCATATATAACCAAATTCGAGTATTTCCCTCTTTCCCCCAGATTCCGATTTCCTTTCCTAGTCAGGCGATGTGTATATGGAAATTGAAAACAAGTTTATTGCAGTATTGAGTGGAACAGAAAAGCCGGACGATATTAATATATTTCAAAATTTGATCTCTTCCTAGTCTACGGTCCATCGTAACTCCAGAGGTACATATTGCTGCGGCAAGTAGCCCTCGGGAGATTACACAATTCAACAAAATGGAGTTCTTTTTCCGTTCCGTTAACCGAACCTACTTTTTCTGAATGATTTGGGGAGATAATCATTTTTATGGAGTTTTGTTATGTTCTTTCAGAACATTTGTATAATTTGAAAAATTTGTATAAACACAAAGTTGGCTGTACAGATTTAGTCAGTCTGGTGACAAAATCGGAACTTACTCAATAGTAGTCTACGTTCAAGTTCAAACATTCAAGAGAAGAGAAAATCTGCACAATGCCTGTTAACGTGTCCTATGTAGTTCTAAGGGATGTAAGTTGTCTGCTGTTACTGGTGTTACCTCCTGCCATCCAATCCCTTTACCCATCCCATCCCATCCTGTTGCAGATGAACTGTATGACGACGATGAGACTCCCTTACGACAAGCGTTGCCTGATGGCCAACGAAGTGAAGAATTGCGACACAATCGTGAATTTGTTGCACTACTTCAAGATGATGTACTGCTCGTTCGAAGTCCGCGATAAATCCAGGGAGATATGCGTGATACTTTTACTCATTCTGCTATGCATCGCATTTCTGGAGCTGATGTCATCGAGTATCAGGCTAAAGTAAGTGGGTGAGGAGATGACTTCAAGTGATTGTCAGTTATTCCATTTCTTCCTCTGGATAGCTTTACTCCTGCCTTGAAAATCGTCTCAGTACGGATGCATATGAATGAGCACCTGACGGGTGTTACCCTCCTGGCCTATGGTAATCAAATACCAGATATTTTGGGCAATCTGGCGCCAGTTAGGGCCCATTCGGCGATATTTTCTGTCATCATTGGCAATGCACTGGTAATCATACTCCTAAGTGGGGGTATTGTCTGTTTCCTCAAGCCATTTCAGATGAGCGGCTCCAGCACCACCAGGGACCTTCTGTTTCTCCTGCTTTCTGTGGAGCTTACGCGATATATGATATTATACGGCGGAAAGGTGACCACTTTGAAATGTGTTCGTACGTTTTCTTTCCACTATCGCACTCTTTCTTTCGCACTTTGCTTAATTTTGTTCCTATTCTCATTCTCAGTTATAATTTCTGTTTACTTTGTCTATTTTTCGATCAATATAATCGATCTTTTGCTTCAGCGCCACAGCATTAGAAGTAAGTGAAAGCCATATGGCATCGATTGGCGAATTTTCTGATTTTTCGATTTGCATCTTCAAGAGCTTCGAAGGGAAATTTTCGAATTGATGGGTCACCCTCCAGACGCGAAACGGGACCAGGAGATCGCAGAAAAACGGCGTTTAATATATGAACTGAAAATTCACGACGAAATGGTTATCACGGACACGGCCATTTACCGGCGTAAAAAAGCGGCTAACCGTCAGTTCGTTAGGAATATTGATTTCTTTACCACAGCCAAGTCGATTGACCATCACGAGAAGGTTAATTTTGAATTTACTGAAAAAATGCTCCAGGATGAGCGAAATTCGAAGAACCTGAATCTGTTCGGCGACTTGCTCGAGGCAGTGAATCCCATTGATATTGAGTGGTGGGAGCTGGGTGGCAGGTGGTCGCGCTTCTATCAGATCATTAGATCTCCACTGGTTTTCCTGCTGCTTTTGATCGTTCCATATGTGGACTATGAGAAGGCAAAGCACGGCTGGAGCAAGTTGCTCAACTGCACGCAGATCATCACGGCTCCGTTCTTCTACATTAGCATTGTGCATTGTATGTATAGGAGGATTGGAGTGATTCTTAATTATTCCCACCTCCGACTCTTTTCATTTAAGCAATGATCGCTAACGAATACAGAAGCTGGTACCTCACACTCCAATATTCCTACGCCAAGTGGAGCTTCTTTGCGACAGTGCCTTTGGCCATAGTTATCTTCCTCCATAGTCG
Organism: Drosophila athabasca; assembly: GCA_008121215.1. Lineage (NCBI taxonomy): Eukaryota > Metazoa > Arthropoda > Insecta > Diptera > Drosophilidae > Drosophila > Drosophila athabasca. Next base: position 982,253 of record VMQQ01000022.1, on the reverse strand, counting down.
GACAGATCGGCCGCCTTTCTACCATCTCGTAAGAAATGGCAATGAATCACACACCCACACCCATAACACACCCAGTTTCCCATTGGCCCGCAGGTCTTTGTCCCCGTAACCTTCACCATGTCCATTGTGAACATCTGGATTTGCGCCTGTGAAATGGAGATACTCACTTCTATTATGGCAATCGTTTTTAGCATATCATCAAACTTTATGGCCATTACCTTTGGCTCAGTGACCAATGCGTTGGCGGATATAATAGCCAACGCCCAGCTGGCCCTGGACGGCTACGAGAAGATGGTGTTTGCGGCCTTGATAGGCGGAGCAGTTTTCAGTAAGTGACTAGAGAGATCTAGACTCTAACCTCTAACCTCTAACTTCTTCTCTGCTCTTTGCTGTCAGATAACTTTATGAGCATCGGCATCTCCCTATGGTACAATCAGAGCGTTCGCGAGGAGGGCACGGGGGGGCCTCTGTATGGCTCCCACGGGGAGAACTGTTACGTATTCTTCATGATCACCATTGTGGGCTTACTGTGCTGGTGCCTGCTCTTCAACTTCTCTGCCCGACGTTCCGCTGCCATCTTCCTGTGGTTCATATTCCTCCTCTTCTTTATTTACACAGCTGGCATGGAGTGGAGCCTTGTGCACGGCTTCGACAAGGATTCCCAACGGCCTCCCATGTAATTCTGACTATTATTGCTAATAAAATGGTGAAGTTTTGTGTGGCTTAAATGAAGACGCTCTAATGACAAATGTTTTTGCTCGGGTCGTTTATTTATCTCCATTGGGAAAAACCTAGCCAGACCAGTGGGACCAGCCGCGGATCTCGTTCCAGATGTGGGTGCCGGGGCATTCTGTGGCGCTGACCTGACGGTGGCCGTAGAGGACGTATCCAGAGCTGATCTGGCCACGGTTGACGGCGTCGTTGAGCAGCTCCTTGGCAGCGGCGATCATGTTTGGCTCCAGGGTGTCCCAGTTGTAGTTGCCCAGGAAGCTGATGCCAATGCTGTAGGGGTTCCACTCGGCGGCATGGGCACCCATGCGGTTCCAGCCACGGCCCTCGTACACACTGCCATCGCCGCCAATGAGGAAGTTGTAGCCGATATCGGGCCAGCCCAGGGAGTCCATGTGGTAGTTCTGGACGCTGCGCAGGACAGCCCCGCACGCGGCGCGGGTCTCGCAGTAGGAGCCGGCGGTGTGATGGATGATGGCGTAGCCGAGGTAGTTGCCCAAGGCCACAGTCCAGCTGGGGGCACGGCCGCCCCACTCCGCCTTGGAGACGATGTAGACGCCTTGGGCCATGTACTGGCTGCACACCAGCACGGCGAGAAGAAGAGCTACTTTGGACACCATGACTGCTAGGAATGCTAGGCGCAATGGTTCTGATGAAGAGGCCCTTCGCCGATGCGGTGCTTTTATACCAAACCGATCCACTGGAACGGCATCTTATCGAGACATCTAATCTAATTTACAATGCCACTAATCAATAATTCGCGTTGGGGGAAGAACCTCCGAGCAAGCCTCGTCACAGGTCTCTGATTTATAAGATCGGCCACTCCAATGGGGCTTAGGTTTATCAAATCACATGGGGCGACACATTGACTGGCGATTTGTTTGGTTTTTGCAGGATTTTCTGCTGGAAATAGGTCCGTTATGACTTTATTTTGGAGGTAAAATGCGATCGTTGGCAAACTCATGAATCACATTCCACTCAACCAAGGCCGAATAAAGTATAAAAGCGGTGAACAAAATAAATGAGAATACTCCTGCTACTCGGCGCGCGAAGTAGTTGAAACACATGGTCCAAAACAACATGGATCCGACGGCCAGATAGAAAAAAATGTAACAGGTCTCGCCATGCCTTCCAAACAGGAACCATACAGAGCCGTGGTGGAGTGTCTTCTGGAGCGAGACAGCCAGTCCCATGCTAAACATTATATCTGCATTTGGGGATCCGGCAATTAGCACAAGAGATACTGTACCATTATGTCGCGACATACTAAAGATGGGAGCACCAAGAATGGCACCCATGGCCACTTGTTCGTACCCATCCATGGCCAGAGTTACAGCCGCAATCATGTCAGCGAGGGCACCAGCCAGCGATCGAAAGGTGACTGCGACGAAGCCCTCGGATAGGTAGAGGATTAGTCCCCCAATGCAGCATAGGACCTCGAGCTCGGCGGCACAAATCCCCATCAATGTTACCGAACTGGCGGCACTAAGACCATAAAAGAGCTTTCGAGGTATGCCCGAGTACAAAGGCAAAGGTACAGTGGTTAATGGGAGTTAATGGAATTGAAGTTCAGGGTTTACCGAATGGTACAAGGGCGGTATATCGGTTCGGGAATGCATGAACACAAAGAGAGCCAGCGGAACTGTGGCACATAGACTCCACTTGGAATATGAGTATTGAAGAACAAGCATCCATGTATTGAATTCACTCGTAATGATTGCTACGGTAAAGGAGAGTCTAGTTACATAGGTGCGAATAGATTGGATAGTGTTGTGTGTGCCGAGACATACATACATACATATGTATATAGATACTTACAGTCCACCAAAGTGATTATAGTAAAGGGAGTAATGATTATCTGGATGCAGTTGAGCAACTTGCTCCAGCCGTGCCGGTTCTTCTCATAGTCTATAATGGGCACTAATAAAATACAGAGGAGTACTAAAGGTGATATTAATATCATCCATAGCCGCATTAAATATCCAGCAAAAATCCATCTCTCCATATCTATAGGGGTGACGGTCTCAAAGAAATCTGAGAACAGAAACAGGTTCTTCGGATTTTGACTCGAATGCAGTATTGTGCGTGTCGCCTCAAAATCAACCTCCGCATTATGTTTTGGTTGATAGGGTGTAGCGATTCCGATATGAATCGCCCGTCTAACTATAATGGAACGCTCCTTCTCACCCCCGTGTCGTTGAATGTGTAGGCGATGATCTCTATACAATTCCCCAAGAGTTTGATTTATCCGGTGTATCCGGGCTTTGCGTTTCCGTGTTGGTGGCAGCTGGCCTAATTTCGCCAACTGTCTTCGTAGCTCTGGAAGAAGTCTGCGTGACGAAAACAAGCCCGAGGAGATTTTCGCAAAGAATACTCACCTTTAATAGTCCTCCGAACCGCAATTTGATCGGTAATCATAAGAACCAAGAAAATGAAGTACCCAACGATCATATCTATTGTAAATGGCTGGGCTTAGGGAGGAGTGATGTTGGAATTAACGAAATAGAGCTTCTTACATAACCCATCTCTTGTGGTGAGGTTTCGGTCCCTTTGCAGTATAAATGTCACGAGCTCACACGCCAGTATCAGAACGAGCAGATCCCGTAGGGTGGTGTGGGGATTCATCCTGAAGGGTTTCAGGTAGCAGACCATACCGCCGGCTAGCAGTATGATGGCCACCGAATTGCTGATGACAATGGAGTACATGGGGGCCTCCGACCTCACTGGCAGTATATTGGCCAATGCGTCCGGCATGCTATTGCCATAAGCGAGCAGCGTGGCCCCGGCTAGGCTTTCACTCATGCCCATCCTCATCGATATAACCTTCAGCAGGGGACCGAAACTGTGGGATAACTGGTCATAAGCAGAAGAACTTCTCCCCCTCAGATCACACTCTCACTCACTGAGAATCGATGACAATGGAAATAATGACCATCAGAGAAAGGACCATCAAAGCGATAAAAAATAGCGCGTACAACTCTTCCTTCTTGCTTCGTATTTTCATCTCGCAATACATAAGGGTAAAATAATTGAACATCATCGAGAACAAGTCACAGTTGACCACCTTGTGGGCATATACGCATCGATCCTCGTAATTATAATCCATTATGCCAAAGCAGCTCATCTGCGTGGAACATACATACATTGGCATCCAGACAAGTCCACCCTCTAGTAACAAGCGGAAATCGGAAATCACTCACCTGATCATACCTAATGTCGAAGAAGCTAAAATTTTTGGCTTGAATTGTAGTGTCCATAGTCAGACGATTGTGTATGGAAATTGAATGGAAGTTTATTGCAGTTATTGCAGTTGTGTGTTAAAACAGAAAACCCAGATGATGTTCATATATAACCAAATTCGAGTATTTCCCTCTTTCCCCTAGATTCCGATTTCCTTTCCTAATCAGGCGATGTGTATATGGAAATTGAAAACAAGTTTATTGAAGTATTGAGTGGAACAGAAAAGCCGGACGATATTAATATATTTCAAAATTTGATCTTTTCCTAGTCTACGGTCTATCGTAACTCCAGAGGTACATATTGCTGCGGCTAGTAGCCCTCGGAGATTACACAATTCAACAAAATGGAGTTCTTTTCCGTTCCGTTAACCGAACCTACTTTTTCTGAATGATTTCGGGAGATAATCATTTTTATGGAGTTTAGTTATGTTCTTTCAGAACATTTGTATAATTTGAAAAATTTGTATAAACACAAAGTTGGCCGTACAGATTTAGTCAGTCTGGTGACAAAATCGGAACTTACTCAATTGTAGTCTACGTTCAAGTTCAAACATTCAAGAGAAGAGAAAATCTGCACAATGCCTGTTAACGTGTCCTATGTAGTTCTAAGGGATGTAAGTTGTCTGCTGTTACTGGTGTTACCTCCTGCCATCCAATCCCTTTACCCATCCCATCCCATCCTGTTGCAGATGAACTGTATGACGACGATGAGACTCCCTTACGACAAGCGTTGCCTGATGGCCAACGAAGTGAAGAATTGCGACACAATCGTGAATTTGTTGCACTACTTCAAGATGATGTACTGCTCGTTCGAAGTCCGCGATAAATCCAGGGAGATATGCGTGATACTTTTACTCATTCTGCTATGCATCGCATTTCTGGAGCTGATGTCATCGAGTATCAGGCTAAAGTAAGTGGGTGAGGAGATGACTTCAAGTGATTGTCAGTTATTCCATTTCTTCCTCTGGATAGCTTTACTCCTGCCTTGAAAATCGTCTCAGTACGGATGCATATGAATGAGCACCTGACGGGTGTTACCCTCCTGGCCTATGGTAATCAAATACCAGATATTTTGGGCAATCTGGCGCCAGTTAGGGCCCATTCGGCGATATTTTCTGTCATCATTGGCAATGCACTGGTAATCATACTCCTAAGTGGGGGTATTGTCTGTTTCCTCAAGCCATTTCAGATGAGCGGCTCCAGCACCACCAGGGACCTTCTGTTTCTCCTGCTTTCTGTGGAGCTTACGCGATATATGATATTATACGGCGGAAAGGTGACCACTTTGAAATGTGTTCGTACGTTTTCTTTCCACTATCGCACTCTTTCTTTCGCACTTTGCTTAATTTTGTTCCTATTCTCATTCTCAGTTATAATTTCTGTTTACTTTGTCTATTTTTCGATCAATATAATCGATCTTTTGCTTCAGCGCCACAGCATTAGAAGTAAGTGAAAGCCATATGGCATCGATTGGCGAATTTTCTGATTTTTCGATTTGCATCTTCAAGAGCTTCGAAGGGAAATTTTCGAATTGATGGGTCACCCTCCAGACGCGAAACGGGACCAGGAGATCGCAGAAAAACGGCGTTTAATATATGAACTGAAAATTCACGACGAAATGGTTATCACGGACACGGCCATTTACCGGCGTAAAAAAGCGGCTAACCGTCAGTTCGTTAGGAATATTGATTTCTTTACCACAGCCAAGTCGATTGACCATCACGAGAAGGTTAATTTTGAATTTACTGAAAAAATGCTCCAGGATGAGCGAAATTCGAAGAACCTGAATCTGTTCGGCGACTTGCTCGAGGCAGTGAATCCCATTGATATTGAGTGGTGGGAGCTGGGTGGCAGGTGGTCGCGCTTCTATCAGATCATTAGATCTCCACTGGTTTTCCTGCTGCTTTTGATCGTTCCATATGTGGACTATGAGAAGGCAAAGCACGGCTGGAGCAAGTTGCTCAACTGCACGCAGATCATCACGGCTCCGTTCTTCTACATTAGCATTGTGCATTGTATGTATAGGAGGATTGGAGTGATTCTTAATTATTCCCACCTCCGACTCTTTTCATTTAAGCAATGATCGCTAACGAATACAGAAGCTGGTACCTCACACTCCAATATTCCTACGCCAAGTGGAGCTTCTTTGCGACAGTGCCTTTGGCCATAGTTATCTTCCTCCATAGTCGGACAGATCGGCCGCCTTTCTACCATCTCGTAAGAAATGGCAATGAATCACACACCCACACCCATAACACACCCAGTTTCCCATTGGCCCGCAGGTCTTTGTCCCCGTAACCTTCACCATGTCCATTGTGAACATCTGGATTTGCGCCTGTGAAATGGAGATACTCACTTCTATTATGGCAATCGTTTTTAGCATATCATCAAACTTTATGGCCATTACCTTTGGCTCAGTGACCAATGCGTTGGCGGATATAATAGCCAACGCCCAGCTGGCCCTGGACGGCTACGAGAAGATGGTGTTTGCGGCCTTGATAGGCGGAGCAGTTTTCAGTAAGTGACTAGAGAGATCTAGACTCTAACCTCTAACCTCTAACTTCTTCTCTGCTCTTTGCTGTCAGATAACTTTATGAGCATCGGCATCTCCCTATGGTACAATCAGAGCGTTCGCGAGGAGGGCACGGGGGGGCCTCTGTATGGCTCCCACGGGGAGAACTGTTACGTATTCTTCATGATCACCATTGTGGGCTTACTGTGCTGGTGCCTGCTCTTCAACTTCTCTGCCCGACGTTCCGCTGCCATCTTCCTGTGGTTCATATTCCTCCTCTTCTTTATTTACACAGCTGGCATGGAGTGGAGCCTTGTGCACGGCTTCGACAAGGATTCCCAACGGCCTCCCATGTAATTCTGACTATTATTGCTAATAAAATGGTGAAGTTTTGTGTGGCTTAAATGAAGACGCTCTAATGACAAATGTTTTTGCTCGGGGTCGTTTATTCATCTCTATTGGGAAAAACCTAGCCAGACCAGTGGGACCAGCCGCGGATCTCGTTCCAGATGTGGGTGCCGGGGCATTCTGTGGCGCTGACCTGACGGTGGCCGTAGAGGACGTATCCAGAGCTGATCTGGCCACGGTTGACGGCGTCGTTGAGCAGCTCCTTGGCAGCGGCGATCATGTTTGGCTCCAGGGTGTCCCAGTTGTAGTTGCCCAGGAAGCTGATGCCAATGCTGTAGGGGTTCCACTCGGCGGCATGGGCACCCATGCGGTTCCAGCCACGGCCCTCGTACACACTGCCATCGCCGCCAATGAGGAAGTTGTAGCCGATATCGGGCCAGCCCAGGGAGTCCATGTGGTAGTTCTGGACGCTGCGCAGGACAGCCCCGCACGCGGCGCGGGTCTCGCAGTAGGAGCCGGCGGTGTGATGGATGATGGCGTAGCCGAGGTAGTTGCCCAAGGCCACAGTCCAGCTGGGGGCACGGCCGCCCCACTCCGCCTTGGAGACGATGTAGACGCCTTGGGCCATGTACTGGCTGCACACCAGCACGGCGAGAAGAAGAGCTACTTTGGACACCATGACTGCTAGGAATGCTAGGCGTAATGGTTCTGATGAAGAGGCCCTTCGCCGATGCGGTGCTTTTATACCAAGCCGATCCACTGGAACGGCATCTTATCGAGGCGTATAAAACTGATTTACAATGCCACTAGCAGTCTTTTCTCCCGTTCGTATTATGGGCTATGATTAGGGGAAGAACCTAGGAGTAAACAATCCTCTGATATTGATTTATATACGATGGTTCCTTATCGAATCGCCGCGGTCGACATCTTGGCTGGCAATCACTCTGCTAGGCTATTTCTGGTTTGCCGCTATTTTCCTCCAGGGAAATACGTCTGTTTTGGTTTAAGGAACCCTTAGAATGTGGGAGTTTTTTCGATTTCTTTCAAAGCTTTATATTTGTATAAAAATAGTTGTTGTATTGGCGCTTACATCACATTCGGACTGAATACCTATACGCAAAATGAGTGATAAAGCTAGAAAATTGAACTGGACATTCTTGGACCAAGAGTTCTATTACCATCTCCATAACGTAAGTCGTGGTGAATCCTTTAAGGCTTCCTAGGCATCCATCACATTGGCGTTCCCCCGTGTCGAGGCAGACGAGCTGCATGACGGTGATGAGGCTGCCGTATGAGAAACGGTGCATGATGGCCCATCAGGTGCTGGACTGTCAGAACATCATCAATCTGTTCAACTACTTCAAGATGATATACTGTGCGTTCAATGTATCCGATAAGTTAACGGAGATTGGGGTGATGGTGCTCTTTTGCCTGGTTGTTGTTTGCTTTCTCTTGCTCATGACTCTGACCATTGACTTGTTGTAAGTGGGAAATGGGACAAGGGACTCTCCTCGCAATGATACTTGCTTTCCAATCCCATTCCATCCCGTTCCGCAGCTTCGCTCCAGCCATGAAGATCATTTCCGTGAAGCTGCACATGAATGAGTACCTGACGGGCGTTACACTCCTGGCCTTTGGCAACACATGTCCCGATATGATAGCCAATCTAATGCCCATTCGGGCCGACGCACCGTTATTCACGATAACTGTGGGAAATTCCCTAGCCATAATCCTGCTCAGTGGGGGAATGGTGTGCTTCCTGAAGCCCTTCAAGATGAATGGCCCCAGCACCGTCCGGGACCTTCTGTTCCTGCTCCTCAGTCTGGTGATGCTGCGTTCCATAATATTCAGTGGGTCCAACGTGACCACAACGGAGACAATTGGTATGTTGATTCTATTGCATAACCATTACCTATATTAACTATTGGAACCTGCCCCAATTTGTATTGGTAGCGTTGATGGGCATTTATGTTTCCTATGTGATTATCAATATACTCGATCTCCTGCTGCTGCGCTACACCATAAGAAGTAAGACCCAAAGATGTGTAACCTAAAGACCGTAGCCAACATTCCCATTTTTCCCATCGTAGAACTTCGAAGGGAACTTTATCAATTGGAAATCGTACCTCGCAATGCTCGCAATGCACGCATGATTGATGAAAAAACCCGCTTACTGAATGAGCTGGAACAAGATGACGAGTTGAATATCAATGACACCAAACAGATCAATAGAGCTCCAACAGAAGCAATCGATACGGTCTTCGTCTTCAGATCGCCGAGAGAGCAAAGTCGTCCCCCAGTCGTTGACCACATGGCCAACCGAACAATCTTCTATGATGTGCGAAATCCGAAGAATCTCTTTCTAATCACCGAGTTCTTTGAGTCCCTCAATCCCATCGACGCAGTGGACTGGCAGCTCGCCGGCTTGTGTGAGCGCATTTTCCTGATCCTCAAGAGTCCACTGAACTTGTTCCTCCTTTTGTTTGTGCCCGTCGTGGACTTTGAGAAGCACAAGCACGGCTGGAGCAAGCTGCTCAACTGTACACAGATCGTCACGAACCCATTCATCCTGATCACCCTGGTGCACTGTAGGTATCCCGTCCCACATCGGATCCTTTCGATCTTCCCAATCATCATCCATTCGGTGTCCTCCTCGTTCTTTCAGCTTCGGCCACCAGTAAGTACTACGAATGGTACATTATCCCCAATTATACCTACTCCATGTGGTCTTTCTGTGTGACATTGCCTCTGGCCACTGCTGTCTTCTTCCACAGTCGCACAGATGTGCCGCCCTTCTATCACATTGTGAGACATCCAACCAATTCCATCCTCCATTCCTCCTCCTCATCCTCACAGTTCTTACTCCTTCTAGATGCTCATCATTTACAGTTTTAGCAGCTCAATCGTTATCATCTGGTTGTGCACCTGCGAAATGGAGGTTCTGACTTCGATTTTGGGCATTGTCTTTAATCTATCCGGGAACTTCATGGCCATCACCTTTTGCTCAGTGTCCAATGCGATGCCGGACATAATAGCCAACTGCAACCTGGCCGTGCAGGGCTACGAGAAAATGGCCTTTGCGGCCACCATAGGCAGTCCCGTGTTGAGTAAGAATGCAGAATGATTTTCTATACATATTCCTCTAATTAAACATAGCCCCACCCTCCCCCCCTCCTTCCCCTCCCGCCCGCCCCCGCAGCTCTTGTGATTACCATGGCCATTCCGTTTGCTTTTAATCCAAAAGTTCGCACGGCTGGCTCTGCCTTCTGGCTGTATGGCGAGCACGGGGACAACTGCTACATATTCCTCCTGATCACCATCGTGGCCACCTTGTGGTGGTGCCTGATCTTCAATTTCTACGCCCGGCGATCGGCGGGCATCTTCATGTGGCTTATATTTGTAATATTCTTAATTTATTGTGTTGGCGTGGAGTTGCAAATTGTGCACGAATTCTCGAAGGACCAGTACTTCGATCCAATATAACGAGTATATGTTTCCACCTTCAGTCAAAGAAGACACAGACTAATTAAACTAATGAAGTATCATACTATAATTAAGTGATACCCAGTGAAATGCATGCCACAAGAACTGAGGCTCCATTGAAATTCAGTGGAGCCAACCACTGCCAAGTTCTGTTGTGCAACTTGAGCACCAGCAACCAGCAACCAGAAAAAAAACCAGAAGCGCTCTGCATAATGAAGGAAAACTGATGGCAACGACGATGAAAGCGTCGCGTTAATTAGGGTTAAAGTGGTCCGGGCTTGGTGTCCTGACAACGGTTAAGGAGCCAAGCCAGTGATTTGTGTCAAAGCGGAATCAGAGATAGTGGCAGACCAAGGGCCAGAACTGGGTCAAACGACTTGCAGCGTCTTGCTTTCACAGTTCATATCTGCACCACAAATTGGGGCACGGCACCATTTATGTATATTGACTCTTACATGTAAATTTCACTTGATTCCGGCTCTTATTCCGACTGCGCCAAAGCACAGCCATTACATTTAAGTACAATTGCATAACCAAGAAGAAGGGGAGGCACATACCCGTAGCCGTAACCGTACTCGTGCTCGTTGAGAGGCAAAAAACTATGCGGAAGCCATCTGCAGCTCCAGCTTCAGCTTCAGCATCAGCATCAGCATCAGCATCAGTGTCAGCTTCAAAGGCAAATGCAACACAGAGTTCCGGCAGCAATAAAATCACTCAGGACCCTCAGACTTCCTGCCTGCTTTGCCGCCTGTCCATCTGCCTGTCTATCTGGCTGGCGGTACCCTCCTCCTATCCGTGCACTTAATGGGACATGTTTTTGCAACAGCTTTGGTTTCTCTTTTCGCCACTCCAGTCTTTCCGAGTGTCTCCCAATCCCAATCCCAATCCCAATGCGAATCCCAGCCCGGGCCCAGCCATGATGTCCATGGGATTTGATGCATTTTGCTTGTTACCAAATTGTTTTGCATTTCCCCATTCCAATTGAGTCGCCGAATCCTGAATGGAATGTGCAAAAAATAAGAATGGAGGAGGAGGAGGAGAAAGGACTATCCCATTGCCTTGCTCTTGGCCATGATTCGGTGTGAAAGTCATCAAATATTTAATGCACAAGTGCGAAATCGCATTCCAATTGGCAGCTGCTTGCTTATGCATGAGCCAAAATTGATTTTGATGGATCAGACCGTAAGGACTTCGAAGCCATTCAGATTGGACCACCTCTTAACAGTCCTCACAGAAGTTGGTGTCCGTATCCCTCTCTGTCGATCTCGAATGTTTTGCTTGGGTTATCTCTGGCCAAGCCCCTGCGAAAATGTTCGTCCACTAATTATCGTCTAATGAATGAATTTATTTATAAGGGCGTGATTCCTTATCAGAATGCGACGTTGCTGGCCACAATCATAAATTTCTGGTGGGGTAGCAGCGCACACGCGTGCGTAAAATACGATTTTGATATATTAAAAATCATTCATCGTATGAATGATACGTTTCTAGGCAAATGATACCCTCTACCGATACCCTTTAATAGTTTAGCTGGAATTTCAAGAGAATTTCGTAGACAGAGACTGGGGTTATTTTTTCAGCTCAATCATGGACTCCAATTGGATCAAATGGTTCTCGGAGTTTTGGGTTTTTGGGAGACTTGCAAAGTTTTCGAAGCCAACTTTCTGGCAGGATCCTTGCCACAACAAACTATTCATAACAAGTTGTATAAAAATAGCAGTAGACGAGGGTCGGGCTGTGGCTGTGGCGTGGCTCAATTCCGGTGGCGAGGGTAACTTCATCATTTTTCTTAATAAACGGAAAATCTACCAAGGAAATACCGAAAATATCTCACAAGTTTCAGTTTGCCATTTCCGGCGAGAAACTTTGTGCAGCGCTGCTGGGGGAAAAATGTGTCCGACAGCCAGGGGGAATGGAATATTGGACAGAAACATATTTATGGGATATATTAAATAACCCAAGGGACGGAGCGCTGCATTGCATGGTGATTTATGTCTGAAGACGGTCGGTCCTGGCTGCTGGCCCTCCTGCATCTCGCCATAAATTGCCGCTTAGCATTATAACTCAATTAGCCGGCCGGCACGTTGCGTATACGCCAGGTTGCACCGCCGGAAGTCGGCCAGTGCAGCGCGGTGGCAGAAACAGCAGCAACAGTTACACTTGCAACTGTACAACTGTAAATTATGCAATCCCTAATTAATGTCAGTGCGACGGTGGCCCTGAAACTGGGGCACTGCCACTCCACTACTTACACTACTCCGGCTCTGGCTCTGGCTCTGGTTGTGGCTGTGGCTGTGGTGTCCCCTCCCCCTGTCCGTGTGTTTGTTGTGCGGCTAATGAATCGTCTGCCAGGAATACGCTTGTGACCTGCCTCGTTACAATTAGCGTAGACTTACGTTTGACTTAACCGCTTTGTCATCGCTGAGGTGTGAAAAGTACTCGTACTCGTCCTCATACGGGTGCAGGGTGTACGGGAAATGTGGCAGACTTTAGGGCATATGCGTAATGCTGTCTTTTTCCCCTTGATTGCGTGTCCCGTGTTCCCGTTGAGAGGTGATGGGGTATGGTACTGAAATGTTGTTCATGTTGAATTTGCTTCGTCTTCGAGGATGTCTAGGACCCAAAGCTCCTCTACATATGTTTCTGCTTTGAAGAGTTTCAAAGAATAGTTTTCCTGCAATGGAAGTAGCATGAAAACTAGCATATTTTAGGTATGAACTATCTGGTCTGACGAGCATGTGAGATGGCTCGGAGGGGGCCTAGCTGAGGCCACCGGACGGGTCGCAGGTTGCGGATAGCGAATGACCTACCTCTTGTGGTAGGCCAGCTGCGAATAAACGGTCATCCCTAGGGAAGGCACCGAAATAAGCAGTCCCGGACAGCCAGCGGGTGTTCGCGAAGTAGCAACACTGACGATGCGCTTGTGGTGCCGCCTCATTTAAGTAGCTCACACACACCCCATCCCTACACATTACCTACCCACATCCCAACCCCCACACTCATCTCACACCGGCCGGACTAAGTGTGTTATTCGACCCGTGCCGAGAGTCAGCCTGGCTGGGGGCCCGGTATAAAAACTAGCCCAGTCGTTAACGGAGAGCTCAGGGATTTGGCAGCCCCCTGTTCTAATGATGCCTTATCCGGGCAACGTGAATCTCTGCCCGGACGGACCGCCCTTTCTTTGCAAATCGTGGGATCAAATATGGAAAACAAACAAATCAATAACAAAACAAAAATGAGTCTGGCGCTCCCCAACTGCCAACTGGGAGCAATCCCATACAGGGAAAGGCATCGGCCCAAAGGCCTGGCCTGACCCGCGAAATAGCTGGTAAAACCAGCGCGGCGGAAGACGCTAGGGCGAACCCGAAGGGGTCCCATCCTAGTTCCGGGGTGGGTGGCAAATCGCCGACCAAAGCCGATACCTTGGTGGAGTGGCTCTGCAACCCTGCGGCTGCCCTGCCTGCTGGTAAGGCTGCGGAGAGCGAGTTGCCATCGACTAGCGCCCAAGCCAAAACTTACACCTATGCCGAGAGAAGGAGTGCTGGCAACATACTCCGTCGGCAAAATGCAAGCACGATGTCCAGCCCGACCGACCAGTGGCGGAAAAAGGTCGAATGGGCATCAAAGGTGCTGCCCAACTTTGGCAAAGAGGCACCGAAGAGGGTTGCCCCGCCGAAGTTGACTGCCCAGCAAACAAAAAGGCAGCGCTCACAGGAGACTCCCGGACCGGCTCCGAAGCGCTCCAGAGTGCTGCCGAACGTATCGTTCGCGCAGATCGCAAAAGAAAGGACGCTGATTGGCGTCCTGGACAAAAGCAGCGCGGACTCGAAGATCCCCAGGAACCAGTGGAAGTGGGTGGAAGCGGCACTGGCCGACCGCTGCTTCGAGCTGCTGGAGAAACAGCCCGGCCCCCCTCCAGTCTGTAAAGACATGGGGTGGTACCAGGGCTGCATAAAAATTATAGCCTGCGAAGACGAGCGCTCCGTCCAGCTGTATAAAGCAGCGGTAGCGCAAGTCGGGGAGGTGTACCCAGGGGCGAAGCTTGTCGCGGTCAACTGGAACGAGGTGCCCAGTAGGCCCAGAGCAAGAGTCTGGGTGCCCGCCTCCATAAAGGAGCCTGAGCGCATATTGAAAATGCTACAGCGGTGCAACCCGGAGCTACCAACCTCCGACTGGAGGGTAGTCAAGGTGGAGGCGAGTCAAGGCCCGATGCACCAGGCAGTTTTAGTACTGAACAAGGAATCCCTAGCTCCGATTGAGGCCAAAAAAGGAGAGCTCAACTTTGGCTTCAGTGCGGTGAGCATCAGGGTCTACAAGTCGGATGCAGCGGCCGAGGCGCGTCCTGTCGACAACCCAGTCGAGCAGGACGTTGCCTCGGAGATCGAAGCACCCGATGACGACCCAGAGCCTGCCCACGACGACTACTCTTCCGACACGGCTCTTATGCGAGAGTTCGAGGCGATGTGTCGCGATGACACTATCGAGGACGACTCGGACGCCGACAACACAGTGGTGGAGATCTCTGTCGATGTCTCTAAGACTCCTTCAGATAAATCTCCACCACTGTAAAGCAGCATCCGCTGCCCTCATACTCCGCTTGGAAGCAAGCGGAGCAGACGTAGTCCTGATCCAAGAGCCTTGGGTAGTAGGAGACAAGGTCTGTGGATTAGCGACGAAGGAGCACAAGCTTATTGTAGCTCAAAAAGAAGGTAAAATACGTACCTGCATTCTTGCAAGGAAGCACTTAAATATCTTTCTGCTCCACAACTTTAGCAATGGTGACAACACAGCGGCAAGCCTTGAACTACAAGGTTCCCAAATAAGGCTGATGTCGTCCTACATGGCTCATGAGGAAAGCGATCCTCCCGGTGACCTAGTTCGCAAGCTCACCAGAGATAGCGAAAGGTCGGATATAGGCCTTGTAATAGGCTGCGACGCCAACGCCCACCACACCCAATGGGGGAGTTCGGACACAAATGTAAGGGGTGAGTCATTATTCAGCTTCATCCTAAACTCTAATCTTCTTATCTGCAATCGGGGCAATGATCCTACGTTTATAATTAAGAATAGACAAGAGGTAATTGACCTAACATTAGTGTCTCACAAACTGTCAGACATAGTAAGGAACTGGAAAGTTCTGGGAGACCATTCCTTTTCGGACCACAGGTATATCGAGACCACACTATCTCTCGAGAACCCAAAACCCACTGTCTTTGCTAACCCTAGGAAAGCCAACTGGGAAAAATATGTCACAGTCATGGAGGGACTTCTTCCCTCCAAGGCACCAATCTGCCTGAACACAGAGCACGATCTAAATCATCTAGTGGACAGGTTTACTAAAGCATGCAACACGGCCTTCACGGCAGCATGCCCATCAAACCAACACAAGGGGAAAAAGAAACCCCCTTGGTGGTCAAAACAAATAGATACCCTACGAAAAAGCTGCAGGACCCTCTTCAACAGGGCCAAACGCGCTAACGAGGAGCAACACTGGGAAGATTATAAAAATAGTCTGGCCCTATACAAGAAAGAAATCAGACAGGCAAAAAGGGCCTCTTGGCAAAGATTCTGTTCTGAAATCGAGGTAACGTCGGAAGCTGCAAGACTGCGCAAGATCCTCTCCAAAACGACCCCTCGGTGGGATACCTTAAGAGAAGCGATGGTACGTGGACCAACTCCAGTGAGGAGTCCCTACACATTCTTCTCGATACTCATTTTCCAGGGTGCTCCATCAATGGACCGACCCACTTCCCTAGTGAGGGTTCGATCACCTCGATGGAGCACATTTTCTCGAAACGGAACATAGGCTGGGCAATAAACAGTTTCCATCCGTTCAAATCCCCTGGTCCGGACCAGATCATTCCGGCCCAACTACAGAAAGCCGGAGACACGGCCATCAACTGGCTGCGTTGTATTTTTAAGAAAATACTGGTAGTGGGGAGAATACCACACGCTTGGCTTAAGGCAAAAAATAGTCTTCATCCCTAAAGCAGGTAAAGCCTCGCACTCTACACCAAAGGACTTTAGACCAATTAGTCTATCGTCCTTCCTTCTCAAAACCTTTGAGAGACTCGTCGGGCTACAACTGAGAACTACTATAAATTCTCAATTGTTGTCAGGAGCACAGCATGCCTACCGGAAAGGAAAATCCACGGAAACGGCACTTCACGAAGTAATTTCGGGATAGAGAAATCACTATACCTCAAAGAATACTGTCTAATCGCTTTTCTAGATATCGAGGGAGCTTTCAACAACGTCATACCCGGTGCCATTACGGAAGCGCTGACTGACCTTGGGGTGGATCGTCGCTTGGTGATGCTCATCGATCAATTGCTCACATGCAGGACGGTGACATCATCGATGGGATCGTCCACTCAGTCAAGGTATGTCAGTAGAGGCACACCGCAAGGTGGTGTCCTATCCCCCCTTCTATGGAACATAGCAGTCAACAAGATTCTATGTGACCTGGAAGGGGGGGCTGCAAAGTCGTGGCATACGCGGACGACGTAGCAATTATCTTTTCGGGCAAATACCCTCAAACACTCTGCGACTTAATGACCGCAAAGCTCGCGAGACTGTCAAGGTGGACAGAATCGCGGGGTCTTGGAGTTAATCCCTCAAAGACAGAACTTGTGCTATTTACAAGCAAATACAAGATTCCGTCTCTAAACCCCCCCACATTAAACGGATGCAGGCTCTCCTTTAGCGACAGTGCCAATTACTTAGGGTTAGTAATCGACAAAAAGCTAAACTGGAACCTGAATATCAAAGACAGAGTGAAGAAGGCCACGATAGCCCTCTACACTTGCAAAAAAGCTATCGGCTTAAAATGGGGTATGAACCCAAGTATAGTCCAATGGATATACCAAGCCATAGTTAGACCGATAATTCTTTATGGAGTTACTGTATGGTGGCCGGCCTTATCAAAAAGGACGATCACCAAACAGCTCGACAAGGTTCAGCGAACAGCCGCCCTCTGCATCAGTGGAGCTCTTCGCACCACTCCAAACGATGCGCTAGATGCCATTCTGTGCCTCCAAAGCCTTGCCCTCGCAGGAAAAGAAAGGGCACAAATGGCAGCAATACGACTGAGAGACTCTGACCAATGGGCACCACAGCACACAGGTCACTCCTCAATACTAAACGGCAGTTCCGTCCCTACTAAAACGGACTACTGTGTTCCAAGGGAGTACACAGATACCCCCTTCGATGCTATTATCCCCCACAGAGACGAGTGGAGTGAGGGACCCCCAGGCCCAAAAGGGGCCCTAAACATCTTCACAGATGGATCAAAGCTGAACAATAGGGTCGGAGGAGGCATATACTCCGAACAGCTAAACATTAAGCACTCCTTTAGACTTCCTGATCACTGCAGTGTCTTCCAAGCGGAGGTCATTGCAATCAAGGAGGCCCTAAACTGCCTTCAGGAAACTACCGCCATGGTAACCTGCGTAAACATCTATAGTGATAGCCAAGCTGCAATCAAATCGCTTAATGCGATCTCCGCAAACTCGGCCACCGTTGCAGATTGCCGCAAATCTCTTCACGAGATGGCTCAGCAATTTGTTATTAGCCTTATATGGGTCCCGGGACATCGGGACATCGAAGGCAACTGTATTGCAGACGAGCTGGCCAGACTTGGCACTACAATCCCCCTTCTCCAAGACAAGGAGGATACTCGTATGCCGATGGCCACATGTAGGCTCATAATAAAGGAGCAATATAAGCAACTAACAGATAACAAGTGGCAATCAGTACCACGTTGTCGTATATCTCGGCAAACATGGCCGACCATAGATAGGAAGCGCACCTCTGAGCTATGCAGGCTCGGCAGACGAAGGTGCAGCGCAGTCATACGCTCCCTAACGGGGCACTGGTTAGTAGGTACCCATGCTAATAGACTGGGCGCCCCAAACAATGATTTTTGCCGTAGCTGTAGAGATGAAGAAGAGGATGAAACGGTGGAACACCTGTTCTGCTCTTGCCCAGCTCTCAGCAGAAGAAGGCTACAACACTTGGGTTCGCTCTTCTTTTCAGACATTTCGCTAATGTCCACCATATGTCCCAGAAAGATAGCTAACTTCATAAAAGCTGCAGGCTGGGACAACTGTTGACCTCGGGTCTCACAATGCGAGTAGGGGCAGATTCCCCCGCGGTATCACAACGGGCCGGAAACGGCCTAAGTGTGCTGGGCTCCCAGTGAGTCGGGCAGCCGCTGCAACCTAACCTAACCTAACCTAGGTATGAACTAGGGCAAAGCAGGTTCCGTACCCCCCCCCCACAGCAGATGGGCTGGGCTGTGATGTGGCAACATCCGTTGCCATTTCTTTCGTTTCCAAGGAGTGGAAATGCTTCCGCCTGCCACTGTGCTGGGATTTGCAAGGACCTCCTCCACTCGACAGGAAACTTATTAGTTATACATTGAACTGTCCTCACTTGAGGCCAAGCCCCGCCCCCTCCCCCCACTTGAAGGAGCTGCTTCGTTATGATATTTATTTGGTTTCCATTGCCAAATGGATACGTACTCTCAAGTGCCACATGCAATGTGGCAGGCTGCCAGTGATTGTCTGCAAAGCAATTGGCATAAAAGGGGAGGGATACGCACACACAACAGAGCAGCTGCTGTGTTTAATTTATTCAGTTCCATTTGGTTTTTGAGTGATTCGTAATGTAATCGAATACATTCGACTACATGCATTCCGATTGCATTTACGATTTCCCTATCCTATCCGTCGAAATGTAGCGAAGGCGTGATTATTTTATCTGTGGCAAACGAATGAATGGTGTTCTTATGAATTAGGACCGCAAATATCAGAAACACTAGGTATATCATCATCGAGAATATGCCCATCGAGCGGCGGGCGAAAAAGTCCAGCGTTGAGGTCCAGAGCAGCGTGGCAAAGAGGCCCACGTTGAGGAAAATGTACACATTGCCGCCATAGTGTCCAGTCTGCTCCTGTATAGTCACGGTCATGCCAATATTCAATTTGGCGTACAGAAGAGCACCCGTGGCCAGGAGGACGTCTAAAAACGAAGGAAGGAGGGAAGAACTCTGTAAAGTACGGGGGCAACAATGATTGCTGCTGCTGGTCTGTCTCACTAAAGAAGGGACCTCCGATGGCTGCCGCATAGGCCATCTTCTCATAGCCCTGATAGGCCATGGCTGTGTTGGCCACCAGATCCCCCAATGCTGAGGTAATGGCGTTCACTGTGACGCCCATAAAATCCTCCTCTATTTCCAATATGTTGCCCACCACTCCCAGCAGCTTGTCGATCTCCGATGCACAGATGTAGATCAGGAAGGTGGAGCCACTCAGGTTCATGAACGTGTACAGCTGAAATGCATAGAGATTAGATTGAACCATTATCCTTAAACAGGACTCGACACTCACCCAGTGGTAGACGGGCGGCACATCGGTACGGGAATGTATGAAGACTACGATGGCGATGGGAACGGTAATCGCACAGGAGTAGAACCCGTACGTGACTGTATTTGCCATTGCCAAGTACCACAATTTCCTCTTGCCGCCGGTAAACAACGCTGCAAGACGGTAGGATACACAACAGACAGAGGGGAAGGAGGGTGTACAGAAGGTACAGAGGAGACAACTCACCCGTGGAGACGATAATGGTAACACCCGGATTGAGGAATGTGTGGATGCAATTGAGCAGCTTGCTCCAGCCGTTCTTCTCCAGTTCAAGATCGACGAGGGGTATGTAGATGGCGCACAGCAATTTGGCAGGAACCATGGCCAGGTGGAAGGCTCGCCCGAACATGTTCGCCCTGCGCCACGCCTCGATATTGATGGGATTCAAGGTCTTGCAGAAATCCCTTAGGAGTCCGCTGTTCTTGCTACCAAGGGTATAAGCTATCCTTCGTGTGGTTACGCTGTGGCGCACTCGCGAGTTACGCCTTGTGGCGTAGGCGACCTTGTCATAGAAAGGATTGACAACCGACTCTCTTGCCTTGCTGGGGGCTTTCTCCAATATCTCCACCGTTGCGTCCTCGGCATATTCTTCGTATTGCTCTTCCAGTTTTTCCAGTTGTTTCGTGACCTCCGCAGTCTGTTCCATGTCCTCCAGCTCGAGTATTTGACGTGCCAGTACTTCAAGTAGAATATAATAGAATATAATAGAATAGAGAGATGTGTTCATGACTCACCGATCATCGCTTTCCGCATTAGGTACACGTCCATGATGTTCACTATAATGTAGGCTATGTACACCACAACCAACACTGACGGGAAAGAGACAGAGACAGGGAGACAGAGAGACAGAGATCAGATAATGAGACAATCAAATGATGCTGCGAGGCTCACAAAAGCATTCGTTGATGGTCACTTTTCCTTGGGTGTACATCACATATTCCAGCAGCATCACACCCAAAATAAAGAACAGTATATCGCGTACAGTGCTATGCGTGTTCATCTTGAAGGGACTTATGTAGCAGATCATGCCACCGCAGAACATCGATACGAACAGAGACACTGCCAGGGCGTTGGCAAACACTGGCACTTTCTCCCTAACGGACGCCATATTGGCTGCCAGATCCGGTGAGGTGTTGCCAAACGCCAGCAGAGTCACGCCCGCCAAATGCTCGTTCATGTGCAGCATTTGGGAGACGACCTTGAGGGCTGGACTGTAGCTAAAGGGAGACGAGAAATAGGTAGCGATTGGGTAGTGCGAGTGGGAGTGGGAGTGCCCCACTTACTACTTGTCCACCACGTGGGTGAGGCACATCAGCAGCTGCAGGCAGAAGGCGACGAACACTGTGAGGTAGATCAGTTCCTGGAACTTGTTCCTGCAATTCAAATCGCACGCCAGCACACGCACGTAGGGCACAAATATGGTGTCCCTGATGCAGTTCGTTGCATTCATCACAAATGTGCATCTGTCATCGTAGGAAATTTTTGAAATCACGAAGCAGCTGACTTTGTCCCAGAAGTGCTCGAATTCGTTGTCCATTACGTTGTTTCCAAAGTGGTTTTCTGCCATTTCAAAAAGTGTTCAGTGTTCAGTATGTGTTCGAATGTAAAACAATGTTGCAATTGAATTAAATCGAATATACATAGATAGTCATAGTTACAGTCATAGTCATAGTCATAGTCATTGTCATAGCCATAGCCTACCGGGAGGTAAGGAGGTATCTACATACTTTTCCCACATGCTCGTAGAACACACTTCATTCGGTTTTCCGAGCAGCACAAATTCAAATGTCATTGAATCCAATACAAAAATATGTAAATAGAATTAAAAGTTTAAGCAAATTTTGGTACCGCCTGGAGTTTAAACCGTCTATGATTTTGGGGGCCTATTCGCAACCGTTATAATGGTCAGTCTGGGTCCTCCAATGTCGCCAGCCTTGGTTAAAAATCACAATCAACAGAATACGGATTCGACTTCGGTTTCGTCTTCGGCCTTCTCCTTGGTTGGGGACTCGACTGCGGACCCGTCTGGACCCCTCTCTAGGCCATCGATTTTCGTTTCGCTATTCCACGAACTGCAGAGCTGCCTGCGACAGCTGCTGTCGTTTTTGGCGGCCAGGACGCTTGAGTTCCTGCGACCGGACCGATACATTACCTACAAGGAGGCGCCTGCGTCGCGCTTGTCCGCCGATCAACTCGAACGTGTGCCCCGAAAGACGTTGATACTGGACCTGGACGAGACGTTGCTTCACTCGTGCTACATTGATCCGGAGACCAAGGAGGACGTGGGCGGCAGCCAGATTCCGCCCACCGCAGTGCCCGACTACCAGCTCCAGCTGACGATCGATGGCATAGAGGCCGTTATGTTCCGTGTCTTCAAGCGGCCCCATGTCGACCAGTTCCTCGACAATGTGGCCAAGTGGTATGACGTGGTCATCTACACGGCCAGCATAGAGGCGTATGCCGCACGAGTGGTGGACTTGCTGGACGCCGGACGGGGCATACTGCGGCGGCGCTTTTACCGCCAGCACTGCCGTACCCACGCCACCGCCATGGTGAGCAAGGACCTCACTCTGGTCAACAAGGACCTGAGCAGAACGTTCATCATCGACAACACGCCGAATGCGTATCGGGACTTTCCCCACAACGCCATACCGATCAAGTCATACGTCTACGATCCCAACGACACGGAGCTGCTGAAGCTGCTGCCGTTCCTGGACGCCTTGCGCTTCACCAAGGATGTCCGATCGATTCTGCGTCGGCGTGTCGACTATCAATAAATCACTTCAGACTGCAAATCGCTGAAAAAGGACGCTCGAAAGGATGCTATCGGCCATCCCCCATTCGCACCTCAAGGACTGGACACCAGTAGAGGAAAACTCCAAAACAAAATTTGGATTGTAATTATTTCAGCATAAATATTTTTGTGATTATTTCAATTAAAATGCCAGTGTATGTCTGTTCTGCTGCTAATTAAATAAATTCCCTCTTAAAACTGCTCAAAACCTCAGAACAGCAGCAACATCTGCGGGTGCCTCTGCACAGATGCATTTTATTGCTGGGCATGCGGCATGCCTCACTCACTCTTGCAACACCCCCCCGTACACGTACACGTTGATGGGTATGCTGTACGGTAAATACCTGTTATTCTAGTCTAAGGAAATGCCTTTTTCGACTGGTGTGCTTTGGAGAGCAGATTTGGGGGGTATCCAGTCGTCGGAATGTTGCACACAGACCGGAGTTCTTCCCTGTTTTTGCTGGGTTGGATGTGCGAGCCGAAGTTTGTGGCATGCCAGCAGCATGCAAATGCAAAAGCGTAATGATGTTGCGGCTTTTTGACTTTACACCGTCACAGAGAAAGCCGCAAAACTGAGCCACCTGATGCGATGCCAGTGCCCCCTCGCTTGTCGCGTCCCCCACTCCCTTATGCCAAAAGTTTCAAAACTTTAAATTGAATTCTTAATTATTGCGCACACGGGAGGGAAGGGGAGGGAAGGGGAGCGGAGCAGTATGGAGAGGGCCTGACCAAAATGTTTAGGTAATCCGATTTCTTTTCAGCAAATTGTCAAATGGTTTTCATGCATGGTGGAAAAATATAGACAATAATTGCATTTTTGGAACGTATCCTCGTATTTTTAGGATCAAAGAGATTCATGTACGGACAAGTCTGATTTATGTGACTGCTGGGGCTCAACAAATTTTGATTTGTAGCGCCATAAAATGTTTTGGCTGCCAGAGACAATCCAACAAAAACAGAAAAAAATGTCATGAAAGAGTCGAAATGGCAGGCATGGTTATTGAAATCCAACAGATAGCTTGCCAGTGCATGGACAGAGGAAGGAGCAGAAGGCAGGAGGCAGGCACTGGCACTGCCACTGCCACTGGCACTCGCAGTCAACGGTGCGTATGAGCAATCAGTCAACCAGTCAGTGAGTCAGTTAGCTACTGTGATATCTGTGTTTATGCTTGGCCTAGTGCAAATTTTCCGTAGCATTTCCGTAGCATGCTTTAAAATCGAATGCGAAACGTGAATGGTGTTTGTGTGCATTTTCCCAGGTTTTTCCTGTTTCAGCATTCCATTCCTCAGCCGAGCTGCTGCGTTCCTTTGGGATTAATTATCATTATGAGGGGATGCTTTAGGGGCTGTTTGTTTACTGCGATTAAATTTGCTTACTAGTGGGAGAAAAAGCGAATCGCAAATTAGGTTTCTGCATTTCAAATGAGTCTCTATGGTTTTTCGACTCTGTCTAAATAAACAAAGGCTCTAGTCCCTGGTCCTTGAGTCCTCAAGTCAGAAGCGGATGCCGAGTCACAGACATTTTAGCAGTTGATTGCTTCTTGTGGTTTTTCGAACCACAACCAAAGCCAATTAACAATGCAAATGGTTGCCACGCCACTCCCTCCCATGGCGATGGGATGATGGGACAGAAAGACGCCGGCGAGTAAGTGAATTTCGTTCAGCTACCGAATTTTGGACTTAAGCCACACAGAATACCCTCGCTTCGAGTGCTAAGGACTAGTCGGCTTAAGCTGCACATAAATCTTGCATCGAATGGGTTAAGTGGAATGGCATGAAGAACTTTCACCTGTTCCGCCATAAATTTCCATTTTCCTTTTACCGCTGCAGCCAGTCAATTCGGGCTTAAATGCCTCCCCCGACAGCGACGATTGCCGAGCGGAAGGAATGAAAATGGGCGGAAAGACTGAAAGACTGAAAGACTGGATTCCTTGTCAGCCAGCGCTCTTTGGCTTGTTTCAGCGATGAAGACAATGAAATGTGTTCCCTGCAAATACCAGAGAGAGGAAAGTGGCAATCAAATGCGTTTAAGCCAGATTTAGCTTAACGAAAAGACTATACCTGTTGTCGTTGGCTTACACTTTATTAGATAGATAGATATATACATATATATGTATATTTAGACGAGGTCGCTCAGTGGGAATCCCGCCTGGACTACCTTTTGGTTGATCCAGTCCCTCAGGTGGGCCACGTTCGTGTAGGCCGCCGGAATGTCCTTCTCGGCGCACTCAATGCCCCAGGCGACGATGCCGGCCAGCTGGTAGCGATCCGTCTGGCCAGTCATCGAGCAGAAGAGCGGCGATCCTCCGTCGCCCTTGCAGGTGTCCTTGCCCTCGACGCCGCCGGCACAGAGGAAGCTGTCGTGGAGGTTGAAGCGTCGGCCCAGGATCGTGCGGCGCAGCAGACGCTGGCAGTCCTGGTGCTCCACCACCGGCAGCTCGATGCGCTTCAGGAGGTGCTCCATGCTCTTGGCCGAGCCGTTGCTGTGGCCCCAGCCGGTGGCCAGGCAATGGGCCCGCCGCATATCCTCCTGCACCTGCCTTGTCTCCGCGGGCGGCAGGCAGATGGGCTGGATGTGGGGAGCCAGCTGGAACGGACGCTCCAGCACCAGGAGGGCCATGTCGTTGTAGAAGGTCAGTTTGTTGAATGCCTCGTGCCGGTGCAGCTGGCTAATCCGACGCATCTGGTAGGGATGCGGCTCCCGATGGCTATTCAGGTCCCAGTCGCCTGCGCGGGCCAGCAGCGAGTCCTCGCTGTAGTTGGCCACGTTATGAGCGCTGGTCAACACCATCTGGGGATGGATGAGAGAGCCGCCGGAGATATAGTTGCCCTCCATGTCCATCAGAGCCACCATCCAGGGGAACTCGGCAAAGCTCGATTCGCTGTCGTTGTAGCCATCCAGCTGGTAGTAGAGACCCTTGGGGTTGCTGTACCCACAGCCCCTGTACTCGAAATCCTTTAGGTTTTGCTGGATGCGATTCTGGCCCTCCTCTGACTGGAAATGTAAAGACGTTGGGTGTTAGGGCTCTGCCTCATCCTCATTCCGGTCCTCCCAATGCATAGATCTCTCACCTGCTCGTCCTCGGGACAGCAAATCTCCACCGAACGACAGCCAAAGTTGCTGTGCTCGTTGATGCGCGCCGTGATCACGTAGCGGCCATCCTTGTTCACGGACCCCGTGGTGCACAAGTGCCGGGGCACGCACAGCCGTTGCTCCCCGCAGCTCTTGTAGTCCTCCGGCTCGCTGTGCTCGGCCACAGCGATCTCTGCTGTCGTTGTTAACGTTGCTGCCGTTGTCCCCACCCAGGGATTTCCCTTTCTCTGGTTGCGGTACTCGATCTCGGCCTCCTCGGCGTAGAAGTTCTCCAGCTGCTCCTTCTCGCAGCAAATCAATTCGCGGCCACAGCTGCGGTCCAGAAGCCGTGTACCGAGCAGGCCACGGCCGGAGTCATCCGTCTTGTCGCAGAGCTTTTTGGCGATGCAAATCTCGAGATCCGTGCAGCTGCGCTGCGTCCAGCCAGCTGATAGCAGAGAGAACAGAGAGAGCAGCAGCACCATCAATCGCTCAGCACACATCGCGATATGCTGCAGAAAGAGAGAGAGAGAGAGAGAGAGATGGAGAGAGATAATAAGAGAGAAGCTATCTGTAGTGGGGAAAAACCAGTCACAGATTTTTTTTCATTCATTTTCAACTGCGTTGCTTATACGCCGTGTGGGACCCCTCAAGCCCAGCAGGCAAGCAGCCAAGCAGCCAGTCAGGAGGAGGAGAGGAGTTTCCCCAAATTAGTCACAGAATACGAGAAATCGGTATTTCCCACACAGTTCGCACACACCTTATTTATACGCAAATGTAATCCAATTTCAATCTGCTGGATGCGCAATTCCGCTTGAATTGAGATCGTTTTGAGGGCACGGCGCGGGTACAACTGAATTTTGGGACGGAACAATCGACGATCTTATGGGCGCAACGAACTGACACTGACAAAGTGGAGCTGGGGGCTGAGAAGATTATTAAAAACTTTTGATCGCTCTCCCGAATCGAATTCGTTCTCTTAATCAGCCAGCAGCTGATCTATGATCTCTCCCTCTCTCTCTCTCTTTGTGTCACAGAATACTCGTCATTTCAAGCCGGTTCTATAAAGTGTCTAACGTTTAACTCAAATATTTCAGTCGACTTTTTGCTTGCGACCAGCGACGAGTTTTATTTTGAGATCTGCGGCAGAATTATCTCTTTATACTCCCATTCACACACATACATATAAATATACAGATACATATACATATATGTAAGTATGCAAAAGTGTTTATATGCACATAAGTGCATCGATATACTATACTAAACTATACTATACTATACGATATAGTATGTATTCGTTCAAGTTGTGGCCACGCTATCTGTTGATAAATCACTTGCGATTCCCATTTCAATATTCTAGTAACAAACAAAGAAAACAAAAGATATATGTACATAGGTTTGTTTTGATTATAGAACAACCAATAGAGATAATCCGCTGGCAGCTGCTAATGGTAATCGTTTTCATGAAGTGATTGATAACTGATAACCTACAGTCCACAGTCTCGTCCGTGTTATCTGTAATCGTTATGTGTAATCGCTATTCTCTTTCGATCCGATCTGGTTGAATTACTCTTAGTTGCAGTTCTGCAGCCCTGCCACGATGAGCGGATGCCACTTGCTGTGGCTAGCGATGGCGATGGCCATTGCAGCTCTTGTCCTGGTGAACGGCCAGGACACGCCGTCGTCGACGTGCCATGATGACGAGCTCTGCACCACAGTGGCCCACTGTGCGGAGACGGACGACTCTGGGCGGAAGAGGATTGGACCGCGCATTTCCCGCTTTTGCGGCACGGGGAGGGTGTGCTGCGAACGCGCCCAGCTGGAGAACTGGAATGCCTCGCTGGCCGAGGCCGAACGGGTAGGGCGTCAGCAGAAGGCGAACAAGAGGCCAGCGATGTCTTCGATCAGGGACAAGAACGGCCACGTGCTGGAGCCGGAGCCGAACGAGAGCTGCGGCATGAACATGGAGTGCGTGCCGCGGAAACTGTGCCGCGACAATATCATCATCGACGACGGACGGACCATCATTAATCCGAGGATCGGCGTTGGCCAGTGCAGTCGGTCCCTGCATCGCTGCTGTGAGGTGAACCAAAAGGTGAACTCTCCTCCCAGATGTGCTGCTGATTTGCTTCCTAACTGCCTCTCAACTTCCAGGTGGATGCCAGCGAGAGTCCGTATGTCGCGAAGCTGAACGGATTCCAGTACAAGAACTGCGGCTGGAGCAATCCCCAGGGTCTTATACCCGACAAGGACAAGTACAACTACACGGAGGATGTGTCCATTTTCGGCCAGTACCCCTGGATGGTGGCCATCTTCACCGGTCGCCAGCAGTTTCTGTGCGGGGGCACGCTCATCCACCCCCAGCTGGTCGTCACCAGCTCCCACAACATCGTGAACGAGACGGTGGACACTCTGATGGTCCGGGCGGGCGACTGGGATCTGAACAGTCTGGACGAACCGTACGAGCATCAGGGACGGCGCATCAAGCAGATTATCATGCATCCGGATTTCGATCCGGAGGCGTTTTTCAACGACATTGCCATACTGGTCCTTGACGAGCCCGTCCAACTGGCCCCCCACATCCAGCCACTCTGCCTGCCACCCCCGGAGTCGCCGCAGGTCATTGACGATCTGCTATCGGCCACCTGCTTTGCCACCGGCTGGGGCACCAAGGCTCCCAACAGCGACAAGCTGGAGCGGATACTGAAGCGCATCGACCTGCCGATAGTGGAGCACGACGAGTGCCAGAGCTATCTGCGGAACACCCGCCTGGATAAGCTCTTCCGGCTGCGCCCGAGCTTCCTCTGTGCCGGCGGCGTCGAGGGCAAGGACACCTGCAAGGGCGACGGCGGATCGCCGCTCTTCTGCACCCTGCCCGGCCAGACCGATCGCTACCAGCTGGCCGGCATCGTCTCCTGGGGCATTGAGTGCGCCCTGGCGGACATTCCCTCAGTGTATGCGAATGTGCCCTATCTACGATCCTGGATCGATGACAAAATCAAAGCTCTCGGCTTCCAGGTGGCAGGGCCATGAAGAGGAGTATACTTAATCTGAAGTTTCTGGAATCGAATAAAGAAATGAAGTGCGATGCGCTAAGTAATTATTATAGGTATTCAAAGAAGATCACAGATTCCTTAGAGAGGGGACGCCGCGTCATACATCCCAGTCGACAGATTTACTGAAATCTTAGAACAATGGCGGTAGGCAACCGGAAATAATGGAGCTGCAAAGCATCTTCATGCCAGCAGCTTATAAATACTCAACGGTATAGACCTCTATGCACTCCTTTTAACCGCTCCACCCTCCTTGATTCCCTCTCTCTTCAGGACTGGAAATTAAATAGGACACAGGCAAGACAGCCCACAGAACCATCTCAATGGAGAGTGGAGTGGAGTCTCCGGCAGGGCACGAAATTGAGAAATTACTCGCTGTGCCTCCTCGCACGCCCCCGTGCTCCGCCTCCAGACAACGACTTTTCCTTCTATGGCTTTTCCCCGAGGACTTGGTCTATTTCGTTGGCCGGGAGCTTGCGCTAAAAACTCATTTCTCAAGTAAATGGTTTGAGCATTTTCCGTTGCTTTGTTTTTCCATTTTTGTTGCGAGTATTTATTGGCAATTTTCATGCCATTCGCCTTTCTTTCGTATTGATTGTGTTCGATAAATTTATCGGTTGCCAGGGGCGCGGAAGGGGAGTCGGAAATTATAGATGGTTAAGATTTCTGATTAACGATTCTCCTATCTTTTGGTGTACCATCTACTATCAGTCCTATCTCGTGCTAGTAATTTTCCTATGCCATTCATTGAAGAGTGCCCATAGATGTTGAATTTCATTATCGGAACTCAATAGTTCTCTTATCGCCTGCTATTATGGCCCCCGTCTGGGTGGGATTTAAATGAGTTTGAAGTAATCGAAAGTATTGCTGATACTCAGTGATTTATTGCAGGTGAGGAACGGTAAGCGCTTTAGTAGGCAATGCCAGTGTGGTCGCGGATCCAGTCGAGGTAGCCGGTGACGCGGGTGAAGCCTGCCGGCTCGCCGGCCGTGCAGCCGTTCCAGTGGCCGAAGGAGGTGATGCCCACGATGCGGTTGCCGTCGTGGAGGACCAGGGGACCGCCGGAGTCGCCGTTGCAGGTGGACTGGGCGCCGTGGGTCTGGATGCAGATGGTGTTGTCGGTGATGTAGGTGTCGCCATAGACGTTGCGGCAGTCATTGTTGTCCATCAGCTGGACGTCGACGCAGTTCAGGTAGCTGGACATGCCGCTGTCGTTGGAGGTGTGCCCCCAGCCGGAGGCCACTGCCCACCAGCCGGCGAAGCTGTTGTAGCGATCGTTGAAGCTGGGCAGCTCCACGCGGTCAACCAGCGACCAGAAGTCCACGTGTGGGGTGCGGATCAGGGCGATGTCGTTGTTCAGAAAATCGTTGAAGTGGGGATGCGTGATCATGTCGTCGCGGCTCACCCAGTGGGTGAACTGTGCCTCGTGGCGGAAGCTGGCGCCGTAGTAGATCAGCACGTGATTGGCCTCCCTTGTGCAGTGGGCGGCGGTGAGGATCCAGTTGTGGCCAATTATGGAGCCACCGCACCAGTAGTTGTCGTTGAAGCTCAGGCCCACGATATAGGGCACCTTGCCCTCATATGCCGGATAGCCGTTGGTGATCCGACCCTGGATCTTCGCCGCACTCGGCATGTCCCTCACGGGAAGGGGCTTGTTGGCCACCTCGGTGGGAACGGCGCTGGCCGCGGCCACAGCCAAAGCAAGGAATACAAACAGCTTCATGTTGAGAAAAAAACTGATATGTGGCATCTGTTAGTCGTCGCTTTTATAGCGCTTCTAGGCTCCCAATCTCTATAGCACTCATAATTTTAAATAATTATTTGATAAGTTATCGATACGAGTTTCCGGCTGCACTACGTGACGTATCAGCCATAACAACATCCTGTCCTGCCTTTAAGCCCGTAGATTTATATTTGAACCATTATGTTTGTTTGTTTGGTTCTAGCCCCATTTATGCTGAATAGGGATTGAGTTTCCATTTTCCCCATCTTGTTGAAATCAAATATTTGCCAAATTGATTATCATTTAATTACAACGAAGCGTAATGCGAAATGCAAAATGCGAAATATAGCTGATGGATTTGCAGAGGCAAATGTATCCATCTGTCTCTAGCTCTGTATGTGTGCATGTGGGTGCCTCAGAGCGATTGTGTTGCAGTCTGCACGAGTATCTGTGTGTGGGCGTGTGTGTTTGCTTGCAATTATAATGCCCCATACCGCAATTGTGTTGCATACTTTGAGGCAGCTGCCTTCCTCGCTCTCCCCCTCTACCACACTCTTCTTCTCCTCTTCTGTGCATTATGTAGGATGGAAATGAGAGGCAGTTGCATGTCTGTGGCCCACCAACGGAAATGGAAACAGCTGGAACCGGCAGCCGCCCTATCCCCTCCATCATTACCCCATTTAGTCATCTGTATATGTACAAAAAAATAGCCAACCACTAATGTTGCAGACACACTCTGCCACACTGGCTAATTGCAGTGAAAGGTCTGCCAAATGCAGGCATAACCATGTTATTCCGATACCCTTTGGGGGGCCGGCCACAGGCCCCCTTTCGAAACGTGAATGATCGTTTGGATTATTCACCCACAGTCCAAGAATTACACACCACACACACACACACACACACATATGCATCTCCACATCGTTGTCACGCTAATTAACAGCCCGAGAATAAATTACAAACATGGAACATTTGCGCGAAATCCGAAACGGGGAAAAAAAGGTCCGGCCTGCCTTTGGGGAAGGTTGTCCTGTTTTGAAACAATTAAACGCATGCCTGTCCATGTACCAGTTTCAGTTCCAGTTGCACACTGCGTATACGCATTGCACACTGCACGACAAATTAGGTATGCGCCCCATGTGTCCACCTATCAGATTCGCATGTCCATTCGGGTACCATGCGACATGTTGTCAACGTTTTAGACAATTTGTTATGCAAATTGCTTATTAACTTTATGGCCAGGCCAGGGCAAATGTAGACCGCCCTCAGCTGCAGATCCTCCTGCCATCCTCCTGCCAAACATTTTGAATTGTCAATTAGCTGAGGTATTGCCACATGGCCATAACCAGTCCCCCGACCCGGTTTCCAGTAACCAAACCAAATGAAATTTCTGGCATTATTTAAACACTGGCGGCCTCTGCCTCTGCCGTTTCATGGCATTTTATGGCCACCCAACCTGCCACGGATCGCCATTGAACGAAAGTCCCGTCGGGGCCATGCCAGAGCTGGGTTTTCGATTTTAATTTATGTCCTGCTCCAATTGCTCCTGCTCCTGGTCCCAATGCTCCTGCTGTCCTCTTACCTGTAGTCCTGCTAATGACATTGGCACGGTATCGCTATCGGCAGTGGCCTTTAGTTTAATTGAAAAATTCTCATTTTGTTTTAGCCACTCGGCGTTATTTATGGCATTGGCCCCCCAAACGACCCATCGACCCATCGCCCATCGACCGTGGCTAGAAATGATTTGTGTAGCTCTGTGCTTAATGATGTTTTCTATTGTTCGCTTGTGGGCATCGCCTAAAAACATTAACAGAGAGGCCATTCGAGCGAAAGAAGTTGTGTCAGTGCAGACTTTTGTTTACATTCTATGCTCAAGTTTTCCAGAATTTTAGATAGCTTGTAGCTTTAGCTAGTGGTAAATAACGCTTGCGATTCCTTCCCAATGAATGTGCTTCAAGTCCCTGTACCTCGGGCACGGGAACTTGCCACTTCCGAACTCTCCTAACAGCAGGATGGAACAGAAGTGCAGCATAGAATGCAACAAAGTGGCACAGACCCTAAATGCCAGTGTGAGTTTCTCTCTCTACCTCTCTTTTGCTGCTCTACCGCTCTCTCTCCCTTTCGTTTAGGGCCTGATGCATTTGGCAACATTTGCAGGTCCTCAGCTCTTCCTGTTGCCCCTGTCTGCTGCTTTTTGTTGGTTGTTTTGGAACTCTGGGCTCGGGGCTCTGGGCTCGGGGCCGCCCTGTGCTATCCCTGGAGCAGCCGTGTCTTGGACATGAATTACGTTTACCGACAATTAATTTCAAGTGAAAATGTGCTAAAACTTTTAATTGGGCAGCCAAGTGGCTGATGGCGGGGAACGGGGCGACTGGCAGCGCAGGCAGTAAGCAAACTGAACGTGGCGGCCATTAAAATGTCGACAACATCCCTGGGAGAACATTTTATTCTACCAATTTTCATATCAGGTGTATGCCACGGTGCCCCGACCTGGAGAACTTTTCGGTGCGATCGCATTAAATATTTTGCGCTTTTAATGAAAGAAAATGACATACCATTTACAGAAAGGATTCCGCTCTGAATGGGATTTTCCTTGACCAATTTCGGGCCTATCCTGCTGAGAAAAAATGTGATTCCCAAAGGACCAGCGGGAATCAAACAATACGTACGCGGCAAAAAATGAAAGGATAACAAAGCCCTTTTGTTCCTTGACCAGCCACGACCCCCGCCCATGGAGGTGCAATATGCAGCAGAGAAAAAAGATCAATATTTCTTGGAAGGAAAGGAAACAGCAAGCCATCGTCCAGAGACCTGGCAGCACAAGGGAGGGAGGCATCAGAACAGTGCGAGTAAGTTCATTGTTTGTCCGCGGCAGTTCATTTGCAAGTCAAAGTGTCCTGCGTGTGAGCCACGCATCTCGCTTTCACACGCCTGTCCGGCACTCAGCAACGCCTATTGGCACTGGACACTTTAATGACACTTTAGATCAGAGCTTGCAAATAACCGTCAACCATTTTAAAGTGTCCGAAAAAACCGATCATCTACGAACACTTTGAGAACGTGGAACGAAACACGAACATGAAAGAACATGATGAGGCCTCTTCTTGTCTCTTTCTCGCACACAGCGCTCACTTAAAAGCGTCTCTCTCTGTTGTTGTTGAGAGACCGATTCGTTTCATCGGTTGAACCAAACAGTCGGACCGAAGAGTACAAGGAAAAAAGAGTATCGCTCAGAGAGAGATCTTGTGTAATAAATTGTTTTGTCTGTGTGCAGACTGCGTTGGAAAAATCGGTTGACGGTTATTTGCAAGCTCTGCTTTAGATGAATCTTCGATCAATCTTCTTCTACAATCTTCAGAGCAGAAGCTCAATTTAGAACTGATTTGTTCATTGCTCTGTCTCGTTTCTGACAAGGAAAGATTTGAGCAATTTCAAAATATCAAACATCTATGGGACTTCTTATACGACTTCCTTCCTCATAATGCCAGCATTTTTCTAAATTTTTTTGCATTGATAAATTGTATCAAAAAAATATGTAGCGCTATTACTTTTGAACGTTGTCTTTCTAATGTCTTTTCCTAACCCAAATCGAAGATGGCGTATTTCTCATGTACGCTCTCGGGCTTCATAACATCAGAATCCTGATGGGCATTGATAGGGATTTTGAATACTTTAAGGACCTCCAGTAACAGAAAAAGGTCCCATTCGTTTCCTCCTGCTAAAGACAGTAACGAGGAAATTGAAAAGCAAAAAAAAACGCTCACCAACAGACAAGAAGACACAAGAGTGGAGTGCAGTGGCAGTGGCAGTTTCAGTGGCTGTGGCTGTCGGCTAATTACGTCAATTGCGAGTCAGGGCCCGACAGTTTTCCTGCGATTGTCAGTGACAACTCTGACTCCGGCTTTGGCAGGGTGGGATGGGGGGGTATGGCTGCTGCAATTGCCAAAGGATGAGCAGCAGGTGGGCAACGAATGAGTGACATGCAGGCATGACTGTACTCGTAGCACCGCATGGGTCTGAAGGCCGTACATAATATGCAAATAGCTGAGTTCAATTCACACACACACACACACACTCAAAAGATATATGTATATTTGTGTGCCCGCAGGGAACGATTGGGGGAAAGAAAAAGAGAGCGACTTGGCATGCTTGTATATAGATGGTGAGTAGGTCAGGGTCGCCTGCCTTTCTATTGTATGGCAGTAGATGTGGCTACTAAACCATTTAGGCCGACTTTCGGCTGACCAAAAATTGTGGTAGAACACACTAACATAATACATTCAAAGACGTGGCCGAAACGAAGGCAAACAAAGGTATGCGCCTGAACTCTAGTAGTACAAAAATCTACTCACGTACGTTGTAGCTATTTTGCCACACACACACACACATACATGTATGTACACAATCACATGCCAAGCATAGATGGAAGCCTAAATTGTGCACTTTTCCAAATGGCCGAAAAAAAGCAATGGCGGAACAAGAACAAGTAGAAGAAGAAGAAAATGGTGGTACTCTTTCAAAATAAGATAGGAAATCCACATAGCCACAAGAAAACACAAACACACACACACAGACAACGAACAGTCAAATAACAATAACAATTCAATCAAATGTTCCCCGTTTTCATCTATGGAAATCTTCAAATGAAAACAAGTAACCCGAGAGAGGGGGGTGACGTAAAGGAAGAGCTGTGAGTCCACCTGGAGGGGAGGAGGGGGTCAAAAATGTTTTGATTTAATTCCGTTTCAGTTGCGACTGCAACGAGCTTTCGACTCTCTACAGATATTTCTCTCTGTGCGACTGCGCATTGCAGGCCGTCCCAATCTAACCGTTAGTTATCTGTGTGAGAAAGAAAGAGAAAGGAGGTCGGTCTGCAGAGAGAGAGAGAGAGAGAGCGAGAGCATAGAAGGAGAATTAGTCGTACGGGCGATGTTTTCCCCCCTCTTTACTGTCCATTTTTACAATTAATTTACTACCCCATATTCATCTTTTTTTGATATTTATTGAAAGTTAATTAATTTAATTTCTTTAACTGTTTAAAGTACTTTTTATCCTTTAACTTTATCCCCTATAAGATAGATGATTTTTTATAAAAAGATTTTCTTCACATCCACTCCAAAATATTGAAATATCTCAATTAAATCGCAGAAAACGGATCCAATCTCGGTTTAGAGAATATTTTTTAACTATTATTGCCCTGAAATTCGGTAACACCAGTAACCAGTGTTTATAAAAAAATACAGGAATGGTTGTGGTACTTAATAATTTGGAAAATGAACACTGAATATTTCATATATTAGCACAAAAATTGCTACACAAATAGTTCTAGCCAATCCGCAGAGTTTTGTAATTTTCTAACCCAAACAAACACCTGAAGAATCACTTCTGTTTTTCTGGCATATAGCCTTAAAACCTTACGTTCGATTGTTGTCATTTTTTGTGAACTTAGAGGCCTACATAATTATTCTTTGTGTTAAAAATGGACTGGAAGGCTCTACCCAATTGGAGTAAGAAATTCGAGATGAATGTTTACTGGAAGTCGAGGGATATCCGTCGCAGGGCAAAAGTCAAGTTTGAGGTGGCGATCATCAAGTGCGATTACATTACCTAAGACCGGGGACTCACGTTTTTCGTTATTCTTATTCTTATCGTTAAAAAAAAAATCGAATTTTGAGTGTATTTTATGGAGGATTAAGTGTGCACAAGGTTATAGGGAAAGTTTCTGTAAACTGCCCCTCCATTAGCCCCTCCTCGAGTACCCTTAAATAGTTGAAAATAGTTCAAGATAGTTGTGGAGTGTCTCGCCAGTGCCATTCCTCTCCCTCGCCCTTGTCCGGGGCAACGCGTGTGCATTTTCACAGCCGTTTGAACTTGGAAACATTCGCAAAATGTGCAACATGGCGTAAAGAAATCGTGTTAAGCGCAGCAGTTAGCTTACGGAGAGACTCATTTCTTTGCTTTACTTTACATATGGCAAATGGCACATGGCACATGGGCACAACTGTATACACAGGCATCCCTATATGTACATATAGAACAGAACTCTTCAGAGAGCAATGAACATTCGTACGTCGATAGGTATTCAATTGGATATTTTCGCTTAATCAGACATGCCCTCCATGCTACTTGTTAAACTACAAGAAAACAAAAACTGCAAATAAGAATCTATAGTTACCTAAACAGATATACTACTTCTATCAATTAAATTTAATTAGTTAAATACAAAAATATATACTTATAATTGATGGCTATTTAATGGAGATTCAACGAGAGAATGTTTTAAATGTCACAGCCATTGAAAATCAAAATGAAAGTCAATTGAATTCCCAAGAGTCATTCAGAATCAGTGAGAGTGGCGTCAATGACATCGAAAGTAACTAAGGGAAAATTGTGTTCTGCTCCTGCTCCTGCTCCCTTTCTGTGCACAACTTGTACTAGAAAAGTTGACAGCAAGCGCACACTTTCACTTTGAAGGCCACACACACACACACACAGGTACAACACACACTTACACGATAGAAAGGGGGATTGACAGAGACAGACGCGTCTGTCAATCTCAGTAAAACGTCCGCTGTTCGCTGAAGCGCAAAACGGAAATCGGACGCCATATCGGGCGGATGTGTTCGACAAGGCCGTGCGGAAATGAAACGCATGTAAGAGTGCGGCTGCGGGTGCATACTATGTAGTTGGATTACAAAATTGACTAGGTAAATACCCGGACAAAAACACAGACGAGGAGGGCATATTTCATATGCCAATGAGTCCGAATAAAACGCAGCTCGGTTATATTGTCCATTGTTCAGCTGCAGCTACCGAAATAGAGATGGAGATTGTGTAACCCCAAGTCGGTCGAGAACACATCCACATCGATTTTGAATTTGCAGTTAAAATGCAAATTTTTGGGGCAACGTGCAAAGGTCAGAGGTTCTGCCGCATGCAAATTCCCATTTGATCAAGTTTCGTGTTGTCAAATGCATCAAACGCACAACAGGACCACAGCAGAGTCACGCATCGTACGCAAATTTCACTTGTGGATACAGCTACAGTTTCAGTTGCAGATGCAGATGCAGATTGAGATGCAACTGCATTTCGCTTGCAGTTTCAGTTTGAGCTGGATTATGTTTCCTATGCATATATGTACATTTGTACAATAAGCCAGTGCAACAGATTTGGCCAAACAAAGGAAAGAATAGAATTTCATTTATGTCGGCAATTATTTACTTAACCAGAGAGACTGCATTGTTTGATAGATCAATTATTTAGATGTGACCTGCTTGTTTTTCTATTCTTCTGATTGACAATATGTAGCTCTAGGCAACGGATGGCATGCTCTGGTGCCCATTAGCAATACTTAGACGTATCACTTTTAACCGAAAATAATCAATTTTTCATCCACAACTTATGTCTGTCTCTCTGATTGACCACAGACTATACACTACCAAGATGTTACATGAGAGACCAAGAAGCTTTTCTATGGCAGAGGATGCCGTCTCTGACCCCAGCGAATACCAATTAAAAGAATGACGGATTACTCTACTTTGTAGTGTCCTTTGCTATTGTTCCTCCTTCTTGCTTTCAGCTCAACGACTGCAGATACGCTTTATTTTTATCCATTTCCGACATATTGATGTATAAGTATGAAAATCGATGCGTTTCTTTCACACAGTTTCCATCGTCAACCCTTTCCTGTCACAGTCTATTAATTTCAGTAGTGCCATTGCATGCAATACGGCTGGCAGTTCAGCTGGCACCCTGAAAGTCTTCAACTTTTTTCTGCTCTGCCCTCGGTTTTTGTGAGGGGGAAAGTCTAATTTAATCTGCTGCATGCCATGAGTACTCAAAATTAAACAAAAAAAATGCAATAAATTCGCTTCCGGTCGTTGGTTCTCTGGGCCGCATCAGTAGCGTAGCAAAAAATGTCGAAAGGAAAAGCACTAAATGTGTGGCAGCCACTGACCGCATAGTCTAGGAGATGCTCTCTGCTGTGTCCAGAAGCGAAGGATGTTGCACTATTGCATGTTACATGCTATCTCTCTCTCTCTTTCTCCACCCACAGGAATGGAAACTTCTGTGGTAGCTTATATGTACTTCCTGTTTTCTATGATTTATTTGTTGCATTAGTGAATGTCGCTGGCAGCAGTGGCAGGAGCTGTTTCTGGCGGCCACTTCAGAGTGTCTGAGCCTGGGCTGGCCCGAAGGTGCGCCTAAACTAAAGGTGCATCGCACTATCCTGTATTATAAATGGCCAGACTCTGGCCATGGCTCCTCTCTTCCGCTCAAGTACTGAACTTTCGGACAGCGCAACATTAACAATTCCCTCTTATTTTAGCATGAAGTGAAGCTATAAAAATGCACAAAGTCGCGGGGGAACAAATAAACAGAGCACACAGCACAGTGAAACAACGACTACAGTAAACACTGCAGTGCACGAAAGGCAGCTCAGCCAGCCGTGCTAATTGTGTCATTTACATTGGCAAACAAGTGCGGTGCGAGTGAACAAGTCAGCTACGACTCAGACAGATTAATGCGAATGAGCGCATCTCTGCAGCAGCTCTTTGCACAGTGCAAATTAACGTCACAGCCCAGCCCGCGACTATTTGCCTTTCTGTGAGGGAGCCCAACCGTTGGCTTTTGGGGTAAAATGGGTTAAAAATAAAAAATAAGAAAAAAAATCAAAAAGAATACTGATTTGTCAGAAGTGGGATTCGAACCCACGCCTACAGAAGTAGACTGCGACCTGAACGCAGCGCCTTAGACCACTCGGCCATCCTGACAGTTGAGCAGAGTGCACGCCAGCTAACACTTGAACGTAGCAGCAATGTCTATGTTATGTATGTGCGTGTGTAGATGTTTGTATTGCTATATACGCTACACCGGTATATGACGAAATTTTCCCCGCCACTACAATTCCGTAAATAAAGCTGTGAAGAAACGACATCCATATAAATAATTGACTGCGCTTTCAAGTAAAACTAAAAATTTGTTTTATTTATTGAATTATCTCAGTATTTGATACGATCAAAGGAGAAATTAAAATAATGCAATGATACTTATGTGTAGAGAAGGTTCTTAAATATTTTGTTTTGCTTGCCACTCATCCAGATATACATACATATATGTATGTATGTATGCATGTATAATTAAAATGTGTCTTATTAGCATCATAGCATTTCATATTAAACAAGAACATAAATGTTAATTATGAAACAATCCACCAAATAACTCACTTTACAAGAATAGCAAACAAATCGATTGAATAAAAAGAAATTTATTTTATAAGAAACGCAACGTTTCATACAAAAAATTGCTAGACGTTCCCTAGGTCGTACATACATTCATAGTTTAACTAAAAAATATGACTAAAAATGTATTCCAAAAAAACTTCTTGCACATTTTTGTTTTCGCTTTACTTTATAGTTCAGGGGGTAAGAAAGTTTTCTTCATCTGAGTTTTGTTTTTATTTTTGTAGTACTAAGTCTTTCATTAGTTGCATTTGAATTTTGAGTTCTCGCTTTTGCTTTTGACAAAATGGATTTCATAAAATACATTTGTGGCCCGTTTTTCTTTTCATAAAACTAAATTGAGCTAAAATATATATTACGTTTGCCGTTTGTAACCTTTTTTGCCATTTGTGTGTGTGTTTAAAAATAGTTTATGGAGGGTTCCACTTTTGCTTTTGTTTTTTTTTAATTGTTTTTTTTTGTGTGTACTTGTTGCACCACGGAAAAGCTTTTGCCAAAAGAAAATGTGTTTAATTTGTTATATTATTTTGTTTTGTTTTTTCTGTATGCATTTTATATTTTAATTCATAATCAAGTCGCTTCGGTTTTTGCTTTTGCTACATTTCATAACTTCAGGATTTTCATACATCGAACTTATAATAAAGAAGTACACTATATATACTATATATAGTAAGTTATATATAAACTTGTATGTGTGTTTGTGTGTGTTTGTTTATATATTGTATGTACATAATTAATAGGCAACCACTTAAGCTTACTTTAATATTTGTTTTCTATAAAAATAAGTGTTGTTTATGCAATTGTTGTTTTTGCCATAAAGTGTACTAAAAACCGAAAACTGTACATTACAAAATATTATCATTCTCATTCTCAAATATTCATCAACATAATCATTAGCATTATCATTATCATAGGCATTCGGTCATCATAAATTGCATATCTTTTATCATTGTCAATCTGTTCAGTTCAACAGCTCAACATTGCATTCCATACTGAGCACCGACAGACACAAAGCATTGTTGCCAAACCAAACCCCTCATAAGCTTCCAAGAACTCCACTCCATTTATTTTTGTAGACTAAGAACAAGTATAATTCGCAAAAAAAGAAACTCTGGCAAATCAAGGAATACACAATCGATATACATATAAACGAAAACTCTCTTTACAGGCAGAACTTGTCTCTCGTCTCGTGTGTCTGGTTTGGCTCTTAGATCTGTTAGTTCTAAAGCTAATTTGGTTTTCGGATTTGGTATTGTATGCTTATCGTTGTGTCGTTGGTGTCTCTCTCTCTCTCTCTCTGCGTGGGAGTGGTACTGGGCTTCCATGCAGTACACACTGGGCCTCGTTGCAGCTCGTTGCTCCTCAACTCAAGTTATCGTAATGCTGGTTTGTTGTCGTTGTTGCTGTTGCTGTTGCGGCTGGTTGGTGTCTAGTACATTGACTTTCATGAGGCATACATGCGGTTAATATCGTGTTGATATCTATCCTGAATGTCCTTGCGCTTCAGCTTAAAGGCAGCCGTCACCAGGCCCATGTCCGGTGACCAGACCTCCTTGCACAGCGTAATGGCGGCGGGCACCTCGAACTTTTGCAATTTGCCTGCAAGCGAAACGAACAAAACATTTAGTACATTTTCCTCTTATGCCCTCACAGATGGGGGGCGTCTACAACTTACATTTCCGCGAATGATCGGCAATCTCCTTGAGTATAGCCTTCTCCATGATTGGCGACGAGCACAGCTCCTCATAGGTTTTGTTCTGCAGGCCGTGACGCTCGGCCAGATCCTCCAGATGTTTCTGATTTGGCACGACCAGCGCGACGGTGAACTGCTTTGTGGGATCGCCATAAACGCATATGTTCTCCACGATGCCGCATGTCTTTAGCTCAGATTCGACCTTGCCAAGAGAAACATATTCGCCGGCCTGCAGCTTAACCAGATCCTTCTTGCGATCTGCGCAGAGAGAGAGAGAGAGAGAGAGTATTAGGTAACTGCTAAAAACGCATTGCAGACAGATGCGAGACTTGCCAATTATCTTAAGTACACCATCGGTTTGCACCTCGCCAATGTCGCCGGTTTTGAACCAGCGTTTGCCATCCTCCTCGAAGAAATCCTCGTTGGTCTTGCCGGGCAGCTTGTAGTAGCCCTGGGAGACACAGTCGCCACCGATGAGTACCTCGCCTTGTGGATATGGCTTGTTGGTGACGCGATAGTTGCCCTCCTCCCAATTGACCAGACGAATGTCGCACACGGTCAATGGTCCACCAGTGCGTCCATAGGTCATGTCCCTCTC
Organism: Drosophila athabasca; assembly: GCA_008121215.1. Lineage (NCBI taxonomy): Eukaryota > Metazoa > Arthropoda > Insecta > Diptera > Drosophilidae > Drosophila > Drosophila athabasca. Next base: position 940,335 of record VMQQ01000022.1, on the reverse strand, counting down.
TACAAAGAATGGAAACGGGTATTAGAGTCTTTGTAGAGCTTACACAATTTCTCTTTCACTTACCGTGCATCACAGTGGCTCCCGATGTGGTCTCTGTCAGTCCATAGCCCTGAATCAAGTCGACGCACAGGCAGGTCTTGATCTGTTCGTGTGTGTCCGACGATAGCGGAGCTCCGCCAGACATAATGATGCGCACCTTGCCGCCCATCAGCTTGGCCACCTTCTTGAACACCAATCTACAAAAAAGATGAATCATTTGTTAACTTAACTGATCCCTAAACGAATTAACGATGCTGGTTTCTTACTTGTCGACGAGGGGCGTCTTGTAGCCTCGCTGTATCCACTTGACTTTGTACTGGTAGAGGAATTTGAAGAGAGCTTTTCTGAAGGCCGATCCGGAATTGACCTTGTCGTTGATGCCCTTGGAGATGCGATCGAGTATCAGTGGCACCGACGTCATGCAAGTGGGCTTCAGGACGCTGGCATCGCCCTGGCAGCCCCGCCTGATCTTGCTGCTCGTATCGATGAGGGTGAGCGGCGTCGAATAGCCAATGGAAACGCCAGTCATCAGGCAGAGACTCTCCGCCACCAGTTCGAAGACGTGAGCCAGCGGCAGGAAGCCAATCAGCACATCATCCGGATAGATGGGCACCATATCGACGAAGCCCTTCATCGTGGCAATGCAGTTCTTGTGCGACAGCAAAACACCCTTGGGTGTGCCAGTGGATCCGGACGTATACATAATAATGGCAATATCATCGCCCTTGGGTGGCACGCTCTCTGTGGGCACAAAAACAAAAATCAAAACTCAATCAGTGAATGTCGAATGTCTCTAGTGAAATACAGAATGCCTGCCCAGTGGTGTCACTACCAATCCCAGATCACATAAAACATATAAATTCTCTCAAAATTGTACCCGTTTAAATTTCATTTTTTCAAAGATGGACCAACGTTTAGACGATTTCATCATATTGACCCCGCTGACATGTGTGGAGCAGTGCAATGCTCTAATGGAGGCCACAGCAGAAAAGCCCAAGTCTTTCTACCTATTCGCCTCGCTTATTGGCGCGTGCTGCGGGCTGTGGGCCTATCGGGCATATCGAAAATATATGGCCAACATTGACAGATGGCTGGAGCCAGTACCAGCACCAATGCCAGTGGATGCGATACAAGCTTTGCCAGTGGATGCGACACAAGCTTTGCCAATGGATGCGATATCACGTTTGTCACTGGCTCTCGACTCTGAGTTGCTAGATCTTCCAATACATTTGATGTTCGAGTCAATTAACATTACCGAAAGCAGGCAGGAACCGAAATGAAAAGGGGAAACTATACAATTGGTTAATGGCCCAACCTTTTCCACTCTCTCTCCCCCTCTCTTTTGCATAGCTGGTGCTTTTACAGCATGGATATGGAAAGGACCACTCAGATACTGGATGATGAAGATGCCATGGCCTCAACATCAAAATCGAGCCCAATGCTTGAGGCAATGCCACATAATCTTGGAGATGAGAACTAAGCTAGGGTGTGTCCTGAATTGTGTTTGCCGCCTATCCCATATCATTTTCAACTCTCTCTCTAGAAACGCACCAAATTTGCTGTCCTGTCCTATTTTGACCACCTGGTTGAATGGCAAGACCTTGACGCCCTCCTTGAAGCCAGTGGTTTCCGTTTTGTGCAGCTGGTCCTCCATGTAGATGATGGTGTTTACATTGGGGCACAGGGCCAGCAGCGTCTTGAACTTGGGCAGCAAATCGTGCGAGGTGATGACCGTGGTGACTTCCGTTTCGCTGATGCCTGGGGCGAACAATTGATTTTATAACATTATTACTCGGAAATTGGTAAAATAAATGGATTATATACTTACAGTGGGCCACACCATCGTCACCCAGGGTGGCGTAGACCGTGACAATGGGCATGGCTTGCTTGAAGCACCCATGGGCGGCCACCATCCACTCGGCACGGGTCTCGGCAAAGATGACAATGTTCTCCCGCGGCTTCTGTCCCAGCTCTCGCAGGCCGCGGCCAAAGTTGGCCGCCTGTCGCTCCGCTTCGGTGAAGGTCCTCCATTTGTAGTCGCCCATGTTGTACTTCTTGAAGACACGTCCGTTCGGCTGCACCTCGTCCTCCTCGCTGAGGATCTGGCGCGTGCCCAGACAGCGCTTGTTCGAGTGCGTTTTAGCCACATAGTTGAAGACCTTCTCCAGCGTATCGATGTTCTCCTGCAGCATTTTCACGTGGACATCGCGTGGCGGGTCCGTGGTCCGGTATGTCAGCTCCGTTTCATCTTTCTTAATGATCTTGGCCTGCAAGAGGAGGGGCAAATGCAATGGATTCATTACTTCAATGTCAAGTCACAGGTCAACTCAAATGAACGCCGGATTGAGGGCGGGTGTGGTCAGGGAGAGGAAGAGAACAGACATGTGAGCTTGAAGTGGGGAGGCGGGGCGGTGTGGTGACTGTGGATTGTTTGGGATGGGGCCGCAACACGGGGAGAACATGTTTCTGGGACCAAAACCAAGGAGTCGCCAAAATATGGGTGGAGGGGGTTGGGGAAAACCAACAAATCTTTGCATGAAACACCAATTCCTAGGAACATTTATTGTGCTTTCTTTTTGTGTGTGTGTGTGTGATTATGTGGGAGTGTGCCAGTGTATGTGTGTGTGTGTACTGTTCCACAACAAATATTAAAATTCATAAAAAAATAAGAAAAAACAAACGAAATTGGCAAAAAAATTAAACCTCAATGTCATCCGGCGCGTACTTGGACTCATCGACCAACATTTTCTGTTTCTGGTTAATGGGCTTTGCCTGTAGGAGGGAAGGAAGGATACAAGGAGTGATACAATATATGCATGTATGGTATGTGTTTTTTTTTTGCGATGACAACAAGCCTAACTGACTATATTATGTATAGATTTACTCGTTCGTTTCGTTCCCCTCTTCGGGAACTGTGTGTTTTACCTGACATTTTGTATTGTGGCCATAACCATAGACCCCATAGCGCACATAAACCTTATCGAGCTGGCTCTTCAGCATTAGATAGGGGAAAATCAGATGCAGAAGGGAATACTCTAGGGATACCCTAGGAAGTACTTCATCAGAAAGTTGGCATAACTTATGCCCTTACGCCATAGATCTTTGTTTTATATTTAGATATCGGTAATCACAATTATTTCTCTAATACAGTATTCTCCTTATTCCTGCAATATTCCCTCCACTTCTCTCTTATGTCTTATCAAATTCGGTGGTTTTCTCTGCTGCATGGTGTGCCTTATCAGCAAGAGCAGGACACCACACCGCCTGCAATCATCCGCAATCCGCATCCGCCTGTGGCGTAACAACAGGTGCAATATAACAGATACTGCTATGATTTCAATGAAACAAACCTCAACGCTTAATTGTCGCATACAAAATCGAATGAATCTTTGATAACAGCAAAACTACAACAATAAGCAAAAACAAAAAAAGAGATAATGTATAGCCGTGCCGGGTCAATAAATCAAAAGTCACCGTGCATATACATAGATGGATAGTAGATTACGATGAAATGTAGAGACAAAGAGAAAGAGAGAGATAGCAGAATAGATAGCAGAAACAGAAATACATATAGAAAGAGATAGAGTTAGGTTTAGAGTCAGAGGCAGGGCCAGAGAGATAGTTAGTGCCTCAAGGTGCACAAGGGATTGCGTGACGTGTCGTGACGTGAAGTAAAACTGATAGCAAGCGTGCAGTTTAAAAAAAAACAAAAAAACTATATAGACAGCACACGTTCCGTTCAGAACTAAGCCAGAGTAGGGCGCTCTTAGTATCTGTCTGGTGCACTTTGGAGCGGCGGCCAGGGGCAAAGTCGAAAGTATTTCAAAGCGATTCTAGAGATACTAGTTAGTTACAGCTCTGATTGGCTGATTAAATACACTTTCAGGGAATGGAGTGGAATCGTGGGTCGCATGAACCCCACCCCATCGAAAGACAGCCCAGTGTGTTGTAGCACTCACCTTCACTCGTCGCGAGTCCTGTCGTCGTTGCCATGGCTTCTGCAGGACCAAGTAGACCGGCAGGGTTATGATGTCGTACACGAATGCGATCGCCTTGATCGCCCCGATTGCGCTCTGCACCCAGAAGCTGTCCATTCTGAAAGAGTAATTGAAATACACAAATTAGATACAAATTAGTTGCAGCTGAATCGCAATTGATATGCAAATTATATTCTCTACAGGCCAACAAAATATCAATTTTCCCACATTACGTATACGCAGTACTTTCGGAGGAGAAGGAGAACAAAAAAGTAACCAAACCAAAGCAAAGAAACCCACCCACCCTTTCGTTGTAGCACCGCCGTCGAGAGCCGAAAACCAACTGATATCACCTGCTGCTGCCAACAGTTGGCAAATCTTGAGTCCAGTCCGAAAGTTGGAAAATCGGAAAAGGGGTTTGTTCGTACGTTCGTTCGTTTGTTCGTTGGCACTCTCATGCCGCTCGCTCGCTCGCTCGCTTACTTGATCGCCCTCCACTCCTCTCCCTCTCAGAAAACGCTTTTCGAAAAGGCGATAGCATTTGGAGTGCGCCCGGATTGAGGTGTTCGGCTTTTTATCAGCCAGAGATTGCTAAGCCAAAAGGCCCCGAAGAAAATGGGCGCTCGCTCTTCTTGTAACGGGGTGGCATGTGGCGGCATGCAGGTCTGCACAGGTTGCTCTTCTGTTGCGTCTACGGACGGGTCGAGTTTCTTATCAGCCATTGGGGCGTCGCACACGACTTCAATGGTTGCCAACTGCTTTATGGATATATGTCGCAGAAATCAAGTGCGTTTGGCTCACAAAAACCTTTTATACTCCTCATATAAGCGGCCTTAACGGCGACGCGTGCTAGAAACTATGATAACTTGCCCAAGAAAACTCTCTGGAAAAAATTTGATTAACGTCTTTTTGTTTTTCTTTGCGATATTATTAATTTATATTAATCAACTTTCAGCTATCACTCGGTTTGTTGGTTTCATTTTTAAACACACTTATCAATTTGATTAATTTTTGACTTATCGGCAGCCAAAAATAGCGAAAAATTGTCTACAAATTAACCCCATTTCCGGATAAGTTTTTTTTTTGTTCCCCAATCACGTTTGTGGCTCTACTGTGTATTTTTTGTTTCTTTAGGGTTCTGTCTGGCACCGTCCTTCTATCTTCATATCTGACCTTCGTTTAGACGGACTTTTAGCCAGGTCCAGATATTCAGGGCTCTCATGATTAATTAGTAAACAGAACGATAGACGAATCCGTGCGTGGCAACACGCGCCTTGATTGTTCCTATTCTTAGACTATAGCTAAGTATGTATATATGTATGTAGATCGATTGCACTTATGCAAAATACCGTTGAACAATTGATAACGCGATCGTAGGCCAGAGGCCTGATAAGCGGGAATCGTCGTGTCCTTGAACTTGGACGCCATGCGCAACGCGGGCGTGACGTCAATTTCTCGAACACGGTGCGCTTCCCAGGGGTCAGCGTGGGCCATTGCCGCTGACTTTTCGTTATGTGAAGCTTGATTGCTAATGGAATGGCTGATTTAAGTGACGTTCACGGCTAATTGTTTAAAATGATAAATCTCAATGCGAAAATTACAATTATTTTAATTGATTTTGCAACCAACATGCTTGCACTCCACAAGAGAAAGTATTTACCATATTAGAAAGAATAGGTAACGTCAGGAGAAGACAGTTTCGGTTGTCTATAAGTAGACATAAATTAGGGTTTTCCAGATTCGTTTTTATTTAGAAGTATACATAATTAAATATCTGGACCCCAGTACTGACATCTCTGACCGATCTTAAGGCGATATGTACACCCTCTTGGTCGAATAAAGTTGATTCGCTGTATAAATTGCACATAAACAAACGGATAGCTTCGTTACGAGTAAATGATAAATGAACTGAATGGAACGAGTAACAAGTAACGAGTATATAATGCAGTGGAACCAACCCCAATCCACAACTAAATTACCACCACCAAGTTCCTGGCCCACTAATGCTAGGGTAACACTAACAAGTACGAATACATGTACTACAGACTGATAGCCAGGGCCGTGTTCGTATGGAGAACGGGAAAATCAATCGTGAAGGTAAACTGAAACGTTATGCATCACATACATATATGTACACTTGTATGTATGTGTATGTATGGTAGGCATTGGTAGTATGCACTGTACTTACTGCGCATCATCTTCGATGAACATCTTGTCGTGTTCTGTCTCTTGTTCTTTCTCTTTGTCCGATCTTCGGTATCAATGGGGGGGGCTGGGTGGCTGCCCAGAACTGCAGGTGGGTGGCAGAACACACGCACACGCACAAAAGATAACTTTTTCTCTCCCTCTCTGTCTCTCTGCTTCGCTCTAGGCGCTTTGGAGTGTTTTTGCTGGCGCAAGGTCTGGCTTCTGTGTATAACGGCGTCACAGGCGACACGGCACACGACGACTAGTGGATGGATGGATAGAACAGCAGAGAAATGACGTCACGTTTCCTTCGCTAGATGTTACTGTGGTTGAGTTGTTGTTGTTTTTTGTTGTTTGTTGATGACGAGGTATTTCCCTGTAAGCGGAAAGAGCACAGGAATATGCATTTATGAATGTAATGAAAATGAATCAACAAAAAAGATTTTATGGGATACAGAAAAAAAGCAACAAAAAAATAATTATAAATAAATAAAAACTTAAAATCAACCTCAACCATGGACAAACAGATGGGGGGAACAAAGGGGTACCATTTTCTGCAGATATTAACATTAACATAAAAAGCTTTACTTATACGTTAAAATATTGGTATCTAATATTTATGTAAAAAAAAAATAGAAGCGTTATAAAGAATAGGCATACATTTCTTCATTTTTAAACGTTTTTTTAAATATTTCACAAAAATGTTTAACGCTAAATATACATATGATATGATATAGGTATATTTTTCTTCGTTTAAGTTTAAGCATTAGCTACTGTAAAACCTTCCATTTGAGTTCTGTAAATAACATATGTACTAGTCATATCCATTTTAAGTAGTTTTTCAATTAGTTTCAACCTTCACAAATATTCTAATCAAATCCAATCAGAAATCGAAAGCAAGCAACACCAAAGAAAACAAAAACAAGTTTTATTACGTTTTGGTTTTGGTTTTGTTTTCTTTTTTTGCTTTTTTGGATAGACGCCAAAGAAAAAACCCCCAAAGGCTGATGATAAGAAAATAAAGAAACAAATTATAGAATAAATGTATAGAAAAGGCGGCAGGCACATTATAGTAGGTATATCTAGAGCAAAAATTAAATTTAGACAAACATTTCTAAAAGACGTAAGAAATTGCATAATGGAATTCTCTCAAACACACTCTCTGTCTCTTTGTCTCTCTCTCAGGTCGACTTTCTTTACTCTCTCTCTCTCTGGTGGTAGAGACACATTGACATAGGTCGGGGCATGGCACCAGCGATCGAATCACAGAAAAGCGCTGCTTTTGCCAATTAATTAAGAAACAAAATAAACGAAAGTTCTTTCGATATATTTTTCTGGCCAAAGTCCGTTTATCCGTTCTGTTCTGGAGATTAATATAGAGAACTGGTTCTTTAGAATCTGCCGTTTCTGATAAACGAAATTAATAGCCCCCCTTTCCTCCCTCCCCTCCCTCCCCAGCAAATGAACAAAGTTCGTTGATTATGCAACCAATTATTTAGGGGGGGAAAGTAGGAGGACAAAAAAGTGTTTTCAGTGTGTAAATATCAAATTTCAGTTCAGTTCATTTCAACTAAGGGGAGAATGACGACGACAATGTTTACGCATCGCATGGAGTCCGTTGAACCCTCCCACCGCCTTCACGTTTAAGCCAAACTCAAAGGGAAACGCACTCTCAATACGTGTTTTGTTTGCCAAGAAAGAGAGACAGAGAGAAGTGCCGAAAAAGCATAAAGTTAAATATATAACAACAGTATTCGGCATTTAAATATTTGCCCAGTGAAAAAGGAAAAGAAAGAAAGAAATTAAAGAATATCTTGGGGCAAAGGGAGCACAAATGCCACAACGGCAATGCAATGCAAATACAACGTAAGTCCGACCCAGGTCAAAGTTGCAACAAAAACAGAGATCAAGAGAGAAAGAGCAGTTTGAGAACCGACAATCGCGTGTTGAGAACAAAGGTTAAACCGTTGAAAGAGAGAGGTCTCTTCTGTGTATATAATGTACGAGTGTACATAAGACAATAGGGAAATTGGCACATTAAGCGATGATTACTGTCATCCGTGCCATGATAGTGTGATAAGTGAGCTCTAGCACTGAGCCACACACTGACTGATTCAATCAGAACCGAAATCATGGCCATTCAGGGTCAAGTAACCACACACGCGGCGTATGCGTAATGTCCAGAGTCCGGCGACACAGGTCAAGCAACGAGCGCTTAGAACAGCAACAGAACAGCAACAGATTTTCCACTTAAAATTGGCCTCAACTAATTTATAATTAAAAGATCATTGAAAACCGTTTACGAATTCAAAGCGAAATATTTTGGTAGGTTTATTAGGCATTCGATAATCTGTTTTTAGTCGATAATGCTGCTTCCCCATTTCCGATAAAAAATCATTAAATGTGCATTCTAAAAAAATAAAAATAAATATCTAGTTAAAGTTAGTAATAGAACAAAAAGAACAACAACGAAATGCTCTCCATTGTTATCATAATTGTTGATGTACTTGAACTTGAAATACAGATTATAGAAATAGCAGCGTTCATTTGTGTGTGTGTTCCGAATCACTTTGGGCACTCTATATACGGAATGCAATCTATTTGAGTTCCCATCGAACTGATTGCCCATCCACTCGTACCAAACACAATGTTTAATGTGAGGCCGAAACATATTAATTACAACTTTTAGCTGCACTTTGTGCCTGAATCGATTTTTATTGTTTTCTACAGCTACTTTTTGCATACATTGCACAACAAATGGCAGTTCTCTGAAATCATTCAGGCAGCGCAACGTTGTGCCTGACTTGTGTGGAAATCCCACAGAAAGATAAACACACAACAACAGAAAAACCTCGAACTTGAAAATGCAGTTGTTGTTTTTTTGTTCAACGCTTCTGTTTGGTGGCGTTTGCATATATTTGCATCATTCGTTTGCTGACTGCTGTGCAAAATACTCGAACAACTTTGACTTTCCGCCCAATTTGTACTAAACTGAGGGAAAATGAAAAAATATAAACAAAATAAAACGAAATATAAAACGCGAACTGTCAAAGTCCAAGATCGCTTTTGCTGCTACGGTTCAAAATTCAAGTTTTGTGTCGGAAATTACGAAATGGGACAAAAACCATGTCGTCGTTTCTATATACTTATGTACATACTTTATTTTGTACATACTAAAACAAGACCACGTCATGTTGCACCAAATAGCCGCTAACGTTTCCACTTATGTACATGGATTCCATTTCATTTGGTTCTACCTGTTACTCGGGGGGTACAAAGTCTATTACTATAGCATACTAGGGACTAAAAGACCCAAAGCTCTTGATGAATCGCTTGTTTTTGGGACTACCTGGGTGGCGAGGAACGGCCTCGCCTTCATCCGAACAGCTGTTTCACTATGAGGGTTGGTAGCTGTTTAACACTGTAAAAGCCGCTTTGCGAGTCAACAAAAAAATCACTTGCATAAATATTTACAATTGTACATGGGGGAAAAGTGCTCGTCTCTCGTGTCTCGTCTTGACTCGCTTACAGTTACTTGAACTTTGATCAAGGTGCCGCCTGACAAGCAGTTGTAACGGGAAATTATTCATCAGCTGATTGCCTTGAACACAGACACAACACAAACAGACGCCGCTCTACTCTGATTTCGTCTACTCTCCGTCTATAATTTGCATAATGTGCAAAAATTAAATTGATATGCAACATATTATTTACTCTCCATGCACGTGTCGGGCAAGCGCATTACGTCGCTGCATCAGTGTCTCTCTCTCTCTCTTTTTCTGTGTTCTCTGGCAAATGATGGGGTAACGAAATGATCGTATGACTGTGCCAAAGTCCAAAATAAAAATACTTTTTTTTCACTTGCAGCCACAGCACAGCACAAACAGGCACTACACACAGAAAATAAAATAAAATAAAATGAGAATTACTCAAACGAGATTGAAATAAAGACAACAACGTCCGACGCGGAGGCGAGAACTTGCGAGCTTTTGCACGGGGGGCGGCGTTGAATATTTCATTCAATGGAAATGAGAAGAAAAGAGCAAGAGCAACAAACATGCAAAACAACCAAAGCGAAGCAAAGCGAGAAAGATCACAAACTGCCAGAGAGAGGGAGAGAGTCTGTCCATTTATGTGGGAGAGAGAGTGGGTGGGTGTCTCTCTCTATATCTCTATCTCTTTCTCTAAGTGTGTGGTATTCTGTTGGGGGGCGAATTTAAAATAAATTTGATTATCACCAAATGCAGAGGATAGAGACAGGGCAAAAGAATGGGATGTTTGGCAAGGTGAGGGACTTTTGCCTCATCTGACATTAATACACCTTGCAAGTAAGATTCCTCTCTCTCTCTTTTGCACTCGCTCATTACTTTGCCTTTGGCTGAATGTACTACTGTATGTATACTGGTGTGTGTGTGTGAAAGTAAGGCAAGTAAGGCATAGCGCTAAAATTAATGACCTAGACAAGCGTCTGCGTCGCGACGCAGTACTTATCTTTAGAGTGACCATCACCCATCTCACACACACCAAAAGCACGTGTTCCAGTGAAATTTTCCACAAGAAGCACAACACACAAATACTCGTATATCGGAATGGAATCGAATCAGCTTTGGCAATGATCGTCCCAGCCAGAGCCCGGTTTAATCGAAGCGGTACTGCAAAAACCGGTTAGAAAATCTACCAAAGTCATGACTAAAACAAACACAAATAATGCTCGTACGATGCACACAGGCGTAGACGAGCAGGGGTCCGAACAACGTGCTTTGAAGAACTGTTTCCCCAAAATTATCTGCCGACGTCCGTCCCTCGACTGCAGCTCGCTTATCGCGTCGGACTCTGTGCCGGCCTGGGGTCCATTCCAACGGTGAAAAATGTCATTTTTTTTTCTGAACCTGCCGCGTGCCGAAAATAGAATTTTTTAAAAGTTGAAAACAAGTTAAAAATCGAATGGCGTGACAACTAGAAATGGAAACAGGAACCAACACAATTTTATAGAAACTGAAATCGAAATCGATTTAGTCATAGTTGTTCGATTCGGTCATCACTGTTCAGGTAAATCCAAGTGCAAATAATGCGCTGCTCATCCAAAAATTGTATGCACCGATTTGAGGATAAACAAACGAACGCACGGGAATGGAGGGAGTAAAATTTACGAATGGAATTAACAAGTTCGTGTCAAAAGCTAGTTTTGCAAGCCGAAGCATTTCATACACTTGCAGATACCGTGTTTTTTATCAGTGTTTATAGTTTATAGTGTTTTCACTGCGTGTTTTTTCTCAAAGTTGTGCCCCTCTGCAATGGCACCAAAGCGACAAAGAGCGTAACCGCTGCAATGTGCAACAGCAAAACTGTGGAAGCCCTGGCAAACAGCCCAAAGAAAGGGGGGTTGGGCAACAGGCCGATTACAAAATGTCATTACAATCTGAAATCCAGTCGGAGGGTGTTGCAGGGTTGGAGGGTCTGCTCTGCCTTCAGACGCCCCAGACATCGCGTGACTATTTTTGATATAGCACCCGGCGCGAGCCAGCTAGAGAGAGAAAAAAAAGAGAAAAGCAACAACTGCAACGGACAAACGGGAAAGCCTCTTACAAGAGTCACGAGGCAAGGCGAAAGGGATGGGTGGTGAGGCGGGCTGGGGCTCTGCTGGCACGTTTTTCTTTCATTCGATGGCATTTCGTTATACCAGCTGAAAATCGTACGAGTTTCAGGGGAAATGTTGCCGCTACCGCTGTCTCTGCCTCTACCCTACCTACCCACCCTGTAAGCTTAAAACAACAAGAGAGCAACCAAGTGACTCAGAGAGGGCGACAGTCAAACAGAGAGTAAGAGAGAGAGAGAGAGAGAGCCGGTTGCATGCGTGTGCGTCAACTGTACTGTCGAAGAGCGTAGCGAAACGGTATGTGTTGGTGTATGTGTGAGCAGGGGAAAATGTGAAAAGGTCAAAGAGCAGATTGTTTACATGAAACCACCTAATGGGTTGGAGAAATGGCCTGAGATGTGGTTGGGATGGGTGTCTTGGCCATGAATGAAAACTGAGACCGGCAAAATCATTCGACGGAGGACACGAAAGCGGAGGAAGTGCAGGGAGTGAGCTGATGCACTGTTCGCTAGAACAGTATTAGACATTTTTCGAAAAGTTAATTCACACGCACATTAAATAATTAATGAATCAAAGTTTTATCTTTCCAATTCTGGACGTAAAAATGATGTAAATTTAATGCGACGTTGACTTACAGAAGCGGAAATGCCTGAGACTCCAGATAAATATGTACATATTATATGTATATACTATATGTGTAAACTATAGGGCGACCATAGCAGTTCCCTCTTATCCACAACAGTAAACCAATTAATCAATGATTCACGTTAGTTATTTCTCCTTTGCAAAGCATTGCACTATTGAAATCAGAGAACCACCTATGTTTAGCTGTCATAGAAAATATGAATCTGCACGGTTTCCGTTTTTGGATCTTCTTTCACTCGAACAGATACTCTCAACGCAATTTGTAGTTCCGCCTGGAATCCCGCCATCTCACATTTGCTGCTTCTGGCACTTACCACTTGCAATCTCGTTATCTCAGGCGTTTATCTATTCCGGCTGAACTTTTAAAATGCATTCCACCTGCAACACGACCCGCGACGTGCCGTTCCTCTGGACTAACGGCAGCGATATGAGCGATATTCCGATTCTAAACTGCTTACAGTACGACCTGCTTCCGGCCATTGCGAAGCCGCGCCCTAGAAACAAGACGGGGCCAACCAACCGACCGACCACCCAACCACCCACATCCGCTTCGAATGCAACACACCCACGCAGGCCCATGGCCACACGCCACCCATCCAGCCGCTCAGCTGGTCCCAAGGAATCACAAACAGATGACACACGTCACACCAGCACACACACAAACACAAACACACACATATATAATATATACATACATATATATTGAGAGACATCCACAGATGACCCCGAACTGGAAGCCTCTGCCTTGTGCCCCGGCATTCTCCTGCCACCCATAAAAGGTAAAACTCGCATGATTTTCAGTTGGTATATCAAAGCGAGACAGTGGGACAGAGAGAGAGAGGGAGAACGGCAGAGAGGGAGAGAGATAACACGCTAGGGAGAGCGTTTGCGCAAAATAAATTACAAGAACTTTACACGTGGAAAATAAGTAGGGGAAATCCACAAAGAGAGCAATATCCAAAGAGAGAGGATTTACAAAGAGGAGAACAATAAAAAGAGAGATATGTAGCGAGAGAGAGAGAGGTATATGCATGTGCCTAGGTCCCAAGAATGAAATGAGAATTGCCGTCTAATTCTTATTGAAATGTAGATTACCGGTGGGAGGGGCGCGTTCAATTAACAGGTTGTGAAAGCAAGGGAGTGTGACCTAGCCGCCGCATCAATCCACAACTGGTTTTCATTTCACAAACAAATCAATAAACAAATCAAAAAACCATTGTCTAAACACTCCGATGCCATTGGCAACCAGCAATTGCATAAGGCAAAGTGCAGTTGCACTGGCAATATATGTATTTATGTATATGTGTAGGATAAATTGGGTCAGCGTCAGAGTGACAAATATATTCCTTGAAGACTCTCATTAGACAAAGTGCACACGTCATTGATAAGGTGGCGTGACATTCGGAAAAACTATAATAAGCGAAGACACCAGCCGGCACAGGGGGTGAAAGAATCAAAGCGAGATATAGGGGCAGAGAGAGAGAGCGAGAGACTTGTCAGCTGAGCCTCCACTGGAGGAAAGCAACCTACGTCACAACATAACTCGGAAACGGAATGGTATGCTAAACTTACCTATGATTTTGGTCTCAGTTCTGGACAGAGGGAAAGCTGTCGGTTTGTTTTGGTGGGAGAGCGTTCGCACATGCAATGGAGATAAAATATAAATCAGCGATCGGCGGTTATATAAAATGACGTTTCCCAATAAGAACACGAACACACACACAGACACAGACGCTGGCGCTCGCGCTCACGCATAAGCGTAATGCCGCTGTCAGCATAAAATGTTGCGTTGGCGTTGGATTCTTGAACACGCTACTCTCCGCTTCTCTTGATTTGCTTATCCTCAGAACTTGCAGGCGCTATATATATGTTTATATATTGAGTGAGTGAATCGGTGGCCACTTTTTTCAAATGCGCTTTAAAGTGATCACAAAACTTTCGCAAAAAACTTTCACAAACTGCACAATTACTCACAAACACTAGCGCAAAACGTAGCCTGTATAGATCACGTTACTTACACCAACTCACACACTCCTAAGAAGCGCTTTTGAACTGCGTTTTAAGAATTTCGCTTGTATTTTAGTTAGTTTGCCGTTTTAATTTGGCGCCCGCATCAATCAAATTATTGGACCTCTCTTTTCTGTACGACAACGACGACGCGTGCACAACCGTTTGCGTTGGGCCTTCTTCTTCTTCTTCTTCGGCTTTTTGCGATAATTGTTGGTTATTGGATGAATACAAATTAATTACCGTCGAACACCAACTATTATCCCGGTGGTCTCTTACAAGGCGCCAAGTCAAACCAAACGCGCCTTTTTTTATGATTAAATTCGTTTTTTTTTGTTTTGTTGGCCGATCCGAGTTTTTTTGTTTATAGACTGGAGAAACATCGATGTTAACATCGATATAAATAAGGGACCTAACTGCAGACATCGATATTTTTTTTAAACAGCGATTTCTTTGCCAGCTTTTGTATACTCTATTCTACTTCTGCATTAGTGTAAAATACTGTTTTCGTTCTAAAATTTTTTTGACCCATTCATTCATTTAATGAGATTTCCGTATACATATTCCCGTTGGTCTCGATCCCAATTCTCATATTTGGTTTCAGTAGGAAGACTATAAACTACAAAATTTCATTGCGATAGCTTACAAAGTGAAGATTATTTAGGAATACCTACTGAATACCTTTATAAAATCAGTTATTAATTTTGTTGGACAAACTTTTAATCAATTCCCTTATGCTCTTCCGTCGAAGGGTAGTTAAAAAATGCAATGCAAAAAAAAAGGGTATGGACAATAGGCAAAACGGCATAGAAATAGCAACGCATGCAAGGTAAAATCCACCCCATTGTATAACACCACAAGATACTTACTTATTACATGGTAACTACACAAGGATGTATTTCTCATGGAGCCACCTCATGTCAATGTAGAAAATATGCATACATCGTTAATCGTTAATACAAGCACTTTTAACTGACATGACTAGCTCAACCATTTTCATAATTTGGTTAAATTCTAAAATTTTTGTTGGAACACGCAGCCAAGCTCAATAACTCGAGTTTTGCAGTGTAGATGCCAATTCTGAGTTATTGAGTTAACATTGGAAACCAAACATATACTGTTTCGGAAGAAACCACTCTTCCTCATCAGCGATCTTTTCTTTTTCAATAAAGAAAAAGATGGTAAATCGGACAGCCTGCATTACTGAAGCTATCATGCATAGATGTTTGAAATGAAAGGGGGTTACGGGATTTTCAGCATTTTGTAAATATTTCTAATCACAAAAGCCATCCTTTATTATGCTCTTGATTTTTTTGGCATAAGGGCTATTCTTTTCAGAATATAATTTTCTTTTATTTTTTTCTTCCATTTCTCTTCTCTTTATGCTTAAATCTAATTGTTTCGCGTTATCCAATTTGTCATTGACCCACATAAAGTTAGTAGAAACAAACACTTTTATCAAGTGTTCTAAGATTTAGTGTCTATGAGAAGCGCATGGATCGGAAACCTCAAACCATTTCTTGTCATGATTAACACATTTTTCAACAATATTTTTTATGCATGGAGTGTTTGTGAAGTATTTGGAAAATATTTCAATGTGTTCCAAAGAATGTTCCAAAAGTTCCTTTGCAGGATTTTTAACTTCACAAAGGCTCTTTCCATAGAGTCAAGTAATCGAAGTTGAGAGAATGTGTTCCCTTATGTTTACTTTTAGAGGAATATTTGGGCTAGAGATCATGTTCTACTGATATTATATTTAACCTGAATACTTAAGGAAAAAAACACACAAATGTATTTTAAGTTCAATAAGATATTTTATTGTTATTTGATTGTTCTTTATTATTTTCTACTGGTTTTAAAGAGTGGCCAATGAATCACGACATTTCTTGCTGAATGCCAGAGTATCCTCGCACTCCTTGGTCTTGGACCACCGATCGGCTGGACAGTTGTGGAAGAACTGCCTGATCACGCAGGCCAACACCACACTGGACTTGGGCTCACAGAATTGATGGGACATCTGGCGGAAGATTGGCTTCGACAGGAACTTGGAGGTGTTCTCCTCACCTTGGATATATGGGACATATAGTATGTCAAGGTGATCAGCTAAACATATGGTACGTGGTACTCACTCTTGCCATGGCAGTGGTCAAAGGCGCTGATCATTTCCTTGGCGTACTCCGGATCGTCGGCGAACTTGGAGCTGAAGTATTTCCGCACCGCCTCCATGAAGTTCAGACTGCCAAAGACACACTTGCCAAAACAGGTGCCCCGGATGGCCCGATCTGCTGTGATGTCCACCATTGCCTCCTCGGTCTGGCTGGGCAGCTGGAATCCCGTCTCCTTGGCGCACTTCTCGATGATGTCATTGTGTCCGTCGGGATGCTTGCAACATGCTTTAGACTGTGACAGTACATGCTCCATGGATGACTCCTCCTTGCCCTCATAGAGCATCACAGGCTCGAACAGCAGGGAACAGAAAACAGCTAAGGAAATAGAAAGGATGTAGAAGGCATAACACATAAATTGGTTCCACAACTTAAAACTTTAATCTTTAATTTTCCAGAGCCATTGCTTTCGTTCGGCAATGGTGAAACACAAGTATTAACAAAACTAACAGTAGAAAATAGTATAACAAAAAATGGGGGTCTTTCAATAGCCTATCCTTAATCAATTCGTGATTCAATCACATGATGAATTTGTTACAAAAACTAAAAAACTAATGAACTCTAAACTAAGTGCCCTTTGCGGGCTTTGCGGCCTTTGCGGCCTTTCGCTTCGCTTGTGTATCTGAAAATAAATTGCATTGTATATTTAATGTAAATAAAATATAATATAATAATATTTAATTACGCATCTTTTTAAAGGTATAGTAGAACGTGCTAGAACGCGATCACGGCATCCACTCGTCGGGTGGTTGTCCGAAATCTTGAATCATTTCATTAACTAAAGTTTTAAAGTTTCCTGGGTAGAAATAAATATTGTGTGACAGCAGATGTTCAGCGACTGAACGTTTTATAAAATTTCTTTCCTGATAATTGAGACAAGTTTTCGTTTCCTTTTTTTTTTAAATTGATTCGGTTAGTTTTCGTTCTTTGCTTCTCGGACTGGTTTTTTTCTCCAGAAGGCGCAGAACCCTGAGCACAGTTACAAGTTTTCCGGAATGGTAACTGGAGCATTCATAATTCTCCAACACGCACTTCTGAATGCCGCTCGGAGTCTCTCGCTGTGAGTCCGCATGCGGACAGATGTCTGCCAGACTGTCTGTCATGATCGTGTCCTTATCGGCTGGTGGCTCCACCGAGTAGGTGCTGTCGCTGTCGTTGGTGTTCTCCATGAAATCGGCGGGGTCGATGATGATCACCTCAGGCGTGCTGGTGGCCACAGGGACGCCCCCGTCCATACGATGCGGGGAGTTCGGTGTGGAAACGACTGGAGTGACGGCAGAACCAAAAGAAGTTTCATCAAAAAGAAACCAAAGAGAGACAAAAGGGAGACGAGACGTAGAACTATAACGCACCTTGAACGCATTCATCGGTGTGTGTCACCTCAGAGACGGGCGTGTAGGTGGCCTTCTTGCTGCCATCGGGATGCACGGGCAATTTTGTGCCATCCTGCACGACAACATTCAAGGGAGCATTGCTCGCCTTGCTCGTGTCCACATCGTTTCCGCCATTTTTGTCGAAGCCGGTGTGTGGCACGATCTGGACAAGAAACGGCTTCGATATCGGTATGTCGGTATCGCCCGAGGGGCCGGCACTGACTAGGGAATGGATGGAACAATTAACAATTAATTATCGTACAATAATAACTAAACTAACTAACTAATTAAAATGTTAATAACAATGAACATAGTATAGTATAGTAATATACTATAATATAATATAATATAATATAATATAATATAATATAATATAATATAATATAATATAATATAATATAATATACTCACAATAATGGTTGTGGTTTATCGTTAAATTGGAATTTGAGTTGCCCATAATTGTGTTGTGATCAATTGTGAAATAAACAATAAAGAATTGTAAATAAAGTGTGACCCCTTTTTCGCGCGAAGATTAACATAAGATTAACATAACATAACATAACATAACAAGTGTTTGAAAATCAGTTCACAAAATCTGATAATCAGTACAGAAAATTAACATAAATCTGACACTTTTAACAGGTTGCTTTTAAGTTACCGTTATGTTTAACAGTTATGTTAATAACACATCACAATACAACAATACACACAATACACGATACGATGCTTTCGGCACGCGAATTGACCCCAATATTCCGGACATACGGACTTGAGATCGCCCCCCCATTCCCGGACGACGAGGTTCATAGGACCTTGCGGTTCCTGGAGGAACACCACGACGCCTCCTCGGGAATCTTGGACCTCACTGCGAATTTGCAGTTCATCGGCACGAACGACTTCATCATCGCTTTCGACGAGTACCACTTGCAACATTTCGTAAGTAATTCGTAATTATTATTATTTAATTATTACTCTATTAATTATTATTATTATTTTCAGTTTGGCGCAACCAGAGAATGGGCAGGCACTGATAGGTACAAAGTGCTTGCGATTGCGGCCCAGACGGTCGACGCAAGTTTCTTCAAATTCGTGTACCTGCAAGCCGTAAGTAGTAATTTTTATACCTGGTACCGGTACTCGAAGAGTATAGGGGTACATATATTAATTTGCCCACAATTTAATTCGTCCCTTTTGAGTACCGGGTATAAAGTAGAGCCGAGCCTTTGCCGCGGCTCACAACGTTCTCCCTCGTTTAATTTATTTTATATATTTTTCTTCTAGGTTCCCAATACGCAAGTATTGGGAAGTATCGTTATAAACGAGGGCATCCAGAAGGTGCTGGGCGCAATCCGTGCCCGAAACCTAGGGGACAATCTGGTGTCTGTGGTGGCCGACGGCTGCCCAGCCAACAGAATGGCCAAGAGGTATGCGAGTAGCTCGGTCGCTACTGCGTGGGATGTGTCGCACATTGTGCCCAACATGTCGCTAAAACACGGAGTAGCGGACGAGCTATTTGCTCGGCTCTACGGTTGCGCCTACACGCTGGAGAACCACCACGAAAAACTGGAGACCTTCTCCACGTTTTATCATGAAACGGTTCGGCCCTCGATGAACGACTTAATGCAACGGCGGTGCGACGCGGAAATGTTCCACTTTCCGCGTATGATCAGAAGATATTTTAGCAGGTCCTCCCAACCTTTTCCAATGTTGCATATTAATTGCAACATTTTGGAGAAGATTGGGAATGAGGCTGGCACCAGAGCCAGCAAAATGCTGAAACACGCGTATGAATATGCAGGGGGGGCACCACCCACTCAATTGGTAACAACCATTGTTGGGGTATACGCTCTATTGGGAACACCAATAACCCGACGTTATGTCTAACCAGCATAATTATAAACGTGTTCAGCGGATTAGGCCTCTTGGGGACACCACTTTAAAAAAAACGCACCTTAATCTCTACCTCTCGGGTGGTGTGGAAAAGAGAATAATTGAACTGCATTTGAAAGTTAAACAAAGTTGGAACTTTGCCGCCATACTTGACCTTCTTCAGGGCCGCCAGCTCCGTCTGGTGGTGCAGGCGGAGCTCGTCGTGCACCGATTACAAATGTACATAATAAAAGTTAGTTTACTCTAGCCACGTGCTACAGAAATTGATCTTCAAATCTCGTTGATGAGGGATTACTGCGTTTTTTATTTTTAAATTACATATCACTAAAGTGTAAGGTACCCATGTTAAAAGTCCCAACCGGCGTACTCCTTCACCACATCCTTGTTCTCCTTGCGATGACGATGAATGGCGCTGGCCTCGCCCTTGGCCACGCATTTCTTGCGCTGATCTCGCTTCTCCTTGATGTCCATGTTGCGGCGTATGCGATCGGTGATCACGGATGGTGCTATTGTGCTGGTCGTGGTGGAGTACGAGCGCTGGCTTCTCGCATCGTTGAGCATTTGCATTCATGCGGGAGTTGGGATCCAAGCCGGCCAGCTCGGGCATTTCATCTGTTTCCAGCTCATTCGAGCTAATGGATTTTGCATCGTCTACGGGTGCGTCGGCAGCTGGAGCAATAGGTGGAACAACGACTTGAGGAGCAGGAACAACAGGTGGAACAACATCTTGGGAGGGAGTCACCTCTGGAGTCACCTCCGGATCGGAGGCTATTGGCTTTGATGGCAATTCCGCATCGACAATCTCTGGACCCACAGTCAGATTGCCCAAATATTGTGTACACGATTCAATGTAGCGACGAATGGCATCATCTGATTTGTGTGCTGGCTTGGCTTCGCTGTAGAGCACCTCATTCTCCACCTGACGACGGCACTCGTCGATCTCCACAGCTGCCGCAGGCACCAGAGCAGGCGCCTCATCTTCATCGTGATCTTCATCTTCTTCGTCCTCCGATTGCTCAACCATGCCATACTCCTGCAACAGATCCTGTTCCATCTCCTTGGTGAAGCCATAGCCAGTGCAGTGCACCTCAGCATCCAGATCATCGTCACGCACCAGATCGCTGAACTTGGGATAATCCTCGCTTTCGTAGGCGAATTTACGACGGAACATTTCATGAACGCAGTTTACATCGCGATCAAAGAAACTACAGAAGATTGGATTGGATTACTAATAGAGTCCTAAGGAGGGACATTTGCGGATGCTTACAATTGAGCATTTTCATGCGAGGTGGACATCATCTGGGGAAAATCAATCAGTATAGGCTTTCCCGCATCCGTAAGCATCAAATTGAACTCGTTAAAGTCGCCATGGATGACACCAGAGTTACCCAAACGGACAATAAGATTCATTAGGTCATCATAGACCTGTGGAATATCTAGCAGCTCGTGCACCTGGGTCCTAATAGGAAAGAAATCTATTAAAAAGTGAGTCGAAGGGATGCAAATTCGAATCTTACATGGGCCAACCGTTGACCAGATCCATCAAAACGCAGTGACGATTGAAATCAATGGGTTTCGGGACAGGAAAACCGCGATCATACAACGCCGACATGTAGGCAAATTCTCGGGTAGCGGAAATGCGCGACAAATACAACCAGGAGGCCTTGTGCTGACGTCCATGATAATCTCGCTTGGCTTTCACATTCCTGAAGCAGGTGCGTCCCAGACGATGCAGCTTCAGGCAAATGGGAGTTCCCTCCTCATCGGCCACCACATAAATGTTTGTAAGTTAATATTGCAAAGTTTCAGCTAATTCGCTTACTTACACTTTTTGCCACGTTCGTAGGACAGTAGTTTGTGCTTGCAGAGCTCTTTGAGCAGCTTGTGGACACCGCCAGTCTTCAAGTTGGCTATGGCCGCGGCTAATACCCATCTCGATGGCGGTGAGGACGCGGAAATCCTCCTTGGTTAGATAGCGCAACACTGTGACAACAACACACTCTAAATTTTCATTTTCAGGTATAGGTAGAGGCAGGTGCTGAATCAATTGAGCGGCTGTTGGACTACCATATTGCCATCCAACTTTACGCTTTAGACTGTCGAAATAATCTTCCAGATCTTGATTGAAACCACTGGAATTTATATATTTAATATCTTCTATCTCTAAAAGATCTTTGCAAACGTAATTGATTCTTTTGCAAGTTTCAATCAGCCTTTTCAGGCAATTTGCTTGAGAATCTGTTTCTGTTACATTGTTAGGTCCGAATTTAATCTTTCCTAAATAAGAAATAAATTCTTCTAAGCGATTTGCAAATTTATTATTGGCATGAAAATATGATCCATCATTCATACTCTTTAAAAACATTGATGTAGCAATGGCTACAAGTTCAGAAATTTCTTTCTCAAGATCCTTTATTGTTTTTAAATTTTCTACATTTTGGGATTCTAATGTGTGCAATTTTTCATGCAAATTTTGAATTTCTTCAATTTTAGAGAAATACTTTTCATGTAGAGCTTTGTATTTCTTTTTCAGAGATTCAAAGTCTTCTATGTGGCTAATATCAATATTTTCTATTGATATATCCTCATTTGTTTCGTCAATATTTGCTATTGACGCATCCTCATTTGATTGAATCATATTTTCTATTGTAATATCTTTATGTGGTCTTTCAATATTGTCTATTGAAAGACCCCTATTTTTTGTTATACTATTTTCTACTGTTAGTTTTGTTAATACTTGTGTTTCACCATTGCCGAACGAAAGTTCAAGCAATGGCTCTGGAAAATTAAAGATTAAAGTTTTAATTAATAAAATATAAATTAGTTCTCTACTCTACTCTTATATACTATAGTATATGTATATACAAATATACATAGTAGGGGAGTGTAAGGTATCGTGGCGTGTAAGGTGTAATCTGGCATGTAACGTCTCATCTAAAACTTTGTATCATTTTGGGCTGGTGTGATATCACAGGAGTTTGGATAGAAAGTTTGGTTGCTCTAGCTCTTATAGTCTCTGAGATCTAGGCGTCAAAAAATACGAATGGGCAAAGCAGATGGGGTCGCGTGTGAGAGAGCGCGAGAGGGAACGATAACTTTCGAAATGGTTTTCTTCATAGTGGCTATATTAATATTCCGATCTGATCCAGATTCAACACTCTGATAGAAAGGTCATTATCTATGATTCTGCGTTTTTAGTTTTCCCGTATCTTCAACATTGTGTACGCCACAGACTTTCGTCCTTTGTGCGGGTGGAAGGGGGCGGGGCGAAATTTTAAAATACATTTGGAGTAGTGTGATCACACAGGAGACTGGATACAAAACTTGGTTGCTCTAGCTTTAATAGTCTCTGAGATATAGGCGCAAATGAAGACGGACAGACGGACGGACAGACAGACATGGCTATATCGACTCGGCTATTGATGCTGATCAAGAATATATATACTTTATGGGGGCGGAAACGCTTCCTTCTGGGCGTTACACACAACCGTTATCACCACAAATCTAATATGTATACCCCTATACTTCGAGTATCGGGTATAAAAAACAAATTGTCCGCCACTATGCCTTACACTCCCCTAATATTTTCTGAGATTATATTAGAAAAGGAAACTTACCCAATTGTTCGGTTGGGAAACTCCCCTTCCGAAGTTTTCCATTTTCATGGAAGCATTCGTTAGTGAAATGCTTTCCGCATATTGATGAGCGTTGGGTTATTCTTCCAACTCCCACTCCCAGATTTGCGATCCATTTCTCGCGGAGTGCACCTGTCCTTGGTAAGGCGTACAGTTTCCTGTCGCCACTGCCACTGCAGTTTTTAACTATGCACTCGTTTGTGTTGCTATGAGAAAAATTGACCGCCAATTATTTAATTTTCTACATCACTTTCTCTTCATCCAATTGAAACACAACAAATTTACGCACAAGGTGCGTGCCAATAGGAAATTACTTACCAGGTCGCCATATTCACTTTTTTTTTAAATAAAGAAAGAGCAGTTGTAACTTGTTGCTTTTCTTGTTGTTTGTGTGTGTGTGTGCGTAGGCGGATTAGGTGATGATTCTGATCAGGTTGACCCCTGATTTGGAGAGCGCGGACAATTGACAATTTAAAATAAAAACATTTTGGCAAATAACAACCAAGATTGTTAATTAATGTACAGCAAATGCTCTGTTTAATTAATGAATTCAATTGCAAATGTGCTTACTTAATTACTTATATTTATTTTTAAGTTACAAAAAGTGTATTTTCAATTGCAGCCGTGCACTTCTCGATACCAATTGGTCCTATCGGATAATCGTTTTCAGCTTCAAAATTGCGAGCCGAGCCAAACCGAGCCCAACCGAGAAAACCGAACCGAATAACAACCGATAATAACAAATAAAAAAGTAAGAAGGTTTTAGTGTTTTAATTTATTTATTATATTTATATTTTATTCCAGATGAAGCAATTTAATTATTACTATGGAGGACGTGGTGGCGGCGGTCGTCGCGGATATGGTGGCGGCGGTGGGCGCGGACGTGGTGGTGGTGCTGATCGAGGACGTGGTGGTGGCTCTGGCCGTGGCCGTGGAGCCGCTCATGGCCAAGGTCTTCAACCAGTCTTCAACCGGAGAACTCGACGCGCCATAGCCGCTATTGTGCGAAACGCGATGGTAGCGGCAGCGGCAGCGACAGCGACAGCGGCACCGACAGCAGCAGCCAACCCACCCCAACCGGTCCAAGTGGCACCTCCTGTCCGAGGATCTGCCCAACCGATGCGAGCGGCACCGGCACCTCCCGTCCGAGGATCTGCCCAACCGATGCGAGTGGCACCGGCACCTCCCGTCCGAGGATCTGCCCAACCGATGCGAGTGGCACCGGCACCTCCCGTCCGAGGATCTGCCCCACCTTCCGTCCGCCGGAGCGTATAAACTAAGGCCGAAAAATAAGATAAATAAAATACATTTATAAAAAAACCTTTTACTCTAAATGGCTTGTGTGGGAGGGGGAAGGGGGAAGGGGGAGAGGAACGCTGCCTGTACGGCGTCTCGTCTCGGCCGTTGGCAACGGTAAATATAACTGTAAACGTCTGCAAAGCGAAGACGGTGGGAAGCACGGAATTGAAGAATCGTTTTCAGCTTCAAAATTGCGAGCCGAGCCAAACCGAGCCCAACCGAGAAAACCGAACCGAATAACAACCGATAATAACAAATAAAAAAGTAAGAAGGTTTTAGTGTTTTAATTTATTTATTATATTTATATTTTATTCCAGATGAAGCAATTTAATTATTACTATGGAGGACGTGGTGGCGGCGGTCGTCGCGGATATGGTGGCGGCGGTGGGCGCGGACGTGGTGGTGGTGCTGATCGAGGACGTGGTGGTGGCTCTGGCCGTGGCCGTGGAGCCGCTCATGGCCAAGGTCTTCAACCAGTCTTCAACCGGAGAACTCGACGCGCCATAGCCGCTATTGTGCGAAACGCGATGGTAGCGGCAGCGGCAGCGACAGCGACAGCGGCACCGACAGCAGCAGCCAACCCACCCCAACCGGTCCAAGTGGCACCTCCTGTCCGAGGATCTGCCCAACCGATGCGAGCGGCACCGGCACCTCCCGTCCGAGGATCTGCCCAACCGATGCGAGTGGCACCGGCACCTCCCGTCCGAGGATCTGCCCAACCGATGCGAGTGGCACCGGCACCTCCCGTCCGAGGATCTGCCCCACCTTCCGTCCGCCGGAGCGTATAAACTAAGGCCGAAAAATAAGATAAATAAAATACATTTATAAAAAAACCTTTTACTCTAAATGGCTTGTGTGGGAGGGAGAAGGGGGAAGGGGGAGAGGAACGCTGCCTGTACGGCGTCTCGTCTCGGCCGTTGGCAACGGTAAATATAACTGTAAACGTCTGCAAAGCGAAGACGGTGGGAAGCACGGAATTGAAGAATCGTTTTCAGCTTCAAAATTGCGAGCCGAGCCAAACCGAGCCCAACCGAGAAAACCGAACCGAATAACAACCGATAATAACAAATAAAAAAGTAAGAAGGTTTTAGTGTTTTAATTTATTTATTATATTTATATTTTATTCCAAATGAAGCAATTTAATTATTACTATGGAGGACGTGGTGGCGGCGGTCGTCGCGGATATGGTGGCGGCGGTGGGCGCGGACGTGGTGGTGGTGCTGATCGAGGACGTGGTGGTGGCTCTGGCCGTGGCCGTGGAGCCGCTCATGGCCAAGGTCTTCAACCAGTCTTCAACCGGAGAACTCGACGCGCCATAGCCGCTATTGTGCGAAACGCGATGGTAGCGGCAGCGGCAGCGACAGCGGCACCGACAGCAGCAGCCAACCCACCCCAACCGGTCCAAGTGGCACCTCCTGTCCGAGGATCTGCCCAACCGATGCGAGCGGCACCGGCACCTCCCGTCCGAGGATCTGCCCAACCGATGCGAGTGGCACCGGCACCTCCCGTCCGAGGATCTGCCCAACCGATGCGAGTGGCACCGGCACCTCCCGTCCGAGGATCTGCCCCACCTTCCGTCCGCCGGAGCGTATAAACTAAGGCCGAAAAATAAGATAAATAAAATACATTTATAAAAAAACCTTTTACTCTAAATGGCTTGTGTGGGAGGGGGAAGGGGGAAGGGGGAGAGGAACGCTGCCTGTACGACGTCTCGTCTCGGCCGTTGGCAACGGTAAATATAACTGTAAACGTCTGCAAAGCGAAGACGGTGGGAAGCACGGAATTGAAGAATCGTTTTCAGCTTCAAAATTGCGAGCCGAGCCAAACCGAGCCCAACCGAGAAAACCGAACCGAATAACAACCGATAATAACAAATAAAAAAGTAAGAAGGTTTTAGTGTTTTAATTTATTTATTATATTTATATTTTATTCCAGATGAAGCAATTTAATTATTACTATGGAGGACGTGGTGGCGGCGGTCGTCGCGGATATGGTGGCGGCGGTGGGCGCGGACGTGGTGGTGGTGCTGATCGAGGACGTGGTGGTGGCTCTGGCCGTGGCCGTGGAGCCGCTCATGGCCAAGGTCTTCAACCAGTCTTCAACCGGAGAACTCGACGCGCCATAGCCGCTATTGTGCGAAACGCGATGGTAGCGGCAGCGGCAGCGACAGCGGCACCGACAGCAGCAGCCAACCCACCCCAACCGGTCCAAGTGGCACCTCCTGTCCGAGGATCTGCCCAACCGATGCGAGCGGCACCGGCACCTCCCGTCCGAGGATCTGCCCAACCGATGCGAGTGGCACCGGCACCTCCCGTCCGAGGATCTGCCCAACCGATGCGAGTGGCACCGGCACCTCCCGTCCGAGGATCTGCCCCACCTTCCGTCCGCCGGAGCGTATAAACTAAGGCCGAAAAATAAGATAAATAAAATACATTTATAAAAAAACCTTTTACTCTAAATGGCTTGTGTGGGAGGGGGAAGGGGGAAGGGGGAGAGGAACGCTGCCTGTACGACGTCTCGTCTCGGCCGTTGGCAACGGTAAATATAACTGTAAACGTCTGCAAAGCGAAGACGGTGGGAAGCACGGAATTGAAGAATCGTTTTCAGCTTAAAAATTGCGAGCAGAGCCAAACCGAGCCCAACCGAGAAAACCGAACCGAATAACAACCGATAATAACAAATAAAAAAGTAAGAAGGTTTTAGTGTTTTAATTTATTTATTATATTTATATTTTATTCCAGATGAAGCAATTTAATTATTACTATGGAGGACGTGGTGGCGGCGGTCGTCGCGGATATGGTGGCGGCGGTGGGCGCGGACGTGGTGGTGGTGCTGATCGAGGACGTGGTGGTGGCTCTGGCCGTGGCCGTGGAGCCGCTCATGGCCAAGGTCTTCAACCAGTCTTCAACCGGAGAACTCGACGCGCCATAGCCGCTATTGTGCGAAACGCGATGGTAGCGGCAGCGGCAGCGACAGCGACAGCGGCACCGACAGCAGCAGCCAACCCACCCCAACCGGTCCAAGTGGCACCTCCTGTCCGAGGATCTGCCCAACCGATGCGAGCGGCACCGGCACCTCCCGTCCGAGGATCTGCCCAACCGATGCGAGTGGCACCGGCACCTCCCGTCCGAGGATCTGCCCAACCGATGCGAGTGGCACCGGCACCTCCCGTCCGAGGATCTGCCCCACCTTCCGTCCGCCGGAGCGTATAAACTAAGGCCGAAAAATAAGATAAATAAAATACATTTATAAAAAAACCTTTTACTCTAAATGGCTTGTGTGGGAGGGGGAAGGGGGAAGGGGGAGAGGAACGCTGCCTGTACGACGTCTCGTCTCGGCCGTTGGCAACGGTAAATATAACTGTAAACGTCTGCAAAGCGAAGACGGTGGGAAGCACGGAATTGAAGAATCGTTTTCAGCTTCAAAATTGCGAGCCGAGCCAAACCGAGCCCAACCGAGAAAACCGAACCGAATAACAACCGATAATAACAAATAAAAAAGTAAGAAGGTTTTAGTGTTTTAATTTATTTATTATATTTATATTTTATTCCAGATGAAGCAATTTAATTATTACTATGGAGGACGTGGTGGCGGCGGTCGTCGCGGATATGGTGGCGGCGGTGGGCGCGGACGTGGTGGTGGTGCTGATCGAGGACGTGGTGGTGGCTCTGGCCGTGGCCGTGGAGCCGCTCATGGCCAAGGTCTTCAACCAGTCTTCAACCGGAGAACTCGACGCGCCATAGCCGCTATTGTGCGAAACGCGATGGTAGCGGCAGCGGCAGCGACAGCGGCACCGACAGCAGCAGCCAACCCACCCCAACCGGTCCAAGTGGCACCTCCTGTCCGAGGATCTGCCCAACCGATGCGAGCGGCACCGGCACCTCCCGTCCGAGGATCTGCCCAACCGATGCGAGTGGCACCGGCACCTCCCGTCCGAGGATCTGCCCAACCGATGCGAGTGGCACCGGCACCTCCCGTCCGAGGATCTGCCCCACCTTCCGTCCGCCGGAGCGTATAAACTAAGGCCGAAAAATAAGATAAATAAAATACATTTATAAAAAAACCTTTTACTCTAAATGGCTTGTGTGGGAGGGGGAAGGGGGAAGGGGGAGAGGAACGCTGCCTGTACGACGTCTCGTCTCGGCCGTTGGCAACGGTAAATATAACTGTAAACGTCTGCAAAGCGAAGACGGTGGGAAGCACGGAATTGAAGAATCGTTTTCAGCTTAAAAATTGCGAGCAGAGCCAAACCGAGCCCAACCGAGAAAACCGAACCGAATAACAACCGATAATAACAAATAAAAAAGTAAGAAGGTTTTAGTGTTTTAATTTATTTATTATATTTATATTTTATTCCAGATGAAGCAATTTAATTATTACTATGGAGGACGTGGTGGCGGCGGTCGTCGCGGATATGGTGGCGGCGGTGGGCGCGGACGTGGTGGTGGTGCTGATCGAGGACGTGGTGGTGGCTCTGGCCGTGGCCGTGGAGCCGCTCATGGCCAAGGTCTTCAACCAGTCTTCAACCGGAGAACTCGACGCGCCATAGCCGCTATTGTGCGAAACGCGATGGTAGCGGCAGCGGCAGCGACAGCGACAGCGGCACCGACAGCAGCAGCCAACCCACCCCAACCGGTCCAAGTGGCACCTCCTGTCCGAGGATCTGCCCAACCGATGCGAGCGGCACCGGCACCTCCCGTCCGAGGATCTGCCCAACCGATGCGAGTGGCACCGGCACCTCCCGTCCGAGGATCTGCCCAACCGATGCGAGTGGCACCGGCACCTCCCGTCCGAGGATCTGCCCCACCTTCCGTCCGCCGGAGCGTATAAACTAAGGCCGAAAAATAAGATAAATAAAATACATTTATAAAAAAACCTTTTACTCTAAATGGCTTGTGTGGGAGGGAGAAGGGGGAAGGGGGAGAGGAACGCTGCCTGTACGGCGTCTCGTCTCGGCCGTTGGCAACGGTAAATATAACTGTAAACGTCTGCAAAGCGAAGACGGTGGGAAGCACGGAATTGAAGAATCGTTTTCAGCTTCAAAATTGCGAGCCGAGCCAAACCGAGCCCAACCGAGAAAACCGAACCGAATAACAACCGATAATAACAAATAAAAAAGTAAGAAGGTTTTAGTGTTTTAATTTATTTATTATATTTATATTTTATTCCAAATGAAGCAATTTAATTATTACTATGGAGGACGTGGTGGCGGCGGTCGTCGCGGATATGGTGGCGGCGGTGGGCGCGGACGTGGTGGTGGTGCTGATCGAGGACGTGGTGGTGGCTCTGGCCGTGGCCGTGGAGCCGCTCATGGCCAAGGTCTTCAACCAGTCTTCAACCGGAGAACTCGACGCGCCATAGCCGCTATTGTGCGAAACGCGATGGTAGCGGCAGCGGCAGCGACAGCGGCACCGACAGCAGCAGCCAACCCACCCCAACCGGTCCAAGTGGCACCTCCTGTCCGAGGATCTGCCCAACCGATGCGAGCGGCACCGGCACCTCCCGTCCGAGGATCTGCCCAACCGATGCGAGTGGCACCGGCACCTCCCGTCCGAGGATCTGCCCAACCGATGCGAGTGGCACCGGCACCTCCCGTCCGAGGATCTGCCCCACCTTCCGTCCGCCGGAGCGTATAAACTAAGGCCGAAAAATAAGATAAATAAAATACATTTATAAAAAAACCTTTTACTCTAAATGGCTTGTGTGGGAGGGGGAAGGGGGAAGGGGGAGAGGAACGCTGCCTGTACGACGTCTCGTCTCGGCCGTTGGCAACGGTAAATATAACTGTAAACGTCTGCAAAGCGAAGACGGTGGGAAGCACGGAATTGAAGAATCGTTTTCAGCTTCAAAATTGCGAGCCGAGCCAAACCGAGCCCAACCGAGAAAACCGAACCGAATAACAACCGATAATAACAAATAAAAAAGTAAGAAGGTTTTAGTGTTTTAATTTATTTATTATATTTATATTTTATTCCAGATGAAGCAATTTAATTATTACTATGGAGGACGTGGTGGCGGCGGTCGTCGCGGATATGGTGGCGGCGGTGGGCGCGGACGTGGTGGTGGTGCTGATCGAGGACGTGGTGGTGGCTCTGGCCGTGGCCGTGGAGCCGCTCATGGCCAAGGTCTTCAACCAGTCTTCAACCGGAGAACTCGACGCGCCATAGCCGCTATTGTGCGAAACGCGATGGTAGCGGCAGCGGCAGCGACAGCGGCACCGACAGCAGCAGCCAACCCACCCCAACCGGTCCAAGTGGCACCTCCTGTCCGAGGATCTGCCCAACCGATGCGAGCGGCACCGGCACCTCCCGTCCGAGGATCTGCCCAACCGATGCGAGTGGCACCGGCACCTCCCGTCCGAGGATCTGCCCAACCGATGCGAGTGGCACCGGCACCTCCCGTCCGAGGATCTGCCCAACCGATGCGAGTGGCACCGGCACCTCCCGTCCGAGGATCTGCCCCACCTTCCGTCCGCCGGAGCGTATAAACTAAGGCCGAAAAATAAGATAAATAAAATACATTTATAAAAAAACCTTTTACTCTAAATGGCTTGTGTGGGAGGGGGAAGGGGGAAGGGGGAGAGGAACGCTGCCTGTACGACGTCTCGTCTCGGCCGTTGGCAACGGTAAATATAACTGTAAACGTCTGCAAAGCGAAGACGGTGGGAAGCACGGAATTGAAGAATCGTTTTCAGCTTAAAAATTGCGAGCAGAGCCAAACCGAGCCCAACCGAGAAAACCGAACCGAATAACAACCGATAATAACAAATAAAAAAGTAAGAAGGTTTTAGTGTTTTAATTTATTTATTATATTTATATTTTATTCCAGATGAAGCAATTTAATTATTACTATGGAGGACGTGGTGGCGGCGGTCGTCGCGGATATGGTGGCGGCGGTGGGCGCGGACGTGGTGGTGGTGCTGATCGAGGACGTGGTGGTGGCTCTGGCCGTGGCCGTGGAGCCGCTCATGGCCAAGGTCTTCAACCAGTCTTCAACCGGAGAACTCGACGCGCCATAGCCGCTATTGTGCGAAACGCGATGGTAGCGGCAGCGGCAGCGACAGCGACAGCGGCACCGACAGCAGCAGCCAACCCACCCCAACCGGTCCAAGTGGCACCTCCTGTCCGAGGATCTGCCCAACCGATGCGAGCGGCACCGGCACCTCCCGTCCGAGGATCTGCCCAACCGATGCGAGTGGCACCGGCACCTCCCGTCCGAGGATCTGCCCAACCGATGCGAGTGGCACCGGCACCTCCCGTCCGAGGATCTGCCCCACCTTCCGTCCGCCGGAGCGTATAAACTAAGGCCGAAAAATAAGATAAATAAAATACATTTATAAAAAAACCTTTTACTCTAAATGGCTTGTGTGGGAGGGGGAAGGGGGAAGGGGGAGAGGAACGCTGCCTGTACGGCGTCTCGTCTCGGCCGTTGGCAACGGTAAATATAACTGTAAACGTCTGCAAAGCGAAGACGGTGGGAAGCACGGAATTGAAGAATCGTTTTCAGCTTCAAAATTGCGAGCCGAGCCAAACCGAGCCCAACCGAGAAAACCGAACCGAATAACAACCGATAATAACAAATAAAAAAGTAAGAAGGTTTTAGTGTTTTAATTTATTTATTATATTTATATTTTATTCCAGATGAAGCAATTTAATTATTACTATGGAGGACGTGGTGGCGGCGGTCGTCGCGGATATGGTGGCGGCGGTGGGCGCGGACGTGGTGGTGGTGCTGATCGAGGACGTGGTGGTGGCTCTGGCCGTGGCCGTGGAGCCGCTCATGGCCAAGGTCTTCAACCAGTCTTCAACCGGAGAACTCGACGCGCCATAGCCGCTATTGTGCGAAACGCGATGGTAGCGGCAGCGGCAGCGACAGCGACAGCGGCACCGACAGCAGCAGCCAACCCACCCCAACCGGTCCAAGTGGCACCTCCTGTCCGAGGATCTGCCCAACCGATGCGAGCGGCACCGGCACCTCCCGTCCGAGGATCTGCCCAACCGATGCGAGTGGCACCGGCACCTCCCGTCCGAGGATCTGCCCAACCGATGCGAGTGGCACCGGCACCTCCCGTCCGAGGATCTGCCCAACCGATGCGAGTGGCACCGGCACCTCCCGTCCGAGGATCTGCCCCACCTTCCGTCCGCCGGAGCGTATAAACTAAGGCCGAAAAATAAGATAAATAAAATACATTTATAAAAAAACCTTTTACTCTAAATGGCTTGTGTGGGAGGGGGAAGGGGGAAGGGGGAGAGGAACGCTGCCTGTACGACGTCTCGTCTCGGCCGTTGGCAACGGTAAATATAACTGTAAACGTCTGCAAAGCGAAGACGGTGGGAAGCACGGAATTGAAGAATCGTTTTCAGCTTAAAAATTGCGAGCAGAGCCAAACCGAGCCCAACCGAGAAAACCGAACCGAATAACAACCGATAATAACAAATAAAAAAGTAAGAAGGTTTTAGTGTTTTAATTTATTTATTATATTTATATTTTATTCCAGATGAAGCAATTTAATTATTACTATGGAGGACGTGGTGGCGGCGGTCGTCGCGGATATGGTGGCGGCGGTGGGCGCGGACGTGGTGGTGGTGCTGATCGAGGACGTGGTGGTGGCTCTGGCCGTGGCCGTGGAGCCGCTCATGGCCAAGGTCTTCAACCAGTCTTCAACCGGAGAACTCGACGCGCCATAGCCGCTATTGTGCGAAACGCGATGGTAGCGGCAGCGGCAGCGACAGCGACAGCGGCACCGACAGCAGCAGCCAACCCACCCCAACCGGTCCAAGTGGCACCTCCTGTCCGAGGATCTGCCCAACCGATGCGAGCGGCACCGGCACCTCCCGTCCGAGGATCTGCCCAACCGATGCGAGTGGCACCGGCACCTCCCGTCCGAGGATCTGCCCAACCGATGCGAGTGGCACCGGCACCTCCCGTCCGAGGATCTGCCCCACCTTCCGTCCGCCGGAGCGTATAAACTAAGGCCGAAAAATAAGATAAATAAAATACATTTATAAAAAAACCTTTTACTCTAAATGGCTTGTGTGGGAGGGGAAGGGGGAAGGGGGAGAGGAACGCTGCCTGTACGGCGTCTCGTCTCGGCCGTTGGCAACGGTAAATATAACTGTAAACGTCTGCAAAGCGAAGACGGTGGGAAGCACGGAATTGAAGAATCGTTTTCAGCTTCAAAATTGCGAGCCGAGCCAAACCGAGCCCAACCGAGAAAACCGAACCGAATAACAACCGATAATAACAAATAAAAAAGTAAGAAGGTTTTAGTGTTTTAATTTATTTATTATATTTATATTTTATTCCAGATGAAGCAATTTAATTATTACTATGGAGGACGTGGTGGCGGCGGTCGTCGCGGATATGGTGGCGGCGGTGGGCGCGGACGTGGTGGTGGTGCTGATCGAGGACGTGGTGGTGGCTCTGGCCGTGGCCGTGGAGCCGCTCATGGCCAAGGTCTTCAACCAGTCTTCAACCGGAGAACTCGACGCGCCATAGCCGCTATTGTGCGAAACGCGATGGTAGTGGCAGCGGCAGCGACAGCGGCACCGACAGCAGCAGCGACAGCGGCACCGACAGCAGCAGCCAACCCACCCCAACCGGTCCAAGTGGCACCTCCTGTCCGAGGATCTGCCCAACCGATGCGAGCGGCACCGGCACCTCCCGTCCGAGGATCTGCCCAACCGATGCGAGTGGCACCGGCACCTCCCGTCCGAGGATCTGCCCAACCGATGCGAGTGGCACCGGCACCTCCCGTCCGAGGATCTGCCCCACCTTCCGTCCGCCGGAGCGTATAAACTAAGGCCGAAAAATAAGATAAATAAAATACATTTATAAAAAAACCTTTTACTCTAAATGGCTTGTGTGGGAGGGGGAAGGGGGAAGGGGGAGAGGAACGCTGCCTGTACGGCGTCTCGTCTCGGCCGTTGGCAACGGTAAATATAACTGTAAACGTCTGCAAAGCGAAGACGGTGGGAAGCACGGAATTGAAGAATCGTTTTCAGCTTCAAAATTGCGAGCCGAGCCAAACCGAGCCCAACCGAGAAAACCGAACCGAATAACAACCGATAATAACAAATAAAAAAGTAAGAAGGTTTTAGTGTTTTAATTTATTTATTATATTTATATTTTATTCCAGATGAAGCAATTTAATTATTACTATGGAGGACGTGGTGGCGGCGGTCGTCGCGGATATGGTGGCGGCGGTGGGCGCGGACGTGGTGGTGGTGCTGATCGAGGACGTGGTGGTGGCTCTGGCCGTGGCCGTGGAGCCGCTCATGGCCAAGGTCTTCAACCAGTCTTCAACCGGAGAACTCGACGCGCCATAGCCGCTATTGTGCGAAACGCGATGGTAGCGGCAGCGGCAGCGACAGCGACAGCGGCACCGACAGCAGCAGCCAACCCACCCCAACCGGTCCAAGTGGCACCTCCTGTCCGAGGATCTGCCCAACCGATGCGAGCGGCACCGGCACCTCCCGTCCGAGGATCTGCCCAACCGATGCGAGTGGCACCGGCACCTCCCGTCCGAGGATCTGCCCAACCGATGCGAGTGGCACCGGCACCTCCCGTCCGAGGATCTGCCCCACCTTCCGTCCGCCGGAGCGTATAAACTAAGGCCGAAAAATAAGATAAATAAAATACATTTATAAAAAAACCTTTTACTCTAAATGGCTTGTGTGGGAGGGGGAAGGGGGAAGGGGGAGAGGAACGCTGCCTGTACGGCGTCTCGTCTCGGCCGTTGGCAACGGTAAATATAACTGTAAACGTCTGCAAAGCGAAGACGGTGGGAAGCACGGAATTGAAGAATCGTTTTCAGCTTCAAAATTGCGAGCCGAGCCAAACCGAGCCCAACCGAGAAAACCGAACCGAATAACAACCGATAAGAACAAATAAAAAAGTAAGAAGGTTTTAGTGTTTTAATTTATTTATTATATTTATATTTTATTCCAGATGAAGCAATTTAATTATTACTATGGAGGACGTGGTGGCGGCGGTCGTCGCGGATATGGTGGCGGCGGTGGGCGCGGACGTGGTGGTGGTGCTGATCGAGGACGTGGTGGTGGCTCTGGCCGTGGCCGTGGAGCCGCTCATGGCCAAGGTCTTCAACCAGTCTTCAACCGGAGAACTCGACGCGCCATAGCCGCTATTGTGCGAAACGCGATGGTAGCGGCAGCGGCAGCGACAGCGGCACCGACAGCGACAGCGGCACCGACAGCAGCAGCCAACCCACCCCAACCGGTCCAAGTGGCACCTCCTGTCCGAGGATCTGCCCAACCGATGCGAGCGGCACCGGCACCTCCCGTCCGAGGATCTGCCCAACCGATGCGAGTGGCACCGGCACCTCCCGTCCGAGGATCTGCCCAACCGATGCGAGTGGCACCGGCACCTCCCGTCCGAGGATCTGCCCCACCTTCCGTCCGCCGGAGCGTATAAACTAAGGCCGAAAAATAAGATAAATAAAATACATTTATAAAAAAACCTTTTACTCTAAATGGCTTGTGTGGGAGGGGGAAGGGGGAAGGGGGAGAGGAACGCTGCCTGTACGGCGTCTCGTCTCGGCCGTTGGCAACGGTAAATATAACTGTAAACGTCTGCAAAGCGAAGACGGTGGGAAGCACGGAATTGAAGAATCGTTTTCAGCTTCAAAATTGCGAGCCGAGCCAAACCGAGCCCAACCGAGAAAACCGAACCGAATAACAACCGATAAGAACAAATAAAAAAGTAAGAAGGTTTTAGTGTTTTAATTTATTTATTATATTTATATTTTATTCCAGATGAAGCAATTTAATTATTACTATGGAGGACGTGGTGGCGGCGGTCGTCGCGGATATGGTGGCGGCGGTGGGCGCGGACGTGGTGGTGGTGCTGATCGAGGACGTGGTGGTGGCTCTGGCCGTGGCCGTGGAGCCGCTCATGGCCAAGGTCTTCAACCAGTCTTCAACCGGAGAACTCGACGCGCCATAGCCGCTATTGTGCGAAACGCGATGGTAGCGGCAGCGGCAGCGACAGCGCACGACAGCGACAGCGGCACCGACAGCAGCAGCCAACCCACCCCAACCGGTCCAAGTGGCACCTCCTGTCCGAGGATCTGCCCAACCGATGCGAGCGGCACCGGCACCTCCCGTCCGAGGATCTGCCCAACCGATGCGAGTGGCACCGGCACCTCCCGTCCGAGGATCTGCCCAACCGATGCGAGTGGCACCGGCACCTCCCGTCCGAGGATCTGCCCCACCTTCCGTCCGCCGGAGCGTATAAACTAAGGCCGAAAAATAAGATAAATAAAATACATTTATAAAAAAACCTTTTACTCTAAATGGCTTGTGTGGGAGGGGGAAGGGGGAAGGGGGAGAGGAACGCTGCCTGTACGGCGTCTCGTCTCGGCCGTTGGCAACGGTAAATATAACTGTAAACGTCTGCAAAGCGAAGACGGTGGGAAGCACGGAATTGAAGAATCGTTTTCAGCTTCAAAATTGCGAGCCGAGCCAAACCGAGCCCAACCGAGAAAACCGAACCGAATAACAACCGATAAGAACAAATAAAAAAGTAAGAAGGTTTTAGTGTTTTAATTTATTTATTATATTTATATTTTATTCCAGATGAAGCAATTTAATTATTACTATGGAGGACGTGGTGGCGGCGGTCGTCGCGGATATGGTGGCGGCGGTGGGCGCGGACGTGGTGGTGGTGCTGATCGAGGACGTGGTGGTGGCTCTGGCCGTGGCCGTGGAGCCGCTCATGGCCAAGGTCTTCAACCAGTCTTCAACCGGAGAACTCGACGCGCCATAGCCGCTATTGTGCGAAACGCGATGGTAGCGGCAGCGGCAGCGACAGCGGCACCGACAGCAGCAGCCAACCCACCCCAACCGGTCCAAGTGGCACCTCCTGTCCGAGGATCTGCCCAACCGATGCGAGTGGCACCGGCACCTCCCGTCCGAGGATCTGCCCAACCGATGCGAGTGGCACCGGCACCTCCCGTCCGAGGATCTGCCCAACCGATGCGAGTGGCACCGGCACCTCCCGTCCGAGGATCTGCCCCACCTTCCGTCCGCCGGAGCGTATAAACTAAGGCCGAAAAATAAGATAAATAAAATACATTTATAAAAAAACCTTTTACTCTAAATGGCTTGTGTGGGAGGGGGAAGGGGGAGAGGATCGCTGCCTGTACGGCGTCTCGTCTCGGCCGTTGGCAACGGTAAATATAACTGTAAACGTCTGCAAAGCGAAGACGGTGGGAAGCACGGAATTGAAGAATCGTTTTCAGCTTCAAAATTGCGAGCCGAGCCAAACCGAGCCCAACCGAGAAAACCGAACCGAATAACAACCGATAATAACAAATAAAAAAGTAAGAAGGTTTTAGTGTTTTAATTTATTTATTATATTTATATTTTATTCCAGATGAAGCAATTTAATTATTACTATGGAGGACGTGGTGGCGGCGGTCGTCGCGGATATGGTGGCGGCGGTGGGCGCGGACGTGGTGGTGGTGCTGATCGAGGACGTGGTGGTGGCTCTGGCCGTGGCCGTGGAGCCGCTCATGGCCAAGGTCTTCAACCAGTCTTCAACCGGAGAACTCGACGCGCCATAGCCGCTATTGTGCGAAACGCGATGGTAGCGGCAGCGGCAGCGACAGCGGCACCGACAGCAGCACCGACAGCAGCAGCCAACCCACCCCAACCGGTCCAAGTGGCACCTCCTGTCCGAGGATCTGCCCAACCGATGCGAGCGGCACCGGCACCTCCCGTCCGAGGATCTGCCCAACCGATGCGAGTGGCACCGGCACCTCCCGTCCGAGGATCTGCCCAACCGATGCGAGTGGCACCGGCACCTCCCGTCCGAGGATCTGCCCCACCTTCCGTCCGCCGGAGCGTATAAACTAAGGCCGAAAAATAAGATAAATAAAATACATTTATAAAAAAACCTTTTACTCTAAATGGCTTGTGTGGGTGGGGGAAGGGGGAGAGGAACGCTGCCTGTACGGCGTCTCGTCTCGGCCGTTGGCAACGGTAAATATAACTGTAAACGTCTGCAAAGCGAAGACGGTGGGAAGCACGGAATTGAAGAATCGTTTTCAGCTTCAAAATTGCGAGCCGAGCCAAACCGAGCCCAACCGAGAAAACCGAACCGAATAACAACCGATAATAACAAATAAAAAAGTAAGAAGGTTTTAGTGTTTTAATTTATTTATTATATTTATATTTTATTCCAGATGAAGCAATTTAATTATTACTATGGAGGACGTGGTGGCGGCGGTCGTCGCGGATATGGTGGCGGCGGTGGGCGCGGACGTGGTGGTGGTGCTGATCGAGGACGTGGTGGTGGCTTTGGCCGTGGCCGTGGAGCCGCTCATGGCCAAGGTCTTCAACCAGTCTTCAACCGGAGAACTCGACGCGCCATAGCCGCTATTGTGCGAAACGCGATGGTAGCGGCAGCGGCAGCGACAGCGGCACCGACAGCAGCAGCCAACCCACCCCAACCGGTCCAAGTGGCACCTCCTGTCCGAGGATCTGCCCAACCGATGCGAGCGGCACCGGCACCTCCCGTCCGAGGATCTGCCCAACCGATGCGAGTGGCACCGGCACCTCCCGTCCGAGGATCTGCCCAACCGATGCGAGTGGCACCGGCACCTCCCGTCCGAGGATCTGCCCAACCGATGCGAGTGGCACCGGCACCTCCCGTCCGAGGATCTGCCCCACCTTCCGTCCGCCGGAGCGTATAAACTAAGGCCGAAAAATAAGATAAATAAAATACATTTATAAAAAAACCTTTTACTCTAAATGGCTTGTGTGGGAGGGGGAAGGGGGAAGGGGGAGAGGAACGCTGCCTGTACGGCGTCTCGTCTCGGCCGTTGGCAACGGTAAATATAACTGTAAACGTCTGCAAAGCGAAGACGGTGGGAAGCACGGAATTCAAGAAAATTCTTTGCACATTGAAATTCGCGCAAACGGTTGGTACACCCAATAGACAATTAAGGGTCAGATTTTAATTAAAGCTACATATGTACTATGTACGTACAATGTTTCATGTTCAAAAATATATAATATAATAAAAAATAATCTATATAAAATCTGATTCATTTTTTGGTACCTTGTATTAGACATATTCATTGCTATCAATACTTAATAATAATTTAAGACTGGTCTGTTACATATGTAGATAGTTCTGTAGAAAAACCTATTTTCCAAACCATCTGGGCTTTAATTTGACTACATATAATTATCTTTTTAATTGGGCTCTTTGAGTTCAGTTAATTTCAAATTTTGTTTGTCTTATTAGCTGGCAGGCCTGCGGTTGTACGATCCTAATGCCTTGTGCATCTTCGTTTTATCCTGATTGGAAGTGCTACGCACAAGGCACTTTGTTCAAACAACCGCATAAACGTAAGTGAGAGTGAAATCTGACGTAAGTGAGCATGAAATTTTACGTCATTTGAACACTTGTTTCAAGTATCGACAATTGCATACCCTTTTTACCTTTGATTACTGATATAATTATTTTTTCCTAGCTGCTTTCAAGCGTAATTAATAGTGTATTTTGCACATATTTACAATTGTTGACCAACAATGCATTTGATGAATTTATTATCATTAACATATAAATGCCGTTACCCATTTTCAGTCTTTATAAGAAGGCCAAAAACCATAAAGATGTCTGAGATAGAGACTGACTAGTTTCTGCAATAATTGGTGCCTAGTAAAACAAACTTTTCTTAGATTCTATAACATCCTTTCGTAGAGGGTATGAAAAATGTTGTCTACGGCGAAATACGTAAGTGAGAGTGAAATATGACGTAAGGCAACGTAAGTGAGAGTGAAATCTAAGGCGAATATGTTGCGACGAATTCGCCCTCAGCCGCTCGCTCGCCGTGAAACGAATCGATACGAGAGAGCGTCGGCTCGCTCTCTGCTCTCTGCTCTCGCTCTCTGCTCTCTCGGCAATTTTAGAGAGAGAGAGATCTGTTAACTTTAGAGACGGCGAACATCAATTGTTTCGGGAAACTATCGATAGTAAAAGGCGAAAGCGCGTCAAATCATATTTGAAAAACCGACTTTCCAGCCCTTCATGGAGAAGCAATTATGGAAGTCCCCATAGTATAAAAACATAAAGAACCTTTAAAATTAAATTTCTAGAAAGCGACACTGAATAAGATCTTAATATCATTTAATGGCGTTGCTTTTGAGGGATAAATATCATATGTAATCATCTGAAATTGGTATATATTTCAGATAAAGAATATTTTTATATGTACTGTATTTTTCGCATATGTTTCTGGCTCCTACTATCGGTTTCTATTGAAGCTCGCAAATGCAAGTTCATTCAAATAGAAATTCAAATTTGAGATTTTGATGTCAAACGATCAGGTATCCGATGCTATTCACGAATTTTGTATTCGTTAAAATGCCTCTAATTGCCTATTTACTCTACAGTGAGTTACCTATCAATAGTTGAGCTAACTCAATAACTCAGAATTGGCGTTTACACTGCAAAACTCGAGTTAGTGAGTTTAACTACGTGTTTCTAACCGAATTTTAGAAATCAACCACATTGTTAAAATGGATGATTTAATGATAAAATTAGTTTAAAGTTTTGGTTTTAACGATTATATGTATGTTTGAATCTTTATTCCTCAGCCATAATTTTTACGCGCCAAAATTTTAAATTTTAAGCTGCTAGTTTTTGTTGTAACTAGTGGTGATAGTTCTTACGATAGGCGAACAGGGTTGAAATATTTGGAAAATCGGACAAACGAAACCATTACTCCATTTTTTTGCCACCACTTGAACCCCATTCTTTCTTAGTGGACTCAAGTTTGCCCTAAACTCAATAACTCAACCGTAGTATAAACCGTATATAAATATCGCTTATCCGATGAAAGTTGCATGGTGTGGGACCTAGAGAGGGTCTATCTATCGGACTTCATTGAAGCACACACATGTCAGCTTCTGCGAGATAACAAACGAATTGTTTTACACATGTCAGCTTTTGCGAGGTGACAAATCGAATATTTTAAACATGTCAGCTTCTGCGAGGTGACAAACCAATGTCAATTCAAATTCGAATTCAAATTTTAAATGAATGACAACTGAACGTTTCGCTTTTAAAAAACTGTATACTATTTTATTTAAAAGAAAGACAATCAGTCTTTATGCAACAAATGTACATGGATAAATGCCGCGTTTACAATAGTTCTTCCATTCTCATTTGTTTCCATTAATAGATTTATGTATTTATATTTTCATTTTATTTTGGTTGTAAGTACCGTTACGGGGGAGGGCTTTTTTTGTGGTTTTTGTGTAATTTTTGTAGTTTTTGTTTCTCGATTTAGTAATAGTAATTTCTTTTCTCTCGTTTCATTCGTTTCCATATAAGCGATACTATTTTGGTTCAAGTCCTTGTGGTTTTTCTTTTTTTGTTTCTATGTACATATTTAAACTAAATTATAGACTATAAATTACTAGTTTGTTTGTGTGTGTGTGTGAGTGTGGGTGTCGTGAATCTCGCTTTCGATTGTGTTGCTGTGTGTGTAAGTACATTGTGTGCTTGTGTGTGTGTGTTATAATAAATATGTATTTCTATGTATAAGAAATGCCTTAAGAGCTAAATGCATACATACAAAGCTGCTAGGCAGAGGAGTGGGTTGGTGTTCAGGTTTGTGGGTTACGGGGGGGGCGATAGAGGTGACAGTAGGAGTAGGAGGTTGTGGGGCATAGCAGCTGCTATATTTAACGAAACGCTAGATGGATCCGTGTCCCAGTTGCGCGGAAATTAACTAACATGCATACACATATACATACACTATATATATATATAGATATATAGATATCTCGATTATACATGTACAGTTAGAATTAAAGTTAGAGTTACAGTTAAAGTTAGGGTTAAAGTTACAGTTACAGTTTAAGATACTGGCTAATGGCTACAGGAACTAGTGCTAACTCGTAAAGTTATAGCTGCGCACCGCCCGCCCGGGCGTGACCAGCTCCACCTTGATGTTGGCCGTGGCCGTCACCTTGGTGGTGTTGCTGTCCGAGTGCGTCGTCTCCACCGTCACCTCCGGCTGGACAACGATGCTCTGCAGTTCCGGCGGATACTGCTGCTGTTGCTGTTGCTGCTGTGCGGCACCGGCAGCCTTGTGGTATGCGGGTGGCGGTGCCCCATAAGAGGCGGGTCGCGATCCCCCGCCATGTTGGTAGTTGATGTTGTTAAAGTTATTCGTTGTCTGGGGTGGCGGCGGTGCGGGGGCACTCCAGTCGTTGTGCATTTGGATGGAGGAGTTGCTGGACTTCCATGATTGCGGCTCCTCCGTAATGGTCGTCAGCGAGGGATCGTTGATGTTGACGTCTTTGTGGTAGTGGTGCGCCTTCTGGCAGTTGTTGCGCGACGACGAACGCGATCCGTTTCCACTAAACGACTTGTTCGAGCGCTTGCTGCTGCGCATGGGCAACGGCGAGGGCGTGGATATCCTATCGGGATGCTCCAACGGCACCAGCTCCGCCTCCGGCCCCAGCATGCTCAGCAGAATGGGAAAGACCACCAGACTGTTGCAGGCCCCCACGCAGAGAACCACGATCAGCAGGAAGCAGAAGTGGCGGATGACGAACTCGAAGGGGGACGTGGAGAGCATGAAAACGGCCACACCAGAGGTAAGCATCCCATGCACCAGGGGACCCAATGACAGCTGCATGGCCAGATGGACGCGACGCTGGCGATTGCCCACTGAAGTCATAAAGCCCTGAGGAAAGATCGAATAACATTAGTATCGGTTTGGAGCCATATTTGCAGATTGAGGACTTACCAGGGAGATGTGCACATTGAAGCAGAGCATCATGCCCACGCTCAGTATGAGTATGACAGCGGGTATGGCCGACAGCTTGATTCCCAGCAAGGTCATGGCCCCAAAGATCTGGGCCAGCGATGCTAAGACACTGATGTTCACCAGCACGGCGGCCCAAACGGACAGCAGCAGCAGGGACACCAGCACCAAGGCAGCCAACAAAACACACGCCAGGATCATGGCCAGCGAGGAGCGCAATGTCATGTACTGTTCCCAGAAGATGAAGGGAATGCCTGCACGATACAACCAAGATACAAAAGGTTAGCTTGAGGAAGTCTATACTTTTTGATGGGTTTGGACATACCGGAGGGATAGTTGGGCAGACCAAAGCCCTCGAACTTGACGCTCAGGTCGCGTATGTGTCCGATCAGGGTCTTGATCTGCGAGGTGTCCGTCAGGCCGTGCAGATAGAAGGGCATCTGTGCGTAGACCAGGGGCAGGCTCTTGGGTATCTTCAGGTCGTACTCGTTGGGCGCATGATAATACTGACGCGGTTCTGGATAAAGTTTTCCCTGGAAGAGACAAATAAAGCATGTCCAAGTGTTAGTA
Organism: Drosophila athabasca; assembly: GCA_008121215.1. Taxonomy (NCBI): domain Eukaryota; kingdom Metazoa; phylum Arthropoda; class Insecta; order Diptera; family Drosophilidae; genus Drosophila; species Drosophila athabasca. The sequence continues at coordinate 896,141 of VMQQ01000022.1, read as the reverse complement.
AAGCTTGCATAGAAAAACAAGGATCTTTGAGGGACCTACCTGAGAGGCACCATAGGCGAAGACATCGTTGGTGGCCCAGGCGGAGAGATAGTTGTAGAAGGCCTTCGGATTGATGATGCCATCGCTGAAGACCAGCCGATTCGTCTTCACCAGCTCCTTGTCCACCGGATTGTCCACATGGCCTGTCTGCACGATCAGCTTGTACGCCAGGATGGCATCGCTGCTGGCATTCGGGTACCAAACCTCCTTGTTCAGTCGCCCGTCCCGAATCTCATCGTCGAAGATCCGCTGCAGATTTATCAGCCAGTCACGGAACAGCAGCAGCCAGAAGTCCGGCAGGCCCCCGTTATCGTTCTTGATCACATGCGGCACCCGGACGAAGGCGTCGTGGTAGTCCCTCAGCAGCTGCTGCTGCGTGGGATACTCGAAATTGCCTTGCGTCACCGCGTACATGCTGTAGAAGCCGAAGAGGCGTGTCTGCGCGTCGAGGAACTTGTGCTCGTTGCTGTGCTTTGGGACGAGGTCGATAATATCCAGGCCATCCTGCAGCTTGGTCGAGGCGTACAGGCTGAAGATCAGCGCCACCAGGAAGCCCATCACGACCAGAAATTTCACCCAGCTGCGCATCAGGAAGGGGGTGTAGTACTCAAAGGCGAAGCTGGAAAGCGAAAAGGATGGCAGGAAGCTGCTGCTGATGCCAGAGGGGCCAACGCTGCCCTGCTGCTGCTCCAGGAGGGGGTTCTGGACTGGTGGCTGCGGAGGCATACCCACGCGATTGTTGTTGCAGTTTTTCACGTGCCGCGATCCCCGCAGACTGTTGTTGTTGTTCATCGGCATCGCCTTGGACTGCTCCTTCCACACGGGAAAGCAGCAGCAGAAGATGTCCGCCCGGCCGGCGGTACGCCGTCGCAGATCCAAGGAGATCATGGCCGGAAAGACCAGCAGAGCCGCCGCCAGATTGAAGCACATCACGATGGCCGCCTGCAGGCAGAAGACCTTTAGCGCAGGCACCGGAATGAAGGCGGCCGCGAAGAAGGAGCCGGCTGTGCTGCAGGCGCTGAACAGGATGCTGGGTCCGACCTTCTTCAGGATCAGTTTGGTCTGCTCCTTGCGATTGCTCTCCGCATACGCCGCCGTCAACATAAAGATGTGGTCCACTCCCAGGCCCAGGGCCAAGAACGGCACCACCTGGGTGCTAGCCGCATTGAAGACGATCCCCATCAGGGCACACAGTCCCAAGCCAGCCGCCGTGCTGAAGCACATGAGCAGGACTCCGGCTACGCCCACGCTGCTTTGGCCCCGGACAGGATCACGCCAGCGGAGGAGCGTGCAAAAGGCGTACAGAACGGTAACGGCGACGCCAATAACGATGCTCAGGGCACTCGGATGCGAGAACTTGGCCAGGATGTCGTCCAGAGCGGCCGAGCTGAACACGTAGATGTCGTAGTTGGCCGCAATGCGGGACTGTTTGCGCAGGAGGAGCTCCACCTCGCGTGAGAAGTTCCGCTGCCAGGCATTCAGCACCTCGGCGGCCTTCTCCTGGGTCCAGCCGATGTGGTGTACCTTGTAATTGTCCTCCCACTGGTCGTACATCTCCTTCTCGGTCATCAGCTGCACCACCGTCTGCAGGGCCTGGGCCTTCTTCAGGTGTCCACTGCGATTCCGCTGCGCCCCGCCCACAATCAACTGCTCCGGCCAGTGCATGTGCTTGGCCGCATAGCCGTAGCAGCCGCCCGACAGTATCGCCCCTACATCTGGCGGCGTGGTGCTGTTCTTGTTCGGGGCCGTCTCCGGGCAGCTGGGATTCAACGGATTGAGGCAGGGCTTCTCCATGTAGCCGCTGCCGATGGCCGCCCGCTTCAAGTACTGCTCGACGGTCTCGAAGTCAAAGCTGATCTTCTGGTCGGACATCTGCTGCTTCATGAACTGCATCACCGATGCGGGGTTCAGGGTGCTCCACATGAGGCGTTGATTGAGGCCACTGCCAGGACAAGGGATAAGGGAGAACATCGAAGGATAGGATTAGGTTACGGGACGTTACGATGTCTAAGGATTACAATACTTACGGTATATTGACGGGAAACTCCGGTCCCAGCAGCTGGCTGCCCTCCCAGAAGCAATCCAACGGCGTGATGATCGAGCACGGTATCAAATGCTTCAGTATCTGCTCGATGTAGTAGTGTCCCTCGAAGGTGGGCGTTGTCGGGGAGTTGCACATGTCGCGCAGTCCCCATTCGGCGTCGAACATGTGCACCTTGACGGCGGTGGCCTTGACCAGCACCTCGAGGTGGGAGAGCAACGCCTGCGGATGCAGCACCGAGGCATTCGGATCGTGGGCCGTCTGGATGAGCAGCTGATGCGTGGAGGATTCGTCCTCGCCGATGGTCTTTTGCGTGTATGCCAGCTCCGATTCGAGTCGGCCGCCCTCCTGTATCCAGAGCTGGTGGACCTTCGAGTGGATCTGGGCGCTCTTCAGGCCCACACAGAAGGTGCTCAGCACCAGGATGGCCACGAATAGCACCTTGCCCGCATGCTTCTGCACAGAGCTGCCGAGCGTTTCGAGGTGGGACTGGAATACTGAACGCAGATAGATGGCCGTCCGGCTGCCACGCGCTTTACCCTGTAAAGGAACGAAACGGAACGGAATTAGTTTCCATGGATGTGATCTGATCTTGTCGATTTCGTCGTTTCCCTTTCGGTGGTGGATGCCATGCCATAAATAACGCATTAAAATTATAACGAAACAGCGTGTGGCCCCGGCCCCAGCCATATAATTTATTTGTGTGTTTCTCGTGGCATCTGCGACCGACCACCACAGAGGGCGCACAGCCGAGCAGTCACCGTCCCGATGAAGCCATCATCATCATCATTCCCATTCCCCAATCCCCCAATCCCAGCGGACCCCGGCCCGGCGGGCCCAACCCAACATCCAGCCGCAGCAGACCTACAAAAACAACACAAGACGCCGCTGTCGCCGACGACGTTGCCAGGCCGAAAAAAAAGGAAAAGAAAAGAAAAAGAAGCGAACCTATAATCGCCTGCTTGGGCAATTGGATCGATCGGCTAGGGGCCTGGCTTTCTGGCTTTCCCTCTCTCCTTCGCTCATTTCGTGTCTGTTGCAGCGCTGCACGAAAATTGAGGCACCCCGTTCCCAAAAACAAAAAACCAAAAACAAAAAGTATAATAATAATGAGGCGCGCGCTAACGCTAACGTCTCAATCGAAGTTTGAGTCGAAAAATCATACAAAACAGTGGGTCAAGGTTGAGCAAAACTGCATTGAAATTGTCCTTAAAACTTGATAATAAATAGAATAGTGATTCTTAAATTGGAAGCCTAGTGAATGATATGGGAAACTAAATTGTATTACATATTGGTTCCACACAAATCAAATCCATCTAGACCCACTGTGCACACAAAGGCACACCCAGAGCTCCCAGGAACAGAACAACGCATTCCACACAAAACGAGACCGAGACCGAAACCGAGACGAAGAAACTTCTCGAAGTTTAGCTCTCTTCTTTGGGGCCACATTTTATCGCTTTTCACAGATTTTTCTCCAGCCAGAACTGAGTTGAAGTGAAGTCAGGTTGTAGGTAAAAGCAAGGCTGGCCATTGAGAACCGAAGCTTTAGATGCCCTTACATATGGAGTCCTCTCTAATGACCATGAGAGCCATTACTATTCTCTGAAAGAGTATACAAAAAATGAGTGAAGAGCGAGAGAGGCTGATGGGCAGTGGGAAGAGAAGGAAGGAGAAAAGGAGCCACCACAGAGTGCCTTTGTTGTTGGGTCTTTGAGCATTTACGACTACCGTTAAGATAGAGCGGGAGTCACCCATAAATAATCCACGCTTAATGTCTTTGTTTGCTCCCTCCCTCTCTCTCGCTCTCCCACTCTATCCTCTCCGCCAGAGTGGGAGTTGGAGTGGGAGAGGCGGCACTTCCTGCCGCTGCTGCTGCTTGTTTATGCAAGATTGTCCGCTGCACTTCCGCAAAGAGAAAGAGAGCGAGAGAGAGCGAGCACATCAAACGCTGCGCGTTGGACTTTGTCGCCATTAATTAAGTCATTGGCGGCGAATCCCCTTTGAGAGACTCCGAGCCAGCCACTGCGCCGCTCCGTGCCGCCTGTGGCGACCTGTTCGTGGAAATTTTCCATAATATTGTATGCTCCTCGCCGCTCCCTTTCCATTCAGCTGCTGCTTAGGTGCAAGAATGAGGCAAACAAAAGAAGAGGCACAGCACAGCATAGCACAGTATTCTAGGAATTGTTCCGTCTCTCAATCTACCGCCCCTACGGAGGGGGGTACATATATACATATGTATGTACATACATACACATAACATTGTTTCAGTGGGCCCCCGAGGGGGCAGCCACAGCTAAAAATAAAAATAATCTAGATTTGGCCAGGTATTCCAGTGCACCTCAAACTGTGCGATTTGTTGAGACATCAACCTGGGTCGACTTACTGTTAACGCTTGTCAGCCAGTACTCGCAGTCTCTCTCTCTCTCTCTCTCTCCCGCTCACTCTGTTTCTGCAGCATGGTTGCATGTGACACATATCATCAATCTTGCTGTTGCTGTTTTTCCTCCTCTTGATCTGCGTGCCTCTGCGGCACACACCCCCTGATGCCTGCCCCTAAGGCTCGTTGTGAGGAAATGTGTCACATATTGATTTATGATCATGGGTCTTTTTCCTGAAACTGTTCCTTTGTAGTGCTCTCTCTCTCTCTCTCCTGGAAACGTCTTCATTAGAAATGCGCACACACCAGCCTCGCCTCGTCTCGAGGCTTCTTAGTCCCGCCAGACTAAGAACCCGACCCCAGACAAGCTTAGGCCTCGAATCCCATGACGAATCGCCCAAAGGGAGAAACAGAGATGGATAGAGAGAACAAGAGAGAAAGAGAGATGCAGCGGTGCAGGTGCAGGTACTGAAGAATAGGGTACCACTTGGCATGGAAGAATAACGATGGTTTCGAAACTGTGTAGCTGTGAACTATAGATGATAGAGAGAACCAAAGTTCTATTAAATACTAAAACAAAAAAAAAGTAATTATAACTTGCCTAAAATACACAATTTCCAATCGGGCATCAATCAATCAAAAGAACCGACACATCATCCACCATCAAATCAAATTTCCCCTGGGCGGTGCCAGTCGCGGCATTGCCGGCGGGGCCCCCCCACAGAGTTTGGCTACTTAATTACACGGCCCGGCACGGCCCCGATTCGGAACGGAACGGCAAGGAAACCACTCTACAAATATGAATACAAAAAAACTTTTCCATGCCCGTTTGAAAATTTAAAATCGAATATCTAAAATCAACTTGAGCGCGTCAAGCCATAAAATATGAGCGCACCCAGTTATGCCGCAATAAAAATCGAATGCAAAACAGCAAAAAGAAAGGAAAAAAAAAAAGAGTTTTTAGCATAAAATGAAATTCAATATGGCAGACCACCCAACGGCAAAAGGCAATGAATATGAATATGAATATAAATAGTGAATAGTGAATGAATGTCTCTATAGAGCACCATATGTGTAGTATATGGAGGGAGAATCTCTGCTATTGTCGAACCAAATTTATGGGCAACAGTTTCTTCGAAGAAAGGAAAGAAATTACAGGGAAGCCTTGAAGCATGCACCTGCTTTTCAGCGACAGGCGCAGCTTTTGCGAGGCTCACAAAGGATGGATGGATCGGATCGGATCTGCTCTATATATGGGATCCATTGTATGTGTGTGAGTGTGTCATAAACAGCGCAGCTTTCCCATGTTTCTCACGTAAGCGTGTGCCATAAAACTTGTAGCTACCATAAAAGTTATATGCCACTTGATAACGTTTTGGAATACGAAATCCCCTGACATTGCCCCATACATTTCCGATCTTCTCGCTTATGTCTCTGTATATCTTATGGATTTTTCTCTTTAGTATCTGTCTGTGTGAGTGTGTGTGTGTTTTTTTATCTCTTTCCTTTGGCATTTAAATGGAGCTCTGTGTGCTTTTATTTTCACATGCCATTCACACAGATGCGGCAGCTGTCAAACGGAATGGGAGAAGAAATGGAAACTGCGTCACTGGGAAGAAAGACGCCTTTTAATGTCTATTTTTATCGGGGAGAGGGGGGTGCGGACTCAACACAGTATGCCCGGAGCTGTGTGGAGTATACTTAAAAGATGGACATTTGTGGACTCGTCCCACTGTGCCAGCTAATTTCACTTCATCTCTCCACGAAGGAGACCACACATCCAGAAAAATGGCAACTACGAAATGGACACTCCGCCTGGCGGAAAGTAAATTGAATTTGCGGCAATTAAAAGAGAGGCACAACTAAATGTGAAACCGTTGAATGCATATTATCGCCTGCCGTCGATTTATGGCGCCCCCAAAACGTGACTAGCAAGCCGTTTGCCGCATTTATTTCAATTTCATGCTCTTCTTCAGGTTTTTTTTGTTTTTTTGAGACCGAAACCAAAAATTTGCATGCCCATAAAATGGAATCGTTAAAAAAGGTTTGAAGGTCATTGGAGCAGTGCCATTCAGAGTAGAGGGAGAGGAGAGAGGGAGAGCCGCTGAGCCACTGAGGTGAGAGGTAAGCCGAGGCAGACTTTTTACAGTTATGTAGCTCCAGTCAGCCACCGATGCCAGGTGCAAGGGAGAAACAGGGATAGCGAGAGTGTCCGACCACCATCAGCGCAGCTGTCGCGCCTGACGGCTTGAGAAGAGAGCATGAAATGGAGAGGGAGGCCAAGGATCATGCAAAAGCTCTCTTGCTACACTGACAGTCTCTCGGAGAAGTATTGCCACAACTCCAATTTCAATTTTATATGGAAATAATTTCCACCTGCCTAACAAGTTGCTGTAACAATTTTATTTTCTTGATTATTTTCAGGCGAACATCGAAAACTCAACAGCCCCGGGGGCTACCTTTTCGGGCCTACCTGGCCGATTCATCCGTCCTCGCTGTCGTCACAGGTACACACACACACACACACAAACACACACGCACTGCTCGTACTCCGCGCCGCGATGGTGGTGGAGTGGAGGCTTCGTTGATGTCCGTCCGGACCGCTCTGTCTGTCCGTTAACTGCTTTTTTAGTGAATTCCGTGATTATTGCTTGAATGTTTCTTTCCGGTATTCGGGCCCCCTCTCTTCCACTCACTCTCTCACTCGCTCGCATTCTATGTTTCTGTTTCTGTCTCTCCCTGGCCAGTGTCACTGTTTGTCTCGTCTGCTTCTTCTTGTACCTTTTGTGTACCTTTTTTCGTTGTTACTTTTGGACATAAGGTTCGGATCGGATCGGTTCGTCTCTTCTCTCCTCTCCGCTCTCTGCTCTCCTCGTCTCGTATCGTCTTGTCTCGTTTTCGGGCTCGGACCAGGTCGGACCGGGCCGCGTGCTGTGTGGTCGAGTTAATGTCTTCATAATTCTTCTGATTTTTCTTCTCTCTTTTGTTGTTGTTTTGCTGTTATGTCTTGCTTCGTTCGTTGCTCGTTCGTGTGGGCCTGGCAGACAGACGACTGATGAAGACAATAACAGTTTTATGTGCGGCCGCTTCGAGACCGACCCCACCCCCCTCCTGGGAGCACACCTTTGCCTTTGGCCTGCACGAACCTCTGGCCCTAATGAAGCCCAAGCTGTGGCCGAGTACATATCGTTTTTTCCGTCTTTTATTTCGAGAGTTCCAGTTCCCCTGCGCCAGCTGCAGATGCCACGCACACGAACATCTCTCTATAGAGGTGTGTGATCTCTCTCCCTCTCTCTGTGAGTGTGTGTGTGTGTACAAGTGTGTTTCGGGGGCCTCGAATCGCTTGATGAAGCTGTCAATCGTTGGGATACCCGCGTGTGGGTGTTATGTGGGCCATTGGGTACGGCTCTGTGTTTCTGAGGTTAAAGGCGGGGTGAATGGAACCAGGATCGATAAGCTGATAATGGGGGCCTTGGGATTACGTAAAAAGAGAGAAAGGGTCCGATACAGCGCAATGGTATTTATGAATGGAAGAATATTATGCATGAGAAAAACGCTGAAATCCGATTAAATATTGAAATTTTATCAAAAGGATCTAACCAATCAAAATTAGAGAGTAACAAAATTGAACTAAATTCGATTTATTTGTATACAGGGTTATCTTTTATCAAAGAAAACGTTTTTCTCCGTAATTTTCAATGTTTATATAGAATTACCCTTTCATACATTAATCCCATTAGTGAAGTGCCCAAAGAGTCATGTTCTGTTCAAAGGGTCCATCCGTCCGTAAGGAGAATCTGCATTTCTTGGAAGGAGTGAACATTTCTAGGCGTAGACTTCTTTTCCACGGTCCTTATCTTGTTTTGCTTTCCACACGCCCAGCATGTCGAATTTCCGTTAACTTGTTAAGCACTTCCTCCCTGTATCGGTCTCTCTCTCTCTCTCTCTCTCTCTCTCTATAGAGCCATCTCTATCGCAGTATCGCAGTGTCGTGTCCCTCCTGTTTACCCACTCGTGGAGTAACCGTAAGCCGGAAATGCTTGTAGGCGTGAGATATCTTCATCGACATTGTCGTCGGAGCCGGCCTTCTGGGAAGCAAGCGACGCATCGATGGATCTATTCCACCCCTGCTGAAAGGGAATGGCAATTTATGCAGGTATCTCCTCCATCTATCCATCCCTCTTTCTCTCTCTCTCTCTCTCTGTGTGTCACTCCTCGAGTGAGTTTGCCCAAGGATTACACTCCACTCCACTCTCCTCTCACCACTTGAGATCCCGACTCACCCTCGCTTTTGCTTTCGGTTCACTCCCTTTGATCTTTACTGGCTCTCCTTCCCTTTTTTTTTTAGTATTTCGTATTCGTAAATACTTTTGGTATATTTTGTATTTTACTTTTATATCTTCCGAGTTCTATATCGTCGCCATGATATGAATATCTCCCCCGTGGACATATCATATTATAAATGTTGATCGAAAGTGTGAATATGATTTATTTGCCTTACACCTTACCCACGCTCGAAATGTTATCTAGGAGATAACAATCTGGAAATTATAATATTTGACTTACGGTCTCTGAAAGTCAATAGACAATGCTATCGGCTAGAGGTTGAGGTGGTCTTGATTAAATATTTGTTTTACCTACATGGTGGCTTGAGTAAGGTTGAAAAAAATACTATAAATACGTTCGTAAATATGTACATATATGTATGTTTGTATCTCTAGGATAAGGATGTTATCTTTGCTTGATCTTCAGATAGTTAAAAGCTTTCAGTCCTGTCGTATGCATAGTCTGTATATTTTCTCTCTCCTCCCCCAATCTGCAAATAAACAAAGGTCTTCCCCCCACCACCATCTTTCTTACGTCCGATGTTTATCCAATCCATTAGGATCCAGTGTCTGATTGACAATTTCAAAGTTTGTGCCACTGAGCTACTGGTTTTGGTTTTCATCTTCTTTCAACTTTGGTTTTTTCTCCGTTTTGGCCATGTCAATTTGAGAAATGTTTGCCCATTGTCCGCGCATGTGTGTGTGTGTGGATGCCACAAATATTTGTGTTTGTGTTTGTTTTTCATGGACAGTTGTGAAAAGAGTGCGACGAACGGAATGGCAGGGAAGGGGGCAATGGACAGTGGACAGCGGCGGATATCGCGGCATGACTAAACAAATTTATTGCCTACTGCCAGACAGCAGCGGCAGCAGCAACGTGAAGACTTCTTCAAAATGCCGCCAATGTTTCCCAACTTCCTGTGCAAAGTGTATGTATCTGTACGTGTGTGTGTGTGCGCCTCTCCCTCTCTTTCTCTCAGTGTGTGTGTGTTTGCTTTACAATTGGCACAGCGCGAAACGAAGAGACATGGTAGAAGGGGGGAAGTTGGCTGAGGGGCCCCGACAAGCGATTTCATTCATGAATCTCATAGATACAACGAGACGAGCGGAGCGTCGACTATCGACCGCGTACATGGCCTGCATCGATAGTGCGACATTGCCATAAATGCGAATTCAGTTTGATATAATCTTTGGGGCAACTGACAAATATAAAAACTGTATATGGATGGACGGGCCAAACGGATACTGTAAAGGACCTAAGGAAAGCTGATTTAAACGATTTTTAGTTAACTTTTAACAGATCAATCCAATGAACAATCTATGGATCTATGAATCTATTCAGAAACCTCGAAACTGACGAACTTAATCCCTTAGTTATAGCTGCCTTTGGGTAGAGCATCTTTCTTTACGCTCGACTTCATTTGGCATTCAGATCATGTGAGGAAACGTCATCCCCTCAAAGCCCGCCAGTCAGCCAGCAAAAGACCTCCCAGTAGCGCAAAAAAAAAATGGATAAAATAAATAAAAATAATAATAATGATCACGTTGAGTAATTTGCATAGTCTCCAAAAAAAGTAAACGCACTTTGACAGCGTTGTTGCTTGGTCGTGTATGTGCCTGTGTGTGTGTGTGTTCGCCCGGTTCGTTAGACAATTTTAATGTCTTAATATATTTCGTTAAATTGAGTCATTAAAATAAATCGCCATGGACGATGCCCGATGTCGATGACGACGACGACGGAGACGTCGAAGTCGGCGCCATCACGATCGATCGTTTGCTGCAACTTTCCAGAAGAGTTCATGGCAGAAGACCACGTTACAACAGAGCCCCAAGAGACTTTACGAGAAATAATTGAGATACAGAGAGCGAGAGAGACAGAGAGAGAAGACAGAAAGCACAGAGTTGCAGGAAGAGATCGAGAAGAGGCAACAGCGAAACAACAACAGAGCAAGACACGCCACGCGGAGCAGCAACAACTGGAGGAGACCAGCAACATCTACAACAAACCATGATGAAGACATCAAGTTGTAACAAGAAAGGAACGCTATCTTCGGTGGGGCCGAATCGTTTGATACCCTACCCAGATGGCTCAATCTTTCGCAGCAAATGATTGAGTGATATTAGTGATCCGATCAAAGCCTTGCCAGATAGATTCCAAAGAGGATCATGCGAGAAATGTTGCGGAGGGCCGAACGCAGTTCTGCGAACACTGGAGTGCTGCAGCAACAACAAAAAAAGCGCGTGCGTCAGTGAAATTTTTCATTCGGTTTTCTTTTTTGTGTTTTTTTTTTGTGCCTTTGGGCCACCCGTATCGAACCACCCCGCTCGCCTGACTGCCCCTTCTACATTTTGCACATGCCGCAACAACAAACAAAAAAAATGCTTTTTTGCTTTTGGCACTGATTGTTTACAGTTCTCTTTTGGGCTTAATAATTGAGATGTAGCGAACTTTGCATACCCTTTCTCCTGGCTGCATACAGATATTTGATTAGTCCGCCGATTAGCATGCATTGCGTCACGCAGCTTTCTAATCAGTCCGCCAAGGAGTGAGAGCATTCCCCGACAAAAGCCTTGCTACAACCACAACGCATTCCATTCGAAAGAGCATCTGCAGCGGGCGGGTGGGACGGACAGAGATAGAGCGAGGGAGCGACAGCGGCCGCACGTACGAAACGACTCGACTCTCGCGGAGAGCTCTGAGCAGAGCAGAGCCCGCGCCCACCCATGTTGGGGCTGACTGAGGCTGCGGTTGCTCTCACACACAAACACACACACACATTTAAACAAACAGCATTGTTGTTTATGATTATACCCTTGCGGTAGGTATTCCTATTTTGAGCAGATGCTTGCAACGCAAAGAAGCAGTTCGAGAACCATATGGTAAATGCGACTAAGAATAACTTAATATCGATCACCAGTAGTCCATCGGCTTAAAGACTATCCTGGCAATATCATATAACATATAGCCACTAAGTAGTCGCTCCAGAAAGGGTATCAAAAGCTTCGCCAACCCCAATAAACCCTCCTTTCTTGTTTTCGTGTTGTTGTGGCTTCCAAAGCTTTTTGCCTTTTTGGAAGGCAGGCAGGCTGGCTGCTGCTGCTGATGTTGCTATTGCTTTCCCTTGGATCTCCTGCTGCCACACGGACCTGGTCTTTGCTGTTTTTGGCGCTAGCTGCAGTTGCAGTTTCTGTTTCTTTACTTCCTTTGCGGTCAGACCCCAGACCCCAGACCCCACTCTGCTGCACAGTAGCGCCAAAGTAATGAAGTTGTCTGTGGATATGTCTGTCCGTCTGACTCCAGATCTTGAGCACTGCTGTGTGTGGCAGCCCAGAGAGTGGAAATAGTCATTTTGGCTCTGACATGAGTGAATTTCTGTATGTCAAAAAGGATTGGCTTTGAACATAATGCCTGCTAGCAAATACCAGATTTTATGGCGTACAAAATTCTTTTTATAGAACTAAATCCTCCACGCTATTTAGTCATAAAATAAAATAAACTAATAAATTTGCATATAAGCCGATTTCCAGCATATTTCGCATAGATTTTGGCTAATCACTGTAATTAATAGGCTGACTTGTCTGGAGAACAACTCAATTAACCAGAGGGCGAGCAAACCTGAGCAAAAGAAAACGAAACAAAGCGAAATGAAAACGAAAAATATTGCGAGAGATATTGGCAATAAAATTTATTGGAGACTGTCTCCACGGCTTAATGGCCGCATTAAGCAAAAGCTACACAGGGGAATGGCTTTGTGTTTTTTTTGTTTTTTTTCAGTTTTAGTTGATTTTGACCACTTACCTTATCAATTTGATCGAGCGCCACTTGGGCATCCACCCAGCTGGTCCGTATGTACAGATCCGAGAATAATTTCTCATCGACCACGTCGCCGTGGGTGTCCGGTACGCGGGGTAGGCTGTCCCTGTCCATGGCTGCGCTGTATCTTTAGCTGTTTTTAGGGCTAACACGGGCTCTCTCTCTCGCTTTCGATATACAGTGCCTGTTGTCTGTCTGCGACCTGAGGTGTAGACAGATACAGTGCGTACTGTGGAATTGTCTTCGCTTCTTTATTTGATTAATTTTCCTTGGGTTTTAGTAATTTGTTTGGCTGCATTTTGCTCCGAAGTCTGCATTCCCTCTAAAACAGAGTGGTTCTCTCTCTCCCTCTGTCTCTCTCTCTCTCTCGCTTTATCTGTTCTCTCGCCGAGCTGTGTATCTCTGGCCTCTCTTTTGTGTTGTTTGGTTTTGTTGTGATTGCTGGCTTCGTTGCTCGAATCTTTTTTCGACTCGGATGTTGGTTTGATCGAGTATCGCGTTTTATCTACGGATTTGCTTCACTCACGGCCGGACATTTGGGCACAATTTGTTGGGAAATTCGATGAATTTTTCACACATCATTTACACATGGAAAAGCAAAGCGCGAACGCGACAAACGGACGCCTCACGTTTTTCTTTGCAGCTCGTTTTATTTGCTTCGCTCTCTCTCTGTATTTTTCTTCTCTGCTTTGCTCTTCATATACACTTACACACACATACACTTTGCGCACGTAGCCAGACGACGGTTTCGTTTCGTTTGGGATTTTTGTTGCTGTGTGGCATTTAATTCATGGATTGGATTCGTTTCGTTTTTCGTTAATTTTGAACATTTCCTCTTCTGAACTGATGTGATACTTCTGATCTATCTTCTATCTTTTGCTGTTGCTGGTATATACCACACACTGGAGGAGAGGTCTGCTCTGCACACACAACCGTTTCGTTTGGGGATCGCGAGCGTTTTGAGAGATGTATCTCTCAGATGCGGCACGCCAGAAGAGCTCAGGCAGGCAGGCAGGCCAACAACTTTATTATGCGAGCGAGACAGTGCTCTCTCGCTCTTTTTCTCTCTGCCTCTCTGGAACTGTGTGCGGCCATTTTGGTTCGGTCATGGTATAATAATCGTAAGGGTGGGACAACTCAGAAAGCGGTCTCTTATGTTGCTGGTAGACAATTTAGGCTCCTTGAAGAGATTGATGGCAGCCGTACTCCTCTACAGTTCTATCATGGATTGAAGAATGCTTACTGCGAGGGTAGATCGAGATATTTTTGTTCGCCTTAAAGAATATCGAATGGTTTTGAACGATATTCATGATATTGGGTGAACATCTATTATCAACTTTTATTAGTTATATTAGTTAAAGTTATCTCATAAAGTTACTCTTTGTTATGCTTATTTTTAGCCATATATGTATCTATGTCAATTTCTTTCGATGATCTGAACTCCATACATATATATTGCTTGCAGTCGTGCATGGGCATATCTACTCGCATTTTCATGCGAATCATGAATATATGCACCCACTGATAAAACCGAGCACTGGCAAAGCAGAGAGCTAATTTCTATTGTTGGTTGTTTTTGTTGTTGTTGCCACGACCACCCAAAAGGCTGGCTTTTTGATAGTTGTTGTAGCGGACCACCCAAAAATAAATTTGTTGCTGTTCTTGTTATTGTTGTTGCCTTCATTAAACTCAACGACCGGCATTGTGGGTGGTCTTAGCCTTAGCCCGACCGCGATTCCTCTCTCCCTCCTGGCCTGTTGCTGCGGCCTTCAGCGTCGACGTTGGCGCTGGGCAGCAGCTTTTATTGTCTGTAACTTTTGTGTTTGTATTGGTTGGGGAGCGCGTGCGTGGCAGGCTTTGGCGCTGTCTGTGTAAACTGTTGGCAAATTTGTTAGCTTCGCCTTGCAGCTTTGGTTGTTGTTGTTGTTGCCCCGCTGATGTCTGTTTTTGCATGTTATTTTAATACTATATTATGGGGCAGGATGTTTTGGTATTCCTTTTGTTTTTGCATCATCTTTACCCCATCACGACTGTGTATGGACCACACAGGTAGCAAATGCATAACAATATATCATAGCAATTTTTATATTCACTTTGGTGAAAAATTGAACAAAAACAAAGAAGTGCAATTAATAATATTTGTTAAAAAAATATACAAGAAAAATGCTTTTTGGAATAATCATCACTTCCCGTATAGTATTTTTTGTTCCAGCTGCAGCAGAGCAGAGGCCACAACGTCTTACAATTTATGAATGAAAATGTATCTTTTACATGGTGACCCCCCCACCCTGTTATCCACACGCCGCACATCGCTTCTTCTCTGATTTCCCTTTCCACTCCAACAACAGCAACAGCAACAACATCAACAAAAAAGATCCACCGCAAAAATTGGCGCTCGATCTGCCTCGGAATTCCAATTCGAATGCAACTGCAGCGTCATGGACCATCGATGGAGGAAGGAAGAGTGGTGGCGGGGCTGGGGATGTGAATGTGGATGGAGACCCACCACCAAGCGGGGGGCTATTACAATCAAACAGTCAAAGCAGCAGCAGCAACAACTACAACAACACACAACATTGATGAGGAGCAGCGCACACGCTGCAGTTGCCTCTGCCTGCCTGCCCCACTCTCTCTCTCCCTCTCAATCTCTCCCATTTTCTATCTCTCTCTAACGCACTCACCTGAGCTCTGCATCAATGTGAATGGCTGGCCAGGCTCTTGGGCTCTCATCAAACGTACTCTCGCGCTCCCGCTCTCTATCATTTGGCCTGCGTGTGGCGCTTTTTGGCGACATGGGCGGCATTTTTTTTGCCATAGCAGCTTCAGCTTGCATATTTTAGCTTTATCCATTGCTCTCTCTCTCTCTCTTCTACCCTCTGAAGATTGCGCCATCTTTACATACACTCACAAACACGCTGAGCGTGCTCGCTCTCCAGTTTTTGCTCTCAATGACTTGCATTTTGTTTTGCTTTCGCTCAATTCGCCTGCAGCAGCAGCAGCTCCAATCCTCCAGTGCTCCCCCATAAATACAGCACAACAGAGAGACTGAGAGAGCGAGAGAGAGAACACGAACGCAAGAGAGAGAGGGACTTACACACATATACTGTGGGCTGCGCCTGTGTGGCGGCGGCAGCTGCTGCCACTGGACCACCAACGTTGAGAGGAGTTTGCTTTGAGAGCTTCATTTGCCGTTTCATTTGGAGTTGGAGAGGGAGCCCCGAAGACAGAGATGGAGACAGAGGCTGTTTTTATGGCTAGAGTTAAAGTTTGGATATTTTTTTCCAGCCTGCGGAGGGAGCTTTGGTCTAGAGCTGATCGATAGTTGATAGTCATTCACAATTTTTTTTAAATATGTAAATAATATAAGTAGTACTAGTATATAGTAGGAAAAAAATGTTCTTAAAATTCATTCATCAAGTCAAAGTCGAAATGTAAACTTTATATTAGTTCCTTGAATAATATAAGTCTATATTTATTTATGTGTGCCTTGCCCTTTTTAAAATTCAAGTTACAGAGAGTCAATGATTTAATTTACTTGGTCTCGGCTGATTCCTATGACTCTTGGAGCCTGAGTCTAACCCTGATCTTCTCTCTCCACACTCCACTCTCCGGCCATCTCTGTTACTCCTTCTGCGACTTTAACGACAGGCTGTTTGCTTTTAATCGTATAATGTCTTAATTTATAGTGCAGCGTTGCCTAGACCTCCACTTGATATCCCGTCCCCTAGCGAGCGGACCCCCCTTCCGCTACCCACCACCCATCTATACAAATGCAATTGCATTTGTCATTGGCCTATAACGCCATTAACATTACTACATTGCCCGGCTGGTTTCATTCTTTCTCTGCCTCCTCCTTCTTCGCCATGCTTCTCTTTACAACTTTGGTGTTTACTCTTCTTCGTGCTCTCTTTTCCTGTTGCCGTCCATCCCAGGTGACGATCACTCGCTCTGCCCCTTCAAGTTTAACTGCATTCGCATTCGCCAAGAAAGCTTTACTGACTAAAAGGAGAGCGCAAGGAGAGTGCAGGCAATTTTTATGGCTAAATTTTGTTGTTGCTGTGTTGCCTCTGCATTATTGCGGTGCATTTAATGTAATAATTACTATTTGCCACCGGTAATACGTAGGCCGGCAGCAGCGGCAATGGCAGCGGGATCGCCCAAGTCTCAATTCCCCTGCGTTGGGATGGGGATGGATGGCGTGTGTGTGTGGTTTGCTCTTTTTTGCTCTTTATGTAGCTTTTGTGGTTGTTGTTGTTTTGGTTAACTCGTTATCTTGGCGTCGGCTTTTGCGGTTGGCTCTGGGACGGGGACTTAGACTGGGACTGGGGGTCTGGCGACTGGAGACTGGGTCTGGAGACTGGTGCGGAGGTAGCCTTCGGTTCGGTTCGTTTGTTCATGTAATCAACCGCCCCGTCCAACAGCAACTGGCAACTGGCAGCCGGCAACCCCCTTCTGATTCGCTGTGTGTGGGCTTTTCCAGCTTCTTGTGTGGTCCTGTCAGGCTTTCAACTCTGCTTCGCTCCATCTCCATCTTCCTCTGCCTCTGCCTTTCCATACCCTCTCGCTCTTTGGGTTTGGGATGTTGTTTTCGTGGGGCTTTTTTTTTGGTGCGATGCCTAGGCTTTTTGGTTATCATTTCCAGCCAGAAGTCCGTACCAGATGGAAAATGTAAAGTGTCAGGCGGGTAGTCTCGCTCTCTGTTGGGTGGATCGTATGTGTGGGTGGCTAAGAAGTTGGGATTTAATTGAATTAAGATATCATTCCATAACAGTACCCTAAACCTCCCACTCAAACATAGATTTCCTTTACTAAACCTCAGCAAAAGATTATCATAATTTTCACTAACCTCTTTCCACATTTTATTTTTGGAGGCAATCGACCCTGCTCTTCCCATAAACACCTCCCACATGGTCGCAGATCTCACTCAATCTCTGCGATTGCAGCTGCAAATCCTTCACCCATTAATTCTCTGGTAATCCCCAGTCCTCTGACATCAGTTAAGCTCTGCGCATAACCCATTTCGAAGTCGGGATGTGTTAATGTGACTGCAACAACGATAACGACAATAAGAGAGAGAGAGAGGGAGAGAGAGATCGGAACGGAACGGAGCGAAACGAACCCAAAGATCGGAGAGAGGAAAGGCAAGGAACAACAAGCTTAAGATAGATATAAAAGTAAGGCGATAAGCATGGAACCGTCACTGGGTCTGTCTGTCTGTCTGTCGACGTTGTTTTCGATGGAGATGTGTGGATGCGGCGAAGCGGGAGAGGAGAGGGAGCCGATGGGTACCAGAAGAATGTTGACGATGCATGCGTTTTGCGTTGGCTGTCAAATTAATTTCGTACGCTTCCCCGACTACGATTACCCGAGAGCACGACGACAATCCGACTTCGACTTTGACTGCGACTTTGACTGCGTGGGCGTGCTCCGCTCCGAGGGTCCAGGCTCGGATCCAAAGAAGTGGCGATATGGAGAGGGAGGTAATTTACATATCTTTGGAGACGCATGCATAATTTTGAGTTTGACAATATCCAGGGAGCAAGGCGGGGAATACAGGGAACAGACCCTACCACTCATGACGCAGACAGCGACATCCTTAGCATACTTAAGGCTGGTGAAATGTGAAATGGTACCCCAGCTCCTCCCACTCTCACTCCCACTCCTGCTTCTTCTCCTCCACCCCCTCTGCCCATATGTATAGAATTCGCCACAAAAAGCCCCCCTTCGTCCGTGGAATTCGTGGAATGACTGCACAAATCGTTACCTGGGTGGTCCCTCCACTCGACTCGACTCCACTCGAGTCGACTTGACTCGACTCGGGTTCGACTTTAGCTTTAGTTCGGACCTAGAGATGGCGACTCGCCCGGTGGTTTATGAGGCACGTGCGCTGGCGTTCGCTGCCCATTGAGTTGCTTATTTACGGCTTGAAGGTATTTCGTTCCCCCAATACCCAATACCCTATCCCAATCACAATCACAATCACCATACTCCACCCCGTGTGCCCCATCCATCCCATCCCACGCTCTGGCTGTATTTATATTGCTGTGAAGTCAAGTGAAGTAATAAGAGTGGCAATTGTCTCGTACATGTGTGTGTGTGTGTGTGAACCCAACAAATTGTGGGATAGGTATCTGAGGATTGGATTGGGTGCGATACGGAATAATACTTTTGGGCCTAAGGTAAATCCGGGGCAAAGTTCCTACACAAACTTCCTCAAACTTTCCTTCGTTTAAATCGCCAACAAATTCACATAACATTTCTCAAACGACACTGCCAGCTGATAGTCCCATTGGCAAAGGATCACCCAAGAGCCAGCGACATCTAGTAGTAGTGGCTACAACTGTATCCCCAAGTGCACAAACTACTTTTTCCATTGGTTAATACGATCAATTAGGCAAATGTTTCAGTAAAGTCATAAAAAGCCAGCATAGAGCCTGGCCGCAGACGTAGATCGGGATTGAGAGCGGGACCGGGACTGGGATCGGGACCGTCATAACTCAACGACACTTCACTTGCCTGCGGAGCTGCGTTGACAACTCAACTTGTTTGGGCCGACATATCTGGCCAGATACGATCGCTAGTCGGACTCCGAGTCGGAGTCGGAGTTGGACCACACGAATGCCAGTCAAATGTAAGCCTAACCACAGGCCCGCGTTTTTATTGCATTTCAGACAGCAACAACCCAGAGAGAGAGAGAGAGAGAGATAGATAGTGGGAAGGGAAAAACGACTCAAATCAAATGAAAATCTCTTTCAAATTGATTTGCTGCGACTGCAGCCACTGCCAGTGCCAGTGTCAGGCAATGAAAACCCAAACAGCGCAGCAGCGCAGTCGCCGCGTCCAGCTGTGCGGCTGTCGTTCTGGTCGAAAAGGTAGAAAACATTTCAATCGGTGCCATGGAATCGGGCTCGCTCGGTGAAAATGGAACTGAAACTGGCAGGGACCTGGTCAGGGGCGGTCGGTGTGGTGCGGGGGGGCCCTGTGACCGTATATCATTTGTTTACATTGTATTGAGTTGTTAGCTCGCCGCCTGCTGCACTCCGCTTCATTTTAATTGGTCCATGGTCGGGGGCGGGGGGGCCTGGCCAGAGGCCGCACACGTCGATGTCTGATAAGCCCAGTGCCAGTGACAGTGCCAGTGCCCGGCGATCTCCTCCAGTCTCGGGGTCATGCGTGGGCATGCGATGGCTCCATGGCTCCATGGCTTTTCCCTCTTTCTCTCTTTCTATTATTTGTTTTTTGCCAGCAGCAGACTTTATTTATGAGCTTGAGCATGTCCGTGGTCTCTGCCGGAAGTCTGTGATTAGACCAAGTCATTTATCAAAAATGTATCTGTAAAAAGAACCAAGATTTCCAGTTAATAACTTGATCGACTCCAAAATGCGGGTCGAAGTTTTCTAGATTCTCTGTAGGTGCTGCGGTAGGTGCAGCGACTAGTATAAAGAAACTGGAAAAGGAGAAAAGAATATAATAGAATGGAAAAGAAAAGAAGAAACGTTAGGAGTGCGCGTTAAACCTCTTAAGTTCCTATTCAGCTTTGACAGTTTTCTTAATGTATTGTGGCCCTATCTGCAGCGCTTCCTCTATTCAGGAAAAAAAAAGAAGAGAAATGAAAAAAATCAGAGGAAAAAACTGAACAGAGAGAATGGAAGAGACTCGAAACTCCCTTTGTGTACGGGAACCCACAGGGGAATTTCATCTTGAGAATCTATTTGTTTGTTGTCGCACTCGGTGTAATGATCTGCGTTTGTCATTCGGCAAAGAGAATCCGAAAGATACGAAAGCATACAGCATACAGCATGCAGTGTGTGGGAGTGGAGGATGGATGATGTTGGTGGTGGTGGAGGAGGAGGTAGTTCCTATGAACAGATGTTTCACCAGAAGTGAATGGGACAAACCTCTCACGTTTACTCGAGAATCTTTCACTTTTTATGGAATTCATTAGGAATATGAACAAATATTTGAAACGGGACCGAAAAGTAGGTACAATCGAATCGTACATAGGTAAATATTATTCATTGTACAAAAAGCTAATGCACTCAAGAACTTTCCTATCTTAAGATCCTATGAAAACTCTAAGAGTTCCATGGGTCCATTACCAGTAACACTATAAAGATTCATTCTTTGTGTCACAGGGCCAACAGTTGACAGATCAATTGGTTCAGCTTAGGTCGGGTTTTCGGTTTTCGTATAGGTGTTCTATGCGGAAAAGTCAGAAATTTACGAGTTCAGTGCAGAGAAAAGAATTCGTTCTACCTTCCAAGAACACTGATTGTTCCTGGTTGCCCGGTGATGATGATGATGCTGCTGATGATGGGCCAGACACCTCAGAAGGAGGTCTCTGCACTCATAACTCATCATTAATAACCGAACCTAAATAAGACATTTTATTGTTGTAAACCAAATTGAAATCCCGCTGCGAGAGACAGAGATCAACATCAGCTTCGGGTCTGATGCGAGGGTCCAGAGAGAGAGAGAGAGAGAGAGAGAGAGAGAGTTCTCTCAGGTGTTAGGCTCGGTGTCGGCAAAGGACCAAAGGACCTGACCAGCGTTACGGGGGGAGAAAGAAAGACATCAAAGAGAACTGGGTACTGTCCAGACCAGTCCAGTCCGTTGTTATTATTGTTATTACTACATATATTATTGTTATTCCTGACTCACACTTCCTACACGACATACAGGGTGTATGGGCAATGTTGTAATTAAAACAATTTTCGGGCCCCTCTTGCTCTCTTTCTCTCTGCCCTAATCTGATTTCGTTGGGAATCTTGGCATCTTTCCTTCTGTTTCTTTTCTTTTATGTTGTTCTTTTTTGTGTTTTTGCGCAAGTGCAAAAGTCGTCGCTGGAGATCAAAGTCAAATTCGACGACGAAGTCGAAATCCAAGTCGAAGCCATCTCGCCCCGAGCATTAATCTGGCGTATACGGCTACCGCTGGCTACCTGTTGTCTTGTCCCATCTGCTGACGTGAAGACTGGGCTGATCTCTGCTGTCGGATCTGGTTGTCTGTCGTCGCTCAGTCCCCCGTCCCGTTCCCGTCTGTCCCCTCTTCTTACACCAGTTTCCGTAATTTTGTAAAACCGATTTGTGTTCTGTTTTTTTTCTTTCTGTTTTTTGGATGGAACGATTCTGCGAAACTAATTGATTATTTTGCTGGGATCTCTTTCTCCCTGTTTGGTTGGTCTTTTTGTTTTGGCGGCAACGGAAGACAAGTTAATTTTCTCACACCTTTTTCTACGAATTAATTTGTTGAGAATTTCAATGGTTAATCAAGGGACCAGACCAGGCCAGAATGATCTGATCTGATGTGATGGAAGTTGCAGATAATTGTACAATGGTTAATGGTTGGCCGATCTAAGGAAATGGGTTTCGTGTAACCCTAATGGGCCATTGATGGGAAATTGGCTTCATCAAAGAGAACAATTTCCTTTGAAAATCAGGGTGCCCTGTCTCCCAATCTAACCAAATAAAGATCTGTGCAGATAACCCTCAAGAAGGGCTTATAAATATTATAGTGTTCAAATGCTGAACCATTAAAGATTATCGTATTGTTTAGTGAGTTCTTCTAGAAATCTCATTAAGTTTTTAAACGTTTGTTTAAAATTACTTGAGCAAATATTTACCGATCCGATCGATGAGCTGATGAACTTCCCCCTTCCAAATGCCTCATATAATTAGGCGCCTAATTTAACAAGGACAAGGCGAATCTTTCCCATCCAGGCAAGCCATTAAAATAATTTGAGAAGCCTGGGGAAAAGGTGAACCATCAGGCAGCCATCAGGCGAAACTTTTTCGAGGGACCAGACCACCACGAATTAACCTACCTACAAATTACGCAAGGAATAGAAAGAGACCAAGCTCGGCTCGGCTCGGCTCGGCTCGGCTCGGGTTTTTGTTTCGGATCAGGGCCAAAAAACTGACAAACATCCGGATTGCTGTAGATCGTATTGATATATGTACATATGTATGGATATGTATGCATACTCCGATATATGTACAACAGATGCTGGAAGCATTGAATAACCCGAAACGAAGACGAAAATGAAAACCTTTGCGGTTGTTGCCTTACATTTATTGATTTCATCGCAGCCAACATACCCGACGACGGCGACGACGATGGCGACGTTGTGGTCTTTAGAGGATGAGAGGATTGGGGAGAGGGGTTGGTGGTAGCCGGAGCAAACGGGTCTTCTGTGGCTCTGCTGCGCATCGCATTAAGCGTAGAACAGTGGCAGCCGCAGCCGCACAGCCCAGAGGGATTTACCCCACACCCATCAACATTTCAACTTAATTCCTTTTTTGAGTCGCTTTCTGTCAGATCCAGAGCCTAAGATGCTCCCTAGATCGAGCATATGCGACTTTTAAGATCACCCACTCTATGCATTCATATTTACAAGTAGATATATGGAATGAATATTTCGAATACTCTCTCTCCAGGACTCCAAAACTCTATCTAGTTGATAATTTTAACAACCAATATCCCCATCATGGAGAGTAGCTCATTCCTCGTTTCCTGCTGGCCGAACCTTCCTGGGGGACTGGTTGTTTGACTTGCTGATTGCCAAGGTGCTGCCTGCGATTGCCGCGTATGCCATGAATTTGTTCCACTCTACGTGCAATCATGTTGACTGAGTCCCGACTCCCTCCCCTCCCCTCCTCTGGCTTCGATTTCTTGCTCCTTTCGCTGGCCGATCCGATACAAATGCACATACTCGTATACATACATATATGAACATATATTTGTATGTATAAATGTCTGCGGTCGTTGCGGCTTGTGTGTAAATCAGTAGCCGCCGTATTGAGTCGTTGACGTTACATGAACTTTGGCTACGGTTCAATTCGGACCATGGACCATGGTGCCAGAGATGGACCACTCTGGTAGCTCTAAGCGGCTTAGGGGAAATTCGTTTTACAGGATATACACCCTGGGCATGGGCATGCTCGACTGCCTTTGATGCGATCACTCAGACACTTATTAGAGATTTTGGTTTCAGTTCTAGCAAGCTATAATTATTACATTTCTTGGTTATATTTCCAGCTAATCTGCTTAGCTGAGAACAGAGATCTTTGCCTGGCTTTCCCACGCCAAAAAAAGGGCCTAATCCTGCGCACCTAATCCAATCAGAGGCCGAGCGACAGGAAATGCGGCAACGGCTGTCACTTATCACCTCAGTTATGGCCACCCACCCGCATGCGATGTCAACAAAGTGGATTTATCCCTCTACCCAATGCTCCATCCATGACATAGCTAGACTCAGACCCAGAACCAGTCCCAAAGACAGTCACTGATATCCCATACCATACCTACAATATAGACATTTCCAATGGCCATTAGTCTGTCTTGGCAATTATCAACGCCCGGGGAGTAGATGACTCACGTATGACACTCAAGTCATAATGGAGAGGCACTTAGCCAGGGACGGCCGATGGCTTTTTACGGTCAACACTGTTCGGGCCAAATTTAGACATTATCGGGGGATCCTAAGAGAGACAGAGAGAGAGAGTGAGAGACACGGATCATTGTTTGTCCAACTGTTTTGCGGTTGTGTAAATGCGTATAATTCCGTTTTATGGCTCCTGTGCTGCCGCACTGCTCATCATCATCATCAGAGGCAGCTCTGATGGCGACTGTGACCGCATCCACCTCCACTTCCACCACGCATTCTTTGATGGACTTTTTAGAGACATACCATACCCCCAAAGGGAGTGGAACTGTAAAGACCGGGTACCCGGACAGCCGGCCGGCCGGCTGGCTACATAAAATTGTATTTAGTCATGCTACATCACTTTGTAATAATTTTCATTTTGGCGCTTGCTTTGATCTTCAGCCGCATACCGTGTGTGCGGCCTCCGGCAGCAGCAACAGCAGCAGCTCCACCGCATCGCCATTGCCATCACCATAGTAGTAGTAGTAGTCGTCATCCTCTTTCGAGCCAGAACTGCCACCGTGCGGCGTTCGTCGAGCTGCGTCAAAATTTGTGAAATTATGATCATCGCGATGGAGGGATAGGGGGGTAGAGGGGTGGGGAGCCGTGCGGGAATCGGAGCGCCAAGTCTCTTGTGTTTTCTTTAGTTGCGCTGGCCTGGCCCTTCCCTGGCAGCCCCGAGATTGAAAGTATGGTAGTCTGCGATTTGATTGAGCAATCATCAATTGTGCATGAACCAACAGATTTGCGGTGTATGGAATTGAAGGGTCTTCTTGTGGCATAATCGATTTCTTGGCTTGGAATTGGGTTATGCAAATAAGTTTTTTGTGCAGAAGATTGGCAGCACTAATGCCTGGGATTGCAATTCTTCAGAAATCTTGAAGTGATGTGATACTGATATGTACGCAAATTGGAAGTAAACCAAAATTTACAAAAAAATTCGCAACAGATTAAAACTAACACATGTATGTACATATGTGTGTGTATAAAAATCTCCCAAACAGTTCGAACAATTTTTATAACCAAAATCAGTTTTCTTTTTACCGAACAGCGATTCCAAGCGACATATAGAATATATTGTATAAATTACATTAGAGTGGGTAAATTTGTATGGAGTAAAAAAATTCACCAAGCGGGACTTCACTGTATAAAACTTCTCTTTAAAATCCGGAAGCTCCAAATATATTTTAGGCCCATAGTTTCTTTGGCAAATCTTCTAAGAATTCGTCGTAAATTACAATTTTGACAACCGCTTGACCGAGAAATATATTTGACCGACTCTAACACAGTCGAACTTCTCTATAACGAAGTTTTCTATAAAACGAATTTCCAGAACACTGCAAATAATTTGCAGTAAGTTTTATTGTCCCTATATACATATGTATAGTTGGATATATTTATTGAAGATAGCTTTATCTTTTTACCGAATATGTCTGCAAATTATAGGAAATTAATTTTAGAAAATCTGTATACGAGATTTCCACAATTTTTGGGTTTGTTTTTATAGGTTTCTGAATTTACTAAAACTATAGTTTTAATAGAAATAGTTTAAAACAAAATAACTCTTCGAAAAAATGTTAGTTTTACGAAATAAGTGGATATATGTTTTATATGTGTTTTAAAGTCTATAAAATATAAATAAAAACCCTATTATTTTTTTCTTACTTTTACTTTATGGAGTGTAATATTAAACAAATTAAAAAATTTTGATTACTTCGAAATTACTAAAAATAGTCATTTTATAGAGCTTTTGCCGATTAATCTAGATATAGATATATATATATATCTAGATATTTTTAGGCATCAAAGAATAAAGATTGATCTGTAATAGCTTTAACTATCTTTATCAAAGATGTTTGGCAATGCCAGGAACCAAATGTCAACAATATATGTATGCACTTTATCTGCGTTTGAGATTTCTAGAAGAATATCGAAAAATATCTGTGCCATTTTAAGATCACACACAATCCACAATCTCACTGCTGAAGAACTGAAGGAAGTGAGCCACGCCACCCAAGAGCTCGCTACTGAGAGTACGGCTCCTTTAGTCCCCTTCCCATTTCCCACTCCCTTGGCTTTGTGCTCCGTCTCCCCCCGCCCCGCCCCATATGGTTTCTGTTTACCCACAAGTCTGTCACGGCCAACAATTCGGAAAATCGTTGACATGCAAATGGCAACGAGCCATGTAAACTGACCGGCACTGTGAACAGCGGCTCATATATCATCCTGTGTGCGGGACAGTGTAGGTAGTTGACCGACCGTTTTTCCCTATAAATAGCACGTGTTGGCTGTGTGTTTGACCTTAGCATGGTTTCTCCAAGTGCAATGCAATGATTTCTTGGGAAATGGCATAGGATCTGGTTTTATTGTCTGGCATGGACTAACTGCTTTGACCTTGTTTTCCTTCAGTTTTGTTCGTAGTTTATAGCTGTTGACGTTGGCAATTAACAAGATGGCCTACACTTGAAAAGTGTGAGGCTTAGATGTAGAACTGTTTGTAGAAAGTGCTGCCCCCAAATGAAAAGCAGAGTTAAGCTTCCAATTATGTTGAAAATCTACCTCGATCCGGTACTCATTAGAGTTGGAAATTAGCATCGGAACCAATTGCTCGGATCGAGTTAAGAGAGCGATTAATTATAGCCATTGGGCAGGGCAGGGACAGGCATGAAACACGAGCAAGACCGATCCGACCCGACCCGAAAGGAGTGGTAAACACTCAGACACAAACTGGAACTGGAACTGAAACTGGGACGGGACAAGGGATATGGGATATAAGATCGGAGATCGGGACCACACGCATCGTGTGTGACGGCGATAAAAATCACAGCATGTTGCAAACAGCCCATTGACGTTACTCTCCTCCTTCTCCTCCACCTCCTGTTGCTGTTGCTTTTGTTGGGCAAATCTTTTGACAGTTGTGTTGAAGCATAAAGATGCCAAAAGGAACAACAGCCACAGCATAACAGCCGCCAAGTGCGTATCTGAAGCGTCTTGCCACTCGCAGCCACGAAAAGCGCATCAATCAAACGCACCGCCAACGCCGCTGCCCCATGCCCCAGCCACCAACTGATCCCCACGCATACACACACACACACACACACATTCGATCAATCATTTATTATGGCATCGCTGATGGCGGCCCCAACGTTGGTGGCCCCCCACCAAAAATACAAAAACTCACAACACACACAAAAAAAAAAAAAAAAAAAAAAGGAAAGAAAGAAAATACTTGGAAAATATAGCTAATTTTCTATGGGCCATATAAATTCGTTTTTAGTTTCTATTTTTTGTGTGTGTTTGTGTTGGGGGCAGGGTCGGAGGGGGCGGGCAGCCAATTTTGAGCACGAAAAGCAATTGTATCTTATGGCTGTCAGATCCACTTATAGAGACGGCTGTCCATGAGCCCAGGGTATTACGATGGGGTGGGGTCGTCTCTTCGACGTGGATATGTATATGAGAGGTATGGGAAGTAGTGGGAGCGGGAGTTGGTTATGGGTATTTGGAAAATCTTTATGTTTTCACAGGTCCTGGGGAGTGACCAGTTGTGGGACTCTTTAAACTTTCGATTAATAAATCATTTTACTTGAGTTGGATAAAAACTATATAAAATAAACAATTTGGATGAGAATTTGTACTTTGTAATGAGGCTTATCCATTAAATTCAACTCTTTAAAAGGCAAATTTATTGAAATAAAGATCGTTTGATCACCACTCCCCCCCAAGCAACGGTCGCCTGCAAAGCATTCCGTATTGCCCAATATTCCTTACAGCAAAAAATAGAACCAAACCAATCTATTTGATTGACATTTGGTGCCTGGCCGCGAAATAAACATTTCAATTCTAATTAAATTTCGTTGAAATTAATTGCGACACATACTCGAAACCGAAACCAATACAGAAACCTAAGCGAGACCCAAAACCGAATAAAACCGAACACAAAAAAAAACAGAACAAATCACGCAACTGGCGACTGGACCGGACCGCCCAAGTGGACGACGGAGCAGAGTCGCGGCATTGGCGTCGATGTCGACTTCGTTGGTGGTCCAGATGATGGTCGCGCCCTCCCCCTTGCCTCTACCGAGTATCAGGGGGGGTATATCCCCAATCAGACGGCAACGAAAATTTAGTTGTTTAGCTGTGGGTTTTGTTGTTGTTGTTGTTGTTGTTGATGTTGTTGCTGTATCGGTTGTTGCTTTATCGGCTACATAAATATGGAAATTTTTCATTAGCGATTTCCGTTTCCGATTTATCTTAATGGCCGTCAAGCTTTGTGGCTTCTTGGCGGGGGGGAAGGGGAGGGGATTCTTGTTACTTGTTGCTTCTGTATTTTGGTGTTGTTGTAATTAAGAGCAGCTACCGTTTGATGCTTGCAAACGCAATGCTGCCGATGAGACGACGACAACCACGATCGGAGTCGAAGGCGAAGTCGAAGACGAAGACGAAGTTCGTCTTCGTGTGTGGTCTTCGATCAGGCTTTTGGCTAATGAAAGCGACTATTAAGTCGCGGCCAGGCCAACCAACCGAGGCACAGTTGGCAACTTGGGTGGCAACATGCCATTCACCAATCACACATATACCAGTACTCGTACCAGCAGCCGCAGCAGCAGCAGCAGCAGCAGCAGCAGCAGTGGTTGTGGCAGGCAGTCGCGAGGGGGAATGGAGAACTCTGTCTGTGAGCTGGCGGCGCCGCACAAAAAAGAAAGCGCGTGCAACTGCCAGAGGACCAGGGGCCGCCGCCAATAGGGGCAAAAGCAACGAAAACAAAAAAAAACCCAACCGACCGGAACTGCAACTGGCGCTATATGCAATTATAAGACTGTGTGCGTGTGTGTGTGTGTGTGTGTGTTTGTATCCCAGTGTGCATCTGCAGCAAACAGTAGCAGCCACATTTGCCTTTGCCAAAGATTGACAGCAGCAACTAAGCCCCGAGATGGAGGAGATGTGGAGACCACCGTGCATGATGCCGCCACCGAGTGCCGCAGTTTTTCGAGGGGGCTGGTGGGAGATAGCTCTCTGAGTGGCCTCTGCGTGGCACTGTTGTTGCTTGTCGGCACGCCGTTGCGTTATATTGTCAAAAGTATGAGTAGCATGTGTGTCTGGTCTATGGCAGGACTGGGGCGGATGCTCCGCTTGTAACTTTGATTTTTTATTACTATTAGTTTCATAGAAGGCAGCTTTAGTAGTTTCTTAGCGGCCAGCTTTAAAAGCTTCTTAGGAGACAATTTTACAGCATTTAGCTTATAGGAAGTTAGCTTTTTAGCCAAAATAGCTATTTTCTTGAAAAATTAGATGCCTATTAAATGCTTAAAATTCCTTGAATGAAAAAGGTTATAAACAATTAGAGGGGCGCGTATACTAAAAAATGTTCAAGAAACTTGGTTCAAAAAAGGTATGGGATTATTGTTCTTCATTGTTAATCAGTCTATCATACAAATGATTTTCACTAGTAGGTTTGATTGTTTAAAATTTATAACAGTTTAAGTTTGAAAAATGCTGCGTGAGCCAATGTATGAAAGATTTACGAGTATATTTGTACATATCTGTGAAACGGGTATCTTATAGTCGGAATAGCGACTATACATAGCTCTCATACTTGTCTGATCTTCTTGCACTCCCAAGAAGTTGCTCTAGTTGCTCTTCTGTTTCTTGTTTCTTGTTGCTGCCGCGCCGCTGCTGATGCTGCCTCTGTTGATGGTGATGCAAATTATTGCTATCTATCTTGCTGTCAACATCGGAATAATTGTTGGTAACATTTGATGTTGCTGCCGTTGCTTGTCATAATTTGATTGCCGCCGCTGGGTAATCTTTTTAAATTGTGGTACAGTGCAACGTGCCTAGTGGAAGCATACCACACTAGGGCTCAAGGATTAGTCCATTAAAACTAACATAATTTTCGTTTTCTGCGGAACCATAAAAGTTTACGAACTTTTTGCACACTACAATAGTTCCTAGAAACCCAAGAGAACAACATGAAAAAGGAAACGAAAAGTTTCGCTCGAATTAAAGCTAAATAAAAAATAAAAAACAAACAAATAATACCACCATATAATGGGAGATGCGACCGACCCGACCCGACCCGGCCGGACCCGAGCGTACTGTATCGGATCGGACCACACACAATGCTCGTCGAGGCCCAGGAGCACAGACACACATACGCACACACTTAAAACGCGAATAAAAACGAGGCAGCGAGAGGGAGAAAAACAAATAATTGCTAATTTTATGCTCGAATAAATGAGCTGAGCTGAGCGTGAGTGTGCCCCAAGAAGAGTAAAGAAGGATCAAAATGGGGCGCCCGCCACCATTCCACCATTCTGGCGGCATAAATTAGTGCGAGTGAAATAGCAACATTAAAACGTCACGCACTATCAAACGAGAGAATGATCAATGGGGGCACAGCACAACCAACCGAGCGCATACACACACATATACGCGGGCATATGGAGCGGGCTAATAGACCACCCAAGCCGATGGCGACGACGAATCAAAGGCCACCCACGACGCAGAGCGAAGAGCAAGAGCTGCGTGCCTGTGTGGTGTGTGTGTGTGTGTGCGCAGAAGACCTTTGAAAACAATTTCAGCATTGGCTGTGCGGAGGGAGAGGAGAGAGGAGACCCGCAGCAGATAATTGAAATATGTACAACTTGAACATGTGTGGTGTGCTCTGAAGTGGGTATACTATCAACACGAAATAACAATAAAACAGATGTTCTGTTTTTTGGGCAGGGGCATAATAAATAAATAAATCAATGAAAGAAATCAAGAGGAAAACCCTATTATGTCCATGGCATAGATGTCTAAAATAATTTAAAAATTACAAACAAAACCTACAAAATCTATGTCAATTTTTTCAAATCTGGCGCCAAACTAACATACCTCTGCATAACCTAAAAATATCTGCTGTAACAGTCTATAAGTTTTGCGTTAAAAGCACGCAATGTTATAGATGGTGAGCTGCCAACTCAACAACTCAACTCAACGCGTTACAGAGCGTTGCCCACCAGCCATTGTAAAATTGTTAAATCTATTATTTGCGGCCATAAACTGCAATATTATATTAAACAGAATATCAAAATCGAGGAATATGATTTTAGTCGGTATTTTTGAGGTATATTTTTAAAATGAGACCGTTGTTTTCGGTATATTCCGCGGTTCCGCGGTCACACTGTGTGTTCCAGCGTGGTTGTGCAAAATTTTAGTTGGATTTAATTTCTAATTTTTCGGTTGTTTAATTAGCAAAACCGGCCAACAAGATGCCGCCGAAGAAAGCGCCGGCGGGTCCCAGCAAAAAAACGGAACAAAAGAAGAAGGAAAAAGTCATTGAGGTATGCTAGAGTTGGGAAGATGACGGCTGCCAGACTTTCTTTGACCGAATAGTAGATGTTCAAAGATGTAGAACCACGATGTGGCATAATAGCTCTACGGAGATATTGATTTCTGACTATTTATCGGTAGGACAAAACCTTTGGCTTGAAGAACAAGAAGGGGAACAAGCAGCAAAAGTTCATCCAGCAAGTCCAGAAGCAGGTGCAGGCCGGCGGGCATCATCCACGTCAGGATGGGGATAAAAGGAAAGATGAGAAGGAAAAGAAATTGGCCGATCTGCGTGAGATGGCATCGATCTTCAAGCCCGTGCAGACGCAAAAGGTGGACAAGGGCACCGATCCCAAGTCTGTGGTGTGTGCGTTCTTCAAGCAGGGGCTCTGCACCAAGGGAGATAAGTGCAAATTCTCCCACGACCTGTCCCTGGAGAACAAGGTGGAGAAGCGCTCCATGTATGTTGATATGCGCGACAACGAAGATGACCTCATGACCAACTGGGACGATGCCAAGCTCAAGGAGGTTGTGGACAAGAAGCATTCAGACGAGAAGCGACGACCCACAACTGAAATCGTAAGTAAAGCTGCGGCCGCTCCCTTAACAAATTACTAATTACTATGTTCTGGACAGATTTGCAAGTTCTTCCTGGAAGCTGTGGAAAAGTCCAAGTACGGTTGGTTCTGGGAATGTCCCAACGGAGAGAAGTGCATCTATCGTCACGCTTTGCCGCCCGGCTATGTTTTGAAGCGCGACAAGAAGAAGGAGGACAAGCCCACGGAAATTTCGCTGGTCGATCTGATTGAGAAGGAACGCGCTGCCTTGGGTTCCAACCAAACGCGAGTCACCCTGGAAACCTTCTTGGCCTGGAAGAAACGCAAGCTGCAGGAGAAGAAAGCCAAGATGGTCGCTGAGGAGGAGCGCAAGAAGAACGACTTCAGCAAGGGCAAACAGTTCGGTATCTCTGGTCGTGAAATGTTCAGCTTTAACCCAGACCTGGTCGACGACGGACCCATCGAGGAGGGCGATGCCGCCTTTGATGTCTACAAACGTGAGGACGACGATGATGACAATGCCTTTGAGTTCAAGGAACTCGATCTGGCTGCCCTTTCGTTGGCTGCCAAGGAGGTGGATGGTTCTGGCACCATAGCATCTAGCACCAGGCTACTAGATCAAGCCACGGAAGCAGCCAAAACCGCAGCAGCCGAGGATGGAGCGGCTTCTGCTGATGATGAGAGCCCTTCATCGTCTGCACCCGCCAACGATGCTGCACCCTTCAACAAAGATCTCTTTGTTGATTTGGCCGGCGAACTGGACGACTTGGATCTGGATGATGAAGATGACTAGCTTGCTCAATGATTTCTTTTTCCTTTTAATTTGTCAAACCCCCAATGCGATCATATAGGGATTTCTGCCTTTAGCTACTTTTTAACAATAAAACTGTAGCTGTCAAATGTTGCATTTATGAAAATCTATTTACTATTTAATCTGGATCAGGCCCTAAGGCCCTCTGATGGAAGAAAAATGTTGGTTAAACTACAAAGGCAAAACAGTTTATTTTAGTACTCGTACGGGAACAATATTTATATTTATACTTAAAAGTTAGAAACGTGCATCATTTGTAAAACTACCAAAAGCCAGGAGGTAAAAGACCCACAGTCTGGGGGATCTGGCGCTCGCGCAAGAACTTGGTCAAAAGCATTTCCAGCCGCGTCTTCGGCCCGCCCTCATCGTAGATGGCCAGTTGTGGCATGTAGGAAACGTGTATGTAGAGCAAGAGCTTGAGGAACTGTTTGCCATAGGTGCGCCACAGCTCAAAGCCCAGTGTCTGAAGTATCTCCATGATCAGGGTGGCGCTGATGTCTGGCAGCGGTTTCACATGTACCACATGCACCAGCCAACGCCAGCCCTCCTCCAGACCGAAACAGTGGGCAGGCCCGTCTGCCTTTCGTCCAGGCGTGATAATCACAGCAGCGAAAAGACGGGCGATTCCAGTTTGGCGCTTGAGAAATATGTCTGGCTTCTCCAGCTCGTTTTTGTCGGACAGCCGATAGCCCATTGATTTGAGATATTGCTCTGCTGACTGTCCCGGCTGCTGCGGTATCACATAGGGCACTAAATATGGTGATTCCTTGTAGAGATACGCCAGGAAAACCTTTCCGAAATCAGGCAGCAGCTTCCAGAAGGTCACAATAACCGATGCAAAGGGAAAAGCGGCCTGGGGATTACCAGATATAGCCGTCTCTGATTGACTTACGAACTTCTTTGCCATCAAGAGCATGCAGTAGTCACGAGCCAATGGATGGTCATTAATAGTAATGGTGGCGTTATTCATTACTTTCACGTGCTGGCCAGCAAAGAAGTTGTATAGTTTTTCAAAATTATTGCTTAGATGCTGCGGACTGACCGCTGTAATGGCGTTCAGGGGCAAGTTGATTGCCCTTTGGCAACCAGTGCGATACTGCTTCAACGACTCCTCAGACTGCAAGGGCTTCACGGCATCTACTTTAGCTTGGTAGACGGCAATGATTTCATTGTAGAATGCCAGCCGCGCTGGGTGGACATAGGAGGCAGATATGTTGCCTTCCGCCGGAGAAACATCAACGGAATTTGCCTCAGAAGGTGTCGCAGCCTTGGCGGCTTCGGCCTTGGCAGCCTCTTCCGCCAGTTGCTGCTTTTGCTGAGCTTCTGACTCGTCCTTTTCCTTCTGTCTCTGGGTCTGTTCTTCAAACTGCCTCTTCTCTTCATCCAATTGCCTCTGTTTCTCTTCCTCCTGACGCTGCGCAGCTTCCATTTTAATTTGCTGCTGGACTAGCTCAGAGAATTCCGCCAGCTCTTTGATCATATCAGCCTCCACGTCATTCAAGTCTTTGCAATACTGCTCGGCTCTAATGATCGAGCTTAAATATTTACTCTGCTCAATGTTTCCCATTTTCACAGTGCAAACCAGGTCGTCAAACTTTTCACCCAGCTCCTTGAGTTGCTGATTTTGGGCGGCACAGACCTGGACCGTCTCCTTATCCAATGACAGAAGCAGCTTTATGATCCCCTCATACTTGTAGCTGAATCTTCTTTGGCATCGCGAGACGCCCTCCAGGGCCAGTTTATGCAACTTTTGGTCAGTTTTCTTGCGCAGTTCCAACTGTTGACGCTGCTGTGCCTCCAGCTGCCTCTGAGCCAGCTGTTCCGCCTTCTGATTAATCAGATTGTCGTTTTGCTCTCGTAATGCTTTTTGGGCTAGACGCTCCGCTTGCTGCTCTTCATCCCTCTGACCCGAATCGCACTGTGTCTGCAGGCTTTTATGTGCCTCCTTCAAGGCTTCAATCTGCTTACGCACACTCCTTTTGACCTGCTCCGACACTTCGCGCTTAAATATACTAGCGTTTATTTCCCCAGAATCTGGGAAGCAGGGCAAACTCGGTTCCTTGTCTGTGATGCTAGGCGAAACAATCGTAATCTCTGCGACAGTCTCCTCGGCACTTACAATGCCTTCGTTTAGACTTTCCTTCTCTCCTCCTTCCACCCAAAATGGTTCCCGGTCGGGGCCCAATGTGCGCCCTTTGCATGTTAGCGAAGCAATAGCTGCATGCTTGAATACCCTTTCCAGGCGCAAGCTGTCCATTTCCCGTATCAATTTCTCTACGCTCTGCAAGGAAAATAAATTGAAATGAGTTAAAATTAAAAAAATGCGGATATATCTTACCATTTTGGTGTATTTACTGTTCCCAGCGCTAGCAGCTATATCAGTTCGAGACGCCGATTTGTTTTTTTTGTTTTGCTTTTTCCACCCGTGTTTTCCAACACATCTCGATCGGAAAACTACAGCATGTCCGCCAACACTGGCTTAGTTGCACGTTACACAGCCCTGTTGCTTATATACGGAGTGTGGACGTTTTTATACCCTATTTCTATATTCTCAAAATTTTGTTTTCCAAGCTGCTTTAGAACGTAATTAATAATGACACTTTCTGAGATTGAATTATTATTATTATTATAGCCTATTTCTCCATCTGATTTTATATATATCGTTTATATCGAGTACAAGTACGAAAGTATACTCTAATGGAAAATCCCTTAAAACAGCAGTAAACTTAAAAATACTTGCTATGACATTATCTCATCCGATGGATATGGCTATACCTAGTCTATTAATACTAAAAAAGAATAGAATAAGTACATAGTTCATTCACAATCGTTCTTTATAGGCAACGCTTTCTTTAATTACATTTGCAAAGCAACCAAAACATTTAGAAGAATTTGACACCATGGCTGCCGTCTATCTCAATTAGCTCGCATCGACCCTTCTCTTCCAGCAGTCGTAGTGCACTAAGGAGCACTGACTCATCCACGCCATGGAAATCCATCTGAGTGGTGCTCTCGCCAGAAGCTATTTCGTACAGTGTGCAAATGCTGTTGGTCTGGCCCGTCTCCTGTATCCAATCGTACACCATGTTCCCATACTCCTCCAGTGTGTACCAATACACCTGCCACTCCTGGCGGCGCTTGTCCAGGGCAGCTGCATGCCCACTCCGCTGCAGTTCCTCCAGTATAACTAGTATGAGCTCCGGCGAAAGGCGTCGCTGAATTGACTCATTGTGGAATAGTGGCAAGCTCTGTTCGTTGATGCTAAGTGAAAACTTATTCGTATGCTTGAGGTATTTAAGAAAGAGATCCGTCCAGACCTTCAACTGCTGCTGTCTAGTTTCTTCGTGGGGCTGTAAACTGTCGAGAAAGTTTAACAATGCACATTTGCAGGTATTTTCCAAATGCTTACGTGAAGAACGGTGGAAATGTGTACTCCCAGGGCCATTGGAATTCAGTCATTTTCGTTTATTTGCAAATTTTTGCTACATTTATTTAATTTATTTGTTTTGCCAATGAATCTGCTGTTATCGATGTTGGAAATTATCGATGTTTTGGGAACGGATCAAATATTTAAACGATGATTTCAAACCATTTTTATTTTCTCTAACAATGGATAATGTAACGGCCCAATTAGCCGAAACTGCCTACTGACAGTGGGTTTGGTGGAATCACTATAGTGGCAATTGCCAAGCTGAGTTTTGTGTTGTGTGTTCTTCTTCAGCTTGTTGACGAACTGACCTACCGCCACAAAATAAATGAAGAATTGGCAGGGTGGGTGGTGGTGGGGGTGGGGGTGGGTTGGTGGTACACTTGAACGTGGGAAGAAAGAAATCTGTTATTTGTTTTTTTATTTTTATTATATAAATTATTATATTATTACTGCCTATGAAAAAGCCGTAAACATGCATACATTCATATGTACATATAGACATAAAGTCGCCGCTCAAATTGGCTCCCGATTGAAGATCGGTACCCAGGGAACACCACGAGGAGGCTATTACACCTGTAATGTGGTCAAAAATTAATCTGACCTTTGAGTCGACTTGATATGACTTAATTTAAAAACTTTTCAATAATTAAGTCACATCCATATTCCCCGCCAAGAATGAAATCTATTAAATATCTGTACATACATACATGGAAAAATAGAACATAAAAAATAAATAAGAAATAATAAACTTATTAATATTAAAAAAAATATCCTACTGCCGCAATATTTTGAGCTTTTTCTCGTATGATTTTGCATTCTCCACTGCAGGGTGTGGAAAATTGAAGGGGCAGGACATTGGTAGGGGTATGTGAGTTGCCTCTGGCAGACTGCAGATGTGTTTGTGTGTGTGTGGGGGAGGGGAGGGTGAGGGCTTTCCGGATTCTGTGTCAAAATGGCGCAGAAAAATGATCAAGTGAAGGAGCAGAGCAGAGCAGAGCTCGAACAGGATCCGACAACTTCAGCGCGCTAGAGTGGAATGAATTTGACACATCGAAAGGTAAGATAAGTACAGCTGCGAAACAAAATAATAGCACCACCACCACAAGCAACTTCTAAATAGTTGCCAAACTCAAATTTTTAACTTTAAGGAAACTTTAAGCACATTTTTAGAAATGGAAGACTCTTATAAACATATGAATATAAAAAAAATCGTCTTCCTTTTTAACGTTTTTAAGTTATTTAAGAAAATTCCTTGAAAGTGATCAAATTAGGCGAAAAAAATAATAGCACCACTTTTCAAAAATTGAATTAAAAACAAAATATTGACCAAAAAGTAACGAATTCCTTAGTTAACTATTTTGAACGATTATTACTAAATCTATAATTATCATTTAATATTTAGTACAATGTCTTTTTTGGCAATAACAGCTGTCGTAGCGTCTTGGCATGGAATCAATCAAGTCCTGGCATCGTTTTAGGACCAGGACTCTTTAATTTATACCCAATGGTGATTCGATAGTGGCTGGATTGGAAGTAGCAACCGGCTTCTTGACGTAGGGCCACAGATTTTTGATGGGATCAGGTCAGGTGACTGAGCAGTCCATTCCAAAACGTTCACATAGTTTGCCATAACACATTCCTTTGCTTTCTTGTTGGTGTGTTTGGAGTCACAGTTCTGTTAAAAAGACCATCGGAGGGTTATTTCTTATTCTGCAAAGGGTAGCATTACTGTATCCACGATATTCACCTACACGTGCTAATCCATGATGGTTTTTATCCAACCTAGTGTACCTACTTCATAAAGGAAAAAGCCGGCCCATACCATTACACTATACCCTCCATACTATACTCCATACTTTTTGTGGTGTACTAAAGTTTGTATTCTACTTTCCTTGGACCTCTAACGTATGATCGAGATCCTTTTCCACCAAACATATCCACTTTGGACTCATCTGACCATAGAATATTCGTCCATTGTTGGGATGTCCGATTTACTTGAACACTGCCTAACCTCATGTGCTTAGTAATATGTGTCTCGTTTAAAAGTGGTATCTTTCTTGGGCTGCAGACTTTTATATTATGTTGGCTAAGATATGTACTAACTTTTTGATCCATCGCATTTATTTTAAGCTCTTCTTTAAGCTCGATAACTGACCTAAAGGGAACCTTCTTTCTCTGACGAATCCGTCTATTGCAATGAAGAGGGGCCATAAATCGTTTTCGTCCGCGTGTTTCAGCCTTTTCTTCATAGTTTAAGACGTTTTTAATCATTTTATTGGAATATCATACCAATCGACCAACTTTTCTGTACGTTTTTCCGTTTAATATCAGTTTTTTGGTCAGATCTCTCATCTCCGCAGTGCAGTGCTTTCCACGTCCCATTGTAATGATTATTATTAACTTTTATGACAGAAACAATGAAATCTTAGTCAAAACTAATGAATACGGGCCTTTTACAAAGACAATTTTGAGAAATACAGAAGCTTCACTAAGAAAAGTGCTAGTGGTGCTATTTTTTTTCCGCCATTTTTTGGGTATTATTTCTTAAAACAAAAAACCCACAAACACAAAAACTCCATTGCAATAGCCGCTCTTAGATTCTCTGGGAAAAGCTGCACTCTTAATTGTTTGCCGTGCTTCAGGGCATTACCTGCAGTGAAGAGAGGGGATCAAATTTAACTCTTCACTTTAAAATATTAGTTACATATACAGTGGTGCTCATAGACTTAAGCCACAAGACTTCAACCAAAAATTTAAACGAAAATTAAGAAAAGATTTTATTTCACAGCTCCAATTTTTGTGTCACATTAGTTCTATATATCAGTGTTCTAATAGAAGAATAACCAAGTTATGAAAATATATATTCAACGAAAAACTTAAAAAATCTGAGATCATCTCCAAAATGTCCTGCTCATATACTTAAGCCACCTTGAGCTAAAATCGTCAAACTTGTGTTTTTTTCGGGAAAAGTTGTGCTAGTTATTTTCTAAACTAAAATATTGAACACTAAATACGTTTCCTAAAACAATATGACCGCTATGGCTAAAAATAAAAATACAAATCCGGCCGAAAGAAAGC
This sequence comes from Drosophila athabasca, assembly GCA_008121215.1. NCBI lineage: Eukaryota > Metazoa > Arthropoda > Insecta > Diptera > Drosophilidae > Drosophila > Drosophila athabasca. The sequence goes on along the minus strand of VMQQ01000022.1, from coordinate 856,927 downwards.
TAATATGGGAATATTACGAAAAAAACACAAGTATTCTACAAATTTGTAAGACTTTACATTTTTCGCGTGGCAAAGTCAGAAATGCCATTGCATTTTATAAGAAACATGGAACCTAGGAAAATATTCCACGTGAAAAGCCCAGAAAAACCACTTTAAACGACGATAGACGGATTGCCAAAATCAGTAAAGCCGATCCGTTCTTGACTTCGACGCAAATCAGAGGTCAAATGGTGGTAGATTATGGCGTGAATGTGTCAGCTCAGACCATAAGAAGACGGCTAAATGAATTCGGGTTATATGGACGCATTGCTCAAAAAAAACCATTGCTGTCCATTAAAAATGTTAAAAAGCGCCTTCAACTCGCCACAGAGCATATTCAAAAAGGTCCCAATTTTTGGAACATGATTGTTTGGAGCGACGAATCCAAGCTTAATGTCTTGGGAGTGATGGTAAACCATATGTTAGACGTCCTCCCAACAAAAAATTGGACCCCAAATACACGAAGAAGACCGATAAACATGGTGGCGCTTCGATTATGGTCTGGGGCTGTTTCACCGCATCGGGCGTAGGTCCCCTAGTGAAGATAGAAGGCATTATGGACGGCGAAATGTACAGGGACATCCTTATTAACAATTTATCTGGAGAATATGCCGATAATTTGCCACTTGCCTGGATATTTCAACAGGACAACGACCCGAAACACTGCAGCAAGATAGTCAAGACGTGGCTTAACCAAGAGGCAATCAACGTTTTGCAATGGCCACCGCAGAGCCCCGACTTGAACCCTATAGAGAACTTGTGGGGAATTCTGAAACAAGTCGTTGGCCAAAAAAAAACCAGCAAATAAAAACGAATTGTGGCGAATTTTGCAAGAAGAGTGGAAGAAAATCACTCCTCAGCAGTGCGCACGTCTTGTGGATTCAATGCCAAAGCGTTGCTCCACTGTTCTTAAGCAGAAAGGCATCCCACTCATTATTAAAGTACATTTGTTAAAAGTATATGGAATATTGGGCAAATTTTAACTTTTTCAACCATTTTTTTCCAGGTGGCTTAAGTATGTGAGCAGGACATTTTGGAGATGGTCTCAGATTTTTAAAGTTTTTCGTCGAATAAATATTTTTATAACTTGGTTATTCTTCTATTAGAACACTGATATATAGAACTAACGTGACACAAAAAATTGGAGCTGTGAAATAAAAACTTTTCTTAATTTTCGTTTAAACTCTTGGTTGAAGTCTTGTGGCTTAAGTCTATGAGCACCACTGTACATATGGTCTGACTTACGTCATCCACGCACTCGCCGTCTCCCATTCCCACCCATGTAAAGAATTGGCAGGCAACAACAACAGCGATGCATACGCCAACGCCAAAAAACAATTACAAATACTCTCTACAATGTAAAAGCCTAGGCCGCTACTGCTCTCTTAACTTTTGCCCCCTCTTTAGAGCATTATACCCACACCACATGCTGTAGGAGGAAAGCATCAAATATAAGAAATATTCAAATTATTACAAATTTTCGTGGCTTATCTCCCCTCCCCATACAGAGCACAAACCAAAACAACAACAACACACACAAATCCCTATTGCAAAAAGCCCTGTCTGCCCTGCACTACCCGCAGTGAAGAGAGGGAACCAAATATAACTCTTCACATTAAAATATTTGTTCTATGGTCAAGCTTCCATTCCACCTATGTATGTATGTACATACATATGTAAAAGCATTGACAGGCAGCAACAACAACGACGCGTACGCCAAAGCAAAAAAACAATTACTAGAACTCACATAATGCAAAAGCAAAGATGCTCTTACTGAAGCGCCCCCGCTTCAGGGCATTGTACTGTCCCCACATGCAGTAGGAAAAGAGAATCAAATAAAAGAACTATTCAAATTGTTACAGTTTTTTGTCGCTCGTTTCCCATCTCCCCCCGCCCCAAACAGATAAGAAGCTAAAGCAACAACAGCAAACACAAATCCCTATTGCAAAAAGGCGCTTTCAGATTATTTCAGCAAAGGTGCGCTCTTAATTGTCTGCCCTGCATTACCTGCAATGAAGAGATGGATCAAATATACATAGCTATTCACATTAAAATATTTTTTCTATGGTCAAGTTGACTTATGTACATCATCCACGCATTTTCCGTCTCCCATTCCACCCATGCAACAACAACATACGCCAAAGACAAAATAACGCAATAATTAAAATCACCCTTACAATGCATAAGCATAGGAGAGAGCATCAAAGAGAAGAACTCTTCAAAGTAATCTACATTTTCTATGTACTCTTCGTCTCCCTCTTCGCTTCTAGAGCGTAAGCCAAATACAGGAAATAGATGTATTCAGCGCAATGCAAATCTCTACTGATTTAACAGTTAACTATCATAGAAAGAATAAATTCGTTGCTGCCGATACAGAGGCATGGTAATTTAGCAGCGAGCTAATAGCAAAAGATAAACTGAGTAAGAGAGCGAGAAAGAGCCCTTGACCTACATTCGTTATCTGTGATCACCGGCACCCAAGGCATACTTAACAAGGTAGCCGCACTCGCTCTCTCGCCCTCTCTTTTACTTCTTAAATTTCAGTCTGCCCAAGGTATACTAAACAAGGTAGGCTTATAGAGAGGAATAAGTAGTTATTCAAAATGACAGCATAGAGAGAGAGAGAGAGACGAGAGATGCTTCGCTCGCAACTGCTGGCAGACTGAAATTTATGTAGTTAACACAGAGAGCGAGCGAGCCAATAAGCCTACCTTGTTTAGTATACCTTGAGTCTGCCTAGCAGCAGTTGTGAGCGACGATTCTCTCCGCGGACGATTTTCTCTTGTTCTTTTTCTTCTTTACTCAAATAAGAAGTAAAACTCTCTCAGTGCGGCTCAGTCTCCCCCAACCATCATTGAAAGCGGTCATAAAAATGCAAAGAGAACGTGTTTTCCGTCTCTTAAGTTAAGAGAACTCTCATTCTAAAATCGCCGAGAGCAGAGAGCGAGCCGACGCCGCTCTGAGAGCGAGCTTTTGTTTCGTTTCACGGCGAGCGAGCGAATGGCTGAGGCGAATTCGTCGCAACATATTCGCCTTAGATTTCACTCTCACTTACGTTGCCTTACGTCATATTTCACTCTCACTTACGTATTTCGCCGTAGACAACATTTTTCATACAACGGAAAATCAAATCGTGTGTGATCAATTATTATAATACTAAATAACAATTAATAAATTATAATACGATCATTGCAAGCGGTCATAGAAACGGAAAATCAAATCGTGTGTTTACCGACGGCAAATCGCGCGCCGGCCAAAATGTGAATTTTTTATTTTTATTTTATTTATTTTATTGTTCAGTGTGTTAAGTTATACGATCATTGCAAGCGATCTAAAAACGGAAAATCAAATCGTGTGTTTCCCGACGGCGAATCGCGACGGCGACGCCTAAATGTAAATTATTTTTTAATCAAATTATAATACCAAATAATAATAAATACATCTAAATTATAACAAGTGAATTGAAATAAATGGATAGTTAACAAATTTAAATAAATAAATAATAAAATAATTATAAATAAATCGAAATAATTAAATGAAAAATAACTAAATTGAAATGCAAAGTGAAACCACCCAAACAATATGTGGATAAAATGTGAATGAAAGTGCGAGTGTAAAATACAAATTTGTACTATAAGGAGCGGCAAGGCGTACAAGGCGACACGCAGTGCCAGGTGTATGTGATCATTTTATTTTTTTAATAACAGATAAATAGTAAAATTAAATAAATAAAATAAACATATTGATATAAATATTTACATATAAATAAATTGAAATAAATGAATAATTACTTGAATAATACATAAATTGAAATAATATGTGAAAAGTGTAAGAATTACAAAGCAATGCTTGTGGTGAGTGAAAGTGCGAGTGAGCGGAGTAGAGCGGCAAGACCTAGAAGGCGGCAAGGAATACACAGCGAAACGCAGGGCAAGGTGTACATACATATGTATGTACATATGTATGTGATAATTAATTTTTGATTTTTTTTTATGTGTGTTTTTGTGTTTATGTGTTTATGTGTATATATATATATATATATATATATATATATGAATAAAAAATAAATAAAAATATATAATTCATTAAGTGCAAATCGAAATAAATAAATAATAAAATAATTATAAATAAATTGAAATAAATGAATAAAAAATAACAAATAATACATAAATTGAAATAATATGTGAAGTGCGAGTGAAAATAAAAAAAACAAAAATAATTCTATAAGGAGCGAGCTTCTATACATACATATGTACATATGTGATAATTAATTTTTTATATTTTTTTGGGTGTGTTCTTGTGTTTATGTGTGCAAACGGCAAACATCAAACAAAAGTAAAATAGCAAATAATATTCAACGCTCACTATATTATTATGGGATCAGGTGAGTCTCTCTGTTTTGGTTTACTCCTTATACTGTTTCTTCTTTCGATTGCCTTTCACATATTTTCTTATTTTATTTATTTATTTATTTATCATCTTTTTAGCTTATACAGACACATACATATATTATATTATCTCCGCCTTCTTCTTTCGATTGCCTTTCACATATTTTCTTATTTTATTTATTTATTTATCCTTCTATATATTATTATATTATATTTATTATCTTTTATATATTATATTATCTCCTTCTTGCACTCCTTTTTCATTTAAAGGCTTTTTGTTTTTGATCAGTGAATTTATTCTGGTGTGATAGTTACATTATTGTTTCAGGTGGGGTCGGGTCGGATATACATATGTCTTGGATGCAACATCATGGGAGCTCTATGCAATTCTTAAAAGCGAAAGTGAAGCTTTCTGGGGGGCTCTTTTTCAGATTTAACCGTCGTAGTACTTGGTGTTTTATTAATCGTAATACTTCCCAATCGAAATGCGGCAGCGCTCCTCGGTCGGTTGGCCAGCCATCTGCTGGTGTCGCTTGGGCCACTTAATGGTGCAGTCAATGCACATCAACGTCCTAAAGAACCACAATAGCCACAAATGGTATCCGCTGGATACAGGACATATTGTATCCGCTGGATACTGGAACTGTATTGCAACCCTCTCTAAAACGACTCTTAAATGGGTCAGTTAATGGTAGTATTTGTAGTAGTAGATGCATGTGTAGTATTTTGCAAGTTTTAGAAATCCCATTGAACCACAAATGGTATCCTATAATCTGTGGGGTTGGGGTGGTGCCACAGATTATCAAAGCATATCAGGTGGAATTCGATCTGTGGCAGCACCGATATAAAAATGTATATTATCCGGGTAAGTATAGCATATACTCTGAAATAGATGTGGTAAAAAGTGTACCTTTTGGAGAAACCTTCGGAAAATTTGAGCTATTTTCGAACTATTGTTTGACGATATAAGACATTAAATATTGATTGAAGTTTTCTAATAAAATATGTACTATAATAAAACTTCCCTTTCTTTACCACAACAGTTTTTGTTTCATTCGTGATACATATGTTTTTGTTCTATTTTCCGTTATTTTTCCTTGGATTTTCAAAATGCCATAGAAATCGCAGATATATTCGTTTCGGTTCAGTGGTCACACCCACCCCCACCCATCCTGCCAACTCTTCATTTATTTTGTGGCGGTAGGTCAGTTCCTCAACAAGCTGAAGAAGAACACACAACACATAATTTCAGCTTGGCAACGCTTAACGCTCGTCGCGTTAATAAGCGCCACTCAGCAAACAATGAGTCCCGGCCAAAAACGAATTAGAACTCGGGTTTTCCATTTACATTCAAATGAATACTTTTTTAATTGGTCTTAAATCGAAAAAATTGTGTACATAAACATTTCCTCGGGCTTTTTGATACAGTTTGATGGGAGTGTGTTGTCTAGCTTTGGTTTATTTCAAACGTTTGTAGTTTCATGAAGAAAGTAAACCATGTAGAGACAATAGAGTTTGGTTTTTTGTTTTTGCATTTTGGTGGATAGTCAAAATACATACACGTACACTCACACATATACATATATATATATATATTTAATTTTATCTGCAATATATTCTTGTTTAATATACGTTAAGTACTAGCAGGCGCAATACATTCAATATCGCTTTTTTGCGGTTCATTTAGAGTCTCTCTCTCGAGTCCTTTGCTTGTTTTCAACCATACCTGCGCGGCTTTCATTAGTTTTGAAATCATTTACACTAATTTGAGTTTACTGTTGTTAGCTGATTTACGTTAATTTGGTTTTGCTTACAAAACTTGCATGCTGCGGGTGCTTAATAACTATATTTATCCTCTGTGTGTGTGTGTGTGTGCCATGCCACTAATATCGTAATACATTTATTTATTTTCCTTCTGTAGTAGGGACAAGTTTTCCTGTTCTTAGTGCTGCGAGTTTTGCATGCAAGTTGCTTGCTGGGTTGCTGGGGTACTGATCGGAACTAATGGGATCTGGGAGCTAGGATCCTTAGCATGGTAGATACAACATATAATATGTATATAGTTATTTTCTTTTTTTTTTGTTTTGCACTTTAATTTATTTGTTTTTTGTTTGTACACATGCGTCAAATTCTCTAGGGAGCGAAGGTGTCTCTTGATAGTACCGTACCGTTTAGAGTTTAGAGTGTTTAGAGTTTGTGCTAATGTTCAAAGAGCTTTACAGTTAGTTCCTAGTTAACAAGTGAGGTTTGGTTGAAATCTTTCTTTGCTAGATAGGTATTCTTTTGTATGGTGTCTCGTCTCTCGTTTTTCCCGCCGTATGCTGTCTGCCATTCAATATCCAAGTCATTTACATAGCATTTAATTTATTAATCTTCCAGTATATATAGTATATTATATAAATAATAAAGCAATTAAGAGTTCTCTTCAAAAAATACAAAATAAATGCCCTCCTCATATGTTTGTGTGTGTGTGTGCTTAAAGCATCTACTATATTGATGAAAATTTACACTTGAAATGCTTCGCTCTGGTTCGCTTAAAACATAAAAGAAATACAATTCTTAAAATGCAACAACAAAATGGCATTAGAATTCCGTCCGAAATCATTTCCTAACATTTGTTTCGTAATTGGAAGGAATATTTGGTTCAGAGGTCTAAAGCGGCAGTTGGATAGTACAAAAATACAAAATTAAAAGGTAGACATTTTAAACGAAAGTATGTACTTCTTTTTTTGGTGGTCAAAACGTGAAACAAATCTTAAGCCTGCATGTCTCTATATCTATATATATGTATATCTTACGATCATAATCAGCGACAAATCAAATAAACAATTGATTTCTTACAAAATACATAAAACATAATCCGCATTCAATAGCATTCAATAGATAATGTACATATACAGTTCTTAGCTCTTATACATACACATTCATATATATATTTGGGTTTTGTTTAATATTATTGATAATCTACTTAAAATGGCATGTGGTGACATGTATTACAATACATTATACATATAGTACATACATTTATATATCATAATAGATCGATTTCCAAGTTGGTATAAAATGCATGCAAGTCGAAGGACAGACAAATCAAATCGCTCCTATATTTAGGTTAAGCTTGCATTGCTCCGTGTATTCCGTGTTGGATTTTGGGTCTTCGTGTGTGTGTGTTGTGTTCTATGTGTGTCTTCTGTCTTCTGTTGTTGGCCTATCGTCTAGATTTGAGTTATTACATATACATTCATAAAGTTTTGGGATTCTAGAATCACTGCACGTATAGCATGACAGCATGTTGTTTCACACAATGCTCCATATTTTCGACTAACGACTAATACTAGGTATAGCTAGAGATCCTAAGCTACAATTTTTGCCTAAGACTGTTCTGGGCTGCTCTATTTAGCCAGTGGCTCAAGGTAGCAGCGCACCGTGTTGTTCTCATCTAGCATGGCCGATAGATGACGCTGTTGATGGTGTGGGGGATGCGGATGGGGATGGGAGTTACTGTGTGATGTATGCGACGACGATGATGTTGTGGACTGCGGTGATAGTTTCTGAAGCTGTTGCCGCTTCTGTGCAGGCGTCTGATTGGCCGGTGGCAGCGGTGGTCCGGCGATGCCGTGACCAAATAGCTCATTTACCGCCAAACGGGCGCTTGGTGACTTGGCATGCTGTTGCTGCTGTTGCCTAAGCGCGCCCCGCATGGAGCCCTCACCAACGCCGCCGCTAACCCCAAAAACCGTACCATTGTGTTCTGGGTGCGCTCCTCCTCCTATTGCTGCTTGTGCTGTTCCGGGGGGTTGCGTTCCATAATCAACGGGCGCTCCATGCTTGCGCTGCTGACGCCTAAAGTGCGATTAACATATGATTTTTAAAAGATTCCCTGAGTTAGATCTTTGCGTTTTTTACTTACTGAAACCGCCGCTTAAAGTCCTCATCCTGTAGCGCCATTAATCGACGCATTCGCTCAGCGCTTTGGGGTGGCAACCCGTGCGAATCATCCTCCATATCGCTTTCCTCTTCTTCCTCCTCCTCATCATCACAGACGCCATCGTGCAGTTGCTCTGCGGCAGTTGTCTCTTCATCATCGTCATCCTCGTCGTCGTCGTCCTCATCGGCAGTGCATCGTCTCGCAGATATTGGCTGCGCCAGCGACTGTTGCAGCTGCTGCTGCTGCTGGTTTCGGGATGAGACACTACCACCACTTAGACTGCCACCATAGCGACTCCCGCCAGCAGCCACTGCCGCACGCATGTTGTTAAAGACGCCGGTGCCTACGCTGTTGTTATAGACCTCATCCACGTCAAAGTCACCCACTTCGTAGTGCTGAGCATCAGAGTTGCGATTACTGAGTATCTCCTCGTACACAGGCCCGCCATCCGCTCCGCCGACACTGCCTTGATTATAGTAGGCATCGCCCAGATCACAGTTGGAATGCTTATTTCTATATTGACGCTGCATGAACTCCTGCTGGTACTGCGCCATGTGCGGCGGCGGAGCAGGGAGCTGTTGCTGGCCACCAGCTCGTCGCTGCTGCTGCTGTTGTTGCTGATGCTGCAAATGCAACAGATGAGCATGCTGCTCGGCCTGCTCCTCATCGGAGGAGAGTTGCTGCTGTTGTTGTTGCCTTTGTTGGCGCAGCTGCTGCTGCTGTTGATAGTAGGCAGCAGCGTTGGGTGGCTGTGGTGGGTCCAGGGCCTCTGCATAGTGCGGATAAGCTTGTTGTCCCGGCTTGGTCTTTTTATACGATGGATAGAACAACACTTGGGAGGCGGCAGTGGCCCGGCTGTGCAGGGAACCACTCGGAGATGCTGGAATAGCTCCTGCGCCACCCCTCTTCTTCTTGCCATGCTGGCTGTTTGGCTTTTGCGTCCAGTAGAATACCTCATGGGCCTGCTGTGGCGAGGATGTGGCTGCACCAGCGTTGTTGTAGTACTCCCGTTGCGCCTTCATCCCGCCAGCCGTCTGCTTCCAGCTGTAGTAGTCCGGTTGGTGGTAATAGGCCTCCCCCAAAGGTGGCTGCTGTTGCTGCTGCTGCTTGTGGGCGAATATAAGGTGCGTAGATCCTGCAGAGCTTGTTGGTGATGCATGCCCCGTGGAGCGCAAAGTGTTCCCTCTTTCGAGCACTACATGACCACCAAGAGCCTGGGATGGCTGCAGAGTGCCCGTTATTAATCCGCTCTTTAGTGTGCGTCTCTGTTGGGCTTCGTTGAGCTCACAATCAGAACTGGCGCCCATGATGGCATCTTCGGTAGCCGGCATATGCTGCTGCTGCTGTTCGTCGTGGGGGTCATCATTTGCACCCAACGGTAGCTTTGATTTCTTTGCATTCGAAACGCTGCACAGCGTTCCAGCATTGGTGCCACCAAGTCCAGTCCCACCTCCGGCCACTATACCCGAGGAAATGGAGGTCTTGGAGCAACGCAGACACTTGGGCAGCCATGCGTGCTGTCGCACATATTTGCGATACTCTCGGCGAATTTTCTCGTTCTGAATGCAGTGGAACACGAAGATGTAGAGTCCCAAGAGGGTATTGAAGCAGACGAAGCTATATCCATAGATGCCTGTCACGTCCTCATCCATCTTAGCTCCGCGCAAATATAAATAGGCTGAGCACCAAACGGCGCTGAGCAGCAGGAAGAACACAAACGAGCAACGTATGTCGAAGCTGCAAGCAAAGAGACAGCGCCAAAAGATTATCAAATCGCTTATCGATGGAAGATCGATGGAGATCTTACCTAACAGTGGCGAGGCGTGTGTGCTCTTTGGTCTTCAATCCGGTGCGACTCTTGCGGCACATGATAATCCACGAGAGGAATGTGTATCCAATGGCAGCCTGAGAAGATTATTGGCGGATAATGATTGGGGTTTTCCAAGCTTGTTTTTTATGAGAGCTTACCATGAAGAAGATAAGCACTGGAGCAACAAAGGTGGCATAGAACACTGCATTGGCCTCCATGAGGACGCAATAATCGTTTTGGGTGTATGTGCTGGGATTGATAACCAGCGATATGGCCACCACGCTCAACGACAAGCCATAGGAGAGCAGGTAATAGCAGTTCACTTTCGGTGTCTGATCCACCTCCAGGAGCAGCTCATCCGAGGTGAGAGTGGAGTACGAGTGGAAGGCTACAGGAGTGGGTGTGGATGGGATGATAAGAGCTGTGGGCATTTCTTTACATAGAGTGGGAGAAGCGGTTGGCTTACCTTCGTAGCAGAACCAGGCGGTGCCAGAGAGTATGGCACAGTGGAGGAAAACGGTTATGAAACCACAGAATATGCTTGTTTCGGTCTGTTCAATGCCCAGTAGAAAGAGCAGCTCAATGGCCAGCAGGCAAATATAAATGTTGATATAAATCGAGTTTCGTGCGGACTAGAATATCGAGAAGAAATAGAGTAAAAAATGGGGATAAGTTTTGGAGGTTGGATTCAGTTTTGAACGCTGCGAGCAGGGCAGGCAGAAGAATGAATAAAATGACGAGTATCCCCCCTAAAGAACGTCATAAATTGACTGCGTTTAAAATGTCGATGCTCAAACTTAATTTAGTATTTGATTTACAATAATTTTGGTGGTTGGTGGTGAAATGTCCAAGAAAAGATAAAAAAAAAAATATTTAAAATTAATAAGACTAGTAAGACATAGAACAAGACACGAAACAAGCAAAACGAAATGGAAGATACATATGTACAAACGAAAAACTAAAAAATTATCAAATAAACAAACACAAAATGCAAGTTTTACAGGACAAAATTAGCAGCATTTGTATATTTTATTAATTAAATACATACAAAAGAAAATCGGAAATGAATATGGGAATTAAATCAATGGTACGATGTCTAGGTTAAATTTGTTAGACAATGAAAATGCACACAACGGGGTTAGGAATGGAATACACTCAAATGGATAGATAAATAATTAAATAAAACATGCCAACATATGATGATATGAGTCGTTTGGTTTGGGTGTAAGTGAACAGAGACATAAATTTAAAATTACCTAAAAAATTGAGGGTAAACATTTCTAGGCTTGGGGAAAAGGACGCTAAACTTAGACTATGACAAATTACTACGATATAGAACTACATATAACTGAACTGGGAAAGTCTTCAAGTGTAAGCTGATGCTGGCAAGCGATTAGAAATCTTAATCAATTGCTAAAGCCCAATCACTTTCCGGCGCAGCATCCGAGTCTTATGTTTGAATTATGATAGGTTTGTCTCAGAGCATACGTTTCGTTAACAATTTGAGTTACTTAAGCATTATATCACATGTGTCTCTTGATCATAAATACATATTTTACATACATATATCTACGAGTAGAGAGCCTAGCCTAGCCTACGGTTTATGCTTGCTTCTCTTCTTTTGTTTTTCACCACCACCACCACTTATATTGTAAATCATCCATATTGGCCTGCATTATAATGTTGTTCGTGTTGTCCATGACGTTGCCGTCCACATTCAGATTGTGGTTGCGGTGTGGATGCTGTTGCTGCTGCTGCTGATGCTGTGCCTGCTGCTGCATCTGGTGCTGTTGCTGCTGCTGCTGCCTGGCTTGCAGATAGTTGTGGCTAATGTTCAGATTATTGCTAGACACAGCATTGTTGGCCTGGACAGCATGCTGTTGCAGTGCAGCAGCAATCGAAGCAGCCGCTGCTGCAGCCGCCGCCGTTTGCTGGCCATGTTGGTGCAGATTCAGATTTAGGTTATTCATTTGCATGGCGCGTTGCGGCTGGTTGGACAGCACCACAGCAGCAGCAGCAGCTGCCACAACTTGTTGCTGGTGCTGCTGTTGCTGCTGTTGGACATTGTAATTCAAGTTGTTGCGATGCGAATTGCGAATGGAATTGTGTTGAATAAAGTTTGTATTGGTGTGACTTGGTGTGGCGACATTCGTCTGGTTGCTGGGCGTGGTCAAGGTCAAGGACTCGTGTGTCTGATCGCGAATATTATTCTGCTGGCGCCTGCTGCCCGCCCGCTGGTGGGGCAACGGACTTGTGGCGTTTCTTACCTTGACAAAGACCCCATTGAACAGCTTCAACGTGAGCAGTGCTATAACTATAAAGACCACGCAAATGGCGATGCTGATGTAGATAAAGACGCGCATATTCCCATCGAACATTGTGAACAGCGAGTGCTGATGCTCATCCACCACATCCATGAGTATGGCGAAGTTAGTCAAATGATTGCAGCTGCAGACGCTGTGCGTGCGATTGGTCGACTCCAAGCTGCAGCCATTGGCAGACCAGGCACTACACAAGAGAAAGTAATTGTTGAATATCAAATGAACACCTTTTACCATCTGCTAGTCATTTGGACACTCACTGATCAATATAGTTCCAGAACACACAGGTGGGATTGGTCACATTCTCCGTTTTCAAATGCTTTAGCGTCAGGGTAATGGGTTGCGAGAGCTGTATATGTCGCCCCTTGCCCAAGCTGGCCGAGATCACCTTGCTGTTCAGTATGCGCAAGCGCTGCTGGAGATCCCCAGCGCCAGCATCGCTATCGTTTGTCAAGATTGCTGTGTTGCGCACTAAGGCAAATATTTGATTATTAACTTGTAATATATTCGGACTTACTTTGCGACTTACCATAGCTGCGAGAGCTCTTCAGGTCAAAGTGATCATAGCTGGGCTTCAATATGGACTCCAGGCGATCAAAGGCGGCAAATACAATGCGCACCAGGCCGCCTTCGCTATTCTCAATGAGTGCAGCTCGGGGCAATTCAATGCGGTCAGAGCTGAGAGGCCACTGATCAGAGTCCGGGAAGACCACGCTGGATTGGATCGTTTTCGTTTCCAAAACACGCACCGAGAGCACTACAGAGAGGGAGAAAGAGATCGTGTGATGAATATCTTAATTAGAATTTCCGAGAAAGAGAAGCTACTCACATATATTCTTGACTTTCTGCACCACACTGCGCTCCCTGATAATCGTATCGGCCAGAAGGAAGGCATTGTACTCTAAGCCTGTTAGCAGGGATGTGGCCACACGCATTTGATCCTCAGGATTGAGATCCAGCCACGAAGACAGCTGCGACTCATCGAGCAAGTTGGAGCCAGTTTTAACCACACAATGCAGGAGTTCCATAATCATAGCCTCACGCTGTCGCTGATCGGGGAAAGTCTCCTTGTCGTGCAGCATTTTCTCGGACACGGTTTGGATGATTTTGGTGGTGACCAGCATGTCCCCGCCGTATAGGGTTTTGCTGCTCGTTACCTCGGACATGTCATTGGCAATGGAAATCAAAGACGAGTCTCGTTGGTTCACTCGCATCTCCAGATTATTTAGCCACAGACTGCGACACTGCGTCAGATCTGGGGTGAGTGGATGCCAGGTGGGCTCAAAATTACGCAGACGCTGGTTGACCTTGTGGGCCATGGTCACTGGCGGTTCACAACTGCTGCTATTGTGCAGGCAGTCGCCACTGGTGGGCATCGGGGTCGTGCTGCTGGTGCCAGCCATTTCGTCATCGTCCTCATCGAAGCTTGAATCTGGAATACGCTTCATCAGCACACAACGCCATTTGGCAATGCCGGCGGCGCCGCCCGGGCATGGCTGAACATTCACATCCCCCACACGGGTCATGTTCCAGAAGAGATTCCTCGCATGGGTGGGACCGCAGAAGAGCTTGGTCTCGTCATCGGCACCGGCCATGCCAGCAGCATTTAGATTGATGTTATTTATGGTTCGTACAGCGCTTCCGTTGCTTGAAACCGATGGGCCACTGGCCGCTGTTCCCGGAGTCCGATTGGGCGAACTCTTTGTGGTTAGAAGCGTTCCATCATCTGTTCCACCTCCTCCTACTCCAGTTAGGATACGGGTATTCGAGGGTGCTGTGGCATTGCTAGCAGCTGGAAGTTTGCCGCTCGGCTTGGTGGGAGTGTTCTCATCTGTGTGATGGTTGTGATGGTGGTGCAGCTGTGGCGGCGGCGGTAGACCGTCGCGACGACCAGCAGGATGCTTGGTGGTCGTGCTGGAGGTCGCTACACCCTTGAGACGTCCGCCCGGCAGATTGGCTGTGCTGCCTGGGGGCGTGGCATGCGTGGCAGGCGGTGGTACATTGAACATGCCACCATTGCCATTGATTCCCACCACGCCGGGCAACGTCGGCAGCCGGGGCGGAGCAGGCGCAGCGCCAGATCCACCGCCGATATTCGTTGGATGTATCAGACCACTGCCATTGCCAAATATTGGCGGGCCATTGTTCAGCACCCATGGCGGTGGACTGGGTCTGTTCGTCGTGGTCGACGTCTGCGCCGCTGAGACGCACTGATAATGTGCCTCGAGATATTTGTGGGTGCCGGGACAGGGGTCCCCGAACATGCTGGTCGCTGCCAGCACACTGCAACTGTTCTTGTGAGCGCATCTGCAATTGGGATTGGATTGGAGAAAGGGCTCCCGTCACGCAGTTCAGTTTCAGGACTTACCTTGAGTTCAGAACCGTGAGGGACTTGGGAAACATGCAATTGACACTCCACTCCACGTTGCCGTGATCGTTGCATATGGTGATCGAGAAGCGTCCATAGTTGGCCCGTATCAGATTGATCAGCTCTCCTTGCTCGCATTCAATGGTCAGTTTCTTGCCCTCGCAGGCATAGGCTGTTTGGTATTTGGGAGCTGCAAATCGAACGATTCGTAAGTTGAAGATCATATGTGTAGTTGGTGGGATAAAAAAAGGATATACGTATGTGGATATATATATTATATGGCATATAGAGAAGGTATTGATTAGCGTTGCGTTGATTTGTTGTAGTTTGGTTTGGTTTGGTTTTGCGATGATGGATCTGCAAATACACTTACGCTCTATCGACATATGGATACAAATATACAGATATACAATAGCATGTAGGTAGATAATGTGATACGCATGATACGCTTTTACGCTGCCTGGGATATACTTAGTATATACTTAGTGGCTGTTTGTGGTTTTGGTGGGTCGATAGCGATGGATGCTTTGTTGCAAGTAGAATAGTAGTCATAAATACCAAGTCCTGCCAGCCCCAGCTCACGAATCGTCAACAGTCAATAGTTTATCAGCAATTTTAGCTTCGATTTGTAAAAGCTGAAACAAAAGAAAAGACAAAAATAAACAAAGTTGAAAAACAATTTGGCTATCTTTAGAATATATAAAAATATGTTCAGAAGGATCTCTTTACACTCGTATGAAAGGGTTCTTTCACACCATCGCCCAGGTTAAAATTTCTTTCTGAAAACTAGTTTGCTGACCTATTTTCAGATGCTTCACCCACCTCCTATCATATTCCATTCTCCGTAGCACTCGTATGGCAAAACAGGCTTGAAAAAATGACTAATGGCCGTATCTGCAGAAGACAAACACATAGGAAAATTATTTACATGGAATCCATTACCACACACACACGCACGTAGACACAGACGCACTGATAGACACACAAGCAAAAGACAAATAGAAGATGGGAGAAAGGGAGCCTAAAAATACACACCCTTCATTCTCCATGAGATGTAGTTGTTGCTGGCCATCGATTTGCGCCTCGTCGAGCAGAACAAAGACCCGTTTTCTTTGTATGCGTACAAAATGCAGTTGCATGTAGAGAAAAGTTGGCGCTGGCTGCGCTGCGACTGCAGGCAGCGCGCTTGCTTCATGCCACATACTCAGCACGCACGTATCCAAGACTGTGCTGCTGCAGCGCAGTCGCTGCTTTGCCCCTTGGAGCACCATTTTCTATGGTTTTCTTTGTTCTGCCTTGGCGCTCCATCATATGCATTTTCAATCACATTTTTCAGTGATAAAATCAAAGAATTTGGTTGGCTTTTTGTTGCAAGTTCCATTTTGGCACTTTAATTAACACTTCCTGGTTAATTTCGGTAAATAAGGATTTTCCAGACACTCAAAAAATGCTGACGTTGGCTTTTAATTGGAAAATTCTGATGGTAGAGTTTAAGTCGCCGTTTTCTTTTAACTTTATTCACAATTCTCGATTACTCCATTTTTACAAGCCGACGTTTTCAACTAAAGTTATTTGGCAACTATTTTTTGACTTGGTCCAATTAATGTTTATTAATTAATTCGATTCGGGTTCAATCCGTGCTCAACAAATTTTAGAAAAATTCTGTATACTTGAATTTGCGTGCAGTGTGACCGCCAACCGCGGAAAAAAACGAACTTAGCCCACTGAACCCCCCCTCTATTTAAACCGATGAACACCTTGAGTTAAACCGCGGAAAATGGTGCTGTTTGTAAAGTGTCTTAGACAAAACATTATCTTTCACCTGAACTATGAAAAAATTCTTCAAGTTTCATCATTTTCGTGGAGTGTATTCTCATTCCCATTGGTCAACAATGGGTTAATCGCTCTCAGTCCATGATCGAAAATTAAAAACCTACGTATGGAATTTTCTATACCCTATGATGCATACGTTTAATAATTATTGAATATTAAAATATTAGTAATTTTAAAGTTTAGATAAAGAATAATATGATAAAAAAGCAAGGTGATGTTAATTTTTCTGGAAATTTAATATTATATTGATAATTTACAATAACGTACATATATCCTAATATTTTTTTAAAGGCTGTGAAGTAGAAGAATTCTTCTAGAAGAATTCTAGATGTTCGATCTGCTACGTTTCGTTCTTTTCGGGTTTTTGGACCTTTCCTCCAGCCAGCATGTCCTGAATCTCTAGTATCGTCTTGCCCTTTGTCTCCGGTACAAAGAAGAGGGCATAGAAGAAGGACAAAACGGCAATGACCGTGAAAATCCAAAAGGTCGGTCCCGGCCCAATCGAATCCTTCAGGATCGGGAACAGGAGCGTCACCATAAACGCCGAGAGCCAGTTGCTGGTGCCAGCAATGGATCCACCCAAACTCTTGATATCCTCCGAGAACAGTTCGGCCATGACCAGCCAGGGAACGGGGCCAAAACCAATGGAGAAGAATACAATAAAGATGCAAATGCTGACAATGGGCAACCAGCCAAGGCCGATCACTGAATCTGGATCGCTTTCACTCATCTGAAAGTAGACGCCCATCAGGCACGTTGTGATTGCCATTAAAACGCCAGAGATCAGCAGGAGAATGCGGCGACCGGCCTTGTCAATGATGGCCACTGCCACCAGGGTTGACGTCGTTTGAGTGACTCCAATGAGGATTGTGGACATGCTGCCGCTGAGACCAGCGCCCACATCCTCGAATATGGAGGTAGAGTAGAAGAGAATCGCGTTGATGCCGGTCCACTGCTGGAAGATTTGCAGCAGCACAGATATGCCCAGACCCTTCCTAGTGACGGGACGTCGTAGAGCAGCCAGAATATTGATCTTGGGCTGATCAATCCGTTTCTGTGACTCGTAAAGGATCTCCTTCAGTTCCTCACTGATATCGGCATTCTTGCCGCGCAGCCATTGGAGGGCTTTAGCGGTGTCATCGTTGCGTCCCTTCATGGCCAGGTACACGGGTGACTCTGGCATGAAGAAGTGCACTGCGGCAAAGATCAGCGGCAGAATCGAGCACAGAATGTTGATCGTGGTCAGCGGGAGAAAGGCGCCGATCACATAGCCGTAGAATACTCCGGATACGATCAGCAGCTGAAAGAAGCTGCCAATCGTTCCGCGCAGAGCGGTCGTTGAGATCTCCGTGCAGTACATGGGAGCCGTCACGCAGAACGCTCCGCCGCACATGCCCAGGATGAAGCGGCCAAAGTACAGCATGGTCACGTTGTTGGCAAAGAGCATCAGGACCCAGCCGACCATGTATGGCGGTATGAGGGCCAACATTGTAGGCCTCCGGCCAATCCAATCGATCATGAAGCCAATTGGTATGCAAATGACAGTGGCGCCCAGTGTCAGCAGTGAGGATATCCAGCCGAATTGACTAGAGGATATCTCAAAGCCGTAGTCTGACTCCTCCGTGATCATTTTCTCCACCGGCGAGGACCAACCGATAGAGGCGCCCATGCATAGGGCACCAAAGCTGGCCGACAACCCGGCAATATACTGTGGAAGGACCGACCCTTTGGACATGATGTGTTCTGTTCTCCGTGATTGAAAAAATGGAACTGAATTTGACACGCAAACCTTTATTTGGCTTGAAAAATTGGAATGCGATAACCAAAGCGTCGACGCTGGCGTACATCTGGTACGCTGGCAGAGTGGAAGTACTCGAAGTCGGAGAGAGTCGTATATCAGCTCCTACAGTTTCCCTTTGGAGCTGTTGCGTCGGAGGCAGAGGTGTGAAAAGTGCGCTTTAACGTAAAAAAGTCCCCAAAAACCAATCACAATCTGTAACATCTAATTAAATGCCAGCCGATATGCATGTTTCTCAGCTCCAGCCCCACCCACCTGCACCCCACCCACAATACGCACACTCACACGCACACACATTGTTATAAGAGCAATCAAGTGACTCTATATCATAGAATCTAAAAAAATCCATGTGCGGCTACCTGGAGCTACTGATTATACCTCAGCGCGGAAACTAATGGACTTTATATTTCAGTTTGTTAGCCTCACCTCCGGGAATGTTATTTATTACACACAGATTGGCTCAGTATCGGAACACCACTGCATATATCATATTGCTGCTTATGGCATATATTATATAGAATATGCTGATCCATAGGCAAAAAATATTGATGGTCGAGTGTGTCGTGCAGATAGCCTAACATCCTGTTTGAAAGATACAGATTTATTGATCATGTACATATCTATGTGCAAGACACTTCCAAGTCGATAGATTTGAAATTCCGTTTAGAAGAGTATTTCATGTTCGGCGTTTGGCTTAATATACGGGAGGCATTTTTCTATTTATTGCATCGTGTGAAAGTAGATAATAACATTACCAACCAAAATAATTGAATGGACGTAAATCGCTTGGAGTGCATCTAATCTAGCTCCAAACACATATCATCGCAGGCATCACGCCGAAAACACATGTAGGTACATTTCTAAACTGTGACAAAATTCCTATGCCAACGGTCACATGGCGGTCAAGTTATTAGGAGAGGTACGACCTCATTGATGTTATTCGTTTGGATTTGGATTTTGTTTACGCGAATGGAGTAGCATGGTAAGGGGACACATTCGACTAGGTGGCAGTTGAGTGCGGGCGACGCTCCTGCTGATAAGCGTCTATTGTTTGTTATGGGTTGGCCATTTCAAGTGTTCCACTGGAGGGAATCCGCTGTGCAGTCGGTTCCTTGTTTTCTGTTAATGCACTAGAGCTGTTTTTCGGTAGATAACAACAAGTACTGGTGATACACCAAAACGCTGGCTCGCTGATAATTTACAGTCGGGTTTAGCCCCTACTCATCATATCCTCAGAATAGCTTTGGGTACATTCAAGTCTTTATTACGTCGCATTACAAATGCCATACAAAAGTGTTTAAAGTATCAGTTTCTCCTCACATGAAGAGCTGCATAGCAGCAGGATGATCGAATTGGTGTTATATAACGAAACATCTGGGTGCAGTAAACCATATGGATTTCTACTTCTTGCGCTCCGCCTCCTCCATGGCGCGCATCATTTTGGCATCATGCTTCTCATGATGCTCCCGTATGGCACGCTGCAGCTCCTCGCGATGACTCTTGTGCTCGGGTGGATACAGTTCGCGCTTCTTTTTGGTCACCCACTCCTCGAAATATTCCGGTTGGTTGAAGATGTGAAACAGAGCAACCGGAAATGCCATGTACATGCCCATCTTGGCTACTTCCAGAACCCAGGTTCCCATTATTGAAATACTATTCACTATTTACGTAGAAAATCTCTTGTAAAACTTAATTTTCCAAACTAAATTTGTTTTTTTCGGAGAAATTGTTGTCAACAAATGTCAGCTGTTAGATACTACCGACAGTGTTGGGTAGAGTCCGTTGGGAGGAAAAACCAGTGCCGGGCAACGGCCAAATCAGAAGAAAATAAAACCGGAAGAAGAATATAACCGTTTCTTGAATGCAGGCAACGGAGCAGGTGCTAGGAAGTGGCGGCGATGACGACGACAGTCAGTACTGGCAGTCGTGTGTTCCTGCAAATCAGTTGAGACTGCGGTGATGATTGTTGAGGGAATGATTTAATAGTACTCCATGTAAATGTACATTTTGTGGTATACACTTTCTTTAATATGTAATGTTTTTTAGGCGGCATGCATTTATAATGTAAAATTGTTAGCTTAAACTTCAAAACGCGGTCAGTTAGTTAGAAGGCGAGACACGTGTCAATTTTTCTTGAACATTTTGATGAGAGATGATTTTTTTAAAACCGTGCAACGGTTTTAACGTTAGATTATGAAAAACTAAACATGTATTTAAAGCTAGAGGGCTGTTTCGCCCGGATACTCCTCGGAAGAAGTAATGAGAAGCTTTTTGGTGCGCATGTGCTCCTCCTGAACATTCCTGTTCTCCTTGTTATCCGCATCATCTGTGATCAGTTGAGACTTTACGGGTGTGACGGCCGCTCGTTTGCGACCGTTTGTGGCGCTGGCATTAACATTGCTATTGCCATTGCCCAAGGGCGAGGTTGCAGCAGGTTCATTGCCATCCAAGCAGTACAGCAAACTGGGACTCAACTCGGCCTCATCGAAGTCGTCAATGTCTTGGGTGGTGCTGGCTCCACCGAAGTCATCCGAGCGACTGGCAAACGATAAATCCGTCGGGCTTGCAGTCAGCACGCTACGTGTAAGCAGGTATTCCCTAAAGATTAAATTAGAATGTGAGATCCCTTGGGAGTCTGGTATTGCCATTGCGACTCACTTGAAATCACTGGACAGAGCGTTCGGCGGCTTGGAGTCCTCATTGCTATTGCTGTTGCTGCTGCTGCATGTACGCTGTCTGGAGTTGAGTAGGCTATAGCCCTGCTGATGTCTCAATATCTCGGCATAGCCGCCAAGGGACGTGGCGTCCTCGCTATGGAGAGAGGGTGGTTCGCGAAGCTTTACTGGCGTTCCGGCCAGGGAGTCCTGTTCATCCTGCTCGGATAAGCTCAGGTTAAGCTGCTTGTCGCCATTGCCAGCCAAGGCATTGAGTAGCATAACGGGTTTGCGGGAGCGTGGGGTCATTATAGACTCCTGCAATGAAATCAGGTGTAAAAATAGGATCTGTCATATGGAAATCTATTGCTACTGCTATTGCTATTACGCCCACCTGCATGGCCTTTGGCATGCGCTGTGTCGATTTGGTGATAGGCGACATTGAACGGCGGCCCATGTGGAGAGCTGGTGTGCTCGTTATGAGATCCATGTTGCGGTACACGCTGCTCTGCAGGATCTGCTGGTAGCCCACGGTCATGGCAGGCAGCTCATTCGAGCTGCCATTGGACTCTGACAATGTATCGTCATCTTCCCCATCCTCATTGTCATCTTCATCGTCATCGCTACCGTCCATGTCCTCAAGAAGAGGAGCACCTGCTGGCGACGGACAATGCTTGGCCTCATCCCCACTGGGACGCCCTCTTAGGGTTGCTGAAACGCTACGCACCAATCGTTTGGTCGTTTCTGGCGTGCTGAACGGGAATCTTAAATTTCCCATGCTCACGCCTTTCATCAATTTGCGGGTTATCAACTTTCCCATGTGGCAGCTGCTGCTGGCAGCCATTGTGCTGGACCCCTCCACAATCGGAGTGAGAGCTCCGTCGTCATAACCATCGCCGTGTTCTTCGTCAGGAACCTGAGGCAGAATACTTGTAAGGTTAGGCTCCGATTTGTAGCGTGTAGACTGCTGCACGGGCGTGGAGGGATTCGAGTACTCCTCAATCTCGAAAAGACGATGCTCGTCCCAGGCCACGCTCTTCTTGTCAATCAGCTGCTTGGCAGCCGCTGACATAAGTTTCAGAGGCGTCACACAGCAGACACTATCAGTCTCGTCCTCTTCTTGGACAGCAGAAACCATTTCAGAAAGATCATTGGATTGCTGGCGACTAGCGGGAGCAGAGATGCTACAGCTGGAGCTGCTGTCCGAGGACGAGGACTCAATCTTGAGCGATGTGGATGAGATGGATTTCTGGAGCTGATGCAAGGGGTTAGTAGCAATGGAGGTGGAGGTGACGGTGGATGTGGCGCTTGTGCCCTTCGATGAGGTGGGTGTCGGTGGGCAGGGACTCTGGAACAGCACACGCAGCTTCGGCTGCTTCACATGCGACATATTGGGCGTCTAGGATACGATGGAGAGACATGCGGTTAGTCACCAATAAACAAACACATATAAAATAGAATAGATGCTTGGCTAATGCTGTTGCGACTCACCTCCGGGTGAAAGTTGGGGGGCACTCTCTTGGGGGTGCGCGACATTAGGCTCTTGTGGAAGATGTGCTTTTTAATGGAATCGCCCAAGGACTTGGCACTGCGAGTCGCCTCGTTGTTCTTCAGACGATTCATAACTACGACCTGGAGCGGTGTGCCTGAAACAACCGAATGGAATCAATGAGCGGAGCCCCAAAGGAACGGAACTGAAAGGAGAGTAGACAATGTGCTACCTTGTCCGTTTTGCTTGTTAAACTGCTTGATGAGGCGACGCTTCTTGGAGGACTCTGGGAGGCTCTGAATGTGCGCGTACAGCTGCGCCAGGGCTGTGTCCGTGTTATTGCTGTTGTTGGCCGCTGCCGTGGCGGCACGATCTACAAAAGTGTACACCGTGTTGACCGTCGAAACGTCCGAGATTGATTCGTCAAGGGTTTGCTCCGGTGACATAGTTTTTTTGCGTTTGCGCTCAAGAAAGTACGCCCGAATATCGGTGGCAAGCTTTCCGGGCACCTCGAAGATTTCCAGGCCTTGCTGAATCATGTAGGTCACAATGCTTGACATCTTCTTTGCCGTGTAGTGGAGCACCTCAGGCGGCATTTGCCTGGGGCAAATCAGGTGCGGTGTAAACAAGGTTGCTAGATTCTCTGCGGACATCTTGTTGCTGTCCTCACGCTCTGCCACCGAATGGAGCATTTCAATAATGTGCTGCAGTAGCTCGCGATGCTCTTCGGGGAGCAGGAGAAGGAGCAGCTGCACCGAGTTGAGGAGATGCCGTTGGCGCTCTGTAGTAGCCTCCACCTGACCCCCAATCAGTGCCTGGCTAAGCGGCGCTATTTGCAGATGTGCTGGATAGTGGGCATCGGTGAGCAAAGGCTCCGGCAACTCGGCCAGAAAGCCTTTGAAAACGGTGGCGCAGTCGTGCGCCGAGAATCCTGTCAGCTCTAAATCCAAGGGCTGATCGTGCTGGATGTGCATCCTCAGCTCGTTCTGCCTGGAAACGGCTCCCGTCTTGCGAAAGAGTCCCTCCTGGGTGAGATCTGCGGAACAACATTTCCGCATTTAAAATAACCCATCAGTCCGAATCCTTCTTGTCACTTACTCTTCTCCAGCATAAGAAAATCTTTGAGCTCCTCCAGGTGCATCAAAAATCCTGCATCTATTTGTTGCTGCAGCGTTTCCGTCGGACTGTTGCCCGCCGATTTACTGCCTGCACCAGCCGTGCAGCCTGTGCCAGGTCCGCGATTCTTCTTGGAAAGGCGATTCCACTTCTTTACCTTGCCCTTATCTTCGTAGACGATCTCATGGCACGGCAAGTCGAACCTGCAACCCATAAATCTGTTAGCACTATATTTTGATGGGAAGGGAGCAAACTTACTCGTCGGTGTTTAGTTCCAGCTCGAAGGAGAGGTGCATGCGCACCAGAGACTTGTATTTTTCATAATTGCTGCTGCGCATGCGTGATGCCAGGTCGCGGTCGTTGAATTCATTGATGTTTGCGTATTCCATGTCCATTGTTCAATCCGATCCCCTAACAAGATACGCGAGGGCGTATACAGGGCGACAGCAGCAGCGAAAGCAACAAAAACAACAACAGTGCAGCACCAACTAAAAGGACTTGTGTAGGTTCGTTCGAAGCGAACACTTACTTAATCACTTTATCAAATTTTAGTTTTCTAACAGTACAAAATAGGAGGTTTGTTGCTTGACAGCATATTTGTTGATTGCTTTGTTGAGGAATTTAATTGCGGAAAATTAGGCGAGACGCGCTGGCCAAACCGCTGTCAATTGAAAAGTTGAACCAGCAGAGTTGTCACTGATGTGCAAAGAACATTGCGTGTGAAAACGCCAGGTCCATGTTGAATAGTTATAGGCTGGCTGTACACTAATACTTTTTTGTTTACAGCTGAAATTAGTTAGCAAACCTCTTAAATAACTCGAAATTCCAAATTTTATATTTCATGTGCAACGTTTGCCAACACTGCGTGTCCAGTGTTCTCGTTCACATGTACCAAATGTGTAATTACCGTGTAGTTACAATGTAAAAAAAGGAACCTAGTCTCGTTGTTGGCCTTCCTTGTTTAAACCTTATTCTAGAAAGAATCCAATGGACGAAGTTTTTGGTCAATCTTGTAGAAAATTGTTTCATCTATAAGTTAAAATTATTTGTTCAAGGCTCTGTATCCTATCACCACTAACCATACAATATATAGACATGACAATTCATACATTGAAAATGGCCGCACCAACAGGGCAGGCATCAGCTACCCGGCGAGTCGTGAGAGTGTATGTGTGCTCATGCATTCTGACGTACTTTGCGTGTTTACAAGTGTGTATGAGCGCACAATTGATATTTGCGCTTTCTCAACTTTGTTTTGATTTTTGTGCTCGCGCCACCCTTCACTTTAGCATTTTTAGAGTCGACCCTTTTTGAAGACGCTTGCCTTATAATAGCAGAATAATTGTTATTTTGTACATGCTTTAGATGCTAACTTTGTTTAATATAGCTCTGTATGTGAGGATGAGCTTTAACTGTATGTGTGCAGATATTGTAGGTCTGCTTGTTCGCCTACTGTCTTGCCATTGGTCACAATAATGACACATTTTTGAAAATGGTGAACCTGTATGCTCGCGCCAATTGGCTATGCAGCAGGCCACAGGGTAAGAATCGCATCGTTTTCGCTATTCTCCATTGTGCCTCGCTGTCTTCTTCTACAAGCAGCTGATTGTGATTAAAGTTTATTAATATATTTATTTATTTATTCGCGGTGTGCCCCGAGCTCTGGATCCTTCGTTCAGTAGGACGAGTCCAGCGTCGCAAAAGCTCCATATATGGCGCTTGTGCGAGTGATCCACTCCATGGCCAGCGTTGAAGTCGCCCCGACTACCACGTTGTTCCGTCCGCGTAGGTCGCAGCTCAGCTCGTCAATGGTGCGGCTGAAGGCATCCAGGAGAGACTAGGGCAGTAGCAGCTGTAGATCCACGTGCACCTACGATCCCTCGGGAACGTGTATATGTATATTATGTACATACATATATTAAGATGAACACACAGATACAGATAGACTGATACAAACGCTGCGGACACCTACATGTAAGAACTGTCCCATCTATTGTGACAATAGCATGGCAGTTGACTTAAGAAAGAACATTTTCTCTGTCCCTTAGAAATATACGTAAATATTTGGTCTCATATTTAAATATACCGTGTTGAATAAAACAATTAATTAAATTGGCGGAGTTTCAATATCCTTAAAAAATAACATATAATTAATAAATAATAATAGAAACAATAAATAAATAATATAATAAACTTTAATCACAATCAGCTGCTTGTAGAAGAAGACAGCGAGGGCACAATGGAGAATAGCAAAAACCATGCGATTCTTACCCCTGTGGCCTGCTGCATAGCCCATTGGCGCAAGCATACCGGTTCACCATTTTAAAAAAATGTGTCATTATTGTGACCAATGGCAAGACAGTAGGCGAACAAGCAGACCTACAATATCTGCACACATACAGTTAAAGCTCAGCCTCACATACAGAGCTATATTAAACAAAGTTAGCATCTAAAGCATGTACAAAATAACAATTATTCTGCTATTATAAGGCAAGCGTCTTCAAAAAGGGTCGACTCTAAAAATGCTAAAGTGAAGGGTGGAGCGAGCACAAAAATCAAAACAAAGTTGAGAAAGCGCAAATATCAGTTGTGCGCTCATACACACTTGTAAACACGCAAAGTACGTGAGGATGCATGAGCACACATACACTCTCACGACTCGCCGGATAGCTGATGCCTGCCCTGTTGGTGCGGTCAAATTTAATGTATCAAATGTCGCATCTATGTATATATTGTATGGTTAGTGATCCTATTTAGCTACTAATATTAGACGGAATATCAAATGAGGAGGAATATGTTAAATGTTCGATATATTTGCGGTATATTTTGAGGTATGACCGTCTTACTTTATTGGGACTTTTTCTGGGACTTTTTGAGGGATTTTGTGGAGGCAACATCATCCCAGCAATTTCCTTTTTCATCCCAACAATTTCCTTTACATTCCATGCTCACTTACGTATTTTACCGTTGCCAACATTAATTTGTATGGGCCATACTCCGTCAATATGTTGCTGATGTGTAGCAAATGTGTAGTTGCCATGTAAGAAAAGGACCTACTTGTTGACCTTCCTTGCTTAAAACTTATTTTAGAAAGAATCCAATAAGCGGAGTTTTTAAAATGGGTCAATCTTGTAGAAAATGGTTTCATCTATCAGTTAAAACTATTTGTTCAAGGCTCAGTAACCTAATTAGCTGGTAATAGACGGAATTTCAAAATCGTGGAATACTATTTTCGTTGGTATTTTTAGGGTATATTTTTAAAATGAAACTGTAATTTACAGTATATTTCTGATGGTCGGACGGTATGTCTTATCGATAATTCCGCGGCCACACTGGTCACAGACGCTTTTTTAACAATATTTTTTAATCGCAATTTTCGTATCAATATGGTATTAATAACCCCAGTTTCCCGGCCGGAAAGTGGACTGCTGTACACCGCCAACAATATCAAGCTCAAGTTGGGCGACAATATTGTGGGCGAGGGTACGATTTACATAGCTCAAAAGTGAGTCGAAAATTGTTTGCCAAAATGCCGGCGTCTGCAATTGTTATTGTCTCGACTCGCTGCTTTTTTTAGTTCTCTCTCCTGGCAACCAAGCGACCTACCCGACGGAATATCCATCGAGTGGAAGCAAGTGAGCCTTCATGGGATTTCTTCGAACCCAAGGAAGTGCATTTATTTCATGCTGGACCACAAAGTGGAGTGGAATGGCGTGTATGGAAATCAGCAACCGCCAATCGTCAATGGGCAGAACGGTGGCGGGGCAGAGGCAGACGTTGACGAGGGCAATGGCAGCGATGAGCACGATGAGGACGATGAGAACTTTGAGGATGCTGTGGACGAGCAGTTTGAGGAAGTTACAGAGTGCTGGCTGTTGCCCGAGGATATACACACAGTTGATACGATGTACCGTGCCATGACACAGTGCCAGGCCCTGCATCCGGACTCGGCTGACAGCAATTCGGAGGACAGCGACCCCATGGAAGATGCTGGCGGAATGGTCCTAGAGGACCAAGACCAGGATATGGCCGACGATGCTCTAACACTTGGACGCAACGGGGGAGAAGTAGGAGGTATGCAAAACTTAAGCCTGGACGACGACGATGAGCGCTTCGAAGACGCCGATGAATAAACCAACTCTGATACTAAACGTATTTCTATTTGAAATCTTATATAAATTTAAGACTAAAAGTATGAAATGTTAAGATTATATTTGTTTAGCTTTTGGAATATTATATAATAAACGCTGTAAGCGCGATAAAGAGCTAGCAATCGTTTTCCTTTTTGCTTTCCAGGTTTCGTCTGATTTCTGCCTCCACATCTTGCTCGCTTATAGGTTCGGACAGCTGGATGAAAAGGCATTAATCTTATATTTGTCACAGTAGAGCCTCATGTACTTACCGCCTTGGCCACATCTATCATAAGCATGGCCTGTCTGTAGGGATCGCCATTTGATGGTACTTTATCGTAGTTCCAGTAGGTGAATTCGTCAAAAACACCGGTGAGACGCAATTGACGGTCAGAAGACTCGCTCAAAGGCTTCTCCGTTTCCTGCAGGACTAGGCCCTTGTAGCCCTCGGGTACTTGTACCCGATCGCCCATCAAAGGATAACCGCGCAAGGCATTGGTCAGAACCCCTGATCCGTACTCGGGTGCTTCACGTGTATAATTATTGAAGTATGTCTCCACATTTGCTTCCCCATCTCCACTTACTTTAGCAGGCAAATAGTGCAGACGCAGAGACTTGCTTTTAGCCAAGTTTTTTCCATTGAAATCCAAGGTAATCGACATTTTTGAAACAGGATTAAATTAAACGAAATATGCAAACACAATCGCCGCCAAAAACAATGCACTCCAAGTGTTGTAAGTCGGCAAATGTTGTAAGTCGGCATTTACCAGCACGGGTGATCGAAACGTGATCGCAAGAAAACAATAGCTGTTTGTGTCGGAAAATATGCTAAAATATAGCTTTAATATACTTAACATTTTTAAGTAGTCAGAATTCCGGCTAATAGCAATGTTTGAATAAAGCAATCGAACTTTCTAAATGCCCTAGCTGAAACTAGCTATAAAGGAGCTGATTTGGCAACAGTTGTGGCAAGTGCTCAACAAGGCTTTCAGCTTATGAAATACGTTTACTACCACTGAAACACACCAACAATAAAAATGGCGTTCGTAGAACTAATTTCTGCGATACATTAGTTTAAACGTGCGCAAAAGTAACCGAGCTGGCAGTTAATAATGTAGTTAAACTAATCAAAAAGTGAAAACCCATATCGAATGGCTGCAAAAGCCTAGCACGCGCTTTTTAAACACATTCTCGTGGTTTTGCTCCCTTCCGTACCTCCCTCGGTCGTCGGCTCCCTCCCTTTGCTCGCTCGCATTCGCCGTGCGTAAAACGAAAGAATATTTATTGCAATCGCGCTGAAATAGAGCACACTACATATAGACGAGTGTACATATAGGCACAGCACATGTGTATAGTTTATAATAAATTTAAAGTGAATCGAGCCACCAAATTTGCCTCAATTGATTATTATTGCAAATTTTTGCAACACACACAAACACACGCCCGTACAAATACGAATGCAAATGCGAGGCGCACCCATACAAGAGCAGCAGCTAAATTAAAGTTAATTAAACGCCTAGTGGAATTTAATTTAATACAATTTATGAAACACATAATAAAGTTAAACCTCAATTCCCTTGCCTTGCGAGACAGGGGCGTCTGTGTGTATGTGTGCGTGCGTATGCGAGTGAACGAGTGAGCGAGACATGTGCGTGTGAATTGTTTTCAAAGCAGCAGCAACAACAGCAAAACAATTTCGGGTGAGTTCTCGTGCATATGTATATTTTTTTGGCTACCTGCAAACCCTGTCCCTACCTGTCTCTCACCTTGCTGGAGCAGAAAAAAAAGCGACGGACGGACGGGCAGGGCCCTATCAAAATTGTTTGTGTAACGGTGAATTTAATGATAAAATAATCTTTTTTCGATATCTTTCTATTGCAGTTTTGTAATAACTAACAAATCGGTGTTAGCATACATAGGTGTGTGTGTGCATACAATGACACAAAACCGCAACTGCAGCTGCAACAATAACAACAACAACGACCAGCGTCAAGGCTATCGAAAAAAAACAGCTACAAGAACGGCAACAGCAGCAGCAGCAGAGGGAGAGCCAGCAGCAACAGCAGCTACCTTCGGCAATGAAATTATTTCTTGCTGCGTCCACCTTCGCCACCACCACCGCCACCACCTCCTCCTTCTCCCTATCCCTTCGCCAAGACCAGCACCAGCACCAACACCAACACAACCGTCAGCAGCAACCAGAGATACAAACATGCTGCTTGGGCGCCGTCTAATTGTCGTATAAATAATTAATCGGCATACGAAATATATGCACTTATATTTACAAAAGCTTAAAAATACCAATTAAAAGTCGGAAATTATGAATAAATTGGACTATCCGCGTCGCAATGGTACCCACAAAGTTCGAATAACGAGTAAGTGTTTTCTTCTACAGCATCCAAAATGTACGATCGTTGGCTCTAAATATTATTTTTTTTCATTTCACAGTATTGTGTGCTCGAAACTTGGCTCGCAAGGATTTATTTCGTGAGTACTTCTACTTATTATTTTTATGGGCGGGGTTTGTTTTGATGCGGAGAGATCTTGATATGAAAATCCATTCAGAATCACGCGTGTTTCCAAATCAAATTTCCTAGTGGTTTTTGTGTGCATTCCCTCACACTCTTTCCCATTATCTATGATTATACATATGTACATATATATGCATATGAAATGAAGTATTGCTAAATTTAGCACTTCCTTTTTGTCTACTTTCATTTTTCAACAAATTGCGGCACTCTGCCTGCCCGCCCTCCCCTCCCCTCCCCTCCCCTCCCCGGCATAAATATGTGATGTGTGAATGTTGTACGTCCGTCTGTCTGTCTGTCTGTCTGTCTGTCTGTCTGTCTGTGTGTATCGTTGTGCCATATTTGAGCTCTTTTTTTCCATATATTTTCTGTTTAGATATAACAAAAGTGATTATTACTAATTTGCTTTCATTGCGGCTCACATCACACACTCACACACACACAGGGGCACGAGGCATAATTTTTCTTTCCCCTTATTTTTGTTTGTTTGTTATTTATTATTTTGCCCCCACTCTCGTTTCTTGTCCACATTTTTTCTACACATCGCTGCACTTAAATCACGCTCTGAGCATTTCCCAACAACTGCCTTAAACCGTATACAACATCATATAGCAAACGGCAGTGCTAAAATATGTGATCCCAAAGATGGGGATCGTAGCCATGATAATTCCAATGTGGAATTCCATAACTATTCATATAAAATTCTCGTGTCTGTCTGTTCCTCTTGGCTTACATTCGTAGCGGGGACTTCTTTTTCCCTTCCTGCCACTCTTCTTGTATTTAGTTTTGTTTTATCGACAGTGTCTGATTAGATTTGGGCTCTATACTCGAACATTTTATGACCAAGGCCCACTGCCTTGCCTGCATTGCCATCGTCATCGGTGGGAGAAACCTTGGAAAATCCTATCTTTTGGGTTTCTACTTTAAGTTTTCTACGATATAAATATATCATTATGCGAATATGACGCTATGGCTGTGAGCAATCGATTCGAAGGGGTTATTTCTCATTGATGCCAGGCATAGATACCCTTGGCTTTTGCTTATCAAAACAGTTGTATACTTCATCGGAACAAATCGAAACATATAGCATCTCGAAAATGATATCCTTAGTGCTGCGGCGACAGCAGCTGTCCAAAAACTACAAGATTTCTCTTATCAGAACCCTGGCGGGTGGGAAGGGGTCCAAAGATGGCAGCACTCCCAGCGGAAATCTCAACGAAAAGCCACAGGAACGTACCAATAAATTGCAACGACCATTCGTACCGAAATTTCCATGCGTGGAGACCCCCTCAACGCCATTGAAATTCCCCGTGCGGCAGGAGATGGAGAAGGCCCCGAATCCGAACCTCTTGCTCGAAATGAAACGAAAGAAATATGAAATCGTCAAAGACACGAAAAAGGTATTCGATTTCCCCAGATTAAAGCCCCTCAGCAACTTCCCAGTGAAGTCGAACAACAATTCCGAAAGGAAATTTCCCGTCAACGATAGGCTCGTGGAGACAGAAGACGACCGCCTGGAGGAGGTGCTTCAGAAGGCTGCCAAGAAGATTAAGAGGGAGGCGGCCGGACGCCTGGTCCGCAATTGGCCTACTGTTGCACAGAAAGGAAAGGGTCCAGCTGGTCCTCCGCCTCCTCCTCCGCCAGCCAAAGAAGGACCCCCAAAAAAAGCACCTCCCCGGAAGGCGGGAGCTCTTCCACCGACTAAACTCCCACCGGGCACACCTCCGCCACAGACAAAGAAAACATTTGGCCCTCTGGCAGATTGCGATCGCATATTCACCAATCTGTACGGCCGTCATGACTGGCGCCTGAAGGGCGCCAAGAAGCGCGGCGACTGGTACAAAACCAAGGAGATCCTGGAGAAGGGTCAACTGTGGATCCTCAACGAGATGAAAACCTCGGGACTGCGCGGCCGCGGCGGGGCCGGCTTCCCGAGCGGCCTCAAGTGGTCGTTCATGAATAAGCCACCGGATGGAAGGCCCAAGTTTCTGCTGGTCAATGCCGATGAGGGCGAGCCGGGCACCTGCAAGGACCGCGAGATACTGCGCCACGATCCGCACAAGCTGGTGGAGGGCTGTCTGATAGCGGGCTGTGCGATGGGGGCCAACGCCGGATACGTCTACATCCGGGGGGAATTTTTCAACGAGGCCTGCAACCTGCAATACGCCATCCTGGAGGCCTACAAGGCTGGCTTCCTAGGGCCGAACGCCTGCGGCTCCGGCTTCGAGTTCGATCTCTATATCCAGCGGGGAGCGGGCGCCTATGTGTGCGGCGAGGAGACATCGCTCATCGAATCGCTTGAGGGGAAGGCGGGCAAGCCGCGCAACAAGCCCCCCTTCCCGGCGGACATCGGGGTCTTTGGCTGCCCCTCGACGGTGACTAATGTGGAGACGGTGGCGGTGGCCCCTACGATATGCCGCCGCGGCGGCGCATGGTTCGCCAGCTTCGGACGCACGCGCAACTCGGGCACAAAGCTCTTCAACATCTCCGGCCACGTGAAGCGGCCTTGCACCTTCGAGGAGGAGCTGTCGATGCCCACGCGTGAGTTAATCGAACGGCATGCGGGCGGGGTCATCGGTGGATGGGACAATCTGCTGGCCATCATCCCAGGCGGCTCGTCCACTCCCTGCATTCCGCAGGAGGACGCCAGCAAGGCGATCCACGACTACGACGGCCTCATGGCAGTGCGCTCCTCCTTGGGCACCGGCGCCATCATCGTGATGAACAAGCAGACGGACATTATCAAGGCCATCGCCCGTTTGGCCGCCTTCTACAAGCACGAGAGCTGTGGACAGTGTACCCCCTGTCGCGAGGGCCTCCACTGGGTGAATCTCATCATGCAGCGCTTCGTGACCGGGCAGGCCAAAGTCGGGGAGATCGACATGCTCTGGGAGATCACGAAGCAGATCGAGGGCCACACCATTTGCGCCCTGGGAGACGGGGCATCGTGGCCGCCGCAGGGCCTCATCCGTCACTTCCGTCCGCTCATCGAGGAGCGTATCAAGGAGCGCGCGGACTGTGATGCAGCAGAAGCAGCAGCAGCCGCCGCTTCCTAAATGTCACGGCTTTCATTATTCCATAATTTCGGTTTGTTTTTGTTGTGTTTGTTTTGTTTTATAATAATCCAATAAAGAAGAGATGACGCACGGCACACGGCACAATCTTTATGCAAGGCTGCCTTTCCGCCTGCCTCGCTTCGTCTGCCTCTTCTGCCCCCGTCAGCAGCGAGTGAAAGTGCAGCCAGTCGTGCAACTTCCTCTTGATTGGGTCACTGAGGGAACGGGAACTGTGCCACGTAGCGTAAAGCCAAATAGGGTTGAAAATTGGACGAGAGACATGTGGCTGACGCCAGTCGAAAGCTTCGCTACTTCTTACTTTTCGCGCTCTTCAACCATGAAGTGAGTGTCTGTTCGGGTTGCTTAACTTTGCAAGGCATTCCAGATACCACGGAATGTCCCAGCAGAACCGTGTCAGTAGACAGTGGACTGGATCGAAGCCTGAAAGGGTATCCAAAAAGCTACGCGACACGCGTCTGTGGTCAGCTCTTTTGTGTTCTCTGTGGCATGAAATCAATCGAACAGCTGTGGACATCAACGGTAGGGAATGGAGAATATGCATCATCTCAAATTACACGAGACACAAAGGCATACTGAGGATGGTTTGTGTGTCCTTCAGCAAGGCAAGCTGGATGGATGGAAGGATGAATCGGACATGTGGAGGACTCCTATTTAATTGGGAAGTGAGTCAGCGTAGGCGTACGCGACTAGTTACCTCCTAATTGTTTAATTCCCTTGGAATGCACGTGCGCTTAATTTGTCATGTTTTCCCGTGCGGAGCACACTATCGGGCCTGTTCGACGATAAGCAGCGTTTGGGGGACAGCGGCAGCAACAGCCACAGCGGGTGGGAAGTTGACTGATTTGATAGGAGAGATTGGCAGATAGAAAACCCCAAACCCCCTACCGCTAGTCCGCCTTCATAAATGACACACTTGGCCCCAATCATTACCTCGATCTGCGCGGAAGATACGCAATAATTTATGTTTGAAGCATTCTTCAGATTTAATTGTTTTTATTTAAACGTTGGATTGGGTCGACTCATCCGTAGGGATTGAATGGCGGTGTGGTGGGTATCTGCGGCATGGATCCTTGTCGTGGCTGTGTGCGTGCTCGGAAGCGGTTCTCATTGAACGGTGTGGCTTCTCCTCCTGTGGCCAGGGTTAGGAACAGGGCGACCAGAAAGCCCAGTAGACTGATGCTCCAAGCTGATGAATGTTTCTGGTTTTATATACGATTCCGATCAACGGTAGCGAGGGGATGGCCCTCTATTTGAGAGAGATAACCCCCTGGCCTGGCACCGAGGGGAACCTCACAATCACAAGGGGAACTTCTGCTGTCTCTGCTGCTCCCCCCAACCCCACACGATTAATCTGCCTCTGTGGTGACCTCCAAGGGGGAGAAGAGTATTCCTGCTTCTCCTGATTCTGATGCTGATGCTGGCGTTGTCCTCTGCTGGAGTTCCAGGCAGAGTGGATTGATCTGCAGACGCTGTGTGAAGCCAGGATGCCGGTGGGAATACGAGTATCCCTGCAGCAGCATTAGCAGCATCAGCACTAGAAACCCCACAAACTGGAAGCGATGCATGCTGCAAACGAACTAAAAAGTTCAGATATAGTACCCAGATATTTAAATATAACAGCCATTTATGGGAATGAGTTGATGCAACACTCTCGATGTGTGCTAAGTGGATTCCCATTTAGATTTTGGGCACGCAATCGTACCATTTATCATCATTATTGACAATGCAGAATGGGAGAATCGTTGGCTAATCGTTCCCATTTGCCCATCTCATTTTCCAGGCCTCCCCGATCCCTTTGCCAAAGTCCAGGTGGATGGCACTGGTCAGGTGTACTCGACGGAGATAAGCAAATCCTCGCTGGACCCCAAATGGAATGCGCACTACGACCTGTTCCTGGGCCTGGCCGATGCAATCACCATAACCGTGTGGAATCAGCGAAAGATACACAAAGGCAGCGGCTTCCTGGGCTGTGTGAGGATACCCGCCTTCACCATTCAAAGCCTCAAAGGAGCAGGCTGTAAGTATCCCGCCCCTCTATCACTCTCTCTTCGTTGCGGATATTAATGATCTTCGGACTTTCAGTTCAACGCTTGGATTTGGGCAAACTATCGCCGGACGACGATGAGCTGGTGCGTGGACAGATCATTATATCGCTGCTGTCGAAGGATGGCCCCAGCAGCGGCAATCCCCTGGCCATTGTGGGCCCCAGCGGCGATGTGCGTGGACCCTCCGAGGATGACTCTTCGGAAGACAGTCTGCCCGAGGGCTGGGAGGAGCGGCGCACGGACAACGGACGCATCTACTATGTGAACCACGCCACCAAATCCACCCAATGGGACCGACCCAGGCAGCCGGGCGGCGGCGGCACATCACCGCAGCAGCGCCACCACAATGGCAACAACAGCCACGGCCACGGGGACAGGCAGACGCCGGCGGGTCCTACGCGCTCCACGACCTGCACCAATCTGCTGAATGGCGGTAATCGCAATCGAGAGGCGGCTGGAACTGGGTCGGACGAGCGACGCCACTCCACGGAGATCCTGTCTAGCGTGGGCAAGGAGAACACCAGTCCCACGACGACAATGGCCTCAATGGCCGTGACCACACCTGGCAAAAAATCCTCCTCCACGACCCCATCCGGCGGTCGCACCTTGGAGGCGCGCTGCGGCAACGAACCAGCCACGACCACCAGCAGCACAACGACGGCGACGGGTCGCCTCCACAGCAACAACGACAATCACGTGAATCATGTGAAAACGCCAAAGCATCAAACGAATGGCCACGGCCATGCCTCCCATGCTCCCGGCGAGGGCACGTCCACATCGCCTACGGGTCAGCAGAACTATGTGAATGGGAATGCTCAAAGTGGGACAGGGACAGGGAGTGGGAATGGGAGCTTCCAAGCGGCCCAGCCACAAAGTGCCAGCAATGGCTGGACACAGGAGGAGACATCAGCAACGACAGCGACAGCGAACACAACGACAAGGACAACGACGCCACCCAGGCACAATCAGAGCCAGAGTCAGAGTCCACCCGCAACGAATGCTGCCACATCCCCAGCAGCAGCTACGCCCGCTGCCAATGGAAACACTGTACACAGTCCGAATGCAAACAGCCAGCCAGGCGGCGGCAGATCCTACACTGCAGCGACTCCAGGCCAGCGTTCACAGCGTCGCAGCTCTCGGCAGCAGGGCGGCGATGAGCCCTCCACGCGGCGCCGCTCTTCGCGCGGTACCCGCAACGGAGGCAGTGCTGGCGGGGGAGGAGGAGGATCTGGACAGAGACTAGCATCGGCTGCCATTGCAGCGGCCAATCAGGCGGCGCGTCCCTTTCTGGATCTGCCCTCCGGCTACGAGATGCGCACCACGCAACAGGGCCAGGTGTACTTCTATCACATACCCACAGGTGTGTCCACGTGGCACGATCCGCGAATACCGCGGGACTTCGACACCCAGCATTTGCCACTGGACTCGATCGGTCCGTTGCCCAGTGGCTGGGAGCAGAGGAAAACGGCCTCCGGACGTGTCTACTTCGTGGACCACAACAACCGCACCACACAGTTCACGGATCCTCGTCTCAGTGGGAGTCTGCTTCAACTGATTCGTCGGGGACCTGTGCCGCCGACTGGAGCAGCAGCTCCTGGCGCTGCCACACCACCCACGACAGCAGCAGGCACAGCGACGGCAGCAGCCACATCCACGACCAATCCTACGACTACATCCAATCAGCCAGCAACACCTGGCCCTGCACCTGCCCCAACACCAACACCAACAACAGCAGGCTCCACGGCAGCAAACACGACAGCGACAAGTATAACGAACACCCCGCATCGCGTTTGTCCGGAGGGGCTGCCGCAGGGCCTGCTCGAGGGTGCCGACTTGCTGCCAAAGTACCGCCGGGATCTGGTCGGAAAACTACGTGCCCTGCGCACCGAGCTGCAGACTATGCAGCCGCAGTCCGGCCACTGCCGTCTAGAGGTGTCGCGCAACGAGATTTTCGAGGAGAGCTATAGACTGATAATGAAGATGCGGGCCAAGGACATGCGCAAGCGACTGATGGTCAAGTTCAAGGGCGAGGAGGGTCTGGACTATGGCGGTGTGGCCCGCGAGTGGCTGCATCTGCTCTCCCGCGAGATGCTCAACCCGCAGTACGGCCTGTTCCAGTACAGTCGCGACGACCACTACACGCTGCAGATCAATCCCGATTCGGGCGTGAATCCGGACCATCTATCCTACTTTCACTTTGTGGGTCGCACCCTGGGCATAGCCGTGTTTCACGGCCACTGTCTCGACGGGGGCTTCACCACGCCCTTCTACAAGCAGCTGCTGAACAAACCCATCACGCTGGGCGACATCGAGGGCGTCGATCCCGACCTGCACCGCAGCCTCACCTGGATGCTGTAAGTGGATCAGTCCTCACTCTACTCGATCCATTTTAAACCTGTGCGTCTTTATTTTTTTTGCAGAGAGAGCAACATTAGTGGCATCATCGAGTCGACATTCAGCGTGGAGAACAATAGCTTTGGGGCTCTGGTGGTGCATGAACTGAAGCCCGGCGGCGCCGCCATACCCGTCACGGAGGAGAACAAGCGCGAGTACGTTAAGCTCTATGTGAACTATCGCTTCATGCGCGGCATCGAACAGCAGTTTCTGGCTCTGCAGAAAGGTCTGTACATCATCATCTGATTTTAAATCTAAGATTAATATCGAATTGTCTTCTGCAGGCTTCTGTGAGCTGATACCCAACCATCTGCTGCGACCGTTTGATGAGCGAGAACTGGAATTGGTCATTGGCGGCATCTCGAGCATCGATGTCAACGATTGGCGCAACAATACGAGACTGAAGCACTGTACGAACGAGACGACGCAAGTGCTGTGGTTCTGGCAGGTGCGAAAGGATCCCTTACCTTATTATATATAATATAAGTACAGATTGGTAAAGAAAATAATAATTTATCTTATGCAGGTGGTCGAGTCGTACAGCTCTGAGATGAGAGCACGTTTGCTGCAGTTTGTGACGGGATCGTCGCGGGTGCCGTTGCAGGGATTCCGTGCCCTGCAAGGGTCGACGGGTGCGGTGGGGCCACGCCTGTTCACCATCCACCTCACTGTCGATGTGCCCACACAGAACCTGCCCAAGGCGCACACCTGCTTCAATCGGATTGATCTGCCGCCGTACGAGAACTATCAGCTGCTCTGCGATAAGCTGACCCAAGCGGTGGAGGAGACCTGTGGCTTTGCCGTGGAGTAGGGACCAAGAGATCGATTGAATCCAGAGGCATCCATCCCCACACACCCGATCCACGCATATGCAAACACATAGGCACGGCACCTATAAATAAATATACACATACATATACAAAATGGCGGATGCGAGGAGGACGCGTATATCAAAATTCTAGGGAACTCGATCCCTGCTGATTCTACATGCCTTTTGTTTCTACATAATCTGTTTGTTGCTGTTTAATCGTGTGCACGCTGCGCATTTTGCAGTTGAAAATCAATTATTTAGCGAGTATGTGCGGACTCTCATCTTATACATAGTTACCAAGTGCATATACACATATACATTTATATATAGTATATACATAATATATATACACCCAAACACACCTCCCTCCCCCATAAAGCGTTTATATATTATATATACATCTGTATTTTTATCGTCTGTCCACCATCAGCATCCCCCAATCCCAAAACCCCCAGACCTTTGTTCGTTTACGTCGTGGCGCATGTTATAAATTGTAGTTTAAAATATTACGGAAACCAATTATACATACAAATATTATACATTGATTATACATACATATATCATAGTTGATAATGAGGCATTAAAAACAAATTTTAATTAATTGTAGGCATTGGACCGGCAATTTTCTGTGCTTTTGTTCGGTATAATATATATTTTTTTATGTTTATTAATTACATTTTGTACATTTATAAAAACCAATCGAGAATTCACTGCTAAGTTTTTAATTATTGTTTAAATTGTCCTTAAATACACACACCCCACACCACTCATCGACACACACACAAACACACACACACACGCATGATTATTTTATAGGAATTCAAAACACAATACGATGGCTAAACAAAAAAACTTGAAAAATTACTCAATTCGTAAATTAGTTATTTTTTAAATAAATGCAAATTATTTAAATTCAATTACATTTTGTGTTGCTTTTGATTTTCATTGACATTTCGTTTCGCCCGGTGCGGTCCGCCATTCATGCCAAAATCAAAACAATTACGGATCAAATCGCATACATATACACACATATTTACATCAGTTTTTAATCGAAACGAATTGGACAAATTTTTAGAAGGTGATATTAGTGAAAATTTTTAACTGTCTTTAATCTTTAATTGAAGCATTGAAAACAACAATTGGTAGTTATTTAAGAGCCCCCGCCCCATTGCCTCCCTGCCCCCATTTCCTAGCCCACCATACAGCCCGAAATGTGTATTGCATATGTGAAAACTGTATTGATTTATATAGAACTTAGCCCTAACCAAGATACAACACAAATCGATCGTTAACTCTTAGCTTTAGCGAGCTCTAGGATGTGAACCACTAAGAATTCTGAAACTGAAACAGATACCCTGCAAACATTGACAAGGACTCTGCTCCGATAACCAAAAGGGATTAAGTTAATAAATAAATGAGCCTTATAAACCACGTAGTTTCATTCAAACGGAACGGAAATCGATGGGAAAAAGTTCTGTAGTGCGCTTCGATGCGTGGGTTGAGAAAAGCCAACTTTAGTCACAGGTTGAACAACTGCCGAAATAGCTCAGTTGGGAGAGCGTTAGACTGAAGATCTAAAGGTCCCCGGTTCAATCCCGGGTTTCGGCAATGAACATTTTTTTTCTCTTTTTCTGTATTTTGATTTAAATGTATCTTTTTAAATGACAGTTGCAATTCAGTTGCAATCAATGAGCAAAGACGTGTAACTACTACAGCGCTTAACAAACACCCACAGCAGCAAACGCTTATCAGCAAACCGCAATTCGGTGACAAACAAGTGCACAAAGAAGACACAAAATAATTTACACA
The DNA here is from genome assembly GCA_008121215.1 of Drosophila athabasca. Taxonomy (NCBI): domain Eukaryota; kingdom Metazoa; phylum Arthropoda; class Insecta; order Diptera; family Drosophilidae; genus Drosophila; species Drosophila athabasca. The sequence goes on along the minus strand of VMQQ01000022.1, from coordinate 816,389 downwards.
AACAAAAATACGAATAGTTCCCGTACAACAACAGCCAGGGGCTCTCCCCCCGTGAGTTAAAATAATCCCACCCGACAAAAACAAACTATTTACAAAAAACGCTAACTCCCTTAATGATCAAAAATTTATGATAATTAACAGAAGTGACAAACAATCATTTGAAAACGAAAACCCATTTACAATTAAAAAATCGATCGACTACATCTGCGGAGGTGCAGTTGAAACGTGCAAAAAAACAAGAGCCGCAAAAAAACAAGAGAACTCAATAGCATTTCAGAAAGCGAAATACTAAACGAGCTAAAATCCCAAAAAGTTGTAGAAGTATACAAATGGAAAAGGTTTCTAAACAATGTAGAAACAATAACCGGGCAAATAACCTTGACGTTCGCTACCCCTAATCTCCCCGATAAAATAATGATCGGCTATGAAGTAGTACGTCTAATACCTTACATACCACAACCTCTACGCTGCAAAAAATGTCTTAGTTTCGGACACCCAACACCCGCTTGCAAACAAGAAGAACCCACATGCAACAAGTGCTCAAAATCACACACATATCCCGAAGAATCATGCGACGTAGAACCCAACTGCATCAACTGCAATAACAGCCACAAATCCACAGACGGTACATGCCCAGCTTACAAAAAAACAATACGAACTAACAACACGGCGTCGAACAGATTTATTGGAGTAGCACTTCTAATTCACACATCAATACAACATACGCAGAGAAATATAAATGATGACTTTGAAGTAATAGCTGCCGAAGTCAAATCTAAACAAAATTTTCCAATCTACTCAATATATGTACATATGTACCACCCAACAAAACCATCTCACGAAACAACCTCAACAACATTATAAACAGCAACAACAACACAATATTAGTAACAGGTGATCTCAATGGATGGCATCCCAATTGGGGATCCAATTGATCCAATCCAACAATCACAGCTCACACTTCTAAATGACAAATCACCACACACAACACTTTCACACACATCGACCTAACCTTCTGCTACCCCTCCTTGATACCCTTCGCAAGCTGGAACGTCTTTGACGACCTTTGCGGAAGCGACCACTTCCCAATCCCCACAACAACTACGACAAACCTCACTTCAAAATAAAAGAAGCCAACTGGGAAAAATTCCAAAATCTAAACAACTTAATCAATATCGCACACCCCCCAAGCACAAACATCAACAAGGAAGCCGCTACAATCAACAAAATTTTAATACAAAGTGCCCACCATAGCATCCCACAAACAACACCTAACACACATATGTACACACAAGGTCCCTTGGTGGAACAAAACGCTACAAATCCTCCATCAAAAGAAAAGAAAGGCATGGAAAACTCTAAACAGAGACATAACACAAACTAACATCATCAACTATAGAAAATACATCCAAAACTTTATGGAAAACAGAAAAATTACAGCGAAAACAGGAAAAAACACATCGGCTATACCTCCTCGTGAAAACGGAATACCGCAGGGCTCTCCCATATCAGTAGTCCTATTTCTTATAGCATTCAATAAGTTGACCAATACTATCGCACTACACAAGGAAATTAACTTCAGCGCATACGCAGATGATTTCTTTTTAATCCTAAACCTAAGCAAAATCAAAAATACAAATTTCAACCTACACCCAATCTTCACAGACATAGAAAATTGGTGCACCTACTCAGGAGCATCCCTCTCACCAACAAAATGTCAGCATTTACACATATGCAGATAGCGGAACTGCAACTGTGTAGTTACCTGCAACAATTGCACCAACATAACCAATAAAACATCACTCAAAATACTCGGGCTCTGGACCAACAACAAATATTATCGGAACTCACACATTAACGCCCTCATCCCAGCACTCTCCAACAAACTAAACATAATAAAATGTCTAGCCAGCCCACGTTTCAACTGCAACACGCACACTCTCCTTAATGTAACAAGAGCAATATTAATTTCAAAAATCGATTACGGACTACACATTTACCGCCACACACCAAAAAACAACCTAAACAAATTAAAAACCACCTTTAACTCAGCAATCCGGACAACAGGTTAGGTTAGGTTAACCCGGACGACCCTCCTGGGGTCTACCCATAGGCCAGTATGGCCCTTAGTTATCCGGTTGTTTATGGACCTTTACGCGGGTGCTAGTGAGGTTTTTATATCACCTAAGATTGACGTGTTTTTGGCGAAGGCCAGCAGTTCCTTTGGCGACCTCTTGGAGGCATCTTCTAGCGATGTCAGCGTCGGTGCGCCCAGGTACCTTCTCCTGGCCCGTGAGAGAGCCGGGCAGCTGCAGATTAGATGTTCCAGGGTTTCGATTGCCCCAAGGTCATCGTATTTCCTGCAGCTGTTCCTGTCGGTGATGTTTAGTCTGGCTGCGTGTGATGCGGCCAGGCAGTGACCTGTCAATATTCCCACCAGCAGTCTGCAGTCTTTCCGTGGAAGGTGCAGCAGATAGTGGCTGAGTTTCTCGCTACGTTTTTTGCACATGATTTTCGAGACTCTGCAGTTGGTCGTGCTCCTCCACCTGCTCTCGTTTTCTAGTCTAGCCAGCTTCTAGAATACTTAAAAGAAACAAATATATTCCACGAAATCTAAACTTAATTAAATCTAGAACATAATATATATGTATATCTGTATACATGGCCATCATAGCTTTACAACTTATACATATCTAATTAACTCTGTAGTCGATGGCCCTGGCAGCTAGCACTATATAAGATCTCATGCCGGACTTGGCTTTGCAAATTGCAAGCCATTTCTGACATCAAATAAATAAATAAAATCTTTTGAAATGAGAAATGAGCGAATGGGAAATTGGTCATTTGGCGAAGGCCCAACATCTGCCGAAATAGCTCAGTTGGGAGAGCGTTAGACTGAAGATCTAAAGGTCCCCGGTTCAATCCCGGGTTTCGGCAATACAAGTTTTTTTGTTTTTTTTTGTTAACTTTATTTATTTATTTATTTATAATAGTTAGCTATAATTTAAATTAACACTAACTTAGTATCTAAAGCGCTGGCTGCAAAGGCCTTCGGCTTGTTAGAGGTATTTAAGAGCTAGGATTTGTATATTTACATATTTACATATAAATTTCGTTTACTTTAATTGGGATTAAAGGAGGTGATATATGTTAGTTTTTTTTAGGAATTCAATAACTTTGGAGATGTTTTCTATGGTTGGGTTTTCGAGGATGGATATGGGGCATGTGTTTTGGAAGATTTGGTTTTTAAGGTGTGAAACTGCGGTGCAGTTAGTGAGGATATGTTTAATATTAAGGTCGTCTGTTGTGTGGCAGTTAGGGCAGGGTAGGATGTTGCCAGGGTTGTAGTAGTGTTGTTGTGTGAATCGTGTGTGTCCTAGTCTGAGCCTAATTATCTTAATTTGGTCACTACGTGTGATCCTTTTTTGATTCATATTTTTTAGGTACAGGTTTGTGTATGTTAGGTTTGGGTTTAGTTGTTGGTACCATCTGTTGCAGCGATCTATGTTTCGTTTGATTTTTTCTGCTAGTTCATTGGCAAGGAATTTGTTTATGTCTGTTGTGTTAAAATTGAGAGTGTAATGTAGGGGCATATGATATGTGGATTTGGCTGTAGTGTCGGCTAGCTCGTTACCTTCAATACCACAGTGGCTAGGTATCCAAAGGAGTTTTATTTTAGGGGCGGTTTTGGTAAGGAGGGTTCTAATGGTAATAGGGTATAAATTATTGTTGTTGATGTTGGAGATGGATTTAATCGATGAGAGGGAGTCGGAGCAAATGATGTATTTACCTTTTCTTTTATGAACTAATTTTATTGCATCAAGAATGGCTATGGTTTCGGCTGATAGGATCGATGAGTAGTGGGGTAGAATGCATCTTTTAAGGATTTCTTTTTCGGTGGTAATGGCAAAAGTTGCTGTGCTGTTTTGTAAGGATCCGTCTGTGTATATGAATTTGTGATTGTGGTATTTGTCTTTGAGTTCAAGAAATTGTTGTCTGTATGTGCTTGGTGGTGTGTTGGGCTTGCTAAATTTTTGTAGCGTAGTGTTGATAAGAAAAGGGGGGAATTGCCATTGGGGGGTGATTTTTTTGTTTGGAGGTGGGAGGTAGGGAATGTTGTGTTCTTTGCATGAGATAATGACTTTTTCCAGTGTTGACGTTAATTTACTTATTTTTTTGTTTCCGTTTTTTTTAATGTATTTGTGAAGAGGTGAGTTTGAACTGTTTAGTACTGTTTTGTAGGTTTTGGTTGTGATAAGGTCTCGTTTTTGTTCTATTGTGGGTATGTTTGATTCGAAGAGCAAATTGGGTATAGGGGTTGAGCGTAGTGCTCCAAGGGATGTGCGGATTGCAGCGTTAAATAGAGGTTTAAGTTTATTAATCGTTGATTTAGGGGCGTGGCCGTAGATAAAAAGTGCATAATCTATTTTTGATATTAGGGTTGCTTTAGTTATATTTAAAAGTGTGTGTGTGTTACAATTTAGTTTAGGGCTTGATAGGCATTTAATGACGTTAAGTTTGTTATTTAAGGCTGGTTGAATTTGTTTTATGTGTGAGTCCCATCTGTATTTATTGTTTATTGTTAGTCCTAAGATTTTTAGGCTAGTGACTGAGGGGATCGGGGTATTGTTGCACGATATGTTGCAGGTGCAGTTCTGCTTTCGGCAAATGTGGAGGTGTTGGCATTTTTGTAGGGAAAGTGATGCTCCTGAATATGAACACCATTCATGAATGTTAGAGAAGAGATTGTCTAGGTTGTATGTTTGGTTTTTTTGTCTATTAAGGGGAATAATTAGGAAAAAGTCGTCGGCGTAAGCGCTAAATTTTATTTCTTTTTGCAGGCTGATGATGTGTGAGAGTTTGTTGTAGGCAATTAAGAAGAGAATGACCGATATTGGTGATCCTTGGGGGATACCATTGTAGAGTGGGTATGGGCGGCTAATTATATTTTTAATTTTTGTTCTTATTTGCCTGTTAGACATAAAGTTTTTAATAAAGTTTGTAATTTTCGGTCCAACTTTCCAGGTGTTTAGCTGGTCAACTATGGTGTGCACTCCGACTCTGTCGAAAGCCTTTGAGAAGTCAAGGGCAATGACAGATGTGTGCTTTTTGGATCTCAGCGACCCGGTTATCAGGTGGTCTGCTAGGAGCAGACCGTCTGCAACCGATTTGCCGTGCTTAAATCCAGATTGGTTGGGATGGATAAGGTTATTCTGTGTTACGAACCACCATAGGCGTTTGGCTATTATTTTTTCTAATGTTTTGGATAGGCAGCAGTTTAGTGAGATTGGTCTATAGTTGGCTATTATTGTTTTATTTGAGTTGGGCTTTAGTATGGGGATGACTAGGTTGGTTTTGTAGGATTGCGGGATGAAGTTGTTGAAAATAATATTAAATAGGTTAGTGATTCTTGTTTTGAGTACGTCGGAGGTGTTTTTGATCATAGGGTACGATATTCGGTTAAGGCCAGGAGTTGTTCCTTTAAGGGAGTGCAATGCAGATAGTAGTTCTATTTGTGTAATGTCTGATTCTATTGTTTGTGCTGTCGTACAGGGTATAACGGTAGTTGTTGAGTCTGAGTATTTGTTGGCAGTGAAGTTTTGGTTAAAGTTTTCGTCTTTGGAGTGGTCTGACCAGTATTGAGCAAAAAGATGAGCTATGTGGGTTGTTTCTGTCGCTTGTAAGTTGTTGGTTGTGTCTGTGATACAATGAATGGTTTTAGTTGGGTTGAGTCCGCAGAGACGTCGGATGCTTGCCCAGATTTTGTCTGAGGGGGTATTGGGGTCGATTGTGGACGTGAAGTCTGTCATGGCTTTAGTTTTGGATAATTTTAGCTCTCTTCGGAAGAGTGCGTTAGCTCGTTTGTAATTGAGGAGATTTTCAGTGCTGTTGAAACGTTTGAAGGTCTGCCAGGTTTTAAATTTATTTGCCCTAAGTTTAGTCAGTGTCTTATTCCACCAGGGAGTGTTTTTGCTGAAGCTATGCGGGGTTGTCTGTGGTATACTGTGGTGTGCCGCTTGTAGGATTATTTTTTTTATGATTGCGGCTTCTTTATTGATGTTCGTGCTTTTGGGTATCAGTTCACTTAAATCATTAGTTAGTTTTTTGAATAGTGGCCAATCTGCTTCTTTTATTTTGAAAAAGGGTCGAGAGAAGTTTGCTGTTTGTGACTGTGGGAACAAGGATATTAGGATTGGGAAATGATCGCTTCCATGAAGGTCATCGACTATTTTCCAGTTAGTGAAGGGGGTGAGTTGGGGAGAGCATAACGAAAGGTCTATGTGGGTGAATGTATTGTGCGTGGAAAAGTGGGTTGGGGAGCCGTCGTTGAGTATAGTGAGGTTGGCGGTTTGGAAAAATTTTGATAGTATTCTTCCTCTTCTATTGTCCTGGGGTGATCCCCAACTGTGATGCCAGCTGTTGAAGTCGCCTAGGATAATTTGGTTGGTATTGTGTGTTTCAAAGTGGTCGTTTAAGCATTTGAGTGAAAAAGGTTTGTTGGGAGGGATGTATGTTGAAAGGATGTTAATTTTTGTTTTTGATGTAATTTCTATTCCGAGTGTTTCTAGGTGTCGAGATTGGTTTGATTGAGAGTGTTGTATGGATTTGTGGACTAATGTGGCTACTCCACCAAATCTGTTGGATGCTGTGTTGGAATAAATATGGTAATTTACTGGGACGGGGGAGGGGGTATTTGTGTTGAAATGGTGAGTTTCTTGGAGACATATGATTTGTGGAGAGTATTTTTTTATTATAATTAAGAGTTCATTGTAGTTGTTTGTGTATCCTCTAATGTTCCATTGTAGTATTTTGAGCATTGCTATAGTTTTGAGTTTAAGTGTTTAAAGTTGGTATTTGGTTTTGTTTTGGATTTAAGCTAGAGTTAAGTATAGGATTTTTGTTTTAAATAGATTCGCTGTCGCTGTGTTGGTTCTTGTTTTTGGCTGTTCTTGGTTTGGTTTTTGTTTTGGTTTTGGGGGGCTTAAAGTTAGTAGATAGGGGACTAGACTTATCTTTAGGAAATATTCTTAGTTTTATATCTTCGGTGGGCTGCGATGTATGAGATTTGTTTTCCGTATTGGGAATGTTACTGTCTGTTTCCATGTCTTCTGCTACGATATGATGTTGTTGATGTTCTTTTTGTAACTGTGCTGTTTCGGTTGATCGTGCTGTGGTTGACTGTGTTGTGGATGTGTTATGGTTATGGGATGTGGAAGTAGATGGGGAGTTTCTTAGTTGCTGCGTGGTGCTGGTTTGTGTGTGTGTGCATGGGGAATTGGGTGATGTGTGTGTTGGTGCGTGTGTTGTTGTTGTAAGTGATGTTGATTGTGCAGCTGTTTTAGCGTAGGTATTTTTCATCTGCTGGTTGTGTCTATTGTGGTATATATCTAGCGCAGTTTTGTGATCGACTTGTTCGGTGATTTTTATTGCGGTTAATTCCTGTTGCTTAAGGAATGTCGGGCATTTGCGGTCGAGAGGGCTATGTTGGTAGTCAGCTTCAGGGTTGTTTTTGCAGTTTAGGCAGTTCCTCATCTTTTTGCAAAGTTCTCCTTCGTTTGTGTGCTTTCCTTCTGAGCAGTTTTTGCATGATTCTGGACTCTTACAGATGGTGGCAGGGTGACCAAAACGTAGACAGTTTTTGCATTGAAGGGGAAGGGGGATATAAGGTCGCACTCGGACGATTTCGTATCCGATGTGAATTTTTTCGGGTAATTTGTGTGTTGCGAATGTTATTATAATAAGTCCCGTTTCTGTGAGTGTGTTGCCTTCTTGGTTTGGGTTGTTTGGTTGTTTTTTTAGAATTTTTCGTACTTCTGATACGTTCTGCGCTTTTAGTTCTTGTAGGATTTCGTTCTCGGTTATGTAACGTAGTACATTGCAGTATATAACTCCTTTTGTAAAGTTTAATGTTTTGTGTTCTGTTGCGGTAATGTCTATGTCTGTCATTTTGGTAAGCTTGAGTAATTTTAACGCTTGCAGTTTGGTTTTAGTTTTAATAAGAAGAGAGCCGTCTCTTATTTTTTTGCACATTGCCACTTCCCCTCCACAGGCATAATCTATGGTTTTTTTAATAACGAATGGTGATACCTTTTCGAAAGATTCGTTATCATTTCGTTTTAAGACAATATATTTGGGTTCGTTTAGTTGTGCGTTGTTGGTTGTTCTGTTTAATTTGCTTATGTCCGGTGGCTCGTGCATGGTTATTGTTTTTGGGCTCAAGCCCGGCGTAACTGTTTGTGTTGTGTGTTTGTTTTTGTTTTTTTTTTTTGTTTTCTCTTTTGTTCTTAATATTTGTTTGTCACGGGTTTGCTGGTAAGCTTTTGCGTTTGCGTTTAGCGGTTCTTATACAGTTGCAGCACGTCTTGTCTCTCGAGAGATTGAAGTGATACTGTTTTGTTAACTTTATTCTTTATTTTAACGTTATTTAATATTTTTGTTTAGTTTTCAAAATGAAATGCAAACCAAACTTATATTGACAGTGAAAAAAAAGCATGTATGTTGTAGGAAGAAATTTTTTGAAATTAAGTTTTTGCTGATTATACGCATGCACAGGGAAGGAGTGCTGTTGCCTGCTTCGATACCCGGGGCATCGTCAAGTCGATGGCGTGACGTCATCTGTCAGCTCTTTGCCGGCACGGACGGCGACGGCACTGAGTCACAGCAGAAGGCATCGGAGCTGCTGGAGCAATACAAAGGCGATGCCACGTTCTATGATCCGTGGGAGTACAACGAATGGATTATCAAGCTACTCGACGAGGTTCTGGCCAAAGAGTTGCTTCTGTTCTGTTCTGTATCATCTACAATAGCTCTAGATATAGCAGCTCCACTGTCGCCATCTATTTCTGAAGTAGTGTTGTAAAACTGCTTAAGTGAACAAAAACATTGGTCACCGATGAACCATCCGCCGAAATAGCTCAGTTGGGAGAGCGTTAGACTGAAGATCTAAAGGTCCCCGGTTCAATCCCGGGTTTCGGCAAATATACTTTTTGTTCTTTTTTATTGCAAATTGCAATTGTGTTTTCTTTTCTTTTTAATTTTTATACACAATTTTGAAATGCGATAAGAACTAGATTAGAAATATATGCAGTAATTGTTTCAAGGTTTATTTAATTGTCTAAATTTAGACATTATTAGTAGCAAGCTGCCGTAGTACATTAAATAATACAATCTATAGATAATATATTTAGTTTATGTATACATACATCTACTATTCAGTTACGAGCTAGGATTAACTAAGAGTGCATGACTATTTATTTTCGGGGGTTACGACCCCAAGTTCTATTCTGTATCGTCTACAATAGCTTTACCGTGGTACATCGCATCTAGATATAGCAGCTCCATTAAAAGAATACTCCTGGCTGTGGGTACAGAAAAGCGGGACGACTTTTGAGCCAAGCCAGCAGACAAGACAGTACAGTACTGTACGATAAATACGAGAGGAGTATATAGTAGCAGTATAAGTAGCAGCATTATATGTAAGTACTATGATACTTTAGGCTATTAAGTTACAACACAACACAACGCAACGCAAAATCGTTCGCAAGTTACTAAAGCTAGTGCGTGGATGGGCAGTGTAGTGTAGTGTAGTGTAGTGTAGTCGGTGGCTTAACTAGAAATCGGGATCGTAGTCGCGCGAATAGCGCGTCCGACTCGCATGATTGTTATAGCTGTACATCTGGTGAGCATCGGCAAAGGCATCCGGATATTGGTGGCCATACGCCTGCTGATGCTGTTGCGGATGCTGCTGCTGGTGCTGATGCTGATGCTGCTGCTGCTGATGGGTATGGGCGGGATACTGGTGGCCATGATGCGGCCGCTTCAGAGAGTCACCCTTCTGCGAGTACGTCGGCTGCTGGTCATAGAAATAGTCGGCATTGCTGTGCGGATGACGGGTGGAGCGCCAGCTGTCGTAGATGTTGGAGCTGTTGCTGCCATGCATCGAATTGGTAAAGCGCTGCAAAGGAACAATTGAAAGTATAAGAACAGGTACTAGAAATAGAGCTTAGCTAGACGTACTTTCGGCTTTATCGGCTGCTTAGTATCGTTCCAGGGATCATCAATGTTGTAGAAGTCATCCACACCGTAGTTGTCCGCACCACCCATGTGGTTGACCTTCAGTTCGTTCAGCATGTCATTGGTCAAGGGAATCGGCGTCTTCTTGGCCCTCTTCTGACGATTGAGCAGCTGAAAGGGGGCATTGTGTTTAGTGGAGCCAAGTGGAACAACCAACGTTTCGACTTACCACTGTGACGCCAAAGATGATGACAAAGACCAGGGAACCAACTCCAATCACAATCACGACAATGGCCCATTGGGGAATGAGCAGATCCTCCTCGGCATACTCCACATTTGTGTTCACGTTCTTGGCTATGACTGCAGGGAAACGGAGAGAATTGGTTAGCGTTCAGAGAGCGGCTATGTCCAACTGCTTACCGCTAAAATCGGTGGCCACCGGATCAATGATGTATTTGCCCATCTGATAGCTGGCCGTGACTAGTTGCTCCTCCTGCGGCCCGGACACGCTGTCCGTCTCATTCTCCTCGGCGGCTTTGTCGGGCAGCACGGGTGCCACAGGTTTGGTCAGTGCATCGTGGAACAGCTGCCGGATCTCCTGCGTGTCCACGTCCTCCGTTATGTTGGCCAGCTCCACGTAGTAGTCGACCAGCACACTGCCCTTGCTGAAGCTATCGATGCGCACCTTCTTGTACCACTTGTTCAGCTGATCGGCGCTGGAGTACACTTCATTTAGCTGAAAGGAAACAAACAGGTGAACAGATGAAGACTAAGAAAGGACGGCGACACCTACCTGCGCCTCCAGCTCGTGGGCCAGATTCTTCCACTCGAGTGTGTTGTGATCCAAGAGCTCGGGCTTCCAGGCCACGCCGTCGATGATCTTGATGGTGGCCGCCAGATCACAGTCGGCCGTGCAGTGTCCCGGTTTTGTCGGCCGTGGCGTTGTCGTAGTCGTGGTGCTCGTTGTGGATGTTGTGGTGCTGGTGGTGCTGCTGATCGCGCTGATTAACAGATCCTCAAAGTTGATTGTCTGGGCATTCAGCTTCTCGATGGACAGCGGTGTGGTCGGCGGAGTGGGCCAGCCGGTGAACTCCGTGGTGGCTCGCGTGGGTGGACCCTTTTTGATGACCACCGGCGGTGTGCCGTCCGATGAGGGCGTGACTGCATCAGCCTGGCCATCGTGGCCGGGGTGCGGCGTGGTCAGGCGATGGGATCCGAGTCGCTTATGGAAGCCCTTTGGGAAGACTACCTTCAGGCCGCTTCCTTCGCCAGCTGGCGCTTCGGTGGTGCTGGACGCCGCCGCCTTGGGCTTATTGGTCGTAGTGGACGTGGACGTGGAGGCGGGATGTACCTTCGGCGACTTGAATCCCGGTGGCAGCAGAGAGGCCAGCAGATCCTCGTCGCTAGAGGTGTCCGCCTTGGCGGTCTCGTTCAGCTTGAAGCCAGGCGGTAGGAGAGCACTCAGTTCCTCAATTTTGATGGGCTTCACACCTTCGGGCAGCTTGGGGACGGATTCGGCCTTCTCCTTGGCGGGCGCCTTGTAGCCAGGAGGCAAGAACTTGCTCAGATCATCGAAAGGCACGGCCACGGGATGGGATCGGGGCGTGGTCGTTGCGATGGTGGTACTGTTCAGCTTGAAGCCGGGCGGCAGGAACTTGGAGATGTCGTCCACAGTCGTGAAGGCGGGCCGTGGCGTGCTGCTCACTTTGTAGTCCTTGGGCAGAAGGGCGGCCAGGCTGTCGTCGAACTTGATGCCACTGAAGAGGCTCTCCAGACTGGAGCTGCTGCTGCCCTCCTCCGGACTGGTCGTCGTTGTCGTGGTGGAGGTTTTAGCTGTTGTCCTGGGTGGCTTGTAGCCCTTGGGCAGTAGACCCGCCGACGCCACATCCTGCACTGTGACCTGTCCGTTCTTGAACGATCGACTGATGGTGCTGTTGCGTCCTGGCTTCCTAGGTGGCTCCACGGCGGGCGCTTCCGTCGTGGAGGTGGTGGTTGTGATCTTGCGGTTTTTGTAGCTGGACTTTGGCTTGAATCCCACGGGCAGGAGGCCGGCCAGCTCATCCATTTCGCTCTCGTCAAAGTGCTGAACCTTGACCCGACTGCTGCCACTGCTCGTGGTGCTCGGGGCTGGCGTCGTCTTTGGCTGGAACTTCCTGATGTGCGGCGCAAACCGACCGGATCCGGTGCCCAGTGTGGTGCTCGTGGCCGGTGTGGAGGAATCCATTTGGCTGATGATCGGATACTTGCCGGACAGCAGGCCGCTGGACAGCTCCGACTGCACGCGGTCCAGTTTATCGATGATGCTCTCTGTGGAGGCGGCCAGTGGCGACGCTGTGGATGTGGACGAGCTGGATGTGCTCGGCTCCTCGCTGCTCTCGGTCTGCTTCTGCTGGGGCTGCTGCTGTTGCTGCTGCTTGGAGTGCACCTTCCTCTCCAGCTCGGAGAGCGTCTGCTTGGTCTCCTCCTGCTCGATGGCCGGGAAGGGCAGAAAGCGGGCACCGTTGATGCTCCGGCTTGGCTGTATCGATGCCACCACAACGTAGTTCTCGGTGGCATTGGCTGTGTCCCCGCTTGCGGTCAGGTTTTCCTTTTGGAGATCTGGATCGGAGGCCTCCTCCTCATCCGTCTGGACAGCTGGCTTGCCCTTATTCGTTGGTATACTCGGCGTTACCGGGGCCGGGAGCACTGTTGAGCCATTGACCACGCTCTTGGTGGTCACCACGGAGATGACCTCGCGCTCTTCCTCGTGCTCACTGCTGGTCGTTGGCTTGGAGCTGGATTCCTGCGTTTCTGTTTCACTGGTGGAATCCTCGGCTTCTGCCTCGCCCGTCTCCTCATCCTCGTACTCGTATTCCTCGCCCTCTCCGAGAACGTCTTCGTCATCGTAATCCGATTCGGATTCTTCCTCCTGCTTGGATGACGTCTCCTTCGCCTTATCATTGGGAGTGGGAGTCACTTTCTCCTCCTGCTTGGGAGTGGCTTCTTCCTCCTGTTTGGAAGTCACTGCTTCCTCCCGCTTGGGAGTGGCTGCTTCCTCTTGGTTGGGTATGGCAGGATCCTGGTCGAGCTGTGGAATGCTCTCTGGCACTGGCAGTTCCGTGGTGCCCTCCAACAGAATCTCTTCGGTGGATTCACTCTCCAGGAGCATTGGTGTGGTTGCCTTATCCTTATCCTTATCCTCATCATCTGCGTACTCGTAGTCATTGCTGGAGGGCAGGGCGGTGGTGGCTTCACTGGAGCTTGTGGTCTCCAAGGAATCGGTCTGGGACTCTTCGGTGCTGCTGGTGCTGGACGGATCCTCCGCATCCTCCTCATTTTGGGTTGCCGTCTCGGGATTGGCAGCTTCGTTCTGGGCGACTATCACTGGGGTTACCTCCCCCTCCTCCTGGAGCGGCAGCTTCTCCAGACTGGACGACTCCGAGTGATCTTCTGGTCGCTCCGCCGACTCCTGCTCGTACTCCTGCTCACCGCTGTCTACCTCTTCGTCCTGCTCCTGCTCCTGCTGGGCCTCGTCTTCATCTTCTTCCTCCTGTTCTGCGCTCTCAGTGGTGCTGGTGGTGCGGGCCGTGGGGCGTGTCAGCTTCAGCCTGCTGGCACTGTTGTAGTTGAAGGGTCGCTTGCTGGTCGCACTCAGCGGCTCGTTGACCTCGCGACTGATAAACACAGGTCGCCGGGGATTGGGCGACTTGCGTCCGAAGCTGGGACGATCCGCGGGCGTGTTCTGCGTGGTCGTGGTCGTCGACGTCGCCTTGGAGCGGTTGCTGCCAAAGCGGTTGTACCGCTTGCTGCTCACCTCCGCACTGCTGTCCGTCGTGGATGTCGTTGGGGCTGTGGCGGTGGCGGTGGAGCTGCCGGGCTGGTAGCGATTCCGTGGCCTGTATGGACTTGGCGCCGGGGTGGCCGGAGACTCGGCAAGGGACGGGACTGTCGCCTGAGACTGAGACTGGGTGCGCGTGCGTGTGGGTGAGAACCCACCGCCGTTGCCAAACGGACGACTGACTGCATTGCTGGACGTCGGACGCTTGTCATTCTGCAAAAAGACAGAGAGAGATGGGCGGAGGTTATAGCTATGGATTGCAGATTCGTGGAGGTAACTCCAGTGCATTGTTACGGATTACGGACCAGACCAGACCAGGCCAGACCGTTCACAGCCTCGACTCTTGCGGTTGTCGTCATGGGAAACTGTTACAATTTCGACATGGACACGAAACATCACAATCTCTGCTGCTCCGCTCTGCTCTGCGGTTCGTCTGTCAATTGTTTTGCGTGCGAACTCTTCTCAGGTGCAGCCCCCTACCTGCCACTGCCACTGCCCCTGAGCCATTCAACTGATTCTCCAAAAATTTGTCTAAAGTGTTTTTTGTGCAAATTTCCCCCTCACCCCTTCCCTTCCCCATCCCCGGGAGCTGTCCATAATTTATGCGCTCGTATTTATTTAATTTTTGTATGTGAAGGCAACCTCCAACTGTCTGCCGCTCTGGGGTTAAGACTTGTTGCCCAATATATTGGGATCGGATCGGATCCATGGAATGGCCTGTGTGCCTCGCAGATGATTGGAGATTCTTCCCCCGGAACGGAGAATGGCCTCTTGTGGGTACCATGGCAGATGAGAATGAGGAGGATGAGTGTTGTGTGCTCACATTCACAGATTAATCATGATTGAGTCTTCGGCCAATTCATTTCCACTAATGACTGATCGGGCGCCCACTAACAGTGCCATTATTTCCGCTTAATCGTGAGCCGTTTTAATATTTAAGCCATTATTAATCACGGCAACACTTTCGCTCGAATGGTCCCCCAACAAATTGCGGCAATTAAACTGAGAAATTTATGTGGGGGGCACATCAAAAATGCGAAGAGAAAGAGAGCGGCGGAACAATGCGGAATGATGGGGCAGGCGGCAGAGATCTATTTTTCCTCGGCTTTGACATTTCAATTATGTTTTGAATTAAATCCTACAAAATGTTTATTTACGAAATGAGTTGGTAAGACTGCTCTATAGATTAGCCTTAAAGAGGGCAGGGGGCAGGGGTTGAGCTCCTTTCGTTCTATGAAATCTATTTGTGTATCTATATCTGTGTTTGTCTACTGCATTCACAGCAGGCTCTGTCTTTAAAGCCACAAAACTGGTTGCCAAAGAAACAACAGGTGGACGGATGTGCCATAGGATCAGTACGGCTGGAGCTGCCTCTACTCCTCTGCTACCTTTTGTGTGTCCCGGAACATCCGGCCGAAACGATACCCGTAATACCCTCCTCAAAGGTGTAAATATTTGTTGAGCAAACAGAAACAACTCGAAAAAAAAACATATAAACAAACAAAACAAAACTGCCGAAGAGTCTCCACTCGTTTCTGTGGTTTGGTTTTTGCCAAAAAAACAAAAAAAACATTAACCAAATAGATAATGTGGTAGTGGGGGGGGGGATCGTGGTATGTAATGTTGTTCAGGTGAAAGGTAAAATATTTTTGCTATAATTCGATTGAACTTTATTGCGGTTTTTTGCCGAAATCTATTGTTGAACTGGTTCTGAAGTCTCTTATTTTGTTGGCCTGCCCCAAAACATTTAGCGCGTTTGCAAGTCACGTAAGAGCAGAAATGGCTTCCAGCCATTCCAACTCCAACACCGAACCGAACACCGAACCGAACCGAAGCCAGATATTGGCCAAAATCAGAGCAGAGCCAATTGTTTTTTGTTAGCTCTTATGCAATGCCAAAATGAAATTGTTTCTGTTTTCTGTATCTGTATCTTTATCTGTTTCTTGTTATTCCAATTGAAATTGCTTTTACTTTCCCGATCCGAACAGCGATGCGATCCACTTCTCTACGAGTATTTGCTTTGCTTTCCCCTCTTTGCTGCCCCCCCCACACTTACCTCACTGAAGTGGGCCAGAAACTGCGTCTGCTGGTGGGGCACATTGATGCGCTGCGTCTGGGGCTGGAAGCCGCCGCTCAGGCTGTTCCCGGAGCCGCCGCTGCCGTTGCGTATCGCCTTGGAGCGTGTGAAGCCGTTGGTCAGAGACGTGGACGACGACGACGACGCGGACGTTGCACCAACGCCGCCAGCCGCTGCGGGCACTCCGAAGGGGCGTGGCGAGATATCGTAATAGTCGGACTGGCGATTCGGTGGCGATTTCTGTGGCAAAATATATGAAAAAAAACATTGTGTTTTGGGTTAATGCTGAGGCAAAGCTTTGTATTAGAAAATTAGTTTGGCATTTTGTTGGGTATGGGATTGGTCGAATGATAAAAATAGTTGATAAAAATTAATGATTAAAGCAGCAAGCAGAATGAAAGACTCCTGTCGCATAGCATACTCTCTCTCACTCTCTCTCTCTCTCTAAGGGCATTGCTTAAGAAAGCTTTCTCTCAGCGAAAGAACAACATTTCTCCGCCATCTTAAAACTAATTTGAATAACTGGATACTTGGGAATTTTTTGTGTAGATATTCTGTTGTCTCTTTTATCTGATTTGCATTACCTAAACCGCATTTTGTCTGGAATTTACAATGATTCATTTAATTCTGAATCAGCTTCGTTTTTAGACAGTTTTAAATATGTTTCTAACGCTTAAAGAGATATATAATCTATGTACTTTTCAAAAGCTGACACAGGATGGACTTTGATAGAGGTAAAGGGTCTCAAAGTGATACTGTCAGGGAGTCCCCATCCCCGATCCCAGTGTCCGCTTAAGTGACAGAACTATCATAAGCTGGACTTAAGCTGCGGCTTTGTAGCACCACCTCAAGTTGACAAAGTTGGTAATCTCGTCTTGGCCATGTCTAGCTCTTGAATGATTGGACGCCCCCCCTCGTGATACGTGCTGCAGACAATGCCAAAGCGCTCAAGACAGATTTTTTGGAAATGAAATCGACATCGAAAGCTGCAACAAACAATGAAAATCGAAAATCGATTGGAAATATTTGATTGAAGTGTATCAAGGTCGTTCCGATATTCAACGACTCACTAATTATCCAGTGCCAGTGCCGGTCCCAGCCCCAGTCCCAGCCCCAGTCGCATACCATGCCACACAAATGTCTGCCAGTTTCGCCCCAAAGTACTTGCTGCTCTCGTTGTTATCCATTATTACTTATTAGTATTGTTTGGATTTGGATGTGGATGTGGGTTTTCTTTTGAAAGTCGGTGCCCGAGTTCCGAGTTGGAGCTGCATTGGCTCTAAGGTTTTGCTCTGTTAAGCAAATTGCATACAAAACGCGAGTTTTGTTGCTAAAAGGCGCATTTCAATGCATTTATTTTTCCGCTTCTTGGCGGTGCCGTTTACGCATCAGAGCTCTTCTGCACCACCGATAGCCTGGCAGCAATTTGTTGGCCAAAGATTTTCTCTTCCCAGCACAGAGACAGAGACAAGAGACTGGGGAACTGCGGCTGCCACTCTGAGCATCGCTTGGACCTACTCTGATTAACAGACACTCTCCGGGCCATTCGACACCCTCTCGCCTGGCCTGGTCTGGGAGGAGGGGAGTGTTGGATCGGTTAGCTGCTCTGCAAATGATCTCGGATCAAAAATTTCACTCCTCCATTGTCAACAGTCGGTCTCTGTTGGAGCTGCATTAGCCGTGTGCTATGGTGTGTGCTGTGCTGTGGTGTGTGCTTTGTGGTAGTAGATGGTTAATGGTAAAGAAGAAAGCGATCGCCAGTCGTCATTCGTTGGACGGTAGAGGGAAATTAAAAGCACACACAAATTTCTAAGACATTTGTCAATATGGATAGCATAATGAAACTATGAAAGCTCCGCTCACGTATGCTATGAGCGGATGGGTATGTGGCGTGTGGTTTGGTTGTGGCTGGGTTTATTGCACTGGACTTTCCCCTTGGACCAACAATCACTCAAATGAATCACAGTTTTCCATTAAGCGCAGATGATAGTTGAAACAAATGAAGTGCCATCTAAGCCAGGATCTATCCAGGAGCCCTAAGCACTGCATCTTCTTCGGCCTGTCTTCATTCATCAACTATCTCTCTCTCTCTCGCTCTCTCGGTGTCCGAGGCATACAATCAAGAGTCTGCATCAGGCCGAGGGCCAAGTTAATTGAGTTTTTGTCTGCAGCAAGCCATAAAGAAGTCACTTCCATTAGGCAAATCAGTGGAGCTGCAGCTTTAGCTCCAGTTTGTCTGCAGCAAAGACAAGAGCAGACCCCTTGCTGTGTGCTCCCCCTGCCACCCCCTCGGGCATTCTGTCTGCCACTCTGGGCCCTCACGCAGACGGAGCATTTCAACTTAGGGCCAAAGCTGGAAGCAGACCGGCAATGTGCGTGCTCATCGGCATTTGAAGAAGCTGGTTATAACAATATGAATTTACACTTTTTTCAATTAAGAAACACGCTGCACGCTCCCCCTACTCCCTCCCTCCCTCCCCCCTCTGCAGTGCATTCGAGGCTTTGAATATTCAACAATTGTCGGGAATTACTTTGCCGACTCGTTGATATGCAGAAGCCGATTCGCTTTGTTTGTCTTTGGTCAAGTGAAAGTACGCATACGTACCGTACGCCATTCGCCATTCGGCATTCGCCTGGGGGAAATGGTTATACATGTGCGGCTACCGCCATTTCTTTCACGCAACTATTTTATGTCCGTAATTTGATATGAGTTTTTATTTGGTTGCCCCCCCCCCCTGTGCTGCTCTTTTGGATTACGGGAATCGCGTGCCACAAACTGCAACATCTGTCCATTTAAATATATTCCATATCCTGCCTGCAATTATTTGCCATCTCCAGTTGCATTCTCGGCTGGATTGCAACACAAATCCATTCGTCCAATAACTAAATCATATTTCACATCTGGCATGTGAAAGGAAGCCAAACCTTTGCTTTGATTTGATTTCGTTTTTGGCGTTGATTGGCGTGCCTGAAGCCAACCAAAAACTCAATATAATTGGTACCACCCTCCCCGCCACCCCCACCCCACTCCACACCACATAAGGAAATGTAAACTACCAATAAAATGGAATTTGAATTGAAAATTGTGTAGCAAAAACTTACCGCAAACTGTGAGGTGCTGCCAAAAGGCGATCCGAAAGTCGAACTGGAAGCCGCAGCCGGCACCTGTTTGGCGCCATTCTCATTGGCTATGAATAGGAGCTGCTCCTGGTAGGAGCCTGGAGCGGGGGAGAATCCTCCGGTGCTGCCGCGGAAGTTACCCAGCGACTGCTGTTGCTGACGGGGAAAGGCACCAGACGATGGCACAAATCGGTTTTGCGATGGGAAATAATAGCTGGAGGTATCTGCAAAGACGAAGGTCATATTCGAGTTAATTGTTTTGTAGGGCCAGGCCAATGTGTCAACAGCAATCAAATAATTAATTAAATGTTCAAGCACACACACACACTCACACACACTCTCCTCTCTGACAGCGCCTTTGGCATCGCTTAGCCATGAAATAGTGCTCTCAAAAAGCTAAAAATCATTGCAGTTAATTGTGCGAAAAGTGTAATAAATAAATAAATAAAATAAGGCAAAGCCTCTGGCTGGCAGAAAAAAATAAATAAATTATTTCTCACTTTTTGGGTCACAAATTTGTCACAGCAGGCCAACAAAAATATTTGGCACGCATTTGTCAAACAAAAGTGAATGGAATGATGAATGTTGGAACGGAGCGAGGGGAGTCCTCTGGCCATAGATCTCGGGGGGATTTTATGATGGGAGATGCTACATAGATGTCAACCTCAACGTTACGAGTATCCTCTATCCCCACATTTCGCCTACCAAGAGACTCCATTAAATATATGTACATCATACTACGATTAGTAATTTTTTTTATTATTTTCATTTTATATTTTAAAAATATCTCCGCATTTATGCTAATAATACCTCTAAAATTGACCAATTTCGAGAGTGTACAAGTTTGTCCCATTTTTCACGTTTTCTTTTGCAACATCTCTTTCTCTCTCTCTCTGCTATTTTTAAAGGATTATAAATGATTGAAAAACGAAAGTGTAACAGACTGAAAGCGGACATTAACATCATTTCGATTTGTGTACCGGGGGTATCTCTTCTCCGGCGAAATACTCGTACTGCCACGAAAGGAAGGAGAGGAGAGAGGAGAGGGAAGGGGTGGCACGGGTTGGCGTGGAGTTTCACCCAAAGCTGGTTGAAAAAGCTGCAGCCGACGCGACGTTGCATGCGTCACAATCCTGACTCTTTGACCCGCAATGTTGGGCCAAAAGTAACAAGCAAATTCATTTGAAACCACGCAAAGTTTTCGGTCTTTTCCTGCCCCCTCCCCTCTCGCTGTAGTGCCCGTCGGCCTGGCCCGTGTGTCGACAGATTTTGGAATCACTAATTGAAAATTGAAATATCATATGGCCGCAATATTTCAAACGAAATTGCAGCCGCTGCAGCGTCAGCGACTCATTGAAAATTTTATCAGACAAATTTATGCAAGAGACGGGGAGTGGGGGCAACGACAACGCCTACACCGAAATGATCGGATTGGTGCAGGGGCGCACTCTTGGGCTTCACACCTTTTTTTTTTGTCTAAAATGTTTTTAACTACAAATAATTGCCGTTTATTATCGCATATAAGAACGCGACGAGGCGTCGCATGTCTGCCACATTGGCTGCAGGCTGTCGAAATTGTTGAGCTGGGATTAGTTTAGGGATTGATTAATTGCTTGGCGGATGTGTCGAAAAGTATTACCAAGATATTTATGCCAAGGCAACCATAGATGCTGCTCGCTAGATGTTCAATGAGAAGCTAACAAGTCGTGCCACTTTGCTCTGGCCTCCAGAGGATAGAACATGTAGTTCGTGTGTATTTTACATGTATTCTACAGTAAAGTGCTGATTGTGCGTAAGATCACGCGGCCATTGAGCACACTACATACGGCATCGTTTGGTGGCGCTGCCCTCTAAGTTCCGCGTGCACTTCGTAATCTATTCGGTTTGATTTTGAACGAAAAGAACGGGAGTTCGAATCCCATCCAACACCAACCCACCAACACGCGCGCGTGGGTGGCACTTTGCCTGTGTTTGATAAAATATTATTTATATATAGTTCACATTTTTCCTTCTGCGATTGGGCAAGAGTTGTTGTGTATTTCCCAAGCCTACTAACTCTAATCCGCAAAAGGTAGATCAAATCGTTCGCTCTCCATTGCCGTTGACTCTGCACTATTGCTCCATGTGTCTAAGTGGGCATTGCAGATCTGATGTGAGTGAATATATTTAATTTTCTTTTATTTGAATATAGTATTTTCCCATTTGAGATCCATCTCATTGGCATTCTATGCGCACTTGACCCAAAAAGAATCGAAAAACCATCAAAATAATTGATTTCTTTTATATGTCGTGACACATTTGCCTATTTCTAGAAAGAAGTTTACATTATGTACGATCACCTTCGGGCTGTTGTCGTATAAATAAGCCTATCGATCGTAATTGGAATTTATTGTAATTTTCTGAGTGGAATCACTGATCGGATGGCCTCAGAAGGCCGTTACACTTTGGATAG
Organism: Drosophila athabasca; assembly: GCA_008121215.1. Classification (NCBI taxonomy): domain Eukaryota; kingdom Metazoa; phylum Arthropoda; class Insecta; order Diptera; family Drosophilidae; genus Drosophila; species Drosophila athabasca. Next base: position 794,909 of record VMQQ01000022.1, on the reverse strand, counting down.
TCCGCAAGATTGATAATGGGCAGCCATTCTTATGTGGATATACTCGAAGATCCCCCTATTTCTATAGGCATCGTTTTGGGATATTGGGTTTTACAATGATTATTAAATGGCTAACAAATATCGAGCTAATAATATACAGCAAAACCTCTCTCATTTCCATTTCAACTTTTCTTCTTCGCAGGGAGTGCACCCCTTTCTGAATTGCGCAAGTCTGTCAAATACTGCCCACCAAAGAATTGGAACATTCCGAGCTGTCCTTCGTTGGGATACCAGCTATCCTCTGACATGGCTAACTATGAATTGTAATACAATAATCTATAACTTTGTTTTTGTACTTTTGTTAGTCTTTGTTCAATTCCCAAGATGACAAACAGTGGCAAAGCCAGAGTCCATTGAAAGCTGGTGCCTCGCCTTCCCCCAACGGCAATGGCTTTCAATATTTGTTTCAACTTTGCCGCTGGACCTCTCTAAGCTAGTTCCTCTCAAACTGTCGGCTGCTTTTGGCATTTGCCAGCCCAGTCGAAACATCTAAAATAGCCACGACAATGGGGCGTTTTATGTTCGTTCGGTTCAATACCATTTGCAGTTGCAGATTGGCGATTGGTACGGGGACGGAGGGACCGGTACTGGTCCCCTGGTCAGATCAAGTAAGTGTTCTGCTGGGCAGGCCGCACAGTGGTATTTGTTTTGATTCTAGCTGAAGAATTTTGATAGCTTAAAACGTAGATCTAAATGTGATTAAAAATGAATAAATTAAACACAAAACTTGATTTAGTACTCGTTTCCGCTCCGATCTAACTATAACATTGTGATAATCCAATAATGTATGGCATATTTAAATATTCTTTTGTTTCCATCTTCTTGGCTTTAAATTATTGTTATTAATACCATTATATAGAATTTTCCCTTCTTTCTGATTTTATTTGTCAACCTGAAAGACAAGCAGTGTAACAAACACCTTCAAACCTCAACCACTGTGCCTAATTACGTTCCACTGCTCACCTGACAGTTTGACATTTACAGGTTTTTTCAGCTAAGAATTTCAAACTCTGCTGTCGCTGGCAGAGGCGCAGACCGCTGCTGATTTCGCATCGGGCGCGTCTTTCGGCGTGTAATTGGTGGCCGATTGGGGGCTGGCCTGAGAGCATCCAAGCTAATTATGCCAGTGACAATAGCATGAGCATTTTCAGATTCATTATATCCCAATGGGATGGGATGTGGATGGATGTACATATTGTTGTTGCAACCAATTGCGAAAATAAAAGCATGAAATACTACAGTGCCAGCCAGCGATCGTTTTATTTTTTGTTTTTTTTGTTTTTGTTTGTGCGAAATGTCAAGCCGTGGCGCAAAAGCCTCAACAGAAGTGCAGCAGCAGCAACAATAGCAACAAAAGCACTGGAAAAGAGCAACAAATGACGGCAGAAACAAGTTGAACTTTACGTTTTTTTTTGTTTTCTTAACTTTAATCAAGTTTCTCGGCTGGCCGCTCTCCGCCGTCATGCATTCGCAGATGCTTTTGTATTTTTTGTTGCCGCTTCTTCATTTCTGATTGAAGGTCGTCCGCTGCATTTACAGTTTTGTGCAGTTTCGATTGTAACAGATTGAAAGAAGCTGGTCACTGCTTGCATTGCAGTTCTAAAAGCACTGCTTGCACTGCAGTTCTGAAAGCACTGCGTGGACTAGCGCCTTGTAGAGAACTTTCTTTATATTTCATTCTAAAATAAGCAATCCAACCCAAAGATGTACAAACCCGTGAGAAGCAATCTACAATTGCTCAATCAATTTCGCATTTTTTAAGTTGTGTTATCTCCCATCAAGGGTAATAAAAGCCCGAAATGAAGACACTCCCACAGCCATTACCTGGCGTATGGTTAGAAGTATAGTGACGAGGCGTGAGGCCTGAGAGTAACCCCATAAATTCCCAGATGCTCGGCCAGGCATAACTCATTTCCTACCTCTGACATCATGCATATGTATGCCCCCACACCCAGTTCAGTAAACCCGATATTATTATTAGTCTTGTGATTCTTTTGCTCTTGACAAAACAGATAATTTCATTTAATTTACTCACTTTTAATGGACTTGGCCGATGTGATCAGAACCAACGCAAAAGATAATGATATAAGAAACATAACAATACCCGTAAAAGCATCTAAGGAGACAAAATCGAAAGAAACCAAAAAAAAAAAAAAAGACAGAACAATAAGCTTCCGACTCAGATCGCGAGCGATAATATCAAAGACAAACTTGAGAACTCTGTCAAGTGTGGTGGCGGCACAGACAAGAGCAGACTCCTCCGGCCATTTGCTAATTGGAAAATAATGCTCTCAGCCCACTCCAAGGTCAATGTTAGGCCCGGCCCAGACCAGAACAGGCGCCAAAGATGAAAGTTTGTCGCTCAAGTCACTTGTCTGTTGGGCGCTCTGTATAATAGAATACTTTGTTGGATGTTGCCATGGTTTCTGCTTGCATCAGCGGAGGTGGGATGGGTGGTTGGGTGGTTAGGTGGGTGTTTGCTCAACACAAATTCCAATTTAGTTTTTAATTATATTTACTAATACTCGCACTCCACTGACTACTGACTGCCTAACAGCCTAACTGCCTGACTGGTGGTTAATTACATATGCAAACTTGTTACACAAAAAGTAAACCAAACCAAAGCAAACGCAAACGCAAGCAGCGAAAACAAAGAAAACTGTTGCAAGGCGATTCGTCCGACAACTCTCCAGCTGGTTGCCTGCTCCACTACACTTGGCAAAATCGAGGGCCCGAAATCCGCATATATGTACATACATATTTTGTAGAATTAGTGTTTCATTATTATCCAGTTTTTCCGAGTGTATTTTTGCCTGTCTGTGGTGTCTCTGTGGTGGCGGTTATTGTTAGACAAACATTGTTGCAGGGTGCGGCAAGGGGCAGGCAGCATACGCTCCCCGCAGCGCCAAATGTGTGGCAAGTAGCAAATGGCAAATAGCAAAATGCTAAGACCCAAACGTTTGTCAGCAAATAAACGATTTTCACGTCCACTCGAGGAAAAAACACAATACCAGAGATAGCCACCAGATGTTTGGCAGTTTGCCAAGAAGCTGGCCAAGAAGTTGCAGCAAATAAAAGATATATACATAGTTCTTGGAAAAGATCGATCGTGATGGTAGGAATACATTTCTATATCCAAAGAACTAGATACATATACATATATGTAGTATTGCTAGTACATTCCAGCTGTCGAACACCAATCGTTAATCAATGCAACTACATAACAGGGAAATTAATCTGGAAACCTTTAATTAAACACCCTAGGCAGCGAGGTACAAGACATGTCAACCGGGGAATGTGGTCGCCAACTGGAAGAACCACTACACACCCTCAAAGTAAGAGTCAAGTGTCGGGTTTCTAATTGCCTCACAGCCACAGAAGCACTCCCACTGGCTCTTCAAAGTACAGGCACACATTAAATACAATTACGAGTAAGGCAGAAATAATTGCGAAGCGTGAGCGGCACGACTCATAAACAGGTTCTTGCTGGGATTAGAATGTTGCTCGGTCCGATCAGAAGTTCTTACGTTCTTGGGTTCTTGCGTTCTTGCGTTCTTTGTGCGGGTGTGTATTGGGTGTTCCATTTCAAGGGGCAGGCGCATTCTAATTGCCACAAAAGCAGCCATGTCCTTGGCTGAGCTGGCGGTTTTGTACGCCGATGATTGATTGGAATATTGCCGTATTTCTTTCACTGCCCCGAAAGGCGGATGTTGTGTGAGTCGAGTCGGAAATTGGGGCTCCAACAAAATATGCATAAATCAATTATGAAAACCAGTAAGACAGCGAGCGTAAAGCAATTTAAACTGGTTCGGCATACATTTTTCGACATTGTTTTCCTCGTTTCTGCCTCGTTCGATTCAAGTATTTGCATAAATAGTGCAACTTGTGCGCCAATAATAATTTTAAGTGAATTTTGGTCAATGGGGAAGCAGGTGACTGCTAAACTGTTGCACTGCTTGGCCGCTGGTCAGCGCAAGCAGACTCGAAGTGCATTTACAACTGTTGGAAGGCGTCTGTCTGCTGCTCACTTCATTCAGATCTTAGATCATATCATATCTGGGTTATATCCCATATTTATGGCCAACATTCCTCATCACCCCTTCCCCCCCTGGGAACACAAAAATTGAAAGCATTTTTCGGTGAAAACCGCATAAATTTGTAAACCATTTAAGTTAAAACCTTCCTCCGAACAACAGCAACGCTACTGCTGGGCGTGGTTGCGGCTGCTGTTCAAAAGCCCAAAGAAAAAAAATACCTTACATAATGCCCGCTGAGGTCAGACTGTGTCTGGGGCGGTGAAATGAATGAATCTGTTGAACGAACGCAGCCCCCGAGAGGCAGGGCCCAAAACGAAAGTGAAATTTCCATCGCTCATCTCTCTTCGATTCAAGTCAATTTTTGATGGGTTTTCGCTTGATTTTGGAAATTAAACAATCATGTATCCATCGATTTACAATTTTACTTTATGTTTATGCGTTCGAGGTAGTTTTGTAGTAAATTGATTTATGGAAATCAATTCAAAAATGGAATCACCTGAGGAAAATTCATAATTTGAAGAAAGTTTTGGATCGGAAAATTATGATAAATTATATATAAATTGGGGAAACATAAAAAACAAAAAATGAAAGCAAAATAAAGCCCAGAATGTTGCAGAATATTTTCTCTACCATTCGATAACTGCAGCATAAAAGGAGAGATATAAAAAGACAAAAGCATAGCCCTGGGATCATGGACCGATGAAAATGGCAAACGAACATGAAAAACTTCTTAGCTGGGAAATTCTTTAGCCGGTTTTTGTGTTGCCATTACTCGATACCACTCCCGCGAATGGCCAAAACCAAAACTGGTTCAATTCCAGCTCCTCTGGGCTGCCGGGCAGCGTGTGCGGGTGGCATTTGTCTCCTCGCACCCACACACACACACACACACACACATACACAGATGGAGAGCCTCACGACTTGGCCCAGAGGCAAACAAACTCCAACAATCCAATCCAGACTTTGGCCCTTCTTTTGGTTGGCTTTTCGTTTTCGGAGCGGAGCTCGTGCTGGGTTCAAAGTTGGTCCGTGGAGTCTCCCCCGGAATCGTTTGGGTGAAAGGCCGCAGCTGATTTGCATTTTTGGTTTTTGGCTTTTGGTTTATTTGGTCTGAGGCCCATCGTCAATATTCTATCAATTATTTGATGTTTGATTTGTGCTTCACACTTGAATATTGGTTTTTCTGCTCGTCGTCTGCTGGTGTTTTCCGGTTTCCTCTCCCTAACCCTCTCCCTCTCCCTAGCCTCTTGGCCCGCTCCGTCAGCTTCCAGTGGAGCTGCTCGTGCCATGATTTTCATTTTGCCTTGTTTTTTGTTTTTCGAGGTGCGACTGCACTTTGTTTGCGTTAAGTTTTTGTTGGCTGTTTCTATTTTTTATTCAACATTTATTTTTCTGCTTCTCCTTTCGGTTACTTTACTCTACTCGTATAGCTTTATGTAATTTGCAAAGCGTGCTCTAATAAAAGCAGCCACAAAAATTATATTGCAAATATTAAAACTAAATTACGAGCGCAAATGCAAACGAGTTTCTTTTCGCGATTGCAAATACTCGTACTGGAATCAACAAGATAAAAAACACAGAGATTGTTGGGTGCTGGTGCTACAACTTTGTATGGCATGGCTATAACTGGGCTTGGCTTTGGCTATGGCTATGGCTTGCCGCACTGGACAGCAGGCCATAAATCGCTAACAATAATCGTAAGAGTGAAAACTAAACACAGAACCTTAAGCTAAAGGTTAAAAAAAATCTTCTAGCACTTGTCTCCTTTTTTAACCCAAACCTGATTTATAGATTCCGATTAAGATATTCATCAGAATGATGTAATAATTTATAACTTTAAACCACTTTTTACTAACGGACACAGATCCACTTTTAAAGTAGCTCCTGAAGCTCTTAATCCTAATCTTGTTTAAAATCTCTGACATTAGCTTCAGGTCTGCTGCTCCAGATTGTCGAACAAATGAAAGCACTTGAATTATCATTCCAACAACGAACCGAACCAAATTCCTTGCTATTGTCAGTGGCACTCAACAATCTCCCAATCTCTCGATCTCCCATAGATTCCAAGCAAACAAACCCCCCTTCAGGGGGTAGAATATCGAATACCAAACCCCAGGCACGTAGCCAGATCTCCGAATAGAATGCTGCCAAAAAAGAGGTCTATAAGTGGTTGGTTCTCCATCAATGGAGTGTTAGAGAACTGTATCACGTACGTAACTGAACTGCGGACTGGACCGACCAGAACACGACCGATCCCCGGTGAACTCTAGTACTGTATTCGAGAAGGTGTGAAAAGCTGTTGACCGCCCAGGGTCCACCTCCTCCGTACTCGTACCATTTGAGCCACATTTTTCCCTCTTTTCCTCCCCCCGCACATGTTTAGGTCTGGTCTGCGGGTCGGGGCTGCCTTTCTAAGTTTGTGGTTTTTGTGGGTCTATAAGTCGTGGCGGTGTTGATTGAATGTCTGGAGACTAGAGACCAAACCGTACAAAAAAAAAAACTGAAGGATCGTGTGTCTGGGTCTTTGGTTGCTGCTATTTGGCTGAGGAGGAGGAGGGGGAGTGGTTTTTCCGACTTGGTTTTTCTTGGGCCACGATGTCGTGCTGCCATTGTTCGCATTAGTGTTGCATATTAAGTAATAGAACTGTATTTTTTCCTCACCCTATCTCCAGCTCTATATCTGTGCTCCATCTGAATCTGTTTCTGTTACTGTGGCTGTGGCTGTATCTGTATCTGCACCAACCTACGGTACCGCCGAGTGAAGTGGCGCAACAGCCATACTAAGTGAGTTGTTTTCCATTTAAATGCAAGTGGCAACGAGAATTCGGTTTTGGCATGGCATCAACGGTTATATGGCTAAAAGGGATTGTACATTCTAGCCTTACCTCGCCTTGCATTGCGGTTGGTCTATTGCATTAAATCAGAGTTATGCCACGAATGGGGGGATTTTAAATGGATCGAATGGAGGTTCTTGGATTATCATACCTGTTATAGATTCTTGAAATGGAGATCAAGCCGTGCGAACGAACAGATCGGTTGGCAGATCGGTAATATGATATTCTGTAAGCCAGAATGAGGTGGGAAATATCACAGATTAATATTTAAGCCCTATTTATTTAATTTTTCTCTATTTTATCCTCATAGCCAAGAAGTTCCAAATTACTAATGTTCAGTGTTTTCCGAGGGCATATTTCGAAATGGATTTCGATCGTTGGAAAGAGAATGGCAAATGTGAAATCAATTTCGAGATAATTTCGTTGATCTTGCATAACCGATGCCATCCATAAACTCTCTCCCTCCCCCTCCCCCTCTCTCTCTCTCTCTCTTGTTCTCTCTTTCTCTATGGACAATACAAAGATATAAAATATCAAAAGATACGTTATGCAACCTTAGCCTACACCCAGAAATACATAATTCACGATTAGATCTGTCGCTCAACGGCACAAAATTTCTATGCATTGTAATTTTCCGCATAATTTCGCCTCCTTTTTTTCTGCGTGTTTATCTTTTGCCTTTGGCGAATATAAAGAATAACCCAACAAAAGACAGACACAGACACAGACAAGAGAAAAAAACATTTTGCCGCACGCTTCAGCGACAAAATGGTCAACAGACTTGGCTTAGTTTTGTCGGCCAGATACCTATTGTTGCCGTTGCTGAGGCCGTTGTTGTTGCTGTTGTAATTACAATGGCTATAGCCAGAGACAGAGACAGAGACGGAGCTAGAGCTATGGATATGGCTGTTCTGGTTGTCGTGATTTATTGTGTGAACAGCAAGGTTTCTTTGATTCCCTCTCTGGGGCTTACTTTGATTTGCTTTTGTTCTGCCATCGCATTTGCATATTCTTTGGGGGGCTTGAGGCTTCATTTGGCTGCGGGTGCCACTCGAAATTGGGCGTGACTGGGCGTGGGCCAGATATCAGACGCATAGAAGCCATACTCAAAGCTCAATGAGTCGCCAAGTGCTTTGGGCACTCTGAACCCTCTGAAGCCGCTAAGTGGATAGCAATTGGCTTCCACAAAACGGAGGAAGGGTCAACGAACCACCGGCGCACCACACCACTCCGAACGCACGAAGATATGCAATTCTCGAGTGGTTATTAAAGCAAATAAAACTTGAGAGTGCGGTCTCCACTGCCACCGTCAATCAAGAGTTGAATGGCTTTTGAAGTGGGACTCCGTCTCCATCTCCGTCTCCGTCCTCCATTGCCTGCTTCTCCTCCTCCTCCTGTCCGCCAACACACTCCGAAATGAATTCTTTTGCCAAATGATGCACTTCTCTGGCAGATCGATTGATGGCGGCTGGAATGCCTTGATCCGGGGACTAATTATGCGAATCTGAAACTCACCTAAAAGCCTGATGACTGACTGGATTGGATTTACTGTGTGCTGTGGGCGCAAGAATTAAATCACTAATGGGGAACTGTGTGCTCAAAAGTCAATCAATTTGATCTGATTGAAAATTGTTCTTCGGAGATCAGCTGCTAAGCAGTGAATAGAGATTTACCTAAAAAGCAGTGCATTAATAGATAAAGCAGTGTTTTCATTTGAGAAGCAGTAGGTCTTCGATCTTAGTTTCATCTGCCTCCAACAGTATTGTTTTCGCAGTCAGTCCTTAAGTAAGTACCATATCCGTATTAGCCAAGGAGCTCGCAAATTGCCAACTCATTGTTACCAGTTTCGCATTCCCCTCCCGCTACCCGCCTGGCGTCCGTCCGTTCATATTGCCCACTCATAAGACTTGACATTTTTATTAAAAAGTCTGCTTCTTGGGACTGAAAACCGACTGCAATCAGGAGATCAGCAATGCAATGTCCCGACACACAAAGGGCATATTTTATGCATGCCGCTCGTTAAGCGGTTGCTTCTTCTTCTCAGGCTCTCAGGCTTTCAGGCTTTCAGGCTTTTAGGCTTCCACTTCATCGTGTTTGTTGTTGCTGCCAAATTGGCAACAGTTTGTGTTTATGGCCAGAGTTGGTTGCTGCTGTAACTTTTGGGCATCATTTCCTGCTTAAATTCCGCTCTGAGACTCACTGAGACAGAGAGAGAGAGAGAGACAGAGAAGGAGTTCCCATCTTCTCCTTGTATATATTTATAGAGCCTCTCTGATAAACCGTAATCTCAAGGACAGCTGAATATTACAGGTTTTTATACAGGTTTCCCATGCTCTTGCAGTAGCTGGAGCCCATAATTTTCCAGTTACAAAAGGCCACAAAGGAAACGAAACGAATGACTTAGGGCACAAACTTGTTTGCTCTTCTTGCCATATCCGCGAATGGAAGGCTCTTCTATAATTTCTTCTTTCGCTAACCAAAATGGGTTAACGGACAGCTTAACCCTCAGTGCCTTTCCCGAAACGTAACGCTAATTTAACAGCAGAGAAGTGACACAAAAAATTGCTAAAAAATATATAAGAAATAAAACCTCAAACCGCAAGCGAAAATGTACGTATTTTGGGGCGTCATTTTAGGTTTTATAATTATGGGGCCGCAAAAGCTTTAATGACTGCAAATTGAATGGAGTCGAGTGTACGGGGGAAATACATACGTACATATGTGCGGAGTTTTATTTTGCACTTTGCAATACGAGAAACGGAAATGCCGAAATGGCTAAAGCAAGAAAAAGAGATATAAAGAGAGAGAGAAGTCAAAACAAATGGGTCAAGGATTTGAGCAATTTGGCCACACTCGATTGGCTCTGGGTAGGGCATAGAGTTCAATTCGGTTCCGTTCCCGTTTCAGCCATCAAAGAATGAACACGACACGACACAACACACACACGCGCACACACAGACACACGTACACCTGGTCCACGCTTTGGTGCTGCTTGGTTTCTTTTTCCAAAATATTTGCGCTTGTTATGTCACTGACTCTTGGGTCTGTCGGACAGTCAGAGGTTCGCGAGCCATCAGCCGTGCATGGCCCATACGATTGTAAATTGTATCGTAAATTTTTGCTTGTTCGGAGTGCCCACAACCCAGCGGGTGGCCATGGTAGGCCATGGGTATGGCCATACGTACATATGTACGTACGTACGTTTCGTACTCTAACGATATCTACATCTTGTACTTGGGGTGTCTGAGTCAGTCGGGTCAGTTGGCGGCATGAATCACTGGGATATTATGCCGGGGTCAGAGCTGCATTTGATTGGTTATTAGTGGGTTAATTGAGTGATATTATGGTGCGGGCCAAGCCCGGTCCAGTGCATCTGTGTGGAGACTGTGGGAAACCTCCAAGATCGATCGAGGAACGTCAGAGCCATACATACGAGTATGAATCCCAGTAAATGTGGGTTGGTTTTTCAATAGATCATATTTCTCGATCACCTCTTATGCAATCATTTAGATATTTTTTAACATTTTACCCCTCTCCGCGCCCCCCCAACTCTTGTCAATGTGTTAATCACTCAATTTGCGGCGACTTTCGCCCCTTTGGCGAATGGCAACTGGCTGAACCTAGAGCCCAGACCCTTCCAGCAACGCTTCCGCTTAGTGTCAACACTTTCTTTTTTTTTGTTTGCGAAAAATGTTGAATTTTGGTTTATGATTTATGCGACCGCCTGCCACAAATTGTCAAAAGAAATCCGGAATTTGCAGCGCGAGTTCTGCTCGAGTGCCCGGCACCCAAATGACCAGCGACTCGGACCCCCACAGTTCGCTGGTGTTGGACTGGTGGACTGGTGGGGGGTTGTGGCTGGTGGGCTGTGGCTGGCCGTAAAAGCAACGCCCAGCTGGCAGCCGAGCCGAGTGGCTCGAGTGGCACAGTTGCAACAAGTTGGCGACGCGAAAGTGAAACGAAACAAATGCAGAAGAAAACGTACATACAGACAAAGAAAAACGTTGTGGAAAAGCAGTTGCCAAAGAAGAAACACAGAAAAACAGAAAAACACAAGAAATCCCAATTAAAAAGAAAAGCGAAAATGTGTATGGCAAATCGAGTCGGGTCCGAAGCGAGAAACGAGAAAGAGTAGTAATTGCGTTCAATGCACTCCAATGGGGCGTGGCAACGACATCTACAATTGGCAGTAACGGTGCCTATGAGTCAGGCCACAAGCGTTTCGCGCTCTCTGCTTGCACCGCCGAAAGGTAGACAAAATGCCGCACATTTGTCGCTGGGCGAAAAGCGGAAATCGTAGGCGTAGAAAATACCAAAAGAAACCTACAAAAATACAGCAAACGAGACAAAGCCTGTGTTACGCTTGAGAGGGAGCAGCACAGCAACAGACATACCCATTGTAAGTATTTTAGGTATTTTTTTAGAAATTCAATCTTCTTAAAGTAACATTTTTTTTAATTTTAGCAACTTTAGGAAAAAAAACAGCCCACTAATTAAAAAATGCAGCCATTAAGTGACTCCTCAGATATTTTCAACATGAACCCACCCACCCGAACTGCGCCCACTTGTCTTGTCAGACCCGGACCAACCTCAAGTCGGATCGAAAGAATGCAGTGGAAATTGCCGAAATTTACATATAAAGCTCATTTTTATCAATGCAGTCTCCCCCTCCGTTCCGCCCCATTCCATTGGAACAGAACACACCCCGAAAGAGCAACAAAAGAAATACCAATGCAAAATAATTTCCCTTCACTTGCCCCCCGCAACCGTTTGCGGGCGAATGTTGCTGGAAATAATTCAAAAAGTCAAGCAAAAATGTCAACCACTTCGGCCGGAAGAGTGCAGGGGAGGGAAGGGGGCGTTTGGTCTGTCTGAATTTCAATTTTGGTTTACAACCCATTGACATTTGGGCAAAGTATCTGCACAAATTCAATGGAAGTTCAATATTATTTTTTTTGGTCTGGCTAGAATAGGATATTGGATACGCCAGTGAACATTGAGAGCAGAGCCATGCCATGCGGCTGATGTGGGTTAGTGGTCTTTAAAACGATCGATAACCCGTTTGACCATGAATATGAGCAAAAAGTATCAGATGTCAAATAGTGTGGATACTAAACTACATATTTATTGGAAATTTATTTGAAAAAAAAAAATAAAACATTGAGAGTACACTGTCATAAGTAATAGATTGATTAAGTTTTCAAAATCAAAATAATATACATATTCCATTTATAGCATTTTCCATATTAGCGTTTGCTAATATTAGCAATTACGATTTTTCTGTAGTTATATTCGTCCACAGGAGTGTATAGACTATAGCCTATCAAAATCAAAATGATATTCATATTTCATCTATAGCGTTTTCCATAATAGCATTTGCTATGCTATTCATTTTTAGTTACATTCGTCCACCGTAGTGTATAGACTGTAACCTATAGTTTCTTATAATAATCAAATTTAAACAGAGATCTTGCAATGAGCTCTTCGAGAGCATTCGCGTAAATACTTTTATAAGATGTGAAAATTATTTTGAAAAAAAATATAAAAGTGAATTCAAGAGCGTTAACCCTGAACTTGCGGCTTCTGGCTTTTGTTGTTGTTCCCATCGTTAGATTTTGACTTTACCTGCAAAGAAAAAAAACAACGAAAAATACATTAAAAAATAACACATTTTTGTTTTATTTTAGAGCTGTATAAACAAATTTGAATGCTGCTGTAAAAATGAAAATCAGAGCACACATAAAAGTGAATGAAAACAAAGGCAAATTTAATTATTTTAACTGGCGTGAAATTAACACAAAGGCAGTCGGAGAAGACAGCCCGTGGCGCGTCTGGTGTTCTGAGGGCGTGGTGAATAACCAAATAAAAGCAAAAAACCAGATATTAACAAAGCAAGGTCACCTGTGGCTGAGGATGCACTTGGCATGGCCGAATGAAAATGGAAATTAGCTGAGCTTGGGGGCCAGAGAAACCCAATAAACTTTTACTCGATCAAGCCCCAAGGGCAGTTACGACGTTAACGGTTGGTATTATAAGGTCTTTCTAGTATTCTAGATTTCTAGCCTTTAAAGTCTGAGACGGAACAAATTTTTAATTGAGTAGAAAACAGATTCATAGACTGATAAGTCCAAATGCCTCCATTAGGTCTTCACAGCTCTCACATACAACGATTTCCAGCAACCACATGATATATATACCACAAATCCGAACAATCAATCACCTTTTGTAATGAAGCCAAACGATGTGTAAACCGATATATCGCCATCAGGTTAATCATCGCCCAGACAGGTTGGGCAATCCGACCCCATCTCCAGCAGCCAGTGCTGCTAGCAGCTTTTGTTGTCTCCCTCTCACAGAGCACACACAAATGCAAGGCAATTGCAACAACAAACAACAACAACAACAGCAGCTAACCACATATAATTGCTGTTCCAATAACCTCTAACCCGAAGGCACAAAGCAGACAAGCCAAACACACACAAGAGATAACAACGAGGAATACAAATTGTGACTCGTGCCGTGCCACAACAAAACGAACACCGAACAAATAACAAAATATATTAAACTGTCAAACCAAATAATAACCCAAGAGAGTCACACCCACACACACACACACACACACACACACACGCACACAATGGCAGGGACATGGACATGGCGAGGCAGAAAGATGAGAGAAGGAGGCAGCTGCAAATTTGCACAAGTGGGCGAACAGATAGCAGAAAAGGCAAAGGAGGAACACAAATATTTACAGCAAACTCAAGAGAGTAGACCAAGAGAATGAAAGAGAACGAGAGAGAAGAGAGGATCAGCTGAATGTAATTGTTGTTGTTGCTCTGCCTACGCGACCCGAAAGTTGTGGCTGCTGCTGCCACATACAACTAACCTCAAATCGTTGCTGTTTTCGGTAATAAACGAAGCGTTAAACAAATTGCATTACAACAACAACCCCAACATAGAAAACACATTTTTGGTTTCTTTCCGATTTGTTGTCTAGCATATGCAAAGCGTCATAAATGAGGCTGCCGCTGCTGCCTTGGGCGTAATTACATCCACAGCCAAAAATGGTCAAACGAGCGAGAAAATTATCACATTGCAGCCCACTGTGTGTTGTTGTAATGGCAGCCACAAAAAAACTGAAATTAAATGCAAATTTTTGGCTAATACACACACACACACACACATACGAAAGGTTTCATAATCAGGAAATTTAAAATTTTTTCGGTGTCTTGAGCGGAGGAAATTAAAATTGTTGCTGCCGAAGATTTGACATTTGATATGTAATTTGAATAATTTTGGTAAGGCAATTAATAAAGCAACCTCAAAATGAAAATATTTTGCAGATCTAATTTCCCTTTTCCTATCTCCCCAGCGCCTCACTAGCCACTCCGCCACTCCATTCCTCGAAAATGTCACACACACACATATGGCAAAACTAGTTCCAGCAACAGCATCAGCACCAACAGCAAATGCCACGGGCAGCGGGCTTAATTCCAACACAGACATAAATCAATGAACGCCAAAGTCGAAGGCAGCCCAGAAACACAGAAATCAGGAAGGTAGAGCGATTAAATTGCACAGCAATAATGGAAAATAATAATAGATCGCTGGGCTGCGAGTGCCAGCACGCCTTGGACGTAGAAATCCAGAGATAATTGATTACATTATGCACAAAATTAACGGCACAGCCTGTATTGTGTGCATATGAACGCGATAATTCCCTGACTTAACCAAGGGGTAAACCCGTAAAAGAATCTAAAAATACCTTAAAATATAGATGAAACCCCAACACCAGCACAATGAATGTGTCTCAAGAAATCCTTATTATATGAAGCTGTGCTTAAGATGAGATTTAATTAAGATCGTACTGATCTGCCACTTTGTAATGCCTTTTTCTGCCTACCGTAACTTTAGTTAACGGATATAAATGTTTTTTAAAATTCAATTTAAGGGCTGACCTTTGCTCCAAACATTTAAAGTTAGTTTAATAAAAGTTGTAATTAGCTGTAAGCCATTTAAGCAGCCATAAAATGAGTTACAGGGTCTAGCCAAAGTCATTTAATTAGCCATAAAAACAGATATATTTATGTGTACGGATAATCTGAGTGCTAATCTGAGCAAACATTCATTCGAGCACTGCAACAAAAAGAGTTCCCTTATGATCTGTACGATGCAATCCAAGAAAATTGTGTAAGCTGCTGAAATGTGCAATCAGCAAGCAGCAGGCAGCTTACAAATGACATTGAAATGGCGCAAGCCTCAGCCAAATGGACACATTAGCCAGACCATGCCACAGGCGTGCTAGTGCTAGTGCTAGTCCAGTCAACATGTGCTGGCACGGCTAGGTGTGTCTTTCTCGCTCCATGTGTGCATGTCACTTGAGTGCTTTGGGTTTGGTTGGTTGGATTGCGCCTCGTCGGGGCCTGATTGAAGGTTACAGCAATGTGATGCAGCCATTAAAGCACACATCCCAGAGAGCAACATGGGCATGTCTCTGTGCTGTCTTCAGCACATCAATACAAAATCACAATTGCGGGGTTTTCGGACGACTTTCTGGGACTCTGCCCCCAGGTTGAATGAACCATGAAGCGTCTTAAGCGCCCACGGTGTGCGAGGGAGTTATTGCCTTGTTCTAGCCAAACGAACATGCCATGGATAAGAGCACAAGCAGACATAAGAGCTGTATTCCGCCAGTTGCTAAGCCGAAAGGTTCAAAGCGAAGGCGTCGCCGCCATCGTCGTTGGAAGCAGCTGTCAACAGATGCCACAGATAAGCCAAATGGAAACCAAAAACCCCAAGCCGAAGTCTCATAATTTTCACAACTTGATCTTGAGCACGAAATCTACAATTGTAGAAACAGAAGAGTCAGCGATCACACGTGTGTGAGTGTATAGGAGAGAATTCATCCCATTACACTGAATTCTGTATCCCTTGAAGAAGCTGGCGTAAATCATCTATGATACAGTCATAAATCTGTAAGTAACATGTTCTATGTGTACAACAATTTGTCATGTGGCCACAGCCTTAACATTATCAATGATTTATGAGGAAGAAAATGCAGATACAGGTGCATATGCGCCTGTGCATGGTCCATGGTCCATGCAGAATCCAAAAGTATTGTATGTGGCATATAGGAAAACGTTTCCAAGTTGTTTCGGTGGTAGACCGGATGGAGATGATTCGTTTTCGCTTGTGTTTTTGTTTTTGTTTTCCGATGGCATTTATCTTGACCCGAAGGCAAAGTGAAGTTTTCATGGCTCATGGCTCAAATTCTGCGAGCGTCGAACTGTAAAGCTATGAAGAGAAGCTACTGGCGATGAACGAAGCTGGCGGAAGTTCGCGTTTAAGGTTATGGGCACAGGGCCGGGCTACACTACATCCACACACGCAAACACACAAGCACAGAACTCACCAGGTCATTTTTGAGCCGCTGAAGAGTCTCGAAATATTTTTTGATTTCATTTGGATATAGCTCTCTAATCTGAGAGATATGCACCATATCAGGCTCCACGCTGTCCACCCACTTTACGGCTAGATACATTTCGTTTTCCACTGCAAAGTGGTGGAACACTTTTTCCAACTTGAGCCCAAGCTCTAAGCCAGTAGGTCCGTCGTCATAATCATCCTCATCATCTAAAGTACTCTGTTATAGGGAAAGTGTAATCAGTATCAAATGGATTTTATTTCTTGAATGCAAGGAAACCAAGCCGTCACCCGAAACCCTAAAAGTGGAGTTCTTGGTTTCAGTTTGATGTCCTGTCCTTTCTTACCCAATCTTTAGTATTCACTGCGCCTTTCTTATTCTTCTTTGCAGCATCCAGTCTGTCGGCGACCTTTACTTTTTCTTTATTGGTAGAGAGATCTGGTTGCGGTGGGGTTTTGGTTTGCTTGGTGGGGAGCACTGCTTGGGGTTTGGGTTGGCTTTTTTTGATAGAGCGACCTGGTTTGCCTTTGGTTTGCTTGGTCGGGAAAACTGGTTCCGGTTCCGGTTGGGGTTCCGGTTCAGGCGAAGAGCTTGATTGCGAAGACGTGGCTGAAGACTCGGAGCTGGACGAGGAGGAGGAGGGTGCGGCTGACAACGCCCTTCGACTTTTTGATGGGGTTACTCGTTCAAGAACCGGCGATGGTTCCTCATCACTTGATTCGCTCAGCCGGACAGATTTTATGTTCCAATTATTGGGCTGATTGGGCTCTGCCTCTGCCGGTGGGATGATACTATAATCATGCATTTGAACATAGTTCTCAAATTTGGCCAACAGATGAATGCATTTGCCCAGATTCTGCATTGGTTCCCAGGTGCAGTGCTCTGGGCCGAATCCCTTCCATTTTACATAATACTGCGTTTCATTTTCATAGAAACGCTTTCCCTGAATACTTTCGACAACGTATTCCTTTTCAATCATTTTTCCTTTGGGCGATTTCTTCTTTGTATTTTTCATTTTTGACAAATTTTCTATAATGTCGCCAATGTGATCACAATTTTTACAAACTTTAAATATAAATATATATGTATACACTTATCGCTATACAATCAGCTGGTTCGGACCAGCTGATAACTATCAGAGCTGCCAAGCCAGGTTATTTTTTGGGCGCACTTTATTAATTTATTGATATTTATTAAACAATGCATACGGACTGGACTGTTTAGGAAATACTTCGGTCAACTGAACATTATATAAATCAACCAGGCCCAGCCGCAATCTGCTGTTGCACCTGTTTGTGTCTAAACTCGTTTCTCGCTCCTTTTTAGAGTGCCCATATGTGCAGCAAAACTGAGCGGAAATAACTGTGCTCTGTGGAATTGCGAATGTATGTATTTTAATTGGCCATCGGGAAAATGTGTACTTTTCTCTTTCATGCCACACGAATTGAAATAGCGTGTGTTTTCACTGGAGTAATGCTCGTGGAGTTGAACAACAAAGTCATTGGCAAGTTTCTCATCATTATAGCTTACTGCAAATGCCAATTTGCATAGATATGTAAAGCAGCAATTATTTATTTCCATAGGGTCTGCGGACGGCAGAGATCCAGCCGTCAAAATGATTCGTCTGGCCGGTGGGACGGCCGAGAAAACTTCAGGTACTGTGACAAAAAGTTTGGAGTTTGTTGAGTCGAGTCGGCCAACCTGTTACCGCTACAGTTATGATTTTGAGCGCAAAACTTGTCCCACAACTTTACCCATGTGCGCATTTCTTTCTCATTTCACTTTCTTCAAGCATGCAGCATGCATGTGAGTGTATTCACACACACACGAACATACTCGCGCGATTACATGTGGCGGTGTCAGCGGCGGCAAACGAATTTATTTTAATTCGATAAAGTTAACAACTCGGTTAACTGTATAGCACGCGAAATTTTACTGAAACGAATCTGTCATTATTCGGATGTGTAACCAACTGATGTAGTGTGACCAAGAGCCTAAAAAGTGATTTGCCACTCTCATGAATCAGCTGTGTTTTGTAAACAGCGCCAATTTTGAAAATTAAACTAAAATTAAAAAAAGGAAGAAAAGTAATTCTGACGATGAAGTGATTGTGTTGGTAGTGGCACATATTGTTGTAAGAAGAAGTACAGCACAGTCGGAGGCGCCAAAATATCAAAATGATCAAAATGCTTGTTTTCCGTGATCCGCCAAAGACATGGTCTTGCCTCAACTGCTTTTATTAAAGCAATCTTCTCCTCACTTTAAAAATTTGCATATCTCTTTTTGGTTTTGCGCACAGATTTTGCCCCCACCTCTCACTTGTACTCCAGTAAAAATAGGCACATATATTTTACTGGCACCCCTATCAGCTGTTCTCACAGTCCACATTCGTGTGAATATCGATATTATCGATAAAAATTCGTGGATCCCGTTTACGTTGCTGGATACTGACTCCAGGAAAACACAAACGAAAAATTACTGGCCCCGTTTTTTTTATATGAAGTTTGGCAGTAATTTTTAGTTTCCGCGGTGCTGATACTCAGCTTTACTGGAAAGAAAAGCAGGGGCAGATGCAGAGGCAGAAATAAAAGTGAAATTGACGACAACAAGGGCAACATGAAAGGAAGGGCTGTGGTGTGCTTTCGGCGCGAGATCATTCAAAGTCAGGCAGCGGCTTTACTTTCGTTTTCATCTCAACCTATTACAAAATAACCAATACAAATACACATGTCCACTCGTGCATATGCGAGTGTGTGTATTTGTGTGTGCTTGTATTTAGTATTTACTGTTTGATTTGCATAGTGGAACGTTGGAACGCTGGAAGAAACTTGTTTCCCATTCTGCTTTTATTGTTTTTAGTGTCTTTTTCGGCTTTAACACGCGCGACAAAAATGTTTCTGCATTTAAAAATGTGACTAGAGATTTCCATAAGTTGTATTTCTTGATTTGTGCTCAATATATATGTATGTATGTACATATGTATGTATGTCTGTATGTTCGAGGTGTGCGGTGTGATCATCGCTTCATTAGCAAGTTAATTTTATTAGCGCTGGTTTTGTTGTTTTGAGACCCCAACGAAATTTGGTCTCGGCTTTTGAATTCGTTGTGCAGCAGAAAGGTTGTACCTACATGGTATATTATGTATATCGATGTCTTATGTAACAGATTCAAGTTGAATGTGTTTGTCTGCTTTTGTTGGTGATTAATTAAAAAAAGCCGCCATGCGGTATGTTTGTTTTGTACACCTACCACTATGTATGTAAACATTGCTTAACGCATACATATGTACATAAGTACCAGTATGTATTTATGTATGTACGAGACACTGCGACGCTTAATTCAATTGCTCTCAAACTGTGGATGATTCTTTCTTCAGAACAGCACTCAAAGCAGATGTTTACTGTCCTGTTTTTCGCCGAAACAACCTGAAATCTGGGTTAAGAACTCTTTTTCTTAAACAGTTAACCCAATATTTACCCCTGATTTCGGGACGAGTCGACTGAATGTTTATTGACGTTCACTGAGATCACTAAAAAATCAACGGAGTCATCCAAAACCTGCAAAGCGGTGCCATAAAAAGGTTGCCAAAAAAGGCCAAGCCATCAAAATTGCACACCCCCTTGGGGGCCAGAAGTCGAGTCGAAATCAACTGCAGGTGCAACCAAATTAGCTGTTGACGGTTGATTAAACGCATACCCGTATTTGTTTAAACTCTAGTCAGACTGCAAATTTATTCACAGTACCTTTACTTCTTCGAAGATCTTTGCCAGAACTCAGCACAAAACAAATACATCTGCGCAGAAAAGGAGTGGAAAAGTCACCTGCGAAGAGGTGTAGGAGACCCCCTTCTATCGATGGAATCGACATTTTCTGTTTTGTTCGTAGATCTCTACTATGAACCCAACAGATTCGGAGGGGAGATATCCAAAAACGGGAGCTGAGCTTCTTCGCAGATATAATGTTGACAATCTGTACATAGATCGCCGCGTGTTTTGTTAGCTGCACGGAAGTCTGCTACGTGTTTTTATTTTTCTTTGGGCTTTATTACTAAGCGCATCCGTTTCGTTTCTTTTCGTCATTTTTTTTCGTGACAATTCACAACAGTTTAAGTTTAATTTCGAGTTTTTAATTTTGAACACGCATTTATTGTGTCTGTTCTTTTAATCAGAAGAGACCTTCGGGAAGTTCCGGCTTGTAAAAGACGGCACGAAAATGCCGTCGCCGCCATCGAGATAAATTAGCATGGGATGAATCAGCCGGAGTTTGGGTATCTTTTTCGGTTTTATTTTTTGTTTCTGCTGCTCTTAATGAAAATACACACAAAATATGAGCAGAGATAACATGACAACGATAGCAGCAACAATAACAACGGATTTCAGACAATATGACTAAAATATAATAAAGCAACGCTCGAACTTATAGATACCCTTGCGGATTAAGAGTTTCTTTGCCAGTTATACTATATACAAAGTTTAAATTGTTTAAGGCACAAAATCTGTATAATAATCAGTACATTATAGTGTTTAAAATTCCCCTTCCCCTTCGTGCGCTGCAGGTGTCTGCCGATAGCCAGAGTACCCTGTCTGTGCAAGGGTATTTATAAAAAAAACCATATGTAAAACCCACTCACCTTGTGCGCTGACGCTGCAGAAGACGAGGCAGAGGCATAGCCAGATGATGGTGCCGCCGGGGAAGAAGTAGAAGATGCTATGGCAGAGGGGCGCCGACGCTGACAGCGTCGGTCGCTTCACTTTGCCAGACATTGTTTCTTGCTTCCAACTCAAAAATGTATCCAAAATGTCGCTGTTGTTGTTGTGTTATTTGTAATTTGCAATATTTTTGTAACTTTTTGTTGAGACTTTTTATAAGCGCTTTTTGTAAATTATCGTTAAGTTATCTGTTGTTCGGTATTTGCATTTTGTTTTTGTATATTTTTTTAATTGATGCTGTGCTCCAAAGGGAAGGCTGAAGCTGTCGGACGGGTTTCTGGAATCATTTCGCGAGCGTTGTGTTTTGCGATTACCGTTAAGATATAATTAATAATAATGTGATTTGTTTGTGGATCTTAATGGAAGGGTTCAAGGCTGCCTTTGCTTCTGCTCTGTATATAACTATACTAGAATTGTGTGTGAGTAGGCTAAGTTCTGTACTATATATGGAGGGGTGCTCCTAATGATGCTCCAATGTCAATGGACTCGTTAGAATGGGTATTTGAATGGAATGAAAAATGTAATTGCTAGCAATTATGGAAGACACACAGAGTTTTAGAGACTGAAGCTATTGATTAGGTAAAGATTCAACTGAGAGATTAAACTTAAAGAACCGCCTCTCCACATTCTTTTTTGATTAATTTCGACTTATCCAAATTAGCCATTCATTTATTAATTTATTCTCTATCTTAAAATTGATTTCAAATTGATGTACATTTTAATGGAATTTATTTTTCGTTGCTTTTGGCACCGTTTCTTTCTTTCTTTCTTATTATTTGTTGTTGTTGTTGTTGTTGTTGTGTATTATTCACTCTTTCAGCAGCACGCGAACTTGCAAAAAATCCCAATAAATTTTCACTTGTTGCTCTCGAGCACTCTGTCAAAAAATAATGGCAGCATTCACCTTGAATCTGTCTTTGCTATATAAACACGAGCCACATTATATATGTATCTTGGCTGGAGGTTCGTTTTGTTTCATCTCTTTTTGTTTGTTTGTTGGTTTGCAATTATTTATGTGATTTTTCGTTTCGTTTATATGATTTGTTTGCTTGGCGGTGGCGGCTGTCACTGGTATTTCTCTTCTCTCTTATGTTGTTTGGTCTTTTACCTCTAGAAACTATCGCCTTTTATCAGCCAATGACCTTGGCTTCGTGGCTAATTATACAAAAATTAATAACTTTTAATTAACTTGAGGGGCTTCTTTCCATGCCATGCACAATTCTTATGCATTTTATGTGGTAGTGGTTTCTAAATACTTAATGGCGGAGGTCAGCATTATCGTACATTCTACACGATAATCTCAATGCTATATACTATAGTAACTATCTAGATGGATGGATGGATGGGTATTCCTATGGCTGTGGCTGTTGCTTGGCGAAACGAGTGCAACAGTGGGGCCGCACAAGCGATAAAGTGAAATTTTCCACGCCAGAAAAGGAGAGGGGTCATCAGACAGGGGTACAGGGGTTGGTGGGGAGACGGAGACGCGGTCACTGTTTATGACGGTCGAAACAACAACGGTAATGCAAAATTACGCGCTTTGCATACGTAAAAACACAAACGAAATTCCCGTAACGTAACCGAAATTCAAACGAACGAACCCGACGCACTTGCTCCGATCAGCGGCAGAGAGAGAGAGAGAGGTAGAGGAGCGAACAGGGAGAGACACTTACAAATCATCGACTTGACGATATCGTTTTGGTGGCAATCGAACGACATTCACTTGGCCAAAACCAAAAAGCAACCGGCGGCAACAACCAAACTGTTTCGAATCAAACTGAAGAATGGCTTGCTTGAAGTGGAAGCCTCACCAAAAGCCAGCCCAAAGACCAAAGCCAGAGACAGAGCCAGCAGAGCAAGAGCAGTGGCTAAAACACGTTTAAGCCAAGACAAGTGCGGAGAGCGCGAACGCGAGCACCAAGTGCCAAGAGCCAGAGAGGGTAAGCGTGAGCGCGTGGCAGCTACAGCTGTCGTTTACATTTAGCCAACTGGCAGGCCTCTGCTCCAAAGTTGAGCGCGTTTTAGGCTCCATTGCAGTAAAGCCTATACTAAAAACTATTTAATAGTTGTAGGTGTCTTACGTTTTTTCTATTATTATTATCATTATTATTGGTATTCCATTTAAAGCAGTAGGTTCGTTATTAAATAAGCACAGAAATTAAGACATATTTAGTTAGTCAATCAAGAAATTGAATATCAATTTTGAAAATGAACTAGTTCTTGTTTCTCGTTTGGCGCCACCTGTATGTATAACGCAGGTTGATGTCTTGGCTAGGTCAATGTAAAATGTACACCCAGCGACAAAAAAAAAGTTGTCATGTAAAAAAGTTGTAGTTGTCATGTAGCAGAAATTGCACTGTATGGATTGTAATTGTTAGATTTTGTTAGGCTAATAGAGATAGAAATTTTATTTTGCATTTTCTACTTTTACTGCTATGAAATATATAATATGAAAAACAAAATGTTATTTTTTCTTATCTTGGTTTGTCAAAAATAACTTTGGAACATCGGTCCAGAGCTGTATTCGAACCGAGGAGTTCTCGGTTAACGAACTGATGCTTTAAAATGAATCCGTTAAAAATTCAAATTTTGTATCAAAGCAAGCTGGAATGTGGGCGAATGGGAAAATAAGCTTAATTGCCTTTTATCATATGCCTTTTATCATCGCATAGCAGATAAATTACACAGCCAAAGAGCCGAGAGATGAGAGTACGAGTAGAACAGCGCCTTGATTGACGATGTACGGTCTGTGGGGGGAGGGAAGGGGCAATGCGGATGCGAATGCGAATGAAGTTTCAGAAACGTGGGAAATTGCTGCAGGACGATTGCTGGGACCCTCGCTGCGTATGCGTGATATAATCGCAACATGTTAGCAGAAAATATGCAAATGATGCATATCCCAATGCCCAACTTCGTCACTTCGTCCATGCGTCACTACGTAATCGCCTCTAGCAGGAATACGGCAGGAATAGCTTGGCCAACTTGTTCACCTGTAGCCCAAAGGAATGCAGTGCTTCTCAGGAAAAGCGTCTGTTATTTCTGTCCGCTACAGCTCTCGCGTTTTGCTATTTTTTAATCTACTCTACTCGTATCCGCTGCTGCTGCCGGCAGCTGCCACTGACAAGCCATTTTTCGCGCAATTTCACAATTGCCAAAAGCAAAAGAAATGGTGCGGGAATAAAAAAGAACCTGCTTATGACATCATCCTGTCAGGGTTTCTCAAAAAATGTACAAAAAAATGTCTTAATATTCAAGTGAAATCGGTTTTGTGTTAGTGGATTTCTTATGTACAATATTATATAATTACCTCTGACCAAATTCCTTCGAAATTTCACATATTTTTTTTTTTGCACAGGATTTTGTACTTATCTTTTCGGATTATTATCTGTTACTTTGTTACTGACATACTGAAGCCACAGCGAAGCACTCAAGTGGAGAGCGCACGGGTACATTTCGTCCTGTGGAGAGCGAACCAGTTGAGTTTTCTTTGGCTCTTCGAATATTGACCATTCCGTTTACGATGAGTGCCTGCGTGTCTGTTTTTTGTTGAATTTTTCTCTTACAAATATGGTTGACTTTAGCTTATATTTTTAAGCAATCAATTAATTAATAAAAGCTAAGAAAACTCGCCAACTTCTTGGGCCCCATGTGCACCCATCAATCGTTTAGGTATTCATTGTTTATTTTTCTTACAGATAAATATTTGAATTTGCTTTTATTCCACATCTCCCAGTCATAAGTCAACTGAATTCCATTGTTCTCGAGATCCATGCATATTTGAGGGCCTGCTCCTGGTTCTGGCCCTGGTAAACATGCCCATAAAACGTGATGCCGTCCGAAGCTCACATGTGTACCATTCAAATGTCATAACTCAAGTGCTCGAGCCGAGGGTTCGAGAGCCAGAAAGAATAGACAGCAGCCCAGAGGAGGCAGCAAACACGTACTTAGCACACAATTCAGATAGCGATTTGTCATTATTTTGCATGCAACCGACCGGAAACGGAAACGAAAACGCAAACTTGGCCGCACTCGGGAGTCAAGTTTTTCGATTGCGAGCAAAACTTGGATGTTGGCTTAGAACTTTGTGGGAAATTCTGACTTTTCATCGCTGCAGCCTCAGCTCTATGCCGCTTCCTGCGTCCCACTGATAAATGAACGACCAATGATTTGGCAGGGGTTGGGTGACCCCTCAAAAGTTGTCCGCGTCTGTCGTACTGTTTTGGCAACAATGTCAAGCCATCTGCAGCCACCAACATTCATGAAGAATCCCCTCGACCGCTGTTTAGACATGCATCCTATCCGTTTATCCACTCTAACATAGAGCTCATGCTATTTTGTGAGATTCATAGTCTGTAAAGTTTCGAGCTCTACGACTCTACGACTCTACGACTATGGGTCCATAAAGAGGGGCTTGCAAGTGCAGGAATGCCACATGCCTCCTACCTCCTATAGTCTTCGCTAACCACCCTAGTTTTTTTTACTTATTTCAGAGCCAATAGCTTAGATATACAATCTTGATCAATCTGAAGTCGATTTATTTTTGATTTAAGCCAACTTTTGACTCTGCCTTCAGCAGCCAAGCAGTCCCCGCCTGTACGCATCCTATGGCAATCGAGAATTTTCATCAGCTCTGCTCCCAGTGATGGAATTGCTCCACTGACTGGAGCTAATTTGATTGAAAAGGGTTTGTGCCTGCCCAACAGACCAACAGCCCAACTGCTCCTTTAGCCCGCACAATAGCAAACAAATAAAATCAGCGAATCGGAAAAAAGATTTATTCCATCAGGGTTCTAAAAAGTTTCGCCATTTGGACGCCTTTTTGCCTTTTGGGCTAACAAAGTTGTGCCAACAAGTCTGACCAATCGGGAGATGAGAGCAAAAATTAGAATTGAAAAGGAAATTAATTAAACAAGTGGCAGACACTTTTGAGATTATTCTCTGTGGGCAGATCAAAACTAATAATACACTCGGATAAGTACTCGTAAAGTCAGAAAAGACTAAAAATTAAAACGAAAAACAAATGAATTTACAATTAAAGCAGCACGAGAAACCATTAACACATTTCCAAAACAAGAGAAACCACATTCTCGTTTCGTATCGCAAAAAGATATTTAAGGCATTTTTGACCTTTGGCAAAAAACAAAGAAAGCTTACAAAATGTTGTGGCATCTTTATAGAAATTCCTTTGTCTGTAGGCAAATGCATAAATCGGTGTTCCAGTTCGTCGTACGAATGTGACAATTCGAGCGAATGTCCTTTTTACTATTTGCTCAAGTGCCGGAGGCAAAGGCTGATGCCTCGTGTATTCTGTAAGCGGGATGAGGATGAGTGCCACTCAGCTGGTGATGCGGGTCCAAATTCAGATCCAAACTAACACGCGCCACTTATTTCCTCTTTTTCTTTTTTTTTATGCTCTCTAAAGTTTATTTATTTTTGGGGAGGAAGGAATCAGCGCCTTCAGTTCGAGTGGGGGATGAATGGGATGTGTGGATGACGTCGATGGTGTTTCTATCAACTGAACCTGGAGACTTTACATATTTAATTGCCTAGTACCCGTTGTCTGCCTCTTGCTGGGTTTATTTGGGGCCTTAATTAGATGTCACACGAGGCGTATGCTTGATGTCACTCAACTGGCAGGTGCTGCTGCTCTCTCACCACAGCTTGGCTAATGATGGAGCCAGCTCATACGGTGTCAGATATCGGGGGTTTGCCCTGGTACCCCAGCAATTAGTTGGTAAGAAAGTCGTTGCTCCCAATCCTCCTCCTCCATCTATAAGCTCTGATGTTACACTCTGCCACTGGATGGAGCCTTACTCTTGTGGCATTTGCGGCCAACCGCCAGCTGTGATTGCTCCCAAAAGGGGCTTAAAGTCAGAACAAGTCGATGGGGATGGGGATGGGGATGGGGAGGACCACTGCATGGCCCGCCACTACACCATTGGCCATTAAGTTGTAAATGCTTAAATATACTCGTATTCGAGTAGAGCCCAGAGCCAGAGTCAGAGTCGGAGTCGGCCAGGCTGAGAAGGTTAAGTCGGATGAGTCGACGGGGTCGGGTGGCCGATGATATACGAGTGACGATGTTCCTGTGAGAGATGGTGGGGTAGGAGGTTGTATAATTTGAGCTAAATATAAATCAGCAGGTGGTGATTTTTGGCTACTGCTTCGCCTGCCAGAGTGATGAAATGAGAATCGTAAAATTTTGTGGCATACATTTAGGAAATATCTGAGCAGGATATCCTTCGGGGGAAATCTGTTAGTGTTGTATAATTTCTAAGGTCAAACTTGATTAGATTTATGCTCAACTGTTAAGTATTATATGGAATGTGAAGTAGATATTTTAATGAATATTATGTACAATATTATGTAGCTCGAATAAGTTGAAATGATCGAGCAGTATCCTTCGAAGGGAGAATAGTGCTTGTGTTTAGCATATTGCCACATTGCCTGGTCTTTATGATTTTCCATTATGTACTCTGATCCAATTTAGGCATTTAAAATGCATAGCCAGCTGTCAGGGGCATCAAACCAGGAGGCGGCTTCCGTGTCCCAGACGATGCCGTCACCCACCCAGTCAGGCGACAAAACGCCCACATAAGAAAGGAACAAGCGAAGGCTACCGTAGTGGAGGCCGAGACATTTGACACACTTCTGGAAACCACTTTCGAATGGCAGCTACAGGATGATAGTAGCATTCTCTTCAGAAGGACATGATGCTGATCTATGTAAAATGTTTATAAGCTATTGGATCGGAAACGATTCCACCTCTGCGTTGCAAACATATGGTCAAAATCATAATGCTCTTTGTGAAGGTATAAACCACAAAAACAAACATATGCATATTCTGACTCACTCACACACACAGATTAAAAACGTGTGAGTGCGAGACACAAAAGTGCCCTACGGCCTATTGAGTGCCAATTTTTATGTGCCTAATGCGTGTGTGTGTGCTTGTGTGTAGATTAGTCCTACTCAAAGCAATTTACGATTAGGCCACGACTCTGTGTCACGCCGTCTCCACGAATCATTGACTCCACCCTCCCCACTGTTCACTGCTCACTCCCCCCTCTACCCGCACAGCAAGATTGGAATGGTGTTAAGCTGCTGTGCTTTGCACCTTGAGGACTGTGCTTACATTTTGTGTGCGTCTCAAATCGTTTTATTTATTTACCACGCCAACATTTCTCCATTAACCCCACCTCCATCTGCTCCTTCTCATACTTTTTCTGTCTCTGCTACCTACTCCCCAACTTCCCACGCAATATATATTTAATGGAAGGTAAGGCCATAATCATGGTTGCCATCACGATACAGAGAAACATGATAGCAGAAAGAAGTCCGCCATTTGATCTCAGTTCTGCGCATCTACGTCACAAATGTTGATTCTCACACTAATTGGCTTTAAGTCAGCAAAATAAAGTAAAACTACAATTTCCTTGTTAAAAGTCATTGCTTTTCCTGAAAATGTATAGAACAGGGAATAAAAGGAAAATAAAAGAATTTAAATATTTTTCTACAATTGTAAGCACAGCACTTCATTTGAACGACGAGGACTAGATATACAGTTCACAATTCAGTTGTGCAGTCAGACATTATATACAACGGTTCTAACATAACGGAGTTGCGGATTGCGCTTTCTTGTTTTTCTGGATTGTAGGCTGCCATCATCAAAATCCCATTCAAGAACATGCATTTGCCTGTATTCGAGGCGACTGCCTTACCTTCTGTTTAATATACCTTGTCTTCACCTACTTGTCTAGGCTCTCTCCCTCTCCTTCCGCTCTCCCACCACACATACATACATGTGAATGCTTTATACTGCTTTAGCGCCGCATTATTATTGTTATTGCTATTTATGTTTGTGTTTGTCTTTGCCTTTGTTTTTCTTAGTGTGCGTGTGTTCTGTGCTGTTGTTACATTTCTCATTATGCTCTGGTCTCTCTCTCTCCTCTCCCCCTCTCACAGCACCTTGTACGTGTTTGAATATGTTTGTGTGGTTTTCAAGTGTCAAAACACTTGGCGGCATATAGGCCTGGGCGCTACTTAAATTAATATTAACGGTCGTTTAACTTAATTCACTCTCTTACGGCTACTTAATTGGCTAAATAAATAAAGTAAGTATAATCGAAGCGGATGAACGATGAACCATTAAAGTTCGTGCAATCAAATTAAATACGGAAATAAGGAAAACAACTTTTTCTCCTCTTCATAACTGAAAGAGCTACATATATCCGTCTGAGTGGATGAAGTCCTTCAGTATTTAATTGTATGCGTTCTATCTACAAGGTGTCCATCCATGAGCCTTTTTGGTTTCTCCTAGCAATGGATATTTCCTAAACAGCCAATGAGTTTTAATTATTAATTCAAGTTGCATATTAATTAACCCAAAAGTCCAATATTTCAATCTGTAAGCTATCCACAACCTCATGAATCATCCAAGCGAGAGTCCACCAAAGCTGCACAAAAGAGTTGCCACTTTATTGAGCTAATTAGACCAAAAATCAACGGTTATTTTCCAGGAATGCGCCACAAATTAAATTTCCGGCAGACAAAATATAAAAATATCAAAATAACAATCACAAGAAGACCAAAAATAAACTTGATATTTGAGACCACAAAGAAAACGACACAAGAAAATAAAAGCTAAGCTGATGAGATGGTTGCCGAAGGATCTGTCTGTCCTGGGGAGCCGCAGAAGGAGCGCCAAACACTTTGGACAGTTAATAAAGCCGGGATAAGCACTCCTCGACTTGGCTTGATGACAACTTGACGTGGTCGCTGAAATGCCGCTCCGCCGAGTGCCGCGGCATAGCTGATGGTTTATTAAAAATGAGCAGGCGAAGAGGAATTGGGACGAAATAAAATAACAAATATAAGACATTTATTTATATATCTGCGGTTGCCAAGGCAAAGATAAGGCTTCTCATAATGGCCGAATGAAGGGCAAGGACACGCAACGTAACTGGCAAAATCCCTAGCACGTAGCTGACAGATCAACGCACTGCCAACGCGCTCGACATCTTCATGGGCTAATTTAATTTTTGCATCTGTCTCGGCCGAAAGCACCAGCCATTGGGTAAACAGCTCGGCGTAAATGTGCCTCCGATTTAAGCTTATTGGGTTGATGGCACATAACGTTTGGGACTTACGGGGCACGCCCCACAGGAGTCCACAGAATTCCCGGAAATTTATTCAGGAAACGAGAGTGATTTTCAAAGGTGGACTTGTGGCTATTTATAGATGGAGGCAATGTTTGACTTTGCTAAACTTTAAGTGTAAGTGCTAAACTTTAAATAAGAAATAAATCCATAAAGTTAGCCACACATAAAGCTTGGCATATTTAATCAAATAACGAACCATGTGAACCATCACTCGTGCTCGTACAATCATCCTGAATCGCTCTCTTCTTTGTTGCAATCTCCTTTGAGTTCAGTTTCAGCTTCAGCTGAAATCCGATGGCCAGCCGACTTTTTGACATATTCCAGAACTTTTTTCCCATCCCAGATCCAATCGGTTTTTAATGGAAAGGCAAACCAAGCAACGAACTTTGAAAAGACCCTAGCAATTTGTGGGGACTGTTGCGATGCGAACACTAGATTATGGCGACTCCACCTTTTGTGCTGGCGGCCAAACCAATTAATCTGCGGGCCTGTCCCATGCAGAACCGCAAAAAAAAAACAAAAACAAAAAAAAACCACCCACAAGGAGTTTCCCTTTTTCTCTCTTTAGGTCGCGACCGGCCTGGTCTACTCTGCTCTGCTTTGTGCTTATATATGAATGACCAAAAGTTTTCGCTCAAGGGGTGCGGTGCTTAAAGTTGTCTACAAGCTGCTCCACAGCAGTTCCACAGGATGGTCTCAGTAATTTAATTTCCCATAAATTTCCATGACTTTTTCAAGGCATAAAATCTTGTTGCGGTTCCAGTTCCAGTTCCAGTGCCCACGCATCTCATCTCCTTTCAAGTTACAGCCGAGAGCTCTGGCTGCCTGTCGTTGACAGAGGGATATAAAACGTAAAAACGTAAAACTTTCAACGCACAATTTACATTTATTTTTCAACTATTTTCTGGCACATATAGTAGTATGTATAAATATATTTACAAAGTCATTGTGATTAGCTATAGAATGGCGTATTACTAGAATCCTAAAAGTAAAGACACATTTAAAAATATGTCGCCGTAAAATTGTTTCGCTTAAAGCCGGGCGGCACACGGCTGCAATACTCGTACTATAATTTAGTTTGGAACAGACACAGTTTACGTTGGGGCTTAACCCTATGACTAGACACTTAGAAACACACACACACATATAATATGGTACGTTGGTGCTTTTTTGTGTGGGTAGTATGTACAATTCGAGGAGGGAGGGGTCACCAACTTTGTTTTAGTGCAAGTTTTACCTTAAAACGTTTTAACATCAATAAAGTTTTTTGTGGCCTACTTATCGCTGACTTTGAAACTGTTTAGGAGCCTATATTTTGAATGAGGGAAAATATACGAGTAGTGAGCTTTAGGAATAACAAAAGAGAACTTAAACCGAAATTAATCTCAGCTAAAATACATTTATTTTGTTCCTGCCTGACTTCCTGTAAACTCCCTTAAAGACTAGAATTTGTGGCAGCATTGCGCTGCGGTTTTACTTCAATAGCGACTGCTGCTGCTGCTGCCTTGGTGGTGTCCTTGCCTTTGTCCGCTGGCCATACTCGTTCAGTGGCGAAAATTCGTAGCCCCTCACCGCCTCATTTGGAGTGGCCAGGTCTACGGCTGCAATTGGGGCGCCATTTTGGCTCTGGGCTCCATTCGGCAGCGTGGTTATCGTTGTCTCCTGCAGCCGGGAGCTGTCAAGGGGAGGCGCAAATCAGCATTCGATTATTGGGGCGTGTGGCGCGTGTGTGGCCAAAGGGCATGTAGGGACTCACCTGCGGATGGTGCTCTGAT
Organism: Drosophila athabasca; assembly: GCA_008121215.1. Lineage (NCBI taxonomy): Eukaryota > Metazoa > Arthropoda > Insecta > Diptera > Drosophilidae > Drosophila > Drosophila athabasca. Next base: position 762,930 of record VMQQ01000022.1, on the reverse strand, counting down.
AGCAGGAATGCCGCGACTGATAGCGCTTCGAAGCGGTGCTGGTCAACGAGGTGTCCCGGTGCATGCAGAAGGTGTCGTTGGCTTGATTCCGCTTCTTGCGGCGTCCGTTCACACCGCGACAAAACAGATATCTGCAGGAGATGCCCCAATGGGAATGCAATAGAGTCGCCACCAAATGGAAGGGGAGGGTAATCTTTTCTGTTATTGTGTGTCAATCAGTGTGCGTGTGTGGGTGTGTATGTGCGTATAGGTAAATGTATAAGAAACTAAGGATTTTTGATGGCAATCTGATGTGGTCATCGTTGGGTTGGTCAATGGTTTTGCTTGACCGTTAACGTAATGTTGATTAAATTGGAAGTAAATGTTGAAAAACCATAAGAAAATATTCAAGTGTCAGGATATCTCTAACTGGAAACGAAGAACGGACTATGTCAACTAAGTAAAAAAGTAATTTTAAATGGAAGTACGCTTTCCAACTGATATCAATGGCTTAACCAACTGAAAACGAACTCATGCAGATGCAAATAATAAAACCAATGGGATAGGAAAACAAATTCAAACTCAAATCAAGTGTTATCCATGTTAGAATATGATAAGAAATGATATGTGATTCCAATTCTGGTTGTGTGCAATCAAAAGCAAAGTTTCAAGTTTAGTTTGGTTCTGAGGGTTTTGGTTGGAGTTTGAGTTTTGTTTCTGTTTTTTGTTTAAAAAGATACAAATTGCAGTTGGCTTACGCTTACAGTTACGTTACTGGTTAACAGTTATCTATTGGTTTGTTAGCGTAATCGTTACCGGTTATTGGTAATCGTTTAGGCATGCTGTCATGCTGCTCGAGGTGGTGGTGGTGGTGGTGGTGGTGGAGGAGGAGTGATGTGAATGAACAAGTACCTATTGAAATGCTTGCGAAAGGCGCCGCTCACAAAGTAGAGGGCCACCGGATTGGCGCAGCTGTTGGCGAAGGACATGCAGTAGGCGGCGATGCGCAGGACATGCCAGAATGCATTGTAATCCTCCGGGGCAGTGGGCCTGCAAGTAAATACATATACACACACGTGAGCACCAAGCGTCGACTTGTAATGGAGATATCAACGGGAAAATTGATTTTCCCCTATCCACATTGTCGAAGCGAACAAGTGTCGAACAAATGGCAACAACATTACTCATCCGCAGGTCCCAGCAATACACAGCAACACATACATATGTATGTATGTATCCCTGTGCCCCGGGCTGCTGGCTGCTGGTGTGTTCCTTTTTATCCGCATGACAAATTGACTCTTCCATCCATGCATTCATGAGCAGCTCCCCAGCCGCTCCGCATAAATCCCTTTCACAGTTCATAAAAGCACTCACTCACCAGAAGTAGAACCAGAGGAAGAAGACGTGGTAGGGCAAAAAGCAAATGCCAAAGATGACAACAAATGCCAGTACAGTCACAGCGACTTTGCGACGCGCTCGAACCTGCAAGAGTAAATAAATGGATAAACTAAATGCGCCGTTATGTTCTGTTAAACTTAAAGCAATCGAGATTCCATCAAATGCTGCATTTGGCCTATGATTCCGTAATCTATTTATCTATGGTACCCATGTACTACTCTAGTCGTACATCATTCAAGAGAGAGAGTCTTTAAGGAGAAATATTGAATATGAGGGATTGAGAGAGAGCTTTCTTGGCTTCTCTTCAGAATAGTACAAGATATAGGTACACGATATAGGTACACGATATACATATATATATATGTATGTATAGCCCACGAAAATGTGCTAAAAACTTATTACATTTGTACATACATATACATATGTATATAAACTGAGTTAAACGGAAAGAAAAAGAAAATTATACTCTGCTTAAGTTCGTATAAATATTTAATTCCACTTACAAAAGTGAAGTAAGGGGAAAAAGTTTTTTGCCAACTTTTTTGTCGGTAAAAAAGTAGTTGGAAAATGTTTGCTCATTCACTTTTATGAAGTTACGTATATTATTATTTATTGGTGATAAATTTATGGGAATTTAAGGGCTTTCACTGTCCAGGGGAAACGGAACGTTTCATCACCCTCATATGCGCTGCTCAAAAGTTGTACTTCCTAGTTGAAAGGGTACGAATACGCACCTGTCTGACAGCTCCTTGAATTTCGCCAGGAACACTCGCCGAGTACATCAGGTGCAGGGCAATTAGCACATAGAAAACCGCTATAATCACCAATGGTATTGCATAGTAGACAAGGAAGTGCAACATGACCATTGTCTTGGCATAGTCTTTGCCCCAAGCATCCGGATAGGGATAACAGATGACAATCGACTTCTCCTGGTTGATACCAATATGCTGCAAGAGTGGAAAAAGTAAAATTAGTTTTACGAGTGGAGTGGCGGATTATTATAGCAAAACGTGCCTTGAGATTGCTTCCGATGAGGGCTGGAAGACCGCAAATTATGGCCAAGAGCCAAATGGAAACTGCTATGGCCAAGGTCATTCGTGTCGCCCGCCGTCCGCCTCCTGAAAGGACACGTACAAATTTTGTATCTACTCGGGGGGATTATTTTTTTGTATATCTTACCATGGGCATGAAACTTTCGCAAAGGATCGACAATGGCAAAGTACCGATCACCCGAGAGGGCTGTCAGTGTAAACACCGATACACCGATCGATACATCCTTCATGAACTCCGACAGGCTGCACAAGAAGCTGCCGTAGGGCCAGTATTCCACGGTGTAGACGGTGGATGCCAATGGCACTGTGGTTATGATGACCAACAGATCTGCCAGGGCCAGCGAAAGTATATAACTGGAAGAGACAATTTATGTGTGTTTAAAATGTAAAGTCAAGTCAAGGCGGCTCCCCAATAGATTTATGTTTTACTTCTTGAGATAAGCAGGCTGACTTGGCAGTGGGCTTGTGCTGAATTTTAGGGGTTAGGATAGGGACTCCAGCACGAGCACGTGCTCCTTCAAGTGTGATAAAAATTCTGCGCATCGTTGATTTATGTGGGCGAAGTTTTAGGCAAATTTTTGCGAGACAGTTGTCGCTGACTTTTGTGCGTAGTACAATGACCGATTAAATTGATTTATAAACACAAAGATTTATTAAGTGTAGAACCAGCACTTCCAAAATGAGTTTCTCTCTCTCTCATAAAATGGACTGCTTGAACAAGTAGTAGGAAATGGTGTCATATGCCTACACTCTCTTTTATAGCAGACTCACAGAGAGAGAAGGAGGAGTACGAGAGGCAGTGACAGTTAAGCGCAGTTATCATTTTTCAAGTATTTTTGCATTCTCTCTATCTCCCCACAAAGGACATGGCACGGCACACTTAAACTCTCATCTCTTACAGTGGCAGCAAATAAATTGCGCACAGTGGCAATTCGGTCCGTGATCTCATATAGTAATTTCGCTTTTATCCAACCTCTCCGCTTACCATAAATAAGCTGCATGTGGCACTTTGTATGCCACGTTCTGCTGCCGGAAATGCAACACCAAATTACTTTTCTGTGGCTCCGAGCTCCAAAGCCGATAACGGTCTGCTTCGGTCTGATAAGTTTAAAGCCCTCGGGTTGGCTCGGAAAGGTCTGGCTTGACTACGAAATGCAATTTCAGCGTAATTTGATCAGTTGACATTTCCTTTAGCTTTTGGCTGCACTGAAGAGTGCCAGCCAGTACGTTTTATGTTCCCAGGACATGTGTGCATGGGTTTGGCTTATTTCAAATAAGTTTTTTCATCATTTCATTGCCCTACCCCCCAACGTTGCTTAGTTTGTTTGATAATTCATGAGGTTCCTCGCGCTACGTCTATCTCGTATGTGGACAAGTTAATTTGAGTGAAGTGTGGTGTGTGCGCTCTTCCATTACATGTGGTGGCTCTCTTGCAGAGACAGTGCCTGCGCTCTTACGTTACCAGAGTGTCCACCAACAAGACGGAATATTTTAGCTTAATTGGCCACCCCACAGCTGACTGCACTGAGTCGAAAATAGAGAGCGAATTTCGTGTCTTATACTCTTCAAAGTGGCGCTAATAAAAATCTTGCTACCCAAAAAATGAACAGCCACTGTGTTTTAACCGTTAGTTTGCTATTTTGCATAATCCCATTGCTTGCTCTTTCAAACAGGCCACTGGGCTCTTTTACTCTCACCAAGTAGAGCGATTCCACAGTTACTTCACTTGCTCTTAAAGACAACTCTATCTCACTCTTTATCTCCTACACTACTGAGAGTCTCGACTGTGCTTAAACAGTTACTTATCTTCGTTTGCGCTTCAAGACTCAATGCTAACTCTCTCTCCTACACTAGCCTCCCCCACATGCTCCAGCTGCCACTTACACTGGGCTCCCCCAAAACAAGGCAACATAAGGTTATCGTCTGAAAATCATATTTGTCTCCGAGGGCATGGCTTGGCACAATAACTTGATTTATGACACACAATTTATGCAGTACAAAAAACCTCCCCACACACACACACACGCATACATCACAGACATGACTAATTAGTTGGCTCTGGAGGGGGGGTGGGGTGACAAATTACGAGTATCGTATTCCATTGTGTTTCTCTATGCGAATGCTTGAACAGCTGCCAATCGATTCATGTGTGTAGGGGAATTTTAAGTAAATTCTGGCAGGAGGCGGTAACAACATTACCATTATCATCGCACTGCCTGTCGGTCCTACCAGCCCAGCCCACCACTTAATTAACTGCTGGGTAGCCACGTAGCGGTTGGCGTATGGGGCCCCAGAGGGTGGTGGATAACTTTCGGGGGAAACTCGTGACATTCGCCTTTTGCATGCATAATTTGGCGCACACTTTGGTCCATTGCGCATACTAGGTATAATTAAATTCAATTTAAGTTTGCCGTAAATCAAAAACTCATTTTCCAACAAGCCCAGAAACACGAAAATGGACTCGTTGATATCCTGTAATCACAGCAAGATCTAATTTAAACTTATGCCAATATCTCTTTGGCTTAGCTTAAGAGCTCTCACTCTCTTTGGTAGGCTAGTCAGTGAAGATACCCTGAAAATCGGAGAATATTTGATCTCATTCTGCTAACCCCCTATTTGCAGGGCATGGAAACTTTTGCTATACTAGAACTCACGTATTTGGAACATTCCGCATCTGCCGCACGCTCAAGAAGACCACAATCAGCGTCCCGTTGCCCAGGACGCCGACCACAAAGATCAGGGCAAAGAGGATGGGCACAATGTAGGTCTCCGGGCGCCTCCCGTAGGGCACATAGGGGGTCTCGGTCACCGGCACGCTTCCATTGTCAAGGCCATCGACGAGGGGCGGCATCCCAGTGGCCGTTGCCACGGCCAGTTCCCAGAAAGCTTGCGTGACGTTCAGCGGAGTAAACGCCGACCCCCACCCCGACCCCTCGTCAATGTCAAGAGTCCCGTGCTGGTCCGTGCTCATGCCCGAGTCCATCTCGACGGCGATGCTGCTAATGACGTTCGCCAGGTTGGCTATCATCGGGGAATCCTTGTGGGTATATATCCTTCTGCTATACTGCTGACTCCGTGCGTTTCTGCACCGTTCGATGTTGTTTCTCGCTCGACAGAAAAAACCGGATTTGTTTAAGCATAAAATATTAATTTATTTCCTCGCATGGCCGGCCCGGTGCTCGCTCGTTGCTAGTTTCCCCACTTTGCACAGATCTCTCCATCCGATGAGTGCGTCTGCAAACAGAATAAAACAAACCACAATTTGTATAAAAAGCATTCAACTTGATTTTGTTGTTGCGATTCGTGAAAATGCAATTATATGGAACTCGATTTCTATGGTTTTCATTGCCCCATTGTTTAATAGTTAAATATTGTGAGTATTTTTCAAGCGATTGAACACAGTTTGATATCTGTTCTGGGGGAGTTTGAACTTAAATTGTAGAAAATGTATACCAAAATGAACAATTTAACTTAAAACAGCTAAAAGGATAAGTACATAGCAGAAAAATTTAAAATGTTCTTTCAAATTTCACTCTTACTTATCTCCTTGGGCATACATAAACGCTAAGCTCACGTGCGCCTTGTTTTCTTCGTTTCTCTTGTCTTCCTAATTTGGCATACTCTTTTGTGGAACAAAGTCAGAGCGGAACAGCATCAGAACCTCTGGGCTGGATTGGTAAAGGGCAAAGCTTTAAGTTACAGATTTATGGACTAGATGGGGAGTTTCTTATACGCTCGCTCTTCTGGCACTCTGCCACTCCAAGGAATGCACATCCCGTCATTACATTTCCAGCCATTAACCACACACACACAGCTACACAAAGACACCGCCCATATACATTGACTCATAAAACGTAACTGATGCCCCAGAAAACTTCAATGACTCCACCAGAAGCAGGTCCTGAACCCGGGAGCCAGGACCCAGGACCCGGCCAACAGCCACAAGATCAAGCGAAAAAGGAAACTCTGCGTAATTGAAATCTCTGCCCTTTCGTTTGGTCGACTTTGTCCCATCATTTTTAGCACTAAAAATATGAATGGTTTTGCCATTTCCTCCGCCAGGTGGCAGGCAGGTGTATATTTACTTTGCACCCTCACTCCTTTTTCTGCCATTGTCCAAGTGCATAGAGCCGTCTGCCATTGAAAGTGTTATGGGAATGACTATAAAAACAGAGGACTTTGAAAACTGTATGCCGTATGAATGCATTAATACAGTTTTGCATAAACCAGAAGCAGCCACAGCCACAGCCACAAAATGGCGTGGCAGAGTCTCTCAGATATGCAAAATCTCTCGTTGTTAGATTCCCAGATTCCCAAAGGTGCAAGTGCGTGAGAAAAGTGTGACATTTTGTGGCATTTCCATGAAATGTTGGTTACAGATGGTAGAAATACAGTTGAACTATGCCATTCATTTTCAATTAAACTTAACCTCTCTAGACGGCAACCACTTCAAACGAAAATAATAATTAGCTGAGAAACTTGAAATTGCATTTGGATCCTTTCGCGCAGCTAATTGAGCAGACTTCTGGCCTAGTCGATTCGAGGATGAGATACGAAAACTTGCCACAACTTTATTGTAGCCGTGACTGTGCCCTGCCCATCTCTAAGGTAAGCAGGCGAGGACAAAGTTTTCACTTTTCCACGAAACACTACCCATGGTAGTAGTGGGTGTTGTGATCTCCGCCATTTGCGTGAATGGTGTTCTATATGGCCTGCTGTTCATGTGGCAGCTCAATGATAAGAATTGATTTTTAATGAATTTATTACAGCAATTAGCTCGTGGCTAATTGGATAATTATTAATGGTAAATAATATTAAATCGAAACGCCATAAATACGTGTGTCAGACGCTGAATGGACCAAAGAATTGGCCAAGCGGCAAAAATGTAAATGTGGGCTCTTTGTTCTCTTTGCTGTACTCTCGATCCAGTAATATCCATCCCTAGGGCAGACTGCATTTTAGATATAATTAGTCTCCTTTCATATTCAAATCAATAATTTGTATGGCTTGGCATACATATATTGCCGTGGCAATAGCAAATCAAGTTTATTGTGTTGACCTTCTCTCTGGCTGCCAATTGCGTACCAGTAGCGACGTGATTGTTTTAACGACTTAAATGGCCAAAATGTAAATGAAATTCCGGAACAAAGGCGAATTAATTAAGTGATTCCAAGTGCCGGTAGAAGACCTGTCTTGTATACTCGCATTTCCAAGTTTTAAGCCCAAACTGACTAAAATGTCAACAACTTTCGCCCTGTTTGCAAACTGTTCAGTGTCTGCCCCTTGGCCCCTAATGAAATTGTTAACAGAATTATGGCAGGGGAGGGGAGTGCAGGAGAAGGTCGGGTCGTCGGTTCTGATAGACTTGTGAGTACAATTAGCTAATTGAAATTTTGACATTGTCGGGACCTTGTGATTAATTATTCCGTTTAAAGTCCAACGAATATGAATTGTGTCTGTAAATACAATAAATATTCGTAATTCGTAATTCTAACGAAAATTGAGCTATTTTCGGTCCTGTCTGCCATTAGACTGAGAAATAAACCTGTTAGCCCATATCAATAACTGGCTTACAACGTTTCACCCAGCAAAAAGGAACACAACGAGGCGACAAAAGAGAAAAAAACTGTTGTGATTTATGGCAGAGGAGATGGCCTGCAGAGGTCCGCTTATCTGGTGACCATCTGGATGTCAAATATAATATCTATGGACTTCCAACGCCCGCTACCCTGTACAGATGGGATGGGATGGAGGAACGTTGTGCCCAACATCAGATAGACAGATTCTGGACTTTTACCCAGAGAAAAAGCACTGAAATTGGAATATTTAATGGATTCTCTAATAGACTTGAAATTGTTTTCCCTTTTTATGAATGAAAAATAGAGTATAAAATATTGATCGATTCTGCACCTTTACGATCTTGACCCGAAACCACTATATTTTCCACTCCAGGATACCTCTTGGTCTGTACACGGATCGCCTCCATCGTTAGTGGTGATGTTTGTGAGTACATACTTGTAGCTAGGAGTATGGGAGTCCATACATTTGATAAATCAATGCAATTTATCAGTAGTTCAGCTGCGGACACAACGCCACTTAAAATCCACTGCCCCCCTCGACCAGGGGCAGTACTTTTATCTCAACTTTTGGCAAACAGTATCACAACGCACACGCGTTTTGGGCCAGAAAAAAAGAGGGAACAGAACAGAAGAGAAGAGAAGAGAAATCTTATCTATCCGTCGCTTGGGACTTAGTGCGTCTCATAATAAATGCAGTTAAGTCGCCTGCAAATGTTCGGGGGATTGTCGTGGGTGGCAGCCGAAAGAATGTATATTTTTGGAATAAATAACGCGGATTCCAACGCCGAACGGGTAGGAAGGTCCTGCCCTTTGCCATTTCCCATTTCCCCTGTATGGGGTGTGTATTTTTCGTGAAATATGCGTTACCTACACAACAGAACAGCAATAACAAAACCTGGAGGACGAACGGGGGAGGGGACAGGCTTTGGCAAAAGATTTGCGAGGGCCATTTGTTTTGCGGCATGTAATTGAATACGCGGCGTTTGAGCCAGGTTGTATGCTACAAAAAATGGGTGTGTTTGTTTTATTTATTTATTTATTCAAAAATAATGAAAGAACAATACAAATACGATTGTCATGTTTCAGGAAAAAAAAACATTGAAAAATAGCAAAAGCTTTTACGAAATTTAACGAATAATCCAATAATTTTTAATAAATACTTCATTTCATTAAACGCTGTAATTGTTTTTCCCCTTCGTTCATCCATCGCCATGGAACCTAATCCGCCATTTAAGAATGCCAGACACGAGCACTGGGATGTTCGGGCATTAAGCCAACCACTAAGAAGCGGAGCGGGCCATAAAAAATCAAATTTAAGCTCCGCTCAAACCATTAAAATACATTGTCATAGTTATATTTAATTTTATTCGTTTAACATCGCCTCGGCATTCAGTTTTTTTTTTCGTGTATTTTTCTGTGTTTTTTTTCCTTCAAGCAAATCGCTTTGCTTGTTCGCACTTAGTGTAGGGGATGGGGTAGCAGGCCTAGAGGAAGATTTTAAACGATTAGGGTGGATCGGAGGAACAAGGGCTAACAATTTTGATAGTCATTTTCTAGATAAATTATCGCCCCAAGACAATATTTTATATGAAATTCCATCGACTGTAGGCCCAATGAGCAGGAACAGAAAGCGCTTGTCAAAGCAATTTGCGTTGAACCTATTATTAGATCAGGGTCCGGGCTCGACACCCAAGGAATGCAATAAAATTGTGGCAATGGGGGAGGGATGGGGGCCAAGGGGTGCCTTGGGGGGGCTGCTCAATCAATGCGGCAAAAACTTTAAATTACATATCATATCCCTGTACGCCGCATGGCCCTTTAATAACCATGTACGTGTCCTGGCTCGAACAACTGGGTGCCGTTCTGGCCCCTCGTTGAGGCCCAATTAAAGTGCATTTGTGTGTCGGAATGGAAAGTTATTTGCCAACAAAGCCATTGCTGAATTGTCTGGAAACTTTCCGGAGAGAGTGTGAATAGCTCAGCTTTCGCCTGGCCTGGCATATTATTTTCTATCACGCAACAGTTTCCAGCAAATAAAGCAAATTGCTTGCATGATTTTTACCAAAAATAAAACGAATTTTTCTCTGAATTTTGTGTAGTAGCATAAACTATTTAATAAAATAGCTTGGTATTTTTAATATGTGTTTTAGGCAGCATTATTGTATGTTTTTAATTTCTGCATTTTTCACTCACGTTTTATGGAAATTCCGTTCTCTCTTCTAAGGACTTAATTACATCATTCTCCACGTCAGAGACTCCATTATTTCATTTCACTTTATTTTCATTCATCCATTTTCATTCTGAGTTCTGAGTTCATTCTGCTCCCATTTCCAGAAACGCTAAAAAGTGCCAATTTTTCCTCTCGTTTCAAATGTTCTTCTTCTTCTTTGTTTTTTGGTGGAAGGAAGTCCTTTGGTCATATAAATAATGTTCCCCGACACTTGATTTATATATGTCCTTGAGTAATGGCTGTCCAGTCGAGGGACAGAAAAGCGATTCGATTGCTGTTGTGGGTGACAATTTGAAAGCAAAATGGAATTGAAAATGTTTGGGTCATCCAGACAGAGGACAACCTGCCCTATCTGTGGCCATAAAAGATTTTGGGACTAATCGATGTGATAAAAGAGATCCCAAATCTAAATATCTGATGATTTATCTGTTCATTTCCTTAGAGGTAACAGACGCAGTACTACCTATCCAGTTATCCAGGTTCCTTTCCCCAGAAACCTGCTTAGTATATCCTTCACACGATTTTCTTTCATTTTTTCACATGCTGGCAATTTAGGTTTTTTCCTGCTGCCACTTCCTTACTTTTGAGGCTCATTAATTTAAATTTCATTTTATGCCGCGCTTTTTATTCTCCAGCTTGTTTTTTGCTGTCTGTCTTTCTGTTTGCCCAAAGATGAAGCAGAACAGAACGTAAATGCCGGCAATTTGCATAATTCAGCATTCGCCTCAAAGCTCTTAATTTCATCTGCGCCCCTCTCCTCTCCGCTCCTTTCGTCTGTGTTTTGGCCGTCTTTGGTCGTCGTTTGTTGACACATTTCTCGGATCAGCATCAGTCGGGTCGGCCGTCGAGCGGCTTCATTAGTCAGGCAACAGTTTACGCCCCTGCCCCTGCCCCTGCCGCTGCCTCTGCCCCAGCAAATGTGGATGTGGAAGTGCCATCGCCGACGCCTCGACACATAAATTTGTTAGATGGCCGCACTTCTGGCCCACATCCATGCCACATCCATCCCATTCCAGAGGCCTGTGGACATCAACACATATATCATTTTCATTTTGTAATTTGTCTCCCCCACCCCCCGTCCAACACCGTCAGCTTCGTCACGGGCCATTTTGTTCGGAATGGCCCCCAGTTAATTGGTTGGGTGCTTTCACTGTTCCTGCTCCTGCTCCTGGTACTGATACTGGTATCGGGAAGGGGGATGGGGGTGGCTGTTGCGGGTGTCGACTTGTATTAAATTACATGACAGCTGACATGAGGTGCTAACGGTACGGAGCCAATGCCCCTCGGCGAGCTCATTAAATGTTTTTGAAAAGTATGGGAAGGAAGAAAGATTAAGCGGGAGGGGGGTAAGGATATGGAATTCCCCTAAGTTTATGCAATTTTAATCATTCTTTCTCTGATTCAGTTGCACGATTAAAGAAATACAACTTAATCATTTAAGCACAAGAAATAATTAGGGATTTCATAACAATTTCAATTATGAGTTTCCATTTCTGAAAGTTTTGGGTTTTTTCCAACATAAATTAAAGAATTACTTAAAGCTTTAGGAGATTATGGTTTATATCAAACTTTTGCATGAATCCAATTTCGAAGAAACGCCAAGCAATAAATTAGTTTGCGATGAGAGACAAGCCAAACCACCACCACTCCCCCTCCACCTCCTTCTCTTATTAAAAACCGAATAGTCGTTTGGCTGACATTTCAATTAATTCCGAGGGCGGAGCGCTTATCAAAAGCGTTTTGCCAAAGGCCAAAGTACAATATTCGCAACGTCTAATTCGCTTACCGTCTAGTTAATTAATGAGATGGAATCCGCAGAAAAACTAGCACAACAGAACGAGGGTGTTTCATAATCGAAGGACTGGAGAGGAAACCCCCCCCCCTTTTAAAATTAAAGTTTTTGCCCAGTACCAACCCTTCGGTTTCATATTACGCACAACCTATTAATGCTAATTGCATTTTGGCCTGTCCTAGTCCGACCTCGCCAGGCTAAATCATAGTATACTTCTGAGAGAGGAGGGACACCCAGCCTACCAACTGCAGCAGTTATATATCTGCCGCATCATCGATGAGTTTTTTCTGCAGACGTCATCTGCCGCAGGGCAAAACAATACCTTTAATCCCCTCACTGGCACGTGCTCCTCTGTTGACAAATCGCTCGCAGACAAAAGGTTTTGAATTCAATCTCCATGAAAACACTGCAAGGAAGCGGAAATTGAAGGAAGAGTAGGAGTAGGGGAGTCTCACTGTGGGATACCGATAACAAAATATATTTGAAGAATGTATTCTAAAGTTTTATCACTAAAAGTCTCCCAAATCAAGGTATTCACAAAAACTAATGGAAATGGCTGCTAACCTGTCTCTATACCTGTTATACCCTATTTGTACTCTACTCATAAGAAGTAGGTATCAAATAAATATGTAGAAATGAATATTACCTTTGAACTTTTTCAATTAATTCATTTGCCATTTGCAGAAACAAAGCAGCAACATTGCTTCCGCAAGTGATTTAAATCAAAGTTGGACAACAATGGCCAGGAATATCATGCCATCGTCACTTGCCATGGCCAGACCTCAACAAAGCCAACAATGTCGAAAAAGTACGAACCGAGTGAAAGACAAAAGAACAGACCAGAACAGAACAGACCAGACCATAGATACTTGACAAGTTTCGCGTCATTACTTGGGTGTTTTGTGGTGATTGGTTTTTGTATGATCTCTCCCATCATGCCCACCCCCACCCCCATCCGCATCCCCATCTATGGGATAGACCAAGTGGAATAAGCCCCGTCGGACAGTTGGGTGGGTGTGGATGGGGTCCTTTCAGAAATGAATTCCACACTTGAAGTGTCAGGCAAACAGAATCATTTGACGACGTGTTTTGTTTGGTTAAATGAAACTCACACACGAACAACTAGATTCTGAAACTAAAAGCGAGAAATAATGATAGAAGAAAAGTAGAGGAGAGGAGAGAACTCTCTTACATTTCAATTAAAGTTTCAGCTACCGCTTCGGCTCTGTTTCCTGTGCTTTGTGCACTGTTCCCTAGTGACTAGCACCTAAAAACAGCTAATTTTTTCCTACTAATTAGCTTTACTTGTTTGTTGCTAGACTTTTAGTTCAGTTCCGACTGTGCCATCCACTAAATGCCGCCATCTCTCTGTATGCAGCAGAAGCGAGAACACGCGCATGGCGCGTATAGAGGAACCCCACCGAATGTGGATTATAAAAATTTATGACTCATAGAAATTAAACGACTGTCATTCGTATATATTAGCCTGGCCAAATTAGTTTGTCTTAGCAGATGTAATGCGGCCCAGAGAGATAGATAGATAGAAAGAGAGAGAGAGAAAGAGTGTGAGTGTGTAGGTTAAGGATTGCTCCAGATCGCATTCGTATTGGCTGTGAATTACCGAAACAAAAGCGAGCATTTTATGCATAAACTAGGCCAAAGGAGGAGCCCCAAAGATGCATATCAAATCATTTTGTGAGGGGCAGGGCAGAGGCAGGGGGGAGCGGGCATTTGCAAAACATAAATCAGTGGCAACCTAAATACATAAATATCGTGTAATAAACATGTTTATAGGGGTGAACTTTTTATGGCACCACGAAAGGTAGCCAGGGGTTGGTGCTTATCTCTGCGAGGATTTGCTCACTCGAACAAACCAAAATGTTTTTCCATTTTGGGCCTCCTTTCAATAAACGTATTCCTGTGGCATTTCAGGCATTACCATTGCCATTGCCATTACCATTACTTTATTCTACGATATCTAAACGTTGTCTTTAATTGAACTTTTCGCTTGGTAGGCGCTAAAGCAATTGAAACAATTTATTGATGTGATTTTACGATTTTCATTTGCTTTTGCAAAATTTGCCAAGCAAAATGTTGGCTAAAGTAAATTTGTTAGTTATTGTAGGCATCGCAAAGCATAACAAAATCCACGAAATAATGGGCTATACCTCAGGGAAAGAAGTATATGTGCACTGATATTAATTAGAGAACACTATTAAAAACAAAGAAAATGTTTTGGATTGAATTTTATTTATCTAGTTTGACTACATACTAACAAAAAAATAACAATTATATTTCTGTAAACTTTTACGATAACTTAAAATTTAATAAGCAACTTTAACTTCGAATGAAATAAGTATATGTGCATACTGAATGAAAATTCAAAACACTATTGGAAACATTTCTTAAATATTTTTTTGTTTACTCCTTAATAGTTGATATGCTTTCCTTTTTTAATAAAAATTTGATTAATCCGGTTTCGCATTGAGGCTGCCAAATTTTGGAGAATTTCAGGGTTAATTTGATCCCATTCCTGGATCAATGCCTTTTTGAGGTCATTTACCGTATCAAACTGGCGGCCATTCTTATAAACTTTATTGGATAGTATTCCCCAAAGATCTTCTATTGGGTTTAGGTCCGGGCTGATCGCTAGCCATTGCAATAATGGTATCTTCCTAGCTGCCAAAAAGTCTTTTGTTTTATTCGCCGTGCTGGAAGATCCACTCATCCCCGTAAAGGTCTCCAGCAAATTCGATGAGTACTGTTTCTAACAACTCTATATACATTTCTGCATTTGTTCTGGTTGGTATAAAACAAAGTGGAGACTTTCCAGCATACCCAAATCCTGCCCAAACCATTAATGATCCTCCACCGTGGTTTCGTTTATGGCAGACCTGCCGTGGTTGCCTTTTATCGCGCCAATACTTTTGGCAGGAGTCAGGGCCGTCCAAGTTAAATTTTTTTTCGTCCGAAAATATAACTTTACTAAACTCCTCTGACCAAAATTTGTACTTCTCAGCAAATTCTAGGCGAGCGGTTATGTGACGCTTCAGCAGCCTTGGTACAGCGTCGCGGGAAGCATATGTAACCATTTCGTTCTCGTTCAAAATTTGGTTTATTCGTCTTTTGGATATGTCAAGTTTCAGTTGACCTTTGATCTCCATGCAAGACTTATTGTTTTGAACAGCTAGACGCCGAATTTGCCTCTTACACCGTGCGTCGATTTCAGTGGGCCTGCCGCTCCGCTTAATTTTTCCATACATTTCCGGATTTTTGAGAAAAATCCTTATTGTGTTTCTATGCCTATTTAGTCTGGCAGCAATATAGGAAATTGTCTTGCCAGATTCGGCCAGCCCTTTGATCATACCGCGATCTTCCTCTGACAAATGTGTCCCACGGGGCATTCTACCGTAAAATCAAAATTATTTTCCTTCATTTATTTCTCGAAACATTTAAAAACAATTTTACTTACGTTCCGCTGATCAAAGAATATTTTTAGATCACATTTCTTAGCTTAGCCACACTCAATAGTACAATAATCTCAATTTGCACATATACTTATTGCCTATGAAAACCACAAGTGGCTACACATATTATTAAAAACGGTACAAAGAATGAAGCCCAAAGAGGACCACTGGAGTAGGAGATCTTCATAATAGATAAGAACACAAAATTGCATACCTACAAAAAACTTACCGTTAACTTTTGAGAAAATATAAGCAAATTAAAAAGTGCACATATACTTCTTTCCCTGAGGTATATAGTCGTGTACTATGTATGTGCGAATGGGTGTGATTTGATCAATTTGCATCGTCTGTAGGCTTTTTGTTTATATTCGTCTTGATTGTTTTTCTGTCGCGTCCGTTAATTGTAAACAAATTGAAAATCGACGGACTAAATGGATCGTGTCATGAAGCACGCCCTCGTTTATATTATGCTAGAGAGAATGGGCTTAGACAATATTAGTCTTCGTGTGGTGGGTGGTGTGAGGTAGGAGTGCGGAGGGGCTGTGAAGCGCCATAAACCATTGGGATTCCACCCTGATCTTGTAGCTTTAGTTAATGGTCATTGCCTGTGGTGGCCCTGCTGCCAAAGGCTAATAAATGGCACGCGCCATGCCATCCATGCACTTGCACTTGCACTTGCATTTTAGTGTTCCATTTTCCACACCCCTCCCCCCCCTTGGCATCTCGTAGACCGTCCCTACCCTGCCATGCATATTTCTCTTATTTCTGTGCATTTTCAAGTGGCTTGGAGATTGTGTTGTTTCGGTTTTCCCTTTTCTCTTTTCATTATCTTGGGAGCTTTCCTCTGGGGTTGGCTTGTGGTCTGGCTAGCAGCATGAAAAGGGTGTTCCCGAGACCCAAAATAAAACACAAACACAAGAAAGATTCTCGCTTCCGACACTTTGGCTCGACTGAAACATTAATGGTCTTGGGGTCTTAGAGGGAGATAAAAAGTAGTTTCCACTAAAATGTTGGAATGGCAGATGCAAAGATTCCGGGTGCATGTACTCCTTCATATGGAAACGATGCGATCCAATCAATAAGAAAAATTGCACTAAGATGCAAATTTCTGTGGCTAGTTTTCAAAAGTGCCAGTCAAGGATTTATAGAGCCAGATCCGTAAAAACAACGAGAGGCGGAAACGGAATAAACACATGCCGAAGCGAACCGGAAAGAGAAACAGAACAGAACCGACCGACCAGATACGGGGGGTTCGTTCCCGTCGATGGCGATGCGAAGGTATACGGACGAGTGCAATTTAGGTGCAGTCGTGGGTGGGAGGACAAAGGGATTCGATTGTTTCAGTATCCTTCTTCTTTCAGTATCCTGTTTCAGTATCGGTGCCCGCACTTTTTGTATTCACGATTCAAATGTCGATAAGTGCAAGTGAATTTATTGCACGGACATGACATCAATTTCCAGGCTAATGGAACCGGAATGTCAGCTGTCAGAGGCATGTGAGACAAGTGATTCCACCACGGGCGGAATTAACTGATCAATTCAATTTATAATTTAACCATTTCCGACACCGCGGATAAAACACACATACGCGTACACTTACCTCAATGTGCAATTATTATTTATTGTGCTTACATCTGCGTAAAAGTGTTTTCCGTGTTTTTTTTAAGCAGACACACGCGCGAACCTCGCCATCACTCCCCCGTTGCCACTCTCACACAGGATACGGAAGAGCGTAATGTTAAGTGGGGAACACGAACACGAAAGCGAATCCACGAACACGCTCAGCACTTTGGCCAAATTTTGTTTACAACGGTACACACACGGACGGACAAACAAACATGGGGGAAGAATTCAATAAATTTATTGAATTCTTGTTAGCACTTGAATCGAATCAACCGGATATTGGCCTCAACGCCTGAGTATCGCAAACACACATTTCAATGAAGTATATTTTCCGCACGTTGGCTTCGTTTTTAAACTGTCCGAGCAGGAGGGAACGCATGCGACTTGTTGGCGCGCGCGAAAGCGTTTGGCTGGCTGGCTGCCCTGGCTGCTGCATGTTGGGGCCAAATCAACTTACGCGTGATCCGTGGATTGAATGGGCGCCAAATTGACGGTCGGGTTTGGGGAACTGGAACTTGTTTGGTTCTCAAATGCCGGTAGGTTAAAATACGCATGCGCCGCAACATGCTGCAAGCTATAATGTTGCCACAGTTTGGCATCCCCGGCCAGTTTGAAATTTGAATTTAAATATCTTTAAGCAATATCTATTTTTTGCTATTCTGTCGCATATTTTTGAATACACTGTGTTCCGATAAATGCGATGGCATGCCCGGCTCTTTTTCTTATCGGTAACAGATATCTTAGAGATGAGCGTCTCCCTAGTCACTGTTTGATTTATACAATATGGGCATGATTTTTGAAAATCTCAAACTAAAGACCTGTATCCAGCACCGCGGAATTTTACTGAAAGGAATCTGCTCTTTATTTCTGTTGTGTGGAACCACTAACCATACAGTATATAGATGGGACAAGACATGGTCTTGCCTCAACTGCTTTTATTAAAGCAATCGTCTTCTCACTTTAACAATTTGCATATCTCTTTTTGGTTTTGCGCACCTCTCATAGCCTTTTTACACTACAGTGAGCTACCACATTTATCGATAGGTAACTCAATAACTCAGAATTTGGATTTACACTATGCCAAAGTTGAGTTATTGAGTTATTAAGTTTCGGCTGCTGGCACGTACTTGTCTCCTAAAATTTGTTTTATTTAATTTTATTAATATGAATTCCCAAGAATTAATGATGCTCTATGTGGCAGAGCAAGAGCCGATAGCGACGCTGCAATGTATGGAGTTGGCGACGATGTCTGCAGCAACTGTGGAGTATTTGGATCGAATTTCCAAGAAACGCATTTGGACATTGCGAATAACCTTGGAATCCATTTTTTAAGGAAAATTTCCGCAGGGAAATTGCACGGCTGCAATTACAAATATGTTGAATTTTGGCTATATGTACATTACATACATACATATGTATGTATGTACAAAAATTAAAATTTTTTAAATTGGCAAAATGTTTATAATAATTTAATTTATAATAATTCAATTTAGCGTTTGGCTAAGTTTTTCCGACCGAATTTTAGAAATCGACCACATTGTTTATATGGTTTTTAATAATAAAATTGGTTTAAAGTATTGGTTTTAACAATTGTATGTATCTTTTTCCCCAGCCATATTGTTTATGCGCCAAAATTTAAATTTTGAGCTGCCAATTTTTGTTGTAACTAGTGGTAATAATTCCACGACAGGCAGATCAGGGTTGAAATATTCGGAAAATCGGACAAACTCAACTAAACGCAACCAAAACTCAACTTTTTTGCCACCTCTAGGTCCTCTATGCCCATGTAAACGAAACTCGAGTTTTGCCCGAAACTCAATAACTCAATAACTCAACCGTAGTGTAAATAGGCTATAAATAGGCTATTAAACACACATTTATATTTATGTCACAGTAAAAATTGAACTTTTAGGTATTCATTAATAGAATTGGTATAAAAACCACTTATCGATACTTTTGAAAATATCACGTACAAATATATCAAAACGCCTCGTCTCCTCTCTTTTTGATGTCTTGTGCATTCGACATCGTTTTTTTGCTGTAAAATAGTAAGTTTATTTGATTAAATGTGGCTTCTGACACCAAGCGAAAGAGTTACATGAGGAGCGAAAAGTGTGCCGGCAGTGAATTAAATTATAGTTTTACATAGGGTTGTACGGCCCATCGGCAAATTTGTGGCATGCAATTTTTGCAAAACGCCATGTTGGCCGCTTATACATAACCTCAACATCATTCCAAATTATGTGGCTGTGGATATTAAAACATTGTCATTCCAGGTGCAGTGCAGACAAACAGCGCGTAGAAACTAAACAACATGTCACGTTTCTTTGCCAACGGTTCCGACTCGGAATCCGAGTCCAGTGAGGAGGAGGTTCAGGCGCCAAACTTCAACAAAGCCTCCGCCTTTGTAAGTATAAGAGCAAGCAAGTTGAGGGAAATGTTAATCATCATCTCTGCATTCCCTCCCCCTTAGCAATTCAGCGATGATGAGGAGGAAGTCAAGCGCGTGGTTCGCTCGACCAAGGAGAAGCGGTACGAGAACCTAACCAGTATCATCAAAACCATCCGCAACCACAAGAAGATCAAGGATATACCGAATACCTTGAGCAGCTTCGAGGACCTGACGCGCGCCTACACAAAGGCCCTGCCCGTCATCTCGAAGGAGGAAAATGGCATTACGCCGCGTTTCTACATTCGCTGCTTGGCGGAACTGGAGGATTTCATCAACGAGATCTGGGAGGACCGCGAGGGCAGAAGGAATCTGTCCAAGAACAACACCAAGTCTCTGGGCACTTTGCGCCAAAAGGTGCGCAAGTACATCAAAGATTTTGAGGAGGATTTGTCCCGCTTCCGCGAAGCACCCGACCAGGAGAGTGAAGCTGAAGACGAAGAGGCCCATGTGAGCGACGCGGGTGAGGCGGCCGATGACAGCTATGCGGGATTCAAGAAGGAACCGTCGGTAACTGCTCCCAAGGTCGCCAAATCTGCCCCCGCCAAGTCGGCTCCCGCTGATGATGAGGATTCGGACGATTCCATTGATTGGGACTCCGATACGGAGAGTGAAACCGAGTCTTCCGAGGACGAGAATCAGTACCAGAACATGCGTGAGCGTTTCTTGAAGAGATCCACTGAGAAAGGAGAGGACAAGGGAGATGATGACAAGCGGAAGGATAAGCGTAAGGAGCAGAAGCTGAAGATACGCAAGCGTGCCGAAGACGATGAAGATGGCGAATGGGAGACCGTTGTGAAGGGTCATGTGGTGGAGAAGCCCAAGATGTTCGAAAAGGACGCCGAGATCGATATTCCCTTGGTTCTGGCTAAATTAGTGGAGATCATGTCGGCCCGTGGTAAGAAGCGCACCGATCGTCGCCTCCAAATCGATCTGCTCTTCGAGCTGAGAGACATCTCCGATCAGCATAATCTAGGCGTGCCCGTCTCGGTGAAGATCCACTTCAACATTATCTCAGCCATTTTTGATTACAATCAAAAGATTTCCGAGCCCATGAAGATGGAGCACTGGGCCCTGCTGCTGGAGGTAATGCAGAGCATGATGAAGCTGCTTTTGGCCAATTCCGACATCAGCATAAGCGAGAGCGTCGCTGAGGAGCACGAGGAATATACCACGGCTCCCTTTTATATTCGCGGCTGCCCACTGGCCGCCGTTGAGCGTCTGGATGACGAGTTCACCAAGCTGCTGAAGGAATGCGATCCCCACTCAAACGATTATGTTTCCCGCTTGAAGGACGAGATGAACGTGGTGAAGACGATTGAACTGGTCCTGCAGTACTTCGAGCAGTGCGGCAACCCCAACGAACGCTGCAGAATCTACTTGAGGAAAATCGAGCACTTGTACTACAAATTCGATCCAGAGGTGCTCAAGAAGAAGCGTGGCGAGGTGCCTGCCACCACAGCCACCTCGGTGGACGTGATGGATAAGCTGTGCAAATTCATTTATGCCAAGGACGACACCGATCGTATCCGAACTCGAGCTATCCTGGCGCACATCTATCACCATGCCATGCACGACAATTGGTTCCAGGCTCGCGACTTGGTCCTCATGTCTCATCTGCAGGACAACATCGATGCCGCTGATCCTGCCACGCGTATCCTGTACAACCGCATGATGGCCAACTTGGGCCTGTGTGCCTTCCGTCAGGAGAACGTCAAGGATGCCCATCACTGTCTGGTGGACTTGATGGTCACCGGCAAGCCCAAGGAACTGCTGGCTCAGGGCCTGCTGCCCCAGCGTCAACACGAACGCTCCGCCGAGCAGGAGAAAATTGAGAAACAGCGCCAGATGCCATTCCACATGCACATCAATCTGGAGCTGCTCGAGTGTGTCTATCTGGTGTCCGCCATGCTGCTGGAAATTCCCTACATTGCTGCGCACGAGTTCGATGCCCGCCGTCGCATGATCAGCAAGACCTTTTACCAGCAGTTGCGCTCCTCGGAGCGTCAATCCCTGGTTGGCCCACCCGAATCCATGAGGGAGCACGTTGTGGCTGCCGCCAAGGCGATGCGCTGCGGCAACTGGCAGGCCTGCGCCAACTTTATTGTCAACAAGAAAATGAACACCAAAGTGTGGGATCTGTTCTACGAGTCGGATCGCGTGCGTGAAATGCTCGTCAAGTTCATCAAGGAGGAGTCGCTGCGCACCTATCTGTTCACGTACTCCAATGTCTACACTTCCATAAGCATACCATCCCTGGCTCAGATGTACGAGCTACCCGTCCCGAAGGTCCACTCGATCATCAGCAAAATGATCATCAACGAGGAGTTGATGGCCAGCCTGGACGATCCCTCGGAAACTGTGGTCATGCACCGCTCAGAGCCATCCCGCCTCCAGGCTCTGGCCATGCAGTTTGTCGACAAGGTGACCAACCTGGTGGACGTTAACGAGAAGGTCTTCGATATGAAGCAGGGCAACTTCTTCCAGCGAGGCAACATGGGCAATCGTGGAGACCGCGGCTACAACCGCAACCAGAACAACCAGGGCGGCAACTGGGGCGGCCAGCGACGGGACAATCGCAATCAGCGCAACCGCAACCAGCGTGGACATCACAAGAACCAACAACAGCAGCAGCAACAGCAAGTCCAAACCATCGACGAGGAGTAGACGCCAACCCAGCCATCCTAAGTGGGCGATTGCTTGCGTAAAAACCAACTGCAAACAGAACAGAACAAATTTGTAACACTTCAAAACTATTAAAATGGAATGGTCATGGACAACTCTTGGTGTTAGCTGCAGCCAGGCCTCCGATTCAGTTCAGTTCCCGACAGAGCTGAGTCGGAGGTCTGCTTTCATCCGCTATCATTGCCCATTCTGTTGTTGCCAAGGCCCAAATGAATTTGTTTTAGCGCTCATTAGTTAAAGAACTTATAATCGATAATAGCATTTTGTATCAACCTCTAACGGAAAACTTAAAAACCATAAAAAGAAAAGAACGAAGTTGTATTGTTGGTGTGTTTTTAATAAAACAAACATGGCAAAAAATAAGAATATTTGATTCGAAAATGTACTTCAAACGAGAGGGAACGTTGTGAGCCGCGGCAAAGGCCGCGGCTCTACCTTATACCCGGTACTCAGTCAGTATATACATACATACATTTATGAGCCTGCGATTTATGAAATTTATTATATGTTCTCAAAAGGGACGAAAATAATATTTAAATTAAAAAAATGAATTTTTTGGAATTTTTATACATGTTTCCATTTTTGTTTACATATGCTTTGTATATCTGCGCCTACATTTCTACATGACATGTATAACTACATATTTGAGACGTACAAGTGTTTACGACAGAGAGAGAGAGGGAATGAGTCAGCGCTTGGCAGGCGTTGCGTAGCCACTGAAATTTAATTTGTTTCTTCTGGCCATAATATTGATCTGATCTGATCCAGATTCGGTAATCTGGTAGATATGGTAATTTTTCATGATTCTGCGTTTTTGGTTTTCATTTATCTTAAAAATTGTGGATTCCACAGACTTTCGTCTTTTGTGAGGGCGGAAGGGGGCGTGGCAAAATTTTAAAACAAACTTGTGCTGGTTCGGTATCACAGGAGCTTGGATAGAAAGTTTGGTTGCTCTAGCTCTTATAGTCTCTGAGAACTAGGCGCTCATTTATACGAATAAGCAAAGCAGATGGGGTCGCGTGTGAGAGAGAGCGAGAGGGAATGATGACTTTCGAAATGGTTTTCTTCATTGTAGCTATAATAATGATCCGATCTGATCCAGATTCAACACTCTGATAGAAATGGGCATTCTCTATGACTCTGCGTTTTTAGTTTTCTTGTATCTTCAACATTGTGTACGCCACAGACTTTCGTCCTTTGTGGGGGCGGAAGGGGCGGGGCGAAATTTTGCAACACGTTTGGAGTAGTGTGATCACACAGGAGACTGGATACAAAACTTGGTTGCTCTAGCTTAAATGGTCTCTGAGATATAGGCGCAAATGAAGACGGACGGACGGACGGACGGACGGACGGACGGACAGACGGAGAGACGGACGGACAGACAGACATAGCTATATCGACTCGGCTATTGATGCTGATCAAGAATATATATACTTTATGGGGTCGGAAACGCTTCCTTCTGGGCGTTACACACAACCGTTATCCCCACAAATCTAATATACCCTTAAACTCTTCGAGTACCGGTATAAAAAAAATAGCGAAAAGTTTTCATCGAAAACCCTTCCGATAGCGATTATTTGAATGGAGGAATCGGTGTGCGGTTCTGTATCTTTGCGCGTATAGAGTGACCATATTCTACTGCTAAGTGTGACCGCATACATCCTCACAGTTTTTTCGACAATATTATTTAACACATTTTACTATACTAAAATTTATAAGATAAAATTTCAAAATGAACAGCATTGGTGAGGACTGCAATGACCTGAAAAAGCAGTACGACGCTTGCTTCAACAGCTGGTTCTCGGAACGGTTTCTTAAGGGCCACACAGACGAATCTGCATGCGCGCCGATTTTCCGGGTCTACCAGGATTGTGTGAAGGTGGGCTGGGTGTTATTTCATCATCTGATAACACATTAATGTTTATCCTGACCTTCGCCCCTCAGCGCGCCATGCGGGAACAGAAGATAGAGTTGCGGGAAATCGACACGGAATACACAACTAACTCAGAGTACGAGAAAACCGGCAGCTCCAGCGGGAAACAGCAGAGCAAGAGTTGACCGAGAACACCAGTTCAACAACCTGGCTACGGATTTGATTCTGCAAGCAGCCTTGAAGGGCAAAGCCTTGGCCATCACTGCCAACGTAAGCGCAGAGGGTCGGCCTAGGTCTCGGCCAGGTGCAAGGGGCAAGCGTGCGTACCAGAAGGAGCTCCTGTCAAAATCTTAGTCCTACCATAGCCCAAAAATTGATAAAAATTATGTAGCAAATATTCATTTAACATTAAGTTCAAAAGTATAGCCAACTCAGTCGTTAAATTTATGCAAGAAGTAAAGTGTTGTACTATATGTTTACCATATAACGTGCAATATATTTAGAAACACATCACAATGCACCTTTCTCAGCCTTTGTCTTATCTGATAAGTGGGTCCATTGTGAATCCCAGAGCAATGGTCGAGTACTTCCCATTAGGGAAAGAACTTGTGCTGATAACACCCTCATCGAATCATATAAAGAGCGGCTCACACAGCTTCGTCGACACAAACAAAAGTTTCCTGTACACCATTCAAGATGAAGTTGCTGCCAATTCTCGTTATGATGGCTCTGGTCATCTGCGCAGCCTGCAAGAACCACGAGGACTTTCCAAGCCCCAAGCCATGGG
Source organism: Drosophila athabasca (assembly GCA_008121215.1). Classification (NCBI taxonomy): domain Eukaryota; kingdom Metazoa; phylum Arthropoda; class Insecta; order Diptera; family Drosophilidae; genus Drosophila; species Drosophila athabasca. Next base: position 738,016 of record VMQQ01000022.1, on the reverse strand, counting down.
ACTCTGAGCCCAGATGGCGTCCATCCAATCCCTACGCATAACCGACAACCATGAAAATCCTATTGCAAAAATAAACAATTGACTGAAAACTAAACTATATACTCTTGCTGTATTTCATGAAGTCGAGCACTAAGCAATTGCCACAAGTGGTACAGATTGGGAAGAGCTTTGCTCGCACGACAGGTGAATAAATGTGTGGAACTTATTAACTAGGACAACTGCCGCAATACGACTACAAAACACGCATGATGCAAAATGTGTTTAGCTATGAACTGGGGCAGCAGATGATGGAACTTATAAATCTAAACAACTTTCTGTTTTACGATTAGGCGGGGAAAATGCAATCCAGGCATTTTCTTGCTCTACTTGGAGAGCGTGAACTTGGAGAGCTTCTCCAGCAATCCTATATACGAGGTGTGTTCATGAGCAGTGGCCAGGTCGGACAGCTTCTCTGCGAACTCTTGGCTTATGCCCTTCTCTTCCAGATAATTTAAAAGCAAATCGTATAAATAGCCGTCCAAAACATCGCCAGCCACGGCATAGACTTTGTCGTTCCATTCGCCCTCAAAGATAGACATTTCGTCAATGGAGAACACGTCATCTGCAAGTAGAGCCAATCAATTATAGATTCAAATTATATTCATTTGCGTATACGTACTGTACTCTCCCTCCTGTGCCTCGCCCTGAAGGTAGGAACACGTGAACGACAGCGTGGTCCCGCACTTAATGATATCGATCTCAAACTGGGGTTTGCTCCTCATTTCACCCAGCTCCGGCTTGTCGGCATTGGGATTGATCTCCGGCTCCTCCTCGGTGTCGACCGTATGGTTCACGTTGAAGCTAACCACGATCTTCTCCTTGTCAGTCTCCTTGACGAGCTCCACTTCGCCGCCCACAATCTTCACATTGAATCCATCCAGAGTGCTGGAAACAGCCTTGCCCTTCTGCACTTTGCGCTCGGCCACGATCTCCTCGGCAAGGCACTCCACCAGTTCCTTTTCAGCTATAGATAGAAAAAGGTCATTATTTTTTGTCGCTCATTTCATCATCTGGTATTTGAGGTTATGTAACATGCGGCATGTTTCACTCCCCATCGGGTTTTCTTCAATGAAAATCTACCTTTGGTGTGCACATTGCAGCCACAGGTGCAATTAATGCTGGGTTTGTGGACATTCAGGACGGTTACATGATCATTGGATGCTCCCGTCACCGGCTTCTTGGTCATGTGCCACAGACTCCTTGTGAAGTCGCGTTTTCCCAGTGATCCAGTTGCCTTGGTGGCCAGGCCGGCGAATCGCAATGTAGCTATTCTCAGGTTGTTCATTTTGTTATATAATTATTGTAGAATAGAATTCCTTTCGTCAAAATTTTAGATGTGCTGTTGACTAGAGCTAGAGAAACATCGATGTTAACATCGATATAATCGATGATAGGGTCGTAACTGCAGACATCGATAGTTTTTCAAACATCGATTTTTTTAAAGACACCCCTAAATTTAATCGATATGATTTTAATCGGCTCTGGTGGAAAATTTCTTCCAATTTGATATTCCGTTTAATATTACTAGCTAACTAGGACCCTCAGGCCTGAACACATAATTTTATACGATTGATGAATCAATTGTCTACAAAATTGGTTAAGTTTAGTGACTCTTTTTTTTTAGATTGTTTCTAAAATGACGTTTAAGCCAAGGTATAAAAATTAAGTGAGCATGAAAGATTACGAAAGAGCGCCAAAGAGAGACAGAGAGCGCTCTAGAGGCAAACGCTCTGTATGTGAGGCTGAGCTTTAACTGTATGTGTGCACATATTGTAGCTGCTTGTTCGCTTCCTGCCTTGCCATTGGTCACAATAATGACACATTTGCGCCAATGGGCTATGCAGCAGGCCACAGGGGTAAGAATCGCATCGTTTTCGCTATTCTCCAGTGTGCCCTCGCTGTCTTCTTCTACGTGAAGCTGATTGGGATTATCGTTTATTATATTATTTATTTATTATTTCTATTATTATTTATTTATTATATGTTATTTTTTAAGGATATTGAAACTCCGCCAATTAATTGTTTTATTCAACACGGTATATTTTAAATATGAGACCAAATATTTACATATATTTCTAAGTGACAGAGAAAATTATCTTTTCATAAGTCAACTGCCTTGCCATTGGTCTCAATAATGACATGCTCTGCACAAGAACACACACATACTTGCATACACACACGTTCTTGCAGGTTCTGTCTTTGTACATACATAGATAGATAGTTATAGTATATAGATGGGACAGTTCATACATGTAGGTGTAGGTATCAGTCTATCCGTATCTGTGTGTCCATCTTAATATATGTATGTATGTACTCGATTTTCATAGAGAAATGCCACAATTTGGGTAGCTTCATGCCAAATCGCTGTACAGCCGTTATAGAAATCCAAGGCTACTCAACTAAAAAATGAAAATTTAGTACACATATGGATGTATTTTATCGGATATAAAGGACACTCTCAGAAAATTTTGTTCGACTGTAATCTCTTTTGAAAAAATGCACTACTATTATTTTGAACGGGTAATTTTCTAAGTATTTTCAAATTTTAATTTTTTTCTAAAAATCTGGGGGAATTATCTCAAGTTGTTATCTATTATTATAATCTGAAATAAGCAAGGTTACTATAAAAATTAACCAACTTTCGGGGAAGCGCTCCTAAGTCTGGCTATTGAGGAAAAATGAAAGTTTGTATCGGCACTACTATTATTTTGGACGCAACTGTATGTATGTACATACATAATATACATATACACGTTCCCGAGGGATCGTAGGTGGCACGTGGTCCAGCTATGCGACGCCGCCGAAGAGGACCCATGGGAAAGCGCCTACAGGATGGTCGCAAAGAAATCTTCTCAAAAATATTTTGCTGGTAATTTTGGCAGCACTGCACACGTATACACACATATGAATGTACTTGTGGTTCTGTCTGTGGATGGACATTCGCATCAGAAATGATTTCAAATTTGACTCGCAAGTGTGGCACTAAAATCCGTATGGACCCATTTATATGTCATTAATATCCATATAAGGATGACATATGTACATATATATTTTTTTAGCGCATACTACTTTTTTAAATTTGATAAAAAATATCGTTATATACTACAATAAACCATACAATTAAATACATACATATTTGTCAATATATATATACATATATATATGCACAAAAGGCTTCATAATTCTGATTGGCTGTCGCACCGGTAGAAAAAATCAATCGTGTGGCTTCGTGTCTGCTGTCATAATTCTGATCGGCAGCTCTGCGGCAGCGAAAATATTTCGTGTGGCTTTGGCCATATGCACAAAAGGCTTCATAATTCTGATTGGCTGTCGCACCGGTAGAGAAAATCAATCGTGTGGCTTCGTGTCTGCTGTCATAATTCTGATCGGCAGCTCTGCGGTAGCGAAAATATTTCGTGTGGCTTTGGCCATATGCACATATGCCATATGCACGTTCGATAGTCAGGCAATTTGAATGCGCGAGTTACCGTACTTATCGGTTTTTGTGGTGTAACGTATGATCGAGATCCTTTTCCACCAAACATATCCACTTTGGACTCATCTGACCATAGAATATTCGTCGATTGTTGGGATGTCCGATTTGCTTGAACACTGCCTAACCTCATGTGCTTAGTAATATGTGTCGCGTTTAAAAGTGGTATCTTTCTTGGGCTGCAGACTTTTATATTATGTTGGCTAAGATATGTACTAACTTTTTGGTCCATCGCATTTATTTTAAGCTCTTCTTTAAGCTCGATAGCTGACCTAAAGGGAACCTTCTTTCTCTGACGAATCCGTCTATTGCCATGAAGAGGGGCCATAAATCGTTTTCGTCCGCGTGTTTCAGACTTTTCTTCATAGTTTAAGACGTTTAAGCCTAGGCCGCTACTGCTCTCTTAACTTTTGCCCCCGCTTTAGAGCATTATACTCACACCACATGCTGTAGGAGGAAAGCATCCAATATAAGAAATATTCAAATTATTACAAATTTTCTTGGCTTATCTCCCCCCCCCATACAGAGCACAAACGAAAACAAAAACAACACACACAAATCCCTATTGCAAAAAGCCGCTTTCAGATTATTTCAGCAAAGGTGCGCAATTAATTGTCTGCCCTGCACTACCCGCAGTGAAGAGAGGGAACCAAATATACATACAGCCATGGTCATATAAATAGCACAAAAAAATTTTCAATTTATGGAATGGTTTTTTTTAGTTCAAAAAAATTTTTTTTTTACAAAACAAACTTTGGCTATGTGTATGTGTGCAAACGACAAACATAAAACTCCAACAACGCAACAAAAGGAAATAGCAAATAATATTCAACGCTTCACTATATTATTATGGGATCAGGTGAGTCTCTCTGTTTTGGTTTACTCCTTATACTGTTTCTTCTTTCGATTGCCTTTCACATATTTTCTTATTTTATTTATTTATTTATTTATTATCTTTTTAGCTTATACAGACACATACATATATTATATTATCTCCGCCTTCTTCTTTCGATTGCCTTTCAGATATTTTCTTATTTTATTTATTTATTTATCCTTCTATATATTATTATATTATATTTATTATCTTTTATATATTATATTATCTCCTTCTTGCACTTCTTTTTCATTTAAAGGCTTTTTGTCTTTGAACAGTGGATTTATTCCGGTATGATAGTTACATTATTGTTTCAGGTGGGGTCGGGTCGGATATACATATGTCTTGGATGCAACATCATGGGAGTTCTATGCAATTCTTAAAAGCTTCACTTTCACGTACTGGGGGGCTCTTTTTCAGATTTAACCGTCGTAGTACTTGGTGTTTTATTAAGCGTGATACTTCCCAATCGAAATGCGGCAGCGCTCCTCGGTCGGTTGGCCAGCCATCTGCTGGTGTCGCTTGGGCCACTTAATGGTGCAGTCAATGCACATCAACGTCCTAAAGAACCACAATAGCCACAAATGGTATCCGCTGGATACAGGACATATTGTATCCGATGGATACTGGAACTGTATTGGAACCCTCTCTAAACGACTCTTAAATGGGTCAGTTAATGGTAGTATTTGTAGTAGTAGATGCATGTGTAGTGTTTTGCAAGTTTTAGAAATCCCATTGAACCACAAATGGTATCCCATAATCTGTGGGGTTGGGGTGGTGCCACAGATTATAAAAGCATATCAGGTGGAATTCGATCTGTGGCAGCACCGATATAACTATGTATATTATCCGGATAAGTATAGCATATACTCTGAAATAGATGTGGTAAAAAGTGGAGAAACCTTCGGAAAATTTGAGCAATTTTCGAACTATTGTTTGACGATATAAGACATTAAATATTGATTGAAGTTTTCTTATAAAATATGTACTAAAATAAAACTTCCCTTTCTTTACCACAACAGTTTTTGTTTCATTCGTGATACATATGTTTTTGTTATATTTTCCGTTATTTTTCCTTGGATTTTCAAAATGCCATAGAAATCGCAGATATATTCGTTTCGGTTCAGTGGTCACACCCACCCCCACCCATCCTGCCAATTCTTCATTTATTTTGTGGCGGTAGGTCAGTTCGTCAACAAGCTGAAGAAGAACACACAACACATATGTAATTTCAGCTTGGCAATGTAAAAAACGCTCTGTACGCGAGGCTGAGCTTTAGCTGTTGTGTGCAGATATTGTGGGTCTGCTTGTTTGTATTGGTTTTTTAAAACGCCGCTGGCTAAGAAAACACCCATTACTTTAGAATTGATTGTAAGTTATGATTTTATGATGACGCTTGCCCAAAATTACAATAATTGTATATATTGAATATCCTTTATATGCTAATTTTGTTTAATGTACTATAAACGAATATAATGAACGAATGTAAATATGTACAAATGCAAAATGTATATCAGACATGACATCAAATTATATTAATTGTCTATAGGGTATTAGTGCGTCGCGTCAATAAGCGACACTCAGCAAATAAGTATATATGATTTGTGTCTCAAGAAATCTTCTCAAAAATATTTGGCTGGCAATTTCGGCAGCTCTGCACACGTACACACACATATGAATGTACTTGCAAGTTCTCTCTGTGGATGGACATTCGCATAAGAAATATAGGGATGATTTCAAATTTGACTCGCAAGTGTGGCACTAAAATCCGTATGGACCCATTTATTACCCATTTATATGTCATTATTATCCATATTCAAGGATGATATATATATATTTTTTTAGCGCATACTACTTTTTTATATATGATCAAATATATCATTGTATAATACAATACACCATACAATGAAATATATATTTGTGAATATATATACATATATCTGCTCAATATATTAGTATATTCTATATTAAACAAAGTTAGAATCTAAAGCATGTACAAAATAACAGTTATTCTGGTATTATAAGGCAAGCGTCTTCAAAAAGGGCCGACTCCAATAATGCTAAAGTGAAGGGTGGCGCGAGCACAAAAATCAAAACAAAGTTGGGAGAGCGAAAATTTCAGTTGTGCGCTCATACACACTTGCAAACACGCAATGTACATGCATGCTCATGAGCACAAATACACTCTCACGACTCGCCGAGTTGCTGATCCACACATGCACAACACGCAAAATAAGCGAGAATACATGTGCACGCATACACTCTCACGACCACCGTAGCTGGTCCCCGTTTGTAGCTGGTTTCTGATTGCGTTGCGGACACTTTCCATGTATGAATTGTCATGTCTATATATTGTATGGTTAGTGTGTATGGTTAGTGACATCAGCTCATATTTACGGAGTATGGACAATTTGTATACCCTACTCCCTGTTAAAATACTGTTTTTCAAGCCGCTTCGAAACCCAAGTAATAATGACTCTTTCCCCTTTTTTAAAAGTCCTATACATTTAATTAGATTCCCGTATATTCATCTTGATCCCAACACACATTTTTGGTATCAGTCGGAAGATTATAAAGTGTACATTTTTGTAGAAATATCTTTAAAATGTTGAGATTATTTTTGCATACCTTGTCGGTATATATAAATGGCTATAAAATCAGTTATTGCGTTCGTTGGACAAACATTTAATGAATTCCCTTATGCTCTTCCGTAGAAGGGTAGTTTATGAAAAAAAGAGGGTATGGACAACAGGCGCAATGGCCTCGAAAATTTAACGCATGCAAGGAAAATTCCACCCCATTGGATAACATACCGTGAGGTATGGATATTTTTGGTGAATTGGCGGTAATTTTGAAAATAGCCACTGTTCGCCTGAAGTGTGAACTATCAGCGAAGTACGATCAATAAAACATGCGTATACCCTATGTTCTTTGATGTAACTTTAAAATTAAATTTAATAGATTTATAAAATAGATCCTTGGGAAAGATGGTCCGTCGCCGATATGGCCATATCTGACCTTGTACACTGAAAATAATCAAAATACTGGTTTTTTCCTATTCTCTATATTCCTGGACATACAATTTATGATATTTGAAATACGGCCTGAAAGTATGGATCCAAGTATGGTACTGCTTTAGTACCAGGCATAAAAACAAGTTTTTAGGGATCCCAAGAATAACTTCGTAGTTTTTGAAAAAATGACGACTTTATTAAATTTTCGAATCACTTATCGGGAGTATACAACAATATACAAAGTACAAGACATACACAATAATAAAAATCTTTAAAATCCCAACGTGGAATTGGTTCATCGTGTGATCTGATCCTCCAATCGGAAGATCCTGGCCTACAGGTATGAATATTATCATGCATGCAATCAGACTCTATCATTGTTTTTCAACCAAAAAGGCATCGCATTTCATCATTATAAAATTTCAATAAAATCTATCACAATATGAGAATTTTTCCTTTACGATTATGTTACTTTTTTTTGTATGTTTTAAAAATATTTTATGTGAAGCTTTTTTCATGTTTTCCGTATATGGATTACTTATGCTTAGATTCTTTAGACACTAGGCCTACACATGCATATAAAAATATATATATTATTTATATGAAATTTGGATTTTACACATTATAAAATAGAATTGCCATTGTACATGTTTTATGTAAAATCTTCAGTGGGACGGACAACAGCTTAAAACGTAGACATATTAAAAATATTAAAATGCTGATTTATTCTGGCAAAATTTGTTTGTTTGCTTAGCCAGACTCTTTTTTATATTTAAGGCCTATATTCGACATGTTATGATACTTATAAGGCTTGCTGTTTCATCAGATTATATTTTATTGTTTTTGTTTTTTTTTTTTTTTGTGCGTATTTTTATCATCATGATGATGAAGATGATGGGGGCTGCGGACTCAGTTCATATCAAACAGCCTCATAGAAGTTTTGTTCGTAGCTTAGCCTAGTTCGTACTATAAAAATACATTTCTATTTTCAATTCCTTATTGAGCTTATGTTAGATACAATTTTTACGCTTTTGTTAGCCACAAATCATAGACCTAACCGGTCTATGTCGTTCGCATTCGCACTCGCATATTAGTTCTCCACAAAAAACACAATTATACAGAAAAAAAATAAACTTTCAGTCTAACAAAATACTTGCAGAATATTCGTTTGAATTTCGAGAAATTATTCGAGCTGCGGGTTGGGATTCTCTGGGGGTCTCTCGCGGCCACATGCTGATTGGATACTACGATATGTATGTATGTGTGTAGATTTGTACAGGTCTAATATTTGCACTTACAGAATATACATATAGAATACACATAAGGGGCCCGACATTTCGGGGCTGCTTCTTGTTTAGCCCGTGGCGCAAGCATTCCAGCTTGGACAGAAAAAGTCGGCGTGAAGGGAATGCGGATTGCTTGTGTCCGGGCTAAGGCAGCCCCCGAATTATGTTGTCAATAAATTTAACTAAATTTTGCCAAATAACCTTAACTTAAACAATTAATACATACAATTAAATTATATTAGAGGCGCTAACATATCAATAATGGTGCAACAGCTTCTGCGCCCAAATCTTGAGACGCGTTTCAAACGCATCCCGGAAGCTGCTGTCTGTTCCGTTCGAGGGATGTGGTGGGGGGTTTCTACTCGTACAACTAACAGAGCAACATAAACAACGAAAATATGTTATAGAATAGATATAGAGAAATTCGACTAATTTTGCAGAGAGCTGCTACTGCTACTGCTGCTTCCGCATTAAATGTAAGTGCGTTTCACTTTCGTCAGCGTGGACGTCTTGCAGGGCAGCTCCTTTTCTAAATGTTCTGTGGAGTTCTTGCACTCATGACTGCGATCCTTTTCGAGATCCAAATTCGGCGTTTTCTGTGTGGTGACATAGGGATTGGAGCCCATCAGCAGATTAATATCCTTGCCGGTATTCTGGTTTTTAAATTGTCTGCAAACAAATCAAGTGTTTAAAGAGCTTTCAGATAACGAGAAATGTGCCACTTACATAGGCTTTCCAAAGTGATTGTGGTGGCTGTCGTCCATTTGACCCTCCAAGCGGTTCTTCGCCTTCACACACGCAATGCCCACGCATCCACCCACAAAGAAGGTGATGAGAACGGCAATCAGGAGAACCATGGTGCCCGGACTGGACGCTTGCTTGATTTCATCCACGCTGGCAATCGATTTCTGTGGATCTATTGGGGAGGAACAAATATTTGTTATAGATATACATATGTTTAGTAGCAATAAAAAAGAGGGCAGCCTACCGTTCAGATTAATCATAACCTCCTCGGGATCCATCGAGGTCAGCGTAATCTTGTTCATCCCAAAGTCATCGCCGCCAGTTGGCTGCTGTTCCAAGCTGGGCTGGCTGCCTGGCGCGGCGCCAACATTGGAATACAGCAGCTTCTGCTCCTCCGTTGGTGCTGGAGCCATGGTAACGAAGCTGACAGTTTCAGCGCCTGTGCCATCACGGGGCATATTGGGGCAAAGGGAGGACGCCGCCTTCTTGGTGGTGTTCAGGCTCTGCAGGTACGTCTTTGTGCCAAACTTGTGCTGACTGGTGGCAAGATTCTTGCACTCGTGTGTTTGCAGATCCCAGGCGCAAATGGGATCCTGTAGGCTCAGGCAGCCGACGCAGTCGACAATGAGCGTACAATGATGCAGAGGGACACTCACCAGGCTTCCGTCGCTAACCACAACCAAGGCGTTCTTCTTGGAGGAGATCACAAGCTCCCGAATGGGCGTGCCCAATGGCAGCACTTGCATTTCCGATATAACGACTGTCTTCTGGCGTTCCACAGTAGAGTTCGGGTGCGTGGTCAGAATATTGATGAACTTGGTCACCTTGCCATCGTCCGTGCCAGTGTAGATCACATCGTAGTGGGCACCGTTGAGGGCCTTGATTTGCGGATCCACTGCAATGGCCGTGAGGCGGTGTAGCAGAGTCACCTTGGTCAGCAGAGGACGCCTGTGCACTGCCGGCACGGCCCTCTCCATTAGCGGATGGTTCTTGACAAAGTTCACTGCGATGCTGGTCAGGGTGCGGGAGTCATCCACACACTGACCGGGACGCGGCTTGGGCACCGCGTCCCTGTCCACTGGCAGCCAATGCGACTGTGAATCCTTCTGCGACTTAAAATCCCCATCGAAGGCCGCGAGAATATCGTCTACGTTAAAGGCACACACTGCCGAGCCGGGAATGGCGTTCACCGAGGTGGTGAAGACTGCATATACCAGGGAATCCGCTCCCCGCTCCACAATCGGACTAATAGCCTCTGTAGATGAGAAATAAACCGAATGAGAATGGAATGTTTCCACTAAAAGCGATTGTTTGACTTACGGATTTCATCAAAGTAGAAGGGGAATTCTCCGGGAACCGAGCAGTTGAGGCGGGCCTTGAGGAACGAGGTCCAGCTTTTGCCATGGTTGTAGGGTCCTCCCCGATCGTTCTTGCAGACGCGAGCCACCCGCGAATAGACTGCCTTGCCAAAGTTCATAAACTCCATCGAGAGTTCGCGGAAGAAGAACAGCACATAGCCCTTCCGCTCGATGGCGCCCACAAAGTCCGGCTGATTGAGTTGCTTGAGATCGTACTGCTCGGTACGAAGGTTTTCTCGATAGATGAGGGGATCTCCGCCGGAGAAGTCCGCCACCGTGGCACTGTACAGCTGGCCATCGGCAAAGGCATAGGTGCTGTTGTGGGCCGGACTGTAGGGGCACAAGCCTTGGGCCTCTACATCCCTGGTGATCTCGTAGTGCATGCCAATGCTATGGCCGGCGGCGGGCGTGTCCTCGGCCGCAGTCTCAACCAGCGCATAGTGACGACAGCGCGGCTTATACGAATTGGTGCCACAGAGCAGCACCTGGCCATCGGCTCGCTTGGCAAAGACACGCAAGTAATTGTGGCAGGCCCATTCGTGCTTGCCTTTAAGGGCGCACAGCTCCCGGTCCGCATCCGTGCTATGCCATTCCAAACGGCTGATCTCCCTCAGTCCATGCATGCTGACATTGTAGATGACGTCCCTGCAAAAACGAATCAACAATTGAATTAGTACAAAAATGTCTGGAATTAATTCGCTTATGGCGTGTCCGTGTCCGTGTGCGTATGCGTATGCGTGTGCCTGCCTGGACTGCTAATTGGAAGCCGCAGCTAAGAAGAGAGAGACCGAAATGAGGCACACTCACAGTCATACATTTCAAGGTTCTTTTTGTGCAAATAATTAGAACTCGTATACAATTATATAATAATTCTGTGCGCTTGTTTGGCTAATTATTGCTGCCTCTCTGACGCGGGCATCTGCTTGCTGCTTTATGGCCCCACAGAGTCTAGCAGAGGGGCAGACAGCACTCGTACTCACACTCATATGAAAGATAGTTCAAATTGATCGGTCCATTTAGCGGTTGGAGCTCAGATCAGCGATAAATGTTGTATATGTAAATTATGGAATTTAATTCAGACTCGTCAACAGGTCTGGCGCTATTGTATTATTATAATTATATATTTCTTGCCATAAATATCTGGCAGGGCTATGGCCAGGCAGCGTGATAAAATGCGGTTCGTCTGGCAGCGTACATGATGAAGGAAATAATGTATATGTAATTGCATGAGTGAAATCAAAACAAGTTGCACGGCCGTATCGCGGTTGGGGTCTAGGGGTCTGGTCCAGGCCATATATCTGGAGGTTCCAGGAAAATGTGGATGATAAATGCTACATTTGCACTTGACGCTAAATGAAAACCAAACACCAAAACACACAAAAACAGCTAACAAAAATAGGAGTGGCAGGGGCGTTTTTTTCAGAATGGCGCATTAATTATTCCGCGAATCGAACTTTGCTTTTATTTCGTTTTATAAATATTTAAGGCTGCCTCGTGGCAGGTAGGTGATGAGGAATTCGACATTTTTTATTGCTTGCCAGCGCACGAAAGTCTAGTAGATATGTTAAGGGAATAGAATAGAAATGTACTTACTTGGCACCAATCAAAACACTTTCGTCGTTGTGATCCAAGATCTTGAAATAGTCCGTCGAGTTGCCAATAAATTGGGCCAAGACTTTATCTTGTTCTGCAAGAGATAGAGAGAAAGAAACACGATCAGACACGATTGGTTGTTAAATGCCATTTCAGCAGAGATGAAAGGCCTTAATTATACGATACATATGTATGGTTAAATCAAATGTGTTTATTTAACAAAACAGAATCTCGTGTCCCCCCCGCCCAGATATTCTTTAGAATTGTTTTTTGTTGAGCCGCTTTTCGGCATTTCAGGCTTTTGCTTCAGAGGAAACGCTCATTTGTTGCAAGCATTGCGAAAAATTGAGCACGATAAGCAGCTTGGAAAATCACAGAGCAGAGCAGAGCCATAGCCATAGCCAGAGCAGAGTCATAGCTGTAGCCAAGGCAGCTGCTTGTCATTGATAAACATTGCTGGTGCTGCAGCAACAAGAGCAGAAGCGCAAAACAAATACAGCAAAAAGCCGCCAACAAATGACACAAATAAATAAACAAATAATTATTAGATTGGGGATTAGGGCATGGGGCATGGGGCATGGGGAATACACATACTTGTTTGCAAATCGGGTCGCACATCGGGCATCCAGGCGGCGACAACCGTCAGGCCGAGGCAGCAGATGATGAGGCGTAGCCCAGTCCCAGTGCCAGGGCGTCTGCTGATGCTGTGTCCAGTAATTAGCATTGTTGTTGTTGACGACGAAGCGACGACGAACGCTGAAGGTCTCTTAAAGCTTTAGCTGATGCTGAGCCAAAGCCAAAGGCTGATGTCTATCCGCCCTCTTTTGAGCTCAATTGGATGTCTGCTCTGATCGCACTTGAGCAAGCAACTAGGTTCGGCTCGATTGCTGGTCGTTGTTTCTGTTGCTATTCTGATGATTCAGCAGCGTCTTGTGCCGGCCACTCGCTTGAAGCTTGGTCTGGGGTGGCGGTGCTGGTGCTGCTACTGCTGCTGTTGCTGTTGCCGCTGCTGGAGTGGTGCCAATGGGGCTGGCACGGAAAAACTGGCCGCCTGGCTGGGGCCTGGCCTCGCTGACTGGTTTTAATCACTGACGTTTCTCATTCTGATGTCTGCCATTGTCGCTGATAGTTGCTGCTGCTGTGATTGCTGTTGTTGTTGTTGTAGCTGCTGGCATGGCTTGTAATTTGCAACAAGTACTCTCTCGTGTAGTGTGTTGTCGTGGTGCTGTCCGCTGCTGTCCGATGACAACGACGACACAATAATTTACACCAAACAACAACGTGGTTGTTGGCTGCTTTTTTTAATGCAATTAGCTGGCGACGCAAAAGGAAAACGCAATGGAAAATCTGCAATCGAGATGGAGATGGAAGGAAAGTGTGTTAGAAATGATTGGAATACTTGGCCGCAAGACTTCATCATCAACCGGAACGGATGGCGGTAACAGAGATTGGCCGCAGATATCTCCGTAGATTTACCATCTCATTTGTGTGCTTGTTGGAAATATTCAATCAAATTAAACTAAATATTTGTATGGTTTATGGTCTAAAGTGCAACTTCGAGTTATTTTCATTTAGTTTGTAAAGATTTTACGATTTTGCTCTAAAAAACACTATGTTTAAGTCCACAAAGATTGCCTTTAAACTTTAATAACTTAATCGCAAACTTAATTTAAACGTATTTAGCAGCTCGGCTTGAGCAAACCTTGTAGTAATTTAAGATTTGAACTTGATTACTTGTTTAGATTGAACTTGAACTTTATATAAAATTCATGTTATTTTTTTGTGACTGTTTTAAAATCAGATTTACAATTGTTATAACTATAAAGCTACACGTATAAATTGGTTAATTCCAAATTTGATTTCACTAATTTGTTTGCTCTCATTTCATTACCGAATCAGATAATTATATGTGTATACGATTATACAACGATTTTATAATCAAAAACTTGTTTCGTATTTTATTGTCGGCTACTTGTGAATTCTGCACACTTTCTTTTTGCTGTTTTTCCCTCTAAGGTTTATTACGAACTGCGAACCGCGCGTGGGTTGGACTGGCCAAACACTGAACACGAAAATGCAAACAGCAAACAAAGAAAGCCGCCGCCGCCGCCGCCCGCCCGCCTGCTACACACACACACGCTTTGAGAGCCACTGCCGCCGCGTTATAGTTTGGGCAGCACTGCTCTGCTATGTACGAATCGAAATATATCGTGTCTGCGCGTCTGCTCTGCTCCTGCTCCTGGCTGTCGTGCCATGTTATTTTCCTATGACTCACAGCAAGAAAAACCATTGGGTTTTGTGGGGAATCACGTTCGGTATTTTCCGCCAATTTCCCTCCTAATCAGCGCTCACTAGCATTCACAGGACATGCCACGTACATTCCCCCCTGGCCTGGCTCTTCCTTCCTCTGTGACGAACACCGAACATACACGAGATAGGATAGGATACGATTTGGATAGGTGTGTTTTTCTCATTCACACACACGTAATTTCCACTTCCATTCCCACATGTGTGTCGTCAGGTCTTCAGATCTTTTCACCATTAAGATGAACACGAACGAATGTTATAGTTTCTCACGCACGCACCCAACCCAACGGCAGTCCGGGTCGGTTACAGTTGGACAACTTTTACCTGACAGATCTTCGATAAATTGCTTTATTGGCCAATTGAAGGTCGCCACCAACAACAGCACTGGCAGCAGCAACTACTTGTTGTTTCGTGTTTCGGTAAATGGATGGACGGACCGGACGGGTCTTCGTCTCGGTATCTTCTTTCCCAAGCGAAGACTTCTTTTCACGGCTCAGCCACCGCCACTCAAGTCAGTCACAGGTCAAGTGACCCGCCGCGACTCTTGGCCCATCTCTGGGCCGCCGTCGCTTAATGTGTTCGAATTATGGGGGTTGCCGTTGCCTCGCATCGTTGGCCTTTAGAACACGTACAAACACACCATAAAAGTGCATGATAAATATTATAAATTACATTTGAATACCCTCTTGAGCTGGTCAATTTATCATTCAGCTCTGCGGCTTAGTGAGAGTAGAGAAATCCACGATCTGTTGGTGGCCAAAAGCTAATGGGACTGCCCGGCCACAAGAGTGTACTCTCTCCAGCTAGGAGACAAAAAATACTATAATCGGTATGCTAAAACTTGAGCAACCACTAGATTCGATCAGTCGTCGTATGGCTTCCACTCATGTTTGGCCGTTTTCTGGCAGAGGCAAGTTCCTTGGATCATTTTGGATATCAGCTATACGGTGTTCATACTTGGAAGACCTTTTTTATAGCTCTACATATGATTATCTACAGAGAGGATTTATCACAGAAACTTGCTATAAAACTATGGATGGTAATATGGCAACACCGCGTTATATACGGCTACGGTTATTAAACGACCTACTTTAAAGAGTCTGAAATGTTTATATGCCCCGCACACTCTTTATAAGGGTATATCTTATGATATATGAGCTTAATTACAAGGGTATCCAAGCTGCGGTTTACTCAAAAATGGTTTGTAGTTTATCATTTTTTTGGTTTTTTTTTTAGTGGAGGTTCTTAAATTTCATAAGCCATATTTCAGTTCAATGCCAGGAAGTCCGTTCCGCTTCTGCCGACCCATAAAAATACAAATACAAATACAATTATGGCCCAACTGGTCGTCTGGTAGTCTGGCATTAATTACTGGAACTCGAATTTGAGATCGGGTTTCGTATATTCATATACGAGTAGTATTTGTGTGCCTAAACCAGGTCTCTCCCAGATCTCTCTCAGGTCTCCCTGCTTCGACTGATAAGCAGCAGTTTTGAATAGACGATGGTTAGGGAAGAGATAACGACAGCTTCTCCCATCAAGATAATGGTGAAAAGTGTGTCACGTTTGACATTTGTTTGTGATGATGATGCCTCTCTGTGCCTCTGTCTGGGCTGCTACTATCTTCTCCTGGGGTGTCGTCTGAGTCTGCGTGTGTGGGAAAGAACGTGTGGAAAGTACGAGAGTAGATAGCTCTCTCGAGCAGCAAACTACATAGAGCAAAAACAATAAAAAACGAACTCTGAAACTGTCTTTTTACAGAATACTCGTACTCGTACGTGATCAATGGGAAATTGATTTTCGCGTGTAATTATTAGATATGGCATACAGATACTCGTAGAGCGTACAGCGTACTGTGTACAGCCATCGCCCACAGTAGACAAACGTGAGCTCCACACTGGCACTCGAGAGACAAGCAACCAGTTTCGGTCTAGTAGCAAGTCGCAGGTCCGTGGGCGTTTTCATTAAGACGAAACAAGTGGCAACAGGTGGACTCGAGTGGATTCAAGTGGATGTTGCCTTATGGAGTCAAGCTGGCTGCCTGCTTGGCTGGCTGGCTGCCTGCCTGGCTGTAGCTTTTGGACTCTCTTGTCTCTGATGTAATGCATAATGCATACACTGGTCAACAATCAATCGTGCATTTATGAGCATACTATACTTTACTTGAATTTTATATTTGTACTGCTGTTGTTTTCTTATCGCTGCGTTGGTTCGTTGCACTGGCTTTTCCTCGATTTCCACTTATCGAAATACGAGTACATAAAGAACTTGCAAGGCGACGCGAGTCATATTATCTATCACCGGACTTCCGATGTATTCCAAAACTTTGAGATGAATCATGAGGTACAGAACCAGTTTGTTGGACAAATGAGATCCAATGCGATGGCAGCTAGTTGTAGATGATTCAGCTAAAACTTTACACATTATAGCATTTGGAGTACAAAAAACACGGGCGTTAAACGAGCGTAACGAATATGGCGCGACAAGTTTTTCATTCACAAAACATCGAACAAACAAACGAACGAACAATCAATATCTATGGAACATGGAACGTGGGAGCGGAGCCCAAGTTTCCAGTGGTGTCATGTCACATTTCTTCTTTGCATTCACTTCTCTCTCCGCTCCTAATCAAACAGCAAACAATTTGGACAGCTTGCACTGTGGGGTTAAGTGGGACGCGTTCCACTTCCACTTTGGGGGTTTGACACTTGACTTGCAACGCATTTGAAGAGAGAGAGAGGGGCAGAGAGATGAAGACTGAGGTGCTGCTGCTGCTATACCGTTGGCCACCTTTTTACAGTTTTACAGTTGTCAATGTATGGTGCGGCGCATTATAAATTGATTATGCTGTTAATTTATTAGATTTTTTTTGGACATCAAACTCGTTTTACAGTTCTTGGTTTAGACACACACAAACACACACTTTGCCATAATTGCTGGCCACCACCTCGAAGCGAAGCACAGAACAGCGCTTCGAAAAACAAGTCCAATTCACCTGTAGCTATAAGAGCGTAGCATAGCGTCGTCGCGTCACTTCTTGGCCAAGCGAGTGGAGCGAGTCGAGCAAGCCACCGACTTTACCACTTTACCACTTTGGTGGCTGCTGCTGTTTACAGCGTTTACTCACACACACACACACACACACAAACACACACATGCACACACCACTACGATTTATTTTCTTGTATTACTTGTTTTTTATGCTTGCTTCAGCTTCATGTTGGGTTTGTTTATATGTGTATGCGTTGTTGTTGCATGCGCATAAATTATAGAGAGGAGGAAAAGACACACGTCTGTACACAATAAAAACCTGTTTGTTGCTTTTATATGCCTCTGCGTCTCTCTGGGTGTGTACGAACGGATCGGGACGCTGTGCGGGGGTTGGGACTTGGTTTGATTTGTGGATCGCCTACTTTAAGCACTTTTCCTATATATCCTCACACTAAATTTGCACATTCTTTTCACTGCACGCATTTGGTAGGCATTTGTGTAGCCGTTTAACTCACCAAAATTCATAAAAACATTTAAATAAATGATCAAATTAAGCGAAAACACGGAACACGAAAAAATGTATACAGTTCACACTCTGACGGCCATTTTTAAAATGGTGTGACCGCGGAACTATACCGAAAGCTACGGTCTCATTAAAAAATATACCGTAAAAATACCGACGACAATCATATTCCTGGATTTTCAAATTCCGTTTATTACTAGCTAACTAGGACCCTCAGGCCTGGACACATAATTTTATACGATTGATGAATCAATTTTCTGCAAGATTGACTCATTTTAAAATCTCCGTTTATTGGATTCGGTCTAAAATAAGGTTTAAACAAGGAAGGTCAACAAATAAGCCCCTTTTCTTACATGGCAACTACACGGTAACTACACATTTGCTACACATCAAAAACATTTTTACAGAATGGACATTTTGTATACCCTAATTTCTATATAAATGTCAAAATTATGTTTTCCAAGCTGCTTTAAAAAGTAATAAATAATGACCTTTTCTTAGATTGCATTTTTTGTGACCTGTGATATTTCCAGTATATATCTTGATCCCGGTACTTATACTCTCTGTAAGTATACCATTAAAGGTACAATTTCGTTTAAAAGAACGACTGTCTAGTTTCTGTATTAAATGGTGCCTGGTATGACAAACATATCCTAAATTCTATAATATCCATGTTCTAAGGGGTAAAAAACGTAAGTGAGCATGGAACGTCTGAATTTCCCTAGGGATCAAAAAGGAAATTGTTGGGATGATGTTGCCTCCCCTCCATAAATTCCCTCAGAAAGTTTCAATAAAATATACGGTCTGACTCTCGTAAATATACCAAAATATACCGTCTCATATATCATAAAAAACCTGATGAAAACAAATTTTTATATTATTATTATTAAAGCCTAGTACTCAGATCCGTAGGCTTTATTTGAGATCATTCTTTCTTTGAGATAGATCCTGCTTAATTAGTGATAACAATATAAAATAGGAAATTCCCACCTTGAGGAAACCCACCACGAATCCAATCCCACTGAAACGGCTGCCGATAATCGACTATCGCTAGAGCTGCGCGCCAAAGCGGAATTGTTTGAAAGTTAATTAGTGAAAAATGTTCAGCCTTCATTGACTTTCATAGCTCTTCAGCTCCAATTCCATTTTTAATTTTTAACCCGTAACACTAAAAAGCTAAACAAGAGTATACGATATTAATAACTACGGCAATAAGGCACATTCAATGCTCATTAAAGTGGCAAGGACCGATGGCGCCAACCAAATGTAGGAAAAATATCGGGGTCTGAGGCATCAAAACATCGGGGACATCAATCATCGATGTTTTTTATGCAAGGTGCAAAGGTTTTCCAAATATCGATGTCTGCACATCGAAACATCGATAAGATCAAAAGTGCAAGGTGGTGTGCAAGGTGCAAGGTGCAAGATGTGGATCTAAAATAAAATTATGTTGAACATGGATAAAATCAAGTAAAAATACAGTGAAAAATAACTAAACAACGAGGACGACAAGTGCAATTTGAAATGGGCTCAAAGTGAGTAAATTCATTTAGTTTGCAAGCCAATGAAAAATTTTACCTGCGTGGGTGTATCTGTGTGTGGGCGGCTTTTTTGTGTATGTGGTGGCATTTTAGTGTTTGTTTTGAGCTACCGCCTACGCAACTCCCATACCCCACGCCCCGGCATGCGCATACACAAATGCCGTAGGAGGCCCCAACAAGCCGAGAAAACTAATCGATATTGATAAGATGCGGGTGAAATGTGGGTATTGAATGTCAAGGACTCAGACGGCATATTTGCCTATAAAAATAAATGCACTTAATATTTGTTTATAATTAGAGGGGGTCGAAGCCTGGTCTGGTCTGGTCGAAGCCCTGGAACCGTAAAAGATTCTCGAAATTCCCCCTTTTGGCCGTAACACAAACATACATATACGGAATATGTTGGGAATTCCCTTTGATAAACGTTAAAATCTACCTTGACTCAAGTTTTTTGGCGGACTACTCGTACTGAGATGATGTTGCAAATTGATTTGAATAAAGTGAATTGTCATAGCAAATGGTCGTGACTGGTTTTTATTCGATTTACTGGATTGATTGTTATCTTATTGAACAAATTTTTACCCCTAGTAGTATGGGAAAGAGGCGACTTTACCTTTTTGTAGGTGAAGAAGGGTGTGGTGTGATTTTTTTCTATCTGCAAAATCAAAATTTGTTTCCCTCTTAATTAAACCGGCTGTTATATTAGGCTTAAAGATGGGTTGGACGGTCGACGGCTTGACAGTTTACAGTCAGCCATAGGTAGGCCAACATGTCTCATCGATTATGCGCAGTGAGTAAGGCCAACTTAGTCCCCAAGATCCGCTTCGCGCTGACTCAAATCTTTTGCCTAGCTCTTCCTGGTTTTCCTGTTGCACCTGGCGGCGTCGGCGCCTCCAACACTCGTGCCACAAATTCGCACTCCCGGCTTCCAGCTTGAGCCGTTCGGTAACAAATACTTCCTCAGGTACCGCTAACTGGTAGATAATTGATCAAACGAATGATTGATCCATCCCATCCGTTTTTCCCGGTTTCCATAGCATCCAGCTTCCAGATGGCACTACCCACCATGAGACTGTGATGGAGATTGCACCGGGGCAGCTGCAAGTCAGGGGCGTGATTGATCAGCCATTCCTAGAGAAGGGCACTTCGCTGTTCGTCACCTACCAGGCAGACGCCAATGGTTACGTCGCCAAATATACTTATGGCAAGGTCAAACCAACACCGCCCACCGCCCACCACCCACCGCCACCGACATCCCTCAGTTCCGATGTCTTGAAATCATCAATTGGATAAAAATAGTTCTAATTAAAAATAAAAACCCTCCAGAAGGGGATGTGTCTATGGTTTTCCTAAATGAATCAACAAGTGTTGTCTTCTCAAAACAAAAAGACATTTATGACAGGCATCCAGTTCAGATCTCTGACTGTTTTATAGTACTAGTGTATGGCCTTTGTTCAGGTTTGGTTAGCGCGTTAAAGCCAGTTTCTATTCAAATATACATATGTTGTCCTAAGCTTGGCCTCAAACAGTTTCGAGCCACTACCCACGGGCAAAGCATCATCAGCGTCATGTCTGCTACGCTGTTTTGCACGGTGAGCCATTCACACAGTCGCTTCCCACTCGAAGATCTCCCCTAATCGCTCATTTAGCTGCTGGTGATTCTAGTTTTTCTGAATGGGACAATCGGGGCGCCTCCGTCCTTGCTCGTGCCGCGCATCAACTCCGAAGATTTCCAACTCGAGCCGGAGGATAACAAATACACTCTGAGGTAGAAAATAAATAAAAAACACCAGAGAATAAACTCAAGGGAATTCTATTCTGACAGGATTTATAATCCGAATCTGACGACACGTGAGGAGACCGTGGAGGAGATTGCTCCGGGAGTGCTTCAGGTCAAGGGCTCTTTGAGTCAGCCGTTTCCCGATCAGGACCGCGTCTTGGAGGTTTTCTATGAGGCTGGACCCAATGGCTATGTGGCCAAGTACAGATATGGAACCGCCACGCTTCCTCCCTTGGGGCTTCCTGCCAGTGTTCTCAAATCCACTGCCGGATAAAAACCTATCTTAACAACAATTTGAAATAAAAGTGCTGTGCAAAAGCCAACTAAATCGTCTCTCAACTATTACGCTCTCTAAAATCTATCTACTATTGCTGCTCCCCCCTCAAACTGTAAGCGATACATTTGGCATTGAAATTGTCGCGTGATCGATGCATATGCACACACACCACCCCAACCCAACCCAACCGCAGCGATAGTAAATTTAGAAAAAAATTGACGCTTTCACCTCAGTTCTCAGTGCGGTTGGTGTCATTCCACCTTTAGGTACACTTCAAGCAGCAGCTACGCTCCTCCACAGACGTGAGCAGAATGGTGAGCAATATATTCAGCTCTCCCATATCACATATCACAATTACGAGTCGAGAGCAGGCAGCCAACCGACCGACCCGACCAGGCCAGACAGTTGGCATTGTGTCGCGGTATTGTATTGGCTTGTTTACTTATCAATCGGCAGCAGGCAGCAGCAGCAGCAGCAGCGACGACGCAGACGTAGATAAGCTGCCACGATGCAGCGTTAGTCTCGTCTCGGAATTGCCGAAATAGATTGCAGTAACAATGTTTAAAGATTGGCGAAGGCACAGGCAGAGCCACGGCCACAGGCGCTGGCGACACCACCAGCAGCCACAGAAGCGCTTAACCGATAGGTGCTACAGTGATTCTAAAACTGTGAATTCCATCTGACGATTCGTTTCGTTCGTTTTTGTCTTCTCTTCCATAGGGAAACAATGATTTTGTTTGTCTACGACACGGAGTGCCTGAAGGATGAGGCGGATGATCCGATTAAGGCGGTGCTGTACTTTCATCCCAGCTGGGTCTCCGACTACCAGAAGGTGGCCCTTTGCGGACAGTTGATGGGAACCACGTACTTCCTCAGGGACTGCTTCTTCAAGCCCCGTGTTCTGGCCCTGCAGAATGGAAAGTTTGTGCTCAAGGAATTTGGACGCTTCACCCTGGTGAGTGAACACAAATAAAAAACAAAAGATAGGAGAGGCGACAACAGATTCTAACCTTGTTTTTGGTGGCTCGTCTTTTTCAGGCCGTCGGAACGGATCGAAATATTAGTGATGAAAACCTGGAACATCGCGCAGAACTGCTGAGCTCCCTGCTCAAGTTCTTTCATCGTGACCTGCAGACGCTGTACGACCAGTACGCGCAGCCCCCAGCCCTGAACACCAGGAATCTGTGCGACAAACTGTACCAGATCTTCGAGACGTATTTGCCCATGATGCACCGCAACGGAGACACATTCCAGAACGTTCCTCGACTCCGCATGCCCAAGGTGAGTGCGGAAATTGCACGCTGTATCTACTTATTCATTCTTTGGCTATTTCCAGACCGCCAGCCACATCTTCCTGGAGGCCATACAGGTGCTGCAAAGTTGCCAGGAGACAAAGGGCATTCTGGGCGGAGTCATTCTCTATCACAACAAGTAAGACAGCCAAGCGGGACACCGACTCTTGTCTGATTGCTAATGCCATATGTTTTTTCTAATCTGTAGAGTGGTGGCCTCGCAGCTGAGCGACGTGGTGACCAAGAAACTGGTCCTGACCGATCCTCGCCACATCCGCAACGCGGCAGAGCAGCTGACAACGCAACAGTTTCACGTTCCCTATGGCGTTCAAATGATGGTGGTGTACTTGGATCAGAAGCAGTACCGACAGATGGCCGCAGATGCACAGCGGGCCCAGAACCTGTTGATGATTACATCGCAGACACAGAGTGGGCTGCCCTTTCAGAGTGCCAAGCGGAAGTTGAAGAGGGACAAGTCCTTGATCTTCACACACATTCCCGAGGATGAGCCGGCCCCGGTGGACCCTTCGGCGACGATGTCAACAGCCCGACCCAAGTCGATGAGGCCTACGTTCCTACCACTGCGACACAAGAACATGCACAGCAGGGAGCTGCCGGAGACCAGCACAGGGGCGATCAACTTTGACGAGACCGACTCGTATCCCGAGTTTATTGGACGCACTAGTGTGTGCAACACACCTATGACGGAGAACAAGGTCCTGCCGGTGGCCACTGTAATGTCCATCTGCGCCAATCCCGAGGAGGAGCCACTCGTCAATGATGGCTCCAACTTGAATGGGAAGGCGGAGTCGCGCCGGCAATCCTTGAAGGCGGATGTGGAGAAGTTCTTTTCGAACTTTATTATCAATCCAAGCAAGCAGTTTACCCGCCGCAAGTCCTCCGCTGACCTGCAAGACGCCCTGCGAGCCATCTCCAAGAAGATACGTAGTTTTACACCAAACTTCAGGCCGGATGTCAACCGCAATGGGAGCCGCAGCAGCAGTGACGACCTGTCTTCGCCCTCGCCCGACTACTCGGAGTACGATGAGAATAGCAGCGCCAGGACTATCAATGACCCCACATACCCGGTCTTTATCGCCAACGGCAAGCAAATCTCGCGCAACCTGTTCCAGCAGTTTCTCGATCAGTATTACAAGTTGTGGGGCGTAGCTAGTGCGCAAGCCCACCACGATGCCGAGCTGGCCGCTCTTGTGGCCGAGTTCCAGGAATTCAACAAGGAAGTCAAGAAGCTGGACGAGCACATGCGTCAGCAGGCATTGGCTGAAGGTTCGGATGATCCGAATCTCAATCTTGAATCCCGTAAATTGCTCAAGACGCCGACGGAAAAGAGCGCCATGAGTCTCCCTCTCAAGCCAGCGGGAGATTCGTGCTTTGGAGAGCCTGCTTCAGCTGCTCCCCTTCAGCGAGGCGCCGGACGGAGTGGAGCTGGTGCCGTGCCCTTGACTCCGCTCATGGCTAAACTCTCGGTGTTGGCCCTCAGCGAGACACCTTCCATCGAGATACTGACTCCTATGACCAGCAGCATGGTCTTTCCATATCGCAGTTCCGTGAAGTGTGAGGACGCAATGGACGCCCTTGCTGCACTGTCCATTGTTCCGGTGAATCCGGCTCCTAGCTTGGCGAATGGCATGCAGCGTACGGAACTGTATACCTGTGGACAGAAGAACATGACGTTGCTGCTGCTCATGGAGGAGGGCACCTCGCAGAAGCAGGACGTGGTACAGAAGATGGTGAGTGAACCTCCATACGCGTGCTACATATTCTGATTGGAGCGAGTGATAACCCATCCCCTCTATCTCTTTGTTTAGTTTGACATTTGCGTGGCGAAATTTCCCCACATGGAATCTCAATTGAGGCAAACACTGAGTGTCAATCTGGAGGGCGATATGCCTGATTATAGCAACTACAGCTTCATGTGCGTGGATGCCAAGTGGGATGTGTTGGAGCGCAGTGGACCGTGGAATTCGTTGGAGCTGAAAGTTCTCGAGAGCATGCACACTGCAGATGCCGATGGGAAGCACGGTGGGCTGACGGATTTGATTTTACGGTAAGTGGATCATGAATGCTATCCTAAGATATAATTTTCAAATGCATTCCTTGAACTTTGTAGATCCCAGGATTGTGTTTACTATGGCCACAAGTGCGGACGGACAGAGTTCTACTACAAGGAGCCGACCCACCAAATCAACGGCATACCACCGCCCTCGGATCCAGTAAGCAACATACAGAATCGCGCCAAGGCGCAACTGGAGCGCGACCACTCCTACATGCTATTCTAGGATGTGGCGTGGCATGAATGCTCATTAAATAACCAACCATACAATATGAATACATATTGAATACTCGCATGCTTAACCAAAAACAAAAATTGTTAATTGGGGCTGATGCCCTCACAATATGCCAACTTTATGCCATCCGCTGTTACTTACTTTGCCATCCCTAAACGTCCCTAAACGTCCTATTTGAAGCCTCTGGAATTGTGCTTAGAGAACCGAGAATTATCTACCATCCTGTCCATATCATAAAGTCAACCATTTTAAGCAAAAGGTTTTACTTTTTATATGAAATTTACAAGCAAAAAGAAAATTTCTTTGAACGATTTTAAAAAACATAGGTCCTCTTGATCGCTAACCTTTTGACCACATTTTTCTATGCACAATTCCAGCGGCTTCTGACTGACTGGAGGCGGACCGATAATAATTTAAACAAAAAATAGACTCGTCTCGTGCGAGAGAGTTTGTGCAGCTTCCAGCCAACGATTTGCATTCATTTGCATTTGTTTCATCTTTTGACTTGATTGAGATGTAAAGTACAAGAAATGTTTTAAGCTTTGTTTACAATGTCCAGCACTGTTGTTTAATTTATAAGCGCCTCGCAAACGATATGATTATTTCCATTATTGGTTTTTTAGTTTTAAGTTAGGCCTTTGACTTGACAGGGAGGGAGTGAAGTGTGTCGATTGCACTGGTTCTGAAGCCAAAGAATGTAGATTATATTTCGAATGTAAATATAGAGGGGGGAATAGATTCATTTAGATTCAATTATTTGTAGCCTAAACTCTAACCAGATTCGGTTCTGTCCAATTAGTAGTGTTCTAATAACTAATCTTAGCCGTTTCTCTTACGTATTATTATCCAACAGAAGTTTAAGCGCTTTGTGCCAATTAAAATGCAGATCGAATGATTTGAATAACTATCGAATGTGAATGTGAATATGAATGTGAATGTTAAAAGTGAATGTAAAACCAGGGAATGTACATCATCTTAAAAATTGCTATGAAATGTGCAATACTATAAAAGCAGGACAACTATTTTTGTGAGTTTTGCGTTGATTTTAGCTTAAATATACTTATATACAATACTATATATACCAAAAAGAAGATTATTTATATATGTATACACAATATACAATACATATACCATAAATATATATATATACTATATACTCCCATATTGATATCCGAATCTACTTGTAGATTTTCAAAATAAAACCGCTCAAACCGTTGTTTGAGAAAATACTTTGAGGACTTCGAGGTGCCTTTTTCTACGTTTCTTTAACTATTACTATGACTGAAGCACCTACTACTATCTTTATAGCAACTCTATATGTACACTGCTTAAAACTATCACGGCATCTTCATGACTATCCAAGGAACACGGTTATAATACTTATAGTGATAATAGTCGTAGGCAAGCTTTCCCAGAATGAGGATGATGAGGCTGGCCAGGACGCCGTTTAGCCAGTCGATGGGATGGATCTGCGTACCACTCTCCGCACTAACATTGCACATGTCCTGGCGGGTGAGGGTCAGCACCTTGGCCAGCCGCAGTTCGTCGTCCTGCATGTAGGTGCAGGTCACATTCCAGGCATCCCTCACAATGTCCCTGTACTTGTTCAGCAGCTCGCGCAGCCGCATCCCGAACTTGCAGGTACAGTGCCAGGGATTCTTGCTGAGGAGCAGCAGATTGGCGTTCTCATTGTCGTTCAGCGCATTGTCCATTGCATAGACATGCAGCTTCCTCAGGTTGTTGCCACGCAGGTTGAAGAGGCGGAAGTTCTGCAGCCAAAATGTGTTCTCCAGGTCGTCCACATTGGAGATACGGTTGTTCTCCAGATGCACATCGACCACATGGCGGTAATGGGGATTGTCCCGTAGCGGATTGATGTCGCTGATCTGGGAGCAGAGAAGATATTAGGCTGTGCTCATTCAGACGCAATTATTTAGCCCTTACCAGATTATCGTTGATGGTCAGCGTGGTTGTGTTCTCCGGTAGATAAGCGGGCAGGCTGTGGAACTGCATGTGAGAGCAATTGACCGTGTAGAGTGGAATATGGGTCCTGGGCAGGATGTGGTGCATCAGGCATGTGCAGTTTCTGAGATCCGGATGCGATTGGCACTCCTTCTTCAGCTCCTATGAATCAGGAATCAGTAGAAATCAGCTTAATGGGAAAGAAGAAATGTCAGTAGGCGCCAATGCTCACCAATTTGTAGTGCATCACCAGGAGCATCTGGCGCTCCTTGTACTTGCGATCGGTGCAGAGCAGCTCATCCCGGTCCACCACGAGGCGCCCCTTCTCGGGCTGCAGCAGCATCCACTTGAAATTTCGCGTGCAGTTCCAAGGATTTCCGGCCAGGTAGAGATGCTCAAAGGAGCGGGGCAGCAGCAGGGGGCCATCCAGTTGCATGAGCTGGTTCCAGCGCAGATCCAGGACCTTCAGAGTGTGCACTCGCTTGAAGGTGCGTGTGGAAATGTAGGAGAGATTCGTCCACGAGATGTTAATGCTCTGCAGATAGGCCATTTCGGGAAATTCAAAGGCGAACTCCGTGAACCCGCTGTACTCGATGGTCAGGACTCGCAGCCTGGGCAGCTTTTGCAGCTCACTCAGGAACTTGGAGGCGTCCTGGGGCCAGCCGCACAGCAGCATTTGCTGGGCCGGCAGAGGCTTTCCCAGCTTCCTACAGTCAAACAGAGTCGATGGAAAAGTCAACTCATGAATAACTAGATGGCTAACCATCTTATACTCACGCCAATGCCCCTAGGTTGTTCATGCCGCCGTAGCACTTGAGGAGTCCGTTTCGAGTTAGTCTGGAACAGTTGCCCCCTCCTGCCTCTGGCGCTGAGGTCCAGTTGAAGCAGCTCTGACTATAGCCGGTGGGCATCCGCATGGTCGTGCTCGGTGTAGCCTCAATCGCTGTCATCGTTGTCATCGTAGTTGCCGTCTCGTTGCTGTTAGCAGCGGTGACATGGCCGAGTCTGGAAAACGGTTAATTGGTAGGTAAATAAATAATTTGGAACATCACTTTGATGTTCAGCCCCCCTCCACATCTCTGCCAGACAACTACATATGTGTTTTGGCTATTTTTGGCTCAGTCAGCCCTCACATGGGTGATAATTCCGTCGCACTGCGGATCCGGCGCGACTCTCGTTTAGGGCTTGATAAGCAGACGCCAGGTAGGTCTTGATTGCCTCAGATAGAGGCTATATGTATATTTAGACCCGATACTAGTCGTAAAAGGGTATATCGAATTCGTGGAAACAGGCGGAAGAGGACTCTATAAATATCGGTAATTCCTATATTTCCATCGGGTATCCCTAACTAGAATTTCTGATCGGGTTTGGGGTACTTCAAACTGCTCGAAACCGACTTTATATCTATGGTTTGACTCTGGACCGTGGCACTACTCTCAAGTACGAGTATTTCTGCGTAGTATGGAAGTTATTTGTTCTGTCTATATGGCGGTTCTATTAGCGAGCAGAGAGCCAAAGTATATCACATGATGCTCACTTAGCACGTACAGAGGTGGTAGATCGCTGTGTGACAACATTTCCGAGAGCTGTCAATGTTTACCAGGAATTATTTGGGAGAGATATAATCTTAAGGCTGGTTGAAGTCGTTGCTCTTTGAAAGCTTTATTATCTAAAGTTGGTTCAAATAAGATTGGCAACACAAAAACACTTCCAATAACATGTTCCAAAATCATAGGTATACACCAATAAAAACACCATAATTATACAGATAGAAAGATTTCAAATATCAATCGACTGTTTTTTCTATATATTTTACATATATGTGTCTAACCCACAATTAGCAACTATTCGTAGCACTCGTTCGCCTTCGAGGCGTTAAAATGATCAATACACAATGTGAAATATAAGAATAGCATCAAAAATATGTACTTTATAGTCGACATAAAAATGGAAGTTTGGTAGCAGCTTTGTTTGCATTCGAGTGGTAAAAATTTGTGAAGAATAAATATTTGAATATGGTGGTGGTACTTAATCATATAATACGCGTTCCATAATATATGTATGCTACATGTGGATCTCGCTAGCCGAAATCGACACTCTTTCTCTCTGACAGAAAATTATCGTCAATTAACATTGGCAAATTTTAAAAGTACACAAAACGCCAAAGTCCAGACCTGAATTCCATATTTTTCAGATATTTCTGAACCGAAATGTATCTTTATTTATCCGCCGAAGTTTCACCAACTTCTTAATGGCACACCACAGCGTATGATTAATAAAGATTCGTCTGAGACGCAGAAATGTCAAACTTTAATTGAAAAGTTTCACTTGAAGCATTCTTTCCATTGGGTTCTGGCGTCACAACAAGTGCCATGCCGTTTCATTTAGACAATCAAATCGGTTAGGTTCGACAAGCGGTGGAGGTGGAGACAGAGGCAAAGGAATAAAAGATGAAATTTATTGCCCATGGTATACATAAGTTGTTTATAGAAAGCGGGTGGGGGACACTAGAAAACTGTGAGATTGTATTCTACTAAAGGGAACTCCTGGGCCACAGATTATAATCGATATGTGCTCCAACAAAAAGTAATCTATTATTTGGCTTCTTCTTCATACACACATACACACATATGTACGTACGTACAATCTCTATCAAGTCAACAATGAAAATAGATCTAAATAAATCTACTTATGTATCCGTCACGACAGCGGCTGTCAATTGCCTTTTATTCATTTTGAGAGGGGCAGAATAGCCAAGGGACGCAAATTAGATCGGCAATAGAGACATTGAATAAGAGAATGAGACTACGAATGCCTACCGAAATGCGTTCCTATTCCCATTCCAAATCTAAGAGTATTTTTGTGTTGCATGAATTTGATAAATAAAATAAAAATAAAACTTCTTGTGATAAGAATTTCAAAATAGAATATAGAAAAAAATCACATTTCCCTTCCGTGAAAAAAGGTAAGGTAAGACTGCGTTGTGTGGGGTGTGGTGGTAGATAAGTAGCGAGGAATACTCGTATCGTAACGTAACGCTCGCCGTGGCAGTGAATGCTGAGGAAGTTGCTACCTTTGAAATTTATGGCCCCTAATTATGTCTCTGGAATAACAAATCTGGTCATATAAAAGTGTCAGCAGAGATGACAAGAAGAACTACAAAAACAAGCTCTATTTATTAAGATCTAGAGTACATATAGTGGGAAATGTTTTGTTTCAGTTGACTTTGGACTAGTCAGACTTTATAATAACCATAAAACCCAATCAGCACGGATCCAATAAAGAGCGCTCTGATTTGCTTTCCTCGATAAGTAACTTTGCATGGATGGGCCGGTTAACCATAGACAATAACCCACATATGGAGTGGCCCAGAATAGGATTTAGTGTGCTTATTAATAAATAAGCTAGACACAGACGAGTTAAGGCCCCAGAGTGGTGTAAACACTTGATAAGAGCCGCACATTTGCTTACATGACACTAAATTGCGTATACGCCGGGTATACCACATGCTTTACCTCATCGAGACCATCAAGAGCAGCGAAAGGGTGCTCGCGCTCACAGCCCACTTTTCGTAAATACGCCCACGGATAGTTCGCCGTGCCATGATCTCTTTTAAAAACAGGAACTCTATTTTAAGACTGTCTATGCAAATTTAGATATTTTCACTGGGAATATTCCATTGTCACAGTTCTTTTTTTTTTAGGCGAAATTTTGGTAATGTTTAATGTACATAATTAAGTATTGGTTTAATTTCCATTCGCAGGCATAGCGTTCCGCTGTTTAATCGCCACTCAATCCGCGGGTGTCTCCAGTAGCTACGTATGATCTACGCTGTGTGCTGCTCTTCGCGCGCTTGAAGTTCAAATGAGGCGCGTTTGCGAATCGTTGGTGATTTTGTTGGTTCTTCCTCTTCTTCCGCATTACTCTTTGACGGCAGAGATCTCTAGCCCCAAAACAGCTGTCCAGCACAGAGAGGTGATAGAGCGAGAGCGAGCAAGTGAGAGAGCCACTGCTTGGGGGGCTCGTTCCGAATGGAGCAGCTGTTTCGGATGGGGCTGACGTTGATTTACGATCAGTGTCAGGGTCGGTGTTCCATTCTGTTCTGTTCGGATCGGATTAGATTATATGCAATATATTGTTTCTGCAACATGTTGACTGAATCATCGTGCCGAATCCACTACCTGGTTCACCACTCGCCGCCGGCTTTGGCATACAAACGGCCAATAATATGGTCATCACTTTGCCGACAAACAGATTTGGCTCATCGAATGTCTAATGTGGAATATAAAAGTAATTAATAATCACATGCTTAAGACGCACGCAGTCATATGTATGTTTTTTGCGAAACATCATTTTTATTAATGCTTCATATATTTGTACATCAAAATATGGACCGCACTTTGATCAAAGCTAAACTAGGGAATATATAGTTAACAAAAACCGTTCATTAGACACAAATAAAGTGCTCAATATGTGTTAGGATATATCTGTAGGTGCGACTAGCATTTTTCTAGCATAATGGTCAATTCTCCAGGTGATTAACAATCTATTAGGGTCTAATTGGGTTTGGACTTTCGAGTTTTGTGCTTGTCTTCTCTTGCTATAATGCTCTCGGGCAGCTGCCCAAGCTTCTTTGGACCAGTGAAATGCAATGATAATACATATATATATAAATATATACATATTTACATATGTTTATAGGTACATATGTTTAACAGTTGTCTCTTATGCAGGTACAATCTTCCTGCCATTTGTCTACATTAAATTTTGGTATAACATTCACAATTACTTAATCAATATCCTGAGTAGGCGTATTACGTCCATTGCTGCCACTACTACTGGGGTTGGGGGCATCGCCAGCTGCCTGCACCTTCTCATTGGTCTCTGCTTGTTTTTGGCGCTCGTAGTCACGCACATCCTCTAGGGTCATGCCGTGCCATTCATCCAGCCAGGCAAAAGCCTGTCGATGTCCAAGCAGAAGTATGTCGCGAATGCCGCGCTGTATAAAATCCTCAACCTTTGTCTGCAGGCCCCAGACCTCGAAGCTGGCATGGACCACCTTGTAGGAGCACATGATGGGCTTGTCCGCTTCCCGCCATCCCTCAACCAGAGGTCCGCGACCTGCCGATAGAACAAGCGTCATTTTTTGGGGATCTTTCATATTAACCTGGGGTTACTGTACCAGTTTTTTCGGATCTGAAAACTTTGGGATCCTCTTCGCGCTTGTAGTGCTTGGCGTTGAATTCATCGAAGGCGATGTCCAGGTGATCGACAGAGCGCACTTTCATCTCCTCCTCAGTAAGATCCAGACACTATCAAATACTTTTGTTATTGCTAAAGAGTTCTCCTTGAAAACTTGGATAAATTCTTACGTTTTCTGTGGTGCCATTGTTGTCCTCATACTTCGTCTTGATGAGGACATGCAACTTGGGTATGAAGGAGCACTGCGAATAGGGGGAAAATTGGTCAGTGGAGGACAACTAAAAATAAACATTGTCCAATTACCGTGTATTCTACATGGAGTACGAGGCATTACCAATTACAGTTCCATAATAGCACACACATGAAATTTTAATGAGAAAAAAAAATGAATCAATAATCCACTCTAAATATATTGCAAACGTGTCTAATGTCTATAATTAGCGATAAAACGATTTATAAATAAGCCGCAGCAAAGCAGAAGTATAAATCGAATGCCAATTATAGACTTACAAATAATCCGTGTGCTTCTAATGCCTTAAATATGAGTGTCCATGCATAAAATACAAAAGTTTATCATTCGTGAACATTAATTTCCTTCCAATACATAGATAAAGGAATCTGACTCAACGAACCAAAAACCAAACAAGTTCACGGGGGCTATTAGAGAATTCGGACAAATAGTTTCTGAAGTGCATTGGGGACACATATGTACATATGTAATCTGATTTTATCAGAGCGGGAGAATGCGATGGGAATTGTGACATTTGTTAACAATTTGCCAAACGCTGATTGGAAGCGAGTCGTCGTCTGTTCTGGCCACCATGAAAATGATATCGGCAGCTCGAATGCCTAGAACGGTGACGTATCGGTGGCATGACAAGTGTGCGTACGAATTTATAGGGGGCTTTATCGGTAGACATACCCCCAGCACATCATACACGTCCCTGATATCTCCGAAATTCTTTGGCCCATGGTGAAATTTCTAATTTCACCATGCTTTGGCCCAACGCATGATGTTCTTAGAACGGACAACGGCCTCCATATGGCTACAGCAGAAATAGTAATTGAATGCTAACGATATACACAAGGTACGTGTTCTGGGGCCTCCTCGGGGGAACGGGTACAAGACCCGAGATGTCGCCTTGAAATCATACACCCAAGTGGATGCGCACGCCCAGTCCGACTCACCTGTTAGCGTGTAGGGATAGTAGTTCCAGGACTTCTCTATCACGTAGAAAACGCGCGGGCAGATTGCTTGCACCCAATACGGCAGTCGACTGTTTCGGGGGAGAATCTTTCATTACCGACCAAAAAACTATGCAAATCGTGCGATTCTCACCTGGACAAGTGAATGTGCTTCTCTGTGTACTGGCCCTTGCCGTGGACAGCATCTTCACAAGGTTTGTTCTCCACCACCTCAACACCTTCGCCCTCTTCGGATTGCTCCAAACTATGGCGTGCTATCATATAGAGCTGACCAATCTTGTACTATGAAATTATGAAATAAAGTCATACTTTTGATTTCTGTCAATAGCGGTAATTGATCGCCATGCTTACCTCCTCCACGGTCAGCGGCATGCAGACGCGATATTCCTTCGTCAACACCATGTCAAAGCGTTTAGATACGCGTCTGCACAGAAAATCACAATTCAACGTTACGCAAAAGCAGCGCCAGACCAGAAACACACAGCAGTCAAACCAACAACAACAACAAATGGAATTAGGGATGTCAAATATGTACAGAAGTACAAATATATATCGATATATATTTTTGCTAATAATTTATTTGTAGGTGTTTTCTGATTTTTGTTCCTACAACCACTAACCATACAATATATAGATGCGACATTTCATACATTGAATTTGACCGCACCAACAGGGCAGGCATCAGCTACCCGGCGAGTCGTGAGAGTGTATGTGTGCACATGCATTCTCACGTACTTTGCGTGTTTGCAAGTGTGTATGAGCGCACAACTGAAATTTTCGCTCTCCCAACTTTGTTTTGATTTTTGACCAACAATATCTGCAGTACACATACAGTTAAAGCTCAGCCTCACATACAGAGCGTTTTTTACTTTGCCAAGCTGAAATGATGTGTTGTGTGTTCTTCTTCAGCTTGTTGACGAACTGACCTACCGCCACAAAATAAATGAAGAATTGGCAGGATGTGTGGGGGTGGGTGTGACCACTGAACCGAAACGAATATATCTGCGATTTCTATGGCATTTTGAAAATCCAAGGAAAAATAACGGAAAATATAACAAAAACATATGTATCACGAATGAAACAAAAACTGTTGTGGTAAAGAAAGGGAAGTTTTATTTTAGTACATATTTTATTAGAAAACTTCAATCAATATTTAATGTCTTATATCGACAAACAATAGTTCGAAAAGAGCTCAAATTTTCCGAAGGTTTCTTCAAAAGGTACACTTTTTACCACATCTACTTATCCGGATAATATACATAGTTATATCGGTGCTGCCACAGATCGAATTCCACCTGATATGCTTTGATAATCTGTGGCACCACCCCAACCCCACAGATTATGGGAATCCATTTGTGGTTCAATGGGATTTCTAAAACTTGCAAAATACTACACATGCATCTACTACTACAAATACTACCATTAACTGACCCATTTAAGAGTCGTTTAGAGAGGGTTCCAATACAGTTCCAGTATCCAGCGGATACAATATGTCCTGTATCCAGCAGATACCATTTGTGGCTATTGTGGTTCTTTAGGACGTTGATGTGCAATGACTGCACCATCAAGTGGCCCAAGCGACACCAGCAGATGGCTGGCCAACCGACCGAGGAGCGCTGCCGCATTTCGATTGGGAAGTATTACGCTTATTAAAACACCGTACTACGACGGTTAAATCTGAAAAAGAGCCCCCCAGTACGTGAAAGTGAAGCTTTTAAGAATTGCATAGAACTCCCATGATGTTGCATCCAAGACAAATATCCGACCCGACCCCACCTGAAACAATAATGTAACTATCATACCGGAATAAATCCACTGTTCAAAGACAAAAAGCCTTTAAATGAAAAAGAAGTGCAAGAAGGATAAATAAATAAATAAAATAAGAAAATATGTGAAAGGCAATCGAAAGAAGAAGGCGGAGATAATATAATATATGTATGTGTCAGTATAAGCTAAAAAGATAATAAATAAATAAATAAATAAAATAAGAAAATATGTGAAAGGCAATCGAAAGAAGAAACAGTATAAGGAGTAAACCAAAACAGAGAGACTCACCTGATCCCATAATAATATAGTGAAGCGTTGAATATTATTTGCTATTTCCTTTTGTTGCGTTGTTGGAGTTTTATGTTTGTCGTTTGCACACATAAACACAAGAACACACCCAAAAAAATATAAAAAATTAATTATCACATACACCTTGCACTGCGTGTCGCCTTTTACTTCTTAGCGCTCCTTACTAAATTATTTTTGTTTTTTTATTTTCACTCGCACATCACATATTATTTCAATTTATGTATTATTTTTTATTTATTTATTTCAATTTGCACTGCGTATCGCTTTGTACTCCGTTCACTCGCACTTTCACTCACCATATTTTTTATTTATTTATTTCAATTTATTTATTGTACTATTTATACCACATATTTATTTACATTTATTTTATTTTACTAATTATCTGTTACTAACACAAATTAATTATCGCATACGCCTTGGACTGCGTGCACCTTTATACTCCTTGCTGCTTTCTACTTCTTGCCGCTCCTTGTAGTATTGTTTTTATTTTTCACTCTCACTTTCACTCACAATAAGCACTTAGAACTCTTACAGGATTCATGCTGCTTAAGAACAATATATTTATAATTATTTTACTATTTATTTATTTATTATTTATTTTACTGATTCACTTATTTTAATTTATTTATTAAGATTTAGTATTATACTTTGATCACAGCGAAAGAATGTTACATTTAGGCGCGCTTGCGCCTTCTACTTTATGCAGTACGCAGTACGCAATGCGCATTCTTTTTCACTTGCACTTTCACTCACATTATGCACTTAGAACCCGTCATAAAACTTTGTTTGGATGGTTTCACTTTTCATTTCAATTTAGTTATTCTTTTATTTCATTATTATTTGAATTCACTTATTTTAATTAATTTATTATTTTTTAGTGTTATAATTTGATCACAGAAAAAAAGTTAAATTTCGGCCGCGCGCACCCGTCGCGAAACACACGATTGCTTTTTCCGACTTATGACCGACCCATTTTCAGTCTTTATAACAAGGCCAAAAACCATAAAGATGTCTGAGATAGAGACTGACTAGTTTCTGCAATAATTGGTGCCTAGTAAAACAAACTTTTCTTAGATTCTATAACATCCATTCGTAGAGGGTATGAAAAATGTTGTCTACGGCGAAATACGTAAGTGAGAGTGAAATATGACGTAAGGCAACGTAAGTGAGAGTGAAATCTAAGGCGAATATGTTGCGACGAATTCGCCCTCAGCCAATTCGCTCGCTCGCCGTGAAACGAAACAAAAGCTCGCTCTCAGAGCGGCGTCGGCTCGCTCTCTGCTCTCGGCGATTTTAGAATGAGAGTTCTCTTAACTTAGGAGACGGAAAACACGTTCTCTTTGCATTTTTATGATGATGGTTGGGGAGACTGAGCCGCACTGAGAGAGCTTTACTCCTTATTTCAGTGAAGAAGAAAAAGAACAAGAGAAGTCGCTCACAACTGCTCCCAGCGGCGAAAAAACACCCCACGTAATCCATTACCTCTTCATGAGTTGGTCTACTACCTTCGAAAATGGATTACGATTCCCATTACATTTAACGTTGCTTGGCCGCTTTGTGGAGTGAACGCCTACAATCTCATCGAGAAAGTGGGCAAAGAATCCGAGTTCATTTCGGGCTTCCATTACACCCAATTATACATATCCTAAACTGTAATGCTGGCTGTGGGCAGACCTTCCACTGTACGACACACGATTTAAAAAATGTGTGCGTGCCTGTAATGCGAATACTGCACTACCCAATATACAACGTAATGTAAGTTGTAATGCGAATACTACACTATCCAATATACTATGTTATTGAAGTAGTAATGCGAATACTGGAAGAAATACAAAAACTATTGATCTTTATGGAATATTTTCTTTATTTTCTGGATCTTTTAATACTTTAATTTTTGCATCATATTTCCGCTTTGACAGACGGCCTTTCTGAACTTTAAAAGCGTGGCGTATGCTGGTAGACAAGCCTGCTAATGAAAAACAAACACTTTTATTGCAAACTTTACTGTATATTACTTATTAATATTTGTAAACACTTACCTGATACGATTTTCAGTAATTTACTTAAAATTCACTTGACCCAACGTTGACTAGATCCGCACAGTTCAAAAAAAGAAATCAGAGTGACGACAAATGTCGAACACAAAGGGATGAACAGAAATGCCACGTCACACTTACATCTATAGCTGTATTTGTACACTTGTATGCGTAATAACACTAACCATACTGTAATGCTCCTATTTCAGGCTGAGGTAAGCTCAGTCTTCTCCAGGATCCTACTACAAGAAATTTGTAGTTTGCAGGAACCTCTACAGGAAGCGGGGTCGGCCCTAACTAGGCTAGAAGCAAGAGTGGAGGAGAATGAGGCGTAACCGTGCCCGTACGAGTTGGATCGAGAAGATAGTGAGGGGCACGAGGCGTTGTCACACTCGTGGGGTCGAGAAGGATAAGGGATACGAGGCGTTGTCACACTCGTGGGGTCGAGAAGGATAAGGGATACGAGGCGTTGTCACACTCGTGGGACCTATCAGAGGATCGAGAGTAATTTGGGAATTAGATTGGCCCGTGTCGCGATACTCTCGGTTGTGGATTGATGTCGTAGTTCCCACCCGGAAAAATAGACTTACTCGGTGAGTTAATTCTGATTCAATTCTCGTTTATTGGGTGTCTCCTTTTAATTTGTTTTTACTTAACGTACGGCGTATGGTACTTAGTTGTAAGTTGCTGCGCGGAGCAACGTCTATCTCGCGGCCGGGTTCCCGAGTAAGTGTCTTACACTTCTTTCGCTAGAACGCTCGGAACCTAGCATCCGCGGATCGAACTAGCTAACTTAACTTATGGGTGGGGGGATATGTGCTGACGATGCACCGATGGTCAATTTCTTTTGCCGAAAAGAAAACCGTCGCATCGAACCTTAGTGGGAGGGGAAAGTTTTTGGGTCACAATTGTGGTAGAGGTAGGGGAGTTATGGATAAGTGTAGGAGGGGTAGTCACGTGGCCGAACGGCGCGCGTGCGGTGGAAGAAAAGTGGGTGGTTTGGAGAGTTCTCATATATTGTATGTCATGGCTAAATTTTATACAAATGTAGATACTTCTTAATCTTAAGTTTATAAATCCTCCATTGTTGGTGCGGCATGGTGGGTTGTAACGGAGCCTTGGGGTTCGTTACACCCCCCCCTTTCTTCCGGGAGGAGGTGGACGCAGACCGGTCCGGCGAGTGATCGCTTGTGGACCTGGTATTTCCGGTTCCAGAACCAACCGCTGCAGCGGATCCTGTCCGCCCGTTTCATGCGGTATTGCACCTCCTCGACCAAGCCAGTAGGCACTACTCGGCCCGGGTGTCGACCTGCCAATCTGGCGGAGCGACTACCCAGCCGGCGTCCCTTCCGATTTCTTCGATCAGGCTGTCATCTTCTGGCCCTCGGTCGACCAGCGGGAAGTCCTCCTGTAAGAAGCCTAGAAGCTCCTCGAGGTCTTCGTCGTCCACTTCGCATTGGGGTCCGGTAGGTACCGTCAGTAGCTCTTCGATAGATATATCGTCGAACCCTCTGGTCGCTACCGGGGGCGAGAGGCTTTCCGGTGTGTTCAGTATATATTGCGGCTCTAGCCCAGCAGGGTTGGGGTAGCGTCAGTACGGAGTACCTTGGCGTGCTTTGCCGTAGTTCGCACTGGTTCGCGCTGGGTGCGCGCCGTTGCTGGGGGTCAGAGTGCTTTCGTCGTTCCGTTGCCCTTTCGCTTGTTTTCGTGGTCGGCGATGTCAGTGGCGATGTGGCTGACGTTGCTGTGGTTGTCGATGTTGGCATCGGGGTCTCCACCTCCTCGGAGGGAGGTTCAACCGGGTCTGGGACGGAGAAGGCGGGCCGGTTGTCGAGGGCTTCCGCGGGCTCCTGAAACGTTCGGAACGACGCATGGACGTTCCGACCTGGCGGGACGAGCAGATCCACCGTCATGAGATGGACTCGTGTGACGCGCAGGCCATACGGTGTGACCGTATAGTGGAACGTCTCCTCATCGGCCACGAGCCGGCGGGCGGAGGGCTCTTCCTCCTCGTTCTCCTCGTCGTCAGAGTACGTGGGCGTGTACTCCGGGTAGTAGTGTTCCAGGGTCTTGTTCTGCTGGTCACAGTCTCGGGGGTCGAAATACGGGTGCGCGAGTCCGAACATCGGTTCGAATGATGGTGGTTCGGGGCTCGGCGAGTAGTAGGTCCGGGGGTCTCGGCGGCGGAATAGTGGTGGCGACCACAGATTTTTCGCGTCGAAATCTGGATGGTCGTCGCGAAAACAGTGGAGGGCTATCCCGAGGGCCTTCGGAGTTCTCTATGTCCGAGAGTTCGTCGTCCGATTCGCCGCTTGACTCGGCCGCATCGCAGTTTGGCCGCTCTTGGTGGGCGTCCCGCCTCATGTCGGCGTATGCGCCTCCGTTGGAGATTGGGGCGTCGTCTTGCTCTTCGTCGCGGATAGGGGTGCTGGCGGTTGACCACGACGGTTCATTGTTGGGTTCTGGGATGTCGTGGGCGGACGATGGTCTCCATTCTTGAACTGCGGTGGGGCTTCGGTTCTTCCGAACGTAGGTGCCCCAGACTCTGAGCCTTCAGAGTCTGTAGAGTCATTGATGTAGATGATCTCGGGTGCCTCTGCGGGTGGTGCGGCTTCTTGCGGATCCATGGTGGGTTGGCTTAATGAAGTTTTGGGTGTTGAGGGTAGCGGTGCTATTTCTCGTTTGAGTTATAATACGGATATTACTTAGGCTTTTAAAGGGTTCGATGCCTTAGTCGGCACAGTTACAGAAATATAGTGTCAGCAAGTGTAGATTACGTAAACTTAGGTATAAGTGTAAGCGGAAAAGAATTGAATAAGAAATATATGTTTTTTTTTTTTGTTTTTTTTTTTTTTTTTAAGCTTTCGAAGGGTTCGATGCCTTAGGTCGGCACAGTTACAGTCATACAGTGTCAGCAAGTGTAGATTACGTAAACTTAGGTATAAGTGTAAGCGGAAAAGAATTGAATAAGAAATATATGTTTTTTTTTTTTATTTTTTTTTTTTTTTTTGATTCAGTCCAGTTTGCTTTTTTACTCGTCACCCGATCCGTACTCCCGTGGACGAGGTATGGGGTAGGTACGTGTGGCTTGAGTTCGCCGAATTTTAGGGGGGGTGACGGTGGCGTACATGGGGGCCTTACCGCTGGTCGGTGTCGATACCTCGGCCGGGCGGGCGTCAGTATGAAGGTGGGGCGACACGGCCTCTACGTCTTGGGACGCATTTTGTTCACCTTGCATTTTAAGGCGGCGGTATAATATCCATATAATGGAGCAGAGAGGTAATGCCACGGCGAGCGTGAGGAGGTAGGAAGCGGTACTTTTTATCGTCAGCTTTTCGTTTAGGCTGTCGATTTGATCGAGATTGTTCATGCTTAGTTCCCGTAGAAACGGTAGACTAAGTTTTTCTTGGTGGGCCGTTATGTTGACTTGCGTCATTGCGGACACCACTGCCTTCCTCTTAGAGTCGCCGAGGTGGTTAATGTACCAGGTCCCGTTAAGAGAGACCCGGTGGGAGTACGTCACTAAGTACGAGCCCGAAATCTTTTGGCTGGTCCCGGCATCATCAACAACGGTCATGTTCGCGTCGTTGATGACGAGAGTGCCGTGGTCGACGATGGTTACAGGGTCTAGGTGTCCCGGTAGGGTAGCACAATGTGCGATAGACCCGGCTACCATTTGTTGGGCGCAGGTGCTTCCCCTCGTTCCCTGCAGAACGTAGCCCCGACGGTTGTCTCGCAGGCCCGATGTTGAGGGTCTGTGTACCGCAGTCTGCCACTATGTCTCCCTGAGTGAAATCCAATATTCTGTGGTGGCGTTGAACCGGGAATATGAGCAATTTCCTACAATTTAATTTGGGTTGAGGGAACTTTATAAGAAAGTGGAGTAGGTCGGGAGTTTGAAAAACGCTGATGTTCGAGACCTCTAATAGCTCCACCAAGGTTATGTTGACTAACTGTTGCTCATTGAATTCGTTTATATCGGCGCCATCTAAGAGGGCCGGACTGATCATGTTTATTTTGGCTAAAGTTAGCCCAAGGATAAGACTTTCTAGGTCCGTTATGATTATTCTGTTTTTGGCGAGTACTGTCTCTACTATCTGGGCCTTCTCGGCCTCGTCCGACTTCTGGATCGTGTTGAAAAAGTGCGTCAGCTCGTTGAGGCGGTTTTGCATTTTGGAGTTAATCTCCCCCTGTCGGTGTTCGGATTCTATCAGTTGTGCTTGTTTGAACCTAATTTGCTCCAGTCATTGAAATCGGGCGTTCCCGCTACTACTTTCAACGCTGTACCGAGCAGGTTTATGCTCCTGGCTTCCCTACGGTGAACTTTTAGCATGGCTATTAAATTTCGGATGTGGTCCAAGTCGGTTGCTAATACCTGGGCCAGGCGGGTGTCCGTGAACATCTCAGCAGCGCGCTCGGACTGGGCGACGTAGACCTCATAAGAAGTGACGTTGGTGGTGTGGTGGAGGTATCCTGGCTTCTCCCAGATTACTGCGTCTCCGTCCACGATCGGGATATAGTCGGCGTTGGTGTAGTCATTTACTTTTACGGCGGCCTGTGCAGAGGTGACTAGGGCAAGTAGGACCAGCAGGGGTGACATGGTGTGGGAGGGATTATTGTTGGCGGCGGCAGGATTAAAGGTGATTGTTTTGCTCTTAATTGCCTGGGTTGTTGTTGTCCTTTAGCTCCGGTTGGTTAAGTTGGATTCGTAGTCCTTGATGCACTTT
Source organism: Drosophila athabasca (assembly GCA_008121215.1). NCBI lineage: Eukaryota > Metazoa > Arthropoda > Insecta > Diptera > Drosophilidae > Drosophila > Drosophila athabasca. The sequence goes on along the minus strand of VMQQ01000022.1, from coordinate 695,386 downwards.
GGGGTGGATTTATCCTTGATAGGAGTCGGAATTTAATTTTGGGTTTTGATTGTTTTATTTGTTCCTTTTGGGTTGGTTGATTTGGTCTAGTCTGTTCCGTGGGTAGTGGCGTACTGATCGACGAAGGCCAGGGCATCGATTAATATAGTTGTCGACCCCCGGTCAAGCTCGGTATTATGTCGCCGTGGCATCCGTGTCGTCAGCTGGATTATCGAGTTCGGGGTCGTTGAACTCTTTCAGATCGTTGACATTGGCGACCTTGTGCTTCCGGCCGCTTGTGTGTTGTAATTTCGCGATGTTTGGCGACGGGAAACCTTTTACCCGGTATGGTCCGTCAAACTTTGGGGCCAGTTTGGCTGCAAAACCTTCGGCTGCATTTGACAGGTGGTGTTGTCGTACGAGGACCGCAGATTGTAGTGTCGCGCTTGCTCTTGACTTGCCCTTTGGATGTTACTTCGGACGATGGAAAAGATCTCTTTCAGTCTCGACGCTTTGTCAGTGGCCGTCTCCGGGGTGCTCTCTGTTCCTGGTGTGACTTCATCGTATAGAGCGCCGGGCAGCCTAGGCTCTCTTCCGTGTAAAAGGAACGCGGGGCTGAATCCGGTTGTCTCAGAGACGCTAGAATTTATGGCCAACGACATTTCGGGTAACAGTTCGTCCCACGTGTTCTGGTGGTCGTCGACGAATTGGGCGATCATCGTTTTCACAGTTCTGTTCGCCCTTTCTGTGGGATTTTCCTGGGGACAATATGGAGCGGTGTGCTGCAGTTTGACGCCTGCGATTTGGAGGAACGTTCGGAACGAGCGACTGGTGAACTGGGTGCCGTTATCGCAGACGAATAATTTCGGTACCCCAAAACTGCTGAGGATTCGTTCGCGGAACGCTCGTTCGAGGTTAGCCGTGGTTGCCTTTTTGAGGGGTATTAGCTCGACCCACTTGGAGAAGGTGTCGAAAAATACTAGCAGCATCGTATTCCCTCGTTTGGACCGTGGCAGTGGTCCGACGAAATCTGCGCACAAGGTGACAAACGGCTCCTCCGCCTTGCGAGTGAGCATCTTGCCCACTGGTTTGCGTTGCATGGCCTTGAACTTCTGACAACTTACGCAGTTGCGAATGTAACGTCTTACGTCTCGATAGAACCCGGGCCAATAATACCGTTGGGAAACCCTGGCGATGGTCTTCCGTATGCCGAGGTGACCAGCTGTTGGTTGATCGTGGCATTCGTGGAGTACCCTCGTCCGCCGATCTTTTGGGACGCAGAGCTTCCAAGACTCCGTTCCGACGGGTCCGTGGCCGAGATTTCGGTAAAGTTGGCCGTTCTCGTAGGTGTAGTCCGGATATTTTTGGGGCTCGTCGTGGACTTGTTGTATCCTTCGTTGAAGCCAGGGACAACTGTCGGGTTCCTCTCCGACGCGTGCGAGTGTTTCTAAGGGCTGCCTGGATAATGCGTCCGCCACTACGTTTTGTTTTCCGGCGCGATAATGCACGTCGTATTGGTATTGTTGTAGCTCGAGTGCCCAACGTGCCACTCTACCGTATGGACTTTCCAGGGTGTTTAACCATTTCAGCGCGAGATGGTCAGTTACCACGTCAAAGCGGTAGCCCTCTAGGTAGCATCTTAGTTTTCGTATTGCCCATATGGCGGCTAGGCATTCTTTGTCGGTGGCAGAGTAGTTCTCTTCCGCCTTGTTGAGTCGTCGGCTGACGTACGCGATGACGCGCTCTTTCCCTTCAATCTCTTGGGTGAGGACTGCGCCCACGCCTACGTTACTGGCGTCCGTTTGTAAAGAGAATTTGACGTTGAAATCGGGGCAGGCGAGTACGGGGGCGGTAGTGAGTAACTCTTTTAGCTTTCCGAAGGCGTCTTGTTGTTCCTGTTCCCATGTCCATGTTTGTCCCTTTTTTAACAGTTGTGACATTGGTTGGACCACAGTGGCGAAATTGGGAACAAACCTGCGGTACCATGACGCCATCCCTATGCATTGTCGGAGTTCCTTCAAGTTGGTGGGCGGTCTCAAGCCTCTTACGGCGGCTACCTTGTCGGGGTCGGTATGGATACCTTCCTCACTGATCATGTGTCCCAAATATTTGATGCGTCGTTGGAAGAAAGTACACTTTTCTGCGTTGATTCGCAGGTTTGCCTTGAGGAGTCGAGAGAAGACCTCTTTTACGTTGTGGAGGTGTTCCGTGTAATCCTTTCCGATGATGACAATGTCATCTAAGTACGCGAATGCGTAAGGTTCCATATCTGCGCTGATGACCGTGTCCAACGTCCGTTGAAACGTTGCCCCTGCGGAGTGTAATCCGAAGGGCATTACCTTCCATTGGTACAGACCTCTTCCTGGCACCGTGAAAGCGGTGGCTTCCCTACTGTCGTGGGCCATAGGTATTTGCCAATACCCGTTCTTCAGATCTAGCGTGGTGATAAAACGTGCATTCTTCAGGCGTTCTAGGATGTAATTGATCCTCGGTAATGGATAGGCGTCCGGGATAGAGCGTTCGTTGAGCTGGCGATAGTCTACGCACATACGCCATTTGTCGTTCTTTTTGCGCACGAGAACAATTGGTGCGCTGTGAGGGCTTCGAGAAGGTTCGATGAGTCCTTCGGCTATTAGTTGGTCGACTTGCTCGTCGATAATTCGCCTCATGGCGGGGTTCTTGGGGTAATACCTTTGTTTTATTGGCCGGTTGTCCCGCATGACGATGGTGTGCTCCGTTAGGTCTGTGGTACCTCGAAGCTTTTCGAACTTCGGCAGTTCCTCATCCAGGAATTCCTGGATCTGTGACGCAAGTTCGGGTGGCCAGGGATCGTTGGTTCGTTCTGGCTCGTCTTCCAGTTGTTCGTCCCTCTCTAAGCTGAAAGCTTGGCTCGGGCCTTCCGGCAGGAGGGTCGTGTCGAATGCGCTCGGTGGTTCCGCCCCTCGAGGGTGTTCCCTCATGTTGGCGACGACTGGGGTGGTATCGTTTAGAGAGGGGGTGCTTGCGGGGGTTTGGTTGGATACCTGGGCCAGGGGTTGGGACGCTAGTTGAGGAGTCATTTGTGTTGGGGAGATAGCGTGGTTGCTATTGCAGACCCCGGTGTCTACGTCGATCACCCGTCTGGGCGCTTGGTCGTTGGGCGGAGACCTCGGTTGTGAAGGAACGATTGCCTGTGGGGAGGCTGCTCTGGTTTCCTTAGTCTCTATGGGGATCACCGTGCCGTGGGCATCGGTTGATCTCCTTACATTCTGCGCCGCTGCGTGGGAGCTCGTGTCACCTATCGTTGGCCTGGGAATCGTGCGTTCCGTGGCGGGCCTAAGGTTTGTGCTTTTCGTATTTGGCCTGGGAATCGTGCGTTCCGTTGTGGCCTTAGAATTTGTGCTGGGCGCTCGTTGCTTGGACATGGTGTCCGTCGTAGTTTTCCTCGTACGCGAGTTTTCCGGGGGTGCCCTGGATCTCGGTTTTTCCGTTCCTGTGGTGGGAACTTGACTGGCAGTGACCACTGGGGGGTTTGCCATGGGGCGACGGCTTCGGAGTTGTAGGAGGGTGGTGCCGCATTTGATCGTTGTTCCGATCGCGCATAAGAAATCCAGGCCCACAATGACTTGTTCCAACATGTTGGGTAAGACTAGGAGAGGTATCTGGACTTCCCGTCTGTCTAACCGAATGTAAGCCAGGAGGGTTTGCGTGATCTCGCGCACTGAGCCGTCGGCCAGTCGGATCTGCACGCTTGCCTCCCGAAGATTGGTGTTATTGTCCAGTTGTCGGGCGAGGTCAGCACTGACGAAGCTCCGGGACGCCCCGGTGTCAATAGTGGCCTCCGCGTCTTGTCCTCCTATGGTCACTCTCGCCACTATCCGGCCATCGTGTAGGTGTAGGGGTTTAGCTAGTTCCGGGTTTGAGAGGGCGTCGTTCCCGACTGTTCCGTGTCAGTCGAGGACGCGTGTCGTTTCCCGACGTGTCCCGGCGACAACACTCGATCGTCCGTACACCGCGCTTACCGCATTCCCAGCAGAACAGAATCGAAGGGTTGGTGCAGTTCGGAGAAGCGTGGCCAGTTTCGCCACAGCGGCGGCATGCCGTGCGCGGATTCACGATGGGGGTGGTTACCATGCGATGCGCGACTTCCTGAGCCGGAGCGTTGCTTCGGTTCATAGGTTGGCTCCTTGCTAATTCGGTTGAGTCCCACGGGGGACTCCGGAACGGTGTCCGGTTGGATTCACCTTCCTTGGGGGCCTGATGCGCCGTCGGCCTAGTAGTTCGTGTCTCCGCACGTACAGTTGGTACGCAGGCAAAATGTTATCGTAGATCCTGTATAGTTCCTTGGTGGTGTCGTATCCGGCATGGTGCATGAGTAACCGGAGCTCGATAACAAAGTCTTTAAAGGGTTCGCCTACCGCTTGCTTGCGGTCCCGGATCTGATCCTCCAATTGTTCAAAATATCGCGGTGGCAAGAAGAAAGCCAAGAATTCCCTGCGGAAATCGACCCATGGGGCGCTTTGTAGTCGGCTGGTCCGGAACCAGCGACTAGCTCTGTCGGTGAGGATTTCCGCCATGGCCCGAGGTAAATGGTTCATGTCTACCCCGTATGAAAGCGCGCGCTCTTCGAGAAGGTCGATGAATGACAGCGGATCGTCCTGTCCGTTGAACTGGATCCCCACTTCCGTATGCGTTCCGCCATTTGGGCGGCGTGGCTACATTGGTATCCCCTGCGGGTTCGCTTCCCGCCTGGGGTCCCTCACTCGTAGGTCGGATTCTTCTCGCGGCTGGAGTACGTTGTTCTGGAGACGGAGGTCTTGGTGGCTCGGCCACTATCCCGACGCTGGAGGGAACGCCGGTTTGGTTTTCTGAGTTTTCGGGGACTTTTAACCAGAGCTTGGGTTCCTCCGTACGCCCTTCCGCCTGTGTGGAAGTACTGGGTTGAGGTGACTTGGATCGCGCTGGGGACTTGGCATATTGTCGTTCGAGCTCGGCGAGTCGAACCCAGGCTTCTTGTTCGAGGGTCCCCTCGAACAATGCGGCAAAGCTTCTCCGCATGTCTTCTACAGTGCCCTCACTGCTGAACCCGAATTCGATCGCGAACCTTTCTAACTCTTCTCGTCGGCGCTTGTGGACCCAGCCGGTGCCTACCCCTGGATTAGAGACAAACTCCCCAGAGTAGTACTCACCTGAAGTTTTCTCCGTGTTGGGATCCATGGTAGTGTATGGGTTTTGTGTCCTTTTTTTTTTTTTACTTTTCTATCGCTCCCTCGTTGGGTATTTCCGTATTTGGCGTCGCTCGCGTATTATGAAAGGGATCGGCCCTTGTGTGGACCGACACTCCGTGTGTATTTATGTCGTTAACGCGACCCGCACCGTTGGAGTTGTGGGGTTTTCGTAGAGGTTTTGCGCGGCGTAGTATTGTTTTATAGCGCTCGGAGTTTGAGTTCGAGGGTACGCGGAGATCGTGAGATGGATCTGTCCAGCCTATGCCTTAGATTTTAGTGGCCGTGGGTTTTTAATCCACACCCCTTGCTAAAGTTTCCTTCAGGTCCCTGCTCGGGCGCCACTTGTAATGCTCCTATTTCAGGCTGAGGTAAGCTCAGTCTTCTCCAGGATCCTACTACAAGAAATTTGTAGTTTGCAGGAACCTCTACAGGAAGCGGGGTCGGCCCTAACTAGGCTAGAAGCAAGAGTGGAGGAGAATGAGGCGTAACCGTGCCCGTACGAGTTGGATCGAGAAGATAGTGAGGGGCACGAGGCGTTGTCACACTCGTGGGGTCGAGAAGGATAAGGGATACGAGGCGTTGTCACACTCGTGGGGTCGAGAAGGATAAGGGATACGAGGCGTTGTCACACTCGTGGGACCTATCAGAGGATCGAGAGTAATTTGGGAATTAGATTGGCCCGTGTCGCGATACTCTCGGTTGTGGATTGATGTCGTAGTTCCCACCCGGAAAAATAGACTTACTCGGTGAGTTAATTCTGATTCAATTCTCGTTTATTGGGTGTCTCCTTTTAATTTGTTTTTACTTAACGTACGGCGTATGGTACTTAGTTGTAAGTTGCTGCGCGGAGCAACGTCTATCTCGCGGCCGGGTTCCCGAGTAAGTGTCTTACACTTCTTTCGCTAGAACGCTCGAACCTAGCATCCGCGGATCGAACTAGCTAACTTAACTTATGGGTGGGGGGATATGTGCTGACGATGCACCGATGGTCAATTTCTTTTGCCGAAAAGAAAACCGTCGCATCGAACCTTAGTGGGAGGGGAAAGTTTTTGGGTCACAATTGTGGTAGAGGTAGGGGAGTTATGGATAAGTGTAGGAGGGGTAGTCACGTGGCCGAACGGCGCGCGTGCGGTGGAAGAAAAGTGGGTGGTTTGGAGAGTTCTCATATATTGTATGTCATGGCTAAATTTTATACAAATGTAGATACTTCTTAATCTTAAGTTTATAAATCCTTCATTGTTGGTGCGGCATGGTGGATTGTAACGGAGCCTTGGGGTTCGTTACAATACAATATATAGACATGACAATTCATACATGGAAAGTGTCCGCAACGCAATCAGAGACCAGCTACAAACGGGCACCAGCTACGGTGGTCGTGAGAGTGTATGTGTGCACATGTATTCTCGCTTATTTTGCGTGTTGTGCATGTGTGGATCAGCAACTCGGCGAGTCGTGAGAGTGTATGTGTGCTCATGAGCATGCATGTACATTGCGTGTTTGCAAGTGTGTATGAGCGCACAACTGAAATTTTCGCTCTCCCAACTTTGTTTTGATTTTTGTGCTCGCGCCACCCTTCACTTTAGCATTATTGGAGTCGGCCCTTTTTGAAGACGCTTGCCTTATAATACCAGAATAACTGTTATTTTGTACATGCTTTAGATGCTAACTTTGTTTAATATAGAATATACTAATATATTGAGCAGATATATGTATATATATTCACAAATATATATTTCATTGTATGGTGAATTGTATTATACAATGATATATTTGATCACATTTAAAAAAGTAGTATGCGCTAAAAAAATATATATATATCATCCTTGAATATGGATAATAATGACATATAAATGGGTAATAAATGGGTCCATACGGATTTTAGTGCCACACTTGCGAGTCAAATTTGAAATCATCCCTATATTTCTTATGCGAATGTCCATCCACAGAGAGAACTTGCAAGTACGTTCATATGTGTGTGTACGTGTGCAGAGCTGCCGAAATTGCCAGCCAAATATTTTTGAGAAGATTTCTTGAGACACAAATTTATTTGCTGAGTGTCGCTTATTGACGCGACGCACTAATACCCTATAGACAATTAATATAATTTGATGTCATGTCTGATATACATTTTGCATTTGTACATATTTACATTCGTTCATTATATTCGTTAATAGTACATTAAACAAAATTAGCATATAAAGGATATTCAATATATACAATTATTTTAATATTGGGCAAGCGTCATCATAAAATCATAACTTACAATCAATTCTAAAGTAATGGGTGTTTTCTTAGGCAGCGGCGTTGTAAAAAACCAAAACAAACAAGCAGACCTACAATATGTGCACACATACAGCTAAAGCTCAGCCTCACATACAGAGCGTTTGTTCTTTGCTGAGTTAACGGCTTTTTCATAGGCAGTAATAATATAATAATTTATATAATAAAAATAAATAACAGATTTCTTTTTTCCCACGGCCAAGTGTCCCACCAACCCACACCCACCCCCACCCATCCTGCCAATTCTTCATTTATTTTGTGGCGGTAGGTCAGTTCGTCAACAAGCTGACGAAGAACACACATAACAAAATTTCAGCTCAGCAATATGAGTAAGAGAGCGAGAGCGAGCCCTTGACCTACATTCGTTATCTGTGATCACCGGCACCCAAGGCTTACTTAACAAGGTAGCCGCACTCGCTCTCTCGCCCTCTCTTTTACTTCTTTAATTTGAGTCTGCCTAGCAGCAGTTGTGAGCGACGATTCTCTCCGCGGACGATTTTCTCTTGTTCTTTTTCTTCTTCACTGAAATAAGAAGTAAAGCTCTCTCAGTGCGGCTCAGTCTCCCCAACCATCATTGAAAGCCGTCATAAAAATGCAAAGAGAACGTGTTTTCCGTCTCTTAAGTTAAGAGAACTCTCTTTCTAAAATCGCCGAGAGCAGAGAGCGAGCCGACGCCGCTCTGAGAGCGAGCTTTTGTTTCGTTTCACGGCGAGCGAGCGAATTGGCTGAGGGCGAATTCGTCGCAACATATTCGCCTTAGATTTCACTCTCACTTACGTTGCCTTACGTCATATTTCACTCTCACTTACGTATTTCGCCGTAGACAACATTTTTCATACCCTCTACGAAAGGATGTTATAGAATCTAAGAAAAGTTTGTTTTACTAGGCACCAATTATTGCAGAAACTAGTCAGTCTCTATCTCAGACATCTTTATGGTTTTTGGCCTTGTTATAAAGACTGAAAATGGGTCGGTCATAAGTCGGAAAAAGCAATCGTGTGTTTCGCGACGGGTGCGCGCGGCCGAAATTTAACTTTTTTTCTGTGATCAAATTATAACACTAAAAAATAATAAATTAATTAAAATAAGTGAATTCAAATAATAATGAAATAAAAGAATAACTAAATTGAAATGAAAAGTGAAACCATCCAAACAAAGTTTTATGACGGGTTCTAAGTGCATAATGTGAGTGAAAGTGCAAGTGAAAAAGAATGCGCATTGCGTACTGCGTACTGCATAAAGTAGAAGGCGCAAGCGCGCCTAAATGTAAAATTCTTTCGCTGTGATCAAAGTATAATACTAAATCTTAATAAATAAATTAAAATAAGTGAATCAGTAAAATAAATAATAAATAAATAAATAGTAAAATAATTATAAATATATTGTTCTTAAGCAGCATGAAACCTGTAAGAGTTCTAAGTGCTTATTGTGAGTGAAAGTGAGAGTGAAAAATAAAAACAATACTACAAAGAGCGGCAAGAAGTAGAAAGCAGCAAGGAGTATAAAGGTGCACGCAGTCCAAGGCGTATGCGATAATTAATTTGTGTTAGTAACAGATAATTAGTAAAATAAAATAAATGTAAATAAATATGTGGTATAAATAGTACAATAAATAAATTGAAATAAATAAATAAAAAATATGGTGAGTGAAAGTGCGAGTGAACGGAGTACAAAGCGATACGCAGTGCAAATTGAAATAAATAAATAAAAAATAATACATAAATTGAAATAATATGTGATGTGCGAATGAAAATAAAAAAACAAAAATAATTTGGTAAGGAGCGCTAAGAAGTAAAAGGCGACACGCAGTGCAAGGTGTATGTGATAATTAATTTTTTATATTTTTTTGGGTGTGTTCTTGTGTTTATGTGTGCAAACGACAAACATAAAACTCCAACAACGCAACAAAAGGAATTAGCAAATAATATTCAACGCTTCACTATATTATTATGGGATCAGGTGAGTCTCTCTGTTTTGGTTTACTCCTTATACTGTTTCTTCTTTCGATTGCCTTTCACATATTTTCTTATTTTATTTATTTATTTATTTATTATCTTTTTAGCTTATACTGACACATACATATATTATATTATCTCCGCCTTCTTCTTTCGATTGCCTTTCACATATTTTCTTATTTTATTTATTTATTTATCCTTCTTGCACTTCTTTTTCATTTAAAGGCTTTTTGTCTTTGAACAGTGGATTTATTCCGGTATGATAGTTACATTATTGTTTCAGGTGGGTCGGGTCGGATATTTGTCTTGGATGCAACATCATGGGAGTTCTATGCAATTCTTAAAAGCTTCACTTTCACGTACTGGGGGGCTCTTTTTCAGATTTAACCGTCGTAGTACGGTGTTTTATTAAGCGTAATACTTCCCAATCGAAATGCGGCAGCGCTCCTCGGTCGGTTGGCCAGCCATCTGCTGGTGTCGCTTGGGCCACTTGATGGTGCAGTCATTGCACATCAACGTCCTAAAGAACCACAATAGCCACAAATGGTATCTGCTGGATACAGGACATATTGTATCCGCTGGATACTGGAACTGTATTGGAACCCTCTCTAAACGACTCTTAAATGGGTCAGTTAATGGTAGTATTTGTAGTAGTAGATGCATGTGTAGTATTTTGCAAGTTTTAGAAATCCCATTGAACCACAAATGGATTCCCATAATCTGTGGGTTGGGGTGGTGCCACAGATTATCAAAGCATATCAGGTGGAATTCGATCTGTGGCAGCACCGATATAACTATGTATATTATTCGGATAAGTATAGCATATACTCTGAAATAGATGTGGTAAAAAGTGTACCTTTTGGAGAAACCTTCGGAAAATTTGAGCAATTTTCGAACTATTGTTTGACGATATAAGACATTAAATATTGATTGAAGTTTTCTAATAAAATATGTACTAAAATAAAACTTCCCTTTCTTTACCACAACAGTTTTTGTTTCATTCGTGATACATATGTTTTTGTTCTATTTTCCGTTATTTTTCCTTGGATTTTCAAAATGCCATAGAAATCGCAGATATATTCGTTTCGGTTCAGTGGTCACACCCACCCCCACACATCCTGCCAATTCTTCATTTATTTTGTGGCGGTAGGTCAGTTCGTCAACAAGCTGAAGAAGAACACACAACACATCATTTCAGCTTGGCAAAGTAAAAAACGCTCTGTATGTGAGGCTGAGCTTTAACTGTATGTGTACTGCAGATATTGTTGGTCAAAAATCAAAACAAAGTTGGGAGAGCGAAAATATCAGTTGTGCGCTCATACACACTTGCAAACACGCAAAGTACGTGAGAATGCATGTGCACACATACACTCTCACGACTCGCCGGGTAGCTGATGCCTGCCCTGTTGGTGCGGTCAAATTCAATGTATGAAATGTCGCATCTATGTATATATTGTATGGTTAGTGATAATATATTTGTAGGTGTTCTGATTGTTCAGATATTCTCGGGAATTTTTATGTAATCGTTGCAAATATAATATCAATATTTTTATGTGATATAAGTGAGCATTCAACACTTGCTCATATTTATAATATTTCCTATATGCTGCTGGTGCTTCAGAGGAATCGCCCTTGCTAAGATGTGGTGGGCGCCAAATATTCCAACAGTTTATTGCTGATTTGCAGTTTTTATTTTGCTAGATTCGCGCGTTTTTTCAGCCACCTCTGTTGAGCTGCCGCTTTTTTCAAACGTGTAAAATGACAGCTGCGACCAGGTCGTATCCGATAGTTGACAGTAATAATACACACCAAGTAAATTGCATGTCAAAATCATGTAGAAATAAATGTAGGTAACTCCGGGGCCATTTCATCCCTGTTTTGTATAAAAATGAATTGGTTCTTGGACATTTTTATGTTGTGTGTTCACGTTAGGGCTGTTAGACTGTTATTTTTAAAAGAATACACCAGATTTCGGCTCTAAAATGTTTATCAATTTAACATAATCATCGTGTAAAAAAATTGCACCAACTTATCGTATCAAAAATAAATATCGATATAATATCAACAATTTTAATCGCTGGTTCACGTGTCGTTCTATTCTTTTTTTCCGCCACCATGAGCAGTTCAGTTTTGTCCGTAAATAATTATTTAAACGAAATAAAATGGTAAGTTGTAGAAAAAAAAAAGTGCAAATAAATGTGGGTTTCCATTCCATGATGTTTTTCGTATACCGCCCCAGTCTGAAGAGACGTGTTGATTGGTTTTCTATTCTGATTACAAATGCCACATGCCGATGGACATTTTTCCTCTAATTCGGTGAAAGTGTAATTAAATGTTATATATCTCATTGCATTTACAGAACGCAAGGCGTTAGCTTGCAAAGTCTGCAGTTTGATGCTGATCACAATGTAGTCCAAGAGTATTATGGAGACTCCACCGGCCTGGTGCAGCGGTGGTCCCACGTGTTGCCGAAGTAATAGTGAGGTTAGTTTCGTTCGGAAATGGATGTGAAGTTTTTGTTTAAATGATGCTAAATATATACCGCCCCAGTCGGAAGAATAATGTCGATTGGATTTTTGTACTGATTCTTCAAATATTTAGCTATCGTAGAAATACGCACATGGATTGTTTTTAACCTCATTCTGTTCGTTTTCAGCGGCACCTACTGTACTCTCGGTCCAGCAATCCAAAGATTTTCGGCAAGCCATGATCAAAGGTGAATAAACACGTCCATTGCACACAATCCTATGTACTTTCTATGATGACAAACCAAATAGACAAGCATATAACCGAATAATTATGTTGATTCTCAAACGACTGACTATAGAAAGTACTTCGAGTGCTTAAAAATATTGAAAAATGTACTAATGTATGTCTCTTTATTTACAGGTGGGACAAAGCATGTACAAATTCTGGAAAGAGCAACTCTATTAAAAGGTAAGCACCATCAGTATACATATTTTTTGTAGGTATCCCTTTGAGGCAATGATGAACACTTTATTTAAGCCAAACAGTTATCCCTGTCATAAGAATAATTGATGATGCATTAAGCTGATCTTTCAAACTATATTAGCCAGTATTTCTATAGATTCCATTTGTTTTAACACAACATTCTGTTCCTTACAGATTCCTCCTGCATTGCCTTAACGAATCGGGGAAACAATAAAACCTGCCACTGATTTGAGGTAAGTTTGAAGCACATGGCATCCATCAGTTATTCTTTTAATGATGAACACTTTATTTAAGCCAAACAGTTATCCCTGTCATAAGAATAATTGATGATGCAATAAGCTGATGAAATCCCCTTATAATAATACTCTATATAGATGTTTGTGCATACCTATTAAAACTTCGTTTTCTTGTTTTTGCAGGATTCTTAGAACCAATGAAGATGTGATGCTGGCCTGAGAAAAAAAGGTAAGTTTCATATCTCTGAATAGTTTTTTATTATGATCATGATGTTTTTGAATACCGCCCCAGTCGGAGAAATGATGTCGATTGGTTTTATTTGCTGAATAACTAAAATTTTGATGCACTATATGCTATTTCATTGGGTATTTTATTAACTTTGATTATATTGTATCTTACAGAAAACTCGGCACCCCTTCGGTTGTTGTGCAGATCGGGCAGTCCTCTAGAGCTGAGGTGTGTATACATTTATATAAATATAACCTTTTGGTCATATAACTACTCTGATGACAATCCTATAGACAAGCATATAACTGAATTTATGTGTGTTGCAATATTTTTACGACTGAATCCCATACATTTGACAATCTAATGTTAGTTCCTACTGCTTTTATTAATCGGTAATATTTATATTTATTCTAGAAGTTACTCTTTGTGGAGCCAGTAGCGGATTGGGACCAGAACGATTGTGATCGAAGGTTAGTAAATACAGATGAATGTCACTAAATAAAGAAAATCTGTATGATGAGCACTTTTTAAAGCCAAACAGTTATCCCTGTCATAAGAACAATTGATGATATACTAAACTGACAAAACTCTTTTCTTTATTTAGATACGGTTTTTGTGGAATATTTAAATAACATTGACTTGTTTCATTTTAGATCAGAAATAGCCGGCGGCCTTTATCTACAGCAATGAAAATGGCTATACTGAATGCTAAGGTAAGTTTTCGCCATTTATTTATTATTTTGAATGTAGGGAAAAGTAGGGCACTCTCATGATGTTCTTAGATACCGCCCCAGTCGGAGAAATGATGTCGATTGGTTTATTTAGCTGATAGTTCTTATATAAAATAGTATATTTGTACGTTAAATATTAAAATTATTATTTATGCTATCTTTATTTACATTTATAGGTTTTTTTTTGCTTTGAAATATCGGAAGATTCTTGATATGTATATGCACTGAGGATACCAATTTATAAATGGATAATTTGAGGTGAGTTCTACCTTTCGTCTGTTCTTTAGGGAAAAGTATAAGTAGGGCACTCTCATGATGTTCTTAGATACCGCCCCAGTCGGAGAAATGATGTCGATTGGTTTATTTAGCTGATATTTTCAGTCTTTTCCCCATCAATTGTTTAATTATGCTCTTCAATACGTATTTATACAATGGTTGCTTTACATTTTCAGATTGAACAATGGATGGGTGATAGATTTTGGCGTGGCCCTCGGAATGCTAGCGGTAAGTAATTTTCGATTCCTTGAACCTCCACTGATTGCATTTCATGACGAATATATACCTGACAAGCATATACCTGAATGTTTATGTCGAATATACACTTGACTGATCCATTCACACTCCCAACCCCTTATTGTGATTCATTCGCAAGCAGTAACTGATTCGTATCTTCACCTTTTATTACAGCCACTGGCAGAATTCTGGGGAACATCGACCAACTAAGCCTATCGCAATTATTCCATGAATGTTATCTTGAATTGGTGAATAAAAACAAAAGTTGTACTTGTAATATAACGTGATATATTTTATTTTGCATATTATGTATAGACATTAAATCGCTTCAGTTTTCGAAGGAGATACATACTTTTAATGCTACAAAAATTGCTTCCTTCGTACGATTCCTACACATAAGAATATTCCATTTGTAAATGTTGACCTTTATATAAGTGGTACATATGCGTACAGTATAGTATATACTTTTGTATTCAATATTCATACATATATGTATGTATGTAAATATACATAAATGTATGCGTACGTTGTTACATATGCAAGGTATATATATGTTTGGGTTTGGTTTTATGTATTTGTAAATATATTCAGAAGGGATACGATACGATACACGTTCAAAAAACTCAACAAAGCAAATCAATTTCCCAGGCACTTGGCCTGCACTCGATACAAACTCGACTCGACTTCCGTTTCCGCTTCTGCTGTCAAACAAACTGCGAACGTCAAATGCCAGAGGAAGCTTTTGATTGAACGCACAGCTACTAGTAGTATATGTAGGTAGGTAGGGACAGGGGGTTGTAGTAGAGTTCTATAAATGGCATTAGTTTAGATATCGATATAAAATATTTCACACTACGAGACAACATTTATAAAGAGTTTCTTCTGCTTTTACCTCTGCCTCACTATTTCATTGGAAACTAAAGCAAACTATGGCTCCCTATGGCGGGAGAGATGGATTTAACGCTGTTCGAGCCAATGGAAAATACAAATTCAATACATTTTTTAGCTTCAATGACTCATTACAGAAAGATAATGAGTGACAGATGTAAATTCCAAGTGGAAGTTTCAAGGATATACTACGTAGGGAAGAGAGAGTCTATTTATCAAATGTCTTTCGGTTTAGTTAGCCTTCTCCGCCATAGTCGTCAATTTCTGTAACATTTCTATTCTTTTTTATTCGTATTATTCATAGGTGTTTTCAAAAAACAATAAGGAATCAACAATATTCATAAAATGTATCATTATAGAATATATGGTAAAATGTAAATCTAAAAACTACACATATACATATAATAATAATATCTGTCTAAATATATGGGGCCCCCGCCCCCTGGTGTTGGGGTATAGGTATGTTTTTTTGCATTTGGTTTTTTTTTTTGTGGATATGAAATAAATAATTATCGCATGCAGGTGAATAGATGTTGATCGAAAGACTGATAGCTAGTGGCCAATGTGTTTCTTAATCAGGGCTTGCAGCAGCCGGACCTTGCCCTTCTTCTTCTTGTACTGGGCGTAGGTCTCGGTCTCGAGGGACCTTCGGTCCTGTTTCAGCATCTTGCGGCCGTTCTGCTCCTCGAATAGCGACTCGTACTCGCGTATGGTGGCCTTCAGGACGGCCTTTTCGTCGCGCACCCGCTCTAGCTGCTCCCACAGCTGGTCCAGGCTCAGTGCGGATATGTTTTCGCTGGAAGACTCCGTAGATCCAGCCGCCGTTGTTGTTGCCGCTGGACCCGTGGTGGTGGTGGTCGACTCATCGGAGGAAACGTTCTGTGTGAGAGTATTTGGCGCCATCGAGTCGCTGGGTGAGTTGGTGGTCTCAGTGCTGTTGTTAGATGAATACTGCAGCGGTGTGGAGGTCGCCTCAAAGACCATAGCCTCGTGCTCCAGGATGGTGGGCAGCTCCGGCACCCCAGTCCCAGTTCCGAACATAACAGTGCGGGCAACCATTCGCTTCAGCTGACGGTAACGATCGTACAGGGGTCGGGCAGCATCGCGTTCCTCCTTGTTGATGGGATGGCCGTAGAGATTCTCAAAATACAGCAGACCATGCTGGACGGCGGTCTTTTCCTGCACTAGTTGGTCGGCGGTCAGTTCCTCCAGCTGCACGGAGCGATGGCCATTGGTGCGTTTCTCGTTGAGATTCTGCAATGGAAAGACGAGGGTGAGTACGGTGCAAAGGTGATCATTGGATCAATGAAATCAATATGAAAATGACACTTGAATGCCACGGAAGCCCCCAAAAAACACACACGAAACTGATAAAAGACCCAAAGCGGGACGTAAACAACACAATCTATAAGCGCCACTGCATGGGGCATTATATCATTGGGTCTCATGACAAACAGACAAGAATCCGCGCGAGACGCCAAAAGGCCCAAAACAGAAATAGAAATTAAGTGTAGAACTTTCGTAAACAGTCGCAAAAACCGAACAAACATTACATTATATGCACACTTTGCCTCTGTCTGTGCGGAAAAGCACTTTTGTGGCTGCTCTAACCATTATATCCATACCCTATTCATATCCCCGACCCCTACCTTATTCTTCTTCCAATCGTTCTTGGCACAAACTCAATTTCGAGCAGACTACGATTTCGGCCCACTATGACAAATGAATCATTAATTTGTCAATCGAGAAAGAAGTGCACAAGATGGAGGCCTGTCCCAACCAAATGCCATAAACACATTCATATTTGTGTTGCTTCTGCTATTGGAATATAAATAGATATTCTCATAAAACACTTACTATATAATATATGAAAGAAGCCTCCCCAAATTGGACAGATATACGATAAAATACATTTGTACGGGTTCTAGAAGCCCTACCTTCCCTACCTCTTGGCAATGTGTGATGAAACATTGAACTATAGAATAGTTTAAACGTGAATCGTTCTACTGTTCAGCGACTGCTTAAAAAACATTCGATACAAACCAATACAAGGACATATTGATGTAATTAAAGATATTAATCTGAAATCATCATTGAATGCTACCAAAAAAGCTCTCTACAAATAAATATGTTCCTAGCATCAAGTATAAAAGAATTATAAAAGATTCGAGAATATAATATAAAACAAATGGGATATTCCTTATCAGCAGACATATGAAGAAAATTGTGGCTATACTTTTGATAAGAATAAATGCATGTGTACTATATATTCGATTGATTTCTATCATGATTTTGAAATACAATCTTTTTGCATACCAAAGTACTTTCGATTCCAAATAAAAACACCATTTAAAAGCACTCTTGACAGGGCATAAACACGTCGACCAACAGCCGAAATTGGTTTGTTTTCCCCCCAGACATTTGGTTTTTGTGCGGAAAATTTCGGCTTGTTTTGCTATTTTCCCGAGTGCTGCCGCGCTGCTCTGACAATGGGGCAAGATCAAAGTTATTGCCAAATTGCTAAACGTGTCACTGGCTGCTGCTGCTGCGGCGGCGGCGGCTGCTGTCGAGCCAATTCCACATACAACAATCGTGGAACTGTGGCTCTCTGACGTCTGCTCCACTTGTTAATTGCCATCAAAATCTGTGTCTGTCTCGTGACAAGAGTGCGCGAATGAGATGGGGATGGGGATGGTCGATGAAGGATGATCTCAGAGAGAGTGATCCGTACCTGCTCGATTTCAGCGAGGGTGGCCTTCATGCGTTCCAGCTTCATGGCCACCTCCTGGCACCCGGAGCCGCCGGCACCGACACCTCCGCCCATCTTGAGGCCGAGGGCAGCAATGGGATCAGTCTTGAGCTCGTGCCGCTCCTTCCGCAGCTTACTCAGCTCGGCCAAGGCGTTCTTGATGTACTTGTCGTTGAGGCGCTCTGCCTGCGAGGGCCGGTAGCCGAGACGCTGCTCAAGGGCATCCTCCAGCTGGACGAGCTTCTTCTTGAGCACGGTCACCCGTCGACCGATGGCCTTGAGGCGCTCCTCGGGTGTCTGGAAGGCCACCATCATGGCGGGTAGCACCTGCTGCATCACGTCCCGTGTGCGCATGTTCTCCAGCGAACTGAAGGCGCGCACTGCGTCCATCGGCTCCAGGCAGTCCATGTCCTCGCAGCCATGCAGCTGAACGCTGGTTGCTTGCTTTGGCAGCGCTTGCGGATAGGGCATCACCTTGGCCAGCTGGGCGGCCGCATCGATGTTGCCACCGACGTGGGGCCGGGAGTGGGCATAGCGTCGGCTCAGCACGGGTGCGGGCTCATCTCCACGCTCCCACGGCAACGATTCCTGCGCCGAGGTAAGGTCCGGGTTCTGCTGTTGTTGGCGCTGCGGCGGCTTGGCCCTGACAGGTGTGGGTGTGGTGTCGTCGCTGCCCGCCGAGGAGCTCGTTGTGGGTGTGGGCGAGATGCTGGAGCTTCTCTTTGAATGTTGCTGCTGGAGCTGTTGCTGGTGGAAGTCGATCAGGTTGTTGTCGTTGTGATCGGAAGCGGAGGAAGAGGAGTTGGACTGCTGCTGCTGCGGCTGCTGTTGCGACTGCTGCTTCCTGCTGCTGATGAAACCGCGACGCTCGTACTTCAGGGCGGAGAGGTCGTACTTATAGGCGCTCTGCTCGTCGCGCCTGGAGGGCAGGTACTTGCCACCGAGTCCTCCGCTACCGCTGCCCTTCTTGGTGACGCCAGACTTGCGGCCGGGAGGCAGACGAGACTTACAGAAGCGTTCGCTGCTCCTTCGGCGCTCGTGCTCGCACTCGCTGTCATCGCTGGCCTCCCGCTGCTGGCGGGACGGACTGGTCTCCGAGCGGGGACGCTCCTTGGAACCCTGAACGCCCTGGACCTCAATGGAGAGATTGGCCAGCGAGGCGTTGTTTTCTCCGCCCTCCGGCTCTTGGGCCTGGGCCTGGGACTGGCACTGGGACTGCTGTTCGCGCTCAAACTCCAGACAGTAGTTGGCGTAGCTGGCGGTGCGCTCAAAGTCCTCCGAGGAGACGCGACGAATGACCTCGCATTGGGCCTCCAGCAGGTGGGCGGCCGCTGTCTTGGGGTCTTGGGGTGCGTGGCCCTGAGCTGGATCCGTGAGCAGCTCCTCGCTGTTGCTGCGCTGCAGCTTGCGGTCCTGTCCAAAGACGGAGCTGCTGTCGAGGCGCTCCTTGCGCTTGCGCGAAGACTTCTGCCATTCGAGCGGATTGATGATCTCCGGGAGATAAGTGGAGTTGAACTTTGGCTGTGGGTCGGCGCAGTTCAGATGGTTCTTGGCGTCCAAAGAAACCAAAGAAACCTTGGTCCTTTCCGGACTCTGCTGCTGGCGGACGACGACCGCTGCCTCATTGCACTGGTTGGGGGCCGCCGTGGATGCGGACGATGACGAGGAGGCTGACGATGATGAAGATGATGCTGAGACTGCACTGCCGCACGAGGCGGTCGACGATGATGAACCGGTGAGACGACTCAGGTCGTCTTCGTTCAGCCCAGTTGTGGGATGGCGCATGCCGCACTGCAAAGGGGCGAAAGAGAAAGAGAGAGAAGGAAATAGTGAGGAAAATTATTAAATAAATAATTAAAGATGTAAATAATTAAACAGTTACTCAAATATCATCCTATCCGAACCGATCCGAACCGATCCGGCCCATGCGCGCCCTTTTCCATTAAGTGAGTTAGTAAAGGTCTGGCCTACGTGTCGTATGAGTAATATTTTGTTGAAACACTTTTTTTGTGCCCCGTCACGACCCATCATCAACTGCTGCTGCCTCGAACCCCAGTTCAATTAAAGAAAATCTGTCCAGTTTCCAGATGCCAGTTACATAAGTCACACACGAACCCCCATAAATAATTCATAGACTTTGGTCGGAAAAAGTCAGGTTTCATTCAGTGTCCAAAGAAAAATCAAAGTTTGTTATCGACTTGTGTAATCAGATGATGAAATAATAGATAATAATAAATTGGATCAAAACAAAATTTTGACTAATTTTTGAAAAATGCAATTAAATATCATACATAGATATTCAATAATTTTATGAAAATGTTATAGAAATACCTAATGACATTTTAAGCACATTTAAGGACACTTAAAGTATTATAAAACAAGAATATGTATATTGTATATTTACCAGAAAATATGTAATAATTCTGGGCGTCATTTTATTATGGTTTATAAATTATGTATATATTTTGGCTTATCTCTATGGGAATCAGTCTAGCGTTGGGTGTGGTATTACCACAAGTATTATTGCACTCGAGGCGCTTCGATCACGTTCAGTTTCAATCGCTTGATTTGAATATACTTTTGTCGGTATAATCTTATAAATGTAATAAAAATGTCATCGCTTGAATCTCGCTCAATAAATTTCAATTGAACTTAATTGAATATTTCCTTTCCCGGTTATTTCCTTTTCATTTCTTTTCTATTTTTTTTTTGTTAAAACACAGTTTTGTTTTTTTTTCTTTTTGTGTAAAACAGTCTACATGTCTCAAGATCTTGTGTTTTTTTTTACAAGATTTTCTTTCGATTTTTCACATATATTAATTATTTTTCTTTTGGGCTTTTGGCGTTGGACGTTGCCGCTGCCGACCGCACGGTGGAGGTGGTGGAGGAGGAGGAGTGGAGAGAACCGCTTGCCGTTGCTTTCTCTGGGCGCACCGAATTACTATTAAATTGATTTCAGCCCCGACCTCGGGAATTATATGCGAAAATCTCGAGAGCCGAGCAGCGGCTGCGACAGAAGAAGCAGCAGTGGCAGAGCGATAACTTGGCAGAGAGCGGGAGGGAGAGAGCGCGCTTGCGCATGGTCAATGTTATTGTGGATCGCTGCAGCGCCTGCTGAGGGGGTGAGCTGGAGAGAGAGACACAGAGAGAGAGAAAAGGTGCGAAAATGAAATGCAAACAGAGCAGAATTTGTCCAAGCAAGATGTATCAATACAAGGTGGGGTACTATTCATATAAAGCATTCTCACGGTAGCCGCCTACTCATACTCACACGCAGAGCAGAGAGAGCTGTAAATCCTCTCACCTTGTATTGAATACAACTTTTGTGTACTTTTCTTATCGGTACTCTCTTCCGCTGCAGACACCAGACAGAGACAGACAATAGAGAGCTTCTCTGTGTTTGTTTGAGAGTTTAAAAATAAATCTGGCACTTGGGGCCCACGAAATTAGCAGGAGCTCCACACATTTTATGGCCATATTAATGAAATGAATTAATTTATTCACTTGTTTACTCCCCCGTGTGCACCGACAGAGCAAACAGGCGATACCGATATAACCATAACCAATGCGGCTCAAGAGCTATTATCGATTGATCGAACGGCATTTTGGCACTCGTGAAGGCTCTACGTACAGCTAACGGCACTTCATCAAACAAAGCGAAAACAACCAAAAATAAAATTGTCAACAGTGTGTACGGTACATATGTATGCATGTACAAACACAAATACTTGTTCAAGAATAAATTTCAAGTGCAATGTCACGGCAGATCAATGCAGCAGCAGAGCAGCAAAAGCAGAGCTGCCGGCTGCAGCAGAACAGCGCAGCAACGCCTGGAACACTCGCTGTCTGGCCTCTCGCTGTCTGCCTGTGAAAATAACTGAGTCATCTCTCTCTCTCTCTCATCTAGGTTAACCGAATTTCAGACGGAAAGAGAGCATCTCCGCCTGGAGTCGGTGCGTGTGTCAATCAACTCTTTCGTCAGCCAGAACGAGACAAACTAATTGAAGCCCTTGCGCCCTCTCATGACGTCAACGGAGAGCGTGTGATCGAAAGCTTACGGCGAAGTAATCATCGGCTTGGAAGGACACTCCACCCCACCCCACCCGAACCTCTTCTAAGTCTTTGTTGTGTGTGGGCGGCGCGTGCAAGGCATTTTCAGCCGGTATTAATTCTTATCAAATTAATTAGACAACGGAAAGGGGCATTTTCTCGAGGGATTTTCGGCCGCAGACAGCGACAGGTGAAAGCCCCAGTCCCCCGTCTAATGTCACCACAATGGATAATGAATGGGAATGCAATCGATTTCTGTAGACTTAACGATACAAAATGCCAGTGTGATAACAGGAAGAATGTCTTTAAATTGTTTATAAAAATATCAAATCATTTTGGGGTTTAAGGGAAATTTGAAAAGAATTTCTTCTTTAAAGGAAAAAACCTACATACATGATGAAAATATGTCTTTAAGGTCTCTTTGCTATCTTGGCTTTGGTCCACTCTCCCACACAATTTCTTGTTTTTGACGCCAGTAAATATCCAAAAATATCTATAAATGCAGATAATATTGATTCACTCTATGACGTAGATACATATGTACGTACGCATCTCGCATCAACGCCATCTGAGCTAGACATTTCATATGATATGATTGTCATCATTGTGGCTGTCTTTCCCATGCAATTGTTTATGCAATAACAATTGTGTACAGAGAAGCTATCATATGGGCACCGTACATGACTCAGTACGACAAAAGGTCATATCGGATAAGAGTCGAGAGTAATGGGGCACGCAAACCACTAAAGCTGGTGGCTGGTGAACCACAAAACCGCATTACCACTTGCCCAATCATCTGGCAATTGGTGTCGGACAGCAGCTGCCGAATGAATTGTCACAGAAATGTGATAAAGATATCTAATAGCTGGGGCTATTAGACCATGTTTCCCCACAAAATCAACGGGTTGGTGAATAATCGATAAGGATCTGTCGTCATGAGGTATTTATGAACACAAAAAATTCTGATAAAAGCAATAGGTTCCTCTATCGTGTATTATGTTTCACTTTCATCAAGGGAAGTTTTCGTTAAAATTGAATCTGGAATGTGATTAGTCCATTTTAAAGGCTAAGAAGGTCGCATAATTGACACAATAAACGGTCAAGTATCAGCCACGCGCTGAAGCCGAAATGTTTACATGCAAAAACGGAACGAAAACAAAGTCAGGGGCACAATGGAATGGACTTTTATGGGGCTTTTGTCGAGTGGGCAGTTGACTGCTTAACAACAGTCCATACAGCCCAGGGGAAGCCACCTCCGTTGCCGTCTCACGGAGATGCTAAAAATGGACCACGCGGCGTATGCGCGATCGCTCCCGAGCCAGAGGTGAGATTTGCGCATTTTAACAAGCCTGTGCGAAAGCGTCGGCATTCGTCGGCATTCGGAGCTCGGAGAATGGTGGGAGTACACGGACGATGAGGCTATTAAACGTCGTGCAAATATTGAAAAGTCATTTTCACCGGCAACAAGTACGAGTATTATGTATGTTGATAAGAGTGGTGTGGCCTCTCCTACGTCGGACTCGGATCTACCTGGTAACATCCATAACAGCCACAGACCGCCTAGCGCCGCCCTGGACCGGCTCGAACCGGTAGCAAACCGGTGACTGACTGCAACCGTACACCCCAAGATACAGTCCAAGATATCATCACTCTCTTGATCCGCTCTCCAATTATTCTATGACTCTCCCTATCAGAGTGGGTCCGAGTGGGTAAACAGTTTCAGTCTTTGCCTAAATTGTATCAACAGTTTTGATATGACGCTAGCTTTTAGGAGGCTCTCGTCTCTCGCAATGGGGCTCTCTATACTCGTAAACACGACGGCTAGCCTTTGCCATAGTCATAGCCATAGGCATAGCCATGTTGACATTTCATCAATTTGAGTGCCTCGGGGGCTTGGGGCTCGGGAATTTGGTAACCGAGCAGTTGCCAGAGCAGTAATGACTGTTTACGGATATTTTTTCTGCTATCTACTTAGCTGTATTGATTTTCCCTATAATTTGTCTGGGGAGGTGCCTAATTATACATTTGGGATCTGTTCAGGGCTACTTCATTTGACTAATGAAAACTATGGACTCTGGAGTAATCTACACTGCATTTTCTTTTCAAAGTTTTACTGTTAAAAGTCTAGACTTGTCTAGACTTCTGATTAATGCAATCTATAACGAATTCAATCTTGGCAATGGGATCGAAACTGATTTGAGGCGTGTTTGTCTTGTGGGAAATTTGCCAGACTTTTGGCCAGAAATTCCCGAATGAACGAACCCAGTAAAATTGGAGAAATAAAGAATGGAATATCACCCGACTCGTCCCCAATGGAAACCAACGAACAGCACGTACCTCTAATGGATATCGTACATTTATGTGCTATTTATAAAATCATAATTGAACCACAATTAATCACGCTGACTGATAAGATACGGTGAGACGGGAAGAACGATCAGCGGGAACACTGATACGATAGATAGTGTGTTAAATTTATGTACTTCCTCGGGAATTTCGACCATCTCAAGTGCTGACCGTTCTATTTTAGGTAATCGGGAAAAATCAATGAAATCAAGAACAATTTCATTATTTTTCCACCGCAAATCACCATCAATCACTGTGCTATCGACTAAACAAGTGACTATCTGGCTAATGGTACCCATCGCTCTCTCGACCTTTCCTTACCCTACACCCTACGCCTTACCCATCCACCCACTCACCCTCCTGCCTGCTTGCCTGCCTACCACACACATACATATGGAACGTACGTCAAGCTGTCGGTTAACGTCAGCCACATGTTGCGAGCTTCTGGTTTCGCTGCAGTTTTGAGGATTGCGCAACGGTAAGCGGACCCACTCGCAAAGCGAATCAACGTAAATCGGAACCACTCACAGAACGTAGAAAAGAGACAGGTCAGGGGGTCAGGAAGGGAGCTGCTGCTGTCATTCCCAGCGAAACAGACACAGACACTCACAAAAATGTAATGAAGCGTGCTGCCAAAAACAAACGTAAAAGCAAAATGCTAAAGACACCGAAAACAGAGGTAAACGAAGCAAAATGGAAAAAGGTAAGAGGGGAGAGAGGGGCATAATTTGCTCAGAAAAAGTCTAGACTTCAGCCGCATTTTGTATACCCTCAAATAACAAAATATATGCTACTTCTCCCTTTATCAAGCTATGATGGATTCTAATATCTATCGATTGTATTTCAATAAAATAAATCCTCCTCTGTGCTTTGCCCATCTTCTGTCGGAAAATGATACGACTCTTTCTGGAGAGGGTATGCAAATTGAATGACAAATGAGGGAGAAGGTTTTCAGCAACACAACCAGAAGAAAAGGCATGAAAGGGCGGAAAATAGAACAACAAAAATAAACTGACAGTCTTCAAAACTGGCATTCAAAAGAACCTTTCATAATTGTGGGGAAAACGAAATGCAATCACAGCTGCGAGCAAAATCTATTACTGGGCAAAGTACAACCCACTCTTTTCACTCTTTGGCTCTGCCATTTCTCTCTCTCTCTCTCTCTGTCGAGGGGTTTACGTTTTTGTGACGTAATTCTTAATTAGTGTTTGATCAACTTCTGTTTTTTTGTTGTTGTTTTTGTTATGGTTGCGTTTCAATCAATTTACAAATTCCATTCCTACTTTTTGCTCACTTTTCAACCATTCCATTTAATTTTCGTTCGCTTTTCGTTAAAATCAATCAATTTCAATTGATTACAAAAACAACAACAAAAGATGGGAATTTCTTTTTCCAGTTTCGTGAACTTTGCCAACCCGTCGCATATACTATAAATATAAATATATATGTATAAATAAAGGAGGATGTACGTTCGCATGGGCACGATATTTGCCATAATTTACGATCCATGCGAAATTTGAACAGGTTTTTGTGCCATTTAAGTGTTTTTCTTTTATTTCGTTTTGGTTTAATTTAAAACACTTAAGTTTCGAAGCATATTCTCTGAAAATTGAAATATCTGCTCGAGTTATGGTCTGTCAGATGACAACCAACCCAAACAACCTATTCCAGTACACATGACTTGACTCGCGGCGAGACCAGACCCGTGCCACACTCGTGACCAACTAAATAGAGATGCATAAACGACATACATATGTACATGTGTCGATATAAGAGAGTGGTAGGTATTCTATTAAGAATGAATGGTTATCTTTAATCTACATTAACCATTAAGATACATTATCTGTTGAAATTATTGCCTTAGAAAGCTGCAACTGTACTCCAATGCAATAATCAAGATAAATCCTATCAAATACTTCATATCCAAAATCCCTTTTCCCTTTCATCTCCCCTCCTCATCCATAATATCCCTCCCATACCAATCAATAACTGTTGACATTCCCGTGGAGACCAATGCTAATCCTCCGCTAATTATATTCCCATGGTGAAATTACGTTTCGGTTTGGGGTCTCTACGAATACTCGTACAGTGATCTCTGAAAATAAACGCAAACTGCGAACTGTTCAGTAGAGCAGGCCGCGTCGTGAGAAGTACAAATTTAAACAGACCTATAAATAACTTGGCCAAAAATTGATCGCTTACACATTGAACTCTCTCTGATGGGCGATCTATAAATAGAGATTTTCACGCAATTTGGTCTGCTAATCTGTTTACTTGATTTGTTAATTGAGTTTAGCAGACGCCATAATCCAATTGTCAGTCCCCAGACAGACACGACACGACACTCCACTCCATGCCACTCCATTCCCATTTGCATCTCCAGGCAACAAACCTTAATTGCCTTTACACTCAATTATTTATGTAAACATAACTAAATCCCCAGGCATTGGCTGACAGAATAGTTTGTTTTTTGGGTCAACACGCTCACGTCACGGCATATGACATGACGATTGGAATTATCCCTGATAGAGAAAGGTAGGATAGTGGCTAAGAGGGTGGGAGGTGGAGGAGGTTGTGCCTGAAAGCAGGCAACACAATTCTTGTCACAATAATACAGGAAAATACAAAGAAAACGTTTTGTAGGGAGAGGAAGCTTCACTGTGGCACTCTACTATATTCTCTATATGTACATATGTAGGTACTAGTTATATATGTACATATGCATGTTTGTATGTACAGGCATAATCTATGACTCAAACAGTAAACGAAGAAGCACAGAACAGAGCAACAAATATGTACAAATAAGTTGGAAAAAGGCAATAAACAAAGCGCACAGCAGAAACAGAAAACAGAACAGAAAAAAATGAACCGATGGAATGGAGGGGAAAAAGTGGGGAATGGCAAATCAGACCAGAATGCGAGGGAGTTTAATGGAAAAATCAGTGGCAAATGTTATCAAGATAACGCCTTTTGTTTGTCATAGACAAATACGATATAAATGTATGGGTATTAATAGATGGGTATTGTTTACGTAGCATGATACTTGCAGAACTGATGTGGCATATAGTAAGTATTTGTGTGAATTGTGTAATAGATCGCAAATCGAAAGAAATCTGTGCAAAAGCTTCCAACTATACAAATAAAATGGAGAGCTTTGGAGAGTTCCGTCTCTATATGTATATCCGGGTCTTCTGTTTACTGTATGTAACCCCCCCTGTAATGTATGTTATCCCCCTACCACATAATATGAATATCAGCTAGGGAAGGGAAGGGGATTTTTCTTATCAACAGAGGCCCCAGCCAAGCTCTGCCAGATGGCGGTTTCCTTTCCAGAAATGACTGGACGTCTGAAAATATGCAATGGTTGCCAGTGCCCGAAGTGATCAGATAACGCCGGAAACTTTTCCCATTGCCCTGGCCAAATGTGTTAATTCTTTTATGGGAGCGTAATTAGATCGTAATCATCTATGCAAATGTTTGTCCAGCAATCAACCACAATTATGGCGAACCGGGACAGGTGTGAAATATATAAATAAAGACGTCCAAAAGTGAGGTGAAGTATTCTCTCTCTTTCTCTCTGAGAAAAATTATTTATTTGAAAATATCATTTGAACGCATCGTCAAATAAAGAATTGCTTTCAGTTTTGTGGAAATGGAATTATAGAACTATAGCGAAGTGGTTTGTTTTTTGTTTTCTCGGTATAAGTGGAGATATTCCCCTAAGTGTAAACATACTCGTACTGAAGTGCCATTGCACTATTTTTATGATAACAAAGCTATATGAAACTAGCGGGTACGAATCGGTACGAAATATGTTGTGCGTTATTCTATTGCTAGTACATCTTATCTACCCTATGATATTATCTTATTTAGATCTTTTATAATACTTACAATGCAAGCCTTAACGGACTTCCAAAGATTTCTCGCAAAGTCTTCAATCTTGCTGGTTTTTCCCCGTACGTTCGCCAGTTGCACGACGTTTCTTTTTAGATCGTTGGGGAGTGTGGCAAGAGGGAGGAGTAACGAAACCCAAGAGCGAAGAATGGAGTTTCCGGGAAATCGATGCACGCACAAAATCACTTGTCACGCCTGCTGACCGGACACCTGTGGGCGATGGCACATGCAGGATTCCACAAATCGGCTAGAACCGTATTGATTGACAGAGGAACCCAATTGAACCGAACCGTTATGCCGTGCCGCTATATAGTCACATTGCCAACGATGATCTCAAAAAATTCACGCACGAGCAAGCGGCAAGCGTTGATGCCGTGTTATTATGTATTGTCCGTCTTTTATTGTATCCCTCCGGGTTATCTTCTCCAACCAGGATTACTGTTAACTTTGGTATTGTGTTCAAGCTGTTGTTGTTTTTGTTTGTTGTTGGTCCAAGACTATCTAGTCTCTCTGTCTCTCTCTGCCTGTCTGTCTGTCTGGTCAGAGTCTCTTCTTCGCGCTCCCACGCCAACAAATCCGATATTTATTCGCTCTTGAGTTTGATTTTTTTCTTGACCTTGTAACGACGGTTGCGCTGATCTATGACAAACTCATATCGCGATCTCTGCACATTTTCGCTATCCAAATCACAACAGCTCAGACCAAGCAGGCGTAGAACTCCTAGCGAATACGTTGTGACTGAATTATAGGGCCTGTATCGGTGCGAAATCGGTGTCCGCTGCAACAGCTGCGGTTCAGGCGTGGTCGTATGGCGTAGGTCAGATCTGGCTGCCTCTGGATGATGCACTACCGTACGAATGAACGGTTAAGTGTTGTGTGCCGCTCTCCGATGGGGCTTTTAACGTTTGGGGCGTCAATGAGCAGGCGGCGCGCACCTGACAAGCTTTTTGTATCGAGAGAGATGACGTTATCCTGTGATCGATCGCAGTCTCTCTCTTCGGGTTTGCAACTGCACTTTCTCTATTCGGCGTTCTTTCTAGCTGTTTCTCTCCCCCTTACGTGGTGGTGGGTGGTGAGGGTTTTGCACTCTCAATATTTCGCTTCCCTCTCGCTCTGGCTGACTACGGCTGCTTCAAAAAGTGTGTGGACACGAGACGATATCTAAGCATGTGTCTCTGCGGTTCTTGGCTGCCGCCGGTGCTGCTGCCGCTGCCGCTCCTCTCCCGTTTGCTGCTTGCTGTTCTCCTTCCTCCCGCTCTTCTTCTCCGTCTGTCTAAATGTTTGTTTCCCTTTCCCTCTGGCACTCGGCTTGCAACGGTCGCCGTCGTAGTTGTTGCTCGCACTTTTGCCTGACTCTGCACTTGGCCAATTATGTAAAACGTGGCTAAGAGTCGGAATTAGGCAGCTTCGAAAATGCACAAGTAGGTGCGGTGCCTATGTGTGTGTTTGTGTCACTTGTGTTTTAGTTGCTTTTGCTTTGCTTTAGCCTTTGATTTTTGCACTGCTCTCAGCTCTCGGTTTTAATTGTTGTCGGCGAGGTCATCGACGCGCGCGTATGACAAAAATCGATATTCCACAGTGCAATAGACAATCCAATCGTTTGTTGATTTTGGCCTTAACTTGTTTTTTGTGTCCGCTTTTTGGTTGGGTAATTCGTTGTCCCACTCTTCACACCGCTGCGAAGAGACAACAAAAGGCAACGAAAGAAAAACAGAGGAAAATTCTCATACGGCGACGACTATGAAAATTTGGCTGAAAACTTTCCGCTCACTTTGGTGGCACGTTGTGGACGCGAAGAGAAAAATTTTTTGAGTGGCACACACACAACACAACCGACGCGAAAGAGTTTAAATTTGTTTCGTGTGCGTGTGATGTTTGGCTTCCCTCTCGCTCTGGCCTTTGCTTTGTGCTCTCTCAGCTCTCGATTGTAGTTGTTGTACGACTGTTCTCTCTTTCTTTCTGGCTCTCTCTCGCTTGGTTTTGCGCAAACTCTTTTATTGCGTGAGTTTGTTTCTTTACAGTTTCCCTGGGGTGGAGGAGAATCTATTGAATTAATTATCTAATTCGTTTCTCGTTAATTAATAAAATGCAGATGTGTGTTGACACCCTTTGCTCGTGGGCTCTGTTTACAGGGGAGAGAGTTGAAAAATGGGCGTGTGTGAGATAGAAGTTGTGAGTGTGTGGTACGCTCGCGCTCACTTTGTTCGCTCTCTCAGCTGTTGATGACGCGATGACGTTGCAAATGAAACGCATCGCTTTTCGGTTCGTATCGTTTCGCTATCTCGCTCGCTCGCACTACTTTTATATGCTCCAGATTAGATACTCTTCTTGCTCATTTTTTCTTTGCTCTCAATTATGATTAATTTTAATGCGTTCATTTGCGGCGGCATTTATATACTTTTTCATATTTTGCTTATCCATTTTTGAATAGCCTGCAAAGAGAGAGACAAAGAGTGATAAAGAGAAAATCATTTGATAGATATAATTAAATCCTGTCCAATCAGAGCGAGCCTTGATTGCACAATGCAAAATGCAACAACAACCGCAAGCTCGAGAATTAAGTCCAATTGCGGGCAATTTACAGTTGGCAGCCAGCCCCGCCAAAAGGGAGAGCCACCCTCTAGAAGTGCGCCATCAATTGAAGCTTGCATCTCATATCTATCCCCCCCATCCCCCTAAATGAACCCCAGCGAACTTTCCAGAAATCCTACTAATTCTTGTGGTCCCAAGCAACGTTGCACTTTGTGAAGTGTCAGAGGGGGTGGGTCGGGGGATGGATGGTCAGATACCGTAATAGCCAAAGAAAAACACAGTCATGTACACACAAATAGTGCCGAGATTTGCATCTAAATTGATGTGGCACTCGGACTCGGCCAGCAGCCATAAATAAAATTTGATTATGCAAATGGAAAATAAGATGAAGGGAAGAGCAGCCTCAGAATGCGAAGCATTGGATACCCTTTGGCAGATTTTAATCTAGTTCGGAAAAAAAATTAAAAATTAAATGTAACATTCAAAGAAAGAAAAACAGTGTTCCACTTTAGTGAGAATCCTTTCAATGATTTCAGCTACATAGATAAAAATGAATCTTGAGATACTTTATGGGTTTGTAAATGTCAATAAAACCCTCTGAAAAGGGTATAACTAGCAATTGCGGCTTTCGTCTCGGGTATTTGTTTACTCCAAAATTGTGAACTTGCATAAATCTGTGTCCAGAGTGTTCTGGAAAATAAAAGCGATATACTATTGGGGGAAAAACAACACATAACAGGAAACAACAAATTAACTTGATAGCCACATAAAAAAGGGAAAATATCTACTAAAAATTGTAACCTTGAAGGAAATTAAACCCCAACAACCCCCATCAACTAATCCGAATCCAAAGGCTAAGCTATATTATGCATCAAAGTCCTATATATAATGTCATATGTACATATATAATTCCCAATTGATTGATGTCCGATGAGGATAACGATGATGATGATGTGATGTCTGGCACTTAACCTTAGCTCCCGCAGATGGATATTTTGCGTGTCCAAACTCGTAAATATTATAAAAAAAACAAAATAAACAAGCGAAATTCTTTAAAGGCTATAATATGTATAGCCATACGTAGATATATATATGTATATATATTTTATATATGCATGTACATATACCCATTAAAATGTCTTTGACGTCGCAGACAAAAAGCGAAAATAGCAGAAAAGCTTTTTTTATGTTTGGAAAAAGCAAATTAAATAAAAAATCACAAATCACATAAAAGACAGCGGAAGGCGTACAAATTATAAACAATCAAATGGAAAAAACATGTCTGTTCCTGTTCCTGTCTGTGTGGTTTTGTAATTCAATTCCGCCCAGACCGGAAGTGGCGCCAAGA
Organism: Drosophila athabasca; assembly: GCA_008121215.1. Classification (NCBI taxonomy): domain Eukaryota; kingdom Metazoa; phylum Arthropoda; class Insecta; order Diptera; family Drosophilidae; genus Drosophila; species Drosophila athabasca. Next base: position 663,497 of record VMQQ01000022.1, on the reverse strand, counting down.
GAATAACCCCCCAGAGGTCCTGGGGCCCGAAACACCTGTCCTGTCTGTGACTGATTCCCATTTTATATAAGAATTGACCCAGTCCAGTCTTCTGATGTAATATATGTATGGAAATGTAACCAAGTAACGCCAGATCTACAGAGTTCACCCCTCAAAATGTTTCTTCAGATGCAAGTGCAGCACTGGGGCACACTCGGTATTTACCTAATTTTGGCTGCTTTTTTTCTGGGACTTGCTGCCACACACTGACACTGACACACCAACAGAGACTCTTCTGCCACTGACGCTGGGAAAATAGTACTCTGACGCGATGCGGATAGAACAGAATGCGACCACGTCGAACGAGAAACCAACCTCAACTGAGTGGAGCACTGCCGCCGAGTGGGGCACGTGCTCGAGGCATCGTACGGCCGTAGTGGAGCCATCAGAGCGAGAGAGAAACCCCCCAAGAGAGAGTGAGAGAGAGAGAGGCGGATTGTTACTGAATGGAATGCAGACGAGGCAGGACCCCATCAGCCCTCGTGTCGCTTCGGTGTACATATGTCGCTCTCTGAACTCTGGTGCTGGGCTGGGGCTGGACAAGGACGGAACTGCACTTTGCAGCGTCATAGTCTCCATAACAACACCACCCCAAATCGGCCCATCCTCCATCGCTTCCACAGAGCCGTAATTAAATATCCCACATACGTGGGGCGTTAACGATTACGCCCACGTCCATGTCCATAGGAGGCTCGTAAACGGGCTTTGGACAAAATGTATGCCTTAATGCCTCTGCTCTCGGCAAACCCCCTCACAATATATGCATGTCCTTGAACACCCACTTAGTTCTCATCCTCTAACGCCCTCTCCTTCCTGTGCGTTTGCTCTTTTTACGGGTTGCGTGGGGTGTACGTGTCCTTTGACAATGTTGCAAGTTGCATATGAGCAAGGGCAGCTTTGAAACGTATTTTTGGGATTTCGCTTGGGGATTTATCAAGGGACCTCTCGAGTTTGAGTTGGACTTATTCATATGCATATTGTACATACCCCTCTCGAATACATCCATCCGATAATCCCCATTTCACATAAATCAGTTGAAAATGAAAAATTGGACACTTGCCAAATTCCGTACATTTTTAGCCAAATCAAAATATATGTACATAAATACATACATACATATATGTGCATTAATACATAGAGAAATCTATATCTGCGTTGCGCTTTGTACACAATTATTGTTTACTTCTTTCTATCATCATCGGTTGTCCCCCTTCCCGATCGCCCGTTCACTGCAGTTTTCTCAAACACTTTTCCCCCGCCATTTGTTACGGTTTTCGCTTGCTCACAGTTTGCGGTTCTCTGTGCATTTTCTTTCACCCATGCAATTTGCGCCGCATTTCGCCAAAAATGTATTACACAATGTATTGGGGCGAAGCCATCGGAGAGGAAATTATGTGATGGAAAATTACATTACGAAATGGAAATGGCAAAGCAATATTGTCGGCAATCCCAAAACGGAAAGGCAAATAGTTCTAGAGACTTCTTGAAATTGTTAAAGTACATACAACATTGTGAAGAAACTTTTCTATCCATTCATGAAATGGATGCCATGCCTCATTGGGTGGGGTGGATTTTACAAGCTAGTGTTCAAGGCCACCAACAGATGATTTATTCACATGAATGCACGAGTATATTCAAGAGATCAAAGAACCATTCAAGGGGAGTATTCTGTACTCTTATATTTTAATTTATTTTATTTAATTCTGTCGGAAACCTCCTGGCGAAATGTGTCCTTCGGTCCTAGGTACATTTCGCTGAATTGGAGAAATGTTATTTACGGATTCTGTGAAAAGTACGCGTGTACCTAAAAATAGATGACCCACATACTCTGCTCCTGTTTCCATTGCTCTCCTTCTGCACCCATAATTTTGGACCCTGTCGGTGCTCTTCTTTTCGGACAACAAATGTCGGAGCAACAATTACGTAGACATAGCACGTTCTGGGCATCCATCCCATCCTGATGGATCATCTCCAGCCCCCCATCTGCATCGCATGTTTTCGTGAATGACAACCAAAGGGTGGACTGTGCGCAGGCCCCATTCCATCGATTGGACGGACAGGCTCTCTCAGTTAGGGCTTGGGATAGGGCATGGGAGTGGTGGTGTTCAACCGGTTCGGGTCTCCGCGATGAGGCTGTGAAATCAACTGCGTAGTAGGCAAAAGTCAACAACAATGTCTGCTATACATATGTATATGTATGTATACATACATACATACTATATGTACACATGTATGTATATATGTATATGTATTGCGAATTTGGGGGGTGTGGCACCTGCTGCTGCCTCAGTTGTTGAGGGTGCTGGGGTGAGATAGTGCATAATTTGAGCGAATTTAACACGCAATTTCGTCAGACTGGGAAATGCCTGGTGGCATGAGGTGGCGGGTGGTGGCGGATGACCCAGAGTGTAGGTCAGTTTGCAAACTTTCGCTCGCTCTCTCTCTCTCCCTTTCTCCCTCTATCTCTTTAATCGAAAATTGCATGCGAAAGCGTTATCCTTGGCACCAAAATAGTCCATTGCCCGCACTTTTGACAGTTCAAATATTCACTGCTGCCAAGGATAACAAGGATGCCAGTGACGTATGCGATTGGGTCGATGGGCAGGGGTGGTAAACCTTGAAAAGTTAGATCGAAAAGTCAGAGACGTTAGAACTGACAGAACACGCACACAAACCAACACACCCACACATAGTCCAGTGCAGTGCACCCCGACCGGTTGAGGCCAGTCAAGGTGCAATTTGAATGCTACTTTTAAAATATTAACATGGATGAGTGAGATTCATGGCCCTGTCAGTGGCGGGCACCGATATGCCAAACGATCGATCGAGTCAAAAATTCTACGTTATCGAGTTCAGCGTGACCGTTTGCGGTATTATTATATAGTTTTCAGCTTTTTTGACGTCAGAATTGAAGGAATTGAACATAGGGTACAGAGACTTCCATATTCCGATTTTTTTCTCTCTTTTCCAAATCGTACTTCCCTGCATAATTTACTCCACTGGATTGCATTTATATCCTTGTCACTTCTTCACTTTCGAACTGTTCCACTTTGGCGCGCAGAATTTTCATCGCAAGTATCTTTCTTCATTCGATACACACTCATGTTATTACACAAATACTTTGTCGGTATATTTTGGTATATTTCTGAGGTAGTGCCATACCATCGATAAATACCATACCATTCCGTTCACAACATACAGAACAAGGACAAATTTATTTACAAACAATTTAAAATAAAAACAGGACAAAACAGCAGTACTCGTCCATTAAAGACATGGCCTTTCTCTGCCCCGTGCGCATGCGGCGCGATAAAAAGAAAGGTAAGCCCAACAAACAACAACAATTTCAAAACGAAAGACTTGAGCCACAAACTTGTTTCTTGTTATACAGCCACGAATGCGAGCATTGAGAGGGACCTGCCTGCAGTGGGAGGAATGGGAAGGATAACTGGCTCCTCCAGCATTGAGACTCTAGTGCGGGTGGGCATTGAAAAGGAACACGGTCTCAGGTATGGCATCAGATCCAACAGATCTTTGTTGTTTGCTTCAATACTATTCTCATCCGATCCCCTTCCACTGTAGTCCAGACTCCAAAATGGTAGTGCTGCACGACTTTACGCCCTGCGTAGACGACGAATTGGAGGTGAAGCGGGGCCAGTTGGTGAACATTCTGTACAGGGAAAACGATTGGGTCTATGTGATCGGTCAGGATTCGCGGCAAGAGGGCTTCATACCCTTCTCCTATTGCGCCCCATGCAACACCCAGCTGGCCGAATTGGCCGTGAAGAAGAAACTCCCGCGGGAAAACTGCCCGGAGCAGCCGATCGATGAGAACTTGCCACTCCTGGGCGCAGATAACAAACTGGATGTTCTCTGCGATGAGCCGATTCCTGTAGCCAACGCCAATGGTTCATCCAACAACATTGAGAATAGTTTGCACGTCGAGCCAGAGTGCACGCCGTTCATCAAGGAGCCATCCGGACGATGCATTGTCCTGTACACCTTCATAGCCCGCGATGAGAACGATTTGTCAGTGGAGCGGGGAGAATTTGTGACTGTATTGAACCGCGAGGATTCCGACTGGTTTTGGATCATGCGAAGCGATGGCCAAGAGGGATTCGTGCCTGCCGGCTTTATCTATCCCGCTGACAGTGTGCGTGTCTTGCAGCAGCAGAAAACTCCACTTAACGAGAACACCATACAGCATCACGCCACCCTGAATGCCATGGAATCCATTCTGCAGCAGGGCCAACAGCCGCAGCAGCAGCAACCACAGCAACAGCAGCAGCTGGGCTTGGGAACGGACGACCTGCGCTACCATGGCACAGAGCTGGTCATGCTCTACGACTATAAGGCGCAAGCTCCCGACGATCTCTATCTGTCCGTGCGCCGTGGCGATTGGATATATGCCGATCTGAACAACCAGACAGTGGATGGTTGGCTCTGGGCCTATGCGCCCAAGACGCGAAAATACGGGTTCATTCCAAAGGCATACGCCCGCCCGCCCGCCATGACCAGTCTTTGAGTAGTGAAACAGCCAGTTGGTTGAGTAAATTGTGCCTTAGATATATTTTTTTATGTGAGCGTAAATATAAGATATTTCATCTATAATTGTAAATTGCCCGTAGACAGCACCTAAAACTAGATATGAGCCTTGTAGCGCCTCGATATGCACTTGGTTTTGGATATGGATGTGTTCCATGAGTGGTGCGGGTGGGCAGGGTTATGCTCAGCATAATATTGTACCCGCGCGCACATTGAACCACTTTCATCGCATTCGATAATCTATTTCAAGCCCAGACTGTCGTTGGCCGAGGAGCAGTGCGAGCAGTTCTGGTTAACGTTTCTGAAAATGAAAATGCAGAGGCGTTTTAAATAACTTAAGCAGGTTCAACACTTCGTTGAAACTCACTTCAATGCCTCCCTGAGTTGCTCCTTTTCGCTCATCTCCTCACGGAGTTTCTGCTGCAAACTGAGTATGAGATCGTTTTTATTCTGTATCTGCATCTTCAGGTGAGTGATGGTCTCCTCCTGCGCCTCGAATATTGCCTGTTGCAGAGAGCAGAATGCAATTTGGTATGGTGGATATGGAACACAGGGACCCTCGACTTACCCGACACTCCTCCATGGATTCCGAATACGAGGGCGGCTCGTCCAGGCAGAAGAACTCTCGCACCAGCTTGCACCTGCGCAACTCCTCCTTGGCCATTACGGAGTTGACAAATATCTGGAGTCCCTGCACTCGGTTGTCCAGGAAGACAGCATTGAAATTATCCCCGAAGAGCTTCTTGCGTGGCAGCATCAACGATACGTTGGGGTAAGCCTGCTTTAGCTTGCCATTTAGCCGGACAAAGTCCGTGTAGCGTCGCATAACCAGCCAGCAGTCATTTGATTCCGGGTTCTCTACGCGTAATTTATAGACCGTAAAACGGGCACGCTCCTCCATCACCTCGTAGCCAATTATTGGCACGCGCAGCACTGCATTGGGATCAACAGGTGCCGCCGAGCCCGAAGACAGAGTCATTTGGCTGGCAAACATGGAGCCGTTGCGTCGCGGGTAGCCCCCGCCACTGGTCTGACTGTATCCCAAGCTGCATTCGCTCATGCGCCGCGGGGCCCTGCTCGACTCCAGGTCACTCGCATGGCCTCCCACGCTGTTACCATAGGAGGACTGTGTGAGGTCCCGATGCGAACGCGCACCGCCCATCATCGTAGTCCTATTTGTGGACTGCTGCTGCGGCTCGTAGCTGTGAGAGCTGATTCTCTGCAGACACACTTCAGACTTTGCGTTGGCCGCCGTCAGAGGAACACCAGAGTTGCCAGCCAAGGCTACTGTGCCCACATCACTCTCAGACTTGCTACGCAACAGGCTGTTATTGGCAGAATACTTCGCGCAGTGCTTTAGGTCAGGGCAAGACTGGGTGGCGCGGCCCAGCAGCTTACGCTGATGGATTAGTTTTTGAGTGTCTAAATTGCTGCTGGAAGTTGACGATTTTTGCGCTAATGAGCGCTGCTTCGGTGACGTTGTTGCTGTGCTGGCCTTCTTAAAGAGAGTTCTCACCGAGCTGTTATTGTTGTTGTTGGTGTAGTTGTTGCTGCCACAATTTCCTGATTCTCGTTTTCTGAGTGCACGGAGGGACATTTTTTGTATAGTGTATACTTATACTGCAGCTTTTGTTGCTACATGACTTTTATTTATTGTTTATTTTGTTTTATTTTATTGTTGCATTGCAAAAAAAATCGTTCCTTTTGTGTTTGTAATGCTGAAACGGTGTGACCGTACATCGATTCGACCAGTGCTGGCAAGCGATTTGCTGCGTGCCGATAGCTTTGTCTATCGAAATGGAGCATTCCAACGAGGTGAGGAGCTAAATATTTTTAAATTTCTTAAACAAACGTAATATGAAAATGATTCCTTGCAGCACAGAGAAACTAACGACATAGTTCAACGGATTGTTGGCTTAAGCGTGCCGGAAAATGCGGAGGAAGTCATAGGCTTGCTAAAGAGCCTGCGCCTTCTGCTCACCAAAAGCAGCACCGCTCAAGAAACTGTGGCAAAGAATGCATCGTTTTCTAGTTTTATAGAAGCGATGACTTTCGATCCCCAGATGCGCACCGAGCAAAAAACAATCCACACACTTACGCTGCAGGTGCTGGCCAATACTGTGGTGAACAACGGCCCTGCTCAGACACTCGTCTGGAACCAGCATGGGACAAAGATAGCCGATCAGGCTTGTGTCGCTCCCTTGGGAAGCTCGAACAACGTGCTGCTCATGATCATGTACAACATTTACCTTAATGGCTGCGGCCTGATCAGTAATGAGCTGGCTCTACAGACATGTCTCCGTTTGTGGCAGGCCATCAACGATGCCCAGTGCACCTTAAACTTTGAGTATTTGCACTTTTTTCTGGAAAACTTCATTGTGTCGAATGGGCGGGTCGGTGTGGGCTGTTATCAGCGACTGAGCACCGAGGAGCGCATATCCTTTCTGGATTATGTGACGCACTATCTGCGCGAGAATAGTCCGAACGGGCAGCTGGCCCCAATCCTGCTGCAGCACTTCGCCAAGGAGTTTCGACTGAAGTCTGACTGCATATTGCGGGAAACGATGAAGCTGCGCCACGAGCTGCATCCGCGGGAAGTCCACACGCTGCTGCGCATCATAGCCAGTGTCAGCGGCTCTGAAGAGTATGCCAACGCCTATGTGGAAGATCAGTCACTGTTTATTAATGTAAGTAGCTTGCTGCGCTGCGTGGTTGCGGCAGGCAAGGAGGCAGACGGCGGCGGTCTAGACAAGCCAATGACCAAGCTGGAAGAGGTGGCCCTCACTTCCGGCGTGGATGCGGAGTACGAAAAGAAGGTTTCCTACGAGTTGAAAACGCTCCTGGTGCGCTGCTCGGCCAATTTGTTGTACGAGAACAAGGCGAATAAGGGCTACTGCATTGACACACAGCTTCTGCCCACTCTGCTCGAGTGCACGGTGATGGATGCCCGAAATCCTTGTAAGACAATCAACGATTCATTCAGGCACCACATCTTAACGTTTCATTCTTTTCATTTAGTAATGCGCGAATGGAGCATTCTGGCCATACGCAATGCCTGCATAAACTGCCCAGAGGCACAGCAGATTGTCGCCGGCCTGACCATGCAGGGCTCGGCCCCCAATGACCTCCTCAGCGAACTTAATCTGGATATGGGCGCGTTGCGCATCGCAGACAGACGCCAATAACCGAATACCAGCACGCAGACACACAGCGAGAGAGAGAGAGATACACACAGAGACACAGAACATTGCGAAGCGGGGCACGACCACTGGTTGGCCAACAAGTGGTTAGCTGTCTTTCGCACGACGTCATCCGTCCGACAGCAGCTCCCCCCTGCGCTGAACGATGCGCTAATGGTATGCCAAAAGATCTAACAACATTCATAAACTCGTTGTCACCGTTTAATGGACATTCGAGAGAGCAGCCACGAGCGTTTCTACAGCCAGAGCGGATATAAAAATAGCTGCCCATGTACCATGCTCTGTGCACCATTAAAAAAGAGATGCCTAAATTCATCAATTTCTAAATTTATGCACACATTGCTACACTGAGTTGAGTTTGGTTTATGGGGCAATTAAGAAACGATGACGTCGTCGAGCACTTCTTTTGGCGACTTCTGCAGGTGGCAGCATGGGATGGGATGCGTGCCACGCCCCTATACTCATTCCCATTCCCATGCGTAAATCTGTATATGTGGAACACGCGCTGCCAACGCCATGAGTTTATGTTTATGTTGCTCTGCAGGGCCAAGCAACAGTGGAGCAACAGCAACCCCACACTCACGCTGGCTGGCTGGCAGACTTTTGTTTCAGCTCGCTCTGATGCCGACTACGATGACGACGACGACGACACCAACCACTGGTACAGGCACTAGCAGTGGCAGCAGCGGTAGTGGTCCCTCCTCCCAGCAGCCAGTCAGTCTGTGCTCTGCTTTGGCCAGCAGCAGACGGTAGTCAACAACGGAATCGCCGCGATCGCCTGGTCTTCAACCGCGACCACCGTTCGACGTTCGCGCTCTTTGATTGTTCTGAGCATTTCGACGGAATTTGTTCGGTTTTTGTGTAGTATATTTATTTATTTCTGTTGTTATCGCATGCTTCGTCTCGGTTTTTAGTTAAGGAATTAGCAAAATTTTATTTTAGACATTAAGGCGTTTGCGTCTGGGCAGGGCAGGAGGAGCAGAGAGCAGTGGGTGCGTTCCTCGTAAAATCAAATCAACACAACCGCGGCCGGAGCCCATAAAAGTCGTCCATAAACAATTGACTTGGACCAGAGATCATTGTTGCAGCGTTGCAGCCTTAATGGTACGGATAAACATAGCAGACATTCATATCTCTAGCGCGGATCACTCTTATATAACGATAAATCAAGGGGACTGACAGCCAGAATCGGTTGTGACAGTGGCGCGGGAGGCCGGGCATTGGCATTATTTATGCGAGGGATTAATTAGATATAAGTATAATATGTTAAAATTCAAAATTCGGACTTCTTTTTGCCCGTAAAGTGAAGCATCTTTGAAGCATTCGATGTGCTACGATAGACGGCATGGCTTGGCATGGCATGTGCACACACCAAAAATACAATGGCCGACAACAAATAAAAACAAAATCATAAAACAAATAAATAGTCGGCCGACAAAAAATCATTTTTCCGATGCCCACGAGCAAGTGTGTGTTTTAAAAAATATATAGAATTTCCCCCTGTCAAATATGTCAATATGCGCGCCCAAAAATGACAATGAGATGTGAATAAACGACATTTCAGCCAGGAATTCAAATATATATGCATATAGTACATATGTATGTATCTATATATATATAGACAAAAGACACAGCTTGATAACTGTACATATCGGCTAAAAATAACGGCATGTTCAAGACAAATTTGTTTCAAACAAAAGGCAACACAGCGCAGCATCAAATCCGTAAACTATAATATTTTGCCGTGCAAAATATAAATAAAAAAAAAATACCGTGATACTCATCGTAATTATATATACTCTTATCGGGAATATCGGAAATCATCATACGCTTTTTGATATCATATGTATATCTGTATATGTGGAATTTCATATGATATCTAAATGAAGCTTAAGTTATATAATGCAAAGTCAAATTTTACGATGAATTACCTACCAATAGGTAGAATATATAGTACCAATCCGATTTGGATAATTTACGAGTATTTCCGTGTCCCTCCGATCGTTCGTTTCGTCTACTTAGGCAAGAAGACCATCCAAGTGCCAAGTTTATTGCAACGACTGAAACTACTTGTCATCAAAAATCGACAGCTTGTTCAATGGGCTACAAATATCTGGCCAACTTTTAAATACCCTCTGGTTGGGGTAGCCTAGCCACAAAAAAGTAGCACAAGAGTTTGTAGCAGAATCGTTTCTGCTCCCCCAAATGACGCACTCGAATCGTGACGCAAATGCAACAACTCCCTCCACTCCAACTCTCCATAGTGCAGTGGCAAGTGCATCTGCAACGCTGCGGCACGGCTGCTGCACGAGTCCAAGAATAGATCGCGGAAGTGGAGAAGTTGGAGAAGAGAAAGAGATCTTCCCCAGATCTACTAAAGATGTAGGAATGCGTATACGCATATACGTCTACCTGTCGGCTCTCCCTCCATCATCATCGATTATAATGAGATCCGATCCCCTTTGGGTTTTCCCGAGAATTGAATGATGACACTTTTGCTGGCTAGGCAGCCGCCCCATTTATTGTTTAAAACAAAGACGGAATAGAGTAAAAATAATATATTTGGATGTCAGACCATAGCCAAGTATACGGCACTTGTGCACGCACTCCCCAGCCCCCTCTCAGCCCAACCACTCTTAACGAGCGAGCACCTCGCCCGCCGCCCGCCCACTCATGTCGACGCACCTAATTCTCGCAAAAATATATAATATTTGCAAGGAAGCGTAATATTTTTGAAAAAAAGAATTCAAATAATCGTGCATATTTTGTCATTTATTGTGTGAGTGCTTTGAACGTCTCGTCTCCTCCACTAATTTGCTTCATTTCTGTCAGACTCGAAGCCAAAACTGAAAGAAAAACTGTTTTCGAATGGGAAATTCTGGTGGCGTTGCCGCAGCAACAGCATGTAAAATACGTAAATAAATGCGAATAAATTCTCCAAAAAACAGCATAATTAACATTCACGTTCTCGCATACACCGGACCGCGGATGTGAATGCTCTGTACGCACAAATATATATATTTAGTAAAAATATAAAAATATTGTTTAAATTAGAGACATCTGTGATTGGGATGGGGATGGGGATGGGTATGGGTTTGAAGATGCTATGCCAAAGGAAACACCTGCTCAAGAGTGACGTCCCTGATGTCCCACACATGTTCCGCACATGACTTCCGAGTGACTTCATTTGCTTAGAGGCCAGGGGCCCATGGCCAAGGGGCTACAAGCTAGAGGGAGGGGAGGACAATTTGAGAGTTAGTTAAGTTGCTAAAACAAGCCATTCACCCACCAACCCCAACCCCCTCTTCACCCCCAGGAACGTGCCCTGTTCCATGTGCGTGTGGATTACCCGTTGCCATCGTCCGGAGAGCGACAAACAGTCCCAGTTGTCGGGGCCATAACGAAGGGAGCGTGAGCGTGAGAGTGACTGTGTCTGTGTCTGAATCAGCCACAAAATGAAGCGCGACGTGTCCACATCGACAATTGGTCGGGACGAGGCCCGCCGTCCGCTGATGGAGGCCTACATGTTTCAGCGTCGTCTTCTGCTTGGATGCAGTCTGCTGATGGTCATCTCTCTGGTAATCTGGATTTTGGCCATATCAACAGATCACTGGATCATTATATCCGGCGGAGCAGGTGCGTTAAAGTACTGACACCGATTCTCTCATGCTTCAAAGCCATTTCCTTTATTCAGGAATCTTCATACCGGAATCCCGACGCTTCTTCATGTCCTCGCACTCGGGACTGTGGCGGCATTGTCGCAACACAATTGTGCCCAATGCCCTGAGCAATGCCCAGGTTGTCCGGAACTTTAGCTCGATGTCCTACACATCCCAGGCGAACATCAACGATGCCAAGCGCAATCTCAGCCACATGGAGTTCATCAAGCACTTTGCCGAGGAAAAACTGAACGAATCGGACAGCTTCACGGAGACGGCCCGTCGTCGCATGTTCGCCCATTGGGCACGTGGCGAAGAGGAGGAGTTTCAGACGTTTCGCAGCGCCTTCAGCAAGCTGGTCATGTCCACAGAGGAGAACCAGCGCCAGTTTAATGCGACAGCCATCAAGCCCATACCAATCGATCCCTTGGACGTCCAAGGGATCATAGCGAGGAAGACCTTCGGCTCCGCCCTGCAGCGGGTCAAGTACAACAATACATGGTCCTACTATGTGATACCGGAGGTGGCCCAAGAGGCCATATTCAGCAACTGGACGGACTACCCGCTGGTCGTGCGTCTCCTGGCCACATACATTCGCGACATCAACATACCCGCCTTTGTACTTAATGACGAGCGCGTGATCCTGATACTGGTGCCGCCGCTGCCACCGAAAAGGGGCGGCGGGCACACAGCCTTTTACAGTTACATACCCAACCGTGAGTGAAATCCATGGGGGAATGGGAATGGGTATGTCCATGAAGTAATCACCGAACCAAATCGTTTCCCGTACAGAGCGCTGCAAATACATCGACATGTTCCCCAACTCCAACACCCTGCGCAACGATCCCGGCTTCGACGACGAGGTGATGGGTAGGTTTTCCCCTCAATTGTGAGTTTTAACAGTTCGTAATTGCCAGTGGGTTGGCATGCTCTTGCAGATTACATCCGAACGCAGGCATCGTTTGCCTGCATCACACTGTTCGTGATGAGCCTGGGCGCCGTCTTCTCCTTCTACACGTTCATGAATCCTCGATACATGTTCAAGCGGCTGGCCGGCGGCATTCACCTGGTGGCTGCGTCCACAGCTCTGGTTGTTATCCAGGTTCTGTTCTCATCCATTGACTACACAAAGGATCACCTGTTCTATGCATATCCGGATGGTGCGGAATTAACGTGAGTATCCCCTAAGCTCCGATTGAAATGTGCGGTTGGGTTTTCTTTTGCCGCTAAAAAATTCTCTAATCGCAGATATGGATATGGCGTCTATTTGGCCTGGTTCACGTTTGCGGATAACATTTTCTGCGGTCTAATGTTCCTGTGGTACTCTGGCAAGAAGAAGGGTGCCAAGGCGCCCAATGACGAGGTGGCCATGGCAGACGAACCAACTATAATGGGAAGATAATAAAAGTATGCCGAAGATGATATTGATGGGCATTGTTTGAAGATGATAGCGACGATGATGCCCTTCTTGCGACCAAAGACCAAAAGCAGCCAGCGTATGTTTGGTTTGCTTTTTCATTTAAATTTTGTTATTTGTTGTTTTCTTAATAGATGTACTTAAAATGTTCGCTTTATTACGTTAAGAATGCAATAAAGATATTATTGGATTTCAGTCAGTGCAAGCCGTTATGATTTAAATTTAAACACAACACTGAACTGTAATAGCTATGGAACTTGTAATTGGGAACGGAACTGGTTCGATATCGTTGATGTTTATCGTCAGGTGGCGCTGTTTAACTCAAGTTGTTAACCTGTTTAAATTGAGGGGGTTAAGTGGGTTAATTTCGTCATGTGAAAAATAATAATTCGAATTAATAATTATTAATAATTTTAGAGAGGGACTATGGATACTGGCGATCAGCTCATTGCAGATGTGTTTACTTCGCGGGAAAAGGAGCTTACGGCAGAAGAAAGGCAAAGGCTAGAAGAACAAAACAAACGCCTTGTGCCTGAATTCAAAGCGAAAAAACTGGAAGTGGATGCTCAGCGACACTGGGACATATTCTACAAACGAAATGAAACCCGCTTTTTCAAGGATCGCCACTGGACGACACGGGAGTTCCAAGAGCTACTCGACCAGAGTGACATCCGAGAAGCAGAACAGAGGCGCACACTTTTGGAGGTCGGCTGCGGCGTGGGTAATCTAGTGTTTCCACTGCTAGAAGAACAGTCGAGGGAGGAAGGCAATGAAGATTCGGTGCCCTGTGGTAGATTCTACTTTTATGCTTGCGACTTCTCGCCTCGAGCTGTTGATTTTGTTCGAGGCAATCCCTTGTACGATCCCAGCAGCATTACGGCCTTTCAGTGCGACATTACCACGCAACAGGTGCATGAACATATCCCTGCTGGCAGCCTGGATGTGTGCACCATGATCTTTGTGCTGTCTGCCATTCACCCGCACAAGTTCAAACATGTGGTGCAGAATCTGTGGCGGCTTCTGAAGCCAGGTGGATTAGTACTGTTCAGAGACTACGGGCTTTACGACATGGCCCAGTTGCGCTTCAAGCCAGGTAACAAAATCGCAGAGAATCTTTACGTGCGCCAGGATGGCACACGGAGCTACTACTTTGCCGAACAGGAGGTGGCCCAGCTGTTCACGGAGAGCGGCTTTGATGTTCTAACCAATGCATACGTCCATCGTCGAACTCTAAACATCAAGGAGGGTGTCGACGTGCCGCGCATCTTTCTACAGGGAAAGTTCAGGAAAAAAGTACTGTGACGCACACTGTGACAGGTGCAAACTGTTACGTATATAGTTTTCGATTTTATTTTAAATCAATAACATGGTTCAAGTCAACGTTCAATAAATATTTGTATGTATATAGTATCTATTAGTTTACATCGTATGTTAGGGACAAAGTAGAATGGATACCTGTTAAATTCAATTGAAGTTGTTGGTTCGCCCGACCCCATCTCTCTTGCCGCAAATGCAGTAGATATTGAATGTCAGAATTGTTTGATTAACTAAATCAAATGAAATGATATTGAAATGTATACATTATGCTCATCCTTCTGGGGATGAACGCCACTTCACTCCACTATCAGTAATTTACTAATAAGGAAATTTGACATTCAACGATATATACTGCTCTGCTCCGAGTGTATACATTTGTATAATTGTTGTGACGTATTTTGCAACACTTAAACTAATCAAATTAACCGACAAATAACATACACATATGTACATGCTTCCATAAGTAGTAATGTAGATTTTACCAACAATTAGGATTAGAATACATTATCATATAAGTATATGCGAACAACTCAGAAAACCCATCAAATTTTAACAAATTCAAACGATCCTTAATTATTGCGTTACATTCAGATTTACAGTTCATCCGCGTTCGCTTGTGGTGTCGTTCAGTTAATACCCAGCAGTAAATTGCGAATATATATATATAATAATGATAATAAATATATATACTTGATACTTGGATTTGGCTTATTGGCTGTGGGATACTATTCCACTAGGCCATGTTCGGCCAGCTTGCCGCCATTGCTATTGCTGTGTCCCAGAGGCGCCAGTTCGATGCTGGAATCGAAGCTTTTGGTCAGCACGTCGCTGCTGGTGACCGAGTTAGTGTTGCTGTTTATCGAGGGCAGCGCTACGGTGCCTGCCACGACGCCGAGGCCATCGTTGAGGTCGCTGTCAATACTGAAGCTGTTACTGCCGTTCTCATTGATCAGCGAGAGCGTCTGCATCGGCAGCATGTCGGAGGGGGGTGGTTGCTGCTCCGTATTTGAATTCGAATTCAACTCTGATTGCAGCTGCAGCAGCGAGTTGCGCTGCGTGTGCTTGTCGAACTTTCGTTGCGGTGGTTTCGGCGGTTCCTTGTCTTTCTCTTTCTCCTTATCCTTTGATTTCTTGAAGCCCGCGATCAAGGCCTTGTGCGCCTGGGCCTTTATCCCTTCCATGCTCGGCCGCATTATAGAAGAACGAGTGCCCGAGCTCTCCTTGGTCGACGGCGACTCCTTGGCTCCCGGCTCAGCTTCCTCAATCACGCTGGCCAGCTGCTGTGGATTTTGCTGCATGGTGAGGTCCTGCACCTGAATAGGTATGTCATCGGGCAGCTTTTTCGTGCGGAATGACGCGTTCGTGATCATGGATTTCGATACCGACGTTGTCACCGTATTGGTAGCAGGTGTCAGGGCTACGCTCAGTCCCATTGGCCCATCGTTGGGCTGCCCTGACGGGTTAGCATGCAGTGAATTGCGCACGGCGCTGGTTACCAGAATGAGCTCCGTGTACATTTCATAGGTGGCACGGTTGTGTATATCGTCTAGTGTTTGTATGGCTATCGTACCATAGCCATTGAACATCGCAAAGTAAATGGCGTGCACCAATTCGATTAGGAAGGACGAGGAGAGCGGAATGCGCGGAGAAGATGGTTTTGGAAAAGTGGCCCCCGTCGCTGGATCAGATCTGTAATGCATTGGAGTAAATAAAATAGACCATTGATAGTGATAGTTTGTGCTCACCCATAGCTCATGCGATGGCCGTGCCCGGATTTGGTGGTGAATCCCTGGTTAACCATCTGCGAAGTAACACGGCATAGATGCAGCAACGAAGACTTTTGCGTCTGACTGACGTGCTGGTTGTAGCAAAAGAGAAGTGTCGTTAGGATCCGCATGCGGTTCTGGGCATTTACCGTCTCAACGCGCTGATGCGGCCCCCACTTGAGTTCGCGGTTGCAGTTCTCCTCCCAGCGTCGCAGATCGGTCAATGGAAGATTCTTCATTTCGTGGTACACAGACGTCTGGGCTAGGATGGGCATGCGGAAGACCACTAGCTTCTGTCCGCCATCGTCGGTGGACACCTCACCGTTATAAATGCAAATCAGCAGTGTCTCCACTCCGCGAGACGCCTTCTTATCGCCCGCCGAAACGGCATGCAGGTACGTGTAGATTAACACAGGAATGAATTGCAATGGAAATTTGTGTAGCGTCACCTGGGGCGACCTATAGAAGGACAACAGTTGCTGGCAAATGTCGTGTACCAGCTCCTCGTTGCGCTGCCTCTCATTGAATATGGTGAAGATGGCCTCGGCGATTTCCGGGTCTGTCTCATGTTCCACAACAAACGCCTCCGACTCGGCTGGCTGCCCTCGAGTCCGCTGATAATCCGCCAGCCAGTCTTTCACCAATTCGGCCATTGCCAGCAGCGACCTGAAATAAATCACATTCACATTCAAAATGCCACCCACCACCAATGGACACCTGGAGATTCCGACTGTGAACCTTGGTCTCACCTTGACCTCAACGAAGCACGTAATGGTAGCAAGGCAATTGAATCTATCAATTTGGATTACAAAACACCTATCGCCGCGAATTATGTATTAACAGTGCTTAATTAGTTTATCGCCCGTCTCCACTGCTCCTCGTAATTTTTTTCCAAATAAACCTTGCTTATCTGCGCAGGGCTGCATCGCAGTGTGACCGTGGATTTGTCGATAAGATGTAAACCGTTTGCCGATGAAATATATTTTTGCCATTATATAGCTCAAAATATAAATTAATATGGTTTAGTTTAGATTTATTATGCCATCTGATGCAAGGCAATGAGAGAAACGTTAGAATCATAATGTAAAACTATAAGTTTGCTGCACTAAATCAGCTGTGTGTGTTGGAAAAGGGTGCATAGTGTCATAGCGCGCACGGGTGTTATGACATTTCCAAAAGTGTCATAGCGCCCATTCTCAAAAGTTTCATAACGCCCTCAACTTTTTAAAACTTGCAATATACATCAAGAATCAATGAGCTTACCGATATGAATTTACCGTTCATTTTCTTATCTCTCTAAGCATTTTTCAAGCTTTACAATGATCTTCTGAGTTAGTTTATCATTGAGCTGTTTCTTACAATTATAAAATTGTTGCTGGATTTCGAAAAAATTCGAAGTTGTTGCTTCTCACAACGATACAAAAACTCGCTATTGCTCTGCCCATATTGCAGACAAATACTTGAAAGTAGTGAAAAAGTTTACCAATAAAATATGAATTTATTATTATTTAACAGCAACATTTATTTCGGAAAGGATGCTACCAACAATTTTATTTCAAAAACTATTTATAAAGTAAAGAAATAATGAAAATTTGTATACAAAAAATTGCCTGCGGTGCTAAGATTGACACAATTCAAATATTTATAAAGATAAGAAAGATTGACACAATTTTAAAATTAAATTTCAAATATGTTCAAAATATTGAATATATACATATAACTAGGAGCTATGTAAAGCAACCTTTGGGGTCTTATTTCCCAATTAAAATAAAATAAGACCCCAAGACTTAAATAAAATAGTTTTGGGGTCTTATTTATTTCTTTTTTGGGGTCTTATTTCATAATTAAATATTTTTTAGGAAATAAGGCGCCAAAAATGGAAATAACACCTTACATTTGATTGAAAATCGATTTTTTTCGGCCTTATTTCATTCTTTTTTTTTGGGGGGTGTTATTTCGCAGCGTCTGTATCATATTATTATTTAATTTTTATTAGCTTCGGGCGTTATAGTGTCATAAGGCCCACAAAAAAGTGAAATAAAGCCCTGCGGGCGCTATGACACTTTTCGAAATGTCATAGCGCCCGTGGGCGCTACGACACTATTTTTTGTATCATAACGCCCACGGGCGTTATGACACTGGGCGTTATGACATGTACCCGTTGGAAAACAGTGTTTTGGTTGATAGCACTGTGGGGACGTCTAAATTGGTTGCAAAATCAGTTATGTTGATTAATTTAGTAATCTATTTTATTTGAAATTGAATATGTTCATCACCGCATCATCTTTCTGACGATGTCTACTGGGAAGGGAAACACATAGGACCTTGTTTTGTCGTTGCAAATTGTGTTGAGCGTTTGCAGATACCGCAATTGCAGAGCAATGGGATTGGTCTCCATTATATCGGCAGCTTCCTTTAGAGCTTTGACAGCGTCTCTCTCTCCATGAGCAGCCGCTACCTTGGCTTTTGCCTCCCGTAACGCTTCTTGTTCGACGGCCAGAGCTCGACGCAGCTGGTCGGGTAGAAGAATCTCCTTACTAACAAAGATACAAGCGACATTTCAGTCAACAACAGATGGAAATATTTTGGCGAGCTTCTTACACTTCCACCCGCTCGACACGCACACCCCAGGGCTCGGTACAATCATCAAGGATAGCTTCAATTCTCTTCGATAGCGTCTCCTTGGACATTAGGAGGTCCAACAGCATGTGTGTGCCGGCCACATTCCGAAGAGTGGCCTTAGCCAGCAATTCAACGGCTCCTCTATGATCGAATACCTGCAGAACTGCATCAATTGGCTGCTTTATGCTGTAGTAGACCACAGCATCGACCTTGATCGTCACCATATCCTTGGTGAGAATTTCCTGGGGCGATACGTCAAAAGATGTGGTGCGCAGGTCCACTTTAATGTACACATCGATGCAAGGGAATATGAAAACCAGTCCAGGACCACGTGGTCCGCCAGGCAGGAGGCGGCCCAAACGCAAAATAACTGCTCTCTGGTATTCCTGCAGGATCACAAGGCACATGAACACCGAGATGGGGAAAGTTATCACCATCAAAATGACGGAGAGTAGATAAAAAATCCTCTCCAAGAGATTAGGGGGAATATTTTCAGCTGTTAATAAAGAAGATTGACTCAATTCAATCGAACCGATGAGATCAAAGAAAGCTCACTTGTCGGCACATTGCGATCAGTCGCCATGGCACTAAGATACTGTGCATGCATCAATGATCGAAGGACATTCAGATCTATCAGAGTTGCAGGCGTACGTGGCGACTCCATGCCCGACAGTCCATCCGTAGACTCCCCCGGATACTTGTTCATTACAAAGAATTTTACAAAATGAAAAAAAAACTAAGGGATAAAAAACAATCTATGTATGTATACGACTACTACTCTCTCAATATTTACTTGAGAGGATTTCCAAAGGCAATAGACCATAAATTGAGGTTGAATGTGTTACATGTATAATTGGCTAGAATACAAGATTCATTTAAGGACCGCTAGCTGGGCTGACGTGCAATATCTTGAGCTACCTCCACGCGACTGCGGGGACGCCAAAGGTCTAGCAATCTGACCAAAAAATGGGCCACTACGAAAAAGACCAGAAACCAGGAACCATGCTGATACACTGCGTATACCAGTTCGCTAATGGTGAAGGCTTGCTCCTGAAGGACTCGATCGTAGACCTTAACTGTTCGAAGAGCAACATCCTCCCAGTTGTAGAGAGTCTCCACCAGCTCATTGCATCTGTATGGGCAGAGCACAGGCTCCATTTGGCTACTTTCATCCGCAGGTGTGGAGCAACCCGTTTGGGAGCAGCTAACCGCATCAGGAGCCGAGGGATTTCTTTTTCGTTGTCTTCGCTTTCCCCGTCCATCAGTCTCAGAAGGAATGTGTCCATTAGGGGCAGGAGTTTTTGTCATACTAGATATACTCTTTTTATGTCTATCTATGGCTACTAAAATGGCAGAGTAAATGGCATCAATATCCGGTTCTGCCAGCAGTATTAGGTTTTTTGGAAGCACCTCAGGAATGCCACCAACGCTGGTGGATACCACCTGGAGACCGCAGGAGGCGGCCTCAACTATGGCCATACAATATGCCTCCGTTAGCGAGGTATTCACAAAGATATGGCCGCGTACGAGAACGTCTCGTACTTTGGCATGCTCCACAGCGCCGACAATTTCTACTCGATCCTGCATATTGGTCTTTTCGCGTATCTCCTCTAGCAGATCTCTTTTTGGTCCATCACCCACGATAATAAAGTTAACATTATGAGTGTTCTTGAAGCGGGGTATCACACCGGCCAGCAGATCGATGCCCTTGCGGTAGACCAGACGGGAAGCAACCACAATGTTAACTACGGAAGAGACGTTGCATTTTGTGTGTCCTGAATTCTTAGATAGATTTGTCCACTCACTTGTATCGTTACTGGGTCGCTGGCTAGTATCTGGGGTGAATAAGGCGGTGTCTACAGCATTTGGTATCACAGAAACCCTATGTTTGGCCACACGTGCTCGCAGAACCGTGTTCTCTTTGCCAATGTGCGATACACAAATGGCATGATTCACCATACTCAAATTGACCTCCAGAAGATTATTGGTAAGGGCTGCCGATAAGTCAGCAAAGCCAAAGAGGCTGTGATCGGTAAATACCGTCTGTAATCCACAGAAGATTAGTCATTTATCTCATAAGGCTGAATTGTATTACTTTTAGACCAAGCAGAGAGCCCACCATGAGTGCTTCATGGGCTAGGGCACTGAAAGCCGAGTGGCCGTGCACGACCTCCACACGTTCCCGCAGGAGGACTGCCCGCAACATGGGCACATTGCAGACGGCTGTTGGCAGGATGCACTGATTGTAGCAGACTTTAATGGGGAGATAATAGACCTTGAGTCCGTGCGTTACATAGCGGATGCCACTGCAATCTCCATAGGCATGGGTCAGCACAACAATCTGTGAACCGTATTGGAGATTAGTCAATCGTCTAAAACACGTATGTACGTTATCTGGCTTCCACTCACCTTGTGACCCAGACTAAGCAGCATTTGTGAGAGATTGTAAACATGCTCCTCGACCCCTCCGATGCTCGGATAGAAGAAGTCCGACACCATGCAGATCCGCATCTTTCACACTTGACGATTGCTAGCTCACATGCAGGGGACATCACATAAAACAAATAAAAATGCAATAGTTTTAAATGAGCACACAACCCTGCAGTTTTTGGTAGTGCTGTGCTATAGAATTCTAAATGACAGTGCTGGAAAACGTATTTATGCAGTGTACGGTCTCACCGTGCTGCAGCTCCCTTAGTAGTGGGAGGGGAGGTGCAAAAGAAAAGTTGTTTTCCGCAGTTTGTTTCTTCATGGCTGCAATATGCAGAACTCCAAGGCCAAAATGGACGAATTTAAGTCGAAAGTCATGGACCTGCTGCACAAACAGGTAACAAAGAGTTTCTCAGGAAACGGTGCACACTTGGTACTTTGGGTTTCGCTCAACATAACAATTACCTTACCTTACGCACACAGACAAATCGACAAATGAAAATACCTGCCATGGGTTTCTCGGACTACTTCATCCAAACGGTGACAACAGATGCCTCACCCAACGATGAAGTAGATGCCACTGACGAAGCCTCGGCTGGAGTATCAAACGCACAAAGATCGGATCAGGAGATACTAGAGAGCATTGAAGAATGCTACTATAGCCCTGACAGCAATCCGCAGCTATATGAACTCAAGGTAAACTACATCGATGTTGAACTTTCGCCTGAATCACAGTCTTCTCATTTTGCCACCTCCCGCAGAAAGTTCTTAGCGACGGCATCGACAACGAGCTTATCGAGGTCACCATTGCACAATTGCGCACACAACAAAAGGTATTGACCAAGCAGGTGCTGCAGAACATATTGGAGCAGCGCAATGCTTGCAGCAGCGAGTTTGCCGCCATCAATGACACGCAAAAGAAGCTGGAGGAATCGCTCTGGACATGTCAGAAGGCGAGGTCCTATTTGAATTTCGCTCGCACAAACCTCACCACGACCAGCTTGGAGATACTCGCCAGTTATCGCAAGCGGGAGGTTCTCAAAGAGGTCTTGGACACTCTAATGGCTATAAGGAAACTGGTACACCCAACTTATTCTATAAATCAAATCATTGTTCATACAGTTTCAATCCTTCCCAGCGCACAACTGATGTGGAACTGCAGAAACTGCTAGCAGATCATAACTACAGTGCTGCGATTGCTCTCCTCCTGCAATGCAAAAGCTCTGCAGAGGCCTACATGCAATATAACTGCGTGCAATCACTCTACAAGAAGCTACAGGAGACCATGTTGCTCATGGAATTTCAGCTGGATACGGTGTTGAATGAGATGGTGCTGAACTTTGATACGCGCAAGTATGCCAAGCTACAGGAGGCCTACAAGTTGGCCAACAAATCGCTCATGGCGATGGATCAGCTACACATCAACTATATCTCGGCAATTCATTCGTCGGTCAACGCCGTGCTCCGCGGCTACAGCGATCCCAGTCAGGACGATCAGATCAAGCTGCTCTACGAACAGTTGTGCGAGCAGCTACACTCTGAGAAGCTTATACCCTGCCTGATAAGCTTGTGCAAAACGTTCTGGACCATATTGGCCTCCTACTATCAGGTTGTGATGTGGCACAACAACTACAAGCTGTATGGCCACGAGGAGGCCGACTCTCCCGATATCTACATTCAGCAAAAGCTAAAAAAGGGGCAGTCGCGACTCTGGAACGATATACTGACCAAAGTGTGCCTATTCTTGCAGAGCGGCAAGTTGACTGCGCTTAAATACGACCAGTTCATCCAAGTGATGTCCATTGTGCAGCGCCTGAAGAAAGTGGGAGTGGAGTTCTGTGGCGAGCAGTCGGAGAAACTAATTGAGATCATGCAGCAGCAGAGCGAGGAGTTCTTCAGGCGTTATCACATTTGCTGTGTGGAAGAGATCTGCTTGTTCTTGGACAACGAATCCTGGACGCCAGTGGACTC
Source organism: Drosophila athabasca (assembly GCA_008121215.1). Classification (NCBI taxonomy): domain Eukaryota; kingdom Metazoa; phylum Arthropoda; class Insecta; order Diptera; family Drosophilidae; genus Drosophila; species Drosophila athabasca. Next base: position 640,531 of record VMQQ01000022.1, on the reverse strand, counting down.
GTTTGCACACATCCTTCAACTGCCCGTAAGTTCCGCTTTAACTGCAGCACTCGTTGAATTTTCAATGATTTCTAATTTTATTGTCATTGATTTTAGGAATTCCGCTCGGTCCGTCACACGCTGCGTCGTCACAAGTCCCCGACAACAGCGCTGTTGGCCTCCTCGAATAATTCCCCGATAAGCAACAATAATTGCGACGAGCTGGTCTCCGTGCACTCACAGGATGGTGGCAGCTCCATCTATGGTTCCTATGGCTACTTTTTGCGATTCTCCGAGAAAAGTTCGCCCTTTGACGGCGGCCTGGATGCAGCCATGCTCGAGGAGGATATTCTCTCGGGCATTGTGGACGAGGCATCCTGCTACTTCAGCGAGGAGAGCGACGACGAGCAGAAGAGTCTGCAGAGCAAAGAGTTTGACGATGCCAGCAAGTAAGTGGCCCCCATTCTCTCCTCCATACTACTGTCTCAAAGATATCCTTTGAACAGCCAACTGTTGGTGAACAATACCGCCTTGAATGTGCTACGTTGCCTTGGACGCTATCTGCAAATGTGCAAACTTCTGCACTGCATCTCTCCTAAGATTGTGTCCTGCATGCTGGAGCTTATTGATTTTTACGCGTATGCTGTTCACGAGATCTTTGGCAAGGATGCGGTGAGTAAAACCCCAATTAATTGAAAACTTTAATTACAAATAAATATACTCCTGCATATACAGCTGGTGCCCACGGACAATATGTATACCCCACGGCTGGAACGACGGTTGCGTCTTGTGGAGGCGAATGTTTTGCCACAGATCAAGTTGTGGCCGCTTAACTTTTCCTCTCTGGTATGGTTTGGGTTCGTGTGAACTGCATTTTGGGCGCAATTTATAATCAATATTTTTCTAGGCCAACAACGAGCTGGCCAATCCAGACACTCTCTACGGTCTGCCACAGCGTATTGTAGCTGTGGAAGCAGGACGCAGCATGTTCCAGCAATTCCAAATTCTGCAGCATTACCTTAATCACCTTTTGCCTGTTGCCGAGCGTCCCCTGTTGGTTGGCTATCTGGAGTACAGCGAATACATGTTGGATTTGGCCAAACCAGTTTACACCTGCGTCACCTCACGCGTCATTGATCTGTCGTCCATACTGGCGCAGATGGCCAAGGTCAAGTGGGATGTGAATCATGTGATACACCAGCATAGCAGTTACAGCGACGTATTGAATCGGGTATGTGGTAAAGGGCATCGCATTGAAGGCAATCTTCTCTAACAAATTATTTACAGAACATACAAAGCTTTGCCATGTGCCTCGAGGAGACGGCCAAAGAGGTGGCTGTGCCTAGCAAGCACGTTTGGAATTCCATGGCACATGTGGCCACGCACCTGCTCGTAGAAGGGTAAGCAGTCGACTGCAAGTTTTCCACATCGTAAAAACGTTCACATTTTTACCATTTTCCCATTTAGCTTCTCCAATGTGAAGAAATGCTCGGCCGGAGGACGGGCACTGATGCAATTGGATTTCGCCAACTTTATGTCATTCCTTGAGCTTATTTCGAATCAAAAGTATCCCCAGCACCGCTCGTATGTGGATGTGTTCATCAAAACCTATTACTTCTCACCGGAACAATTCGAGCAGTGGATCGAGCAGCAGCGGCAGGAGAGCGACTACTCCTCCAAACAGTTGACAAACCTAATACAGTGCATCTGTGCCAGTGATAAGCGCACACGGCAAAGGTTGACACAGTTGCTGGACGGTCCAGCAATGGTCAATGGGGGGACAACGCCGACGACAACGCCGCAAAAGAACCACTCCACAAAAGGCTCCGGCTCGAATCTGAGCAGTGTTATCTGAGACCCCATGATCACTTTCATATATATATTTATTTTGTTATAACCGATTGGTTTATACCGATTTAATTCAACCCTTCAATCCCTTGTTAGTAGAGCAATCTCGTGACATTCTTTTGATGTATTTAGCATTCCATTTAGTGCAAATTAACATTGTGTTTAGGCTAACGACCACATATACTTTAGTTACTTAAGCGATCTCCATGATGTACTTCGTTTCGAATTTTAAATCTCTTTGAATCTCTCCTAATTCTCCTATCTTAATACAATTCGCTCTCTATTCGCTCTCAGATGCAACACAATTGGCGACTATCCGTGACTTAAGTACCTAGAGAAAGCATATACATATATATATATAATATATACAGAAATACCATATTGTTAAGATGCATGAACAGCTATTTATTAATAACCTAATTACCTAATTGTAATATTTATTTGCAGAACGCAACGGACAAATAATTGTAATAAAGCGCCGCTCAATCAATAGAAATCGATTTGATTCGCGCGCTTACCACAAATACGAGTACACACAAACACGAATACTAAATAGTTGTAACCACTAACAAAGATAACATATTTTGAGATATGCATATTACAATGAAAACTACGACTGTCTTATCTTCTCGGGGGCGTGAATCCCACGCATTACGCACGCACCGCACCTCATTCTTGGCAAGGAAACGCCCCCGCCTGAATGAGCCCAGCATATAAATATATTCGGTCATCGTTGTCGGTTTCACATTACGCATCCGCCATGTGGACGGTCCTGAGCCCTTTGCTGCTCCTTTTTGTTGCCGCACAAGCTTCGGGATCCACTGTGGACTTCATCAGCCATGTGGCCAAGGAATCTTCACTGGCGATACTAATAATCCGCCATGACTACTGTCCAGACGCCTGGCTGGCTGAACTTTTCGCTTCGCTCTCCCTCGCAGTGGTGCTGCAGGCAGCCAGCAGTGCTCAGGCTCGACGCGAGGAGTTTTCCCGTGCTCTTAACGTTATTTGCCTGCCCGGGGATAGTGATGGGCTGCACGAGGAGGAACTGGTGCAAGCTCTTGCTACTTCACTGGAGAACAGACGCAGCGAGAAGTGTTTAATATATCTAGCAAATAGATATCCCCATCCCAATGCAATAGACCGAGTGCTGCGACGCTGCTACGAACTGAAAATGCTGAACGTGGTTGGACTGATGGCTTCGGATGAGCAGCGCTTCTACTACCGATACCTGCCCTATCCCGAGTTCAGGGTAGAGCGCCGTTCCCTCCAGTCGTCGCCCATCTTCGATCTGCTTTTTCCCAACATGCAGGGTGAGCCGCTGATTGTAATGCCTGACCAATGGCACCCACGCTCCGTTGTCTATGTGGACAGACGCACGGGAAAAAAGGTTCTCGCTGGATCTGTTGGACGATTTGTCCGCACCCTGGTCTGGAAACTGAACGCCACCATGCAGTACGCCAAGGCTGTTACCCCGGGTCGATTTCTCAATGCGAATGCTCTGCAAGATCTAGTAAAGCGGTTGCCCATCGATGTACCGGCCAGCATGTCCCTGATAAGCCAAGCGGAACAATTGCCTCACATTAGTTATCCCTTTGAGTTGACACACGTGTGCCTGATGATTCCCGTGGCGAACGAGATACCTGTGCGGGACATCTACCGGCTCCTGAGCAGCGCTGGAAACATTTCCATTGCTCTGGTCGTTGTTTACGCCTATGGCCTGGTGCTCGTCTGCCAAATGCGCCTGGATGATCGGAAAGTGTACTTCGTGGACTACCTGCTGAACGACAGAGCTCTGCGCGGAGTCTTGGGACAGTCCTTCAAGATAACTAAGCAGGAGATCGCCTCCTCCAGCAAGTGGATCTACCTCGTGCTTGGCATTGTTGGCCTCAACATCAGCTGCATCTTCGGGGCGGCCCTGGAAACGATGCTCACCCACCCACCGAGGCAATTCCAGCCTCGAAGCATTGCTGATGTCAGACGTGCCCGTCTGCCCCTTGCCGCCATTGAGGAAGATCTAGCTGCTATCGCCGATCTGCAGCTGCCCGTTCTGACCGTCAATGCCAGTGAGTACAACCGGCTGCGGGATGACGCAAATACCAGCTACGTCTACCTCGCCTCGCGGCTCCACTGGACCCTGTTCGAGGGCCAGCAAAAGTACTTTTCGCGAGAGCTTTTCATCTACTCCATGGACGCCTGCCTGATGTCGCTGGCTCTGCTGACCTTTGAGCTGCCCAAGAACTCCTGGTTTGAGGCGCCCATCAGCAAACTCATTCTGGAGGCCAGGGCCAACGGCATTTATCAGTATTGGGTGGGGATGCACCACTACGACATGTCTGTCGCCGGTGTCGCCACCATACGGGATCTCAGCCTGGACCAGATTCATCGAGAGTCTCATAAAACTGGCAGTGCCCTGCGGCTAATTGATCTGCAATGGATTTGGCTGGCATATGGACTTCTGATTCTGATGGCAGTGCTGCTGTTCATACTGGAGGTCGCCTGGCAGCGAACTGCTCCAAAAAAATAGTGCTCAGATATCGATGCTTGGCTTTGTGTTCGGAATTAGTTTATTGTTGAACGGTCACAAGGAAGGTGGTTGAAAGCTGAAAGTGAAATTGAATTGATCTATGGGGTTTGTGGGGAAGTGGATAAATATTAATGGATTATAGTGGAACACAGGTGGTCGCATCCGATTCCGTTCGTTCGTTGTCTTTCGTTGGTACGGTACTGCATCTAGGCCACATTGGTATGCTCGTCACGGTGGAAGATCTTCACGTCGAAGAACTTGAAGTTGTGCACATCGAAGTAGTAGTCGTGCTTCACCGGGCGATTGAAGGGGAAGCCGAAGGGCAGGGCATCCACATAGCGGGATCCGTGACCGATGCCGCAGCTGATGACGGGATCGTAGCCGGTGTACTGGGCCACGGCGGTCTCATGGAAGGGATAGACCATGTAGAAGAACTGGTAGACCTGTCCACCCTTCTTTCCCTTGGGCAGCATCATGCGGTTGGGTACACCGCAGTGGGCCTCAGACTGATCGAGTTTGAACTTGTAGTCACTGACGGAGGCGTCCATCAGCTTCTGGTACAGCTCCAGGTATGTGGTGCGATCGTTGACCCAAATGAAGAAGTCTCCGCTGTTGCGCTTAATGTGGGTGACGCCGGCATCCAGATGGACCTTGAAGTGGTCCAGCTCGAAGAAGTTCTGGTAGTTGTGCTCCAGTGGGATGACGTGTCCGTACTCGTCGTGCTTGGGTCCAATGAAGACCTTCACAATGGCATCCTGGGCCTTGTCGGCGCTGACGTCCAGGGTGAACTCGAAGGGCTTGTGGTTCAGGCGATGCTGGCGCGCCTTGATCACATAGCTCGCACCGTTGTAGTGTGAGTTGCGGCCGAAGGAGTAAAGGCTGTCGTGGCTATCCTCAACAACGGATTCAACATTCACAGCGTTGCTGATGTCGGAATCGAAGTATTCGAAATAGGTGGTCAGGCTCTCAGGCATGTGAACGGCATCGATCTTGACACCCTCGAATTCGTAGTCGTGCTTCTTGTACTCGGGGAAGGTCTCCATGAGGTGCCAGTAGTGGCCGACCAGGTTCTTGTAAACTTCGTAGAACAGAGGGTCGCGGAGCGACGTCTCGTAGTGCATGAAATGGCCGGGGTAGCTCTCGTAGTGCTTGCCGACTTGGTGTCCTCCATTCACGATGTGACGGTACTCCCTGTCCAGGCTGCCGTAGAACTTCTTGTCAATGCTGTCCGCATTTCCTTGAATGATATTTCCCAGCTGGTTGACCACCTCCACATCGAATTTGTCGTTCTTGTGGATCCAGTCCATCACACGCTGTGTGTAGAGTTCCACATCCTGGATGTGCTCGATGTTCTGCTCATGGTAGAAGCTGTAGTGGTTTTCGCGGTGCCAGTCGGGAACGCCATTGTAGGTGCGTAGAGCGCTGTAGTAGCCCGATTCGACCGGTTCGTACATGTTGAAGGTGGGCACCTCGCCCATGTCGTTGGACAGACGCTCCAGATACCAGCGAGCGAGCAGCTGCCAGTGGGTGTAGAGGTAGAGCTCTCCGCGACGGTCCTTGTTCAGCACATGGTGCTCCGAACCCTTGGTCCAGAATGGATAGTCGAGGTTGTAGTAGTAGTAGAAGCTGTTGAAACCAACATCCTCCAGGAAGTATGCCAGCTGGTGATCGTAGTTCAGGTTGCTGTGGTGGTTCGAGTAGTTCGACTTGAGCACCACATTGTAAATGTTGTCCATCTTCTTCACGTGGTGGAAGCCGTGCATCTTGTAGTGCTCGGCCATCTCCAGGGTCTGGGCGCCGAAGAAGCTCCAGGGGTGGATCTCGTAGTGGGCCGGCAGGATGATGCCCTGCATGTCGTCGCGAGCGACGGTGGCGATGGTGAAGGCGTAGACAAACAGCTGCTTGTTCACGTGCTGACGGGCCCAGAAGACGGCGTGCTGGAAGGTCTCCCAGTTCTTGGCAAAGTAGAAGAGGCGCACCAGACCGACGGCGTACTCCTCATGGCGCTCGTACATCACGGACCATACCTGATCGTCATGGAAGGGATGGTGCTGCCAGAGCTCGAAGAAGTGCTCCAACTGCTCGGGGTGATTGTAGTCGCCCACATGGTCCCATGGCTTGTATTCGGCGTAGGTGGCAGGGTATTCAGTGACGAACACATCGTCCTGGTAGATGTGCTGCAACATGTCGAACACAAACTTTTGCTTTCCCAGGAAGTCCTTGTCGGCCACCTTCGACTCAATGTGCTTGGCTTGGCAGCCAAGTGCCAGCAGTGCCACCGAAATAACTGCGATCGCCGTGAACGACTTCATCTTGCGGAATCATACCTCTGCTCCGTTTGAAGCCTGCATTTATACCCACCCAAGCCACAGCGTCGGCGATAGCGAGATGCGCCCTCCGGCCAATGGCATGTCGCTTGTGTAGCCTTGACATTGTATGAGATCCGTTCGACCCCTGCAATTGCACCGTTCCGATCCCAATTGCAGGTGATAAGGCATACGATTGTAGCGCTCGACCGGCGTTGACATCGGTCCATCTATCAGCAATGACAGGGCTCAAGCGACCGAACAGGCCCTTCTTACAATCAATTACATATGCGATTCAGGTTACATTTGTAGATGCCAGATCACCTGCTGATTGGACGTTACTAGGCAGCCGCTTGATAAGATTACAGATGGCTTTGTTTTTGCATCGTCAGGTCGCCTCTGTGGCTCTGGCCGGTCAGGCGCATTATTATCAAGCGGTGCTATAAATAATCAAAATTGCAAACTTTAATCATAGAACAACAAATGTAGACAGCAAAGAGCATTGGATCATCAGCAGACACATAGTCCATTTCCATACATGTCCAAATAATGCGCAATGGAGAATATGTCTTTATTATATGTACATACATATGTATGTGTATTTCAGATAGTTTTGGCCAAAGCTGCATGTATTGTCCGATGAGTCATTTCTTAAACTATTAACATTCAAATGAATAATTATAATCATCTAGAATTACAATTGGAGACATATCATACATATTGTCACTGTCACTTTTTGAACATTTCAGATCATTTATTTCATCTTTAAGGTCCTCAATTTTCTTATCATTGGGCTTTTTGCAAACTCAATTCGGTGTTAATTTAGCTTAAGATTTTCTTGGTTGCAAGCTATCCCAAATTTCAAAATTCGCGCGATTTCTTCAACGTCTGCGGTAGAGTTGCCGCTGTTTCAATTGTTATTTTCATATACAGCTGCGACCAGGGACACGCCATTGATAGTCGATTTTAATAATCGGACGTTATACCGATGATAATCAATTTCAAAAAGAATTGAAACGAAAATAGTTATTATTATTTGTACTGAGCATACATTTATTATTTTGAGCCTTATTATTTGAATTAGATTAGCATATAAATAAAAATTTCAATGAATTATTTAAAATATCCTACCAATGACATGTCGCTTGTGTGGGTAGCCTTGACATTATACAAGATCCTTTCGATTGCCCAATTAATATTAATTGTACTCGTCATAAATATATTATTTAAGCTTCATCATTCAAATCATTATAGATATCATAAAAAGTTCACTGACTTTTTATCGCACGCTCTCAACTTTGCAGTCTACACCTTTCCATTGTAACTTTGCGTAGATTAGCAGCGTCAGCAAATAATTCGGTGACAAAATGCTGGCACACGGTGGGAACGGAACGAAGTCTGAGGAATTTGTTTATTGTTTGATTAACATGTCTACCCTACGCAGAATAACATGCTGTCTAAATAAGCCGCCCAATCTCCAAATATGTACTCTCATTGCAAATTAATTGCCGTTGTTGTTTGCACTTGTCTGAATGTATCTTTTTTTTAGACTCTATTTCTCATACATTGCGCGAAAACAAGAGCAATTCAATTCAAGAATGTGAAGAACCAGAAACTGCACAAGCTGGCCATCACAGTGGAATCTGTACTTGAGATAAAGAAGGAGCTGGATCAGCTGCCAAGGGAGTTGTTAGAAAAGGAAAAGCTTAGCGTAATTTACTAATTGAACCCTTTTCACAGAAGCTGGACCATGGTGAAATTAGTAAATTAATTTTACCATGAGCGGGACTGGTTTCATCGATATCGAAATCGATATAATCATATATCATATATTTTGAGTAATCGCATGTCAAGTTTCCCAATTTCTAACCTAATAATTTCAGGTCAGGTCAGGTGAATTTAGTGGACTACAATGATGTCTGCTGAAAACGAGACTGATGCGACTGGATTTCTCCTACCGGAAGATGGTGATGCTGCCAAAATGACTTCAATTTGTGAATTCGAAACTGCAGCTGTTCCAACTGCATTCGCTTCCTCCGATGAGAACGCCTTCAAGATGCCAATGCCGCCAGGGGCTGCTGGCAAGAATAAACCCAACTACTGCTTCATCAGCGCGTTGCATGGCCACTTGAGCTCCGTCGCATCGGTGAAGTTCAGCGCGGATGGCGATTATTTGGTAAGCGCATCCGCAGACCGCTTGCTCAAGTTGTGGGATTGGCGCACGTTCCAAAATTATCAGACGTTGGCAGGACACGAGAAGGGCATCAACGAGGTGGTGTGTTCGCAGAACGGGAAACTTATCGGCAGTTGCAGCGACGACAAAACGGTGAAGCTATGGGACCCGAATAGCAATAGCTGCGTTAAGACCTTGCAGGGACATTCAAACTGTGTGTTCTGCTGTTGCTTCAATCCGCAGACCAACCTCATTGCGTCTGCCGGCTTCGACGGTTCGGTGCACTTGTGGGATATCCGAACTGGCAGGACTCTGAAGGGATTGCCCGCCCATGAGGATCCCACTACATCTTTGGACTTTAACCGCAACGGCACCCACTTCATTACGAGCAGCCACGACGGATTCGTACGAATGTGGGAAACCGCCACCTTTCATCTGGTGAAGACGCTCTTGACTGACGACGACAACCCCGTGGTGGGCCATGCAAAGTTCTCGCCCAATGGCAAATACATACTGACCACAACCTTTGACAACACCCACAAATTGTGGAATTACGAAAAGTCAAAGGTTCTGCGCAGGTATACCGGACACAAGAACGAGTGCTACTGCCTGAATGCCAACTTCTCGGTTACGGCCGGGATGTGGATTGTGTCGGGCAGTGAGGACAAATCGCTCTGCATCTGGAGCCTTCAGACGAGTGAGTTGGTCCAGAAAGTTGACACCAACGACGACATGGTTATCTGCACCGACTGTCATCCAAAGGAGAACATCATTGCCACTGGATCCCTTGAGAAGCCTTTCACCGTCAAAGCATGGAAGAGCTGTGAATAAACCAAACAACTAGAGAACGTACCCTTTAAACGCTTACAACGAGTTCCTTAATCCGAAAATCGAACAAATAAAACTATTAAAATTGACCCATTAGTGTTTCTTCCAAGGCGGCAATGTCATTGTGCACACTCTGCTGCGACGATATCACTGTATAAGCACTCACTTGTTAATAAGATAAGCTTGTATCTGCTCTTGTAAATCATATATGGCCGGCATACACCGGCAAACAGAAACGCCTGCGAGCGCTATCTCACCCAGACGGCCAGTTAGACAGTTGTCGAGCCAGGCCGAAGCTAATGGAGAGCGTCATTCAAGTCTGGAACGGCGTATAGAGCGGTCGCGTTTTGTCCCCGGCTATCGCTTGGTGTTCGCTCTTTCTATCCACTCTCTTTGTTGTTTTTATACGCAATTCGCGAGATCAAAACTACAAACCAAACTAATCCGCGATGAGGGCGGACGAGGGTGAGTAGGCTGTTCCAGCTGGTTGCCAGGGATTTCCCGGATGCATTTGCCTCAAGGTTGAACGTGAGAACGCTGTTGCGCGGTCAGTTTCGAAAAGAGAGAGGCGATCGCGTGCTAGTGGGAATTCTCACCAATAAAATCAATTGCGGCAATCGAGCAAATACGTGCCAATTCATAAAAGTGTATCGTGGATGCTTATCTATTTACTGGGGTAGTCCGACTGATTAGGGCGCGAGTGCTACCAATGGTCATTGAGTCGTTTGATTGCTATCTCTGTGGGGGGTTATCAGAATGTACCAACGCTTGTAGAGTGGAAAATAAGCGGACATTTATTTATTTCTAATCTGTAGATCATCTGTACAGGGAGCAGCTTCCGAGCGTGGGCAATCTGATCAGGGACAGCGGACGGAAGCTGTGTCGCCCGGCGACCATCACCAACAAGTTCCCCATACTCCAATGGCTGCCCCGCTACCGGATCGAGTACTTGATGCAGGACTTCATAGCAGGTTTCACCGTGGGACTCACAACAATACCGCAGGCAATTGCCTATGGTGTGGTGGCTGGCCTGGAGCCACAGTACGGTCTGTACTCGGCCTTCATGGGCTGTTTCACCTACATAGTATTTGGCTCCTGCAAAGATGTCACAATAGGTAAGAGTCCCTGTCCACGATTCTGTCCAGCCAGAGAAAACTCATTTTACACTGCCGTCCGCAGCCACAACTGCCATCATGGCCCTGATGGTCAACCAGTATGCCACCATCAGTCCGGACTACGCTGTGCTAGTGTGCTTCCTGGCCGGCTGCATCGTGCTCGTCCTGGGCCTGCTCAACATGGGAGTGCTGGTGCGGTTCATATCAATTCCGGTCATCACGGGTTTCACCATGGCGGCGGCCGTCACCATCGGCAGTGCCCAAATCAACAATATAGTCGGCCTCAGCAGTGAGTGGGAATACATTTTGGCAGCATTTCAGATGCAGACTAACTTGGTTTATTACTCATCTTCAAAAAATAGGTCCATCGAACGATTTGCTACCTTCCTGGAAGAATTTCTTCACCCATTTGCCTTCGATTAGGAAATGGGATGCACTTCTGGGTGTGTGTTCTCTCATATTCCTGCTTCTCATGAAGGTATACTCCCGCAACAGATATCGAAAATAGTAGATCATCAACTAATCTCTGCATGTCGCACAGCATGTGAAGGACATCAAGTGGGGTAACCGCATATTCTGGAAGTACCTGGCGCTATCGCGCAATGCTCTGGCCGTGATCTTCGGCACATTCCTTGCCTACATCCTCAGCCGCGATGGAAACCAACCTTTTCGCGTCACTGGCAACATAACAGCGGGCGTGCCACCTTTTCGCCTACCGCCCTTTAGCACCACCGTCGATGGAGAGTACGTGTCCTTTGGCGAGATGATCAGCACATTGGGCGCCTCTTTGGGTTCCATACCGCTGATATCGATTCTGGAAATCGTGGCTATATCCAAGGCATTTTGTAAGTACCAATTCCCCGATTCAGTCAATCGGGAACTGTCGCGTCAACCCTCTCTCAATATTAGGGAAAAAGAGAAATTTGATTCCAGCACACTTTCGTAACGTAACCAATACTCGTATACTCGTATATATAAGAACTCGTTTTGTGCATTCTGACGGTATGAATCATCCGATCGCGGCGGTTGTTTTGTGTGGATCGGTAGATAATATCAGTCCAGACCAGAGCTGAGTTCCATATCTCATCGAAACCCACAATTGCATTCACAGCCAAGGGGAAAATAGTGGATGCATCGCAGGAGATGGTGGCCCTAGGTATGTGCAACATTATGGGCAGCTTCGTTCTCTCTATGCCGGTGACTGGATCATTCACACGCACGGCCGTCAACAATGCCAGTGGAGTGAAGACGCCTCTTGGCGGAGCCGTAACCGGCGCTCTCGTGCTCATGGCATTGGCCTTTCTCACACAAACATTTTACTACATACCCAAGAGCACGCTGGCGTCCATCATCATAGCGGCCATGATATCGCTGGTGGAGCTCCACAAGATTGCGGACATGTGGAAGTCAAAGAGTGAGTCGATTGTGGGCTTAGCCCAGCAAATACTAATCCAGTTGTGATCTTGCAGAGAAAGATCTGTTCCCGTTTGTGGTCACAATTATCACCTGCATGTTCTGGAGCCTTGAATATGGAATTCTCTGCGGCATTGCCGCCAATATGGTCTACATCCTCTACAGCAGTGCACGTCCCCAGGTCTACGTAAGATTGGAGAAGGTAGGCCATAAACGCCAAGAGGTTGATAGCATATAAATCCAAACGTATCCAACTCCCTCCAGATAAATGGCCACGAGGTGAGCGTAGTGGATGTAAAGCAGAAGCTTGACTATGCCTCCGCAGAGTATCTGAAGGAGAAAGTAGTTCGTTTCCTGAACCAACAGAACGGGGAAACACATCTGGTCGTGATCAAAGGCGAAGAGATCAATTCCATCGACTACACGGTCGCCATGGTAGGTGTTCTCCCTTCGGTTGCCCGCCTTTTCTAATTCAATCTCTTGCAGAACATTGTCTCCCTGAAGGGGGATTTGGACGCCCTCAACTGTGGTCTCATCTGTTGGAAATGGAACTTTGCCTCCGCCGGCGTCGTTTGCCGCCTCAAGAACGATATTCGCCCAATCTTCAAGTTTGATCTGACACTCGAGGAGCTGGTGGCCTCCCACTTCGATACTCCTTCCAACTCAGCCTCGACTGTATCTATTGAGGCCTAGGAGCTACAACAGTATTAGCCCCAGACTAGAACAATTACTTAATACATTGCAACAAGAAATAAGATGCATGCTCTTTACTGGCGACAATGTGTCTGGCGGATCGGGAGAGGAGAGGGCCCAGAGCTATAGAATTACGTCTGTTGTATGGTCTTCGGAGAAGGCTGGCCCCATGTCATAATAGTTGGGCCACAGAATTAATTGAGCTGTTGACCGCAAGGCTGCGACCTTTCTTCGAACCCGTGGTGCATCGGAGAAATGTAATTTATGGCCTTCCACAGGCACTTCACATTTCGAGTACCTACAGAAGTGGAGGGAGAGGCAGGGAAAGTCCTTTCACCACCAGCGAGTTCCCATTCTCATTCTTGGAAGACAAAGGTTCAACTTTAATTACAAATTATGATGCGTCTGCCGTCGCCTAGTGGTAGTTACCGAGAACCCGTTGGCCGGTGGGATCGAATGGGCTGCGCAAGTGACAGTCGGCCCGGTATCGCTTGCCCAGAATGTCCACTTCGTATTGGCCGCTCTTCACGTAGTCGGTGTCAATGGTTTGTCCATCTGGTCGCTCGATGTAGGCCTGTCCCAGGGACTTGCCGAGTGCATAAGCGTACTCTGCTCGTCGCAGAATTCCCACTGGCTCCCCATTGCGGTAGACTCCCTCCAGGCCCCAAATGGGAACACCCTCATCCCGCAGAGTCAGATAGACTAAGCGCTTCCTCACACCCTCGGAGCGTTGCCTCTCGATGGCAGCCTTGCCACGGTATTCGCTGCCGCTCTTGCGACAGGTGAAGCCCAGGCCGGCCTCTAGCGGGGTGTCGTCCGGGCGCAGGTCGAAACTCCACAAATGGTAGCCCTTCTCACTGCTCAGGGAATAGAGGGCGCGGTAGCCAGCGTTGCGCAGACCACGAGATGCCCCAGCAGCCATCAGGGATTTGTAGACGGCGACACAATCGGCCTTGGGCACGTGCAGTTCGTAGCCGAGCTCTCCCACGAAACTGACCCGGAGGAGACGGAGACCGATGCCCTGGAACTTGGCCAGTCGCGTGCTGTTGGGGGGCAGCTGCTCGTCGGAGAGTTCACAGTCCAGCAGGGGCTGCAGGATCTGGCGACTATTGGGGCCTTGAATCGAAATGACGCCCATTTCAGCCGTTAGATCCTTGAGATTGGCCTCGAATCCCTGCCTGAGAATCTCGTCCTGTAATGTGCTGTACGTGTAGTAAGCCGAAGCACCGCCGGCCACTATGTAGTACGCTTGCCCGCTAAACTTTGGATCGTAGATCTCGCCCGAACCGGAGGCCAGACGGGTTATGGTCACGTCTGCCTCCACGCCGCCGGATGCATTCAGGGCACAGGTGTAGACAGTTCTGGAACATAAAAATAGTGATCCAAGTGATCTCTAGGGCTCTTCAGAGCACTGACTTACTTGCTTGGGTCACGATTCGTGTTGGCGGAGAAGAGCCAGTCTGCCGCCTGCTGGGCCTGCGGTCCCTCGAGCAGCAGCTTGGCGAAATAGCTCATGTTGAAGACCACCGCGTTATTTCGGCAAGCCAACGCCTCCGACTTGATCTGCAATCGATATTAGACGTACAGTCACTCTCAGAAAAAGAGGGATCTCAGAAAAACACTCACCAGATCATGATGCTCTGAGAATCGGCCGTACTGTAGATCGCCTTCTAGGACCTGCTCGTAGACGCTGTCCCGATTTCGGGAATGTCCGTAGCTGCCATACCAGTCGTATGGCTGGACGGAAGCTCTCTTTGCTCCCGAGGGCAGGAAGTAGCCGGGACGCTCCCAGCCCTGTTTCTCCTCCATGACTGCGTTGGCCAGCATCATCTGGTCGTGCAGCGGATCCTTCTGAAAGTCACGTCCCGCCAGAGGCTGATCGTACTTGAACACCATGCTGTAGTTTTTCACGTAGCTCTCGTGCGACTTCTCCCGTATCCACTGGGTAGCGCGTCCCTGCTCGGGCGTGAAGCGACGCAAATCGAAGCCAAACATCGGCAGATCCGGCTGGCCATTGAGGATCCATAGAGCGGTCTGTTCACCACAGCCACCGCCGAACATCATGCCCGCCGAATTGAAGCCGCAGTTGTGATACAGTCCGTTTAGGACGGGATCGGGTCCCATTAGAGGCTTGTGGTCGGGTGTGAATGACTCGGGGCCGCAGACGGTGCTCTTTATCCCATACTTGGCATAGCTGGGGCACAGCTTCTGGGCACCCTCCACATGCGTCTCGAACACCGACCAGTCCAGCTCGTAGAGGCCAAAGTGGAAGTCCTTTGCCACCGGATCTAGCAGGATCGGGTTGGACTCATACCCACCCATGCAGATGGCATCGCCCTGGATTCGGAAGTACGTGGAGTAGTCGTGATCCCGGATATTGGGCAGGCCACGTACTCCCGGTATCGATTCAGATACGATGTAGGCGTGCTTCATCGGCACCAGCGGCAGGTGGGAGCCGTGCTTGGCCACCAGATCGCGGCCCCAGACCCCTGTGGCATTAACCACTCTCTCCGTTCGTATGTTGCCGTGGGCTGTTGCCACGCCGACTACCTTTTTGCCGCGCGAAGTCTGCTCCACGAGAATGTCATCGACTCCGCAATTCTCGATCACCTGTGCTCCTCGATTGGTAGCCGCCTTCTTCAAGGCTGCACACAGCATTGCCGGATCCATGACACCATCGCCGGGAGAGTAGAGAGCGCCGATAAAGGCAGACGGATCCAGGAGCGGAAACAACTTCTGCGTCTCTTCCGGGCCGAGGATGTGGTTCTCAATGCCCAGAGCAGATCCTACAGTAGCCAGGCGACGGTACTCGTCCAGCCTCGTCTCGTTGTGGGCGATGAAGAGGCCACCGTTCTGTATCCAGCCTGGATCAAGATCCGTTTCCGTCTCTAGTTGCTGGAGCATTTGACGCGAGTTGGCCAGCAGCTGGATGTCGACATCGTTGGGGCGCAGACGCCAGAGCAGACCTGCAGTATGCCAGGTGGTACCGGCTGTGAGTTGGGCACGCTCCAGGAGCACCGCCCTCACCCCACGCCGCGCAAGATGATACAGGGTATGACATCCTGCCGACCCGCCACCGATTACAACCACATCCGCTGATGCTGGCAGCGTTCCCGTCGGTGCTCCTGCCCCTCCCTGCTGGCTGAGGGCTCGAGCCGTCCTGAGGACGATCTCCTTCCGTGCCGATGTCTGATGCAAGAAGCGATGGCGCCACATTTCAAGATGCTGCCTCTCACGACGAATTAAAAATTTTTACTAAGCCCTAGGCCCCGGATTTCGAGGCCAGCACAATCCCGGTCGCGTCTTGATAAGCTTTGTCAATGGATTTGCTGAACCTTGGGGTCGCCATCCTCCTGATAAACTCCGATTCTGTGACGTTACTCGTCGATAATGAGAGACACTGAGACAAGGCAAGGCCCAGATGTGGCTGGAAAAACTATACCTCTCAGCTGTGGCACCCGGAATCTTATCTCTGAAGTTTGCCAAATACTAGTTTCGGCCTAGGATAGGTCAAAAAACAGTTCAATCTTCCCGCTCAAAAGAATTTAAGTAAAAGATGATGGGTATAATAATGGAATGAAAGCCACATAAATCTAATTCCGTATAATGAAACCTTCGGCTAAGGATTACAGGTTTGTAGTGGATCAATAACTTAAGCTCTGTCCTTACACAGGATGTATACACCACAAAGAGGAACCTCGGGATTATGATCACTCACCACCGCCATTAATTGATCTGCCTTAGGGGCTGTGCAGTGTTCCAGGTGGTTCCAGCTGGAACTGGGAGCTTGGCACGCTTCGCACTCGCTTATCGCAGTGTATCCTTCGGTGTGAGATGGGATGGGATGGGTGTGAGAACTCGAAAATAAACGCCAGCGGATAAACAACAAACAGTTGATTCATTTTGTTTTTCCGAGCCGAACCGAACCGAACCAATGTGGTGGCAGCCAGCAGCAGGAGAGAGTGCCGAGATCGCACCATGTGTTGGTTCTTCCGCCAATTGCAGACGGTTCACGGAGCGGGGCACCGCCTACAAGTGCCAGAAATAGATGGGTCGCAGAATGGAGGAGAGTGCTCAAAAAGGAGGATTCTCTCGTCACCCTCCACAGAAGTGCTCTAATTGTGCTACAGATCGGACGTCGTTCGTGTTCGTGTTCGGTTTCGGGTTTTACTTTCACATTGTACGATCCACATACCGTATACGTATTGTTATCCGTGAATTTTATATA
This sequence comes from Drosophila athabasca, assembly GCA_008121215.1. Lineage (NCBI taxonomy): Eukaryota > Metazoa > Arthropoda > Insecta > Diptera > Drosophilidae > Drosophila > Drosophila athabasca. The sequence goes on along the minus strand of VMQQ01000022.1, from coordinate 623,424 downwards.
TCCACATTTTGAAGAGTGCTTTTTAGTGACCAGTCATCTCATAATGCCACGCAAGAAGCGTTCCTCCAGTCCCCTGGATTTCTATGATGAGGACTTTGATGAGGATGCCAGTTCGCAAAGTAAGCACAACTCCACCGTCCTTGGAAGGGAGTCGCGTTACCCGTTTCACTGGGCAATAGTGTGCTCATGAATTTCATTACATTGTTTAGGCTCCCAGCCGCCGGTGCAACGGAATGCGGCGAATGCCCGAGAACGGATGCGTATGCGGGTCCTGTCAAGTGCGTACGGACGTCTGAAGACCAAATTGCCCAACATTCCGCCCGACACGAAGCTCTCAAAGTTGGACACGTTGCGTTTGGCGACGCTCTACATTAAACAGCTAATTACGGCCGTCGAGACTGGCAGCCACAGCCACAGCCACAGCAACAACCACAGCCACTCGAACAGCACCGGAATGGATGCCCTGGACACGAGTCACATGCCAGAGGCGTCACACGGTTGCGCCAGTGGTGGGGCCAACGTGGGAGGAAGCCTAAGCGGAGGCGGAGGCAATTTCCATTTCCACAATGGAGGACACAGCGGCATGGTAAGTGTCATTGCAATCTGCGATCTCTAGCGGTCTGATCCCAGTCCCTGCACAAGATAAGTGATGTCAGTGGCACCACTTAACGCTGCATCCATGGACTTATGAATGGCATCACCTGCAGCTGGGCATCGTCAATGCCATGCCTGACAGGTGTCATAAGCGATCCGATCCTCTGTGATAGGTATACATAGTTCATCATCATTACAAAATTGAATTGAAATTCGGTAGAAGCGTTTAAGCAAATTAAACGGGATATATCAGGTCAAGGAGATCATAATAGGATTAGATTTCTGTTATCTCTCTAATCTCTCTCATTTGAGCCAAGTTCAGCATCTATATCTCTGCATAATTCTGTCAAAATCCACGTCATAAGCTATATAGTTCATATTTGTTCTCTTGTTCTTGTCGGGGTCTCTGATAGTAGAAGCCGCCGGCATTTTAAGATGGCTTTATAGTTCCAATCTTATATTCTATACACTATAAAGATTGAATTGGACTATTCTTGAGTCCTGGTTTTCAACTCTAAATGTCCACAAGATATGGATATCGAAGACACATACACTTGCATATTTATTGGGCAACATCTGCTGGTGAAGTATTTCCACCTTCTGTTGTCAGAAGGCCCCCGTCCCCGTCCCCGGCCCTAATAAATACAAAAATCCGATCCCCATCCCCTGTCCAGGCCAGTCGGTGGCAGTCAGAGTAGAGTCATAGCGAGCCCCCCCACTAGAAGAACATTCAAATCACATTTTGTGATTTCAGTTTGCCTTGCTTTCCTGTAATCCGATACTTTTGTGAATTTCAAAAATATTAAATATGAGTGACAGGCTCATGGAGACGGTCTGCGGACGGCAACATTAGTTAGTCTTTGCTTTATTTTTAAAGATGCTCGACTTTGATGCGCCCAAAGTGAATGACATCCAAGGGAAAAGTGTCGCCGCGACGGATCAGAGCAGACCAGACCAGACCCAGACCACAGCAAGGCAGAGAAGAGAAATTTTCTCACTTGGCTTGGATAATTGTAATTAAGAATTGTCTGTCTAACCAGATTAGAAACTCTAGATGTTCCAATATTCTTCTCCAAATGGAATGGCATGAGGTTTACACAATCTGTCTGTACAGATTCATGGCACACATACTGCATCGCTACTTATCCAAATAGAAGCAATTGTTTACTCAATTGAATGCGTGAAAATATCAGCAAATATTTTCCCGTCTTGTGCCCATATGGCAGCAGATCTCTCATGTGATGGGATCGCTTCGGTTCATTTCGCAGTCTCAGTCCCTTTTCCGTTCCAGCACCCTAATTTATCCCACACTCACGCACGCGCCGCTAAAAAGTTGACATGTGAATGCTGCAGCGTCTGCTGGGAATATACGTAACATAACCCATTGGCTCGGATTCTTGCCCTGGCGTTATTTGTGCTCGATCCCTTTGCCTAATCGTGGAGATATATGGCTGCAATTGGGTGTCTTCTGTCCGCAAGTGTTTGGCTGTTTATGTTTTTATAGATTCGTTAATGAGGCTGTTATTGTTGATCTATGAAAACATTTCCAAGAGGAGCCACTAAAAACAATCAAAGTTGTATAAACAAACAAAGGCGCTGTCGCTGTCGGTTCGGTTGTCGTCATATTGTTCCATTTATAGCTATGCGGTTTTCCTCTGGCCATATGATTTATGAAAACATCCACACATCCATTTCCTTTCAGAGCTGGCCCTTTGAGTTCCATCAGAGCAATCGCAGCCTGCCTTTTGGCTCCTCCCGCATGGACTGGCAGTCTCTACAGGCCCAGTCATACCCGAAATCCGCACGCACAGAGTTGGACGTTCCGGCCGATCTCAGTTACGCCCAGATGCAGGATTCGCATGGGAATTGGTATCCTCCGGAGATGCATCAAATGGAGGTGACGGCCACAATCAATGGGTGTGCCTATGAGACAGCCACAACGGGGATGGGACAGCACCAGCGCGGCATAGCAATAGCTACCAGCCATGCCCATAGTTTATAAAAATGCATTTACATGAATTTATGAATGTTGTTCTCACCCCAACTCAAGCCAAATGTAATTTACTAATTAGTCGTAATTGTATTAAATCGTGATTTAATTATAATTTTACTTAAACTTACCAAGAACCTATCATAATTAAGGCCAAAGAAAATATATGTCTTTAATCAACACTGCATTTTGAAACAACAGGTACGCGCCAAATTTTGGGTACAACTTTTTTTCTGCAATGCAGCCATGGTAATTTGGAGACCCTGGTAAACAGCTGACTCCACAAACAAAGAGCATTTTATCAACAAAAACAGATGAAAGTTTATTTATGTTGGCCACGAAATTTGTATACCCTTTAGCGATCAAGGGCAGTCACTTTGGCCGATAATACATGCATAATCAAATAAAAACCAAAATAATTGAACGGAATAAACGTTTCAGTGGATATGTGAGAGTAAAAAAGACTGGTGTTAGTTGTTGGGCCAACGGGACGACAAAGTCTTGTTAATGTTGATCCATAGAGTATTGACTTCGGTATTTAGTAATCAATTGTAGTAGCACCATAACAATTGAATGTGGATTTACTCACAATCGACATACAACAAATTACATGTATTCGCTCACATTTTTGACGATGCGCGGTTAAAGTTCACGTTCGAGAGCTAGGAGCTGCGATTAGATTTCGAATTCGCTTAGAACTAATCGTTATTAACTTCTGTCCACTCCACAGTTTCGTTACTAGTACGGTAGCACTTAACAAGCACTTAAAAGTTGTTTCTTTAGTTAGTCAGTACGCGCTCTCCGACGAGGACGGAAGCTTTGTTGTGCACACGACGCGAATCCAATCCCGGGAACCGAGAACCTGTTTTTTTACGAAACTTGCATCAAAATGCCATCTCAAGAAGTAAATCCCGATCTGCAGAGGGAGCGCCACACAGCTTCCTTTGATCCTCACGAGTTTGCCGTCTTCTGGGCTGGTGGCGAGGAAAGATACGAAGAGAAGAAAAGCCTGGGTAAGCTCTGCTCTTATAAAATAGATATCACGTACATAAGCACATATGTAGAGTGTGTGCATGCATACAGATGTATTTACTCGTTTGTATGGGTGTGGTGGTACGCAGTGCCATTCACTGGAGAAACTTTAATAAAACATTAACCGGTCGGTTAATAGCAGTACTCCCAGCTCTAGACGAGCTTGGTGCAATCCAAGTCGTGTTTCACAATCGTCAGAAATCAGAAAAATTGTGCCAGAAGCATGACGGAGCAGTTAAGTACCATGTACGTATGTTTAAAACTGATAATCCGAATCGGGATTTCTTATCAGCTATACAATTGTGTGGATTTTGTTTTCTCCCAACAACAATCATTTTATCGAAGTCTTTGTTTTGATTAGCCCCTTCTTCGGCTCTCCATTCATTAGTTTGCTGAACACTTTTGCAAAGTTCATTAACTATGCACATATGCCAAAAGACGAACGGTCCACTAAAACAGAATCGTAACCTTTAGGCCAAATTAGCAGCTTTACTCTGCGGGTGTTAATCTTTGCCCTTTGGCGCTGTAGCTCTGTTCTTGATAAATCAGAATAGGCGTGTACTTTGGATGTTTTATAGCGTATGAACTTGTTTGAGCTGCTTCTATTTCATCTATTTATGGAGCCACTTGAAACAGCTCTATTGCGAACCGCTGGCTGATAGGCTTATCTGACAGATTTGGCTTAGTCGAACAGTGCAATATAAATGGCCAAAGGACAAGTTGTTAACATCAGTGGATTAATACCACTGATAAGAGAATGGAATCCATTACAATGTTATCATTAAGACTTTTATTGATTTGTAATCCTTAAATAGAAAAAATGTTCCTCGAGGACCCGGCACTGAAGGATGACCTACCAATCTCCTACTTGTCGCACAAGGAGCTGTACGAGCACAGCCTGCGCAAAGCGTGTATCATAGGCGAGAAGATACGGAAACTCCGCGCTGATGGCGAGGATGGCGTCGATACCTACAAGTAAATAATCCAAAATAATCGGAGTTCATTGATTACATCTTTGATATTTTCTAGTGCCCTGCTTGGTGGCTCTCTGGGCGCCGCTATATTGAAGGAGGGCAACCCTTTGACTCTGCACTATGTGATGTTTGTCCCCACCATCATGGGTCAGGGCACCATGGAACAGCAAGTCGAGTGGCTGAGCAAGGCATGGGACTGCGAGATTATTGGAACCTATGCACAAACAGAGCTGGGACATGGAACCTTCTTGAGGGGTCTGGAGACTCGCGCTGATTACGATGCCAGAACCCAGGAGTTTGTCATAAACACACCTAGCCTTAGTGCCTACAAGTGGTGGCCGGGAGGCTGTAAGTATACGATAATCATACGACCATATATTTCAAATTCAAAACGATCGTATTCACAGTGGGTCATACGGCTAACCATGCTGTTGTGGTGGCTCAGCTATACACCAAGGGCGAGTTCCGTGGTCTGGCGCCGTTCATCGTCCAGCTAAGGCACTCGGACACTCACGAGCCTCTGCCTGGCATAGATATCGGTGATATTGGCACGAAGCTGGGCATGAAGTCCGTGAACAATGGCTACCTGGGTCTGAAGAATGTCCGCGTTCCTCTGAACAACATGCTGATGAAAAATCAACAGGTTCTGCCGGACGGCACCTATGTGGCGCCCAAAAACAGCGTTCTTACCTATGGAACAATGGTATTCAAAGATTCAATCTGAGTTTAAGGCCTTGCTTAAACAATTACAAAATAATTCCAGATGTTTGTTCGATGCGCTCTGATTCGCGATACCGCCCAGAGCCTGGCCAAGGCATCTACCATTGCCACAAGGTACTCGGCGGTGCGCCGACAGAGTCCCATCGATCCGAATCAGCCGGAGCCACAGATCATGGACCACACCACACAGCAACTGAAGCTGTTCCCCCAAATAGCCAAGTCCATTGTATTCAAGACAACCGGCGATGGTATTTGGAACATGTACAACGTCTTGTCGGGGGAGATCGAGCAGGGTAACCTGGATCGTCTGCCCGAGATGCATGCCCTGTCCTGCTGCCTGAAAGCCATCTGTAGTGCTGACGCCGCTGCTGGTGTGGAAACCTGCCGTCTGTCCTGTGGCGGCCATGGCTACATGGACTGCTCCAACTTCCCTACCATATACGGCATGACGACAGCTGTCTGCACGTACGAGGGTGAAAACACAGTAATGTTGCTACAGACTGCCCGATATCTGGTTAAGGTATACGGCCAGGCCTTGAACGGGGAGAAGCTGGTGCCAACAGTGGCTTACATCAACGATGCGCTGAAGGAAAGGCATTTTGTTAATTTCGATGGTTCACTAGAATCCATTGTCAAGGCTTTCCAGTTTGTGGCCGCCAAGTAAGTGAATCCTCAGGTCTCTGGTGTGGAATCTATCCAATCGATCGTTATTTTCCCTGTGCAGCAAAATCCGTATTGCCTATGAGCAGATTGAGGAGCGTCGTAGACAAGGCCACAGCACCGAAATGGCAGCTAATCTGAGCGGAACCTTTTTGACTGCAGCGGCAGACGTAAGTCAATATCACAATTATAGTTGATCTATATTATATATCTAAACAATTTGATATATGCAGTTGCATGGACGTGCCTTCCTGGCCGAATCTGCCTATACGGAACTGTTAGCAGTTTCGCGCCAGGTCTCGCCAGCGCTCGCTGATGTCCTGAAGGTGGTGTTGGAGCTATACCTGGTCGATGCCTGTCTCAATCGCATTGGCGATTTCTTGCGCGTAAGATTTTCTGTTGTTGTGAGTTCTGAATGTAAATTAATTCACTTCCAAATTATTGTAGTTCATCGACCTTACCGACAAAGATGTCACAACATTAGAGATTCGCCTTCAGAACTGCTTGAAGCAATTGCGACCGAATGCCGTCGCCCTGGTGGACAGCTTCGATTTGCATGATCGCGTTCTGGACTCTGTACTAGGGGCGTACGACGGCAACGTCTACGAGCGCATATTCGAGTCGACCAAGAAGAATCCGCTCAACAAGGAGCCTGTGAACGAAGCATTCCACAAGTACCTGAAACCCTTCATGAAGGCACACCTCTGAATAAACTTATTAAAAGGGGTATTTTCCCCGCTATTGTTACTCCTGTAAATATATTGTTGTGCAGTTGAAATTAGGCTGTAAAGTTTTTACTCGTACAAATAAATAAACCATTTTTATGTATTCTACAAAAGCAGCTTGTGTGGGTCGTATAGTAGCTTAACTTAATCGTTTTATTAAAGGTTACTATACTGAAAGTTGAAATTAGATAGATGATGGATAGAGTGTGCCCCATTTATTTACTTTATTCAATTATGAACGGACCTGGTCTGGTGCAGTTTGAGTTTATGACGACGCACTTGACGGGTTCTTTGAGTTGCGTAGTGCATACAGGCGCCTCAGCAAACGGTTGCCAGTAAGGAATGTGAATATTGCGATGGGTATTAGCAGGCGCAGGGTCTGGAACATGTTCAGTTGCAGCCAGAAGACAAAGAACAGAAGCAGAATGCCGCCAAAGCCCACATGGAAACCGATTGTGCTCGGTGCCAGAGTGAAGTTGGAGACATTGACGCCCAACTTGCCCCAGAAGATAAACAGCAGCACCAACGGGGTAATGCAGAGTCCAGTGAATATGTCCGACACTATACGAGGCGGCCGCTTGTCAGGCACACGGAATTGATGAACAATCTCAGGACGGGGTCCTGAAGGAGTCTTCGGCTTGACTTCTGCAAAAAGAGTACCATTCTGATAAGTTACGATTTCAATATTTAAGCTACAGCCCACATACCCCTATCCTCGCTGAATTTCAGCTGGATATCAGCCACAAGCCATTCGAAGGAGTTAGAAAGCGAAGCATCGCCCACGGTCAGGTAGATGTTGTATGTGCCACTCTGGTAATTGAAGTTTTTGCCATTGCTGCCAATGTCCATGTCGAATTTGTAGGCCTTGCTGCTGTCCTGCTCCGCCACAAAGATAATCTCCTTGTCCGTTTTCTTGTTGTAGAGACGCACAAAAGCTTGGTGGACGGCGAGAGGCTTGTTGTTTGACTCCTCCACTAATACGGCCCTCAGCAGCAGCTTCTGGGTAGTATCCGCCGACAGAGTCTCCTTCAACTTGCTGGGATACGTCACGCTTTGCTTGCGCGTGGCAGCACTGGCATCAGATTCGGCAATGCCAACGTCGAGGGACTGGACCTTGACGCGTCCGAGTACTTTGAATTGCACTGTCTGCGTGTACAAGCTGTCCGCATTCAGTTCGGCCTGATAGATGCCACGGACCGGCTTCAAGCTGGCCAAATCGGCCACATAGGTGGTCTTGTCCGACGACTTGGAAGTCACTGAGATTTTCTCAGCCAGCACAGAGTTGTCCTTTTTGTGGAAAACTTTGGCAGTGATGATCTTCGGGGCGGGGGACACGGGCTTGCCAAGTAAATCGACAACAGCTATATTCAGCGTGGGTGACTGAGCGTCCAACTGGCCGTTTCCGATCAGCTGCACACAGATGGGGGCAATTTTTTCGGCACCACTAATAGTCTTCAATGCCTCAATTAATACGTGAGCTCCCTTAGCGGACTGCACCGAACGGCGACTCAGGAAATAGTTGGCAAACTTAACAGCTTGTGCGGCACTGACTGGTGCTGGCTTGTTGTAGGCCTTGGCAACGCCGAAGGCTCCGTTAATGATCAAAGACGTGATGCTCAGGCCTCCCTCGAACTGTAGGAGTTTCCCGTCGACCTCATCTGCCTGGACGATAGCGTCTTCAACGCGATTCGCAATGAAGGCGGCACCGCTGCCCAGCTGAACAGCCACATTGAAGCCGTAGCCCAGACCAGTGAGTGTGTCGTCCTTCTTGAGGAGCTCCTGTAGGCGCTTTACAATCTTGGCCTGAGTGGCCTCGCTGATCTGCACACCGAGGGCCTTGTGTGTGACTAATCGGTAGTAAATCTCTTGAGTGTTGGCCAGTTCGGAGTCCAATGACCTGTACACCTTCGAGAGCAGGGCTTCGTCAAGTTTTGCTGAACAGCCCAGGTTCTTGCTAGCACCAATGAAATAGTAGTCCTTTTCGAAGCTCTGCAACCGAGAACAAAGGCGATGATTCAAAGTTTAGTGAACGTGTGTGTCAAGTACTCACGTTCAGCTTTGATTCCTGATGCAGCGCCGCTATCTTCTTGCACAGCGGTTCCTTCTGGGTGGTATCGGTCAATTGAATGTTGAGGCTGGAGAAAAATATGGCTTGCAGATCATTGGAACCGAATCCCTCCACAAAAACTTTTTGTAGGCGGGTGAGATCCTTTGGACCCAGATGGCTATCCACGGTACGCGTACTCCACGTTGGCGCACAGGCGCATAGTACGCAGAAGAGCGTCAGACCTACAACAGAACAGAACCATGAGAATTACAAGCTCGAGGGGCAGCACGAACATCATATCGCCGGCAATCGCCTAACCACGAAAATCAGACAGAGATAGCACGACGCATACGATATCAAAGCCGGCGTTTGCCTTGCATGTGCCCCAAATCTCTCTGCTTTCGGGCACAGTTTTAGCGCACTCTACGCACCTAACTTGAACATTTTCCTAAACTGTGTTTGCTTTCAACAATTTTTCTTATATTCTATAAGGAAAACAAATAAAAATCGTCCAAAATCGCTCAAAACAGCCAGCACAGCCCGATATTCACAGACACGTCACCGCGGAATCGATAAAATATACCGTCCGACCATAAGAAATATACCGCAAATTACGGTATCATTTTAAAAATATACCGTAAAAATACCGACTAAAATCATATTCCTCGATTTTGATATTCTGTTTAATATAATCACTAACCATACAAGATTGTCTACAAGATTGACCAATTAAAAAAAAATGCGCTCATTGAATTCGGTCTAAAATAAGGTTTAAACAAGGAAGGTCAACAAAGAAGCCCCTGTTCTTACATGGCAACTACACGGTAACTACACATTTGCTACACATCAATGTAGGTTCGCAGGTGAGCTAGCTGGTTCGCATGAGCACTAACCATACAATATATAGACGGGACAATTCATACATTGAAAATGTCCGAACCAAAATCAGACATCAGCGCCCGAGCCAGTCGTGAGTGTGAGTGAGTGAGTGTATGCGTGCTCATGCATTCTCACGTATTTTGTGGGCTTTGCATGTGTTATCAGCTCCCGCGAGTAGTGAGAGTGTATGTGTGCTCATGTACTTTGCGTGTTTGCAAGTGTGTATGAGCGCACAACTGAAATTTTCGCTCTCCCAACTTTGTTTTGATTTTTGACCAACAATATCTGCAGTACACATACAGTTAAAGCTCAGCCTCACATACAGAGCGTTTTTTACTTTTCCAAGCTGAAATTATGTGTTGTGTGTTTTTCTTCAGCTTGTTGACGAACTGACCTACCGCCACAAAATAAATGAAGAATTGGCAGGATGTGTGGGGGTGGGTGTGACCACTGAACCGAAACGAATATATCTGCGATTTCTATGGCATTTTGAAAATCCAAGGAAAAATAACGGAAAATATAACAAAAACATATGTATCACGAATGAAACAAAACTGTTGTGGTAAAGAAAGGGAAGTTTTATTTTAGTGCATATTTTATTAGAAAACTTCAATCAATATTTAATGTCTTATATCGACAAACAATAGTTCGAAAAGAGATCAAATTTTCCGAAGGTTTCTCCAAAAGGTACACTTTTTACCACATCTATTTCAGAGTATATGCTATACTTATCCGGATAATATACATAGTTATATCGGTGCTGCCACAGATCGAATGCCACCTGATATGCTTTGATAATCTGTGGCACCACCCCAACCCCACAGATTATGGGAATCCATTTGTGGTTCAATGGGATTTCTAAAACTTGCAAAATACTACACATGCATCTACTACTTCAAATACTACCATTAACTGACCCATTTAAGGGTCGTTTAGAGAGGTTACCAATACAGTTCCAGTATCCAGCGGATACAATATGTCCTGTATCCAGCGGATACCATTTGTGGCTATTGTGGTTCTTTAGGACGTTGATGTGCAATGACTGCACCATCAAGTGGCCCAAGCGACACCAGCAGATGGCTGGCCAACCGACCGAGGAGCGCTGCCGCATTTCGATTGGGAAGTATTACGCTTATTAAAACACCGTACTACGACGGTTAAATCTGAAAAAGAGCCCCCCAGTACGTGAAAGTGAAGCTTTTAAGAATTGCATAGAACTCCCATGATGTTGCATCCAAGACAAATATCCGACCCGACCCCACCTGAAACAATAATGTAACTATCATACCGGAATAAATCCACTGTTCAAAAACAAAAAGCCTCTAAATGAAAAAGGAGTGCAAGAAGGAGATAATATAATATATAAAAGATAATAAATATAATATAATAATATAAAGAAGGATAAATAAATAAATAAAATAAGAAAATATGTGAAAGGCAATCGAAAGAAGAAGGCGGAGATAATATAATATATGTATGTATGTGTCTGTATAAGCTAAAAAGATGATAAATAAATAAATAAATAAAATAAGAAAATATGTGAAAGGCAATCGAAAGAAGAAACAGTATAAGGAGTAAACCAAAACAGAGAGACTCACCTGATCCCATAATAATATAGTGAAGCGTTGAATATTATTTGCTATTTCCTTTTGTTGCGTTGTTGGAGTTTTATGTTTGTCGTTTGCACACATAAACACAAGAACACACCCAAAAAAATATAAAAAATTAATTATCACATACACCTTGCACTGCGTGTCGCCTTTTACTTCTTAGCGCTCCTTACTAAATTATTTTTGTTTTTTTATTTTCACTCGCACATCACATATTATTTCAATTTATGTATTATTTTTTATTTATTTATTTCAATTTGCACTGCGTATCGCTTTGTACTCCGTTCACTCGCACTTTCACTCACCATATTTTTTATTTATTTATTTCAATTTATTTATTGTACTCTTTCACTTTTTACTATTTCACTTTTCATTTCAATTTAGTTATTCTTTTATTTCATTATTATTTGAATTCACTTATTTTAATTAATTTATTATTTTTTAGTGTTATAATTTGATCACAGAAAAAAAGTTAAATTTCGGCCGCGCGCACCCGTCGCGAAACACACGATTGCTTTTTCCGACTTATGACCGCTTTCAATGATCGTATTATAATTTATTAATTGTTATTTAGTATTATAATAATTGATCACAGAATAATAATTTAACTTTTTGGCCGGCGCGCGATTTGCCGTCGGTAAACACACGATTTGATTTTTCGTTTTTATTTGACCGCTTGCAATGATGGTTGGGGGTTGGGGGAGACTGAGAGCTCCGATCAGAATGCAGCTGCAGCGACGCATACGTAGCCGCACTGAGAGAGCTTTACTTCTTATTTCAGTGCAAGGTATACTAAGCAAGGTAGCATTATTGGCTCGCTCGCTCTCTTGTTTTGCTTCTTTCGACTCAGTCTGTTCTGAACCGTACAACGCATTTGTGAGAGTCTCTCTCTCTTCTGTCATTTTGACACTTAAGAATACCTTCTTTGCTGCTCTCTATGCGGCTACCTTGTTTAGTATGCCTTGTTTCAGTGAAGACGAAAAAGAACAAGAGAAAATCGTCCGCTGCTGCTAGGCAGACTGAAATTTAAGAAGTAAAAGAGAGGGCGAGAGAGCGAGTGCGGCTACCTTGTTAAGTATGCCTTGGGTGCCGGTGATCACAGATATCGAATGTAGGTCAGGGGCTCGCTCTCGCTCTCTTACTCAGTTTATATTTTGCTAATTACCATGCCTCTGTATCGGCAGCAACGAATTTATTCTTTCTATGATAGTTAACTGTTAAATCAGTAGAGATTTGCATTGCGCTGAATACATATATTTCCTGTATTTGGCTTACGCTCGAAGCGAAGAGGGAGACGAAGAGTACATAGAAAATGTAGATTACTTTGAAGAGTTCTTCTCTTTGATGCTCTCTTCCTATGCTTATGCATTGTAAGGGTGATTTTAATTATTGCGTTATTTTGTCTTTGGCGTATGCATTGTTGTTGTTGTTGCTTGCATGGGTGGAATGGGAGACGGAAAATGCGTGGATGATGTACATAAGTCAACTTGACCATAGAAAAAATATTTTAATGTGAATAGCTATGTATATTTGATCCATCTCTTCATTGCAGGTAATGCAGGGCAGACAATTAAGAGCGCACCTTTGCTGAAATAATCCGAAAGCGGCTTTTTGCAATAGGGATTTGTGTTTGCTGTTGTTGCTTTGGCTTCTTATCTGTTTGGGGCGGGGGGAGATGGGAAAGAGATAAGCCACTAAAAACTAAAACAATTTGCGTTCTTTTATTTGAATCTCTTTTCCTACTGCATGTGGTGTCAGTACAATGCCCTGAAGCGGAGGCGCTTCAGTAAGAGAATCATTTCTTTTGCATTATGAGTGTTCTTGTAATTGTTTTTTGTCTTTTGCATATACATCGTTGTTGTTGTTGCCTGCCAATGCTTTTACATGGGTGGAATGGGAGACGGGGAGTGCGTGGGTGACGTAAGTCAGCTTGACCATAGAACAAATATTTTCAAGTGATGAGTTATATTTTATCCCCTCTCTTCACTGCAGGTAATGGAAGTATTTCAGGGCAGACAATTAAGAGCGCACCTTTGCTGAAATAATCTGAAAGCGGCTTTTTGCAATAGGGATTTGTGTTTGTGGTTGTTGCTTTGGCTTCTGCTCTGTATGGGGAGGGGGAAGATGGGATATGAGCAACTAAAAGCTGTAATGGTTTGAAGTGTTTTTATTTTTGATTCTCTCTTCCTACTGAATGTGGTGTGATTACAGTGCCCCGAAGCGGGGGCGCTTCAGTAAGAGAATCTTTTCTTTTGCATTATGAGTGTTCTTGTAATTGTTTTTTTGGCTTTGGCGTATGCATCGTTGTTGTTGTTTTTTGCATGGGTGTAATAGGAGACGGAAAGTGCGTGGATGACGTAAGTCAGACCATAGAAAAAATATTTTTATGTCAACAGTTATATTTGACCCCCTCTCTTCTCTGCAGCTAATGCAAGTAGTGCAGGGCAAACAATTAAGAGCGCACCTTTGCCGAGGGGATCAAGAGCGGCTTTTGCAATGGGGTTTTGTGTGTTTTGTTGTTGCTTTGGCTTCGGTTCTATATGTGGAGGAGGGAGATGGGAGATGATCCACTACACGCAAACTGTAATAATTTGAAGTGTTCATATTCTTGATTTTCTCTTTCTACTGAATATGTTCTCAATGCAATGCCCTAAATCGGGGGCGCAAAGTTAAGAGCGCAGCAGCTTTTACATTGTGGAGAGTGTTTGTAATTATTTTTTGGCTTTGGCGTATGCATCTTTGTTGTTGTTGCCTGCCAATGCTTTTACATGGGTGGAATGGGAGACGGGGAGTGTCAGCTTGACCATAGAACAAATATTTTCAAGTGATGAGTTATATTTGATCCCCTCTCTTCACTGCAGGTAATGGAAGTATTTCAGGGCAGACAATTAAGAGCGCACCTTTGCTGAAATTATCTAAGAGCAATGAGGTTTTGTGTTTTTTGTTGTTGCTTTGGCTTCTGCTCTGTATGGGGTGGGGGAAGATGGGAAACGAGCGACAAAAAACTGTAACAATTTGAATAGTTATTTTATTTGATTCTCTTTTCCTACTGCATGTGGGGTCAGTACAATGCCCTGAAGCGGGGGCGCTTCAGTAAGAGCATCTTTGCTTTTGCATTATGTGAGTTCTTGTAATTGTTTTTTTGCTTTGGCGTACGCGTCGTTGTTGTTGCTGCCTGTCAATGCTTTTACATACATATGTACATACATAGGTGGAATGGAAGCTTGACCATAGAACAAATATTTTAATGTGAAGAGTTATATTTGGTTCCCTCTCTTCACTGCGGGTAGTGCAGGGCAGACAATTAAGAGCGCACCTTTGCTGAAATAATCTGAAAGCGGCTTTTTGCAATAGGGATTTGTGTGTGTTGTTGTTGTTTTGGTTTGTGCTCTGTATGGGGAGGGGGAGATAAGCCACGAAAATGTGTAGTAATTTGAATATTTCTTATATTTGATGCTTTCCTCCTACAGCATGTGGTGTGGGTATAATGCTCTAAAGCGGGGGCAAAAGTTAAGAGAGCAGTAGCGGCCTAGACTTTTACATTGTAGAGAGTATTTGTAATTGTTTTTTGGCGTTGGCGTATGCATCGCTGTTGTTGTTGCCTGCCAATTCTTTACATGGGTGGGAATGGGAGACGGCGAGTGCGTGGATGACGTAAGTCAGACCATATGTACAGTGGTGCTCATAGACTTAAGCCACAAGACTTCAACCAAGAGTTTAAACGAAAATTAAGAAAAGTTTTTATTTCACAGCTCCAATTTTTTGTGTCACGTTAGTTCTATATATCAGTGTTCTAATAGAAGAATAACCAAGTTATAAAAATATTTATTCGACGAAAAACTTTAAAAATCTGAGACCATCTCCAAAATGTCCTGCTCACATACTTAAGCCACCTGGAAAAAAATGGTTGAAAAAGTTAAAATTTGCCCAATATTCCATATACTTTTAACAAATGTACTTTAATAATGAGTGGGATGCCCTTTCTGCTTAAGAACAGTGGAGCAACGCTTTGGCATTGAATCCACAAGACGTGCGCACTGCTGAGGAGTGATTTTCTTCCACTCTTCTTGCAAAATTCGCCACAATTCGTTTTTATTTGCTGGTTTTTTTTTGGCCAACGACTTGTTTCAGAATTCCCCACAAGTTCTCTATAGGGTTCAAGTCGGGGCTCTGCGGTGGCCATTGCAAAACGTTGATTGCCTCTTGGTTAAGCCACGTCTTGACTATCTTGCTGCAGTGTTTCGGGTCGTTGTCCTGTTGAAATATCCAGGCAAGTGGCAAATTATCGGCATATTCTCCAGATAAATTGTTAATAAGGATGTCCCTGTACATTTCGCCGTCCATAATGCCTTCTATCTTCACTAGGGGACCTACGCCCGATGCGGTGAAACAGCCCCAGACCATAATCGAAGCGCCACCATGTTTATCGGTCTTCTTCGTGTATTTGGGGTCCAATTTTTTGTTGGGAGGACGTCTAACATATGGTTTACCATCACTCCCCAAGACATTAAGCTTGGATTCGTCGCTCCAAACAATCATGTTCCAAAAATTGGGACCTTTTTGAATATGCTCTGTGGCGAGTTGAAGGCGCTTTTTAACATTTTTAATGGACAGCAATGGTTTTTTTTGAGCAATGCGTCCATATAACCCGAATTCATTTAGCCGTCTTCTTATGGTCTGAGCTGACACATTCACGCCATAATCTACCACCATTTGACCTCTGATTTGCGTCGAAGTCAAGAACGGATCGGCTTTACTGATTTTGGCAATCCGTCTATCGTCGTTTAAAGTGGTTTTTCTGGGCTTTTCACGTGGAATATTTTCCTAGGTTCCATGTTTCTTATAAAATGCAATGGCATTTCTGACTTTGCCACGCGAAAAATGTAAAGTCTTACAAATTTGTAGAATACTTGTGTTTTTTTCGTAATATTCCCATATTAGCTTTCTTTCGGCCGGATTTGTATTTTTATTTTTAGCCATAGCGGTCATATTGTTTTAGGAAACGTATTTAGTGTTCAATATTTTAGTTTAGAAAATAACTAGCACAACTTTTCCCGAAAAAAACACAAGTTTGACGATTTTAGCTCAAGGTGGCTTAAGTATATGAGCAGGACATTTTGGAGATGATCTCAGATTTTTTAAGTTTTTCGTTGAATATATATTTTCATAACTTGGTTATTCTTCTATTAGAACACTGATATATAGAACTAATGTGACACAAAAAATTGGAGCTGTGAAATAAAATCTTTTCTTAATTTTCGTTTAAATTTTTGGTTGAAGTCTTGTGGCTTAAGTCTATGAGCACCACTGTATATGTAACTAATATTTTAAAGTGAAGAGTTAAATTTGATCCCCTCTCTTCACTGCAGGTAATGCCCTGAAGCAGGGCAAACAATTAAGAGCGCAGCTTTTCCTAGAGAATCTAAGAGCGGCTATTGCAATGGGGTTTTTGTGTTTGTGGGTTTTTTTGTTTTAAGAAGAAATATCCAAAAAATGGCGAAAAAAAAAATAGCACCACTAGCACTTTTCTTAGTGAAGCTTCTATATTTCTCAAAATTGTCTTTGTAAAAGGCACGTATTCATTAGTTTTGACTAAGATTTCATTGTTTCTGTCATAAAAGTTAATAATAATCATTACAATGGGACGTGGAAAGCACTGCACTGCGGAGATGAGAGATCTGACCAAAAATCTGATATTAAACGGAAAAACGTACAGAAAAGTTGGTCGATTGGTATGATATTCCAATAAAATGACTAAAAACGTCTTAAACTATGAAGAAAAGGCTGAAACACGCGGACGAAAACGATTTATGGCCCCTCTTCATGGCAATAGACGGATTCGTCAGAGAAAGAAGGTTCCCTTTAGGTCAGCTACCCATTCCCACCCATGTAAAGAATTGGCAGGCAACAACAACAGCGATGCATACGCCAACGCCAAAAAACAATTACAAATACTCTCTACAATGTAAAAGTCTAGGCCGCTACTGCTCTCTTAACTTTTGCCCCCGCTTTAGAGCATTATACCCACACCACATGCTGTAGGAGGAAAGCATCAAATATAAGAAATATTCAAATTACTACACATTTTCGTGGCTTATCTCCCCCTCCCCATACAGAGCACAAACCAAAACAACAACAACACACACAAATCCCTATTGCAAAAAGCCGCTTTCAGATTATTTCAGCAAAGGTGCGCTCTTAATTGTCTGCCCTGCACTACCCGCAGTGAAGAGAGGGAACCAAATATAACTCTTCACATTAAAATATTTGTTCTATGGTCAAGCTTCCATTCCACCTATGTATGTACATATGTATGTAAAAGCATTGACAGGCAGCAACAACAACGACGCGTACGCCAAAGCAAAAAAACAATTACAAGAACTCACATAATGCAAAAGCAAAGATGCTCTTACTGAAGCGCCCCCGCTTCAGGGCATTGTACTGACCCCACATGCAGTAGGAAAAGAGAATCAAATAAAATAACTATTCAAATTGTTACAGTTTTTTGTCGCTCGTTTCCCATCTTCCCCCACCCCATACAGAGCAGAAGCCAAAGCAACAACAAAAAACACAAAACCTCATTGCTCTTAGATAATTTCAGCAAAGGTGCGCTCTTAATTGTCTGCCCTGAAATACTTCCATTACCTGCAGTGAAGAGAGGGGATCAAATATAACTCATCACTTGAAAATATTTGTTCTATGGTCAAGCTGACACTCCCCGTCTCCCATTCCACCCATGTAAAAGCATTGGCAGGCAACAACAACAAAGATGCATACGCCAAAGCCAAAAAATAATTACAAACACTCTCCACAATGTAAAAGCTGCTGCGCTCTTAACTTTGCGCCCCCGATTTAGGGCATTGCATTGAGAACATATTCAGTAGAAAGAGAAAATCAAGAATATGAACACTTCAAATTATTACAGTTTGCGTGTAGTGGATCATCTCCCATCTCCCTCCTCCACATATAGAACCGAAGCCAAAGCAACAACAAAACACACAAAACCCCATTGCAAAAGCCGCTCTTGATCCCCTCGGCAAAGGTGCGCTCTTAATTGTTTGCCCTGCACTACTTGCATTAGCTGCAGAGAAGAGAGGGGGTCAAATATAACTGTTGACATAAAAATATTTTTTCTATGGTCTGACTTACGTCATCCACGCACTTTCCGTCTCCTATTACACCCATGCAAAAAACAACAACAACGATGCATACGCCAAAGCCAAAAAAACAATTACAAGAACACTCATAATGCAAAAGAAAAGATTCTCTTACTGAAGCGCCCCCGCTTCGGGGCACTGTAATCACACCACATTCAGTAGGAAGAGAGAATCAAAAATAAAACGAGGGGGAACGTTGTGAGCCGCGGCAAAGGCCGCGGATCTACCTTATACCCGGTACTCAGTCGTATACACATATGTACATACATATATGAGCTTGCGATTTATGCAATTTATTATATGTTCGCAAAAGGGACAAATTAAATTTTGGGCAAAAAATAATATTTCAAAAATTGGAGTCAAACCATTTTAGGAATATTTATACATGTTTTCAATTTTGTTTGCATATGCTTTTTACATCTGCTTCTAAATTTCTACATGACATGTATAACTACATATTTGAGACGTACAAGTGTTTGCGACAGAGAGAGAGGGAATGAGTCAGCGCTTGGCAGGCGTTGCGTAGCCACTGAAATTTAATTTGTTTCTTCTGGTCATAATATTGATCCGATCTGATCCAGATTCGGCAATCTGGTAGATATGGTAATTTTTCATGATTCTGCGTTTTTGGTTTTCATTTATCTTAAAAATTGTGGATTCCACAGATTTTCGTCTTTTGTGGGGGCGGAAGGGGGCGTGGCAAAATTTTAAAACAAACTCGTGCTGGTTCGGTATCACAGGAGTTTGGATAGAAAGTTTGGTTGCTCTAGCTCTTATAGTCTCTGAGAACTAGGCGTCAAAAAATACGAATGGGCAAAACAGATGGGGTCGCGTGTGAGAGAGAGCGAGAGGGAACGATGACTTTCGAAATGGTTTTCTTCATTGTAGCTATAATAATGATCCGATCTGATCCAGATTCAACACTCTGATAGAAATGGTCATTCTTTATGATTCTGCTTATTTAGTTTTCTTGTATCTTCAAAATTGTGCATGCCACAGACTTTCGTCCTTTGTGGGGGCGGAAGGGGGCGGGGCGAAATTTTGATATACATTTGGAGTAGTGTGATCACACAGGAGACTGGATACAAAACTTGGTTGCTCTAGCTTAAATGGTCTCTGAGATATAGGCGCAAATGAAGACGGACGGACGGACAGACGGACAGACGGACGGACAGACAGACATGGCTATATCGACTCGGCTATTGATGCTGATCAAGAATATATATACTTTATGGGGTCGGAAACGCTTCCTTCTGGGCGTTACACACAACCGTTATCCCCACAAATCTAATATACCCTTAAACTCTTTGAGTACCGGGTATAAAAAACACTTCAAACCATTACAGCTTTTAGTTGCTCATATCCCATCTTCCCCCTCCCCATACAGAGCAGAAGCCAAAGCAACAACCACAAACACAAATCCCTATGGCAAAAAGCCGCTTTCAGATTATTTCAGCAAAGGTGCGCTCTTAATTGTCTGCCCTGAAATACTTCCATTACCTGCAGTGAAGAGAGGGGATAAAATATAACTCATCACTTGAAAATATTTGTTCTATGGTCAAGCTGACTTACGTCACCCACGCACTGACCCATTTAAGGGTCGTTTAGAGAGGTTACCAATACAGTTCCAGTATCCAGCGGATACAATATGTCCTGTATCCAGCGGATACCATTTGTGGCTATTGTGGTTCTTTAGGACGTTGATGTGCAATGACTGCACCATCAAGTGGCCCAAGCGACACCAGCAGATGGCTGGCCAACCGACCGAGGAGCGCTGCCGCATTTCGATTGGGAAGTATTACGCTTATTAAAACACCGTACTACGACGGTTAAATCTGAAAAAGAGCCCCCCAGTACGTGAAAGTGAAGCTTTTAAGAATTGCATAGAACTCCCATGATGTTGCATCCAAGACAAATATCCGACCCGACCCCACCTGAAACAATAATGTAACTATCATACCGGAATAAATCCACTGTTCAAAAACAAAAAGCCTCTAAATGAAAAAGGAGTGCAAGAAGGAGATAATATAATATATAAAAGATAATAAATATAATATAATAATATAAAGAAGGATAAATAAATAAATAAAATAAGAAAATATGTGAAAGGCAATCGAAAGAAGAAGGCGGAGATAATATAATATATGTATGTATGTGTCTGTATAAGCTAAAAAGATGATAAATAAATAAATAAATAAAATAAGAAAATATGTGAAAGGCAATCGAAAGAAGAAACAGTATAAGGAGTAAACCAAAACAGAGAGACTCACCTGATCCCATAATAATATAGTGAAGCGTTGAATATTATTTGCTATTTCCTTTTGTTGCGTTGTTGGAGTTTTATGTTTGTCGTTTGCACACATAAACACAAGAACACACCCAAAAAAATATAAAAAATTAATTATCACATACACCTTGCACTGCGTGTCGCCTTTTACTTCTTAGCGCTCCTTACTAAATTATTTTTGTTTTTTTATTTTCACTCGCACATCACATATTATTTCAATTTATGTATTATTTTTTATTTATTTATTTCAATTTGCACTGCGTATCGCTTTGTACTCCGTTCACTCGCACTTTCACTCACCATATTTTTTATTTATTTATTTCAATTTATTTATTGTACTCTTTCACTTTTTACTATTTCACTTTTCATTTCAATTTAGTTATTCTTTTATTTCATTATTATTTGAATTCACTTATTTTAATTAATTTATTATTTTTTAGTGTTATAATTTGATCACAGAAAAAAAGTTAAATTTCGGCCGCGCGCACCCGTCGCGAAACACACGATTGCTTTTTCCGACTTATGACCGCTTTCAATGATCGTATTATAATTTATTAATTGTTATTTAGTATTATAATAATTGATCACAGAATAATAATTTAACTTTTTGGCCGGCGCGCGATTTGCCGTCGGTAAACACACGATTTGATTTTTCGTTTTTATTTGACCGCTTGCAATGATGGTTGGGGGTTGGGGGAGACTGAGAGCTCCGATCAGAATGCAGCCGTAGCCGCACTGAGAGAGCTTTACTTCTTATTTCAGTGCAAGGTATACTAAGCAAGGTAGCATTATTGGCTCGCTCGCTCTCTTGTTTTGCTTCTTTCGACTCAGTCTGTTCTGAACCGTACAACGCATTTGTGAGAGTCTCTCTCTCTTCTGTCATTTTGACACTTAAGAATACCTTCTTTGCTGCTCTCTATGCGGCTACCTTGTTTAGTATGCCTTGTTTCAGTGAAGACGAAAAAGAACAAGAGAAAATCGTCCGCTGCTGCTAGGCAGACTGAAATTTAAGAAGTAAAAGAGAGGGCGAGAGAGCGAGTGCGGCTACCTTGTTAAGTATGCCTTGGGTGCCGGTGATCACAGATATCGAATGTAGGTCAGGGGCTCGCTCTCGCTCTCTTACTCAGTTTATATTTTGCTAATTACCATGCCTCTGTATCGGCAGCAACGAATTTATTCTTTCTATGATAGTTAACTGTTAAATCAGTAGAGATTTGCATTGCGCTGAATACATATATTTCCTGTATTTGGCTTACGCTCGAAGCGAAGAGGGAGACGAAGAGTACATAGAAAATGTAGATTACTTTGAAGAGTTCCTCTCTTTGATGCTCTCTTCCTATGCTTATGCATTGTAAGGGTGATTTTAATTATTGCGTTATTTTGTCTTTGGCGTATGCATTGTTGTTGTTGTTGCTTGCATGGGTGGAATGGGAGACGGAAAATGCGTGGATGATGTACATAAGTCAACTTGACCATAGAAAAAATATTTTAATGTGAATAGCTATGTATATTTGATCCATCTCTTCATTTCAGGTAATGCAGGGCAGACAATTAAGAGCGCACCTTTGCTGAAATAATCCGAAAGCGGCTTTTTGCAATAGGGATTTGTGTTTGCTGTTGTTGCTTTGGCTTCTTATCTGTTTGGGGCGGGGGGAGATGGGAAAGAGATAAGCCACTAAAAACTAAAACAATTTGCGTTCTTTTATTTGAATCTCTTTTCCTACTGCATGTGGTGTCAGTACAATGCCCTGAAGCGGAGGCGCTTCAGTAAGAGAATCATTTCTTTTGCATTATGAGTGTTCTTGTAATTGTTTTTTGTCTTTTGCATATACATCGTTGTTGTTGTTGCCTGCCAATGCTTTTACATGGGTGGAATGGGAGACGGGGAGTGCGTGGGTGACGTAAGTCAGCTTGACCATAGAACAAATATTTTCAAGTGATGAGTTATATTTTATCCCCTCTCTTCACTGCAGGTAATGGAAGTATTTCAGGGCAGACAATTAAGAGCGCACCTTTGCTGAAATTATCTAAGAGCAATGAGGTTTTGTGTTTTTTGTTGTTGCTTTGGCTTCTGCTCTGTATGGGGTGGGGGAAGATGGGAAACGAGCGACAAAAAACTGTAACAATTTGAATAGTTATTTTATTTGATTCTCTTTTCCTACTGCATGTGGGGTCAGTACAATGCCCTGAAGCGGGGGCGCTTCAGTAAGAGCATCTTTGCTTTTGCATTATGTGAGTTCTTGTAATTGTTTTTTTGCTTTGGCGTACGCGTCGTTGTTGTTGCTGCCTGTCAATGCTTTTACATACATATGTACATACATAGGTGGAATGGAAGCTTGACCATAGAACAAATATTTTAATGTGAAGAGTTATATTTGGTTCCCTCTCTTCACTGCGGGTAGTGCAGGGCAGACAATTAAGAGCGCACCTTTGCTGAAATAATCTGAAAGCGGCTTTTTGCAATAGGGATTTGTGTGTGTTGTTGTTGTTTTGGTTTGTGCTCTGTATGGGGAGGGGGAGATAAGCCACGAAAATGTGTAGTAATTTGAATATTTCTTATATTTGATGCTTTCCTCCTACAGCATGTGGTGTGGGTATAATGCTCTAAAGCGGGGGCAAAAGTTAAGAGAGCAGTAGCGGCCTAGACTTTTACATTGTAGAGAGTATTTGTAATTGTTTTTTGGCGTTGGCGTATGCATCGCTGTTGTTGTTGCCTGCCAATTCTTTACATGGGTGGGAATGGGAGACGGCGAGTGCGTGGATGACGTAAGTCAGACCATATGTACAGTGGTGCTCATAGACTTAAGCCACAAGACTTCAACCAAGAGTTTAAACGAAAATTAAGAAAAGTTTTTATTTCACAGCTCCAATTTTTTGTGTCACGTTAGTTCTATATATCAGTGTTCTAATAGAAGAATAACCAAGTTATAAAAATATTTATTCGACGAAAAACTTTAAAAATCTGAGACCATCTCCAAAATGTCCTGCTCACATACTTAAGCCACCTGGAAAAAAATGGTTGAAAAAGTTAAAATTTGCCCAATATTCCATATACTTTTAACAAATGTACTTTAATAATGAGTGGGATGCCCTTTCTGCTTAAGAACAGTGGAGCAACGCTTTGGCATTGAATCCACAAGACGTGCGCACTGCTGAGGAGTGATTTTCTTCCACTCTTCTTGCAAAATTCGCCACAATTCGTTTTTATTTGCTGGTTTTTTTTGGCCAACGACTTGTTTCAGAATTCCCCACAAGTTCTCTATAGGGTTCAAGTCGGGGCTCTGCGGTGGCCATTGCAAAACGTTGATTGCCTCTTGGTTAAGCCACGTCTTGACTATCTTGCTGCAGTGTTTCGGGTCGTTGTCCTGTTGAAATATCCAGGCAAAGTGGCAAATTATCGGCATATTCTCCAGATAAATTGTTAATAAGGATGTCCCTGTACATTTCGCCGTCCATAATGCCTTCTATCTTCACTAGGGGACCTACGCCCGATGCGGTGAAACAGCCCCAGACCATAATCGAAGCGCCACCATGTTTATCGGTCTTCTTCGTGTATTTGGGGTCCAATTTTTTGTTGGGAGGACGTCTAACATATGGTTTACCATCACTCCCCAAGACATTAAGCTTGGATTCGTCGCTCCAAACAATCATGTTCCAAAAATTGGGACCTTTTTGAATATGCTCTGTGGCGAGTTGAAGGCGCTTTTTAACATTTTTAATGGACAGCAATGGTTTTTTTTGAGCAATGCGTCCATATAACCGAATTCATTTAGCCGTCTTCTTATGGTCTGAGCTGACACATTCACGCCATAATCTACCACCATTTGACCTCTGATTTGCGTCGAAGTCAAGAACGGATCGGCTTTACTGATTTTGGCAATCCGTCTATCGTCGTTTAAAGTGGTTTTTCTGGGCTTTTCACGTGGAATATTTTCTAGGTTCCATGTTTCTTATAAAATGCAATGGCATTTCTGACTTTGCACGCGAAAAATGTAAGTCTTACAAATTTGTAGAATACTTGTGTTTTTTTCGTAATATTCCCATATTAGCTTTCTTTCGGCCGGATTTGTATTTTTATTTTTAGCCATAGCGGTCATATTGTTTTAGGAAACGTATTTAGTGTTCAATATTTTAGTTTAGAAAATAACTAGCACAACTTTTCCGAAAAAACACAAGTTTGACGATTTTAGCTCAAGGTGGCTTAAGTATATGAGCAGGACATTTTGGAGATGATCTCAGATTTTTTAAGTTTTTCGTTGAATATATATTTTCATAACTTGGTTATTCTTCTATTAGAACACTGATATATAGAACTAATGTGACACAAAAAATTGAGCTGTGAAATAAAATCTTTTCTTAATTTTCGTTTAAATTTTTGGTTGAAGTCTTGTGGCTTAAGTCTATGAGCACCACTGTATATGTAACTAATATTTTAAAGTGAAGAGTTAAATTTGATCCCCTCTCTTCACTGCAGGTAATGCCCTGAAGCAGGGCAAACAATTAAGAGCGCAGCTTTTTCCTAGAGAATCTAAGAGCGGCTATTGCAATGGGGTTTTTGTGTTTGTGGGTTTTTTTGTTTTAAGAAAAAATATCCAAAAAATGGCGAAAAAAAAAATAGCACCACTAGCACTTTTCTTAGTGAAGCTTCTATATTTCTCAAAATTGTCTTTGTAAAAGGCACGTATTCATTAGTTTTGA
This sequence comes from Drosophila athabasca, assembly GCA_008121215.1. NCBI lineage: Eukaryota > Metazoa > Arthropoda > Insecta > Diptera > Drosophilidae > Drosophila > Drosophila athabasca. Next base: position 598,051 of record VMQQ01000022.1, on the reverse strand, counting down.
CTAAGATTTCATTGTTTCTGTCATAAAAGTTAATAATAATCATTACAATGGGACGTGGAAAGCACTGCACTGCGGAGATGAGAGATCTGACCAAAAATCTGATATTAAACGGAAAAACGTACAGAAAAGTTGGTCGATTGGTATGATATTCCAATAAAATGATAAAAAACGTCTTAAACTATGAAGAAAAGGCTGAAACACGCGGACGAAAACGATTTATGGCCCTCTTCATGGCAATAGACGGATTCGTCAGAGAAAGAAGGTTCCCTTTAGGTCAGCTACCCATTCCCACCCATGTAAAGAATTGGCAGGCAACAACAACAGCGATGCATACGCCAACGCCAAAAAACAATTACAAATACTCTCTACAATGTAAAAGTCTAGGCCGCTACTGCTCTCTTAACTTTTGCCCCCGCTTTAGAGCATTATACCCACACCACATGCTGTAGGAGGAAAGCATCAAATATAAGAAATATTCAAATTACTACACATTTTCGTGGCTTATCTCCCCCTCCCCATACAGAGCACAAACCAAAACAACAACAACACACACAAATCCCTATTGCAAAAAGCCGCTTTCAGATTATTTCAGCAAAGGTGCGCTCTTAATTGTCTGCCCTGCACTACCCGCAGTGAAGAGAGGGAACCAAATATAACTCTTCACATTAAAATATTTGTTCTATGGTCAAGCTTCCATTCCACCTATGTATGTACATATGTATGTAAAAGCATTGACAGGCAGCAACAACAACGACGCGTACGCCAAAGCAAAAAAACAATTACAAGAACTCACATAATGCAAAAGCAAAGATGCTCTTACTGAAGCGCCCCCGCTTCAGGGCATTGTACTGACCCCACATGCAGTAGGAAAAGAGAATCAAATAAAATAACTATTCAAATTGTTACAGTTTTTTGTCGCTCGTTTCCCATCTTCCCCCACCCCATACAGAGCAGAAGCCAAAGCAACAACAAAAAACACAAAACCTCATTGCTCTTAGATAATTTCAGCAAAGGTGCGCTCTTAATTGTCTGCCCTGAAATACTTCCATTACCTGCAGTGAAGAGAGGGGATCAAATATAACTCATCACTTGAAAATATTTGTTCTATGGTCAAGCTGACACTCCCCGTCTCCCATTCCACCCATGTAAAAGCATTGGCAGGCAACAACAACAAAGATGCATACGCCAAAGCCAAAAAATAATTACAAACACTCTCCACAATGTAAAAGCTGCTGCGCTCTTAACTTTGCGCCCCCGATTTAGGGCATTGCATTGAGAACATATTCAGTAGAAAGAGAAAATCAAGAATATGAACACTTCAAATTATTACAGTTTGCGTGTAGTGGATCATCTCCCATCTCCCTCCTCCACATATAGAACCGAAGCCAAAGCAACAACAAAACACACAAAACCCCATTGCAAAAGCCGCTCTTGATCCCCTCGGCAAAGGTGCGCTCTTAATTGTTTGCCCTGCACTACTTGCATTAGCTGCAGAGAAGAGAGGGGGTCAAATATAACTGTTGACATAAAAATATTTTTTCTATGGTCTGACTTACGTCATCCACGCACTTTCCGTCTCCTATTACACCCATGCAAAAAACAACAACAACGATGCATACGCCAAAGCCAAAAAAACAATTACAAGAACACTCATAATGCAAAAGAAAAGATTCTCTTACTGAAGCGCCCCGCTTCGGGGCACTGTAATCACACCACATTCAGTAGGAAGAGAGAATCAAAAACGAGGGGAACGTTGTGAGCCGGCAAAGGCCGCGGCTCTACTTATACCCGTATCAGTCAGTATAACATATGTACATACATATATGAGCTTGCGATTTATGCAATTTATTATATGTTCGCAAAAGAGACAAATTAAATTTTGGGCAAAAATAATATTTCAAAAATTGAGTCAAACATTTTAGGAATTTATACATGTTTTCAATTTTGTTTGCATATGCTTTTTACATCTGCTTCTAAATTTCTACATGACATGTATAACTACATATTTGAGACGTACAAGTGTTTGCGACAGAGAGAGAGGGCATGAGTCAGCGCTTGGCAGGCGTTGCGTAGCCACTGAAATTTAATTTGTTTCTTCTGGCATAATATTGATCCGATCTGATCCAGATTCGGCAATCTGGTAGATATGGTAATTTTTCATGATTCTGCGTTTTTGGTTTTCATTTATCTTAAAAATTGTGGATTCCACAGATTTTCGTCTTTTGTGGGGGCGGAAGGGGGCGTGGCAAAATTTTAAAACAAACTCGTGCTGGTTCGGTATCACAGGAGTTTGGATAGAAAGTTTGGTTGCTCTAGCTCTTATAGTCTCTGAGAACTAGGCGTCAAAAAATAACGAATGGGCAAAACAGATGGGGTCGCGTGTGAGAGAGAGCGAGAGGGAACGATGACTTTCGAAATGGTTTTCTTCATTGTAGCTATAATAATGATCCGATCTGATCCAGATTCAACACTCTGATAGAAATGGTCATTCTCTATGATTCTGCGTATTTAGTTTTCTTGTATCTTCAAAATTGTGCATGCCACAGACTTTCGTCTTTGTGGGGGCGGAAGGGGGCGGGCGAAATTTTGATATACATTTGGAGTAGTGTGATCACAGAGGAGACTGGATACAAAACTTGGTTGCTCTAGCTTAAGTGGTCTCTGAGATATAGGCGCAAATGAAGACGGACAGACGGACAGACGGACGGACAGACAGACATGGCTATATCGACTCGGCTATTGATGCTGATCAAGAATATATATACTTTATGGGGTCGGAAACGCTTCCTTCTGGGCGTTACACACAACCGTTATCCCCACAAATCTAATATACCCTTAAACTCTTTGAGTACCGGGTATAAAAAACACTTCAAACCATTACAGCTTTTAGTTGCTCATATCCCATCTTCCCCCTCCCCATACAGAGCAGAAGCCAAAGCAACAACCACAAACACAAATCCCTATGGCAAAAAGCCGCTTTCAGATTATTTCAGCAAAGGTGCGCTCTTAATTGTCTGCCCTGAAATACTTCCATTACCTGCAGTGAAGAGAGGGGATAAAATATAACTCATCACTTGAAAATATTTGTTCTATGGTCAAGCTGACTTACGTCACCCACGCACTCCCCGTCTCCCATTCCACCCATGTAAAAGCATTGGCAGGCAACAACAACAACGATGTATATGCAAAAGACAAAAAACAATTACAAGAACACTCATAATGCAAAAGAAATGATTCTCTTACTGAAGCGCCTCCGCTTCAGGGCATTGTACTGACACCACATGCAGTAGGAAAAGAGATTCAAATAAAAGAACGCAAATTGTTTTAGTTTTTAGTGGCTTATCTCTTTCCCATCTCCCCCCGCCCCAAACAGATAAGAAGCCAAAGCAACAACAGCAAACACAAATCCCTATTGCAAAAAGCCGCTTTCGGATTATTTCAGCAAAGGTGCGCTCTTAATTGTCTGCCCTGCATTACCTGCAATGAAGAGATGGATCAAATATACATAGCTATTCACATTAAAATATTTTTTCTATGGTCAAGTTGACTTATGTACATCATCCACGCATTTTCCGTCTCCCATTCCACCCATGCAAGCAACAACAACAACAATGCATACGCCAAAGACAAAATAACGCAATAATTAAAATCACCCTTACAATGCATAAGCATAGGAAGAGAGCATCAAAGAGAAGAACTCTTCAAAGTAATCTACATTTTCTATGTACTCTTCGTCTCCCTCTTCGCTTCGAGCGTAAGCCAAATACAGGAAATATATGTATTCAGCGCAATGCAAATCTCTACTGATTTAACAGTTAACTATCATAGAAAGAATAAATTCGTTGCTGCCGATACAGAGGCATGGTAATTAGCAAAATATAAACTGAGTAAGAGAGCGAGAGCGAGCCCCTGACCTACATTCGATATCTGTGATCACCGGCACCCAAGGCATACTTAACAAGGTAGCCGCACTCGCTCTCTCGCCCTCTCTTTTACTTCTTAAATTTCAGTCTGCCTAGCAGCAGCGGACGATTTTCTCTTGTTCTTTTTTCGTCTTCACTGAAACAAGGCATACTAAACAAGGTAGCCGCATAGAGAGCAGCAAAGAAGGTATTCTTAAGTGTCAAAATGACAGAAGAGAGAGAGACTCTCACAAATGCGTTGTACGGTTCAGAACAGACTGAGTCGAAAGAAGCAAAACAAGAGAGCGAGCGAGCCAATAATGCTACCTTGCTTAGTATACCTTGCACTGAAATAAGAAGTAAAGCTCTCTCAGTGCGGCTACGTATGCGTCGCTGCAGCTGCATTCTGATCGGAGCTCTCAGTCTCCCCCAACCCCCAACCATCATTGCAAGCGGTCAAATAAAAACGAAAAATCAAATCGTGTGTTTACCGACGGCAAATCGCGCGCCGGCCAAAAAGTTAAATTATTATTCTGTGATCAATTATTATAATACTAAATAACAATTAATAAATTATAATACGATCATTGAAAGCGGTCATAAGTCGGAAAAAGCAATCGTGTGTTTCGCGACGGGTGCGCGCGGCCGAAATTTAACTTTTTTTCTGTGATCAAATTATAACACTAAAAAATAATAAATTAATTAAAATAAGTGAATTCAAATAATAATGAAATAAAAGAATAACTAAATTGAAATGAAAAGTGAAATAGTAAAAAGTGAAAGAGTACAATAAATAAATTGAAATAAATAAATAAAAAATATGGTGAGTGAAAGTGCGAGTGAACGGAGTACAAAGCGATACGCAGTGCAAATTGAAATAAATAAATAAAAAATAATACATAAATTGAAATAATATGTGATGTGCGAGTGAAAATAAAAAAACAAAAATAATTTAGTAAGGAGCGCTAAGAAGTAAAAGGCGACACGCAGTGCAAGGTGTATGTGATAATTAATTTTTTATATTTTTTTGGGTGTGTTCTTGTGTTTATGTGTGCAAACGACAAACATAAAACTCCAACAACGCAACAAAAGGAAATAGCAAATAATATTCAACGCTTCACTATATTATTATGGGATCAGGTGAGTCTCTCTGTTTTGGTTTACTCCTTATACTGTTTCTTCTTTCGATTGCCTTTCACATATTTTCTTATTTTATTTATTTATTTATTTATCATCTTTTTAGCTTATACAGACACATACATACATATATTATATTATCTCCGCCTTCTTCTTTCGATTGCCTTTCACATATTTTCTTATTTTATTTATTTATTTATCCTTCTTTATATTATTATATTATATTTATTATCTTTTATATATTATATTATCTCCTTCTTGCACTCCTTTTTCATTTAGAGGCTTTTTGTTTTTGAACAGTGGATTTATTCCGGTATGATAGTTACATTATTGTTTCAGGTGGGGTCGGGTCGGATATTTGTCTTGGATGCAACATCATGGGAGTTCTATGCAATTCTTAAAAGCTTCACTTTCACGTACTGGGGGGCTCTTTTTCAGATTTAACCGTCGTAGTACGGTGTTTTAATAAGCGTAATACTTCCCAATCGAAATGCGGCAGCGCTCCTCGGTCGGTTGGCCAGCCATCTGCTGGTGTCGCTTGGGCCACTTGATGGTGCAGTCATTGCACATCAACGTCCTAAAGAACCACAATAGCCACAAATGGTATCCGCTGGATACAGGACATATTGTATCCGCTGGATACTGGAACTGTATTGGTAACCTCTCTAAACGACCTTAAATGGGTCAGTTAATGGTAGTATTTGAAGTAGTAGATGCATGTGTAGTATTTTGCAAGTTTTAGAAATCCCATTGAACCACAAATGGATTCCCATAATCTGTGGGGTTGGGGTGGTGCCACAGATTATCAAAGCATATCAGGTGGCATTCGATCTGTGGCAGCACGATATAACTATGTATATTATCCGGATAAGTATAGCATATACTCTGAAATAGATGTGGTAAAAAGTGTACCTTTTGGAGAAACCTTCGGAAAATTTGATCTCTTTTCGAACTATTGTTTGTCGATATAAGACATTAAATATTGATTGAAGTTTTCTAATAAAATATGCACTAAAATAAAACTTCCCTTTCTTTACCACAACAGTTTTGTTTCATTCGTGATACATATGTTTTTGTTATATTTTCCGTTATTTTTCCTTGGATTTTCAAAATGCCATAGAAATCGCAGATATATTCGTTTCGGTTCAGTGGTCACACCCACCCCCACACATCCTGCCAATTCTTCATTTATTTTGTGGCGGTAGGTCAGTTCGTCAACAAGCTGAAGAAGAACACACAACACATAATTTCAGCTTGGAAAAGTAAAACGCTCTGTATGTGAGGCTGAGCTTTAACTGTATGTGTACTGCAGATATTGTTGGTCAAAAATCAAAACAAGTTGGTGAGAGCGAAAATTTCAGTTGTGCGCTCATACACACTTGCAAACAGCAAAGTACATGAGCACACTACACTCTCACTACTCGCGGGAGCTGATAACACATGCAAAGCCCACAAAATACGTGAGAATGCATGAGCACGCATACACTCACTCACCCACACTCACGACTGGCTCGGGCGCTGATGTCTGATTTTGGTGCGGACATTTTCCATGTATGAATTGTCATGTCTATATATTGTATGGTTAGTGGTTAGTGATACATGCATGCAACAAAATATCGATATTTTTTTAAAATTGGCGCGTTTGCCATCGGTATCGTTTTTGATGCAATAACGCGAATGGGCGGTCCACCACTAGGTCCCCATGCAAAGACGCATAACGGAGCCCAAGTGTAAACAGGCTATAAAATAACAGAGTTATCGGTATTTCAAACAATTTAATTTAACGACAAAACAGAGTGTTCTGCTATTGAAAAACATGGTAATTCATTATTTGCGGATCTGAAATTGAGTATTAGTATCCTTGAATATCTTTTTGATCTGCGGTCGAAGGAAAAAACAGGTTTATTGAGGATAATTACTGCCTTACACGTACATACGCTATGGTGCAAACTTCTCGGGGCACTCATGAAGGGGCCTTGTAATCAAGTACTTCTTTTTGAAGGTCTTTGTGGGATCACCATCATGGTTCCATAGAGTTATGGCCGTGGTACAGTAAACGGGATACTTGTTGACCAGAGTCTCCTTTCGTTCCGCATTCTCCGGTACCTTATCCTTACAATATACATCAAAATACTCAGTGGTGCTCACATCCAAGTCCACAGGTTCACAGTCTTTTCGATTATACTCGTCGAATAGCTCCTGCCACAGGAACTGCTCCATTCGGCCGGCTCGGGTGGCTGCAACCCCAACAAAATGCCATTAATCAAATCCAAAGACACGGCCAAGATACTTACGCAGAACCTTGTTATGTTTGGGCGGTCCATAACTTATCTGAGACTCGGTGTATTCGATGGGACACGGCCCGCGAGAATTTGCGGCCATTTGTATGGCAGCTGTGAATATCGTAACTTTTAGTATTAAAACTAACGAGAATAATTTATTATGATGCTAGCAACAATGTGACAATGGAAAATACTTATGAACTAGCCTACTTGTTCGAATAAACAACACCCGGCACTGGGCAACGACAGTGTTAGCGCCTAGGCAACAGATTGCTCCGGTTCCATCGCTGGTGGTGCATCGTCTTCCACGATGAGAGAGACATCCCTGGGTCTCAGTATGCAGTAGTAGACTATGAGGGTGGCCACGAATAGAATCCCGCTGTAGACTATCCACTCCCCGATGAAGCCGAACCACCAGGACTCGAACTCCTCGTTATTATACCAAATGGCCGTCATGGTGATGTTCTCGACCAGCGTCAGCACCAAAAAGCCGCCATACCAGATCCGGATGCTCTTAAAGCACACGCGAAACTCCAAAAGCACAAAGATGTAGACGTAGGCCAGCAACAGATAGAACAGCGTGCGGTTCCAGCTGCCACGACAGCGAGTCTCCAGTGCCAGGCACGCCAGCATTAGGGCATAGTGAACGCCCAACACAATTAAGAAGGCTCGGGGATAGAAGACGCAGAACGTGGTCAGAGCCAGCATCCGCATCGTGATGAAGGCAATCCAGCCGAAGAACGCCACAGTGCGGCCGGCAAAGTCATCCTGCTGAATGCCGTTCACTATTTTCGTGGGCCGGGGGAAGTAGAAGTCCACGACATCCTTGGGCGTGAGCGGAGAGCCCTTTGGCGTCTGTGGCCCTGGTGATCGATCCACCAGCGGACTACTTTCCTCTTTAGGCTCCTCGTTTACTCGTCCTATAAGTAGCTTTGGCGGACGTGGTACATGCTCCTTGATGTACAGCTGCGCATTGATCAGCAGCATGTCCTTGAAAGTTTCCAGCTGCGAAAGCGGTCTGGTGACGCGACGACTCCGCCGGTGCTCGTTGTCCGACATGGTTCGTCGCAAATCAGGGAGTGGAGGACCATCATCAGATGGCTTTAGTACGGGCAGTTCTGGCGGTGCTGTTACCGGCGGCGGAGGTGGCGGCGGTGTTTCGGGCACTGTGTCCAGCACTTCAATGGTGTCAAGGTCTCCCAGATCCTTTTGCCTCAATCGCAGCTTGGGCATCGTCACCTGCAGCTTGTCATCGTCGGTGGCATTTTTGTTTGGCCCAGTGTGCAGCAAGGCCTTCGTCTGGAGCTGTTCCAAACCGTCATTGTCGACCTCATCTTCGCCCCGCACATGCCCCACGTGAGTGGCCACACCTTGTGCCGGATCCGTCAGCTGGCGTGCATGAAAGTTCGCCATGATCCTCTCTGACTCCGGAAAGCTGGCGATAGTGCGCTCTGACTCGCGTTTCTTGCGCTCGGCGTCACAGCACAGGCGCTCGTTCTGCTCCAGCTGGCAGCGATGCGACTCCACCTGTTGTGGCGTGGCCCACGGATAATGGCGGCCCACGCGACGCTGGCTCTCAATGCGATGATAGCTGGTTGTGATGGCAGCCAAATCGATGGCCGAGAAGACCAGGGATAAGGCCTGCACGGCGGCTTCAATGAAAATGGATTGAAGTGGATGCAATGTGGAGCCAGCATTCTACTTACAGGTTTCATAGTTGCGAAAGAGGTCCTGCTCAAGCATAAAGTACAGCTGTAGGATTATTTGAGGCGCTGCCTGGGCGTACGCTTGGATCAGCAGATAGAGCTCTATGCTGGAGGTCTGAGTCGCCCTGGCCAAGCACTTCATGCGCTCCACATCGTCGTCGTCGTGGAAGAGTGCCTCGACGGCCCAAAACAAGCGCATTGAGAACCTTTTCGGAAACAGTCAGTATCATTACGGCCTTAACCTACATACAGTATGTCCGTCCACCTACCTGTGCACAACAAAAAAGGGGAACAGTATAAGCCGCAGCAAACCAATGCCAAGGGCAGCGCACTTGCTCTTATCGGAGCTGGCGCTGCTGCGCTGTTCCCGTGACGTGATCATCAGCAGGAAGGTCAGGGCGGGCGGTATTAGCACCAGGACCAGTGTGCCAGCCCCAAAGCCCGGCGCATGCTGTCTGAAAAGCTGGTAGCTGAGGGCCAAATCGGATGCAGTCTGTGCAATGTACAGCAGCAGCGCCAGACAAGTGGGCACTATGTAGGAGCAGTAGATGCGTGTGCGGCTCCGGATGGCGTAGCCAAGTATATGTGGCGGTGGACTGGCTGCATGTCCAAGTCCCACCTCCATGGCAATGTTGATGTCACCAACTGTGTGCGGATTCCCCTTAGATTTCGGATGGAAGCGACGCGTACCTTACATCTGTAGCTGGTGAAATGCGTGCTGATACTGAGCGGGCTATGAGTAACCGCCTCTCCCATCGCAATTTTTTATCAGTGGGTAGGGCTGAGGCCAAGATAAGATAATTTCTAGCATGTTTGTGGTGAGAACGCATCAGTTTGTTTACGCTCTTATGCAGAACCGTAAAAGATTTCACCTTACAAACCAGACTAAAAGCAGACCACTTAAACTGTTCATTAAATTGTATTTATTTCTTTTGAATTTGGGAGATAATAAATAGAATACTCGTCTTTAGGTGTCGATTACTGGACCTAGGAATCGTACCAGGTCTTTTTCATCCAATTGGAAGGCTTGCACGGTTCGTCGAGCACCACAAAGGATCCCTGCTTATCCCTCTGGCTCCCATTATTGTGTTTGGCCCGACGACAGCCCGCGGCGGCGTACTTGGGATTTCCTTCGATTATCGACGACTTCTCGCGGCAATTGAGCGCATTTTGCATTACAGAAGATCGTCTGCCGTATCGAGCGGGCTTCTTGGCCTCGTTGCCACCCACATCCTCAAAGCTGGAGGCCACTGGCTGAGGCTCCTTCACCAGACGTTGGCGCGAAGTCCTTCGCTTGTGTGAGACCTGCTGCGGTTGACGCACTTCCAGCGATGATTCCGAACTCTTGCGAAGGTTCCCAACGACATCATATTCCCGGGGCCGTTCACGCAGCTGATAGTTGTACTGCGCCCGCCGATACTCTGGCGTGGCGACCATCTCCGATGGCGGCACTGTGGTGCAGGTGGCAGGCTCGGGATCCGCCTGATAGGGCTTGTCGGTGGAGGAAGCAATGCTGTAGTTGGGATGTTCGTTGTGGACGCCCGAGTGTGGCAGCCGGAAAGAGGATGTCGGCTTATGTACAACTGGCCGGGAGCGTGGAAAATCCAGGTAATTGTTGCGATACTCCGGATTAAATTCGATTTTGCCCCTCAGGCGTAGAAACGGCTCCCGTGCCTTGCCCCGCTCGGGCATCTCGGTGATTTGAGGGTCTCGGAAGCTCTCGTGATACTCGGGAATCTCTCGGGTGAACTCGCCCCGAGGCCGCAGGTGATCGTCCGTCTTCAGTGATTTCTCTTTGGCCATGTGCTTGGGTGGGTCGATGAATTTGTCGCGATACTCTGCCACATCGGGAACATGGCTGTGACCGTAACCGGGCCTGGGATCGCTTTCCCGCTCAGAGCCGGAGACGCGCAGGTTATCGTCCTTCTTGATGGGCGCACTCTTCGAGTAGTTGGCGTACATCTTGAAGCTGTCCTTGTACTCTGGCACAGCCACAAAGTCCCCTTGGATCTTGATGTTGCTCATCTGCGGTATGGAGTGGGCCTTTTCCGGAAACTGCTGGACAAACTGTCGCTTGTACTCTGACGGTTCTGGCTTCTGGTCCACCGCCTGGGCCCGCATCTGCAGGTGACATCTCTGCTGCTCCTGGGCGGCCACGTCCCGCTTGAACTTGTCGGACGACAAGCTGTTGTGCACCTGATTCCTACTGGACGCTGCCTCGTCTTCCCCGAGGAACACCTCACGCGGCAGTATCTTTGTGCCGACGTCCAGCATGGGCGCCATTAGATAGGAGGAGCTCTTCATGTTGCTCTCGCCATTGGTGTCTCCGCCCAGCTGCAGGTTCTCTGGGTTGCGGACGGGATAGCAACGGGAACTGAAATATACCAATTAATCCTGGACTTTGTCTATCGAAATCTGTACTATTTGCACTCACAATTTTAGATCTTCGGGTGTGTACCAGTGATATTTGTCCTGGCTCTCCGTCAGCAGATGCATGAATCCCTCCAGATGCAGCGATGTCGCGCGTCGCAGCAATGACCTTTGGCTGGATTGGCCACCAATGCCGTGGCTGTGATACTGCCGGCAGTACTCAGACTTTAGCGAGCCGAAGGACAATACGGGCTCATCGCTGTTGTAGAGACAGAAGTTGCTCTGGGTGTGTAACTGGTCGGGCTGGCGGTGGCGGAAGTACTTTAGATCATCGATGGCTATGTACTCGTGCGGATGCTTGATGGTGAACCGGCTGAGATCGCCCTGCTTTTGGTTGACTGAAAGATCGGGCTCGGAGAAGGAGCGATTCCAGCCAAAATCGGCATCAAAGCTGCAAGTGGACAGAGAAAAATGTTCAGAAAGTCAGAACACGTCTGCGTACATCCGAATCGTCTTGTCTGTAGCTGAAAACTGAACGGAAAATATTCCTGCCATTCTTCATTCCACCGTTGGCGCTGGCGTTGGCACCACAACCAAATAACAGGCGAGTCCCTTAATAATGGGGGCACCTAATGCCTTCCCTCTCCACGCGGAGGAACAACAATTGCAATGTCGGAGTCTCAGCTCAGGTCAGAGTATAGCCAGCCAGTGAAGGCATTTCCATTTGCTTTCACCACCCATCAGCCATCCATGGCGTGCCATGGCAATGTTGCTAGGCACACAAAAACACACTCGTATGAAAACAAAACTGAACGAATACGGAAAATGCATGAGAAATTGCTGCAAAATTGGTAAATTGTCTATTTGATTTGTCTGGAGCAGTCGCACCCGGGCAAAGAGTCCGCACCCATGCCACATCCCAATCGATGTCAATCAATAGAACGTCGAATGGAGGTCTGTTGTTATCCCTGACAACGCCCCCATACACACATACACACACACACAAACACACATGTGCACTGACACGATAATCCAAATCCGGAAATGGGTGTTTTTCAAGCCATTGTCAAGGACTCGGGCCATTGAAAATGCACGACAGGATAGCCTCCACCGAATGGTGGACCAGCGCAACATACGGCCGGGTCCCCGGCTTGTGCCCGGGGTAAATGCGACCGCAAGCACTTGTTGCCTTTGAAGTTCTTAATGCATACATTCTTGGAATCTAAAAGAGTCGGGTCGCTGCTTTTCTTTGAAGCTCTCGAGCGTGTGGAAATCTGCCAGGCTAATGGCGGTAATTGATGGCTGCCAAAATGTTTCATATTCTTTACCCCCAGCTCTGTTGCATGTCTGGAACTGGGAATGGCGGGGGAGCTGTCTGAGAGTGTGCGTGCCTGCCGGCCTGCCTGACTGACTCTCGGCCCAAACAGAAACGGAAACAGACAGAAGCATTAAAGGGCTGGGGAGGCGAGCAAATCATGTCGGCCGGGGTCTGACCCAAATTCAGCACGACGCTGAGCCTATAGACGACGACTACTTAAGGGAAAAGAGCGCCAGTCCTGCTTGAGGTTGCCGACTAATCTTGACAATGCCAAATGACCTTTGGCTATTTTTAATCGCGCTAGCAGTGGCGGCAACCCATTTAAATATGCTAATCAGAGTTGGCTAACTTTGTGCCCCATCCCACGTTATACCCAAGGCGGAAGGGTTCGGTGCGGTCCGACACACACACCACACACATAATTACAGTTGCAGATTTATGACGTTTTAATTGCTGTTACAAATGCCAGTCACGCCATGGGGCGTATACGTAATGCAATAAACAAGAATGCACCATTATGCTAACCATCAACCAGACATGGACGCCAAGGTCAGGCTCACTTCAGGCAACCGGGTTTGTGATATCCTTTATATCCTCTTTATGTTATCCCATAAACCTCGCTTCTGACTGTGCCCTGTATTCCTAAGCAGAAGCGCAGCAGAGAGCTCTATCCGGTCTTCCCGTCACCTCCTTACCCGTCGTTGCTTTTCCAGTCATAAGCTATCGCCATGGTTGGGTTCGGGGTTTTGGGGGGATTGTACTAGACGGACTGCTCTTTAATTGAACATATTACTTGAGTTTGCACTTTAATGGAACAGTTTTAAGCACACCACGGACTCGACCAGTGGTAGCCCATAGGCCACAACCACAGCCACCGCTGTCCGCAGCCGTAACCATGCCGAACCGAACCGAACCGAACCGCAAATGGCCCCATTCAAGCGCAGCTCGCCGAACCACAACTTGACCGCTCAGATCGTAAATCCCAACTGAAATGTGAAAATGTGCGCCACCAAGAAGTTAGCCCGTTTTTCGCACGCCAACTTCCAAAAGGGCTCCTGCCCGGAGATGGGTGGGGGCCCGCAAAACACCCAAGCCAAACGCTTCTGCCACGGCGACTGACTTGAGGTGTCACTTTTGTTTTTCGACTGGCACGCGGAATGACTAGGATTGGGGGATGGGATGGGATATGACGGGAGTGGGTCACGACAAGTGCGAATTCCATTTTGGGCTATTAATAGTCTCTCAGGGGATAATGGTAGGCAGAAGGAAGTATCTCCGATTCCATAGTTTTTCAATCCATGGTACCCATAATTTGCTGATGGTCATTATCCACTGATCTACCAAATGGTACAACTACTCCAGTTTCTTTTGATTTGCTAACAAAATTTATTCAGAAGGATAATTGCTTTTAAAATTGCAATGAGCACAAAAAATCAATCTGAGTAGCGGGTATCTCGTAGTCGGAATAGGACACTGCAGCGTTCCGTTCTCCATGTTGCATGTGGAGGGCTTGACTCCAAGTGCCATTACATGCAATCGAGCAGTTTGTAGCTGTCTCCGCCCCAGAATTCCAAGGCACTCCCTATGCCGCACCATCCCCCTCCCAGCTGCCAGCTGCAGTTGATTTGAATTTGAATATGAATTTGAGTTTTAATTTCGATTTCAATCCCTCGCTGCACCTGTCAGACGCGAGTGGAGTCTCTTAACCCAGTTTTGGGCCATGTCAGAGCAGCTGTGACGCCTCGATAATGAAACCGTGTTTATGCCCTAAAGAGACGCACATTTCCCTGATTTACTCGCGTCTTAACGATTTCATTCGCGACGTGGTTTCCATCATGATAATAATTTCCTTTCCTTTTTGGCCATGCAGGCACGCAACTTGGTCGCCATTTCCCCTACACCCACGTATACGGTACATGGCTTTCAATTGTCATGAGCAGCTATGGCTTCCGGGGCGCACCGCCCGCGTCGGATGCAGGTCAAGGCCAAATCAATTCAATTGCGGAATTGGAAAGACTGACGCGCCCGAAGGGGAATGAAGATTGATTGTGGATTGTGGAGCTGTGTGGCGTCTACTTTATTTTGCGTCTACATCTATGATAACTGTGTGTGTGTTAGTGTGTATTTTGGGGTGTGGGAAATCAGACCTTGGAGAGGCCCTCCCAGCGATCGGGCACTGTAAGGAAGTAGCGATCCATGGCATCAATGAAGCGCTGCTTGTAGCGCTCTGGCGATACCACCGTGGGATCTTTGCCCTTGCCGCCCAGCAGACCAGACTGCTTGATGATCGACTCTACTCGCTTGTCCAGTGTGAAGGTTCGAATGTAGTCTGCAAGGGAATTAAATGTGAGCTTTCCCATGTATACCATGTCAATTGACATTCTTTTGAATACTCACCTATGATACCCAGCACCAATAGGCTGTTCTTCTTCTCCAAGCCCACCAACAGGGAGTAGTCCATGACGCCATTTCGCTCCAGGAACGAGGAGTCCCGCTGAATGGCATCTCTTAGCACGGTTTTACTGTGCGACAGCACGTAGAGAGGCTTTGACCAGGACACTAGGAAGGAAATCTGATGCTGAGCAGATCATATTTTAATAGGCTGCCTCTACTCACTCTGAACCAGATTCTCGTCCAGCAGCACAATCTCGCCTTGTTGATTGGTTGGGTCCACCAGTCGGTTCCGCTCAGAGCCTTTAAGATCGAATTTGTTTGAAATTTCACAGCCATAGAACAGATTCTCCATGACCATGACAGAACGTTCCACAAAGGAGCTGTCAAAAGAAACGATAAAGAATTTCGGATTAGTTGAAGGCCATTTGGAGATGGAAGTCAATGGAACTTACTCCTTCTTCTTTACGCTAACTTTAAAAACGCCAAAGATCTTGGCCAGCAGCGTGGGCAGCTGGAGCTGCTGGCACTTGTCAATGTACTCAAAGTACTTCGGTGCGAAGGGCTCAAAGATGGTCATGTCCTTGGAGTTCATCTCCTTGAGCACGAAGCGATCATCTGCAGGAATCCAAATAGAATAATGAAATGCTATTGGCTGCGGCATAGAAAAAAACTTACCCAGCGTCTTGCAGAAACGCGAACCGGACTTGCCACCGCGTGCCTCCCACTGCACACTGTTGCACAGGCTGCGGGCCAGGGCGATGCGAGACTCCTCCTCCATGTCCGTCGCATGCTCTTCCGAGGTTCGAGGCAGCGGCGGTCCACCACTGACGTCGCTGGGTTTGCGCACCAGCTCCATTTCGGAGCCCGTTCGGCTTTGTGAGATTCTCAGTTCCTCGCGCATCTTGCTCTTCTCCAGCTTGCGGTACAGCGATCTGTCCAGCTTCGGAGGCTGCAAGCTTTTGGCTCTCATGCCATCGAACTCTCGAGCGAAGTAGATCTTGCACTGGAACTGGCACCCGTTGTCGTTGAATGCCAACGACACGTGTGGACTAGGTGACTGTGGCTGCGTCTTGTTTCGCTCCTTTATCTTCTCCTCGGATTCGCTGGAGGTAGCGGCGGCGGGAACCGCTCCGCCTGGCGTCGCACTGGTGTTGCTGGAGGTGCGCGACAGATTTGGACTGCTTTCTTCGGCATCGCTCAGGCCCTCTGGCAGCGGCACCTTCCGCTTGAGCTGCGGACTGGAGTGACCAGCAGCTGGAGCCTCGCTACCGCCGCTACTGAAAGCGTCGTCCAGGGCTCGCTGGTAGTCGACCGAGGTCAGGCTGTAGGCGATCACAGAGCTGAGATCGGTCTCGCGCACGTGGATGGGAATAGAGCCCATGGGGAGGGTTAGATGGTCCTGGGACGGGAACGGTGACTGCAGGGGGTTGGCCTGATTGGTCGAGGGCAGCAGCTGTGTGAGGATGCTCCTTATGGATTTTTTGTCCGAGTGAACGCTCGCTGTAGAAGCCAGCAGTTGATCGATGGAGAATTTCTTGTCGAGCACGGGTTGGCTGCCAGTGGCCGCCTCCGTGTCCTCGGACGGACACTCCACAGGGGCGTTGTTACTGCTGCTACTGCTTCCGTCCTCGCCTGCACTGGTTGGGGCCTGCTCCGGGCGCAGCTCCTCTGTACATATGGTGCCCGCATCGATGTGATGGACTACGGCCTGCTTGGCGGACAGTTTTTGGGCCACCAGCTCGATCTCCTGCAGCCGTGGGCCCCACAGCTCAATGCTCTCGGCCAGGGAGCGCCGTGCCATGGCTAGGGCATCGTTGATGTCGTACGTGTTGGCCCGGCGCTCCGTCAGCAGCGTGTGCACAATCTCGATCTTCTGCTTGAAAATAAACTGGTCGTGGGTCAACATTGTCTTCAGGTTCTGCACAAGCGGAGTGTTCTCGTCCTCGGTGGCCAGGTCAGCGATCCGCTCGTGGATCCGCGTGTACACCTCGTGGCCGCGCACTGAGAAGTTCTTGATCTCCTCCTGCACCTGGCTGCCCAGAAAGGGCTTCGGTTTGTCCATCTGCAGTGTCAACGGCGGCAGGTCCGTCTCCCAAACCTCGACAGGGGTGTACTGGAACTTGGCGCCCACTCCCCGGAAGCTGAAGTGGTGTACATAGTCGCGGTGGAGCGAGTGCTCGCAAGGACTGCTCTGGTCGCCATCTGCCGGCGGTCGACGCTTGTAGGCATGCCCATGGAAGCGCATTTCCAGGTACTTGGCCAGGGACAGGCACTTCGCCGAGTCCGAGAGCGGAACGGTGGGCGTGGTGGCGTTGCAGATGCTGCACCACGCGGTGAAGAAGATGCGCTTGGGATCGGAGCGCGTCAGGTCCTCGGTGAGGTAGACATGGACACAGCCCAGCGAGTGAACGTACCGTCGTACATGGCCCAGCATGGGCAGGTTGCAGGAGGGGCACATCGAGTTGAACAGGCAGCAGTAGCGCTGCAGGAACTGCTCCAGCATAATGTCGTACTGTCCGTAGAACTTCATGTCCAGCAGCATGGGCAGCTTGCAGAAGGAGGATACGCCCTTGGGGTTGTAGTGGAAGCTGCAGAAGAGCACGGGCAGCCTCTGGTGGTTCTGCGGGTCCAGTGCGTCCCTGTACAGCTGCTCTTCGCTCACCTTCTGCGGCCTCTGGATAATCTCCGGCATCTTCTTCTTGGGCCTCAGCACTGTCGGAAAAGGACTACAAATTAGTACTGATTTTCTAAATACTTCCTGACTGAACTTACTTGGAGCCTTGCCCTTGGGAAAGCGACCGCCAAAGGATCGGAACTCGGCGAGCTTCGTCTGAATGTCGCGATTGGTGGCTGGCGCCGTGAGTTTCATCTGCACAAACTCGTGGGCTGGCAGCAGCTGCAGCTGCTGTTCGTTTTCCTTGTTTCCCAGTTCCGATTTGGCAGAGGCTTCAGTGTCGCCGCAGCTCTCGGAACGCTCCTGAATCGACGACGGTCCTGCATTCGACCACTGCTTGGAGAAGTAGAGTTCGGCGGGAAAGAGTTTTCGCAGCTTACAGTTGCGTCCCTGTTCCGTCTCCAGATAGGGCAGCGGGAAGGTGAGAAAGGGGCTAACTGAGAGCAAAGTGGAGCTGAGTGCAGTGCGGAATCGGTTATCGTAGCGTGTCTCCACGGCCAGGGCCTGCACCACGGGAAGCACATGGCTGGGCGATGTGGACAAAGCGTCGGCCTCCGTCGACCGCAGCGGATCTGTAAAGTCAGCCACATTCTCACTGACTACGGACGTGACTTTATCCTCCGACTTGCGCTCCGCAATGGACTGCGGCTGCGGCAAAGGCACCCGCTTGGACGATCCGGATCGGAGTTCCGCCTCTGCCTCAGTATCGGTATTGGGACTAGCCTCCTTCGAATCGAATATCGAGGCTTTGGGGCTGAGCGGCTGCGCAAACTCGTTCAACAAAAAGGACATCTCCAGGCGCCAGTTGTATCGCGCAAAGAGAAGGGCCGATGCCACCCTCTTGACGCGGGTGAGCTCCGCGTTGCTGCCACCGCGCAGCAAACAGGTGTAGCCCCGGGGATTGGTGAGCTTCTCGAAGAACATGAGCGTCTTGCCGTTGTAGTTTCGGATGTAGAAGTCGTTGCACAAGCCCAGCTTTGGCATGGTGATGTTCGACTCGATGGAGCTGACGATGTCGCACTGGAGGGTGCGCGACAGACGCTCCATGACCGAGAGCTTGACATCCAGCACAAGTGTGACATCATAGGAGCGCAGCAAGTCCTGGGCAATGCCGGCCACGTTCTTGTGGACAAGCACCACGTTGGGGGAGAAGCTCATGATGCGGGCACAGACATTTCGCAAGTACTCCTTCTCCTGCAGCAGCACGGTCTCGATGGTGACGAACTTGCCCTCGATGCGCTCGTAGACAATGGGGCACTGGAGCAGCAGGATGCGTGGGAAGGGCACATGCGTGGCCATATCCTTGTGCGCCACATTCTTGGAGAAGGCCACGCCGTGCACAATTTTCGAGTCCTTGCGCCGGCCGCCAGGCACCTTCTTGAAGTTCACATAGTTGCGAATATCCATCAGATCGTTGGTGCAGTACTCGGGCTTGAAGTGGTTGGCCGCCGTTGAGCAGAGCATCTGCAACACCTTGTCCCACTCCTGGTCCAGGTGATGGGCACGCAACAGCTGGGCCAGCAGCTGCTCCTCGTGATCGCAGTAGGACTCGAGCAGCTTCGAAGTGGCCGCAGTGAAGCACAGATCGTTCTCCAGCTCGATATCCTCAGCCGAGTGGAAGCTCAACGAAACGTCCATCGACTTGGGTGGCTGCGGCTCCCCGTTGGGTGCCTCAAACTGGGGACTGATGGTCCGCGAATTGTCCGAGCTGCTATTCTTGGCGAACTTGTAGTGCAACGTCGGCTCGAACTCGTTCTGGTCGGGATCGGGCACGATCGGCTCAAGGAATCCGGCTGCCAGCATGGCATTCAGTATGGCCACCGCTTGCACCTCGTTGGCCGACTTATTGTTGCTGTTGAGGAACTCGATGAGCACCTGGCCGCAGTTCTGGGCAGGCAAGTCTCGCTGCATCTCCTCGTGCAGCGTGATGAGAGAGTTCGACTGCTGTAGGATGTTTTTTCGGTCATCGAAGGAGAGCGTCGTGTAGTTGGGATGCGAGCTGAAGCGCTCCTCCTGGTAGCCCAGGGAGGTCTTCCGCGACAGGGGCGCTCTCTGCTGCTGCGGGGTAGCATTGGGGGAGCTGCTGCCTTGGACCTCCAACTTGTTGCTGAGATGCTGCTGCAGCGCCTGCAGATCCTGCCCTATATCCGAACTGGAGGACTTCAGAAAGGTGAGCACTATCTTGGAGCAATAGTTGCACACCTTGAGGTCCCCGTCGCAGCGGACTATCATGCCGGGCACCACCTGGTTGCAGCACTTGGAGCAGAAGATCTGGCCGCACAGGCGGCAGTGGTGTTTGCGTCGAAAAGTCGAAAACTTCTGGGCGCAGTCGTAGCACTCTTTAGCCTTTGAATCGGGCATCCAGAACCTCTGCAGCTCCGTGTCCTTGTAGTTGCGCAGATCCTACAAAAAATGAATAGAAATTATTATTCGCTATAATTGCATTCGTGCACAGTCTCACTCACGTTATTGTTTTTTGTGGCCACAATGTTGCTGATGTGCTTCAGCACATTGGTAACGGTGCGACCCTGATTCGCTTCGCTGCTCAGCGGCAGCACATCGACACGCTCGTTGGCCTCGGACTCTTCGGCTGTGGTGCTCGAATTGCCAGTGCTTCGCGACTCGCTGTTTGCCCGCAAATTCAGCGTGGTCGGCGGCTGTGGTCGCCTCGAGCTGAGGCTGGACGACGAGCTGTCCTCCACATCCGCAACTTCGATGGTGGGCGTCTTGTTATCGCTGTAGAACTGAGATTTTCCCACCTGAATGGCCTGAGCACCAGTGCTGCTGCTGGTGCTCGGGCTGCTGCCACTGGATATGTCGTTGACGGTGTTATAGCTCTGATTGTAGACATTCTGTATCTTGTTCACCACACGGCCGAAGAGCGATTCTGGTTTGTCTTCAAAGTTTCGCGCAAATTCCGTGAGTTTGGTGGGCGAATGCAGGTGCTGGTGGTGGATGCTTGTGCTCGTGCTGCTGTTGTTGCTTGTGCTGCTGTTGTTGTTGTTGTTGTTGTTATTCATGCTGGTGGGGTGTTTGTGTTGAATATAAGACTTGGGGGGCTAGAAAGGTGGGCGAGGTGGTACTCGCCCGCGGACTGTTCGTCCTTGGTTAGATAGATGTAATATTAAGTTGATCGATCAGTGCCGCATCAGGGGCCAGCGAACCCAGTGCCAAATCAGTCCACTTTTGTTCCTGGAAGATATATCGAACAGGTCGTAAAGTGTTTGCCAAAGAAAAACCCAAAATTATCATCGTTGCTCACCTGTTCGCTTAGAGTCAAATGTGAATCACCACCATCGGCCTCCGGATCGGGGAGCTTATCGAGTGGAACTTGTATATGGTCGAATGGCAGAACTTCCATGCGCCAGGCATTGTCTACAATGTCCAACAGCAGATCATCGATCGGTGCCTGCAAATGCCAAAACAGTGTCTTTACTGAAACGCCCTCTCAATTTTTAGTAGGAAAACACACATCCCATCCTCCAATTCCCTATGGTAGTATTTCCGTGTAAATTACGTCATTTATTGCGTATTTAGATTTATCACAATGGGGTTTCTGATAACCGAGCGTTGCGACTAATTAGTCTAAAGCGATAATTTGGTTGGACACACTCTCAGGGCAGGCGTTAAGTACTAGTTGTTCTCTCTTTTAAACAATGCAATGCCCAAAAACATTCAATAAGCGGAAAATATTTTACCAAGAGGATACACCCACTTACCTGGCTATCCATATCTTATGAAAGAATTTAATCTAAGATTCGCCAGCGTTCAACTGTTTAACTGTTTATAACAATTGTTTATTTAGACTCTTTAGAGAGAGAGAGTTAATAATTTTGTTTGTTTTGTTTGCGCAGAGCGAACAGCTGTTTAAGTGGAGAGCAGTGTGACCGCGGAATTATCGATAAAATATACTGTCCGACTAGTATTACTAGCTTAATAGGCTACTGAACCTTGAACAAATAATTTTAACTGATAGATGAAACAATTTTCTGCAAGAATGACCAATTTTTAAACTTCGTTTATTGTCTTAAATAAGGTTTAAACAAGGAAGGTCAACAAATAAGTCCCCTTTCTTACATGGCAACTACACGGTAACTACACATTTGCTACATTGCAAAAACATTTTTACGGAGTATGGACAATTTGTATACCCTACTTCTGATGAATGATGTTGATGAATTGATGTTAAAAATACTGTTTTCTAAGCTAAGTAGTCATTCATTTTTCTCGTATTGAAATTCTTTTGACCTTTTCATGCATTTAATTAGATTCCCGTATATATGTATATTCTCGTAGGTTTCGATCCCGATATACATATTTGGTATCAGTCGGAAGATTATAAACTACAAAATTTCATTGCGATAGCTTAAAAATGTGGAGTTTATTTTGCATACCTACTAAACACACAAAACAAAGGTTTATAAAATCAGTTATTGCGTTCGTTGTACAGACATTTTATCAATAACCTTATGGACTTCCATAGAAGGGTAGTTTATAAAATGCCCCTTGCTGAGGAAAAAGAGGGTATGGACAACAGGCAAAACGGCCCAAAAAATAAAACGCATGCAAGGTAAAATCCAACCCACCTGATTTACATGACGTGTGGGCAGGCCTGCCCGTTAAAAGTATGAGCGTGGCGGTAATTTCTCAAATTTTGATATTCTGTTTAATATAACTAGCTAACTGAGACCCTCGAAAATATGATATGATACGAATATGATATGAAATATGATACGAAAATCAATTTCCTACAAGACCAGATTAATTTCAAGGCCTCCGTTTGGCTGGATTGTTTATAAACGACAACAAATTCAGAATAGCTGGCAATGGATTGTGTTTTGTTTGTGCAGAGCAAACAGCTGTTGAAGTGGAGGGCGATAGTATAGATTTTGAAACTTTTTGAAACATTACAGAAACATTTCCCAGCACTGGGAATCAGACTTATCGAGTAGGTATCGATTAGGTATCGAGCTACCGCCAAGTCTTTGGAATTTGACTTGCACTGATTTAAAACAAGAAATGAAACAGCAAATTAGAAAGTATAATATTTATTATTTGACATCATATAAACCACAAATATCTCCAGCCATTTTAGTATCCAAAAGAACTAGGTATTGATTTTTATTCCGTTTTGAGAACAATCCGGATCGATTGTAAAAGTACAATTCTGAAAGTTTGATGGATAAACTGGTCTCTTCTCTAGGTATTGATTTTTATTCCGTTTTGAGAACAATCGATCCGGGTAAAAGTACAATTCTGAAAGTTTGATGGATAAACTGGTCTCTTCTCATGGCCAGCGATCTTTTTGGTCAGTTTCCGTTAATTTTGCAGCTTTCGTCCAACAGGCAGACCTAAATTAGCTGCAAGAAAACTTTAATTATCCAATGTAATCAGCGGATCTACAAACAAAAACAAATCTTAAATAATAGATTTATCCAATATCCGTAATCTCGATCTGTTGACTGTTCCATTGAATAACTGACTAGATGCAGCATAGCGCTCTCAAAGATCGCTTTTCAACTTCAGCTATGCCGACATCTTGCCAATTTACCAACAGATGCGATACGCTCCGAGACGCTCAACGACGATTCACAGAAACATTCTCACAGGGCACAAATTCGACCAAAACGATATGTGTGTGTGTGTCATTTGGCTCGGACAACCGGCCATAAGACAGCAGCATTTATCAATGAAACGCTTGTTATTTTGAAAAGCACTTAGCAGCAGCTCTTCTGAGCTCTTGGTGGTGTGGTGTGTGCTCTTGGTGGGCCCGATACCGATGCCGATGCCGAAGGCGAACCACAATTGTAATCCGTCGGCGCTGAAGACTAATTGGCAACTGATTTCGAAGCCGTGCCACTGGCTCAGCACCACACCTCGGGCCGGATGGCAGCGCAGCCCCAAAGTAGCCCGCAATTGAAGAAGTTTCAATTAGTTGGCATTTGACACTCACTTACAAACACAACCAGACACACAACACACTCAAATACACCGAACGTTGTCTAAAACGTGGACTGGGACGAGTCCGAGACCCGTTGCCAGCGCACGCACACTCCGCCAAAGTGGGGGTGCAGGCACTTGTGTTGGTGCACGGGCATACACACACACACACACAGGCATATTTTACCTGTACATGCGCCAACGACAGGTAGCCGTAGCCGTAGCCGAGACGTCGCTCCTCTGCAATGCCGCTTAAGCGTTTTTAGCGCACAGCCGCCTGTCCGGAATATTAATGAACTCCCTTTTGAGAAAAATATGAAATGAAATAAAATTTAGTTGCCAACAAAAGCCGTGTCCACGTTCCCGTCCACATCCACGTCCGACTCGGATCGAATCGAATAGAGTCCCCATCCCCGTCCCCCAGAGTCACTGCCGTTTTGGAATTTCGTCGCTTGCCGCCGCCATCGCGGGTCGAAAATGCATTTGGTATGGCCGCTCGCCTCTCCTCGGGGGCCGTGATGTGATCCGTGCACGCATGCGCACTGCTGGATGTTTCCATCGATTGCTGCTACTTCCGCTCGCCAGGAGGATAGACATCCAGCCACCTGCGGGAATAGATCTCCAGCCGACGATTACTCCGAACTGGCCGACAGTCGTTTGTTCTGTTCTGCTCAGAATCAGGTTCTCAAGTTTTCTGTGAGCCAACTATAGGCTTTACATTACAGATATTTATGCCCGATTATACAAAACAGTCACGTGTCGGTCTTCTATATATACAAATACTCACAAATACCTTTCTGGACTTACACTTACATATACATATACATATGTATATCTTACTCGTACATATGCTTCATTTTATACTTACAAATATGTATATAATCGTACACAGAAGTATACAGAAAAGCAGGGAATGTTACTCACTGACAATACCAATCACTGGACTGGACTGTTCTAAGCCTGAGAAGTCTCTGGTATAGTATCTTGTTTATTGGGATCCTACCTTTTTTTCCTTCGTGTGTCATTCAGTGTCTGGAAGTCTTTGGAAAGTCATCATTTGAATATTATTATTCATATGCACACGACTCACGTTTTGATAGCTATAAAGTCGGCAGCGCATGCACGTATAAAGACAGCCCATTGACAACGATATGGCCAAAGCCAACCCATTGAATTGCCAAAACAACCGAAAAAAACCAGATAGATGTGCATACATATGTACATCCAAACATATGCATAGTCCCCGCATTCCAACTGGCTGGGCTTTATGTGAATATATCAGAGGAGACCGCCACAAGCTTTTTCCTGTAATTCTTTAATGTTCGTTTTTCACAATTTCTCCCATTTCCGTATGTGTCATGTCCGTTTATAATACTGAGATTAATATGCATAGTCTAAGCGCTCACGGATGATGACCAAATGTTTCGTAATGTCAAAACCTTGTCTATGAAAAAGTTTGGGGCCTTATACATATGCATGTATCGGGATGTTTGCGCTTTCTAAAACATTTATATCTGTAGAATGGAAGAAATTAATTTTAATAAACCATTTGGTATTTGAGGCATGTGCCTAATCGATAATGGGATTTCTACGGGAAATGCTCTGCTGGTGATCGTGATCACATCTTTGGTTCAGTAAAATAAATAGATACTGTAGGACGAACCTAGAAAAACTTGGATTAGGAAAAATGGTTGCATTCAAAAGGATTTTAAGTTTATATTATTATTCGATGGTTTACATATTGTTATGTTAATATTATATCGTAATTATAACTCCAAATAATGGGTTATTAGGCTCTCATTTAAGATCTATCTTAGATTGATTGTTGAAGCATTTTGATTACATATATATATATAAATATATATATTGTGATAAAAAATTCCTTTAAATGAATGTAGTTTAATATACTTCGAAATTAAATAGATTTCAAATGAACGGACATTGATTATAAAGGAAAATGCATGTTCTTCGAGTAGATCTTTATTAAAAGTGTATGGCTACACAAATGTTCGCTCTTAATTTAGCAAAATAAATAATACATATACATACATATGTACATATGTATACAAAGAAATAATTATTTATGTATCATTGAATTAGCTACGCATCCTTTTTGTTCCTTTTAAATCCACACATTTTTAAAATCCATAAATATGTAAATATGCATATATATGGAAAATGTGGATATTAATATACTACACAAAAATGAAATGACATTTTCAAATTCGATAACAATCCATCGATTTGTACAGCAACCGCTATGAATCTATCGTCTGCTCGATAGTTAATGAGTGTATTTACCATGTAAACAACTTAATGTACTGGAAAATCTTATCTTATTATCTTATTATTTTTTTGGTTAATCTTTGTTTTAGACCTAAGAAAGTACTTAAAGATATCCAGTCGTAGAAAATTGATTTTTCCATCGGATAAAACTATGTTTACAAAGCTGCTGCTCCTAGGAGGGTGCTAATATTCAACCGAAAAGCAAGGAATATGATTTTTGATTATGGACAGAGAGCGATTAGCCCATTGTCGACCAATATCTAGCTATTAAAATACACTCTTTGAAAATTATGAAAAAATTTTAGCGTAGTTCAGGTCATTTTGATATAATTTGTAAGTAAAAAGAAAGGATGGTTTACAAGAAAAATTTACAAAAACAGTACTATTTTCCGCGGCTTCACTCAAGTTGCACATCTGCTTAGACAAAGGGGGGCTTAAGTGGGTTAAGTTATTTTAAAACAATAATGGTGCCGAAGCTAAACTTGAGATCGGAGTTGGAACAATTATTTGAAAAAAAGTTCCAATACCAAAAGCCAAGGGGCGATGGCGTCTGGGAGCTGCCTCGGGAGGAGCAGCCGCTGTTCAGCGAGTATTACCAGTGCGAAGCGTTGCAGAGTCTCAAGGACCAACTGAATTCGGTCAAAAGCAAGCTTAACGATTATGGAGTGCAGGAGTGGAGCTCGCACACGAATCGCCGGGATCCATCTGGCGAGGTGCCGTGGCGCCTGAAGAACGAAACCAAGGCGGAGTTCGTGACCGTCGCTTGGTGCAAGTTCTTTGAATGCTTACACCGCTATCCGCTGGTGACCGGGCCGGTGGTGAACACGCTCCATCTTTGCGAAGCTCCTGGGGCCTTTATTGCGGCCTTGAATCATTACTTGCACAGCACATACGGAAAAGATGAGGTCAGTGGTGACTCAACTGATGGGGCAATCAATTTATCGAGTATTTTTTAGATAAAATGGTGCTGGCGCTCCACTACTTTAAATCCTTACTACGAGGGCAACGCATTGAACGAGATGATTACGGATGACCGGTTCATATTCCACACACTGGACAATTGGCTGTTCCACAAAGATCTCACAGGAAATCTCATCAATGTGGGAAATATTGAACACATGGTCGAACGCTGTGCGGAAGACTTCAAAGACAACGGCGGTGGAGGCGTGGACCTGATTACAGCCGACGGCTCCATTGATTGTGCTGCCCAACCGGACTGCCAGGAGGAAATCGTCGTTCGCCTGTTCTTCGCCGAGACCATCTGTGCGCTGAGAATACTCAAATCGGGCGGCAAGTTCGTAGTCAAAATGTTCACACTCTTCGAGGCCTGCAGCGTTTCGCTCTTGTACATGCTCAACTGCATCTTCGAGCAGGTGCACATCTACAAGCCGGCTACATCGAAGCGCGGAAATTCTGAGGTTTATGTAATCTGCCTGAACTATCAGAAGGATACGCCCGGTCTGGCTCGTCTGCTGGACCAAATGCAAGCCAAACTCGCCCACCCAAACGATACCATGGTCATGCCTCTGTTTGCCAAATCCCAAATACCCAACGACTTCATGATGCAGCATGAAATCGCCTGCCGGCTGTACATGAAGCTTCAGACGGACGCCATTGAGAGTAGCATTTATGCGTACGAGTCCAAGGATCGCCTATATTTTCGGCACCTGCACCACCTACGCGGCCTTGTCTCCTCCATGTACTACAATCGCTACAAGGTTCAGCCTCTGGCCGATGAGCTGTGCATCGTGGATAAGGAGGTGACGAGCAAGGCCCTGGGATTCTCAGTGCCCATCTATGGAGGATCCTACACAGAGCGAGGGAAGCTTAAGGATGGCGATCTCCTAAAGCAGATATATTGCCTGCGCCGTGAGTTTAATCAACTGGAGAAGTGTCCTAATGGCTTGACCAGCTATAGGTATGCCAAGGATCGAGTGGCTCCCCTGACCTTGAGTATCTCCAGGGGAGCACCTGTTAAAAGCCTGCAGAGCAGTCTTTTTGCTTCAGAGCCAGTGCTTTTGCTGCGTCTCCGCATCCTCGACACTTTCGATCTCGATCCCATTTGGCAAACTTCTCCCAACTGCCAGCTGGATGGCCAGACAATAAACTTTCTGCCCTGCAAGGAAGGCGAGACGGAGACATTTCACAGTGCTCAACGTCGGTTCTTTGTGACGCTTTTAGAGTTCGTGCGCAGTCTGCGGCCACAGAAGATTGTTTTCCACAAGTTCTTGTTCCTTACCCACTATTCCGCCTCTGTGCTGCTGTTTCTTGTAGAATCTGTCTATCAGGAGACACACTTTGAGAGCAACCAATTGCAAACGATCACCCTGAGCAGCCCAAACATGACCGAGAACGATGCGATCGTTGAGGAAGTTCTGGGCCTGCTTAAAAGCGACACTGGGGAAGCGGAAGAGGAGGCCATACACAGCCTAGTGGAGATCAAGCAGCTGCAGAAGAACAAGTTCAGCAATGCACTCATCCAGCACAATAACAACGTGCTGCTGACCTGCTTCCGCCGAATGCTAGGCGAGGAATCGTTTCCGATGCCCATCGACAGTGCTGCCGCCGAGCAGCCGTCCATTGTGGCCGCCATAAAAGAGACGCCTCCCATCGATGCCATTGTGTTTTAATGTAACGAACATGTATTTCTCTCTTGCATAAAATTACAGTGCTACAATTAGAAAACTACTCTTCCTACGGATCCTGATCCTTACAAGTTGGAATTGGGAGAATCGCGAAACTTTCTACTGCAAAAATCGAAGTTAAAACATTAAAAAGCTAATTAAAAATCACAAAGTGGGGAGAACTTTAGACTTAGCGTGAAATAATTTGTTTGCCCTCCGTCGCACTTCGTGTGGACTCGAAGAGGGATGAAAATAATGGGATGGGATGGGGTTTTAGTTTGGTTTCGTCATCCGTTCTCGTTTGCAGTTCGATGGCAGCTCGCCATATTCACAGCACTAATCCGCCGGACGTTTTTCGCTGTGCTTCTTGGTGTAGTCCTCGGCGTTCTTAACGAACTTCTTTCTATCCTTCAGGAACTCCTCCGCCAGTTCAGCGCGCAGTGGATGCTCGGGCTCTGGGTCGTTTATGAGAGCTATCAGAGCCTGGACGACCTGCTCAGTCCTCGTGGCCGGCTTCCAGTTCTCGGTGCTGATGATTGGTAGACAGACCTGCCCCTTCTCATCGATGTTGGGATGATAGATGCGCGTCTTAAAGTTTATTTTTGGCGGCTTGAACGGATACTCGGCCGGAAAGTTGATCTCGATGCGAAAGGCGCCCTTGTTGTACGGCGGATTGTCGGGCACAATCAGGCCTGTCCATCGCAGCAGGTTCTCATCGTCGGCCTTGATGTCGCGGAAGGATTTCAGTGTATTATCTTGCAAATCGCACAGCTCTTTTCGAAGACGTCGAGGCGCAGTCATCTTTTTTCTTCGTATGTACGTTCTCTGTTTGCCCAACTACCACGAATGATGTATGTGTGTGTGTGCTTCGGCGAGTATGAAATCGATGGAATCAGCAGATATAGCTTCTCCGGATGACTAAGGCAGCGTTGTTGTGTGTTCACTTGTAGCTATGCGGTTGCTTTTTCTGGTCGGAGGGGACTTATTGCTTGTTTAGGCAGTAACTATTATGCACGTAAGGTCTTCAACTGCACAGACAAATTAAATCTTAAAAAAATATGTAAATATGTAATAAATAAATATGTATGCCCTAGCGCGTATGTGGTTGAACGCAGGTATTTCTCATATTTTCGTCTCCAGGGTTACACTACATTTAAATCAATTCGATAATTCCCGCACAATCGTTTTACCAGCACACCCATCACTATCGCTGTCTGCAACACGTGCGCCGCGTTAGTTTTGTTTTCTGTTAAAAATGACTAAAAAACTAACAATTAAGCGGAAAGTAAAAGAGCCAGAGCCTAAAAATGAAGCACCTGACAGTAACGAATCTTCCGACAATGAGGAGGAGGAGGTAAGCGCGTCAAAAGGCCACTTTTGCACTCAGTCTAATGTAGGTATTTTCAAAGGATCTCTTGCAAGCCGTGAAAGATCCAGGCGAAGACTCTACCGACGATGAGGGCATAGACCAGGCGTATCAGACAGACAGTAGCGAGGACCTCGAATTCGAAAGCGATGAAGAAGGCAACTATTTGGGTAGAAAAGATACAAAAGGCAGTTCGGGAGACGATGACGACGAGAGCGCAGAAGACGAGGAAGAAGATGATGAGGATGAGGATGAAGATGAAGACGATGCTGATGGCAAAAAGTCTAGCAAAAGCAATGACGAAGAGCCTGCCACAACGTCCAAGGCGATCAAGAAATCACAAGAGAAGCCCACCAGCAGTAAGAAAGTTGGCGTACCAGTGGTTCCTGCAAGGGATCCCTCAAAGGTGGAATACGCCGACTCGGACACCTCCGACGAGGAGGACATCCGCAACACTGTCGGCAACATTCCCATGCACTGGTATGACGAATATAAGCACATTGGCTACGACTGGGATGCCAAGAAGATTATAAAGCCGCCGCCGGGCGATCAAATTGACGACTTCCTGCGCAAGATCG
The DNA here is from genome assembly GCA_008121215.1 of Drosophila athabasca. Classification (NCBI taxonomy): domain Eukaryota; kingdom Metazoa; phylum Arthropoda; class Insecta; order Diptera; family Drosophilidae; genus Drosophila; species Drosophila athabasca. The sequence continues at coordinate 567,474 of VMQQ01000022.1, read as the reverse complement.
AAGACCCGAACTTCTGGCGTACTGTGAAGGATCCGCTGACCGGCCAGGATGTGTTCCTTACAGATGCCGACATTGCTCTCATCAAGCGCATCAACTCGGGCCGTATACCCAACAAAGACCACGACGAGTACGCGCCCTGGATCGAATGGTTCACCTCGGAGGTGGAGAAGATGCCCATCAAGAACGTGCCCGACCACAAGCGCTCCTTCCTGCCCTCAGGGTCCGAGAAGAAAACTGTCTCGCGCATGGTGCACGCCCTCAAGATGGGCTGGATGAAGACCACCGAGGAATTGGAGCGGGAGAAGCAGGAGAAGCGCGGCCCTAAGTTCTACATGCTGTGGGAGACGGACACCAGTCGGGAACAGATGCGTCGCATCCACGACCCCGTGTCAGCGCCCAAGCGCGACCTGCCCGGCCATGCCGAGTCCTACAATCCGCCGCCCGAGTACCTCTTCGACGAGAAGGAGGCCAAGGAGTGGCACAAGCTGAAGAACGAGCCTCACAGGCGAAAGCTGCACTTCATGCCCCAGAAATTCAAGTCGCTGCGTGAGGTGCCCGCCTACTCGCGCTACCTTCGCGAACGCTTCCTGCGCTGCCTTGATCTGTACTTGTGTCCGCGTGCCAAGCGCGTCAAGCTGAACATCGATGCAGAGTACCTCATCCCCAAATTGCCTTCACCGCGCGACCTGCAGCCATTCCCTACAGTCGAAAGTCTGGTCTACCGCGGTCACACAGACCTCGTGCGGTCCGTCAGCGTGGAACCGAAGGGCGAGTACCTCGTATCCGGCTCCGACGACAAGACGGTCAAGAGTAAGTGAAACAGACCCTATCATGATTGATTGCTAACAATTTGCTCCCTTCTTGCAGTTTGGGAAATTGCTACGGGTCGTTGCATTCGCACCATCGAGACCGAGGATGTGGTTCGCTGTGTGGCCTGGTGTCCGAATGCCAAGCTCTCCATCATTGCGGTGGCCACCGGCAGTCGTTTGCTGCTGGTCAACCCGAAGGTGGGTGACAAGCTTCTCGTGAAGAAGACCGATGACCTGCTGGCCGAGGCCCCAGTTCTGGACGTCATCGAGAACGAGCGCATCAAGACGGCAGTGCAGTGGGCCAACGCTGACCCCGCCGATCAGGAGAAGGGCGTCAGAGTGGTCATCACCCACTTTAAGCCAATTCGTCAGGTGACTTGGCATGGACGCGGCGACTATTTGGCCACGGTGATGCCCGAAGGTGCTAATCGCTCGGCCCTGATACACCAGCTCTCCAAGCGACGTTCTCAAATACCCTTCTCGAAGAGCAAGGGCTTGATCCAGTGCGTGCTCTTCCATCCGGTGAAGCCGTGCTTCTTTGTGGCGGTAAGAACAGGACAAGATTTTTCGTATCACTCATTGAATTTTACAATTCTATGCTCTTTCAGACCCAGCACAATATACGCATCTATGATTTGGTCAAGCAGGAGCTGATCAAGAAGCTGCTGACCAACTCCAAGTGGATTTCGGGAATGTCCATACATCCGAAGGGCGACAATTTGCTCGTCTCCACATACGACAAGAAGATGCTGTGGTTCGATCTGGACCTGTCCACCAAGCCCTACCAAACCATGCGCCTCCATCGCAATGCCGTGCGCAGTGTGGCCTTCCATCTACGGTATCCGCTCTTTGCCTCTGGCAGCGACGACCAGGCGGTCATTGTCTCCCACGGAATGGTCTACAAGTGAGTGACACTGGAACTGGGCTAAATAACGATGGAATTATTTCTAATTTTGATTCTTTCCTTCAGTGATCTGCTGCAGAATCCACTAATTGTGCCGCTGAAGAAGCTGCAGACGCACGAGAAACGAGAGGAGTTTGGCGTACTAGACGTTAACTGGCATCCCGTTCAGCCCTGGGTATTCTCCACTGGTGCCGACTGCACCATCCGCCTATACACATAGATGACCAGCACGGGGCACAAGGGTGTTTCAAGTCGATTGTGTGAAATTTTGATAGTGAATATATTAATTTTTAACAACCAAATCATTTATTGTTTTATTAACATCGATAATGTCTCAGGCAGAGACTGCAGCCCTGGCGAAAGCTCAAAGAATTCCAGAGGGCATTTTGCTCTTTTGCGAAACTTGCGCACATGTGAATATTGTGCCAGGAACTTATACTGTATAGCTATGTGGAGGAGCGGAGCTTTCGCTTGCTTAATCGCTCTCTTTCGCTCTCTCTGTGGGCACCTTTGGCGCCGCCAGGCATATCTTTCTGGGTGAGGGTGAGGTGGTGTGGGAATGTGCGCGCATTGGAAAATCAAGCGCTGCCTGCTATGGCACTGCTTGGAAATCAGCCTTTTGACAGAGCGAAGAGAAACACGTCCGACACTTGTGCTCGCGCCCGCCGTCGAGGAGGATTTGTGGGTTCTGTTCTGTGTTCTGGCTATCGCAGAAAAAAATCACACACACTCGCACAGGCTCGTTTGTGTATGTGTTTGTGCTGCAGTGAAAATGAAACGGCAATAATGTGTGGTCGCCGCGGAGCCCAAAATATGGCAGCAACCGAAATGTGAATCCAGAGATTGTGGAATACGTTTATCCGCCATCCCAGAGTGCCCCAAAAGAAAACTGCAGTTACCGTGTAGAAAAACGAATCCGAACGGATCGGGTCGGATCGAATCGAATCGGTTTGGCAATCTCAATCAGTATTGGGGGTCGAAATTAAGGCGCTAGCAAAACAGTGAAAGAAAGAGATATTCGAAAAAAAATACGGGTATATTTTAGTGGCTGTGGCAAGGCAGAAATTCGTATGTACTCGTTGCTCCTAAATACATACAGACACAGCGCCCGCGCCCGTGCCCCTGCCCGCGACCCCTGCTCAATCGAATACCATCCCCACCACCCGCCCCCATCCCATTAACCGACAACCAGCACTGTCAAAACCAAAGCACACTGCATGTGAGTGTGTGTGTGTGTGTGTGTGTTTCAGAGAGAGTGAGTGAAAATATTAACGGAAGCGCACAACACGAAAAAAGGAGATAAATAGTGAGATAGAGAGTAGAGAGTGGCAAGGAGAGAGATAGTGGTTAACTGTTAACAAAACAACAACAGCAGCTGATTTTGTGATAAAAGCAACGATCCCAGATCCCCCTCCAAAAATCCCCGCCACAGCGACACCACAACGTTCTGTTGATAGTGCAGTACGGTACAAGTTGCAGCTGTTGCAACAACAACAAGAAATAGGAACAACAATCAGAGACAGCAGGCGAGACCCCCACAAGGAGAGAGAGACACACACAGAGGGAGAGAATCACGCATACGCCCCATCAGCCCGACCTCCGTCGTCGCCAATCGAATCCCACAAAAGCGTTCCCATACAGACACACAAACAGACAAAAACACACGGGAGTGTGTCTGCCGTGTAATGACTAGCACAAGAAATAAATAAAACTTAACCAAAAAATAGAGAGAGAGAGAGAGCAAGAGCGGGAGAGAGCCAGCTCCAGCTGCTCATAAATTTCGTAACGCTTTTGGGTGTAAATGTGCCCCTTGGTGCAGGGCACGCAGTGATTGAATCGTTTGTAATTTGTGTGCCGTAAATACAACAAAATATGTAAATGCTAAGGGCAACCACCCACCCACCACCACCACCCAAAGCCAGCCAGTCCAGCTAGACAGCCATCCCACGCACAAACCACGGAACGGAGTAGAGCAGAGCAGGAGGGTGGAGCAGCAGGTGAAGGAGAATCAACCTATAAAGGAATGTGCATGAATTTGGCGGTCAAACATCCACAAAAGCGATAAAAGAATCCCCCCAAGTAAGGAGAAGATCAATCCGAAAAATATCTGCTGCTCCTAAAGGCATGTAAAACCACAATAAGAAGAAAAGTTAAAGCAGCGGGGCGGTAACGGTAACATTTACGGTTGCCATACAAGAAGTAGAGAGCGACAGCTAAAGGAAATCGAACGATAACAGGAGAGAGAGAGAAACAAGAAGAAGAGCAGAGCTGGAGCACACTCGATAAAAAATTATTAGCAAAAACATAAATACGTAACGGTTTCGGCTCTCCACCACATTGCCATCGCTGCCTATCCGCCCAGAGAGTGCGAGTGAGTGGGAGAAGGGGAGAGAGCATCGAATTGTGAGAGCAAGAGAACAGTAGCGAGCGAGAGAACAAGGGAGCCAGTGAGTGGGTAGGTCAGTGGCAGTGGGCGGTCTGCCAGCTGTGGCAGCCACAACACCAATACCAACGCCAGCGTCAGCGTCAACTTCAAATTTGAAAGGGCAGGTAAGTGGTTGCTAATTTCCCCCTACTCCCCCCAGTCCTGCCCTTTTTCCTTGTTTCTTATCGTCCTCCACCTCCATCTGCAGCAAAGGGCCAAATGTCCTGTACCGTTTCGGAGCTGCCAAGTGGGTGTCGACTGCGCGGCGGAATGACTGCATCCACACCACAGAACGCTGCTAACAATGGCGCCAATAGCGGGGGCAATGGCAACGGAAACAACGGCAACGGTAACGGGAATGGGAATGGCAACGGCAACGGAGGAGGGGGCAGCGGTAGTGCCGTTTCCGTGTCCGTGTCAGTTGGGGGCGGCGGGGTCACGGCAAGCACCACCTCGAATGTGCTGCAAGAGTCGAATGCGGCAACGTTGCAACGGCCGCAGTCGCAGAAGCCATGCTGCTTCTGCTGGTGTTGCTGCTGTTCCTGCTCCTGGTGAGTATCCTTGAGAGCACCTCATTATTTTGTATTGCCACTAAAACGAAATCAATTTCTTTCCTCATTTCTACTGCTGCTCTACGGGCACCTGTCCCCGTTCCCGTCCTCTTCCTCGTCACCGCTTTACCACAACTACAACTGTAATAAAAACAACCGCTAAAATAGGGGAAAATGGTAAGTTACACCAAACCACCGAGCCATGGACATACAAACACATCTACACACACAAACACACTGTTTAAGGGCTAGGAAACGCGGACATTGGGAAGTAGAAGCAGAAGCTGAAGCAGAAGCAGATGGGAGGCACTTTTCTTGCCTCTGGCAACGTTCCGCGGTGAAAGCTCTCTCTCGCTGATTAGTACCCCGCTCTTTGACTTCTGCTCTCCCGCATTCATTCACAATTTCGGGAGCGCCAAAAATTGGGCAGGAAAAAGCTCTACCTCCGGACAGATGGGGCACTGTTTAAATCAAATATAAATAAGTATGTGGCTGGATGGCTACTCGAAGTGTTGCATTCGTTTTTCGTGAATGAAAGCGAAAGTCTTTTAGCCCTCCTCCTATAATATTGCGCTCCTCCGCACCTTTGTGTGTTTAGCTGGTCACACATACATACCTACATACATACCTACATATACACGCTTCGGTACATGCCACAATTGGATTCATACATATGTACATCCATACACACTTGACTGGGCATTGGGGGGGGGAGGGGCAACGAATCGAATCGAATGGAGTCGAGTCGCTTTGATAGCTGTCAAGCAGATAACGGAGCTTTGTCAAGTTCGAGTGCTTCGTTGATATGGCATTAGCCACTTTATAAATATATGTATGTATACTATATACATACATATCTACATACATATATATGCATGTTTGTTGCCCTCAAATGTATGTACAAGTGGCTTCCCTATCCACTTTGAGCCAGAGAATAATCAAGTCTAAATCGTAGTCTACTTTGAAGGGTGACGGATGAGTGGAGAATAAACTACGGTTGTTATGAGTAGTATAAAGAAAATATCGCAGAATATCGCATAGATCAGCTGGCACAGTTCCCATAAATCTACAGAATAAAGCAAATCATTACAGGACAGACGAGGTACCAGTACAAGGCAATCTTTTTTGAATAAATGTTTAGAATTATTTCCATTCCCAGTGATTATCAGACGAAAACCTATGTGCATCATCTCCAATATTTTCCGTCTTTTTTTTACAGTCTGGCCATCAAAAATGCCGATGAAAATGCGCCCACAAAGCGTGATCTCGCTAATTCCGAATTCCTAGACGGCGAACAGTGAGTTCTATCTATATTTTCAAATGGAAAACATTGTTTAACTTCGATTTTCGTTGCAGACCCACATTAGAGGAAATCCGTAGCTGGGGCAAGAGCTTTGACAAGCTGATGAAGAGCTCAGGTGAGCAAGCAATGGATATATTCCACTCTGAACCGTTTCTTACTCTTTTCCCCATTTTCGGCAGCTGGTCGAAAGGTATTCCAGAACTTCCTGCGCAGCGAATTCAGTGAGGAGAACATATTGTTCTGGCTGGCCGTCGAGGATCTCAAGAAGGAGAACAGCGCCGAGGTGGTTGAGGAGAAGGCGCGCCTGATATACGAGGACTACATCTCGATCCTGTCGCCGAGGGAGGTGTCGCTGGACTCGCGGGTGCGCGAGATCGTCAACCGTAACATGATCGAGCCCACGACGCACACCTTCGACGAAGCTCAAATACAGATCTACACTTTAATGCACAGAGACTCATATCCGAGGTGAGTGCCGTCCCTTTGGAGGACACTGATCTAAGCTGATCTGATCTATTTTCGTCTCTTGCAGATTCCTAAACTCTCAAAAGTTCAAGACACTCGCTCAAATGCAAGACAATTCGAATGCTGGCTCCAAGGCGGAAAGTCCCACTTAGATCCCATCGGATCGTTGTCAGTAGTTCTGCGCTGTGTTGATTTCTGTAGTTGCTCTCCATTAGTATTTCCATTAGTTTGGGGGTCAGTCATGAAATTACTGTAGTACCATCCCACTGCCACTGCCGCTGCTGCAATCCCCTCAAGCAATATGTATCCATTAATAGAACCATTTAACCATTTTGCGTGCAGCCCCCGTGTGCAGGTGGGACCAGGGCAGTGGGCGAGGCATACATATACATACATGGGGCCGAACAAAACCAAAAACCAAAAAAACCAAAACATAGACGATATGCATAAAACGTGAAACGGATTCCTTCTCTACCTATGTTCTAGTCGTTAACAAACCAAAGAGTTAGGAGCTAAATTAATTGTTTAATCTTAGAGTGTGTAACGGATCGGGATCGGGTAACGGATCACCGTGACGTGCCATTTTTCAAGGCGGTTCCGGAAGCGAGCGAGGGAAATAGCAACTAGTGTAATATTAGTGATCTAAGAGACGTATTAATCAAATTGCATCAGAGATAACGGAACCGACAAACAGTACAGTACGAATGCGAGTGTACATTCAACGTTAACCGGCAACCGGAAACCGTAAACCGTAAACAGAAATACTTTTTCCAGAAAAACCAAAACCAAAAAGAACTTTTTAAACGTATTACATAAATTTATATTAATATATATATATACACGCATATATAGTACTTATATACAAGACCCTTTAACTTAATTAGTTTTGAAAACGATTAGGTCATATATGCATATGTCTGTATATATATAAATACTAACCCTATTATTTATATACATACATACATATGTACATATATGAGTGACGACATCGAAGCATTTTTGTAAATACCACAAAACAGGCAGCAGCACAGCACTCTCTCTCTATACAACATATTTGTATACATACATAAATACATATGTATAACCCTGTACCGATCAAGACAATGCAACCAAAACACAGCTCCCACTAAAATGCCTGATCTTCCGATTGAGGTCCGATCTAGTTGTTCCCAATCACCTCTTCGAAGGCAAAAACTAGGGCGAACAAAAACACATAGCTAACTAATACTACTATATTTATTATTGTTTCGATTCGCATTGATTTCCAAATCGAAAGAAAACGTTTTGCAATATCACTGCCAACAAGAAACAGGAAATGGATGAACACACAAAAAACTGCAAGAAATGTATCAGTCTATATGCCATTATGGATCTTTCACCCACACAGCGGGGCTTCCAATAATAACCCCCCGCCCTATACCCAACACCCGACACCCAACACCGAACACCGTACACCCTACACCCTACAACCAGCATTGATTTCCGCATTCAGAAAAACTCTTAAAAAACACACAGTATTATAAATAAAAAAGAAACAATAAAAATGCAAAATGTATGGTTAAATTGAAATTTTTAGCAAAAACATGTTGTCGAAGTGATGTAAAAATTGAGGAGACAATTCAGGAGAAAACACGGAACAAAGAAAGGAGGAGATCAGGGCAGGGTGGTGCGACAGATCCTCTGAACCAATTCAGCAGAGTCCCGAGGCGCATTGCACAACCTGCGAGGAGAATCCCAGGCAAAAAGTTAACATTGTATTTTCGCTATAAGTTGAGTTTTACTTAAATTAATTGTCTTTAAGTGGCTTTATCTGAAGCACAACATGTATTTATGATGTACCTTTGTTACGGGAGGGAGGAGAAGAGAATGTTTTTAGTAGCTAGTCGGTGTGCCTAGTCTTAATGCATCTATCTACACGGAAATCACACGAGAACGAGAACATGAAACATTGAATAATTTACTAGCATTTAAGCGTCTTCCAGGTGCCCTCAGTCCTAGTTTTAGTTTACTTTGTGTCCCAGTCGATATATCTGTTTACGGTTCTGCATTTAGATTCTATAACTATGATATATCAACTCCTAATTAAATGCTAGCTCTATATATTCTATATTTGATTTGTTGTTCAAGCATTGAGTTGTAGCTTTTAGTAAAAGAGACTATTGCAGCATTTCTATTCACAAATCTACTTACGATTCTAATAATTCAGACCAGTAATCACACACAGCTTCGGTTTTAATTCATGTTATGTTTTCATTTCATAGCCATAGTCATATGTTAATGATGTGATTCTGTGCAACTCCGAAGCCAGTTCCTGCCACCTTTGGATTCCTTTGAATTAATCACTCAGGCTGCTACTTGGAATTGAGAATCTGACAATCGCTGTTGCACTATGCATTACACGTACGAGTATATAGATGTACCGTTCGATTAGCCACTTTCCATGGTTCGTTAAATTAATTTTAGGCAATTCGGGCAGAACTATTGTAGTTTCAAAGTAGTTTCCGGAGGACTAGGAGCAGGAGCGTTTTGCTAATGATTGTTTCTCTTCGGTTTCTTGCTTTGCAGAATGCAGACAAATATAAGACTTTTTGAACAAAATCAGAGTATAAGTACGTTAAATACAATTGTTGTTTGTTTGTTTAGTTTTATACACGCACACACACACACACACACACAAACACACACGCACACTCAAATATGCATATATATGTATGCTACATAGCGGTATATATATAAATGTATATAATATTTGAAAAACAAATGAACAAGGCAAAACGTAATCAAGCATTAGTGAAAAGTTTCGACCAGTTAAAAACAAAAAAAACAATATGTATTAAATTTATTACACAAAAAAAAACCCCAATCTAAATAAAGCCCACGTCAAAGAATCAATAATTACAAATGAATTAAACTAAGCCTAAATTTAGTTTTAAACATTAAATATATTGCAACAATAAACAAACATGAAAATTAAACTCAAATTAAAGCATACAACAAATTCTCAAAAAACACTTCCAAGGTGTGTGTGTCTCTCACTTCTACATGATCTGGAAATCTACATAGCATATCTACACATAGTGCTGTAAAATTACATAAAGCAACAAATTTGTTCATAGAACTGGCACTTGGGTCAAGCGACCACAAGTTCTAAAGTCACCAAAGAGCCAAAAACCGATGGCTCAGCGTGCTCCACGCGTGTGCGCCTGCTCCACATGAAGACCGCTGATTGGGGTGTGCAGGAGTTGAGGGGCAGATGATGGAGACACCCCTTCCAGTGGTGGGGCGGCAGTCCGTCCACGACACAGCGCTGATTGCCGTCGCAGTTGCTGTTGTTGTTGTTGAAGCCGCAACTGAGGTTAAGTAAAGTCCAAGGTATATAGAACAGAAGGTGAGGCAGTCCAAAAGAGTGGCAAAGCCTGGCTTATGTTTTGAGACTTGCTAAATGTGCATCTATAGGAGGATGCTGCACATACAGATACGCATATGTACTTTCGTATATGTACCTTTAACTGAATGTACCATGGACTAAGGCAGCAACGTCGTCAGTAGCGGGGGCGGGAGGCAAGGGGCAGCCGACAAAAGCCAACGGCGTCCGGAGTCTGTGCCGCGGCTCCGCTACATGGGATTCGTTTGTGGTACATGCATAACTATTTTACGTATTTCAGTCGTCTCTCGGTATGCTTGATCTCTCTCTCTCTCTCTCTCCTGATCTCTGAGCTTGCTTGTATGTATATAGGCACGTTTGTGTGTGTGTTTCTCTACCTGATGCCCGCGACTGCACTACCACTTTCACACGGCCTGGCTTACAGAAAAGCAAAACAAAAAAGAACAAGGCAACAGGCGGCAGCGACGGTGGCGACAGTGGCGCGGCAGTGCTTTCGAGTTCGAACTTTTGAAAATGAATGCAATGCACAAGCAAGCCACAAAATGAACGGCGGTCTCTGAAAAGATACAAAAAGCGCACTCTGTCCAGGGCCGGTTCAGACAAAATTCGGTACGCGTAGGTTTGTGTCCTAAGTCTTTTGTATTTTTTGTACCTGCACTGAATTTGTGCAGGTGCCGAGTCTAGGGGTGAGGGGAGGGACAAGTGGACGTTCCGAGAGAGTAGGATGGAGAGAGAGAGAGATCGTCAGTGGACTACCTGTGGATCAAGAGAGCGGGTGAGAGCCGAGCCTGCCACTGTGTTGGTGCCTTGGGAGTGCGGACACACACACAGGCACACACACATATATCGATTCGAATGAATTTTGAGTTTTCGTTCACTCGCGCTCGGTTGCTGCGATGCTGCTGCGCTGCCCGCTCGCTCAATATCAGTTACGAAAGAGATGAAACCATAAAAAGCAATAATAATCGGGCATACAAACGCACGCTCTCGTCGCTCTCTCACACAGCCAACCCACCTGTGTGGCTCACACGGACAGCACCTTGACACCAACACACAGGCACATGGGACGCTGCGTCGGCGTCGGCAGCAGTCTCAGCAGCAGCAGCAGCAGCACTCACAGCAGCAGTGGCGGCAACAGCAAACGGCAACGGCCAAGCGCACATTCAACAGTTGAACAATCTCCAATTGACTCTTTGGGCATTATAGCCGAGCCGAGCCGATCCGATCCGTTCAAAACCGATCCCGAGAGCTCTACTCCACTCGCCTCAACGTTCATCCGCGACGACAAGTTTTGCGTGTACCTTTTTCCGTGCAGCGCGCCACACTCCGTGCCCACAGCTCGCCCTGGCCCCAACGAAAAAGCCTGGACACTGCTCGACGCATTGTACAGTATATAATAATAATAATAGTTCTATAGTGCGAATATCAGTTCGATCTGTGAGTGTCCAGACGTCGTCGTAGTCGTAAAACAAACACAAAAATCCGCGCTTAAACTTTTTCGAAAAAAAACACATACAAATTTCAGTCAAGAAGACGAAGAAGAAGAAGAAAAAACGAAAAATATCTATATGTATGAGACCCGTGCGCGTGTGTTTGTGTATCTGTATGCTGGTTCGCTCTTTGCTGGAAGAGAGTATGTGTGCTCCCGCGAGCGTGTGTGTGTGTGTGTGAGCTGAAATGAGACGCCATCAAAGCTGAGCGCAAAAGCAAAAGCAACAAAAGCAAATAATAAAATTCAAAATAAAAATAGTGATTAATAACAGTGAATCGGAGAAGAAGCAGGAACAAGCAGCGTGAAATAATTACAAATTAATTGTGCAACAACAGAAGAAATAAAAAATAAAAATAATAAAACACTCAAAGAGAACCACCAACATGAAACATGTTTAAACATTTTGCAAGCAAAGAGAAAATACGCAAATGCCATTTCCCACCTTCTCTTTATACCAACAATGGTAAAAAAATGTTAACTTCATTGTGATCAAACGCGCCCCGCACACATCCCCGAAGCCCCTCCACACGACGCGACTGGGGCCAAAATGCAACAACGTCCACCCGCCCGCCAGCAGAAAGAGCAAGAACAACAACAACAACAACAAAAGCAACAACAACAGCTCTACATACCACAACGAGTGGCATATTAGAAGCAAAAAAAAAGTCAAGCCAACAAAAGAGGCCAGAGCTTGGAGACCCAGCAAGACGCATACAACAACAACAACAAAAGCAACAAAAAAATACACCAACAACACGAAAGTGGCGAAAGGTGCACCCACCAGCAGGCAGACAGCAGCGGCAGCAACAGCAGCACCAGCAAGCAGTCGTAACATTTAAGCGGGCACCGCATTCGGTTTTGCCTTTCCACGCAGTGTTAGAGCCAACTCCAGCAAACAAATCCAACTCCCATTTGCAGTTCCAGTTCCAATGCCAGATAGAGTGCCATAGAGATCCTCACTAAGTGCCAAAATCAACAGCCTAATCCTGATCCCTGTGCTTACCTGCCAGAAGCCAGAGTCAGAGCCACACAGCTTAGGACGGACACAGCTGCTCAAGTAAGTAAATGCCAAGAAGTAATTATAAACGCATCAGTAGCAATGGCAATAGCAATAGCAGTGCAGCCCTGGGTTTTGGGCCAGCCCTGAACGGAGCACCCTGTATCTGTGGCGCAGACATGGCCTAAGCCTCGGTCGGATCGGTCTCCGTCTCAGCCTCAGCCTCTGTCTCAATTGTTGTTGCCTTTTCCTCTTCTGTTTCGTCTTCTTCTTCCTCTTGATGTTGTTGCTGGTATCTTTCGCGCACACATTCCTCTTTGTTTGGTTTTATTTCCAAGTCGTTCGTCGACTGCGCAGCAGCAGCAGCAGTGGCAGTGGCAGAGCAGCAGCGTCGGCAGCGGCAGGTAAAACGGTTAAGTATTGGTGTTGCCAAGAAAACCATGTTAGAGAGGGAGAAAGAGAGAGTTAGCGCACATGAGCAAAACAGAGAGAGAGAGGAAGAGCGCCGCAGCAAACAGAACAGAGTGGGAGAAAAAAAAGGGATCAAAAGGTGGGAATCAAGGTGTATTCTGTGCAAGGTGAGGCAGACGAAAGATGTGCTCTCAAGATAGTGTCTCGTATCCTAAGAGAAAATGTTCATGTTCAACAGGTGAATATCAAGGTGCACTCACAATAGTTTGAACAGGTGGAGTACAAGGATAACAGGATATATTCCTGTAAGAAGAAGGGCACTCTCAGAGTGTGCTTTCTTTTTTATACAATGCCACAAAGAGAGTGTGCAAATGGCAATAAAAATAGGCAGTTTGAAGAACGGACACAGCTTCACCTTCCACGAATGCACCTTGATTTGGTGGTATTTGCCTGTTAAGACGGACGCCACTGTCTCTGCCGATGTCGCTGTCGCTGCCTCTGCTCCAGACTCTTCCGTCTCTGCATCGCGGGCTCTGCTCTCAGCCTCTGCTCTGCCGTCTTGTTCGAAAATCGATGATGTTGCCAGTGTTTCTGATTACGTTTTCTTCTGGCTGCCTCTTCTGTCCATGCTGTTGCCTCTGCTACCGCCGCGCCCCTCTTGTTCTTTGCGTCGGTTTTTTTTTATTATCATTTTTATTTTACCTTTTTGTTAGTGGCCGCCGCACGTTGATGATGATGGTGATCAATTTGGGAGCCCCGCGATTATGGTACAGTAAAAGAACATCGTCCGTTCTATCGTTCTCTCGCTTGCTCGCTCTTTTACGCAGCACACACACACACACATGCTCATACGCACATGATCGCATGAAACACACACATGGGCATGCACATGTAACCCACACATAAACATTGGCTAAGGGGGATAGATGGATAGGGAAGGGGACGGGGAAGGGGAAGGGGCACTGTTCGTGAGAGAGTTATTTTATTTTCGTGTTCGTGTTAACGTTTATTGTTTTTCTTTTCTTTACCTTTCTTCGTTTCTTTCGCTTGTTCTTTGCCTTCTTGACTCTCCTCCGACACTCAGCCATAGCCCCCCGCCTCTTCTTCATAGCCCTCCGCTCCCCTCTGCTCTTCAGGGTTTTGTGTTTTTCTTTGGCTTTGACTTTGGCTTTGGTTATTGATGCCCGATGGTTGCCCCGATGCTCTGACCGTCGATGATGGCTTGGGGTTACGTTGCTTTTTACCAATTCCATTCTTTCTTTCTCTCTCTCTCTCTCTCCCTCTTTCCACCATCATTCGTGGTAAGGTTGATTCGGGGCTAAGAAAAAGAATAGGGGGGCTATGGAGGGGACAGGTAAAAATCAAATTTCAAATTATGTCAAATCTTAATGGGATTTGAAATGGAATTGCTTTTGGTATTCGCTTCGTATCTGAGATGAAGCGAACCCAAGGGGAATAGGAGGGGATAGAAATGAAGGGAGGAGGGGGGATAGATTGTTAGATCGATCGCTAGAAGGTGTAGGCGTTGTTGTGTCTCTCTTTGAATTGAATGTTAGTTAGGGTTTCTGGTTATGTTGGGAACTGAATAACTTAAATGCGTGTACTATCTGTTGTAGATCTGACTTTATACTATATTTAGTATATACCTATGTATGTAAATGTATTTATAAAGCAAGAATCTATTGTCTCCCTTTCCTGTAGAGTAAATAAGACCAAGATATTGGTATCATATGTTTGCTTCCTTAAAGAAGGCCTTACTGTCGTATATGAGTTTCCAAAGCTATCATCATTTAGGTCTAAGTTCGTTCTTCTGATCTATAGTACTATCTGGTAGATATTTCTGTGAAACAGTACTAAATATTAACCGATTAACGTTATCTATGAGGTTTGAAATTTCCTGATTGGGTTTTTCCAATTATAAAGCTATCACAGCAAAGCAAAAATATATTTCCGCATAGTTCTCAAGTCTTTGTTCACGGGTCCATTGTTCTGTCAATCTCTGAAAAAGAAAATAAAAAGCGAAATACGTCTAGTTAATCCAAAAAAACTCAAATACATATGAGGTCCTCGAACATAAATATACATATACATATATGCATACATACATATGTATGTCTGTGTCTCGATGATATGATAGAAATATATCTAAAACTAAAAATAGTTTCCCTGCAATCATTAATCCCGAATTTAAGAAAGTTCTTTAAGCTCTTCCCCCCGTTCTACCTGACATTTTTTCTACCGCAGATTAACTGTGATTATCTTCCACCGATATCGTTTCGATTTTGAGGGCAAGTCCACAGTGAATTCTTTGTGGATTTCTTTTGCACCTACCGAATGAATAATTGACCCCATCTATCAGCATCTCTCCTCCATTCATGCGGCCAGTAAGCCCCTGAGGCGACAACACTGTTCCCGGACTATCGGTTTCGTCTTGGAGCTGGAGTTAGATGCCCCACATAGATCACTTCTTATCCGGGGTGTTGATGTCGGTTTAATTGTTTCCTAATTGCCTTTCTACTTTCTACGCAACTGGCAATCGGCGATTGCCCCTGTTGCGGATCTGGATGCGGGAATCTTTAGCATGCCACGCGCCAACGCGACCCACACAACGCTGGGACCGGACCGGCCTGGACTGGACCGGATCGGATCGGATGGCGATGCGGATGGGGATCGGGAGTGTGCTGTGTGTGCCCAAAACTAGTCTATCAGCACGCCACATGACACTGACCTCACCTACTAACGGAATCACCCGATGACTGTGCTGGGAGTAGGAGTAGGAGGAGGGGCAGGCAACCAGTGCGGAGTGCGGAGAGTCATGAACTCGCGCTCGTTGCCGACTTGGGTCTGACAAAACGAGTTTATCCACATCCCAGCCCAGCCACAGCGGCAGTGAACTTTGCAGCACCACCGCACCGCCACCACCAACCAACAACCATCGACCATCGGGAGGCAGCAACAATTTTTTGGCTTTATCATCAAACAACAATACTGGGTACTGTGGACTGGAACTGCTGCGACTGGAACTGGGACCTGAACCTGGACCTGGACCTGCCAGGCTGCGGCCCGAACCGGCTACAGCTTCTGGATTAGGTCAAGGATTGAGGCGTTGTTGTTGTCGTCTGGGCATGGGTCTGCCACTGGGTCTGGATCTGGCTCTTGCGCTGCCTTTGCCACTCGGGCAGGCTACCGGTACCTGTTCTCGGAGAAGCACAAGCAGCAGCAGCAGCCAGCAGCCAGGCCGAGAGAGGGAGCAACTTGTTGCTGTCGAAGTTGATGTTGTTTTGTTTTGTTTGGTTTGGTTCAGTTTCGGTTTCGGTTTCAAAATCCCTCATAAACATGTTTTTTGCTGTGCGGCAGACAGATAAAACTAAGTCGGAGATGAGATATTCTGGACTATTAACAGCTGATCGACAGACTGGTTGCCTCTCTCTGTGCTGCGATGCGATCCGATGCTCTGCTCTGCTCTGCTGTGCTGTGCTGGTTTGCTGCTTGTTTGGTAGTGTCAGGGCATGGGGATGGGGCACGTGGTGGAGAGGTGTAGATCACTGTTTAATTTCACACAAAGCACCGTTGTAAACAAAACAACATCGCACACAAATATGGCAGCGCTGCCAGCGGCTTCTGTCTGCGTCGGCAGCGACGCCGCTTCCCCAACTCCACACTGCCTCTTCTTCTTTCCCACCTGTTGCTGCTGCTGCTGCTGATGAGCTGCGGCTGCGTTTGCGGCTGAGTTGTGTGTTGTGTTGTGGTTGTGCCGTGTTGGGTTGGATTGAGTTATGCAGTTACACGTTTGACATTTGCGAAGGAGTCAAACTTGTTCGACGGGCACGTGTGTGCGCACAGGCCAATCTGGCTTTTGTTTGCCCCCCTTTCGTTCCGTCTTACTGTCTGTATGTCTGCCCGTCTGCCGGTCTGGTCTGTCCATTCGTCTGCCGTTCTCTCGGTTTCCGTTTTTGTTTGTTTGTTTGTTGGTCTGTTTTGTATGCTTGCAAATCGCTCAACAACAACAAAAACAACTTCGACTCATCGCCGACGTTTGAACCCGTTCCGTCTTCCGATTATGTTTGGGTTGCGCCGCTTCGTTTTGTTGGGTGGGGGCATGTGTGTGTCTGTGTGTATGTGAGGGGGTGTGGAACAGGGCCCAGGCGCCAAGCAGACTGCGACACCGACACCGACTGCGACATTTGTTGCTTTTGTTGTTAGTTGAGCATGCACATAGGGAGGGGAGGGAAGATGTCGAGGGAGGGCCAGAGGAGTGCCACATTTGTAAGGGTGGGAGAGAGAGGTGGCGGCTATGATTCAGTTGGGGATTCCCTGATCAGTGGGGGAATCTCTACAAGGAATGCAGTTCATATAATATAAGCAGTGTCTAAGGGATTCATTGAGTGCTCAGGCAAGCAGTTCTCGTTGTAGATTATAAGCAGTTCAGGTGTAAGCAGTGTAAGCAGTTTCCGCTCAGATCTTAAATCGTTCTCTTGGCACCACCGGAAGCGTTGGAGTCCGCCCACCAGATAGACATTTCACTGAAGCTATAAGTTTCTCAGACTAGAAGTCTCTGTCATTACTCTTTTGCAGATCTTCAAGATCTGGCCATCCCTGTAATTAAGACTAGATTTTATTTTTCACACTGTCTAATCATTTCTGTCCATTGTTTCATTGTCTTTTTGCAGCCGGAGCTGAGAAACCAACGAAGGAAGTTCCTTAGTGCCATAGAATGCAGTAATTGAAGAAGCGACAACGAAGTACAGCAGCAGCAGCAGCAGCAAGAACAACCTGAAGCTCAACCGAACACCGATAACCACAAATCGAATCAAATCAACATAGTGCCTTTAATCAATCCGTTGATAAGTGATATTTATTATGTTTATACCCGCAAGGAGCTATCGAAGCAGCAGCAGCAACAGTGAGAGCCTTAACCATCGGTCGGGAATCGATGAGCAGGCCAAGTCCTAGGCGCAGTCCTTCCTCATCGCAGTCCTACGTAGTCCTAGCCTAACCCACGAGTGCAATCCGGAATCCAGTTCAAATTAGTGAAGTAAGCCTAAGGAGCCTTAGCCAGGAGCGACAACCAGGTCGAATAATGTCCACATCTACCGCCACAACGAGTGTCATCACGTCCAACGAGCTCTCGTTGTCCGCCCACGGGCACGCCCACGCGCACACACACTCCCACACGCACAGCCACGGCCACGGGCACTCGCTGCACCAGCACCCGCACAGCCGGATCGGAGTGGGCGTCGGAGGAGTAGGCGTAGGAATCGGTGTAGGAGTCCTTAGTGACGCCTCTCTCTCACCCATCCAGCAGGGAGGCGGCGGCGGCGGAGGTGCCAACAGTTCCCCCCTGGCGCCCAACGGAGTACCCCTGCTGACCACCATGCACCGCTCCCCGGACAGTCCACAGCCGGAGCTGGCGACCATGACGAACGTCAACGTCCTCGACCTGCACACAGACTCCTCGAAGCTGTACGACAAGGAGGCGGTCTTCATCTACGAGACCCCCAAGGTGGTGATGCCCGCCGACGGTGCCGCGGACGATGCCCATGCCATCGATGCACGGATCGCCGCCCAGCTGGGCACGCAGCACGCCCAGCAGCAGCAGCAACAGCAGCAGCAGCAGCAACAGCAACAGCAGCAGCAGACCGAGCATCAGCCGCTGGCCAAGATCGAGTTCGATGAGAACCAGATCATCCGCGTGGTGGGACCGAATGGAGAGCAGCAGCAGATCATCTCGCGGGAGATCATCAACGGGGAGCATCACATCTTGTCGCGGAACGAGGCCGGAGAGCACATCCTCACGCGCATCGTCAGCGATCCCTCGAAGCTGATGCCCAATGACAATGCGGTGGCCACCGCCATGTACAACCAGGCCCAGAAGATGAACAACGACCACCAGGCCGTCTACCAGACCTCGCCCCTGCCACTGGACGCCTCCGTGCTGCACTACAGCAACGACAACAGCAACGTGATCAAAACGGAGGCGGACCTCTACGAGGACCACAAGAAGCATGCGGCCGGCGGGGGCTCCATCATCTACACCACCTCCGACCCGAACGGCGTCAATGTGAACGTGAAGCAGCTGCCCCATTTGGCTGTGCCACAGAAGCTCGACCCCGATCTCTACCAGACGGACAAGCACATCGATCTGATCTACAATGACGGCAGCAAGACCGTCATCTACTCCACCACCGACCAGAAGGGCCTCGAGATCTATTCGGGCGGCGACATCGGCAGCCTCGTCTCCGACGGCCAAGTGGTGGTCCAGGCGGGCCTCCCCTATGCCACCACCACCAGTGCCACAGGACAGCCCGTCTACATCGTGGCCGATGTCAGCGAGGAACATTTACAAAGGTGAGTACGAGTACGAGTACGAGTCCGATCTAAAGGGGGAAAAGGGTTGTCGGAATTAGAATGGGAATGGGAGTGGATAGGGAATGAGCCATTCCCTAAGTGGTTCGGTGTGAATGTTTTGTGCCCAGCTTGAGCAGAGAAAAACTCTTTAATTATTGGCTTAATTGGAACTTTACGGGGCTCTCAATTAGGAGAAGTCGTTTCATTGTTAGGGGATATAATATTTTTTTATACTCGTATAATACTACATATATATCAAGCTGTTTGCTCAAAAGTATGACTGATTACTGGGAGGATTCCTGGTTATACATAAATGTATTCCTCTCTACCCTTTTCTTTAGTGTAGATCTAATAATATCATAAGAAAAGACGTTTCTTGAAACGTGTCTTAAAGATCCCTTTCTCAGACTATTAGGGGTATCCATAGCAATGTCTATGGTGTAAAATAGATGAGGATTTCGATTCGGTACATAAATATTACTATGCTATTGAGCTTAAGAAAAACCCATAACTTTAACACATAATCTTATACTTTTTGAAAGAATTGAGGATTCCTAAACAAAATGTATCCAAGATCGTTACAAAGATACTATGTAGCTCTATTGGAGGCAATGATTTCCAACACTCCATTTTGAATTCTGTTCTATTTTAAGCCGAAGATATAGCTTCACTAATTGCTCCATCGTTAGATGTGTTTCTGGTTCCTGTTCCTGCTGATGATGATGCAGCGGTCGTTACGACATCAACATCTTAATTGGGGACAGTGCGATCATAGTTTTTAGCTTCGATTCGGTTGTCCGTCTGCCCCGTACGTTCCACGTACCCCCATTCTCAGTTCTCTTTTGCTCCGATCCGTTCTCCGTTTGCTGCCTCTTCAGTGTCTTTCAGGTCCTTTTAAATCAATGTTTGTCATTTGCATTTCTCATGCATTTGAATTAACCGCTTTTGCCGGGCGCGCATTTTACTGTTAATTATTGCGATAGGCCAACATCAGCAACCGGCAACAGCAGCCACTGTTGCAGCAACATCTGCAACAGCAACAGCAACAGTACTGGCAGCAGCAGCAACGCCAGCGCATTCTGGCATTCTCCATGCCCCATTCCCCAAACATTGAGTTCAAGTCAGAGTCCTCATCCTCAGTCGCCCAATCCCCATGCCCCAATCCCCATTCCCCATACCCCCAGTGGAATGACAGCTTCCGTTGTAACTGTTTCTTCTATACGTTATTGCTGCCCCTGCAACATCAGTCGCTGCAGCAGCACCAGCAGCAGCAGCATCAACAGCAACATCCACAACTTTGGCATTCTGGCGTGCATCGAATGCGCAAGTAGGCGAGCTAATAACACCCAGATCCAGGCACCATCACCAGCTTCAGCTTCAGCCTCAACTCCAGCTCCAGCTCCAGCTCTACCACGCGGATGTGTGCCGCCGTGCCCCAACCACAGAACACACAACACACAACACAGAGAGCCCCCGAATGGGTTGGCAATTCATTTCAGAGCAGTCGCCAGTGGTGGAGGCTGTGTGGCTGGCTGGCTGGCTGGCTGGCTGGCTGTGGTGCGGTGCATTGCGGTGCGGTGGAGCATTTGGTATGCGCAAGTAATAAAAATTTGAATATAAATTAATCTAATAGAGAACCGTTAGCGAGGTGAGATGCAAGCGCAGCCTCCGACTCCTTGAGCAAGGTGCCGCCGGGGGCAGGCCTTGGTCCGGCTCGGCTCGGCTCAGCTCGGAGCCTCGTCGAGAGAGCAACTAAGTCATCGTCATCTGGCTGGAATGGAATGGTCGCTCGATCGGTTGGTTGGTCGGACATCTGCAACGCCATCGCATCTGCATCAGCCGCAGTCGCATCAGCATCAGCATCAGCATGGCCATTGCCATCGCCACCGCCGCCATCGCCACCACTCCTCCGCCTCCATCTGCCTCCATCCTGATGCTCGTCGTATTCTTATACTTATTCTTCTAATGCCAACGTCCCAGCCCATCCTGTTATAGCAGCAGCCTCCGAGAGTCGTCCGTTGCATGTTGCATGCGCGGCAAGGTCCATAAATAACGACAAAATTGCGTTTCCGCATATGGACCGACGTCGTCTTCGATTCGGACTTTGGGTCTGGCTTTGGCCTGGCTCTGACTGTGGCTCTGACTCGGACTCAGCCTCAGCCTCAGCCTCTGACTCTCACTGTGGCATGCTGTGGATGCTGCCGCTTGACCAGCCTGGGACCTTGCGTGTTGCCCGATTGGACTTGGCCTCAGAGCCGCCACAGCCTCAACCAAGTTGATGTACAGTTTGTTTTGTTTGCTCGTTGATAAGCAGCCGCATCCGAGGACATGTCCAAATGTCCAAAACGTCCACATGTCCGCGTCCACATCCACGTCGACGTCCCAAAAGTGTTCGCTTTGCCACGTTTTCATTAAAGTCAAATTAAGCCGCAGCCAACTCGTGCGTCGGAGGACGAGGAGGAGAGACTGCAACGGGACAGCCAGCGTCTGTATAAATTCCAGTTGACCTTTGTTTCGTGCGATCCTTTCCATTGTGTCTGTCACTGCATCACAGATGCACATACATATGTATTCCTTTCAGCGTCTGTATCTACACTCACCAGCAAAGGAATATATACATACGAATGAACACTAATCAGCAAAGATTTCAATAGCTTGAGGCTGCCAAAAGGATGTACCAATACCAAGACACTCATTTGGCTACCAGGGTTGCATTCATATTTATTCCGTCCAAGCTTAAAGCTCAGCCAATCAACTGTAAAAGCTCCGACAAAGCAATTCAATTGCATTTTTTGAAATTGCCAATTGCTTATAATTGGCCGCTTTTACGATCCATCGTATTGGCCAGATTATTCGGCTGAGTTGAGTGCAAACCAATGTCCAATTTTATTATTCTGTTGCTATTTGGTATTAAAATTGTTTTATTGCCCTGCACATTTGGCATTAGACTTGTGCAACAGCTCCCTCCCCCTCACTGACTGCTATCGTATTGTATAAATTGACTGCCAATGAAAAAGTTTTATTTGAAACGAAAACAATTCTCACGATAGGTGTGCAATATACAAAGACATCTTTAAGTGGGTTTTAACTGAATTTCGAAAAGATATTAATTGAGGGGAGCCAAACAAAAAATTAATGACTTAAAAGATAGTCCTAACTCTGAGATGTGATATGGAGTACACTTTTCGCCAAAATAAACTCCAATTTGAATACTAAGAAAATTAATGAATAAATCTGCACATACAATGGGATGCATATAGTCAATGAATCCATAAAATACAATATATCTTTGTGCCAAAGTAAAATGGCAATCAAAATGGTATACAAAAAAATTCATCAAAATTTGCATTTCCTTTATTTAAGAAATCTGTCGGGGGGGAGGGGGGGGACATACCTTTGACATTTGATAGAGCTATAAATAGAATTGACTTAGTGGAATCGTTTAGGAATCATAGGGGTATAAAAGCTCAAAGTGCTATATAATTCGATGGCCATAAAATATGATTATTATTATTATTAATTGACGTAAGCTTTTCTCTCTCCCTCTGGGAAATATTCAA
The DNA here is from genome assembly GCA_008121215.1 of Drosophila athabasca. NCBI lineage: Eukaryota > Metazoa > Arthropoda > Insecta > Diptera > Drosophilidae > Drosophila > Drosophila athabasca. Next base: position 544,824 of record VMQQ01000022.1, on the reverse strand, counting down.
CTTTAACATTTGCTACGATCCAACTTTTTGTTGCACAGTGTTTCGGTTAGGGTGGGGTAGGGGTAAGGGGGGATTTTAACTTTTTTTTCCTTATTGCGATGCGGAAACCCCACAAATTGTGCAAAATGAATGCATTTTATGAAATTTCCATACACAAGGATAACCTTCGGCAATAGCCTTCTGATCGGGGCGTTCGCGGTCAATGCGTATGTCACACACTCGTGCAGCCATATACATACATATATATGCATATGTGTACATATATATTTGTATATATGTATATGCCGCTTACTTTCACTTTAACCGATCGTATTAAATTTCTGAGCTGTAAAACATATTTTTTGCTCGTTTTTTTTGGATTTCCCCCCATATATTTTTTTCCTTTATTTTATTTTACTTTAATTTTTGATTTTGTTAAAGTTTATTATGTTGCATGTGTGTGTGTTGGGGTTGTGATTACACTCCGGTACAAAAAAATAGCTTCACTCTTGAGTGTCTCTTATCTGGAGAATAGAACAGAAGACGTCTGTCTCTGGCTCTTTCCTCACACTTCTCCTCACTCCACTCTCCCTGGCTCTCCTCTTTTTTCTGATTCCCATTTCTTACTGCCTCTCCAGTCTCCTTTTTCGCTCCCTGATTGACAATATTTCAGGATTTTTACTGTTGTCGCCGTTTCACAGCCTCTGGCAGCAGCAGGCTGGCTGTCGCGCTGTCGCGCAGTCGCGCTGTGTGCAAATGGAGCATTTCCATGCATGCCCTTTCCCACACTGGCAGGGGATATCGGCTATGCTGGGTAGTTTGTTCAGTTGGATACGGAAAAATCGACATGACAGAACTTTGAGCTAAACATATTCAACTTATCTATGTATGTATATAGAATGTTATCTTTTAAACAAACACCTTTTGAGGGGAAAGAAAAGAAATCTTTAATGATGCTTTAATAAATCCTGTGGAATAGTAATATTTGTGCTTTTATAGTGATATTTCTATATTCAAATCAATATTTCAAACGCCTATGAATGGGGAATTAAATTATTGTATTTTTGGAAATTTTAACCGACAAATATCCTTAAAGAAAAGGTATAGTAATGAATGAAATGTTCATTTCTGAGTTTGAAATGCCACTAAAGGGTATCCGTAGTGCGTTTAGTTGTTAATCTGTTGATTTGTGCTTCTTGCTTCTCATTTTATTACGAGTATTATTAATATTAAAAGGTGCAACAGCGTTTGGACATTTTGATACAATAACAAACCTGTTCACCTGCGCAGTCTACCTGCAGCAAAATGACAGAGGGAGAGAGAGACACACAGAGAGGGGGAGAGAACACAGAGAGAGAGATAGAGAGAGAGAGTAAGAGAGATAGATAGAGTGAGATGGGGAAGCGGAGACGATGTTGGGGAGACAAGAAAGAAACATGTTAACACAATTCAGAGTCTCATACGCTCGACGTCGACGTTGACTCTGTCGCCTCATGTTGTTGTATATTTGTTGGTGTTGTTTTGTTGTTGTTGTTGTTGTATTTTTGTTGGTGATCTTTGCGTCTCTCGGCTCCACTCGAAAAAACTCTGAATTGGCGCTACAAGTTTATCGAACGCTCAAAGTGGTTTTCAGTTGATATCGAAAAGCCACAAGGTCGACAACAGCATCAAGTTTATATATGTACATACGACCGTACATATATACGTACATATATCTACTGCAGAGCTATACCCATGTATCCACATTCTGTATTTACGTATAGTTTTTGTTGATCTTTGAAAATCAGTGAAAGAACTTCGGGCGCCGTCGCGTAATCCGCTTAAAGTGTATCGAAAAAATCATCTCAATATCGCGCGTAGCCGACTCCGACTTGGACTCGGAGGGAGTGCTCGCTGTGCTCGCTTCGGTTGAAATGCTGCCCGATTGCCCGATCCATCGGTTGGGGTGCTGCACATAGACCCACGAGGATACCCCCACCCACCCAAGTCGAACGCCATGCAGGAGGCCACGAGCAGCACCAGCTATGCGCTGTCGTACACGGATTGGATGGCCGAGCCACGGTAGACGATCTCCGTAGATCAGATCTGCGATCTGTCCAGACAGACCACGCCCATGTCTGTGTCCATGTCCTTGCGGAAAGGATCCATCAAAGCTTTCCATGGGCGTGTGCGTGCGTGTGTGTGTGCGTTGAGCTTCCAGAAAGCTTTCGCTTTGGTGATCTCTAATTTTCAATATGGCAGCTGTCGTAGATGTATCTGTGTATCACTGTATCACTGTATCAGTGTGTGTGTGTGTGTGTATCTGTGTCCGTGCCCAAGTGTATCTGTCTGTGGCTTTCGGCTGTGGCTGTGGCTATCTGCTGATAATATTGTAGTAATTAATGCGATACGAATGAGAAATTTATGGCCCACGCCCGACAGCGCTGCTGGCCATCGCTGTGGCCCCCCTCGCTCCCGACAGCTCTTCCAGAGGTGGGGACGGGGAGCCACACAGCCTCAGCCTCAGCCAGAGTCAGAGTCAGACCCCAAGACAGAGACAGAGACAGATACACCGTCGCGAGCCATTTGCATAAAATATGATCATGTAAATGACACAGACCCCAGAGATCGCGGGGGGGAAAGAAAACGAAGCAGCAGCGGCAGCATCGAACAAAAAGAAACAAAAAACACGTAAAAAGAATACAAATAAATGGCCTAAGAGTTGATAATTTTCTCTGCATGCTGCATGCGGCATGCAACAACAAAGTTTCCATTTCCCCAGCTGTCCCTCCGCTGGCTCTGTTTCCAATCAGAATCTCGAGAGGTTTCTCACAGTCGATCTGTGGTCCGAGAGATACATACCTCGGCCGCTGAAAAGGATGCGCCTCGGGGACATATTAATGGACCTACTGGTCCTTTGGCTTCTGTTTTCTGTTTTGCTGTTATTCTGTTTTTTTTTGTTGTTCTGTTTGCATACGGACTCGAATCTCAATCAATCTCGTGGTCCCGGAGCATCTGCAGCTTTGCTGCGCCTCATCCTTGACAGAACAGGGGGTTGAAAGCGTTACCTAAGTCGTCCTTGTCCGCCTTTATGCAAATGACGGTGCAGGACGCTGCCCAGAAAGGGGTTGTGCACAAGCAGAAGACATAGTCGGACACGGACACGGACACGCAGGACCCTCTGAATGGGTTGCACGCTGAATGAGGTGCGATGTCCAACATCGAGAGACAATGACAAAAAGGAGCATTCACTCGACCGTGTCAAATGCCTCTGAGACAGACGCAGACGAGGCAGGCCAGGGTCCATCGCGATCCTTAGTCTGTGGTCCGTGGTCCGCGGTGCGCGGTCCGCGGTCCGTTGCCGTGAATCCCGAACGAATCTTGAATCCTTTTTGTAGATGCCTGGCTGAAAGCATTATGCAAATGAGGGGCTTTGTTCTGGTATTCCTTTGTGGAAGGGGCAGAAGATCTCTCTCTGTCTCTCTCTCCCCCTTCCTCCTGGACGGTGTCCGAGCAAGCTGTCTCTGTGTTTCTGTGATTCTTACCGTTGTCTGGGATCCGGCAAAGAAAGGTTCCTAATATCAATAATGATTGCCTTAACCGTTACGGCCGCTCTGCACCACACCACTCCGCGGACCGCGCCTGGGATTAGCTGTGGCATGCAGCTGCTCCAGCTTAACCGGTTCCACGGAGCTCTCGGTCCGAGCGGATCACCTTGCCCTGGGCAAGCACTTCCCAGGCTCTCTCACTCTCTCTCTCTCTCTCTCGCTCGCACTCTGTCCGACCACAGTTGCCTGCCTCCTGTTCCTCCTCCTGATATTCGCAATCGGCGTGCCACCCCGATTCAGGTGGCAGAGACGCCGCAGGACCGCCACTAGGGGCTGTCATTGTGTGCTTTTGTTTTGCCAAAATGTTTGCTACTTGTTGCACAATCGAGCGGCGCCACAGGGGGGGCGGCCCAAGTACTCAAGGGGCGTGGCCGAAGTGTTGGCCTAATCACGGGCTCACCATCCGCCAGCCGTGCACTTAGCGGCATCCTCAGAGAGCGTCGGAAGGGGGAAGCTTCATGGGAAATAAATAATTAGTGAATGGACCACTTGCAGTGCCCCGGAGAGGGGCAAACTTTGAGGGGGGGCCAGCGGGGAGGGTGTTAACAAAAAATTGACGCTTTTTTTTTGTGGGCATTTTTTGTGTGTGTCCATACGAGTATATGTCCATCGAATGGCGCTAATAGCGCTAAACGAATCAATTCCAAAAGCCGAAAGCAGTAAAAAGCGTTGCCGCAAAACTTACAAATCCGTAAGATACAGATACAAACACACGCACGCACACGCACACGCACACCGATACAATGGGACGCACCTGGCTCTCAGGCGTCCAAAAATTGATTATGTAAATATACAAATAAATAAAAATAAAAAGAAAAAAATAGAAATGGAAATGCTAATGATGCCGCATCTCCGACTCCGATTTCCATCCCATCGATTGCCAAAAACCAATGCACACAGCACACACATGGGCGTTGTCTGTCTGTGGCTGCCACGCCTCGCCTTGGCTTGGACCATGTTGTAATACCGCGCCCCCTTCCCCCACACAATCCCTGCCCAACAGCCGCGGCTTCAGCCTGGACTCCCTGCATTCGGCTGCAGAGCAAAGCGAACACCAGGAGCAGCAGCTCCTTTCGCATTCGCATCCCCATCCGCACTACCAGGATCATGGCCTGAGTTTGTCCCTGCCACTGCCCCACCAGGAGCACCAGGATCACCACCAGCAGTCTGTCCTTTTGCTGAATGAGGAGCAGCAGCAGCAGCATCAGCACCACCCTGCCCCACACACCATCGCCAGTCCAGGGCCATATCCCATCTACAGCTACTACCGCCAGCAGAGCCACGAGGCCTCCAAGGAAACCAACAACAACAACAACAACAACGAACCCCATGGGTCTGAAATGCTCTGGAGGTAAGTCGCCAAGCCGTCCCATCCATTGTTTGATGGCCTGGCTGGCCATTTTCCCTGGAAATCTGCCACATGCGGCACGTCGCCTCGTGTGTTTATGAAAACACACAAAAACACGGAACATCGGTACGCGATTCAGTTCTGTTTTATAGGGCCATGATGAAACCGTAACCGTAATACGGTTCGGCGGGGGCCTGGAAAAGGTCGAGCGTCCGAGCACTTGGCTTAGAAACACAATTAAAATATGGCTACAGTAGACACTCGAAATAGTGGAGAACATACGAAAGAGGGAACTGCTTCTGAAGAGTGAGGAAATGGTAGGAATTCCAAAACATCCATTGGTTATAGGAGAAAATTTAATCCTATAAAAGAGTATATCTTTAATTTTTTTTTTCCTATAAATTTGTGAAAAAAAATGTGTATAAGGGCTATCTCTGTAGCGCGTCTACCAAATTGCATGGAGTTTTTTAAATGATAATCAAAGTATGTGGCATGTTCTTATAAAGAAATTTTGTACTTTTCTATAAATAGGTTCCTCAAAAATAAAAAATTAGTCAAAAGAATTTCAAATTTGGGTCTGAAATGTGTGTTTGAACGCTTAATTTTTTTTTTATTTCATTTACATCAAAATGTTCATTGATTAATTTTGATGAATTCCTAAACATTAAATTCATTTAGTAAGAAGCGAAGCGGGCGGGTCTGCTAGTATCCGATCTAAAGATCTTCCACTAAGATCTACTTGATACAGCAAACCCTTTTTGAATTTAATTGCTTCTCTGTAGCCAGAGATCACTGTAGCCACAAAAATACTTAAAACAAAGAAGAACAAAGATACAAAGATACATATGAGTAGCTTAGCACTTTGTGTATCTAATAAATGTGTGTGTGTTGTTTGTTGCTTTTTCGCGCTTCCCTTCCCCGTAGACACCGCTACGTGAGTTACACGGCTCTGACCCTAAAAGCGGGGAATGGACGGGCAACACAGCAGCAGAGAGCAGCGGACAGCAGTCGACATTGGTCACATATCGCATTACGAAAAAATGTTATAGCGCAGCCGGAAAGCGGTATCCGGGCGGGGGGAGTTAGGGGATCAGAGTGTCATTTTTAATAGCGAAAATGTTCTGCAGAACAAACTCGTAAAAAAGCCAAAAACAATCTTATTTTTGTCGCTGCTTTCTGCTATACCCATGTCGATGTCCGTTGTGGAGAGCCTGAACAACAACAACAAAAAAACAAAAACAACTTCGGGTGAAACCGGGACACTCGCTGGCAGGCAAGGCAGGCGGCGGCCGCAGAGGGAGACTTGGCTGCGGCGGCGACACGCCAAGTGCCACAAAATGGGGCAAGAGCGTAAGCGATCGCAATCTCTGCCGCGGCCGTTGTCAACGTTGAGCAATGCCAAAAAAAAAACACACACAAAACAAAAAAAAACCAAGAACAAAATACCGAAAAAAAGCGGAGGGAAAAACGCAGAAAGCTCTTGCAACAGCTGCTAACGGAAGGCAACGGACAACGGACAGCGGACAACGGACAGCCAGCAGTCACTGATACGGACAGATCGGCAGACGTGGTATCTGTGTATCTGCAAGTGTGTCCCAAGGTGTGGCTCGGACCCGACAGATTTCCAACATCGACAAATTTTAAACAAATTTGGGACTTTCTATCAGATTTTTGTGTATCGAATTTCTGGGAGACTCTTCCACTATCAGACCATCGTCGGACTTGAAAAGGAGCCTTTCATAAAGTAGTAGTTCTGTGGGAATAATCAAATGTAGAACTACAAAGTCTGAAGAAGGATTAATGCTAAAAGAACAATCAATCAATCAAGCCACAAGCTACTAACCATAAGAAAGAACTCAATTTAAGATTGACAGAAGAACCAGTCCAAAAAGTTCATAGGAATAACGATAATACTAGCTATAGGATACCAATAGTAACTAAGGGATGCAGATCCAATGTTTTTGTGACAGGTATACCCCATGGTAGTCGAATTCTAATCAAATTTTGCCTTGTTATGATATGAATAATGGTGAACTTCACTACCCTAAGTAGTGGTTGGATAATTTCCAGAAACAAAGAGTGGTAGAGTGGTGGCTTGGTCTTTCTACGCTTTGAATGGCACCCATTGATTATGTTCAGTACAGAATATCTTTTATAATTTCTAAGAGAACATATGTATGTTCCTTCTGGTCATCTCTGGTGGATGGACTTCCTATAAATTATCCAACAGAACACCTTTTCGTTGCCCTTTTTTGTGCGTCTTGGGCGAGAGTTTCCGTCAAAGAGCTTTAATTTTGTGTCGCCGTAGGACGGGGGGAAGTAATGCCTCGACCAGATCCGGTTTACCAGTTTGCCAGCTGCAAGGACTCTGCTTTTGGGTGACCTTGGTGGTATGTCTTCCGTCTCCTTGTCTCCTTGTGCGTCTCTCTCCCTCTCTCTCGCTGTCCCTCTCTGTGTCTGTATCTTTGTTTCTCTGGTAAAATGCCAAAAGTTATCAATATTCGATTATAGCATGGACCCATTCGATGGTGGTGCCTAATTTATGACTGTTCCTAGAGTTGTCTGCGATAAGGCGATCGATAAGGGAATCGTTGGGGTCTGCGGGGGGAATGCCACTAAATTTGATGGCTCCCATCCCTTTGGTTTTCTTTCTTTGTGAAGTTCTCTCAATTCTATTTCCATTCATTGGGATTATTTAATCGGATGCGATACCCTAGCAGAAGGTACCATGATTTTGATCAGACTCTTTACAATATATATTTTGGATCAGAATAAGTGCCATTGGGAGCCTGGCAATATATTTTCCACAGTTTTTTGTTTAAGTATACCAGACATAAGTATTCCTTATAGGTATCTTTGGATCTCTTGTTGCCAATCAAACTTAGCAATCATTCCTCCCAAGTCTTTCCTCATATTTCTGTTATATTTCATCCAAATCGTATGGCAACGATATGCCAGGGTATCTAATGCTTCGGTTGGGAGCTAGTCTTCGTTTTCTCGTTTCTCGTTTGTTGCCAACTGCTGGCTGGCGGGCTGACTGGCTGGGATGCTGGCCAAAAGTTGTTTTGGTTCTGGATGGATGTTGTATGTAGTTGTTGTCGCTGGTGGTTGTTTGTTGCTGCTGCTGGGCCTGAGCACTTGCCGCCGCAACAGGCTGGAATCTGGTTTATATGTACGAGTGCCAGTGCCAGTGCTTGTGTGGTGTTGTTGCATGTGTGATTATAGCTGGGATTGCTCCCATTTGGGCGAGGCAGGTACACCATCCCCATCCACATCCACATCTCCATCCAGATCCAGATCCAGGTTGCAGCTTGGCTTGCGCGCAGGTGTCTGCCGCAGGAATTGGTTGTCGTTGTCGTTGTTGTTGTTGTAGACGTGAATGAAATTAGCCTTGTTGCACTTGCTGCAGCCTGATTGTGATTGCATGTGTGATTTCATGTGTGATTGCTGCACTGATTGCGGTGTCGCTGATTCTGATTGATAAGCACTGATTCTGTTTGTGGGGGCGTCAATTGGGGGGATTTATATCATTTATCAACCATTAACTAATGCACTTTGCGGCGCTCTCTCTCTCTCTCTCTCTACCCTCCCTCTCTCTCTCTTTCTCCCCTTCTCGATAGCAGTGGAAAGCTCAATGGCCAGACCACACCCATCGATGTCTCGGGCCTATCGCAGAATGAGATCCAAGGCTTTCTGCTCGGCTCCCACCCCTCGTCATCGGCCTCGGTGAGCACCACTGGCGTTGTCTCCACCACCACCATCTCGCAGCACCACCAGCAGCAGCAGCAGCAGCAACAGCAGCAACAGCAGCAGCAGCAGCAGCAGCATCCTGGCGACATTGTGAGTGCCGCAGGCGTGGGGAGTGCCGGTTCCATTGTCTCGACGGCGGTGCAACAGCAGCAGCAGCAACAGCAGCAGCTGATCACCATCAAAAGAGAGCCGGAGGACCTGCGCAAGGACCCGAAGAACGGTAACATTGCCGGAGCGGCGGCAGCGAACGGCGGAGCGGGTTCGGTCATAACGCAAAAGGTAAGAGATATCATTCGAATTAAGATGTTTAGGGAAAACAGTTAATGGACACGCACGCAAATCTCGAAACAGAACTTAGATAGTATACCATTCCATATGCCAGTCCCGCTCCCATTCACAATTATCCATCCCATCCCACCCCATCCCATCCACAGTGGCGCATCCACATCAATTAGCCCACCACCGCCGCCGCCTTGTTGTGGCCTGCGGTTGTAGTTGTAGTTGCTGTGCTGCCTGTCTAACAGACTTGCAATTGGTCTGTCAATTGCTGGTGTGAGTGAGTGTGAGTGAGAGCAATGAGTGTTAGTGGTTGCAGCCAATACGAATCGTTGTCGTTCGGTTCGGTTCTATTGAAAGCAATGAGACAGCACCAGCAACAAAAACAACTACAAAGATCTCAGGCAAAGCAATGCTTGCATTGAAACTGTTATACACGCTTCTTGTTATACGATCGCGACGTTTTCAAGTCTCTCTCACTCCGTATGTATGTTTTGGTGTGTGTGTGTGCGTATGTGATTTGTATAGTCTTCCCGCTTGCACTCACACTGATTGGCCATAGCAGTGGTTCGCTTATGTTCGAAGCGTTTCCTTTCGCATGTTCGAGTTGCATGTTGTATGTTCGAACGGTTTATCAAAAACAAAGCAGTGCAAAGGAGCTGAGCAGAGTGGACAGCAGAAGCAGTAAACCGTAATTAAATGTCTTGCAATAGCCACAGCCACAGCAACAAAATCAGCAACAATTCTGCACTGTGGGAAATTGCAGTAGCAAAACCCAGGGCGACAATCGCTGGGGGATAAGTGTACACTTCCGGTGGCATGGGGCTCCGGCTCCACTACCCCTTCGACTCTCTTATTTGCGCTCTTCCTGCAATCGGATTTGGATCAATGAATGGTGCAAGTGCAGCAACAACTTCTTCTACAGCTTATTGCTTGCAACGCCCTGTCCGGCCACCCGTTCCCACTCCACCCCTTTCCTTTTCCATGTCAGAATATTGCGACAGCTACAGATTCCAACCATTTTGAACTGATATGAGCTTTGCGCCCAAGTGTGAGTGAGTAGGCATGATCGCTGGTCCAACTGGCCGACGCAACAAAGTGCTCGAGTGTGTGTGTGTGTGTGTGCTGTCAGCAGAGCCCGACGTCGACGCTGTCATACCTGGTCTTACCTGGCCCCTCAGCCTCAGCCTCAACCACACGGCGTCATTCATTCGTATCACGCTGTCGGAGTAGGATCGTTTTCGATTCGTCTGATTTTTGAGCAGCACCGCTCGCGTATGTTTCGTCCGCGCAAGACCGTGCAATCGCACAAACGTAATCCGTGATCGTGTATCGGTATCTACCTCCCTGTGATTGCAACAGTGGATCGCAGCGGATCAGTACATTACAATATTGTTCTCGACTGTAAGTGCGAATCGATCGAGTGAGCCGCTGTGAGCACTGTGCATTTGTGTGAGTTCTGTGACCGAATTGGATATGCTTCCATTTGCATATTGTGTGATACATGATACATGTGATACACATATTATTATTGTAGTTATGAGTGCCGCTTGATTGGAATGTGTGGGCTGCTACTGCCCTGGCTGCCCTGGCTGCAGTCGAGAGTAATGCCATATCAAACCATTACCATACCATACCATAACATACCCTATCGCATCGAATCGAATAGGATCATATACCCCAATCCAATCCACCTGCAATTCAAAACGTGCGCCACAAACAACAAAACAACAATCAATGAATCAAACAAACAGCAACAACAAATTGTACGAACGAACGCACACGCGCAGAGCAACACGAGCGACGCGACAACAGCAACAACAGCACAGCTTCATACTTGTGTGTGGGCGTGCAGTGGCACCAGCTGGAGCTCACTCGCAACGCGTTGCCTTTCAACACCCACACAGCGAACAAGTTCGCAGCCAAAGTCTTTTGTTTGGCGCGCAATTGCTGCCCGCCAAAGAGCGAGAAAGAGTGGGATAGAGACATTGGAGCTGGAGAACAAGAATGAACAGTGGTTTTAGTTGGACTTTTATCGCCTCAATTCAATGATTTTCGGTTGGGGCGGCAGTGTGTGTGTGTGTGTGTAGTGTATGTGTCTGCTTGGCTCAGAAAATTCATTGAGCAGAATCTTAATTGCTCTCTTCAGGTGTTACCCCCTACACACCCTTCGCAACCATCAACTCACACAGTGGGGAACACGAATTCGAAATGCGAAAATAAATATTAAATTGCGGTGCACTCTAATTTATCGTACACTTTTCGCATTGACAGTTAATTATTCTTAATATTTGTCTTATTAATTTACATACACACAAACACACACACAGCCACACACGCACACAAATGCATAGTTTAAAGTCTAAGGTTTCGCTCGATCTTAATTTATGGCACAGAATCGGAGAGAGAAAAAAAATGGATTTGTTTTTGTTGCTCTTGGCAATTGATTGCTCTCCATACATTCCGATCGAACCGCCTGTGCACCGGAAAGTGTAATCATTAGACCCGCCGAACAGAGACAAATTGAGATCTTGGATTAACAACTCTCTCCCCCTCTCTCTCTCTTTGGGGATATCTCCCTGACTATATCTGCCGAATCCGAATACGAACCGAACCAATTTGCCTTTCTAATTGCTCAACTATGTATCGTCTGACTTATCAGTGATTCACTGTACATGGACATATGTATCTCTAGAAATTAGTTTAATTTACTAAATTTCTTTAATATCGAATTCTAAAACTTCTGGGAAACCAAAGACTGAAGCTGAATCACACTTGAAAGCTAATCAAATCAAATATTTCAGTTCTTAAGATGACCAGCTTCTCTTTATTATATTTCTGCCTACAACAAATGAAATACAGTTTGCATTTCCTGGAATCATTTAATAATGGAAATACAGATAGAAAAACAACACAGAAATTTCAATAGCAAATCCATTAATATGGAATTATTAAAAGATATATGACTAATGTTGCATATGACTATAGTAGTACTATCAAAAGACAGATAATGAAATATCATGGATCTTTGGTTTGTTCTCAACCAATCAATACGCCATTTTAAACCTTAAACAGTCTTCGGAAATGTATCCAAAAATCAGATTTCTTTAGTCATGGGTTTTCATTCCTTTGCGAGAACATCAGTTACAATACCAAGGAACGGAACCATTAAAGTATTCAACTTTATACAAAACAATCTTTTTCGTATATATATTTTAGGTTTTTCTCAGTTTTTTGTTGCTTTTGTTTTTCGTTTGAGTTTATTTCCGAGAATTAACGATATTCATAAAACGCTGGACTGTATGAAGAAGAGGAGGAGGAGGAAAAAAAAGTTTCACTTTTTATCATTCCAAAAGGCATTAAAATAGTTAATTGGCTTTATTTAAATATTTTGTTATTTTTGTTTTCCTTTGTTTTGTGTGTGGTTTTGTACAGCGTTTTGTTGCTGCTTTTTATTTCTTCCTCATGCATAAATATGTGCCAGAACCACCGCTTGACGTTTGTCGCCGCTGCTTAGCATAATTCTAAAGGCCCAGAGTCTCATAACCGATAGCTTCTATAGTTATTCGGATATAGGTAGACGACAGCTAATCGCATGACCTCCCCATGTCCCCCCCCCCCATACACCCATAGCCATACCCCATACCCAGATACAGATACAGATTCGGATGCGATTGGGCATCGCCGAGACACGCACCAACCACCACAAAGAAGAGCACAGCACAGCACAGCCAAAAGCAATGAAAATGAAATCTTTGTCTGCCGCTCTGCCTCTCTGCTGGTGTATCGATCCAATCCGATCCATTCGGATCCATTCCGATCCATTCCGATTCGATCGTTCGTCGATCGCGTCGCCCGCGTCAAGGCCTTTTCTGACGTTGCACGTTAAAAGCTTAAAATGCAAATTGATTTTGATGAACAAATTTAATTAGCTCGCAGCTAGAATCTTTTACCGATGCTAAATTATACAAGAGACTTCTGATACGAGCTCCGAGCACCGCCACAAAAGCCAGCCTCCGTATAAATTTAAATTTGAAAGACGCACAACAAAAAAAGCGAACGAAAATCAAATCAAAAAACAAATACCACAAATTGTTACAAAGGTTCTTTTCCCCAAAATCTCCAAATACATATCATAGCTGTCCAATATGTGGCCGAAAAGTGTAACCGAAATTAGACCAACAACCAGGCCCATGCCCATGCCCATGCCTATGCCTTAGGCCCAAGCAACCGGTTTGATCAAAGGCCAACAAATGAGTGACGTCTGTGCCTCGATTTGTGTCTCTTTTTTTGGGGGGTTTCACTTTCTTTAGACCAAATGGCAACCCAATCGTCGGGCAGCTGCTAATTTTGACTTGAGACCCAGCCCCAGTCTAAGACCATCTCTAATGCTATATATAATCGTGGTGGATCGGTGGACCACAATTTTTGCTCGCTCTGTATTACCTCATTTGCGGCCGTGCTGCGGTTTGTCTCCAAAAACGTTTGACATTTTCGGGCGACCAATAAAAAAATATACACAATGATAATTAACATATATGCATATATCTCTATATATCAGTATATATATATATCCATATATTTATATATATATATATATATGTGTCTGTTTATGTGTGTATTTTGTATATAAATGTTGATTTTTTTTCGCGCTTTTTTCGGTGTTTTTTTTCGTTTCGTTTTTTCTTTTAATTGGTTTCTTTCCACTCCGCTCGACGACAACGGCGACAAAAGACGACGGCGACTGTTGTCGCATATGCCTTTTTTTATGGCCTTTTATTAAAAACTGTACTTGTTGACGTTATTTTCAATAAGCTTTTTACGCGGCTGCTGCATGAATCATGGCCCAAAGAAAAGTCAAAGAACGTGCACGATTTACGCACAATTTTTGTCACCTCACCTCGTTTTTGGGTCCAAATCGGTCTCGGATTCGGATTCGGACTCGGACTCGAAGTCTGTGTCTCCGGCTGTGACCTTGTCGGGGGCCCCGAATAGCCACACAGTCATCAATCATGAAAAATGCTTGGCCATTAGCCACAACAATACAAAATGCCAGAATGCTCGAAGAGCTCTGGGCTCTCGACTGGGAATTGATATCGATATCGATCCATCAGCAGCAGCACCACCACCCAATCAAGCATTTTAGTGTTAAGAATTCTCCCTACCAAAAAAAAACAAAACCAAAAACCAGAAAAAAACCAAAAACCAAACGCACATTTCCCTCAGATCTTGCACGTGGATGCATCGCCACCAGCCGACGAAGCTGAGATTAGCGAGATTAGCCACAGACCCAGCAGCACACCCTGCACCACCACCCGAACCAGAACCAGAACCACCAGCAGCGGCAGCAACAGCAATAGACAGAGTAGTCCTGCCACCGAACTAGAGATGTATGCTACCACGGGCGGCACACAGATTTACCTACAGGTGAGTGACAGTGGAGTGACTGAGGACAAGCAGAACCCCAACCAACACCAACACTCCACTCCAAACCACCTGCAGACCTCACATCCCAGCACGGCCAGCGGCGCGGGAGGAGGAGGAGGGGGCGCCAGCGGGGGTGGATCTGGAGGAGCCGGCTCCCTGCAGGCACAGAGTCCCAGTCCGGGGCCGTACATAACCGCCAACGACTATGGGATGTACACGGCCAGCCGACTGCCGCCCGGCCCCCCGCCCACCACCGCCACCACCTTCATAACGGAGCCCTACTATCGGGAGTACTTCGCGCCGGACGGACAGGGCGGCTACGTGCCCGCCTCCACGCGCACCATCTATGGAGACGTGGACGTTTCGGTGTCTCAGCCAGGCGGAGTGGTCACCTACGAGGGCCGCTTCACCGGCAACGCCCCCCCGCCCACCACAACCACGCTGCTCACGAGCAGCGTCAGTGTGCACCACCAGCAGCAGCAGCAGCAACAGCAACAGCCCCAACACCAGCAGCACCTCCACCAACAGCAACAGCAGCAGCCACAGCAGCAGCAGCATCATCACCCGCAGGACGGCAAGGGGGGCGGGACGCCACTCTATGCCAAGGCCATAACGGCGGCGGGACTCACGGTGGATCTGCCCAGTCCCGATTCGGGCATCGGCACGGACGCCATCACGCCGCGGGATCAGACCAACATACAGCAGGTACACACACACATCCCCCAACCCACAACCCAAGAAAATCCCCCCCCAAAGAAAAGAAACCCAACTGAATTTTGGGTACCCAAAGAGTAGAAAATCAGGGTTTCTCCAATGCGTGGCGTGTCCATTATATAACTGTAAATTAGGAACTATAAACTATACCTTAGCATATACATACATATATGTATCTATATTGTCTGACTATTTACTAACCAAGTGATTATCTTTTTGTAGTCCTTCGATTACACGGAACTGTGCCAGCCGGGCACCCTCATCGATGCCAATGGCAGCATACCCGTGTCCGTGAACAGCATCCAGCAGCGGACAGTGGTCCATGGCAGCCAGAATAGTCCGACCACCTCCCTGGTGGACACGAGCACAAACGGTTCGACGCGTTCGCGGCCCTGGCACGACTTTGGCCGCCAGAACGATGCCGATAAAATACAAATACCAAAAATGTAAGTATACACAAGACTAAAACCAAGAAAAAGTAGATTTACAATTAAATATTATAAATGCTAAATGCAATAATTACCCTACAAAACGGACATAGATTCAGGATATTAAAGTACATCGTATCGTAGGTTTCCCATTGATCCTTAAGTCTGAGAGTTTCCTTCAAATCTCTGGCCTACCTTCAGTATGCGATGCATAGACCTTTAAATGGTTATAGCTATAAATCGAACTATTAATGTATAATATCATTGTCCGATACGATCCCCTTCTTTTTAAAGAAGAAAAACTTTACAAAATATGATTGCAGTACAGGCTTGTCCTTTATTCCTTACGTCTCTTTTTGAACCATCCTAACCATCAGCGTATTCTCGTTTTTCTCCCCAAATTGTTCTTTAATAGATTCACAAATGTTGGCTTCCGATATCACCTGGAGAGCCCCATCAGCTCGTCGCAGAGGCGAGAGGACGATCGCATCACCTACATCAACAAGGGCCAGTTCTATGGGATCACGCTGGAGTATGTGCACGATGCGGATAAGCCCATCAAGAATACGACGGTTAAGGTAGGTGCCACACACACATTTCAACATCTGCATAAGGAGGTGGTGGGGGGAGCTGGAGGCTTGTGTTTGGAGCTTTGTCAATCAAGAGTCCGTGCTGCTTGTTTTCCATTCATTCGGCGGCTTTGTTTATGCCATCAACACCACAGGAACAAGGAACAAGCAGCAAGAAATAAGAAACAAGAACGGAAACAGAACAGGACCACTGTAAGAACTCTCCTGCCCAACCCCATTTGGGCCTTAGGGTAGGCTATTTGTCAGGGAATCTGTGTCTCCGTCTCGTCTCTAGATCTTGGTCGTCCTACCCCGAGGTGCGATCGGAGTTCGCCACCCCTTTGCTCAATTACACACACATCCCATATCCTGTTAGGGGCACGGGCACACAGTCCGATGATAAATGATACTGGGAGACAGACAGAGAGAGAGCGATCCGATCCCTCTGCTTGATGAGAATTTGAATATTTCGTTCAATGCAAATTGCTGAAAGTGCTCTGCCTTTCAACAGCAATTCACTCGCATTCAGCCGCGTCAATGTTTGTTCAGGACGAGAGCCATAGAGCCTGAGAAGAAGTAGAGCGAGAAGTAGGACTAGGACCAGGACCAGGACAATACCCATCAACATCATCAATCAGATAAGCTTAAATGACGTCTGCGTCTGCGACTGAAATGCAAATGCAAATTGTAAACTGAACCGTTGAGAGCCCAAAGAATGACATCTCAAAGTTACAGTTGTGGAAAGTGGTAAATGGGTTGTGAGGAAATGCCGCCAGATTCGGAAGTGGATGCGGATGAGGAAGTGGAAGTGGCAGCGGCAGCGGCAGCGGAGGTTAAGTAAACAACAATTGAAATTGAAGGAATCCTAATACGAATCTGAAGCCGTAGCCAAAGCCTTTGCCATTTGCATACGCAAAGGAAGGAAACTTGCAACAAAAACCAAATGAAACGAAAAGATCTCTTGAGATCTTATAGATACATACATATGTGTGTACTCCTGAGCTTCACCGCTCCCCTGCCTTTGCCACAGATGGGATCTATCGAGGATCCTTCCTTCCATTCCTTCGTATCTCGTATTACCATAAAAGTGCCATATTTTGCAAGGCTCGACAAAAAAGTGTCAAAATTAATTTACGAGTTTATTTGTTTAGAGCAGCGCGCCCTTTTTTTCCCGGAAAAAGAAAACTTTCAAACGTTAACGTTAACGAAAATGAAAACCTAAATGAACCGAACCAAAATATATAACCGTATGGGCATTCGCATTTGCATATAACCCATCGTCTGGCTGTCTGATGTCCATTTTTCTAACGGGGAAAAAAAGAGCACGAAATCCAAAGAAAAAGCGAGTATAATTTACGAGCTGATTAGCCCATGAATATGTAAAAACCATCCGTAAAAGACATCCCGCGGACCCGAAGAAAACACACAAAAATATTTATGCTGTAATCAGTTTTCACCCCATTCCTGCTGCCTTCCTCCTTCATCTGCAAGACGCTGACGATGACTATGATCCGATACGATCCTCAAAGGGGTTGCTCGCCATTTCGGCTATTGTCTCCTTGATTTTTGGGCACTGTTTCAGTATCTATGCGCTTCCTCCCTTCCCCGCTCCCTGCTAGTGGAAGGAGCAACTAATTATTCAAAATCTAAAAAATAAAAACACATAAATGATTGAGAGAAAATGCAAATGCTGGGAAAACAACAGAGAAGCAGAGGAGCAGCGAAGCAGCAAAGGCAGCCAAAAAGATGATACAAAATGTGTTGGACATTTTTCTGCTAAATCGAATTCGTCCTTTTGTGTGCCGGGATCTAATCCTTTTGACTTTTAAGGCGTTGGGTGCGATCCGACGAGTTGTGAGTGGAGTGTCACAACGTATATATGTCAGGCAGAGAGAGAAAGACACAGAAAGAGAGAGAGAGAGAAAGCAGGCAGAAAGGATGCCCATCTATGGGATAGTATAAACGGATTACAGTTGAGTCCTGCGCACAGACATGGCATATCCTTGGAGATAGAGATCAATCTTTTGGCTGCTTGTTTTTGGGATAAAGAGAAATGGTAGTTGTATTTGAAAAAGAGATTTCTTTTCGAATGTAATTTGTATCTAGAGAATGAGAGAGAACAAGTTTTGCTTTAAATCCCAAAATCTATCAAATTGAAATCCTTGCTCATATTTTACTTTACTTAATTAAGACTTGTATTCCTTTATGTCTTTACTAATTGAATCCTTTTATTTGCAGAGTGTGATCATGCTCATGTTCCGCGAGGAGAAGAGCCCCGAAGATGAGATCAAGGCCTGGCAATTCTGGCACAGTCGCCAGCATTCCGTAAAGCAAAGAATCTTGGATGCAGGTGCGTAAAACCAACCAAACGAATGCCCATCCCCAACCCCAGCCGCAACCCCAACTCCACTCCACTCCAAACCCCATTCCCAACCCAAGCCAAAAGCCAATGCGAAGTCCAGCAGCGTTCCGTGGCAGAGTGTCCATTTGTATTGTCTAGTATTTCTAGCAGTAAATTGTTGCTTTTTATTGAAAGGCCCGCACCGTTCCAGGAGAGTTATGACATTGATAAACGCGCAACAGCGGCTGCTGCTGCGGCTGCGGCACCACTCCGCTCCGTTTGTTTGATTGCAGATAATCTTGGTTGCAGCAACAGCAACAGCATCCGTGGCAGATGCTTCTACTGCTGCCACGCAGTGCCTTGGCCATCAAACATAACTCATTAGGCACTTGTCACTGGACGGCAACGCAGAAATTTCCTTAATTGTTAATACAAACATATTTTCCAGTGCCCCATCGTCTGTGTGTGCCCCATCTTGCCGCATTTCTGATTCTTCATCTGCTTTTTTTTTCTGTTTTGCTTTGCTTTATTTTTTTTTTTGTCCCCTACTAACCATCTTCTTGTTTTGCTCTTCTTTTGCAGATACGAAGAACTCGGTTGGCCTGGTTGGCTGCATCGAGGAAGTGTCGCACAATGCCATCGCCGTTTACTGGAATCCGCTGGAGAGCTCCGCCAAGGTAAGTTCCACCGATCTCAGTTCTATGCCAATCCTCGTTATGGATGTGCTCCCCTTTGTACCCTGTACCCAGTACCCTGTACAGCGAGGGTATGCTGCAGTTCGATAAAGTGTATTCCGTTAAGGGAACATTCATTCACAGACACAATTTAGATCGTAACTAATCTGCCAGGCATACAATGCCTCGACTCTTTTCTGCCAGTAACAGGGTATCCCCTAGTCCACACTCTATACAATTTTAGTTGTTTACCTCTATGTGTGTGTGTGTGTGTGTTTGTGTGTTTTTCCCGCACTTCCATTTTGTTTACTTCGAGCGCCGCCTCAATTAAAAAAAATCTGAAAAAAGCAACAAAAATACATTGCTCGACAGAGATAGCAGATGCCCGCAAAGTCCTCTCTCTCTCTTTCTCTGTCTCTCTGCATGTGTGTATCTGTGTGCCCAAGTCGAAGTATCTGTGTGCTAAGAATTAATTTCTGATTTATTTTCAATTGCAAGCAAAACGCAAATTATTCAGCAAGCGTCACCGTCACCATCGTCGTCGTCGTCGTCGCCGTCGCCATTGCCCGGCATAGCGCCGTCCCTTTTCCGCCGCCCAGTTCGTCGCTCACTGTCCGCTTGTACTGTTTTTGTTTTTTTTCTTTTCAAAAACGAATAATTTATGCATTTATTTATTTATGACACTTAGTTTTAATCACTTACTCGGCAATCTCAGGCAAATGCTTGGAACTAAGTCGCCACGTCCGAGTGGCGGAGTCTGAGTCTGAGTCGGCGGCTGAATCTGAAGCTGAAGCAGTGGCCGTATCCCAGCCTAGTCTCTGGCTCTAACTATTGCAGCAGTAGCTAACTGGAACTGCGAGTGTATCTGTATCTGTGTATGACGGGGGGCTCCCACCGCGTTTTAATTTAGCAATTATCAAGCATTTTAATCGTTTGGAAATATTTGCAATTCTATTGCGACAAGCGCCAGTCGGAAAGCAGAAACTAACTAAGAAAACAACCACAAGTAGCAGCATTAGTAGCAGTATTAGCCCTCTCATTGCGTATACGCCTAGGCTCACCATACCCATCCTCCCCCCCCTTTCTTTCCCTGTCTGCGCCCACTTAGCCGCCAGCTCGAGTTGGCGGCACAATTTCCCCGAGACATGGGTTGGCGAGAGGGGGGAGTGAAGGGGTGGAAAAACAACTGCCAAAACTGAATTGATTTCCACTCAAGTTCAGTGACTCCTGTCCAGGCTGCCAAATTGGTCAGCAGTTATTAACCGACTTGGAGATGGAGCCAACAGATGGGGGCCTGAAGCTGGAGCTGGAGCTGGCCATAAGTGCATGTCGCCTATCGCCTGTCGCTCCCCACACACACACACACACACACACAGCTTACCCCCTCCCACTTGCCCTCCCATGGCCATCATTTGATAGAGCTTTTTATTTACAAATTGTTTACGCGCTGAGATGTTAATCCCAGAGACATTGCAATGGCAGACAGACAGACAGAGAAAGAGAGAGAGAGAGAGAGAGTCTCGCCTTGTCTCGTTTTGTCTCGTTTCGTTTCGTCTTCGCATAATGTCGATTTCGTTTTATGCCGTTAGCTGCTGCATCTCGCCAGCTGCATTCGTGTGCGTCTCGTCTTGTCTCGTCTCTCTGTCTGCCTTTGCGTTTGCTGTTGCGTCTGTGTCTGTGTTGGCAATGCCTTTCCCAGCGGCAAAACTTTCGTACGCACCGACACGCAGGTGCTTCGCTGCCTCCCCACCCCACCACTGCTGCTGCTGCTGCTGCTGCTGCCGCTGCTGCACTCTGCTCTCTGCTGCGCTCGATGCTCCATCGATGCTCTGCGCTCTCCACTGTCATGCGTCTCCTCTTATATGGTACGCGCCCGCTAATTATTCACATTAAATACTGCTCGTCCACATCTTCGTCGTGGTCTCGTCGTCGTCGTCGTCGTCGTCGTCGTCGTCGTCGATGTGGATGTCGTCGTGGTGGAGGCTGCAACTCTGCGACTGCTGCACTTTTACCATTAAGATTGTTTCCTTTGGTATTTTTGCGTTGATGGATTTTCTTTTTTTTTTTTTTTGTTTTTTGTTTTACGCGTGCACATTGTCCGACTGTCTCTCCGTCCGTGTGTGTCTGTCTCTCTCCGTCTTTGGGTCTGTCTGTCCGCCTGTACGCCTCGTCTGCGGCTCATCTGGAGTCGAACTCAAACTCGGACTTGGACTCGAACTCTCGGACTTGGACTGGCATGCTTAAAATGCCTTCAGAGACACACACGTACACACACACACACATACACATATGCACATTGGTACGCACTGAATCGAAGTCGAACTAAAAATGAATTGGATGTGGATGTGGCTGTGGCTGTGAATGTGGATGCGATACAAAGTCTCGACTTGGCTTGGCCTGGCTCTGTCCCTGTCTCTGTCCTCTGTCTCTGTCTCTGGTCTCGTTACTCGGCTCTGAGGGGCCTCTGGTCCGAGCCATCGATGGAATGGTGGTGCCTGATGATGGTCCTCTGTGTATTGCCTTGTTATTGTCTTTTTCTGAAACCCCTCCACCCCACCACCCCACACCCCTCATTCTGCGTATTCGAGAGCATGCGTATGGGTGTGTTTGTGTGGATTGGAATGTTTTAAACTGTCGTGGGCATAAAGAGGACATCGACTTAATAGAGAGAAAACAATTGCCTTCTAATAGCGGTCGAAGCATTTTTAGCTGTTTTTTTGTCATCCGATAATTTCTTTTTATGTTCATAATTGTTTACATTTGTATATTAAATGGCATTTTTCTCCCTCTTCGAAAACAGATCAACATTGCGGTGCAGTGCCTGAGCACGGACTTCAGCAGTCAAAAAGGAGTCAAGGTGAGTAAGTGGAGGTGAAAGGTGAAGGTGACATTTAAAAGGCTTCACTTGTGACCAAGTGTATCAGTTTCATGCAAAGTGAAAGGTCATTTCTTATAGCTAGTTTGACACTTCGGTGGTTCAGTATATATACCGCCCCAAACTCAATTAAATACTCAACGATATATGCATATACATATATATAGTAATCATAAATCGATACAGCAATTATCGATTAATTAGCTGCCTTCTGCACGTCCGCCGCATCTTTTGTGTAAATGAAATTCAGTTCGAGTCCAGTCGAGAATGTTGGCCAGTGATGGGTTAAGTAATAACCAATTTAATGCCAACTTGTTAATGGAGAAGCAGAGAGCAGGCCAGAGCAAAAGAAGATCAGCATTCAGCTCAGATGCGTTGCCCCTGTGTCCATCTCCGTCTCCATCTGCGTCTCCTTCTTCGTTTCTGCTCCTCCATCAGCTACGATCGGCTACGTAGGATGTGGATTTCTCTTTGGCTCCGAGACGGAGACCTTCTTCTGCCGCAACTAGAGGGGGCCTGGCCATCCTCCTGCCTCCTGCCTTCTCTGGTTGTAATGCGTACATTAAGTCTGATATTTCATTGACAGAAACACAGGCCGAATCAGGAGAAGAAGGAGACTGCAACGGAGTCTCGTTGCTTTTCATTAAAAAAAAGAGAAAAAAAAGGAGAGCGCTGGAAGGTACAGCCTTAGCCTCCCATGTGTATTTGTGTAGGCAATAGCCAAATCAAATTATGCACTTGCCACAATATGTTGCACACACATGCAACGGATGTTGGCAGTTTAACATCACTGGGCCACGCCCCAACTGCTCCGGCAACGCCCCAAAACCCAAATGACAACGGCTAATTGCAGCTGTTGCAAGGTTGCTGCTGCTGCTGCTCCAGTCTGCCTGCGCCTGCCCCTGCCTCCTGCCTCCTGCCCCACCTAGCTATTACAATTTGAATGTGTGTGATATTAATACGAATCCCTGTTTATGGTTCTCTTCTTCACTCTCTCTCTCTCTCTCTCTTTCCGTTCCAGGGCCTGCCGCTGCACGTACAAATCGACACATTCGAGGACCCCAGAGATGCGGCCGTCTTCCACCGGGGCTACTGTCAGATAAAGGTCTTCTGCGATAAGGTAAGTGATTTTATTTCGCAACAGAGTCTCTCTCTCTCTCTCCCAATCCCCCTGCTCACATAATTACGCATACAGAAGCAGTGGCTGTGGCTCTGTGGCTCTGTGCCTCTGCCACGTGCAACAGGTTGATGAGCTAACTAAAAGCTGCCTACGTGCTGGTTCACTGTGTGTGTGTGTATCTGTGCCTGCCACTTGCTGCTGCTGTTGCTGCTGCTTCTGCTTCTACTGCCGCATCCGACTTTTATCGAATTGGGGGCACCAACGATGCTGACATGGCTTGGGGTTCGGATTCGAGCTCGGTCTCGGTCTCAGATCGGACACTCCTGTCCGTCAGTCAGCGAAGCCTTTAGTGGAAAGCGTAACGCGTACAAAAGTAAATGGCCAACACAGATACAGCGAGACACAGACACACACACGCATGAGTGCGGCATCCTTTCCCTGCCACATCCATGCCCTTGTTTCGCTGCCGCTGCTGCTGCTGTTACCTTTACCTTTTGCGAACCCTTCACTTTTTCGCTTGATGGGGTTTATTAATAAATCATTTCGTGGATTTCCAATTTAATTTTCTCATATCATTACACTTCTCCGTGGTCGCTCTCCCCATCCTCGAACTTGACATGGGCCTGGGCACTGCCTTTTGTTGTATGCCACACTGTTGCACTGCTGTACTGTTGCACTGCTGCACTGCTGGGACCTGGACCCTCAATCGCGGTACCCTTGCCGTATCGCTATCACGTCGGGGCTTACATTTCGCATTGGGGCCAGCCCTTTGCCTTTGCCTTTGCCATCCAACCAGCCAGCCAGCGTGTGTTTATCGGTAAATGTATCAATTAAATTTCGCGTACCACGTTATTTTGTGCCCTTCCTTGTGGCCCAATCCCCAATCCTCAATCCCCATACCCATATGCATCCCATATTTTGTATTTTCTTTTCTCTCTGTGGGTTTTTTGATTTCACTGCAATTGCAGTTTCAGTTGCAGTTCCATCGTTTGGCACCTTTGGGCCAGGGCCTCCAATTATGGATCTTTACGCATGCCTTAGGCCGCCCTGCCCCAGCCCCAGCCCCTGCCCCTGCCCCTCTCTGTGCCACTGTCTTGGTACCCAGGAGATACAAAATTATGGGAAATTCTGTACATGGC
Organism: Drosophila athabasca; assembly: GCA_008121215.1. Lineage (NCBI taxonomy): Eukaryota > Metazoa > Arthropoda > Insecta > Diptera > Drosophilidae > Drosophila > Drosophila athabasca. Next base: position 520,597 of record VMQQ01000022.1, on the reverse strand, counting down.
CCAAAGAAAGCATTCGCCCAGCGGAATAACTGTATTTTGGGGTTCGATTTAAGTTTTTTTTTGGAGAGAGAGAGTTTATGGTTTGATGTTCAGATAGATTTAATTGTGGTTCCTATAGATGGCATTGGGGAGGGGAACACACATCTTCCTTTGGCGAATCCTTCTGGGAGTTAGAAAAAAGCCAAGAAATGTATGGATCTGATGACAAAATTGAGAGACTACCATTATCCTCTCTATATTTAAAGTATTCCCCTGAAATGATTCGAGAATTGAGCTAATGCTAATGCTAATGGTAATGGTAATGTTGCACCGCCTCTGCGTTGAGTGGCGGCCTACAGATGTGGCATGTAGTGGTTGTGTGTGTGTCCCGTGTCTTGGTCATACTTTGAAGTCGATTAACAGCAACGAAGCCATCCCCAAGAAGGGAAGGAGGGGAAGCTGAAACACAAGATGGGGCAGCAGGAGACGAGGATGGGGATGAGAATGAGGATGAAGAGGAGAAGGAGGAGGGAGGCCAAGCAAAAGGCGAACATTGACCGCATTGGGCGATTCGAGACGCCGTCGCCTTAGTCCGCTGGCCGCTGGCCGCTGTCCGTTGCAGCCTGCGCAACTTTGGCGATATTTTTGCCAAGATAAAATAAAAGTAATAAAATACAGTTATTTACATGCCGCACACACACAGGCAGACAGACGTGCAACACACATGGGCGCATGATGTACATCGAATGCATTGCTCTAGGCTAAAATGGTTTTTGATAAGCGCAAGACGAAAGAACTCCGATCGGAGAGGCTCGGGGGAGATCGAGGAGAGGCTGGATGGGGGGGGGGGGACACAAGACGTATACATCCTTGCATAATGTGGTCGCCATTCAGAAGTTGCTGCCGCCGTGGCAGACGAGAGTAGATTGCTGCCGCATATCACTTCCTGCCACTGCCACTGTCCGGTGCCACCTGCCCCTGCAGCATCCAGCAGCACCATCAGCGGCGGCGGCAGAGGCTTCCATCGCTCAATTGCTGATTTTTAATTACAAATGCAAAGTGCAACATGGGGGCAGGAGGCAGACGGCAGCCAGCAGGCAGGAGGCAGGAGGCAAGCTGAATGCTGCATCTGCTGCCTGCACACGCAAACCAGCAATCACGGCCGGACAAAGTAGCCACCAGACTATATCTCAAAGCACACACACACACAGATACATAAAGTATCTATTAGGATGTGTGTGTGTGTGTGTGTGTGTGCAATCAGGCAACAACACACTCAATGGGGCAGGTGGGCGCAGAGGCAGACGCAGACACAGACAAAGACTCCACTGCGATGCTGTGCTGCACTGCCTCTGCTGCATGGTTCGAGGCGCCGCCAGATTATTTATTATGTATGCATATTTATGTGGAATCTCTAAGTATTTTATAATAATTTTCCCCCCATTTTTTTCGACTCTCTGACCCTAACGGTGTAGACCATTTTGCCAAATGCCTCCACGGACTGAGGCAGCGACTGCGGCTGCGGCTGCCACTTGGATTCAGATTCGGATACGGACTCTGCAATCCGTGAGTCTGTGCCTCTGCCACTTGCTGGTGCTGCGGTGGCGGGGCTTTGTCTCTCTGTGCGACAACAGAGCTCCCCAGGCGGGAAACTTGTTTTCTGCTTTTTGCAACTGCAACTGCAACAGCGACAGTGGCAGTGGCAGGGTCTGTGGCAGCCAGCAGGCGGCAGCAGGCGGCAGCAGGCAGCTTATGGCACTTGCAGCCATACACGAATTTAATTAATAAGCAAAGAAATATCAAAAAAGGTGGCATCCATGCGTTTGATTGATTGCTAATTACACGCTGGCTCTGCTCTGTGCACCTGTGCGAACTTTCGCAACCCACCTGGATGGGAACCCCAAAACATTCATACATATATACATACCACATGCCACATGGATCTCATCTCCTTATTTTTTGCATTTTATTTCTGTGATTGCAGGGAGCCGAGCGCAAGACGCGCGATGAGGAGCGACGGGCCGCCAAGCGAAAGATGACGGCCACCGGCAGAAAGAAGCTGGATGAGCTCTACCATCCGGTGACAGATCGGTCCGAGTTCTATGGCATGCAGGACTTTGCCAAGCCGCCGGTGCTCTTCTCGCCCGCCGAGGACATGGAGAAGGTAGGTCAGCCGGGCCTGACTGGCTTGACATTCATCCACACGAATACGAATACGCACACGAATACGAATACGAACTCGAACTCGAACTGCAACTCCAACTCGAATTCGCCCTTGCAGAGCTTCTACGGCCATGAGACTGACTCGCCGGACCTGAAGGGGGCCTCGCCGTTCCTGCTCCACGGCCAGAAGGTGGCCACGCCGACGCTCAAGTTCCACAATCACTTTCCGCCCGACATGCAGACGTGAGTAAAAATCGTCCATCCATGATCTCCGCCAAGGATCTCCTCTTACATACCAAGCAGAACCCAAAACTAATCTATGTATCTTTAACCCTCTGCAGCGATAAAAAGGATCACATACTGGATCAGAACATAATGACCAGCACACCCATGACCGACTTTGGTCCGCCCATGAAGCGGGGACGCATGACGCCGCCCACCTCGGAGCGTGTGATGCTGTACGTCCGGCAGGAGAACGAGGAGGTCTACACGCCGCTTCATGTGGTTCCGCCCACCACCATTGGCCTGCTGAATGCGGTAAGCGCTCGCCCCCAGCTGCCATGCCCACATAAATGTATATCCTGCTCCCGATCCAACCTAAACTCAATCTAATTGATTATAACCAACACTTTTTTCTGTAATTTTGTTCATTTTGGTCTAATTGGTGGAGAAAAAACAAAAAAAAAAGAAAGCAATCGAAAAGAAAAGAAATGAAAAGCTATGAAACGAAGAGCCAAAATGTTCAATATCTAAAAACAAACGTTTAATCGACTAAGACTTAAGCATAAATCAACTAAAAATCAGCCACATCAATATCTATATCGTTATATATACTATACATATATACTCACCCTAATACCAAGAAACCAAGAAAATCGTTAATTTTGTATAACTTGTAGTTGAAACTAATTCCGAATCATTTCATGCAAAAAAATGAACATCTCATCTAAAATATATATCTATATATTTACTCGTATATATAGTATATGTATGTACCTACCTACCTACTTCCAAAAACAGGATCATAGTCAAGATCCCGAACCTCTAAACACACGATAAACCACACACAAAAAAGCACAAAAACTGAACTGCAATCAGATCAGATCAGGGAGTACGAAAATTCAGATATTGCTTTAGATATATATATTTATGTATGTATGTACGGTGTACGGATAGATGCACACCCACACAGAAACACAGATCATTCGAAAGATTGGCTGAATGCAAAATGAACAAAATTACACAGAGAAAAACGAGTTATAAGAGAAATATTTTAGTTTAGTTGAGTTTAGTTTAGTTTAGAGGAGAAGCAGAGCAGCAGAGAGCGTTATAAAAATGCAGATCCACACACAAACAAAAGACAAAAACAAAACATCATATTTCTCTCGTTTCTCAATTGCAGATTGAAAACAAATACAAAATCTCAACAACGAGCATAAATAACATTTATCGCACAAACAAGAAGGGGTAAGTAGCAAGTCTTAACGGATCAGAGTGCTACTGCACACGCACACACACACACACAGACACACACAGCCACACAGCCACACACACACATGCACAGACACGCACCCCCAGGAAGCATGCACCCCCAATGCATGCTCCCTTCTAAAATCTGAATTGCTACCACCCCCGCTACCCCAAAGATCATCTAACCCCCACTTCTCACCCTGTTTGTCGTGTGCTAACCAAAATCAAGTATTATTGCATGGGTGTTGTTGTCGTTGTTGTTGTTGTCTTTGTCCCTACTGATCTCTATTGATTGATACCTGATTGATCCGATACCAAGGGCTAACCGTATGTATTTGCCAATGTTTTCGTTGCAGGATTACTGCGAAAATTGACGATGATATGATATCGTTCTACTGCAATGAGGACATCTTCTTGCTGGAGGTACAGCAGATCGAGGACGATCTGTACGATGTGACGCTGACGGAGCTGCCCAACCAGTAGCAGGATCTGGAGCAGGAGCACTAGCAGCATCCACACTCACAATACACAAAAATATGGACACAATTTTTGCCAACAACACACACACCCACACACACACACACACAAGTTGTTTCAATAAGCCATTTTCCATAGAGCCTAAGCCTAAATCGTAGTGTAGCTGTAATGTGGAGCCAGAGCCCATCCAAGTTGCTACAAAAAAAAAAAGAAATGGATGTGGATGGAAATAGAAATGCTAATATGCTAATATACACATAACCATATACATATATGCATAAAATTCGATTTAGATTTAGCAACAATGAGATTACTGAAAATTTTTTAATCAAATTTGAAATTCTCGCTATGTTTATAGATATTTTAATATTGTCTAAGGCCTAATCATAATCGTAATATATATATATATATATTGATATATATATGTATATATCGAGTCTATATAGATATAGATACATATGTATTGTATGGAGTGCAAAAGCTGTCTGTCCAGTAACACATAAGTTTCGCTTCCGCTCCCCTGCTTATGCTTAGACCTTAGGTCCAGGGCAAGTAAGAGTTACAGAATCTATCATTTAGAACGCCTAATTCTATATATACCCTAGAGATACATGTATGTATGTATGTATGTATGTTTTTGTCGTAAGCGTTTACTTGTTGAATATAAATTGTACAATTATTTTTGGATAAAAAAAGAAAAAAACTAATCGTTTGTTCTATATTTCTGTTTCCAAATCTCGTAACTCGTTACCCGTTACCTTCCTGCCCTCCACTATCCGCCCCACTCTGTTATGTTATGTATAATTAGGATCTCTGAAAGAAAGAAAAACGGAAATTTGAAGCGAAATTACTTTGACATTGTCCCAAAAAGAAAAGAAAAGAAATTAAAGAATAAATATCCGTAACCATATAGAGATACACACATAGAGATAAGTACATCTGCAATAAAACATGTTGATAAAAATCGTTAAGTTAAGTCCCAGATAAGGCAAAACAATATCGAAACAAAACCACAAAAACAAAAACAAAACAAAAACAAACAAAAAGTTGAAGCAAATTTGTGTGCATTTGTTGTAAAACAAACAAAAATATCTAAAAAGAACAATCAACCCGAGAAAGTTGATTCAAAACTAATGAATGAAAGAAAGCAAGATCCGATTGTAGCACCATGCAATAACACAGACATTCGATTATATTATAATATATACATATAAAGAGATACACAGATACAGATACATACAGACACACACATGCATATGTATGTAGGAATAGCATATCGCATTGCAGGAATGCGTTTACAATCTTTGTTTGCCATAATTAACAGTTTAATTTAATTAACGAAATGTTTTGCGTACAATGTCTAGGCGCAATCCAGGCAGGGCAGGGGGAGGGGCTTCGATGCTTCGATCGAGGTCAGGCCTGCCCTGCTCCGCCTGGAGCCGCACGAATACTCCGCATCGATTGCTACCACTCTGAACAGTACGCGTTCAATGCTCAATATTATTATTATTTGTTTATTAATTGTAATTGTCCTTCTTCCACTTTCACTTCCATTTCCACTTCCATTGCTACTGCACCCTCTCCCTTCCCCACCCCGCCTTAACAATGCTCTCTTTCTATTTCTTTGACCTTGACTGTTTTTGGGAGTTTATGGGTAATCCAAATCCGAATCCCCGCATTCTCCCCATGCGACAGTTTAGGTGTTGTACATCACAATTTGTTTTTAGTTTTAGCACTTAATTCTAAACATACTCTATTCAAGATTATACAATATATTATATGATACGAGATCAGTTGATATGATATGATATGATACGATATGAATGGGATGAAGAACAATCGAAAATCTTGCCGGAATGTTATAAATCTTTATGTTTAGTTTATTTTAACCCCTAAGTTCTATGCTCTTTCTATATATATTGTATACAAAAACATACACATATATTTTTAAAAGCCAATAATTTATTTTTTGTTACTGTTGGAAACGATTCCGCGAAAAATAGAAAAGCAAAAAACAACAAAAAAAAAAAAGAAACGTGAAAATCAAACTGAAACTGAAACTGACAACAAGTGGGAAGCAAATGTCCAACTTGAGAAATGACAAACGAACAAAATAAAACAAATTGTACAATATAATTATAATGAATACACAAAATTTAAATAAAGAACAAAAAGTAAAGCAATATTGTGCGTCTCTCAATGCCAAATGCTGGAACGGAAAGCTCTTTCCACATGGGTTCCTTCTGTATCCAGGGTGCACCTATGGAAGGACATGATAGGCCAACTGCTATTGAAGTGGACCAAGCGTCCTTGGGGTGTTTTGCAATGGGAGTGGCCGTTGGAGAGCCCCAACAAGCCGATCATCGTCAAAAGCTCATTGTCTGCTGCTAAGACGCCCCAGATGTTGCGAAGATGTTGCTAAATATTGTTGCAACTTTGTGGTTGCCAATTGTTGCGGAACAATGTTTGCGGAACAATGTTGCAAAGTTGGGTTTTAATACATTATGAATATAACGATTGTGATGTTGCGGAACATTTTCTACAATTTCTAATAAAATAAATAAATATCAGGTTCCATTTGGGCGTGACAAGTCAGGGATAGAGGTTAGAGGTTAGACCAAGTATTCACTTAATAATGCAGAAAATACACACGAATATATCCTTTACAGAAATGAGATCCTACCTTCTAGGGTCAATCCCGATAAAAATATAAATGATAAACAACATCCAACTATCAAAACATGTGTCTGTATATTTTTAACAAAGAAGTGACCGTGATGATGACTATTGGCATACACTGTACACATATGTACATACATATGTACGTATGTATGTATTTATTTTCCCCAAGCCCCCCAACCTGGTCCGTGTGTAGATACTTGCCACCACCATTTATCTCTGGTAGTGTGTTGATATTTGTGGAAAAGGTAGGCTATCTGGTGCAGCGGATACTTGGGTATCATGTATTCCATCCGCATGTTCCGCACAATGGCGCAGTCAATGTAAGTGCCCCATTTCTTCTTATCTTTGGTGTGGCACATCTCCGATTCACCGGCCTTAAAGAGCTCCTCTCTGAGTGGCATAAAGAGGGGCCGAGCGTTAACCGAGTAATTGCGGATTCGTACTTTTAGCCAGTTATATACAATGGGAACGTTGTAGAGGGTGGATTTACCCCTGCATACCTTACTATTCCCGACACGATCGGGTATATATTTCCAGTTGGGGTTATCGGTTAGAACGGGATACCACGGGGGGAAAGTGTACCCATCCCTTTTTTGCTTTGCCCCTTTTACAAAGGTCATAAAATTGACGCCACCAGATGGATTCTCTGACGAACTGTCGGCGGTTTCCTGAACGCTCTCCAAAAAATTTCCATCAGCTTCAATAGCTCTTACGGCGAAAGTTTTAGGGGAACTAGTTTTCCTACTAGTATTACTAGGATTACCATCTTTTTTGGGCCTGGCTTTTACTGTCTGGCGAACTGTCTTAATGGTGTGGGGTTCAGGTAAGTGCGTGCGCGATTGATGGTGTTCCTTGAAGGCTGCAGGAAATAGACGAATAGACTCGGTCTTATTTGTTCGCATCCCATTTCCTTGGGCTCTCTTGCCCTGTCTACCATATGCAAAAATATAGGAGGCCTCCGTCTCCCCTTGAAATCCCGCTTCCCGCCTCGTGGTCTCCGTTGGCATCCTCTCCAGCTGAATGGCGCTGGCAACCCACGATTGGGTGCTTGGGTGTGGTCCATCCATTTGCATTTCCATTTCCAGGTTGTTCTTACCACTCAGGAGAGGCGGCATGGCCAGACATTGCACAATAAAAGGCATCACCTGGAATTGCAAGCCGTCTTTCGATATGGAAATGGAAATTCGAGTGGAAAACTTACGCTAATTAGACAACCGATGCCAACAATCACTAGGTAATTTTTCTTCATCGTGTTATTGTGTTTGTTTTATAATTATTAAAAAAAATATGTATTCTGTTTTCGTATTTTGTTGTTCTCTCCACGATCGATTGAACTATACTAGAAAAAATACAATGGAAAAGCAATGTATGCTTGGAGGGCATGTTTTTGATTTCGAAATCTAAATATTAGAAAATTGGATAACGAGATCCCTTTCAATCTACTGTTAAATAACATAAATCACAGAACCCTTAAGTGTATCGGGTCTCGCAGAATCAGGAATCAGAGATCAAAGTACAAAAGATAGAAAATTTCGAAACTTAAGGCTAAGCAGTAAAGCTCTGGGTCCAGGAGAAGGAAATTCATTTCATACCACTGCAAGGACGTGCACCATCTAGTGGGCCCGAGGTGACACCAAGCCGATGCTTGTTACGACTAAGACTAATCGCTTTGCTTATCATAAAGATCTATACATACAGAATACACAGTTCGGATAAGTATAGGGATGCAATTTAATAACATCTTTTAATCTTTCAATGATTTGGAATTCAGATTTTTTTTCTGCTATTATTCAATTGTGTAATTAATATTCGCTGTTATTCATTACACAATTGTGGGTCAAACCCAGTTATTTTATTAGTTAGTTTTGTATCAGATACAAACAAAAGTTCGATTTTGTTGCATGGTGTATTTAATTAACAGAAGTGCATAGTGGCAGCTTATGACGCTAGCTGCGCTGCCTCTGTCTGCCTATATGCCTGCTGATGGCCTGAAAGTCGATTTTTATACCCGGTACTCGAAGAGTATGGGGGTATAATAGATTTGTGATAGTGGATGTGTGTAACACCCAGAAGGAAGCGCTTTCGACCCCATAAAGTATATATATTCTTGATCAGCCTCAATAGCCGAGTCGATATAGCCATGTCTGTCCGTCCGTCCGTCTGTCCATCCGTCTTCAAGTGTATTTCAAAATTTTGCCAAGCCCCATTCCGCCCCCACAAAGGAAGAAAATCTGTGGAATCCACAAACTTTAAGATACGGAAAAACCAAAAACGCAGAATCATAAAGAACGACCTTATCTATCAGATTTCTGAATCTGGATCAGGTCGGATCATTATTATAGCCAGAAAGAACAAATTAAGTTTCAGTGGCTACGCAACGCCAGCAAAGCGCTTACTTCTTCCCTCTATCTCCCTCTTTCGCACTTCCACATCTCGTATATGTAGTTATGCATGTACATGTAGAAGTGTAGAAGCAGATGTAAAAATCATATGTAAACAAAAATGGAATCAGATGACATCTAATATATGTATAAAAATCTCCCATAGGGTTCGACTTTTGAATTCGATTTTTTGAAATTTTCTCGTTTGGTCCAAAATTTAATTCGTCCCTTTTGAGAACATATAGTAAATTACATACATCGTAAGCTCACATATAAACAGACTAAGTACCGGGTATAAAGTAGAACCGCGGACTTTGCCGCGGGAAACGTGAGCCGATTCTTGCTGTTTTTTTTCGTAATGGTTTGTAAAATAAATGTTGCATTTTTGTGTTTTTTTTTTAGATGCGTGTGTCTTGTTTTTGTTGTCCAAATGTTGTAATGATTGTTGTAACAAATGGCAACAATATCGGCGGCAGCGGCAGCAGCAGCAGCAGCAGCAGCAACAGCGGCACCGGCAACGGCCACGGCATTTATTTACGTTGGCTCTGCTTCTGCTATGCTCTGCCTCTGCTTCGGCCTCTGCTCTGCCATTCCGCCCATTCATTTCATTCACAGCTCTCGGTGACGGACGAACGTGTGCGCGTTGCTGTGCTGTTCGTAAAATAGTTTATTTTTCTTGTTCTTGTTCATGTTTTGTTTTTATTTTTGTGTGTGCCTTTCGTTTGCTTGACGGATCTCGTATTTATATATGTACATAGAATATATTGTAGTTTTTGCATATTGCTGAGCATCGCAACTGATTCCTTGCGGTACCGGTACCACCACCTCCATCTCCCCCCCGAAGCGGCTTAGTATCTCATTTGCACAACAAACAATGTGCAAATATTTGGCCCGACCGTTGACTACACTAAAATAATCAACAGTAAAGCAAAGCACGGAGATCGCGGAGAAAGAACGGAAGACGAACGCAACGGTACCTGTGCCTGTGCCAGTGGCGGTGTCTCAGTGAGGAACTATACACACCTAGACGAGTCCAGAGATAAAGATGATCTCCTAATGTCAGCGGAGATAACGAAGATACCATCATACCATATGCATGAGCAGCTCATTCATTCCCGGTTCCGAAAAGAGTGACAAGCTCCCAGTGAGAAGCCAGCCAGTCAGCCCAGCGCGCCAGCCAGGGCCAGTCCGCCAGTTACCTGTCTCGCCTACTCTGCGCCGGTCGTGCCTGTGTTTTCTGTGTGTTTGCTTTTTGTTTGCTGCTGCTGCTGCTGCTGCAGTTACAGAACTCGTAAGCTTGTTTAGAAAGTGTCGTGTAGAAAGTGCACTAGCTGGAAGCCAAACAACGACCCGTGTTAGCCAACTAAAGCGTATCGTATCAAGCTGCAACATCAAACAATAATTTAATCAAATATAGCAAATCAAATTACACAAGATTGTACTTGTGCAGATATATTTCCAGGCGGTACGTAAACACAGGTGAGATTTACAGTCAGCCCATTCCGATTACCTTTCCCTTTCCCCTTCCAATTGCATTCACCACTCACCAACCAGATGCACATTACATTTTAAATTGGAAGCTATTTCAAAATCCAATTGACAGCAACACTTTCGCTGGAATTACATCTACATCTACAGTATCTACAATTTGTGCAATTATTTGAAGCCAATTACAATCAATTGAAAAGGGCGAGCGCGTGCCATTGCCAGAACAGATCACAACAGAACAGACCATTATATGTACATACATATACATATGTATGTATATGTAGATCCCGAGCAGAAACAGGGCCTTGATACTGTTAGTTATAGGGTGGATTCTCTGACACGCCACCTTTGTACTTTTTCCTGGTACATTTGTGCATTGTGTCACTGTAAATGTAACTGTAATAACTGTCATTGTTCTGAAGAGAGTTCTCCACAGCGTGGGTTCGGTTCTGGTCACCTTCCGTGCTGTTCCATATCGCTTGCATAACGGAATTATGGATTAGATGCCAGCGAGATCTGGGATCTGGGAAAATAAAGCAAATTCAGATTGTTTCGTAATTAAATCGAATTAATTGTTAATCTCTGGATCGGTTCATGTCAAAACTTCTGCCTTCCCTTATCTAAACTTGCCTTTGATCTTGAACAAAGTTCAGCTTCGTGCCCAAGACGGCATTGGTATTTCCCCGCCTTTTTGAAAGCCATTTCCTAGCAATTCCAACATTGCAATCGCCATGTCTCCCACTGCGATCATATTCGAACAATCATTAAAAGTTAGTTATTAAATCAATGGATGACTAGCGACAGCAGGAGAGGGTTAGGTAATTGCACAACGTTGACTCTTCCCCACCGCCCCCTTTGAAACGAAGTTTGCAAATTAACTTAGAATGCATAACAAATTAAACAAAACAAAGTTAGCCCGAAACGGTGAACATGAATCATCAGCTCGTGGCGTAGATTTATGGACCCATGAAAAGTGTCTGGCCTTGGTACCCGTACTCTTACTCGTACTCGTATCTGTAGACAATTTTGAAGACTTGTGTAAATTGGCTCTGCGCACACTGGCAATGTATGTATGCCAGCTGTTTGTTACACTTGGACCTTCGTCTGAGTCTTGGCCTCAAGAGATCTGTTGACAAAACCTTTAAGCCTGGGGGGCTGGCCGGAGGTTGGTTACCTGTGACGAACAGTGATGGCTTCAGGTTACGCTCAAAGTATCATTGCTGAGACCGCGCAAACAGTATCCGCAAGTCGGTGGCTAGAACGTGTCAAAATATAAGATACGACGGGCAGCACGCTTCTGATGGGATGGTGGGGCGGATGTCGAGGCAGGTATCAGTGGGTATGCATTTCTCGCATTCTTCGGAGGAAGAGACAGTGGAAGAGAGAGGAAACCCGCAAGCTCGTCTCGGTCAAAGCTACACTCGCAAAGCAATCAGCTGTGGGCAGAGCAGTCAGACGCTCGACGAGCTTCCGCGAAAGCTTTGGCACCGTGGAACGAGTTTAAGAATTTCCCTTGTTTGTGTTTACCTGGTGCCCGACTCTTCCGCATGCATCTGTCTGGGCGGGGTGGGGCATAAACAGACAAGGGGCAACATCAAAAGTCTCCATTGATTACACGAGTCGTCGCCATGGCCATAAAGTTTTCCAGGTATCATCTGATCATCCGAATCTCTCGCAGCAGTTAGATAAAGAGATGTTATGACCTCAATGCCTTAATGATCGGCAGTTTAAGGGTTCTCCGGAATCAGCGAGCCGTAAAAAGCATTTAATTAACCAAATATGAGCAGTCCAGTGGAAAATGCTCAACAAACAAAATAAAATCGTTCTCAGCGCCGGGAACGTGCAAATAATACTAAAGATGACTCCTTATCGTGTGAAGGGGGAAGCACAAAAAGATACAAAAAAGCAACAGACGCAAGTTAAAACGGTACATTTAAGTGATACGAACATCAGATATCCATTATTCACTATACCTTTTCATAAATAATAGATAAATCGGTACCTTTCCATTCTGGCAGTCAAAGGTATCCGATCGTATTGATTTGTAGCTAAAATATAGACAATGGATCATATAAAACTCCCCTTGGAGAAATATGAAAACAGCTAGACAAATATTGAAGTAAACTTGTTTTCCGTGGGCTGCTCCATTAAAGCATAGATGAATGCAAATATTTTGCTGCTCCAGCTCTAATTTCTACCATGCCTTCGCGTATACGATATACCCTACAGGTACTCTCAGGTACCGGGTATATAAAATGCCCATTAAGTGAGCGCACGAAGGTTTTTCCCCGACGAGAGTGGGACGAAAAGAGAAAGAGAGAGCGACACGGAGCCGGAGCCAGAGCTGGGTTAACCGCAAAGCGCTCTGCTCTGTGTGCTTTTAATCAAAAGTTTAATAGATTGGCGTCGTTGTCGTGCTTGAGGAAATTGCCGACTGGCCCGCAAAATAATTCCAGCAGCGAGAGAGACAGAGAGAGAGAGGGAGAGTGTGTGAGTGGGGCTTAGGCGAGAGCGAAAGAGAGTGGAGCTCGCTCCCCCGCCCTTCCGTTCGCCCGCTGTCGCACTCCGCTGCGAAAGCTCTGGCTGGGGCTGGGGCTGGGGCGTTCCGATGGGGAATTGTGATTTCAGTTTCATTTTTGAAGATCACTTTGTGCGAGGCGGACGCGAGAGAGAGCGGCGAAAACAACCGAACCACGGAGCAGGCGACTGTATATGATTAATTTGTGTACTTAATACATAAATAAATATAATTAAATAAACCAAGCTGTGCAATCACATCGGAAGCCGCCTCCCAGTGCCACAAGGAAGAGAGTGTGGTGTGGAGTGCAGTGCAGGAGGAAAACGCATCGATTCGTTTCGCATCCTATTCGAATTCCATTTTCAATTCCTATTCGATCGAACGCATCTAGTCCGTTCCGTTCGATTCCAATATCAATGTCAAGTGGATCGCGATCATTCGAAATCCGGGGTCAGGAGAGCACCAAGCTACGACTGATTAACACTCCATCTCCGGCTCTAATGAGCGCAAAGCAAACGCAAACAAATAAATAAGTAAACAACGAAAACGGCAAATTAACAAAAGCGAAATCGGAATCAAGAAGCAGAGAGAAAAAAATACGCGGAATATAGAAAAACACGTTTCCACAAAAAGCGCATAAACAGCAACAAATAACACAAATTGTTGTCGCTTTTGTGGTTGAACACGCGTACGCATTATACATACGTATATCGGAGAGTATTAAATCGGAGGGGACACCCAGGAGGGGACACCAGAGCCCAACAGATCCCAGATCACTCACATCGCGGCCCAGTCTGTGTGGCGGGGCTGTTTTGGGGCTAACCCTGATTCTGGCTCTTACCAAATATGAGCAGAGGCCGCCTGTCGGACCAGTTGCTGTTGTAACGTAACCTGAGCAGCCGTGACCGAGACACCAAACCGCGTCAAGTGGAGACCAGACCCACATTCACCACCACACACTCGTACCACTCAGAGAGAGAAATAACCAACATACTCATACGTGGAGCGGCCATGGAACGCTCTCACAGTTGCAGCAATTTCGAGGCCAGAGTAGGGCCGGGAGCAGCACTGGCTATGGCAGCAGGAGGGGCAGCAATGGCCGGATCGAAGGAGTCGCCCCAGCCGAAGCCCCACGCCGGCAGCAGCGACAACCTGCCGCTAAGCATCTGTGCCAGCTCCGCGGACCACTTTCCCCCCAACAAGCCGTTGCGCAAGCGCAAAAAGCTGCAGCGCCAGCAGTCGGCCGTCGATGTGGACGACCTGGAGTGCGATTGCGCCTATGCCGCCGATCTGGAGGAGAATGCCGACCACGACAACGAAAACGACCACGACCAGACCAGTCTGGACGCCTTGCCCCACTTGCCCAGCCACTTCGCGCAACAGCAGAGCCCTGCCCACGTGAGCATGGCCTTGCAGCGCCACATCTCTATATCGTGCAAGAGCAGCAGCCGAAGCGGGGCCAGCCTGAGACGCTGTCGCTGCTTGCGCCACGAGGAGTCCTTTGACTCCTGCAGCACGGCCCCAGAGCTTAGTCCGCAGGCCCAGCGTCAGCACCGATTCAGCAGCCTACTCTTGAGGGACAGCTCTGCGTCAGTGCAGTCGGACTCCAGTCGGTACTCGAGCGTGGACAGCCTGCTGGAGTCTCGCAAACCGGATCCGGAGGCCATACTCATCAACCTGGGCTTTGGACCGGTCGGCTCTGAGGACATGCTTTCGCGGATACCGAAACGCTTCCTGAAACCCTCCCAAGTGCCGGGCATCGACACGGAGGCGTTTGTTCAAAGACTGACCCTGGCCAGCTCCTTGGCAGACTCCAGTGTTCTGGGGTATCGCGGACTCACTGGCAACCCGGACATGCCGCCCTCCTCGATTGTGGCCAAGATCATGCAACGCTTCGAGGTGAACCACCAGCGTAAGAAGTCAATGGGCTCCATCGACCATCCGATACGATGAGTAGCCGCCAGAGCCAGGAGGAGTCACCACTCCATTCCAATCCAATCCATTCCATTCCATTCTAATCTCCTACTATTAGTCAGCCAAATAGGGAGCTCTACGTGTACACTTGCAACCCAGAGGGGGGACATGTGATCATTGTGATGTCTTATCTTGTCCATAGTCCTTAGGAATGCCGCGTACTTAGCTGTGTATTATTGTACCAATCGATGAACCACCATTGTTTATGTTTTAACTCTATTGTAAACTCTAGTTAAATAAGGATTAAAGAGAATTGTATTTTAAACTGCAAGCCTTGTACTTTTGGGGGTGTTGATTTCGGTTTGTTCGGTTTGAATAATAAATCTGTTTCTTGCCGATTCCCGCAGACGCCTCTTTTCCATTTCAAATCTCTGAATGGATGGGTTGGCTTCAACTCTAACAGAGCTGGGTGTCGTGTCTCCACTGGGAACCTAAAATTAGAAATCAGCGTCACTTTCCGTACGCTGTTTGTTCATTTTGTAGTTGAACAAATTCATTTGCGATACAGTACCATGCTCGCATTTCCATACATACTCACTCGTACAATACAATATATCTCAGCACTTCTGTACGAGTATGTATGTATGTGTTTGTATTGTTATCGAAAGTCAGTCAGATTTCTGAGAGTAGGGTTTTATTAATAGCCAATGACTATGACTTGGCGTCTTTTGGGGCCTTAAGGGTCTGCAGCCGTAAGAGACAGACTCAGATGTAAATGGACCCAGGGCGCAGGGATGGGATTATGTACATTCAGTGCAGTGATCGTTTATTGATTTCAATTGCCTCTAATTGTTTACATTCACCGCCTGACGACGAACCGAACTGCGCCACGGGCACCCGGAAAAAAGCACGGGAGTACTGCATGCCTTGGCATTAGCATTGGCATTACCTCATTTCGTACACGTTTGGGGGTTGGGTTGCCCGACTTGACCCCAAACGGCCTTTGCCGTGCGGCAAACAAACAAGCGCTCCGCTCCTCCACTGATAACACAACCGATAGCATTTGCGCACATTGTAACGCCTTGAAAGTGCCACAGTCCATACACACTGCAAGAACTTATTGAGCAGCGTGTGGATGTGAATGAGTGTGCGAATGGGGGAATATCCAATAGATAACTTCCCTGCTCTGGGGCACATGACTCTCTATCTACTCGTATGGTTTGGTGTGGTAGGCTGTTTGCCAAATTAATTCTCAGACAAAGCAAAGCAAAGCAAAGAATGAATCTACTCAAAGAGGCCGAAACCGCGAAAGCAAAGCCATTGCCACCTCTAAACGGGACACCGGGCAGAAAAGCAAACATTCGCGAACACATGGATGTATGGATGTGCGTTCTGTAGTACAGTTGCGCATTCACACAAATGCAAGCTCAAGGCGCACCATCAACCATAAGAAGAGATGTATTTTATTATTTATTGTATACTAGATGTACTTTTCGGTGTAGTGTATGTGCAGCAAGAGGCCCACGAAGCCAATGCTGCTGCTACGCCCACCCCCGGAATAATGTGAAAGACAATTTGCAAAGCAAAACCCAAGAAACAACACATTCGAGAAAAATTGAAATGTGTGTCACAGCTGGCGGGCAGACAGACCGACAGGCAGACGGACAGACAGCCGGACAAACAAGAATGCATTTAAATTGTGTTGAAAACAATTTAATTAATTTATTTATCTCTGTGTGGGCGTTGATTAATTGCTTTATCGGTCAATGGAATGCAGCTGGTTTTTGGCAGAAACGAATTAGGGATAGTGTGAGCATTTGAAAGAACAAACAAAGAGCTTTGAGTACTTTCAGTATTTGAAATGCCCTCCAAATTAGCACAACATTGTAGTTCAACGGGTGCTGGTTCTGTGCTCACAAATCAAATTTCCGTTAGTTGCAAGTTTGCGCGGGTTCTCTATTGGAGCTTATCGGTCGGCTACTTTGATCACGCATTGAGCACAACGTTGTAGTTCAACGGGTGCTGGTTCTGTGCTCACAAATCAAATTTCCGTTAGATGGAAGTTTGCGCGGGTTTTTTATTGGAGCTTATCGGTCGGCTACTTTGACCATGCATTGACTTTGGCGCGCTTTTTAAATTCGAATTTCGGTTTTGGAAATTCTTCTCCAAGTACAAAGTTTGTTTGCAGAAATTACAGCAAGCATTTCGGAGTCTCACACAATTTGAATTTTTAACAGATTTTATTTGTCAACAAACAGTGTAACCGTAGAGCATGCACACCTGGTCACACTATGGTCGATACTATTTTAATCGTATATCATAAAGAATCCAATAGAAGGAGGCTTGTTTAAAATCTACTAATTGATCTAAATAATTTATAGTTAGAGTGCTGTGGGTTCTAGCCAGCTAGTGATATCAAACCGAATATCAAAAACGAGGAATAGAATTTCCCAAACATTTTTATCGGTTCATTTACGGTATATTTCTGATGGTATTTTTTTTTTACCGATAAGCCCGTTTATCATGCGCTAGTGTATTTCTTGCAACAAAAACAACAACAACAACAGAAAAGCAAAACAAGCCGTACAGTACTTAATTTTATCGTGTGCCTTTTTTGTTTGTTAAGTTGTTCTCTTCTCTTCAAACCGACCCCGACCGTCCCATTCGTACTTAAATATTATAGTTTTCTCGTGTGCTTTTCCCCACCTTGCAATCAACTAACATCGATTTCCTTACATTTGATTCATGCAAAATGGATTTCTCTGCGAAGACAATAGCTGAGGCCGCTGGCACTCCATTTGGTTATATCTGCAACATCTCGACAAGATGTCAGTGTGGACCACAGCAAACGCAGGTGGCCTAGAGACCCTGCCCGAATCGCAACAGCTGGCCAAGCTCGCGGGCCAGGTCCCCCAAACTCCGAAGACCTCAGTCAGCACGTTTTTGCAGTCCCAGCGCCAGTCCAGTGGTCCCTTGAACTTGAATTCCACCACGTTCACCACCGCCAACACAGCTCATCACTTCCAGCACGTTGTGGCCGCAGCAGTAGCAGCCGCAACATCCGTAGCCACCGGACAACACCACCAGCAGCACCAGTACCACCACAATTCCGGCGGTGGAAGCAGCAATCACGGCAGCAGCCCCACCAGCAGCAACGGATTTAAGCGCTCCAGCCTCAGTAACTCGCTGCTGCAGTTCCCCCCACCGCCGCCGCCTTCGGGCCAGAGTCATCCAAAGGTAAGTCAATAACAAATCAATCTATCCTTCACTCTCCCCCTTTCCCCCGTATACATTCACTACTTTGCTATGGAAGCTCCTTGCTATGGCCGATCTCCGACGCGCTGGCAATCAATCGCGAAAAAATAAAATCGGTACAAACTGTGGGGCGGCATGCGGGTGGCGGGAGGCTACACATGTTTCTCAAATCCGAATCTGGCACTGGATCTCTAGAGGGGTAGGGGGTACGGCCTCTGTTTCAAGTCGAACGAGATCCCACACAAAAACACACTAATATAAACACACACACACACTACTGCGAGTGCGTGCAAACATCGCTTAGTTTTTGCCTACCTGCTGGAAATATTATTGAACGGTGCTTAGAGCAGTCACCATGGCGTCACAGTCCCCCTCCCCTCTTCTATCTAATTAACTCCGCGAGAGTCGCACTCGTGCGCACCCTGCCCAGCCCTTTGTCTTATGTTTTTCGCTTATCGGAGGTCTGTTTGCCAACGATAAAGACAAAGCCACAAAAAGTGGGCCTGCTCCTTGGGCGGCGACTGTAAAATGGTAAATGGTGTTTGCATACGTGTTCCGTATGATATCGCAATTGCAACCACAAGCGAAATGGAAAACAAAACGAGAACAAGAACAAGAAAACGAATTAAATACCGAAATATCCACATCAGCATGCAGACATGACACCTTCCGTTTCGCTGTTTTTATCGAGTTGACTTATTTTTACACGCTTTACATTTTACATTTTGCTTCGTTTTGTGTTCCTCAGCGGAAGTCAAGTGCGCCCCCGAAACAAGGGAGTGGGCGAAGGTGAAAGGAGACAGAGTGAAAGACAGTCAGAGAGCAGAGAGAGAAACAAAGAGACAGAGAGAGAGAGAGAGAGAGAAATCGTCTGCTGATAAAGACAGCATCGAATACCGGGTGAAACCCCGTTCAGCTGGTATCACAAAATATGATTAAAAATACGAACATTTATTTATTTATTTGTGCAATCCTCAAAAGGAAACAATTTTCCATCTAAAAAGTTCTCGAACGCGAGCAACGTCGTGTTTTAACAACATCAACAGTCGCGTCTTTAATAAAATATCCTCATTGATCAACAGTCGCGTCTCTTACAGACTCTGTTGTCAAGCAGTTGCGTCTGTGCAAACGTTTAATTCTAGGTTTCATTGATTGGCTACAACACTCACGGTCGCAATAATTGTGACAGTTTTCCTTCAACAGAGTCACCAGTGGCTTTTAGGTATCGTGTTTGTTGTAGATCATCCAATACAGATCTCTGTATCCTTTCCGGAATTTACAAAATCTGTGCTGCTTTCGATAGGCATCCGTGCTCTACTACCTCTGATGCTCTTCGTCCCTGCTGTCTGTGAAATCCTGTTTTTAAACAGGGCATTTTCACCCGAAACACCAAGTACGTGGTGTCGATTCGCACTCCCAAGGCCATTCGGTTTTGGGTCGACAACACCATCTGTGACGGGTGTCCAAGCTAACCTAACCACCGCTCGCTGCGTCTTCGTGAAACCTTCCAGCATCTGCTGCTACACCACCGAGAAAAGATATCTGATGGTGGTGGTCGACACCTTAACGAGCCTTGACGAGCCATCCAGTAAGAAGAATTAGCCGTGAGAAGGGTTGTCCTGCATCCCAACTACAGAAAATGTGGCCATGCCGAAGCTGCCGTCTCATGTGATCCCAAAGATCACTCCTTGAGTATTATCCTACGAAGCATGTCCATGTGACTGCACCTCCTCCGCAGGACGAACCCACCCCGAACGAGATGATGCAGACAGTGGGGTCAAAGCCCAGACACGATTGCCACAGAATCTGCTCCTTCCCCGATTTGGACGAAACCATATGCGCAGTCAGCGGTGAAGGATACGAAAAGACAAGCATGGGGGGCATCAGGGTTCTCCGCTCTTCTGCAATTATACGCTGGGTCATGGGAAAAATAACTAGAAATACGGACCCATGGTCTTTAGCAGCGTCTACGATCACTTGAGCTTTATTGTCAGTAGCACAAGTGGTACACAGCATGCCCCGTCGTTGCTCTGGTCTCGCCCTGACCCTAATCCTGACCTTGTCCACTGCTGCGAGCGAGCCATTGATGAAGATGTTAATAATGATGCTGGAGTGTGGGTTGTGTGGCTGGCTTTTGGTTGGTGGTTGGGTCAAGTGGGTGCAATCGATGTGGATTTTAATTGGATCGAATCGAATCGTTCTTTCTTCAGAGTTCAGGGTGTCCAACGGTACATCTGCCCTCCCCAACAGCCATGGAAATCACTTGAATCTACTTCTACTTCCCCCTTGCCATTCATCAATGGATCAGGTAGAAAATCGTGCAACCGCTGATCGATCGCCAAAAGAGCCGCTACGCCAGCCCCCGGCCCCCCGAGCACCTAGCACCGCCTCCGCAGTCGTCAAGTTTCGTTTTGTTTTCGCATATTTTTTTCTTTTTCTTTTCCTATTGGTAGTTTTTGTTGTAGTTTTTGCTGTTTCTATAGTCTTTTTCTGTTCTGTCTACTGCTCTCTCTCTCTCTGTCTTTCTCTTTCTCTCTCCCCATAAATGCTTTCATTCGAATGGCATTAGTAATTCGATTGCCATTATTGTTGTTGTTTTTTGTGTCATCGCAGGCCGCCGTTTGAATTGATTGTCGAATTTGAATACCGCGCCGTCGTCGTCGTCGTCGTCATCATCATCATCAGTGTACCCGCGGCCGTCGCTGTCGTCGTAGTCGTCGTCGTCTCCGCTCTGCTCTGCTCTTTGGCCTGCTGCCTGCTGCTGGCTACACTTCGTATCAGTTAGTTAGTAACTTTTGCCGCCGTCGCTGCTGTTGTCAACGTCGTCGCATGCGCTCTGCCTCAGCCCAGCGTCCAAGGAACACGTAAGAAGAGAAGGAGGCACACCCGCAGTCCCGCGAAAAGGCAGAAGAAGAGCGGCCAGAGAGAAGAATGAAATTGAATTTCACCTGAATTAAATGTGTCGAAAGCAGAATTACTTTTCGATCATTTCCCGTCAGTGGTTGCGCACTGCGCGGAAGTGTTGCGGCTGCCGTTGCCGCCACTGATGCTGCTGCTGCTTCCGATGATTCTGCTTCTGCCAGGTGCCATTGCCAGTTGCCCCATCGCATGTTGCCATTGCCGTCGCGTCGTCTCTTCTGCGCTGTCTGTGCTGTCTGTCTCGCCGTTGCAGCTTCCCCAACATCCGTGTTTGCAGTCGGCAGTCGGGATCGGAACTTTGAACGAAAACGTACGCAAAGCAAACGTCTCGCTGCGTGGTGACCTTGTCCGTGAATGTGTCTTGAACTCGGATTCGACTCGGGGTATCCGTCATACACCTCGTTCCCTACGCAAGCCCCTAATCAGGTGTCGCCTCTCCTGTCAGGGTGTGCGTGGCAGTCAAATTCGTTTTATTGACACACGAATTTTACATTTCATAAACCCATAAAATGTTTATAAATAAAAAGTAAATATTTTAACGCACTGCGGCGCAAGATCAGAGAGAGAGAGGGAGAACGAGAGAGAGAGAGTGAGAGTGAGTGGCGTGAGGAGAGAATTTCTACAAGTTTAGTGTGCCCCAGACCCCAGTCTCTGTAGTTATTCTGTCAGTGTATGGGTAATTGCTGATCAATTGTCATGTGCCCCAAAAGATCACACACAAACACACACACACTCTGATGTACACTGTCGCGCAAACAAAAAACATTAACAATAGCAATAGCAAAAGCAATAGAAAAAGCAGAGTCAGATGCAGCAACAAAAACACATTAATGGGAAGCGCAAAATCAACCAAGTGAAACGGAAATTTAGAAAATAAAACCAAAAAGATTGAAAACTTGAATAAAACAATTCCGATCCGTTGTGATCCGATCGTATCGAATCGAAGCCACAGTGCACGTTGCCCGTCCGGAATCGATAGAGTCATTAGTGAACCGCGATGAGAGCAGTCTGATCCAGAAACGAACAGAGCATCAGTACGGAGACCAGACAGCACATGCCGCCACGGCCCCTCGAGGAATCGTTCCCGCCCAAACCCCCCCGCCGCAAACGACAGATGCGACCCGAACAGGAGCCGGGCCATCACCCGGAGACGGAGACCCAGCCCCAGGCGGAGAACGAAGACGAGCACCTTCTGCCCTCCACCAGCGTCAGCAACAGCAATAGCAATAGCAACAGCAACAGCCATGCCAACATCCTCCGCTATACCCGTTCCAATCTCAGCCGCAGCAGCCTTCTGCTGAGCCACCAGCAGAGTTCCTTCGATGGCAGCGTCGCCACCCCCACGGAGCGCACGGAGAGCAGCGAGACTCTGGACATGCTTCCCATTAGCAGGGGTCGCTCCCAGTTTCATGCAGCAGGCAGGTGCATGGGACAGATGCCGACGAATATGCAGACGCGGGCGGGCCAGCCCTCGGCCCTGGCCAGTGCACTTCATGCAACGGCCAAGCTGGCGGCCAGTGTAGATGCATATACGGAGGCGGCAACGGCGACGGCATCAGCGCCGCACACCGGACCCGGCGCCGACTACAGTATGTGTGATTCGTGTCGCCCATTGCGCTTCCACAGCCAGAACCCCGGCCAGAGCTGTCACATCCACAGCAATCTCGGCAGTCGACCCGTCCACTCGGGCCCGAGCAGCTACGTTGGATCGTCGCGATATCTCTACCACAATTTCAATTCGAATTCCCCGCATGCGGGCACGGGACGCTTGAACGCGCAAAGAGACGCCTCGCTCCCACCTGCGACAGGTCCGCACCTTCCGTTACCGCTGCCGTTGCCGTCTGGGCTAGCAGCTTCCATAGCACCGCCACCATTTCAGTTTCGCACCTTCCAACAGAATCAGTCTTACCGCTTTCAGCCGCGCCAGCAACGCACCGGCAGTAGCAGCATGTCGCAATCCGGCGAGGATCTCCACTCGCCCACCTACCTCTCCTGGCGCAAACTCCAGCTGAGCCGCGCCAAATTGAAGGCCTCCAGCAAGACATCGGCCCTACTCTCCGGCTTTGCAATGGTAAGTCATTTATTATATATCTACTCGTATATTTCAATGATGCATATAGAACTGGATAGTCTGGAAAGTGTTATTACAATCGCACTGTTGCAATGACTTTGTGAACAATTTGTGGCAACATCTTATAGAAAAGAAATTGCAATTGTCCCTTGTTCTGTTGTGAAAACAACACATCACACGTACTATACATATGTTCATAAACGTTATTAGATCATAAACCGTGTGTACATGTACAGCAGGGTCAAAGAGATTCTGGCAGAAAACCCCAATTTCCTAGACGGTTTCTTGGGTGAAATCCAACGAAGTCTGTATACACTGTAAGCGTTATAAACTTTTCCTATGTGATGGGGGAAACTGGTTTGTCATGCAAGTGGAAATATAAGCTGTGATTGGTTTCATTTCAATAATTTTCTCAAATTATGGTGCAAGCAAGTGCTATGCCAAGCCTATTAGTAGTATTAGTGATGATTGTATAGATATTATGCACAAATACAATAGTTTTCCATACATTCATGTGTACCTTTTAAACATAATTAACTTTGACTAGCTAAATATTAGATCCAATTAAATTTGTTAAATTTATTGCATGTATCTTTGAAATTTGCGAACAATTCTGTCGGCTATAGACCATGCATTTGATTCGGTATGTTCGGTGTGTACCCATTAATCGGGGGTATATAGGTCTATGCTGTGATTGAAGGTCTTCCAATCAAGCAATAGATCTCGCTGACAGCAGCCAGATTCCCACCAATCTGAATATGAATAATATAGACCTAATCTACGTTAACAATCTCTCAATTCATTGAATATTGTTATTGCAACAACATGTTTGTTTTTATTTAAACAAGCGGTATCGCCTATACCGCCACTGTTTTGACTAGTTTTATTTTATTTTTTATATATTCCACATGTTTGTGCACCCAGGTAGAAGGTGGGAGAGGGGCGGATCAGATAAATTAACCCAATGAGATACTTATTATATAAACAAATCTGCTCGCGCCAGCAGCACTTGCCAAATTGTTGAGAAAGATGGCTAATAATAATAATAGGAGAAGCTGAGAGCGGCGATCTTGGCACCAAAATCCATCGACTACTCTCACTAATCAGCCGATCTCTGCTCTCTTTCGTCTCCCCCACAGGTGGCAATGGTGGAGGTGCAGCTGGACCACGACACAAAGGTTCCGCCCGGCATGCTAGTGGCGTTCGCGATCTGCACCACCATGCTGGTGGCCGTGCATATGCTGGCTTTGATGATCAGCACCTGCATCCTGCCGAACATCGAGGTGGTGTGCAACCTGCACAGCATCTCTCTGGTGCACGAATCGCCGCACGAGCGCCTGCACTGGTACATTGAGACGGCGTGGGCATTTTCGACGCTGCTGGGGCTAATACTGTTCCTGCTGGAGATAGCCATACTGTGCTGGGTGAAGTTCTACGATCTGAGCCCGCCGGCGGCCTGGTCGGCGTGCGTGGTGCTGATACCCGTAATGATTATCTTCCTGGCTTTTGCCATACACTTCTATCGGTCGCTGGTGACGCACAAGTACGAGGTGACTGTCTCCGGCATACGGGAGCTGGAGATCCTCAAGGAGCAGATGGAGCAGGATCACCTCGAGCACCACAACAACCACAATCGCAATAATGGCATCCACTACGGTGCCGCCGGCGACATCGTCTAGCAGTATCAATCGCGCGAGGATCGTACGAGGCATGAAGCCACCTCGGCGATCCTCCTCTGAAAACTTAACGAAATCGAAAAGAAAAGACACTTGCGGCAGTGGGCCAGAGGCCTCGCCGTCAATCCTCAGACTAAATAAGTGAATATTTTTTGTAAATTTGTAGTTGATGCAAATTGTGATACGCAGAAGGCAGTAGATTTTTATTATACAATAACAGTATGAGTACATATATTCTAAAGGATTGTGCCTCGAGCAATGTTTCTTTCAGCTCAAGACCTTTAACACATCGTAAAAGGTAGCCCTTGTGTACCCATCCCATGCAATGATGAAAGACCCAAACTAAAGCAATACTATTTTCAAGTTTAAACCACTGTGTTGACTAAATATTCCTCAATATTAGCTTGTATATTTGTTTTAACTACTTAGCGCGTCTGTAGCGAATATCTGTATTGTATTTTAGTGGATCCAGACCCTATCCATAGCGCAGTCTTCCCTCCCTCCTCCTTGTAGAGTGTAAGAAACCAATTATTCGAACCGAACCCGATCGTGTTAGCCCATATTTTGATATTGATAGGCCAATATGTAAGCGGAATTGCGCTGTAATTTATACACGTACGATTAAACGATTTTTTTTCTACCTATATTTAACCGAAGCAAGCGATTTTCTATTGCCTGACCTGCTTCGGCTCGTTTGGTTTGCGTGCCAGGAGCGACTAGCTAACGAGCGTTGCTAGATGGGGAAAATTGGAGCCAGGACACATGGCTGGGGTTGATTAGAAAAGGGACACCGCACGCACCCCAGGACACGAAAGAACAGAACAGATGACAAACCCGAAGCGGGGCTGGGGTTCAGTTGTCTGCAACATGTCGTGCCATGCTGGTGTCGGAAGTGGTGTTCATTGCCTGCGCTATCCTGGCCGAGGAGGTGGCCGCTACCAGGGCAAGTGGCTGAGGAACCAACACCACGGCTATGGGGTGAAGTCGAGCGGTCGCGGCTTGGTGTACGAGGGCCAGTGGCAGCGGGGCCAACGTCATGGATACGGAACCATGCGGCGGGAGTCTCCTGATGGCCAGGTGCATCGCCTCTATGTTGGCCAGTGGCGCCAAGACAAGCGGAGCGGCGAGGGCAAACAGTACTACGACGATGGATCCGTCTACTATGGGCAGTGGCACATGAACAAGCGCCACGGGCGCGGCATACAATGGTATGCGGACGGACGCATCTATGTGGGGGAATGGCTCCAGGATGCCATGCATGGACGGGGTGTCCTCTTCTCGGGTGAGTCCTCAAACAAAATGAAAGAATCTTCGTTAATCCATATCTTCCGTCTGTATTTAGCAAACGGAAACCGCTATGTGGGAGAGTTCCAGGATGGCTGCAAATCAGGAGCTGGCTTCTTTTACCACGGAAAGGATCGGATTCAGTTTGGCCAGTGGGTCCAGGACATCTGCAAGACCTCGCTGATGCCTGTGCTCAAGGAATAAGAACATTGTAGACATTCTCTGGAGGGTCGATGTCGATCTCCTTGCTATAACATTTATAAATACACAATCAAATGGAATAAGGACAAGCTAAAAAAAACTATCAACTAAACCTATGCATGCGTCATCCCTAATCAGTTCCTTTGTCGCCGTCTAAGGGTGACCGTCTCCTGTTGAGGTTCAGGATCCGCTACCTTACGACGTGGTCGTCCCCGCGTGGTCGCTGACGTTTCCTCCAGTTGCTTGTTTCGAGCACGATTACTCCTTGCATCAGTGGTCGGGTACCGCGTCACTGTGACTGCCGACGGGGTGGGAGGCGTCACTTCTATGGTATCATCCAATTGGATGATCTCTTGTACTTTTAGTTGGCTGCCAACTCTAGCAGAGCGTGTCTTTGTGGCCTTAGCTGGCACCGATTGGGCTCGTTTCAGTGGAGCGGGAGCCGGTGTCGAAGCCGGAACCACAGCATCGTCATCGCTTATCTCGATCGCCTGACAGGCATTCAGATCCATAGGATCCGATGGTGGCGTGTTCTCATTGCCGCTTGTGCTGCTGATACTGCTGCTGCCGCTGCCGATGGGGGGTTGCATTTCCAACTCCGTGTAGATCTTGAACCTGGGCGTCTTTCTGGCCGAAGATTTTACCTTGGCATTCCTTTCGGCAGCACCTCTCCTGCCCTTATCCTCTGGCGAAGTGTTGAAAGCGAGAGCTCGCCTAAGGTTCTTCGCCTTCTCTTTGCCCACGGGATGCAGCTCCACTCGGGCCGTCTTCAGCTGGGCCATGAAGTTGAAGCCATAGTTTATGTCCGCCGTCTGGTGTTTTAACCTGAGACCTGCCTCCGCGTAGCTGATGGCCTCCTTGTGCTTCTTCCTGTAGCGAAGATAGTTGACGTGGTAGAGTGTCTGCACGTGGTGCATGGAGCCCAGTGTGGCGGTGCGTACGGGATCCTCCTGCAGCCAATTGCCTGCCCGCACATAGAAGTCGTCGAGCTGATCGTTTTCCCTTTTTAGAAAGCTGAGGCGGGCATGGAGACACCCCACGATGAAATAGATGCATTGCAGCTGCATGCAATCTCGTAGATGGGGTGGCAACTCGTGCTTGCTCACATAGCGCTGCAGTTGGAGGCTGCTGGGACTTGGCTCGTGCATTGGCGGAAATTTGGGTGTTGCTACATCCATCTGGTTCTGCTTCCTTATCGGCTCCACGAGCTGCATGAGCAGCATGTTGCTTGTCAGTTCGCTAATGGCATTCGGCTTGAGATCGTCTTTGGCAGCGATTGCGGGAACGCCTTTGGGCGCCGATGTCTGCTCCACCAACGTTCGACTAAGCGGCTTGATGGCGAGCAAATGGTCGAGGAGGCGCAGCTTGGACTGCGCCTTGTCCAGGTACTCCATCTGCAGGTTCATCCAGAGCCACGAGATGAACACCTCGATGGTCCGCAGGGCCATACCCGACTGCAGCACCAGGTTAAGCATGATGCCGGAGAAGGCGAACCGCTCGGTCAGACGGTTGGCGGCACACTCGGTGCTCTCCCGCACCAGGTCGGCCAGCAGCAGCTGCAGGGCTCCCACGTCCACGCTGGACACAGTGCTGTAGTTGCGCACGCTGTCGACCAGCGTGTCCAGCTGGCGCAAGGGCGTGGGCATCCTGGGCAGGCCGCTGCTCCGCTTCTTCCGCTGGTACTCCAGTCGAAAGCGAACTGTCTGGATGGTGATTATCACAATGTCGCTTTTGCCCAGTCGCTCATCGAACTCGGACCGCAGCTCCTCGGCCTGCAGCAACAGCAGCTGGGCGTGGCACAGACAGTCCTGTCGAGCATAGTAGCTGGCCATGTGACAGAGGCAGAGCATCACTATAGTATGTTGGCGCTTGAAGAACCATCCGTTTTGGAGCTGAGGCCACAGATCGTCGAGCAGCTCCTGCGCTCGGTCCACCTCCTCAGAGAGCTGTAGCTGGTGGTTAGGATTTAGATGGTCTTGCGACAGGAAGTGTGTCAGGGCTCGCAGGTAGGTGAATCTATCGTCAAACATTCGCCCAATCCTGAGCAGCAGCAGCCAGGCATCATCGGCCTGCGCCATGTAGCCCATGCTGGAGAGAGCCATGGCTGCGGCAACGGCATCGTCGATCAGGGCTTCCCAGTCGATGGGTGTCTCGTCGCAGTCGAGGGGCTCTTGGTCAGCACGCTGAAAGAAGGACGCAAAACCAGCGATGGCCGAAGTGGCCAACTCCACCAGGCGATGTTCTCGCTTAATGTTGAGCTCCAGCAGGTTGTTCTTGACCATGAACTCCTCCAGGCTGTTTTCGGCCGTCTCCTTGATTGACACCTTGGTCTTCTGTGCCTCCAAAGCCTCCAGCAGCACACTGACACTGGTATGACCAAAGGCCAGTTGTTGCATGCGGCTGAGTGGCTGCTTGAGGGCTGTGCTTTGAAGTTGGGAGCGCAGTTCCTCGCACTGACGCACCACCTCGCTGTCGGCGCGCATCTTGCGTGCCAGGAGGACCAGGTGATAGTCTTTGTGACGGCAGCGTAGTAGCGATTGCAGCAGGGGTAGGGGCGGCGCACTTAGGAAGTGCAGTACGGCCAACAGATCCAAATCGTAGAGTTGGTTCTTTTGGGCGGGGGTTAGGGGGTTGGGCAGCGGACTGGACTCGTGCCACTCGTAGACGCATTTCTCCGTATTATTGGCATTATGGTAGTGGACGAAGAGCTGTGTGCGCAACCGCGAGGGATTCGTTTGGGCCGCAAGGTAGGTGGACTGCAGACGGTTGGCCATGTCAGAGCTCTTGCAGTGGACACTGGCTTTGTATATTCGCCGCAGCAGACTGAGCATATCCTGGCTGGCGATGAGCGGCCGTAGATGTTGCAAGGGTTCCAAGAGGGCCAGCACCAGGGACATTTGTTCGGAACACGCTACCTTTTCGGCCATGAGGGCCAGTAGGCGCACCAGCTTGACTAGCTCCATGGCGGCGGGACCCAGGCACTTCATACTCTTGGCCACGTCCATGGTGTAGCCAAGAATGCCCAAGAGCGGCTTGTAGGGTGCCTGAAGGAAAAGTTCATTAGGTAAAAGGTTTTCCAGCTGGGGTAGACCTACCTTGTTCGCCTTCTGTTCGGTCGTCGGCTGCCAGGTAATGTAGGCTTCCAGGGCGCACATCCCGAGAGAGAGGAGGCAATGCCTGCGGATGCTTTTACAGGCCTCGTTGGCGCAGCTGGTGCCCAGCGGACTCCTCACTACGTTCACCGCCACCCCAAGGCAGCCATGGAGCAGCTGAAAGTGGGCGGTGTACGCCTCGGGACTGTCGTCGCCCTCGAGCTGCTGCCAAAAAATATCTAAGGGCGACTTGTTGCTGCTCTGATGGAGCAGCGTTTGCAGTCGCTGGAAGAACACCAGCAGGTCCATGAACCACTGCTCTTTGGCATGCGTCGCCCCCTTGTGTTCGAAGAAGTAGACAAACTTCTTGCACAGATCGATGTAGGTCCGCTTGAAGTCCGGCGTAGACTCGCGCACGTACAACAGCTTGACGTAGTAGTAAAGCAGCTGGATGGCGTAGTTTTGTGGCGAGACGTCCTTGTACAGGTCGCGACAAATGCGCAGCAACTTCAGTGCCCATTGTTGTTGGAGCGGCGCCTCTATAGAAAACATGTCGATCTGCATCAGTGCCAGAACCAGACCCAGATACTCCGTGAACTGATTGCTCAGCTCAGAGCTGGGTGTGCCCCAGGGGCAGCTTAAGAGCTTGAGAAGCGGGTCGTACATTTTCGTCGTACACTCGGGCGGAAGTGCGCTCAGGTACTTTAGAAAGGTTCTGCTACGCTTGTTGAACAGGGCCTCATTCAGCTGGACCAGGAGAGCCGCATTCTTCGCCACTTTCCGTTGGCGCATGGTGTCGAAGAGGACACCCATTGCTTCCAAGGCGTAATAGAGTTGGTCTGTGGCAGCGAGGGGCAACGTCTCCTTCTGCATTTGCAAGTGAATGCCGTTGAAGTGCGTAAGATGGATGTCCAAATAAAACTTGTAGTCTGTCTCCTCTTGCAGGCGGCAGCGCTGCGATCGGATTAGGCCGTACATTTTCTGGCATTCCCTGAGGGATTTCTGCGAAACACCCGAACAATTAAGATACCATCTAAGCAGCATTTTGCTTCTTCCACTCACCTCTTGACAAAGCCCATGGTGTATGTAGCGCAGGCTCGTTAGATGAGCTTCCCACAGGCTCGGCTTCTCCTCGTAGGGCTCTACGTGTGGCAACATGGTGGCCGCAATGTCGCAATAGAGGTCGGCATGCTGGTGCAGATTGTCCTTCAGGGCAAGACACAGCTGGCGCAGCACGCTCAACTCATATCTGAGGGGAAAGGAAGCGTCGTTCATCCCGATGCCCTTGCTGAATTCCTTGAATTTAAGCTCAATTGTCCTAGCGGCAGTCTCAACATCGGATCGAGTGCCTTTCAATTGTTTTACTAAATCGGCAGACATTTTGTCATTTGTTCGGTTCTTAATTCTTACATTAAAATAATTTGCTACTTTTGTTCCGACGCTTCACTTTTAAGTGTGTTTGCGCCAGCGATAAGGGTTGCCGATCTTCCGAAAACAGAGTTGCCGCTCATTCACGATCCGAATACGGTCACACCGCTCTAATTGCAATGCGATATATTCCCGCGCAATAATCGATCTCACCTCACGTTAAATTAAACCAGTAACCATCGAGATAAACAAAATGCGGATTAAAATTCTTTAGTTTATGTATTTCAATTTCAATCGGGGCGGGGGATTGTACAAAACACATCTGAGAAATGTATGTACATTTCGAATGGATTATGGCTAAATAAATGTGGGCCCTTCGTTAATTGTAATTGTTGCATATGCGTATTTGTTTATTAAAAGAAAATTCTGTTCTAAAACACATGCATTTAGTTTGATGTGCCTCAATCAATGAAAAACATTTCGTTTTGCTTAACAGTATGTGTGGCGGGGGTGAATAGAGAGAGAATAGATATATAATAATGGATACATGTAGAGGGTAAGGTTAGAGAGATGGATAACAATGAAAATGCTCTAAAATGTGGGTCGGACTTGCGTTCGTTCACCCGCGAATCGGAAGGGGGAAAGTAGATTTCGCTTAACTTATCTACATCCAAAAAGGAATGACTTAAGAGTTAGTTAAAAGTTCTTAGCAGTAATTGTGTAGACCGCAAAACATTGAAAAACATCAAAATTTGAAAAAAAAAAAAATAAAAGAACGTCATAATTGTTCTGATGTTACAAGCAATTGGCTTTGTTTTGTGTTGTTTGCTGAAACGCTAGATGGGAGAGGATCGACTCGATCCGACAAATTGTACATAGTTCATATAGTTGTAGATTTTGTAACTTAATGCTAAGCAATTTTACAATTTTTTCAAGCAATTTTCCATATTGACGAATTTTACTTAATTGGAGCTGGATCCTGGCTTCGGATGAGGCTATAGTAATGTAATGTGTGTGTGTGTGTGTGTTTGTTTGTTGGTTGGTTGGTTGGTTTCTTCTCCGCACTTTTTAGTGTTCGCTTAAACATATCTCTTATTTTGTTTTTGTTTTTCTTTTTTTGATTAGTACGTTCTTCATTTTCTTATTCTTCTGTGTCTGTTGTGTCGGTCGATCTGTTTTCGATCTTGCTAGCTTACATTTTAAAGAAACAAATGTGGGTTTCTTATGGTTTTTAGTCATCTTTTTCTATCAAAACATGATGTGTGTTGCCGTGTGTATATGTCAGTGTCGGTGTATATTTAAATTTAAAACGTACAAAGACGATACAGCAATAGACCAAGAGCTTAGCCATCGTGCTTTCTCTTCTTGCCTCTGGCTTGCGACTCATCTGTAAAATGTAGATTTCAAGGTTGAAGAACCAGTTTGGTGTTAAAAGCTTCACAGCAATTCACTCACCTGTCTTCTCGGGTTCCTTCTTGGAGGCATTCAGTGAAGCGCTCGATTCATTTGCCTCACCATCGGCATCATCAATATCAGAGTCCTCCTCATCGTCGTCGCCGCCGCCTTCGCCCTCTTCCCAGTCGGAATTGTCCTCCTCCAAATCATCATTGTACACCTCCGACAGGGAGACCTCGCCATTGTCCCCATCCTCATCACTGTCATCGCTGTCTACATCTTCTTCGTCATCATCGCCGGAACCTGCAATGCAATAAGCAATACAAGGAGAATTGTAATTGAAAATAAATATCGAGAGGCAATGCTTACAATATGTTGCATTGGCCAGATTTAAAATTGCTAAAAACCAATAGAGTAGGATTGCGAAATTTATGTTTGGGTTTCTATTTGGTCGTTGGATTGTTGCAGAGTCTGCTTCTATCACAGATTGTCGATCTGTATCAGCTTTCGATTCTTTCAGCTGCAATTCTTTTAAATATTCATCTAATTCGTCTACTTCAGTGTCTTCTGAGGGCGCAGGTGGTTTTTCCTGCAAACTCTTTTTCGCCTTTACGCGCTGCTCCAGCTCCTCGAGCTCGTCTAAATCGATTTCTAACCCATTCAAACAGAAGGCATTGCGCTTATCTGAAAGGCGACAGAAGCTGAGGTTGAGATGCGTTTTGTGAAGACAGATGGCAGAACCGATTTCGAGACTAAGCACCATTTTGAAACATAATAATTTTGCGATAACAAACTGTAGCCGGACAATGACAAAATTATATGAACCAACAGATCTTGATGTTATATCTGTAATCTCCCCACTTCCTTATCTACATAGCTGTGTACACACCTTCTTCCTCAGAATCGTTGCCGTTGACCTCCTCATCGTCGTCCCCCTCTGACTGCGCCTCCTCGTCATTACAATCGAAACTGCAATAAAGTATTGAAGTTGGTCAATCAATTATCTCTGCAAGTGTGAGACGGACCGGACCGATCCGGGACTTACCCATCCAAAAAGTTCAACGATGGCAACATCTTGAATATCTTCTCACGATAATTATCCACTTGAGTGGCATCGTTATTGAACAGATCCAGTACAACTAGATTTTTGAACTCCTCCAAGGGCTTCAGTGTTTCTAAGTCCTTTATTTTATTCCCAGACAAATTCAGATACTGAAGTTTGGGGCTGGTGGTCAGATAGTTGAGGCCGCTCGAAATCCTATTATCGGATAGCTCCAGCTTCTTCAGATTGGGCAATTTGGGGAAACCTTTTAGTGTGGTGAGGCCCACGTTGATCAAACTCAGTGATTCTAAGGCGGTGTACTCATCTGTAAGGCCAACAATGCTTGTACTACGGCAGTTGTCCAGGTTCAGCTCTGTGATCTGTGGTCCCGGAAAGAAAGGTACAAATAACAGTTAGAAAAAACGAATTTCATACTGGGTTATCGATGGTGCGATATACATAGATTACACGACTATTTAAGTTCTGACTCGCTCATTAGCTGGCACAAGAAGCATAATAAAATATTGTTTGATTAGAAAATTAAAAATGTATTTTTACAAAATTCGTTAGGCGTTTTCTCGACAGAAACATTCATCAATTTATATTTTATCGATTTATCCATTCGAATGAATTACAACCCTAGTATCGATATGAAGTACATCGATAATCTACCAGCGGCACCTCTACATTTCAGTAGCGCCGCCATGTCTGTGTGAACGTGTGCAGAGCAAACGCAGGAAGAAAAAAATGAAGAACAATACATACGCAAAAATCGATCAAACGTAGAGAATTTTTTTTAAATGCAAATTTACCGTCATCTGCGTATTGCACTAATTGGCGTTACTGCCAAAAGATTTGGTAAACATTTGGGAGTGCTGCGAGAAAAATTTTGCAAGAAATTGCGCATCAGGGCGCATTTCAGCCCAAAGAGGCTGAAAAGTGGCAACGCGCGTTTATGTAACATATCTGACATGCGTGTGTGTGTGTGTATGTATGTACGTGCGAGTGTGTGAGTGCGAGCGTGCACGCCGCAAAGCAGAATGCGCAAAGAGCAAACAAAATGCTGATATCATGGCAAACAAATGGATTTGAATGTAGGGGAGGCTGGGGAAGGAGAAGGCAACAGCAGCCACAACATGTTTGACAGTGACGTAGTATGTGGTTGTTGCGCCTCTGCAAGACGCTAGATGAGCGTGCGATAAGCGTTGTTTTTCCTGCCCTATGGCTCTGATTGATAAACATAGAATACGCATTACATCTGAGTACGCGAAGGCATCTGCGGCTGAGCATCTCAATTGAGATTACACAATTGTCGCTTGAAACAACAACAACTCCGAGGCCTATCTCTTTTGTCCGTCTCTTTCCTTCTGCTGGAGAAGCAGTTATGTAGCTAAATGACATCTCCACCTCCCTCGCTCCAAGCCTTAAAATTGCTTCAGTGTATGTGTGTGTGTATGCGTCGCTGCTGCTATTTTTTTGTTATGATGGATGTAGTGGTAGCCACTGGGCTGCAGTCGTTGGGTGGTTGTGGGAGGGCTTCCCACTGATTGAGTAGGCTTGCCAGAGCGCATGTTTATTAATGAGCAGCAAAAAGTCAAACGGACAGACCAGACTTTGTCTTTCTTGTGGTGCAGGCCCGAGCGAGAGAAAGCCATGGGCATGCAGGTGTAAACAAGGAATAGAGAGCGGCGACAGCCGGATTTGTAAAGTGGACAAGAGAAGGTGGAGGCGGCGTTGAGCATAAAAGTATTATGACTGCGCAGTCAATATGTGTATATGCCTCTTCTCCCTGCCATCATCCATGTCCAATGCTAGATGTGTCGATTATTTTGTGCATACGTTTCTTGGCGTGTGCATGTACTTATGTATGTCGGGACTGTGTGTGCTTTTGTGCGTATTTGAGTATGTGTGTGTGTGTGTGTGTGTGTGTTTGGTTCTTGCGTATGGATGATGCGCGCTATAATGTTGTTATAGATACATTTTGGTATCAAATAACCTGAAATTACAACATGCAGCACACGTACACAGACACACACAATCTCCTGTTGAAGTGTTTGTCACAATTGAAGGCCGGCAGAACAATAGCAACAACACGAAAAGCCACAGTGAGAGCGCAACAACAAGCAGCAGTAGCAGCATTGCCAGCTGTCTAGACTACCGAACTTCAGGTGCACACACGATCGGCGGCACTGATTTGCATACACACATACACATACACATAAGACATAGAGTAGATGTAGACACACACATGCACACATGCTCTATAGGTTTTCCTATTACACGAAATAATTGGTAATTGTAAAGGAAAGGTGCAGTTTTGAACAAAAGCCAAGGCGCAAAATTGCGCGCACATGGCAACACTGTCCGGCATCACATACATAAGTACCTACATACGTACGTACGTACACACACGACAATCTCATGTGTGTGGAATTTGCTTATGGCGATCAATTTTTTCGTTCGCCTGCTCGTTGTTAACGATGGATGTCGCTTCTGCTGCTGCTGCTTCTTCTTCCAGCAATCTTTTTTATATGGCGTCGAGTCCGGCGACATCGACACAAATTGAAACTAGATTTACATGATGGCGTAGTCGCTGTAACTGCCCCGCTGCTGCTGCACTGCCATACACACATACACATAGGACAAACACAATCACAGAGACGGACACGGAAAAGGGAATTTGAATGAAAGAATGAAAATTTGTGTAATCACAAAATGTAAAGGATTTTTGCGCGTTTTTCGGTTACAAGCATAACTAAACAACTCACCTGGTTCACCTTCCGTGCTCTCCGCTCCAACTCTATTCTCTTCTCCATTGCAGAGTGCGGCTTAGCTATTGAGGTTTCCTTTACTGCTTCACGCCGCTTTACGTTGCACTTGTTTATTATTTTTTGGTAGAAGCGTACACTTTTCGTTCAGCTCGCGCTCGTGTCACTTCCAACCAAGCTCTCAGAAATGCCAAAGGATACACTAATACTCGCACAGGCGTCGGTGTTCTGTGTGTGTCCCTACTAGAGCGCACGCACCAAGGCAAAGACTCGACTCGACTCGGTCCTCGACGTCACACAAACACACACACACACCTTGCAAATTTTTCTTTTTTGTGCTTCTTCGGTATTTTTGATGCCGCCACCGCTGCCGCGCGAGACTAAGTGTATGTGCTGGTGCTGGTGTTGGTGTTTGGGCCTAGCGCAGGGAAAATTTATTGAAGAAAAATTAGTTACTAACTTGAAATATTATTAGAATTTTCAAACTACTGCAAATTCGACTGCATTCTAACGCATTTCACTCGATTTCAGAATATGACGCGGTTATTCAAAATGCATTTTTTCACGAATTCGGAGAGATATTTGATTGAAAACACTTTTTCCGGCTAAAAAACTAGCCGCTAAACTGGCCACTAACTCACCTCGTATTTCAGAATATCCCAGTAGTTAGAATAAATTTTTAATTATATTTTCACAAAAACACACGCTAGCAGTGTGGTAGAATTGGATTGCGCTGTCGATAGTATTATCGATGGTTGAAAAATTAGCCGACCATCGATTCTTTCGGCTTACCATCGATAGTGTTGAGCGGGAAACTTGAATTCCAAAATTGTTTAGTTGATGCAAAAATCTTGGCTCTTGCGCGTATGTTTCCATGTTCGAACAAGGTCAATAATATGAATATATCATCTATAATGGAATGGAATATTTGAATATTCTCTTAAGTTGTTTATTTAATCGCAGTTTAAAATTGTCCGATAATACTATCGCTACACTCAGTGACCACTATAAGCAGCGTGAATACAACTCTGATCAGATGGTTGATCGGTATCGGTTTCGCCCCTGATTTGATGAGCGCGTACAATAGTCAATTTAAAAACAAAACATTATGGTATAACCGGATTGTATTGTATGCGAATCTAGACTTTCTGTCATTTAAAAACCACTGTAGCATACGCACAAGAAACTTTGTTCAAGTACCAGAATAAAACGTAAATGAGTATGGAAAGACATAACACATCACATTGCTAGGATGTTGTTGAACACTTGTTGCTTGCCAACCGGTATTTTTGGAATTTTTATACTATAGTAACTGCCATGGAGAACGACAATGCACATATGTATGAAGCATCGATATATTGGTTAAATCCAATAAATGCAATCAACCATTTCTTATTTTTTTTTATCCTTTAAATTTCAAAGCAATTCCCTCTTTTCGACAGCCATTATTATTTTCACAAACACATTCAAGCACACATTCTCAATTTGAAATCTATTTGATTTAAAAATCTAGGAACATAGAAAAATACCACAAATACCATGAAATACTTATTGGTACATATCGTCATCTTTGTTTGTCGATCTGAGTACTACCTGCTGAATGACCCCAGCAAAAACATTTTGCAAACAAATTTTTTATCAATTTCATACGAATATCAGCCCTGATTCTTTTCGCTAGCCGTTTTTCGGATCTGAGTACTAGGCTTTATGCTTTAATTCTGTTTTCCAAGCTGATTAAAATTCGAGGTTGAGCTTAGTTCTAAAACATTTTGCACTGCTATGTTGGCGCGCACAATTATTTAAGTGACAGAAAAAGCAAAATAACGTAAAAAGTATTTTCGAAAAGGAATAGAATAAAAATCAAGCTTAAACAAGTTTCTACGAGGTGGCTAATTTTAAGTACTCCACTCCAAATTAATCCAATTATTTAGTTTATAAAATATGGCTTTAAAAAACGATCAAACCAATTGCCACGAAATTTGCTACATGAAAGCTACACAGAGATGTATTTATTAGCAGAGCCACCTGACGATGTATAACGGTCAGCTGTTTGGCTACAACATTTTCCAGCACTAAAATCAAATCCAAATGTTTCGTAAGTTACAAAATTCTGTTAAAACTGTCAGATATGCAACAGGTGCATATGGACAGGCTCTTCGTTGTGCCAGCAGCGAAGCACCAGAGCTGGTGCTGGTCAAGGAGGCGAATGGAGTGCGAGAGATAACACTGAATCATCCTCGCACTTTGAATTCCCTTTCGATGGACATGCTGTGCGCCCTACATCAGGCCCTGGTGAAGGACAAGGATAATGTGAAATTGCGCTGTGTCGTGCTCTCTGCTAATGGCAAAATCTGGTCAGCCGGCCACAATCTCAAGGAACTGCACGGCAACCCCGAGATACAAAGGAGTGTCTTCCAGAAACTCACCGACGTCATACGAGACATACAGTTGCTTCCGGTGCCAGTGATAGGCAAGGTAAATGGTTATGCGGCTGCTGCAGGCTGCCAGCTTGTGGTCTCGTGCGACATTGTGGTCTGCTCCAAAACCAGCAAATTTTCCACACCGGGGTAAGAGAATAAGATTTGCCATATAACGTGGTGTCTTGTAATCAATGCATCTTTGCAGCGCTGGCGTGGGCGTGTTCTGCTCGACTCCCGGTGTGGCCATTGCTCGTGTGATGTCACGTCCTAAGTCGGCCTATATGCTGATGACAGGCTTGCCCATTACCGGAGAAGAGGCGTACACTTCCGGAATGGTGTCCAGGGCGGTCCAGGCGGAGGATCTTGACCGAGAGATCGATGAGATAACCGGTGCCATCAGTGCGAAGAGCCGGGCCGTCATTAAACTCGGTAAGGAGTTCTACTACAAGCAGCTGGCCATGACCTTAAAAGAGGCCTATCCAGCTGCTGGTCAGAAAATGGCAGAGAACATGCAATTGGGGGACTGCCAGGAAGGTATCGCTAGCTTCATAGAAAAGCGTGCACCCCACTGGAAGCACGAGTGATAAGAGGGCCTCTGGAACTCTTTTGTATCCAACTGACCAATTGTGCATTTATGTAGTTTTAAGGTACACATGAAAAATATATTGTTGAGCCGCTTGCAGATTATATTATATATAGACCGTTTGTTTGTTTTTTTTATTGGGCCATAAACCATGGCAAATGAAATTCCCTGTAAAGTCAATCCTTCAAAATTAAAAAAAAAACGAGTTCTCGTGCTTTCAAAGTGCTCATTCCTTTTTTTGGTGTTTTGTTTATTTGGGTGTTTGGTGAAAATATTTAATATTACAATTACAAAATTGCAGAAGTGCTTGTGCATTCCGTGTACAAAAAAAATGTGTGGCAGTTGGTGTTTGATTATGACCAAATCTTTTTTATTTAATTGTTGGATTCGACGAATAATTTTGAAGGTATCCGGTTCTATTTGTTTGAGTCTTTTAACGCTTTCATTGAGAGGGATCTTTACAGGATCAAGACGAAGAAAATTCCTGGGGCTGACTAAAAGTGTGTTTTGTGTACGAAACCAAAATATTAAAGAGAATATAAAAATCGAAGTGCAATTGTAATTGTTGCCTAGCTTTCGCTGTTGTTGGTTAAATATTTTTCAATTGGCCTTGAGCTCTTCGCGGTTAGATAGAATACAATAGAATAGTATAGAATAGGTCTAAAAGATAAGTTCACGTTATAGATTTAGAAATAGAGTAGGCGTTTGTATGGTACGCATAGAGTATGTACTAGAAGTAGAAGTAGGCAAAAATATTATAGACTGTGCAATAAATATTATCATTTTCATTATGGTTAAGCGAACGAAAGTCGATCCGTGGGCGGATCCAAATAGATATAGATATAGCGCTCATGCAAAGAGAATTATAACAGAAAAAATTAAGCAAGTACGAATTATCCGTAGTGCCATGTGCTAAAAGAACTACGGGTCAACGAATCTATAATCTCGAACGTAACCCCGTGTGAAGTACCGCCTGCTCCGCGGATCCCATCCGATCCTAAGCCAAAAGGAACAAAATGTGTGCAAAAATGTGCGTGTGTGTGGTGTGTTGCTGTGCAATGTTTTTCCTTCCTCCGAACTTCGTTGGGTGGGCCCGCTTAGACCTCGGTGACGGGACGCTTCTCAATCCAGGCCTTGATCGGCTCCAGGGCATTGATGGCATCGACCACGCCACGCAGAGCCGGATACGGCTCCAGCAGATCGCGCTTCACCATGTAGTTCATGTAGTCGGTGATGCCAGCAAAGTAGACATCGGCCCAGGTCAACTAAAGAATGGACATCACATCAAATGTTATATATGGAGATGGATTTAGAAATTCTACGAACCTTGGCCAAGGCCAAGTGACCGTCGTTGTCCTTGACGGTCTGCTCCAACTTCTCCAGATAGAATGGAATGACCTCGGCATTCAGAGTGACCAACTTCTTCTCCTTGATCTCGTCCTCCGGCTCGTACGAGACGACTGCAATTTCTATACATTAAAAATTCAAGAGTTAATCAAGGACACTGAACATGAAACTGGGGCACACATTGTTCGCTACTTAGACGGAAGTCGTTGATGGTGTCAACAACAATGTCGATCTGCAGATCCTCCCACGGAGTGGCGCCGCACAGGCCAACGGTCTTGGCCAAAAATCGGGCCATCGAGATGCTCTGGTGCACACGCTTTCCATCCACCTCCAGCACGGGCATCTGACCCATGGGCATGGCTGCGAATAGAGCATATCGGAGTGGATTAGTTTAGATTAAGGATCACTCCGTTGAAACCTCTACTTACTCGGCTTCAGGGCTGGCCACTCGTCGCGGGTGACGCGCACATCCTCGTACTCCATGGCGCCATAAGCGAACAGATAGCGGAGTGGTTCGGCCAGGGCCTTCACGTTGAAGTAGAACAGGGTATAGCTGTGCTTGATGGGCTCAGCGGGCTCGGCTGGTTCGGCTGGTGGAGCCTCGCCCTCGGCCGGTGGTGGGGCCTCGCCCTCGGCTGGTGGTGGTGGTGCCTCGCCCTCGGCTGGTGGGGCGCCCTCAGCAGGTGGTGCTTGTGCTTCGTCGGCCATTTCTGCGCTAACTCAATGCAATTCCCTGGAACCAAACACAAAAAATGCTCCGACTTGAGTTTCACTATTTTGTGAAATAATTTTAAATTGAAATTTCTACTATCTGTAACTTTGTTTTTCACGCAAAATTCTATTTATTTTTGAGGAGATTCCTAATCGGTAGATAAGGGGATACTACCAGATTTTGAAGTGGGTCAGAAATGCGTGAAGTGAGCGATAAGGGAAGCATACTATGATCGTAAAGTTTTACCATTTTGTTTGGACAGATAAGGAATATGACCAGACTAAAATTCTGAGTTAGGTGAATATCTCTACGTGGGAGTACTTTTATCACTGGTCTGTTTTTGAGGAACGTAAGCGGGGTACTTGCCTCCTCTATATATGGCTATTTCTCAAGACCATTGCAATAAATCAAGAAAGCTCGCTCATGGCAACAGTTGACAGAACAGATAATTACCATAATACGGCAATAAGTATACGAGTATAGACAGAAATGTGTATCAAGTATTTCCCTATAGACGCGAGCGGAAATGCATTGATTGTCCCACAGACATGGCAGGCACCAACACACCCACGCACATCAAAGAGACTGGCACCCCAGCCCGATGCTCCCATCGCTCCTCTTGCTCCTCCCGGATCGAATTGCTGAGGCGAGCTCAAAATCTTTTGGGGCGTTGGCGCTGCTGGAAGAACGCTGCTGGCAGCGGAAGAGGAAGACGCCCCCTTTTCGCATTGTAGTCGACAGTTTTTTTTTTTGCTCATGTGTCGGTTAAATAAATAATCAAACGTGGGCAGTCTTGAGCATGGGATGGGATGGGATGGGATGGTATGGGATAGGATGGCGTGAGGGTTCCTTCTGTGGATGCCATGTGGAACGTAAACCAGTTTTCGATTGATTCGTTTTAGGGTCCCCAAAAAGTAACAGATCTCTTTGCCATGCTTCGTTGGCAGATTTTGGCAGGGCGCCCAGTCAGTCACCAAGTTTCCTGCCCTCTTCCGTGCCTCCCCTCTCAGTAATGAATGCCTGATTGGCCGCCCTCTTCCGCTGCAATTTTCGATTCTCTGTGTCTCAAATTGCAACAATCGATTTGACTTTTCGGCGTGTATATGTATCTGTGTCCGTCCCGCTCTCGCTTGATCCGTCTGTCTGGTGTCTGTCTCGCTGGCTCTTTCACACTTGTTGCCATGGCACGGCTCTAATTGAATTTAATTTAGTCGCCGTCTTTCAGGGGGAGGGGAGAAAGCAGATGAAAGTGTTTCGGTGTCATGATTAAATTAAATTTCGATTTTCTGATCTATTTTGGCTCTTTCATCTGTCACTTTGGCAACAAAATCGAATCAATTCGTGGGAAAAGGTCACAAAATGAAGAGAGTGGACAAGAAGATGCTTCAAGGATTATCCAATTCATGGGAAACGCCATCATTTGGAACTTAATGGGTCAAGGACCTGAAAACCTGAGCGAAATTCGTCACGTGCACTGAAATACGGCTGTCCAGATGAACAATACTGGGACACCGATTAGAGATTAGACGGCACCTTATCAAAGGCATTTACAAGTCTGGAACCCTTAATCGTATATATGTATATGTATAGTATGTATAGACTCGATTGGCGATAACGGATGGCGGTCACATTCAATTATCTGTTTCAGAAATATTGTTATTCATTATTATTATTAGTTCAGCTTTTCTTTTTCTGTTCGGAAAGGTATCAATTTGGGGTTATATAAGGGTGCACTCTGTTAAGCCAGATGTTGATTGAATGAAACTAGGGGATTAGTATGGGATCTGGGGTTCACTATGGTTCAGATTGTTCCGATTCGAGTACCTCACGCTTCGAAATTCGTTCACGCACTCCACAGTCGACGTTGACGGGGGACAACACTCGGTCGTTTCGATTCTATAATATTCTTTATTATGCAGTTCGAAGAGTGTTCTGGCTCTAGTCGATCTGTCGGTCCATACACGTCGTTGTCCTTCACATATTTGCTTGCGAATGATCCGAGTCGAGTGGCCGGCGAGGACTGTGAGGGTGCGAAACGAGTTCAAAACTGATTCGACTTCGAATCGACTGACCCACAAATCAATCAATCGGAGCCAAAAAGAATATACGCGATGGTATATCCTATATTTAGAACCGATTCAACACGAGCACACCATACGAACGTTTCGGCTTTCCGATTTCCGATTCGGCGGAGTTCGAAAAATGTTTTCCAATTTTTGGCAAGGGTAAACCTTTTTTCGATTGTGCGTAAATTACATCACTTCGCGCATTCGGAGTGCCCAAAAACTGACCTCCTGCGACCACCACCAACACCACACACTCTTTGGAATCCTTACCTCAAGATACAATCAAAAACTTCAGGCACTGGTCTGCCAATCTGGAGCTGGCAGGCTATTTGGAAATTGGGCTGGGGTTCGGTTGCGGACTTGCTCTTGCTCTCTCGCTCTGACACGCTCGCTATCTCCCTCTCTCACTGGGATGCCAAGACACTGAACCGGATCGATCAACTGTAAACGATTGCACGCAACTGAGGGCCAGTGGGTGGCAGCGCTGCTTTTATACATACGCCTCTCTGCGTCGTTTTGGCGCTCTCTCTCTCCCCACTGTGGGCGCGCATTCATTTTTTACGTGTGATGAAGAAATTGAAAATGAAGAAAATCCCTATTAATATTAACTATTGTTTTTTAAGCTCCTGAATTTCACCAAAATTATGTTTTTCCAGTAGTAAAACTTTATTTTTATGTATAACAGAGTTTTATAGTCAATAAATATTAGTGTAGGTATTAAGTTTCTTAAGAGAATCAAATAAACAATTTTTTTTTTATGAGTGGGCGGTGACAGGCCCACTTTTCCAAAAAATGTTTCTAGGGGTTTACATAACAATAATAAAAACCGAATCGAAAAATCTTGCTTAGTTTAGGAGTTATTAATTAATAGCCGAAAAATTGGTATGTTGCCCATAGTGCACTGCAGGCTCGCTCATTATTTTGTCAGCTTTGCGCTCTTTTTCACTATTCCAGCTTTGGGATCGATCCGAACATTCTGTCGCCTGTTTTGGTGTCCGCTCATTTCTTTGCCCGCTTTGGTGCTTTGTAGAGAGAGGCTTTTTTTAGGTGTGCGTGTGTGTGTAAGCCGGCCGGTTCAAATAGAAAGAGAGTGAGAGTGAGTGAGAGAGAGAGTGTGAGTGGGGTTCTTGT
The DNA here is from genome assembly GCA_008121215.1 of Drosophila athabasca. NCBI lineage: Eukaryota > Metazoa > Arthropoda > Insecta > Diptera > Drosophilidae > Drosophila > Drosophila athabasca. Next base: position 476,195 of record VMQQ01000022.1, on the reverse strand, counting down.
AGGTATGGTGTGTCAGGGCGTGGACGAGAGAAAGATCGCAGGAGAGTAGAACATATCTCTTCCGTGTGACACTTTGCGAGGGCGTTAAAATGCAATGTTCTTGCGGAATTAGTTAACATATTAACTAGTTGTTTAGTTTAGCATTGCTTCTATCGTTCTCTTGTTTTATTGGATTATGCAGCTGGAAAGACAGCTCCCGATTTGGCATTCAATTTAGGCTACTCTCCCATAGACTGTTCTCTCTCCTCTATTCGTTCGCTCTTCTGTTCTGGGCTCCTTCCAAGAGAGACTTCTGATGGCTGTGTCTTTTGGACAATCTTAACTTATTGTTGGACTTCCATTATAAACCAATTATGAATAGTAGCCGAAAAAAGGAGGCAAATATTGATATGAGCTTTTAGTGGATGAGGTTTGCTTAGGTTACGGTTTGGACAATAGTTTAAACAACGAAAATAAAACAAATACTAAAGTCAAAATGTGAACCACATCTTCCCTCAGACTTATTTTGGGGAAATTTCTCCCTGCGCGCAGGCTGGCTGCTCTCTCTCTCTCTCTCCCGTTTCGGGGGTCTTCCAAGGAGCTGCTGAAGCGGGATGCGTGCATAAACGAGTCGCTTTGTGGGGTTCTATTATGAACCAATTATGAATATTAGCTAAATATAGGAACCACATATTATACTGAAATTTGTTAGCATAGGTATTCTCTAACTTTAATTAGCTTTTGATGCCTTCCATTCTATTTCTTCCGCTTGAGGTTTTTCATATGCCGTGTGGGATTTTGGACAAACAGAAGTACAAAATATATACCAAATTATATAGCATATAGCATATGATCAGTTCCCCCAAAATTTGGGGCATGCCAAAGAACATTAGGAGTCAATAAAAACAGATTTCCATATAGTTTTATACCGATATTGATTTCAAAATCTATTGAAAGTTTACTAATTTACAATCGACATGTAATATTATTAACTTTTATCTGAGAACAAGCAAAAGTTCACTTTTTCGGTTTTTTTTTTTAAATATTATCTGCCACAAGAATGTTGATTCTTGATCAAAATGTTCCCTCAGAATCTATTTAAGATATTAAACTATCTAAAAAAAATCCCAGACAACTGGTCCAGTCTCGGCTAACGGTATATTTTTAAACTTTTATTACCATGTAATTAACGTAACGTAACGTCAGGAAATGTTTTGACATTTAATTAATTAAATAATAATTTAATTCTAGCCCAAAAATGTACAATTCGCAGAGCTTTGCAATTTTGTACCCCAATATCAAAAACCACTTCTGTTTTATGTAACTTAACGTCAGTCATATCCTTAAAACCGTTCATTCCATTGAAGTAATGTTGTCGTTACGTAAGCTTTTTACGTAACGTCAGAATGAATATCTCTTTATTTTTCTTATTTAATGCACTATTGATGGTTTCAAAGCTTTAAAAAAAAGAATTACGAACCATTTTGAAGAGAAATACTCAAGGAAGTTCAACAGGATGTTGCACACTCACGCACATCCGATCCCTTTTCCTTCCCCCCACTCCTAATGCCCCCAGAAGTTTCCACTGAGCCAGCATTCTGTTGATATAAAAATTTAATGAGCAATCGAAGCAATCTGATCCATCAGGAAATTCGAAACGCCAGCGTGGGGGTGCTGGTTGCTAGTTGCTGGGTGTTACAGCCAGCCACGGACTGTCGCGAATCGAATGTTTGTTTGGCGGCGACGGCGACCCTAAGGCGGGGAAATTCGAGTGGCTCCCAGGCGCCTGTTTATGTGGGAGGCTTCTGGTTCTATTCTTGTCAGCCGATCAGTTCTGTGTGTAGCTGAGGGGGGAATAAAACAGAGCCGCAAGGGAGCACTGTAACTGAGTCAGTTGCATATTTTGCAAATTGAATCCTCAAATAGCCGGGGAAATCTTAAATAGTAAATGTATGTGATATTGGAGTCGTTGTGCAAGGATTAAGGATATTTTTATGATCACAGTAAGTACAGAAGGTAAAATTAGTTACATATTTGAACTTTGCGCCTACATGAGGCAGCTGGTATAAATATGTATTTATGACATGTACGAAACATGTAATTTTACATAGGTGTTCTGTGTTCAGCTTCTGACATGTGACATGTATCTCCGCAGAAGCTGACATGTATGAAATGTATGTTACAATAACAGACTGACAACAGAACCAGACCCACATATGTAAATTATAGTGTATGCCATCTACACTACTGGTCAAAAAAATATGAATCTTATCTATAAAGTAGTAAGTATCCTCATCTACACAGGATGCTTCTTAGGATGCAAGGACAGAGAAGGCACAAATTCGACAGTGGAATTTCCTGAGTGCTAGTTCTGAGAGATGTCTCTGGGTGCAGAACCAAGAGATTATACAATCAGGACATTTGATAGAAAATAAACATAAAGTCTCATTATGTTGATATGGTTGATATGTTGATATGGCCAAAATAATCTCATATGTAGGTGCGTTCTACACCGAAATATTTTATTGTGTGCAATCGCGTGGGACTCCCCCACTGACTTTTGTTTTGGCACTTTTCGTTGAAGTACGTACACATGTACGCTCGAAAATGTGCAAAGATAAGCAGAAAAGAGTTAAGGCTGAAAACTGAACCAAAGAGTAACAAAAAACCCCCCAGAATGCGAAGCCAGGGCTCAAATCGAGCCAAACTCCATGACAAATGGCCAATTTGTGGCCTTTAATGCGACTGCGTGTATACTGCGCTGTTTCTGCTCGGCATTTTCGATTGGAGAACAGAACCGCTGAGACCAGCGTGAAAACCAGGCCCGATAAGATATGACAATAAATTCCGATAAGGCAAAAATTTCAAACACGTTGCAAGAGGTGAGTGAGTGCACAACGAAAGTTGGCGAAACTCAACGGGTTCTCTTTGATCGGGAACTATTTGATATGTATTCACGTATTTTACAACATAATGAACACGCTTCCGGGTGGGATCTATAAAGTTGTTATCAGGGGAGATAGCCATATATTCCTATTTCTATCTGCAATCTATGATTCCTTCGAGCAACGAGGGACCCTCTCTCCAGTGCTCTGTGGGCCTGGAAATCTGCTTGGCCTAGACTAATTTGGAATTTATGCCGCCTGCACTGCACTGAGTTTGCACAAATGCAGCCACAATATAAAAGCGTGCTGCAGAGGGGGCAGTGGCAGGGGCGGGCAGTAGAATAAGCTCACATTTTAACACAATAATTTGCTGTAGAAAATGCGACACAGAACGAACGGAACGAAGCCCCGCGAGAGGGAGCGAGAGAACACAGAGTCTGGGCTGCAATCGCAATCTAAATAATAAAAACCGAGTCAAAAAAAGAATTGTAACTAACTCGCAAAAGCAAACAGTTAAAACAGAACGAGAGAGAGAGAGAGGGAGAGCGAGCTGGCGGAGAGAGCAGTGGAAACTGATCAAAAGAGAGCCGCTCGCACACTCTGCTCTGCTCTGCTGCAGTGCGAATGTCGGCGACGCGGCCTCTCCACAGTGCGAATTCAAATGCACAGGTGAGCGAACGTTCCCCTGTCTGTCTGTCGTTTGTCTGTCTGTTTTTTGCGTTTACCGTTCATCGTTTATCGCTGCGTCAGAGATCGTCGTCGTCGTCGTCGTTGTCGTCGTTTGCCGTCTCTGTCACTGTCACTGTCTGTCGACCGCGTTAGCCGGAGCGTGTCAGAGCAGAGCCATTGTAAATATTGCGTATACGCAGCGTGTGACCTTAAACTAACACAAAATATCCGACAACTCCCCAGACAAATACGTGATAAACCGACCATAACCGCCTCATCATGTAAGTGTCAAAAACGAGCGAATGCAAATGCGAAATTTCGGATTTGAGACTCGAATTAAGACGCTATCGAAATACGCTCGCCAAGTCTCCCCCCAAATACGGGAGCCATGCACGCGCTTACAAAAAACTGTCTCATTAACACGTGCCCACAAATTATGAAATGTGCAAAATATGAAAATCAAACTGGTATACAAATTATTGTGGAAGAGCGCTCTCCATTTTTTCGATATTATGTACATGCATATGTACATATATCATTTGAAATACGTATATACATGTGTGTGTGTGTGTGTTCCCACTGATTCTACCGTGCCATTCCGTATCAGCAGCGAGTTTTTCCCACTTTTAGCTATTATCGTGTTTGCTTTTTGTTCATTATTTGTATCGTTGTATCATTGTTATCGGCTGACTAAACAGCAGTGATCGCACCTGCACCCGCCTCCGCACACAAAAACACCTGCAGAACATTTGCATTAGTCGTTTAGCTGGAGTCATAATGGGCGCAAAACCCATCATTAAACTGAAGCTCCATTCAAGGTTTCTTTACTCGCACTCTATATCTCCATATCTATTGATAAGAATCATTAAGATAGCCCCCCTATTTACGATTATCAAGTAGTGTACCGGAAGTTCCTGGAAATAGCTCTAAAACTTACGAGTATTCAGAGATTAGCTATAGGGTACAAGTCTACTCGACTACGTTGCACCCAAAACAATCCAATACAAAGGGGCAATAAATCATTTTATAATCAATTAACAGTAGAAATGTTCTTTAGATTGCGTACATTGATACGGGGTACGTGGTAACCCCTCAAGCCATATACATACGTATTCCAGTCAGCCAAATAATCAATAATCCTATATACCTTTCCAATCCATTGCTGGTGCTGGGTACTCAGACTCACTCCGAACACAATGGAACTTGCATGTGACGACGCTAAATGGCCAATTAGGCGGCTATAACCAGTTAAGAGTTCTATAAATAAATATTGAAAAATCCCCTGGACTGCATAAAGAAAGAATGGGATTACGAAAGGTTAGGAACTTTACTGCTGACTTTGACCTAGTCCCCTATCAAACTACATACGTAGAGACCTACAGGGCAAGGGCGAGGGTGAGTCAGTGAAGATAAGAATAGTCACAGCCAGTGGGCGACAGGTGGTAGTAGAATTTCCTGAGTGGAACAGCACACTCTCTGCCACCTGGAAGTGGTTCAATTGAACTACGGATCGCTATCATATAACCTCTAGATAACTATGTGCCCCCTCTGATTAGATTGTTGCCAAGAAGTGTCGGGACTCTGATGAGCCGACTGCTATTATCTGTTATCTGTTTATCAAAATGGGTCATAAATGATTCTTGGCTTCAATCACGGCCGAATGTTATATTTAATGCTGGACACGAAGACAATAAACTGCACACATTTTTGGTTGTCCCAAAAGAACGGAAGCCGCACCTTTACAGAACTTAAGTTCAAGAGCTTGAACCAATCATCAATTGAGGGTGAAGGTCAATAAATCGTTTGTATTTATCATCATCAGAGAAATGCCTCAGGCAGATTGTGGAACACTTGCTTTTCAGGGTCAAGCCAGGGCGAAGGTCGACGACGGCTTCACACCTCAGGTAATTGGTCGATTGTCTGGCCAAGTCGAGGGTAATCTTGTTACAGGAGCAAGGCCTACTTAGAGCCTTAAGTGTGGAGTCTTTGTCCACTATATTTTTGCCCTACATTATGACAAATCAAAAACATTTATTTGACAATAAATTTTATAGTCTTTTCACTGCGAATTGAACGAACGAAATTGAGAAATCGTATGTAGGGACTCGTATAAAGGTAGAACTAACAATTCCCAGGCAACTTTGATGGGGAGAAAAGGGCTAATGGGGGAACCCATTCAAATCCGAGTCGATTCCGGAATTGAAAGATGGCATTTGAGTGACTTTCTTTTGTGTGAAGGGAACGACTTCGTACTTCCTCCTAGGCGCTCGCTCGCTCGCTCGAATCAGCCCCCGTTCGCTCTTCATTTGCGTTTTTGTCGTGCCTCAATTGCGGTTTCGGTCGCTTTGTACTTGTTTTTTTGCCATGCCATGGCAATAAAACAACAACAAAGTCAGCGTCACACATAATTAACTACCAACGAAACAAACAGAATGTGTGACTATGCATATAGCGGTCGGTATCTACCTGTCTTTCTCTTTCCCAGTGTCCCCAAGCCGATCTGTCTGTCTGTCTGTCTCTGTCATGTAGCTCAGACATCTTGACGTCATTTGTCATATAAATATAAATAAATCGCTTGTGTCTTATAGTTAAACTTTGAGCAAACCTATACATATGCACATGCTTAAATGCGATTATCGTTTGAACAGCTCTTTTTTATAGAGTTTTTTTTTTGTTATAATCAAATGGTGTATACGCTTCCTGAATGATTTGTGGGAAAGAAAGACTAGTCGGAGGTCTGAAATGCACTGGAAGCTGGTACCAAAAGTTCCTTTAGCTGCACAATTGAGACATTTGAATCCGCATTGATAAATTAATCGATAAGTCAGCTAAGTGTCGATAGTCGCTCGCCTTACCGCCTCGTTAAACCCTTCTTATTTTTTATGCGCTCACGTACAGACCCTCGAGTGACTGTTCAGACTGTCCCTCCCCCCCCCTCTAAGTATTGTACATGTCTAATTGCTAGACTCAAATTTGTTAAATAAATAAAAAAACACTTGAGGCGATAAATTGCTTTAATTACGAAATTCATTTCCCTTTTGCAGCGCAATAAAGCAACGAAACAAGAATCAAAAGCTAAGGCAAAACCAAAGGCAAGAGCGGAATACAGACACACAGGAGAGATACGAATACGTGTTTCAACACAAAAAAGAAACAAGAAAAAATAAACCCAAAATAAGATAAAAATTATATATATTTATGTTCTGTCGCTGCGGTGGATACGATGACAAAAAAACAAAAGTAAATAGCGCGCTATAAGCGGGAGAATTCAAATTTACTCAGCAAAAAAAAAACCCCCCGGGATAGCCCCGCTAAGAGAGAGAGAGATAGCCCCGAACAAGTAAAGAGAGTACGCACGGACATAAAGAACTAAAGCAATTACGATAAGTCTTATCAGAGAGGCACCGATAGACACCGAACAAAATGGCCGATCCCGATCTCAGTCCGCTGCCGTTCCGTCGCGAGCGCAATCTCAGCAACCGAAACTTCAACAAACGCAACTCTCGTCGCCGCATCAGCCAGCGGGCGTCGGAGCAGGAGCGCCACCCCAGTAGCAACATGGACGCCGACGGTGCCGGACAACGCGATAGTGTCGTGAGCAGCAGCTCGAGCTCATTCCAGCTCTCCTACTCGGTCAACTCCGACACGGAGAGCGCCTTCCAGCGTCGCTCTCTGCTCAAAATGCGCGATCCCGAGGTGGAGGTGGAGGGCGACCACAGCACGCCCCAGACACCCACAACGCCCGATCCCGCGCTGCTCGATGTCCGTCAGAAGGTGCAGCGTTTTGAGACGCTGAAGACGACCATTGGATACCTGCGGGAGGAGAGACTAAGCCTAAAATTGCTCGAAAATCGCCGCCATCCGTCGTTCGAGGATTATGCAGGGGAGCGAAGGACGCCGCCGGCCACCCCACCGCGACGCATCCGCCTGCCTGGTCTGGCCGGCAGTCGGAGCAGCTCCATACCGAGCACTCCCGGGGCCACCAATAGCAGCATTAGCGAGGTTCGCTCCGAGGACGAGGTGGATCAGATATCGGACTTTGAAACGGATCCACATGCCACCAGAGAGTATGTACTCGCCGAGAGCGCCTCCGAGGTCTTGCCCAGCCATGTGGCAGACGCCGACGATGAGTCGAGTGGCCAGCAGGTGCAGCGTTCGATCAGTGCTGATCACAACACATCATTGCCGCTGAAAATGCGCAATGATCAGGATTTTCCAAGGTGAGTGGAAAACAGAATAACAAGTAAGGGGGGAGCAGAGGGAGAGAGTCAGAGTTGCTATTCGATCCTCGTCGGGACAGGGCAGCCTTCCATAAGGTCGATTAATTAGATTTCGCGGTCGTTGAGCTTCCTTTTTGGTGTCAGAATCCAATTATGCGAGTTTGGCCATAAAACCCGAGGCATTCAATGCATTCGCCGTCGACGCTTAATGGCCAAAGTGTTAATTAAGTTTTGGAGCACTTTTCGCGGACCGGTTGCCCGCCGATGGAGATGCCCGCAAAAGGGGAGCGGAGCTGGAAGCTACTATGCCTAGTAGCTTGCTGTGGCCGAGAAGTCAGTCCAGAGGTTATTTACTTTTGGGAAATGTGTCAAAATTTATAAAATGTATCTTTGGCAATCGGTTGGCCCGAAGCAGCGTCAGCTAGAATATGAGTGGTCCAAAGAAAGCACAAAGCGAATCCGAATCCGAAGCCGACCCCGAAGAGGAGCGGCATGTGACCGACGATGGCAAGGAGACTTCGATAATGATAGAGGAGGGGCGGGAAGTGAAGCACGACCCACGGACAGTGAGGAAGACCGTGTCCATAGCAGCGGGGACCAGGGACGATCCATTTCCATCGAGAAGGAAGAAGAAAGAGAAAAAGGAGGAGGTGGCGTCGGATGAGCCAGTAACCGATTCCATTGCTGAGCAGGAGGAGGACGAGGCCGAGGACGAGGAAGAGGATGATGTGGAGGTGCTTGTAAAGAGAGATGTGTTCGAGCAGCCGCATGGCTCTTTAAGAGGTCAGAGATCTTCGCTCAGAAACTCCCATACTCCACGGCATTCACAAAAGAGCAATGTGACTATAGCCGAAGCCACATCCGAGGCAGAGGATAATGGCACCGCATCGAAGCGAGTGGGAAGTGATTCGTTTTTGTCCAGGCATCACGGGTCCATCACCTCCATTCCGGTGATAGAGACCTGTTCGGAGGGGGTCAGTACTTAGCAGCGAAACAATCGCCTTGTGATTATTTGCATTTGCCAGCTTTCGAAAGTTTTTCATATGTTCTAGCTGACGGGTTTCATAGTGACGGCCCTGGCCATGTTCACGCTCATCATGATCTCCTGGTTCCTCATCATGCAGCTGGATTTCATGATGACCATTGTCACGTTTGTTTGGAGGATATTCGAAGACGCTCTGGACATCTTTGACAAGAAAAAGACGATCCTGCGGTGGATTGTGAAGTCCAACTAGTCTGACAGTCTGAGTCATTCCATTCCTCATGTAATCTATCTTTCGCTTCTTTAGTTGCATAAGGGCGAGTGGCCAAGGGGCGCTTATCAGTAGACTCTCTGCTTGTGACTCACATACGTACATATGTACATACACATATGTAGAAGCTTTGGGGAAAGGTTTATCTGCGTAGCTCTGACACTCTGCTGTTGTTTTTGGCTAACAAACATATGTACATAGCAGATAACGACCACTTAAGACCCACACCAACACACACATACCCCTATTCTCCACAGAAACTATCGCTCCACGCCGAGACGAAAGACTGAAATCATTGGCACAACAAATGAGCATCTCGTTGGCAAATTTCACTCGGTCTACCAGCCCAAGGATGAGTGAGTATTGACCAGGAGCCTATCCAACGATCTGTTCCTTATATATGGAGTTTTCAGGGAGGAGGAAGTGGAGATCGAGCTGCGGGACAAGAGCGACAAGTGCGTGCATCCCATTCTGGAGGAGCTGATCAAGACGGAGGAGGCCTATGTGAACAATCTGTACACGGGCATCGAGAACTATGGCAACATCTTTCAGCGCAAGGATCTGCCTCAGGGACTCCGTGGCAAGAAGTACGATCTCTTTGGCAACATCGAACAGATTGCGGAGTTCCATCGCGATGAGTTCCTGCCGATGCTGCAGCGCAATAAACGTGATCTGAAGCGCTTGTTCGATGAATTCCTGCAGCTACTGGATGTAAGTCTTTGGCCACAGATCCACAGATCTCCCATTCGAGTTTAACCAAATGTTTTCCCATTTAGCAAAACTGCTTCTACGGTTATGTGATCTTCACCATGAACAAGCAGAAATCATTGAAACTGTGTGATCTCTACAAGAACTATTTCACCGTAGGTTGAGCAATCATTTCGAGCCTTTCGTAGCTAATTATCGTTTCTTATCGTGGCAGAACATACGCCTGGAACGCGATGATAAGCTGGGCATCAACAGCTTCCTGGTGCAGCCCATCCAGCGTATGGCCCGCTATCCCCTCCTCCTGACGCAGTTCATCAATGTGAGTGGAGCACATCACTCCGTGAACTGAATATATATCATTGAATGGGATTCCCTTCTTTTAGACCTTCTTCAAGAACCGCGACATTGTGATGAAGCCGCTCATTGAGTCCTGCTGTCGGCTGGAGAAGCGACTGCGCACCCTGCTGACCACCACAAACGAATCGGAGAACATTAACGACATTGTCGACTGCCATGAGGTGAGTGTGGTGCTATCTCTCTCTCTCTCTCTGCGATCATTTCTAACTGTCGCCCTTTGATTGCAGTTTAATGTCTTCTACCAGGGCAAGTTTCGTAAGGTGAACGAATTCCAGGTCTTCGATTGCAAACAGAAGCGCAGCTACCGGGCCAAGGTCTTTATATTCGACAAGTGCATCATCTACACGGAGATCAAGGGCAAGCAGCTGCTCTTCCACGGTCGCTATCCCTGCGAGCACATCGGCATCTCGGCCAAGACCAAGTCGTTCACGCTCTACTACGAGCGCCGCAAGCAGCAGGAGTGCGAATTCACCGCGGATCCTGCGCAGATCACCCACTGGCTGGACCTCATACGGGACATGATCAACAACTATGCCAACGAGGAGCGCCAGAAGCTGCAGGAGCGGTACAGCCGCGAGAACGATCACATGCACCGGAAGGTGCCCAGTTTCTCGCTCTACCGCGACTCCAATCGCTTCAGCACCGACAGCGGCATCGGCAACATATGGATAATGCCCAAGCCGGATGAGGAGACGACCAGCAATCGCAGCACTTGGTATGCCAACACGTAGAGAGGGGGACGATGCCCCAAAAGCCAGTGTGGGCATGTGGCACATGGCACTTAGCTAACCGATAGGCTCAACATCGGGCTATGATATGGGGGACAGGCAGTTATAGATTGGTGCTCGTAAGGAGAGCACCAGATCCAGTCCGGATCTGCCACGGGCAGCCCCACGGGGGCAAGTTATCATTGAATGTTGTTTCAAATTCGTGTTCATTTTTTGTTGCAAATGAAAAACCGAAGAAAACGGAGAAAAAAAAACCATTCAAGTTGAAAGCTAAATCACCAAATATTTTATTCTAAGTTTTGTAGTTTAATTAAATTCGTTTGTTATTGTTGTTCTCTGGTGCCTAAATAATTAAGATTCGATTATATTATGTGATTATCGACTATGAATTATGTTTTAATCAAGTTATAGTGAAAAATTGTATAAATAAAGTGGAACTGAACGAACAAAATTGTGATATTGATAGGGATTCGAGATGCGTTTCTCTTCTTAAATATATTTTATAACAAACGACTTTAAAGTCACTCCCCCGACTTATTATGTGTCTGTCTGTTGATCATCTTAATTGGGGGAAAATAATTTACACAATAATTTACAATAAATATCAGCATCCACTCCACTTCCTTCCCTTCCACTTTTTCAGCGCAGAATCACACGCCTCAGAGTCGTCAAAACAAAACAAACAAAAAATCCATCATGGAAGGTCGGTCGGTCGGTCGCACGCCATTGGCGTTGTCATGAGAGTCAGACGTGGTACAGCTGTTGGCCCTCCGCCGCTCCCCCCTCCCCCCTGCCGTCACATCGATCTTAACAACATTGTTAACGATACGACACGCCAGGCCACACGGCCAACAACTTGTTTCTGTTGCTGGCTGGCAGTTGCAGCACCGCCTTGTGACATCACTGGGGAAAATGTATATAAATAAACAAGTGGCGCATATAAATAAGTATTTTAAACAATTATTAGTATTGTTTCCCCCCTCTTGGGGTGGGGTTTGCAGCTCATCAAAATCGCCCTGAAATGCTCGCCGTTTATTTATAAAATTCCTCTTTTTTTTCTCTGGTTTTTTTTGGTTTTGCCTCATCAAGGAATTCTTTTGATTTTAATTGGGAGTGTGTCTGTCTCGCTTATTGTCTCTCTAAAAAATCAATTGTGGCTAATAAACAATAAAAAGAATATAATGTGAACAAGTTTATTTGTGAAATTCGCCAATGCAAAACGACAAAACGTTTCCCCCAGTGATCTTTGTGAGATCATCGCCACAAAACTCGCATGGGATGTCATGACGATATGATGGGAAATGCTGAGTGCCAGAGAGGAATGAGAAATGTGGGAGGGAGAAGCTTTTAACCTTTGAGATCGGTCCGAAAACTATTCGAGCTTTGATTTATAGACCAAACCCCACTTGGAATGTCCCCAAAACTCAACCAGTTTGTTCTCTCACTCTGTACGGCAGACCAGACAGAGTTCAAGGGGAAATCAAAGTTTATGATTATATGGTGTGGTATGGCTGGTAGCAGTGATTACAGTTATTACGGGGCCATTAACCAAAGCCCCCTAATTGGTATGCAAATATCGAATCGCAATGGATCAAATCGCATTATTGGCGCGGTCATAAATCCATGATGAAAGCAAAAGTGTTGCACAGACTTTGATATATGTATGTATGTACGAGTATATGTATGTATTTCCATCCATTGTCCATGGCCTCTAAAGCACTTTTCACACTGTTTCGAATGGGTTTTCGATGTTTACAAACAAATTCGCGTGCGAAAGAGAACCACAAGCAAAGAGCAAGGAGAACGATCACTAAGTCAGTGCGAGAGAGGGAGAGAGTAAGCTTTCGGGCAAAAGCTTTTGCCAGCCAGCTCGAACGAACGCACAGCTCTCCCCCACATTTGATTCTCTCGCGTGATTCGGAACGGACTGAAAACGGTGACTACGGAATCGGACTACGGTGTGTTTTGCGCGATTTCTTATCGAAATGCATCGGAATCGATTTTTTCGAAGCAAAGCCCTTAAAAAAACAGTGCAACAGTAAATCCTCAATATGGAGTTGTTCAACTGGTTCGATGTGATATCCGTTGCCCTGACATTCCTCGCGATTGTGCTAGTGCAAGTGTTGAATGTCTATTTGCACATTCTGGACGATAATACGGGAGCCAAGACAATCGATGTCGTTGACAAAGCCCTGACGAAGGAGTGCCTTACTGAGGAGGCGCCCAGTTCACCGACTCCAACAACAGCCAACAAAAATGGCAAGCTGGAGAAGCAAACCAGTTTGCTGGATAGCGATAGGTGGGTCAAAGTTAATGGTTACGCACATCAGACTCTTCATTGGTTCCGACTGTCCCTACATCTGATTGTATATGTCCGACCTTTGGCATGTGTCCCACTACAACTCTGTGTATACGTGATAAGATAACGTTTACGCTGTTTGGATTTATGACTTTCGGTGCTTTTTTTTTTAAACCATTTTATGGTAATTGTTGATGAAGGCATGACCAGCATGATAAACGTTCATTTGACTCGGTTTTTCCCCATATTAGTCTATAAAGCGTAGTACTATATGATAAACAAAGGAAGTAGTTGAAAGATTGAACCTAAAATCTTTATAGAGGATGTGGGTTTGTGGCAGAAGGTTCCCTTAGCTTATCTACGTTTCATTCTCAGTCACCATTTGAGTGTTCCTCCCCATTCACGGCTTCCTGTTCTTGTGCTTCCATTTCTGTTCCAGTGGCATCTCATTGAGCTCCATCTACACCTCAGCAACGACCTCAGCGACCACGGCAGCCGCCAACTCATCTCCAACATACCGAACACACAATGGTTTCCTCTCACACACACTCAGTTTCGAGACTCTGGGCGATGAGTAGTAAGTACACCACCACCCCAAATCCCAACCCACTCCCACTCACAGTCGCCTGGTAATTGAGTCAGTTAATAATTCGATCGTCCATCCCGAGCAGCCACGAGGACGAGGACACACTGTCGCTGGAGAATCTGTTTCCCTGCGACCAAACAGAAATCTACGCCTCGCGGAAGATCAGCTTCATCATCGACGAGCTCATCCAGACGGAGGTCAACTATGTGAACAACCTGAAGAAGGGTCTGGCCAACTATGGCAGCCTGGAGACCATCGAGGACCTGCCCGAAGGCCTTCGCGGCGAGCAGCGCCAGCAGCTACTCCTGGGCAACATCTCCGAGATTCTGGAGCTACACGAGAGGGAGATTCTGCCGCTGATGTTGCGCAACCAGCGCGATCTGAAGGGTCTCTTTGATGAGTTTGCCGCGCACTTTGAGGTGAGTAGAGGGACGGCACTCCCCTGCGTGGGCTGGGTCCATTAGCCATTAGACAGACTCGTGTCGCTTGCCAAGTAGCCGTTGGACAGGTTCCGACACCCCGATTCGGGCAATCGATCAACAATTCTTTTGTCTTCCGTAGGCCCTCGAAAGCTAAAAACTCAATTTCAAATATTTATTCAAGACAAAGTTTATTAATGTTTATTTTGTTCGTCTTCTTTGGTGGCGACACCTGCGATTGAGTGACGGTTTCTCGGTTCTTCATATGAGTATTCCAAGTTATTTTTTGCACATTTTGCCCAGGTATTTTTAGAGAGAAACTCGTGAATTAATGCATATTAAACAGCGTTCAGCGTCCGCTGGCAGTCGTTTAGTTGTGGGTTATGCAAATTTGCGGTTGCATAAACTCTCTGACAATTTCAATTAACGAAATATTTTGAATTATTTTATTCGCTAATAGGGCTGATGATTATTATTTGTCGCCTGACACCTCCAGAGTGCGGACAAGAGTGTCACGATATCGTCGGGGGGGGGGAGGGGGCCCCTCGTGGTCGTGGCAGAAACTGAATTAATGAAAAACACAAAAGAAGCATTTAAGTATAATTATTTACTGAATGACGAATGGGGGTGTGGGGGCTTAGTGAAGTCCCCTGATAAGATTGAAATAATCGCAGGAACATAGTAATGATAAACTTAAATAGACCCCGAGAACAGTGTCGTTAACGAAAATCAGTTGGAAATTGTTAAGTAAAACAAACTTTGTTTTTTTTGCCGGCAGCTGACGTCATCGCTTGACTGGCATTGGTTCTCATTAAAAGCTATAGAAAGAGATACACAGCAAACAGACAGCTTTTTAGCGTCTGTCTGGGGCTTGGGGGAAGTACATACATACATACATACATACGTACATATGTATATGTGACGAACCTTTAAATACTCTTGCAGAAATATTCTCCCTACTACAAGTTATATGATTAGGTTATCTATGGCTTGTTGACACTGATAAAGAATGTTATATACATATAGTATACAATGTATCGTTATTTATGGGGTTTTCTTTTCTGTTTTCAAGCAAAACATATATTCTCTGCTAGAGTATGAGAGATATATGTAGCTGAAGAAACCCCAATTGAACAAGAGCTACACTTCTTTAGATCTCTCTGATTCTTTTTTTTTGGAAAGATTTCTTTGTACATGGCTGCCATGTGGCTGCCGGCGAGGCCGAGTTAAGTGTTGACATCTCAGCGATCAATTTAAATTGAAATTGTCTGCTGGAATACTTCGGACGCAATTCTCTTATGTCATCTGCAAGTTCCAAGAAACCCAAAAAATACAAAATAAAAAAATACCAAAAAAAGAACTGATAAAACTGAAAATCTGCTCCCAAAGCAGGTAACATTCTTTGAGCCACGACAAGCTGCCCGAGGATTTGGCTTAATGCCGAACAGACATGCTAAGCCCCTGGGAGCTGATTTATGCTACAGAATACACCCCCCTCCCCTCCCCCTTTCCACACATCATTTTGCATTCTTTGTGCCGCTCTTGCCAAACATTTCTGAGTCACAGGACAAGAGTCGGGCCAACGAAATCGTTGCTAAATATATCATAAAAATTTAAGAAAATTTTTTTGTTTATACTCGTTTAATATTGTACATATTTTCTAAATGTTGCCCCCTTCTTCCCGCTTCCCGCTTCCCGTGGCCCGCTTCCTGCTTGTCTTGGCAGCATATTGGATAAACAAAAGAAGACGCCAAAGAGCTTGTTTGATAAAAATATATAAAATTTCATATGTGAAAACGAGAACGAGAGAATTTTCCCCACGAGCAAATTAATGAGGCTTTTCACAAATGTATAATTGCCGCATCGATTAGTTCTGACCCGAATTGATTGTGTGTCGGAAGAGGCCTTGTCCGGCCAGACCTGTTGACTCGATATTTGGACACGAATCCCATCCCACTGATGCCCGAGGAGGAGATCTGTCCGTAAATAGCTTGGCCTTCATTTATTAATCGGCTTTAAATGGTCAGAACAGAGAACCAAGTGACATGCGTGTCGATTTGAGTGATTTCTCACCCTCAAATCAAATCGAATCGAATCGAATTGAAGCCACCACCAACTCAAAATCAATTAAATGTTTTACAACATTCTGATTGCTTTCGAATCCAATTGAGGGGTAATGACGACTGATGCAATCGATTTTGAGATCAACATTTGTTGATGTTTGCCATAGAATTGGCACGGGCCGGGCAGACTAGCGTCTGCTGGCATCTGCTTTATAGGAAATGCTCATCAAATCGCTTAACATTTGTGTCAGCTTTATTATCGCATTTGTCTAATCTATTTATAGTCCAGAAATTGTGTATTCACTAGACAAGTGACTATATACGAGGGAATGCATCCATTCTATCGAAGAGGAGATTGTTCATGCTAAGAAAATTTAGTTAAATGCAAAAATAAATTGTCACCTTTCGCCATCAGACAATTTGTCCCACTGAGTCGCATTAGACATGCAAAACAGAACAGACCACCCACCACCCACCACCCACCACCCCTGAGGGATGGCGAGATGACTACCGCCACATCATCTGAGCTCTGGAATCACAGCTCTGACTCGGACTGTGGGGGGCGGGGCTGGGGCTAATGAAATTAAAATGGAAAGGAAATCGTTGGCCAAGCAATTTTCTTTGCAGTTTGCAGTTTGCTTGCTGGCTTCGGTTTGGGCCACAAGCATTCGCATTTGCATTTGCATTGGGCCGAGATAGCGACAGGAATGCCAAATTTTCGCTCTAGCTTTGCCAAGGTTTTCCCCCCAGCACACCCCCCCCCCCCCCCCCCCCCCCCCCCCCCCCCGTCTCTCCTCTACCGCTGCGTACGGGTCTCGGGTTACGTGACTTAAATTCTCAAAAAATTATGATTTAGCCAGCAGGCAGGGAGGTACATACATATGTACATATGGGTACGGCAACATATACATACATACATATGTATGTATGTATATCTGAGCAACCCAAGCCCATGGCTGGGCAAAGCTCAGTAAACACCGATCTGGTGGGTCTGGTGTGGGCAAAGGTGGGGCTTTACCTAAGTTTGGGTTGATTTCGCTGCTATAAACCCTTTTGTTTTGATGAATTTTTCCAGAAAAACAACTTTTACTGCTACGTGAGCTTCACCATGGGCAAGAAATCATCCATGCAGCTGCGTCAAGAACATCGCGAATGGCTGCAGGTAAGTTTTCATCAGAAATCAAATCTCCAGACGACTGTTTCTAATATCTAATTACTCCATTAGGCCTATCAAACCACGATAAAAGACAAGCTGGGCATCGATAGCTTCCTTGTGCAGCCCATACAAAGACTGACCAGATATCCATTGCTGCTGCAGCAATTCATATCGGTAAGAGAGAGAGAGAGAGAGGAATAGTAATATAGTATCGTATAATAATGGACCTTCTTCTGTTGCAGGAATTCTACAAGAGTGGAATCAGTTGCAAGCCCGTTCTAACCGCCGTTTGCAAATTGGAGACGCGTATGCGACGTGCTCTGGATGTGGTCAATCAGGCCGAGGAGATACCCAACATAGATGAGCTGAATGAGGTAACTAATCAATCGATTCCATTGGTCTCCATCTCTAACGTTTATCCCTGAATTCATAGCTGGATCTCCTGCAACTGGGCAATTTCCGACGTGCCACCGAGTTCGATGCCCAGCACTTTCCGACGCGCAAGAAATACCGCGCCAAGATCTTCCTCTTCGACCGGTGCCTGGTGTGCACCGAGGTGCGCAAGAAACGACTCGCCTACCGCCAGCACTACCACTGGGAGCACGTGGAGCTGCAGCGACCGCTGGAACTGACCTCGTCCAATGCCAACAAGATCATCAATCTGCTGGTCAAGCAGCAGGACAAGGACAAGCCGGGCAGTGGCGCCAATGGCAGTGGCAAGCGCGAGGAGTACTCTTTTGTGGCCGCCGAGGCGTCTGTGGTGAAGCAGTGGCTGCATGCCACCCACAAGATCATCGAAATTGCCCGCAACGAGCACGCGCAACGGAACACCTTCAGCCTGCCCATGGATCTGGTGCTGGGCGTCGGTCTGGCCATCTGGCTGATATGGCAGTACTTGTAGAGATCATCAATCCTGAATCCTATTCCCCATCCACTCACAACTCTAGATCATAGATATACGTGTATAGGAATAAAGCTAAGTTATTTCGTAGTCAATAGACTCATCCTTTTGGTGTGTCCGTGTGTGTCTTGCGGTGCTTGTCCGAGCATAAAATAAGTGTTTGCTGCAGTTCCTTGACAAATATTCATGATAAATTGCCTTTGCAGTGGCCACTCCCAGTCCACATCCAAACCTCAGTCCCTTGTCGTTGTCCTTGCAGCAGAATGTAAATAGCTTTTCATCTTTTTCGCCACAGAACCACACACAAGGAAGTCCGTGCGGTACAGTCTGTTCATGTTCGTTTGGGTATGTGTGTGTGTGTGTCTGTGTGTGTGTGTGTGTGTGTGGCAGCCACCGAAAAATGGTTGACAAATCTATTTATTTAGAATTTATGACAGCCCCATGCATGCAATCCAGAGCATGTCAAGTCATGCCCGGGGGGGGTAAATCTAATGAACCATAGTCCAGGATCCAACTATAAGCTGCTCAAGATGCTGAAGTGTGTATGTGTGTGTGTGTGTGTGCTAAAAAACTACCATCATAATGCTGGAAAATTGAGTAAGCTTGCTCTTTCAGCTCTAAGTACACACATTCTGGATTGTTCCAATGCCAAGTTCTTATAAATGCTTGTAAAAATGTCAGAGATATATTTAAAACGAAAATGTGTGAGGAAAATATTGGGAATGCTTAGAAAAAAGAAGTTAAAGTTGAAGTTTTTGGCAATCAATCAAGAAATTTATTTATTAGCTGCCTAAAAGTATGCTATAAAATTTAGAGAATCTTACAATTCTTTTTTCGAAAATTTTTGATGGAAAAGAATTATTTCTTTCGCATGCATTAATCATAATATTTTAAGTTCAAGTGAAACCAAATATGAATTTATATAGGGGATTAGCGGTGTGTCCGGCCTCTACCGATTCGCTCATTCCCAACCACTGTTAGTCGGTCTTCTCCATCGAAACCAATCAAAAACTGTTTCAGGCCCTGATTATCCGGTCAAATGATTGCCAAAAATCATATTTTTTTTATGCGGAAGATGTCTCTATAATGCATGTCCTATGCAGCCTTTTCCGGAAAAGCTCAAAGGCAAAGAGCAGCAACAAAAAGTGCACTAATGAAGCTAAGAAGCAGTGGTGGGTGGTGTGGCTTGGGGTGGGGTTGGGCTTGGGCCGGAGTCTAGCCCCATGTGTTTGTGCTTGGGATGTGACAAAATTTGCACAAAAGCAATTTGTTCAAAGAGCAACGACAAAAAAAGACGCGACTCTCTTGACATGTGCTGCGGGGGGGCAAAAAGGAGTGGGCAAGAGAGAGCACAGGATGGAGGGTCGAAGAAGAGAAGCCAAGACGAAGCCGAGGCGGTAGTGCAAAAGAGAGGGAGGGTACGCCAAAATATCACAAGGTTAGGCATACCCAGAGATCGTAGGAGGAGTAAGTAGGAGAGAGGGAGAGAGTGGCAGCGGGGCACTGCGAGTGGGTGGCAGGGGTGTCTACCTCGTCATGATTTGCTGTCTAAGCAAATTTTTGTTGTTCTTTTCTACTTTTTCCACTTCCACATCCACAGCTGCGCGTCCTTCGTGTAAGCTGCCTCTTCTCCTCTTTTTGCCTTCCTGCCGCTGTTGCTTTATTATATTATGTCATTTATGTTGGCATGCCGCCATCGCTGTCGTTTGCCCTGGGTATAACGTTCGCTCCAGGGACTGGAGCTGGCGCTGGAGCTGGCTAAAGGATAATGCCGTGTTCTTGCCAGGCAGCTTAAGTGTATTAATGTCTGTCAAGTAGTTGTCACAGAAGTGACGTGTATGTAAACGATTTGACATTTTTATGAGCCAAAAAGCGCTGCTCTGAAAAATTGCACAGCTTCAAGCAGAGAGAGAGAGAGAGAGAGAGAGGGAGAGACTGTGGCTGAAAGAGTGAGTAAATATTTCAATATTTCTGGGCCATTGGCTTTCGGGCGATTCCCTCGTTTTAGCAATGCCCCTCACGTAGTTTGTTCCACATGCTGCACATGTTTTTCCCAAACTAAATGCATAATTTCGAACACGACGAAAAATAAGACAAAAAAAGGCACACAAATACACACACAAAATTGGGTGGAAAAAAATAAAAAGAATAGAATTGTAAAATGCCTTGAGGCATAATTTATTTGCATTTTTTTTTTCTCCTAATGGTTTCGTGGCACGTCGCAGCAGGGGAGGAGAGTGGCAGAGTGGCAGAGCGGAAGTGTGGTAGTGCCACATCCCTCTTCAGCACAAATTTGCCAAGTAATTGCACAAATTATTGCACGTAGGCTGGCAACACATGATGGCCGGGCAAGCGGAGGCGCCACAGCTGACACCACGAGATAGTCCACACCCACCATTCCACCATCCCACCGCCATAGCCACGCACTGTTCATGCTACATTAAATTAACTTGACATATTCGGAAATGGAACTCCAACTGGAGCTGTGGCACACACACACAGACAGACACTGGCACAACTGTTGCTAATTCTTGCTTAATATGCCCCACACACACACACACACACACACACACACGCACACACACAGGGCTGATCTGAGTCCTCCTCATCTTAACATCATCCCATCCAGCCATCCTGCTGCTCCATTGGATTTGTGCGTATCCAATTCACGCCTCAATGCCAGTTGTTGTGCCCTCCCCGTGGCACAACGAAATTGTATTGCCCTCGCATGTAAATGCAACACTTAGGCACGCATCGGGCACACATCTCACACATCTCCATTGCCATCGCCATTCCTATTCCTATCCATCTAGCATCTGCAGCTCTCCTCAACGGATTTGCGAATTCGTTTACTTCTTTTCGGTTGCTCAGTGCTTGAAAAAGTTCAAATTTCAGCTGCGAAATGGCACGTGAAACAATGTGCTCTCTCTTTTTGGAAACGGTAA
Organism: Drosophila athabasca; assembly: GCA_008121215.1. Taxonomy (NCBI): domain Eukaryota; kingdom Metazoa; phylum Arthropoda; class Insecta; order Diptera; family Drosophilidae; genus Drosophila; species Drosophila athabasca. The sequence goes on along the minus strand of VMQQ01000022.1, from coordinate 455,027 downwards.
GGACAAGTATGTGCTGTGGCACAGTGGCACCAAATGCTACAAAAATAGGTTGTATTTTATTCATATCATTGTCACAGATAACCCTGTCGATGGTCATCTTATTCAGCTTCAGCCGCTTCCTCAAACTCCCGGCTATAAATGTAGTACGAATATATCACCCATAAGAAGTAAACGTAGAGAACTGAAAGAGCAATCAGATTCGTGGATATATTGGCCTTCGATAGTCCAGTGATCTCTTACCGAAATATAAGGCCACGACAATGTAGTGGATGGGACCCAAACTCTTGGCAATGGGCGCCATAATGACGAAAGCCACACAGTGGGAGAGCAATAGGATTAGACACACACAGATCGTTATGAGGAAGATGGCAACATATACACGTTTTTTCTGGCGAAGAGCAGAGGTAAGAGCAGAGGTATTTCAGAGGTAAGATCCTCACATTTAGGAGTCCATATAACAAGATGATGGCGTTGAAGAGCTTCACGAAATGCAGAAAGGTCACCAGAAAGAAGAAGCCACTTCTGCCTGGGGGAGCATAAAGAGGAGGAGTACCAATACGAGGGGACTATCCGGAGCAGCGCTTACCGATCAGCTTGAAGCACTGCCAGCCGTTGGCCAGGGACTCGAGCCACATGATCCCGGAAATGATATAGCAACCCCATAATAAACCTACCACTAAACAGCACTTTTTCAACACCTTAACCATTTGAATTTGTGAAAGTGACATTTGACATACGGATTGCTCGGTCCGGCTACCACTGTGGCCACAATTTTCTGGCACAAATCAAGCAAAACGACAAATGCCCATGCGAATGTGTGAATTTGCCGACGATGACAACTGATAATAGATCGAATTACGCACACGCCCAGGCGCAGGACCAGGCCCAAGCCCAGGACCAGGCCCAAGCCCAGGCCCAGGAGCACCGGAATCAGACCCGAACTCAGGACACGTTTCACAGACACACAGAGAGCGGCAGAGTAGCTGAGAGACCCTTAAGACCCCGGGTTAGGCATAATGCCGCCTGGCGTTAGATAAAAAACAAAGGCATGTAATTTTTGGGGCATGGCCGTAAGCCACAAAACGAGTCGAGAAATGGCAACGGAAACGGCAACGGAAACGGCAACGCTTGATAATCGCACACAGAATGCAGTGTCATAAGGGGACGAAAGTGGGAGAGTGGGTGGTGGAGAGTGGGTGGTGGAGTGGTGGAGTGGAGAGGTTAACACGTATGGGATGATGATGCCTGATGGCTGATAATGCGAGGGGTGCGAATCACGTAGGGTTAGGGAAAAGCTCTCGTCTCGCCACGCCTGCTCCCCCCTCTCTCACTTTCCCCTCTGTGTGTGTGTGTGTCTGAGAACGCGAAGCAGAGCCCATTGATAAATGCTCTCTGTTAAGTGGCATGTTTTGGGTTAAATGCGGTGTAAGATGTGCTAAGCCCCGCCGCCCACCCCCTATAACCTGTAACCCCTAATGGCATAATAACATTGAAAGGGGAAAGGGGTGGCAGGAGCAGCAGCAGCAGCGCCAGCAGCTCCCATCTGAATGACAGTTCAGTTAGCAGTCAAGACAGCAACAGAAACTCCCGTGTCCGGGCACCTTGAAACTGTCAACCTGGCACGCTGACGCATATAAATCGCCCCTCGTTGGCGCACCTGACGCTGTCAACATATGTTCTGCAGTGCGGCAGTGCGGCAGTGACTCCTGGGCAGAGGCAGAGGCCCGAGGCCGGAGGCCGGAGCTGGCGTCATGTACATACATCTTGCTTACAGGGGGCCAGGCGCCAAATTGAAATTTAAAACGAGAAAACCAATAAAAAACAAGTTACAGACGCCGCCTCCACCATCACCGCCGCCAAGGACTACAGCGGCGGGCGGCAATACAAATTGCAGTGACGACAGCTGAAAGGCGATTCCTATAGCCACCCGAAACCCACCCGAAGCCCAACCAATCCCAAATGCAATTCGCGCCCTGGACCAGCATACAAATGCCTTCCAGCCAAAGGATAATATAATGCACGTTGTGGAAGAATAATGGTTCTGCCAGAAGACAACGTCGCAGTCGTCCCAGGGACTAAGCCGGGACTGGCAGACGTCCCGAATAAAGTAAAGGCGGGGAAGGGCCATGGCAGTGGCAGGCATGGCCCAAACAGGAACCAGCCAAGCCAAGGGCCGACAATAACGATGCCAGCAACGGCAGCAATGACAGGCCATTTTAATAGAATATGGAAGGGCGAAGAGGTCTGAGCAACCAAGGCAGTGCGTGCCTTTTGCACGCTTGTTGTCGCATCCAGGATATCTTCAATTTACACTTCCAGGCAGCCCACTTGTTAGCCAAGTCAGCCTGGGTGTGGGACAGCAAAGCAATGAGGGGAGTTCCTCGGAAAACTCCAAGCCAAAGAAGCAACGAACAATTAAAGAATCGAATACATAACCCAAGTCCGCCACTGACTTTCCGAAAACTATGCAAAAGAGAACCAGAACACACTCTAGGCTTATGTGGACTGGGGATCTCTTACTGCATCATTTATGGTTTCCTTAGTCTTATCGCTGGATATGTTCTTGGATGAAAAGACTCTCAGTCGTAGCTGGCTTCGACATTGTTAAGGGTTCGACCCGCTTTGCAGTCGAAGATCGAAGTAGTCATAGTCCCACAGGACCATATAGATTTCTCGATCCTTTGCTGATCTATCAAACGGCTTTTGTTATAGCTGTCAGAGCGTGGCAAAAACTCTGATTTATTTAGGTTTATCCAGTTTTCCCTCCCGTTGGAATTGCAAACCATGAACTCAAAATCCCTTGAAGTGCTGGGCGAGTCGATCCGCAACTCGGAGTTCCATGCCATCGGCCTGCTCGGCTATCACATGGAGGTGCTCCAGAGCAAGCCCAATCTGAAGCTGGCAGTCAACGTGCGCTCCTCCAACTACGATCAGGTGGCCACGAAAGATGTTCGCATAGGATGCAAGTTGGTCTTCACCTACACCGATATGTATCCCAATTTGTTGCCAAAAATAAGTATCAGGTCGAAGAAGAACTTCCCCGATATGTTGGCGATCAAAATGCATGGGGAGTTTCGGCGCATAAAGCGGTTGAATGGAGGCACCCAGTACATCCTTTCCAGTGTTACCAGGTCCAAGGCCATGATGGACCAGATGGTCAGGAAGCTGAAGCAGCAAAGGGAACTGACCATGGCTGCCGAGAGGTTGGGTAAGGCTCTCCACCCTAAGTCCTCCTAAAACTATAGAGTTCTCTCTCTCTCTCTCGCCCACAGATGTGCTCTAAGGATTCTCTATGGCGAGCGCGAACCAAATTGAAGTGTGAATAAAATTGTAGATTAAGCAAATCAAATTATGTTCATTTGTGGTTGGACCAATTCATTCCCTGTGGTTACCGAATATCTTTTGATTAGCCCATGGAATGGCCAGGATATCAGAATCCAGGTCATGTAGACCACATATAAATCCCGGCAAATTCATGCATGACCCATAAAGGCAGGGTCCGCCCCACCGCAGGGGCATAAACACAGACCCCACACTTCTGGAACATATTTCCTATTTATGACTGCAACGTTTTGGTGGGTCGACGGGTCGAATGCTACGAATGCTATGGCGGTGGTGGGGTATAAAAATTTCAACACGCTTACACAAAAATTGCCAATTAAGCGCATTTATGACTGCAACGCAAAAGAAATATGTGTGGCATGCAACTGGGCGGACAGACCCCCTCACTTGCGGACTTGGAAACACTGTCTGGGCCCCATAAACATTGTTAATGTGAAGACGTGTGCACTCCTCGGAGGATGTTAGCTCTCTCTCTCTGTCTCTGGATTATTACGAAACAATGAAGACCGCTCCGGAGTCGCAGTCGGAGACGGAGAGATGGAAATGGACGCCGCTAGAAGCCATAAAAGTGGACACATAATGCCCGGGTTTATGGCGGGAACTTAAAACCGGAAACTAAATAGTTGACACTGCGCGGACACTGGCCACCACGGGGATGGGATCAGCATTAACATGTACTTTCCATCCATTTCCTCCCACGGCAAATGGCATTCGGGATGGGGGTGGGTCGTAGTTGGGGGGTGGATTCCTCGTAAAGCGCGCCAATGACGAAAACATAATTTGTAATTTGAATTTGTTTCGTGTTCGGGCATAAGCAATGAGCTCCACACAACAGGAGCGACGCTGAAGGACAGGACAGTCATTCGACCTCTGCTGAGGTCCTGCCATATCAGGAATTCAATTCGCGTCTGCTGCTTCGTCCTGTAATACACGGGGATTTATGGCCGCCTCCAGTTCCTTGACCCTTGGCCATCTAGTTACGAAATGAGCAACAATTAATTGAGAAATGAATAGACGCCCCCGTCCAGGAAATGTCTTGGGGTGGGGCTTGCCAGGATATCCAGCTTTAAAGACTTTACGAAAGGATATATGAATTCGGGACTTGTTCCTGGGCTGATTTATGCGCTTATCAGGCAGGCGACGCCGCTTTTATGTCCTTGTCGTTGCTGTCTGTCGCCCATAAATGTCCTGCATGCCCTGACTGTGTCCTATCTGGGGGGAGGGGGGGTGTCCTGGCATTGACAGTGCACACAAATTTGCCATTTTAATGCTCCTTTGGCTCTGGCTGCCGGCTACCGGCTACCGGCTAGCGCTTTTCAATTTCTGCCATATACTCACTCGTACCTGCGATGGCTTAGGCTCATCCTTGTCGTCGTCGTAGTCGTCCTTCGACGTGGTCCTGTGGCGTGACAGTTTTTCATTACGCACAAATCCTTCGGGCATACACACGGTCACATTAAAAAGGGATGTGGCCTTAAAGTTTGCTTACCCCCCGAAAAAAGAAAAAGAAAACCCAGAAAGGAATATCGAAGGCAGGCGAAGGACTCCAGACACCCTTCCCAGCTTTGGCCTGAAATTAGGTATTTCATAAGAATCCCTTTGCTTATCGCCCAGCTTTAAAATGTCTGCCGCCTGTTCTATGGGGATGTGGGGTCCTGTGAGTGCATGTCCTTTGAACTGCGACACTTTGAAAGTGACATTATGCAAGTTGGAGCAACGGAGCAACGCCACTGCTGCAGCTATCTAAATTACCCAGAGACATCCGGCATGGCATGGCAGGACGTTCTTATATGCTTAAGGATCAGCAGGAAGCGCCCCAAAGAGTCTGACTAGCTTCTCCCCTGCCCACACCACACCACTCCCCTCCACACCACTCCATCTCCATCCTCTGGCTGTGTGTTCAATGTGTTGCAACGTGTTTGTTTTGGCGTTTTTTTCTTTCCATTTTCATTTTCACTGCTTCCCAGGAAGGAAATGTGAACATGCCAAGGCCGGGATCCCAGAAAATGGTACGACGAGCGATGGCGAGTGCTTTGGCACGCGCATAAAAGATAAGTTAATGCATCGCAGACGCCTCCTGCCCCTGCCTGACTGCCCAATTAATGAATCCTCTCTCTCCTGGATGTGACTGGGGCACGTGTTAACATTCGGCCAAGTGTTGCACACACACACACACACACACACACACACACACAGAGGCACTTCAGGAGTGCCGTCCATCAGTCAAGGCCAAAAGTCACGTATTGCTGCGTGAGGTGCGAAGACTACTTTTATTTTTGCTGCCTTTCTGCTCCGGCGGGAGTACAAATATGTTTGTGCACGTAATTGCAGGACGCCGCGAAAGAGAGAGAGAGAGAGAGAGGATGTGAGAGAAAGCCAGTCCAGAATGTATGGTCTAGCACCATGCTGAGATCTACTGGCCAAGCCGGTACCAGAGTCCGTGGCACTAGCACAGAAATCACACTTAATTTTCTATGTTATCCTATATGTAGATGTAGATGCAGATGTAGATCTGGTCCGCTTTTGGATCGCCGTGTCACAGACGCTTGCCACGTGCCGGAGAGCAGGTACCTTCTTCTGATTTAAGGCATCATCCCTACCAGTCCCAATCGCTGACTGTTGAGCAGCGTCTGCAGGCGGATGGTCACCGGTGCTATCATCTGCAGGCCAATATGCTGGTCCAGGCTGTGGACAATCTCCTCGTGCAGCGCCCATTCCAGCGAGATCGACACGTTGCGCTTGTCCACAATCTCGACGAGGGGCCGCTGCATGGGATAGTTGGACGGGCAGGTGAAGAGCAACTGCATCGCAATTCCCGACCAGTGGCCGACCTCGTAGTTGATGGTGGACAGGGGCACCTTCACCCGGAGTCGGGGCCGTCGGGCCAGGACCACGTACGGCAGGCCCAGGTAGTGCAACGTCTGCACCTCGTTCTCCTGCAGATCCCTGCAGAATTTAATGGCCCTCTCTGGATTCCAGGTCTCGACACTGGGAGCAGTCGCTGCAGATCCTGAAGTCTCCACAGGCACAACAGCTTCGACATCCTCGACGGGTTCGCCAGCCCCTGATCTTTCACCCGCAGCTCGCCGTGACATGCTTTTCGGCAAAATTTCGAATTTTGTTTTTCTAATTTATTTTACTGTTGACTGTTTTCAGGTCTGGTTTGCTATGCGACACCCCCCGCCCACCCCCAAAACGTCTGCCAGAGATGTTTGTGAAATGTAATTCCCGGGTAAGTAGACACAAATTTCATAAGCCGAGATTTGCATAGTCCCATCAAAGCAATAACGGATGAAGGCGAAGTCGAGTCTTATCATGTGCCTCGGTATCTCTGGGGGGTATGGGAAATGGAAATCCCAAATGAAATGTGGATACGGGACAGGGCCAGACGACGACTGAATGCTCTTCGAGGAAGGGTAGGACCATGGTGAAATTAGTAATAAGGTGATGTACTCAGCTGTGGTGAGGACGTTAAATTTTTCACCTCACTCTCTCGGCTCTCAGAGAGAAATAGCAAGAGTTTTACGTTCGACTGTCAAAAATAACGTCCCCGAAAGAGAGCATGTGTGGGGTAAGTAGAATCGAAGACAGAAAGGAGCCCCAAACCGAATCCCATATTCCATCAACTTTCTGCCAAGAGAGCAATAAAAGAAAGGTATAAGAAAATATATGCAGAAGTACGAATACGAGTACCAGTATTTGCAGCCGCAAATTGAGTTTGTTCGTTTTGGCTGATTTGATTAGCCTAGATTTGCTGGTGGTCTCTGTGCTCTGTGCTCAATGCTGCTATGCAAATTAGCTGTGTGATTATCGCGAAAATTGGCAAACCCAAGACCCACCGCCACCACCAACACCAGCACCAGCATCGAATAGTTTTTCCGAGTCGGACGTGCGTGAGGAGTTTCGTGTTCCTTTGGCCGCCGTGCACTTGGGAAATCTTCCACGCATATGAGTAACATTTTTATTAGCAGAGAAAAATTTGCATTTTAAAGCAGTTTCCGCCACGTGAACCTCAGCCAGGAAGGAGGTGCGGAGTGGAATTGGAGAAGTAGATCTCTGATTAGGACGCGCGTGTTGCCTTTGATTTTACGCCCTGACGCCCCATTGATGCCTCTGTGGGGGGGGGGGGTGGCGGCTGTTAATGAGGGGAAGATGTATGACCAAGGACATCCTTCATGCTGTCAATCAAGTTTCAATAAACCTTCTGCACACTATCCATCCGGACATTCAATCTTTATTAGGCATCGTCTTCTGGCCTGGCCCCAACAGGATGACGCAAGAGCCGCATCGAACTCACTCAAACATGTTGCATTGCCCCTACAACAGAGCCGAAGCTAGGGACTCACCAGCCACCCACCAGCCGAAAGGACTCGTCGGATGTCGACTCTCGTTGGTTGGCTGGCTGGCTGGCTGGCTGGCTGGCTGGGTGGCTCTCTCTTTCGTGGCACCTACCCAAGGCACTGGGCTCTGGCAACGCCCCGAAACGTGACCCAAGCGCACTGTAGGCGGGCACCCCGCCTCAGATGGCGGAAGTTGGCCGTGGCATCAGCCACGTTGCAACGGACTGCGACTTGCAGGATTTTCCCTCAATCTTTTCTCCTTTGAATCCGTATTGAGTTTTCCCCAAACTGCGATTGGCTGCCGACCCCTGCCCTGGCGGTGACTCTGTCTGGCGCTGATTCTAACGGGGGGTAGGGGGTGGAAGGTGTGGGATGGCATTCCTGTCGCTTGTGGAAACTTTGAAGCACTTGTTTACGATCTGAAGTGCATTTCGCTTGGGCTGTCATAATTTGGGACTGCTCTGCAGCCAGACCCATCGATAGGGATCTCGGCTAGTGTGAAAAGTTTTCCACTTGAGCGTGTCGGGCGGCGGGCGGGGTACCGGGAGGGGGGGGGGGGGCACTAGTACTGCCGGTGAATCTCAGCTGTTAAGTTCCTTGGTTATGCTAATGAGGCAAACTTTTCCACTTCGATTCTAGCTGCTGTTGTTCTGTCTTGTCTTTAATTGAAAGTTCTATGGCTCTTGTGATTGTCTGTTCGCCTCAAGAGTAGGGTCAAAAGTTGAAGTTCTCTGCAGATGAGAATGGCTGGGCACCAAGGTCACACACGCACTGAAACCACACCCAGGGGAAGACCACACCCCCACTTCCTCTGTGTCGAACAAGCAAATCGTATTTGGAGCCCAAGTCAAGCGATAAGATAGCATCAATCATCACGTCAAGCATCTTCCATCAAGGTTATAAAAACAGCGAAGAGCCCCAGGGGCGGAGAATTAAGGTGGCTTTCCCAGCATGAAGTGCTATACTCTCCTCATACTCAGTGTACTGCTGTGCGCGGTCCTGTCCAGCGCTGCCGCCCAGAAGCAGTCTGGCAAGTCCAAGGCCAAGAAGCAGAAGAACAAGCAGAAGGCCCCCGCCGATCAGCCGGAGGAGCTCGTCCTGGCCATGGCGGAGAGCTGCAAGGCCGCCAACTGCAAGCTGCCCGAATGCCGCTGCTCGGACACGATCCTGCCGCGCTCCAAGTTCCTAGGCAAAGAGCGGGAGATACCCCAGTTCGTGACGATCACCTTCGACGATGCCGTGAATGCCGTTAACTACGCCCAGTACGAGCTGCTCTTCAGCGGGCTGACCAATCCCGATGGCTGTGTGGCCACCGGCACCTTCTTCCTCTCCCACGAGTATACGGACTATGTCCGCGTGAACGCCTTGTATCGTGCTGGCCACGAGATCGCCCTGCACTCGGTCACCCACGGCGATGGCACGGACTACTGGCGGGCTGCGGATGTGGCCACCATTGAGCAGGAGTTCGGGGACCAGCTAAAGATGCTGGAGTCCTTCGCCAAGGTGGACCCCAAGAGTGTGCAGGGCATGCGTCTGCCCTTCCTTCAGATTTCCGGCAACAACACCTTCGCGGCTGCCAAGCGCCTCGGCCTGAGCTACGACAGCTCCTGGCCGACGCAGCTGTTCAAGGATCCGGCCATGTGGCCCTATACTCTGGACTATCTTTCCAAGCAGGACTGTCAGATTGGCCCCTGTCCGGATGCCTCGATTCCCGGATTCTGGGTCAATCCCATGGTGACGTGGACCGATACCGAGGGCTACAGCTGTTCGATGATCGATGCCTGCGTCTATCCGCCCGAGGACAACGTGGATGCACTGTTCGACTGGATGCTGGAGAACTTTAACCGCCACTACGAGGGAAGTCGTGCCCCCTTCGGGATGTACCTGCATGCGGCTTGGTTCTCTCGCGGTCACAACTACTTTGCCGCCTTCAAGAAGTACGTTAATCCGTGGGAATCCTCTCAGAATTACTTAGAAATCTTTCAAATATCTTTGCCTTCTTTTAAAGATTCATTTCCCATTTGAACACCTATCCGGATGTCTATCTGACTGGCATTTCGCGCATGCTGGAGTACGTGAAGAAGCCAGTGCTCGGGGCCCCGTTCAAAGGCTGCCCCGCCATGCCAGAGGCCGCCTGCCATGCAGTCCAGTGCCATGTCCAGAAGCTGTCCACCGGCGAGGAGCGCTACATGAATGTCTGCGACAAGTGCCCGGCTGTCTATCCCTGGCTGGGGAATCCTTTAGGGCAGCAGCTGTAGGCAACCAATCCTTCCACCCAATAAAGAGCACAAAATAATGAAACTGCCTGCCAACGTCCTGGTGTGGTCCGAAGGGGTACACAGAGACAGAACAGCATCCCACACATGATCTCTGAGGCAATTTCCATGCGATGTCATAGCACCACGGACCATGGACCACGGACATGGCTGATAAATGACTCTAAATTATGTTTCCGGCCGTGCGGCGTCTAATTAACTCATTCAGGGCACTTCCCCTTGTCCCGGCGTCTGGTCAGGCCGGGACTAAGTGAAGCCATATTTTGTGGCAGCATCACGAATTAATACAACACCACCAGCCCCCACAAACGGCTCCTCTAGCCAGTCTCCTTTCCGGTCCCTGCACCTGTTACCTGTAAATGACATCGCACCCGGGCACGTCTGCACCAGCTACAGCTTCAGCTCCATTGACATGTGTCTAGCCCCTCAGTTCGGTTGCATTTTTGTTAATGGACCTCTAACTAATGACAGCCCTTGGGCTGCATATCAGTCAGTGGATGCGGGTGGGCACGTGGTGGTCATCCAATACCCAGCCCACCCACCCACACACTCCAGCGGTGACCGTAGGAAATTATGTATGCGGTTGGCCGAGAGCATGTGCCTCTCTGGGGTAATGTTGAATGGGGACACAGGTTAGACTTGTGGCTGACCGCAACATATCGGTTGATAGCACAGGAGTGGGGGCAGATGGGGCAAACGAAGGTCCTGCCTCTTACCTCTATCCAGGGATGGCTCTTCTGGGAGCCACCTGTAGTTAGGGCTAGGGAAAAGAGTTCTGCAACTATTAGCTGAAAGTTTTCCTCAGCCTTGACCAAACCAACATTAAAGACTCTGCTATATCCTCATATCTTTACTATTTATTCACATTTTCATTCACTTGACACGCTTATGGCAGTGTTTATTGGCCAGGACATAGCCGTGCGGACAGTTTGCCTCCAGGATGTTGTACGGCTGCACCTGCATCGTTCCATTTGGATTCCATTTTGGCAGCTCCATGGGTGGTCCGGCATTGAGTTGGCTTGCATTTGGGTCAATCGTTTGGGCCTCGACAATTTCGCTGTCCGTGGCCACAGTGCCCAGGAGGCGTAGCAGGAGCAGCAGCCCGCAGACGATGTAATACGATCCCATTGTGTGATTGCTGGCCACGAATTGGTCTCGACGAGGGTCTAGGTTTGACTGAGGCGAAATCAATGGAAGCAGTTGACCATTATGCCTACGCGGCCAAGACAATTGTGAAAGCAGTTAGTGGCTTATAAGGCAGGTTGATACACGGGGCTCTTGAGATGCTGATGCTGATGCCGATGATGAAACCGTTTTATTCGAAGGTTGCTTCGATAGATTTCAATGAACATTTCTTCGGCTGCCAAGAAAAATAAGTGAAATAATAAGCAAACAATGAGCAGACAGCAGCAATCATTGGCTGGAGGGTGGAGGCTGGAGGGTGGAGGCTGGAGGGTGGAGGGTGGAGGCTGGAGGCTGGAGGTAAGACCGCTGCTTTTCCGCCTTTTATGCTTTTATGAAAATGAAGAAAATGCTTGAGAAAATCGCAACAAAAAGTGTGCAAATATTTGCTGATTACTTTTCGAAAGTTGCACTGATTAACACAGCACGGGCCAGACTGTTGTCCTTTTTGCCAGGAGCATCCTCATCCACCCCGACCATCTCCTCATCAATTGGGGAGTTTTCCGCCCCCCTTACCGCCCCAAAAATCTCCCTTCACTTGTTTAGCATAAATTTTGCATTCGCCTCTTGAGAGTGGGGTGTGGGGAGTGGGTGGGGGGTAAAGGTTTTGTCGTAAATAAATGACTCTACGAGCCAGGGCCCTGCCCCAGCTGTCTGAGACCCGAACAGGCATTATTTTAATGTTTTTTTATATACTACACGAAAAGAAAAAGGTTGCCAGTATTTAACCCACCACCCACTCCGCCCCACACCACCCACACCACCTACAAAAACACACTTTCAGTCCCACACAACAAATGACATTTTTATGTTTCAATTTTCGTTTGCCTCTCCTTTTACTTCGCGAAAATTATGCCCGCCCTCGCCCCGGACCTGTCGCTATGACGACGATGATGATGATGATGAGGCTTCTAAGAGGGGGGAAGTGGTGCTGCGGTGTTGCTGCTCATGAGGTTTTGGTGGTTGACAATAGAATTGTCAAAATTATTGGCCCCCTAATTGGTGACATTTATTAGGCAGGGCAGGTTCAGGTTACTTCATAAAAAGCCACTTAGGGGATGAGATACATGCAATATGTCGAACCTGGGAGTATACCATACCCTCAGCTGGCTGGGAAATGGCATCCAATCATAGCTGGAAGAGACTGTAATCTGAAATCCTTAAAGTTTAAAGAATTTTTTAATACATTCAATAGTTCAAAACAATCAACGACTTCCTGATTCGCCTCAACCTTTAGGTATCTTTAGCTATCCATTGACAATCACAACCCGATCTTTTCTCCAGATCAACTGATTCCATTATCTCATCGCCAATGCCACTCTGCTCACCTGAAGCCTTGATATTTATTCATATTCGCATTCGCATTTCGAGTGCAGTTCACGCGAGCTTGCGGTTAATCGAGCGATTCGAGACTGCTCTGCTCTGCTCTCTCTCTCTCTACCGCGCTCATTATTATATTCAATTATGCAAGAGTGTTATTTATTTAGTTACCATGTTCACCTTATCGCCAAACACACTCTTGCCAGCAGCTGTACTTGCTAGTAGTAGAACTTACAAGCAAACAAAGCTCTCTGGAACGGAACTGAGACTGGGATCGGAATGGGGACTGGGAGCGGGACTGGGAGTGGGAGTGCGACTGGGGACTGGGGACTGAGTCTGAGCTTCTCTCTGGGAGGGACAGACTCAGTCTCGAGTGCGAAACTGGCTAGCGTGAACGTGTTTGCTGGGATTTAGCGAGGCAAACTTTTTAACGATGGCAATTATACGGAGGAGGCTTCCCATGCCGCTGTTGTTGTTGTTGTTTGTCTTGCTGTGGCTGGCGCTGGATCCGAGTGAGGCGGGACGAGTGCCCAGCGATCGCGTGCTGTTCCCCACGGGACCAAATGCAGCGGAGACCGGCCCCAAGCCTTGGGATCTAGGGCCAGAGATGAATCCAAGGAGCAGCACTCTGCGCAACGAAATGAAATCGAATCAAGTGCAACCCGGAAGTGAAATTAAAAGCCGGGCAGGGCTATCGGGAAAAGCAAATGAAACCCAAGTAGAGCCAGCCCAAACCCATATCAACACAAGTGGTACGATTCCCGTTTCCAAGAATCCAACGGAAGAAACCCCAAGCCCACCTGTCTCTAGGAATGCAACTCGTTCGATGAGTGAGGATAAGATGATAGCATTCGGGACCGATATAAAGATCGATGGAAATCGTACGGAATTGACAATGGCGCCCAAGGGGAGTGTCCTAATTGGCCCAAGGATTACCCTGGAAAGCGTGCGCATCTGTCCGGAGGGATTCACCCTGAGCAACGAACATTGCCGTAAGAGTGCCTGAATTTAGGTATTTTTATGGAATATCCCCAGAAAGTTGCTTTTAAATAAAGATATTATGAAATTCTAGTAACAAATTCAAAAGTAGAGACACGTTGTATAACCTTGCAACACGTTGCATGGAAATGGCAGCTTTAAATTTCAAAAAGGCATATTTTGAAATAATAAATATTAAAATACTTTCAATCAAAATATATAGTTATTATTTTTTCACTTGCAAAAACATTTTTGTTTTGACCCACTGTATTTGTTGAAAGCTCGTTTGCTTTGTTTACCTTTTTTTGTGAGAGTAAAGCTTCGCTTGCTCTCACTGTTGATCTCCATCACTCTCTCCCGCTCCCTCTCTCGCAAGCAACTCCGATTTCAATGTGTATTTTGTTTACTCCATTCTTATCGCCATCGTTTAACTGTTTCCGTGGTGATGATCATCAACATTTTATTATATTTGAGCCGAACAGATTCCACACTCGTCTCAGTCTCAAAAGCTCCGTTGAAGCGACTAAACGCTATCCGCAATCCACTCTCCGCAACACAAAATACATAATACAAAAATGATGAAAACTTCAAACAGATCTGCCCTGTGGCTCTGGTGTCTGCTGCCACTGGTGGTGTTGTTGGCCTGCAGCTTCTGTGGCACAGAGGCTAGGACGCGTATCGGCACCGATGATCGGATTGTGTTTCCCCGGGACAGCGACGATTCCGCAGCCGCCAAGGAGCCTGCTTGGATAGTGACAACAGCGAAACCCCCCACAGCATCCACATCGACCACCAAGGATTCCACAGAGCAGACCACGGAGCTGTCCGAAGATTCCCTCAATGGCACTGCGACGACCATTGTGCCCATTGTAGTCAATCGGATTCTGGTGGAGACTCTGCCGCGGTGTAAGTCGGGCTTTGAGCTGCGGGCGAATCGGTGTCGAAAGTCGGCTTAAAGCCGGGCTTGCATAGTCTCTAAGGTGTCGCCTTCTATTGTGAAGTGTGTAAGATCGATGTTGGTCAATAAAGTGATATATGAATAGCATTATTTCGCAGCTTTGTCTGGCTGTATGAGCGATGAGTTTTTGCTGATTTGACAACTGTTTGTTTTTTGAGGCGATTCCAAAAACTAACTGGAAAATCCCACACGACGCCGGTCACGTTAGCTTTAATGGGGAGAAACTATGGGAAGCGAAACTTTATAGTGGATTGTGTGAAGGTAATTACATTGTTTGAAATGCCACATCCCCCCGGCATGACTCAAACCAGCTCTCAAGCCCGCCACCTCTCCTTTTCTCCCTCTCTATCAATCGATTAATTCCCTATCTGATGTCATGAACTCGGGGTTGGCAGCCTTCTTTCGCTTATCAGTCGTACGTGCACCGATCTATATGAAAATATTTATTCACGCTTCACTAATCCCCGAGACCGAGTCCGAGTCGCCGAGAGAGATCATCAGTCTCATTTGACTGTTCCACACAGAAGGAGGGCTCGAGCTCGTTTCGAGAATGTTTTCCAAACTCTTATCGCTGGGGTTGTGTCTGGGTCTGGGGCTCATCGTGCTATGTGCGCACTTGGCCACCGCCCGGCCCCAGAATCCCTACTACGTGGAGAGCGGCGAGGGCAGCTATGGACAGTCCTCAAGGTAGGTTTCCACTCCCACTCTCGTCCTTGCCTAAATTCTGACGCTTTTTCCCAGGCACCATCATCCCCATCACAGGCGAGGCCATGGATCTGGTCCCGGATTCTCTGGCGGATATGGCCCTCCGCCGCCACCACAACAGCCAGGCTATGGTGGGAGGTTTCCACAACCACAGCCGGCACCTGGTCTAGGTTCACGGTTTCCGCCCCACTTTGATCCCTATAACCAACAGCCAGGCGGTCCGTTCCGAGGACAGCAGCCTGGAGGCTTCCGTCCTTACCCCGGACAGGGTGGACGACATCCTGGTGGAGATTTCCACAGAGGACAACCTGGATTCCAAGGTCAAGGAGGATTCCAACAGCCAGGACAAGGTCAAGGAGGATTCCAACAGCCAGGTCAAGGTCAAGGGGGATTCCAACAGCCAGGACAAGGTAAGGGAGGATTCCAACAGCCGGGTCAAGGTCAAGGAGGATTCCGAGAGCCAGGACAAGGTCAAGGAGGATTCCGAGAGCCAGGACAAGGTCAAGGAGGATTCCAACAGCCAGGACAAGGTCAAGGAGGATTCCAACAGCCAGGACAAGGTCAAGGAGGATTCCAACAGCCAGGACAAGGTGAAGGAGGTTTCCAGCAGCCTGGTCAAGGAGGATTCCGTCAGCCGGCCGCCAAACAACCAGACAGTTCTGGAAATTCTCTTTCAGGTGTGGATCAGGGCTTCCAGCCGCCGCAGCCCAGCGGTGGAGGAAATCCTATACAGCCCCGTCCAGGACAGGGTCAGCAGCCGGGTTTCCAGCAGCCAGGAGGCGCTTCAAATCCCATCCAGCCTCGTCCAGGCACTGGCGACGATGATTTCTCCGAGTTCAACTTCCAGACACCCAACACGTTACAGCCCCGACCAGGTCAAGGTCAGCAGCAGTCCGGGCAAGGTGGTGGCAGTAGCACCATCCAGCCGAGACCAGGATCAGGACCAGGTGCCTCCTCCCCGACCGATCAGAGCGATGCGATGAGTGATATTTTCAACACCCATGACTTCCTGTCGCCCAACCTGCACCAAGGCGGAGGCCACAGGGATCCCAAGTCGGAGACCGAGGAAGCCGCACCGGCATCCGTTGGACAGCGCAATCTCTTCAATACGGATCCCATTTGCACGGACGGAACCGTTCTCATGGCGGGACGTTGTCGCAAAGCGGCCTAGGGCAACGCCAACATCGTGAGGGATCCCATCATGAGTGTTGCTTCCGTTCCGTCTGTCAACATCTATTTTAATAAATGCCTCATACAGTTGAGGTGTCTTCTATAACAATAAAATTGGCTTAATTCTTAGTAAGCGAAATTCCCGATAGAGAAAATGAGAGTACGCACGATACCGTCATACCGACGATAAGATCCCCCCTATCTAATCGGTGAGAAAAACATCGAAATTTGAAGCCCTTTTGGAAATTCACGCTTAGCCAACAACAACATCGAGTGCGTCATGAGATTAGCAATGTAATCGATTACCAATACCTGGAACTCAATGAAAATGATACAAAAAGAAAGCAATGTCAACATCGTCTGTCAATTGAAGGGGGAACACATTCGAGTGCGGGCACGTTGTCTACCCCTCCCGAACGTTGCACACAAATCGCCCCTGTCCGCTGTCTGCTGTCCGCTGTCGCCTGAGTGATGTGCTCCAGATAAGAGTTGCACCCTCGGGTCGTCTATTTAAAAGAAACTACGCCTTATATTAGCAGCTAGTATTCACCGGATTCGGCCAAAGATGAAGCTTGCCAGTGGGAAATTGCTGCTGCTTTCGGTGGTATTCCTGTGGCTACTCTGCACTGTCCGCCCAGCCTTGGCCCGATGTCCAAAAGGTTATTACATCTTCGTAGGACGATGCAGGAAGCCAGCCTAAACGGCGGCCAGCGCCCACTCCCACTCACATTCAATTGTGGATCAACTTCAAAGATTAAAACGTGGTGCACATAGTATATTTTGTAAGAAATCAGGTAAAAAACAAAGTTTAAGGCACGTATTAGTCAGCTAAATAAACATCGGACTCGAACCTCCTGCATTTCGTCAAACCTCGAGGCGACATCGCTGATTGGGACCGGTGGCCACATGTCCAGGCTTGCAGTTGGGTGGCAGATCGAACAGGCTCACCCCACTAATGCCCGAAAAGTTTCCCGGAATCTGCTCGTTGATGGGAATAGCTGTGGACGTAACCTGCACGCTGCTGGGTGTGGTCGTTGCATGTCCGTTGCTGGATTTGTGCGTAAGACGTCCGAGGAGGGTTTTTCGTGTGGTACGCTCAGGGACATGCTTGGCCGTGGTATGCTCATGGATGGCTCTGTGTGTAGTTTGCTCGTGCCTCGGCATGGTGTGGCCCCACTGCCAGCACAGCATCAGCAGCCCAAAGATCAGCAGTAATCTTGATAGCATTTTCAAATGTCTGAACACTATACTGTACGAGAATATTACCGTCCTCTGTCTTTAGATCTGCGGTACTAAACCGAGTTTAGAAACTAATCGGCTAATCAGCCTCCAAGTCTGTGAAGCTCTCTCAAGATGAGCATGGAAAAGCTTTACACGAGATCGATCTAGATCGAAAAACACCTTTTGTTGTTCTCTTCATTGTATACCCTACTAGCAGACGGCACTTTGATTTATTGCAGTGGTTTGTGTGATTCAGAAAATACAGAATTTTCGACCTAAACAAAAAAGGGGAACATCTTCCTATATGTTTAAAGGTAAAATCTTTGCTGCAGGCTCTCGATCTGATCGCAATTTTCATTGGAAATTAATAGATATACATTTCGTTTAAATAATTCAATACTTTAATGCAATATAGGAATTTTATATAGGAATAATAGAGCGGCAAAAGCCTTTTATTAGCACTGAAAAGTGCATTTATAGAGCTAAGTTCAGTTCAATAGCGACTCGAATTTAAAATATGTATTTATGGGCACTCGTTTATTTTAGAAGCAGCTGGAAAACAGGGCTCAAAGCACGTCTCCATCTGGTGGTATTTTGACTGACGCGTACATTCCGCAGCTGTGGTGGAAGACTCATTCGAATCGTTATAGCTATTTTTCGATTAGTCAATCCGTTGGGACACTTTCACTTCCTCAGGCCTGGTGGCGACACCTCTGATGGGGCCCAGTGGCCACTTCGCCGGGCCTGCATTTGGGCGGCAGGTCAAAGATGCTCTGCACCATAAACTCTGAGAAGTTTTGGACGTGTTGGGCGGGTGGCGGCTGGGCTGCAGCCTGCTCGCGGCTTTGGCAGGGCATGGTTTGCGCCCACTGCCAGCTCATCAGCAGAAATCCAAAGATCAGAAGTAGTTTCGAGAGCATTTCGAAGTGTTAGAACCCCTTGGGTAAGTAGAATGAATACTGGTCTCGGGCTCCAGAGCTGCAGAACTAAACCAAGTTTAGAAAACACACAGAGTTGGCTTTGAAGAAGCGTTGTATGGGGCCTAAGCTTTTGTATTCGAAAGCTTTAAAGTTTAAACAAACACTTGAGATCGAGAGCAGAAAAGCTTTTTGCACTTTGTTGTTGTTCTCTCTCTCTCTCTCTCTATATTCTTTCCACACAAATTCAAATTCGTTCAATTTTTCTGTTAATTGTACTTCTTGTTTACTGTTATAATCACATATCAATTCACATTTATCAAAACATGTTTGCCATTACGTCACAGGCAGGTCGGTCACTTCTGTTCGATGGCCGCCCGCAAGCGCTCGTGTTGGGCATTGGCCGTGGCCGCCGCATTGCTGGACTCTGCTCCACGATTCACCGCATTCCATCCCACCCAGCAGACGGTGTGCAGCACCAGGACGGCAATCCCCATACGAACAAGCGGCTTGTATTTGAAGGCCTTGGCGGGGCCGTTTTTGGCGTTGTTCTCCATGCTGCCAAAAAGAAAAAAACTGATCTGGAGCCAGCTGATGGCACGTTGGGAGCTTGTTATCAATTTGTGGGAGACCAAAAAAGCTGCCCAAAGCTCTCTCTCTCTCACTCTCTCTTTCTCTGTTTGTGTCAGGGCTGGGCGAATGCTGATCCAATGGAACTAGCTCTGAAATCGTTCAGTTCTTGGTTTTTTTTTTTGACCCCTTTAGGCAAATTTTATTCGACTTTAAGGGAAGTTTTAGCTAGACAAAAAAATATCTCGATTCGTTCCGCAGCCACAAAACTTTTGCCAGAAAAAAACAACAAAAAATCACCTAACACAAAAGCAATTGGGGGAACATGCTAGAATGGTACAAAGAAAGGCACTCGGAAGTCGAAAGTCGAAATACCCTTGCCGACCAGTCGTACCAATGGCATTTTTATGGCATGGTCGTTTTGGACAGCTCCGTGCGGAAGCATTTCCAACTTCTGCTTCAGAATGATAATACTCTACACTCCAAGGATAAGTACAACAACTTCACCAGCAAATGGCACACAATACGCTCATATTACAAGCAGAAGGAGTCGGCTCCAAAGGAGCAGAAGCATGTCGGAGTGGGATCGGGAGTGGGTCTGGATATGTGTGGCAGGGTGTGAATGCCCCTGGCCAGGTGAAAGATTGAAGCTGCAAGCGCCAGGAATTAGCATGTTATGTTTAACGCATTTTTGCACCTTCGGCATCTGTGTGTACGGCAGGGCAGGGCAGGGCAGGGCAGCCCCGAGGCTCCTTTCCATGACTTCTGAATGGGTTTTGGGTGGCGCTAGCAACACATGTGCAAACAAGACGTTGCCTTTAACCCGTTGTGGCTTATCCTTGCGGACCACAGAGCAGCAGCAGCAGCAACAAACAGGAACAGGAATAAGAGCAGGAGTCGAGAATTTTCCACACATTTAATCGCATTTTGTTGTGCTCTCCATGCCAGTGTCTGTGTGTGTGGCGGGATGGGGTCGAGGGGGGGAAATTGTTGAAAAGCTCACATGAATTTTAAACTGCGGTTACTCCCAGCCGCAAAAGGAGTTTGGGGCCTAGGCAGAGGAGGCTTAGGATGCGGGTCTTTGAGCAGCTTACGTGTGAGTGCCATTGAATAATGCAGCTCTGCAGCCAGCCACCGATGCCAGCAAGCGAGCTGGCAACAAATTAAATTGAATTTCAGCTGCGACATTTAAAAATTTCATGAGCACTTCCCAGCCCATTTTCCCAGCCCATTTCCCCCCCTCTCTCGCTTCCGCCGTTTCCGGCCCCAATCCCATTCCCGGGTAAAACCTCTTGCAGGGCTCATTAAATAGATGCTCCGTACGTGCTTCCATTTTGGGGCACATTTCATTAAGTGCACGTAAACGGCAGCCTGTCAACTAGCTGTGGGCGTGTCCTGCCTACCCATCCCCCCACCTCTCCACACAGACACATGGGTAATTCTCAACGTAAACACTTTGGGAGAACATGTCGCAAAGACATCAATTACAGCATCAGCCGCATTGGCATCAGCATCGGCATCATCATCACCATCGATTGGCCCACAGATGATGATGATGTCAGTTTTTGGCCCCTAGGTGAAACTGCTGCTGTCTCCTGCTGTGCTTGCTCTCCTCTCCATCTCCATCCCATCCCATCCTTTGGCGACCTCACTTAACCGCATTTCAAATGTATTTTTATGTAAGCACTCAAAAAATACGACAATTGTAGGAGGACTGAGAGGAAATACAGTGCGTGGCAATGGTATGTAGTCGATCTAAAGTTTTGCTTCGTTCTGTGGCACCTTCTGATGGTCGTATGGTGATTGTTTATTCCGCTTTGTAGCTCTGAAACGCACTGTACCAAAGCTGGTACTGTAGTATTTGCCTTGCATTGCTTAAATAAATTTCCCCGACGTGTTGTGTCGTGTTTGACTACAGAAAAGTCCGAATAATGGGGAAGAAGCCGCCGAGTCAGCCCAAGTGGGACAGGTGGACAAAACTAGGCACCACTCAATTGTGGTTGCGTGCAGCATTGAAGTTTCTCAAATATTTATGCAACCCACTTACACAACTACGAACATGCTAAAGTTCTTCTTACCGGGCATTATTCTCCCTCTCCCTCTAAGCATTTCCAAGTAGTCATCATCTACTAATTGAGATGGTTCCAACTCGGAATTAAGCCAAAAATCACGCCCTCGCTCAAGGGTCATTCATGTGCAGCGTTAAGTAATTAGTGGAAGCACTCCACTTCCTCCGCCCATTAGCAAACATTTTATTACAAAATTCAGTTTTTTATCGTCGTCTTGAGCACGAAGCGCCCTCGAGAGCGGGTGTCCCAAAAAAAAGCTAAAATTTGCTTCTCACTAAAATGTTTTATAATGCAGATAGATAAATGGTGCAAAATATGGACCGACCACCCATTAACGGTCTGACGACGGTGACTGTCAACGTGCAACGAAAACACTTCAAACTGGCAACAAACAGCGCTGCAGAAGGGCGCTTTGCCGCTCAAGTGTTGTTTTAATTGCTTCACAAAGCAACAATAACACTGCTGGGGGAACCAGCAACCAACGAGGACAAGGCCGAAACAATAATTCCAGTACCTCTGCCGACTTATATTATAATTTTGTGAAATGTATTTGTTAAAAGTTGGTACACCACTCAGAATTCGTTCTATCCGTTTTACCGAGCGATCATCGAAGCTCTGCATCCCGAACGACACGGACACCGAAGTGCCGCGCCAGAAAGGACGCTGGGCAAAACCTCACGCTGCCGAATAGGACGATTTAACTCATCAACGCGGGTGTGTTTGGCTTTCAATTTGTGCGAAAGTAAGTGAAGACTGACTACAGAAATGATCCTGTGAAGTATAGTCTTAACTTTTACAGCTACGACCTGTGCATGTTCAGCCGCCGCCTGTTAGAACCAGTTGGGAATTCTAACAGCGCCAGCGATGAAAAAAAGGCCGACACGTGGTGATTAGTGCGTGCTTGTATGGGAATGTGGTTGCTATGGGGTGGGTCACTCTTTGTAGATCGTCTGCGTTCTAAGAATGTTGTTGTTGAATGCTGATCGTCATTTACAATGTTGAAAAAATAGAAAAATTTACAAAAAAAAAAATCAGTTCACTTGGCAGCGGTGGGATTCGAACCCACGCCTCCGAGGAGACTGGTGCCTTAAACCAGCGCCTTAGACCGCTCGGCCACGCTACCCTTGTGGGAGTGGTCGCCAAATGGCTGTTACGACAAAACAGACTTTTGTGCAGTTCTGACTGTTGGGTTTAATTAAAATCTTAGCGTGAATCTTTATATTTCAATGTTCTGAATTCTTAAATAAATTCTTTTGTCTCTAGTTTTGTGCTGTTGTGCCTAGTTTTCCCAAGTTATTTTCCAGTTTTGTGGTGTCGACAAACTATTTGTCGAGTCATTCATTAGGATTTCCCTCATTGCAGGCTGGCATATTAAGTGGACAAATATCTACCTAGGACACAAGACACTTGGAATGTGCCTATTGTTCAACGGCAGTCCTTGGTATTTCAATTTGTCAATTGTTTGAAGTTTAATTTGATTCGGACATGGCCATGCCAGACCTAGCCCCATACCTAGCATAGAATTCCGGATAATGCCCACAATTAACTCCATTAGCGTTTGCACCTGGTGTTGCCAGGACCCGCCTGGGTTGTACGTGATTTTTTGCTTTTTACCTGCTACGGTCTGGCATGGAGATTGAACAATTTTACAATTACTCGCTTTTCCAGGCCGAGCGAGCGCCTTAAATTTGTATAAATTCACGTGTGGCAAATATTTTCTATGCTGACGCGGCGTCTGACTTTTTGCTCCCCTTTGGTGGCATTTTAATGAAACCGCAAATGCTGCTCTGTTGTTGCCGACCCGACTGTTTTCCCAGTCCTTGGCGCATCCTTTGCCCAACCGCAGACTTTGTTTTTGTTTTCCCAGTCGTACCGTGCAAAGATTTTTATTGCAATTTTCTAATTTCATTGCGGATGTTTTGTACCGTCGGAGTCTTCTCCTTTTTCTGGATACCCAACTCCTGCTCCTGTTACTGCTGCTGCTCCTGTGCCAGGGCCAACTCTGGCTCCAGCTCCTTGCCACCGGCTTCAGTTTATGGCTTGCAGCAGCAGGGCGTCCGTCGGCAAATTGTTGCTGCGGTTGCATGTGTGGAGGAAATGGGTAGTCCAACCGCCTGTCACGCATAAATTCGCATTTTCATTTGAATTTTAAACGCATTTCTAAGCTGACGCCGCTGTCTAAGCAAAAATGCTGACAGTTTTGCAAAATATAATAAACATTTTAATGCAGCAGCCAGAGATGGCTGGAGCAGAAGGCTTGCGCCAGAAATTGATTCCGTATGATTGACATTTTCTTTTTTCCCAAATGAGCGCATTTATATGCGTCACAGGGTGGGTGGAAAAATAAAAGCAAGGTGTTGCCGCTGCCTCGCGGCGTTCGTAGAAATAGTTGAACAACAGAGATACAAAAGTATCTTGTATCTATTTCTAAACAAGAACGCAACAGTGCCGCAAGTTCTTTCCACGCATTTGACAACAAAGCAAAATATGGTAGCGTGGCCGAGCGGTCTAAGGCGCTGGTTTAAGGCACCAGTCTCCTCGGAGGCGTGGGTTCGAATCCCACCGCTGCCAAGTGAACTTATTTTTTGTGAATATTTTTATTTTTTCAACATTGTAAATGGCGATCAGCATTCAACAACAACATTCTTAGAACGCAGACGATCTACAAAGATTGAACCCACCCCATAGCAACCACATTCCCATACACGCACTAATCACCACGTGTCGGCCTTTTTTTCATCACTGGCGCTGTTAGAATTCCCAACTGGTTCTAACAGGCGGCGGCTGAACATGCACAGGTCGTGGCTGTAAAAGTTAAGACTATACTTCACAGGATCATTTCTGTAGTCAGTCTTCACTTACTTTCGCACAAATTGAAAGCCAAACACACCCGCGTTGATGAGTTGAATCGTCCTATTCGGCAGCGTGAGGTTTTGCCCAGCATCCTTTCTGGCGCGGCACTTCGGTGTCCGTGTCGTTCGGGATGCAGAGCTTCGATGATCGCTCGGTAAAACGGATAGAACGAATTCTGAGTGGTGTACCAACTTTTAACAAATACATTTCACAAATTAAATCTGGGAATTCTTATTCAGAGTTTCCATTCGAACTCCTGTTTAGATCGTAAGTTTGGGATGTTCTCGAAAAGTGCATTAAAACTTTGATGGAGAAAAATGCGCTTTTCTTTGTGCGAACTTCTTTTTTTGGTAAAGAGGTGGCGGCGCGGTTCCTCCGAAACTCCAAGCGCCCGCACATTTGTGAGCGACACAACATCGCATTATTGGCAATATTTTATAAGCTTGCCAAGAACCACCAACCCAACACTGTATCTCCCTCGGAGTACCTTTTTCCGATCCCCACGCTTTTGAGAAATTGGCATGTCGTTGCAACTTTTTCCCCGAGTAGTAGTATAAGGAAAAATAAAATCTCTTGGCACATAAGTTTTGTGCACGTTAAGTACTTTTTCATAACCATTCTCCTCCTTCATAACCTCCCCAGCGTCGTGGCTGTTGTGTCTGCTTTTCGCCTGGCAGGGATGGTGGGATGTACTCCTGTGCCTCCGGGGCATAATATGCATATGCAACAACAGGAAGGGAGGGGCAGCAAATAATAGAGAATGGCAATAAAAAGTACGATACATATTGGACGAAAAGCAGCCAAAGGGAAACTTTAAATAGTTCCTGCCACTTTTCCGAGAGTTTTGCTCTGGGGAAGGGACAACTGCGCCAAATTACTTTTAGTGCTGTATTTTTTTTTTTCCGTAGAGCTTTTGGTAATTTTTTATTCCGTTTTGTGCAAAAGTTTGTGGCACTAAATTAAGCGATTACAAATGGGAATTTTTTGATAATAGAAATTATAAATTGATATCAGGAAAAGTTGCGAAAAAGTCAAGATTTTGTTGAGTAGACGAAAAACTGTAAAAAAGAGGGAGAAAATACAATTTTATTTAGTTTGGTCAGAGCGGGATTTGAACCGTGGATCCCTGGATCTTGAATGTGGTTGTTTGTACACTTATGAGCCAGAAAAAAGTGACAAAAAGTATGCAACGATTTTTAAAGACTTTTGGGATGACGGTTTTTTTTAATACTCGTGAATTCAGAAAAAGTCGCATGCAACTTTTGAGTGGGAAGAACGAACTTCTCATGGGCTGAACCTTTGCCCCGACACTCGTCGGTCGCTGCTCTGAGGCAGGCTGATTTGCTTGCTCCGCACGTAGCGTCATTTTTGACATTTAATTATGGTCGGTGCTGTTGTTGCCTGCCCCACTCTGTCAGAAAAAGAGAGAGAGAGCTGCAAGCTCGATTTTGGCAAAAGGTGAATCCATATTTCGTTTCTTGCGACTCCAGCGGCGCGTGCTACGTGTGCATCTTGTACCTGTCTATTGTAGTTCCATATGCAAGCCACATGACCTGGACCCGGACCTGGCCCTGGCCCCTGGACCTTCGTCCTAGTCGTAGTCGGAGTCCTCTTTGGATGGACGTGCGTTGTCAGAACTGCCGCTTCATTTTTTCTCCATAAAAATGGGAGTTTGCGTTTCCTCCTTTCTTTTTTCGGGGAGGGGTATTCCATTCTGTTGGACAACTTTGTGTATGCCGGGCAATTTATGGACAAAAAGAAAAACACAGCAAAACGGGAAGAATGTGGCACGTGACGTGAAATAGTAAAGGATTTGCCAACGCCTGGAGTCGGGGGACTGGGGGTGGGGAGGGACTGCACTGGACAATGGCGTCTAAATTAATTATCAAGGATAACAGCGTGAAAGGTTCAGCGATGCTGCATTGTGTCTCCTGGTTCCTAATTCAATTACGACAGCCCTCAGGACTGGTCGCTGGGAATGGGGCAAATTAAAAAAGGCTTAGACCAGAGTTAATACGGGCTTAAGCGCGGTAATTAAAAGCCGAGCAGAGCTGCAATTGCAATCGGTCGGGGAATGTCTCAACAACAGCTGCCAGCCATTCTGCTGGATACTTTAACAACCCCCCCTCCGCCCCCTCCGACGCGATGAAGGGAGGGCAGCAGAACTCCATCCAATAAAATTGCCCGCTAAAATCACGAACTGCAAATCTCTCGAGAATAATTTGAAACATAGAACAAGGCAGAAAGAAAAGCCCGAAGCCGGAAGACGATGCCGCCGCCGAATCCCTTCCACATTAAAATATGATGAGCTCGTGAAGGCAGCGGCCCAAATGAAAATGAAGTTAATAAAAATGCCGTAAAGGGAGAGTCCTCAGTTCTCAGGTGTCGGCGCGCGGGCGGTGTGGCAGGCGGGGTGGCAGGCCGGGTGTGTGGGGGCTGTCCAAAAAATAATCAACATAAAAACGAAAATTATTTGCAATATTATCAAGAGAAAGACAGTGGAAAACAGAACAACGAAATGAAAATTGTGAAAATAAAAATAAGACAGAAATGAAATGAAACTACGGCTGGGGGAAAGCAGGCAAATCGAAATGGGAAAAGTAGTAAAGGAAATGCCGGAAAGAAGAACAGCAGCCACAGGAAATATATTTCCTGAAAAAGAGGAAATAACAGGGAAAATCTTAAAAACTTGAAATTAAAATCCAGAATACTTTGACTATAATATAACAGAATCTTTCGCAATATTAAAGAATCAATTCTTTAAAAATAATTATTTAATTTTAATATATGCGAAAACTTCATTATTCCACCCACTGTGCCACAGCGTTTGCCCTTTCCCCTTTCGACCGATGCCGATTTCCCCAGCGTAAGAACTCCAGAACTCCAATTGTCGTTCCCCTTCCCGTTCCCGTTCGAGTTTTATAATTGGGGTTAGGACCGGCAATAAACAAACGGCAGAAACAGAAAACAGAAATGCAAATTAAATTTGGTTTTAATCAAGCAGAGCCATGTCTCTCCGATGCGGGGGCCGAGCCCAAGGCCGTGCTCAACAAGCAAATCAATTAAAGGGCTGCACCCCACCACCAACACCACTTGAGACGTGAAAACAAAAGCCAAATGTCAAAATACAAATGCTGTGAAGCCAAAACAAACTCAAAATCAAAACCAAAACCCAACTCTAAGTGGAAGCGCATGCGATGACCTCTAGAGACCAATCGATGGGCCACTCAGAGACAATAAGCCAGACCGAAACGTGATCATATATTGCCATCAATCTGCAGATCTGCCCACGATCCACGATCCACAGTTTGTGCATTAGAAAAGCTGGGCCAACCGGTTCGACCATCGACCACATGTGAGTCTTGTATTGTCCGGCAACGGAGGCATCCATCAAGTCTTGACAGAACGATCGCAGATCAAGTTCAAAGTCATCTTGAGCGGCTAATGGCTAATGGTGCTTCCGTTGCCGCTGGCGCAGAGATCGGCCATATAAAAGCCGCGGGTGATCATCGATGCCACAGCACACATCTTCCGTTGATCGTCGCACAAACACAGCCAGCAATCATGGTAGGTTGCTGCTCCATGCAGATGGATACATAACACTAATACTCTTGTTTGAAACACAGAAATTTCTGATCATTGCCGTTGCCTTCCTGGCCTGCGCCTTCGCCGATGTCTCGGAGCTGTCCGGATACGATTACCAGCAGCCGGAGCTGCCCGCCCCCGCACCAGTGGAGACCTACATCCCGCCAGCAGCCCCCGCACCGGCACCCGTTGAGACCTACATTCCCCCTGCACCGCCAGCACCCGAGTACATCCCACCCGCACCCGTCCAGGCCGAGCAGTCCGTGATCGAGGAGATCGAGCAGCCCGCCCAGGACGGATACCGCTACAAGACCGTGCGCCGTCGCGTCTTCCGCCACCGCGCCTAAGTCGGCAATGGACTCCTTTTTGTTGGTTCTTCCTAAGATTGTTTGTTGACTTGAGTGTCGGACTCGAATGCCATCCAAAGTCCGCACTTTGATAGTAAAATTCGTAGTTGAAAAAACATGTTTGTTGTCTTGCATTTACTTTGGTAAACATCAAAGTTTATAGAACAGGAAAATAAAGTAACAATAAGTGAAATTTATGAGTGTAATAGATGGAAAGACAGCTAATACTTCTAATGCTATTGTGGATACCCTAAACAAGTGACAGTTTGCGGATAGTCCCGTCTCGATAACAGGCAGTTTCTCTTTATCAACAGGTTCCCATCGGCCAAGTTCAATTTCCAATGTCAAAGTCGTCGTTCAAGCGCTTTTACCACAGCCATCAAACCCTCTTCAACCCACACCAACACACATTGGGGAAATCCTAAACAAACCGCCCTAGGCCAAACACATGTCCTGGCCACACACAGGCATTCCGGCGAACCCCTTGCCGCGACTGGCAGTAAAAAGGTCAAACCAACGACTAGACCAATTTGACTTGGCCAAAAATTGCTGAAACATTCAATGAGCTGTCGTCCAACTGCGACTCCACCACCGATTGAGGTCTGGGGTCTGGTCTGGGCCAAAGCAAACAAATCCTCGATTACAAAATCAAACAGCAGGCGGGTTGGGCGGAAAACAAAAGATGGCGAAATGGAAAAATGTTTGCCATATTGCAAAATGGGAAAATATGCGAATTCAATAAACTTGGCTAGGACACGGCCCCCACTCTTTCACTCGCTCCCCCGCTCCCCGCTTTACCCTTACAAGTCATTTGGCCAATTGATGTTGACTCTGCGCTCTAAAGCGAATTTCCGTTGTTCCGTCTGCTCGGAGCGAGCAGAGGAGTCCTCCAGTCCTCCAGTCGAGTTGGGCTCACATATTTTGCACTCACTTTATGCTGATGACATGCAAGTGGCAAAAAGTATATGCCCCGCCCTGGACCTGGTCCAAAGGCGAATAATGAGCTGCAAACAAGCTGTGGAAATCAGCCAGCGGGTTCGGGTGTGCAGCAGAGTCCTTTCTGCTCTCTGTCTCTCTCAGGATGAGAAAAAAAAAATAGAAAAAAATAGAAAGAAAATGCCGGCCGACACCCAGACAGCTCCCATTGCCAGCATTTTCTTTGTCGTGACATACGGAAAATTCCCCATGGAGTCTATCAACAGTTGATAAGGCAAAATGTGCGTGCAGGGACAGAGGCAGGGACGGGGACAGAGATGGCATTCCTTCCTTTTTGGTATGTACATAAGTTTATTATTTTGAAGGTAATTGGATTTGTGTTGCAGCAGTCAAGAAGTCGCCAACGCCACAGCCAACGCCACTGACACTGCCCCCCCCAGCATCCCCCATCGCGTGTCCACTCGCCGCATATTCTGTGGCAGAATAATAAGAAAATATATAAAGTTTTTTTCTCCTCCTCATGACTCCTCACGACTCCTCACGACTCTGGGTAGTTTACTTTTGCTCCTCCGGCAGGACAATGAACTGGCAGCGCGACAATCTCAACATATGCTCAATGCTTGTGGCTGTGCCTCTGGCCAGGGAGTCCTTCCTCCCTTCCCATACCATCCCATCCCGCAGAGCTGAGTGGACGCTGGCCATTGTTTGCACGCGTAATTGTTTTCCTAATGGATAAAGTCTATAAATTTCTGCGCCCGACGCGCAAGCCAAATGCGAAATATGTCACGAATGTTAAGCGTTTTATAAACGACTGCGAACTGTGGAACTGTGTGGAAATTGCACCCCAAAGGAATGCGGAGCATGTGGAGGAGGATTTATCGATGGTGCGCATAGCCACTCAGCGGGACGGCAATGCAGTGGCAGTGGCAGTGGCCGATGCACTTGCCTCCCAATGAATCGTGAATTAAGATGTTGATGGAGTTTCTGCTGTTGTATTGTTTTCGCATTTGCTTTAATAGATGCTCGTATTTCTCGTGGCATTATACATCAGCAGAACTAGCGGTAGTAGAGTCATCGTCATCCAAGAGGTGTATGGGAAAGGTGAGGCCGCTGCCGCGGCTGCTGTAGATGGGCAACGGCCACAGGTACCATCTATCGCCAAATACCTCGCACAGATTGGCGCAGCGGCCCAGATGGAAGGATTTCCTGGTGCTGCCAAAGACGCAGAATATGGGAGCATGGGCCGACTCCATGGTGGTGCGGTTCACGAGCACAAGGTACATGTGGAAGACCAGCATAACCAGAGCGGCAAGGGTGAAAACCAAGGCAAAGACCATTGGGATCATGGTCATCAGCGAGTTCATGTCCACGTTGTCAAAGTCGAAGCCCCAGCCATGGTGGAGCTCGTGCAGGAGAGTCACTAGGATGTTCAGGCAGTAGAGCACGGAGTAGAACAGGAACTGCAGGAAGAACTTGTAGTTGTGGAAGTTCACACAGTTGTTCACCCAGGGACAGTGGTGGTCCATCTTGAGGATGCACCGCTCACACGTTCTGCAGTGGTGGGCCCGATCCGGCTTGATGATGCGGCAGTGCGTGCAGTACCGCACAGCACCGTTCTGATCGCACATCCCGACGGGCAATCTCCGTGCGACGTAGCTCAGAATTCGCTTCTTCTCCTCAAGGCCATTGGCCACGACCAGACGCGCCCAGTCCGGGTCGGGTATTCTCCACGCAGCCGGAATGGGCATGACCTTCGCCCAGATGCTCTTCGAGTAGGCCCAGAGGAACAACAGCAGCAGCAGGTGATACCAGAAGAGGACTACACCCAAGACGATATACGAGTAGTCCGTCATGTTCCGCAGGCACAAGTGCCAGACATACACGTAGTACGAATAGACTATGATGGCGACTATCAAGATCACTGGAATCCAGCGGCCCATAGACTCAACACAGTCGCAGCATGTCCTCCTCTGGCGCCGGCCATCCCCTCTGTCCTCTGTCAGACATTCGATAGCCAGTTGGGCTATCACTGGCACTGTGCTAATCGCATGTGATTGGGAGGAATTGCTGATCATCCTATAGATCCTTTATTCCCTAGCTGAACGTCATGTTTTCTTATATGTTTACATATGGTATGTGTCTGGCGTCGCCTACTTCTTACCCCCAAAACAGTCCATTTTCTTCATACTTTTCATCATTTATTTACACTCCATCGAATCGACTTCCGTCTTCAAACAAAACATTAACAGATTCCACGGCAAAGGATCCTCTGCTGTGGCCTAGGACATTATTTAACAATTGGGCGGGGGAGGGGGTTCTTGGGCGACTCAGTTGCGGTGACGGAAGACGCGACGGCGCACGGTCTTGTAGCGGTATCCGTCCTGGGCGGGCTGCTCGTACTGCTCCTGGATGGGCTCCTCGGCCTGGACGGGGGCAGGGGGAATGTAGGCGGGTGCTGGGGCTGCGGGGGGAATGTAGGCGGGTGCTGGGGCTGCGGGGGGAGTGTAGGGCTCAACGGGCGCCGGTGCGGGGGCTGCTGGTGGGATGTAAGTGTTCTTGGGTGCTGGTGGCGGTGGTGGTGGTGGGGGAGGGATGTAGGCCTTGGCCGGGGCTGCCGGGGGAGGGATATAGGTGTTCTTGGGTGCCGGCGGTGGTGGAGGTGGTGGGGGTGGGATGTAGGACTTCACAGGAGCTGCTGGCTGAGGATAATCGTAGCCAGAGGCCCCAAGCTCCGAGACATCGGCGTAGGCGCAGGCCAGAAAGGCGACGGCAATGATCAGGAATTTCTAAAAGAGGACACAAATTTGTATGTAGAGAGGATCCTTGCTTGTCCTGCAGTGCACTGTAGTTGTGGACCTACCATCTTCGATGGGAACTGGACTTGTTGCTGCTTAGATCACAGGTTGATGTGTGCTGCTGAACCACATGAGTGTTGCCGGTTTTTATAGCTCATTGTTTTGGCCGTTTCGGGTCAACCGCAGCAAAATTAATTGCATGATGCCCTCACAATACATGCGGGGTCTTGGTGTTGGTCTTGGTCGTAGTCTTCGCCTTCATCTCAGTCGCTCTCAGTGCCCTCAGCTGCCGTGTCAAATCCGTAGTCGGAAGATAACCAAAAAACTACGACTACTACGAGACAACGACTACGACTACATCGCCCCAATGCCAAGGTGGTTTGACGGGTTTTCGGTTTCAGTTTCAGTTTTCGGTCTAAGACAATGCATTCCAAAATTGCTTTGACTTTGGCCAACTCTAATCGCTTTTCTTGTATTCCAAAGAGACAAAAAACCGAATAAAAAAATGCTTCTTTAATTAGATCAAACAAACCTATAGATGATTTCCATTTGAATGCTGAAAAATGGTTTTATTTTTGTCTTTTTCCTCTTGTTTTTGTTTTGTTTTCTATCTTTTCAAATTGATTAATGTTCGTGGGTCACACGCACTATTAGCCGCATCTTTTTGTCTCTGCTCTGTGCTTGTGCTTTATTCTTGTCTCTGCTTCCCCGTCCGCAAATTTTAAGAGCCTACGGTCTATGCCAAAATTAATTTCAATTTGCCCGGATTAAATTATACTGATCTTGGCTGCGTCTTGGGGCCTAATTAATTGCTTAGACCAGCTCAGACTAGCTTTGCGGAACATCTGCCTCATAAATCAGTTTATTCTGTCTGCTGAATATTGAATATTGATTTTTCTTAAAGATATTACAGAGCTAGAATTAGAATATTATTCCTGGTTATGATGTGGTCAGTGTTTCTTTGTGATGTAAGGTATTCTTATGTTTAAGAACCTTTGAAGAAACATATGTATATATCGATCTAGTATGATGACCCGGCAAACTTCGTATCTATAGACCATAGACCGAACATAGACCATTGCATCTTACAACTATTCATGTATGTGACGCGGGATATATGTATATACATATGTACATATGTCGCCGGTAATATAGTCGATCGACCAATATTCGGATATACTCTTCTATCTTGGCTCTACCCAATGAAAGATAGGCGCTCTGTTTCAATGTCGACGTTATATTGTTGAAACAATCTATGAAAAGTGAAAAAGTTCTCAGCATTTTGAGGCATCATCCAACTATCTTCTTGTTCGTTTCCTTACCTTAAAGGGATACAATAAAATTAGTACATATTTCAAAAGTAAAGCTCACGTTTATATTCCTTAAAGGGGTGGACAAAATTTGACTACTAAGTCCCCCAAGTCACTTTTAGCATTCTATCGTATTGATACCCAGCATTTAAAGGATTTATAGTCTTGTCTCCCAGCCGAAATATCAGCGGGTATTGCAACGCGTCATATTATGATTGTGTTTCATATATATTTTACAGTTTTCCACTACTGCGACTTGTTATTACAATATTTTGCATGTTTCCAAGCTTTCACCAACAATCAGGATTGCAGCTCCATCTATTGTTGGAGCATTGAAGGTGCGTTCGTGTGTTCTAAGTGGTTGTTTATCTGCTCTAATCATGACTTTGTAATCATAAACATATTTACCATTGTATGATGTTTATGTAGCAGTTTCTGTAGATCTTGTAGATCTTACCTTCTTAATTGCTGTGTTGATCTCTTGACGCCGATCAAGTTTCTACTCCATACTGCCCATGAAGTATATTTGCAAGAATTTATGTTGTGCATCTTTTAGAGGTTCGATGGTGAATCTGGGCTTGAATCTGCAAGTTGAAAACAAAGACATTATTAAAGATTTCAAATGAACATTTACAACAAAAATTACCTAAAATTGTGGATTAAGTCTGTGGAAAGATCTTTGTTTTATATGTATATATATATACATATGTATATATGATATTCAACTATCTCATGTTAATTCGTCTAATGACATTATTTGGTCAATGTAATCTATAACAAAGCACAAGTTTCTAACAATCCTCGATATCTACGAAAACGTTTCACTATTTCTGCTGAAAGGATCATCTATCAAATAGTCTCTCTATCGCAATATAAAACTTCTAAAATCCTGATAAAATCCTTAATATTTTCACTTTCCACTACTTTTGCTGCAGATATCTTTAGGAACTCCCCGAAACCTTCATCTCTCAACAAATCCCCAAAGTGCCAAAAATCAAATTGGATCATCTATCAAATAGTCTCTCTATCGCAATATAAAACTTCTAAAATCCTGATAAAATCCTTAATATTTTCACTTTCCACTACTTTTGCTGCAGATATCTTTAGGAACTCCCCGAAACCTTCATCTCTCAACAAAGCCCCAAAGTGCCAAAAATCAAATTGTTTTATATCGTAAATTCTTTTATTTTAATCATTAAATTCATGCGCTCCTGATGGAATCGGAGGAGCAGGACTAGTGGAGCTCCACTCTAGTAACGACGACGGATCACACGACGACGGACAGTCTTGTAGCGGTAGCCATCGGCGGACACGGGCTCGATCTCCTCGAGCACGGGCTGGGGAGCCAGAACTGGGGCTGGTGCGGCAACGGGTGCGGGGGCAGCCTTGACGGGTGCGGGGGGGATGTACTGGTTGACGGGAGCGGGCACGGACACGGGGACTGGCTCTGGGGCGGGCACCTCGATGTGGTGGTGGTGGACGGGTGCCTCCACGTGGTGGTGGTGGACGGGTGCTGGTGGTGCGGGGGGGATGTACTGGTTGACTGGTGCAGGGGCGACCTTCACGGGGGCCACTGGTGCGGGGGCTGGGGCAGGCACCTCAATCTGGATTGGGGCTGGGGCTGGTGCAGGTGCGGGGGGCAGGTAGGTGCTCACGGGCACTGGTGCGGGGGCAATCTTAACTGGGGCCGGGGCCGGAGCTGGGACGCTCACGGGGGCGTAGTTGTAGCCGGACAGATGGGAGACATCGGCATGGGCGACGGCCAGGACGGCGAGGACAACGGCGAGCAGTTTCTGCATGGAAAGATCACAAAAGTTAGCACTCGAATCCGTATTTTGGGGTGGTCATCCTCCTCCTGACTACTCACCATCTTGAGGTGTGTTACTTGGAACGGTGGCGTTACTAGTATGCCTTTGACGGGCCGTTGGAGCTCTATTTATATGGAGACTGGGCGCGGTGCAGAAGCGACAGCAGCGGCAGACGTGAAGATAGTATGACTGAAGAAGTTCGGATCATCATGGTCTCTTAATATGCCAGAAACCAGAATTTTACGAGCCAACACTACTACAAGCCCCACAACAATGCTTGAAAGAGGTAACCCGGGGTACCCTACATCATCCGTGATGGGTTGCACCGAAGCAGAGACTTTTGGAGGCCAAGAAATGCGATGTGACTATATTTTGCAATTGCAAAAGTGGAGATGGAAATCTGTTGTGTCTACATCTTTCCAGCTCCATGCTCTAAGTATTTCCCCTATAGCGTCTAGCAAAGTCTCTAAGACCCAACCCAAAACCCCAAGCGGGTCGAGCGCTCTTTGTACTTGTTGGTTTTGTCATTGCTTTAATTAAAATATGATTTGCATAAAACATTTATGCCTTAGTGTATCGAATTGAACTACCGAAAATGAAGCAAAAATAAACAAAAATCAAAAACAAACCAAAAAACTGGTCGCTTTTGGCACAACAGCCTACGGCCCACAGCCAACAGGCGACAGCCTACGGAATGGCCAGTCCAAGCGGCTGTCATTAATCTGCTTGATTAGCCATGATAAGGTGGCCGAGACTACGGCCTACTGCTTAATTATATATGGGAACCCAGTGAGGGGTGTGCGGGGCGGGGACGAGCCAGCCACTGGTTCCGATCGGGTCAAAAGTTGAACATGACGCCAGCTAGACGGACGCCATGTGTCACGACGCGGAAAACAAATTAGCCAGACGGAGGCAGAAGAGTGAGCAGCAAGCAGGGGCACACACAGAGAGTGGGTGGCAACATAGGTGCCCGTGCCCCTTCCCTCTCCCCATGCAGTGCATGTGAAGGACAACACTTGCGCTGTTCGCTTTCTCCTCTTTTAATTACACAATTGGCTAATGGTGCAACTTTTTGGGGATGCCAACAACTGGAGACACTTGGGCGTCGCTCGTCTTTCTGTGATTTAATTTCTGTTGAATTTCTGTTTTCGCAAGAGCACAAAATAAAAGCAAAAGCCATAACAAAACAAAAAAAAAGAGAACGCTTGGAATGGGGCGGAAAATGTCAAAAAGCTATGCAAACAAGCACTTAACCCCTTTTATTTTGACAATTCCATTATTTTCGTAGCGCCAATAAACTGAAACTGCAAATGCATTTTGAACAAATAAACACAGTCACACACATACATACACACACACACACACACACACACACAGACGACTATGTGGAGCCGCAAAGCCATTTTGGTCATGCAACGCTGCGTATACGTAATTTAGTTGTTTGCCTGTTAATAGTTGACATGCATCCGAGCAGATCCGGGGAATAGAAAATAGCGCTACTGGAAAATGCTATATACTATATGTATTTTTCCAATTTCCATGTTGCACAGTCGTGGCTGACAGACGGAAATGGCTTCAATTTAGTTGGAAATCATAGCCAAGACTTTAATTTGTGAATGCAAGTTAGGAACTAGGGGTTCAGTATATTGTTTTAGCGATTTAGATGAGAGCTATAAGCTAAGGAACTAGTTTAACTTCTTCTTCAAAACTCCATCCGACTCCTTTCACCAATTAGTAGCCTACCGCCTCTCTGATCAAGTTTAACTCAGGTTCAACGACCTCCAGCCAAGGCTTAGAGCTGACCCAGCTTAGAGCACTTCATCTCCATCTCCACCTCTGTCTCTGTCTGTCTGTGTGTGTGCGACCAATCGATGTCTATGTCCATTCGAATTGAAGTTTTATTTTTCCATATTTTGTGGACACGCTTCGATCGGATCCATTTCGCATTCAGAGTCGACGTCGCACCGTTCCATTTGCATAACTATTTTGCATTATTGGTGCAAAAAGTGATTTAATAAATATTCAAAATGCATTCAACTACCCCAGGCAACAGCCACAGCCACAGCCATTGCCGAAGCCGGAGCATTGTTCGATTGTTTGGGTTGAGTCGCGTCGAGTGGGGTACCATGGCAGAGAGTGCTTTGACATGACCAACTTCAAGCTGTGGCTGACAAACGCTTAACAATCGATTTTCGACATTTTTCGACGTTCGATGGGCCTGCACGTACGCCCCAGCTCATAAATTCATTCGCAGCATCGATATATATCCGAGTGAGTGTATGTATATTCATTTCGCCAGATAAATCAACGGGCGACAAATTAATGCTGCAAATGAAGTGCAACTGCTGGCATCCAGCGACGACGACGGCGACGCGTCGGCCCGGACCCACCTGTCCAGGATAACGATTATTTTCGCGCCTCTTGCTCTCTCTCTCTCACTCTGCCGTTCGATGTCGCCCAATATGCAGTAACAGTAAAAATAAATGAAGGCAGTCAACGTTTGCATATTTCAGAGGCTGCCACTGCCGCTGCCACCCCTCTACGTTTGCTGCCTCTTTGGTTTTACGTTTTTCACTTTTTTTGCTTTTGTTTTTTTTCGTTTTTTTTGTATTTGGTTTCCAACTGGCGATATAATTACGTTGATACTGTCAATTTTCCACCGATCCATGCCCCATATCCATGTGCAGGCCTCCCCAACCCTGCTGCTGCGGACGCTGCCTGTTCGATTTCGCATTTTCGCTTTAAAGCCGTAAGCCTGCCGCCGTAGGGCAATGGTGGATTCCTGGGCTTGGGCTTGGGCTTCGGTTTGGGCGACGGCGACCCATAAGTTTTTCCATCCGATTTATTGAGTAAGCCCGGACAGAGGGTAAGATTCAGTTGGAACTGTGGACTGTTGCCATCTGTGCAGCAGGAAAATTGGTAGATATCTACCTCAATCGTGTGACAGCCAGGGTATCGTTTAGTCGAGGCCGACCAGCACATCAAACTGTCCCCATACGTTGTATTTTTTTTTCGCCACGGCAATTTCACTTTTTCCGGCTGGTCGTTTCCTTCTGCATACTTTTAGGCCGGCTGCCGGTGTGTCTGTCTCGTGATTATTTTGTAATCCAAGCGCCTAAAGCATCGATTACACATCCGACAGGTGGGCCGCTGCCTTCGCTCGATTCGGTTGGGGTAGGGGTGGGGGTAGGGGTTGGTCTGGTCGGAGTCATAATGCGTGTTAATCAGGCGTCATTAACTGCTAATTAAGTGCGGTGGGAAATGCAACCAACTGTCAATTGTTCGGACCCAGCCGAACCTTGTTTGGCGCTCTCTCTCTCTTCTTTATTTAATCGCCCACTCTTCTGCCTGGCAGAGCAGAGAGCGCAATGAGGCTGATAATTGGCCAATGCAGACCATATTGCAGTTCCCACTAATCGCTGATTGGGATTAGGCGAATGACAGGATGACAGTGGATTGTTAAATCGGAAATATAGTTAGTAGTAAAGCGAGAGCTCGGGAAGAGTGTCGATTATCGATGCCATAAATAGGAGGAGTTCTTTCAGAAATCAACTGAATATAGTTTGAAAATTTTTCCCATAATAACAATAGACTATCTAATGGAAAGATGTGTATTTTTGGACTACAGACACTAAAACTCTACTTTAAAAATGCTAAAGTAAAAGGTATGAGAGCCCAGAAAACTAAAAACTGAAATAATCTGCAAATTCCAGCAATTCAAAAACCTATAGATATGTACATGCAGAATGTGATAATACGTGTATACCCATATCCTCAAGAGACCCTCAAGAGAATCTTCAACAAAAACAAATACACAAAATTTCAGTCCTACGGCCCATCAATACTACATACATGAGAATGCATGTGAACGCATACCTTAAAATACGCTGAAACAAAACTCAAAACAGAGACCAAAAATCCGATCAAGACATACTTATGTATAAAACAGCAGGAACTGAAGAACATTAATACCATCCATGATGCAATTATATATAATTATGTTATATATATATTATATATAAAATTCCATCATGATCCCATCTTTTTTGTGTATTATTCGACACATACAATTGCGGTGCTCGCTTCGCGTCATGAGCCGATCGTTGATCGAACACCAGAGCCGAACGCCTTTTGGGGCGGCCACTGATTAAGCAGACCATCCACAGTCGAATTTGTTCGCGCGAACATGTCCAAGATCAAATCGATCATCGACATCAAACTTGAAATGTGGACGCGAACACTACCACCAACGACGAACATTTCGTCGAACCGAATATGGATGGCCTGCTTAAGTCGCGCCGGCCGATTTTTTTGACATGTTCGTTCATGTTCTATTGCGAGATCTGCCTGTTCATGCACGTCCGTTTGCGATAGTCTGGCGAGACTTTGATCGTCGCTTGGGTTTTGTTCGCTAAATGCACTTTTTTGAGTCCGCCAGCGAACTTTTTGCGAGACTTTACTCATCGCTCGCGGATTTGTATCATTTCTAAGTCCGTTTACGAACATTTTATGATAGTTTTACTATCGAGTTTTGTATAAACTTACACATCTATATACTGTCTGGTTAGTGCTATAGATAACCAGATTATATTGGGTAAAAATGCATTAACTAATCCCATTCGATTGGCTTGCGGTCTGGCCTGGATCGTCTATAAATTGTAATTGCCTGTCAAATAATTTGCTTGCTGTACATACATATGTACTATATATTTGCATTGCGGAAACATCAGCATCAAAGCAAAAATGTATTTGAATTCATTTAATTGAGCTGCCAATATTTGACCAAAATGCAATTAACAATATAAGCCAGGGCCTGGGCCTGGGCCTCGGCCTGGGACAACCGATTCTTTGTGGTCATGGTTCGCCGGAATAGGCAGTGGAAAAATTATTTCGTTTTAATTACGCAATTACTCGTAATTTTAGGAGCCTCGTTGTTTGCTTTGGTTGCATGTTTTTTAATTAGTATGCGCCGTGGCCAGTGTAATATGTATGTGGCTTTGCGGCTGTCCTGGCATCCAGACAGCCAAGCGGCAGAACCAGTTCTGCCGGAGTCAGACATTTTCGTAATCGAATTGATGGAGAGAGTGGAGAGTGG
The DNA here is from genome assembly GCA_008121215.1 of Drosophila athabasca. Taxonomy (NCBI): domain Eukaryota; kingdom Metazoa; phylum Arthropoda; class Insecta; order Diptera; family Drosophilidae; genus Drosophila; species Drosophila athabasca. The sequence continues at coordinate 415,250 of VMQQ01000022.1, read as the reverse complement.
AGAGTGGTGTGTGGTGTCCGTAGACGTTTGTCGTTGCATTTCCTTGTTAATTTCCTCCATCGACTACGGACTACCGTCTAGCGTCTATCGCCTGTCGATGTCCTTGTTCTTGTGCTTGGCCCTGGTCCTTGTTAGCAGCCACAAGTGGTCACCGCTCTGATGAGGCCAATCCACTCGACTCCATCTCTCGTGCGTCTCCAGTTCCGTCTTCGCCTCATCTACCATCGATTGTGGGTGGCTTCCTTGAAACTTTGAATCTAACGAGAAAAAATTTCCACATCATCAAAGCTCATTCCAGGCCATAAATTTCGTGATAAATGTGGAAAGGAGTGGAGTGGAGAGGAGTGCAGAGGAGTGGACTAGAGTGGAGTGAAAGAGACTGTAGTGGAGTGCATGGCATCGAGTGGCATGGCAGCAGGATGGACGATTCCTTGGGGAGGCTGCCACAACTTGCTTGCAACTCCTTATTATCCCCAGCCCCTCCTCCACTGCTATCTGTCTGATGGCAAGTTGATTTCCCGAGTCCAGCCCGTACCCGAGTCATTCGGTTTCATAAATTTGCGAATCAAACGGCCAGGCCAGAGCCTGTCCAGGACTTTAAGAGTTTGCAGTTCGGCTCTGCCCCAATCCGCACCCGCATCCGCATATCCCTGGCCACAGGAGAAACTTTTTTGTTTCTCATGTGATTTGCAATGATTGGAAAACAATTTGAGGATTCGTTTCTTTTTGTTTAACAAGTTGAAGGAGGAATTTTTTATTGCAACTCCCTGGGGAGTTCGTTAGGAAGCAGTTCGATTCGTTTCAGTTCGGTTCGCTTTGGCTTTGGCTTGGGGCTGCCACCGAGCACTTAAAAGCGGTGACGGTAGACGCGACGACGCACGGTCTTGTAGCGGTAGCCATCGTTGGACACGGGCTCGATCTCCTCGAGAACCTGCTGGCTGGTGGGCTGGTAGACGGGAGCTGGCGCTGGGATCGAGACTGGTGCGGGAGGGATGTAGGTCTGCACAGGTGCGGGTGCGGGCGCTTGGTGGTAGACGGGAGCAGGAGCTGGCTGGTAGACAGGAGCTGGAGCGGGCTGGTAGACGGGAGCAGGCGCTGGCTGGTAGACGGGTGCAGGCGCTGGCTGGTAGACAGGTGCAGGAGCGGAGATGTGGATGGGGGCTGGTGCCTGGTGGTGCACTGGCGCTGGGATCTCAACAGGGGCCTGGATCTCGACTGGTGCGGGAGGAATGTAGGTCTGCACGGGTGCTGCATGGTGAACAGGAGCAGGAGCTTGGATCACAACTGGTTCGGGCGCTTGGTGGTAGACAGGAGCAGGCGCTGGCTGGTAAACTGGAGCAGGAGCTTGGATAGCAACTGGGGCTGAGATGCGGATGGGGGCTGGTGCTTGGTGGTGGACTGGAGCTGGGATCTCAACGGGGGCCTGGATCTCAACTGGTGCGGGAGGAATGTAAGTCTGCACAGGTGCGGGTGCGGGCGCTTGGTGGTAGACAGGAGCAGGAGCTGGCTGGTAAACAGGCGCTGGAGCTGGCTGGTACACCGGAGCAGGCGCTTGGTGGTAAACCGGAGCAGGCGCTTGGTGGTAAACGGGAGCAGGAGCTGGGTGGTGCACATGCACGGGGGCCACTGGGGCGGGGGGAGAGTAGTCGTAGCCCAGATGGGAGACATCGCCATAGGCGCACGCCACGACGGCAAAGAAAACAGCCAGGAATTTCTGCAGAAAGATTGGGAAGGGTGGGGGAAGCGTTAGAAATAATCCTTGGGGTCCTTGACGACGAGGAGGGGTGGGGTCGTCGGCTGGCTGGACTGCTTACCATGATGTCTACTACACAAGCTTTGAATCGCTTCTGTCCGACTGGAGGGAGATGCAAACTATTTATACAATCGACAGATCCGATCTCGGAGCATGGGTGGTTCTTCGAGCCAAAAACCTGAAGATCGCCGGCGAATCTGAATATTCAATGTGGATGATGGGTGGAGGTATGTTTCCACTTATGTATGTAGCTAGTTTCTGGTTTGTCTTTGGGGGCCGTGCCATCCAAATATCGAAATCAATAAAGTAGCGTTCGTTATGTTTGTGTTTCTGTTTAATTGGTTTATTGGCTCACGTCTGCATATGGGATGTGGCCTGAAGATTGCCCAGTTGATAGGAAGATCGATGGCTCCTTGGTCTGGTTAGCCGGAGAATATCCAAAAGTGTCTATCGTATGGCATTTAACTGATACATGAGATCGGTTTCGGAGTGCTAACGGCATATTTTATAGGAGATATACATACATACATATATGTAGATGCATATATATTTTGGCACATGCGACAGGTGTAGCCGGAAATTTGCAGAATGCAGATTCTCGGTTGATGGGGCTGTCTTTAACGACTTTTTTATAGCCAAAGGTTAGAAGCCATTCAACTGTTTTTGGGTGGACATTTTGGTTGTCTTTGCAGACTGTTTTTTGTCTTTCTTGGCGCCTACGACATTTGCTAATTTATTCAAATTTATGGTAATCAAAGCCGCCGCTTCGTAATCCGCCTAGAACGAGATCCCATAATTCTGTGATCTAACGAACCCTTGGCCATTAATTACTTTGGCCAAAAACCAGTTATGGTCGTAAAAATGGGTCTGGCTCTGACGTCTGATTCGCTTGACTATTTCAAGGTTTCCTATTTATATGGTATAACGTGTCCATAAATAAATGAAGCTGTTCCACAGAACCACAAAGAAGAGTCTCAAAAACATAACGAAAAACTGAAATACAGTAATTATTTCATCCACACACCTCAATATGGGATGATTGTTTAGACCTTAGCATACCAAATGCCATATACAATATACAATTTATAATTATAATTTTGTACTGCTCTGCCGGGGTATAAATTATTTGCTCATTATCTGGATTCTTGCCTCCATTATTCTCCACATTTCAGCATACTTTATGTATAGACTGTGATTTATCGGCAGATGCTTTAATCTTTGCCTCCCTGTCGGCTCCTGTCGGCTCTTGTCGGCTCTTGTCGGTCGATATTTCATCTCCGAATTATAGTTTTTATCGCCCACACGTGTCATACGACTTATCTCAACTACTCATGATTCATATGCTCTCAAGTGCAAACAAGTTAATTACCAAAATCATGGTCCAAACAAAGACAAACATTCAACCAAAAACTTGTTTATTTATTATTTTTATTGTATAGTTTTTTCTGCATTTGTTGATCTTTCATGTATGTAAATGCCGATCCGAGTCTATTGTTTGCTCGTCTGTCTGGCAAATGGCTTCCGTTATTGTCGTTACTCGGCCTGGAATTATCATCATGATCATTTAGGATTGCAGGCATCCCAATTAAACCATTGTCTTCGGGGTAGAGTATGAACTAAATGGCCAACAAAACTATCATAACTGGTTTTCATCTCATCTTTTCGGCCTTGACTTTGAAATCATTTCTTGGAGATGTCTTTTCGGGGGTTTTTCGTTAATCTTCTTTAATGTAATTATGATACCAATGTAAATGTTTAGTATCTTATTATTCATTAATTAAATTTACATTGTTGAATGCTATCACGTTTCGTGGAACTAGTTCTAAGCAAAGGTCTATCGAGTTCTGTTAATCAATTTAACCTTTGGCTGTCGGAAGAGAACGCATCTTCACACGCCTAGGTATAGGTATATATGTATATAAATATGTATATATATATTTAGGTATAGATATATGTATAGCTATGGTTGTTCTTTGGTGGCTTGGACATTGTGATTAATTCTCTAATAAATATTTCGTAGAATTTTTGAATTCATTTGCATATTATTATAATGAAATAAATCTTTTGTGTAAAAGCAAAGTAAAACAGTGGAGAGAATAAATTATTCTGTTAGGAAATGGATTGATATGGACGGGTTATGAAACGGTTATAGATGGGCCATGATTCATTACTGTAGTTCAAACGGTTATCAATCGATTAAGCTGCCCTGAAGTCTCGAATCTCCTCTCGCTACTGGGCGGAGCCATAGCCAACTAGTTCTCCGGCCAACCAGCCAAGAGCGTGGCCTGGCTCTCCTCTCCTCTCTCCTCCTGGGGCACGCATCCTCGGCAAACAGAGCCAGATTTACGGAGTACTCCCATGGATGGCCCATAGCCCACTTACAGTTAGTCACATTTAGTCGCAGCTTTGTCTTTTTATGCACTGGCATATTAATTTTGGGGTGCCACGGGCGCCTAGCACGGGGTGGCAACAGTGTCGAAGAGGGTAAGCCCCAGCAGAAGGGAGAGGGGAGGGGGAGGAGTGAGGGAGAGAGAGAGGATGAGAGGCAGAAGAGTCAAGTTACGAGCATTGCACAAAAGGCAGAAGCGGAAATGAAATCACGTACCAGGGGCGTTGTCATTCACAATGAGTGTGTGCCTCGCCAGTTGTCAGTGTGTGTGTGTGTGTGTGTGTGTGTGTGTGCTCTGTGGATGTTGTGGAAGTTGTCAGCAGCCGCGGCGACGACAGAAGCTGCCATTTTTATGTACGAGTATGTTTCTGTGTCTCTGTCTCTGTCTGTGTCTGTGTGTGTGTCTAATGTCCAATTTCAATTTGGACTGGCTGTCGAGGCTGACAGAACCTTCTCGTTGCCGCCGTCCACCGCAAATGGCAAACAATGTGGAAAGGTGCCACCACTCCCCCCCGCCCCCCTGCCGAGGCAGAGATCGGGGCTAAGTTTATTTACTTTATCACGAAATAATAAAGTTTACAGAAAGGAAACGTGCGCCGTGCGGTATTCTGCACTTCTTAGTCATTGCCGTTATGCTTGTGCGCGGCGGGGAGGGAGAAAGTGGGCGGGTGGAGAAAGTGGACGGGAGGGCGGGCATGTGTGATGACTGTACAGCACTTTGACAAAAGCCTTTTTTAAGAATTTAAGCGCACAAAGCGAATTTTAAACATGAATCAAGAGAGCGAGAAGTGAGACTTTGCTCGACTCGGGGATGTCCTGGAGAAGTCGTTTTAGACATTCGAAAGGCTTTAAAATTTGTTAAGCCACAGGCTGAACAGCTCTTTGCAGCTCTCCCCCCTCTACCCTTCCCCCTCTCCACCCAAAAAATAAAACAAAACAAAAGGGAAGCTACATTTTTTTCAGCGCATTGCAGTGAAAGAAACTTTGTGCCCAAAAGAAAGCAGAAAAAAAGGTAGAAAAATTAGCGACATGCTGTGTGACGTGACTCGACTGCATTACGTCCTGTGCCACAGCCCAGTCCCTGCCCCGTGGTGGCTCTTCTTGCCACATGCATGTCTTTGACAGCAAAGGAGGGCAGGACAACTCCTGGACAGCTTTTCGCTAACGACACAACTAAATTATTTAAAAACTCTCTAAGTGCAAAGAGGCTTTGTGCAATTAAATGCGTTCTCAGCTCGCAACGCACACATGTGGCATGCCCCAAGAACCCTCGAAGACGGTTGCTGCTGTCATGATAATAATTACTTCGACTCTGGTCACATGTGTGGCAGCAGTAGATGCCGTGCGTGTGCGGCTAATTACAATAAATTTGGCTAATTATTGTCTGGCATTGTCTTGGCCCTTGCGGCTGTAAACTTTAAGTAGCTCCTCAGAGCAGACCAAGTTTTCTGCCATCGATACGGGGGAGCCAGGACATCCTTGAAGTAAGGGGCAGCGTCTGGCTAATTGTCTTCTAAATTATGATAAGGAACTTTCCCCAGTTCGAAATGAGTGGCTTAAAAGGGTCAGACAGGTCAGTTCTCCTAGTCGTACTCGTATGATAAATGTAATTACCAGTTTAGGAAGAGAAAAGTGAGTGTTGAAAGGTTTGTTATTATTGAATTTGAAGTGCCTAAAGGAATTAGTGCTGAAAGCTAATAGAATGGCTAAGTGCTGCAGTTTAAGTGGACAATTTGGGAGGGTAAATTGTTGTGGAATGGTTTAATGGGCAACAAATTGTCTAGCTGTTCCAGAACTTTCCATAAGGTACCACAAAATGCATATAGCTAATCTCTTGCCCCATCAGCATCCAATATCTTTTGTGTATCCCCCATTCGTCTGATGTCAGCTTTCCCTCTTGGCTACAGATATTTTTAACAATCATGGAAAATCAAAACAAATGTCAAACGATTTGCTTTATAGCCTTCGCCTCAGACGGCAGTGACTGCAGTGATTTGCCTGGGGAATACACGGCCAAAGAGTCCTTCATTTTTATTATACGCCACCCCATCGTCAGGGCTGGGGTGCAACATATGCGCGCTTCATAAAGTGGCCTTTCCAAGGAACCCTTTCCCCCTGCCACCCTGCCTGGCTGTCTTCCTCTTGGGCGAGGTCCTCTGGTGCATGCCAAATGGCAAGGAAGATGCAGTCAAGTCGTGCGCCAGCTGAGAGCGCAATTTAGGACAAACAATACGAATACGTATACGCCCTGTTGTTCCGCTCCCTGTTTCTGCGATCTGCACTCTGCGGGCTGCTACTGGCATTTAGGAATGCCATTGTCTTTGGCTCGAAGACTTGGGCCTGCCTTCGTTCGTTCTGGCCAAATGCGCCATATATTCTGAAAGTTTATGTCTTCGTTTTCTAGAGAAAATATTTCCATGGAGTGAGCGAGTGGCGGCAGGACAATAATGCATATGTCGGCGGGGCCCGTTGTCGTTTTGTTTTATTGCATATTTATTTTTTATAGCGAAAGTAGCAAAATATAAATCGTTGTAACGCCGCGTGGAGGTTGGGTCACATTCTCTCTCTCTCTCTCTCTCTCTCTGTTTTTTTTTGGCAAGCACACAATGTGCGGACAGACAGACATAAGCTCTGCCAATCGCATATGGTGCTCACACACACACACACACACATAGACGGACAGTGTAGGCTGCTGCTCTCCGAATTAAGGTCTCAATGCGCTTTTTGCCAGAGCTACTGAATCGAGCAGGGGATGGTTGGGGGTTGGGGGGGGGAGATGGGGTACGAGCAGCAGAATTCAATCATAAAAGTTTTTCAGTAATCCGCTTTGCCTCGATTGCATTTCAATTTGCGCAACATTTCTGTGCAAAAACTTAATTTTCCACCAATTAGTTTTTCAGGGAACATGAGTTTGCATGGAAATTGGTAATTGATGGCGGCTTTTGTTTGTGTATGTGTGTGCGGCAGGGGGGCAGCTCTGGGGCTTCGTAGGGAGTTGAAAAGTACAACAAGAAGACCAAGGAACTAGGAATTGTTCCTATTTTTTATTGTATAAAATATACAGAGAGAGACTAGAACCCATTGACCTTCAGATGGCCGCTAACAGCCCTAGCCTTTATGTTAATGGCCAAACGGCATCATGTGGCGCTCAAAAAGTCATTGAGCATATTTATTGATCCCCCGGCGCACCAGTACACATACATATGTGTACAGACACAGACACCTGAAAAGGAAACGAAGCGGAATGGCCGCCAAATGGAGCTCTGATAATGCTAATTTTATTCAAAGGTTATGCCATTACAATCCAGTGCAGCCGGGGCCCCAGTGCTGGCCAGCAGACAGGAGATATAGGAGCGACAGGAGTGGCAGATAGGGAGGAGGATAAAGGACTACAGAGGCGAGGGACGAGGGGACGAGGGACGATGAAGATGGAATGCAAGTACGTGAAGAAATTCACGAAAAATTACGAGCGACGCAGTGGCAAGGCCTTGATGCACACAAAATTGCAAATCGTGGCCGGAACGAAGACGGCGACCACGACTACCACTACGACCACGACCATCTGAGGCCCCTGAACGAGACGGAGACAGAGGTGGAGACAGAGACAGAGACGTAGACGGAGACGAGAAGGTAGCCCAAGACTTGCATCGAAATGAAACCTCTCGCCATGCAGCATTTATTGCCAGCGAAGCGTATTTGGCACATTTGATGCGGCGCATAATGGGGAACGCCATTAAATGTCCATTGACATGGCAGTGCAGGGCCAGAAGCCAGCACAGTGGGTCGAAATAGCTAAACGCTAGCTACCTATTGCTACCTTCAAGCGGCCTTAGACTGATTGGCATATACTCCGGCAAGTTTAAAGAGGGAATAAGTTATGAATGGCTAATAAATTCCAATAGAATGAATCTTCAACTCGAACTTATGTGCCACACTGTGCACCGTGTGCTGGACAGTGGTGCATCGTGTGGCTCTGCCAATGGCGCATCGCAAATCGAATGCGAAACGAGCGTAAATCGTGACCAGCCAGGATCTGCTTAGTTTTCTTATTAGCTGCGATTACATTTTATGTTTGTTGTTGGGTCAACATGGCATCACTTCGTCCCACTCCTGGCTCTTGGCTCTTCCCCCTGTCTGCTAGATATTCGTGTGTATGTGTGTACAGGGCGTATACGTTATATACAGTTTGTATGCTTAACCAAAGTCGCAGCTGTTGTTGTTGTTGTTTCTTCTGCAGTGGCTGTTAGTAGATCGTTGTTGGTTTTGCACTTTGCTGTTAGGGTTTACTGATACCCCTTATATGTGAAGTGTATGCGTTTGACAGGATCTCACAGGCAGGTAGCTTCATAGTTCTCAGACAGAGGATATCTTCTAGTCGCCATTTCCCGCCTTTAGCGTTTCCTACTTGGTTTTCCCCTCTCTTCTTTTTTCGATTTCTGTACGTGGCCAAGTTGCAAAATGTCGAAAGTCGTCGTCGCATCAAATATGTTGAAAAGCAATTGGCAGGCGTCGGTAGCTACCCTCGTCCTTCCGTCCTTCCGTCCGCCCGTGTCCGCTCTGTCTGTCCGTTGGCTTCTGCCAACAGCTGAAGCTTCTTGTCTACTAATGCGCTGCTGTTGGAATTTCTTCATTGAGTACGTGCATTAAATATCAAATCACAAGAGGAGGAATTCTTCCTCGCCGAAAATTAAATGCATTTTCCGTTGCATACTTGCAGGCGCGCGCGTTCAAGTGTGCCGAAATTTATTGGTAGCTTCAGCCCCCCTCCGACTCCGCCCATTGATTGCTGCACCGATGATCGTTGTTGTTTTAATTGCTCGCTTCATTTGCGGCGGCAATACATGCAGGGCTGTGCTGTGCGACGCTCCATGATTGTGGAAATCAATTTCCTGAAGCTGAAGCAGCAACCAACCGCAATCGGTAGACAAAACAAAGAGACATTCAGCTGCAGCAATGCATATCAATTGCCGCTGACAATTTCAAATAGAAAACGTCTCAGCATGCCAGTGCGAGTGCCGCTCGTACAACTGAATGAATAACAACAGAAACAGCAGCGGGGTGGGGGGGAGACCAAGAGCTAACCACTAACCGAACAACAAACGCTGCCTGTCAACGACAAGCTGGAAAACAAAGTTCTGGCTAAAAGAGGCAAAAATCCGGCTAGAAGAAGGCTCGAACCGAGGGCCACCCCTTAACGATTACTTGAATTTTAGGATTTCTTAGGAGAAAGCTTCACATAGGCTCTTCGAGATAGCATTTCTTGCAGGATATAGATTGAAAATCTAACATTAAGTTTCTCCAAGAGAGAGAGAGACGGTCAGTCCTTAGAGCTTTCGCCCTCTTCCAGCCTTGTGGTAGCATGTCCTGGCATTCTATCGTGTACAGGGTATACACATTGAAATGTAACTGCAATTGAGTTTTGGCTCCTGCCCCCCCACCTCCTCCTCCTTCAACCAGTTGCTGGCATTTTTCCTTTTTCTATTATTTTTTTCCATTGTCAACTGTCAATGAGTTTTCAATTGCCGCCAACTTGCATGTTTGAAGATGCCGCTACCCCGCCTTGACGGCCGCCAATTGGATTGGATTGGGGGTTTGGTTCCACTTTTGCTTTGCTTTTGACAAGCCCAACTCCAGTACCAACTCAAACTCCAATGGCAGTGCCAGTCCCCTCTTCCTGTGGCAGTCCTGTCAACGGCAGGTACCTTGGGAAACCAGCTAATTCGCTTGTTTGTGGTTTCGATGGCAAAAAAAGAACTGAAAAAGATGGTCCTTGTTTTGACAGTGCACCGCCCTCCCCCCCCCCCGCCTGCGAGGGGCTAGTAGTGATATAAGAAGGATATGGCCAGGCCAGACCAGACTTCCTTCTGTTGATATCGCTTTGCCAAGCCATCCGCAAGTGTCATCGAATGATAAATGGACGCGTGCTGCTAGGAATATCGCGTGCTGGCTGAAACTCCTTCCCATCAACACCAAGGAGGTGTTGAAGCCAAGGCGGCGACACGCCCATTTCAATATTAATATGCACTGGAAACGCCTTCAATGTTATAAGGAATTGAAATTGGTGGCAGGATATTCGATTGATTTCGTTGGAAACTATTTACCGAATGCCAACAAAAGCTGCCACATGAGAGGTGCCCCGAATCGAACAGATTCATAATTGAAAACCCGAATTTACTTACCCCATATTGGGGCATATTGCCTAAATTTTGCATAGATATTGTGGGGCAGCTGTGCAAACTGTGGCAAACATCTGCCCCCCCCCCACACACACACAGCTAGGAGGGAGATAGAAAGATTTCCATTGTAATGGCTTATTGTTTGCCCCACTCGCATCCCCGTCCCCCTCCCCCCGCCCCCGTTGCTGTCGGAGCAAACAAATGGAGAGGAAAACCTACCCGGCCACATGGGCCGTGCAAAAATTTTCAATTGAAAGCATTGATGAGTCTTTCCTGTCTTTCCACCCACGTCTCTGTTTTTTTTTTATATCCCATATGTTAGTGTCAGCGCAATGCCAGCGGGAGGCCTGACAATGCCAGTGGCACGAGGCAATGGGGCATGGGGTATGGGGCACAAGGACGAACTCCGCGCTGAGGCTTTTGTTGACATTCGCGATGCGAACCGAACGCCCACGTAGAAGCAATTAATTGGAAAAAATGCGCAAATAGAGTCGCGAGTCGAATGGAGACGAGACGAGTCGAGTCGAGTCCTTGGTGCAGGTGGCTCTTCTGTTGACTTAACCTCCATTCCCATGGCCTGTTCTCCGGCCATTACCATGCCATAGCCATTGCTCACAGTCGCCCTGTGTCGTCTTTGAAGACTTGTCTTTCTCGAAAGTCATTTGTTGCTGCTAATAGTCGAACATTTAGCATGTTTCCCTGCTTGTTCGGGGGGTATAGCTGAATATAGATGAAGTTTAATCATTCCTATATATCTTCAAGGAACATAAACTTTGGCAGGTTATTCTGAATTGTAGAATAGTTCCGTTCCTGAAGTCTCTATGTTCTTCGAAGGGTATTCCCCACTTTCGTGGTCAAATGTTCTTAGCCAACTCCCATGGAAAGTGCAATGCAGTTTGGCAGGGGGACAACCCCAACATCTCGTAGCTGTCAATGGCTTTTGTCTCGTGGCGCACCAAAACTTTTCTAATTAAGTGGCAACGCCGGGGAGCAGGAACATGCTAGGAGAGAGCGGGGGGAGTAGAGGAGGGCCCTGGCTAGCCACTTGTCCAGTTGGCCTACGAGCGGTGGCATTACAATAAACTGTTATGGGTGGACTTTTAATGACCAGCTTTTGTTGCTGTTGTTGTTGTTGCTGCTGCTGCCACTGTGGCACTGCATTTTCCACGCGGGCGTTGGGCAGTGGGCGTTGGTGTTGGCGGGGGGCGTGTTAATGGTTATCGCTGTTGTTGCTGCTGCTGCTGTTGTTGCTGCTGCTGTTGCGGTTGGCCGGCATTAGTTACAAAATGTCGTTAGCCAAATTATTTGCCATGTTGGCGGAAAAATTTTTATGGTTTTTATCAGAGGGATAGAGAGAGAGAGTGAGAGTGAGAGAGAGGCTTGCACGACTAATTGCAGTTGAAATTTTGTTTTATGCGCACGCGGCACATTAAGTTTTATATATTCTGTCGCATTCAAGAAAGATACTGGGGGGAGGGCGGAGGGGCCCAGGGCAAAGGACAGTTAGTCGGGCAGTCTAACTTGCAAAACTGTTAAGCCTGCTAATTAACTTAAGCCCACTTACGTTCACACAGGAAATATGACATTATCAAGGGGCTTAAAAGTGGGCAACATTTCATCAGAGTGAAGTACCACGAAGGATGGCCAAGGATGTGGCCAGGGGCAGGCATGAAATCATTACAAACTGTTAGATGACCTCAAATGAAAGTAAATTTACTTTGACGAACGTTTAAGCTGTATTTAAGTAATTTTCGTATACCTCAATATCATTTAATATCCCTATAGGTAGCTGTATCCCTATCCCTAACCCCCCTAATGAATCGGTGTAGTTTTCCCAGCCGAAAGTCTTAAATATTTAACCGAAATTCGGCTTCCAATTTCAGTTTTCAGTGTTCAGTTTTCAGCCTTTTATTGCCGCCGTTTCTGGCTCTGGCTCTGGCTTTGGGGCCAACAAACCGCATGCTGTTGTAGATTAAGCCACAAGACTTTTCCTGAAAATTCACTCCAATAACAGGCACCACACAAACATACACACACACACTGACGCAAACGCAAATACAAAAGGGGCAGAGTGCACAGGACTCACTGCCTGCCTGCCTGGGTCTATTTATAGTTTGATGTTGGATTTTATTTGCTCTTTTTTTGCTTTGGTGGTGGGGTGTTCTTTTTTTATCCACTACCTCGATTAAAGCAGGAAAACTCTGACTCTGACTCTGGCTCTGTGTTGTGTGTGTTTGCCAGGAATTTATATTATTGCATGCCAGGGACTGACTTCCATTCTCCTCTCCCTTTTGGAACAAATCGTAACATTTGTGTGCCCCATGTTGGATTGGTTTTTTATTGATATTTGTGGTCTGCTCTGCAATTGTTGCGCTTTGAGTTTTGCTGCTTTTATATTGCATACTTTTCGGCATTTCCTCACACTCTCTCCCTCTCCCTCTCTCTCTCGCCCTCTCTTTTGCCGCTATTAATTGAGCCTCTCTCACCTGTCGGAAAGCCCACACACACACACAGAACTGTGAGCCAATTCCATTACCATTCCAGCGACGTGACTTCGTTCGATTTTTGCCAGCTTAAAAACTCATTCATCAATTAAATCGACACATTCATCAAAACAATCTCTCCCCTGTTGATGTCGCCATGGCTTCACTGTGGTGACGTCAATCGAGCAGGAGAACGTGTACGAGTACGTATGGAGTTTTTCCGGGCTGGAGATGGAGCCGCCATGACGCTGACATATGTGAAACAGGCCTCTGCTTTTTGGCATTTCATTAGTCTGAATGCGTATTATGACAGGGGGGGAGGGAGGTCGAATGTCGAGGTCATATATTTGACCTATCAAAGTGGAGACATGATGGAGAGCTTTGCCCCAAAAAGGCTCCTTAAAGAGTTCCATTATACAGTGTCTATTACCAGGCTTCAGATCATTTTTCATTTATTTAGAATGACTTTGAGGTATTGGAAATACGTTGCCATCTACTTACTGTATGTATATTTCCAGACGAAGACAAAGACAAACTTTTTTCCGCTATTCTAAGGACTTCACACTTAATTGCTTTTTCACGCCTCCTCACCCGGACGGAATACGTAATGCTCGCCATTGACAGGCCGCCCCACTGACAGCAGCTGTCAGCTCTGTTTCAGCTCTGTTCATGGCGAAGACAGCATCCTCCTGACTCCTGTCCATGGCCTGCAAATTGCTCATTTCAAGGCTAATTTGTTAGCATATATACTAAAAGAGAGAGGGAGACAAAAGAGGCGGAGAAGGACGAGCAGTAGCTGTATCAGCTGGAGGCATATCTTGTCCGGCAAAGGTGGCCTTTAGTCTGTCAGGCAACAGATGCACATCCCCCTCCCCCCGCCCGCCTGGGCTTGCACTTAATTACAGCGAAATGTCAGCTAATAAATTTATTTACATAATTTTAATTAAACAAGCAAAACGGATACGGAAACTGTCACCAAAAGCGTATCCAAGACCAGGCTGTCAGCCTGTTCCACATCAGTCGCCCTGCCCTTCTGTCAGGGTCAAGAATGTGGCTTTCTGTCTGTCTGTCTGTCTGTCTGTCTGTCAAGACGTCAACGCACAGGACTCCCCCATACCTGTGGGGCGATTACACGACACCCTTCGCTCAGGGGTGGCTTTGCTCCCTGCCAATTTTGGTGTGCTTAACGATATAATTAGATTGTTTTGTGGATGGCATTTCTGTGCGCTTTTTTGTGGTGTTTGATGCCTTGGCCTCTGCCCCATGCCCCAACCCCATACCCATCCCCATCCTGGCTGTGATTTTCAATATGCTACGAAGCAGGCAGCCAGGTTGAACTCACCTCAGGAGTTCCTGCCACCACTGATGTTTCCACTTTCTTTCTTTCTCTCTGTTTTGTCTGCATTGCTTGGCTGGGTATTGTGTGGCCCGAAGTTGCGGCAAATTGGGGTGACAAACCTCATTAATTACAAATGACTTCATTTCTTTTGTTTAGCGAGCATTCGGTGGAGTCTCTGAGGTGTGAAGAGTGTGTTGTGACAGCTGTTGGGGGCCACAGGGCAACGAGCCTCATGTTTCCCCGGGAATGCCAGCCAATTATCATGTGGATAGCACAGGAAATTGGTTAGAGTACATAGAGCAGCATATCGATTTGGAAGACTAAACTCAGACCCCCCAGAGACTCGTAGATATAACCTCTCAGATCTCTGTTTTCTATCTCTCTATGGCCTCTGCTTTGGTATTCTTGATATCATAAAGTTCTCTATTTAATTTCCATGCATTTTTCTCTAAGTCTGGAAAACTCTTCAACATTTTCAATCCATTTGAAAGCGGCGGCTTTCGGGGAACAAAAACCAAAAGGCAGGCTTTTGCTGTCTGACACTTTTGGCGGAATTTCGCTTGCCAGAAGATAGAAAGAGAGAAAGAGAGAGAGGGCTGGGAGGGGCAGCTTTTAGCCATGGTCCCCAGTTGCTTATAAATTGTTCTATGGCCGCCAAACACATTGCAATATGTGACAAATATGCATTTGGCAACAATAAATTTTATGACCGCAGCCACTGGGGGCTGCTCTGTGCCGTCGACCAAATGTTTCGGAGTTCTGTCTGGAGCTGCAGTTGAAGCTAAAGCAACTGGATTGGGGGGAGCTGGGGGGAGCCTCTTGGGTTGCCCATATTCATATATAAATATAAATTAGCATATTTTGTGGCGCCACCGCGTCGGCAACGAATGGCAATTGCTCATTGTCCCTCCCCTCTGCCCCCTCCCCCTGCTAGCCGCTGGCCAATTGTAATTAAATTGTCGCCAGGCACAGAAAAATATATATAATTGCACACACATATTATTTATTGTATTTACCAGATTTTATTGGCTTTTTTTGGTTTTCAATTTTCGTGATTTATGCCGCGAGCTCAATCACAATTAAAAATACCAACCGCTTGGCTCTGATTTGTAGGCCCTGTTTATGGCAATTTATGTTCAGAATATTCCCGATGCTTGATTATTGCCAATTAGCCGCAATTGTGAGTCCCCCCCAACCCCCCTCCCATGGGGGGTGTGCCCACCCTTTCTACCCCTTTCGGCAATTATGTGTGTTCATCCCTCATTCGGGGACAAACTACCAAAAAATAGAAGAAAACTAAACATTGAGTGAGTTTTTTTACTGTAAAAAAAAACCCCACAGACATGACGCATGCGTGGGGAAAACTATCTCAAATGGTTGATGGGAGAGGGGTGGGAGAGGTGTTTAGGGGGGAGGGAACAGCAAAACGACTCAAGAGCAGGACGAGCTCGTTGGTGAGTCAGAAATGCTTCAGGGATTGAGGAATCTATGCCTTTTTTTTTATCTGAAATATTCTAGAAATAAGTAGAAATAAAAGAGATTTATTTGGTAATGTCTCAGCGAAAGATCAATAGATCTAAGATGCTATATTCCCTGTGGAGACTATACCCAGGAATTCCCAGATTTTGTAACTTTTGGCTGTGGCATCTTCTGTCAATGGATCTATAGGACAGCATCAACACACACAACCATACTGTCTTGATTTTTATATATTCTGCTGCCTATATGCCCGTATTTATTTCTATACATATGTATATATCATTGGTAGTGTGAGACTATATATGTATGTAACTATAGTACAACAATGTCTTTTACATATGTAAGAGTATATAACTGTTTCATCACCACGTCTTTTTCTGTTTCGCTCTTTATTTTTTCTTCCTCGCTTTCGATGCCACACACAAAGTGATCGGGCGTCGGTTTACACATTTGTAATGTGACCGTATATTTAGTATTCTTCTTATAAGCTAGTGATATACTAGATTAAGGTTATTATAGTACATGTGGCTGCCGTATTGGCTGATAGAGGTTATCCTACCACTCAGGCTCTGCCTTTAGCTCTGGCTCTGACTCTGTCTCAAGTCTGGTTCCATTTGGCTGGCCCTTTCTCAGGCATAACGAAATCGTTAGGGCATCCCCACTCCCCCCCGCCTTCTTGCATGCAATAAAATAAAAAGCAAAACGCAATTAAAATAATTCCAGACGACGACTGAGGCTTCCCAGCCACATGCAGTGCGGCAAATGTTTTGCGTAATTGCAGTTTGGGGCTCATTAAAGTTCCTTCCGTTGCTGCTGCCGTTTCTGCTGCTGCTGCTTATATATCTTTTTTTCCTTTTGCCGGACACAGCTGGCGTGCGAAAAGTGCCAAGCGGACTTAACAATGCGTTACATTATTGTCCTCCCACTGCAGAGTGGATCCGCATCCGCGTCCGAGTCCGAGTCCGCGTCCAAGGAAAAACATTAAAAATCCATTGCACAAAGCTAGACAAATAGACGCCGCGCACCATCGGAAATTGTCGGTGAGAGGGGGGCATGATGGAGGGCAGACAGACAGACAATCGGCTGGCTGTACATCGTACATATATCATGCTCTTCCCTGCCACTCCTGCCCGTCCTGCCACTCCCCATTCAAACCGGTCCGAGTGGCTTGCTTAATTAATAAATTGATTGGATTGTTTTCACAGCACGCGGCTCGGATCCTTCATCGACAATTGCTGTTGTTCGACTCAGTCGTTCGTTATTGTTCGGCCATACCCTTTCAGAGGATATACCGCATATGCAGGGCAGCAAAGGATGCACTAAGTGAGCTACAAGAAAGGTCTGAGTCCTTAAAGGGTATCAAAAGAGTCTCCCTTTGATATTTCCACTGTTTTATTGGTGTTTGTATTGGTTTGTTGGATCTGCAGGGGTTGCGTTGGTCCATTTAATCGCATTTTCTTGTTCATATTTTATGCATTTTCCAATGGAACTTTTATTTATTTTTTTGCCCCCCTCATTAGTCCCTTAAGATTTCGCCAAACCTGATTAATTTTAGCACCAAGAAAGATTGGGGGATGGGGATATTTAAGGAACTCTTTTTGGTGCAATTTCAACACAAATTAAGCAAATGAAGACTTTATGAAAGTCTTTAACCTGCCAGGAAGACTCCTTCCTGGAGTTCCTTCCAGCCAGCATTGGCATGTTGTTAACTGCTATTAAGCTGGCCACAAGTTGCTACGCGACCAGCCAACACTCACACACAAGCCACACACTGCCACACACTGCCACACACTGCCACACACTCTCACAAACTCAGCGGCCAGGGGGGCAGTCGCCTTCTGCCTTGTTATTAGTGCCAACAATTCAACAGTTATCCTTTTGGCCCTTGTGTGTGCCCCTGCTGCTGCTCCTTGTTTTTATGAGCGCCACTTGAACCCGTTTATTTTGCATGTGCTTGCCGGTCTCCCATTCTAGGGGTATGCTCGGGTATGCCCGTTTTTTTTTCCTGTTCCTTTTGGGCGGCAAACACATTTCACATGTCGCCATCGTCGTTCTGCGCACTCATTTCCGTTTCCTGTTTTGTGGCCAAAACTTCAGAGCCACAAAAAAGGTTTGTCTGTCTCTCCTCTACCCTTGTACCCCCCTCAACCTCTCTACCTCTCTGGGAGTGTGCACTCCCAGTGTGGCTATGTTTTTAGCACAATTTTCATTTGTACGCCACGGCCTCGTAAATCATGCGCTGACATGGCTAGCAAAATTGTCGCTGCAGTTCATAATAAAAAGATAAGAAACGAGCCGCAAAAACAGCGCAAAATTCTACGCCATTGGAATTCCAGATGAGAAATGTCTCTCAGAAATGTTTTTTTGGGCGGGGGGGGAGTTACTGGAGTACTGGAGAAATGAAATTAATAAACTCAAGTGGAGACAACTTGACCAGATGAAGAGTTATTTGGGGAATTCCATAAGTAATTGAGAGCGGAATGGTATAGGGCACTTTTGGGGCAGCTAAAGGGCAACTTGGATGACCTTTTAGTGCTACAGGAGTACGACATTCTTTGGGAGGTTGATATGCAATGACTGCAGCATCAAGTGGCACAAGCGACACCAGCAGAAGGCTGTTACGCGCGGATCCAAAGCCACAACCTACCGAGGGGCACTGCCGCATAACGCGGGACTCGTTAACATGCAGGAAAGATGGGTTAGGTTAGACTAGTGTTCGAGGAAAAGTAGATGTAAACTGATATGAGAGTATCAGTAACAATTCCTAGAAAGGAATAAGCATACAAAGGTTTCATCTTTTATATCTCCCATCTCCCCTCTTCTTCCCCCTATTTCCGCATCATTTATTTCCTTTTGCTCAAACATTTTCATGGTTTGCTCACATATCTACATATGTATGTACGAGTATAGTTTATGCAAATTCCCTCTGCTATACATTCCACTTGGATGCATTCCCATTAGCCCAACAATATTTGCTCAGTTCACACGAATCGTTATGCTTTTCCCCTGCAATAACCTTGCCAAACTCTGGAGCCAAGTTGGCTTAACTTTAATTATGCATAAGCCAGCAACTGGAGAGGATGCGACGTGGGACTCGGCGACTGAGCTGGGCGGTGTCCGAAGTCCTCACTAATTAATCCCTTTACGACTGAAACCTATCAAAACACAAGCTTAACTTTTCCAATAAAAATAACGACGACACCGCCACAAAAAATATATGTATATATGTATGTGTATGTACAGGCGAGCGGCGAAAACCGCAAAAAGCAGAAGGCATAAGGAGTCTGCCAGCTTCCAGGAGCAGCAGCAGGACAGCGAACAGGATCTAGAACAGGGTCTGGGGACTGGGGACTGAGGACTGGGGCAACGGCTAAGACTGGGACCACCACAAGTGCGGGTCCGCGTGTCCTTTCCTGGCTCAAAATGCAGCAAAAGTTGGCGCACTAATTACCAAGGATTAGTTTCATATTTGTTTGTCAACACAGCTAGAGCCAGAGCAGCCAACAAGCAAGGGAGTCGCGAGGAGCACAAGGAGCGAGTGCAATCCGAGCGAGCAGCTGCTAACGGCTGGGACCAGCGACAGGAGACCAGAGACAGGAGACCAGCGGACACCGAACGGAGACCACCGAATGGAGACCGGAGACCAAAGACCCAAAGAGTGTCCTATCCGACAAGTTGGAAAGATTATTTATTCGTTCAGCTTTTGGCCAAGCCAAGCGTCTAACCGCCAAAGAAAAAAGTGCAAATCATGAATGAAAATAAAGGGGAACGTTTAGCTGGTATTCATGGTATTCATAATGAAATTAAGTCGATTGAACGCAGTGATTATATTCATGACATACCTCTGACCCCATACAGAAGTCCTTCAGTGAGTGGGTGAATCTCTGAAGGATTCCACAGCAAACCTGTGGGAGAATTTTGGAATAAAGAGCAGTATACAACTGGAAAAGTTTAGGGGCAGTGGAATTGTGACAATTTCATACTTGGTAGTAGTAAGGAGTGACCTTAGAGCCAGTCTTTTGGCCATAAATCTACCCTGTATTCTAGAGTATAGTGTTTAGACCCTTGTATTCCATTCTTATCGCTAAGCCCACGGAACGGGTGCATCGGTACTGCGAGTGGCCAACTGATTGCATGCAAGCATCAGTATTTTTGGACTAAATTAGGTTCCTAATTGCTTACTGCACTTGACTTTTAGAATGTCGTGTGTGTTAATGAGTTGACAGATCATTTCTCCACCCTAGCACCCTAGCAGTCATAAACTCTATACCTTATGTATGTTTTTTACTTAGAATAGATTGGTTTTGTGTTTACCTCCGTGAATGTGTAAGGACTCTTGTCCTTTAAGTACAATGTGTATATGTTTACTATATTAAGAGCATAAACCTTGACACTGTTTAAAAGAAATAACAAACAATTCAGCGAACAACATCAGCTTAAATTATATAAAACCTAATTGGTTTTGTTTGCCTCATGGATGTGGTATATCCAAGGCCATCGGACAAGCATCATAACCAACACATAATACCTTTGGCATGTTTATTGCTGGAGGAAAAACGTATTACCCGACCCTCGGCACATAATCAGATTGCCGACAAACTCTACAGAGGGGGAGGGCAACGGCAAAGGCAACCCTTGACCGAACCACCCTCTAGAGTCGACTCGCCTTGTTTGGCCGCCTGGCAGGGCTCTAATGTGATTGACCCTTCCGCCTTGTTGCTGGCATAATACTTGTGTTATCCCTGGCAGGACTTGTGCTACGCTCCCATGTTGGTCATCGGGGGCTTCAATAAATTATCACGCCATATAAAGCAATTAATTCTACTGCTGTTCGCCAGAGTCCATAGTCCATAGTCCTGTACTCCTGCTACTGCTGCTGCTGCTGCTGCTACTCCTTTTGCTCCTGCTCCTGCTGCTCCTGCTCGTACTCGTACTTGTCTGGTTCTGTTTCTGGGGTTGTTTGTCTAAACTTTTTCCATATTTCCATATATAAGTACGCTGCTTCCGCCCTGCTGCTGGTTTTTTTTGGCCTGGCTAAATAAGCTTTTAATAGCTTTTGCGCTCGTGTTGTTGTTAATTGATATATCCTGCGCCCTGCATCCACATCGAAGGACCCACTCACTTTCCCCATAATTCGATTTTCTATGTAGTGCAAATTTTTCAATTATTTCCATACTGGTTCCACGTTTTTACAGCTTTTCCCCCTCTCAAAGTTGCTTGCAAATTACTTTCGCCTTCAGTTTGTTTTTTGTTGTTGTTCCCTTGCTCGGACCAGGTCCTGTCATGTAGGGTCCTGTCGTGTAAGCTTGATTGGGTTTCTCTTGCGGTTCGGACAGACGGAAGGACACTTTCTATGGCACTGCAGTTTGCAGTGCAACAATGTTTCGGTTGGAAATTAAGTTTTATGCTCTAGTTTGCAGAACATTTTGCAATTTTTTCTTATGGTTTCCGGTTGAGTGTGAAAGTGCTTTCGCCACGGCACCTTCACTGTGCTCAATGTGACCTTTCAACCCTCCTGTTGTATAACATTTGTGTAACTGTGTTTTTTCCTCTTTTTTTCTCATAAATGCTGGGTGAACTCTGCAGCCCTTGTGCACCCTCCTTCGACCTACTTGGACCCACTATCACATCACAGTCGTCGGCCTAAGTTCATTGGCATTCGATTTTCCCTTTCCCCACGACTCTGCCATAATTCAAAGAGCGAAGAGACAGCCGCCTTGCCTCGCCCTGCCCTGCCTCGCCTTTGTTTAAATTTTGGCAAGGCATTGTAATTTTCCTACGCAGAACCGCCCCCACCCCCACCCACTGCTTCAGCTTGTTGTTTGTCCTGCCAAAATAAAGGCGTGTGCGCCAAATATCCTTGTATTCCATCTCCGCCTCCTCCTCCTCCTTGCTGGTTCTTTTGGGAAAGAAGTGGGACTTCTAGTTCATAAATTACGATGACAAAATGCATTCGCCCCCGCCCCATAATTAGTGCATTAATAAAGCGCCAGTCGAGCGGCAGACAGTCGGCAGATGGATAGACAATAGATTCGGATAGTTTTATTTATGTTGGCGATCCAATAAAGTACTCGAATCCTGCGTATCCTGCGCTCGCCCATTGTCGCAAACAACGCCATAATAATGTAATGAAATTTATGATGCGCATTTAATGTACTCGCAGGACACAACACGGTGCGACAATAAACGACAGTCCGCCCCAGAATGGGGCAAGGACTGCGACTAGGATGGGAGGGGAAGAGGAGGGGCAGGGCAGAACGTCGAACAAAGCCAACACTTAACTGATTTCAAAATTATATTGCTGAGAGAGTGTGTGAGTGGATTGCGGTAGGTTTATGTGTATATATATACTCTGTATATATGTATACTATAATTTGGCATATAATTTTATTGCTGGTCAAGGCAGTTCCACCCATCCGCCCCCCCTCTCGTCTATAGACATTAGTGCGTTTGTGCGAATCGAGACGACAGGGTAAATATTTGTCCTGGACAAATACACATATACACACACATATCCTTGTCCACGAGTGGGGGGTATCTGTGTTTGTGTCTGCCACATTATTTGCTTAGTTTTCATATAGTTTTATTGTTTCAACACAATGCATTTATTGGAAAAATGTAACAGAAATTGATTGCTGTTTGCAGTTGCGAAATCAGTATATAATAAACCGATATATTAATGGATATATATTACGGATTTTGTAGACTTAACAATATTGTTTTATTTAACATTTTCAGAATGGTTTCTCCACCTTCTTGCTGTCTTCCACATTAACATGAATCGTTTTCGCCATGACTCATCTTGGCCCCTCCCGCCCCTATCCTTATCCTTGCCATCTTATGACGACATCTAAAGTTCTGGCCATAAAACGACAATCCGCGCAAATAGACAAGTTAATTTTGCTAACTAATTTGCCCAGCAAAGCTAAGGACGAACGAATACACGCCTAAATCGTAAAAGCATATCCTTGAGACGAGGTTTTTATGTCGCCCGGAAATCGGTTCCTTTCCAGGGAAGGAACAGTGGAAATGGAACTCCGACTCTCACTCTGACTGGGTGACTGAGTGACATTGACATTTGGCTGACACGTGATATCAATTCTTATATTCTGCTGCTCGGCTCGGCTTGGCCTGGCTTGGCTTGATGATGATTCAACCGATTTTCAGTGCTGCCCCAGCTGATGATGAGGCACAAAGGGATGGTGGTGGGGGTGGGCAACCCACTCCTGTTGCTCTTTTTCCTCGCCCTGCGCACTTCCGCAATAATTTTTATCGCATTTATTTCTCTCTCTCTCTCTCTGTCCCGGTGCGTAAGTGTGTGTGTGTGTGTGTGCTGGTGTGTTTTACTACTGCCTGCTTTTGGCCACATTTCACTTTGATGGCTCAGGCGGTGGTCGGTGGGGCGGTGGGGCTGTGGGGCTGTGGGGCTGTGGGGCTGCCTGCCTAGGCGCCACTTGAACTATGAAAATTTGTCCCGCCTTGCTGGCGCCGTGCTTATCGATCGCGCATGGAAAACACTTTTGCCATTTGCTTTATCTGCCAGCAAACATTGCCCAACACGAAACACACACAAGAGAGGGGGGCAACAGTGGGGCATGGACTTGGTTCGTTGGTCTTGGTTCCATTCCCTGACTTGGACTCCTGCCTGGCTGCTCCACAACCTCGTTGTTGGCGCATTTTCGCTTTCCCTCGTCGCGTGGTGCGTTCATAAATATTCCGTTTTTGCTTTGCTTTCGACTCACTCACACTTTTCCGGGCATACACACACACACACACATACTCGTACATATACATAGCAGCAAGGGTATGCGAGGACATGTATTTTAAGTGTATTTCTGTTCTGTTTTTGCAGCAATTTCAGCTTTGAGTTTTTATTTCCGTAATTTATATGCCCCACACACTTATTGGGATAGGTTTGGGGTAAACGTTTTCCTGGAAGAGCGACACCCCGGGGACTCGGGGTTATCGGAGGTTGCCACCGAGTTGCAATTACCAAGCAAACATTCGGGGCAACCATTATCTAGGCAGTAATTTGCTGCAGCCTGCAGGTGATGCTTAAAGGTTAAAGGTTTTCATTGATGTTCAGTTGATTTATGGTTCTATGCCGTAACCCCATCCCAGTACCAGTTCCATTATTCATAATCTAGAGTTACATGCAACAAACTCTTGTCTGACATTCAGGCTAACACTTAAGGCAACCCTCATTATTTACCAAAACATTTCATTTTAAAAATTAATTTTCAGCATTGCCCCCAAATGGAAAATTTATTTTAATTGATGATTTACGTTTGCGAGTCACGAGCCAACCCTTTTCTAAGGGGCGGGACAGTTGTTGTCGGCAAGTGTTAACAAGGACACCCAACCAGGACCCCCTGAACCTCCCCCCTCTCTTGCTCAAAGATGATCTGCCGGGGACCCCAAAGAACTTTGTTTTTATTTTCTTAGCCTATTGGGAATTTTATGTTTTCCAACTTTTAAATATTTAAGTGGATTTATCTGGGGAGAGATGGGGTGGCAGACACTCTCGTTGCACTTCCTTTTCCTCCTCTTCCATTTAGAAAATTTGCATGCAACTTTTTGTTGCCAACAGTTTTTGGGGGCGAATGCTTCTCGCTTTCTGCGGCTTCTGGTGCTTTTATTTTTCCACCTGTCGCGTAAAATTTCACACAGCAGCATAAATTTTCCCCCGACGGCAACCGCACTGTGTGGGTGGAGAGGGTGGTGGTGCCCCCGCCCGCACTGGCTCCGGTTGCAGCTCCCACACTACGGCCGACGCGCCACATTTGACGCCACATAATTTTCCTGTCGCTGGAACTTTTTGTTAGCCGCCTGTAGTTGTTTTTTCCTCTTTTGTTTATTTGTGGGAACAGCCACGCCCACCCTTACCTGGCCACCCTCCCTCCCTCCCTCCGCACTATAGGAATGGAATTGGTGAAATTTATTTGGCGACAATAACCAAAGTTTTACATACTTTCGGGCGGCTTTCGGGCGTCATTTCATTTACGTTTTCCTTTCGTTTTGTTTGCTAATTAAAAGTAAGTGCTCGGCGAAAGCACAGTGTGGCAAGAACCCCCTCTTGGGGGACAATGGGAAGCCTCTGTTGCCCCACAGGATCCCCTCTAGGCAAGTCTCTCTGCTATACCACTGTGAAATGGTGGCGCCTCTTGATCAGCTTAAAAAATTACCATCACTGGTGAAAAGTAATCGCAGAAAATGTGGGAAAACTTAAAGAAATATTTAGGAAAACTGCACACGTGTTCCGCACCGTGCCACACGCTACCCAAGCACCCACCCACCCACTTGGGACGCCATTTTGCACGCGAACTTTGGCCACAGTTTGACATTTTGCCGCAAGGAAGGAAAAGCGCCACAAAAGGAAAAACTTGAAAATAAAAAGAACGAACGAGGCGAACATTTAAAACTTTCGCAGTTTTAAATTGTCGCCGCAGAAGAACGAATGAAAGGAAAGGAAAGGCTGCAGTTGACTTACACAATCCACATCCTAGCACATCCCACCACACCCCCTACCCCTAACCAGTCCCCCTCGACCTCAACAGTCGCCTCGATGCGACTGTCAATTGCAAGTGTCACACGGGGGAAAAACTGGAACTAAATGTGGAGTTGGTCTTTCCGCTCGGCTGTCACTAATTCCCCGAGCTCGATTTGCATTTTTCGTTCGGTTTAGGTTTAGGTTTTTGGCCGTGTTGCACATGTTCTTTCCCTCCCCCCACCCCCATCTGCCCCATTGTTTTCCCATGTTTTTGCTGGCCATGTGCCGCGGTGGTTTTTCCAAATAAATTGAACATTTCGCTAATATCTTGATCAAATGTCTCTGCTGTACGGCTTGATAAATGGAAATTTCTGTTGTTTGAAGTTTCCCTTTCTTTTTTTTTCGTTTTCCAGTTCGCAGTTTTTCGGTTTCGGTTCGCTTGATGGAGTGGACTGGCGGTTTTGGTCATGTCAAGGGTTTTCCGACAAAGAAATAAACGTAACATTTCACTGGGTATTCGGGAAAAGCTTTAACTTGGGAATTTCTTTAAAAAATCATGAAATATATTGGGTTATGATTGGATTGCGCTTCGTAGAAGTTTTCCTAGAACATTTTTCTGTGGTCTTTCCTGGTTGTTTCTCACCAAAAGTTTCCATTTTTCTTGTGCCCAAAAAATTGTACATGCAAAAGCAAACTAATAAGAAAGTACGTGCGAATAATTTTACAAATTAGATGTAGACGAGGACGAGGACGACAGGGACATGAGTAAGATACGACCATGGGGAAAAGTTTGAGCCAAGGCTGAGACACCCGCATGTTGAGGCATGTAACTAAATACGCTTGCCACACTCTCTCTGTTGCCTAGCTAACAAGATAAGAGAGAGAGAGAGAGAGAGCAACAGCCAGACAGACACTCATGTGGCAACCAGACACGGCTCAAACTTGGAGCCCGGGCCACAAAACTGTTAAACGCAAACTGTAAGCGGGAACAACAAACTGGCAACAGGAGAATACCAGTACTCGTACTCGTACTCCGATTTTTGCATGTGACAACATACTGTGGCATGATGGCTATCCTATGGCTCCTGTGGCAGAACTTCACAAAGCCAGAAGGCAACACGTCGGCTACTTGATACTGAAGCAGAGAAGCAGGCGACAAGAAATTGCAGCAATTACGAACGACTTGAAATACGTTGAAGAGGAGAAGCCAAAGAACAAGTTTTATGGCACATGCAGATCGAGTTTTTGGCCAAGAAATTGTTCAACTATTAAGACAAGGTAGAATTTGATGAGAAAACTGCTTGAATTGGTTGATTGTAGAGCTCGTAAGACCAATGAAATGGAACTATCTGGCCCCAAGAACTGGTTACGCAAACAAAAAGCAATTAGCCAGCACAAATCCAGGCGAAAGACCAACATGGAATCAAGTCGGAAAAGAAGAGAACTCGGCCAATAATAAATAAATAAATAAAACTTAAAGCAACTCACATTAATGAGTCCAGTCCGCGTGGCGCCACTTGGCATGACAAACATGTGGCGCACGTGGTCGGACTTCAGGCGGACTTTCGTAGGATGTAGGGCTGTGGGGTGTGGGCTGTGGGGTGGGCTGTGGGGTGGGGTGTGGTTCCTGCACTAATTCCCTAACATGTCACGAATCATATTGAACATGCGGCTGGCTGTGCCAAATGATGATGAGCGCAGGAGGCAGGCCAATGACGAGAGCAAGCCACAAGCAGAGAGACAGAAAGACGGAATAGAAATTAAGCCGAGTGTTGTCTGTTTCCGTTACCGGGTAGAGGGTAAACACTTGACTCATTTTCTACATGTGCCGCATATTAAGAGTGCACCACCTGCTCCTGCTCCCCTTTTTCCGAGCTGCTCATTTCGGATCGCTGGCAATTATAATGGTTGTGCGGGGGGTGTGTGTAATTTTTCACGAATTTTCATGCATCACTCCGCTCTTCCCCCATTAATTATTATTTTGCCAGCACATTTCACTGATTTATTGAGTGTCGGCTGTAGGGGAGAATGCAGATACACACATACACATATAAACAATGCTCGAACAGCTGCAATCAGTGCGGGGCCTACAAATCTCTGGACTCGAAAAAATGCACAAAAATTAAATGAAAATTGCGAATGAAATTACATGCACTTCCACTTGAGAAGAGCAGACGGACAGGCAGGGAAGGGTATGGAAATTATTAAAAAATCAACAGCTCAAACAGAAGTAAGGGGAATGCCTAGACGCGGGTACAGGCATACCCTGGAATATATGAACCCCAGTTCTCCTTCCCCCTGCCCCAGCACCTGCCACTCACCAACGCCTGCCCCACCGCCTGCCCACCGCCTGCCCCAGGGCACATTAAAAGCCTGCCAAATTCCGACCGCCATTAAGTCAAATGGATGAGCTTCTGTGTAATAAAATTTTTTATTATCATCTGTCGCTTGCGCTTGAAGCATTCGAATGAAAACCCACAAAAAAACCAACAAAAAGAAAGGCCTGTTTTGGGTTTGGGATATGGAACTTTTGATACCGTTGCAGATCAAACAGAAGGGAGAAAGATAAGAAAAAGATCTGGCAGAATATAAGTGTTAAATATATGTTCTTAACTTTCACTTCTTGATTCGCAAGCCATGAGACCTATGACCTTTTAGAGGGCTCCAATCAATGAGCCAACCCATGGAGCCCTCGGCCTGACAGATCATCACAACCGTCAGTGGTACGTAGTACGGACAGGACAGGAAAAGAGGAACAGGACGGGAAGGGAAGGGACGGTACGGTACTGACAGACAACCGGACTGTCAGCCAGGCTGACAGACAGGGCCCAGGCAGGCATTCAGGAATTATGGTCAAAAACAACAACAATTGGTAAAACATCCGCCACAAACTTTCGAAAAACAATTTTTTCCCTTTTGTCTGCCGCCTGGAAATATTTTTGTTTTTTATTTTATTTAAAATATATTTTTGTTGTTTTTTTTTTAGTTTTATGGCATTTTAAAAGTAGTCAAAGGCATCCATCCACCACATCCCAGCAGCAGTCTCTTCTGCAGCGATTCCGGCATTTCACACTCCACTGGCGTGAAAATTCATTAAAAAATTGTGTTTAACACGGGAAAACAAAAACAACAGCCGGAATTTTTTTCATTGTTGGCTGCAGGGTTGGTGCCGCGGATCTTTTGCGTAATGGCAGCACTTTTTGGGGTATACTTTTTGACATTTATTTGAAGCATGGCAATGATGTTCATAAATTTCACCAGACGAAATGCAATTTTCATGCACGAGGACAGCCAAGGCCCACTTGGAGCTCGAATTCTGGCTGTGTCTTGAGTAGGCTTCACTCGACTCTGAGCTGGAATTGGGAGCCCTGTCATCGCCAGTCGTGATGCCAATCAGCATACAATGCGGGGCCCCAGCTCTATATGTGGAAAAACAATTTAGACCAAAGACCACCCCAAAGGGGGTGGCTGAACAGTGGGAGACGTGAGATGGTGGAACAGAACAATGCCAAAAGGCCTTGGTGACTTGTCAGAATGGAGCAGTCTCATTTGTTATGCAAGCTACATTTCCGTTTCCGGTTAACACAGTTAACAGCACGACTCGAGAGCCACAAATATAGCCCCATACATTCGAAGGAACAAGAACAAGAATAAACGATGGAACGTCAAGTCAAAGGAAGTTATTTGCATTTGTCGACTGATTAATTACAGGGGCACCCAAGGAACTGCAGGGAAAAAACCCCCAAGGGTTAACAATAGGACCAGTAATATTACAATTCCCTTTAGAAGTCTCTCAAATCCCAGGACTCAACGAGCTTCCATTCAGACAAACAATTTTTGATACCGATTCAAAAACATCTTCCAAATTTTTAAGTATTCAAATTGCATTGAATTTTGATCTTTTCCCAATCTTCTGGACAATGGCCGATGGCGCGGAATTCATAATACCCCCGTTCCCGAATAATAAATCAATAAATCCGTATGTCTATAATTCTATGAATTTAACCAGGTCTTCGTGCCCGGTCTTAAGTTCGAGCCTTTGGATGATCCTTGGGGTCATGATTTTGGTGGCTCGTATGTTGTGGTTGACCCTGCGGGCTGTAAATCCTGAACAAATCGACGAGCAGAAGGTGGAAGGGGCGCTGGCGGAGGCGGAGTATGCTAGGGAGGATCAGCGGATACATACACATATTGTTGTCCCACATATGTAGATACTCGTACTTACGCTTACAGCAGTGATGCATGTATTACCAGAAATACATACTAATGACTTGTTCTTCGGATCTTTTGGCCTTACTTTGAAATAAAATCTCTGAGATCTAGGTCTCAACGAGCTCCAAGTAACACTAACAATTTGATACTGATTCGGGAATATCTCGTAAGATATGTAAACAAAATTCAAAATTTCGAAATACATAATAATCGCATGGAATTTTGAGGGACTTCTGGAGGGACATAAACGACTATGGCCGATGGCAAGGACTATACGATACCCCCGTTTCCGTACAATTCAACAATAAGTCCAAGGAATGTAACCAGGTCCTCGGGCCCGGTCTTAAGTTCGAGCCTCTGGCTGGTCCTCGGGGGCATGATTCTGGTAGCTCGTATGTTGTGGTTGACCCTGCGGGCTACAAGTTGTGAACAGATCGACGAGTTCGAGCGGCAGAAGGTGGAAGCGAAGGGGCAGAGGCGGAGTATGCTGAATGCATGCAATCACATCAGCAGAGTTGCCCGACGTAGTAAATGATACCCCCACTCCATTTTTTACTTAAAATTCGGAATATTCTTTAAAAACCATTCATTTTTCGTTTACCCGTTGATTTTTGTTAATTATCTACAAAAATATTGAATTATCTATGTTTTCCACATAGAATTCTACTTGAAATAGCCATCTCTACTACATTATACATGACGTTCTGATTGCTATGTGAACATGATTAAACATGCACCCACTCTCCATCTAACTCCCACTCTAACAGGTGCCCAAAACAACAATCGTTCGCTCTTGATTTTGCAGTCGCAGAGGCTGTAGAAGAAGAACCGAAATATTTCATCATCTTTTTTGCATATGACATCAAGAAGATGGAGGAGAAGAAGGAGAGCATGAAATGCGCGAGCAACTACGCCGACTGCGCTGCACCTACGCACCTACGCAGCGCGCTCTGCAACCCTCTCACCAAAATTTCTTTCTCACTCCCACTGACAGGTGACATAAGCACACTCTTTTGATCTCCCTTTGCAGTAGGAGAGGGAGAACATAAGCAGGAGACATAAGCGCTTAGCAAAAGAAGCTGATGAGAGAGTGGAAGCGAGGGCAATTAGGAAGAGAGCGTGGGGGAGAGCATAGAATGAACGCATTTGCACCGCTCCAAAGAGCGCGCTCTTGTTCTTGCACTTACATTTTTTCACCCGGTCAAAGCGCGTGCGTTCGTAAGTTGGATCCGCGTTTCAAATCGCAAAAATCGGGAAAATTGTGAAAAACCCAATGGGTAAAATGTGGCGAAGGTGTGTGTGAAGTGTTTGAAGAGTTTTGTGTAGTGATGCAGTGCAAAAAATATAAATCTACCAAAAAGTGTGAGTGTAGTGCAAGTGTTGTGTTGTGCAAGTGCGTGATCAAGGGCGGAGGCGCAGAAGGAAGAAGAAAAAGGAGGAAAAGTGAGTGAATGTGAAGTGTAGTGAGTGGTTCCAGCAAAGTGGTGCGTGTTTGTGCGTGCAAAATATTCGCCAAGTGATCTCCCTTTCCCACTCTCTGATGTAATAGTGGAGAAGAAGAAAAGAAGAGGAGAATCACAAAATAAGCGCTACCGTCTCAATTTTTTTTCCGTTTTGAGTTCCAGCTATGTGTGTGAGCGCGTGTTTGCGCCAATTCTTGTCCCTCTCCCACCCCAGGAGAGTAGAAGGAATCAAAGAATGAAGTGAAGTGAGTTCCAGCCAAGTGTGTGTGTTTGTGCGTGTTTAAAAGTGAAGCAAATAAAATTTGCCAATGTTCCATGGTGTAAAAGTGCAGAGTGCAAAGAAGAAGATCGAGTGTTCATGCTCTAGTGTTAAAATTTAAGGCGTTTTATCTGACTTTCTTCTGTTTAGTGTGTTCACACGAACTTCCGCCCCCTAGTGCCACGCCTTAAATTAATAAGCTAAGTGTTTGTGCGCCTATTGGTAATTATTTTTTGCGTTTCGTTTGCGTTTTCGATGCGGTTTCGCTAGCGGTTTCAGTGCGGTTTCGGTGCGTTTTCGTCGTAGTTGTCGTGCGGTGTTTCTCTCTTCGTCCGCATCTTCGTCAAAATCAATCGTCATAGGCGAAACAAAACAGAAAGAAGTAAAATCTAACGGCATAAAATTATGGGTAAGCTAAAGAAGATATACATATGTACATATGTATGTATGTATGTTCTGTTTCTCTTTACTATTTTTACGTTTTTCTTGAATGATTTTAAGAGTGCGTATATGCACCTGCTTGCTGCTGCTTGATTCCGATTCTGATTCTCAAGCGCTGATCCTCTAACTCTAGATTGTATTTGTAGGACTATATACGATAGTATTATATGCATATACCACAGATTGTGGTACATACATCCTGAGCTACCAGAGTCATGTAATAAACTAAATTCTCCTTGGAAATAGCTGGTGTAATAGATCGTCTCCCTTTTGGAATTCTGGGTTAACCGTTGCGTAATCGTAATGGGGGAAAACGTAATACATTTTCTGCAAATATGCAAATATTTCGAAAGCGAAAAAATATTTGTATTTGCAGGTTATTTGCATATTTGCAACGAGCGTCGCATTGCAGTCGCAAAATGCTCGCTTAAAATGCATTTAGGTCCCCGAACCCTTTCATAGGCACAAACAGAAGTGGCAGTGGGGGTTGGGGGTGGGTTGGTGTGTGGCAGTGGCGGTGGCGGTGGCAATGTTTATCCAACACGTAGCGCCAATAAATTGTCCGTAGCGAAGTACGTTGAGTATCTGCGTAGCAGTTAATCATTATTTTCCAGCTTGAGGCGCACATTAATAATTATCGCCGGTGCAGAGAGAATGACAATGGTCACAAGAGGTGGTCACAAGGAGGGGTAGTGGTGATGGTCAGAATGGTGTTTCGGGGTGTGAGACTGCCTCAATGTTGCATATTTGCAATGGGGGGGAGCCTGTTGTAAAGAAGACAAGTGGCACCCCGAGATCGTTCCTGGTGCAGGGATACATCACCGACTCTCATCACGATGCTCCACTCATTCACAACACAAGCTTCACTCCCACTACCAACCCTCTGTCGGCATCCACACCCTTACCGGTGTGGTGGCAGACAAAACGGTATGCTGCAGTGACTGTCAAGTCAAGTTGGCCGCAACACGTTGCCCCTAATGATTTATCATCGTTCATGCTTGTGCTTATGAGTGCTGCAAGATGATGTTGATGATGATGATAATGATGCTGATGATGATGATGATGATGAGTGCCAGAGTCGTCTGCCTGATGCTCCTCAAGTGGTGCATCCTCTGACAGAGCGTTAATGCACTACACCACAAAGCTTCAGGCATCCTCCAGATGCATTTAAGCCAACACCAATTTATGCAGAGTGTTTCTCTAGCTTTTGGCTCTTCTCTGTGTTTGTGTGTGTGTGTGTCTGGTCGAATTGGTTTCATCTTCCAATTGAATCTTGATTCGGATTAGCATTTGCTGGCCTTCACTTTGAGAGAAGCAAACAAAACGATTTGTTTTGCTGAAAGTGACTAATCAATTGATTAATTGGCTAATTGTACTTGTACTTGTGTGAAGATATACAAACTTGATGATATTTGAATTGATTCTTTAACGCCTGCTTCGATATGTGTTGCAAAACACGCAACATCCATCAGCAGAGAGTAACGGCATGCCATCACCCAATAGATGTTGCAGCAATGGCTCCTAGAATTAAAAGTCCATGGCGAGGCCGAAAGTCGTTCCATCTTCAAATTAAAGGCAATCAAGCAGAGTCCTGCTCCCATTCCCATCCCCATCCCCCGTTCCAGAGTCCTGTATCTGGATAAGGGTCCGGTGGCATCTTCTGTCCGGCAATGAAGACATTTTGAATAGCACAAAAACAAACAAGCGGCAACCAAATGCCATAGTACTTGCCACTGCCACTGCCGCTGGCACTGCCTTTGGTCTTGCCTTCGGTCTGTACTTCTTTGGGTCTTAGCTCAGGTAAAAATAAATTGTAAATAATTCCGTTTATGCGGCATGCGAAGACAAAACACATAAAACTGCCAACCAACCAGCCAGCCAGCCAGCCAGCCAGGCAGCCATTCTAGCCATTCGAGCCAGGCCAAGACAAGGCGAGGCCCCAACCGGAGAAGCTAGGGCGGGTCGAAGGTAAGGCGAACCCCAAGTGCTGTTAGAATTTACTACTGCTCTGTCGGATGGTGGATGGGGGGATGGGAGCAGTGGCAGGCGTGTGGCTGGGGCACGACGACGCTGCAGGTCATTTTCATGGCTGCCGTGGCATACGTAATTGAATAGCAGACAGCAGGAATAAGGAACAGGAACCAGTACTGGGATCGAATGGGGATGAAGATGCGGGCAAGGGGATGGGAGGATGGGAATGGGAATGGGGATACCTCGCACTCGTTGGATTAATTTTTAATGAATTCTCTCTCCTTTTGGCCCCTGTGCCTGTTCAACGTACAACTGTTTGCTGCTTCTTTGACTGGCTTTTCTTCGAGTTGGTCTTGCTGCCATCCCATTCCCATTGCTGCGACGTCTTGCATTTAGACCGTCTTTATTTGCGGCAGCCAAGACAAATACACAATAAAGAGACTTCAGAGACGTGTGTGTGTGTGTACACGAGGATATAAAAACTTAAGTGAGCTTGAGCATTGCCTGGAGGAGGAAGGGTGGGGTTGATAGGACTGGCGCACTTTAACCATTTCCATTCCGTCATTCAAGCTCTCTCGCGTCAGTCTGCCGCAAAACTCATATGCAAATGGCACAGCACAGCGTAAGAAATGGCATATGAGCCAAAGGGCTGAGCGGGAATTATGAAGAATATGCCAACAAATGATGGCGAATGCTGCTGCTGCTGCCTGCATGCACATGCAAACAGATTAACATTTAAATTAAAAAAGCAAAGGCCGCAAAGTGCAAAGCCAAACAAACAAGAGACTGGCAGCAGGAGATCGCGAGAGAGAGAGAGAGAGAGTCGACGTGGAGATACCATGCATTGCAGCTAGGTAACTGAATAAAGCAGAGGCCGGCAGCAGAGGCTGAGCAGCGCAATCGGCACACGCAAAGTGTAAAATGTTCGTGTGGCTTCGGCCCTGCTCGGCTGTCGCAAGACAGAGCCCTACTCGGATGTCGCAGCGGCAGAGAAAATGATCGTGTAGCGTCGGCCCTGCTCGGATGTCGCAGCGGCAGAGAAAATGATCGTGTGGCTTCGGCCCTCTGCTCGAAAGGCTTCATTTTCTGCTCGACAGCGCCGCGGCAGAGAAAATAAATCATGTCGCTTCGTGTCTGTTGTCTGCGCACACAAACGCACTAAGAACATGTCAGTGCCTGTGTGCCGATCCCTGGTATAAAGTGAATAGGGAGAAGTATAATTTCAAATAGAGAGAGAGAGAAAGAACATTGACCATGGGTAATATATTTCTACTCTCTTCCAATGGGCATACAAATTGCAGCGCCAACATAAGCCCCGAAAAAGCTCACTCTCTCTATTCTGCTGCTGGGCTTCCTTCCCTCCCACACACACACCCACTCTCTCTCTCTCTCTCTCTCTCTCTCTCCACTCGTTGGGCATTCAGTTGCGAAACAGCTGCTCGGTCGTCCCGTGGCATATTTCCGCTTACCATAATTATTGTTTTAGCATCGCCCAAGTCTCGGTTTATCCCAAGATTTCTGTTTTCCATTTCTATATTTTCATTTTCACTAAATTTGTGGGACAAATTAATATTTTCTTTTCACTTTTTTGATTATCTTTTATTTTGTCATTTTTTTTGTTCTAGCTGAAACCCAAAAAAGGCGCAAAGCTGTAGGCTGGTCTAAAGCTTTCGTTTGCCATGCAATTGGTGGAGCTTTCAGCTGTAAGCTCTGCCTGGCAATGCAGTTATGCGCGCAAAAGTGACAAAATTTCAAAAGCAGTCTCATGTAATTTAGAATGAAAAGAAATACACGTCTAGACATGAATGCGATAGAAATTCCAGTCAACCAGCCAACTTGCCGAGGGGTGGAGTGCAAGCAATAAAATTCCGCTGCTGGCGAATCGAATGCCTGAGCAAACAGCAAACACAGCAAATGGAAAACACTAACCGGAAGCGTGCTCTAGTCCTCTCCCCAAGGGATTAACAAGGGAATAGAAAGCTGAAAAGCCACAGAAGCGACAACTAATAATTGAGTAAACAATTTTAATGAAGTTTCATATAATTATTGGAGAAATCCAGACTTGACTTGGCTCTTGGCTTATTGGAAGTCAAAATGGAGCCATTGAGAAACCATTTTTAAGTCTACGAATGAATCATACATACATATATGATTCCTGCTGTTCTGAAAGGGGGGGGTGGGGAGCTGGAAGTAATAAAAATGTTGCAGCATTTACAGCTGTAAGAAAAATGGAAACTCCAAGGAGGAAGAGCACATTCTCAGATATTGCATAAATAATTTATGTAGTTATTTTTGTCTTTTGCCCTTGATCTCCCCCTACCCCCCTACCGTGTGTTCTCCTCAAATAGTTTCTCGAATGCGGATTCAATTTTCCGAGGCCGAAAGGAGAGAGAGCGAGAGCGAGAGAGCAGGACAGGAGCAGGACCCTTCTTGCATACTCAAATCAAATAAAATTCTTTGCTCAAAATTAAATGTTTAAAAATTTAAAAACTTGGCTTTCGCCCAGTCTCTCGCTCTCGCTCTCGCCCGTGGGAGTCGTTAATTTTTATCACTTCTCTTCTCTTCTGTCTGTCTCTGTCTCAGTCTCTGTTTTTGGCTGCATTCTGATGCTGTGAACTGCATTGGGGGCCAGGTGCTTGGCCATTTCCTTGAGACGGCATTTCTTATTAAAGCCAAGCAGGGGACAGCACAGCACAAGACAGGCAGGAAGGACAGGCCCCTGCGACCGCAAACGGGTAAGAAATGCAGTGAAAATTGGGTGAAGAGAACTCTAAGGAAATACCCTGCACCCTGCGCCATTTGTGATGCTGCTGGGAAGCCTTTCCCCTCATCCTCCTTCACGGGGATGGAGTACATTTCGCATTGGGACGCGACATGCATACCTAATGACCGAAACTCTCTGCCAGAAAAGTAATAAAGCGTAACCAGCCAGGCAGAGGGTCAGGTCAAAGCGGAATTCGTCAGCAAAAGTAATAGGAATTGAAGGGATGGCAGACAGGACAGGACAGGACAGAGCAGAGCAGAACCCAAACGAGAGAGAAACGGAATCAAATGAAAGAAAGACACAAACCGTTGCCTGCTTTTAGGCGGTCGCCTCTCGCTAGCTTCGTCTCCGGCTGATTATGAATACGGAATGGTGACCGCAGGCTGCAGTCGCCGTCGCCGTCGCAGCTGAGAGGTCGTCGCTCGACGAACGCTCGTGTCGCATACGTAAGCAGCATGCCACACGTTGCAGTTCTTTGTTGTAAATTGGGAAATATGCAAATCAGCCTCAGACGATCAACAGGATGGAGCGGAGACAGCGGAGACAGTCATCCCCAGTCATCATCAGCTTGCATTCATTCTGGGGTCTGGCCTGGACCTGCAGTCCAAGGACTCCTCTCTCTCTCTCTCTCTCTCGATTCCGTGCTTTCGGGTTAGATTTGTGGCCAATTTTAGCGGCGCGCGTGACCTGGACCCCGAGGCTGGTCCTTGCTTCGCTTTAAGCCATGGAAGCTGATGGCCACTTGAAGGCCGCAACTTGACCATAAGCTGTCTTTCCCTCTCCGGCTGCAAGTTCCTTCGGCCAGTGGCAAGTGGCAAGACTCTGTGTCATAATCCTAATTGGACAAGAGCGAAAAAGTTTGTAGTTGGCATATTTTTAATGATTGCAAATCTGCTTCAAGAGTCCAATAAATATTAGCTTGAGTCCTTGATTCCCTTTACACTAGACTACAAATCCAGAGTTCATTGAGAGCCACAATTATCCATAGACCAAGCCAAACCCAATCCCTGTTGTTCAGTGAAATCTCAAAAGGATAAATTAAGTCCAATGCCAGAAAAAGGAAAACACAGGCGCAGGCAAAGTTGTAAAAATATATAAAAATTAAAAACTTTTAGCCTAAAAATGTCAGCGCCCATTGCCAGACAACGAAGGGGGTCAGGGGTCAAACCGAGCCCGAGCGAGAAAGAAAGAGAGAGAGAGAGAGAGAGAGGGAGAAACGTAACCAATAAAGCAAAACAAATCCACTTAAATGGGCCAAGTGACGATGGCCACAGCCAAAACGGAGGGAGAGAGAGAGAGGGTGAGAGAGAGAGAGAGAGAGAGAGAGAGAGAGACGGCAGTGGTGGCAGAAGTGACAAAGTTAAATTCGAAACTCATAAATTGGCTTATCCACTTAACTGTTAACGGGTTCTCTCTGGCCAGGACCAAGTTTCGTTGCCAAAAAAAAAACAAGAGAAAAACAACAGAAAAAAACAGGAGAAAAAACAGCACTCTCTCGCACACACACACACACACACACACACAAATGGTAAAAACCGTTGGCTAATAATGGCGACGGGCCCAAAAACTGGCGACTGCATCGATCAGGACATGGCCAGGACTCGTACTCGGACTCGGACTCTGACTCGTCTCCTGCCTTTTCATTTGGCAGGAAAACTTTGCTTGTGCCTCTGCCTCTGCCTTCGTCCTGTGGCTCTGCCTTCGTCCTGTCTGTCCCATCTGAACTTTTCGCATCATACTTCAATCAGCGTCAGTCAGGGCTGCCGCATGTCCTTCAACTGTGCGCTGCAACCGACCACAAGTCCCTGCCGCGTGGGGCACAAGTCTGATGACTTTCTTACGCTCGTGAGTCATGTTGTCCTCGATTTGTTGTGTCTTTTGACCAGGAGTACGGACGGATCCAGGATTTATGAAAGGTTAAGAGAGGGAGCGAACCATCAGGATGGAGCACACCTTTTTGGTTGGGCGCGACTGCGACTGCGACACATGCCACATACATACATACCTCTTCGTGCCCGGCTGCCATTTGCAACAAATTGCAGCTCATTAGTTCGAAATGTGGCAAGGAAAAACGTTGAATAAATGCTGAGACAAAAGCATAAAACCGAAACTCAAGGCGGCAGGGCGGCAGGGACTTCCAGTTTTACATGGCAAATGCCTGGCAGCGCGGCACTGTGGAGTGGACTCAACTCCTGCTGCAACTGAGAACTTTAGCCACTTGCCGCTTCCATGGGCGCCCACTGTGCCCCGTGCCACAATTGCAAGCAGCTGCAACTGATGCGAATTTCTTGCAAAAATTCCAGCCAAACGGAAAAGAGTTGAGCCAAAAGTTGCCATAAAAATAAAATACACCTGACGCCTTTCCCAAGACATGGCTTTAATGTCGCTCCAGAAGGGGAGGGGAGGGGAGGGTGGGGTGTGGCAAGTATTTAGATGTAAATGTGAGTGGAAGTGACCGCAAGCACTCGCTTGAGAGAGAGAGAGAGACAGACTCATTTATGGCATAATTAATTAGAAATTATACGCGTTCTGCTTATGTAATTTGCATATTAGTCGGCCAGCAGGTCCTAGAAAGAGACGGCTCTATAGAGAACGAGAGAGAGAGAGAGAGAGAGATTCATTGCTGCCACAGAACATTCCACATATGCTCTCCAGGGCAGTCGGCATCCCCCCACCCTCTGGTCGGCAGTCGCAACCCCCAGCCCCCTCTTGTCGGCAGTCAATTAAAGGACACTCCTTCATTCCATATCCTCTTTTCTCTCAGTCTCTCAGTCTTCCTTCGATTCCCAACATCACCCTGAAATCTTCGAGGATGATCCCAAGTAATTGCCGTAGCATCATACATCTGCGGTTGGGTTGGGTTGGGTCTTTGGGGGCTGCCTGTCCTTTGCAGCAGCAGCAGCAGCTAGCGGTGGTGGGGGAAATCCGAAATGCAATTTTCCACTTGTTCGCTCCGTTCGCCTGTCGCTCCTTCAGACCAATTCGTTCTGACGTTTTTCGCTTGGAGTTTAATGCCATTAAATGTTTTCGCTGATTTTGCAGAATCGCTTTCTATTATTCATAGATTACCCCCCACAATCCAAACCCTCCCCCTCCCCCATCCACCAAGAAAGTCTTTTGTTTTCGTTTGTATCGGAATTGAGTCGTAATCAAGTTTCCCGCGGGGCCTGCCCCCACCCCCCACACACTTTAAAAGGCAACAAATTCGTGACAACCCTATTGTAGGGGGGGTGGGAAGTACTCTCCCTCCCTCTCTCTCTCTCTTTCTCTCTCTCTCCTTCGAGTGAAAGGAGTTAAGTAAAGTTTACTTGATAGGCGCGTGTTTCATTTGCCACCTTGTGTGGCATCTCTTTGGGGACTCCTCCGCATCCTCATAATTTATTTAACCGAAATGACCGGAAACAACATTTGTGTCTGGCATAACCAATGGCTTTAAAGCCACCCCCCCCCCAACCCGGCCAAACATCTTGTAGATTCCCAAGGCGTAAACCAAGAAAGAAAGATACAGATACTCTTAGATACAAATGGCAAATAGATTGAAGCATAGCCAAGCCAAGCATCCTTTTCCTAGGACATGTTAATGGCCTGTGGTTACAACTGTCAAGGCACGTAGTGGGGTGCTGGAAGGGGTGGGGGGGGAACCTGCAAAAGTTTGCTCTTTGATTCGTTCTGCTTTCCCTTTCCATAATCCGCCCCACTTTCAGCAGCTAATAAAGCAGCTCTCACCTATAAATAATTTACAAATTATCATAAATTATACCAAAACCAAAAAAAAAATTCATGACAAATTTTCGTAATTAAATGGAATGAAAAATCCAGGAAAATATTATTTATTTTCCCTCGAAAAACTGACTAAGTTTGGCGCTGTGCTAATGATGATAAACTGTGCCACATCCGCTCTGCAACCTGCCACTACGTGCCTTCCCCACCTGCCAACTGCCATCTGCCACTGCCACTAACTAGACAAAGTTTTGAGTTATCAAAACGCGAATACCCGCAAATATGTATTAACTTTGTGGGGGTGGCAGAGAGAGAGAGAGAGAGGGGGAGAGAGCGGTGTGTCTAGACTGCTTACTTAATAATAATTTGCCAAACAACAAACAAACGAAAAGCAGAGAGAGAGAGTGGAACGGTGTGTGCGGGGGGATCTGAAATTTACACCAGCCAAAAGAGAGAGAGAGGTGCGGGATTGTCATCAGGATGCTGGATGCTGGCTGCTGTCTTGCATTTCAAACCAAGAAAAGAAAAATCTAGCAACAAACATTGTCAGCCACTCAAATGGACACCGGATGTACAAGGGGCAGGGCAGGGCAGTCCTTGCAACCGGAAGGAAGCTACCGATACTTGCCAGCTTTTGTCACATTTTCAGCAGGTTCTGTGCATAAGCCAGTCCAATTTCCAGCTAGATTACCACTCGTCCTCGTCATTCCTCTGCCTCGCCTGGCAACCGAAACTTTAAAAGACGGATGCCCCGCCCCCCGGGGAGGGGCAGTGTGTGTGTGCGTGTGTCGGTGAGGCACGCTCCGGGCTAAAGCCGAACCCGGAAAAGATGATTAATTCAAAGTTATTAGAAACCTGACTGAAATTTATAATGCCACCAGGGCGGAGGGTTTGTGGGTGTGGCGCCACGGTAACAGAAGCTGAAATGAGCACTCGAAAGGTGCCACAGCCCCTGGGGTACCTACCTCTGTCATCTCTGCTGCTGCTGCATCTTCTGCCTGCCCCCCACTCTCTGAGCTTCTGAGCCGTATCTACAGCTGCCACTGTCTCCTCCATAAGTATGCAACACTCTGTGACTGGCTTAAGGTGGTTATGGCTCTGAGATGCCAGGCAGGCCACCCAGCCCCCCCTCCCCGCCCCCCTTTGGGTAAGCAAGGGGTTAATCAACACGACGCTTAATTATTTCTTCCGCTCTTTTGTGAGCCACGTGGTCGCTCTTCATTATGAATATTTGTTGTTGGCTGCACAGAAACAAATTGCTTATCAACACAGGAAGCACAAGAAGCAGCAGCAAAAGAGAGAGATGGAAATATAGACAGAGAGAGAGGGAGCCAGAGGGAGGGGGGATAGAGAGTGAGAGAAGAGACCGCAAAATGCGGTTGAGCTGCAGAACCATTAATTTGTTTGTTGCCCCATTCTGATGCTGCATCCATACACCGGACATGTTCAGTGGGGGGCATGAGGGGGAGTGGGTGTGGGGGTGGAATCTTTAGACAATTTGAAATTAATATTTAAATGGCTATGCAAATTCAGTGGCAGCTGAAAATGAAAATGAACAAGTGGCTGCGGTCGCAGCGGAAGGAAACTATTTTCAACTTCACTGAGCAGCAGATACTTGCCACAACCCCTACCCTCCCATCACCACTCTCCTGCTTTTTCTTTATTTATTATATTTTGTTGTTTCGCTTAAGAGAAGCCAAAAAAGTGCAATGGAAATCCAATTAACAGGAAATACTTTAAATTTTAGCTTCCTCTGTGGAAAATGCCTTTAATTAGATGATTTCTAGAAAGATCTTAAAATTTCCACTCAGAAATACTCAAATTGCCCTTGTATTTCCCCAAATACTGGGAACAGTATTACCGCAGTTTTTCACAACTCAAACGATTTTCACTCAATTCGCTTGAGTGCAACCAAAGCATAGCTCTTAACAGAGAGAGCAGCTATGTACATGTTTCCCCTCGAAGAGAGCGCTTTTAATGGAGAGAGAGAGAGAGAGAGAGAGAGAGAGAGGGTTGAGTGCTTGTTGTGGCTGCTTCAGCGAGGTAAACAACATATGGCAAAACATGGTAACAGCAGACGGCTGCTGGCTATATCCATAGTCGGAATCGGTCAATATTGGATGAAGGCAAACAGTGGAAACTATTAAAACCGTGTTAAATGTGTTGACTCTTGCAATGCTACAAAACAAATACGCATTGCTATGAAATTTACCACCAAAATATTGCATAAAATGTAAACGAAAGAGCGATTTGTGGAAATGCCCTACCCCATATAAAATACAACTTGAAATTGGCAGCTGCCATTCTCACTCATTGGATCACAGCGTGCGACTTCCGCCAGAGAGCTGTCTGGTCTGGCCATTGCCCCTCTCACCTTCTGTTAAAACACTCTTGCAATAGCATTTCACTTTCAATTGCCTTTCTCATGCTCTGTTTCTGTCGCACTTTGAGTGTTTCTGGCGTCACTTCCTGCCTTCACTCACTGTTAACGGATCTGCTGGCGGGCCACGTTATTGCCAGAATGTTAGCAGCCGCTGTTAGCTGCGCTCAACTGTTAAGATCTACCTCTGTCTTAACAGTTGCGCGCTGCTAACAGCGGCTGCTAACATTCTGGCAATAACATGGCTTTTGCTTTTGCTCTTGTTCTCTTTTTCTCTGGCTGCTTTCGGGCTTTGTCTGTTTCTTTTTGCCTCATTAACTGCAAGCGAGGCCGAAGTCGGTTCGGCTGCTGCAGCTTCGTGTGGCCGCAGCCGATGCAGCTTCGGCTTCTTGAGCCAGAACCAAGCGGGACACTCGGCACACTCGAGCTGCCTTTGAGTGCAACTGCAGCGTCGAGTGCAACTATTGCTGGCGCTGGCGCTTCCGTTCTAGGCGCAAGCATAAGGCAGCCACAATACGCATTCGCCTTCCGCCCAAGAAGCGCAGCAACTACTGCAACCGACTGCAAGTGCCGCAAGTGCCTCACGCCTGCCAGCGCTGCTTCTGCCGCCTGCTCCTTCAGTCTCCAGCCGACTGCGTCTCCGTGCGGTTCTAGTCCGTCGTCCAGCCACAACACGGGTCTGCCCCTAGTTTGCCGTTAGTTCTAGCCAAGTGCTCGCCTCTGCTCGGCTTTCTTGCTGCCGTTGCTCCTTGCTCGCGTTTAAGTTGCACGCGCGCGCGCTCCAGCCAGTGCGATCAGTGAAGAAAACCCCGAAAGAGATCTCAAAAAACAGTGCGTGAAATATCCTAAAAGCGGAAAAACTGGACTCTGCAGTGCGTGAGTAGCTTCGCTTTCTGTGTGCAGCGCCTATCAAAGTGAAAGCCAGAAGGGCAAGACATAAACTTTGGCCAAAACATCAAAAGTTTAATCAACAATAAGCCAACCAAAAAAGGTATTGCCAGTGTTGAACAACATCTGAAATTGGAAATTTAGTTTGATTTTTATTTATATTACTACTTAATTGTGTTTAATTTATTTGTTATAATTATTTTTAACTAAAAGTTCAAATAAAATAAATTCTAGAAAATTCTTTAGACATTTTTGCGTATTTATTTCTAATATTTCTCGTAAAGATTTAGTTGCCATTTGAAGCCGAAGTCTGTCAGCGGCAGAGACCAAGAGAGAACTCATTAGTCGGTTGCTTGCATTGTGTGGAAAGTTCTCCTTTGGCAACAAATTCAAAACTTAGTTGCAGGACACCGATGTGCTCATCCACTGCGTCCAGAGTATCCTTCACAGCATCTCATCTTCATTGTGAGAGACTGGTGTGGTGGTATTTTGGTACCAAATATCCAAACCGAAACCACAACATTCGACGTCAATCAGGAAAGCAGATTGTTGCAGCTTGTTGCAGCTTGTTGCTGCTGTTGCTACTGTTGCAGGTTGATGTTGAACAATATTTGCAGTGCCTCGGGGCTACTAATCCACCCGCATGGATCCCGTTCCCTACCCTCTTGCTGTTGTTGCCACTTGAGGCAGCTAACAGAGTTTTCCATGCCAGATGTGAGCCGGGCACCGTTTCCGTTCACTGCCCCCCAATCCCCCCCTGAAAGAGGTTTCGCTTCAACAACCAACATTTTCCAAGTCTTTAATTGATGGAAATCCCTCTCTCTCTCTCTCTCTCTCTCTCTTCTAATTATTATTATATATTTTCCAGTGAAAGAAAAGCAAACAAAAATTAATGAATTGGCTGCAGGTTTGATCGATTTCCACACTTTTTTTTGTACAGCAATCATTGCCTGGAAAATGGCTTTTCGTATAGTTTTCAGTCGATAAATTCGGACATTCAATTTTCCCATCCACACCTCCGAGAGGTGGCTGTCCCCCCCGCTATTTGCATTTATACTCAAATTGCCAGTTACTTTATCTTATATAAATCTGGCCTCTTTGCCGATTTGTTTTTTTACGGCCTTAGTTGTGGGCATTGGCTCGTAAATTAAGCCAACTGACACTTGGCCAGACGGACGCAGTCGATTGGGGAGAGAGAGAGAGAGCTGTCAGTATCCGTACCGACCACCGACTACCGA
The DNA here is from genome assembly GCA_008121215.1 of Drosophila athabasca. Taxonomy (NCBI): domain Eukaryota; kingdom Metazoa; phylum Arthropoda; class Insecta; order Diptera; family Drosophilidae; genus Drosophila; species Drosophila athabasca. The sequence continues at coordinate 370,805 of VMQQ01000022.1, read as the reverse complement.
CCCATTCATTAATTGCAGACACTAAAAACATTTACTGCGAAATGAAACTGCCTCACATGCCACATGCCACACTCTCCCACCGTCCTCTCAACAAATTTGTGTATGTCGGCCCCGGGCTGGTTTTATTGTCGCGGGTATCAAGTGATTTCTTTCGTTTATCACGCGACGAGTGGCAGAGGAGATTGTGGTCTGTGGCCCTCTGTTGAAAGAAGGAAGTGCAATGCGATCCCTACTGTTTGTGAAATGTGATCATGCCCCCACGCATAACATGCAAAGCTGATGGCTGGAAAGTAATACTTCCTGTTAGGTAAAATCTTATTGAGTATGTTTAGACCTTAAAAGAAAAGTCTAGACACTTGCGAGCAGAGTTGTAAATTCATACTGAGTTTATTTCAGAAATGGTGATAATTTTGTATTCCCTTGGCTGGACCCACGGAACGGGTGCATCGGTACTGCGAGTGGCTATCGCCTGTGCCAGGAGGTTATTGCCTTGGAACATTGATTAATAGTCAAACATTGTGCGGTTGTAGGATTGTGGGGTACGCTACTGGGGAACTGGCAGACCCGTTATGGACTTGTCGTTCACAGTTCCTGTCCGTTGAGTGCTTTTCATAAACGACGACGACGACAACCACGCTCTCTCAACGGGCGTTAACCAAAGCATTTAGGCTCAATGTGTAACTGTCAATATGTCATCGTGTGGAACTGCCACTGCAGCAACCATCTACATACATGCAACGGTGGCAACCGCAAAATCAATGCTTCAACTAATAGGGAAATAATTAATATCCACTTTTGGGTTGTGTCTGGCATTTTGAGTTGGTAATTAATTCGGCACTCGCTTGACGGCTTTTTCCTCTTGCCGCAATCTTGTATCGTAGGCTCTCCTGCCTTTTAGCCAGGTTTATTGTGTGGCCCAGTTTCAGTTTCAATTTGTGTCTCATCAACGTGATATTCCTTCTTCTTTCTTGCAGCTTTTCCTTGCGTTGCATCTTCTACGCTCCTACGATTTACCAGGTAAGTTGCACAAAAGTCTCTCTGATTAGTGGCAGTAAGGCGGGTGGCGGAAGGACATTCACTGGAGCACTCAATGAGCTTTCTCCTTTATGGTTCGGGGGGCGGGGGGCAAAGTGGCAACGATGATGCGCTTTTATGATAAATGATTTGCGATTTGTGTGCATTCGTTTGAGTTTTATAGACATCGTAAAAAAGGAACAGTTCGAGAGGCAGTTGCAAGTTGCAGTTGCAGAATCAAATGAAACTGCACGGAAAATTGCCATTCAATGGGGAAGGAAGGGCGGGGGAGGGGGGGGGGTCGCTGCTGCCATTTGCATGGACTTTTAGCATCGAACGATTTTGCTTTTAATGCCCCAACAAACCAAAAGGAACTATTCTACTTCAATGTTGCAATGCCACTGATATTGCAAGCGTAAATCTTGCAACTTTGCAACACGAAAAACAGTCAGCAAGGATAACATTTACACTGAGTTTATCAATGAAATGAAAATCATTTTGTAATCAATCAATTGATGAGTCAGAAATTGGGGTAAAAATTCATAGAAATTATAAACTAAATTAGAAATAAAGTGGAAAATATCTAAACAGAAAAAAACCGAAACTTTCTTTGGTTTGTCCGTTACTCTCAGCATCAGATAGCCTGGTGGGTTGATCGATTGGCGTGGCCCAACTGCACTACGTGCCACAGCGAGTATTATAAGTACTCAGAAGTCTTATTTCTTGTTGTGTACAAATCGTATACAAAGGGTTCAAAAGGTCGCCGAGCACCCGCCAGCCGTGCCACAAAGAAGTCACAGCATCAAGCATCGTGTTATCCCCCGTTTTTGAAAGGACATGTCTGCACGGTGGGGTGCCCTTGGCCCGCACACGCCCAGTGTCCTTAGTGTCCTTTCAATTGCTTTAAAATGCAGCAATTAAACCGCAATTTCTATAAAATACGCCTCATAGGAGGAGGAGGACAGGAGACAGGAGCAGGAGCCAGCAGCCAGGAGCACTGGCAGCGTCTCTGAGGCCATGACAACAATTACGAGATCCATTTAACTTTGGCAGGATGCGAAGAATGCGACACATGTCGCCAAAACGCAGCGGGTTGGCACTCTGTGGCACGGAGAGCGGAGAAGCAGCAGCAACAAGAGGATAAGGGGCAGACATGAGACACAGTCGCAGTCGCATTCATGTCCTGGCCCCTGTTGAAAAGTCAGCAAGCAGAAGAATTTTCCAAGAATACTCCATCGCTAAAAGCGCACAAATCTTTGGGCAAACGCTACAGAATATGAACCAGAACCAAAGCGGAGGAGGAGAGGAGAGGGCAGCGAGGAGACAGCCGGGACAGGATGTTTTTGCGCTCATTATGCGCCAGCTGCAGGACCGTGTGAGGGTGTGTGTGTGTGCAGCCCTTTGTTGATTCTTGGCATAAACATCGGGTGAAAGGAGCCAAGTGAAAGCACCAGCGACAGAACTCCGGATACCCTAACAAAGTGCGGGTTACCCTGATCGAAACACTCGAAACATAAAAGATATGGTCGGTCGGTCCACCAATTGGTAGTCCATTCGAAACGGCTATGAGTGTTTTATGAATCAATTATAATTCGTTCGTGTTTCGGCCATTAAATCTCTAGCCGGTTTGTGCTCCAAATTGGCTATTGGCTATTGGCTTGGCTATCTGCAGAGTGCTCCCGTGCAATGGAAAACCACTCCTGAATTCATTCGTTTTCAACAGTTAAAGCTATAGCCATAAATCGGCTATAAGCCAGCTGGCCATTGAATGTTATCTGATTGAATTCGAAGTGGAAAATCATGTCCCGAAGGGTATACACTTTTCCACTAGCCAAAAGCCAAAGCCAAAGAATGTGTCTTGTCTTTTATGTTTTGTATGTAAATAAATAAAAGTGATTCATGGCCCTCTCTCTCGGCTCGTCGCATTCTTTCAGAGTGTTTTATTTGCAGGTATGTGTGTAATTGAGTTTCCCCCTCCCCCACCACCCCGCCCCTGCCCCATGTCTGACATTGACTTCATTCAGAGTTGAAGACAAACAACTGTGACAAAATGAGAGTTTCAGTGTTCAGCGGCAGGAGGGGGAGGTGCTAGAAAGGGGGCACCCCTTAATGCACTTAAGAATGATTTGAGGCATGACAGAGAAAGGGGCAAAAAATCGGTGGCTTTAAGCTTTAAACGAAATCGAAACGGAATCAGGTATCAGTGTTAGCGACAATCATCATCACATGACATGAATGCGCCGCAAAATGTGACTGGATTAAAACCATGAAAAGAAATTCTTGCATAATTTTCACACACATACAGGTTGACTGGCACAGACACATGCGGGTGGGGCAAAGGGGAGCCCCGAAAAGTGCCACAGAATCCACACAATACCAAACACCATTCGGTGGCAGAAAGAGGTGGCAAGAGGACGAGGGATAAATCATGAAACATCGGCATTTTCAGCAACAGCAAAACAGCAAAACACTGAATAAGTGATTCAATGAAGTGAATCGATGATTGAATGCGAACGTGATACGGCGGGAGGGGAGGGTAAGGGGAGGGTAAGCGATTTGGGTGAGATTATGGGTATGTTGAGGTTGAGCATCCCTCTATGGCCTCACTGTTTAACGCTCTTCGATGTATTCCCCAGGGGATGCAGTGCTGTGATTGAGTAAATTACGTGAATATCTATGGATACGGAGCACCCTTGGGTTAGGATCGGTTTAGTTATAGCTGAACTCTAGAATAACATTTAAGGATCATTAAAAACGATATGAGAACTGATTGTAATTGTTTAGACCTTAAAAGAAAAGTCTAGACACTATTACAATGTGGTATGGGGACAATTTTGTATTTTGGAATGGGTGCATCGGTACTGAATGTATGTTTTTTACTTAAAATGGATTGGATTAGACCGTAAATGTCTAAGACTTTTCTCTTGTTCTTTAAGTAAAGATCGAATAATCTTTTGGGTATGAACCAGTCGATCACTCTCTCTTTTGTTGCGGCGACTCTTTTGTCGGGTCTTTTTCGTGTTTCGGTATTTTGGGATTACTCTCTTTTTGAGGTGTCGCCTGTGCCTAATTTTGGAAAGGATTGCGAATCGCTAATGCTCCTGCCACCAGCCACCAGTCACCAGTCACATCGGTACGCGTCAGTTGGCAACAGCAGTAGCAGCTTGGCCGACATGCCAGACCGCTATCCGGTGCCCCTTCCTCTCTCCGCCACCACCTTTCCCATTCTCTCTTGGCCATGGGGCTGTCCTCTGCCGGCGACGACCATGATGCTCCTTTTGCTGTCATGTAGCTGCATTCAGTCGTGCATGCATGAAAGTCAATTAAGCGTATTAAGTGTGTATGTGTGTGTATGTCCTGTATATGTGCATGTGTCTGTGTCTGCACTGCGTGTGAGTGTGGAGTACCTCTTCTGTTCCTTCTGTTCCTGGTGCCACGTTGTATCGCGCTTATCGTGACATTTCTTGGCATCGCCATCAAACAGCAAACGTTGTATGTATGTCCCCCCCCCCCCCCCAATCACCAACCCCCCCTCTCCCCGAGTATCCTTTAGCTCTCCAGCAAAATCCCTTTCCTTTAGATCAACTTCAACCCCTTTGTGGCAGAACTCTCTGCACCATGATTCCTGTCGCTTCGATTTCGATTTCTCTGTGAATTGTTTGCGGCTGATTGCGGTTCTTAATTTGCTTAAAGATAATCCCACAAACAAGACCGAAGTGCGGGGTGCGGGGGGTAGAAAGTAATAGATCTGTTAGATGGATAACCGCGAAGGGCACTTCCCCAAAGGGAATCGTAGCATTACATGCTAGCGGTTGACTAGTAGTTCCCAATCATCCAAAACCATTAGGAATGGTTATGGTTTTCCAGTGAAGATCCACCCTGGAATCCTGGAATCCTCTGCTGGAATATCGTATGCGTGTGTTGCACAAATATTTACAGATTCTCATTAGGTTGGTTTGCTTTTCAAATAGCAACTCTATTAACATATCACCAGATATCTGTCTGCCAGCTCTTTCCCCTCCCCCTACTCTCAACCCCTCTCTCTCTCTCTCTCTCGCACACACACTAGCTGTAGCAATCTTCCCCCTCTCACATTTCAGTCTTGAACAGAAGATAGCATTACGCATACGCCACGTTGTGACTGTTGCATTTGGTGAACTGCTGCAGAGGATAAACAGACAGGACGAACAGGACTCATGTGTGGAAGGAAGGACCTTCTGGCACCCCGCTCCTCATCCGCCTTTAGAGTGTTAATTGTCGTATGCAAATTTTTGCGCATGCACAAAATGTAACAAAACACGATTTTGAAAGATGCAAATTGGGTGTTGCCTGAGTTTGTGTTTCCCGGAGTCGTGCTCTTGCTCCTGTTCTCGAGGGGGAAGAGCGAAGGGGTTGGTGGAGTGTCAAAATAAGCTTTAAATTACGACACCCCCAACTGCCACTGCTTCGGAATCTGCCTCTGCCTCCGGCTGCGGCCACTGCAGACGTGCAATGTAATTTGCAACTGACAAGAGTGAAAGTTATGCGAAGGGCAGCACAAAAAGTGTCAGAGCCACAAGGGGCAAGGGCATGGGCATGGGCAGGTCAGGACATGCAGGCGCCACAGGATAGAGGGATAGGGATAGGGTTCGCTGGAGCTGCAGCTAAAGCTGGTTACGGTATGGTTCTGGTTTTGGGTTCTGGGTCTCCTGCCAAGGACAGCCCCATGCGTGATTGTGACATTTGATTAGGTTGCCTTTGTCGAAATGTTAATTTGTCCATTGAAGGTGAGTCCTGAATGGATGGATGCATGGAGTCCTGCTTCACCCGCTACCAGCAACCAGCAACCACCAGGCAGCAGGCAGCTTGCAGCAGGACGTTTATCAAGCTATGTAGCTGCCTTGCCTCTAAATTGCGGCATATTGTTAGTGGCCAAAGTACGGGAAGGGTGGGAGTGTGGTTGGGGGGGCAAAAACATGCCTGTACTTGACGGCCACTTGGACAATTATCGATTCAGATTCAGATTCAACTTTCCCCAGTAGATGGAGGCAAAGGGGGGACGGGAAGAGATTTGCGTTGGCGTCACAAATTTTGCGGACCAATGGAATTTACTCAAAGTCCACTTACTTATTACAAAATTTGACAAAAGACTGAGAGACGCATAATTGCCATATAATAATCATAATCCGCACAAAGCAAACACAAGTCCTGCCGAAGGACACCGACACACACACACAGAGAGAGACACTGCCATAGCCACAGCCACAGCCATAGCAATGGGTGGCGCTGGAGAGGTGGGGTGGCACTCAAGGAGCAGGAGCAGTAGCACTCGACTTCAAACTTGTCCACTAATTAAGAAGACAAACTCCGGGCGGGCTCTGTGTGCATTTTAGAAGTGAACTATTTGCTCAAGAGATGGCAGCCAGGCATCCAGGCAGGCAGCACTTCTTAATGGAGCATTTAATAATTTAATCTTCAATTACCTGATGGATTAGATTCTCCCTTTTTTTGGATAGCGATTAAATCGGGATGGTGTTGGTTCTTAAAACATTAAAAAATTATAAACGAGAAAGGGAAACCACTTCCATTCATTGTCTCTCCCTCTCTCTCTCTCTCAGTCCGTTACTCTTCCTCCCTCTCGGTCTTTCGGTCCGTTACTCTTCCTCTCTCTCGGTCTCTCGGTCCGTTACTCTCCTTTTCTTTATTTCCCTATCTCGCACAAAGTGTCAAGTGGTTGAGGGGCATGCCACCAGCCATGGCCTGACTCCATGGCAGATACAAGAAAAGGGAAAGCTACTGGAATACCCTTATTAGATTGAATAGCCTTCTAGATCGATAAAGTACATCCATGCCTATGGAAAATCCTATCCTTCCTTTACTGCGTGGCAAACATCAGCTCGAAATCATATTACCCCACCAAATGGGTAGCCAATACCCATATTCACACTCACACTCACAGCAATGTGGCACTCACATTCATATTCACACTCGCTGATGTGGAAGAAGGGGGAGGAGGGATGGGAAGGGAAGGGACGGTCGTTGTACACTGCACTTTTCCAGCTCAATTGCGCGCTCAATGAATAATTTAGTTGAAAATTTCAGCGTACTTTTTTGTTGTGCCCCGCACACCCGCACACCCACCTACACACACACACAGTTACAGTGAAACTCCCCAGCAACCACCCCTATGCCACCCCCCCCTTCGGAGAGCAGACAGACTCATTCTGCGCTCATTCAGTCATAAAATTTATGCCTTTTCCCCCTTGCAGTTGTGTCCATAAAAAAACGCGCCTCGTGCAACAGTTGAAAGTGGTCTCTAAGCCAGGAGGCGCCACCCCCCCTCCAAAGGGATGAGAGTCATAAATAAATTCTAAGTAAATATTTCACTTTTTTTTCGCTGCAAAGATTACACAAAAGAATAATCATAGATCTGGCAGAAGAGACACTACGATTGATTCGAGAATGTGAATGAATCCTCGGATGAATCCTCAAGGTGCAAGTATTAAATGGCCAAGACCCAGCAGAGGATGGAACAAAATATCTCTTAGAAAATGGTAGAGGAAAACGGGAATCAAAGACAAGGTACCAGAGATACTCGTAAAAACCAGGATGAGCAAAAGAATGAGTGTCACGCACGAGAAGAACTGGGACCAGGGCATTATTTAGGTCACATTAGAGCCATTAGAACCATAAGATCATGAGAATCAGCTCTTATCAAGGACTAACTTTAATCTTATGGATGAGAATCCCTACAACAAAAATGGACGCTTTTCGAATGCCTCCTGAACTGGAAGTTGTGAACTGGGTAGCTGCTTAAATGTTTAGGGCTGTTTAGACCTTAAAAGAAAAGTGTAGACACTTGTGAGCAGATTGTTGAATTCATACTAACTTTATTTCCGAAACGTCGAGCCTTATATGCACCACGGAACGGGTGCATCGGTACTGCGATAGCCTTTGGCTGTTTTTTATATATTAAGAAGGAACCACCTGTCAGGACACACAGCGTCAATAGAATTAATGCCGTCAGCATGTTGAATGCTGGCATTTGATGTCCTGGTTCCCCAGGGTTCCCCAGTGTGCTCCAGTATCTCTCCCTAGAATATCCCCCTCTTGCCACAGCCAATATCGATTATGAGACCGATGTCTCGGATTAATTAGCTTTCGATATGACTGATGGAAGGTATTGTCCCCATTAGGAACCGCCTCGTCTCGTCTCAATGAAAAGCGTAAAACTCATTTATCAAAATGGCCAGAGAGTGCACCCTGACCTAACGCCTTCCCCGGGGGGTGGGGGATAAGAGGAGAAACCACAAAAAATGCAACAAATTTTTGGTGAGTAACCAAGAGAAAAAAAATGACGAAGGGAAGAAGAAGGATGAAGGAAAGTTCCGCAGGCGCAGGGCCAGGCACCCATAAATCATAAAAATTCCATGGCCGTCGTCATCTCTATAATCTTGGCTCTTAGCCGTCGGCAGTGGCAGGAGGCAGGAGGCAGTGGCTGAGGCAGTGGCAAGTGCAGAGGGCCACTGAAAGGTATCCCCGGGACTACTATGATGCTGCAATTTGTAGCTGGCAAAGTGTGAAATTGCGTTGGCAACCCGAATTGTTTTCTCCCCTTTTGGACTGTCTTCTGAGGGGAAGGGCGGGGAAGGGGGGACCTTTACAGGTTCTTAAAGCAGTAGAAATCCATGTTTTCATCGCAAATAAATCAATTAACCTGGCCCACACTCATTTCAGTGCCATTTGAGCCTCAACCTACAGCAAGTGCCAGACCCTTTTGGCTAATTGATATAAACGACTGTCTCCTACGGTTCGTAATACAAAATAAACAGAAACAGCAGAAAGCACAAAAGGAAAGGAAACGAAGGACTCGCACAGCTTTCACTGACTTTTCTGCTATTCTTTATATTAAAATTTATGCCTGAGGGACTTTCGGATGAAAGTTGCACTTTTTTCCGTTTCAAACAGCAAGAGTTAAGTCCTTCCCTCCAGTAAAAGGAATACGAGGAGCAGCAGCAGCAGCAGCGGCAGTGGCAGCGGCAGCCTAATGCAATTCCACACATTTATTCGCACCTCATCGCAGGACCCGACCCGACCAGACCTAGCCATGAATCGTTGCAGCTATGAAAACCCCTGACATGCAACAGAATTTATAATCGCACACAGCTGATGCCACAAAGAGAGAGACAGTCTGGCGAGAGGCAGCAGAAAGGATGTGACGAAGACCTCAATACCCTACAACAGAATCTGCGATAGCTGGAAGCACTGTTAAGTCTGTTAGATCTAATGATCTATCTAATGATAGTTTCACTCCTATCGGAACCGATAGCAGCCCTCAAAATGTTCATACCCTCCGGTCGCACCGTAGAGACCGGCGCCAGTTAAAGGCGATGGGTGTCGCTAAGTGGGCGTGTCGATGGCATCACACCGAGAGTAGAGTGTTGTGTGGCAGCAGCACCAGCAGCAGGGTGTGGCAGAGGTGGCAGAGTGTCAGAGGAAAGCGCTTTGCCCGGGCATCGTTTAATGGCGTTGGCTGCAAAAGTGCGTGTCTCGATTTCTACATAATTAAACTCGGCCAGCTATTGCCCCTGCTCCTGCCCCTGCTCCTGCCCCTGCCCCCCAACATGCCACACACCGATGGCAGTACCTTTTGGTGCAGGTGCAGGTGCATGCCACCAACACCACTTCCGGTGTGCACCGGTTCAAGCGCAGCTTGGCCACGGCCACGGCTGCTGGACAACTTTTAGCTGCCGCTAAAGTTTGCAGTGAACGTGCCCCGTGTCCATGCCCCCGCCCCTCCCCTTGCCGTGTGCCCTGCCCTGCCAGAGGACGTGGAGCCCTAATAGGCAGGTGGTGGTGTGCGTGGTAGATAGAAGGGCCGGCAGACGCCAGGCGACAAAAGTGTCATAGAACGATCTATCGATCGCAGTTTTGCAGGAATGTTGAGGGTCGTAAAGGGTGCTGCCACACACTTATAATAGATTCCACTCTGCTGCCACAAAACTTTTGCCGGGTGCACAGTTCTTAGATTGCAGTTTGGGGCTTTTGTTGATGATGTTGCTGCTGCGTCTCTCTGCCGCCTCGTTTGCACGAAAATTTGTTGGAATTATTTCGAGCAGTTCTAAATTTGGCAATAACGAGCCGCACTTGACGGCCATACAAATTGCATTTGGCCAGCCTGCAAACTGCAAACTGCAGAAGGAGCAACCGAAGGAGGCAGGCAGGCGGCAGGCAGCAGGCTGGAGGCTGCAACACACAAGTTGTTTTCCGTTCGAGCCGCCTGCAGGTCGCAGACTTGCACAGGCACAAGTTTTCCCTGCCGCCCTGCCGCTCGGAATCCAACTTGAGGAGGGACTCTACTACATAATTAAATAGCTGGAGCATGTGGCCCAAAAACACAACCAGATTACAGCACAGTTTAAGGCAAAGATTGGGCCAACTTGAGTGCCAAAATATTTGTGCAAAGTTGTAACTTCTTTTTGCGTGGCCTTCGGTGGGGGCGGGGGGGAGGGGCACGGGCTGTGGCAATCTTTTTGATTTAGCTGCAGAGCCATTAACACGGATTGATTGCCCCAAAGGACAAAAGATGGCAAGTGGCTTAAAGGACGAGCGTCAAACAACAAAGCGGATGTGGCACGAGAGCACTGGGAGTACGACGGCTACGGTGGGAGGGGGTTGGGGGTGCCGCCTGCTGCGAGATGAATGTTGTGCGTGCAAAGAAATTGAAAAGTTGCTGTCTCTCTCTCACGCACTTGCAACCTATTTCTTGCCCCTTGGCTTTGGCAATTGATTTGAGTTCGATTTCCCCTTCCACTCCTCCCAGCAGCTGTTCTGCAAAGAGTGCCAGGGATTGGCCATGAATCCGCTTAGAATAGATCAAGAATCCGTCTGTAAATCGGCATCTACATCTCATCTACATCTACATCTCTACATCGCTCTACAACAACAAGACATTCATGACAGCTGGCTGTCAAATCAGGTTGCATGTCCTGTAGGCCATAAACTGCTAGCCGATTCAGAAAGGAAAAGTTATCGATTAAACAGCGGGCGAAGCTCCTGGCCCAAAAATTAAAGACTGAAAACTTTATGGGCCCGAAAAATGGTGCCACAGTCGGTGGCACAAATGTGCGTGGCCTGTCAACATAATTCAGCAGCTGATTGAGCAGAGCTTTCCCCCTACTTTATATCCGCGATCTGTCCGATCCAGGGGTTTATCCGGTTGTCCTCTTTTGTCTCGGAAACTTTGGCTAGTTTTAAAATCAAATGCCTCACTTGTGGGGCTTAAACCGGGAGTCGTTTACGAACCATGGGGCGTGGGGCGGGGGGGAAACCCCAACGAGCCGCAGGCAGGCCGCAAAGATTAATTTGTTATGGCTGTGGCCCACACCCCAGGAGCCCAGGAGCCCAGAGCCTGGGATATCCTGTCAGCATGTCCTGTGTCGGCTGTGGAATTTTTAGCGCAGCACTAAAGGTGCAAAGGAATTTAATTAAATGCTCTCCTCCGTTCTGGCATTGCGAAACTTTTACAGCATTGCAGCGCCAGCTCCGAGACATGGCTCTGCCTCGACTCTGCCTCTGCCTCTGCTCTGGTCCTGGCGGAGGACAATGCCAACTGTTTGTCAAGCAGGCAGGCATTTGGACGGGTCCTTGCTTTCGGCTTGGGCTGCCCCACGAGTGCAGCAGCTCAATAAACTAAACAAATTTGCATAGTTCCAGGCCCCAACTCGGCTTTCAGACCTTTAGGCCCAACTTGTGCCACTAACAAGGCATGAAAGGGCCCGCACACAGAGAGAGGCGCAGAGGCTATGCCACTGGGGTCCTAAAATTTCTTAGGAAAATCCAAGACCTGACAAACAAATCGATGGAAATGTATGCTATGATTATCTCTTTAAAGTAGAGCCCACCAAGACCATCATCCATCATAATCAAACGGAAACCAAGTCCCAGTCGCCAGTCACAGTCCCTGCAACCGCATCGACTGTTCGATTGACCATCAGGCAGGCATTTCCATCTGCATCTACATCTGCATCTGGCTCTTGGTTCATGCCTCACACACAAAAGCGGAACGTTTTAAAGAGTTCATAATCCGAAATGTACACAGCCCCAGACGATGTCGAGGAATGAGAGCTGGGAGAGCAGACCAGACCAGACCCAGGAGCTAGTAAAACAAACTGATCAATGGGCTATAATACGACTGACGGGGCGGACAGGCGACAGAGGAGGACATACCCATGGCCACACACCGAGGACCGAGGACCGAGGACAGATGGCATGAAAAATTATTTACTGCAAGAAAAATCGCATGCAACATGCAGACGAGATGACAGCAGTAGGGTTTCTATCAGTGATGGTCACGTGAGGCGGCCAATCGAAGCAACAGCTGCTGATCGTGTCACGCGCTCACCTCTACAGAGCGGCAGGTCCGAAGGGCATCGAGAGAGAGAGGGTTATGGCCTCCCCGCCTCCCCGATGACCAGCCGCATGATGAAGTTGCCAATGATGATGATGGGTGGTGGTGGCCTGTGGAAGCTGCAAGACCCATGAAGGCCCATTCCGATGATGCTGATGATGATGATGATGCCCCTGCCGATGAGGATGAGGATGTGGATGTGGATGACTGTGCAGGCGACACAATAATGCCGCCATTAATCTTCTGGCACGACTGATTTGTTTGACTTACGGCTCACGGCGACAGGCACCAGGCACCAGCAGAAGGAGGAGAAGGAGAAGGAAGAGGGAGTGGAGACTGGAGACGGATGGGTGATGGCTGAGACAGCTTTTGGCCAGCTTAAAGCAGCCATTGGCCAACGCACATTGCAAAATAATTTGTGTAAATCATTTGTCCCACTGTGAGTGCGTTATATAAGGCACACAAATCCCCTAGTTGTCGCCGCCGCCGTCGCCGCTTCGGGGCCATCAACACTCTGCGCGAACAGACAGACAGACAGTCGACAGACGGACTGTCTGTCCGTCTGTCCGTCTGCCTGTCTGCCTGTCCCCAGGCCTGTTTTGACAGTTGTCGCCAGTCGTCAGAGTCGTCAGAGACGTCGGAGAGAGAGGCATTCATAATTTTGGTCTTGTTAATGAAAGGTTTTTACAAAAAGACTTTCCCGCTGAAAGCCGCTGAAAGTGATAGCACTGTACAGCAAAGTTGGGGGGGGAAAACTGGACACTTGGGAGGGGGTAAAACAGGACACTTGGGAGGGGGGAAACCTCGACACTTTTGGGGAAAACTCCACACTTTTAAAGTGGAAAATGAAGCGATGAAAAGTAAGTCGAAATTCCTTGTTATTTAGTGTAATCTGCCTGAGATTTGATATGAAATGGTGGGCCCCATGCGGCGGCATCATTATATCACATGTGCATGGCCAATCCCCCCGCCCCCCGCCCCTCCGCCGATGAACTATCACTCAATTCCCGCAATGGAAATGGACTTGTTCCACCTAACCGATTGGCCAGAGACAGCAAAAGCAATTCCGCAATTCCCAATTCCTCCGACCGCAAAATTACACTCCACTTGAGTGCGAAAATTGCACTGGAAAAGTCAGTGAAGTGAAAAGCATTTCTTCTTGATAGAGAGAGCTCTCCAACCCCCCTCCCCCCTCCCCCCACGGTGGTTGCTGGTCGCAGATGCACTCCGATGCCAAAGTCAAATGGAAATGCTAATGAGAACAAGTTAATCATCTTGAAATCGGCTTGGGCATCACTTGAAGACCAGAGACTAGCACTTTGAACTGCTGTGGCAGGGTCTGTGGCAAGAGTTCATGTTTGCCACAAGTGGGTCAAGCCATTACTCGTAAGAGTAATAATATTTCCTGGGTATTGTGCAAGGTTTTCTTATGCATGCGGGGCATTGATTAGAAACACGCCCTCCTTGAACAATGAACCCTGAAATGATGGTGTTGCCAATTTGGTAGGTAATTTTGTTAACATTTTTATTGTTTTCATATTTCCATTCAACATTGATGGGCCTTTGCGAGGAAGATTCAGACAGGCCCAAGACAGACAGCTGTCCGTTTGAGCTGAGTCGGGCTGAGTCGTTTAGCTGATTGTCTTTGACCAGGAAGCGAATGCCAAAGCCAAAGACAGACCAGACCAGACCAGGCCCGCACCAGGCTTGGCATTTTATCAAACCAAAAATCATACAAAATTTGACAGAAAATTACACGACTTAGGGCCGCCCACTTTGGCAGTAGGACAGCCAGAGGGAGGAGGAGGGAGAGCAGAGAAGGAAACGAAAAGCAGCTAAAAAGAAAAACTGAAAAGCGAAAAGCAAGCTTCAATCCCGGGCTTGAAATTAGTCAAAATTTGACTCAAGCTTAGACAAATGGCCAGAGCGAATTCCCCCATTGGAAACGACTAGTCTCTGGCGATAATTATGAGTAATTTATTTAATGATGATTTGCATTGCGAACTGAAAAACTGAAACTGAAAAACTGGAAAACTGGAAAGTGTTTTCCACTTGTTTGCATCTGCTGTTTGTTCGTGGCAGTGTGGCAGTGTGGCAGCCTGTGGCCTGTGGCCGCTCCTTGATAATTGCAGTTCATTTGCAGTTTTGTGGGTCGCTTGATATATGACCAAAAACTCCTACTCCTCCTCCTCCTTCTGGCTTGTGTGGATTGTTTATAGCATTCATCAATTAAGGGGAATGCCTGAACCACCGAACAGACCTCCGGCTAAGACTCAGAGACAAGAAGATTGCCCAAAATGAACGTAAAACATAAAACTTTTAACGATCAGAAAGTCAAAAGACGAAAAGTGCCGAGACACGCGTAAACAAAATGCGCGGAAATCGGTTTTACCACAGATTGTGGCATAACAGGGGGAAAGGGCAGACGAGGTGGGGGGTTTGGTCAAGGGTTTATTGGCTGTTGCAATGCCCATAACTTGGAGGAGTCTTGCACAATCCAATATACACGTTCGACGGAACGGGTGCATCGGTACTGCGAGTCTTAATTGCTTACTGCACTTGATTTTGGGTACAGTTATGTTCTTAGTATCAATCAATCAATCACCAATGGCCTCTCGATACAGTTCAAGTAATCAATAAACTATAATCCTAGCTAAAAAGAAAGAAAAACCCAATCCCCGAGTTCAATCTGGAATTTTGATTCCAACTGACATTTTATTTGGTTTTGCTACAAATGGAACATAGAAAACCGGAAAAATGTTTGAATAAAGAAATGTTCCAATCAGCCAAGTGCAACATGGCAACGCATGTGTCTGCCTGCCTTTGTGGCCGAAACAGATTTTCAGCCTTAACTTTTCTCTGGTTTCTGGCCATTTCTTTTGTGTTGTATTTTTCGGGCGTTGCCTGCTCTGTTTGCAACAAATTGAACATTTTCATTAGATTTTCGTTTCGGACAAGGGGCAACACGCACACGCACATGGTGTGGGGCAAGGACGGAGGAGGCCTGGGCACATTCAATTGTAATGCCCAGGAGAGTGATTCAATTGAATTTGTTTGTTTTAGTATACGGTTCATTTATTTGCCAAAGCGAATGAATAACAGCAGTTGCCAAGCGTCGGACCCCAACCCCAAACCCCATATATTTGTGTGTCATTTGAACTTTGTCGAACTTCCGGTCAAATGGCGAGAGCATTGGAAACCCCACCCCCATCCCCCCCCTTTCATAACATATGCCATCGTGTATTGTTCAAGTGCAGATTCAGGTATGTACATACTTCAGGTATACTATGTGTGTGTGTGTGTGTGTGCGTGTGTGTGTGTGTGTGGGTTTGGAGCAGAAACTTCGAGTTCGAGGCAGAAGAAAGTTTCCTGCTCGCGCCACCTCCCCGGGGACCTCTTAAGATTTCATTGTGTAAATTTACTGCGGCGCTCTTTGTGTCCTTCAGCACAGAAGAAAGCAAGTAAGAAAGTACTTTTTTTTCGACCTCTTGGATACCCCTGCTAGTTCTTGGGGTTACAAGATACAAGAAATGCCGCATACCCCCGACAATCAGCTATCAAGGGGTACGAAAAGAGAGCTTTTGGAATTCAAATCGTCGAAACTGCTTAAAAATGAACAACAAATGAAATTCCCATAGGTGCCAGAACTTTTCACTGTCTGCTGCAGGCATTTAAATGGTGGCGTATACGCAACGTGGAAATCTCTCTCCTCAGCTGCGGCGAAGTTTTCCGCGCGCAGATGCCGCCGCTGCTGCCGCCGCCGCTGCTGCTCTTTTCACCTGCAACGAGCGAGCGGGGGCTACATTTAATGTCATGTTTGTAAGTTTCTAGACGACGCCGACATGCACCAGCCACCCCCACCCCCCAACGATTTCTTTTGGTCTGCCCTGTGCAACCTTTTGAGGCAGCCAGAAAGTCAGTTCTTAGAGCAACTCTGGATTCAGCTTTAAATTTTAACAATTTCTAGATAAATTCCTGATTTAATTGTGTCTCAAATTAAGATCTAATACATTCCAATGGATTTCCCTTCATTTGTTACTAATTAATTATAGAGAGGATTCATAAACAATTCCCCACAGACAGACACACAGGAAGGAGCTTATGACAATGACAATCGGATTAATATCAGAGCAGGCCACACACACCCACACACCCACACACACACACACACATATACAGCGGGGAAACCGCCTATAGACAATGGCAAAAAGGATTCCAATTGTCTTGTTATCTGCGCTAATAATGTTGATCTGATTAGCCGCATAGACGGCGCCGATTCTGGCCCGAGGTCGCTACTTAACAAATCATAGGAAAGGCAGACAGTCACTTCCCCCTCCTCACCTCCTCCCACCCCCCGCTCCCACAATGTGTGTGTGTGTGTCAAAAGTTGGCATTGGAAGTAATTAAATTCAAATTGAATTCAGAGAGAGAGAGAGAGAGAGAGACGGAGAGAGAGAAGGAGCAGCCGAAGGCAGGAAAGTTTTTTAATCCAACGCTCATTTGTTGTTTTTTTTTTTTTTGTTTTTGGGGTTGAGTTGCCCTGGGAGGGTTTATTAAAACTTTAAGCGAAAAACTTTGCAGCGTAAGAGATTTTAATTTTAATTTAAATCAGACCATTAGTAAAACTATTTAATTATATTATTAAGATTTTCATTGTAAATTAAATAATGTATTTCCACTCCACACTGGCTTTTCACCCCCCCACCCCCCAATCCAGATACTCGTACTCGTAGATGGACACAGATATGTAGATATGTATCTTTGTGCAAATTGCTCTCTCTCTCTCTCTCTCTCTCTCTCTGTGCGCTATCGATGGTCGTAAAATACCATGAAATGCCAGAGCGAGCGGCAAATGAAGCCATAGAATGGAGTCGCCGCGGAGTGGCAGTTGCGGAAAATGTCGATGGTTATGCGAACCAAACCAGATCCCCAGCTCTAATCGTCCGCGCGTCACACCCTCTGGCAACGTAGTAGTGGCATGTTGTACGTTGGCTGCCCCCCACACCCCCCCTCGCACCAAATGAGTCACAATTAAAACGGGACCCAACGCCAAAGTGCAGTTCGGGGAGTGTTGGACTGGTGACTCGTGTTGCCAGTCTTTGATTGACGAATGCAGGCAGTGTGCGAGGATACCCGCGGCACGCAATGGGTAATGGCGGCGGCGGCTTACCTTACGGGAAAGCGAAAGCGAAATTGTTATTGCAACATGCAACCGCAACAACATCCAGAGCCACGATGTGGCTGCCTCGTCTCGCAATAATTGTGAGCAAATATTACATGAAAGCGCAGAGACAGAGCCAGTAAAAGAGACAGAAAGAGAGAGAGAGAGAGAGAGAGAGAGAGAGTGCGAGAGTGGGAGAGAGAGAGAGCAAGAGTGGGAGAGAGAGCGAGAGATTGGGAGGTATGGCAAACGGCATATTATCGTGGCAGGCGATGACGATAACCACAACGACAACAGCAAAAACAACAGTGCAACATCATAATTATCGACTGACTCCCCACAGCCCCACAGCCACAGGTCCCCCCCCCCCCCCCCCCCTGCAGCCCCCCCCCCCCCCGCTGCAGCAATTATGCCAAAAGCGCGTTTATTATGTGAAAAGAAACCAAAGATAAAATATTGAATTCAACTCAAGCTGCAGTGGAGGGAAAATCACTTGAGGAAAAGCCATCAAGGAAATCGCTCGATTCGACAGCAAAAACAAACGGAGAGCCGAAGCGGCTAATACCCTGGCAACTATTTAAACCTTTGAATCAAAAGTTATAGGAAATAGTGATCCAATATTTATGCCCCAAAAGTAGGGATATCTTTGGGTTAAAGCCAAAACCCATTGGACTCTCTCTGCGAGGGTAAAACAACAGCAACATCAGGCAGCAGGCAGCAAAAAGTTAGTTGGTTGTCGGCTGAATTTTAGTGATTTAGACCGTTCGTTGGCGGCACGGAGTCATGGAGTAATGGAGCTATGGAGGCACGTCTTGTGGCGTGTGTTACGACATCAACATCCAACCGCATTAGTGGCAGTGGCAACTATAGCAATACCAATTACAAAAGCTTGGCCATAATTTGTGCCGCAATTTCCATTGATAATTAAAAAAGTAACGAAATAAAAGCGAAATTTCTTTCGACGTCTTCAGCCATTCAGAAACTGTTTTGTTTAGAAATAAAAACTTAGTAACCCTGTTTAAGAATTTCATAAAACTGACAGCTGCAATTATTACTAATTACCACCCTTTTTTTGGCCAAGATCCCCTCCTGAGCAATCCTTTAGTCCGCTCCTCGTATCCGTCTCCAAAGCAAAGATTGACAAGCGGAAGAGCAGAGGAACACTGGCGGGACAGTGGCGGGACAGTGGCGGGACAGTGGGGGGACAGTGGCGGGACAGTGGCGGGACAGTGGCGGGACAGTGGCGGGACAGTGGCGGGACAGTTGGTGGGACAGTTGGTGGGACAGTGGCGGTCTGTGGCGAGACAGTGGCGGGACAGGATGCTGATGATGGCGAGTGCAAGCTTGGGGCGCGCCCGGTTGCATGTGCTCCAGTTTCCGTGTGTCCGCCGATTGCCGTTGCTTTTCCTCTTGTATGTGACATAATGCGGCGTCGTCAATCGAGAGTTGATTGATCGATCAACTGGCGATACCAATAAATCGTATTCCATTCGCCCACCCCCCCCCAAATAATTTCATTTTTTGTCTTTCAATAAATGGTTTATATGTATTGATGCAGATGCAGGATTTACATCTAGTCATTCGAGGCGGCTTGAACATCATCGTTTTTGATTCACAATTAATTTGGAATGTCGAAATTATGACTACTAACAATTTGTTTTGGCCTTGAGGGTGGCGTGTGGCGATGTGTCTGTCCTCCTGCTTATCCATCCCCTTTGGAACGCGCAAGCATTACAACAATTATCTATTGTCTGTCTGTGTGTGTGTGTGTGTGAGTGTAGATTTTAAAGTATGTGGGTGGGTGGCAGTGTGTGTGTGTGTGGAGTCTGTGGGGTCTGTGGGTTCTCAAACAAAAATGTAGGTGTGTGTGTGTGTGTGTGTTGTGTGTGTGTGTTCTCATCCTCTTTGCCACGCATTTAGATGCCAATGGGTGACATCTCCAGATCCTGCAGAAGCAGGATCTGCTTTGACGAGGCCTCGCTTGCTGCAGCTGCAGCGGCGGCGGCAACGGCCGCAGCTTTCCGACCCCGCATCTCACGTAGCTTGGCCCACATGGCGTTGGTGGTGTAGATAGCGACAGCGGCCACCGTCAGCCAAGGGCTGCCCATCAACAAGGCGGCTCCAGCCGTGGTCGATCCCTTTCCACCTTCGGCTCCAGCTCCATCGGATCCTCCTTCAGCTGGTGAATCATCAACCATAATGAAACTATAAAAACGAAAGAGAAAAAGTAACTTATTTCAATTTGATTTGATTTGATTTTTTACTTACAAGTTTTGTTGATTTTACTTAGATACTGAGATACTTTTATTATTCTGTTGTTCACAGTTCGGCTGTTGGCAGTGGAATGAAAATTGTATTCCGGGCACCCAAGGGTAGGTTGGGATTTGGTTTAAAGGCCTGCTATATTCGTCCTAAAAACTGAGAAATCAGTTAAGTACAATGGGACGAATCGGTTTCGAACAAACGCAGCTGCCGGCACCAGAGTTGGGGCCCACTGTGCTGGGAAATGGCCAACTGAGTTGTGGGAAAATGATTGAAATTGAGTGAAAATTTACTTGAAGGTAAGGCACACACACAGATATGTGAATGTGATCTATGGCAATGAACTGCACTGTACTTGTCACTCTATCTGTCTGTCTGGCAGTCTGTCTCTCTCTAGCTCGTGTGTGTGATTTATATTTCATAAGTTGATGAATTTTGTAACAAGTTGTCACATTTGCCATCTGCAAGAGTGCTCGTTTGTGGCAACCACAGCCGCAGCAGCAGCAGTAGCAGCAGCCATGCCCCTTCCTCCACAACGCAAACAAATGCAATTTGCATTTGCACTCAGATTTGCATTTCAAGCCGTTCGTGCACTCATATCGGGGCTTGAACAAATGTAAACCCCCCCGAAGTGCAGTGTTAATTCACAGCGCACACATTTCGTCATCCGATGTTCAGATCATCAGCGGGAAAACTATGACACTTTGACACATAGGTACTTTCCCTTCCTAAAACGTTTGGCACTCTTAGATCTCCATGGATCAGGGATCATAGCTTTCCTTATGTCTGATTTACATCTACATCTACGTCTACAAAGGCTTTCTGATTTACATCTACATCTACGTCTACAAAGACACTCTGATTTACATCTACATCTACAAAGACACAAACGTTTGGCACTCTTAGATCCCCATGGATCATGGATCATAGCTTTCCTCATGTCTGATTTACATCTACATCCACAAAGAGACTCTGATTTACACAAACATCTACATCTAGAAAGGCTCTCTGACTTAGATCTACATCTACAAAGGCACTCTGATTTACATCTACATCTACAAAGGCTCAACAGTGCTCCCACCTTGTTGGCACTTTTCAGTTCCGTTTGAAACGTTTGGCACTCTTAGATCTCCATGGATCCATACCTAACCTCATGTCAGGCTGCCAAAAGCCTCTGTCTGGCGGCCATGCATCTACATCTACATCTGCATCTACTGTGCACCCATTTGATTTTCCATCTGGCTGGCAGTTTTCTGTTCCGCCTGTCAGAACTTGTAGCTCCACTACGCCTCGTGATTTCGATACGAAAGATGTCATAGACACAGACATTTGCAACGTGCCACATACGACTGAGTATTTTGATCGATGTGCCCCATCACACGATTGAAAAACGGCTTTCAATTATGGTTTGCCCTGTCAGTTGCGTCACAGCTTCACTTTTTTTGCAAATTCTGCTAGTTTTTTCGACTTACTTTTCCGAAAACTCTGTTGGGGTTTTTACCCCTTTTTTTTTTGGGATTTTTGTGAGAGAAAAATGGGTTGAGAACGGAGGTTTTTTGACTATGGAAAGGTATTTACCTTCTGTATATACCATATTGAAAATAAATTCTTTATTTAATGCAAACAATGAGCGATATTCTGGGATGCCTGAATTTGCCACCGTTTGCCGGAAGTTGCCGCGGATGTCGAGAGTTTAAATGCGGCGCAGCCCCCGCAACCCTTTACCCCCTTGTCAAAAAAGTAGGCTACACCAGTCCCAGTCCTTTCTTTTTTTCTTTTTTTTTTAAAGCATTTTATTGTTGCATAAAGTTTCCAATTGCACAATGAAAATAGGCCCCCCCCCACACGACCCGCTCAGCACCCCCCTGAAAAAGTTTGTGGCCACGCCCCGAAAGTTTCCAGCTTCCCAGTTTCCCAGTTTCCATTTTCCAGTTGCAAAATGCATTAAAACAATGCGAAATTCCTGACAACCGAAAGGGAAATTCTCCCAAGGGACACCCGTGTGGCACCACGGAATAGGGGCTCAGGGGGGGGTTGTTGGGGGTTCCTGGAGGGTTTGTGTGCCTCCCCTCCCGCGTTGGACATCTTTCTGCTGATTTCTGTTATGAACTTTAACTATCTAATGTCACTATATCATCATAGATTTATTTTATTTGCTTCCTAAGAACACGGAGCAGTTTTCGCACGCACCTACCACCCCACCACCTCACCTACCGCCCCCCCACCCAATCATTGCTTTCTTTTTGTGTCCTGTGTTGTCCTTGTCATCGCAAACGGATACTCGGAGACTGTTGCCTTGAAAGCCCCATAAATCTTTTTATGATTTTCGCTTCTCCACCAGAAATGATGACTTGATTCGCCCTTTGGTCTGTGACTGCGACTCCAATGATTGTGACGCATACAAATTTGGATGTGTTTGTCACTAATACACCCCATAGCTTTACTCCACCCACCACCCACCACCCACGAGCAATCATGCAGCATACCCATGGATTTCGGTTTGCTTTTTCTTCGCTTGGAGATTCCTTAGAGTGGTTCCATCAAGGGGTATCATCTGGTTCGAGCCTGGTTTTAGCCTTGGCTTTCCCCGAATATTTTCGACAAACATTTCGCGGCGGCACGCAACGCCATTTTGGCGACGAATCCCATGAAAATGGAAAATGGCCCAAGCACGCGACGCGACGTCCCCGAGAAAAAACATGATTGTAGAGCAAAGCCTGTGCCGCCCCGCCATGGCGCCAGCAAAGTGAACCACAATGCCATGCCCCACCAGCCCTGAGAACGAACTGGAAGCCGACTGGTAGCTGGTTGCTGGGTGCGGCGGGGGGAGGAGCGCCACAGTTGGTTTGGGGTTCGGCATAAGCCAGGCGCCAGCAAAGTTGTAAAATCGGCAAATGGCATATAAAAATCGTTGGGTTTTGTTGTCGTCAGAGGATCCAGAGAGTCGTCGCCAGCCAGACTCGGAGTCGGAGTCGGTTTTGCTGGCTTCTGGCTTCTTCCAATTCCCCGCAGTGAAAGTGCAATGAAATAGGAGGAAGGGCCCAACATTTTGGTTGATTACTTGAGAACATCAACCGAATCACAACTTGGAGGCACTGCGGAATTAGCGAACAACAACAGGAAGTTCCCTTTGAGAAAAACATGTAAAAAATATATATATGTTAAATATGATTGTTATATGGGGCATAGGAATATAGGAGACCTCAGCTTGTGGAGTGCTGTCCCAGCGAACACTTACAGGAGGCCCTAGATGAGTTAGAGGCTCGCTCCAGGCGCTCTATAAACTTTAGTGTCCGTTACTCTTTTGTCGGGAATAGCTTTTGTGCAGAGCTCTGCAGAGGTGCGAAACGGTTGAGGAGCAATCGCCAGTCGTCGTCCATCGTTAATCATGGCTTTAATGAGGTCCTTTTAAAGTATTACCTTAATGGGTTGCCATTAAAGCTCCTGCGCTAAAAGTGTCCTGTAATTAAGGTCAACGTGTGACGAAATGTTGTCATTTGCGCCTCTCTAATTTGTTGGTATTTTCCTCAAAAGTATGACATCAGGCTGTCGCTGTGAAACGCTGTGAAAACTGGAACAAATCATTACACACGAGTCGTAGCACACGCACACATACACCCAAGAGGAGCAAGCACACACACACACACACACCCAAAAGGAGGAAGCACAAACAATGCAAATTAACGTGACCGTTTGCTGTCATTAACACATTGATGTCCGTCCCGGCCATGTCCTTGAATGGGTGGGCGGGGAGAGCAGCATTCGCCCATCAGTCAACACCATTGGACACCCCTCCCAGTCGTAACTTTAATTGAAATTATCTGGCGGTGATATTTTTTAGGAAGCACAGAGGTTACGGCGATGACGAATGTCCGTGTGTCCTTGTGGCAACGATTTGGTGCACATTTTCGCTGTACATTCCCTGGAAACTCGAGCACATCAAGAGCATCATAATCAAGAGCCCGAAGGCTCCCCAAACGAGACAAGATATTGAAAAATGAAAAGGGGAAATGCTGGCACACGTTTGGCTCTGAAATGTGGCAAGCCATCATCCAACCCAAAGCTTCAACTTAATCCCAGAGCTTTGGCATTGCTTTGGATCACAGGCACTACACTTGCAACAACAGCCACAGCCAGAGCTCCAGAGCTCCAGGTACAGCTGATGCAGAGGTGAATGTGGATGTGGATGATGATGATGACGATTACGATGTGGCGTTGAAGAACGTTGACAATGACGCCATTGAAAGCACTTTTCGTGGCATTATGTGGCTGAAGAAGGACCTGAATCTATGGCTGAGATTGAGGCAGGGTCCTGGGGACTGCGACTGCGACTGGGAATCGGTTTGCGGCTGAAGGCGGACAAGAGTTTTCGGTTTTGGCAATCAAAAAGTCATCAAATATGAATTTTACGCTATAATTTTTCACCTGCACAGCAGGGGGGCGAGGATGGTGGTGGATGCTTTTCAGCCATTTTTATGGCTTTTTCCTTGGCCTGTGCCCTTTCCGCCCTTTTTGGCACGTCTTTCAACTCAATTGCACTTTTGTGCAGCCCCCCTCCCGTCTTGCGACCGTTTGTGTGCCTGATGTGGCAGACACATTTGAATTGATAGAATAGAAGTGTGTGTGTGTGTGTGTGTGTGTGTCCTGTATCGAAAAATTCTCGATTCAATGGGGGAAGACTGAAGAAAGACTTGAAGAAACTTTAACCGCTTTCTTGCTTTAATTTCTGTTGCAATGTTGCACTGTGCATAGCTTGCCACTCGTTGGAGCCGCCAGAAATTAAATTAAAGTTTATGCAAGCGTAACGGCAGCCAGCAAAAATCATTTGCCACAAAATCCACTAAAACCCAATTTTGTGCCAACAAAATAAAATGAAACACGCAGGAGCCAGAGCGTGAGGCATGAGGCATGAAGCATGGCGCATGGCGGAGTGGCAACAAAGCCATGGCCAAAGCAGAGTCCCAAAGAGTTCTGTGTGCTGGCATGTGCAGAAAGAACAGGACCATAGGATGCACCAAAGACGCCAAGACGCAAGAACAGAGTGAACAACAACGTGAATCTGCCTCAAGACGTTGCTGCCAGTGGGATGGTGGTGGTGCCAGGGCGTGTGGCATGGCCATTCGGTTCTTGTGGCTGCAACGTAGATAAGCAAAAGTTTCGCTCAGTTCCTGACTTGAAGTTGATGCGAGGAGCGAAGAGTGCTACCAGTGGCATGTGGCAAGTGGCAACTGAATCAGAGCTGAGAGAAATCATGTCATTTGGCAGGCAGCGCCGCAACATTTTGCCGCTTTTAATGTTAGCCAAACTGTCAGACGATGTTGTCTGTCGCTCCTCTCACGTCTGTCTGTCCGCTCTCTGACAGCAGACGACAGTAGACAGCAGACAGCAGACAGTAGCTACTGCAGACAGGAGGAGGCGAAACAATGGGGCGTGGAGGCTGGGGAAACTGAGCATTTTCAGGTGAAACTTTATCCAAATTCGATCTACCTGGAATAATGCATTGGTCACCGTTTAATCGAGATTGGATCCGCACCCAGAGAGTGCCTCTTGGGGGGAGCTGCTTCCAGTGACGAGCGGACCAATGGGCTCTATGGAGGTATTCGGAATCTCGGGCGGTATCTTGTGGCCCGAGCAGGTGCTGCCTGAGGTGATGGGTTCGGGCCTCTGGCGTGCCAGGAGGCACGTCAAGTGTCCTGAAGGCTATAGCTGGACCAGCAGGGAGAAGTTCAAGTGCTCGCGCAGGAAGTACCGTCCCGTCCAGGAGACGGCGGCCATGAGAGCGGTTTTTGGATGGTTTCTGCCCAAAACGACTAAGCGACTAACAACCATCTGGATGCCGTGGGATTCGGATGAAACATCTTCCATACGTTGGGGGCCACCGCAAACGACATCGAAATCGACGACTGTTGGAGAAGGAGGAGGCGAAGAAGGCGGAGGAGGCGAAGGAGGCGGAGGAGGCGAAGGAGCGGGAGGAGGAGCTGGAGGAGGAGCTGGAGGAGGAGCTGGAGGAGGAGCTGGAGGAGGAGCTGGTGAAGGAGCGGGAGGAGGAGCGGGAGGAGGAGCGGGAGGAGGAGCTGGAGGAGGAGCTGGAGAAGGAGCTGGAGGAGGAGCTGGAGGAGGAGCTGGAGGAGGAGCTGGAGGAGGAGCTGGAGGAGGAGCGGGAGGAGGAGCGGGAGGAGGAGCGGGAGGAGGCGAAGGAGGAGGAGCGGGAGGAGGCGAAGGAGGAGGAGGTGGAGGAAAAGGAGACGGAGGCACTGGAAAAAGAGATGCTCTTGAAAACCGAGGAAAGGGCTCGGGTAGATATGTTAAAGCTCCTCATTTGGAGGAAAGTCAACCAGAAAGTGACGACGAAAGTGACGAGAAAAGTAGAGCAGCAAAAGCGAAAGCAAAAAGAAAACGTGGCAGAAAAAACGTTGGTAAGGTCTTGGACAACAAGCTGGTAGACGGGCAGCCAAAGACGTCGCCCTTTAGGGATGGATCGACCCCGAATCATCAGGGATCATCAACCGCCAAGCCGTTCTGGTTGCTGAAGACCCTGGCGCCGAAGTTGAAGCGCAGCAGAAGGGCTCGTTTTAGGGGATCGAATAGACAAAGAAGAGAGAAGAGCGAGGAAGAGTGAGAAAGAGAGAGAGAAAAATATAAACACCGCTTAAACGTTTTACGGGCGAAACAGTTGCTGCATTCATTCTACCCAACATTTCGGAAATGCATATCCCAAATGTGCTATCGAATGCCCTGCCAATCGATTACACAATCGTTGCATTCCATCCTTGGCAACTTTCACTACTTTTCTACGCTTCCAAATCCGATTTGCTTCCGCCAGAAAGCCCCTCGGGCGGCGCATCGGATGACGGAAAATGGCAATTGGATAAGCATCGCCCTTGCGGTAATGCGAGATGAATGTGTGGGAGGGAGAGAGAGAGCTGCAAGGGCATCTGAACTTCGGTCTCTTCTCAACACTGGAGGAAATTATAAATGCAGATGAAGATGGAGAATGGAGAATGGAGAATGACGTTGAAGATGGTTGATGAAAGCCAGTCAATTCGGTGGCAACTTGAAGTCAAAAAGGTAAAAAGAAAACAAGCAAAACAAAATAAAAAACAGAGTGCAACCTCACGGGGCAGCCTCACAGATAAACCAGTATCTAAAGTTGCAGCAGTCGCCTGAGTTGCGCCCCGCCTGATTATCTTTCCAAGTCAGTTGCTGCAAGGCGACACTTTTAGTGCACTCAGCTTCCGTGTGACAGATAGTTCTGACTGTGCCCCCGACAGCAGTGGCACGCAACAAACAAACAAACAAATAAACGGCCAAAGGCACAGAGAAAGATGCAACACAAGCAAACAAAACGAGAGGTAAAATGAGATGAAAGCGCTCTTCCTCCGTCTCGCTCTCTCTCTCTCTCTCTGGCTCTGTCCTCTCGCCTTTCCTTCAGGTGTCATACTCCTCCATGGCTTTTGATCTCCTCTGGCCCTTCTCTGTCGTTTGGGTGCAAGTTTTGAAACTTTTGCCAACCCCCCCGCCCACCCGGTCACCACTTCAACTAATTTTGTGCTTGAAATGGTCAAAGTTTTTACAACTTACTTCTGTGATCTGTACAGAGATGCAGTATCTGTATCTGCATTTGTATCTGCATCTGTATCTGCATTGGCTACACTAATTAGTCACACTTTAATCACTCGATCTGGCATCGGATTTACAGCGGCAATGTCTTCCCGGTGGCCGAAGCGACATGAGTGGGACATTGGACTTTCCATTTGTAGCACTTTTTGGATGCCTAATAGGCCTCAACTTCGGGCCGGAGATGGTGGAGCAGGCAAGGAGGGGATGTCCCTACGGCTTCACTTGGCACAATCCGCACCAGAAGGACATATGCGTGCGCCTGGCATACAGGCCGAGACAGCATCCGAACACATTTCGCAAAGAGTTTGGATTGTTTCTGCCCGAGGCTCCGCCCGAGCCCGAACACCAATTTCCTCCCGGGTATGGGGAGGACCAAATGCCGTGGGAAGACACGCGGGAAGACCCCCCCCTTGGGAAACCTACTCGACCACCTGGCCTTCCACCTGACCCTACATCTTCAGAAGAAGAGATAACATCAGAGCCAGCAACAGCAGAACCACCAGAGGGACCATCAGAAGGTGGAGAGGGACCATCAGAAGGTGGAGAGGGAGAACCACCATCAGAAGGTGGAGAGGGACCATCAGAAGGTGGAGAGGGACCATCAGAAGGTGGAGAGGGACCATCAGAAGGTGGAGAGGGACCATCAGAAGGTGGAGAGGGTCCATCAGAAGGTGGAGAGGGACCATCAGAAGGTGGAGAGGGAGAACCACCAGAGGAAGGTGAACCATCTGAAGGCACAGAAAGAAGAGCCGCCCCCAACAAAAGACGAAAGGCGAATCAAGTTAAAGAAAGCCCAGTGCCTGAAGTGGAATGGCACCCCTGGAGTTGGTCGAAGCCAAGGGTCAGCAGAAAGGCACCATCGAAAGTTGTGCCCAAAAGAAAGGTCGAGTCCTTGAGCTCGAAGAAACCGAAGACCACCCGAAAGGCTCCACGTAAGGTCGTGTCCTTGAGCTCGAAGAAACTGAAGACCACCCGAAAGTCTTCAACGAAGGTCATCCCGAAGCGCGAGAGTTTAAAGATCGTCGAAGATTTTCCGCTGTGGAGTTGGAAGTCGTAGCCGAATC
The DNA here is from genome assembly GCA_008121215.1 of Drosophila athabasca. NCBI lineage: Eukaryota > Metazoa > Arthropoda > Insecta > Diptera > Drosophilidae > Drosophila > Drosophila athabasca. Next base: position 342,295 of record VMQQ01000022.1, on the reverse strand, counting down.
GGAATTAGATTAGAGCATGGCTAATATTTGCACTGATAGCCGAGACTGTAGCACAACTGAAGATAAGAGCCCCATGAAAACTGTAGCCAAATGGTTTTCATTTCTTCTGAGATCCGTGAAAATTAGTTGCATTCGAATGGAGTCATTGTCGGACGTGTTTTCCTCGCTAGTGCCGTCCTCAACGGACGTGTCCTACTCGCTGGTGGAATCCTCAACGGACGTGTCCTACTCGCGGGTGGAATCCTCATTGGACTTGCCCTACTCGCTAGTGGAATTCTCATCGGACGAGTCTTACTCGTCTGTGGACACCTCGGAGTGGATACCCTGCGATGAGGGATTTGCCTGGAATGAGGAATTGGGCGAGTGCGAGCCGGTGATGGAGCCACGCAGCTTTAGGTCCTGTCCCTGGGGCTACAAGATGAGTCCACGGTTCAAGCAGTGCATACGCGTTAAGTACAACGGCAAGCAGCAGTGGGGCACTATCCGAAAGTGGTGGCACAGAGTTTGGAATCCGCCGGTACCGAGGAAGCCCCCACCGAGAAGGTATACCACCCAGGCCACCACAGTGTACACCGGAAAATGGTATGGCTACAATTTGGGCTATGGCCAGGGCGTGAAACGCCCTTGATGGGAAAAGACCAATAAAGAATGGGCGAAATAATCAGTTCGAAATCGTTTCGTATTCTATTTTTTATAATCCTTATAGTATCTACTCATACGGGTGCGGGGTACTTTTACTTCCCTCCCCTGTAGGCGACCTGAACGCATAGGGAGTACTTGTTGTATTTGTAACCAGACGGGCAGCTCGATTGCCTCCGCTTCTTCGACACGCAGCTCATGGTTTTAGCGTTGAAGACCATATTCTTGCCACATTCCAGAGAGAAGGAATCCTGAGCCAACACCAGATGGCAAATTATCCCGAAGAGGCACAGAAAGATGGTCAGATTTATCAGCATGCTTCAAACGAACTGTGGAGCTTTCTCAGGGAACCGTGAAAGGAATTGTAGGAATCGATTTAAGGCCACTTGGCGGTTCTGTTGTTCTTAAGGAACCAGACGATATTGATTAGTTATGGTTAGCTCCATCGCTAAGCGAGAAGCGAGTGCGAAAAAGGGACGAGAAGAGGAGAACACTCGTTATGCATGTTCGTTCGTTGCCGCTGCGTGGAAAGTTTACAGTGAACCGAACGAACCAGAACAGTTGTAGTTCTTTAAGCTCTTTAAATATACAATCTGTAGACGTATCCAACTAATTCTCTTTCCAAAATGTTCTTTATTGCAGGTACGTTCGCTTCGCTGATTTGTCGCCAAATGAGGAGAGGAGGACACAAGCCAAAACAAATGTCACGTGAGCCACTCACACAGCGAAAACTGTTTTCCGCTTACACTGAGCCTCGGGATTTTCTATTGCATTCTTTTGTTTTCCGCTTTGATTTACTATGTTTTTTGGATACCCTTTAAACTCCTTTAAGGTTTTTTAAAGCTTATTTCAATCAAAATCACTGCAAGGGTATCAGAAGCGTTGTCAACTGGAAGCGAGGCTTTCCTCTTGGTTTTTTGGGACTCTCAACCCGATCCGTGATTTGGGTGGCTGAAATCGCGTAAGCCAAGGGCAGGACAGCGGACAGCGGAGTAGTCCCGTCATGTGTCTGCCGCCGTCTATGCTTTGCTCTGATTACAAAAACCCAGCAACAGCAGCAACCTCGAATGTCCTCTTCTGTCCACATCCGCATCCGCAGCCGCAGCCTTTGCCCAACTTTGTTTTAAGTGAAAATTGAAACTGAACTGAGCCACTGTCCAAAGGCTTTTTATTTGGTGATTGCTGCTGGTGGCCTCCGCTGCCTGGAAACGAAAAACTCAAAGCAAACTAAGAGTCTACGTGACACCAAGTAAATGAAGGAGCTGTACGCTTCCTCTCCCCCCCCTGCCGTCTCACGGAGGAACCATCGAAAGCAGCTCAAAACAACACGCTATTTATTGAACAGATCTCACGAGTAGACATTGTATAGCGATGACTAGATCGCCTTGGGACATGATTAAAGGGTCCTTTCGGCGTTCACCATTCACAACTGGATGTCGACTGGATGGAGCTAGACTCCCGACAATTTTCCTCGCCTGACTTCCGTTCGTAATCCTGTTTGGACTGATCATCAATAGAGCTGGAACTACAGACCTCCATCGTTTGGACTCCCTGCTGAAATTTCACTAACGCCAGTTCACTGGACTGTCGTGGGGTGTGCACCTGGCGGCACACATTGCAAACGGAGCCAGCGGCAGCACCATGGACTTTCCTGAACTGAGGATTGCGGTACCACACCTCCGCCTTCGTATGGACCTGTTTTGATTCAGGTGGCATGCGGCAAATGCGTCGAAGGATGCTTGAATTGAGGACATGTGCTGGTTTCTGGCCAAAGATCCTCTTGCTGGACCTTCGCCCGTCGGATGTGGACACCACCTGGAGGATATCTCTCGGTCGGTCATTGATTTGCATCGATTGTGGGGCAGGCTACTTACCCGTTTCTTAGCGCTGCTTCTGGTCATGAGTATATTTTTCAAAGCTCCTAAAATTGAATTAAATCTATGTACATTCTATAAAACCTAAAAACAGAAATACTGTGAATTTTTCACGGCACTTTTGAAAGAAAAAGCTACAATAAAATGATTCTGCCAAGAGCAAAATCTCAGGGCCTAGTCGATCCAGAAATTGGTAGGTCGTCAAGTGTACATTATCATACTCTATATCTATATATCTATCTATCTATATCTATACTCTATCTATTCTGCATTCTCAATATGATCGAATGACATGGAATATCCCTATATGAGACTTCAGGCCAGCACTTTTTGTGGGGCCCCAAAGGCGTACGTAGAAAGAATGGGGGCGCCATTTCTCGATTTAAGCGGTATCTCAGTTGTATCTTCCTTGCCCCTCTCTCTCTCACCCCCCCTCCACCCTAGTCTTATTGACTTTGAAGCTGTTTACTTTTCCCAGGCGCTGTTTGACTTTGAGCTTGCAGACAGGGGGGTGTGGCATCAGCTGGGAAAGAAGGAGAAATGTTTTATGCTGTGCACGGTGGAAATTCACATAATTGCAGTTGAAACTCAACAAACAACAGCAGGGGGAGCAGAGCAGAGCCGTGCAGAGCAGAGCAAAGCAGAGCAGAGCGTAAATAGAAAGCGCAGAGTCAACAGAAAAAGCCGTTGAGGGAAAAATGGAAAAGAATCCTCCTCCTTGCGAGAGGAAAAAAATAAAATAAAAACTATAGCAAGGAGTGCAATCGGATGTCGGACGATGGAATGGAATGGAGTCGCCACAACAACGAAAACAAACAAACAAACTAACCTTTGACCCAGCCTGGACCCATCGCCGCGGCGACCGTTATCGTTGTCGTCGTCGTCGTTGCTGTTGATGTCGGTGTCGTCCACTTCAGGTGCGCCGAGTAATTGCAACTGAAACTGAAACTTGGCCAAGTTGCCAGCGAAACGAATTGCAACTAAAATTGGAGCCGAAACTGGCAGCAGGAAGGAGCAAGGAGCAAGGAGCAGCGAGGAGCAGGAGCAGCGAGGTCAGGAGCAGCGAGGAGCAGGAGCAGCGAGAAGCAGGAGCAGCGAATAGCAGAAGCAGGAGCTGTGGATGAAGCAGCATGCAGGATGCAGGACATGCAGTGAATGCGACACAAAAGCATTTCGATGCAGGTCATTGCGGCTAAATTAAAAGAAATCAACGCAAGGTTGATCGGCGACTGTGCAAGGCATGCGGGATGGGGCTGCCAGGGTTGCCAACGTAAAGCAAAGATAAGCAAGCAGCCGCAGCAGCAGCAGCAGCGGAGTTGAGTTGTGTCTGGTGTTGATTTTAATTAAAATCTTTAAGCTTCTGTTGATTATTAATTATAATGCCACGGAAACTGAGTTACAATCTTGAAGAGGGTTACCACAATGTCTAAGGATGGCAAGGGGGGAGGGGAGAGTATCTATTTCTGTAACTAAAAAACCAACAAACTGCCATTAAAAGAATACCGAATACCGAACTAGGCGACTATTCAAATTCTGTTTTTAAACATTATATGTTGGTTTTGGCCAAGTTAAGGAGAACAGAATGATGCAACAAGCTCCGTATATGGTTAAGAAACAGGGTAATAGTTAGTAGCTAATTAAAGGGTATCAATTGGTGTATAGTAAGAACAATTTGCATCATTATACCCGGTACTCGAAAAGAGAAATATACATATATAAAAATCTCCCATAGGGTTCGACTAAATTTTTTAAAATTTTCTTTCTTGGCCAAAATTGAATTCGATCCTTTTGCGAACATATAATAAATCACTTAAATCGTAAGCTCATATATATACTGACTGAGTACCGGGTATATAGTAGAGCCGCGGCCTTTGCCTTGGCTCACAACGTTCCCCCTCGTTTTTCAATACATTTAATTTGGAAAATGGACTGCAACCGAATATCACTCCGTTTCAATCAATTTAAAAAAGATTTCTGTATATTTTAGGCCCAAAAGAACCTGTTGGCCAACTAATTTCAGCAATTTGTCAAAAGAAAACACAAAACAGAAGCAGAATCAGAATCAGCATCAGAATATGGGGCAGAGGCAGAGGCAGAGACAGGGGGGGTGGGGGCAGCATCAACAAGCCAAAATCCAAACATAAATAAATCGCAAAGTGTCTGCCGGATAGTCAAACAAACAAACAAACACACAGACGGACGGACGGACGGACGGGCGGACGGGCGGACGAACTGGCAAACAAACAAACAAACAGTCGGGCAACACCTGCCATCCCTCTCCCCCCCCCCCCCCCCCCCCCCCCCTGCCACACACATTCTAGCGGGGGAGGGGGTGGGCTGGCTGCCTCTCTCTTAAGCTGCCAAATCCGACAATTAAATTATTGCATGACAAAACAGGCACCGCAAAATATTCAAAACTCGCCGAAAACAGGATGTAACAACCACAAAGAACAACAACAACAACAAAGGAGGAGCAGGAGCAGGAGCAGGAGGAGGAGCAGGAGAAATGGTGAAAAACCTCAAAATACATAAACACAAACACCCCCGTCATACATACATATATGCAAGGGGGTGCAGGGGGTAACAAGAACAACAACAACTAATCAAACAACAACAGGAAAAAACACAACACAAATTCATCTTTCAGTGTGGAAAAAATCAACCAACACACACACACACACACACACACACGCCGACTAGCACACAAAAAAGAGGAAAAACTTTTGGCACAGCAAAAAGGAAAACCAAAGGAAAATTGTGCAGAGAAAAAGCGACACATTCCCACCCCCCATACCGACCGGCCGACGCCCCCGCCCTCTCTGCAACCCCACCATCACGCTGATAGAGCAGACAGTGCATATAGCTCGTGGCAATAATTTGAAATTCGATTACCATAACCAAGTACTCGGAAAACACAAACAGAGATCGCAGGCAGGACACACAAAACACACACACACACACATGGCAACAGGAGTGCCCCCCCCCTTGCCAGCTAAAAAAAAAGAAAGACATTGAGTGAGCTAGAGCGAGAGGGAATGAAGAGTGAGAGATGGCCCGTCCGCTGCCAGAGGCGAAAAACTGCAAATGGCGAAAACGTTCGCTAAAAGGTCGCCCCCACATCAGACAACAAGAAAAAATATAAGAAATATAGTTTGGATATGACGACACTATAGACACCCTGTTCGATCCGATCGAAGGAGCAGGAGGGGCTGTCCTGAAGGACATCTGTCTCCGCTCTTCAAATAAAAGTCATGGATCGGTTGTGGTTGGAACTCGGTTCATTCTATCGAATGAAAGCTCTAGCTTCCTTTGGCCGGGACTACAATATATGTATACCCTTGTAGTAAAGGGTATAAACGGGTAGAAGGATACCGCCAACACTGTGTTGGCCAAAAAAACGTGTGGCCAAAAAGCCAAAACGTGAATATATCAGAATTTTGAGCAAACAAGTCCGAGTCGGACCGACCACACACAAGCAACAAGAAAATCCTTTGTGGATGGCAGAAAACTATTGGTGTGTGTGTGTGTGTGTGTATTTGTGTGTGTGCGGATGGGCAAAAGGAAAGCCTCGCAAGAGAGAGAGAGAGAGACTGAGCAGCCTCAAGAAAAAACGTTCAAAGCAGCCTACATTTCCTATAGCCAAATCATGTATTAACAATCGATTTCCCGATCACACCTACCACACACACACACGGACACCACACACACACACACACGGACACCACACACACACACACACACACACACCACACACACCACACACACACACCGGGGGCATGCCACTTCCGTCAGACCAATTTCAATTACAGCCAATTAAGCGAAAAAGCGGCTTCAGACAAAGAAAGAACTTGCACTTCACGAATTGCAACAAAAAGCCAGAAGATGCCACGTCTCTTGCCACACGGACGGACACACACACACATGGAATACTGAGTTGCACCTTAAGAAGGGAAAACTTTTCGACTTGCAAGTCTCTCCTCTTCTCTCCTCCCCCTCCCCCCCGCCACCTTGAATGCGCCGAAAATGTTAAAACAAACAAACAAACAAATAAATTAGTGTTCAATCAGCGTAATTTCTTCGACTCTGCAGTCAGACTGCCACGCCTCCTGACAACTGCCTCCTCCCTGCCACCTGCCTGGAGGATAGTGCCTCCTGACAGCCCTTTGTCTCTGGGGGCTTGATATGCGGATTGCAGTACGGGTTTCAATTGCATTGGCCGTATGGAAGGGGGAGTTGTGGGTGGGGAAAACTTGGAGCCCAGCAGGAGGAGCAGGAGCAGCAGGAGGAGGAGCAGAGGCAGCAGCTAGTTGTCAGAGTAATTAGACAAGACGGGGGAGGAGGACCAACAAGACGCCAAGAAGGTGAGAAGGAATAAAGTATTAGGTATAGCAGGAGGAGGAGAAGGAAAAGGGAAAGGGGAAAAGAAAGCAAACAATCGAAATTATCGGTAATTTGCTTAATTTGAATTCGAAGGCAAGCAAATGGGAATGGGAATAGGAAATAATATGGAAGGAAAAGAAAAAATAGAGAGAGATACACGCTCATGCTCTTCCGTAGATAGAAATTATTTTATAAAAGATTTAAATAAATAATTTCTTATTTCACCATCAATTTCCCTGTTTAATTCTCTTTGTAAATTTCCCAACTTCTCATTCGTTCAAAGTGGGAACACTTTGCAATGAGTCCAAACCAGGCGCTCTCTCTCTTTAGCTGCCACTCAAACGCCACTCAAGAGCAACCCCCCGAGCCAGCCACTCAATTTTTGAGTGGAAAATTTCCAGTTCTGTTTGTACATTGAAGGTGGATGGAGGGGGGGGGCGGCACCCACGCCTTGTCTATCTCTCTCTCTCTCTCTCTCTCTCTCTCTCTCTCTCTCTCTCTCTTTGTTTGGGGGTATTGGGGATCCCAGCTGTTTGCGCTCTTCGCTAAGAGAAGAGAGTAGACGACGCGGCCGCTGACTCAGAAGACGGCGACGTCATCGTCGCTGCCGCTGGGATGGATGATCTGATCTGGAATTCTGATCTTTCCCCGCTCTCCCGCCACTCCCACTCTCTTGGCCTGAAACTGGAAACTGGTTTCTCTGCCGCTGCTGGCTTTTTGGCCACGGATCTACGTGACTTTTGCTTTATTTATGCCAATTTACGATCATATGCATTAGCCGGTCTCTTGCCGATCGCGTGCTCCCGATACGATGTGATTCGAGCAGCGTGATCTTGTTCTTGGCATTCGCATTCGCCGTTATTTCTAATTAGATTAGGGTGGGACTTTCCTGCTTTCCTCTCTCTCTATCGCTCTCTCTCTGTACCTTTCTCTCTCTCTAGATATGTACATATCTCACTCTCGCTCACATAGCCAAGTGCCTTGGGTTCAAACCAATCCCCAGGCCTGGCTTTTGTTTTCCCAAGATCTCTTTGTCTGAATGCGACCTCCTTTTCCTTTTCTTTTATGTGTCTTGCTGGCCACAAACACACCCTGCGACGGCGACTGCCACTGCCACTGCCCATTCCCCTTGCCCCATGCCACTGCGCTGAAAGCCTTGAAACACGTTCTCTCTCGAAACGAAACGGAACCCTGGAGGAACAGGCGTAAAAGGTGTATCACAAACGAGAAGTAAACCCGTTTCCATGAGCCGGCTGGCTGGCTCCCCCAAACGCAGGGGCAGGGGCAGGGGGGCCCAGCATCCAGCGATCTCTGTTTTCCAGTCACACCCCACACCTCCCCCTGCACACCACACCACACCATCCTGTCACAGCATCCAAATCTCGCTTCCAGTTCCAGTTCCAATTCCAATTCCCAAACTTCTGCTTTGGTCAGCAGCAGCGGCCGCAGCGGCAGCAGCAGCAGCAGCTGAGAAGACGACGGCGTCTGCGCAACTTTTGATTTTGCCTGGAACCGGTTTCGGCCCGCCAGACCGCCAAACCGACGCTGTGTACGCGTACCCGTACGAGTATCTTTCGGTTTGCATTTGTATCTGTATCTGAAGCAGACGCAAGCTGCCCACAAGGCTGCAGAAGAGGCAGCCAGAATGGGCACCAAAAGAGGCTGAGGCAGAGTCGATAAATGTGTTGTTAATGATGTTTTCAAGATGGTTCAGTGGGCGTCTTTGGTACAGAGAGAAAGATGTCATTCGGCGATAGCATCTTCCCCACACAGACAACCCATCCATCCGTAGCGAAACTTTTGAGATTTGTTTTATCACAGTACTTACAGAACAGCAGCTCTGACCTCTAGAAGGTCACCTTTGAGGGGTTTTCTAGGAAAGTTTCCCGATCCACAAGAGGAACCATCTTTGCTCTTTAAACCTTATAAAAGGTATTTAAAACATTTATTATAAAAAAACAAAAATATAACATTCATAAAGGCAATCGAATAGTGATTGTAATACCATTTTGTGTACTTAATGGATTGCCTACACTCTTGAGGGGCACCTCTCATTACATTGTGGCCACAAACCTTTCACTTGCCCCAAAGGCAAGTGCCACACCGCCCCCCTGTTGAATGTGGTCTCGGATCACTCCGAGAAAAAACTCCGATTTCGGATCGTTTATAAATAGGGAACATAAAAAACATGCACACACAGAGAGACCTCTAATGTCTAATAATAGAGGGGGATGCTGGAAGGAAGGGCGGGGGACTGGACTGGAGTGGAAACATTGCGGGGGCGTTTCTCGATCTCGTTTGATTGCTCTCTCTCTCTCTGTCGTTCTCTTTCTCTGGACTGCGCTTTCACATGTTGGCTGGAATCGCCTTGTGGTTCTCCTTCAGTGTTCTTGCAATCGTTGTTTTCCATTCACTTTTCATTCCGATTAACCCACACAGGAGTGTACAAATGATAGAAATTCTCTTTCTCCCCCACCCTACCATATGCGTACGACTTTCAGGGCTTCTGGCGACTGGCCTGGCTTCTGGCTTCTGGCTGGTCTGTGTGGGGGGTGTGGACGCTGCCAAAAATCCAAAAGGAACGATGCGGCAACAAATTTATGACACAGAAATGTCATGATGTATGCAGTATGCTCTCTATAAGCGACGGAGCGACACTTTACAATTTCTATTTCGGTACGTTTTGGGCTGCAGTGCAGAGCAGCGCCTCGAGCATTCAGATATACTCGTAGATATGTAGATATGGATGAGATGCATTTACGTAAACGATTGGGGACATATTGAACACATTTGAAGGTGACTTTGACAAAGTTCCAATTCATAAATTTATAAGTTTATTTTGGGGCCAACAGACTGTACTAGGAGCCCTGAGTTTTATGGCTTTATCCTTGGAAAGTCGAAATTTTATAAATATCTACGTAACATATCATAAATCGAGTTTCAACACTCTAAATAGTGTAGGAAAATCCTTTAGCCAACACTGGAGAATGTCAAACATTGACATTTGGTCTCTGTCATTTCTCTTTGTCATTTTTTGTCACTATTGTGTTGCTCAGTCCGCATAAAATTGCAATAAAAATTAATTTAACTAAATTCTGCGCTTAAAGCAAGTCTGAGTTTGGGCCACGTTCCGCAACCTACGCCAAAAGCCAGTTAACCTTTTGGTACGCGTCACAGCCGGCGGCAGTCGCAGCAGCAGCAGCACCCCCCCCTGCCAGCCCCACACGCCAAGGAAATCACTCGAAAATTAAGTGAGTGCTCTCTTAACACCGCCGCTCTTAAATACACAATCGAGCCGCAATCTCTTGCTCTTCGTGGCTCGCTTTCTCTCTTCGGGTCGAAGCACGAACACGAACACCAACTCCAGCGAACAGCGAACGGCGGTTATAATCCAATAAGAGACCCACAGCAGCGGCAGACGACAGAGCGACAGAGAGGGGAAACTGCTAGCATGAGTCAGGTATTTTTCAGAGAGAGAGCAACAGCACGCGCTCGCTCGCACTCTCTCTCTCTCGCTATCTTTCTCTTCGTCGTTTTCCTGCCGCTGGGTGTCGTTGCCTGTCGCTGTGGCCTGGCCGAATTGGTTGGTTGCGAGCAATTTACAGTTTACTCTGTTCCGAAGCGTCGAAGAGTGCAGTGTGCCGCAGCCAGAGTTGAAGATACAAGATACTAAGACACTGAATCAGACAGCAAGCAGAGCAGAAATCGAACAATTTGTGCAAACGCCGCATTAAAACAGTCAACAACGGACAAAAAGAAAAATAAATCAGAATACAATACAAAAAAATTATAACAATTTCGAGAGCAAGCTGCAAAATCCGGCAATTGTGCAACATTCAAGAAAGCGCGCGCGTTTACCACCAAAAAGCAGCAAAAAGCAAAAGAAATAAATTGAAGTGCAAATTGAGTGCTGGAATATTTGTTTTCTTAAACGAATCCTAAATACAACAAATACAACGACACGCCGCGTGTGCGATTGTGTGTGTCTCCTCGAGTGTCGGTCGGTGTGTGTGTTGTGTGTGCGTGTGACAGCTAGGAAGACGAAACGAAAGGAAAGTGCCACCACACAAAAAGTCTGGCAATACCCCAGGCCCACGGCCCACAAGCCCACAAGCCACATTGTTGTACCGGCATTTTAATGACGTCATGACGTCCAGCAGCTGCTTGCAACACTAAAAGCCACCACAGCTTCAGCCACATCGCATCTTCCATCTCTGTTGCTAAAAACCTCGCGCGTGTTTCGTACAGCTACAAAAAAATAAATTAACAAATACAATTTACCATAAAAAAAAAGAAGAAAGAAAACGAAAACGAAAAGAAACAACAAACAGCCAGAGTGTGTATAACAACAACAACAACAACAATTCAAATACAGCAGCTTCAACAACAACTACAACAAACAACAACAACAACGACTCTCGTCGCATCATCAGCTGGAACTACCGAAAGGTGTTTATATACTAAAGATCTTCTCTGTCTTGTTTCTTCTCCGTTTTTTTCTGTTTCTGTTTTTGTTTGGTTTTGTTTGGTTTTCACTCTGTGTTTCTTCTCTCCAAATTCGGCCATCGAGTCTTGAGTCTTTCTTCCGCCTTTTGTGGATTGTTTGTGTTTCTGAGGTGTTTGTGGGGGTTTTTATCGTTTTTTTTCGGTAAAAACACGGAAATTCTGTTTTATAATGCCAAGAAAACTCTCTTTCAGAGAAAGTCAATTCAATTTTGAGCAATTTTGTCAGAAAAAACTTTAAAAATAGCTGAATGTTAGATGATTTCATTCAATCTATTAGTAATATAATACACAACTTGGAAAGTATTTGAAAAACAAATTGAAGCTAAAATTGGATTGATTTTTATCGATTTTTTTAAACTAAATATAATCAAATTCAGGATTACCTCCTTCAAGCCCGTCTTAGAGATATTTCTAGTCATCCAAATTGAGCAAATGATATTTTTTTTATTTTTTTTTTTATTTTATTAAAAAATATGACTAAAACACATAAAGCAAGCAAATTAATAAATTTACAATTTTTTATTTTAATTTTATTTATTTTTTTTTAATTTATTTATATTATAAATTTTAAAACTTAAAATTGAACAAAAACCGGTTTTTGTTAATAGTTTGATTTTTAAACTATAAAAAATGCATTCCTTATGAAAATCATTAAGTAGATAAATCTCCAGTTAATTTCCATAAAAATGACTTCAAAATAAGCATAAAAATCTTTTCGCATAATTTTGAGAGTGCCAAATAAATCGTTAATAGGATTTCATTAGGATTTGCAATTTGCCAAACAAAATGTTTTTTCAATTAACCAAAACCCAATGAACCGAAAATCAATTAAAGTGTCGGGCCTAATGAACTGTAAAATAATAACTAAAAATCAACGAATTGCAAAACCAAATTAATTTTCACTGAAAACGTAAAACAAGGTGCATGCAAAATTATGGGGAAAATTAAAAATTAAATCAGGGATTCGTGTTTCAATTTAATGCAAATTAAGCCAAGGTCTAGGCCACAAAAAAAAACAACAGATCTAAAAGTGTGTGCGATATTTGCCATGTGTTTCTGTCATACAGTGCGTTTCATCACTGTATCACTATATCTGGAGCTGCTAATGGATCTGATTGGCATTCAATCGAATCAAACAAGCAATCACATAATTAAATCGCTGCTCATTCGATTAAAACATCGAACATCTTGTGGCTGTACTCGTTAGACATACAATTACATACATGTACATACATAGATTATTTTGAGCTGATTTTATGAAAAGTCACGTTTTTTACGCGGGTCTGTTGTGTCTGGCCCGCCCCTTCGCCCTCCCACCCCACCCTTCACGCCAACGCTTTTTACGAGTCTGCCATTAAATTTATGTGTATTTCTGGCTGTGGCCCCCCATATGATTTCTGTTTCAGTTTGCGAACAGAACAGAGATTTTTATTATAATTTTCGCGATTCGTTTCGTTTTCCTTTGGCTTCGAGATATGCAAATTGAATTAGCTTTGCCTTTGGGCCAGAGAATAACACAGAGAAAAACAGAGAGAAAAATGCCAGCAAAAGCAAAAGTTCGGCACTATTTGATTTTACAGCCATCATCATGTCAAAAGTTGGCTTTCAAAATAAAATATGAGCCAAAGAAATCGCATTGGAAAATGCCAAATGAATTGTGATTTCTGTCCATTTTGTTCCATAAACTTTGTCTGACAAGTCATTCACTTTTTCAAACAAAAACCAACTGAAAAATGCCACGAAAGGCAATGGGAATAGGAAGCAGACGACTTGAGGACTTGGCATGACTAATCGATTCGATTTTTCGCCAAAAGTCATGCCGAAAAACACATACAGAAATACTGAGAAATATGTGTCTAGTTTTTTGTGCTTTAAGCTCTCTTCAATGTACCTCAATGGGTCGTAAATATCGATACCCTTCACAACAGAGACAGAGACAGAGACAGAGAGAGAGAGAGAGAGGGAGATACCCCTACCTCACCCCCTACCCCTACACGACACTCGATTGTCTTCTGGTTTGAAAGTCTGTGATTGTTTGGCTTGAATATCGCAATTTGACGCGAGATGACAGCTTCAAAAAGTGTCAGAGTTCAGGCAAAAGGTCTTGAAAGAGCAGGCGTAAACAAAACGAGAGTGAATGGTGTTTTAAACCACTATATACATATGTAGGTACCTAGAAAGGTAATAAATCGGTTGGAAACTACAAAAACTATTGGACTACTAATCTGTTGGTTGGATTTTGAAAATGGGAGGAAATCGGGGGCTTCTGGTATATTTCTACGTTCACTTTTCGCCAGCCCATTTTTATAAACATTTCGTTGGTTTCCTTTTTGAAATCGTTTTTCCCGCTGGCTTTAGTTTTCCTCTCTCTCTCTCTGCTTCTTCTAGTTTTCATCTTTTTTGATATTTTGAAACATGTGCGCGAGGTGGATTTTCCTCTCCTCTCCTCTCTTTTTTTTCTGCTTCTTTGTCTAAAAATATCAAAAAGTTTTCTTCGTTTTTGGGTTTTTTTTTGTTGCGGCGCAAACAAGTCGAAAAGAAAGAGCAAAGAAAATACATAACAAATATCTCTTTGTGCTTTTTTTTTTTGGATAGGGTGATTCAGTGGAGAGCTGGAGAGAGGGGGGGGGGGAGGGGAGGGATATACATAGATAGTTTTCGGTTTCCTATTGGAAGACTTTCCTGTGAGAGGTGTAGCATTCCTGCTATAAGGAAATGCAGAGGTTTTCCATCATTTATGGCCTGTGACACACCCTAAGCATAATTCTCCTGGCAGTCGTCGACATGCCAAAAAAAAAAAAAAGAGGAGAAGAATTTCTCGAACGTGTTCGTTTGGTCTGTTTTTGGGGGCTGCCTGCTGGCTGCTGGCTGCATCTCTCCCCAGAACCAGCGACAGCTGCTGCTGTACGCTTTCGGATGTACTATATGTATCTGCAGCTGTGGCAGCGGCACCTCTCCCTAAAGCCCCTTCTCCCCACCTCAGCCCCCTGTCAGCACTTGGCCACATTTTGGAAACGCTGGCGCTGCTGCTGCTGCTGCTGCTGCTACTGCAATCCAAAAATAACTTTTTCGTGCATCGAAATGTGTGGCAGACACAACAACAACAACAGCAATGTTTGGTCTTTTGCATAATGCTGGGGCATCTTTAACCCATGCCTGACCCCTGACCAGGCTCCATGTTTCCCCCTCCCACTCTCTCTCCCTCTCGCTCCCTCTGATGCCACGCACAATTGAGATCAATTGAAGGCGAAATTGATTGTTTAACCTTTTCGGGCAAGAGCAGAGCAAAAAGAGAAAGACGGACGCAACCAGAGAGAGAGAGAGAGAGACGGAGAGAGGCAAAGCATGTGATTATAAAAATTAGTTCAAAGATTAATTTAATTATAAAATTGGGAAAATATTTTCGTTTCTATAATTATTTCCCCTCTTTTACGCTCTTTTGATTTCTATTTTGGGATTGCATGAAAATATAAAACGTTTTGCTACCAACAATTTGTACGAAAATTATAGTTTTCCCTCATCCGTTTTCAGTCTTTTCTTCAGCCGAATATTATTGTATGTATTTCGAATGAGTATTCATTCGTATTCGTACATTTCGAGTCGTTCGTTTGTATTTTAAGATAAGCAAAAGTTTATGAAATATGCCAAAAAAACACACACACACACAAAAAAATAGTCTATGAGAGAGTGGAAGATTGTTAAACAGAAAGACAGACAGAGGGGGGCAGAGGGGCAGCAGAGTGTTAGATAGAGCGAGTAAGAGTGTGAAACAGAGAGAGAGAGAGGAAGAGTGTTAAACAGAGAGCGGAAGAGTGTTAAACAGAGTGCCTGCTCCTCCTAAGATTTCTCTCTCTCTCTCTCTCGTCGGCATTTATGAATTTTGTTTTTGATTTCTTTCTTTCGTTTTTATATATATTTTTATATTTTTTTTGGGTTTTTTTTTTGTGTGTGTGTGCCTCCCTTTTTTTTCGTTCGTGTTAGATTTGCCGACCTCTGACGTAATTGACGGAATGATGATCGCGTTTTATGTCTAAAGAAATTGATTTGTGGATGCGAATGAAAAATTTAAATATTGTATGGCCCGAGAGAAACGTGACACAAGGGAAGGCCGTCGGGAGTCGGGAGATTGCGATGGAGACCGAAGACTGGAAGACCGAAGAGTGGGGCAAGGTTTTTGAAATGAAATCGAAATTTTTAAGATCAGATTGATATGAGAGGGAAAGCTGCCATCCATCGTTATAGGAAAAAAACATGAATTTCTGTTTCGTAGCCTCGATAAAGTCCCAAAGTTTCCATATTCCCTCTTGGTCTTTGTGCCAGTCCCCCCGCAGATTCAAATCTCCAGAGCGCTGTTTCCAGTTCCCCCCGACGAATCCATTTTTGTACACATTTTCGGCACGCTTCATATTCGTTGTGTTCCGCATTAGTCACCCCATATAATACCATTTTTGGAGGACTGAATGCAATTTTTAATGAACATTTCTTCCACTTTCGAAAAAGAGAGAGATTTCAGCGCAAAAGAAACCGCTAATAGATGTCAAATGAAATCAGTCAACGGTTCCAGCGTCCGCGCATCCCCACGCACTCGAGCAACTCCAGATTAATT
Source organism: Drosophila athabasca (assembly GCA_008121215.1). Classification (NCBI taxonomy): domain Eukaryota; kingdom Metazoa; phylum Arthropoda; class Insecta; order Diptera; family Drosophilidae; genus Drosophila; species Drosophila athabasca. The sequence continues at coordinate 326,290 of VMQQ01000022.1, read as the reverse complement.
ATCCCCATCAAATGGATGACAATGAGAATTAATTAGCCAAGTCGAACTCCATCTTTGGGGGCCAGTCTTTTGGGCCACCCACCTGTATGACATAAGCATCATCATCTCCATCTCTAGCTTTTTGCCATTTATGGGCAGGAGCCACATCTTAGTCTTGAATCTTCTGCTGTTACGGATTTGTTATGGTTCGTTTATGGCTGGTACAGTCGCCCTTCCCCCTTACCCTTGCCCCCTTACCCCTCTCTTAGTTGTGACGGCATATGGCACATATGGTTTGTGGTTTGTGGTTCGTGCAAGTGCGAGAGCTCGAGAGCTGCCGCTGGAGGGTTTTACTGTAGTTCTTTTATCTAATCGGCTTTATTGATAGCAGCCGTCGAACTGTTTGTGCTGCACCCCCACTCCCCTCAGACGTTACCCTTTGCTGTTGAGGGTAGTATGGTTCGTGCTTTCACAAGCGTTTCCCTGATTTTGTGGGGTATCCTAAGCTTCGACCCTGCCTTCTTCCTTCTGTCTTTCCTGTTACCATTTTCTTTCACTTTTTTTTATGGGCGCATCGTTAAATATGTGTGTCATACCCCTAGGGTGGGTCTGAGGTGAGGTGTTGCTGCTGCATGTTGGCGTTGTATAATGTTGCAAAGTCTGAAAGCGGTTACTGACCGATGTTTATACTTTTTTTGCTATGGCTTCGGGTTGCGTAGATGTTTCTTTAAATGCATTAACTTGTCGCCTATGCAACTTCTGTTTGAGGCATGCCCCAGCCCCCCCACACCCCCTCCCAGCAAAGGTATTCAGAGCGGCTTATGTGGGGCTGCCAGACAGGCGGCAAAAGTTGATGCACAAATTCTGTTATGAGTCGCGTATCTAAATAACAAGAGAGAGAGAGAGAGAGGGCCGCTCTCTCTCTTCCTCTCTCTGGGGCAGTGTTATCAGCGTGGTTCGCTCTCGAATTGGAATTCCACGTAATGTGAGGAGGGGAGGGAGAATTGTGGGGCAAGGGGAACGTCGCGTACGTTGGATAAGTTATTGTAAATGGAAATGGAAATTTTATGGTGGGTTATACATTGATGGATATCCCCCCAAATGTCAGCCATAGCTGGAATAATCCTCTGGAAATTCGTACCATAAATAGTTTCCATCTTCCATTCCACTTTCCATCCATTTCTTATCGAAAAGAAGCAATTACAAGTAAAATTAAATATTTTATGAGCAACCAGATGCAATTTCGCAGTGCCACTGCCCTCGTGCTGTGCCCCGTGTGCCCCCGCGACCCCCTGCCTTCCCCCCTTGTATTGATTCAGCTTGCATAAACACTCGAGTTTTCGTATCGTATATTTAGTGGGTTTGCGTTAAGAGCTACAAAAATTAACAGTTTTCAATCTACAACAAAAAAACGTCACTCCACTCTCTCTCTCGCTCTCTCGCTCTCTCTGTCTCTCTCTCTCTCTCTCTCTCTCTCTCTCTGTGGCTACCTCTTTCCCTTTCTGGTTTCTGTGTGTTTCGGCGAGTCTAACCTTCAAGCCAGTCAAAAAACTTGTTGAACTTGTTTTTTGGGGGTTTGCATCAGCATCTTTTTTGTCGCTTAATGATATTTTAATAACCGAAAAAAGCGCCCGCAGATTGGCCAACAGAAGAGTGTCCTTATATCAGAGAGCAGGCCAAGAGCTCAAGGTGGATTGTAGGTCAGCGGATGCATCGATTATTCGATACACAGATTTTCGGATATTCGTCCGCCGGAGAACCTTCGATTTTTCTATTGGCCCAATTTCCACTAGACGGAAGTTTATTTTCGTAAAGCTGCTGGCCATAAATTTTCGTGTTTCCCTCTACTGCGTCAATGACACGGCTGCTAATTTCTATATATCTGTATTTGTATCTGTATCTGCATTTGTATCTGTATCTGCGTCTATATTCTATGTAGATTCTCTGATGCCCATCCACGTCCGCTTGCGTGGGCGCTACGACGTCTGTACGGTTGCGTGTTCTCTTCTTTCCTTCATTTTGTTTTTTTCGATGGTTTTTAGCCGAAAAAAGTTTTTAAGAATTATTTTAATACATTAGCCCACACACACACACATAGACGCTCACGCAGATGATGATTCTAACATTTCTCAGCTCATAAATTAAGTTTGAATTTATAGAATATAGTATATATGTACTATATGTACTCTATGTATGTATGTGTATGTGATTGAAATACGGAAAAGCAATTTGCAGCTGACATCATGCGAGCGTATTCACAAATCTCTCAATACTAACTATGTAAATAAAGTCTAGTCTAATGGTTTAGATACCCACACAAATAAGCCACAAACACATACCACATGCACACATACACATACCAGGGAAATGCGTGTATTTGTATGTGTGTGCATAAGGTTTATTAATTGTCTTCGGTGATAATTTACGGGCAAGATATGGCGGCTTTTTGGTAGCTGTCAAATGAAATTGATTCGCCTGGCTTTTGGGCCAAAAGCATGGAAATAGATACATAGATGGATAGATAAATAGATAGATAGCAGAAATTTGATTGCAGAAGTAAGTTCTAAAAGGCAGAAAGCAAAATCCTCAGGAGAGTCTTTTCTGGAGAATCTATTAGTATTATTATTAGTATTATTATAACTTGGAATATATCTGGTTCAAACCTCACCCCCACCCGTATCCGTCCGTCCTTCCTTCCCCCCTCCTTACGACCGAGTGAGAACTTTCAATAGATTTCCCTTTTCGAAGACTTTGATTCATTTGCCGCTTGCGGCAAAAGATAAGATAAGATTAAAACACACACAAAGTAAAGATAAAAACAAAAGCAAAGGCAAAATACAAAGCAAAAGCAAAGGCAAAGCAAAGCCAAAGCAAAGGAGGGAAGAAAACAAAAATAAATAAACAAATGCGATAAATATGAATTTGTGTGGCGTCATCGATGATTAAATTGCAACCCCAACCCCAAACCCAAACCATTTCCTAAGCCATTATCATTATCTCTCTCTCTCTCTCCTGCTCTCTCTCTCTCGTTATATATATGTATAAACAATGTATTTTTTTTTTACAGTATTTTTATTAATAACAATTACATTTCTATCCGATTTGAGCGGTAAGTGCATTGAACAATTTAATTCTCTGCTATAAGAAACGGGAAACAACAACAGCAAACAGCAGTGAACGCTCTCTCTCTCTCTCTCTATCTCTCTTAAATGTTGCTTAAGCTAAAGCACCCGCTGGCCATGAATATATACATACATATACATATATACTATCTGCAGGAACAATTAGTGCACTTTAGTTGATTATTTTTTGTAGTTTTTTCTTTTTTTTTGGTTTTTTTGGTAAATGTGCATTGCGCTGCCCTGCGCCTGCCAAACGCTCCAGGAACTGCTGCCCACTGGATGCTGCTCTCTCGCTCTAGCACTCTCTAGACATCAGATATATGTACATATATAGTATATGTATATCTGGAACTATTTTTAGTGAATTATATCATAAGTTGTGTATGGAAAAGAACTTTTTATTTTGCACACAAAAAAATAAACACGCAATTGCCTCATACGATCTCATATACATACATATGTATGTACGTGATCGGATTATAATGTATGTGTATGTGGATAATAATAATAATTTTTGTTTATCATTTAAGTAAGCATTGCATTCTGCATAATATAATATAACAACAACCACTTTGCGCATTACTAACCCAAAAAAAGAAAAAAAAAAACAGAGATTTGAATCAGTTTAAACCATTCATACATATAGTCTTAGAATCGCTCTCTCTATCTAGCTGTCTGTCTCTCTCTCTCTCTCTCGATCTATCTATCTGCCCCCCCCTTCCCCCTAAAGCAATGGCACAATCCTAAAGATATGTTTTTCTCTCTTTTATTCTCATTTCAGATAATGTAAAATCAGCTTGAACAAAATACAAAGCAAAAAAACAAAAACAATATTAACAGCTGCGTCTATCCATAGATTTATATATACACACACACACTTACACACACATCCACTCACTCCACTTCGAGTTCGGCTATCAGCTATATACCCCCTCCCAGCCCCAAAAAAAAGCTTTGTGTGCTCCGCAGAAACGCAAAACGTGTAAAACGCTAAGACAAAAAACAAAACAAAAAAAACCATCTTCTATGCTATATATACCTTACATATATACCATATATATATAATACACAAGTGCTGATCCGTATTAGTGCTGTTTGTTTCTTGCGCGTGTGTGTGTAAAATCTAACTTCAAACTCCAACAAAAAAACAAGAGAAAGCAAAAGCAAAAAACGCGTTCTAGTCGCCAGCTAAAGTCTAAGCTAAAGTCTATTTGAAAGCTATCCTAGATCCTAGCATATACACACCCACATCTCTATCCGTACATATATATATAGTAACATATATATATATACTATATATCAAATGGCCAACGTTGTCAATATGAACAGCCTGCTGAACGGCAAGGACTCGCGCTGGCTGCAGCTGGAGGTCTGTCGGGAGTTTCAGCGCAACAAGTGCTCGCGCCAGGACACCGAATGCAAGTTCGCCCATCCACCGGCCAATGTGGAGGTACAGAACGGCAAGGTCACCGCCTGCTACGACAGCATCAAGGTCAGTATATACCCCGACCCCAGTAAATACCCACCCCCCAAGAACCCAACCACCCACCTGACTTTTGCTTCTTGTGAATTGTAGATTGTAAGCTTTACGATTTATAACTTATAATTTCTCATCTTACAACCAAAAAAAATATACCCCGATATATGTACCCGCAGAATTCGTTTAGGGCCTGAACGAAATGAAATGAAAAACTGATCTTGTCTCGCTTTTGTTGTTTGTGCTTTTGTGCTTTTACTCCATTTTGTTTTTATGGTATCTCTGTGCTTCCAAATATATATACATACATATATACAAATATATATCTTATTTAAACACACACACACCTTTATCTAGTTGGAGCTTTAGTCTGGCTGCTGTCTCTCTCTCTCGCTCTCAGTCTGTCTCTCTCTCTCTCTCTTAATGCTGATGCAAGGTGCAGCTTTTGCGGCCTAGCGAGCGATGCGATCAATCCAAGCTTTTGAGGCTTTCGTGTGTCTTGTCGTGTGCTTGAGTCCCGTGTAGAGAGCTTTAGCTTAATAGCCCATAAACTTATAACAATTAAGAGAGTGTTTCACCCACCGCCCCCACCGCCCCCGAAAAATCGATCAAACAATAATCAAAGAGTGCCAATCAAATGAATAATTCGAGTGATTTTTAGGCCACGCCACACTTAGACATGGACAACCTGCAGGTAAAGCTCATTTGATTATAAATTTAAGAATTTATCATATTTAAGAACCTTAATCTAAGTCCCCTACGTACCCCCGTACCCCCTACCCCAATCTGTCAAAGAAGAGTCCAAAATCAAAGCGTAATTTTAGGATATTCTATCCTCGGTTAAAAACAAAGAACAGAACGGTGCAAAAAAAGGTTGAAATGAGCTCCTTTTTCACAGGACAATAGCCGAACAAGAGACCAGAACAGAAGAGAACAGAAAAAGCACACAGGAAAAGGAAAAACAATGTAGTTGTATTCTTTATTAAGCTTTTTGTTTTATCCCCCGGCAAACAAAAAACCGAAGGAAAGGCAAAAAATGGCCACATAAAGTGAAGTATTTTATGTATACACTACATAATGCTGACAAAATGCCGAGACCGATGCCAACACCATAATCATAATCATAATCATCGTCATCATCATTATCATCCTTATGCCTCATTCCCGTTCGGGGGTCCTCAAATTTTGTGACAGCATAAAAAATTACGTTTTTGAACAATTTTGTTCTGCCGCCTTTTAGGCGTTTCGCCAGCCGCTTGTTTGGTCAACGAGCAGGCAGCCGCCTTTTGTTGTTTCAACACGAAAAAAAAACCACACCCAAAAGCGATTCAAGCCTTAAAGTTGGGGCATAGTTCGTTCAGGCCCCACCACCAGTCCACGCCCCACCCAGTCCTCTCTGCCTCTCTCCCCTCTCGGCTTTCTACTCTCTTGAGTCGAGTGTGCAAACAATAGTTAAAACTGCTGTTTGGTAAGTAGCTCGTTGCTGTTGAGTTGAGGATGGAGATGGAGTGTTGGGGGTGGAGGTGGTGGTGAGGTCCCTCTTTTCACGCCTGTCCCCCCCCCAACCCCGTCAACGAAGGAGGGCGCATCGTTAATTGAGCCACTGCCAGGGCCTGGGCCAGGGCATGCAGGTCCTTTGGCTTCATCTTTTGCTCCTACATTTCCCTTGTTTGCCCATGAATGAATGTATTAGGGATGCGGCCAGAACGTACTAGACTTTTATCCAATAGCTAAAAACTACAGCTACTACTTCTGTCTTGTCTGAATTCCGGAACCATCAATCATTTTACCTCAAGATAAGCCCAAAAACAGATCTAGGGTCTTTATTAGAGGGTCAGATTTAGCTCGAGAGTTGGTCCACTCCACATCTGCGTGACTGGGCAACATCTGCCTGTGGCATGCCTTTATCCGAAGGGTAACACACACACACACACACACACACACAATGGGGCCATGGTGACCCTTTGGGCCACTTGTAGTTTTTTGCTGGTCCACTGTACGAGTGTACAGTGTGCACGCTGGGCAAATAAAGCTCAGACATTCATTGCCCACAAATTAATTGTGTTATCCTATTAATTAACTATGCAGTAAAGTTGCCGAGCAATTTCCCTCGCTTTCTTTTTTCCCCCCTACAGACTCTTTGCCTTTGAGTGTTGTAATTGTTGGAGAGAGTGTGTTTGCATTCATTTTCACCTCTTTTTGTCGTCCCCTGCGTGTCGAATGACTGTGTGTGTGTGTGCTAAGGGTTTAAATGCATAACGAACTTAAACGTAACCAGAGGCAAGTAACCAGCATACATACATTCATATAATAAAAGTACCACTACAACTACAGCTACGACTACGAGTATGTTCTGTACACACACACACACACACACACACACATACACATAATGGCGGTTGCCACAACCAGTTCGAGGACGAGGAAAGGCCTATATGCCATAGGCTCCTGTGATTGTGTATGCCCTGACAACTTTTTTTCACTGTGTGGCCACGACACTAATTTATAGCCACGTTGCCGCATTGTAGACTTTCCAACTGGCATTGCCACAAGCAGCTCAACTTAAAGTAGAATTTCAAGTGGAAATTGGGTCAATGGCGGTGGTAAGTGTGCTATCCGGGGCTACACGTGCATATTATATTGAGTTTAGAACGGGCTCAAGTGATTATATGGCACAGGAGGTAGAGTTAGGAGGTGGAATATTGTTTTCCGGGCTTATCCGAGTGCATAAAAGTAGCCTTAACAGATTCTTTGGTATTTGAATGTAGTTTAGAAGGTAGAATATCGTTATCCAGGCTTATCCGTTCACAGAAAAGTGGCCTCTACTCTTTCTATAGCATTAGAATGTATTTAAGGAGGTAGAATATTGTTATCCGAGCATATCCGTGCACATAGAATTTGCCTTAACAGATTATATGGCATTTGAATGTCTTTTGGGAGGTAGAATATCGTTATCCGGGCTTATCCGATGGCGTATTATACATTTTACAGTCAAGAATGCATTGAATGCGACGAAAATATGTATTTTCAATGAAAAAAGATTATTCGCACTTATCCGAAGACGTGTTTCGTGTTTCTCCTTGAACCGAATTCTGCTATAGCGCAGAAATTTATATTAAAAGGTAGAATGCTGTTATCCGAGCTTATCCGGTTGGATATAGAATCATTTTAAGCCCACCTATAGATGTAGATATCTATCTGTAGTGAATGAGATATATCCGGACTTATCCACTTACATTTTAGGGGGTTCTGTTGCCACCGAAAGCAAAGCCAAAGCACAATCTCTTCTACAGATTATCTTCAATCCCAAGGCGCGAATTGCTTTTAGCTCATCCAAGCGTTGCCTTTTGCTTGACGACCTCTGACCCTTTCGTAAAATTGGCATCATTTCATTGGCAATTTCCCCTCAATTTAATTCTGCCACAATGAGCCGTCCCGAAACTTTAAAAGGCACTCGAGTAGCGGAGACCCAGCGAAAGGAGGAAAGGAAAAGAGTGAAAGTGTGTGGAAAGAGGGGAAGGGGAAGGGAAAGCAAAAGCAAAAGGGGAGATTGTACTGAGAATGAGAATGAGAAAAATCGCATAGCCACAACATAAAACATTTTCCGGTTTATAATTTTCTTGTCAACACAATTTTCACGCCATGCTCTGGCGCTGTGCGCCGTCCTTGCCCCGCAACCTAGCACCCAACCCACCCACCGCCGCCAGAGGCTTGGCTTGGCTTGGATGGGCTGGTGGTGCCACTTTATCCGGCGCTTTTCCTGCGCGTCCTTTCGCCGCTGCGCGCTTTTGCTACTTAACCAACTGTAAAGCTCTCGGCCATATTGTGTGGCACCTTATTTTTCTATTATATTTTCCCCAGCAGTTCCGCTGCAACATATTTTCCACGTCCCCCAGCCCCCTCCCCTGCCCTGTCACCCGTTGTTCCGCTTTCCTTTCTCTTTTTCTCTGGGCAACAAAAGTCAAGTTCCCATGCCATGCAAATTATGAGTAAAAAACGAAAGAAAGAATGAAAATGGCGCCTCACAAAAGAAAATGAAAATGGCAACTCTTCCGCTGGGCACATCAGAGAGCAGGGGGGTGTGGGGGTGGGACAACATTCCTCTCTCTCTCTCCAAGGTATTTGGCATTTGCTTATTTATGTAGTTGACGCTTGAAATTTCCTGTATATCCTGCGGCAGTATCGGATATACTTTCGGGATAATTGCATTTGAAAGACAACAAGTCTCCTCCTCCTCCGCCGCCTCCTTCAATGAGTATTCAATGTTATCCAATTATTTTTAATACTATTTGTTGCACGATTGTCTGCTTTCTCTGTCTGCTGTATAGCATTGAAATCGATAATAATAATAATAATAAGCAGCAGTCGACCAGAAGAAATGAATGGCAAAAGCAAACCAAAAAAGAAAAGAGCCAAAGTCCAATTTAAATAAGAATTTCCAAATAAAAATTATATTCGAATTCGAATTTGTGTTCGTTGGCGGGGGAAATAGACCGAACACAAAGGACAAGAGAAGGAACTGTAGGGAGGGGGGTAGGGGGTGGTACCATCTATCAATAGTGGTTCGAGGGTTCAAAGAGAAGAGAAAACTTTACGACTGTCATTGGTATCAATATCAATGGAAATTGCAATGAATAATATTCGTAATTGGGGGAGAGAGAAGGAGAAATCGGAAAATCAGAAAATCAGAAAATCGGAAGACAGCTGCAGCGACAAAAGATCGCTGCCACAGATTTTGTATCTTTTGAATCGTTTTTTGCTTTTCTCTTTTCTGTTTCTGTTTTGAGTGATGCATCGCAGCTCTTAAAGCACCTGCTGAGAATCTCCTCAAAGTGCAGTGTCCTCCTCCAGCAGGAGTGGGGGGGGTCCCCGCCTAATTTGTTATGCCTTACACGCGTTGCACTTGGAAATTCCGCAACAAACTTCAAGTCAATAACTCAGCAGAGCGACGACTCCACGACTCCCCCGACTACCAGCACTTAATGCATTATGCAACAGCAAGTTGTGGCATGTCCTTGCACACATGTGTGTGTGTGTGCAGCCATTTCGCAGTTGCTGAAACCAACACAATTCATTCGGTACTCTCTCTCTCTCTCTCTGGCTCTGCCGTCTCCGACTTTGGCTTCATCCATGAGTATGTCCTGGCGCTGTGCTCCCCGGTCTTCGGTCTTGGCCTCCTGGCCAAGACGTGACTGCAAATCGAGCGGGGCGCATGCCTTAAATAAAATAAATGGCACATTATCAATATAAACAAGAGGAGGACGACTACGGCTACGGAGTCGCCAAAGGAGTCGCATCGCATCGCGTCGCGTACGCGAGTTGCAAGCGTAAAGTTGTTAAGTTACTTAAGCCAACAAATGAAGCGGGCCAAGATGGAGAGAGACCAAATGGGTTTGTTCCACAGGGCCGGGCAGTACTCTACATGTGTGTGTGTGTGTGCAGGATTTCTCTCTCTCTGGAGAGGCAGTCACGAGCCTGACTAATTGCACTCGGGCGCCAGACTTTCGACTACCCAAAGCCTCCTCCCCGCCCACACACCCTTTCCTCACTTCCTGACCAGCAAACAAATTCACCCTTCGGGTGCCACAAAACAAAGGAAGTATGCACCATCCAGAATGAGTGGCAGGGGCGGAGGGGAGCAAAGTTTTGTGACAAGTTTTCGCCACTCCGTTTGGAAATATCCGTTAATGCAGTCACTGAAAAAAAGTGTCGGGAAAAGAATTGCATATGGAAATGCGCCAGAAGATTTTCACTCGTTGGACTTACAATTTCATTCCGCTGACACATTGAAGGATTATATATTCATATGAGTGTCAATCAGCCGACAGACGGACCGGAGAGTGGAGGAGCGCAGGAGAAGAAGGAGGAGGAGGAGCCTACTCGAGCGACTTTGATTGACTGTCGGGAATTATTCTCATTCAGAAACGGGGGGAAGGGGCGGGTGGCACACGAGTTACATAATGTTGTTGATTGAAATTGGATTAGCAAGTGATAAGGAGAATGGGAAATGTATGGTAAAGGAATTACAATCGAAACATGGATGGGCATGGGCACGCATTAGAATCTTGGGAATTTAATATGCGGCAATATTTCCCTTCAATATCAAAGTAAAACAAAGTATATTTTACCATTAAATCAAAAGACTTTTCCCCGCTTAAAGCTTATCGAAAAACCGCAAAACAACTTGAGAGAGAGAGTCTGCCACATCCTTAGTTCTGACTGCCACCTCTGCGATTCCGTCTGCCACTCTGGCACCTCTGCGATTCCGTCTGCCACTCTGGCACGCTGTTTTTTTCCGCTGTTGCCTGTCTGTGCGACAGCTAAGCGTCAAACAAGGAGGAGCAGGCGTTGTTGCCTTGCCGCAACGAAAATCGAGATCAATAAAAACGTCATTCAATTTATTTTCAATTTTTGTGGCAACGCGCACGAAATGAGACGTGAGGGAAATGGGGGGAATGCCAGGATAGCTGGCAGGAGTGCCTAACAAATAATGGCAGACAGAACCCAATAAATTTAAAGAAGAAAAGCGTAAGAAAAGCATAGAAGTGCAGCACAAAGAAGGACACGTATGCCACGGATAGGAGAAAGGGGAAGACCATGTGCTCCTCCTAGATGATCCTGCTGGGTGTTCCTTCTGGGGTTCTCCTCCTGTGGTTCTCCTCCTGTTTGGGCATATCAAATAACTCTGACTTTACACATTATTAAACTGCAATGTCGTCTCACTGTCGTCGCTGTTGTCGCTCGACTAAAGCGAGACAAACAAACACAGCAGCGACACATTTGTAAGGATTGCAGCCTCCGTGTGGAGTCCTCCTCCTGTGCTCGTCCTGTTGCATTCGCTCCACAAAGCTCGACAAACAATTGTCAGCTCCTCTTTGTCTTGGGCTGTTGCATTTTTGAAGGGAAATTGATTAAAGAACTTGCTGCAGAGCACAGCACAGCAAAGCACAGCAAATTGTTTGCTCTAGTCAAACTCTTAAAGGACGAATAGTCCTGTTTTGGGGCCCTGGCTCCTTGCGTCACTGCGTCGCGGCTCCATGCTTTTCCTTTTCTTTACCATTTGGCGCATTTTCCTTTTTGCCGCTGGCGTTGCGGCAAAGTCAATGAGTGGCAATATGCCACCAATAATTCAGGTCACGCGAGATGTCCTCGTCCTCGTCGTGGTCCTCCTTGCGGGGTGCAGCCGGCGGCAGGTCCTTCGCGTCTTGGCTTGGCTGGGACAGTGGGACAAAAGGCTGCAAAAGGCTGGAAAATATTTTCAAGGAATATATTTCTTGGCTTTTGTTTGCGGTTTATTTTCACTTCGATTAAATATAGATTATTTATCGATTAGTTATCGTTTTTTAATCGAAAGTGTTTTTATTGGATTTCCCATTTTTCCCATTTAGTCCCAACGTCATTTGCTACTGCGCCTCCCGCAATGCGACTCCACCGAGTGGAATGTTCTATTGCCGTTTGGATTTCATTTTGTTGTTTTTCTCGTTCTCGTTGTTGTTGTTGTTCTCGTTCTCGTTGTTGTTGTTCTCGTTGTTGTCGCTGCTGTGTCGTTGGTGGTGTCCTTACACATCCGCATTGTTCGCTCCATTGTGCGATGACGGTCGTTAGGCCATCTTGGGAGGCACTTCGTTTGCCAGCGCCTTCGTCTCTGCCTCCCCCTCCGCCAACGCCTCTGACACTGCCACTGCCACTGCCACAGTGCCTCCTTTCATCCTTTTCTTGGGTTCTGCTGCAATTTTAATGAAGCTGCGGCATGCGGCAAGCGCGCCTTCAAGTTGCACGCGCTATGGCACAACTTGCGCTTTTTATGCTCTTGCTGCTTCCACTTGCCACTTCTGCTGTTCCTTCTTCATGCCTCATGATGATGCTGCTGCTGCTGCTACTGATGTGGTGTTTGGGGGCCATGCAACATGAGGCACGTTGTTGAAGCCCTGCCTTGCCTTGCCTTGCCCTGCCTGCCATTGTTAAATGAGCTTTACATGACAGCTGCTGCAGCGGCAGTTAACCCGAGAACTTCCCCTCCCCCCTGGCAGTTGCACGCCCATTCCCAGAGTGAAATTCAATTTCTCTATGCCTTTTGCCTAGCGGTCAAATTTCGAGTCTGTCTGTCAATTGGGATTCAAGGGAGGGCTAATAAATGAAAGGACCTGCCCAGGAGAAGAGAGAGAGAGGGGAGGGGATAATACTCCCCTTGGACTTCCGGCTGACAGAGGAGGAGTCGGACTGCTGTCCGTCCGACTGGCTGTGGGTCTGAGTCATAGGAGGGTTTGCCTTTTGAATAAATGCCATAATTTATGGTCAAAAGTTTGCTTGTGCACACATTTTGTGGCCAACACTTGAAGCGCAGCTATTTAGACCAGAGTCGAACCCCCACCCCCCTATTGTCCCCCGCCCTCCCCTCTCCCTAGTCTAACCACCCGCCTATCCCTTTCCTATCTGCTTGGTCATTTCAGTCATGATGATGATGATGATGATGATGACTACATGGGGATCCATCTCTATTTTCCATCTGCATGTCCATACTCTCTTCCTCTCCCTCGCCCTGGCACTCTCTCTGTCCCTGTCTTTGCCGACTGCAGATTTTGCAGTTCATCTGAAAAGTTTGCTTCGGTTACATTTCGGTGTCCATTAGTGTAATTTAGAGCTGAAGTCCTCGCTGAAGTCCTTTTGGATGCGGCTAAAGGTCCTGTCTCTCTCTCTCTCTCCTTCAATTGGAGTTTTTGGGCTGCGATTGGGTTTGGGGTTTGGGGTTGGATTTTGAATAAGAAAATAAACCAAAAATGGAAAGATATTCAATTTACTTAATAGTTTTGGGATAGCGGGACTTCCAGACGACACCCAGGGTCATCAAATTACACAGAGGCGCCACAGGACATGGCAGAACCGAACAGAACAGGTGCTTATCATATTCTAGGGGTTGACGAATCGTTATCGGGTTCTGCCTCTCCGCATTCTCTGCATTGTTTGCTTGCCCCTTGAGGGGCAAATCAAATGAAGCGAAGGACACTATTTGGAATGGGGAAATGCTAATCAACAATGGGAATCGATAAATATTTGAATTGAGGGGAAAATAAAAACGATAGACGAAGACCCTGCCCCTGCCCCTGCCAGGGTCCCAGGCGGACCACTCCGAAAAAATTTGCATATCTAAAGATGAGGAATGGTGGCTGGAGGTGACAGTTCATTGGGAATTGGTTTGCCAAAAGGAAATTAAATATTTAGGGAAAACTGTGCTAAAAGAGGAGAAAACTATACAGAAAGAAAAGCGTTACGAGAGTTACGACAAATCCATGAAAATATCCCATTTATGGTAGAAAGATCTTTTGAACCTTGGAGTCCTATTCGAATTTCTTCTAGCATTCGAAAACCTTTAATAGATAATAAAATCCCTTGATCCAAGAGGAAAATTCTTCCTTTTTCGTTACAAAAAATAGTTTGGAGCAGTCAATGGATTACTTCCTCCATTTTCAGGCTGATGCTTGTGTGCGTAATCAATATCGAGAGCCCCGAACCTCTTGCCTGACAGCACAATTTAAGCTAAAATCAACAAATATCTTGCCATCGCATAGATACATAGATAGATACGCGTTTCGTATATGTATATAGAAATTCCCATTTATTTTCCTGGTTTTTTTTTTTTTTTTTTGGGAGAGCGACTAAAAATTGAAAATGCGCAAAGCGCCTGTTTAAGCATTTCAATTGATATCCATCAGCAAAGTGGCGCAGCAACAATGGCAAGGAGAGTGGGAGAGGGCGGGGAGGGGGAGGGGGGGGGGGGGGGCGCAAAGCGAGGGAGAAAAATAGAAAATCAATTCAATCACGCTTATCAGAGATAGCGAGAAGAGGAACTCATCGACAAACGTCATCGGCAGGAGCAGGAGGAGGAGCAGGAGGAGGAGCAGGAGGAGCACACCAGTCGGGCAAGTCAGGAGAAGTGGCTGAATATGGGTGGATACGAAGTGCTTGATACCCTGCATAGATGGATAGTAGTTTTGGCTACGAATCCTGATGAGGAATTGCTCTCTTTCTGTTAACTATAACAGTGGATCGTAGAGGTTTCAAATAAAGAAAACCCCCCTGTAGCATAGTGTTATTTATTTACTCTGTAAGCTCAAAGTTAGAGTAGGCGAAAGCCCAATGTAGCACAGTGTTATTTGCCTTGCCGCTGTACCGATATACCCCTCCTGCAATGGGTACAAGAATTACAATTCAAAAAGCATTTCGGTATGTTTACTGTCGCAGCACAAAGTAGGCAAAAGTCTCAGTCCCCACTCCCCAGGGGAGGGGGGCAGGGGAGAGATATGGCGACAACAATAAAAAATCTAAATGGAACTAGTCTTCCTCCCCTCCGTACCCACTCTGCTGCCGTTACTCTTGGCACAATCCCATTCGGCATTCGGCTGCTGAGAATGATTTACTGTCGTTTGTTTGTTGTGGGAGGAGGGAAAGTGAGAAAGAAAGGGAGACGGGAGAGTGGGAGAGAGAGAGAGAGGGAGATTTTTATCCCTAGGATTGGCAAACGTTTTAGACATTTTTACTGTTTATAACTATCCTTGCAGCGGCAGCCTGCCCCCCGTTCCTCCTGCCAGTCAGCCAGTCATCTATCTGGCGCCGCACTGTCCTCGTCGTCCTCCATTTCGAAATGGTCGCATATTTATATCACTCAGTGTTGGTTCAACGCTTGGGTTGAGTCCGGGGAGAGGGAGGAAGAGGGAAAAGCATTAGCCTGGCTATTGTTGTGCCACACACACACACACACAGAGAGAGAGAGGGGAAAGGAGAAATGCTGCTACTGCTGGCTGCTGCTGGCTTATTGATTGCTCAAGTGTTGCATCAACAAGCTTTTCTCATGGCTGGAGAGCGACTATTAGCTGGCTGTCATGAGACGACTCTCTCTCTCTGGGCAAATACTATTGAATTCTGTCAGATTAATGGATGTCCAAGGATGTTTCGTAGCTATTTCTACGATAGGATGGGATATGGATAGCCAGAAGATTCCATTCCTAAGAATTTTGTCCTCGAAACTAACTTTCATAGCTTCTAGAATCAATCGACTTCAGGCAGAAGCAACTTGGCTGGCACTTTCCTCGATAACCAGTCCTTGTGTTCCACCTCTGTTATCCCCTCTGTGTGCGGCTTTCGAGCCTTAATCCCATTATCGCTTTGTGGCATATGGAAATATTAACTCTGCCTGCCATCATTGGCACACTCGAATGCTCCCTAGGATGTGCCTGTGTGTGTGGGTGTAGGGGTGTAGGAGATGCGGGGACTTGTGACCAACTTTTCCATCACTTTCCAAGCGATTAAACAATCAGCGGGCATTATAATCTCTGCACAAAGTCATGTATCATAGATTGCCGGGTCTTGGGTCTGTGTCTCCTACTCCTTCTCTCTCTCTCTCTCTCTCTCTTTCTCTCTGTTGGTGTTTTCCTTTCGTTGGTTGGATTTTCCTTCTATTTTTTTTCTCCTAGTGTATGTTTGATGCTGTCAAACATGATTTGCATATGCTTGGCTTTTCTGGCTTGCGGATTAACTCTGTCTCTCTGTCTCTGTCTCTCTCTCTTTGGTTATTCCTCTTCCTCGAAGCGAAATGAATCGCGAATCGATTTGCGGCTATGCCACGATCCGCCTCTGTTGGCCATGTTAATGCGCGTGTAAGCTTTGGAGCCCCAATTAAAAACAGGCTGACTGGCCAGGCTGCAAGTTTTCCATTTACCATTTTCCATTCCATTTTCAATCATAATCATAAACTTTGATTAATCGCAATGCCAAACAAAACGATTTCCTGCTCACTATATCATTCCTTTTTGGCCACATTCCACATGAGAGGCAGAGAGAGAGGGGCAGAGGGGGCGAGTGTTATAATGAATTCATTCCGATGACATTTATTGTCACGCAGGTCTTGGTGGGGAGGCAGGGGACAGGCAGACTTCCGGAGTGCTGGAAAATAGGCTTAAAAAGCCATTATTGTCAACATTTATAATAGTTTCAAGAGTCTCTCACACACACACACAGACCCACAGACACACAGACAGAGAGAAAGGTAAGGAAATGTGTCCTTAAGTCAGCTTTCTGCTTTCTCCACATCCTCACCTGTGTCTTGTGTGTTTTCTGTTTACCTTACACTCGAAAGGGACACACAGCCACATCCTTAGACAGCCTCAAGTGGTTGAGTAAGGACGATGAAAGGCAGGCAAGCAGACGAATGTCAGAATGTCAGAGTGGCAGAGTGGCAGAGTGACGGAATGGCTGTGCCACCCCTCGTTTAAGTAGTTCTCATTACCATTTGGGGGCGACCTCTTCACAAGGTTGAATACCATCCCAGCCCATCCCTTCCTCCCTACCTCCCTCTCCCTGTCGCCTCAGTGCACATTCACTCCACTCCTGACAACTTGTGACAATCTGTCTCTCACTCATAATTATTATTATTATTATTATCATTATTTCTGGCTTAAATCCTTTCGCTGACAGACAGTGGCAGCCAACAGCGTGCGGCTCTTCGTCTTTAAGCTTAATGGAAAGCGTCAACATAATTTCCCCGGCTATCGTTTTAATTTTCATTTCTTTTCCATCATTTTCGGGGAATGTTTTTGCTGCTCTCCTTCGCACTTTTTAATTACTTTCCTTTCATTTTTGACCACAATTTCTGTGCTTTCATTCCCTTCTTCATCGCTGTAATTATTTCTACAGTTTATTTGATAATTTCTCATTGCACACTCACACACACACACGCAGGAAGTGGGAGAGTGGGTGGCAGATGGGGTTGGGGGGGGGGACGGGGGGAATTGATCATTGTCCACTGTCACAAATTCTCGGCAAGTGTCAAGCGGTTGCTGTGGCTGTGGCAGTGGCAGGGGGCTGTGTGTGTGTGTGTCCCGATGAGAAATGATTAGAAATGTGCTTATTGAGGAGGAAAACTAAAGGAAAATGGGAAAACACATTTATATGCTACAAGTTTCCAGGCAAAAGCAGCCATTGGAGTCGTCTAGCATTGGTTTTTGTTTAAGGAAATGTTTTTTATTCTGTTAAGAAGTCTTAATAAAAGTTATAATCGTGGCAAAGCGATTGATTATTGATATAAAATGTTTACAAAAATTGTGAAAATTATTGGTAAATGTAAACCTAATGAAACATTTTCCAAAACCAAAAGCTTAAGTACTACCATTTCCCTTTTCAGAGGCTTTCTTCTCTTCCCAAAACCACGCCTCTTCTCCCCAATCCCCCCTCGAAATTTCATCACGTCCTTGTCTAACGAAATAATTTTCATCGGAGATTTTTTCACATTTACATTTGCCTCAGGGACCCGCAAGGATCTATACGCAGATATTTTATTCAAAATGAAATTTAATTGTCACATTAAATGCAATGTCGGAATTAGAAGGAGGCCCCAAAATCCCCAAAGATCCGCCACACACACACACACAGACACACAAAAACACACACACATCAAGAAAGACTCCCAGAAGCAGAGGGAAATCGTCGTTGGTGTTGTTGTTGTTGCGGGCCCCAGGCAGGCATTTCCAAGGAAAATGAAGAGGCAGAAGTGGCAGAGAGTTGGGGGGGGAGGGGGGGGTCCTTGGAGAGATTGAGGCGGGTATCTAACCTATTTACACAGTAATTTATTTGCTTATAAACATAAAACCACTTTCCCGAGCCCCAGAGACACCCCCCACCCCCCTCCCAAAGAGGAGGATGGGATGACTGCTGGCACATATGTGTGTTCGACGCAGGGAAGGGGGAAAGGGGGAAGGGGGGAGGAGAAAGGCACTCACTTAATTTAATAATTTTCACATTTATTGAAACAAAATGAACAAATGTGAGAAATGGTTGGAAATTACAGAGCAAAGAAAGGGGAGGGGAAGGGGCGGGAGGGAGTGGCAACGGACTCTTGCATCTTTTCTGCTTCATTTGTTTCGGTTTTTAATTTTGCTTGCCTCAGCCCTGTGTCTGCATGTGTGTGTGTCTGTCTGTGTGTGTGTGTGGGGCAAACACACTTAAAACTCAAATATTTGCATACTCTCTCTCTCTCGAGAGAGAGAAGGAGTAAAAGAGATGGAGAATTGTTTGCATAAAAAAAACACCAAAAGAAATGAAGAAAAAAAAAAGGTAAAGAATAAGTAAAGGAGCAGCAAAATGGCAAAAGGAGCGGCTGCCGCTGCTGCTGCATGCCCCAGACCAGACCATGGGCAAATTTATTATCACACACACACGGACACACAAAGGGAGAAAGGGAAAGGCGCACACACACACACACACACACACACACACACAGACACAGAATCTATAGAAAGAATGTTGCAAAGCCCAGGGACAGGCACGAAATCAAACGAAATGAGGCACACAAACACACACACACACACACATACGAGAGTGTGGAGGAGGACATGGATCCTGACGCGCTCTTTGTGCAAATAAAGCATTTGAGGCAAGAGGCAGGAGGCAGCCCGCACTCCGGATACGGATACGAATACGGGCGGGGGGGGCGGTCTCCGTATTCCTAGTAGATTGTAACATTTACTAGACGATGGAGGTAATGTATGCCAATGCACACGAAACCAAGACAGAGACCGGAGACGGGAGACCGGGAGACCTCGACTCCATTTCGTTTTTTGTTCCACCCAGCAGGTGTGCCCCGTGTGCCGCATGTGCCCCGTGTCCCCCGTGTGCCCCGTGTGCCCCGTGTGCCTCAATTTGCATAGCTTTGTCCTGGAACCTCTGGGCTGTGCCTCTGCCTCTTCCTGGGGGAAAATGGCAAACAAAAACAAGCCACGCCAGCAGAATAACAGCAAACAGCAGGGGAGGAGCAGCCGCCGCTGCAGGACAGCAGCTTGCCAAAAAAGGGAAAGCCCACCCAAAACACCGAGGGAGACAGAGACAGAGAGAGATACAGAGAGAGAGAAAGCTGAAGGCAAAGAAAGCGTTAAGTTTAGCGCAAAATTAAACAATCTTATTGCCCGGATTAGTGACAAAATTATGTAGCATGCGACGGAGGACAGGCACTCGACTTGGAGCGAGCTCAAGAGAGGGCTAAGAGAGGGGATAGAGGGACGGGGGATGGGGGATGTGGGATAAGGGTGGCTGCTGCCATTTGGCAAGGTAAGCTAAAGAGAGGAGGATATCCCCCGATAATTGAGTGCGCGTTTCGGGGCAAAAAAAAAGGAAATCCAAATTGGAAATTCGATCATTGAAATCAATTGATGGCTAACAAAAAACGTTTATAAACTGAAATGCATAGTTATCGATTCAATCATTGAGAGAGCCTACCTTTTGGTGATGGAAATCCCATCTCTCTCTGGCTTTTCTCTGGCTTTTCCCGCTCTAATTAACTTTCCCTCAAATATTGAAGCAGCAAATTTAACGCTCAATTTAACAAGAAGTTTCCTTCGCATGGGAAGGAAAAAATCTACCAAAAACACACGCACACACACACACAGAACTCCTGGAAAAAAGAAACATAATTATGCAAATGACTTGGTCGCCGTGAAGGGGGGGAGGGGAGGGCTCCTCGATAGCATCAGGATAGAGCTGCTGAGTCCTGTCGTCGGAAGACAGCGAGTGCGAGTGGCCGTCGGAAAAGGCGGAAAAGCGCATAAGCTGCAAGTTAAAGATTGCGCCCACCCATCCCGTTCCGTCCGTGTGGCTGTGCCCCCGGAATCCGCAAGAGAAGTGGCTGCTAGAACAGTGTCATCCAGTGCTGTCGTCGTCGTTGTCGTCGTCGTCAGCTGCCTGCGGGTTTCATTTCCTGGGCCAAAAAGCTTCTCCTCCTGCTGCTGCCTCTCCTCTGCTGCCCTGCTGCTGCTACTCCTCTGCTGCTCATCCTCTGCCCTGCCCTGCTGCTGCCGTCTTCCTGCTGATTTAGTGGAAAACATTTTTCTTGATTATTTTAGTATAAGCATACGTATAGAATTTTCCTTTTCTCTGCTTCACTCTCTCTCTCTTTATCTGCCCCCAAGGCGAACCTCTGCTTCACGGTGTCTGGCTTCCCTACCTCCACGCCACGCCACGCCACGCCTCGCCTCGCCTCTGGTGGCACTGTGGCATCGTGTCCATAACCATTTGCTCTCCTGCTGCGTGAGAAGTCATAAAGCGATTTGTCATATTTATACAAGTTGATAAAATTATAAACAGCATCTCGTCTCGGGTTTTCCTTTGCTGCCAGCTGCTCAAGTGCTTTCCTCTTGCTTTTGCTGCTCCTCTGCATCTGTATCTCTGTCTCTAGCCGTATCTGTGGATCTCTTTTCGTGTGCGTGGGCATGTGGCTGCCTGTATCCTGTGTGTGTGTGTGTGTCTGTGTTGCCTGCCATCCTGGCAGTGGAAAACTCTGGCATATCTCTCTAATTGAAAGGGCGGCGGCATTTGCTTTATGCAATTTGTAAAGTTGATCTATGAAATTGAGCTTCAAACTCAGCCAAA
This sequence comes from Drosophila athabasca, assembly GCA_008121215.1. Classification (NCBI taxonomy): domain Eukaryota; kingdom Metazoa; phylum Arthropoda; class Insecta; order Diptera; family Drosophilidae; genus Drosophila; species Drosophila athabasca. Next base: position 305,302 of record VMQQ01000022.1, on the reverse strand, counting down.
AGATGGGAGAAGGACAGACAGACTGTGTGTGGCAGGATAGTTGACAGATATTTTGTGGCCAGCCACAAGGAATGCGAAAAACTTTTTGGCAAAATACAAATATTTCTGCAGATTCCCTCGAATCAATTGAAGATGCCACCACCCACCACCCACCATGGACTGCCCCCGGAAAATGTCTCTGGCAACATTCAAATTACATGTTCAAATTACTGTCAGTCGGCTTAAAGTATTTTCCGAACGATGCTCGCTGGTATTTTATTTTAATATTTATTGTTTTCCACGGCAAAGTCGACAAAAGCACAGCCGTAGATTGGACAGCTGCTGCTGCCGCCGGGGGGCATGCCACTCTTCCCGCCCCTTCTCCATCTCCGCGAGAAAATTGAAAACGAAAGCAATGCCAAATAGAAATGTTTTTCGCGCCGAGGCCCCCGCCCCCCAGGAGGGAGGCGGGAGGTGGGAGGCAAACGACATTGTCAGCATTGTCGTGGCATTATGTGCCTTCAAATTGGAGTTAACCTGGCGGCAGGAGGAAGCTGTGGCAGAGGCAGCGGCAGCGGCAGTGGCAGCTCCTTCGCATTCTGTTGTCTTACTCAAAGCGTAATCATTGTCGTTTGTCGCACGTTTCGTGAGGCGCCACCCAGTGTCTGGCTGGGCGGGTGGATGCATCCACATGGAACTTATTACTTTCATTTGGCTGTGAGGCCGTCGTGAATATAAATTCATAAGAAATTCATTGCGCGCAGCGAGGCATTTAAGAGGCTGCCTGGCTGCCTCACTGTGGGGCACAGCAGCAAAAGAGTGTCACCGATACCAGGCTCCAGGCTCCTGGTTGCTGCCTCCTGCCTGCTGCCTTTTTCTAATTTCGTATTTGCTTAGTCCTTCCCTTTTTTGCTTGGTTCTCTTTTGCCGTCTCGCTCAGTGTTTGCCCCACGCAAATCTCACGCATATCCGCCTAATCCATCTCTCCGACCCTCAGGCGGAGGCCCCCCTCCTGGCCGTGATGATGTTGCCCCTCAGGCCCCCTCCTGGCCGTGATGATGTTGCCGCCTGGCGGGAATTGTCGACGCATGTTTATGGGGCATGGGGCACCAGAAAACTTTATTGGGCCACCCAAAACTTCGGCTCTGGCCGAAAATCGAAGGCGACCGAAACGGCTTTGCCATTATTTGATTTTATTTACATAATGACATTTAATGATGATGATAATGTCTGGGGCATGACACAGGCACAGGCACACTGCCACAAGCACCCAAGGGGTGGGGGCAACGAGGTCTCATAAGTTTGTACCATTGATGGGCTATCGTTTTGAGGGGCTATTGGACTCCCTTTTAGCCATTATGATTGTTAGCAGTTGCATGTGGCATGACAGAGACAAATGCTGCCAAAGAAAGCCAAAAATTAGTAAAAATTACTATTCGAAAGTGTTGGAAACGCTTCCTCTTTTGCAAGCTTTCTTTTTTGCACATTAAATACCTCCCTTTTGGCCATTAACCAACACTTAATTTGAGATCTTAAGACTGCCAAATGGTCATCCAATATTTATAATGTTCTTCCTCTTAAACGCGCCACTCTCCTCACCCACAACCATCCTCAACCCCTATTGCGGCATTAGCCAACACTAAATTTCCTTCTTACGGGCGGCGATAAGTAGGCAACACTTTTTGGCCATTACTTGCAGCTTTAAGACGCAACGGAAAATTCATTAAAACTCGGAAGAAGGAAGCGAAGGAAAAATGCTTAACGCACATTTTGTAAATTGCCAAAAACTGCCCCCAAGAAGCACGCCACCCCGAACCGACCCACCCCTCCCTCGTCCCTCTGCTGACGTCGCCTGCTGTTGTTTATGATTATCTCTCCTCCGTTTCCCCCCCCTCCTACTGTGCGCGCTCCGCCCTGTTTTTGGGCGCTAATTTCAAATTACAAAATATTCCATTTACTATTTTTGAAAAATGATTGCAAGCTATTTCATTTCCGTTTCCGTTACACCCCCACTGTTACGCCCCCTCTGTTACGCCCCCTTGTTTACCCGTTGGAAAAACTAATTACAAACACATAAAACTCAATGGGTGGCCAAAAGGATGCTGCCGCTGCTCCTGCGAAGATAGAACAATCCTGTACACTCTTTTGGGTGGCTCTGGCGGGGCATGCAACATGTGACGAGCGGAATTGTTCAAGTCTGTGCCACGCCCATCAAACTAAATTACAAAAAAATAAATGTACGCCACTTCCACTCCCTCTGCTGCTCCTCCTGCTGCCATTCTGAGTGATTCCCAAGTTGAAAATTTCGCATGAATTTCAAGTCATTTTCTTGCTTGCCCGCCATTAAGACAATACTCTGTCAGGGGTCCAAGGGGCAAGGGGCAAGGGGGTGGGGCATGCCACTTTGTGGCCTCTGTAAGATGGTTCTTTAAAGTGTGCGCTAGCTGGATCTCTGGCTGGCTGGGAAAAGTTTTCCCTAGCTGGAAAATGTGTTTTCAACTGCACACCAATTTGTGTTGGACATTTCCTTTTATGACACTTGGACTCGAGTTTCCTTTTTGCGGGATACAAGTGGCAGTGGCAAGGGCTGCAAAGGGGGGAGAGGGGTGGGGGTGTGTGTGTATAGAAAATCACAGAGATTTGAAAATGGGGAAATCAATCGCAAAAAAGGGGGAAATCTGAGAAGTCAGTGAAGAGATTGAGCTTTGATTGAGCATAAGCCGAGTGAGACCTCTGACCTCTAACCCCCACCCCATCAGGATACCTCCTTTCCCTTTATGCTGCCACGTTGCGGCTTTTGAGGTTTGCTGCTGCTGCAAGGGGGAAAGTGCAGGTCGTGGCCTGCAGCAGCAATTACCAATTTTCTTCTTGCATTTTAAAGTACGCGACTGAGACTGAGAACCGAGTGACAAGAGCTGAGAGTGCCTTAACTGTGTGAGGCATGCAGCATTAAGCTGATGACAGCAACAGTGGCGGCATCAGCATCAGCCAGGTGCCCCCCAAAGTGATGACAATGAAGTGCATAATCATTCTTGTCATTTGAGGTACCATCACCTCCCCCTTTCTACTTATAAGAAAACGAAGCAGCAGAAGGAATAACGGACACCCAGAGAGCAAATGCTGCCAAGGGGCAAGCGCCACAAGCGCCATTTGGGGGTAGTCTTGGGGAACTTTAAGTCATCCCATCCCCTGTCTTAGTTTCATGCCAAAATCTTTGATTTGCAACTGAAAACTAAATACATTTTTTTCATTTATATTTTCAGGTATGTAAAATGCGCATTTTCCAACACTTTTCGTAAGTAAAATATACATTAAAAATCACGCCTACATGGCAGGGGAAGGGCCTCGAGATGCTTCATTAAAATAATCAGCTACAAAGCACAAGGAAAAGTCAGGGGAAAAGCTTGAAAAACAAGTGACAGCAAAGAGAGTGATGGAGAAGCATGTAAGTGGGGCAGTGGCGGGGGCTGGGGGCAGTGGCAGATGCGGTGAATGTGTGAGTCCCTTTTATGCCTTTGCCGGCTGCTCCTGCTGTTGCAACACTTTCCCTCTGCCGATTGGGGGGTGGGGTGGGGTGTGATCCCTGACTTGACACTCGTCAAGTCTCCAAGTTTGTCGTCGTCTTTCACTTGTGTACTCCTCTCTCTCTCTCGCTCTCTGCTGTCTCTGCTCTCTCTCTCTTTCTGCTCTCCCATTTTTATTCTCTAATTAATTATGCAGCAACAGCAAACAACTTGAAATGTAAGGAGATTAAAGCGACTTAAAAGGCATTTATGCAATGTCTGGCAACAACAACAAAAACAAACAGAACAGAACAGAGCAGTGCCGAGCACAGACAAGTGTCAGTTTGCCCCTTGCCACATGCCGCCCCCTCTGCCATGCAACAAAATTACTAGACAAGCTGGAAAATGCCGATGCATACATATGTGTGTGTGTCTGTGTGTGTGTGTGTCATGTTTACAAGGCTGAATGGCAGAGGATGAGGCATGCCCCTCGCCCCAGCATACACTTGTACTTCGTGCACTTTGATGCTAGCTTAAATAACTCTCACCCACTCTCTCTTCCACTCTCCCTTTCTCCCTCCCTCCCTCTCTGGAAACGTTGTTGCCTAACGAAAGCATAAAGCGATTAAAAGTAAAAAATAATTGAAAAGTAATGAAATATTCACCAAAATAAAATCAAAGTAGTATTATTTTTAAGAATTTATGACAGGAATTATTCTATGAAAAGAAAGTTAGAAAGTTAAACTTAATATTAAAACACAGATTCAATTGGAAAGATCAGAAAATAATCATCGATTTCTTTACAATTTTCTTTTTCCCAATTTCTGTTTTCCAGCTGCCCCTTTGGATTGTCATTCATTGCCTCTCATTTCCTTCAATCTTGTTCCTTCGATCTTCGTCCCTTTGCTGCTTTGCTGCTCTGCTCTACTGCTCTTTGAAGCATCTTCCATCTCTGTTGTTTCCCTTCCGCCCCTCCTCAGCATATTAGCCATTAATTTTCACTTAATTAAAGCCAACAACAAGAGTCGACACTTTTTGACAGCCAAAGGCCTGGTTATTTTTATGAAAAAAATGCTAATTAAGTTACAAAATTGCGCCGAGGCGCTGACAAAATGAAAATTATAGACAACAAAATGTGAGATTGAAATACATGCAGGCAGGTGTGTGTGTGTGTGTGTAGTACACGCGTAAGTGTGCGACTTAAGTGCGCTTGAAACGACAGCAGTCCCCGTTGCCCCAACCACCCAACCACCCATCTGCCCGTGTGTGTGGCAAGACAATCGACCCGCGAACACAGGCATTCCCCCACCTCGTATGTGCGAGCCTTGAAGCCTCATTTTTTTATATAGCGATGTGTGTGTGTGTGTCATTATATAGGGTATACATGAGGGTATACAAGAAGAGAAGCAAAAGGGTTTGTTGAGTTTGTGGGTTAATATGCAACAGGGGGATAGAAATTGAAAGTATAGAAAATCCCATCTGTATTATTAGAGTATATATAAATATATTTAATCAGAAATTTCCTGTTGCTAGCGGGGGGGTATTCTCTGGTCGGAATGTGGCAAGAAGCCACTCGGCTTCCACTTTTTTAACGGCACGTTTGTCTACAAAGTTTGCTCTTCATGCGGGCACACTCTTTCTGTGTCTGTGTGTGTGTGTGTGTGGTTAAGTGTTTCACAAACACTTGCACACCTGTCCACACACGTTTTACCGCCTTACGTATATGACAATGACTGTTGCCTGCCACCACCACAGAGTTTTTTATATAAAATAATAGAGAAAAAAGCGCAGGTAAATGTTGCCACCTTCTGCCATCGGACAGAACATAAAGTTGCAACAAATTGAGTGACAGTTATTGGCTCACCTTAAAGTGCACAACTTTCTACACATTTTTGTTGTATTTTTGTGTGGAAAATTGGTTTCCATTAGCCAAGACTGGAAAGCTGAAATTAAATCTCATTTCTCTTCACTCCATCACTCATTGTTCTCCTGTTTTCTCGTTTGTTTTTCTCTCTTTTCTCCTCGAATTTCGCTGGCTTTTATTGCCTGATTGACCAAATGAATGAATGACTGAATGAATGAACGAAGTATAAGTGCGTTAACCAACCCTGCTGCCGCTGCTTCTGACCGCCAACTGCCGGAGTGCCATCCATCCTTCCTGGTTGAAGTCTGTGCGCTTCTCAATTAAATTCCATATAAATATTTAAATTATTTAAACACAATCTCCGCTTGGCCATGGCGTTGTCAATGTTTTTTAAAGCGTGTGGCATGGCCAGCCCTTTCCCTTCCCTCTCTCTTGTGTGGCGCCCGCATGTCCTTGCCTGAAAAATATGCAACAATTTAAAGCTGTTTTGCGGTCGCTGCTTTGGCCACAGCCGAAACGACTGCCGTGTGTGCGTTTTTCATGCGTTTCCCCATGTGGTTTATTACAAATTGATTTCATTATTGTTTTCCCCAGCAAACCCCCAACCCCCCACCCCCTTGGATCGCTCTTCCCCTCCTCCTTTTCGATGCTGTGGGCGATTTGAAAACTGATTGCAAACACATGATTATACATCCCCGGCATTGGCACTTCGTTTGAGTGCTCCATCGATTGTTTAATTAATTTTATAATGAGTTAATTTTACGCTGGCCAAAGGCTGCCACGAAAATTCAAACATTTTCCACCAGTCCACAGTCCTGTTGCCTGTAATTGAAGGAATCGGCAGGAATCGCAATAGGAATGCAATGGAAATTCAATTAGAAATCTGCTTACATTTGCAACCGTCTGTGGCACACAACAGCAAAATGAATAAATTCGTGTCAAATTATGTTATTTCAAGTCAAATTCTGTTGGCCCGCGGCCAGAGGCGGCAGAGAGAATGTTTTATAAATAAAGACCCAATGCCTACACGATTCTTCTGCATAATTAAACACTTGAAAGATGCTGAAAATAAAAGCATTCGTTGAACGAATAGTGCGAGTATTCATGAATATACTCGAACAGAAAACTTTGTTGTTTCTTTTTTGGCCTTTGGGTCTTTGCTTTTGGTTTCTTTTTCAATGATTTTCATGCCACATTTATGAGTGCATATTTCGCTCGATTCCCCGCTGGTTTTCTTTGGCACCACCTCCCCCTCCCCCCCCAGAAATGTTGTTAAAATAACTCCTTAAACGAATTCCAATTGTCATTACCATCGCGCACCGCAATTGCTCCTCGCCAGTCGATGGGCCCCGCATTTTGTTTCTTGAGTATTTTCTTGCAGGAATTTTGCGATTTTTCATTTAGAGAGCTTTCCCCGCCCCCGCCCCCGCCCGCTTTTGGCATTGCGAACAACGGGGGAAAAACTTGGTCCTTTTCGACGACAACGATTAATGCGAAAACAGAACGACATAGCAGCAGCCAGCCAGGCAGCCAGCCAGCCAGCGTTTTCTGCTGCCAAATTCCCCAAGAATTTTCCTTGCAACTTGCGGGGAGGGTGGGCAGGAGGAGGGGATGAGTCCCTCAAAGAAAAAGAACGGTAAAAGAGGGAAGGAAAAAGTCCTGGCTTATTCTGTGAAATGCCACAAGGTGTAAAATTGAATAATTGAAATGAAGCGAGCGGCAGGCAACGGCAGCAGCAGCAGGACAATGAAGAGCAGCAAGCAGCATCAAAAGGGGGCACAGCGGGGGGGGGATGCCAGCGGAGCAACAAAGTTTTCACTTAATTGTGGTTAATTCTGATGGATTTGTGCATAATTAGTGAGTAATTAAATTTGTGGAATTACTAAGGAAAAGGTGGGCAGAGCTAGGAGGCAGAGGCAGAGCGGCAGAGTAACGGCAGCAGGGATTAGATGGAGGAGATCAGAAGAGGGTACAGTTCTATGGGATAAGCATTAGATGAGCCCTTTAGTCCGTTACTCTTGTAAGGATCCTTAAACGCTCGCCCCGCTCTCTGGTTGCCTCTCGTTTTCCTTTTTACAATTGAAAAAATCTTAAGAATTTCATTCCACAGCAAAAGAATCTTTCTGTTTTTCGCCTTGCTGCATTCTCTCTCTGTCTCTCTCTGTCTCTGCCTCTCCTTTGGCCACAAGGTATGCAACATATTTCGTTTATTAGCCGCAAAGCAACACTTGGAAGCATTTGCCTCCCCCCCCACTCCGAGGGATTCCCAGTGGAAGAAGTGGGCGTGGGTCTGGCTATGGCTGTGGGTGTTGGCCTAATGAAATGTGACATTAAGTGCTGATGCTGACACGCCCCCGCCATTGCCATTGCCATTGCCGCAGCAGAAGTGGCGCTCAGTGGCGCAATTTTAATTGTTGCCACCGCCACAGCAGCAGCAACAAATCGAGTTTTCTGTTTCTGTTGTTTTTCCAGTTGCTGTTGCGGTGGCAAAAACCCCCAAAGGCTTTCGGTTTCGCTCAGCCAAAAGAACCAAAAAAAAAGAACAAAAAAAAAACGTAAAAAAAAGGAGAAAAATCTGAAAAACGCAACGAACAAAACGAAGGGTGAAAAAAAGAACAAAAAGTTTTTAATTAAAAACTTTTTCTTGTTTAAATCCATGGAAAATGTTCGAATGGAGTGAAAGCAAGGGGAGGGGAGGTACAGCTGGGACATCGAATAATTAGACGAAGATTAGCAATTGATGGCAGAGATCCATCGTTGGTTGGTGGGAGGGAGGAAGGGACACGTGATGCACGTGGCATAAACACAACCCGTTAAGCACTTCCTTGGCAAACTTTTGCACTTCGCTGCGAATTGAGTTGTTGGGCCGCGCAGAATTTTGCGGCAAGTAGTAGCTGTGTGTGTGTGGGTGTGTGTGTGGCATGCATGCAATTTAAATGGAAGAACGAAGCACAGGAATGGCCATGCGGCGTATGCGCAATGTGGCGAGAAGGTGGTGCTGCGCCACACTACACCACACATAAATTTGCAGCAGCACACAGCAACAAGGCACAAAGCCTGCCCGACTCCTCTCTCTCTCTCTCTCTCTCTCTTTGCTGCACGCACTAATAAATTATTAAATGCCTGCAATAAATTCCAAATTAATCGCTGATATTTATCTCCCCACTGCAACACGCCATTGTGGGGCACACACACACCCTATAATTATGCTTGCAACCAAAATTCACCTCTCTCTTTCTCTTTCTTTTTTTATAATTTTCATATTTGTTTCCGTTTAATTTGCGCCATTTTCCAACTTAATTTCCAACTTTTGTGCCGCCATCATTTGCCATTGTGTTCGCCTGATTGCCAGCCTCTGTGCACAGAGAATTCTTAATTAAATTATATTGCTTTTTATTTATTTAATTGCATTTCTGTTTGTTTGTTTGTTTGTCTTCTCGTATTTACAATGGAATTTCGAGTGATTTTCCCTCATACGTTTTGACCAAAGACCAAATTAATGAACGTAATTAAGTGGCTGGCAAACAGACGGATGAAGTAGGGGGTGGGGTTGGGGTTTTCAGGTGAAAGAAGTTTCCATAGAACTTGCATAAAGAAGACCAGCTTTCACCTTTCTTACTCCCCCCCCTTGGCCTTTGTCAGGGCCATAATCATGGCCATTATCATGGGCCCCGCAATCATCACACAAGCGACAAATATTCCACATTGTTTTTGCCCAGTCGTAGAAAACTTTTTGCTATTTACCATATTGTCCCTTTTGGGCGCACATATGTGTCTGTGTCTGTGTGTGTGTGTGTGTGTTTATGTGTGGAGTACTCGCTCTGGCTTTTTCCCTGCATATCAAACTGAAAATTAACACAATAATGGTGGCTACCAGAGACAAAAGGGGTCACCAAAAGGGGCAGGAGTGGAGTGGAATGGTACAAATATGCAAATGAAAGAGTGGAAAGAGAAAGAGAGAGAGAGCAAGAGAGAGCTCGCATTTGACCATTCATGGCAGTATGGTTGTGCCACATGTTGGGGCAACGTACGGATATGCTTGCATATAAATTATAACACCGGAGTGTCTATTAAAATGATTGTATCCGCTCGATTATGCACACACACACACACACACACACACACACACACACACTCGTACAATCCCTTGCCGCTGGGCAAACTTTTTGACTTCATCACAAAGCAAATAGAGATACATAATACAGATACATTTGTATCTATAGATTGAGGCCAGGAGGAGTCTCTCTGTGTGCGATACTTTTGGCAGTATTTTAGCTGGAAATAAACGCAACATTTTAAGAGTGGAGAGTTTGGGTCTCTAATTTCGAATATTTATTCAGCATTTAGTCTGCCACTAGCCATGCCACTTGCCACTGTCTGTTGCTGCTGGTTGATATATACCCATTTTGACAGCTAATTAGTTGCGTATCCATGTGGCAAGCATGTGTCTGTCTGTCTGCCTCTGCGTGTGTGTGTAGACACTCTTTTGGATGGCAAGTGGATGGCTGTTAGACAACTCTATAAACCAAATAGAGACATAATTAATCTCATAGATGCAAAGATACAGACAGCATTAGAGGCAGGTGCAACCGCAGCCAAAGTTCGGGGGGGGAGGGGGGGCGAAGATAGATATTTAGATGCATAGAAAGGTAGTTGGATAGATAGATAGATACAGATACTGCAACTGCAGCTAATAAATGTTGGCTTGCAACCGCAAAGACGCTCACTCCTGTCCGAAGTATGCAACATGCAACACTTTCGGAAGCTGGGAAAACAGGACACTCCACAGTCCTCTCCTCTTTGGACCGCAATTGCCTCAACTGCCATTCAAAATAAATGAGCTAAAATAAGCAGCTTGACATGCAGACAGACTTAAAGCCATGTTGGGGGCATTAAAGAGCAACAGAGATGGAGATAGTGTGGAGTCGAGTGCTGCAGTTTGTTCTCTGTGTTTCTCTGTGCTTAAACTATCAATTAAAATGACTCGTTTCTAATTATGTTCACGTGTCTATAAGCTGTCTCCTCCTCCTCCATATCTCCCCAGGCCATAGCTTTAGCTTGCTCTGTCTCTTTCTCTTTCTCTCTCTGTCTCTATTGTCTCCTATTGTGTTTGGCTCTCTCGTATCTTTGAAATTAGTCAAATATTTGTTTGCCGCCATTGTGCTGTGCGTGATTGTGCCCGTCTCCTAGCGCCTTAGTGCCTGATTTATGCCCGTTGTTTTGGCCATGTTATTGATGTGCATAAATCAGACAAAAGGCAGAGACAGAGACAGAGAGAGAGAGAGAGAGAGAGAGAGGATGCTATGGCACTAAGCATATGTCCGAAACAATGCCAATGCCAGGACTTTGGTAAGCCTTTGCTCAGGGATTAAATCGAACGTTTGTGAGTGTAGCTCCAGAGAATGATTAGACTATGGAATGGAGAGGAGAGGAGAAGAGAGAGAGTGCTTCTCTCAGCAAGTGGAGCAAGTGGAGCAAGCCCATCGACTGCATTTGACAGGCCTTTTCACTGGAATTGCCATCTATCGTAGCTTTATTATCCATCTTTAAGGCATTCCAACGTCTCTGGAAATTGAAAATCAATGATTTATGAATCTTTCAATCAAAAATTTTCCAAAATTTACTAAAACTCTATCGATTGCGTTCTAAACTCTTCCATTTCGATCGTTCGTTTTGGTGCATTTTCCAATTTTAAACTTTAATTCGCTTTCCTATCCAACGGGCTTTATTACCCACCAATATTCATCCCTGGTCGACGCTTTTCCAGGCTTAAACCATAACAATTACAATAATGGGAACAGCAACAACAGCAGCATCAAAATGCTACCAACAATTATGTGGAAAACAAAGTTTTGCCGTCCAAAAACATGCGTAAATTTATGCTAAACCAAATTGTTATTTAAAACACTGAAACTACGAAATTACTCGGTGGCATGGCAGGGGATGGAAGGGGTTGGGGTCATAGAGGAAGTCAGAGGCGTGACACGGGATGGTCAGAGGAATTATCGTAGGAGGCCAGAGGCAGGGCAACAGTGCGTGCAACGCATGTGTATGTGGCATTGTTTGTGTGTGTGTGTGTGTGTGTGTGAAATATTAATGCACAACATTTAAATGATTGCAGCAAACAGACGGCGAGAGGGGTTTGGGGTGTAAAGTGCGGTTTCCTGGGTGCCAGTGCCAGTGCCGGTGGCACTGGCAATGGGGCAGAGACTGATGAACTGGCCTCTGCGGCAGATGCAGATGCAAATGACAGATGCTGGCGGCAGGAGGCAGGAGGCAAGAGGCAGACACGCAATGATCTGATTAAACATGGTAATGAAGTAGTCAAAATGTGGTGCAACGTTGCGTATGCGTAATTTCATACGAACAGAGCGAGCGAACGAGTGCCTGTGTGTGTGTGTGTTTGTTTGCTTGTGTGTGTGTGTATGGTGTTTCTGCTAATTTAAATTTACGCGCATCGCTCCACGGCCACATCCACATCCATGTCCATGTCCCTGTCCCTGGCGTGGCAGAGGCACACAAAAAGTAAATCCCAGTGGAGGCGGCAACAGCAGCAGGAGCAAACATTTGGACGCTAGGTTCTGAATTTGACTCTGGCTGCAACACATATGCATACGTGTGTGTGTGTGACCCATGACGTGGATGTAAATACAGCAGACCACAGGCAGTCCCTCCAATTATACTCGCTCTTTCTCTCTCTCTCTCTCTCTTTCTCGCTCTGGCTCCTGCTGTGTCTGCTAGCTTTCAATTTGTCGCGTGCAGCAACGGTATTCAATGATCGGAATGCGATTTGGTTCGAAACGAGCCGATGCCAGTTCGCATCATCAACGTGTTTGAGCGTGGCAGGGGTTCGCACTGAAGTAATGATCGAACATGGCAAATATTAGGCATCAAACATGTTCGATCGAAATATCGAACGCCTTTAATTTTCATGCAATTAAAGTTCAACGTGGCAGGGGTTCGCACTGGCAAATTTTAGCAATCAAACATGTTCGATCGAACTGGAAAGCCTTTAATTTTCTTTCAATTAAAGTTCCATTTGCATGTGGACTAAATGTGAATGCCATCACTCACAAAACAATTGCATTTTTTCCTGCACTACTTTATTTCCCTTGTTTCCCTTTTTTTTCCCATCAATGCATTTTTAATCCACTCATGGAGTGGATACATCCAGCATTCCCTGCTTTTCTACTGTGATTTTTCCACCTTTTTGTTTCATTTTTATAAACAATAAAAAACTGGGCGAAAAATTGTTCACATTGCGAACTGTATTTGCCGATTTACTTTAAACCACTTTCAATATTTATTAGCTCGACTGCATTTTGTTTGCTCTTTGCCCAGCCCCGTCCCGCCCCTCCAGGCGACCCACACACACGTTCCACACTCATTTTCGTATGGGTGGAATAACGGCACGTTATGCCATTATTTGTTTTCGCTGATTGCATTTGATTTTTGGCAAACGCCAGACGGTTGGCTGGCTACTCGCACACACGGGTAAAAAAGGAGCAGGAAAAGCAGGAAAAATAGCAGGATCCGACTGGTTTGTTAGCTAAACAAATACCACATTGTTCTGAATGCATCCCGAGTGCATTCTGGGCAGCGCAGTTCGGTTCCTGTAGAGTTATGCAATGTTTGAATCGGTGCTGGTGCTGCAGAAAATTGGATCAACCATAAGCATAATTTACTTAGAACCTGCCACAGTCCCTCACTTCACACATCTTCACAGGTGGCAAACAGCTTTCTCTCTCTTGCCTGCCACAGAAACCTACTAATTAGGCGCAGGATGAGTGGTGCTCTTCGGTATGTGTTGCTCTCCAACTCGATTTGGCTTGGCAAATGTTGACCTAAGAAGGACGCACTGCCACGTGGTAGCCAAGGGAATGGGAATGTGTGTGGGTGGGTGGACCTACCGAATGGTCAATAAGTTCCATGGCAAACTTTTGCCACGTAGCTGCCATAATCCACATCCCCAGCGTCTACAAAATGCACGTAAATTAGCAATTATTTAGTGCGTTTAGCCTTAGCCTTGGTTGACCTTTAATTAACTTAATACCAGAGTGAAAGGTACAGTTGTGCTTACTTTCCCCACACGATTCGACTGCCAACTTATGCATTTCCTTCTCTGTTTTCTGTTTAATTTCAGGTAAGTTTCCATTTCCCTCGGTGATTTCTTTGTTCGTATGTAAGTGTAAAACTATTTAATGCATTTTTCTTGCAAACTCCTACTAGTTTTTTATTATTCTATTTTTTTTGTTGAAGAGGTTACCAAACATTTTTCATGGACGTCAAGCTTAAACGACTTCACGAAAACCGCTTAAAGCAGCAAAACGACAAGAGTAATGATATTTGGCACAAAAAAAAAAGAAGACCCTGCACCCCAAGGGAAAACTTTGACTGCACACACACACACACAGAGGGAAAAAGAGAGTGAGAGAGAGAAAGAGAGACGGGTGTAAGGACACACGCATATTGGTTTCGGAAGAACTTTACTCAGATTTTGCGAGGAGTAAAAAATGAAGTAGAAAAATGGGGGAAAACTTTAAACGTTGCCGCCTCCAGACGACGACGACGACGATGATGATGATGGCAGTCGTAGTCCAGCACACACACACATACACATACATATATAGGAGCCGCAGCAGCCGCGTCGCACACTTTGAGAAAAAAGTTCATAAGCAAAAAGTTGGCAACCAAAAAAAAAATGACAGTTGAACTTTTCCTCTAACTGCAGTTCTGCTTTACGTTTGCACTTTTGGCTTTTTAATAAAACAAAGTCTCGGCCACATTTGTATAATGTCTTACCCCTCTTGCCCCTCCCCTCCCCCACACCCCCACCTATAACTCATCAATGGGTGGCAGACCCTGTGTGCCTTGCTGCAGCGGCAACATTTTAATACATTAAGTAAACACATCCGAATGCGAAAAGTTTTTCAAATATTTTCTGCATGATTTTTCCAGCTGCTTTCCCCATTCATTTTCCATTCATGGCATGCCACATTATTGCCTACCACGGGAGGTCCATCTCCTGTCCTGTCCCTGTCCTGTCTGTGATTCCTGCTGCCAACTAAACGAAGTTTCCTTCGATGGCTCTCCACTTCGCCAAGCCCAAAAAAGTGCGCAAAAGTTTCTTCATTTCAAAAATGCACTTGTTGATTTATTGGAATTAATATTGGCAGACGCCCGCCCGTCTCCTGCCAGGTGAATGCAACTGCCAAAAGGGCAGAAAACTAATCAGGTAAAGTGTAGAGCGAAGAGAGTCATACTAGAAAGAGAGAGAGAGAGAGAGAGATGGTGAGATGGAGAGGCAAATGTAATGGGCAGATGGCTAGCATATCCCTACTACAAATCTGAGTTACGTTCCACAGACAAAACTCTGGCCAGGAGTATGCTTAGATCCTAAGCCGCTTATGCCCCTGAAAAAGTGGGTATTATCATTTTGACCAGATAATGCTTGTAATGCAAAGATGGACAGTGTATTCGAGTGTCTTATTGATCAGCTATAAGCTGAAGTGATATGGGAGAGACGATAAAAGAGAGAGTTAGAGAAACACAATCCGTTGCCCTTTTTTTTCGTTCCCCTCTTGCGGGGGTCTTTAAGATAAAGCATGACCTCAGACGCAGACAAATTTACTAATTTGCCATCAGAACATTGCGCTTGTAAAGTTGTCACTCGCAGGACCCCTCAACTTGTAAGCCAATAAAGCATGACAAGCCCCCGTCCTGGGAAGACAACAAATCTGAAATGCATGACAAACTGAAAATGTCACAGCAGCAGCAGAGCAGCATCAGCAGAGCAGTCGTGGCAGCAACATCAGCAGAGCAGTCGTGGCAGCAGCATCAGCAGAGCCAACAGATTCATTCTTTGAGTAGCGTAAAAAATTATGGTAAATTTTTGATTAATTGCTCTGTCAGGCACGCGTCTGAAAAATCCCAACCCCAGAGGTGGGGGAGGAGGGGGATGTGCGAGGACACGAATTTGAAAATATTAAAAAAGTTTTCACTTGACATGTTATTGACTTGTTAAAATGCTTGTCTCGCGCTCTCTCACTGCCTGCCGTAATATCATTTCTCTATCGAGAGGGTAGTTTCGTTCGCAATTCTTTTCCCTTTTCTTTACTTTCTTTCTTTCTTTCTTTGTCCTTGCCTCGTTGTGCCTCGTTGGATGGCTGGGTTCTGGCTTCTGGGTTCTGGGTATCTCGAGCTGCTTATTTATTTATAATGTGGGACTTACTTGGGTATTCAAGCCACGTTTCTGCTTCATGCACGAAAATTGCATTGCCGTCCGTCCGTCCTTCCCTTATCCTGGGGTTGTCGCGCCCTGAAACTCCACTCGAGGCCCGAGAGCTGAACGGCACGGAATGGATCAAACTTGTGTATAATTCGCTGAGGGTTGGTTTCGGAAATAATGTCGACTAGACTTTTATTAGACAAGCTTCTCTGTGCTGCTCCAGCTCCTGCTCCAGCTCCAAACTCCGGCATCTCTGTGTCTCTTCCGAAAATTGGCAAGAAAAAGCGTTGGTACAACTTTGTCCTGGGGTAAAAATGTAACCCAGGCACGAATTTTCATCGTCTAGCCGTTCGAAAAAATGTCTCCAGAGTGTGAGCGGTGGTGTTCGTGTGTGTGTGTGTGTGGTGTGTTCGTGGCTGTGTGTGTGGCATGTGCTCTATATGTAGATGCTGTTTATTTGACAAAGCATGAAAAATGCATGTGGATTTTGTGATCAGCGGCTGTGGCTCAATGGGGATGGATATGGGGTGGGTGGGGGATGCGGCTGTAACGGTGGCTTTTCTTATCAAGTGCGGCGTTCGGTGACAGCGGGATGGGTAGGGGAAGGCGGGGAAGGCTGTGCCACAGGTTACAGCTGAGGTATTAAATCCTCTGCTTAGCATATGGATGGCTAGTAATCTTGATACTCGACTTGAGATCCACTTACATTCGGAAGGTTGAAGGCGGCTTTTGTTCCACATGCTATGAACCAATACAATCTACACAGAATCCACAAAACAATATGTTTTTTCGTTGGTTAAATTATGCCAAAATAAATCTTTCTTTCAATCTTTCCTTAGTTCCACATACGATCCACACAGTATACATTTAAAAATATCCCACAAATTGGAGTACTTTTTGTTTATCCCATTTGGCTATGGGGTTTGTCGCACAACTTCTCGCAGTTTTCGCTGGAAATGGAAATCTGAACCCCCAAACCCCATAACCCCCCATAACCCCCCCGTAAAACCCTTGCAGCAGCCTTACGCTTGTCAACATATTTTCTAAGCTCTGTCGACAAAATGGCGCCACAGCAGCCAACAAAGGGCGATGCCATAACTGTTATCTAAAGCTTTTTTTGCTCTTTATTTTCTATTTTTTTTTTTTTGTATTTGTTGCACAACTGAAAAGGCAACCGTGGAGAAGGGGAAGCGTGGCACAAAGTAGAAAAAATGCGCAGAAAAGTAGTAAATTTTACGCGCATTATTTAAATTTACTTGAGTCTAATGTAAATTTACATTTTCTCTTTGCGCTGAGGCAAAAGAAAAGAAGGAAATCCCCCAGAGCCGCCCCCCAGAGCTCCAGAGCTGCAAAGTAAGTAAGCTTTTTTCGTGCAGCATGGCAGAGCAGAGCAGAGCAGCATGTGTGGTGGCATGGGCGATGGCAGTACTCTGGCATTGTGGATGCTACTTCCACTTCCACTTCCCTCTCGCTTCTCTGCACAAAAGACGCAATAAACAAGTGCACGAAAACAAAACAAATCTCTGGAGAAACCCTCCCCCACCCCCACACAACACAACACAAGGAGAGATACAAAACTCAGACTGGACCGAAATTGTGGTTCCGACATCTATTTCGGATTGGAAAGTTTTGTGTTGCCTGCTTATCGGAAAATATGGCAAGACAAAACACAGCGAAAATAGCAATCCTCCAAGAGACATTCCCCGTCTGTCCGACTGTTATTCTATCCGTCCGTCCGTCCTGACTGTCCGACTGTCAGTTAGTCAGTCATTCCGCTGTCATTGTCTGCAATGATGTCCTGTTCTGTGCTGTCCCCCAATCGGGGGAATCGGTTGACTGATTTTTTGTACTCATTTGTCGTCTGTCAGTTTTTGGCGCGTTGATTTCCCGCTGTCATTGTTCGGGCAAGCCACTGTTTTCCACCATTTTCCACTAGTTTTCATCTGTTTTTTTTCTGTTTAACGATATTCCCTACTAAGGTGGAATGCAGGTGCAGGTTGCAGGTTGCAAACCGAATTCTACTTTTCATTTGTCTTCTCCATGGACCCCCCCAAGCATTTCGATGTTTCAATTACCTTCCCCCACCCCTATCCCCCCTCCTATGTACATGCAAAAAAACCTGCCCAAGCAGAGAGTTGATTGCTTTTTCGTGTATTTATTTGGCATATACAATATTGCATTTTTCAAGAGAGACCAAGTGGAGGGCAGTGGAATGAATGGTGAGGGTTAAAGTTGAATAAAGTACGAATATATATGTATGTATGTATATGAATGTTTTTGAAATGTTTTGTGGATCGCATTCGTACCATTAGCATTTCACGCGCCGTTTGCCGACAGTTTTGGCCAGAAGCTTGCCATAAATTCTAATAACTCACGAGTTTAACATAAATTACCAGAGCGCATAATTAAAATGACCGAAAGAGTGGGAAAACACTCCCACTCCCACTCTCTCTCTCTCCCTTTCACTCTCTGTGGGGAGCAGTGCAAATAATTGAAATTAAATGACAGAAACATAAACTTTAAACCGAGTCTCGTCTCTCTCTCTCTCTCTCTCTCTCTCGGCGAATGAAGAAGCCACAGAAACCCCAAACGCAGTTCAGTGTGGAATGCGATCCACAGAACAGACAACCGCCATGACAAAATAAAAGTAAATTAAACTGTCATATGTTCTGAAGCAGACTCTGTCGTCCTGTTTCGTCGAGTATCGTCCTGCTTGCTGCTGCTGCTGTCCAACTGTTGGCTCATCTGTCAGTGTGCGAATGTATGTATGTATGCATGTATGTGTGTGTTGAAATACGCCGCGTGTCATGATAAAGCACGTCGAGAGCCGAGAGAGTGTGTGTGGGGAGGCGCCCCAGTGTGACCAGCTAGATTTCTGGAATGGAGGAGTAGCTGCCACACAGAACAACAGACAAAAGTGCCACAAAAACCGTACAACAAAAAAAATTGCAGACAACTTTCTGTTGATAATTAAGAATAAATGCGAAAATATTTCAAGCGCAAACACGAAATGGGTAGAAAGCCGAACCCTCTCTCTCTCCCTCCCACTCTCTCTCCCTTTCTGCTTGAAAATTGTTTATTAAACAAAAATTAAAGCATTTCTGGACTTGTCGTCGCCGCAGCACTCAAAACAACAACAACAAAAATTTTCCTCTTGTCTGCTGGCCGAATGCCAAAATTGAGGCACAACAACAACAGCTGCAACAGCAGTGGCAGCAGCAGCAGCAGCGACGACAGCAAAATAAAAAGAACAAAAAATCAATCTTTTGTGGCATTTGCCAGGAACTAGATTTGCCACAATGTTGACGACAACGACAACAGGAAAGTAGCCAGCAACAACATTTCGACTCGGAATAAACTCTATAGAGTTGCCAGGCAAAAAAAAACACATAAGAACTGACAAAATAAAATGAGGTCTTAGCCAAATAGAAACAGGCCATGTGAAGTATTGCGCCACAGAGACAGAGAGAGATAGAGAGAGAGAGAGAACAATGTGGCTCTTCAGTCAATGGATTTTCAATTGCAATTTTTTCTTTAGTTAAATTTGAAGTTAGATCCCTGCTTCTCTGTTAATTTTTCTACATATTTCTAATAATTTTTAGTAACAAGCAAACTTTCTTTGCCACTCATTTGGTATCTGTGAACTCCTCAGAGTTTTCTTCGCAACTTTTCAGTTGTATTCAGATCACAGTTGTTGTTGTTTTCTGGGGAGGTCCTCGAAGAGTTCATTCCTTTGCTTCATCCCGTTTCCAAGTCACTAGCCTGGCCTGTCCTGGCTATGGTTGCTATGGTTAAACCGCCGCAAAAACCATTCAAATGAAAAGAGTCTCCCCATCAGGGGGATCCACAGAGAAGGCATCTCCACGCCCCATCGTTCTATTGCATACTTTCGTGAGCCAAAAAGTATACTTGACATTTTTTATGCTGCTCAAAGCGAGAAAATATTTCAAATACGAAGGCCCCTCTGACCGCAGAAAGTACGATGAGTACTTCAGAGTACGGGAAGGGGGGTGGCAAACTTTTGAAGAACTTCTCTGGAAAGTTCCAGTCCCGTCGCTCTAATAACAGGAATAGAGGAATACATAATAATAAAGCAAAGCGTTTGTGCAAATAAATATGCAGGCACTTGAAATTACTTGGGATGAACTGACGATGGGCGATAGACGAGAGAACTGCGTGGGTGAGGCGACATCTAAATATCGTTGGAGAAGGGAGAAGGGAGAATAGAGGATGGGGGAGAATGGAGGATGGTGGAGGATGGAGGACAGCGGATGGTTGGAGGATGGTAGCCCAAACACAAACTCAATTTCAAGCAGCCCGCAACTCAATTGTCAATGAATAAATTTCTTTTCGCTCAACTGGAGAGATGACTGTCTGCCACTGCCGCATGCCACTGAAAGGCCTGCCAAATGGAAGCAGTGGTCGCCAGTCCAAATCCATTATCCTTATCAGGGCACGGCCATCGGCGCTCGAAGCTCCAGCTCGTCGCTCGTTCGCGAAACTTTTACTGTGTCCCCATTATTTCTACTTGCGTTCTGTTTCGTTTCGTTTTCATTTCCCACTCCCACCTCCAACTCTCTCTCTTTTGGCTTTTTTCCTTTTGGCATTTCCACTTTGGTTCCTCCTTGCTTTCCTTTTTTTTTTGGAAATTAATGACGCAAACGGCCGGAAAATTTAGTAACTTTTAGTCATGGCGTGTGGATGATTCGCAGGCGATACGTTGGAAGCACTTCCCACGGCTCATCAGCCGGAATAACCATGAAATGTATGCGCCCGACCAGGCCAGTCCAAGCCCAAGCCCAAGCCAGGCCAATGAAATCGATATTTATGAGCCGCCTTTGTCTGGGATCTGAACGAGTGTGTGTGTGTGTGTGTGCATGGTGCGGACGTGGACGTAGTGCTGGGGGTGCTGGATTGTGTTCGTGTTTCGTGTTGAGTGCGATGTCGAATCTGTGGGATTGTTCGGGGGCGGGGCGGGGGCATTGGGAGATCTCTGAATCTCGGGAGCTTAATAAATTAAGTAAAAGAAAAGTTTGATGCTTTTATTAAAAAGTTTAGCCTGGTTATGGGTGTGTATTCCTCTCATATTTTTGCTGGGAATACCTGGTACTCGTTTGTTTGCTGGCAAATAAAATCCACAAATCAAAAAACTGTCAAAGTTGAAGCAATAACTATAAATTCTAGGAGAAATGAAGTCGAACTTTGTTTTGGGGGCAATCAATAACAGGTTCCACATAGAATACACAAAGATCCACTTACATTCTACTTAGAATACAACAAATATCCACTTACATTCCACTTAGAATACACAAATCCCAAAGTAAAATAGAAGTGAATACGAATTGACTTCAAAACAATCAATAACAAGTTCCACATAGGACCCACTTGTAGTCCACTTACAATCCACACATTTAAATCTATTGCCGAGCATTTATTATACCAAAAACGAGCTTCAACGTGCAAATTCCTTATATTTCATATGATCCACTTATAATCCACAAATCAATAACAGGTTCCACATAGAATACACAAGTCTAAATCTACTCTCGAGTATCTGTCATGCCAGAAACAAGCTTTAACATGCAAATTCCTCATATTTCCTATGATCCACTTATAATCCACTTACGAATCTGTCCTACTTCATGGGGTAATGGGCGACCGAAGCAGCCCCCAAGCATGCCACTTCATGTTCGGGGGCATGTCATTGCATACTGCGACCATCGAATGATGTCAATCCATGTCACTCCCCTGCTCTTCTCTCCGCAACGCAACGCTTTGGCCCTCATTACGCCACCACTCTTCCACTCACGACAATATCAAAAGCCAATTAGCATACATTTTCAGGCGGCATCCACACAGGAGGAGCTGTCCACAAAATCAAACTAGTCCAAGCGCAGGGGAGGGGGGCACAACGGCCGAAAAATGTTCGACCCACCCATCCCTCCGCGCAGCACTTTAAGCGTATTCATGGTATCACCAACACACCCCCCACCACGCCCCATCCCCCCACATTCAGTCGTCTGTCAGTGAGTTCTTCAGGAACGGAACGGAACGGAGCCACAGCCACAGCCAGAATCCGAGACCCGAACAAGAGCCAGCATTCAGCATCCATGATGGCATGTCAACAAGAGAATTTCCCATTTTGTTTGCTCACTCACATTTAGAGGAGAGCCGGGAGGGGGGAGCGGCGGGGGTCCTTATGTGTATGAGTGGACCAGTCAACGGAGGAACTATTTGCTTCCCTCTCTCTCTCTCTCGCTCTCTGGTAATCCTGTACACCCTGTAGCAACAGCATCATGCCCTGGGATCCTATATCAAATTAACAAAACAAACGGACCAGCAGCAGCAGAAGATCTCCGGCACAAACTTAGAAACTACTTCAAGCAGCAAAAATAAACTAATAAGCAAACTGAATGCCAGAGCAGAAAGAAGAGAGAACAAGAACTAAAGTCGATGCCAGTGATGATGCCACTGCTACTGCTGCTGCTGCTGCGTGTCGTTTGGGGCAGCAACAATGGAGCAGGAGTGAAGTCCCATTCGCATCCGTATGGCAAGCTGCTCGGCCTCGTCTTAATAAGATAAATAGGCACTTGAGTGCAACTTCTGGCTGTTGTTGGTCGAAAACTTGAAATGGGTTCCTGATTCAGCTCTTGGTTCAGGACCAGGACCAGGTCCTCGTCCTTGTGCTCCTGTGTTCAATATTTTGTTTGTTAATGATGAGCAAAGTTTGTTTCCCGTTTTGTGCCGATCTACGCAAAATTTTTGGGGGGGCCTTTAATGTTTGCGGCCTGCCCCAAAAGTATAATATGGCCAGGCTTTTCCACTCTGATTTATGTGGCAATATTAGTCGAGTGGCAAGCAGCAGGGCAGGAGGGCAGGAGGAGCCAGACAACCATAAACTACCCAAAAATCG
The DNA here is from genome assembly GCA_008121215.1 of Drosophila athabasca. Classification (NCBI taxonomy): domain Eukaryota; kingdom Metazoa; phylum Arthropoda; class Insecta; order Diptera; family Drosophilidae; genus Drosophila; species Drosophila athabasca. The sequence continues at coordinate 282,815 of VMQQ01000022.1, read as the reverse complement.
TTTGCTTTTGTGGCTTCGGTGGGGTAGCAAAAGGGGGGAGATAAATCTGTCCGAAAAACCGAAAATTTACTTAAACTTGGAGAGGATTTGGTAAGGGAAAACGATGGGGAGGGGAGGGGGGTGTGGTATTTTCATTGTGGAGGATAATTACAAGACTAGAAAGTAGTCGCTTTCTTTAAATCAAAGCCCAAAACTAGCTCTGAGACTGAAACTTTCTCTCCTGCCACCGCTTTTCCGCTTGATTGGTTTTCCATTTGTTGCGGTTCGTCCTTAAATGCAGCTTACTTCTGTCTTTCTTTTCAGCCAAGGGAAAAGCACGCCCAGCGGTAAATATCAATTTCCATATTAACACTCTTTTGCCCCCTCTGCTGCTCCTCCAATTACAGTGGCTGCAGTGGAAAATTGTCATTACTTTTCGCTGTGATTTACACTTCAAAAGCCGATCCCCGAATCCTTTGAGGGCATTTCCTTGCCATCTTTCGCTTGTCCTCTTTCGCTCTTTCGTTCTCCTTTGCCTCTGCATATTCGTCAATTGCAATTTTTCAATTTATATGCCACGAATGGTAGAGGACGAGAGGGGGGGGGGCAACGACTGATAGCCAAGCAAATTTGCTCGTTTCTGTTGTCTTGGCCTTTCTTGTGCGCTCTCTCGCCCTGGCAATTGCGTTTGATTTGACTGTACCACAGATAGCGGGAGGGGGATAGAGAGAGAGGGGGCGCTGAAGGATGGGTGCGGAATGCCACTTGTAAAAATATTGGCATAAATTATAAAGAGGCCACCAGAGACACCAGCCACCCGCCACTAGCCACAGTCTCCTCCGCATGGCATGGCCTGTCCTGGCATGCAATGCACGAAGCCAAAAGGCGAAATGTTTCCGCTTAATAAGGCTTTCCGTTTCCGCTTCTGGCCGCTGCCTGCCTGCTGCCAGCCTGCTGCTTCCTTCCTTCCTGCCACACACTTCAAGTATCCCCTCCCCCCCATTGGCCCCTCTCCACTTCGCTCTCCACATCCGCCGCTTGCTGGGCTCTGGGCTCACCCTTGGACCTACTTGGTATGCATCGCAGGCAGCAGTTTTGTGGTCGCCTCCATTTATCTGCTCCATTGTTAAGCTCGTTGTCAGCGCTCGGCAATTGATAATGATTATAATGGTCGCTGTCTCACCACCCCACATTCCCGCCCAGAACTACTTACATTACAATGCACTCACCCGCTGCGTGTCTCCGCAGTCCCCCCCTCCCTGCCGCAATCGTTCAATGAATGGATGGCAATTTCTTTCAAAGCGCATGCAAATGACTTTGGATTTTAATTAAAAAGCAAGTGGACCCCGGACCCCGGATCCCGGACCCCGGACTGACTCGTCCTGGGAGTGCATTTGATGAGCCTTGATGTTGGCGGAGAAGATGGCAATGATGATGATGGGGGGATGATGGGGCCTCTGCTGGGTGTCCTTCTTGCGACTAGCAAGAAGCATATTCTGTGTCAGTGATTCCTTTGTGTTTTTTTGAGGACAGGCCTAAAATGCTTTCAAAAATAAAGTCAATGATTTCCCCTTCATCTCACTCGTTCTCGCTCTCCCTCATCCTCGTTCTGTGTTTTTTTTTTATGAATTATGCTGGCAATTATGCTGGAAAAGGCAACAATACCACACACACACACACAACCACACACACACAAAGAAACGAGAACAAAGAAGAAGCTGCAAAAAAAAAGGGTTGCTGCTGCTGCTGCTGCGGCTGTTTCCTTCCGCATCCGTTTTGGGACAGAGATCCCTGATGGCTGCCACAGTTTGGTTTGCTTTCGGTTTATTGAACCTGTTTAATTAAGCGGAAAATGTGCCGTTATTTGTCATCTCGCTTACAAAAACACTTCCTCCTCTTTACTGTTATTTTGAGTGTTGCATAATTAGCAACAGATGGAAGATGGCAGCACACTAAAAAAAAACACGATTTTAAGCTCTTAAAGAAAATTGTAGATTCAGAAGGTCAATTGTAATCGTCAGTCGATAGCTGTTTGTACATTATGTTATCGATAACTGTTGATACGATCAATTTAGTGTTTGATAGTTATCAATCTATCGCTGCATAGCTATCGATTAGTATCGATATCGGTCGTTTGGAATGCACTCTTGTATATCTTCGTAATCTCTCAAATATTTTAATGCGATTTATAATAAAAACTGAAAATAAAAGCCCAATCTAACAATCGACTTGTCTCTTTTTCTCTCTCTCGTTGCAGGTATGTTTTCGATTTCCTCAAAGATTTTCACACTTCATCAGAATCAATCCGTATCCGTAAGTGCCGGGAATATGTTGCACAGCCAAAGATTTATCCGTAAGAACGAAAGTGTAGCCTCAGGCCCAAGGCTCAGTTTGTTCTGCCTTCAATTCGAGGTTCAGGCAACAGGAAAACAACAGCAAAAAAAGTCAGGAGGGGCAGGAAGGGCAGGTGGTGGCAATACACATACACTGACGCACACATACATACCCACTGTACGCACACGCAGAGCCACACTCGAAAGTTCTGTGGAAATAAATAAAATTAAAGGCCTCCACGCGACTCCTTTCGCCTGCATGATGCACGATCTGGGGTAAGGTGCGCCGGCACCTGCCCCCCCATGTCCCCTGCCTGCTGCCACACTGGCAGAATGTAATTAGAATTGTACAGTGCGGTTAATATTTCCGCCCACTTGAGCTACGCCTGTATGGGTGTGCATCTGTGAGTGAGCGAGTGTGTCTGTGTGTGCGTGAAACAATGCGGCTCCCTCCCACTCCATGCCTCTTACCCTTGCGCCTGCTGCGTGTAAAATTCAAACGCGTCGCGTGTCAAACTCTCGTTTTAATGCCTGGCCACCGACACCACACCCCCCGCACACCACAAACACCTCCCCAAAGGCACAAACACACACACACACACCACTTGAGGCCAGACATTTGCAGCATTTCTTTGGGGGCTTGTTTTACAATAATCAAGGCTTTCCTTCCCTCATCTCCCCCCCGCCCGCCAGAAGCTGAATAGAATTAATTTTATTTACTTTTTTGATGCCACGGCAGAGGGTATCACACTGGGGATATAAGTTATGTATATATACGATAGATCCTAAGCAAAAATCAAAGAAATTTCAAAAAGAAATATTTTTTATGTTTATTCAACATTTTCTTGTTTTTATAAACATTTACAGGGTATCAAGAGCTTTGTGTCTGAAAGGCAGAGCAGAGTTTCTTTCATTTTTTATGTTGTGCCACGCCTTATCCTGGGCTCCGCACTCGACTTCTCTCAGAGGCGTCCTTTGGGCTGCCGTTGCCGTTGCCCTTCAAGTGGCTACTTTTGTTTTTCTTGTGTTTTTTTTTATTGTATTTTCCCCACTGTTGTTGTAACGTGCGCGCCATGTAATTAGTGCCATTTCTCGCAGTCTAATTGGAAAATTAACATATGAAGTGTTTGTTTTTGTGTGTTTTGGCAAGAAATGAGAGTTTTAATGGGATTAAAATGGAACTTGAACTTGGGGAAAACAGAGAATACAAAACAGAGAAGCGGAACACAGCTTTAAAAGTGAAAGAAAATGTTGCTAAATATAGTAAAATTTAAGGTTCATACATGCTCCATGTGTGTGTGTCTTTAAGAGGGTGGAAAAACTACAAGTAACCAACCAACCAGCCACCCCACCCCACCCCATTCACCTCCTACCGCCCTAAGCGCTGAGAGACAGACAGACAGACAGACAAGTTGTAAAATATATAAAAATTTCATAATACTCTTAGTGGAAAAATGTGCCACAACATCTTCCTGTCTTTTCATTTTATTTTCACTCTCTGGCGCCTCTCGTTCTGCTCTGCTCTGTCCTGCTCTGCTCTGCTCTGCTCTGCTCTGCCCTCTTCTTTCCTCCTTTGTTGTCGCCTCGGACTCTTGTCTGCAGATAGTATCTGCTGCCACTGTGTGTGTGCTTTGGAGTATCTGTATCTTCTCTGTGTGTGTGTGTGTGTTCTGTTGTTGTTTGTGCTGTTGCGGTTATCATACTTGTTGGCATTTTGGGAGTAGGGTATTGTTGTACCGCTCCCGCTCCTGCTCCCGCTCCTGCTCCCGCTGCTCTCTTGTTGCAATTGCTGCTGTGGCATACACACCACACCACCCCCATTTTTCATCCTCTTGTGTGTGTGTGTGTAAGCATATAAAGCAAATTTTTATGAAGAGTCGAGTCTGCAACATATTCAGAAATTCCTACAATTTTTTATATGCATCGTTGCTCGAAATTTAATAAGATGGAGAGCCAGAGGAGCACAGCGAGATGGTGACGAGGGGGGCGGGGAAATAGGAAAGAAATGTTGCGGCCAGGTCATAAAATTAGAAGCTAGGTGAAAGGGCAGACGCTAGGATGGGGGTGGGGGGCAGGGATGGCTAGGATGGCTAGGATGGCTAGGATGGCTAGGTATTTTAGGTATTTATTGGTCTACTAAGTGGGCTCTAAATTTGACTTATGCGTTCGGTTGCCTGCCTCGGTTTTATATCGTTTTTCGCTGTGAGAAAATGCATAAATTATGCACAAAACTCCAGAGTCAGAGGCCATAAAACCAGGCGGTGGTTGGGGGTGGCGAGTCGCTGCCCATTACCTCCCCTCCCCTCCTTTCCTAGTTTATTTCCTTCCTGTTTATTTCTTTGCCCAAACTCCTGTCCTGCTAAAACAGGACGCAGTAAAATCAAATCAACGTGACGACATTTCAGTTTACATCTCTCAGTGGGTGGGTGGGTCAAACCCTGGGAACCCTGATGATGATGATGATGGGGGGGGTGGGATCCTGGCGGGTGTAATAAAACGCACCAAATTTAAATTAAAAATCAATTGGAACAGTGGAACAGGAAATGGCGAATGGGAAAAGAAATTGAGGAAAATGTCTGCCAATTTGGGGAGGCATTCAACAAGGAATCTGTTGGAGAACTTTCTAGTAAAAGTTAAATGTAATTTAAGTTCTACAATACATAAACCCGAGTTGAGGATCCCAGAAAGTCTCCAAAAAGGGAAGATTTGATTACTAATATTACTGAAATATAGGAATTATTATTATTCATTATTCATTTTTCGATGGAACCCCAAATGAATCTGTGGGTGAAATGGGTGAAAGCTCTTGGAAAATATTCGTTCTTTGTGGGAGATATTTCAGTGATTTACACACCCCCACTTGACTTCTCATTCGTGCCACAGCCATTGCTCTTTTCCCTGTCAACTTTCCCCAATGTCCCCCGCTCCACTCTTACTCCAATGTCCCCCCGCTCCACTCTTACTCCAAAGCCCACCCCACCCCCACTCCCTTTACGTGTCACATAAAATCCCAAATTACTGTGTTTGACCACCCCCTCCTCGGCTTGGACCTGCCCTTCTGTTTGCCCTTCTTCTAACTTTTGCCATTTGCCATTATTTTTGCTTTTGCTTTGTCAGTTGTTAACCGTTATTTAATGCACATTTAATTTAGTCGTAAATAGAGAGACAGAGCGACAGAGCGAAGGAGATGGAGCGACAGAGACAGAGCGAAGGAGATGGAGCAACAGAGACAGAGCGAAGGAGATGAAGATGGAGAGACAGATATGTAGTGAGCGTTAGAGAAGACAAAGGGATGGATACGATAGATACGATAGATGGTTTACCCCCAAAGAAGGAGTGAGAGAGAGAGAGAGAGAGAGCAAACATACTTCTTGTCCTTCATTCTCCCTCTCTCCTTCCCTCTGCACTCGAACGATACTCGAGGGAGTCGATTGTCCGCGGGAGACATAAAATTTCAAAAGTCGCCCGCATTTCAATCGATTTCGACTCTCATTTATTGCCTCTGCCCCTCGTTTGTTGTTGCCTGTTTTGTGTTTTTGCCAGAGTAATTAACTTAAAGACTGCTTTGTAATGCCATCGAAGGGGGGGAAAGGGGGCCCTGTGGGTGGGAGCACGCACATGTGCGGAATAAATCACAGTGTTGGTCCCCCGTTGATTTTTGCAATTAGAGCAGGATCGAAAAAAAGGGGGCGAGTGGAGAGTTCATTAGAGATGGCTTATTCCTCTGACCAGAAAGAGAGAAAGAGAGCGGAAGCGAGAGAGAGAGAGAGACAGATTGCTGTTGCAATCGATGCGTGCAATTAAATGCTGGCGGCCAAAGGCAAACAACATCCTGCACATCCTGTAGTAAACATCCCACAGAGCCAGATTGAAGATTCCCTCGCTTCTGGCTAATTGCTAATTGATAACACTGCCAATTAGGAGATTTTTTCAACCACAAATCACAGAGAAAGAAAGAGATAGAGACACAGAGAAACAGAGAGAGAGAGAGAGAGAGATTATCCCAAGTGATGAACCTCTGACAGTAGCAGTTTTCGGATCAAATTGATCCCCAAAATAGGGAATTTCCTTGCCTCTCCTTGAATCTAACTTAAAGTTGCTGCCCCTTAAGATGCCCTTAATCCTTCTTCCCGTGTGCCAGCTGGCAACTGTTGCCGGAAACGCCGGCGGATGTCCTTGTTAAACCGAATGGCTTCGCTGTCGTCACCATCGTCACGGTCGCCGTCGCAAGGTGCCTTTGCCTTTGCCGCAGCCTCGAATTAAAATCCTTAAAGCGCAAAGCTCAAAGCGGAGGGAAATGCCCAATCCCAAGGATTGCTCAGAGCAGGCGCTTAGTGAAGCTCCTGCAACGAGTCCTGTTCTTTGTTAATTCCATCTTTTTTTTTTTTAGGGTGCTGGGTTGGAAATCAAAAAAGGATTATTAGCTGAAAAGCTTTGTCGCTCGACAGATTTAATATCGTCTGAATCGCGTTTCCCTTCCTCTAGGGGGTGGTGGGTGGTGGCTGGGGCGTCACCGGATGAGTGGGAACTCACACAAGTGACGGAAATTGCTGCATAAAGCGCGCTTGATTGAGTTGACAAGTTGTAATTTCATTGCCGCTCGCAGCCTCTCACATTTTATATGCCACAGCTACAGCCTTTGCCAGTGGCTCCAGTACCACAGCCACTGCCACTGCCACTGCTGCCGCCACTTGTGGTAAGGGCATGAGAACGCGACGGTGTGATGGCTGACGGGGGGGGTGAGGGGGTGATGGGTGAAGTGGCATGAAATTGACGCAACATCTGCGTGGCCGCCAGGCAAAAGTGCTTTTAGCTGAGAGTCGCTTACAATATGGTGCATTATTGGGTTAACAGCGGATACATCCAGCAAGGAGAGAGAGGGAGACAGGGCTATAGAGAGAGGGCCATGTAACTATCAGTCATATGGATACCAAATCCAGGAATGTGGCATAGACAAAGGTCTCTACCAGAAGACTTCTCAGATCCCTTTTTTACCTGCTCTGAAAAGTTTTCTCACGCAACAGGAACCAAGGACGAATCCCCTGCCAAAAGGAATCCCTCTCCTTTTCCACTTTGCATGGCATTGATTTCGCGTTATGCTCAAGGTCTCGTCAGATCCATCTCTGGGATGGTTAGACAGGCAGACAGGATGCACCTGTTTCGCCTCAAGTTACGCACAAATCAACACTTTCGCTTTTTCCCAAAGAAGCAGCAAAAAAAGGTTCAACAAAGGCCCGAATGGATGGTAAAAACTTTCAAAGAAAAGCAAATTGCTCAAGGACGGACTCCTCCCCCCTTCCAAGCCCGCCCCTCAGACGGCTGTCTGTCTTTTGTTCGTGTCCGACAATAGACAAAAAAGGGTCCTGGCAATTAGCGAAAAGAAATCGAATCCCAAGGAAAAAACATCGATTCAGAGCTTCTGTTTCTGCTGCTGCTGCTGTCAGCCACTTGTCTGCCACACGCAGGAAGCTGCGGCAACCTCTTCCGCCACCAGGAAGTGGCAGGACCTTGCCTCCATTGTATTTGCTCGCTGAACTTTAAGGCCCCCGGTCCCGTCCCGTCCCTTTGAGGCGGCTTATTAATGATGCGGCTCTCAATTTCTAGACCAAGAATAATTTAATTGGAGGCTAAGCTTTCACTTTTTCGTCCCTCAAAATGTTTTGAATTTCAAATTTATGTGAATTTTACTTGCAACATATGTGGCAGGCAGGCAGGCTCTATCCGTATCCGAATTCGAGTCAAAGTTTATGCCAGCTTTACGCATGATTTATGTGACCTTAGACATCCACCCCGAAACCCCCCCACATCCCTCTCAAAACAACTTTACAACAAATAAAATTAGCAAAAAAAAAAAACAACCCAAAAAAAATGTAAGAAAAGAACATGAAAAACCCTGAGAAGCTTGCGGAAAACTTGTATACGTTTTCTTTTTCGCATCTTTCCATCTTTTTGTATTCTTTTCTTTTGGTTGGCAGAGGGGGGGCTGATGTCGTGATGGCGGGATAGCGGGGGGTGGGGATGTGTAGCCCTCATGTTTAACATACATCCCTCCGCATATCCTTGCATCCTCGAAACTTATGAAATTAAACTTCTACACATGTTCTTTCGGGTATGCCGGATATGCCCAATCTATTGTGTAAAATTGTATGCCCAGCCCCCACCCCCGTACAGTGTGGAGTGGAGGGGTTGGGGGGTTGGGAAAATGCGTTTCAAGTTTCGCTGCCTTTTGCTGCCGCCGCGCTTATCGACATGGCAAATAAATCATTTTCCCTTTTGCGTCCCTTTTGCCTCCTTTTGCTTATTGAAATCTGAAATGTTTTGCGAGGCGAAAAGCCTTTGATTTCTTCTATCTTTTCTAGAAATAAAAGAGTAGAGATAGATATACAAGTACTTCATTCTCTCTCTCTATCGCTACATTAACAGCAAATCAAGAGAGAAATAAAGCCAGAAAAACAACAGAAAACAGAAAACAGAAAAAGCATACACACGGAAGATACAATATAATGCAGAGAGGGGGGGGCGAGGGGTTGGGTTGGGGCGGGTGGGGGAACCACAATAAAAATCACGTTGGCTTAGGAAGAGGTATACGCGTTCTCCATGTATGTAGGATACACACAGACATCAACGGCAGGGCAGGGGCGGGCAGCAGGCAGCAGGCGGCGACACTATGGCGCCAGTCTGTGAGAAATGGAAAAGGACTGTGTCTAGGGGGGCGGGGTGTGGGGGTGGTTGGTCGTTACACTGTGGTCGGTCCTGTGGCTCCTGGGGTCAAAAAGGGTGGGAGTGGCTGGCTAACTCACGGGTTCAAAGTGTTGTAGTAGGTTGAACCAAAAACAACACAAAAAATGAAGAAGAAAAAACAAAGTTACTTTTGTTGTTTCCATTGGCTTTCTTGGGGGTTGGGTTGGGTGGGTGGATTTGGGTCCTCCGATTAGATTAGTGAATGATTCGCAATGGGCACACTGATTGGCTGAGCGATTACCAGTAATCGATAGGCAGGAACTTATCGAAGGCAAAGGCTTTACGCTAGAACGTTTTGCTATTAAGGATCTGCCAGGCAGCGAGATCGATAGCGAACCCTCTGGGAGCCTCTAGAACATGCATCAGCTGTTCTGTTCCGTTGCTCCGTTTTCGGTTTGTTGTGGCAGAGAGACCGGAGGAGACCCATTTTGAGCCCAAAGCTAAACCTATAATTTGCTGCATTTTTAGCGCCGTGGGCTTATACTTTTCCACGTTTTTATGGCTGTAGTAGTTTTTGCCATAGTTAGGGCGCATGCCATACTATATTTAATGGTGGGGTGGGGGTGGTGGAGGGTCTATGTATTACGGAAAAGGGTCGCGTCGCATTCGGGGGATGGCAGTGCCTGTCGCGGAAATGTACCGCAGACATGCAAACAAAACTTTTTCCCTACTGGAAAAAGCTTCTGCTGCTGCCTGCTGCTACTTTGGCACGCGAACGAACTACTGACGGAGTACCGTTGTACGTCGCGACGTCTGTATGTATGTATGTATGTGTGTGCCTGACGCGGTGGCCATTGGCACGGTTGCACGGCTGCATTTGTCCTGCCACATGGCCCCCTGTTTGCTCTGTTTTTATTATTACTCCTCGGCGTAATGCAAACTTGTTTATGTACCTCGTGTGTGTGTGTGTGTGTGTGTGTGGCGTCGCGTTGTCCTTCTGTCGCCCACTGTCTGCATTGTCCCCTGTCGCCTATCCCCCTCTTCTCCTCTTACCTTGCCTGCAGCGTTTCTTTGTTGCTCTTCCCTTGGCCATTTCTTTGTTGTTGCCACTGCCGCTGCTGCCTCAGGGGTTGGGGCAAAGTGCTTTCTCCTCTGTCCGTGAATTATAGTTTCATAAATTCATATATTTATTTGGAAAATAAAGAGACGAAACAAATGAATGGGCGAAATGGGAAATGCGGAAAAGCGGAATGTGAGTGCGGAAATTTAACCTATGGAAAAAAGTGCCTTAAAGCGAATCCTGCCCCCGAAAAAGGATGCAGCACTCTCATTGCTGTGCCACCACAGTTAATTGCATTTTCCACAAGAATCTGTGCTATAAATAAAATTATATAATTACCATGCATTGTGCCACAAAAGGGGGTAAGTGGGTGCTGGTGGGCTTAGATGTTTACCCTCGCACCCCACACACACACACACACACACACACACACACACACACACATGGACGTACTCGTTGTTGTTATTTAACGCGGTGTGTTGCCATGGCAAGAAAAAAAGTGGCCAAAACAAAACAAAAACCAAACAAAAAGCAGCTAAAATGCGCAAAATGGCAAATGGGCAAAAGAACGAAACACCGAATGGAGGCAGAGAGACAGCAGGATATGAAAGAGAAAGAGTGAGAGAGGGGGAGGTAGAGGTAGAGAGAGAGAGTGATTCAATGGCTGGCAGAGCGCCTTTTCTAGATGCTTATCCTTGTAGGCCAACGGCAAACGGCCGCGGCGCCACAAGAGGCGCCGCAACAAAGTAAAATTCTTGTTTCGTTTTTGTTGGTTCTTTGTTCTGGTCGCAATCGGAATTGCTGCAAGAATTGACGCTTGGTAACGTTGGCCAGGTGGTAGAGCCGGTGCCGGTGCCGGCCAGGTTTTTTGATGGTTGGTAGGAGTGGGGTGGAGTCCTATCTCTCATTCAGGCCCCACAAATTAACGCTTCAAAGTATTAGGAGGCCTACAAAGTATTCCAAGAAATTACCCAACAAAATACAAGAGACTTCAACATGAAATTCACATTAGATATGGGTTTTCCTCTACGAACTCTCCTTAGTTCTATTTTCTAGCTGGAGTTCATTTATTTCCATTTCTTTCCTTTCGTTTCGTTTCGTTTCTATTGCTGTGTGCTCTGTGTGCTCTATTTCTCTGTATTTCTGTATTATGTTGATTTCCATGGGGAATCGAAGACATGTGCATAGGACATAACATGGAATAGGAAGGAAGGACCTGCTCCCTCTTCCCTTCTCGCTCACCCCTCACCACTGTCCCCTTCCTTCCTTCCTTCAGTCCTGCACTGTGCTCTGAGGGCTGTTCCTCTTTTTTTTTCTGTTTGCTAAATTATTTATTGCAACTCTGCCGTATCTCTTTCTCTCTCTGTGTCTCTTCTCTGGCTCTAAATTTTTATGAGAATTTCGTGTGCTCGGAGTTTTGCAATGAACTTTAAGTAATTGCAAATTGATTGAAAAGGGGAGCAAATAAACGTATGGGTGGGTGGCTCTGTGGGTGGATTCTGTTGAATGGCATTTCAGGCCAACTACAAGCTTTATAAATTGTTTACGTTTAATGCTTTCAATTAATTTAATGCATCGTTCATTGCACCCCGTCTCCACCCCCTGTCACTCCACTCCGCCTCTGTCTAACCCTACATCTCTCTCTTTCTATGCGCCACTCAACTCATTTGCTCATTTGCCCATCTGTGTGTGTGTGAGTGTGTGTTGGCCATATTTAATTGCTTGTAATTTGCACTAATGATGACGAGAACAACAGCAAAAAGAGAAAGGTCCTTTTTCCTTGTTCCGTTTTGAGTGGATTACTCCAGTTGCTTGTCATTAAAATTGCATTTTATTGGCATGGTTTTTCCCACGGATTTAATATAAAAATCAATAGTTTTTACTGTGCTGTCAAGGACTTGTATAATTCTATTTAAAATCACAAAAGAAAAGTATAGAAATATACATATGTAAGTGGAAATTTTATAAAAATATAATACCGGAAATCCTAATTGAAATCCATTTGGTTTTCGAATTAGAGAATATAAACATAATTTCTAAAATATCCATAACGAACCAAATCGAACCACGATTGAACCCAACCAACAGCTGGCTGTTTCTTGGTTTCTCTTCTCTCAATTGCTGCTCGTCTCGGGATCTCATCGGCTAGTCATCGGTTCCTCTTATAACCGAAGTTGAGTCGAAAACGAACCACAACTAGAACACAGAAGACTATATCGGACATGATCGATCACGTTCAATCTTCGTTTCCTGCAAGAGATGTGGGTGGTGTTGAGCGCTGAATGGCTTGCAGCGTGAACATGTTTGATCTACGTTTTGCATGAAGGATGGCAGCTTGATAGCAGGCTTGACCATCGAACCACAAACAGCTGGATGTTTCTTGGTTTCTCTTCTCTCAATTGTTGCTCGTCTCGGGAGCTATTGAGCTGTTCATTCGTTTCCTCTTACACCCGAAGTTTAGTCGAAAACGAACCAACACTAGAACATAGACTGCATGTTCGATCACGTTCGATCACGTTCAATCTTCGTTTTGTTCATGAAATGTTGGTGGTGTTGAGCGCTGGATAGATTGAAGCTCGAAAACGTTTGATTCGTTTTGCATGAAAATCCTTTCTAATGCATTTCTCTCGTAAGCCCACACATATTTCTCTCTGCAATTAAACGAAGAAAAGTGCAGTTCTATCTCTCTCTCTTGCTGTATTTCCCCACACACACAATCTACACCCACATAACTACCACACTTTGCGCCTGAAGCTATTTACGCCATTTTTAATTGCAGCATGAAAAAGTAATTACAATTTTGTGCCCTTTGTGGCCCGAGAGCCAAACAGCTCGCTCGCTCGCTTGCTCGCTTCATTCCCTCCACTATGTATTCCCGTTTCTTCCTCTGCTGGCGTCCAGTGGGGGTGGGCGTGGCAGTGCAACTCAAACAAAATTATAAGCAAACACGCAAAACTGCCACAAAACTTGAAAACTGAGAGTTAACCCTCGCTCGCCCTCTAACCCCAAAACAAAAACAAAAATACAAAAAAAAAACCAAAATAAAAAGGGTGAACAAAAATTGAGAGGAAAAACCCCGAAAAAAAATATATATTTTCAGTCGTTTAGGATTCGAGTTGAGTTGGGATACGAAAGTTGGGTTTGGGGTTTGGTTTTCGTTTGGGGTTTCGGTGGTTTCTCCTTTTGTTGGCGGGTGCTGCTCCACCCCCCCTCCCCCCCTATATCCGTTTTTTTGCTGCAGAGTCCAGACAGGAGACGCATTTTTCGTTGCCTGGCGGGCGTTTTTGAGGGCAAGGAAGGGAAGGGGAAGGCATTGCTTTCGAGTGTTGAACAAATTAATAAAAAGGAAATGCAAAACATCGCATTTGCCTTTTGCATAGGTCCACCCCAGGGTTCGCCATAATTCTAGATCAGATTTTGGGCTCGTCCTGCTGTGCGGATGAATTTCATTTCGTAAATTGTGGCAGCATAAAATCAAAAGGGAAAGGAAATTATGGTTTGGAGGGAGACCCAACGATTAGAGCTTTAAGATACTGCGATATTTGTTCCATAAATAATCGTATAAATTCAATCCCTAAGATGAGAATAAGTAGTGCAATGCATATCTCCCCAATGGGCGGTAGAGCTCTCGATAACATATGTTGCCCCTTCATTGCGGTACTCTACACACACACACACACACACTAACACACGTCCCAGTCGAAGTCCACTCAAAGTCCACACTCACAAGTTGTTTTGTTGATTCTGCTGTTGATTTGCCACCCATGGATTTTCTTTTTATATGTACATATGTATGTATATAAATACTCGTATACTGCATCTAGTAGATACCGCCATCCACAATTCGGCTAGGGGAGGCGGGGCAGGGCGGGCACCGCCTGAAGGGTGTCCTATCTCCGCTTCGAGTTTAATTTTGCTAATTGAAAAACGTAATAAACCCAGGGGCTAAGCGCTGGCCTGGCCATGTGTGCAAATGGTGGACACACGTGAAAAGTTGGCCCCGTTTTAGTGCAATTTTCAGTGCTGTCTGTGCTGCTGCCTGGGATGCTGCCTGGGATGCATTACACTGACCCACAGGGTTCCTTTTTGGGGGGCGGGCCATCCTTTTTGAACAAGATTTAATTACGAAATTTTAGGGGCACTCGAAAGAAATGAAATTAAATTAAAATAAACACTAAACAACACTTAGTCTCCCTCTCTCTGTCCCCTCGCTGATCTCTTTGACCTCTACATACACTGGCCAACATTTTAGTTAATTACGAAATTCGTCCAGAAAAATGGTCGCTGTTTTTTTTTTTGCCAAGTGCAGTGGAAGGACATCATATGAGTGTCTTCATGGCTTGTTTCTCCTGCCGACATGGCGCGGACTCGGCTCTCGACTCTCGACTCTTGTCTGTGTGTCCTGTATGTCCTGTGTGCATTTGTTGATTGTATCTCTCAGGCTAATGAAGATGGCTGAGAGCTTCGCTAAACACAGTCTAGTGGCATGCAGCAGTGCAATGGCGGAACAAATTGGAACGGTGAGTGAGTGAATGAGAGAGTGAATGAATGATGGCACTGACAGGAGCAGGGGGGGCTCGTCATAAAGAACCAATTTGGGCCAATGAACATCCCTTTTTTTCTCTCTCTCTCTCTCTCTCTGGCTAAATCAGCTTCAATCCACAGGACAAAAGCCATTTTAATAACTTGTACAAGTCGAGTCGGTAGCTGCCAGTGGGGGAGGAGGCGGGCGGGCATGGTAGGGATTATAAAAGTTGTATTATTGAAATAAGGAGTGGAGTGGAGTGGAGTACGAGTATGCTTTGACGCTGACCAAAGTCATCCTTTTGTCCTTGCTAATTAACTTGTTGCGTCGTTTAATTAGCCAAGAGCCAAGATATATAGAAAAAGAGATAGATATAGAGAGAGTAAGCGGGAGTGCGAGCGATGCAGGAACAGGCAGATAAAGAGCGTCAAAGGGCAACGGGGGGGGGGGCAGGGGAACTTTTCGCTTAAGTGAGCTCCGGTAATTTTTTTTGTACATTTTTTTTTTATCTTTTACCATTTTCCGCTCTCTCGTTTTCTATCTGTGTTTTTTTTTCTGGAATTTTCCGCTTTTATAGTAGCCCGCCGCCGCATTGTAAATTATGAAAATTAAACAAATGCCTGAAAGTTTTTTAATTAACCAAACGGTTAGTGGAGGTCTCTCGGTCTCTCTCTCTCTCACCCAACTCTTCCCGTCTCCCTCTCTATCTGTAGCTATCGTGTGCTATCTCTTTCGCACTGACACCTAATTGCCACAGCGGCCTAAAAGGTTTGCCAAAAAATATCACAAAAGCTAAAAACAAATGCAAATAAATTATTTAGGATAAATATTTATGATGACAGAGAGGGACAGAGAGAGGGAGAGAGAGATAGAGAGATCAAGAGAAAGAATCGAAACGGAAATTATGAGCAGCAGTAAAAGCAGCCACAGAGCTATCCGCGAAATGCATCGCGTAAATTGCATATTTCTGCAAATTGCATTATTAAATTGCCCAAAAAGTGGAGCGAGTGACGTCACCCTTTATCATTCATTCATTCATTCATTCATGGGGACAGGCAGGCAGCAGGCAGGCAGCAGGCAGGCAGCGAGTCAGTCGCGCTGCAAGTCAAGTTGTCGTCTCGCTCGTCGGGGACTGGCACTTCTCTTCTCTATAAATAATTGCACGCGAATTTGTCAAGCGTGTCAAGGCAGAAGGAATGCTGAACTGCAGCACATGAATGGTGTAGAGCACTGCCAGGGGCTGCCTGGCTGCCTGTGTGTGTGTGTGCGTGTGCGGTAAAGTATCTTGAAGATGCAATTCGCAGTCGCGACAAATTTGCAATGTGTTCGGCATGCAAAGTCAGCGTCGGCAGCTTGAGTGCAAAAGTCGCATCATTATGCCATAAGGGAAGTGCGAATATCTGCCAAAGATACTCTCGCCTGAGTATATGTATCTGAAAGATGCCAAGTGGAGATGGAGGCATACACTGGCGGCCAATTAAGTGGGGCATTGTCGATAGTGAAGTCAATTTGCCAGAGTACTGTTGCACCTCTTCACAGGATCGGTGGAAACTTTCTCCTGCATTTAGTCGGTCGATTCAAACAATCAAATTAGAATCTTTCTTGGCTTCCTAAAATCGTATTAGAACTTTTGTTCCTGTGAAAGTAATCTCCTCCATTCCATCAATCTGCGCGCATCATCTTCTAATTTCATTAAACTCATTCTACCTATCTCTCTCTCTCTCTCTCTCTCTCTCTCTGGGTTCTCTGTTGCATGCAGCAGAGTTTTAATGCAGTTATGTTACGTGGCAGGCAGGCAGGCAGGCATCATTGAAAGTTTTCCCCAAATGCCGCACATATCACAGACGAAAAGACGAACATAAAAAATCACTAAATAAAGGGAAGGGAAAACTCGCGTCTGTCTCGAAAATTTTGACATGTTGCAGCTCGACAGCAGGTGGCAAGCCCAACTCTTCTCTGCCGCTGCCAGACTCTGGTTTTTGGCTAAAAGTTGAAGCGGTAAACAAGCAGAAAATGTCGCGTCTGTCAAAAGTTAGTGAAGAAGGGCTTAGGCCTGCCCCCCAACACCTGCCCCCCGTGTGTCTGTTTGACTGTGTGCCTGTGTGTTGCATGCTACCCGTGTGTCAAGTGCTGCTCGCTCGCTCTCTCCTCTTTTAGGGGGTGTTGCCCTTCAATTTATTGCTGCAGTTAATTTGCATGAAATATAAATAAATGCCTATCCAAAGGCAGCCCGAGATACATTTCAAATGCGATACAATCCGTAGGCATATCCTATCCACAAACCACCTTCTCGTCCTCCTGCACCTCCTGGTACTCCTCCTGAAGCGTTCAAATTAAATTAGAATTTCTCTCTCTCTTCGTGTGTAATTTAAAACTATTCCTGTGCATGGGGATACGATGCTCGTAAAGTCCTTCCACTCTGCCGTCCTGCGGTGCTCGGCTTTCTTGCTCTTTTGCTCTGTTTCGAGCTTCAACCGAGTGAAAACTTGTTAAGCTTTAGGGAATTTCTAGCTTCGCAGAAGAGCAGCAGCGGCAGCAAAAAGTGCTACAAAAAAATCCACAAAAAAAAAGAAGAACGAGGAAGAGGTTACAATATTTAAAACTCAACTTGATATGCGCCTGGGAGCTTACTATGTCTTCCACTTCTCCACTCCGTCCGACCTTCCTTCTGTCTGTACGTCTGTCTGTCGCTCTGTATGTGTGTGCTCTGTGTGTGTGTGTGTGCTGTGTGTGTGGTATCTGTGTGTGATTTATAGTGAGCTGGGATTAAACTGTCTTTGTGCTCTACAAGAATGCTCCAGGAAATGTTCAGCATAATGCACAGGAGCAAACCGACAGGCAGACAGAGAGGGAGACAGAGAGGGGGAGACAGAGAGAGAGAGAGAGAGTTATTTTTTGGCCTAACAGAAATCTACAGATTCCGTGCATCTAAGCGGAAGGCAGAGAGTCTTTTCTTTTCTTTGGGGAGCAGATGTCAAGCACATCAAGGTGCTGTGGCAGTGTGGCAGATACTGCATGCGGATAGTGGATAGTGGCCGACAGAGTGGGGCTTATCCTTTGCCGGGGATAAATTGAAACTTGAAAGTTTTCAAGTTAACGACGATAACAGGATGATTTTACAGGCTATAATTAATGTTAATTGAAGACTAAAATATTCGCGGCAACCGTAGTTCTTTGAACGGAAGCCTTACGCCATCCATTCCATCGATGGTTCGAGCAGTTCAATGAACTTTAAATCTAATTAGCCATCGGGGAACCCCTCAATTCCTCAGCACTCAACCCCCCACCCCCCACAAGGAACAAAGCTTAAAAACAAAAACCTATGAAAATCAATACGAAAACAACAAAATGGAAAAAACATATGAAAAATGGCGTCGCATAACGGTATGCGTGTAGAGATATGTACATACATATGTATGTGTGTGTGAACGTGTATAGGCAATGCTGATGACGCGAACGCGGTCTCGGAGGAGGACAACAAAGTCGCCATTGTTAATAGGATTACGAAGCACAACGGCACAGAAACAGCAGCAACAACAACAAAGGGGCAAAGCTAACGGCATTAGCAATGGCAGAATACCCCCAAAAGCAGTGCCACAAAGAACACAAGAAACGGCAACGGAAACCACATAGAAGAATAAGGAAATAATAGGTTCCGGCGAGCCGCAGTCATTGATACCCTTGGGGAGTATACAAAAATGAATCAAACTTGTCATAGATCCTTCCGCTAATCCTTGCAATAAACAGGAACTCAGATGAATGGCTATATGGAGACGTTTTGTAAACCCAAATTGTAATAATTCATTGCCGAAACATAGCCCTGGCCTCTCACTGTTAACATCACATTTCAATGCTATGTAACATTGGGGATCTTACTGTTAAGTAACAGCTACCACTGCTAGTAGACGTGTTACTGTTAACATGCGCTCTGACTGTTAACGTATGCTCTACAGACAAGGCTAGTTTACGATCTTACTGTTAAGTAACAGCACCACTTACTTTTTTAACATCCGCTCGCACTGTTAACATATGCTATACACTGTATAGTATAAAGCCAAGGATAGCATTCCATCTTACTGTTAAGTATCACCTCCCACTGTTAGTAGCCGTCTTACTGTTTACATCCGCTAGGACTGTTAATGTAGGCATCGGGTTTAATCGAATTCCATCGGCACTGTTACACACGAGTATATGGATATATCGTCAATGTTTTGGTGGCGAAACAACATAGAGCCAGTCCTTCGATAGCTTCCTTTTCTATGCGCATCAAAGCTCTGCTGAAAATCCATATACCCTCTGCCAACAGTGGGCATACAGAAAAAAACATAGCCAAATCATTTACAGTGAAAATACAACAAAACACAAGCCAAAACAGAAATAATGAGCAGGTTAGGGGTGCAGGGAGGATAGCGGAATAGCGGATAGCGGATAGAGAGGGAAACAAACAAAAGTAAATTAGATTGTGTGGCCCATTAAGGCATTAAGATTTCATTGCCCTCCCTACCTCCCAACCCACTCACCCCATTTTGGTTTGTGTCTGTGTCCCTCTTGTCCCATATGGGGGGGCATTGTTACACACACACACACGTAAGAACATCTGCGCCACTTAAAGCGTTGCCGTCGCACTTTAAGGGTTTCACTTAAGTCCTCTCTCTCTCTCTCTCTCTCTGTCTCTCTTCTACGCTGAACTACACCGCTTCATTTTCATTTTTTCGCACTTGAGCATTTCTGTTGACTGTTGGAAGGCAACAACATCCCGGGAACTCATCCTTCCATTCACGGGCAAATCTCGGGCTACGTGACTTTTTGCGGTTTGCTTGGATTTTGCCAGCGAAAAGTGCTAAAAATTGCCCCTCAAATCCCCCCAGTCTTATGGCCACAACCAACCAGCAGGCCCCCCCGTTCAAGTTCGCACTTCCACCATTTTGTTTAATGACCTTGAAGCAGAGCAGAGCAGAGGCGTCATTCGAAATGTATCTTGAATCTGTCCCATTCTGTTCTATTCTATTACGAGTACTATTCTAGTGACCGGCTAAATTTAATGGCCCGAATAACACACGCACACACACACACACACACACTGGAACACACACACACTGACACACGACAGGGACACTCTTTTGTCATTCGTTTGTTTGCAGACGTTTTAGGCGTTCCATTCAGTTCATTGTTTGGCATTTGACTTAATTTTAAGTTGCCCGACCAACGAACGGCTAAGTGAAATTGGCCGTAAAGGGGGGGGGGAGGGTTAAGGGCTCTGAAATAACATTTGAATGCCAGGAGAGAAATTACTTTGCTCTAAGATCATTAAAATATGCTACAAAATGTTCTATTTCACTGATAAAACCTCACAAATATCGATCTAACCACAAATATTTCCCTTTCAATTCTCGTTACAGGTAAGAAACGCTCCCCCAATACACGCACACATTGAAACCCCAAAAATGCAGGACACTGTAAGTAATTGAAGACATTTCCCCTGGAACATTTCGTAATTTTCAATTATACAAGAAAACCCTCTCACACACACACACACACAGACACAGACACATCACTCGTAAAGCGTTTTTGTGTTGTCGGTTAACCGGAATTTTATCATAATCATTTGCATACATAATAAAAATTCCCCAAATCATCCTCGGAGGAGGAGGAGCAGTAGTGGGGGTACCTTGAGGAAACTATTTATGCTGATCATCATTAACGTACCTTTCCACAAGAAAATCCAAAGCTGAACCTGAACCTCAACCTGAACCAGAAGCTCAGCGAACAAGAAAATTAATTTATGTGCCGAAAAGGGTTGCGAACTCCTCTTGGGTGGGTTCTATGATTTTTTGAGGGAAAACTAAACTCCTTGAGAGAGGGATGCTGCAGGAGTTTAGGGTTCGGCTGCTAGAAATCATTAATATGCCTTCCTTCAGGCTGTGCATTTGACAAAGGACGCGGACACTGGCAGGGACATACAGCAGCAAACAATGCATTATAATGTGCTTATAAATATATTGAAAGATGCCTTAGAAAATGCCTTAGAAGGGTGTGAGGGTGAGAAGGTCCAGTTCTCTATCTCAAGGGTTGTCGCCGCTCTACTTTATGTGTATTTTTCCCAGGCCAAGCAAAAACTTGTTTAGATGTGTACATATTTCGGGTGTTTGTTTGATTTCTGTGTCCGTTCGTTGATAACAAGTTCAGGGAGTAGCAGTGGGGTGGGGTTGGAGAGGGGTGGGTAACCATCACGAAGGTCAGACGAAAGTCGTTCACACGTTTCACACAATTCACAATTAGCAGCTGGCTTCCGTAACGCTTTCTGGTCTTTCTTGAACTCTTGAAAATCCATTCCGAAACGGGACACGCGCTGGACACGAGAGCCCAGAGCTCTCCCTCTCTCTTTATCCTTTCTGGAAGTTGTTTATGCGTTTTATAGTTGTTTATTTCGCTCTTCGATTCTGTCAGTGACTTTAATGGTTATCAGATTTTAGCCATGAGCTACTGGCCTTCCCCCACCCCCCAAGCAGCAGCAGCACCCACAACCATTTTAACGTTCTTTTCCATTCACTTTTATGACGTAATTGAGTTTTGTTCAGTTTGCGGATTCTATTGTGGGGGATGCTTGGCGAATGTCTTTGAATAAAACAATAAAAACAAATGTCCAAATAGCCAGACAGACAGACAGACAGCAAAGGGGGAGCCAAAAGGGATGATAGCATTATTAATAAATACAAATTTGTTGACGTTGGAGGGTTAAGGACTCGAAAGAAATCAATAAATGTTAAGGGAAGGGAAGGGAAGGGAATTACTGGACAAGAAGGACCTTTAAAGCTCTGAAAAGAAGACAGGAAGCATAGATAGACACTCCGTAGAACATTCAACAGCCTGAGGACACTTTCGTATTCATTTAGGGCCCATTTTGGCCACCAAATCGCAAAACAAACATCTGCAATTTCATTATTAATTGATTACGCGGCTGGAAAAGGTCCCCCCCCCTCCACCCCCCTTTTGGGTGTCCCATATTTTGACAGCAAACACGCGCCACAAAAAAGCGAAGAAATGCCTGCAAAAAGAACAGATAAAGGAACAATAAATTTGCATAAATTACCCGCATGAATGCCAAAGGAGGAGCAGCAGCAGCAGGAGAGAGAGAGCGAGAGAGAGCGAGCGAGAGAGTGTCCCAAATGGGAAGCAGCGGCAATTCAATAAAAATGGAAGCCAAGTAGCAAAGCAAAAGCAAACCTGAAATATATGCGGCACGTTCCTCACGTAACTTCAGAGTTTTCGGGCGACTCTTTAGAGTTTTTGTTGTGTTGTGTTGTTGTCAGGGTGCGATATAAAGACATGTCCCGTAAGCGAAGAATGGCCGTGCAATTAGCATGCTAAGAGGATCATCATGATGAGGATGAGACGATGATACACAAAAGACTGTAGGCACACGCTCATAAATCAGGAAAACAGGAGGAAAACAGCAGAGGTGTCCCGTAAACTAAAACGCAACCCTTCTTCGTGCCGCAGGACAATGGGTGTGCCTCTCGGTGAAAGGTTAAGGTGTCATCATCCTTTATCCCGTTTGCCGATGCCGCTGCCACTGCCGATGCCACGGTGTCAACAATAAACAAATTTGTTTTACATTCTGTGTGGCCTTCCCCCCTACCCCCCTTGATCCCTTTT
Source organism: Drosophila athabasca (assembly GCA_008121215.1). NCBI lineage: Eukaryota > Metazoa > Arthropoda > Insecta > Diptera > Drosophilidae > Drosophila > Drosophila athabasca. The sequence continues at coordinate 260,581 of VMQQ01000022.1, read as the reverse complement.
TTTATTTGCTTATTTTGCTGGCACGCTTATGGCAGGACACTGCCTGCCAGCCGCAACCCTTGAGTCATCTTTTCGGGCGAGTGGGAGGGGGGTGGGGTGCTGTATCTATCTATTGCCATTATTGTTTTATTTGGTTGCCCATTCTTCGGTCTGGGTTCGGCTGTCAAATTGCTGTCAGCATTTCAAAGCACCTCCCCTCCCTCCCCCCTCGTTTAATAATGTAAAAGTTTTGCCCACTTTTCTTGCCGTCTCGTAATCCCTGGCAACGTTGTCAATCGGTTCGGGGGACTTGGGATTGTGTTGCACAAAGTTTTTCCTGCTGTTAATTAAACTTCAATGTGTGTGTGGAAATCGGTGGTTTCTACGGGTAATCGAGAGCTTCAAAAAGGCAGAGAGAGTGAGAGAGAGAGAGAGAGAGAGTGGGACTTCTAATGAGATTGCCGGCTCACTCTCCATTTAATAGACTTTTGTCAAGAGCAATTGTTGGCAAGTTAAAGTTTTTCGGTTGCATGGAGCAAAGTTTGCTTCAAATTGGGTTTTGTTTTGGGTTGAAACTCGCAGAAGCTTAATCAAGAGGAGAAAATGTGCAAGAGGTTTCTTCTCTGATAGAAAACCACGAACAGCAGAAGTTTGATTCTTATAAGAATTCGTCGGTGCTTTTCCTTTCGCCAATTGGATGAAATTCACCCCTCTCTCTCTCGTCGCTCCATTACTCTTAAGCACGATTGCTCTTTTAATTCGGAAAGAAAACACTCTTTGACTCAAGAGAAACCAAGTCTCAACCCCTCTGGAAAGGCACTCGGGGTTGGGTTTCTCTTAGAGGAGGGAACTTCCCTGCCTGCCTTGAAAGTCCTTGCCAATGCAAAAATTCTTGCCTTTGATTTGGACTTTGACTTCTGTTCGCTTTATTTTCCCCTTCGGGCTTCGGGGGTTGTCAAAGCTATGGCTGACGTCATCGACACTACGAGGGCGCAGTGGATGAGTCACTGGAGTCCATGGGGGTTGTGGCAGTGTTAGTGGTAATCGCAACCCTCTGGAATCCGTCTGGGCACTATCCGATTTCAGGGTACCCGCCCACGTAATTGCTTCCTGCAGATTTTCGGACACTGTCCTGCATAATTAAGGCGGCAAACTCTCGCTGGTATTGGGTATGTGCAGGCACTTAAAATTGTCAAACGGAAGTGTCCTGCGGAGGGCTTGCCCCCAAGGCAAACACCTGTCAGGGTTTTTTACCACCTGCGGCACTTCTATATGGCATTCTGAGGCGTCTCCCGCTGCGGCCATTTGCCAATCAAACTTTTGGGACCATCTCTGCGTGTGACAACTCTTTACAGGAAAGGTGAGCGGCCCCTCCCCGTCCCTGTCCGCCCATCAATCGATAAACCACAACGTATTTATTGGCATTATATTTATAAGTGCCCCAATGCCAGGTGGCCCCCAAAACAGCCAAGTGGCAGTCTCTCGTTCGCTTTCTCTCTCTCTCTTCCTTTCTCTTTCTGTGTTTGAGTCCTGTCACTTTTTTGGTATCCTACGCAATAACAGAGGGGTGAGGGGAGGCCCTGTGAGGGCCTCATGACAAATTCATTTGACTTCCACATGACTGAAGCCGCTGCCGCCTGCTGTGGCCAGCCACAACAAAAGGCTGTGGCATGCGCCACACAAGTGGGATCCATGGGCCTCTTGACCTTGGCGATGTTCGGGGATAAGTGGATTAGAGATAAAACGCAGAACTTTGCTCGAGAATCGATAAATATTTATGGTTTCCCTGCGATTACGCATTAAAGTTTTCTACTATCATTATTTCTCGCTTTCTTTGTCGTTTTTTATGCACATTTTTAACAGCCTTGCCCACTGTCCTTGGCCCCCATAATTTGTCATACTTTATTGAAAAATAAATTGTCTTGGGCTGTCCGAAATGATGTTTGATTGAAAAATAACTATTATCTGCGGTCCGACGATGTAGCCACAAAACAGGATTTAAAACAGGACTCAAAATAGTACACAAACTTGAGATAATTGGCCATAACTCTGGCCCACAGTCTGCAGTTCAGTTTTTAATCAACTTTCGAGAGGGCGAAAAAGGTCTCTGTCGTTAGCATAACTCCTCCATTGGTCGTTAGAGCGATAGAACTTTGCCCATAGAGCAGATGTTGCACAACCGAAAATGCCCCTCCCTTCTAATCGAACAAAAAGTTTCAGTTTTTCGGGTCTGGAACTACCCTGCGGGGTAGCTAGGGGAGAGAGACCAATGACCGTTGGTCCTTTGCTCCCGTAGCTCATTACAAATAAATATCTTTGACTATTTATAATGCCCGTCCAGGTCCAGGTCCAGGCCCAAGTCCAGGCCCAGGGGCCCGTTTCACCTTCCGTCTGTCTCTCGCCAGCAGACGTCCTTCATCCCAAAACACACACAGACACACGCACACATGGCAAATATCCAACATCCAACATCCCTGTGTGCAAATTATGCAGATTAGAGCGAGGGTCAAGTCCTGTGAGCTGTCGACGGGGGGGGGGGGGGGGGGGGGGGGGGGCTTTACCTGGCTATTCCAAGGAGCAGCAGCAGCGGAGTTTCGATTTACATAAGAATCGAATTTCGATCTTTGGCTGCTGTTGCCTCTAATTTGATTGTGTTTTACCCTCAGCCCCAGACCCAGACCCCCCCTCCCCATCCCCCCTATTCTGTTTTGGCCACAAAAACTGGGGAGTACATAATAAGCTTGGCTGGCCGCATGATTATCTGGGTCACACGTTGTGTGTTCCCCTCCACCCACCACCCACAGCCCACCGCCCATATCGTAACTGGTTAACTTTTTTGCAGCCGGTACAAGTTTTTTCTGCTGGCGCCCGAAAGTATGCCATGGAAATTTCCGACAGCGCTTGCCAGATGTCCTCCTCCTCCTCCCGCCTGTTTGCGCTGTCGTTTCACTTTCATTGCCAGCCAAATGTTTGCATTAATTTGTTCGTTTTTGGTTCTCTTATCGGATGCTTAATTTTAATTGAGTTTTGACTGGATTTTGGCCAGAGACCTGGCAGGCAGACAGGCAGGCAGACCTAGGCGGCCCCTTGCATAACTTCTGCATCGACAATTTATATACCAAGCTTATCAGTGCCTATACTCGAGTGCCGTCCCTTTCATATGTCAGCTCTCCCTCTCTCTCTCTCTGTCTCTGTCTCTGTCTCTCTCTAAACAATGCCTGGGACTCGCAATCGAAGCATGAAAATGTCACAACGAACGAGTGGCAGAAAAGCCAATTTTCCTGGCCAGCTTTTTGTTTTCGAATCGCCCCCTCTGCAACCCAAAAGGGTGCATGCAACGCATGCAATCCTTTTGTTTTGTGTGGTTTTTTGTGAGTGACGATTGTAGATAAATATGACAATAAAATACTCGGGGAACCGCGAGTAAAAAACTTGCACAATATTTGCAAAAATATTTCCACTCTGCGGTACAGAGGGGCTGACGTGTGAAAGGGCTGTGACAGGAGGGCGGAGTACGATGCAAGTACAATTTGGCGCCATCTGTGGCTGAGTAGGGGCTGTGTGTGTGGGCGGTGGGGCGGGCGGGCAGACACACGCACGTGTTAAGCATATGAAATTTGATGGCAACTCTATTTGTAACTTTCACTGAGGGAAAGAGGGTGGTGGTGGATGGTGGATGGGGGTGGGTGCTTTTGCTTTTGCTTTGAAGTTTGTCTGTCCCCATTTCGCCCCCTCCCCTCCTCCCCTGCGCTGCTTTTTGTGTGTGCGCTGACTTGGAAAATACTTTTTGTGATAACATTTTATGGCTTGACAAGACTGGCAGCATCAGCAGCAGCAGCAGCACTAGAAGACTGTCTTGCAATTTCTGCTTGCAACGAAGGAATTATAAGGGAAGCAACGTGCAGCAGAGCGGAGGGAAGGAGAAGCGCAGGCTAATGGCTCGAGTGCACGGGTGCATCAATTTACAGAATATGACAGTTGCCTATAAATGGGATCCTTGAAGGACATTGATGGTTCGTAGAATATGCAATATAAAAGTTGCAAGGGAAAAGAAAAGCCTTTTGCCAGGGAAATGTGGCAGCAGTCTTTCAGCCACAATTAGAAACTGCACCACAGAACATGTCAAATTGTGTGCTGAGGGGAGGTTCGGGGCAGGAGGGAGTGGATAGTGGGTAGTGGGGGTAAAAAATAAACACGCATGCTTATGAGGTCATTCAACAGTCGTAAAATGCTTCGCTTTGTGGCGCCACACGAGAGACGCCCCAAAACATACATTTGTCGCCCTGACTCTCACACGCTCTCCCTTTCTCCTTCCCCCACTCTCTCTCTTTGTGTGTGTGTGTGTGTCGTCTTTGCATTTGTGTTTGTCATTGCCACTTAGCCTTATTAGTATGTGCAGCACACGGGACACGGGGCATGGGGCATGGTACATGGGGCGACTCTCTGTCGGTCTGGTCTGCCCTGCCCCTTTTTGTTGGCCAAAGTGGCAATGAAGCTTGCCAAAAAGGATACACGCTGCGGTGCACACACACACACACACACACACATACACACATTGCAGCGTCATGTAAGCGAACCGAGCGCCAGAAAGTATGCAATATTAAAATATATATATTTTTTAAGAGGAAAAAAGGTGGGGTGGTGCCACATGCCACATCAGACAGACAGCGCAATAACTGTACATTAAAAGTCATTGCATTCATGATATTATTTTTTATGTGTTTTTTTTTTTGTATATTTTTTTATATATATTTTTCAAAGATTTTTTCTACATTTTTTTACGCCATTTGTTTGTCTGCCGCTCATCATTGCTGTGCCACCCCTCCCTCCCTAGCTCCCAACTGTTTGTTTACCCAGTCCACTGGGAGGAGGTGGCCGTGACACGCCTACATACATATATATATATGTATACACAGCACAGAAGGGTCAGGGGAAAACGGTTGGAAAAGTCCCTAAGCGGCCAGGACGCTAATGCTTTGTTGAACACCAAAATGAAAAAAAAAAGCTGCGAAAAATGCTGGAAAATGCCTGAAAAATACAGAAATGTGTGAATATTCAAATTTTTTGTTTTTTTTTGCTTTGTGCAGTCAGACTCAACAGTTGGGTAGGCGGGGGGGCGGGGGGCATGCCCCGACAGGCAGGAGTGCAGTCAGACGTGTTTAAAGTGGATTTAAAGTCTTAAATTTTAAGGCAGAATTGAGGAGTTTTTGTCTTTAATTAAATGCCAATTAAAAGTTTCTGTTTCCACAATAAATTAAACCCAAAGAAAATATCACAATTGTACGGAAAATGTGGCCATAAATTCTCAAAATACCAGGCTAAAACACACACACACACACACTATTCCGTGAGGTTGAAAGTTTTTCCATAATTTATTCCGACACCTGAAAGAAAAATATTACGGGAAATGCGGCAAGCCAATAAGCTGCCACAGACCGAAGCAGCAGCAGCAGCAGCAAATAAAATGCAATTCAATTTCAAAATCAAATATCTTATGGTACAAGTATCTAGGTACACATACATGTATAGCTGTATCTTTGTATCTGTGTATCTTTGGCCATATTGTAGTGCTGAAAACACATGTTGGACAGTGAGGGGAAACCTGAAACAAGTAAACCACAAAACGGACACAACGACACGGCTGAAGGGACAATTTTCCACTCCAGCCGCCTTCTAGCCGATTTTCCCCGTCCCCTATCCCTCCCCTCTCAACCCACTCCACTCTCGCCACCGATGGTTTGCTTCGGTTTCCGCAAACACGGCAAAAGATGTGTTATCCCTTATTCCTTGCCACATTCCCCCCGCCCCACCTCCACCCATTCCTTTTATTTTCTGCACAAAAATTCAATATTTTTCAAACAAACAAACAACAACAGCAGCAGCAACAGCAGGACTCCAGGAGGACTCCCATCGAAGGATAACATATTAAATTTGCCAGCAGCTTTCGTCCTTTGCCTCATTCGAAGGATCTCCCTCTGCCTGGCAAAAAGGGACAATGCCGTAAAGACAAGAAATCAATTCGGTTTTTTTCTTGCCCCGTTCCGTGCGGAGAAAACAATTTTCTAACAATAAAAAATTGCCCCAGCGATGATGGGAGAGCGGCAGAGGGTCGAAGGACACGCACACACATACACACATGCGTATTGATGGTGTCCTTTAAAACGGAAATGTAGCAAGCGAAACAAATCATAAAAAAAGGCGCTATGGCTTTCAACTTACGACTGGAAGATACCCTACAAAAAGGAGTCGAAGATTCTGCCTACATTCTGCCTCTACCATAACGGGGTATAAACACAGAAGAAACACAGAAATCCATACGTCCAGATCGGTGGCAAGTGTTTCTGCTGTGGCAAGCCATAAAAGAAGGCTTGGGGCATGGGGCATTGGGCATTGGGCATGGAGGTTCGGGTGGCAATAAAAGCTGCCTCCAGGCAAAGACCGAGCCTGAGACTCCGGGATTAGTCATCTGACCGAAAAGCCTTGGCTTTAATTGAGATGAAAAGTCTTCTTTGGCAGGGATGTCATTGACAACTGTCGCTTACAGGATGCTACATGCCCCATGCTACTGCCCCATGCCACACATGCTCTCTTTGCAACTAATAACGAGCCTCATTTCGTGTAAATCGATAAAGTTGTTACGTGGCAGCAGCAGCAGCAGCAAAAGAAGAAAAGTTTACTTTTGTTGGCATAAAAGTTTTCCTTTCGCCTGAGTGGAGGGGTGGGGGGCGTGTAGGGTGGTCAGTGGCAGTAGCATGAGTGTGTGTGTGTGTGTGTGTGTGGCAACATTATCGCATGTTGCATTGCGAAGGAGTCGTGTTGACAATTGAATTATTTATGTGCTCCCCAGCTCTGACTTCACTTCATGGGGGTTTTGTCCTTTTTGTTTGCGAATTGATTGAATCCTTTCGATGTCCTGGACGCTGCTTGGCTATTGTCAGTCATGCCTTTGCTGCTGCAACCCAGATCCTTCAACATCTCCGACGGCAACTCCATATCCATCTCCTCTCCAAGCTTCCACTGGCTTCTCCTGCTCATATGCTCCCCGCTTTATGCAGTTTATTGGCGATTACATACACTCAAAAGGACAGGCGGCGGGGTCGTGGTAGAAGGGAAGGGGGGGCGGGCATGGATGGAAACCTCAATCATCTCGTCCTGGTATCGGTCCTGCCACTCCTGCAGCTTTCTCCTATGTCCTGCTGCTCCTTTCAGCTTGATTGTCATCGTTTGTGGAAATTTGATAAGCGCTTTTTGTTCGTGTATATCCTTCACTCTTCTATCTCTCGCTTTCTCACTCTCTCTCACTCTCTGTCTCTGGTGCTCTTTCTCTGTCTCTAGACATGTGTTTGTCCTCTCTGTGTCCTGTGTCCTGTGTCCTGCGTGCGTGTTTGTGTGTTTGTTTGCCAGCGAAAACTTTTGCTTGTTCGTGTCAGGACTTGGATCTTTTTAATAATGCGGGTTATGTGATGGATTTATTAAAAGCGTGTCCTCATGTCCATGTTTGTCTCTCTCTCTCTCTCTCTCTCTCTCGCACTCTATCCCTTTCTCTGTTTGCCATAAACTTTCTCCATATGTGTGTGTGTGTGTGTGTTAGAGCTTCCCTTTTCAATTAGTTCGCATTGAAAATGTGCTGTGGCATGCAACTATTGAATGCTAAGTGCCTCTGCCATTGTTCGATAAAAGTTTTAGAAGCACAGGAGAAGCCCCTCCCCCAACCAAAAAGTATGCTATAATAATTGCAAACGATCCAACACACACACACAAACGCTCACATATGGGCAATAAAATGTTGTATGCATAACACTCCCACGGGCAACGACGACCCCTTTTGCTCCTTTTTTTATTTCTCTCTTTACGAGCATGCAAATGTCTTTTGGGGGGCGCCAAAAAGTCGCCAACATATGTTGGAAACCGAAATCAATTTGCTTATGTCACGACCTTGGGGCCCCCAAGGGGGCATGCCACACAGTCTCTACAGCCTGGTATATACTTTCTGCGGCTTGTTATTATGGCCATGCGACTAAATTATTATGGGGTGGCCGACCGCTGCTGCTGCTGCCGCTGCTGCTGCTGCTCGTTAATTTGCGGACACTGCGGACAAGAAATCGCAAATAATCGCATTAAATGGGGGCGCCGCACCGCACCGACTGTAACCGGCAGGGGGGCAAGGGGTAGCGGGGAAAATCGATTAAATCTCCCTCTCACTTTCTCTCCCTCTGGCTTGGCTGTGGTCCTTCGTTGGCCTCTTTTTATATAACATTATGATGATTATTTTTATCGCCGCGTCACGCGATATTTTGCCCTGATGTCGCCGCTAAAAATGGCTTACAACCGCGAACCCCGTGAAGGAAACGGAAACGCCGCCACGTCGTATGCGTGTGTGTGTGTTTGTCCTAGGCAAACATTTGCCTACACATCTGTGTGCGTCTTTTCCAAATGACTGCAGTTAAAAAGCCATCAATGTCTGCCAAAAAACATGCAGAAAAACTCGCCATTTAATGTTGCCGCAGTATACGCCAATCTCTGCTCCAGTATGTGTGTGTGTGTGTGTGTGAGTGTCGATTTCCACAGCTCACTGATAATGGCAAAGTCAGGTCTCAAGTCATAGGCCATCAAAAAGTTTCAAAATACATTTGGAAATGGCAGCAGACTTTCAGCTTTCAGGCATGAAAATGCTTTTAAAAAAATTAAGAAGAAAACTCAATATTTTCCTACCTCATTGATATTCATTTTCCCAGCAGAGAAGCTAGCTGGATTTTCCTCTGTGGCAAATATGATGAATACGCGAATGAATAATGGAAAATTGAATGCATGGAAAATGTATGGAAATGTATTTCGAATAGAAATGAATCTCTTTCATTCCGTTGGCCATAGAATTAAAGCCAGACATCGCATCGGTTTGATAATCAAGATGTGGAGAGTCGTCTGCCCCTTCTTAACTGCTGCTGCCCCTGCCCCATGCAACAGCAACAGCAATTTGTAAAGCGGCTGCATAGCCATGCGGTCAAATCATATAGAGGGAAGGCAGGGGCCTTTTCCAGGATACAAAAAAATCAATGTGCCGGACACACACAAACACACAAACACATAGAGAACCGCAGGACTAGGGCTGGCCGTCGGAATCCTGTTCCCGTTTCTCGGGGACAGGCGCCATGGCGTGCATTATATGTGGCCATATGTAAGAGAGAGCGAGAGAGGTGTGAGTGTTGTTGTGTGTGTGTGTGTGTGTGTACAAATAAACAAGGTACTGCCCAGCAGGGGAGACAGTTACCTGACCACAGCACCGCCATCAGGCGGCAGGCAGGCGGCAGGCGGCACCAGGCTGCAGGCGGCTGCAGTCGGTTTACGTTTAATGCCCATATATTGTTGCCTACTTTCGGGCGCAGTGGCCCCACAGGACTCCATCCGTTTGCCACTTTTTAAAGCCCTTTAAATGTGAGCAAACTTTTGCTGCACGTGTGTGGTGGCACAAACATTCGGCCTGGCAGTGGCAGTGGCACTGCCAGTGGGCGTTAGTTAAACGTATGCCCCTCCAGCCACCTGCCACCCCCCACCCCTTCTGCCAATGAACGAGTCCATGGATCGGAAGAGAAGGGGGAGGGGGACGGGGACGGGGAGGTGGCCCTCTCTATATGGTTTGTGTATTGAAAATTGGATTTTCAATTGGTTTGCAAAACGGAAATTAATTCGGGGGCGCAACGGAGCCGAAGCACCGTAACCGGGAGGCGAAAATGAAGCAATGACGTCGTTTTCTCTCTCTCTCTCGCTCTCGTCCTGGTCCTGGTCCACGTCATCGTCATCGTCCTCGTGTTGATGATGATGATGGTGGTAGCGGAATGACCAGTGGCATTGCATACTTTCTGGCGTTCTATGGCTGTATGTGTGTGTGTGTGTTTTTTCGCTTCTTCCTACGCCTGCTTCGCGTTGTGCACTTTAATTAAATTAAGTGAATTTCGAGGCTGATAAGCGGACAAATGAATGGCGAGAGAGTGGAGAATCGAGGTGCGAAAGAGAAGCCGGGAGCCTCCTCCAGGAGTCCAGAGGTTAAATGAGCAAATGAAACGAAAACATTGCACAGTTACTCCATTTTTATAGTGCAGATCCTGCGAAAGATACAAAGCTCTCTGGCAGTGGCAGTGGCATTCCGAGTGCCCCTGCCTTTGTCGTGCCCCAAAAAAGTTAATCCACTTAGCCCCAACATATTCATAGTATTCGTATTGCAATTGCCTCTAAAATTCTATGCAACATTTTCCAATTAATTCCGAAAAGTTCCTCCAGGGCTCTGCAGGGGTTTCAGGACTCAAAAATTTAAAGCACACACACACAAGTCCCCCGAGGGGGGCGAGTGTCGCACTGGGCCAAATGCAGGGGCCCACAAAGGGGTGGCCGATCGAGTAGGGGATTCTGTTGCAAATCCCAAAAGTATTCAATGCAATGGCGGAGGCAACATTGAATGCAACGAGCTCTCGAGCGGATGCATGATTGAAAAAAAACATGCCGTGCGGGGAGGCTCGTTCGTTCATTGTTTCCCAGGCAGATAAAGCGAGAAAGAGGTACAAAAAGAGGGAGACCGACCGACCGTGCCATATGCATTGGCCAGTTGGTGTTGCATACACTTTTAGGTGGAGTTCAGTGACTGCAGGAACGACGACGACTGTTGCACGGATTTTCCAGCAGCCATTGTCTGCGAGGCAAAGCGCTTTGCATCGCATCGCTGGCCGCCGTTTGTCCTCCCACCTCCCACCTCCTCCTCCTCCTCCTCCTCCATCGGTCGTTGGCACCCCTCAGGTTCTGCCCTTCCTTGGACTATTGTTTTGTCCTGCAGCTACATATCTCTCGCTATCTCCATCTCTATCTCTGTATCCATCTCTCTTCGAACAAATATTGACCATTTGCCTTTTGCCAATTTGTTTGCATTTTACAAACATATTTTCATACAATGGCTGGCTGCCTGATTCGGTTTTAGTCATATTGAAAATTAAACCGAAACGCAAGAAAAAAGACGAACAAGAAACACATTTTCCAAATAGGAAAATTGCCTTGATTGGTGTGGCAGGACAAGAAGAAGGGTCTCCGGTGTATTTTCATTTTTAATACAATAAATATGGTCCCTAAGCCTCTCTGTCTCTTCCTCTCTCCCTCTCTCTCTCTCTCTCTCTCTCTGTCTCTCTCTCTCTGTGTGTTGCTATCATTTTCTGGCTCTTTTATGGCACTGCAATTGCTTTTTGATTATCTCCATTTTGTTGTTTGTTGTTGTATCTGTGTGTGTGTGTGTGTCGTGGCTGGGCCAAGTGAAAACAAATTGAGTTCTCGGTTAAGCGTTGAAAATAGTTTTCAACTCTGCTTCTAACACTCTCTCTCTCTCTCTCTCTATCTCTGTGCCCTCTCTCTCTTTCTGCCTCATATGCATCTGTATGTGTATGTCCTTGTGTGCATGTGCATCTAAAGTGCTAAAGCTTGTACTGCCGTTAGTAGGTATTACCATTTTTTTTTTGTATATTATTTTTTGGCAACGGACTTGTTTAAGACTGCCCCCAGAAGTGGCCGGGGGGTAGTTATGCTTGGGCAACGACGTTTTTTTCCAACATTTTCTGCTTATGTTTTATGTAAAGCCTTAAATGGAGTGGCATGCCCCCCTCCCACGTATGTGAGGATGGGAAGGGTTAAACTGCAAATTGGCTTAACATAAATTGTGCTCACACACACAGACAGAGCCTCCCAGAGAGATTTTCTCCAGCTGCAATGCAGTTATAGGAGATCTCTCAAAATATTGTTGAACCAGATCAGAAGCTATAATAACAGCCTGATTTCTGCTCTCCATTTTGAAGGATAATCCTGATGTTAGAGCTTGCCTTAAAAATTGTGAAAACTCTTTCTTTTTCCCTTAAATTTTGATCATTTAAAATCCATTTTCGCCCGCAGTAACCCCCGCCCCCCCTGTCAAAGCAAAGCAAAGCCAGCCCTAGGAGCATATTTCATTCGCATTATAGCAACTCTTTGTCTACCCCTGCAGCCACCCCTGCCCCCGCCCTCCTCCGTCCTGCAGTATTCTGCAGGATTCTTTTTAATGCATACCAAAGTCGAACCACTAAACAGTTTTAAATTTGCATAAAAATCCGTTTTATTAACATTCAAAGACGATTCGTATCGCGGCTAAATTGAAGAAAAGTAGCTCCCCCATTTCACCCTTTTCCCCCGTGAGCCCTGAGCAAACTTCGAGTCAAGATTGAGTCAAAAAAGAGAGAGGGAGAGAGAGGTGGTGCGGTGGGGTGGGGGAAAATGCCATGTAAATGCTCTTAGGGTCCAACGGAACAGAAAAAAAGTGTAAGAAAAATTCCTTTTGCACTCAACAAAGAAGAAATAAATAACTTTCGAGTCAGATTAGCCAACTTGTCACGAAATGCAAAATGACATTTAATACCCAGGACTAGGACGAGCGAAAGGACATCGTCCTGAGTGCTCCTTCTGCTGGCAGCAGCTGGCAGCGTTCCGCCGGGCGAAAGGCGAGAGGCGAGTGGCGAGAGGCTAGAGGAATCCAAGACGCATGTCGACCAAATGGCAATGCGATACGCGACGATATACATGACTGGACCTGACTTGCACTTGGCAGGAGAAAACATGAGAAATTCCTTAGCCAAAGCGAAGGACATGAACGTGAACGCAGACGTGGACATTTCCCTCTCTCGTGGAGGCGACAGGCGACATTGTTTCGAGCGCATAGCCGGAGAAGAAAAATGGCTCTGAAATGCCATCACTATGTCCCTCCCCCAGAACGAAAGCTAGAAAAAAATGCTGAAAATATAGCAAAGGGGAAAAGTAATCATTGCAATTTAAAGCGGATAATCTGCATCGGAGGAGGCTATGGCGATGGCTTTGGCTATGGCTATGGCTATGGCTGTGGAACAAAGGCAGCTCGGAAAGGAGGAGGAGCAGGATTCCAGTTCCAGTTTCAGTTTTCAGAGCCCCGCAATGCAAATATGCTGTCTGTCTGCTGGTCTTTCCTGCTGCTGCACCACCTCTCCCTCTCCTGCTCTCTCTGCGTGCGTGAGTGGACACCATTTGCAATTTTCACACTCGCTTTTCCTCTAGGGGCTGCCGTTTTTTTCCCTCACGCAGAAGAAGGAGCGAAGCGGAGCCACCAGGCGGAGAGGCAGTCATGCAGATTACAATCGAAATGACATGAAAATGTTTAGTGTGGCGTGTGGCAAGAGCAAAAAAAAACCCAGCGATAGAGAAAAGAAAAGTGAGAGAGCAAAAAAAAGACGAAAATCGCGGCGGTGGCAATGTCAAGCGGCGGGCAACGGAGTAAAAGTGTTGCGTAGTATCTGCGGGGACTCAGCCTGGGGGCCACCAGAGAGATGGAGAGAGAGAGAGAGAGAGAGAGAGAGAGGGAGGGGTGTGAGTGTGGCATTCAAAGATAATGTCTGCCACAAGCAACGCGAGGCAATGCATTGCATTATATGCAAAAGAAGAATAATGTCTTATTCGATTGTGTGGAGCCCAGCAGGGGAAAATGCAATTTAAATTGCAAACAAAAAGTAGCCTTAAAGCCGTGACACACACACACTAACTATCGTGCTGCCCTTTGACCCACTCATAATTCATTTATCAAACACCTCGGCACTAATGATTTGATGACCCAATCAGCAGGCAATTAACCCACTTTCAAGGGATTGCCCTGGACTGCTGCTGTCAATCGATGGACAACAAGTGTGCGCTGTAAAAAATGGCATTACTATTTCATTAAAGCAAATTAGTGAGGAGGGAAAGAGCCTTAGAGAGACAGAGACAGAGAGAGACAACTGCAGAGGTACTTGCACAGATAGAGATACATCTACATCTACAGATACAGATACAAATTGCAGTCAGTGTCTGTTGCTGTTGGCTGTTAAATAAACTCAATCGAAGCATTAAATTACGCCAATAAGCACACAACAAATAAACCAAAAATTGGCTCTCTTATTCATGTCTCCTCTCTCCTGTCTGTGTCTGTGTTTGTGTGTTGCATGCCACTGACAGTTGCTGATTGAAAGTTTGCTCGGCAGTAGAGCGACAGAGAGAGAGAGAGAGAATGCAAAAATATTTGCCTCTTGTCAACAATAAATATTTTGTGTATTGATCAAAATTGCAAATCAACAAAAGTTTCCCAAAGTGTACAAATATTTTTCGGGGGCGGGGCGGCAGATACTCTGGAAAACTCTATATAGTGGTATATAGATTTGGATTTGAATTTGATAATTAATTAGATTAATGGAGGCTCACATTTTGTTTTGTTTTTTTGTTGGTTGTCAAACATTTGTCATTGTCGTCTGTGATAATATGCAAATAAATAAATATTTTTGTGTGTGTGCAAAATCATTGCAAAAAAAAACAACAAAAACGAAACGCAAATTGTTCCGACAACAATTATTTGTAAGTTAGCGTCAGTTTTGTGGGGAACTCCATAAATCTTGTGCAGCTTTCATTGCGTCATAAATTTGAAATGCCATCAACAGCAGCAGCAGCGGCAGCAGCAGCAGTGGGTAGTGGGTGGTGGAGCAGGAAAGGCAGCAAAAAACCAGTTGGCATGTCGCTGCTTCTGTTACTGTTGCTGTTTGCTCAACGCCCCAGTTGTTGGGGCATGCCACAGTCCGCCTACCCGCCCATCCAGGTCCTGGCAGTGGCCAAGGCAAACAATCAATTTATGCACACACACACACACACACACACACACCAACATTCTTCTCTTTTACATATAAATTTGTGTTTTTTTCGCCCATTTTTTGTCGCTCCACTTTTGGGGGAGTCGCCTCCAGTGGCTCCCTCCAGCCTGTGTGTATGTGTGTGTGTGTAAATATTTGTTAACTTCATTTGCTCTGAATTAAATATAATTTACATGCTTGTTTGTTTGCTGCTGTGTCCTTTATGTTGCATGCATCAGGGCGCATTAGCTCTCCCTCTCGTTCATTGCACATACTTTTGGTCATTATAATTATTGTTGACATTTGGGCTTAAAAATCCGAGAGAGAGAGAGAGAGGGAGAAAGTGGTCCGCAATTACACGTGCAAATGAAGTGAAATTCAACTTTTGTGCAATTAAAAATGAATTTAAAAAAATTATTTTCTGGCATCCAGATTCCTGCCCCAAAGGGATCTTTCCAATCGCATTTGCATGCAGTTAATTGGTTGCAGTGCAGCAGCTAGGAAAATGTGTTGAAAGCACGAACAGTGCCCCATGAGTCATCCCCCCACCCCCCGCCCAAGGAGGGCCGCATTGCAGGGGCAGGGGGGATCGGTAATTCCTATTTAATAGGTAGCACAATTATTCTTCATTATTGGGAATTACTCTCTCAACATTTCCCCCCTGTCTCCCTCTCTCTCTCCGTCTTTAATATCTTTTTCATAAAATTAAATGGAACTTGGTTTATTTACTGTTGCACAACGATGGGCACCCCGTGATTGGGTATCGGCCATAGGAATTAAGGTTAAGCACTACAATTTGTGTTAATCAACATCCGGACTAGCCGTGGCACCCGCAGCACCCACGTGGCAACCACCCACGTGGCACATTGAAACATTAACATAAATTAGTCATGTGTAATTTATTTAGTGCGACAAAGGCACTTCACTTCCTTGCTGCCACAACAAATCGAATCTGAATTATGGCCCGCAGCTGCTGTAGTTGCCACATGCCTTTCCAACTGCCGCCTGTGGGTCTTCCTGTTTACGGCGCAAAATTTATGGTTTCTTTTGCTCTGTTTCGGCCAACAATTTGCTAACATTTTTTTGTGTTTTATTTTTTGCAGGGCCGCTGTAATCGTGAGAAACCGCCGTGCAAATACTTTCATCCACCACAGCATCTGAAGGATCAGCTATTGATAAATGGACGCAATCATTTGGCCCTCAAGAATGCACTGATGCAACAGATGGGCATCGCGCCCGGCCAGCCGGTCATATCGGGCCAAGTGCCAGCTGTGGTAAGTCCTTCTAATAATTTAATTGAATTCCCTTCATCCCAGTGGAAAGTGGGGGAACAATATGAATATTTATACCTCCCCCGCCATAACGCCATGAACAGCCAAAGGAGCAAAAGACTGTGAGAGTGTACAACTACAGTATGTGGTAGGATAACCTAATTCAGCCAATACGGAAACACTAGTACATAAGATAATACCATAAGAATACTAAATAAATAGACCGACGCCCGATCACTTTGTGTGTGGCATCGAAAGCGAGAGGACGGAAAAAAATAAAGAGCGAAACAGAAAAGACGTGGTGCTACAGTTTTATATACTCTCACAAGTACAACAATGTCTTTTATATTTCGCTCTTTATTTTCTCTTACTTCTCGCTTTCGATGCCACACAAAAAGTGATCCGGCGTCGGAAAATAGTGTTGCCGTATTGGCTGATTGAAGTTAATATAGTACATGGGGATGCCGTATTGGCGGAAAGAGGTTATCCTACCACAAGACGAAGAGGAATGAATTGATGGTTTTTTGATGGGAGGGGGTTGAGGATTAAGTGCAAGATCTATGTGGTAACGATATTATTCCCTTTTTTTTTGCAGGCCACAAATCCATACTTGACTGGGATACCAGCCAACTCGTACAGTCCGTACTACACAACAGGACATTTGGTGCCCACTTTGCTGGGACCCGATCCGTCGGCTGTGGCCTCACAGCTGGGACCTGTGGTGCCGCAGGCGGTGCAGGTGCAACAACAGAAAATACCACGTTCCGACAGATTAGAGGTGAGTTTTCATTGCCTCAAGGACAAATGCTGCTTCGGCTGTTGCTGCTGCCAGCGTGTATCTTATATGCTTAAATGTTTATGTATTCAGATTCAAAGTCGACTTTAATTTACGCTTACGTTTCGTTTTACGTTTTACTTACATTTACATTTATTCTGCGTTTTATTTATTATGTGTGCGAAAGCAATGAAAACGAAATGCCAACCAAAAGCGAATACAAAAACGAAAGCTTTCGTTATCCGTAACCGTAACCGTAACCGTTTCGTTTCCGTGGCATGCAACATGAATTTCCGTTTCGTTTTTTGTGTAATTTACTTATAATTAGTATTAATACTGAAAACAGCAACAATATGTATAAACAAATTGCGAACTAAAACAAAGATTTTTGTACAGTGTTTTGAGTTCTCTTGAGTTCAAGCACAGAAAATCTGACAAAACGTTGTATAATTCGCCAATAACCAGAATTGATTTGACATTTGACAATTGACATTTGACACCCAACACACACACACACCAACACACACACATGCGTGTTGTATACGCGTCTAACAGTCCAACAAACCAAAGAAAAAGAAAGAACGCTAAATTTGAAGCAACCCGATCTTGATGTTATTTCTCTAACCATTTTTTGTTGTTTTATTTTCTTAATTTAAGCTCGTTTTTGTTTCTCTCTCTCTCTCTACTTCTCAATCTCTCTATCTCTTTGTGTATCTTTTATTTATGGTTTGATAGATCTGAGGATCTGTTTGCCTAGCAGCTGCTGCTTTTTGAAGGCTTTCGAACCCCCCTGTGTATATAGACGAAAGAAAACTTTCAAGATTTGCAACCAAAATTCCAGAATTCTATGCACCGTTATTCTCGATTCCATTTTTATTTTGTTTTGGTTTTTCTATTATTTGATCTCGATTATATACTGATTGAGGGATTGATCTTAGATGGCAATCAAGGGAGGAGATTGCCTCCCGTCTGGACCGTAATTTAAATAGAAATAATAATTATTTTTGTTGGAGAACCACCCCCTCCCCCCAGAAGACACTCTCTCTCTCTCTCTCTCCCTCTCTCTCTCTCTATCTTTCTCTACAGAAACAGTCCAACCCCAAGCTCGTTATAATTTTTAGTTTATTTTATTTTTGTTATGATTTCCCGTAATCCTTGCATTCTCGTTGTTCTCTCTATCTGTCTCTCTCTCTCTTTGTTTCTATTTCGTTTGTTTGTGCTACGTGTTTCTCTTGTGTTCTCGTACTCAAAATGTGCACCCCACCACCAAAACCCAAAAAGCGAATTGAAAAACTAATCGGCATGAAAAAAAAAACTAAAAAAAAATAAATGCTAAAGCAAAAACGATTCCATGAGCGCAAGACTCCAATCGAAAATCTAATCCAAAAAGCTAAAATGCAACCAAAAGTATCGGCTCTAACCACAACAAAAGCAACAGCAACTAAAACACTTGCCTACGAATCGAAAAAAAAACATGAAAAATATATTTACAATATAAAACCAAAAGAAATGAACTTGTTACTGAATATCCTTCCATTATTTCCAAAACCACAAAAAAACACAACACCAACAACAACTACAACAACAACCAAACAAAAACTCGACCACAAACACACAACCACACACACCTTCTCCGCCTAAAACCACACCACACACACCACCACCACCACCACCAACACCGCCACCAACAACAACCGAAACCACAACTGCTGCCACTTTTGCTATCCGCTGCCAACGCCCGCAACCAACCAACCAACCAACCAACCAACCAATCTGCAACCAACAACTTTACTCCGATCTGCAACTCGGATCGAAAATGCTCGATCGAACGACGTGTTTCCACAATCAACAATCAACAAACACCAACAACAACAACAATATTGCGTGCGTGCTTGCGTGTACGTGTGCGTGTGTGGGTGTGTGTGTGGCTCGGCCCCCAAAACCAGGTGTGTCGCGAGTTCCTGCGCGGCGCCTGCAAGCGCGCGGAGTCCGAATGCCGGTTCGCACACCCGCAGGAGAGTGTCGCACGCCACGACGATGGCTCCATCACGGTATGCATGGACGCCGTGAAGGGACGGTGTGCCCGTGATCCCTGCCGCTACTTTCATCCCCCCCTGCACCTACAGGCACAATTAAAAGCGGCCCAAACACGCGCCACCGCTGTCGCTGCTGCAGCTGCGGTATGGCTATATACTATATATTTTCTCAATACTTTCCCCCCCCACCCCCCACCTACTTTCTTCTTTTTCGTTTACCATTTACCTACCTATACCTCCCCCCCACCTTTTCGTTTTCGTTTGTGTTTTTTGTTTATATTTCTACCTTCTGTTAAGCCGCCTAACGTGTTTTGCCATTCTTTTTTTTGTGTTTTCCGTTCGAAAATGTTTGCCGCTTTTCACTAGAGCTGATTCCGTTTCTGTTTTTCCAAAATAACTTCAACAAAAACAGAGATATACAACACACACACCTTTACTCCTGCACTAACACATATAGATACATCTATGTACATAGTATATGTATGTACATCCTCCAACTATATATATATATGTATGTGTGTGTATGTATATCCCCACATTTTCCGTTTGCCAACTGCCTTAGGCCATCCGCTAGTTAGAAAATAGTTGATTGAATTTGCTTTAACTTCCAGTCAAATTGTTAACATTTTGTGTGCGGGGCCAAAATCCGATCCCTTCGTAAATTAAAGCAAATTTAATTACAAGTTCACGCTGCATGCAAACAATTTAATTAACTTTATGCAAACGCCCCAACCCCAAAACCCACACAACACACACACACGCATATTAGTTTTGTCTCTCTCGATAAATAACTGTTACTAGCAAACAAAACAAAAAAAAAAACATACATATATCCAGTTTAAATACTCGTAAATATATAGCAGTAGAAAATAGAGATTATTCCAATGTGAATAAAATTATAGCCGCGAAAAAAACAAACACTATTCAATCAACCACACTATTCTGCTCGATATAATGCATTAGAATTAATGCAGATTTTATGAAGCGGATGGCAGATATTCATGATCCAACTGCCTGGGAAAATATCGGGTGTTTTACAGTCATGATTGAATGATTGAAAGCACATCCCAGGCAGAAATTATTGGGGGATAAGTAATCATAGAATTGGGGATTAGTTCTCATAGAAATAAACAGAAAAATATGATACTATTCTTTGCTGAGGGCTTGTACTGAGTGCCGTTTGGGTATATTCGGCTAATCGGAGGTGGATTATTTACTGATGTCACGGTTACAATGCTCTGAATCTCTATAGAGCATCCCACAGTCGTGCTGGCGAATTGTAATTTCAATTTCGGTCATAAAATTTTATGGCTAATTGAAAAATCATTTGGCCGAACTTAATGGCTATTTATTCAAGGCATAAGCAATGGTTTCACTCCGCATAATGGTTCATTATGTGTCATCATCGTGGAGTACATACATATGTACATAGAGTGTGCCCTGGAAGAGTTTTGTATGTATTTTCCAAAAGCGCTTTCCCGCTACCAAGTTAGAAATTCCTTTTGTTTGTCAAGTAATAAATAATTAAATGCTGATAAATTATAATTTCTGAGCCAAACACCCAAACAAAAAATAAAGGTGGAACGCAGAATATAATCCCCCACAGTGGGGGAGGGCAGGGGGCAGGAGCAACATGGAAAATATGTTGAGGCTCGCATAAAACACGCCATAAATGTTGATTTTCGTTTGGGCCAAAATTAACATTTATTATAACGCGTTAAAACTTTGAGCACGCAGCCAGCCAGCCAAAGAGAGAGTCGTGGGGCAGGAAAGCGAGGCACGGCACGGCACGGCACACATACATACACACATGTTTGCACGTACGTGATTGCCACGTGTGTGTGCTAGAGTCAGAGCCAGGACCATGGTATCCGTATCCGTGTACGTGTACGTGTCCGGGTCCGTGTCCTGGCTGCCAATGCCGTTGTACTTAATTCGCGACTTAATTGCTTTCTGCTGGAAATTTATTTGACGCAACAAAAAGCAACAACAGCAGCAACGTTGTCGCAGGAAGCAGGGATGCAGGGGTAGCAGGGATGCTGGGGAAGCAGGGTTGCTGTGTGCTGGTAGATGGCACACATAATTGCAGCATAATATCGCATAAAGTGAAAAATTGTTGCACCATTTTAGGCGTAATTCAATCGAGGCTTTTCCGGAAGGAAGCCCATCCCCAACACACGTTATTATTGTATGAAAATTGTCCTTTGACACAGACATACACACACACACACACATCCCTCCGATCTCTCTCATACACACACACGAACATACATACATACATAATTGTATTTATGGGTCGTCGTCGTTTAATGCGATTATGGCCCTGAAAAATGAAAAAAAATTAAACGCTTACCTTGTGGCACCTCTCTACCCCCACCCCAACCCCCCCAATCTTTCACGTTTATTTCATATTTTTAAAATGGATTATTTTTATATCCCCCCCCTGCACCCCTTTAGTCGTTTGTGATGTTTCATGCTTTACCGTAGCTTGCTGTTGTTTACAACCCAACAAAAATACAAGTACTATAGCTTTTCCCATCATGAAAACCCAACAAAATCCAACAAAAATGTATCTTAAGTGATTAGAGATGATAATAGTAAAAGTATCAGATTTAGAAGGGAATCAGCACCATATAGGTATATGTATATGTAGTCTGTAACATTTTCTTTTATAGATAACGACCGATGCAGCGCTGCTGTTTCATATGAACTCTATCCTTCATTTATCCAATATATATATATATATATGCTCTCCTATAGTTAATTTCTTCCTGTATAAACTATCTAGATGGGGTTAAATCATTAGGGGTATTCCATGCATGACAAATGTGAATCTATTCAATGTTGTTATCCACTCATCCAGCCTATATACCCATGTATATATCTATATATCTATATATATGTATATTCCATACTCAATCCACAAAAACAAACCCCGAGACACACACACACACGAAACTTTATTCCGTATTTATGATTTACCTACCGTTGAAAAGCGCCCAAGTTTTCTTTATTATGATTGTTGTTGTACTGTGGCATATTCTGGGTCGCCCATATGTCAATCGCCTGCCCCACGATATGTGTGCCACCTGCCGCGTGGAACGAACTACAAGCCTGACATGTGCCTCCCTCGAAGAAGGCAAGCAAAAAGGGGAAAACGGCCGCCTGCTGTTTTTTTTGTGTAGCATTGGCCAAAAATGTAAATGTCAACCTGTACTGTGGCCCCATTCACACAGAACACAGGACACAGAACAGAGGACAGAGGATACAGGACACAGGACATGGACATGGACATGGACATGGACACGAACGACATGGATTAGTCTGGCAGGATAACGTTTGAACCGGAAAATTAACTAAAAGCAGAGATTTCCATGCCAATGAATTGTCCAGCAGAGTGGTCGGATGCCGGCCTGATGCCGTAACTGAGGCCAGAGGCGGCCTCTCGGCTGTTTTTTTATAGACTCGACCCCAATATCCAAGCACACAGATACACTCCACACACCCATACAGACACACACATACACACATGTACACATACTATTACCCCACCGAAGTTGTCGCGCCCAAGCGAATTAATCCATTTGTAGCATTCATTGCCAGAGACACGGCAGCAGCAGAAACAGCAGCGACCCAACAAAAAAAAAATAGAAAAAGCAACATCTCTCTCCTTGTCCCTCTTTCTCTCTCTCTCTGTCCCCCTCTACCTGTCCTTTTCTCACCGAGTGCGAGTCCATTTAAATGCAAATTTCTGCACTTTTGCCTGCTCTTCGCTGCCCCCAAATGTATGCTAAGGTTTTTTACCCTCTTATTTTTATTTCTGTTTCTGATTTTTATTTTTTGGGTCTTAGTTATTAGACACACACACACATGTGTGGGGTAGGGGGATGGAGATGCCCAATTGCGGTGCTAAACGCATTAGCATTGAGTTCTAAACCAAAATTTATGGCGATCCTATGAGCTCAAAAAGTGGCCTTAAAATCGGGGGAGAATCGGGTCATATCTATCTTTCATTTCCCACTCCTTGTTTTATATATATTTTCTGTGAATGTGCAACAGCAACGATGCATCGGTAGGTATAAGGTTTAAACGAATAAGCGATACCCTCTAGCGCGGGTCATGGAACATTCCCAAATTCCTCCAATCACAAATGCTCGTGTCTGATCCCCAAAACAATATCTATACGAATGTGTGTCAAAAGTCAAATCGATTGTTGGATTGCGAAAAAAACGAATGATTTTGTTGCGTTTCCAAGTAAACAACTAAGTTAGTTCTAAGTTAAGATCTAGTGTGTAAGACAGAAGGAATAAGAATGCTCTATCTCTTGCTCTATAACTACATATCTCTCTCTATCTATCTATCTATCTATCGCGTTTTTTGCCGGCTTTGCAAGGCTTATTTTTATTCGAATATTTTTCTAACAACACTGGCTTTCCACTCACACGAAACTAAATTTGAGTTACGCTTTACACCAGATTAATTTCAATGGAATTTTTGGCCAAACATTTAGTTTATTTAAGGTCCGAACGATATTCAAGCGGAAATCACGTTTATTTGTTTTGGGAACAGTTACAGTTGATTTCTGCTTGATTTATCCATGAATAATACTGCCATATTATCGTACGAATATATCTAAACAATTTGATTTGTTTCTATTATTTTACTTATCGAATATCAAAACACTTTTCCGTACTCTTCTACTATTATGTATTTTCCATCTGTTCGCACAAAACGAAAACGCACAACTACACACACACACGCGCACAACCAATACACACGCACACACACACACATACTGTAAACGCTTCAACGATGGATGGCACACACATACATACATACATAAACACCAACAACCGCACGAAACAACAACACTCAAAATGAACGCAAATTGAAAAACTGAAAAAATTCGAAAATGGACACACAATTAAATAATTGATGGGAAATGGACAAATATGGAAAACGAACGAATAAACACACAAAAAAACAACAAAAAAAACAATATAATTGTGACGACACCCGATATTATGGCTGCATTTATAATTCATAATGGAATTTGGAAAACTCTCTCACTCTCTCGGGAAAAATCTAAATGCAAAAACAAAACTAATGACGGACATACACACACACACGCGCACACACACAGACCTCACCTGTTACGGCACACCACCACCCACACCACCATCACCACCAGCAACAACTACAACAGCAACAACAACAGCAGTTGCAACAACAGCTGAACAACATCAACAACAACAACAACAACAACTGCAGTGCAGCAACCACATCAACAACAACAACAACCACAAACAATGCTGCCGCCGCCGCTGCCGCCGCCGCCGCTGCTGCCGCCGCCGCCGTCATGGGCCATCACCATACAGCAGCACTGGAAGTGGGCAAGAAGCGGGCAGCGGACACTGATCTGTTTCCACTGGTATTTTTTTTCTTTTCCTTTTTCACTTTGTGTTTCCGTTTTTTTTTTCTGTTTTTTTTCTTGTTTATCGTTTGAATTCCGTTTTTTACATTTTGTGGTTGATTTTCGTTTAATTTGATGATATTCACTTGAATTGTTTAATTTTAATGCTTTTGTTTTTGTTGATTGTTGAAAATAGTTTCCAATTTACGTTGCATGCTTTTAGGCGGGTGAAGAATATCTCACTTAAGCTAACTGATTTTTGGATGGGTGGTTAAGTCATCTTGGACTTGGATACATTCCAGCCACATCCTTACTTTCTCCACCCCGCTCCTCCCCCACAGTAATAACGGTCTTTAATTGATGAACCTTCCGTTTAACATCCGATTGATGCATTGGTTCGACTCTTTATCCTCCATGGAATGCTTTCCAACTTTCACCTAACCACAAAACCCCTCCACTACACATTCATTCATTCATTTAGTCATTCATTTAGTCGTTCATTTAGTCATTTATTCCGTCATTTAACTGCACATCAAAGTGCCCTCAATTAACGTTCCCCCTAACGGAATGAAATCTGATACATTATCTGCTACATCAAAAGCGCCAATACACTACACACCAACACACTGACACACTCAAAAACACTCACACTAATCAGCATAGAGACAGACAGACAGACAGCATTCATTGGCCTTTCACAGCGAGGGGTACCTACATATGTACTCGTTTAACCAACTTACAAAGGGGCCTGGCCTATCATTCCGTATGATATAAATCACAATCACAGAAGCACAGAAGCACACGAGCACACAAGCAGAAAGAAGCATTCAATTCATTCATTCCACGTGGCAAAAAAGTGTTAATTAAAACGATTTAACCGATTATCGCGCCAAGGCTGTACGTCTTCTTTCTTTTGGCCTATCCTTCTGCCTCTTGCCACTGCCGATTGCCACTGCCACTGCCAACTGCCACAGCTATCGCTTTCAGTCTCGCAGCTGCCGTTGGCTGTTGCTTAATTGTTTAAGTGCTTTTGCTGGTTAATTAGTTGCAACATGCACTTACCGCGAACACATATGTATCCTTGTTTATCCTTTCGCCATCATACTCCACACAGACACTCGCACACTATTTAGGACTAAGTATATATATATATATTGTCTATGAATATAATTGATTGAACTGTGCAGAGGATATATCCACTAATTTCATTTGTGTTCTCTCTCTCTCTCTCTCTCCCTCCCTCCTTCTTCATTTTCGCTCTTCCACATATAAACACACTCTTCCGTTCGATTATTCTCTCTCTCTCTCTTCTCTTTTCCACTCTCTCTCTCTCTCTATCTTTCTCAATCAATGAATCAATCTGCAATCCATGTGTGTGTGCGCCTAACCTTTTGATCAACCACATCAATCAACCAATCAACAAATTCCGATTCCGATATATGTAACCCCAACAACAACTACAACAACAAATCAAAATATCATTCATTAACTGAATAACTGAATCAACCAAAACCAAAACCAAACCAATCCGATAAATGCCACAAAAAGATGGATGTTAAAACGGTTGGTTCATTTTACTATGAAAACTTCGTAAGTACTCCAAAGAAAAAAAAACAAACCACAATAATAAAATAAAACACTATAAAATATATCTCAGTAATACATACATATATCCATACAACAAAATATGCCACCTATATAAAACGTATAAAAAAAAAGCCTTACAAAAATTGGAGAAAATTTTCAATGAAAGCCAAAGATCATAAAGATCATCGGGAAAGGCTTTTCTTTCACTGAAATGCAGCTTTTCCGCCCCCTAGCTCCTCGCAATCACTTGAAATGCATGGAAATTTGCTTAGAATTCGCTTTCATTCATTTTGTTTCGTTTTGTTTCATTATTTATTTTTTAAATACATAGAGTATGTTTCTTATTTTCTTCGTATGTTTTCTGTCTCTCTCTTTGTCTCTCCCTCACGTCCACGATTGAAAATTGGCAATAGAAAACAGAAGAATTGTAGTAGAAAGCAGAATAGAAATTCAAAATTCAAACAAATCAAAATCAAGCTCGTTTTTAAGCAATTTGTTAATAAAATATATTTACTATATATTTAAATGTAGAAACTAAGTGAAAAGCAAAAATTAAAATAATAAAAAAGAAACTAATGTCTCTCTGTATCTCTCTCTCTCTCTCTCTCTGCTTTACTGTGCCGCTCTTTCTTTAGCAATTCTCTGGAATGGTACCGTTCAAACGTCCAGCTGGAGAGAAGTCTGGCATTCCAGTGTATCAACCCGGTGCGACTACGTATCAGCAGCTAATGCAGCCCTATGTTCCAGTCTCATGTGAGTATCCCCAACAACAACAACAACTACAACAACAACAACATCAACAACAACAACCACAACAACAACAACAACAAGTACTACTACTACAACAACAACAACAACAATTAGCGTTAAGTAGCGCCATAACAACAACAACTACAACAGCAACAACAACAGCCAGTAATAATATTAATAATAATAACAATAATAATAATAATAACAGCAGTAACAATAATAACAATACCAATCACGTAAATGCTGTAATTGCTACTGCCATCAATCCATCATCCACATCAGCATCGATCGATCAATCAGCTGCAGCAGCTGATCCCACTAATAATCACAGTGACGATAGTCACGATAACGATAACCATCACGATAACTCTAACCCGAAAGCTGTCGATAATGATGAGGCTGCTGACGAAAAAGCGAATAATAATCCAAAAGACAGTGACGATCCAAATTCAAGTCCCGCTATCGATTGTAATACACCACAAACAAATGCACACACAACAGTGGCAGCAGCAGAAGCAGCAGCAGCAGCTGCCACAGACTCCGACATAGACACACAGGAGACACAGACAGCTGCAGCAACAGCAGCAGCAGTAGCAACATCATCCAGTGGTAGCTCTCCCGCCCCCTGTCCAACCCCACCCACCACCAACACCACCACTGACAGCAGCCTTCTGCCCCTGCCCCTGCCCGTGCCCCTGCCACCCAATGGGGATAATAACAATTACTTGTCGTATATCAATAACAATTTAACCAACGGCCAACGGATCAAGTCCGCCAGTCCACCCGAAGAGTGCCTCACTGACGAAGCAGACACTGCCCCATCATCCGTTGCAGCAGCAGCAGCTGCTGCAGCAGCGGCTGGGGCATCCCTCACCTCAGCCCCTCGTAGCTATAGCAAGCACAATGGCGATGCCTATCAGAGGGCCAGCAATGCCGCGTACTCCATGAATGGCCACAGCACTGGGATACTGCCCACACCCACCAGCACCGCCCCCACAGTGACGTATCAGTCCCAGGCACAAGCACAAGCACAAGCTCAGGCTCAAGCCCAGGCACAAGCTCAGGCTCAAGCCCAGGCTCAGGCTCAAGCACAGGCCAGTATGCAGCGCATCAACTATGCCATGCCCGCCTACAGCTATGCCAATCTGTACTCCCCCTACAACAGCGGCACCTCCTCCATCGTGAGCATCGCGGGCAACACGCCCTCCTATGTCCAGGCCCAGATGCAGCAGCAGCAGCAACAGCAACAGCAGCAACAGGCACAAGCCCAGGCTCAGGCACAGGCTCAGGCGCAAGCCGCCTATGCGCAGCAGGCCTATGCCGCCTATGCGGCTGCTGCAGGACTCACGCACACACAGCCGACGGCAGCAGCTGGCGGCTACTATGCCGATCCTGCTGCCCTGGCCAAGGAGGTGGCCCAAAAGAACTACGCCCTCAAAGTGGCCAGTGCTGCGTCGGCGGCGGCCGGCAAGTCGGGATCCCATTCGGCAGCCGCCTACACAGGCATGACCCTCAACAAGGGATTTGTGGCCGCTGCAGCTGCTCCACAGCCCGTTCAGGCGCCCCAGCCACAGGCCGTCTCCATGGCCACCCTCCTGCAGATGCAGGCACAGGCCCAAGCCCAAGCCCAGGCTCATGCCCAGATGCGGCAGATGGGATCCTTGCCCAATTCGGGCATGTCCACACCCATGGCGCCCGGCACGCCCCTCCGTTCGGCCAATGCTGGTGGAGCGCAGGCCCCGCAGTACTTGTCGGGAGCTGCGGCCGCCTCTGGCGCCCTGCTGCGTGCCCCCTCCCCCATGCAGTATGCTGGAGCCCAAGGCTACTTCTATCCTGGCGTAATGTCCGCTCCGACTGCAGCCCCCGCCGGATATGCTGCCTATGCCATGCCCTCGAGTCAGGCGGCAGCGGCGCAGCAGTATGCAGCAGCAGCAGCAGCTGCTGCCGCTGCAGCCGCCCAAGGGGGAGCCCCAGGTCTGAATCCCTACAAGAAGATGAAGACGTCCTAAAAAGTGACCTCCACCCATTCACCCCCTCTCAAAACGCCGCTGTACTTAAAAGCTCTCCCGTTAGGAAACAAACACACATCGAAGACGTAAGAAATATGTGCCTCAGAAGTAGAACGATTAGACTTTAGTTTTTAGTCCCCCCCCCCCACTGACCCCATCTACCCATTGTAGCGATACAGAGCAGCCATGCATCCATGACACAAGATCACGATCCCACACAAGAAGGCTTTGAAAAAGCTTCGCCACCCCACTAACACGCGCGCGCATGCTGTACAAAAGCAAAATACATCGCTGTCCTGCCCGTCCCCCCAACCCCCCACAAATGAAAAGCCTTACTAACACAAATGCCGCGCAGCTTGCAACGAACGAAAACACTTTTGCCATTAAGTTATTAACGAAACGAAACACAAACCTCACAGTGGACTTACAAGAAGGTATTGCCATTACTCTCAAATGAAACCACAATGAAGAAGAGAAGCTTTCAAAAAGCTTCCAGAGAGCAGAGACACACGAAAAGAAACAGAAACAGATGTTATGTTAGATTTTAGATTTACTTAAGTTCCTTCTCTGGTTAGCAATTAGTCAAACACTAAACAGAAAAAAAGAAAAAAGAAAAGAAGATAGGAATAGGAATAGGGAGATCGGCAAAGGCAATGGGCTGAGTAACGCAATGAAAGAAATGTGATAGCACACCCACACACCCTCCCCCTCTCGCCACACACCAAGCAGAATCAAAAAGAGATAAGAAATCAATCCATCCCAACTGCTGCTGCTGTTGCTGTTGCAGTCGCACTCACCCACGCATATATGAAGTCATTTCTGCTCTGCAGAAATAGCGCTCTCTCGATGAGCTCGCTCGCTCTCTTAAAGCTATGTATACAGATCCTCCTGCTGCTACTGCTGCTACTGTTACTGTTTCTGTTGCAGTCGCACACCCATAAATGCAGTTCCCGTTCCTGTATTGCTCTTCACCCATCATCTCTTTACTTCTGCCCTCAGAAGGAGCGCGCTCTCGCTCGCTATCGCTGTCTCTCTCCCTAACTGTTTACATAGATAGCGGCCATAAATATCGTGAATGCTGTTGTAATTGTTTAAATTAAATTTGTTGAGCAATGAGAGAATTGTGCATAACGTAACGGAATATTGTCTAGTTATATAGAAATACTACTACTTATACGATATACATACATCATAGCTGTACGTGCTGTATGCTGCTACTATCTACTATATATACACCGCACACTCTGTACTCTACACACACACACACACACACATGCTCATCCGCCACACATCTACGCATACACCCATACAGACTCTGTAAGAGAAAAAAGAACGATCTGTAAATCGTATATCTATAGCCTTACTAAAACACAGATATCACTCTATAACACACACTCACACTCTGACACCCTGACACCTGTTAAGCCACCCTTCAAAATTGATTAATTCATTAATTAACATTATGTTTGTCAAAGATTTAAACCCCAAAAAGAACTATGTAAAACCTTTGTTATCATTTTCGATCATCTACATATATCCTCCCCACATACACATACACATACACACTTTATCGCTATCTTTCAATGTATTTCTAAATGTTTGTTCTTTCTGTAATCAAATGTTAAAACAACAACAAATGAGAATAAATTCATTGGCAAACAGAATTAAGTTTTTTAAGTTAGATCTCTCGTGTGATTATTATCAGTTTTCCTCTCTCTCTCTCTTCTACATACATATGTAGTGTTTATGTTTTATTTATATATATTTTATGTAAAAGAAATCATTTTTTAATGTAGTTATTACATATATAATTTATTAAGAAAAACAAATAAATTTTGCCACTGACTTGCGCGCACACACTTAAGTCTTAGACACACTCCCCCACCAGCACCCCACAGCGCCCCTCATCCCCCCAACATTTTTGAGAAAAAACATCCCTACATTATGTTATGATACATACATATATATACGATAATCTCTCTCTGTAAAATTGTTCTTAATTGAAAGTAATTCTAATGTCGTTACAACAACAGATTTTGATGTGTTTTTGCCACTAATTCTTATCCTAATTCTAATTCTAATTCTAATTTATAGTTTCGATAGTTTTTATTAATGTTTTATTTGAAATATCGTGTTTTTATCTAAATATAGTTTACATAAAAAAAACAACAAAAAATATATACATATATTATATCCTATTCTGTGTGTTGGTATTCGACTTTATTCGATTTTATTTAGTTTTTCTGTTGTGCCGCTTTCCTCATTCATTCCACCCTTTTAAATACTATGATATATCCGGAACACACCTTCCCCACCTCCCCCCACAAATACACACACACACACACACACACACACGCATACACAAAGCATTTCCACTTGCGCTTAACGGCAGAGCAGCACTCTTATACACTCCCCTCTAGAGCTTGATGAATCTCCCCTTCCCTCGTACTTTCTCATCATCTTCTTACATCTGCATATGTTTTAGCTCTTAGTATAATGGCAATGGCAAGCAAAATGAGTACGCTAACGGTAGAGAGATATCTATTTCTATAATAGTTGTAAACCTCTGAACAATATACTATATATCGTACCATATTTATCTGTATCTGTATCTGAATGTATGCCTATATGGGCCAGCTAATTGCTTGGCTTATTGTATACACATATATACTTGATATACTTGAAATACTTGATAAGAAAGATGCTTAAACATGCAGCGAGACTGTGCAAACCATACATAATATTAGAGCCAATAAAAGTATACCTATATCTATGTATGTCTCATATCCTCTATATGTCTTGCCTAAAACTAATATGATAACATTACTATATATACATATGTGTGTGTTGTATGGTTACACCCTTTTTTTCGTTAACAAATGAGAACTGCGCAAATTGTCTAGAAAATGCTCTCTCTCTCGAACATCGGCCCAACAAAAACTAACAGCAAGAACACAATCTCCACTGCATGGCGCAAAGATATATATACATACTATAAACCGAATAACTAACTTGCATTCCAGAATCTAAGAAATCATATTTTACTCCGCTTAAGCACCCAAAAGAAAACCCACACAAGAACTTTAAATGCTTTGAATTACAACATTTATAAGAGCCGTTAACAATGGGATGCAATACAATACATAACGAGTATTTAACAACGAATACTAGGCATAGGATAAGATTGACTTTTGCTGAATACCAGATACAACATTTTGTAAGGATCCATATTTAGAGCCTTATAATTTCTTTTTGAGATCTTGTTTTCTCTCAATAGACAGAAGTACAGTACCGTCCAAAATGTAGCAAAACGTAGTTTATTGGCGCACTCTCTAATTTTCATTTGTAGCAGAGAAACCCACACACACACTCACTCACACACACTTACACAGAGAGAAACACTATACGACGTAGAGTAATTTCTGCTTTCATCATCGACCAACGCAACGGCCACAAATGTGAGCAAAAAAAACAAAGAAAACAAAACAAAAAGTATGGCAAATGAAAAATGCATGTTGCATAAGAAGCAAAAAACAAAGAAGAAGAAGAAGAGGAGGATGTTTATCGAACAAATTGAATTCATGACATATTTAACCATACATGCATACATATATAATGTATACACAAGCCTACACACAAGCAATAAAACACATATTACACACACACAGACACAGACACACACACACACACACACCTATGAATATATGTTATATGTATGTGCTAACATTAGTCGTACGATTATAAAAAGAAAACAAAAAACAAAAACAAATTATATTGAAATTATATTATATACGTTTTATTGTAAAAACCGTAAAAACTTGTTGGCTTCTTTTACTCGAACATCGAACCACGAACCTTGGAAAGTGATCAAAACCGAAACTAACATTCTCTGTCTCTCTCTCTCTCTATATCTGTCTCACCCACTACTAATACATTAAAAACAACAACAGTTTGCTGTGTGTTCGCTCTCTCTTTCTCTCTCTGTCTCTCTGACTGTTTTTTACTCTATTTGTTGGCTGTTTAATATTTAGTTTATATTAGTATCGATTATTTATTCCTAAGTTGGTATTACTCATTTTGCTCACGTGCGAAGCCGCCAAAAAAAAAAGTTTACTTTTCTTACGCTTCTCTCTTTAGTTTTTCTTTTTGACTATCCTCAGCGTGACCTTTAAAGCTCTCATTGTGTGCTCTCTGCTCGACAAAGCAAAGATATCTTTTAGTTTTCCTCACACACCACCTATACCACACCCGAAACTCACCCTCTTTTATCCTTTTGGTAGAATCTCCCAGTAAACACACACACACACACACTCTTTTTGCCAGAGAAATATTACTGTATTGCTTAAATCTATATCGATATACTCGTATAAACCAGATACTCTCTAGAGTTAAGCGCTTTTTGTAATGTTTTCAAAGAAAATGCTTCGAATCATTTATAATTTCTGCCAACATATTTAATACTCTGATTTTAGTTTCTAAATATCGAAATAACTTTATTTGAGAAGTTGAGTAAACCAGTGCTGGAAAGTGTTGTTCGAAGCACGGTTCGAATGAACTAGTTCGAACATGTTCTATGTTCAAAGAGGAAGGATAAAGAGGCTGCCCATCTCTAGCCCACAATCAGATTAGTTCCAAACGAACACCGTTTATTTCTTATTCGATCTCCCACAATATCAGAATGTATTCCCAATAAATCCAATAATCACAAACAGAATTTATGAATCTCTCATGCCATCATTCTGATTCGGGCTGGCGTTTCCTTCTTCAGTATTGATCCTTCTCTCTTCTGCATGTTTCCAAGATCTAGAAAGATCTCAAATATCTCCAATGATCCAAGTTTCACTCGAAGCTTTTTCTTTGTCCTCATTGCAAGTACAGTAGTATTTCTGTCTCTATCCTCCACATACTCTATTCCCCTTTCCCCTTCTCTTTCTGCTGTCGATCGCTGGGTGATGTTTTGCGGGAGGGGGAGAAGTACGTTCCTGTTCGATAATTAAATGTATATTTATGAGTTTAGATTGATTTTCTTGCGTATTTTCTTTAAATTTTCTTTCGTTTTATTCTGACTTCATTCGTTGGAGCGTATATTTTTGTTGTGTAATTTTTCAGCATGTGCTCAATGAAAACCAGAACTTTTTTGTAGCAAGTATTCTTCCGATTCGATTTGAACATGAGTATGATGTGTATTGAAACCAGTGGCTGTATCTTTCCATCCTTTATATATACGCATCGCATCGCATCTTTCTCTCTCTCTCTCTCTCTGTACCGCTCGCTCTCTGCCTCGCTCTCACCCACGCGAGGGAGATCGATAAATATGTATACATTCCGTTTTGCTCACACACATAAGTATATAACTCGAGTATGGCTTCTTCTCAAGTGGCATGTGGTATGGTAAGCGCACTCCTAAGGTAAGCTGGTGCACCTGCCCCCCATCCCCCCGCCCCCCGATAAATGAGCTTAATTATAGCGAAAGAATATATACATATATATATTTGTACGATATCTGATTTTCGCTATATATATATACAGTACAATCATATATACATAGATGCTAAGTATGTCTAATAACCTTTTGTTTTTCGTAGATTCTCGTTTGTCGTTTAACAGCTTCGATCGGCCGGGTTAAGGAAGATCGGAGATTGATGTACGATTTTCTTAGCCCACACACACAAACACAAACCCAAACACACACACATATATATACTCGAACAAGAAAAATGTTATTAACATGATTCCTCTTTAATGTTGTTTTTTTTTTGTGTTTCGTTTTAAACTCATTTTTTCTTTCTTTTTTTCGTAACAGCAGGATGTGATAAAAAGATCCAATCAAATGTAATATGTTTGCTGAATATACACACCCACCAGACACACAGACACACACACATACATAATACACATACACATATATTTAGATCATTTTCGTAGTGCCAAAAGTGCTTTCTAGGTTGAAGTTTTGCTTTGTGGAAGAGTCACGTGCGAGAGTCAATGCTTGAGAACGACAACATCTAATATATCGTATAGACTACTGCTTCAACTTTTGCCCGTGCTGGAAGATCAAGAATATATATAGTCCCACAATAAACACTCACATACACTCACACCACACACACACACACACACACACACACACACACACACACACACTGTACAAGCGACCAAGGCAAAGTGGTAAACCTCCTTCCACCGAAGAATTTATCCAAGTTTTCTCTATTCAATACAATATCCTATCTATCGATCTTTCTATCTATCAGTTTTGATTGACTTTTACAGGCTTGTTTGTATTGTATTCTATTTAGTAAGTATTTGCATTTGTTTCTGTGCGTGATGTCCCTCCTCCCTCGCCCAAGTGCTGCCCCGCCCTTAATGCTTGATAAAAAACGCATCCCCTCTCCATTACAGTGCTTATGGCTGCCGAATTGCTGCTGGCGAAAGTGAATTGCATTTATTTATAAATATTGTACTTTTAATGCTATGTTTTTGTTTCAGAGTTTTTCAGTTTTGCTGCTTGCAACCGGCTTTAGTCTCCTGCTTCATTGCTGTATTTTTTTTTCTGTTTTTCTAATTACCTTTTTATTTGCAGCGTGAGCCTAACTCTGCCGTTAACCTGGCTTTTACATACATTTCCATTCCCCGCCCGCCCAAAAAAGTATGCTACTGTTTTATAATTTGCCTGCTGCTTAAGCCCTCCCCCGTCCGCCCCCGCCCCACTCCGCGGACTGACTATAATCCTCGATAGTTTTAAGTGCAATCTGCCGCCTCTTTGCATATGCGAACAGCAAACAACAAGACCACGTAAACCGAGAGCAAACTTTTCCGCCAGCAAACAGTTAATTACGGCCCAAGGATGGGTTGGGTTGGGTCTTGTTGGGCGGTTAGGGAGCCGTAATTACAACAGACACATTTACAATTATTAACTCGTGTCCTTCTGTGTCCCCAAAAAGCATTATTACCCCGGGATATTCTTTGCTTTGTGGTCAGGTATGCTCGCGCGGTTCACTGCCATGGAGTGGTATTAACTTGTGATTAAGTGAGTAAAATGGGGCTTCTAGCAGGGACAGTGATAGCAAAGGACTGCCTCAGGCGTGCGGATTGTTGTTTCGCAAATGCAGCTTTAGCTTTAGCCTAGTTTTAAGACTTTAATTAATGCAAATTCCAAAAAAACAAACTAATTAATTTTCATTTCTTCAATGGATTTTATACACAGAGAATATTCATTTTCCAATTATTTTTCTACTTCTTTTTTACATGCTAACACACTCATGCGCCAAATAAAAACAAATATAAACAATTTTTCTCACTTTTCTGCATGAAACAAAATATTGATATATATTTAATTTATGAATATCTGCAATCACGCACGGATTTTGGATTGAAATGCTGCATGGGAAACCAAATCAAAACTAAAACTAAAAAAAAAACCCCCAAATTAAAACCAATTATGTGTTTTGTTCTCCCGCACACACATATTTCTTGCACACACACACACACACCATATACACACACACACACATCTACATATATATTTTTTGTGTGTTTTACCCCCCATATACAAATATTTATCATTGCGTTTTCTGCATTTGATTTGTGGCATGTTTTCGGCTTTATGATACAATAATAATCGTGGCTGAATAGCAAATCAGAAAATACCCCTTAACGCCTCCTGTGTCATCTACACCGATGCCAGTGGACAGGTACCGTCCCCCCAAACCCCCAGCCACCCAGCCACCCACATCCTTGCCTGTCGATAGGCTGCATGCGCGCTCCATTGTTATTCTTAAGAACTATCCCCCTCCCCCATCCGCGTAATGGAAATAAAACACAAACTAGGAGCAGCAGCAAGTATAAGCGCAGATAAAGTAAAGCTGTACGCCCGAGTAGGGAGAGTAGGGAAGAGGTCGCGGCGTACAGGCAATCCTTCGTGTTAATCAAATTAAATGCGCTGCCGCCGCTCCCTCAGATGCGCGCACAAGCAAACAAAAGGCAAACAGAAGGCAACGGATCGGAGCCACTGCCAAAGGCGTTGCCCAGTGACGACGGTGACGTTGACATTGGACATTGGACGTTGGATGTTGAGGATGATGTCAGGAGCCAGAACGATGGACACACCTCTGTGGGGGTGTCATAGCTGTTAGCGCAGTTGTTTGTTCAACAAACAAACCCACACACACACACACACACACACGCTGACACACACACTTTCCATCCACAGAGCTCTACTCCTTATGTTTGTATTGTATGTATGTATCTGTGTATTCTCTCCATAGCCCAACCGGAACGGGGCGTCTTGTACACTCAGAGTCCGATGCTAATGAACGGCACCTTTTACATAATTAGGTATGAAAGAGGTCGAGTCCGAACCCTACTTCAGCTGCAGCTTTATACCACCACCCTCCCCCACTACTCCCACTTCTGCCCTTCTGTGTGCATGCTGCTGCTTCGGCTTAGTGCGAGCTTTTAAGCTTAAGCTTTAGCTCTTCGAGTGCTTCGATCGTTCTCTCTCTGCGATCTTTACATACATTTCAGTTACGGCTTTTCATTTTCGCCTGTCCCCCTCTCTCTCTCTCTCTCTCTGACGCAAACTCTTTTGCCCTGCCTTTATGTGCTTTCGAGTTTCGATTTTCGAATACTCGCATTGCAGTTTTTCGGCTTTCGTTTTTGTTTGCCCTCTCTCTCTCTCTCTCTCTCTCTCTACCTTTCGCTGTAATCGCAGTTCTTTGAAGCTTTGAGTTTCTTTTTGGCTTTTGGCAGCTTCGGTTTTTGTTTACCGCCCGCCCTCCCCTCTCGCTGTCGCGCTTTCTCTTCTGTTATGATTCGCACTCGCAGCCCGTCCTGATATAATGATGGTAAAGAAAATTAACCCAACGTATGTTATACGTTCTCTCTCTCTCTTTATTTTCTCTCTTCTCTCTCTCTCTCTTTTCTCTTATATTTCTAGTGCCGCCTATTAGGATATGTAATTGTTACAGCCTTCTAGTAACGCCTCAAAATATAACCTAAGATTCAGATCACATTTTTCGTATTTCCCCCTCTCCATTACCGAGTGAGTGAATAGAACAGAATAGAATAGAAAAAAAAACAAGGTTTTCCAGAGGCTTTTTATAGGCTTTTTTCAGCTTTGTTCGGCTTTTCTTGGCTCAGTTATACATACAAAAAAAATAAATACTTGCTGCTTCCCCGAATGTGTTTTATTTCGTGGCAAACTTTATTTCTAAGCTCTGCGTTTAAGTTTCTTTTAAGATACACACCCACTCTCCCCTCGCCCACATCAAGCGCCCATAAGGAGGAATCACAAAAAAACAGTCCAGAGACATATTTTTCGATTCATTTGCGATGCCATTTTTATGATTTATTTCTACCTTACGCATTTCCTCCTAGAGAACTACAATTTCTACTGTACTTAAGTTTGGAGAGAAAACTAGCTTAACATTAAAGAAATACCCGTGTGAAAACGAACCAGATATAATTAATATATAGTACCATATATAGTTAGTTAGTGATACTAAACAATGACTAATATCCGGAACATCCACCAACCCAAAAAACACCATCAAAGCAATTGTAAAACCGAGAAACCGAAATACCTATTTATTATAACAAAAAAAAAAAAAAAAAAAAACCATTAACCATTTTAGAGAAACCATTTTCAAATATTATAAGAATATAACTAATTTGTGCTCTTTTTCTTTTCTTTTTTCTGCTCTTCTCTTTTTTTCGAAACTGAAAAAACCGATGATATATAAAAACAATAAAAAAAAATACCTATCCCTCCAAAAAAAACCCGAAAAACCAACAAAACACCACAAAAATTATGTTAAAAAAAAAAAAAACAAAACAAAAACTTTATGATTTACCTCTCAATTCGGTTTCCGTTTGCATCCTGCCATACATATCCCCCGATACACCTCATGTCCTCAAAAATCGATAATATAGTTACTGGACACCCTCCCGGTGTGCCAAGATTTTAATAGATCTATGTGCAGTCGGTTAAATTGTAGATTCGTTCATTTAACTGAAGGTAAGTGCATGTGCCTTTATGTTCTGTACCTTATGTACCTTCTGTACCCCTCCCCCAACCCCAACTTGTTCCTTACTTTCCTTTCTTATACATACATATATGCTTTTAGTGCTTTCTTCTTCTAGAGAGTTGTTGAGAAGACTTTTCCGACTTTTATTCTGATTTGTAGTTAGGAAAACACGACCCCAAGTCTTATACTATTCTGTTTTTCGCTGCAATTGGCTGACGTTATTTTATTTTCATTTCTGAGAAAATCCATTTGTGTTTCTTGCTCTTTTTCGTTTAAGGTTTTGGCTTAATCGAATTTCCGTCGAGATACATATATCTATTACACACACACAGACACATACACACACACAAAGAAATACACCAGAGAAAATGATAAAAAAAAATGTAGAGATCAAAGAACGGATGACTTTCACAAGGGTTTTGTTACGATACGATACTTAGTATGTCTCCGTGTCCCACTCCTCGTCCCCTCATGCTCTCATACGATCATGAATCAATATTGTTTTCGGAAGAGCTTTCACTGTTTTTTCTACTCAATCCAATCCGTCTTTACTCTGTATGCAACTGCCTTACTAATTTGTGTCCCGTTCTCTTTTCCCACTCTTTTGCCGCATCGCATCGCATCGCATCTCGCAGATGACAAGGTCGAGGTGATTGATCAACGTGTTGCTGTCTGCCGCGATCATGCCAACAGCCAGTGCCGCCGCAAGCAGTGCAAATACTATCACATACCCATTGTCCTGCCGCCGGCCAACATCATGGCTGCCATGATCACAAATCCAAATGAACAGCAACAGCAGGCTGCTGCTGCCGCTGCTGCTGCAGCTGCTGCCGGTCCCAATTCAGGCTTCAATGGCGCTGGAAATTTGATCATCATTGAGCCGCAACAGCAGCAACAACAACAACAACAACAGCAGCAGCAGCAGCAACAGCAGCCACAGCCGCTACAGCAGCTCCAGCAGCAGCAGTACAGCTACCACAGCAACGGCAACTACTACCAGAACAAAAACATCTATCAGCAGCAGCAGCAGCAACAGCAACAGCAACAACATCAACAGCAGCCACACATCACCTACCACTGCAGCTCCCCCTACTCCCCCTCGTCGGCATCATCGTCATCCTCCTGCTCGATAGCCACCTCGCCCACCCTCTCGTCGGCTACCACCCTGTCCACAACATCGACAGCCACCATGCCCACGCCCCAGCAGCAGTACGCCGCCGCCCCCACAACGACCACCTACTTGAAGGCGGCCCCGGCCTACTATACCCACGATGCCACGCCCACTCTGGTGCTGAGCAGCGACTACAACTCGAACTGCATCCCCATACAGGCGGCGCCGTTCATCTCGCTGCAGGCGGCCCCACAGCAGCATCACCTGCTGAAGTACACCACCCAGTCGCCGATGGGGCAGCAGCAGCAGCATGCCACCTTTGTGGGCCATCATCACTATCAGCCCCAGATGGGGACAGTGGTGGCCACCACAGTCACGGCCATGCCGGCCACCACGATCAGTGTGGCCCCAGCAGCAGTGGCAGCAGCAGCAGGACCCACAGTGGTGCCGCCATCGACATGCATCTAAGGTGGCATGCAGCAGGGCATATCGGAGGAGAATCGTATTCATAAGTCATGAGGGTGGGGTTGGGGTCTTTTTTCTCACGTAATTAATTCCTTTCGAATCCTTTGAATACACATCACATCACCTATAGATACTTTTCCTAAAATATAGTACTTGTATTCCACATGCCACACGCCACACAATCATTGAAAACGAATCAAAATCAAAACTTTGGAATTACAGTTTACGCATGAAAAGGAAAACTCTCCACACACACACACATACAAAAAGACACACACACACACACACCACAGTGAAAATGAAAGGTTGAAAATTGAAACTATTTACAAATCTAAGAGATCTTTTTCTTACTTAAAGCAAAGACTTTAACGTGTGTGTGTGTGTGTGGCATGCATCAAGTGGGGAAAATATTGAGTGACGACTCTACAATATTAGAAGAAAAAATAAATAAAAAATAAAAAAAAAAACTGAAACTAAAACAGAAAAAAAACAGAGAGTGTTTAGTGTTGTTAAATGAAAACCAAAACAAAATATTAGCAATTAAAAATTGAAGAGAAAACAAAAAGTAAATAAAAACCGAAGCGAAGATGAGACGCAGTTGAATTAAAATTAGTTACAAACTATTTTAAAACTCTAGTGTTCCATATTTCAATGCAAAAAAAACATAAAACAAAACTAATCGAAAGTCTATAATCAAGATGAATCTTAGAAAGGAAGAAAGGTAGAAGAAAGGCAGAAGGGAAGAAAGGAAGAAAGGAGTGTTAATATTAGCCTAACGTTAAGCCGGACAGACACTTCACATGGGGGAAAATAGTCAAAATTAATCAAAAAACAACAGAATATGAATAGGCCATAGATAAGCAGCCAGAGCAACTAAAAAAAAATAAAAGAAAACTAATATATATATATACCAATAATCATAACGATTACGATTACGATTGCGATGAATATAAAGTACAGTCACGTCCTATTTTTGCAACAACGATTTACTACAACAACAAAAAACGAGAGGCAAACGACAGATCCAGATCCAGATCGAGAGATGTGTGTGTGCGTATGAAGATTTTATTAGAAGCCAGAAACCAGATAAACAGATAAACAAAACAAAAATCATAATCCTTTTTTTACATTTTGTAATAACAAAAGAATGCAACAAACAAACAAACAGCAAAGAGAACTCATATTTTTTATATACAACAAAAATGGAGCATCAAAACCTAAAGACGGAAAACCGAAAACCGAAAAGAGAAAAGTTAATCAAATTCTGCAACACTAGGCATTTCTGCAAAACAAAAATGTTTGTTTTTGTTTTAAACAAATAATTTAGCTGAAAATCTCTAGAAAATTGAAAACAGATTCCCCAGAAACGTACTATACATATATCTTCCTATGCAAGCGATTTGTAAGCACTATGCGAATGTATCTGTATATAGAGAGAGCTGCAAAGATACAAGACAGTTTTCGAAGTGAAATACTCGTTTCATTTCATACATTTTCGTTTAGACAGAATAACGGATCAAACATGCTGTATGTGATCGCCAACAACCGGTTCGTGCATGTTTGATCCTGGTTGGATCCTCGTTTGTAAATTTTCTTTGGATTTTTCTCAAATATTTGAAAGACAGAACAACACAGAACACAGAAAAGTAACAATAAATTGCAGAACAGAAACTACTTATTATACAATACATACAATATACAAAAACATACATGCATGCATATACAACATAGTACATATATTTGCATATATTTATGAATCAAGAATATATTGATTGATACATATACATATATATATTTACTAATGGCAACTAAAACATGAAATGTGATCTTTTAAAGAAACAAAAGGAGAGAATAATAATAATAATAATTTAAAGAAGAAATTAAAGGGAAATCAAAGAGAATTGAATAAAGAACAGAACACACAGATACATAAATGGAGCAGCAGGAGATGCGTAAATACATAGATAAAAGTAATTTTAAATTGGAATTCCATGCGCGGAAGTCACATAATATAATCGATAATAATAATCGATATTTAGATAAGGATTGTTCAACAATAACAAGATTTATGTACATGTACATTTAAGGGCTGGTTATAATATACGGAAATTTGTTTTCTCTCATCCCCTACCACCCCCTACAACCATACGACACCATGATTTTCACTCTCTCTCTTTCACTGTCTCTCCGACTCTCATTCGTAGTTACGTAGTCCACTTTCAGCTCTCTCTCGCTCGCTCGCTCTCTTCGAAGCCTAAGCCTATAGTTAATGGAACGATCCTTTCCTGCTGATCTTTCCTCGTACTTTCCTACTAATGAAAAATGCCTAATAAGTTTCCGTCCATTATAAGCAGACCTTAAATCTATGTGCAACACCCAACAACAACAACAACAACCAATCCCAACAGCAACAGCAATTGGTGGAGTTGTAAAAAATAAATGAAAATAACAATTAACAAATAAAAAATCAAATTAAACAAACTAAAGATAAAAGATACACACATATTAGTAGATTCTCAAACAAACTAAAAGAAAACTTGTCGACATTTTAAACAGTTACTAACATTTATTGTAATAACAAACAAATGAGGAAAACAATAAGCTGCAAAATGGCAAACAAAAAACAAAAAATCAACAAAAAAAAATGTTCTTAATTATGAAAATAAACTAAGAAAATACATAAGATAAACGGGAAAACCGAAAACCGAAATCCTAGTTACTAAGAAAAACTACATGCAAACAGTCACCTATAGGATCGATCATTGTACCATAAGGGACTCTTTTCGAGATGTCACTTGCAAGGACTAAGGATCGAATACCGAATACCGTGTAAGGGTGTACGAGTAGATCGCGTGGCATGTAGCATAGCACGAGTTTGTAAACTAGAAACGAAACTTTTATTTGCCTTAATCGAATCATATTACACTACACGACACAATACAACACAACACAACAGTACACTACACTACAGGACACATATAATATGTATGTTTATTATTAAACACTGGACAAACACACACACAGAAACACTTGACATGGCTTGTACATGGCGCAGTCTCGTATAGAATATATCTCTCTAGAGAGAGAGAAGGTCGAAAATATTGAATGTAGTTACAGGATGTGCAGAGTCTCTCCTCTCACTGTAAGTCATAGTTATTATTGTTAACTTTAGTTTATACTATATTAGATCATTATGATTATTAATTGTGAATATGATGTGATGTGTTTATTGAAAAGTAAAAACAAAAACCTACAACTAAAACCAATACGAAAAAATACAAAAAACAAACAAAAAAAACTAAATGTTGCAACATAATGAAAACATAAAAATTTATTACTTATACGCTGATCCAGAGCGTAATGGAAGAAAGTGGAAGAAAAGCTCCCCCGCCCCCTCCCCTCCGCTCTGGTTCGGTGTTGAGTAAACCTTAAACATAAGATTACACTACGAGTACGAGTATT
Source organism: Drosophila athabasca (assembly GCA_008121215.1). Taxonomy (NCBI): domain Eukaryota; kingdom Metazoa; phylum Arthropoda; class Insecta; order Diptera; family Drosophilidae; genus Drosophila; species Drosophila athabasca. The sequence continues at coordinate 217,020 of VMQQ01000022.1, read as the reverse complement.
GGGATAAAAGATGGGGCGTATACCCGTATACCCCCCACCCCCACCCGTATACTGTATGTCCTGTAAAGTAGTTCTCTTTCATTTTTGTCAGGTGATATCAACGAATTTTCGCTATGTTCTTTGGAAGGGGCAACGTAAATATACACCCCCCCCCCGTACCCCGTACCACCATCACCCTCCCCATGTATTGTTTTTCCTTTAAGTTAAGTTTTTTTATCGGTTGAATGATTTTCAAGTCCTTTCTTGTTTTTTGTTTTGTTTTGTGATATTCGCGAAAGGAGGAGGACGAGGAGAACGGAGGAGAAAGGAGCAGGAGAACATTGTTTGTTGTTTAGTTTTTGTGTTCATAAATATATTTTTGTAGTTTTGTTTTACTTCTTTTATATAAATATATATATGCATATATATGTGTATATATATATATAGTATATATACATTGTATTAAACAAATATATTATATTATATTATACATTAATGAACTAGTATATACAATTACCTATACACATATACACATATACAACCACAAAAACAACAACAAAATAAAGATGAATTGGAATAATAGATATTTAAGCGAAAAAAACAAAAAAAAGAAAGAAAAACCAAGGGAAATCCAGAATAAAGAAGAAAGTGCGGTAGAAAGCCAGATTCTGGTCGAGGATATTGATAAAGATAGCGATGATACTTATACTCCTACAAAATAAAAAGCAAATGCAAAAGAAAAATCACAACAAAAACAACAACAAAAAAACGAACATTTTTTAAAAATATTTAATAAACAAAATCATTATTAACTATTATTATTATTATTATGATTATTATATTTATTATTATAAAAGAACAAATTTAGTTATTATACATGTAAAGAAAGAAGAAACGAAAGGAAATGAAATGAAAGAAAATGAAAGGAAAAGTAAAGCGAATTCTTGCAACTGCAACTGCAACAACAACAACGACCTACTTTAGAATGAGAAATACGAAGAGATAGAGTAGAAGTGTAGTCTAGAACAGAGAAATGCAGTCAAGAGAAAGTTTTGGTTCAAAAAAGAACAACTACCAAAACGATATATGAATGAAATTATATTGATAATTGAAACAAAATACAACATTTAAAGTTATTTAGCAGTAAAATGAAATGAAAACCATGAGAAAAAACCAACAACAACAAACATCAATGAACAACAAACATCAACAAAAAAACAATGAAATACAATAAAACACAAATAAATTACAAAAAAAAAAAACACAACCTGTTTTTCTATTCTGGGAGCAGCTGGATGATCCGAGGATGTCATCACTTTTCAGATCCACTCACCCGGCCAGCAAAGGGGGAGCGGGGGAGGCCAATGCAATGGGGGAATGCACATTGCAGGATGTACGACGAGCCCACATTCATAATATACGACCTAACCGCAGGGACCACAGACTGCAAAGAAAGCCCGACAAAGGGAACACACGCTCCGAATTTGCCTCTCTCTAGAGGAGGGGAAGGGGGGGGAAAGAGGAGTATGCCACACGTAACATTCCCCAAGTGCCAGTGCTGAAAAACCTGCAAAAGTGGAAAAAGTAGAAAAGCAGCAGCAGGAGGACCCTGAAGCAGAGAAAGCCAACGACATGAACCTGCCATGTGGCAGTGAAAAATGTGCAAGAAACGAGTCGAAAAGAAACTCTTTTTTTTGGGATTTTCTTTTGCATTTTTCCCCACACACACACACCCACACACACACACACACACATGCATAGAGAATGGCACGTAAGTTGTCTATTTCACACACCAACGCGTGCTGCAACTGGGACATGAGAGGGTCTCCATCTCCGTGTCCGACTCCGTTTCGGTCTCCATCTTTGGACTCTCCTGGCTCCTCCTACGAATGGCGCCATATTGCCACACGCAGTCCATCGTAAATGTTGCAATTAGTTGGCAGCGGCCACAAAATATTGCACCCCAGGGCAGCAGTCACTCAGCCCCAGGAGCCCACCCACCACACCATCGAAACTGTAATTAATGTGTGAGTGCGCGTGTGTGTGTGCGGATTATTGACATCGGAAAAAAGGTGGAAATAGTTGGATTGTTAGAGCAATGATATTGAGTAATGGGTGGTAAATTCCCGAGTGGAAGGAACCAGGAGTGGAACAATGGATAATCTTTGTGCGGCATATGGGACGTACACTTTTACTTGTGCGGCCCTTAATCCTTAACCCTTCATAGCCCTGGCATTAATTGGCCGCAGTGTAAACCTAGTGAGAGCAGCCCATTTGGGAGGCGGGAGAGGGGTTGCACGGTCAGGGCATTAAAAATTAACACTGAAATTGCTTTATTACCAGGCGTAGGGTTCTCCTTCGACTCCACCCCACCACACACCCCACATACCCCACACCACACTGATGTCAGACTGAAAATGACAAAGTATACGGATACTCGCAGCAGAAGGACAGTCACTTTCCCCCCTCACTGCTGTTAATGATACTGTGTGCCCCTGCCACTGGCAGTTCCCCTCCCCCGACCTTCTCCTTCTGCTGTCACTCTGTCCCTTTCGCTGGTGAGAGGGAGTGAGAGATCTGACGTTGATGAGACATGTGGTGCGGTTGTTGCTGGGCATCGTAAAAATCATTTCACGTTGTACATAACACGTAACGTGGCGTTTATGTTTACGTCTCGTTGTCGTTGTCGATGGCACATGGAAAAATTAAAATGAAATTATCACTTAAAGTGGGTTTAAAAAAGACTGCAGCAAAGTGCGGCAGGGCCTGGGAGAGGGTGGCAGGCTAATTAAATTAATTTAATCACGTTAATTAAACTATCCTTACACCCTTGCCCACACAACCACACACACACAACGAGGAGAAAGGAGAATTGCTTTTGGTTAATTTAAATAGTGTAAAGGCAAATGTTTACACAGCACGTCGACTTGCCACGCCTGGGGGCATGGGCAGCCATTCCTGACCTGGCCAAGCAAAATGGGATACAACCTCTGGCAACGGGCTTGTTGTTGCTCAATTTACGTGTCAATAAATGTCCCAAGGGATTGTAGGGATTTCTCATAGCCACACACCTAGAACTGATGCTTGCATACAATCAGTTGGCCACTTGCAGTACCGATGCACCCGTTCAGTGGGTCTAGCGATAAGAATAGAATACAAAATTGTATAAGGCCCGATGTTTCTGAATTCAACAATCTGCTCACAAGTGTCTAGACTCTAGACTTTTCTTTTAAGGTCTTAAATGTTAGGCTTAGCGATGGGCCTATTGAATTTGCTTTCCAGCGACTTCCAGTACTTCCTTCCTTACAGCCTAATCCTCAACATCCTTTTATTAATCGCCTCAAAAACTCCTGATACGTTCCATTAAATAAAATAAAAGTGCCAATGTCTGCATTCTTATTCGCCCCTGCAGATTCTTGCTGCAAATAAATTTAATCATTTTTATACTACACCTTGGGGCACTTTTACTTTTGCCCCCGCACCCCCTAACTGGGGTCACCTCTTGCTATCCCTGGTGGCACGCTCTGCAATATATAATTGCTGCCACCTTTTGCGACGTCTACACAACTTTGTCTGACCATAAATTTGCATTCTTCTTTCCTTTCGGATCGCTTTTTTTACCTTCCCTCTCTTTTTGTCAAGAAAAAGTAGAAATATGGCCACTTGGTGAACGAGGGGGGGGGAGGCGGGTGGGGGGACGAAATGCAAGGGTCTGGAAAATGCGGAAAATGTAGAAGTGGACATAAAGTTAGCTTAGCAAAATTGCACAGCCGTGAACGTGTGCGGAGCGTACATACATATATACACATTGTATAGTTTATTTGCATATAGCTGGAGATATATAACAAAATTGCATTGCAAATAAACAAACGAAGGCTTGCAGAGAGAGAGAGCGGGCGGGGGAAGGAGTACAAGGGGTACACCGGTGGTGGGCCCCCGTAAACCTGTGAATAATGTTGTGCGATATGAAAATTGCACTGATTTAGTGCCTGAAATTTGCCAGCCCATTTGTTTCCGGTAACCACCCCAACCCCATCCCCATTCCCATCCCAAAAGCCATCCCCAAACACAGCGGAGCCGATGATAGCGTTGCTTGTGCCACCGGATATCCGCCTAATTGCCGAAACTTCAGCGCTAAAGGTTCAGGCTGGCCACACGCTGGCACTCTGATATCACATATCCCCACCAGGATCCAAAGCCAAGGCTACTTCTCCACAAAACTAATTGCAAAGCAAAATTGTAACTCCTCACCAATTACGTATGTGTGTGTGTGTGCTTTCTGTGGCTTTGTGTGTGTGAGAGCCCAACCCCCATTAAACTTTAATCAGAGATCCCAACCCCTCTGAAAAGTTGAGTCAAATTTACTGTTGATTTTGTGAAAATATTCGCACGGCGAATCCGCTAAAATGCATCTCATACAAATTTCAGCATCTGAATCAAATGAAACGTAATGCTCACGGAATGCAGTCCCAGTGCCAGTGCCAGTCCTCCACCACCCCCTCTCCCCCACGCCACAGCAGCAGGTGGGGCCAGTGTGGGTGTGGCAGTGTGGCAGTGGCAGTGGCAACCAGGAGCTGAATTGACTAAATTAACTGGCGCTGGCAAAAAGTTTGTTTGCCCTTCAGACGTTTGCTTCGCTGCTTTTGGCTGGAAGTAAGCGAAAAAAAAATGCGTGGGGGGAGGGAGGGACGGACGAAGAAAGCCAAAAGGAAAATCGTTAGCGGATGAGGGAAAACGGTCTGTTAGCTGCACAAAAGATTCGCGTTTAAATATTTGATGCTGAAATTATGCAACGCTGCATTAGGCAGCCGCACAGAACAAAATGGAAGTGGCCCTTCAGCAGCAATGAACAATGCTTGGAAAATCCGGAAAATTGCTGCTAATCAAAGCGCACAAAGCCATCCAAAACCAACTATTCTTAAAGTTTCGATGACAAAATCCAAATGGAAATCTAAGGATGGGAAGCACAGCATGCAAATGAAACGAGGGATTGACCGAAGGACGATGGCTACCGCCGAAACAGATGCAATGCCAAAGTCCCGTTGACAGTCCGATTTGTGCCGCAGAAGGACTCCGCAGTGATTCATGGGCTTTCGTAAAGGACCAGACCCTTTAACATTGAGTTAGTGAAACCTGGGGGGTGGGCCGGGCCGGGCCAAAACAGACAGCTGGCTAGTACTTAGCATAAAATATTGAGATTCCATGTCAAGTGCCACTTGATGCAAATGCACTGGAGGCCAAAGGTGCCACCAGGGGATCAAAGGTGAGGCCTGAAAGCCAAACTAAATAAAACCAAATAAAATATTGTATATGCTTAATGAAATACACGGAAATTGCACCAGAAGCCCTCGAATGGAGAGGTCAATGTCTGCTCGGATGAACCAGAATACACAAAATGTAATTCGTATCTTTGCACAAATACTCGATATCCTTGGACTTGCTGCTTTGATTTCTGCTGTCGACCCTCGCAGTGGGTCAACAGTCCCAGCACTGACCTCCGACAGGACATTTCAGATGGTGGAGGGAGTCGAACGAACGTTGGCTGGTAAATGAAAACAAGAACTCTTGCCTCTCGAACTCTTTCACTTGCAACACTCGTGTGCGTGTTGCAGCAGCAGCAACAGAAGCATCTGGTGCAACTGCATTTCTGTAATCTGCATTGTGCTGATGCGTTTTCTGGTCCTATATCTATTCCTGGTCCTGGTCCTAGTCCTGGTCCTGGTCACCATCCACGTCCTCGTTCTGATGCTGATGCTGATGCTAAAAGCTGATCCTGTTCAGCGGCTGTGGCAAATGTGTTTGCATTTCAGGTGTCAACTGCAAAAACACATTCAGCTTTGCTGCAATAACAAACAACACAGAAATAACCAATCCTTGGCCCCATTTTTTCCCCTGCCCCGCTGCCCCCTGTCTGTCCCTGCCACTCCTTTCGCCTGGCAGCATTTCAGATACAACGAAAACATTTTACTTAACAGCAGAGCAGAGCAGAAGTTTCTGTGCAAACGAGTAACATTTTTTGGACACAAAACAATGGAAATGAAACGAGGCGAAAGGAAAGGCATTTTCCGAGAATGTTTGTGCCATCAGGAAAATCAATGCAGATTCTTCTCTCAAATTTCGAGTCAAATTTCGAGTCAAATTTCGATTGGAAAAGCGGAAAGGATTGCAGATAATGATTACAGGAGAGAAAAACCAAAGCTTATCAGAAAATATCAGTGACAAATTAAGGATTATGAGATGATAATGGTGTTGTAGGGGGCTATTAACCTGCAACAAATTTCCCAATGAAAATTCTGGGAGCAGCTGGAAAATTAATTACTTGAACTTCAGGGAGAAGGAAAGACACGGAATCCAACTGGTAGTTGGATTGGAAAAGTCTTCACCCTTTTGCGGGAAGTCAAGTCAAGCGAAGCGGAAAACAAAATAAAACTCAACTTCAAAATGGCGACAAAATTGCAATGGAGGCAAATAAATTTCGGTTCTGGCAGCAGCGCCTTGAAGTATGCCATGAATTTTGGCATTAAGCCACCGCCACCACCCACTGGGCAACCAACCATCAGCCATACAACCTTCAGCACCCACTATAACCCACTATAACCCACCCTCTCTTCCCCCTCCCCCTCGTAGACAATTTGAGGCAATCATGCACTCGTTAATCTTGCTCAGGGGCCGAAAATTAATAGTTAACCTGGCCCAGGGCCCCCCGTCTGAAGAGAGAAAAATGTGCTGGCTAGCAAATTAAACTCGTTCTAAATACATTACGGATAAGGCAGGGACGGAAGGGCAATCCAAGCAGTTCTGCTGCTGCTGCTGCTGCTGCTGGCCTCTGAAAAGACAAACAAACAGGAGCCCAGGGTGACAGACAGACAGAGAGGCAGACAGACAGAGAGGAAGAGAGTGAAAGAGAGGTAGAGAGAGGTAGAGTCAGGCAGAAGAAGACAACAACAAGAGCTAAACAAGATTAATTATACCTGAAAAGCCAAAAACTCAGCTTAGACCAAGTCGCCGTCGCCGTCGACGTCGACGTCCTTATAGCCTTTTGACTTTTGACGCTGCCAGCGTCTACGTCGAGGTCCTTGTCGTTGCCCTCGAGCGTCATTTAGTAGGGAGCTTCCACCTCGCACTACCAACTCCCACCTCCCACTCCCCCGACGACTCCGACTCGGACTCGGACTCCGACTTTTGTTTATCCTAGCAGCGTGTCCTTTCGGTTGTTGTTGTTGTTGCTTAAGCGCTTGGAAAATCGAGTCGTAGATAAAACGCAGCTGTGTAGCCAAAGAAGTGTCGTCTGTGTTTGCGCAGAGAAAAAGAAGCAACGCCACTTGAGTCAGGTGCAAGGGGTCCAAAGAGGTGCAGGGGATAGTGACGTAAAATCACGGAGTGTGAAGTGGACAAACTCCTAGATACTCGAAGAGCAAAGGAGTGGAGTGAAGTGGAGTGGAGAGAAGAGGAGAGGGTGTGTTGCAGGTGTACTCCAAGTGATTGCTTCTGAAGATACAAAACAGATAGATTGATAAGTGTATGATGTATCTTTATTTCTGGCCACATGTTAATTGTATCGATTTGTTATCGACAATTCAAGATTCAAGAATACCCTGGAGAACCTATCAGCGATGACATTTCTGGGCTATTATATTGAATTATTATTGAATTCATTTCTAGGAAGTGGAGGGGATGTCTCAACTACATAAATGACAGCTTATCGATAATTGATCAATAATTAATCGATAGCAGTTAGAAAGAGTTTTAGATTCAAGCATAACTATATAACTTATCGATATCGGGAAGAAATCATGTTTGAAATTTGTACAAATGAAAGTAGATCGATAACATATCGTGATCTAAGGAAGAGAAACCACTATTCGAGTCTTTTCATGGGAAAAACTAGTTCAATTTATATCGATAGCACTTTCAAACGACTTCCGTGATCGATAGTTGATTTATATTGATGCATTTAAAAGTTTCTCCAGCGATAGCCGGGCTACAATCAGCCCCAACTCGTTTTAGCTGGAGCTTCATTACGCGCACACACACACACACACAGAATCGCCACCCTTCGCCCCCGTATACAGGTGTACCACTTAACCCCATACAATGGGAAACCAAAGTCAACCAACGGCAATGAAACATTCCCCAAGAGAGAGGCAGAGAGGCAGAGAGGGCAACCATTGAACCTTCACCTGGGGCTGGCACCGGGACCCATACTGTTCCTGTTTCTGACGCCAGGGCCAGGACCAGGACCAAGACCAGCACCAGGCCAAAGTGCGTCCAAACTAATGGCCACCGACAACAAAGTAAATGAAGCATGGCTCCCAGCTGCCAGGATAGAGGAGCTCTGGCAAATGGCAGAGCAGGGCCGGCGGGGACAACCATCAAAGCTGACCCATCGGCTGGACCCCTGCCACGTAATAGGCAAAATGAAAAATCTATGGAGTTAAATGAGTGAAAATCAGGAAAATGCATTAATGAATGAATGAATGACAGCAGTGGCTGTCAACGGCAGGACTTTGCATACGCATACGCACCGGCCATCCCGGCCATCATCCCCCAAGGACATCACCAGTAACAGAGTTGGGCCCCAGATTGGATGGGCTTTGAGGGAATGATGGAATGGGAATTTGTGTAAGTGTGCGTGTGCGTGTGTGTGTGGGTTGTGTTGGCCTCTTGTTAAGCTGAATAGACAGGCTGAACTGTGGGGCTGGTTGGGGCAGGTTTTCCACGTTGTATGTCTTATTTATGAATGCAAAAGCATCGGGGGGTCTGGTGTAGCAGTGGGCTGATGGGCTTACTCTGTTCTACACCTGGTATGATAACCGACGTTCAACACGTACGCTTTTAGAGTGCACGTCCGCTCATCTCTGTGCCACCCCATGGGTGTGTGTTGGCATTCTTAATAGCCAAACAGTTGCACTCTCCTCAAACTCTCTCTCTCCAGCGGGGGCATACAGCACACTGACAGTTGATGTACTTGCCTCCACAGCTGGCGCTGGTGCCTGTGTGGTAATGGCCCTGTCCGAGTTCTTGGGGAATACAAATCCAATCCTAGAATTTCTGCCAATTCGAAGGCAAAACTTCTGCCAAAACGGTCAGAAACCAATCAAGCATAACTCATGTACAGTAGGCAACAAAAGGTAGTCGTTAAACGCTTGAAAAATTCCGAAAGGAGGTTATGCTCGCGTTCAAGTTTTCACCAATTTTTCCAAGTGTTTCCAAGCAGGGGATCACCCTGCCCAATGACCACGTTTTCCTCATTTGCAGCAATCCAATGTCGGTTATCCAATTGCATTTTCCCCCATCTCTCTCTCCCTCTCTCTGCCACAGGGGCATGCAACATTTTTCGCCTATGAAAACGTTGTCGCATATTAACGTAATTAGTTCATGCGCTCCATAGAACTGGGACGGACGTAGGGTGCGGGGGGCTGGTCTGGGCTGCAATGTGGATGCAACCACAACCCTGCAACACATCCCAGTGCAACCCCTGCTTCTCCTGTTCCTCCTGCTGTGTGTTTGCGGTGTTTGGGAATTGCGGCCAGAATTATGATGTCCATGCGGCTGGACCCCCCATGGTCCTTGGGACATCGGCAGAGGCATCGGCATCGGCAACGGCAACGGCATGTGCCTGTCCCTGTGCCTGTGCCTGTGCCGGGCCTCCTTAGCCCATTAAGCCCTGCCCAATGAGCAGCCGTTGCGTGCGTGTTTTACATATGAATATGGCCAGGACAGAGGACACAGGCCCCAGGACACCCAGTACCCAGTACCCACTACCCAGGCAGATATCCAGTCCTGGAGGGTCGACTGTTTGTGTGTCTGTGTGTGTGTGTTAATTGAAACGTGATTGTGTTGACGGTGGTCCGGGTTTTGCAGTAGTCTCGGACTTTTTGGGGGCTCGTTCATGTTCATGGACTGTTTCAAGGCTTAGTCATCTGCGCTTCCTTTTTTGACACTTGCAATTTAAATTGTCATACCTCCCGCCTCCATGCCACTCTCTCCCGCTCTGCACCGATCCGTAAATAGTTTCGCATTTAAATTTTGCAGCAATATAATTTACTTTGATGCTGTTTTGGGGCAGGGGGGAGCGGGGGGCTTTGGGGAATTGAATTTGCACGCACATGCACAATTGAATTTGAATGCAAAGTGGCTACGATATCGAATGCATTATTAATTTACCACACACTCGTACATACCACACTCCAACGCAAGCAGAGGACACGCACTGGCACACGCATCCTTGGGATGTTGTCACACAGATGCTTTCATGCCTGGCAACTGGAAACAGATATGATTTTTCACTTTGCAAAAACCTAACCCTAACCCAAGGCCCTCAAACGACTCGCATACATATGTAGATACCGGGTATCAATGATGATGATGATGATGTTGATAGCAGAAAGAGAATTTTAAATGTCCATTTAATGTCATTAAGTTTGGGGTCTTAAGTTGGCCAAAGGACTTCAACAGTATGTGTGTGTCTAAGCCTCTGAATGTCCTTTTCTTATCTTAACTTGCATTTGTGGTGGTGTAATTAGAGCTCTCCAGGGGGGTGTGGTCGGGTCAGGCTCTTATGATAAGCCACAAAGTGAGCATCGGGTAAACTATAATATAATTGAGCGCATTATCGCATTATCATTGAGCATTGTGGCATGCCCCACAGTAAAGCGGGGGCATTCGAGTTAATTTATTGATGAAATCGTAGGCATACCTGGCGTGTTCTTCTTTTTAAGCTTATAATCCAAGATTTATTTATATTTGCATTCATTCTTTATTCTGTTTTTGTTTCTGTATCCCATTTCAGTCTCTCAGTCGATTTTTATCAATCGTTTTTAGATGATTACATTGTAAAATGAAATACTCTGAAATAGAACACTATACGGCCTGCCTGCCTGCAGCTAAATGAAATCAATAACTTGGCCACCAGACCGTGCCATAACTGCAGCCAATCCCCCCGAGCGGATGGCACACACACACTTTCCCCGCCCTTAGGTTTCTTGACACGCCCGTCACAGAATTGAGGCCATGTCATTTGTTTAGTTTGTTGCCTCAATTATTTAGCCTGGCCCAGACCCTAGACCGAATCGAGGCCTGTCCAGCACAGCACAGGACACTCTCCCTAAAAACAATCTGCCTCTCTGTCTCTCTTTGTCTGTGTTTTGTATTTGTGGACATGTGTGTGTGGGTACTGTGTCCTGGAGTCCTTGCGGTGTTTATCCAATTACATAAATTCTGTGTGACAGTTTCGATTTGGATTTTATTTTATTCGAATGCTTGCTTGAAGCCTTTCAAGTCCATCAGGGCCTCGTCTCTCCGTGCTATTAAATATTTATTGCAAGCAAATAAATCCCCCACACACTGACACGAACAGACGTCGTTATGGTAATTAATTTCAATGCAATGCAACATGAGACATGGCAAATCTTATTTATGCGATAGGCTGTACTCGTACTCGTACTGTATGTGTGTGTATGTCTGTCTGTGCTGTGCCGTCTGGGCGTTGGGATTCCGCATTTCTGATTTAGGATTTCGGATTTTGACTTTGGTTTCTTACTAATTGATAACGGAGGGAGCCTCAAGAAAAAGGGTCACCACCAGAACACCAATAAGGAAATCAAAGACATGTGTAGCACATTCAGGCAGCCGCAACAAAATCAATTGCCTGTCCAGGAGCCTGGCTTCTGGTCTGCCTGCCTGCAACACACACAATTTTTGGCCATATCCATTTCAGTGGCCCAGCAGGCATACAACATACATATGTACATATACAGGAAGGACAGCTCAAGTCAACTTGCGCCTCATGCAAAATTTAATTTTAATTTCCACTGAGCAAATGTTGCAAAAGTGAGAACAAGGCAATTTCCTTTGCAGTCCCATCCACCACCAGCACCCCCAGCGCAGCGCCTAGACATGCCCCAACGCCCATGGCAGCAGGGCTGAATAGAGAGAGTTACGGTATACACATTTTAACCACTTGACTGCATTGTGGCTGTGGCTTAAATGCCGGCCAGAAGTCAAACACAGGCCAAGAGAATCGTACAAGTTTTGGATTTGCCCCTCCCACTCTCGTACCCTGTCTCTCCCTCTATCCGCCTTCCTGGTCTGGCAGCTATAGTGTGTTTTTGCCAATTGACATGCAGACCTGCCTGGCAGCCGTAAATCGGCATAAATAATTCATTATTGCCGCCTCGATGCGCATAAATCAAGTCGTTTTGGCCCTGGCCCGACTCTTGCAGAGCAGCCACACACAGAGGCAGCCACACCGAGCATAAAACTCCGTCTTTGCTCGCTCTTTGATGCGCGCTCATGCTCTAAACATATTTAAAGTTCCAAAAAGTTGAAAAATAAAAGTGAAAACATGGAAAAATAAGACAAAAAATGTACTTGGAGATGCCGGGGATTGAACCCGGGGCCTCTCACATGCAAAGCGAGCGCTCTACCACTGAGCTACATCCCCCGATGGACATCGAAGCGCTAAATCCAAACACAAGACACGTGGCAAATAAGCAGACAGATGATTTCTCAGGTGTGAAATAATAAGAAGAAGAAAATAATAATTAAGAAAACACCACTTATTTCGTTTATTTCAGTGATATCTAGTTATGGAAATTAGGCGATACAAGTGTATAATTGTTAGTATCTCACACATGACATTTTTATAAATATTGTGAAATGAATATTGTCATCTTGAAGACGTTTTTAAATTAAATGAATAAACCATAGTTAATAGATTTTTTCAAAATTTTGATGGTAATCCCAAGAAACTACTATTGAAGTATTTTCAGATAGTACGCTCCCAAAAAACGTGACAAATATATGAGCACTAATGGCACAAAATAGAGAAAATACAGAAAAAAATGTTCATTGCCGAAACCCGGGATTGAACCGTCGACCTTTATATGTTTTGATGTGGAATTGTAATTCTCATACACACTCGTGGAAAACACTCATTGGACCGCCACATGCTCAATGGGGATGTAGCTCAGTGGTAGAGCGCTCGCTTTGCATGTGAGAGGCCCCGGGTTCAATCCCCGGCATCTCCAAGTACATTTTTTGCAAAATTTTTTCACTTTTAATGTATTTTCTTGATGCTCGTTGTGACGTTTTCGTGTGTTGTGTTTCGCCTCGAAAAATATTCCGATTTCGAGATCACAATCGATCGCATATTTTCGCTTCTTCGTAAAATCGATAAAGTGATCCATGTGTACACCAGGAGCGCAGCAGTGAGCAGCAGAGCTCTCTCCCACTTTGTGCTTCCCCCACACATGAACGAAACGAAACGAACCCGCATGATCGTTTCAAAGTACACGTAAACGAGGAACGTAAAATGCATGGCATGCGCGCGAGAAAGGGATAGCCAGCTGCTGGGTGAGAGCATGAGAAAGAACAGAGCGAGAGGAAGACAGACAGCAATGAGCAATGGGATTGGCCAGCGGAATCGAATAGGTTCCTCTCTCTGGCTGCTCGGGGCTGTGCGCCTGGTACTTAACTGAAAAAGATTGAACGATTTTTGCACGGTTTGAGCACAAAAAGTTCATTTGAGTTTCCCGTTCAAGTTTTCGTTCCACTTAAGAATTGAAAAGAGCCGAAAGGGCGTTTCCGCTTGTAAATTCAAGGTATTCCCATATGTTTACCATATTCTTCTCTCCGATATCTGGTCTGGGGTGTTCTTTTTCATTGCGAATGGAATGCAATTTAAATCATTTATTACGAAATCCCCGGGAGGATTAAAAGAAACTTTTTTATTGCAGGTGCACGAAACTTTTGCCAAATCTCTCGACAGCCTCGCCCCAGCCTCCAGAATTGCATTTTCTCTTCTTATTTTTGTTCTGTTCTGCATTCTGTTTTTGTTGTTTTGCATATAAATTTGTTGGCTGCCAGAGGTGTTCTGCCTAATCCGGCGACGTTTCTTGGGGAGTTGCATTTAATTCCGCGCCATTTCCTATAAATATTCATGCAAATTGGAAAAGGGCTAAGCGCCGCAACACACCCCAACACCACCCCCAGCACCCCACAGAAGGCCCCACGAAAGATAAACAGGAAAACAGAGCAGGTGGCGCCCTTCACTGGCCTTAATTAAATGTAAAAGGAGTCGCTCCTTAAATGCAATCGGACTCCTAAGTGGCAACTTATTAGCAATCTCATAATTGCCTGTGCTCTTGCCTCTCCATCTCCCATCCCTGTCTGCCACATGTGCCCGGGGCAGGGGCAGGGGAAGGGGAAAGGGCAGGGCTTGAGTGGTGCTCCTCCATCGCGTTGGGTCTGTTGGCGCAACTTTTTCAAAAACTAATTAAAACGATAAGAGCAACGAAGCAGAGCGGCGAAATGTCGCCAAAGAGCCCCCGAAAAAAGCACCAACAGAACGGAACTTTGACTATTTCGCTTCGATGTTTATCTGGAAGATATGACCAAATTTGCATTGGTATTGCCACCCACTGTGCACTGTGCGCAGTGAAATGCTCGTACTATTTGCCTTTGTTTGTAGTCGCATCCCATGCCATTCCCATCTACACATGTGCAAGGATTGCGATGCGGGCTGGAAGTCAATTTACTTCAATGGCCATGCGGAAATTAAATATATTCCATGTGCAGACGAACACTCGTCAGGTGGACATCAACACCCACCCGAAAATGACAGTTGTCAGCTGTCGAACCTATGACACAAGTACAAAGTACAGTTGACCACCCGAACACCAGCCAGAGACAGGGGGAAATTTCTAGTTGCAATCTGATGGATTTCATTATTTCGGCATGTTACATACATATGTGTATTTTGTGAAACATTTGATTACTTTTTCAAGGTAACTTTGTGCAACTGTACCACTCTCTGCAGGCAGACGCTCACTAATGTAAGAAGAGGCTTCCCTTATTGTTTCACGACATCCGATTTCATCTGTTTGGGGGAAAAGAGGATTTTCAGCATATGGTCGGTAAGAGAGCGGCGAGGCACATCCTTTGCCCAAATTGATTTCCATACAGGTAACGCATTCAGTTGGAAACCACAGTGGCTACCGCTGATAAGAAGCTCCTGCCTCCCAGTGACAAACGGGTGGCAGACAATGCGAGTTAATTCGGTGAGGCTGGGGTGTGTGGAGAAGTGTGAAGTGGAGTGAGAATGAATGAAACCGAAACCATTGAAACCGATGAACGTACGGAAATACAAGGGAATCCAAGGTAAAACATAGGTAATGCAAAGGTAAAATAACTGGCGCCATCTACTGATTTGAAAACCAGTTGAAAGTATGCTACACTACACCTCTGTGTAACGATCTACAGTTCAGCGCTAGCGCTCACCTGGTTTCCGAAGAGGGTCGGCTCTCAGTCTCACCTGTGGAGGTTTCTGCTGCCGAAATCAGTTACGATTCGCCCGCGAAAGCGTTAACAAGTTCCCAACGGAGCGCGCTATAGCGATAACAACAACTACAACCAACCAACCACTCACTCTCTCTCTCGTGCGGAGCTCTCCCTCTCTCTCTGGTCGTGAAACATCAACAGTTATTTTTACTACACCGCCGAGAGTGTGTGTTTCGTCTTTCGCGTGTTTCTCTCGGTCGCGTCGCAGCTCCTTCATTAAAAGATAAGCAAGGCTTAAAAGGCAACAACAACGCGTGTGTCGTGGCTGTGTGACAGCGCTTGCATACGAAAAGCAACAGCAACAGCAGCTTCAGAGCGGCAGGCACCAACAACAAGAAGAGCAGCAGCAGCAGTAGCAGAGGACGAAGAAGCGAAAGAAGAGCAGCAAAAACAAGCGTACATTGAAAGGGAATCTATTTGCCTGAACAAACGGTAAGCTGTGATGAAATTTGCACTCGTGTGTGGCCAGGCCAGCCTTGATACAGTTGTAGAAGCATTGTCCAGCCAACACGATCTTGAGACAGTTGGAGGGACATAGAATTTCGAATGCAGGGAGAATTTCAATGGACTGTGTGATCTGTCTGACCTGACTGGAATTCATTTACACGAAATAGCAGATGTATTTTAGAAAACGTCAATGGTTTCTTTATGATGTTGTCGTATAACCACAGTTTAAATGCAACCCATCCACAAAATAGTTGTTAACGACTTAATGCAGTTAATAAAACCCCATTTAGCTTGAAAGCTGGCCAAATTGAAAGCAATGAAAATTGCATTTTCAATAACTAAAATTAAATAAACAATTCGCACACGCAAACCAAAGAGGAAGAGCAGACAGTAAGATAGATGGAGAAGAGAGGCCATAGGAAAAGAGAGAGAGGGGAACGGGACGGGAATCTCTGGGCTGCCTTTTAAACGCCATAAATAAACAAATGAAATTCAAATTAAAATTCATTTCTATTTCTGGCACAGCTCGAAAAAGTGTGGCCCTGCGTTAACTGTTTTCGCGCTGCACTCGCCGCCACAAGCCTTACATAATAATTGTTTTGATTTATTGCCCTCTCTCTCTCTCTCTGTCTGCATCTCGGGCACACGCTCTCTACCCCTCCCGCTCTAGCGAATTGCATAAGGCCGTTTTCAAATGCGACATGCATGCCATTTTTTTGTGTTGTCTCTTTCTCTGTGCTTTGGCTTTGCTTTTGCTTTTGCTTTGCTATTCATAATTCGCTTTCAACTTTGTGGGGTTTTTGCTTCTTCTCATCCACCTCCTCCGTCTTCTTCTTCTTCTTGTTCAGGCGGTGTGCCGCTCCCCACTCCCTTGTCGACGGCTGTGTCAACTCTGGTATTCCAGCAATGTCCCCTCCCCACGTCACAGAGCAGGTTTCTTTGATGGTTATTTTTGTTTTTTGTTGGTTTTGGTTTTAGATTTTGTCTTTATTTTAGTTCGAGTCGTTTGGTGGGGGGAGGGGATTGGATCGGATTGGGGCTCCGTCGTTTACTATTAATTCACCGGTTTACTTCACCTGTTCACTGTTGTGCATTTTTGTCGCGTGTTTTTCTGGTTTTTCCCCTCTGTTTCCACGGTTTTCCTAGTGGGGTTGGGGGCTTGATTCCAAACGAGATCCGATCTTCTCCGGCCCCGGGGTTCTCTGGTTCCAATCCCATGCTAATTCGATTAAAACTCCTGCTTTGGTATTTAACGATCAAGTTTTGTATTTAACACGGTTACAGATCAAATATTTTTGGCACGTTTCACCCAGAACGTGGTTGTGCAGGTGAAAACCTGCAACCTGTTCTTGAAGAGAATATAGAATAGAATATCAGGGTGCAAACAGAATGGAAAAGAATGATCTTCGATCGAGACCACACCTAAATGTTTAAATGTTGGTTTAGTCTTTCCTAGAACTTTCTTAAGAAGAAATACCGATACGAATTCGTCTTAAACAGCCCCAAAGAGTGATCAACGAACCCTAGTGTTCGTAGCCTTGAAAAGCCATGCCAAAAACATCAAAAAAAAAATGTTAATCCAGCGATCATTTGATAGATCTTTTCCCAAGAATTTGCAAACCCCGTATCTATTTATCATATTTAGGATACACAGATAAACCTACGTACGGTCGTGATTCATAAGGTTCCCACATCCATTGAATGGCATGCGAAAATCTCCACAAATGCAGCGGAGATCTCTATGTACAATGGATGTGCACCATACATATGTACATACATATACATATTTCCACATATATTATATACTTTTCAAAGTTTGTGTGTGTGTGTTTTTTTTTGTGTTTGGCTAACAATTTGCACACTTGGTCGGGGGGCATTGTTTTGTTTGTGTATTATTATTTCTATTTAAGCTGGCAATCATCATAATTTTTTTCCAATTGTTAATTTATAATATTCTCAAGGTCTGAGAAAACCATTGACGACGCAGTAGATTCAACAACAAATGCAACGAAACAACTCTCCCAAAAGCCAATACGAAATCGAACATTTTCGATTGGTTTTTTTGTGATAAACTTTCGAAAAATAGAAGGCAAAAATTGTATAAATTATACAGAAATATCTACGTTATTAAATGGCTATCCCATCCATTCCGAACGAAAACGAAAGCCCCCCAAAAAGTCCGAACTCTTCTCCAGAGATCGCTCACACAAAAGTCTACGAGTACGCGAGAGTATTTCTCTTCCTTCCTTTTTTCTGTTTTCTGTTGATTGGATGGACAGACAGAACGGACGGACACGAGAGACCAGACCCAGACCCAGACCCAAAACAAGATCCCAACTTCAAGAAACGCCTAAAAACATCGGCTGCTGCGAACGGGCTGCTGCCTGCTGGCTGGCTGCTGCCACAGAAACAAGTACAAAAGCCAAAGATATTTCAAAAGGCCAGCCACAAAGAGCCACAAACAGAAGAGACGCATACTCGGGGCAGAGCCAAAAAAACAGGTTCTTGAATCAATTTTTATTTTCTCAAGCTCTCAACCAAATAAAAAGAAAAAAAGTTACAAAAAAAAGAATGAAACGAAATCCCAGACGAAACAAGAAAGGAAGCTGAACTTTTTTAACAACCACCGACTGGTTAATACTCTAGAAAAATAAACATAGTTTAAACATAGAAGAAAAAGTATCATTTTGAAGTTTACGGTGTGGTATCCTTATTATTCTATATTTTCTGTGCCCATATTTCGGTACACAGAAAATATCCCTCATGTCAGAGACTTCATCCGAAAGGGTATCTTTTTCTGCTCTAAAACATTCGCCGGCTGGAACGCACGAAAAATATTTGAGGCTGAGCTCCTCCACAGCATCAGAATGTTTTTGGTTAGGACCAGGTTCTTACAGATCCAGAGAGAACGACCACAGCATCTAAGTGGCTCTCTCTCGCTCTCGCTCTCCCCATTGCTCTTTCGATCTGTCGGTTTCTCTCTCTCTCTTGGACGATCTTTAAAACCTTCCTTTTATTATTATTATTATTATATTTTTGTTTTTTGCTATATGTATCTTTCGTCAGTGCCTGTATCTGTGTGTGTATCTTTGAGGGCTTTTCTGTGTGTGTATGCCTATGATTTTTATGAGAAAAACCAACAGCAAAATAAAATTGTCTATATGGCTTACATCAACAAATGGATCCTACAAAATGGCAACGTTTTTTTTTTTACAACAATTTACAATAATTCTCTCCGTTGTTTATTGCCTTGATTGATTGTCGCGTACACCGCCCAGAAGCTTAAACAAAAGATATTCGTAAGACCTGATAACCGGAAAACCTGAAACCCAAGAAAACTGATATATGTATGCCTCAGGGCGTTGGGCACTGGTACGGACGGGGTTTCTCTTTTTTCTCATTAATGAAATGAAACGAGAGAGATAATTACAAGATTCACTTTTACACTTTTTTTATTGCTCTGAAGGATAGTCCTTCCATCTGCTCTTTGTGATCTATCGTGCACAGTACACCGTCGTTTCCCTGTTTAGTCAACCCCATGGCAATGCCATTAAATTGTGCAAACTATCTCCAATGTAAAGTGATATTTTATGCATTTTATACACGAGAAACTAACACAAATATTTACTTGGCCCGTTTGACATTGGTGGGGCTGGGCTTGTTGAATGCTTATGACCAAGCATTCAAGTGTCTTCTTTATGCAGGTGTTTCTCTTTCCCCCCGAATGCGGTGGGGGCCACGGAGGGGTCACAGTCAGAGTCGGCGTCAGCGTCAGCTTCAGCTTCAGTTTTACATTCACATTTACAGCGTTTTGCCATTGTCATTGGATAATAGAAAAATTGTGAGCAAGAGAATGGGTTATTCGACTTTGAGAGTACCCTGGGAAAGAGGCAAACAGTAGGAGACTTCTGTTAGCAATTAGAAAAATAATACACTCGAATGCATTCACTTATCCAGGAGATATTTTTTGAGTTTCTTTTGCAGTTTTTTGTCTAATATTCCCCCCTCCCCGTGTGCACTGTGGGGTACTCTCGCTATGCAAAGAATAAATAATCCATAACCAGTTTCGCAGATAGTTTTCCCAGCAGTAAAAAAAAGGCATTTGCTAACAATTCCCATGCGCCCAAGCGGGGGTCGTGCGGGGGGCCGGCAACAACCGACAGTCACTCATGAGGCGCGCACGCATAGCATCTGCCCGGAGATCTGGGGAGGAGGCTGCGACTGCCGCTAATGAGTTTTCTCTCTCTGTGCCCAAGTGATTCATGAACACAAACAGGGCTTAAAACTGTCACCACATCCGTCTCTGCGTCCCGTCTCTGGAGGTGCTAAATGAACCCAAAAAAAAAAAAAAGCAGAATAACTTCTCTCTAATCATTTTGACGTCATCTACCCAAAAAAAGAACAGAAACAAAAAATATTCCAGTTACGAGTATTACTTGCATAATTACCCATGAATATGGTGGAACGAGGTCCCAGAAATTCTTAATTAAAATCAAGAAAAGAAAAGATAAGATAAGCGAATGGCAAGCAAAAAAAAATATTTGATAAAGTCAAACACAGAAATTAAAATGTGTCTTATGTTGTTAAGATAATGTCAATTCCAATATATATAACCAGTATTCTACCAGCACAAGTACCTCTTGACTTCGTCCCGCCCTTCGTCCACTTCGTCCTTGATCTTCGATAGGGAACAGATAGTGAAAGTTTTTTCGACTTTGCCTTCTTGATTGTATAAAAAATCACAGTCACACACAGGGGCATGTCGTCAGCTATTGTTTAAATTTATTACGTACAGCTTTTTGCCATATTTCGTTAATTTTATAACAAAATGAACAATTATCTTCGAAATTCTTTCGCTGTTTGCTTTTGTTATTTGTTTTTTGTTTTATTTTCTGAATTATTTTTGTCATAAGTTGATATTTTTCATTGCTTTTAAGTATGGCTCGTGATGCATCATTTCGTGAAATGTGAAGGGCTTACATAATACTTAGTTATAAATGAATCGAGCTGTTGTTGCGCCCCTTTTATGACAGCTAATTGCACACTTAGACAACAGGAGGGGGCAGGGGGGGACTCGAATCGACTCTCTCTCTCTCTCTCTAAAGCTTAATCTTAATTGTTGGTGGCACGATGTGATCATCCACCCGAACCCAATCCCAATGCCATGCTTTTTTGTCCGTCAAAATGTCCCATAAACGAATGGCCACAAATAGACTTTTGCCTCTCTTGAAAAGACTCTTCCGCTTTGATTTCCAATCACAACACTTATTAGGGCTATCTATTTGCCCCAACCTTTTATTATCAATTTCTATCTGACATTTTTGAGAGAAAATCGTCAACAAGTGACTCGAACGACTCAAGAATATCTTATTACAAATCAGTTCCCATGAAGCGACATCTTTTATAGCCGTATAAATTCCCCCACAACTGACTCATTCGCTTAGCCATTTCGCACTTCATTTAGAACCCCGCCGCAAACTACTAGAAAGTTTATCTTTATCTCATTAATTCCGCTGTTTGTTCTATTATTTCCCCCCGCTTAGATAAGACTTTCCATATTTGCCTCGAGACTATAATTAAATTCGGTGCGAAATTTCCAAATAAACCGAAATTTAATTAGAATTCACTTGGAAATATGCCGCACTGGGAAAAGTTCCCGCCACGTGCGATATTTATATACAGGGATTTACCTGTATTTTTGTTTTGACGCTGATGAGTGGGAGTACGGGGCGACGGGCGGGGGGGGGGGAGACACAATCAACAATCGAAATCATCTACCTGTAAGTGCCTAACGGCTAATTTGCTTTAATGATGAGAAACCGCTTAAGTCAACAAACAAGCTGCCGCTGATGCCGCTGCTGCTTCTGCCACAATGGAGGCTGTCTCTCTCTCTGTCTCTGTCTTCTCACCAAAAGGTACCAGGGGGGGTAGGGGGTCCATCCATTGTACACAGATACAAATAGTTGTATCCCAGTGTGTGTGTGTGTGTGGGTGTTTACGTGTGTACTTCATGCTTGATTGCAAATTCAATTAAAGTTTGCCCCATTCTCAGCTCTCAGAGCTCTCTGCTGCTCGGCCAATAGCTAGAAACGGTAGAACGGAGGGACAACGGGAAACCGCTTGACGGAACGGAGCAGAAAACCGAATTATGAATGTACCAAAAATTATACATTATATGTAGAATCCGAAGAAGCAGAAGGCCCGGAAATAGGAAAGATTTCACAACAGCTTCACAAGTAATTTTTAAAGTAAACATTTTTTTCCTTATTTATTTATTATATTTTATGCATTATGTCATTAAGGAATGATCCTAAATGTCTATTGTACGTATCCAAAGTTCCCTTGAATATAATTTTAAATGTCAAACATTCTTTTTGTTTTAATTTCGAGTTTATTTAATCAATAATTTAAGTGACCATTAAATTAAATATTTCAATTAATATAATTAAAGCTTAAAAGTAATCCTTTGCTTTTACATTTTTTTTTATGTAGTTTTATTGGATTTTGTATTAATACTACTGGATGTTTCATTAAATGTCCCGACTATTTCAAATTGAACGATTAATTTGTTGATTTTTTGTGACGTTTTTTTCCCGCTTCGCATCCAAGTGGAAATCGGAATCAACACAAAAACTTTTCAGACATGCGAGCGACAATTATTATTATCATTCATTCTATTATTATTATTCCATTCTGACATTACCCCACTGAGAGCGAGCATCTTCTCTTCCCCGCTCCCCGATCTGGGACCCCACGTAAACGCTCTCATTGTTGGATACTGAATTGAATTGAATTTTTTTGCGCCTCATTGTTTACCTTTGTGTTTGAATTAAAAATCGCTTACAATGGAAGTTGGAGTGGCGGGAAAGTCAAGGTCATACCCCCGGACCCGAACCAGACCCAAACACGAGCCTCATCTTCATCTCCAATAAATTAAGTCGCGTACTCATCAAGGGGCTAATGCCAACAATCATAAATCTTTCGGGCCTCCTGCCTCTCCCTCGCTCTTCCAAGCGATGATTCAACTTTTAACCGAAAAAAAACAACATAAATAAATATAAGTATATAATAAAAAGCAAACAAATGTTCAAGCAAAGGCGGAACAAAAATGCCTTTGTAACTTGCAATGCCTCAAGTATTTTTTTTTATTTTTTCTCAATTTCATAAGTTCAGGGTCGCATCGACATCGTCATCGACATCGAAATCGGTATATCCGTTGAGTGGCTTTGGATTTTTTGAAAATTAGGGGTAATTAATAATGGAGCTGAGATTTCAATTACAGGGGAATTAGCCATAGGTGGGGAAGGCACCCCATTTTTGCACATTTCTCGATAGGAACTCGAAAGGGAAATACTTGGGGTAAATAAGTGTCTAGAATCGTCTCGGCAAATGCCTTGTTGTCACGTTGCCCTTCGATAAGCGGGCGTGAAAAATCAATTTTGACCCATGAGCGCATGCAGGTGGAATTTCTAACTGGATCGGACACACACACCCACAAACACACACACAAAACCCCAACTTGAGCACGGGCCATAAAGTTATTTGGTAAGCAGTCGTAATTATGGCAGGCACTTGCCCCAAAACTATACCCCAAGTAGTCATAAACACGTAGCATACGATCAGAGTGGTGGGAGGGGGAGGGGGATGGGATTGGCACTGTTATCGAGTAGCCAGACTGTTGTTCTATGAGCAGGCAGGGTCGCGGCCCGGCCCCATGTAGGTCAGCATATTGTCAATGTTACCAAGTCGGCGCATAGAGTGGGGACGATAAGGCCGGCCAAAAGCTGAATGAATGGAACATTTCGTTATCATTCGCTGCTGATTGTCATAAAGATATGTATCCATGTAGCCCCTCTTTCAGGGATTGCCTGACTGTACGACTGAATGATATGTATGTATTTCAGTAAATTCCATACGAGATTCGTCTCTCACTCGCGACAACAAAAACTCATTACGAAATCTTGCGTTTTATCAGCAAATGTTTTTCAAAGCAAATGAGAATTTCTAGAGATGAAATAAGGGAAATGTATACGGCTGAAAGTTACCCTGGAAATGGTATTGCTTGCAAGGGGTTCTGCCCTCCATCTGCCATTAATGGTATTCATATTATAGAACATCTAGCGAAAAAATTAATTTAAATATGGGTGTGTTCTTTCATTACTATGACCCCATAGCTACCACCCCATTTGTATAGCTTTGCAGGGTATTCGTTACATTACTTTGAAGAAACCAAAACCGAACTCTCCGCTCGAGAACTGGAGAACATTTCGCTATCGACAATACAGTGAGGCGCAAGTAACTAGGAAATCCATAAAACCTAAAAACCTGTTTCATGCTTAAAAACCTTTTTAACTTTTTCTCCATTTCTCTGTCTCTCTCTCTTTAGAACAGCCAAAATGTCGTCACCAACATCACCGAAGGCACCCACACCACCCACATTGCCGCCGGGTGTGACCAAGACCTGTCACATAGTGAAGCGACCCGATTTCGATGGTTATGGCTTCAACCTGCACTCGGAGAAGGTGAAGCCGGGACAGTTCATCGGGAAGGTGGACGCCAAGTCACCGGCAGAGTCTGCTGGCCTGAAGGAGGGCGATCGCATTCTGGAGGTGAACGGCGTCTCCATTGGCAGCGAGACACACAAGCAGGTGGTGGCCCGGATCAAGGCGATTGCCAACGAGGTGCGCCTCCTGCTGATCGATGTGGATGGCAAGCCCATAGAGATGTCGCCGCCCTCGCCATCAGCCCTTTCCAATTGCAGTGGAACAACGAATGGCAATGGCAACCCTAATGTGAATGTGAATGGTAATGGGTATGAGGGAACAAAACAAGAGATGCCCGGTGCCAGTGCCAACATCAGCAGCATCAGCATGGTGAGCATGAAGCGTTCCTCGAATGCGAGCAGCATCCAGAGCGGCAGCACCATGAATGCCAGCGACCTGGATGTGGTGGACAGAGGCATTCCTCCACCGGTGGCTGCTGTCGTCGCTTCTCCACAGCAGAATGGTAGCAAACCACCGTCATCGCCCTCGCCGATCAACAACAACACCCTGATGAGCACGCCGCCGCCACCATCGGCCGCGGTGGCCTCCATGAACAGCAATGGCAATGTGTACAGCAGTTCCAATGGCAACACAAATGGCATGGCCCCACCCACAGCCTCGCCCACATCCACAGCCATGACAGCGACGCCCCCAACAACAACACCAGCAACTCCTATGTCGGCAGCAACGGCAGGAAACAGGGCGGGCAGCCTCAACCTCCCACTGACGGTGGCCGAGATGCGGGCCAAGCTTGCCTCCAAGAAGAAGTACGATCCGAAGAACGAGAGCGTCGACCTCAAGAAGAAGTTCGAGATCATCCAGAAGCTCTGAGCGGAGTCCACGAAAGCCACCCGTACTTGTTATAACTTTACACGAAGCACACAACCGAAAATGGTTCGTCACGAGGAGAAGCTGCAGCTGCAGCCTGCAGCCGAGGAAGGAACATATATAATGTTTAACTATTTAGTACGAGTCACTTATTAACTAAGCAAGTTTTTAATTATTATCCATTAAGCAAGCGCGATAAAGTCAAGGCACATTTGACATAGAAAAGCAAGAGAATATGTAACATATATACATATCCACGATATCAGATATAGACATCTTTTCAAGCTATAATATTTTGCATTGTCGTTCATTGGACAACTTTCCGTTGAATATGTATATGTATTTAGTTTTGCGTACTTTTTCCACAGTAAATAAAGCAAAATTAAAAAAAGAAATACAAACGAGCATCTGTTTTCGTTAATTGACAGCGACAAGAGAATCGAATGGGAATTGTTTCAGCTGTTTAAACAAATTCCAACTTAGAAACTCTCCACAATTAGAGGTTAACAAATTTGAAATTTAATAACAATTTCAGAGCCTAGAAGTGCGACAAAAAAAGTTATATTTATGTACATACAGGTACTGGTACGAGTACCAGTAGATTTTAATACAAGATTCACCGACAATATGGCCTTAAAACAGGTCTGTCTCACGTTCAACTTATCCTAAAAACTGATAGACCTACGAGTCGAGCTCCTTCCGCTTCAGATTGCACAGAGCGGCGGCCACGATCAGCATCTCGTTGAGGTAACCAAGCATCGACTTTTGATGAATGGAGCTGTGGTGCAGCATTTTGAACTCTCGCAGGTTGTCGATTGTGGCGCGCATCTGGGCACGGCAGGCCGGCTCCTGGAGACGCAGCGTCGGCAGTTGGACGGACGGGGCACGCTTCGAGATGAGGGCACCATCCACAACGGACAATGACTCCTGGCTAGCCAACTGTCCGGCCAGGCGTTGAGCCTCATACTGGCTGATCGGTTGCTTCTGCTCGTCCAGCGATGCGGAATCATCATCATCGACTGCTTCGTAGATGGAATCAGATGCTGGCTGCCTGGAGCGGGGCACTGCCTTGCCGGGATCGGCACACAGGGTGAGGTAGTCGGGTACAATGTCCTTGAACTTGGCGGCTTCGAACAGCTGCAGATCGTCACACTGGCCGGGATAGGCGCTGGAGATGTAGCTGATGATGCCTTAGGGTACAGAAGATCTTCAAATGAGATATTCGAATGAAACTGTAGTGCATTTTATTACCATTCGTGTTGATACAAAGTATGAACTTGTAGCTGTGGCAGCTAAAGTCCAACGCCTCACTCACGTCCGTCTCCACGCACTCAATCATGGACCGCAGATGCATGAGATCGGACCGATAGTCCAGCGGCGTGTGCTTCAGCCTGTTGAGGAAGTGATTGGCGTCCGGCCAGCAGATTAAGGGTCGCAGGCAGCGAGACAGCTTTATGATGGTCCGCTTGAACGTTTCCTCCGCATCCGACTCGCTCAGCTCGAAGCATTCGGCCAGCAGGGCAAAGGGCTCGTTCAGGCGCAGTTTCCTCAACGCTATGCAGCAGTCCAGGTGGGTCACGGCGGCCTTGCGGCATATGTGGCGTTTCAGTATCGATAGATGCTCGCTGGCCACACCCAGGTGCATCATGGTTGCGTTCTCCATCAGGCCCAATGTGATGGCGCGCATGCTTCGCTGCTGCGGCAATTCACGCTTGATGAACACAGCCTGGTGCACGACGGACGAAACGCGGTTAGAGGGGTTAGTAGGTGCCGCCGCAGGCGGAGGTGTAGCCTGGCTGTACAGCAGACTCGACAGAGCGCTCCTGTTGCTTTTTGGGGTAATGGGAACTGCTGCATTTGGAGGTGCGGCTCTCTTGATGATGGTATTGGGCGGCAGCGAGCTGATGGCTATTCCCAGGGATTGGTTCGAGCCTGTCTCCCTTTTGATGGCCGTCACAGACTGCCACTGTGAAGTGCCAGCGGCTGTCGATCCAGACTGAATCACATACTTGGGGTTCTTCAGCGGAGCTGTCGATTTATGCGTTGCAATTTATAGTTATTTTAAATATTTATCTCTGAGGCTCACTTACTTGCGCCCAAGGCAGCTGCTGCTGTGGCCGATGGCGCTGCTCTCTTCATCGTGGGCTTGATCGGCGACGGTATTTTGTTGAGCACGATTCCAGCTGAAGTGGCGCTGACTATGCCTTTACCCGCTTCCAGCTTCACAAATTGTTTCTGCATAGAATATTAGTTGTATATTTTCACATTTCTGTTGTTATTTGGCTCTTCCCACGTTATCACGTTATGCATTTCTTCATAAAAGCACTATTTTTGACCAATTTTTTTTTATTTTCACTTAAAAAAGTACTACTTTTTACCACAAAAAAAGATGTTGGTTTTTTTTTGTTTTGTTTTTACCTTCATAATTTGATTGGTGTCCAGGTCATTCCTGCGATAAATCAGTGACGGCTGTATGGATCCTGACGCCGATTTGCGGCATTTCATAATTGTCAAAGACATTATTTTGCCTTTTATTTAATTTTTTGTGCGCTTCGTGTATATCAGAACTGCAGTGCAATCGATACTTCTTTTGATACTATCGATGTTTTTCCTATCGTGTTTGAAATTCAATTTAATTTGCACGTTTAGAAGCTACACCTCATTCTTATGAAACGACCTACAACTTTATTACTAGATAGGATTTTTACAGAGAGAGGCGAAAGCCAAAGAGATGCAGCCAAAGTACTACTAGTACTCCACCAAAATATCCAAACGGGTGACGACGGTTTCATCTCTTTCGCCTCTATGTAAAAAACGTTACTATCGATACTATCGACGGTGAGCAGCGACACTGGCTGCAGTGCATCACCGTTGGCGGCCAGTTTGTTTTGTTTTGGGACACAATTCATTTTCAAGCTTTGAAGTGCTCGGCCGCTTGTGTCCGCCCGCTGAAGCTGTCAATACGTTTTTTCGTTTCATTTCGGAAGTAGTGAAATCGGTTAGTGGTCCATCTATAAGCATATTATATACGCTTCTGACGTTTTTGCCTATACTTTCGGTTTCCGGTGATCGCTGACGATAATTGTTTCTAGTCTTCTAGCCTTCAGCCAAAACTCTGTGACCGTGAATATTTCACACATATCACAACACCGCTCAGCACCGACCCCCCTCAAAAACGCGTAACGCATAAATAATCAAGTAATTTCCATGCTGGAGCTGTGTCCAACCTGTCGGAATTGAACAGTGTTCTTCCTTCAATATAATATTGCTCGTCGTAAGCAGAAACTCGAAACCCGAAAACCGAAACCCGTACCGCAATCCCATTATCAGCCCCAATTGCGCATCCGACAGTCAAAGATAAACATCCGTATCAATGCGATCCACTACCAGCGATAAGTAAGCCGCAGAAGGAGGCGCAGGGAGTGGTGCCTGTGGTGTGGTTCAGTAATTTATTTATTAGCTAATTATTGCTTAAATGTTGACTCGAAATGTTGCCTGCTGCTGCTGCTCTCTCTGGTTGAACGCACTTTTTTGTAGGAGCCAGAAAGAGGTCATGCCAGCGCGGTTTTTTTTTGTAATTTAATTAAATTTCGTTGTTTTGTGTCTGTGTGTGCGAGTGCATGTGTGTGTGTGTGTGTGGGGATAATCAGCGTAAGCCGCCACCGCCTCCACCTACACCACGGACAGACAGAGATGGCAATAGAGCAATCGACTTTGCCATAAATGATTTAAGTTTTTCTTCTCGTTTTTATTCTTTTTTTATATCTGTAGAGTCTCGGCATTTGCTGACAATTAGTGGAATAGCACAGGTTGATACTTGGATTCCATTAGAGAGATTTTTTATGGGAATACTGAGTGCTTCACTCATTTATTTGAGAAAACTTAGATTTCTATAACGCTTAAATTCATTTATACAACTGATTCTGGAGAGTATTCCTATTTGTTCCCCAAGAAATCGAGCAATTTTTCTTTTAACTTTAGTTAACTTTTTAAATCATATTTATAATATAAACTATAAATGGTTACATCGGTTAATATCTGTTTGCCACCCCACAATTCCCTACTTGAACTCATCTCAAGATCGAAAGATCGTAATGTACAAGTGTTTTGGCTTGTAGGCCATGTGATTAATGTGGCTCACTAGATCAGAAGCGGCGGCACGTAGCCCTATTCCCCACCCCCCAGCTGTAACATTGCAATTAACTGGCACCACACCACACCTCTCCCGCCACCCCACACACACACCCCACTACTACCCCATACTACACCGTGCCCCCCCCGCATACTCGTACCATATAGTAGACGCCGTTCACGTTCGATTTGAATGACGCAGATCGGGGAACTGCAAAAGTGCAAAACCAACAACTAATGATCTGAACAATGTTTGCCACCTGTACGAGTGTCTGTATCTGTATGTACGGGCGGGACGGTGTAAATTTCAAATTGCCAACGCCAGCAACAACACAGCAACGAAACAGAAGCCCAGCGCTCTGTTGTAAGCCACTAATTTGCCCATTTTTATTTCACTTTTTTTTTTTCTGTCTAAATTGCTGATCTGTGAAGACCGCAAAACTGTGGCTGGCAGTATTTTAGTGGATTTTATTTCGATTCATTTAAGATATGATATTACATTTATTTTGGTTGGGGGCAATTATGTATTATGTAGATATGAAGTGGCACTTTAATGAACCTCTGATTTGATTAACCAATCAGCACAGCAAACGAAAGTCAAATTGCTCCGAATCGTTTGTCATGGCACTCCGAATTGGAGCAAAAAAAAGTCCGAATTCCAATCAAAAGCGGCGTTGCGCCTGCGCCTGCGTAACTGTCAAATGTTGTAAAAAATCAATAACACAAATGTTAACATGCTCAAAATGCTAAAAACGCTCAGCAAAAAACCTACACAGCACAACACAAACACAAACACAGAGGTGGAAAAGGAGTCGCAAATGAAACAAAAGCAACAGAAAAACAAGTCGAACAACCAATAAAATGAGC
Source organism: Drosophila athabasca (assembly GCA_008121215.1). Lineage (NCBI taxonomy): Eukaryota > Metazoa > Arthropoda > Insecta > Diptera > Drosophilidae > Drosophila > Drosophila athabasca. Next base: position 186,883 of record VMQQ01000022.1, on the reverse strand, counting down.
AACAAAAAACAACTTAAGGCAGCCGGAGATCAGCGTCGGATCGGGCCAATCGTTGCAGTCGATGAGATAAAGCATTTGACACTTTTCCTTTGGTTAATAAAAGTTGCTAATGAGTTGTTCGAGGCGTTGATTTAGAGATGTTGATTTTTTTTTGTGACAACCCAGCCAATGGGAGGGCCATGCGACTGGAAGGTGGAGCAGGCTATTAGATCATTATATATCACTTCTAATTTGATCAGGCAGTAAAGGGATTTCTACGAGTGGAACCGATTCGAAACTATTCTCTTATTTGAAGCAAACTCTTTTTAAAGTCTTTGATCAATTCAATCTTTAGTTCAATCCCCTTAATTGTTCCAACTCTCTTATTAAATTCCCTCAATTCTCCCGACTATCGCTTAATGATCGGCAAAGTATGTGGTTGATTGCAATCATGATCGGATCGGTCCATTCATAGAACCGACAGTGTCCGCCGCATAGCATAGCTCTTGTCCATTGAAAACTGACTAAAATGAAGTGCGTTCATAAATATTTATTAGGCATTGCTAAATTGGGCACTAAGTAGTCGATAATTTAAGCAGACCAGACCAGGCCAGGCCAGGCCGACATGAAAATTGTTTAGGCCAGGCACTGCACTGCACTGCACTGACCATTTGGCCGATTTGGCTGCTGAATGAAAAGTGTAAATTGTCGGCTTACCCAGACTGGAGCTGTAGCTGTAGTCAAGGATGGAGTGTAATGGATGTTGCAGTCTCCAAATACAACAACACAAAACACAAAACACGAACTTAAGCGCCAGTTGGGGACGACATTAATTTATGGGCGCCAAACATTTTGCCTGCCATTTAAGCGACAAAGACAAAGTAGCCTGCAACCTGCGCCTGCGCCTTAGCTCTGCCTGCCTGCCTGCTGCTCTCTTGGCTCTCGGCGATGTTACTTACTCGGCCTGGAACGTGTCGGGATTATTAATTAGCCCCAAGCCAGAGCCAGAGCCGGAGCCGGAGAAGACAACACGCTGCATTCCCCGCAATGGAGTGGCATGGATGGAACTGCGCACCTGAGCTGTTGATGATCTGTGGCCTGTGGGAATATTCTGTTTTTGGGCGGGTCAGATTGAGAAGATAGAGATAGAGAAGAATATAGTCTAATGTATACTCTCCCCTTACTTCGGGTATTTATAGAGATTTCTTTGACAAACTTCCCCCCCCCCCCCAAAACTGTTTCCCCATTTAGACATTTGTTGCATTGATTTCTACACCCCAGACAATAATTAGATGCCTACCCCCCACATAGCATTACCGATGACAATCGTATCACTAATTGGCTGCGGTTTTCATGCCCATTAAGCGTAAACTGTCCGCCGACTGACGATGGATTAACATACGAAAATGACTACAAATTGCACCAAATAACAAAGCCAAAATCCCAAAAACCAGTAGAGTGCGAATGCGAGTGGTGCGAGTGCGAGTGGTGCGAGTGGTGTGTGGTTTCATTAACTGCGCTCGAAGCGTGAAAACGTGATAAAATTTTAGTTCGTTTCGGGCTCTAGCTCTGTCGCTGGCTCTGTCTCTGGCTCTGTCTCTGGTTCTGGCCATAATCTAAATCAGAGATCACAATTTGCGAATTGCGCGCGCAGTTTGGAAATCAGTCAGTCAGTCAGTCAGTCGGTCGGACAGGCAGTAGCCAATAGTTGGTCGGCGGTATTGAAATAGTATGTGTTTTAGCTTTAGTTTATTCTCGGGCCTGTCCAATTACAAGCGACATGAACATAAATAAGATTTTATTAAGTGCTAATTTCTGTTTAATGCTCAAAATGGTCAAAACATTGCTGCCCGATGCTGGCCGCTGCTGATGCCGTACAGGCGATAAGTCAATTTTCTTGCCAATAGACACCACCGGTTGGCGGTTTGGAGTCTCTAATTTATGATGAATCGTGGTGTGAAAGTGGGTTGGAACAAGAAGGAGGGACTGAAAGGGGAAGAATTCAATCCAAATATTTTCTATCTCCCAAACTTATACAACGCCACAATGGCCACGGCCAACAGAAGCACCACAAATGCCACACTCCCAAATAGAGCCAGCGACTTGGACACCTCAGCCACGCCCAGGTTGTGCCCCTCCGAATCCTTCATGGCCGGCACTTCCTCTTCCGCGCCGGGCATAATCACCCGGAAGGTCAAGTGCGACAGTTCCGAAATCTCTGTGCCATTTCCTTCCGTTCCCATGCCGGCATTCCGTCTTCGTCGCTGGCCTACGGAAGGCAGACAATCCTGGGCCGTGATCTGGCAGTCTTCGCGCTCCAGACAGCCGGTGATGCGCATGGAAAGAACCAAAACATCGCCACTGTGCATCCCCGGGAACATCACGGCCTTGAAATGGAAGCGCTGGCCCAAGGGAGGCTCCACGACGGGGGCATGGCTGCAGATGGCCTGCATGGCGGGGTTCAGGCATCCCCGGGAGCTGACCAATTGGACGGTGTTGAGAACTTCCCCCCCAGCGGCTATCCTCTGCAGCTGGACGTCACTCAGCTTGGTGTAGTTCCAGCCTGTGAAGGGATAGAAAGTTATCCAGAGGCTACCCACGATTCTACTACCTTCACGCACCATCGCCTGCCAGGACATGGGCCCGCAGCAGCAGCTCCTCGCCCAGCTGCACGGCTCCGTTGCTCTCCAGGTGGCGGGTGTATCCATTGCTGCCACGCCGCAGCAGCTCCACATGGGTGCGGAAGGCATTCTGATTACCGCCGTGGGCATAGTTCCCCGGGCTGCGCGCCTGCCTGAAAGAAGAAGAATCGAGAGGTTTGGAGGATCTCAAAGTCGTTCCATCGGGGGATCTACCCACACATCATTGGCCACGCCCATTTTGAGGGCATGCGTCTTGACGGCCACCCGCTCCTGGGACTTGCAGTGCAGCGTTAGAATGGAGTCCCCGCCAGTGCGCAGTCCCCTGATGGTGGGGAATCGCAGACGCAGGCACAGATCCTGGCCACAGGAGCGGACGCCACAGCGCTCAAAGTCCGCACCGGCAATGTCCAGCAGCAGGAAGCTGCGCGCCAGCTTCAGTTCGCATCGCTTGTCCTGGACATCGTCGCTGTCGTGGTCCACCGTGGGGGCGGCGCCCAGGAAGCTGTCCAGCTTGAGGACAGCCCGAAAGAAGCCCGCCTGCAGGCATCGCATATCCTTAAGGCGCAGTCGAAGCTGCTGATCCGCACTGCCCTCGCTGGGCGGCAGATACTCCGGAGCGGGCGTGGAGGGTCTCTGGACTGGGGCATGGTAATCGTAGCCTGGGGAGTGGATGGTCTCAATGTCCTCGCCCGGATCCTGCACGATGATGGGCTGTGCGGTGGTTGTCGGAGGACTGGGAGCAGAGGTTATGCTGCTGGGAGGCGGTTGGGGATAGTAGTAGGCGGGGTAACCATCCTCGCTGCAGGAAGAGAGCATTGATCATAGATTCTTATCGGTAGGAATGGAGGAAACACCCACCTGGGCTTGGGACTCTCATAGCTGGGTCGCTCCTCGAGGGCAGGCGGCAGATAGTGCTGGCTAAGGGGTATGAAGCTACCATGTCCCTGTCCCTGTGCCTGTCCCTGCCCCTGGAACTTGACACTTCGATTCTCGATTATCTCCGGCAGGCTGAACTCGGTGGTGGCCACAGGGGCCACGGGAGCGGGTGCAGGAGTGACGGGGCTGGGCACAGGCGGTCCGTAAAAGGCGGAGGGATTCAGACCCAGCTGGAAAGGCACCTGCCCATGCAGATAGCTTCCCAAATCCGTTGGGGCCGCCGCAAAGAAGTGGGCCACATCGGCAAGGCTTCCGCGTATAAATAGCCCGGCGAATAGGATAATGATTGGGTGCGTCCCACTGGTTGACATTCTGGATGATCACTGACTGATCGGGCCCAGGGCGAAAGTGGTTTTATAAGCTCCATTTGCAGGGCGGGTGGGCGTGACGCGATTGACCCGGATTCCATTGAAACCAAAGCGTTCTTTTGGGTCTCACTTTCCATGCGGCTACTGTTAATGGTCGAATCGAATGTTTGGGGGGGGCCAAGACACGACTTTGATGTTTTGGGCCGACTTTCCTTGGTCACGAGCCTCCCCGGTATGGGGATTGGGTCAGGTTATGTAAAGCTAATTGTCAAGTACTCCCCAGACGATAGCCATACCATACACACTACCCATCCTCTGGTCACTTGTTGCCGCCGTCTCATCTCGTCTCGTCCTACAAATCATTTGCCATTTGACATCTCGCTTGCGTACAAACTAATGGCAACAACAGCAGCAGCATTGGCAGCAGAAGCACACAGAAATGCATCTGGCAAAACAGCTGCAGCGACATGGCCAACACAGGTTGCCGCATAGCAACATTTTGGCCATATTGCGGAGCCAATCAAACTTAACGAGCCGACAATCTGTCCGATATGTGCCCGAAATGGTCTGGCTCTGGCTCTGCTTCTGGCCCGGGTAAGAAGCCATCAATGAGCGTCATAATCGAATCAAAAGGCCACGGAATTAAGCCCCGAACACGATTGTGTCGTGTGGGAAGTGCTCTCTTTTTTTTGGGCACACAAATGTCCGCGAAGCTGTCCCTTTAGATGATCTTTGTATTGGATAATTATTGGACTGAGACACTGAGACAGTTATGAATCAGGTTTCTGTTTCGTTGAGGAAGCTCTAGCTCCAGCGCCTGACCACCATTCGATCCATCCATTTCCCAGGGGTAGCCATGAGAGATCGAACAAAGATTTGCCAAATTGAATGCAATTAATTGAATTTACAAGACACACACACCACACTTCGAGCCACTCATCGAGGGGGATCATTAAGGCAGGCCAAATAAGCGCCCAGGCCTGTGTATCGGTGACGTCAATTAGCTTGGCGATCGCAATTGATTTACGAGTGTGTACGTATGTACGATGCCAACTCTTGCCATACTTATGAGCCGTTTCCCTCTAGGATCTCGATCGATCGAAGCGATCTCTCCTCCTCACTCTATCTATCTATCTGTGACACAATGCCCGGCACCTCGTATCCCACGAATAACGATAATTTCAGCCACGGCTTCCCCATGGCCACCACACAGAGCGAACGCTTGCTGCAGGCCCAGAATCGGCGCAAGTTCAGCTTCCCGGCCACACTGCACTCCGCCTCGCTGCTGGAGGTGGGGCAACGAGAGACGACCAGGCGGCGCCTCAGCAATGTCAGCGACGTTGTCACCAGGAAACTGTCCTACACTATTGGCTGGAAGGCGGCACAAATACCCGCACAGGACATCATAACGCAGGTGGGTGGAATGAGGGTGTAAAGAGAGAAAGAGAGTGCTAACCCACCGGTGTCTTCTTCCAGGGACGCTGTCTGTGCGGGCACTATATCAAGCGGCGCCTGAGACGATCCGGGTTGTTCAACAAGAAGTTGGGCTTGCAGCGAATACGGAGCATTATGGGCTCCACCTCCATGAGTATTGTTCGAGATGTTTTCCCAGCGGTTCAGGTGGTGCGTAGCCCTCCCAGTAGATTGTATTCTACTTATATTTGCTTTTTGCTTGGCAGCTTGGCGACGAACTGGAACGGATGCATCCACGTGCCTATAACGGCGTCGCCCGTCAGATTTGTCGCAATCCTGGGGGCGAGTTCCACACACCCGATGCCGTCAGCCTGCTCCTAGGGGCGGTGGGTCGGGATCTCTTCCGGGCGGACATCACCTGGAGCAAGGTGATCTCTCTGTTTGCCATTGCCGGCGGCCTGTCGGTGGACTGTGTGCGTCAGGGGCATCCCGAGTACCTGCCCAAGCTGATGGAGAGCGTCTCCGAAGTGATTGAGGATGAGCTGGTGCCCTGGATCAATGAGAACGGTGGCTGGGTAGGCTCTACACTTTCGCACAAAATCATTCACTGGAGATTATGAATTTATATATGTGGTTTTTGCCTTTTCAGAGCGGCATCAATACGCATGTGCTGCCCACAACCAACAGTTTGAATCCGCTCGAGTGGACGACGCTGGTGATAGGCGTGGTCTTTGGCCTAATTCTGATTTTTATGTTCTTACGATTTATAGTCAGCACGATAATACCGAAAATATATCAACGATTTACGAACTGAATGGGAGAGAAATTTGAATTTGCCGCCAAGAAAGTGCAGAAAGCTTTGGCAAGCTTTAAAGCTTTCGATAAAAGCTATCAACCGGGTAATATAATCGTGCGATCTTCTGGTTTTCAATGTCTGGGACAAGACAGAATCTTTCATGTATAAAATATTAGGAAATATCTAACCACAGAATGTCTGCTGGGTTCTGTTGCTCAATCCATCAGAACAGAACTGATAACAAATCTTTGATTATAATCCACTTGATACTAATTGACAGAGCGGAGATAGATACGACTTACAATCTTTTATTATTATACAAATGAAGAGGAGGGGGGAAAAAGCTTCTGCGGACTAACATTAAAATTCAATAAATGCAACAAACAGTTCTCAATTCTTGATCATAGAAACTGATCTGATATTTATGCTACAACACGTGGCTCGCTTACAACTTGCCCGTCAGCTCGGGCACGGCCTTGAACAGATCCGCAACGATGCCGATGTCGGCCACCTGGAAGATGGGTGCCTCGGGATCCTTGTTGATGGCCACAATGGTCTTCGAGTCCTTCATGCCGGCCAAATGCTGGATGGCGCCCGAAATTCCAACGGCAATGTATAGGTCCGGAGCCACGATTTTGCCCGTCTGTCCAATCTGCAGATCGTTGGGCACGTATCCAGCATCGACGGCGGCACGGGAGGCACCGACGGCAGCGCCGAACTTATCGGCCAGATCGTAGAGCAACTTGAAGTTATCGCCGGACTTGAGGCCGCGTCCGCCGGAGATGATGACCTTGGCGCCCGCCAGCTCGGGACGGTCCGATTTGGTCAGCTCTTGGCTGACGAATTCAGACAAGCTGCTGGCGTAGTCGCCGGCTGCGGCCTGCTCTACAGTGCCGCTGCCTCCGCTGGCAGCCGCTGGCTGGAAGTTGGTGCTACGCACAGTAAGCACCTTGATGGGGTCCTTCGACTTGAGGGTGAGGATCGCATTGCCGGCGTAGATGGTGCGCACAAAGGTGTCCTCGGACTTGATGTCGATCACCTCCGAAATGGGCGACACATCCAGCTTGGCGGCCACGCGGGGCAGCACATTCTTGCCAAAAGCAGAGGCTCCGGCCAGGATGTGGGTGAATTTGAACTGCGCCTGGGCGGCCACGACCAGGGGCGTAAGGGACTCGGGTGTGAATCCCTTGAAGGCGGCATTCTCAGCTACCAGAACCTTGGTCACGCCCTCCACCTTGGCCAGAGCTTCCGAAGCCTACAAGTGATTAGACGGATGTTCGTGTGATTATGCAAAAGCATCGAGAGAAGCAACAAAAACAACATACGGGTCCGCATTTGGTGCCTGCCACAAGTACTGTCACGTCACCGCCGATCTTCTTGGCCGCCGCAATGGTGTTCAGGGTGATTGGGTTGAGAGCCTCGTTGTTGTGCTCGGCCACCACTAGGGTGCTCTTGCATCGCTGCAGCTGAAAAGATAAAGTTATTTAATAATTTTCATCCAGCAGCGCCTGCGCCAGCGTCAACGGAAAGGTCTTACAAAGCTGCTGCGCATTAGGTTACGCGTGTTGTTGGCAAACATGGTTGATCTTTGTAATTAGACGACCTGTGGGGTGGGAAAGAAGACGTTTACTACGTTAATTAGTTACTTTAAATATAATTAATTAAACGTATGTACCGCGGAATCACAGGAATCACAGAAAGTCCAAAGGTTTCTTCCACTCAGCTGTTCAGGCGCTTGGCGTTTTTTGGTACATTTTTGTTAAAATAGTGTGGCCTGATTTTAATAAGCTGATCCAAACAGTGACTGCTAAAGACTGCTAGTTTGAAAGAAAATTAACTAATTTTGTTACCCGTCGCCAGTCACGAAGAGCTATTTCATTAGTTTTGCCAAACAGGAAATTATAAAATTAATCCAACCTGAAGCACAAATTTCTTTAGTCTCACTGCACGAAGTTAGTGGAATAAAACTGTTACTTGAAAATATTTTTTTGCGGCCAACAGCGCATCTCTACAACATATGTTATCGAACTGTCTTATCTGAAAAAAATTTATTCAAACAAAATTTAACAAAATTAAATCTTTAAGCTAAAGCTAATCAGCTGTTTAAACACATTATCAAATGGGCAGAGGAGTACCAGATCGGTGGGTATAATGGAGGGTACTCAACATCCTGTATTCCGACTAATTGGCGTTTGTTTTTCCGGTGTGGTGTTCGCGCTTGCAGATGGCTCGATTACAGTCCCATCGGAAAGCGTGTTCCAGGCACGCGATTCATAGCCTTTAAGGTGCCGCTGAATAAGGTGAGTTAGCTCCGCCGACCGCGCTCCTCGCCTCGCGTTGTGGCTCTGCCGGCTCTGTCAAACCGGTTGCCAGGAGGAGCGATTGATGGATGTTGAAAAGGGCCCACCAGCACCAGGAGGACCACGAGACCACCAAGCGAGCGCCAGAGCCTCTAAAAATAAATAACAACGGACAAAAATTTGTGCATCGTAATTATGCATAAAAGTGGCAACTGGAACATGATGCTCCGCACTGCTGCTCTGCACTCGATCCTTTGAGAGGAGTGGGGCAGGCGGTGGAGGACCCCACATGAATATTAAATTAAATTGTTTTTGCTTAATTAAATAACGCCACAGAGATCGCGGGACCTCCTGCTTATTAATTGCCTGGCCCCGGGGCAGGCGCATAAATTGAGCAATTTTTCGCATGACTTTCGATATGTGTATGTGGAATACTCCTTGTATTTACAGAGTCTCAATGAAAAAGTCGACAAGGAGCTGCGACTGGAGCCCGAATCGGTGATGGAGTCGGTGCCCAATCTGGGCATGATCATCGATCTGACCAACACAGACCGCTACTACCGACCGCAGTCGTTCACAGAGAACGATGTGAGGCACCAGAAGCTGATGATACCCGGAAAGCAGACGCCGCCAACGAAATTGGCTCAAAAGTAATTACAATAAATTGAATGTTTTAATCATTTACTGACTGAAGCGTCTTGTCATTGCAGATTCTGTCGCTATGCTATGGAGTTCCTCGAGCTGAATGAAGACAATGGTGAGTGGATGGAGAGCCTGGCTTAGCTGCGACTCTCCTGCGTCCCACGTGCTGCCCCAGGGGGAAGGAGGCAACCGTGGGAACGCTTTCCCGCCAACAATGCAGATGCGATGCATATCTGTGGACGCAATTAGAGCCGCAAAATATGTGAACAAATCATATCAAAAGCGACTTGCCGTCGCACATGCAATTACCACGTATCCTATCCTAGCCCAGGCTGCACTGCCTCCATAGATTCCTATCAGCCAGCAAGCGCAGAGCAAACACAGCAGAGCCAAGTGGCCGCCAGAAGGAGAGAAAACCTATTTAACCTTTTAGCAGCGCACTGGGGCACACCAATGTGGGCGCGCACACTCAATCAGTCAGTCAGCCAGCCAGTCAGTCAGCCAGCCAGGCAGTCTGTCAGAGTCGGGAGTCGGGAGCCGGGCAAACAAATCACTTATGGAGGAGCTCAGTCATGCCTCTGCATACAAAAGGGAAAAGGCATTTCTAATTATACACAAAAGGCAGTCGCGCACACACACAAAACCGCATTTCATTTAAATTTTCATAGCCAAAGAAATGGCACGACGCATGACTACCACCAGCCAAACAGGACAGACAACCAGGCACACGGTCTGTACCCTTTCAAGATGAGGGAATGTAATATTTTTCATCGCTTAGGCCCATGCTGTTGTGCCTATCTTGCGGCTGGGGGCGTGTGTACAACCCTTGATCTGGCGCTAATGTATGTGCGAACAGCATCGCCACAAATATGCAGAAAAGCTAACCAGAATGCATTAACCGATTCGGCCTCAAAGACCTTCTTCTCCCATCAGATTCAGCTGTGGGATAATTAAAACCCGATCTGGCGCCGCTGAGCGAACAATAAATAAATACGCCAAGACTGCCAACGAATTTACAACGAAACAAATCAGGGGAAATAAGTCAAATTCAAGGTGGTCGCGACTTGTCAACGGCCAACGGCCGCAAGAACAGGGCCCACTCAAGATGTCTGATTACAGTGGAATGAACCAGTATATTAGTGGAATTTACTAGGGTTTTTGTTCATTATTCAAGACTACACAAGGTGTTGGGAGATCCTTCTTTAATTTCTTTTGTCCCTGTTTAATCATGGAATTTTCCCAATCACAATGGTTTTATGTACGCCCATCCCACTGTACCACGGGCAGTGCGACAGAGATGTGCGCAATTGTCTCTGTCTCCTGCTTGGTCTCGTTCCTGTTCCCATTCCCATTCCCGTTCCCGTTCTCGTAACTTTATTTTCTCTGTAAGTTTGGCTTAAATGCAAGCCAAACATGACGTACTCGTCGACTGGCAGCTAGCCGACTGGCAATGACCGCCTTGGTGGCACCGCACCCGCATAGTGCACAAAGCCAAAACCACCGCGACCTGGTGGGTTGTCTGCCTCGTCCCTCCTGCTGACATGTTTTTGTGAAATTTATTGCCAATGTTATTATTGGCAGAGCGCGCTGTTTTCTAGATTTAGCCCAGGTCGCTTCTGCTTTTATGCCAAATTGGCAGGCCGGTTTCTGTTGACTGCGTGGGTGTGGATGTCGGGGAAACAGCGCAGAGCTTGCAGCTTGGAGCTCAGAGCACATTCCTGTGGCCGTGTTCACTTTTGAAATTTGTAGCAATTTGCGACAACATGCGGCTCATGCAGTATGGCACTACTACATCCGAATGCTTTCTCTCTCTCCTCCGCAGATAAGCTGATTGGAGTCCACTGTACCCACGGCGTGAATCGCACTGGATACCTGATCTGCTACTTCATGATAACCATGCTGAACAAGTCGCCCCTGGAGGCCATAGCGAGTGCGTAGGATCAACAGTCAACGAGTCCAGCCTCAGAATAATTATAAATCCCTCAATTGCAGCCGTTGATGCGGCTCGGGGCCACAAGATCGAGCGGGAAAACTACCTGAGCTCCTTGCGACGTCTGGCAGGCGTGGAAGCGGATGTCGGCAAGGAGTCGAGCGATGAGCCAAGCCATGACACAGGCTATTCGAATCACTACAACAGACGGCAAAACTGGAACGAGGATGCAGGAGGACGACAGCAGCAGTATCAGCCGCAAAGAAGTTATCAGCAAACATACAACCATAGTGAGTAGAGCAGTAGTAGAAGAAGTTGCTGACACTTAGGATAATCCAATGACTGACTGGAATTGCAGGAACCTACGACAATAACCAAGATGATTCTCGTCAGAGTAATTGGTACAACAATAGGAACAGCAACAGCAACAACGGCTACCCCGATCATAGCAGAAGAAGGTATCTTGTGCCAAACAGAGAACGCCATCAGCCAGAGGATCGCTATCGATCGAGCGACAATGTGTGGCAGCAGCGGGGCCATCAGCAATATCAGGATAGGAGCAGAGATCGCGAAACGAGTTGGAGAGGCCCTCAGCAAGACGATCGTCCGCGAAGAAACGACAATGGATGGCAACATCAGCGTCGTGAACCATATAAAGGAAATTTCCGGTACAATAATTCGGAATGGAAAACACCAAGAGATGCGAATGGAAATGGAGACGATCCTGAATGGAACAAACCCCTTTGGAATGGCTCCAATCACAGCAACAACTGGCGCCAGAGCCATTACCAATCGAGAACCGAAGACGATTCTAGGGGCCACAAAAGACCCAATTACCACATACGCAATCAAACATATAATGATCGAAATAATGTCAATCGTTTCAGCTACTTTAACCAAGACGAATAATTGTTTTAGCAGTCTTCGGCCACTTTTCATCAGCACCAAAATTCCTATTCCTATTCATCCCGTTAACAAATTTGTAAATTATTGATAAATACATCCAGCAGACCACCAGAGCAACCAGAAATACACCACCATGAACTACAATTAAAATTCATTTGCAACATGGATGGAGGGCAGGCCAGTACCAGCAGCAGTACCGCGGGGGCCCGCTGGCCGTAATCGTAGTTAACAAGCAGTCGGCACAGATCGTGTGAAGATACAATAAGAGCTGGTAAAAATTTGCATTTGTCTGCGAGCCATAGCCCGCGATAAGCGAGGAGAGCGCGTGAAATTCCTGGAAATTAGTGACCAGTGGAGCCGTCGCTGCCAGCGGCTCTGCTCCTGTGCCAAAGTAAATGTCAAGAACGCCTGAACAGTGGGATGGAACCTAACCCACCTTACAAAAGTCCTGAAAGTGCATAAGTAAACATTGATTATAGAATCAACTAAACATTTAGGGCTTAATAAATGAATGTTTAAATGAGAGTTTAAAGAGTTTGTAGTAAATCTCAAATACAACATTTTGCTGGCTTTTGCCCATGGTAGCAGTACACTGCTTGGGGGCACGAGTACCTGTCATATTGACGGCTCCTGATCGTTTCATTATTTCGTCATGGTGGTCAAATGTCAACTTATTAGCATAAATGTTGCTGCTGTCGCATCGCTGCCCCTCGGGTCCCGGCCGACATGTTATCTGTATATGCGATCTTATCGGCCGCACGATCAACGATTGTCATTATAGCCAATGGACCGCGAGGCTCGGACAGCGACAAATCGTTGGCCATTACAATGGCTCGGATGGAAATGTGGGCTGGGGCACAGACTGCGTGCCAGTGTCTGGTCGAGGATCTGCGATCGTATCGTATCGGATCGGATCGGATCTGGCCGACCCGATAAACGCCTGGTGTGGCATGTGGCGTAAAGTTGTTTGTTGCGCTTAATTGGACAGCGTTTCGTTGGTCGTGTCTGCTTCCTTTTCTTCGGTTTTCGCTTTTGTTATTTTTAGCATCTGACTGACCCAAAGAGTGGCCCAAGCCATAAAGGGAAAGTGCCATCAAATGCTGAAGGGGATGGTGAGAGATATTGATCTGATTAGTATTTATACTATATATGTATACTTCCCAATGTTCAGATGTTATATGGTCTCTCAGATACCCTGTACTTCCGAAAAGTTAAGCAGGGTCCCCTGCAATACCCCAGCTTTAGCTCTCAACTACCTCTGCTCTAAATGGCTCCCTCTCTCTCTCTCTCCATCTCCCTTGGGGGTCCATGTTCTGGCCCCTGATCGGTATATGGGTCTTTTGGTCATGCCGACGACTCCAATGACACACCCCGCACCAGCCAATCCTCCCTTGGCTGCCATAAATTGCAAAATCAACCAAAAATGGCCAATTGTCAGTTCCTTTCATATTTTTTACGTTTTTTTTTATATTTAGTTTATGGCCTCTTCGGGGGGACGGCTGGAAAGTGTGGCCAATTTCCACTGGCTGAGAGCGGGTGCCCATTTATCTTAGCATAACTTGGAGCGCGATAATTGCATTCCAAGGCAGCCCCAGCCCCAGCCACTGGCACAGTCGCAGACTCCGAGTTAACTCCACTTTGAAGTTCGGAGCGGACAATTAGGCACGGCACATAAATTGCCATCTCATATGAGCGGTCAGAGAGAAGCGCGGGCATTGATTTAAATAATAGTGTTTAACTGTGGCTGGCTGCCCCTGCCCTGCCCCCTGAATGCGGTCCGGACGGGACGTGGCAGCCACAATCATTCGGCCATTTCAATTAGCCCGTGACAAACAATAGGTGTACCTGGAGCCAGGGAGTAAATCGCGATATCACTGCGAGTGCAGGAACTGGGGGACCACTGAGGACTCAATTGTTGTCGGGGAGCCTTTTGTCTGCCGACGAGATTTACGGGGCCGGGCTGTCTGGCTGATAACCGAGCAGACGGATTGGGTCAGACGAATTGAAATGGCTGTGGAGCGAATGAAGGCTCAAATTCAGGTGAAATATGAATAATATTTCGAAAGTCAGTCATTGAGGTATTTTAGAGGCCAACGAAAGGGGAATACGCATGCTGTATAGAGGATATATCCTGTGGGAGACGGGCATAAAAATCGATATGTTGAAATGCCGTTCGATTAAGCCCAACCCACCCTCAATTGAAATGCAATTCCTCGGACGGGTGCGGGTACGGGTACGGGTACGGGGATGTGGGACCCATGCAACACTTGCCATTTATCGGCGAACGCAATCTTAATTAAAAGCCGCCCCCAGATAAAACAAATGTTTACTTTAAAGCCGATTGGGATCGGCTACGAATCGGAGTCGAGAGTCGGGCGACGGGAGTCGGGAGTCAGGAGTCGTGGGCAGTCACCGGCGGGATCTGCAGATGAAATCGATTTGAGTCGCGATGAAAACCCACGAATCGCAGCAATTAAAGCGAATGAAGGGCGAGAGTTTATCGTGGCCCTTTGGATATGGATGCGAGGCACGCACATGACCCAGGAGTCCGCCCCATCATTAAGGCGAGGGCTCCTTCCCAAACGGGTTTTCTGCGTCGTGTGAAATGTGTGTCGCTGGTGGGAGGAGTATCAATGGGGCAGGGGCGGTGACATGGACATGTACTACATGGATACAGGGCCATCAATTGCTGATGATGATGATGATCATATCGGGGTTTATCTGCAGCTGTAACTGTCGCTACCCACACAAAATGCAGTCAATTTATCCCATTCTATCCCATCTATTTATACTGGCTTCTTTTTTTGGCTATGGCGCCGGGGGCATAAACTTTATTGTCGCCACATTTCTGCTGCATACTTAATGGCGCCACAGCGGCACACGAAAAATGTGCCAACCCAAGGCGAGGCGAGTGTCAACGAACTTTAAAATGGGGGAAGGGAATGCCAAATGGCTTGAGAAACTCACCCACGCCGCCACAGACATCTGGGACGGTGCAGTCCGGTCCGTGCTTCCCTTACGCCCCCCACCCCAAACGATGTCTTTCCTTTTTCGGCAAATATTTGTGCAAGTCAGCATCCCATGCCATCCCATCTCACTCCCCATGCCATCGCCATCTATGAACATCCCACCCTGCCTCATGTGGGTGTGGGTGTGTGTGTGTGTTATCATTCGGGTTGCATGCCTGCAGGCGCTCGGGGCCGTCACACAATGGGGAAATTGCTGGGGACTTGGATGGCAAATGTTTTGGAAATATCTCGAGTGCTATTTATTTTGAAGCGGCAGTCAAAAAAAGGGACCAGGGGTGGTTTTATGCTCTGTTAATGGAACGCCTTGCGGTGAGGGGTAAGCCAGAGAAAAGCTGAAAATAAAGTTCAAATCGAAATAGACGTTTGAAACTCAAGACATACGATCTATCAACGAGCTTACCTTTCCTGCTCCTCTATGAATCTTCAGCTGCCACCTCAGAACACCCTCTTTTCACGTTGGAATAGATTTGGGCTAGGAGCTACCCCAGCAGAGAGACAAAGGCAATGACCAATCCCATAAACAGTATGCAGAGGGGCATGGAAAAGAATTCCAAAGCCAGGGGCTTGGCTTGGTACTCCTCGGATCTGATGGTACCGAGGTACCCAATGAGGATCGTCTGGGTGTTGGTGTCGTCGGCCAGTTTCTCCATGAGTCCACTATTAAAGCAGTTGAGCAGGGTCTCGCTGAGCTTCTGCTTCAGCAGCCACTCCCGGCGCATGGGGAAACCGGGGAGCGAGTGCATCATATCAATGGGCAGGGGTCGCATCAGTGGCTTCTTCAAGAACTTCTGCTGGAAGTTGAACAGCCCCAAGCGGTCGCTGTGGGCCAGATACGCGTAATTTGTGTCGAAGACGGCAAATTGATCTGCGGCGCGTACAGTCCCGTGGCCAGGATGCTACCCAAGGTGGCCAGATAGAAGTTGGAGTAAATCGAACCGGCCATGACGAGAGTGAGATACAGGATGACCCCCACTTTGCCCCTAACCTCGGCCAGCTGAAAGCCCAAATAGAGCATACTCTTCAAAGCATCTAGAAGGAACTTCCCGTAGCGAATGCTTCTTCGTTGGAGCCAGTACACGATGCTCACGAGGCTGGGGGAGACCAGCAAGTGGGCGGCCAGAATCAGCCACATGGTTCCGTCATAGGGAGCCACAGTGTAGAAGCCCTTGGGCCTGGGCGGGGACTTTGGTATCAGAATGTTCCCGTGAAGCTCGACCGATTGTCGTTGGCCAGCAGATCTCCGCATATATCAACCTGCTGGAGACGAAGCAGCTCCAGGCAATCGTTGGCCGAGTAACTCCTATAGCGGGGCGCAGCAGCATCAACGAATAGCCGTCATAGACTCCGTGTTCTGGTTAGACCAGAGTCCGTGGCGGATTTTTGTAGAGGGCCACGCGCACCTCCATGCCCCCCATGTCGTCGAACCAGTGGCGCCGGGCCCATAGCTGGTGTGGAAATGCTTCGCTGGTGTACAGAGTACCTCTCTCCTTGTCAGTTCGGTTGTAGATCAGGATGTTGGGATAGCCCTGGTTCCAGGAATCCGAGAGAAAGTCCAGCCAATTGCTGGCACTGGTCTGACCCACCAGGAGGTAGTCGGCCCCCTGCATCTCGGTCGGCAATTGCGCGATGCGTTCCAGAATTTGGTCGCCTGGCTGGGGGAGAATTACCAGCACGGGATTGGTCACCTTTTCTCCCGTCAACTGGCTGGCATTGCCGCTGAGCAGAATGCTGGGGACATGGCCAACAGTGCGACTGATCTCGTCATACAGATCCTTGGGTTGAGAGTTCTCCGAGTAGATGATATTGGTTCGACAATGCAGTCCTCGATTGAGCTCTGAAATGATGGTTGATAGTTCCAGGCGAGAGTCTGTGACGCTAAGGAGTAGAATGATGAAGAGGCTGCGCCCACACATGACTGCAAGAGAACGACTGTCCTTCAGTATAAGCCATCGACTGGCAAAGATTACTCACCAGCAACGTTTTCCTGCCACAAGATGCTAAAAATAAAACAAAATCAATGTACATTTCAGTCATCGATGAAGGGGCGTAACCCCTGAACTCTTAACTCTCTGAGAAAGAACAGGAATTGCGGGATTCATTGATAGATAGATATGTATTTTGGTTTATTTGTAAGGATTATAACAATTACTATTTGGTGCTTGTAACCAACAAGAATGTGCTGAAACAACAACAACAACAATGCATCAATCAATCAATCAATCAACGAGTACGAGTACTCTCTTCCAGCGTCTTCATCATCTGCAGTTATACTCGTACTCCAAGTTGGGAGCGGCGGCACATGCGCCAGGCCGTCAACTCGATGACAAAACTGACGAGTGCCAGGCCACAGCCGAGGGCTAGGGCGATAGCGGGCATGACGAAATAATCGAGGTCCAGCGGCTTCGCCACCAACTGCTCCGTGATGAGGTAGTGCAGGTGTCCCACGCTCATCGCCTCGTTGTTGGCATCCTCCGCCAGTTTCCGAGTAAGTCCGCTCTCAAAGGCATGGTACCAGGCGAGGCTCAGATGCTCCTTGAGGAACCACCTCTTGCGCATGGGAATGCCGGTGAACAGGAATGCAAAGTTGATGGGAATCCGACGGAGTCGTTGATGTCTCAGAAACAGCTGTGCCGTCTCGTACAGGGCCATCCGATCTGTGAAGAGCACGTAGGCGTAGCTCTGGTCAAAGCGGTTTCGATGGTGTAGCAACGTTTCAAACGTCACAGTCTGCATGACGGACCACAGCACCTCCGGCATGTTGTACTTTGCGAACAGAATTCGATCGTATGGATCCACCAGTAGGGTGAGGTTGCTCTCCACCAGCTGCTCGAAGGTGTTGATCTGTGGCTCGAACACCTCCGAAATGAGCATGCTCTTCAACAGTCCCAGGTACATGGTGGAGTACACAAAGCCGGTCATGAAGATCACTCCAAAGAGTATGTAGCGCTCTCGTCCCCGAATCGCTCCCAGAGTGAAGCCGCTAAAGAGCAGGGAACTGAAGACCTCCAGGAGATACTTGCTGAAGTCCCATCGTCGGTACTGCTGCCAGTGGATGCAGCTCAGGAAACTGACAATCAGAAGGACATATGTCACCAGGCACAGCCAGACACTGGTCTGGAACGGCGCCTCCAAGTAGCGGTACGAGAGCAGAGGCTTTGCGTGGGGCACCATCAGATTGGCATATGCGATCCGGAACCCATATGTGAGGCTGAACATCTCCGGATTGGCTGCCAGAGCATCAGCGCACAGGTCAACCGTTTCGTTGTACAGGGCAAGGGTGCAATTCGCAGGTGAATCGTCTGGGGTGTGAACTGGAATGAAGGTGGCATTCCTCGAGTCCAGAAAGGCGCGCACGAACCGCATGTAAAAGCCCGCATAGACCATCCTTCCCCAAGAGTCCAAATACCTGAAGCTGCGCGGCACATTCTTGTAGGCTGCCACTCGAACCGGGTGGCCGCGCAGGTCCCTGAAGGCGGCCCTCTGCTCCAGGTACTGCTCCACAGTTGTTGGGTCTATCCGAAGTTTGGGAAACAGCGTTTTGCCATAGACTGCTCCATTTTGGGGGGTATGAAGCAAAAGGCGGACATAGCCCAGATCAAAGGCATATCGCACGTAGGCAAGCCATGTTGCCTCATCGAATGCGTTGTCCAATACGATGAGAAAGTCGGCATGCTGAAAGCGGAGATCCAGTATGCGAAAGAGATCGTATGGCGGCTCAGGGCTTATCACAATAAACACTAGGCTCCCGTCTCCTATATGAAGCTGAAGACGAGATGAGTTGAGTGCCGTCGCTGAGGTGTAGATAATTCTGGTGATCTCCGCTTTGTGAAGGTATTCGGATTCGTGTTTAATCAGAGTATAGGGTTCGTTACAGTATACAATGTTTGTGGAGATTCGCAGGTGATCGTTCAGCTTGTCTATGATATGGGATAGGTCTACACTCCCGATCAAATCCCCCTGAGCGATGAGGAATAGCAGTAGGCATGATTGGTGGAGAATCATCTGAAAGACATAGAAATGGGATAGATGAAGATGGATGAAACGGATGAGGGGAGCTTAAGGATATATAGATGAAAAAGTCGTGGGAGGGAAAGGATCTTGTACGAAAAGATTCCATTACACAGAAGCCTCAATAGCTTCCGCTTCAGCTTCCACATTCACAGGCAAATTCCGATTCAGATTCAATTAGCACGGACTTTAGATACCAGATACCAGACTTTGTCTAATCGGCCCAAAGCCCAAGCCCAAACTCATAAATATTCCATTCCACTTGCTTGAGTCTGGGGCAATTAACACTCGCCGCCACCCACACACAGATCCCCATGGGGGAGTGGGGGATGGGGGAATGGGGGAACGGGGGGGCAGGCGCTGGTATTTAGCTTAATCATTCTCACGCCTATGCAAATGTAAATTGTCCGTACCCTTTCCCTTCGACTCTCAATTGGTTTCCCAGTGATTTCCTAAAGTGATTGAGACAGTGTCAATATTTTCGCGCAGTGACAAAGGAAAAGTCATGGGGAGCTGCACCTACGAGTATTTCGAAAACATCAGTGTCTGGGGCACACGTAGCGCCATTTTGGAGCGTATCTGAAAATAGACTCCCACCATTCCGGAGCATCCAATCGGAGCTCATTCGCATTTCCATCTCTGTCTTCTGTCTCTGTCTCTTGCTGATTTGTGGCGCCTGATTAACGGTTGTCAGGCTCTGCAATGGCTAACTACTGTATCTGCCGCATCCGCATGACTGGCCCCGGCTATGGGCCTTGAGTAGGGTTAGCAAATTACCCGCTGATATGCGTGCTGAAGGCCCAGACGAGGATGAGGCCTGTGGGAATGCGATTCGATTCGAAGGTGGAAATTTTGCAATTGGTTCTTAAGTAGGTCAATGCACGGGAGGTCTTCAGAGAAGTGGTAATTATATATTAAAACATATATAACGGAATGTGGTGAAAGATCTTTCCGGGTTCTTTCTGTTTTTTTGTGGAATATTCACATGATTCTTTCTATCTTCTAGTTAGTTTCTGCATTTCCTGCGTTTACTTAATCGCTATTCCCTCCACAAATTCCTCTGATGAGTCAGACGCACAGTAGTCCAGAAGCCCCCCCAGCCCCTCCAGTTACAATAAAGACCAAATAATTAATAAGATAAGAAAACAACTTGCACGAGCCCACCACAGATCCCGCATCCAGTTCAGCCCGGGGCTGAAGGTCAAACTAATAATGATTTAGATAATAAAAGAGTGGAGTTGGAGCCTCGAATGGGAAGAGAAGCAACAAATGCAATGCGAAGCACTTGAACCTGCTGCCAAGGCCCCAAGGCGGCTCTCGGCTGCTGACAAACCAAACAAAGCAGCCAGGGAGCGCCCTCCTGGACACACTCGTACTCCACTCCACTCCACAACACTCCACTACACTCTGCATCGCAGTCTGGTCTACCAGACCATAAATACCAAAGGGTTACGCCTATTTTTACACGCAACCGAGTGCATTTCCCCGTAGCCGGGCCATGAGCGCAGAAATATTAAAACGATGCGACGTGACAGATTACAAAACGTTTGACACCAGCGCCAAAGCCGCCACAGATGCCCCCAAAAGAAGAAGCTGGAGCCTCGACTGCAGACTGCAGCCGCGGAAGAAGAACCAAGCCAAGAGGCCGAAGCACAAGCTGAGCTTGCAACAGCAGCCAAGCAGCCAAGCAGC
Source organism: Drosophila athabasca (assembly GCA_008121215.1). Classification (NCBI taxonomy): domain Eukaryota; kingdom Metazoa; phylum Arthropoda; class Insecta; order Diptera; family Drosophilidae; genus Drosophila; species Drosophila athabasca. The sequence continues at coordinate 166,302 of VMQQ01000022.1, read as the reverse complement.
CACTTGCCACACGACGATGACGAAGACTCCGCGGATAGCGCACAGTGGTTCGAAAATCAATTTGGGGAGTTCAATGAGCGAAATGCCAACTTAAAAGAAGATAAATGTATTTTGTAAGTATGATTTATTTGTTTAAAAATATATGAATAATATAATAGTTCTATGGGAATATATTTATTCTTATTAAATACCACTTTTGATTGCAGATCCAAACACTGTGCCGTGGTGCAGTCACGAGTTGGGCTACCTCAGCGTGCGCAGAGCTCCTCCGCGAGTAAATTGCCTCCAGGCGGAGGATCCAAAAATGCAACTGGGAACTGGACTGGGGAATAGGGTCTCTGACTAACTGACTGCCTCGAGATGTAGATGGAGATTGGAGGAGCTGTGTTTGTGTGTGTGTGTGTGTGTGTCTGTGGAGCGCGCGCGTCACAAATTAATTCGCTGATGCTGCTCTGTTCTGTTCTGCTGTTCGGTTGTGGCAAGATCGGTACGATTCCCCCAGTAGTCCCTTTATTTGTGGAGTGGCTCTCGAGGATGCCCCCTGCTTGTCTAGTTCACCTGCAACCGAGCAGCGGTTAATGCGGAGGCTGCAACTCTGTATGTATCTGTACCTGTGTCTGTATCTGTGTGACTGTGCGTCTGGCACTGGCTCTCTGCCACTCGTGAGTTATGTCAGTCAGTCAGACAGCCAGACCAGGCCAGGCCAGGCCAGACTTGAGGTCCTCTCTTCCACTTGAGCGTGCAATTTCTCTAATTCACATCCCAGGAATCTGGACTCCCGAGAGTCTCGCAGCGCAGCAGGCTCTCCGTATGCATCGCGTAATTGACTTGGAAGTTATGAACCTTTAAATGCGGGCCACTGCATGGGGATAAGCCCAGGCCGCACTGCGATCTGCGATCTCCGCTCTGGCACCGAAACCATGGTCATGTAATTTTAATTTTCTCACTTGATTGCCCTGCAAGGCTCTGCCCGGGAGTTGCCAATGCCATTGCCATTCATGGACCCCAGGCAGCACTTGGTTATGCTGTCCATCCTTGATTAGTCTGCCAGGTGAGGGCGGAGTATTCATGGATGCTGAAAGATCATCATTATCGTGGGGGATATGCCAAACGTTAGACCCCCCCACAAGAGGGTTTATTTACATCCTGTTCCTAGAAATTCACACAAATATTGTTATATTTGGCCACAGCTTTTCTACTTTTGTCTATTTATTATTGGCGCTAATTAGTTGAGCTGCAAACAATATCCAAATGAAATTCCCATGGCAGTCAGCAGACTTTACTAATTAGGTGAGGAATGCAAATCGGTGAAGCCTCCCCTCGCATCGAAATAGAAACGATGACACACACATACACACACATACATTTGAGCCCCAAAATGGCAAAAGTAAATACTAATCTTTTTTTTTTGATTAGAGGAGATGGAGGGAGCGCTAAATTTGTCAGCTGCGGGAACTGTTTTTTTTGGTTTTGCTCTCGGTTTATAGTACTTTTGCAGGGGGAGGGGAGATTGGATCTGATGTGATGCCTTTGCCATTGCCACTTCGCACACAGCCGCGAATTTGTTCCGCAAAGCCTCAAATATTTCATTCAGCGGCATTTCAACTTTTCTTGGCCAAGAGCAGCAGCAGGCAGCTGTTGCCTCGAAAGACCTCTGGCCCAGAGACCCACCCGTGGCTGGGGCTGGCTGTTGTCTCAATGAATTATGAGCCCGCTTCTTATGAGCATGCAAACAGCATTGCCTCCGTTGTGGGTGTCATGCGTCCGCCTAATGAAAATGTTTGGCCCACCCGATTGGTAGTAGTAGCAACCATCCCCCCACCCCCTTCTCACCTGGTGGGAACCGCAAATTTATTGCGCATCAAATTACAAAAGCTGATAGACATAGACACATGTTTGTTTGTCCGCCACATACCATCATGACCGCGGCATGGTCTGGTGGCATCTCTCCCTTAATGGCCATGTAATGAGGCGACTAGTAAGCTAATGGATCCAAAAATATACAAATTTAGATGCGTGGTCCGGGATATCTGGCATTCGGATGTTGGGAGAGGTCTTCGGATACACTACTAATCAAATGCATACTCTTTCGGAGCAACTTTTACGAGTCTTGTCTTAGCAGTAAATATAATTTATTCATACATATCGTTAGGGAGAAGAAAAGAGAGGAGAAAATTAATGTATTATTCCAATAATTATATCAGCATCCGACTTGTATATTTGAGCACCTGGGAAACCCTAGCTATATGGGCTAGTCCGCCAACCTCAAGGTGCAAAACGCTTTTCCGCAGTCGCATTGGAGTCTGGACCCTTTGTTTGCTGGAATACCGCTCGTCAATTAGCAAGGCATTTAGAAACACATTAACCTTTTCGCCTTGGCCTTAACCTTTTGCCAAAAGAGCGTTAATTCGCAGCGAAAATATTGAAGCAAAGGCGCAAAGCTCGATTTGATGATTCTGATTCACAGAAGTCGTAAATTGTCATAAATATCGATCCACAGATTGCACACCGAATGGCGCCAGTCGCTCCAAAAAGAACATCTTGGCCATGTTCGTCCGCCACGTTTTGACCAAGTTTGGAGCGCACACGCCGCACGGCTGGACGGATGGATGGCTGGATGGATGGAGGAATATCTGGTCATTCCCAATATTTGTCTTACTAATTTCCTGGCCATTATTTTTGGGCAACCGAACAAAAACGAAAACATTTATTTACTCATTATTGCCAGATTCAGATTCCCCTCCATTGATTGCTATTTTCGACTCGCTTTGTTTGAGTGCCAATCCGCATACTTCTTGATATTGACACGCATAAATTTAGGAGTATTGTGTGTAAATCTCTGGGTGTACATATCTCAAATGTCCAATGTTTTCACTTTGAGGGGCTCGAAGTCGCAGATCCGACCATGTTAATTTCTTTCCCAAACACGGGGGAAACTTACACGTGTTCGTGGCAGATCGTCACACAATAATAATTCGTATTATTCCCTGAATAATGATTAGCATCCCTTTGGAATTGTAAACCCCATGTGCCGTAGGGGTAGCTTATCATTGTTATCATAGCGGATCAGCAATTGTTTGAGGTCTGTGGATCATGCTAAGCAAGGATCTGTGAAGAGATCTGTGTCTCCTGGCAAGTGTGCTGCTGATCAACCCTCTCTCGAAGGAGTCAGCCACGCGTAATGTGAACAGAAGTATCTCCGATCACTTTCACTCCATAATATCAATGGGAACCCAATGAGGCACAACGCATAAATTAACGGAAAGTGTACTTCATTGAAAAAGAGGGTTGTCTAGTACAACATTTTCATTAACAAACTCTTGTTAGCAGCCCGAATACGATTACCAAGTGCTGTCCGACAGTTGGCCGGTCATCCCGGCCCGTATAGGGGTACCTTTGGGTAATTAAAGCCACTGCCAAAGGGTTTCCAGCCCGAAAATTCATTGCGCATGCGCATTGTTTGTTTAATTGAATTTGCTGCACACCACACGAAACCAAACACAGACCGAGACAATAAAGATGCGTGCGATATGGAAAGCGGTAAATTGGGGGACGCGACCATCGAGGGCACTGGGGGCACTGGGGGCACTGGGGGCACTGGGGGCACGGGTATGGCATCCATCGATTGATGACTGCAAGTGGAGTCCCAGGCTGCCCCATTGTCCCCCCAGCAATGCTCCATCAGCAACACCATCGGCGTTGAAAAGTGAACTCTCCTTTCAGGCTCTCCAGGCTATCCAGACAATCGCTTGCAGTTCCTTGGAACGCAGGGCTCTTGAATTGATACCCTTGAGATAGAGCGGGTATGATTGGTTTTTGATATCCCATGCAATGAGAGATGAGCGAAGATTAATGCAATGGCAAGGGATATTGCTTTGAATATTACTTTTAAAGGATCTATAACCTAGTTAGCAGGATATTTAACTTCTGAGGATTGTTAATTTCAGTTCTCTTGCTATTCCACAATTGATTTCCATGATGGGTATCCGATGGTCTTGAATCTTGAATCTTTGCATACCTCGCATTTGCTTCCTTTGTGCTTTATTTCTTGTGATCGTTTTTTAGCAACGCCCACCATTGCCGTTGGCTTACCTTTCGGCCTGTTGTTGTTTTTGCTGTTTCTGCTGTTGGTTTTCGCTTTTATCAGTTGAGATCAGGCGGCGGCTGGTGGCTGTTGGCTCTTGGCTCTTGGGTTTATCCTGTCTGGGGCTGCGGTTTTGGTAGTTTCGTTTCGTTGCTCTTTTTGGGGCAGTGAATTTTAATTAAAATATTTCTCAGGGTTTTTATTTTCCCTACGCCGCGGCACTGCACTCGATGCGGTGGGGTCAGGGGGTTCTCTCCCCAGAGGGGTAGAGACACTCCATCGCTGGTGTCGTGAGTGTGACACATTCGCATCAGATATGACAAGACTTCTGAGGAGAAGGACACCCACAGACTCATAAATCAGTGGCACAGCGTTTTGCTGGGAAAAGGCAACAAAAAAAATGAACTTGTCAATTTGCCACACAGGACACCGGGCACTGGACGGAGGACACCTGACACGGCACTCCATACCCGTAAATACCAGAATTTGTGTTCTCTTTGGCTTTTGTTTTGGCCCGTGAAAATTTCACACATATTTCTTTTGCAATTTTTCCATTTTCCACAAGACTGTTTGTGCCCCGGGACGCGACGTGGCGCCAGCAAGATTTCCATTTCCCCGACATGTCCTGCTGCGCCGGCCGAAAGGCCCAGCCCAGGATAGTTGCACAATAAGAATCCTTAAAAAGGTTATGACTACTCGGAATTCTTGGCTCGGATCATCGATTGAGCCAAAAATGTGCGGCTTGGCTGGATGGGTGGTGTACTCAGTGGTACTCACCTTCAGTGGAGGATACGCGGGGAGCTGCAAAGAGAAGAGCGTGTGCGGTTTGTTTAATGAGATAAAGTGGTATTCACACGCTTTGGCTGCTATCAATTATCGGGCACTTGAGCTTGTCTAGAGTCTAGAGGAATGTGGCCATTGCTTTGGCGAAAGTGCATCAATCTCATTCGCTTGATTAATTTATCACTGTCCTTATCAGTTGCTAATTTTCTTCAGGCCTCCATCGTTGCGGAATTCGCCAAGCTGCCTCATAAATCTTCATTAACTTTCCGCCAAAGTCAAATTTGAGCTTCCCTTTCAATAAAGAGATGGACTGTGGGCTAGCATGGGGGGGAAAGTGTTCCTTTCCTTTAAAATGGAACTAAGTAAACAATTGAAATAATATTGAAAGGCAGACATAAACGAATTTTAAAAAACTAAAATCATTGCAAATAGCTTTCGAGTCGTAGCAGATTTTATCAAGAAAATAATGGGATACCAGCGTATCGTACTATCAATTTCATCATGTTTATGGAACTTGTAAATTAAAGCCCTGTGCTATAAACAATTACCAGAAAATTTCTGCCAAGTAATGTCACCATTATACAAACATTTCTGTGGAATTCTTTGGCATTCTTGTGTCTCTGCAAATGATACTCGCACTATACTATGATGCGATGCGTCACAGATTTGCGTAAACAAAATACCCCAGCTGATGAATTTTTGGTGTTTTTTTGTTGCTGTGTTCTATTGTGATAACAGAGGGCAACGCTACTGGATTCCATTCATGGCCGGAGATTCTTCTAGTTTTGTGTGCGCCTCTTGTGTGCTTTTAATTGAACCTATCACAAAACTTGTGCAGTTATCTAGGTATCGAGTTAATTGAAAATTGGTACACGACCAAAGTCCACAAATACTCGTACTGTTCGGTTCTCTCGTTTTCGGGGAACTTCGCCTGCTCTGTGCCAGCCGATAACGTAAGGTCGTTTCGGCTGATTTCACAGATCGAAGACTGCTCCAGGATTCTCCAGTTAGTGGTGCCAGATAAGCCAGCAAAATATTGCTTAATGTAATCTCTACGGATGGCGCGTAACTTATTGTATGATTCTTGTTTTTTGGGTCGTTGGCAACAAACACATATGTATGTACATACATTTGATTTACAGCATGATCAATAAAAGTGCCTGATACAACGGTCTGGCTAATCGATCAATATCAAAATGCAGCGGCAACTTTGCTAATGGCCTGGCGAACTGGACCTTGCCCAATACAGTCGTCTGGCATTCCCGGTGCATACCCATGTGAATGGAGTGGAGTGGAGTGTATGAGTGGGAGTGGGAGTGGGTGGGTGACTTGTTTTCGAAAGTGGGGCAGGTGCTGGCGCATAGATCATTATCTAGCGGGGTGACCTAGATTCCCGGAGAATTCCAGACACAAGTACATACGCCCACAGAACAGAACAGAGTTCTTTCAGAAACCCTGTCATATCCTGTCCCATCCCAAGAGAAATGTTTCCTTTGGTAGAATTGAATGGTTCAAAGAATTTCAGCCCGAACGAACCAGATATTATTATCTATCAACCCAAATATTATCCGTTGAAGTCTGTAAGACTAACCATTGTTTAATTACAATTATAATAATTATTAATTATTTTATTATAATTATTCAATCAATAATATTAATTTAATACATTTTATTTTAATTATACATTTGTAAATGAAGTACAAATATTGAAATAAATGAAATAAATGGACATGTCCTCAGGCCTGAGGGTCTTAGTTAGCTAGGAATATCAAAAGCGAGGAATATGAGTTTCGAAAACTTTCAAAATTACCGCCACATCACCAAATATACTTTATTATCGATTTTTGTTGCATGATCCTTTCGAACTCATACCGTGAGAGTAATAGAGAGTAAGAGCTCATACATGAACGCGAAAATGAGAAAAAGAGCGCGTCCAGTGTCAAACCGATCGGTTCGACACAACATTTTGGTTTGAGCTTGGGTTGAGCCAAAAAAGGTATGGACAACGGGTAAATTTAGCCAAGGGAAATTTCACGGCTCGCACGATTTTCACCCTACCCGAAAAAATCCCCGATAGGCTTTGAGGGGCGCATGCGCCCCCCAAAGCCTATTAGTCAGCTGGGTGGATTTTACCTTGCAGGCCTAACATATTCTGGGCCGTTTTGCCTGTTGTCCATACCCGACATTTTCCGAAGAGCCTCAGCAATTTCCCAGGGAAGAATACTATAAACTTCCCAGGCCGGCGGGGATTTTTTACAGCGCGCGGATTTGAAATGAGCAAGGGAGTTGATTGCACGGAAACAACGTGGAATGTCGAATTTTGGTAACATTTAACATGCGAACGCCGACGTCGACGCACGTATCTCGACAGGTGCGCATCTCGGAAAAACGGTTATTCAAACGGCATTTCAAACAACGGCGGGCGGGCGCGGAAACAAAACCGGAGAAAGGGAAAGAGTGTCGGATTTTTTCCGAAATTCAATAACGAAAAATAGTTCCGTAGATAAACCCACAAATACATGTTAATATTTTCGCCAAAAAAAAAAAACAAAACAAATCATAAGAATATATTATAAAAAAAAATATATATATTTATCTATAATAACATATCCAGCAAAAGAAACTGTTCTGTGCGATCGAAATGTGTAGTGGAAGTTAAGCCCAAGAATTGCAACAGAAACAAATCAATTAAAGTGTGAATCAAATGAATGATTAATTGGCCAGATTAATTAGCCAGAGGTGAAGCAGTGCAACGATAAGCTGATTGGATTAACTGATTTTGTTTTAAAAATTGGAAAACTATTAAAAAAGTGCTGTTCCCCAGTGCCACACAAAAGCTACAACAAGAAATTCGAATAAAATACAAAAGTTGTCGTGTCGCTGTCGCAAGTGCAATATACAAAAATATAAATATATACACGTGTATGTACATATTGTAAATCGGAATAATAAGTACGCAAATCAAGGCAAGAAATATTGTACATAACATAAAGTGCAGCCGCAAAAAGAATTCCAAGAAATAAAATAACATAAAATAAGGTGCATTGAAAATTGCCGCTCGGCTTCGATTGCATTTTGCGGCGGTGTGGAAATTTTTGTTGACTCCGCGCTTTCGACCGAGGAATCATATGCAGACGGTCGTCTTATATGCCGAATCTTGATTTCCGCTCGGAGTCTTGTTCGCCGACACCAGCAGCAGCAGCAGCAGAGCAGCAGCAGATAGCCAAGCCAGCCATTTCGTCAGCCCCATGTACGACTACCGACTACGATATTACGCACAAACCCATGTTGGATTATAATTTATACCCTTAAATTTGGGGGCTACAATGCGGCCAGAAATATACGATGTAAGTACGATTTCATTTCAATATCAGTTTCTAGACTCTGGAGTGACTCAATTTCCCCAGAATGATCGCAATTATAGTCATAAAATGTGAAATATCTGAGAACTAGCAGAAATATAGATATAAGTAAATTCATGGGACAGGCCCAGACATTTGTGAAAGTCTTTATGATTCCTAGAAGTTATTTTTAACAGAATTATAAATTAATAAAAGATACAATCGTACCATTTGGAATTCTAAAAATTCGATGTATCTTTTCTGGCATTACCACGTGGAGGCAGGAGGCAAAGAATAAACCACGCCACCACCGTACCCCCAAAAGCAAACCCAAACCCAATCAAAGGAATGGAATAATCCGCAAATACCATGACCTGTGTTTCCCTCTTATTTTCGCACTCTATACGATATATGTATACATACATACATATATGACTCAATCTGTGTTTGTGTGTGTGTGTTCAGCCCTCGTTTATAAGGCAAAGCGCAATTTCACTTAAAAAACAATTCCAAAACACACATCAAAAGCACAATTATATGTTTGAAACATGAAATATGAAATGTGCCACAGACCAAGAAGAATCGTTAGCGGATTCAGTTTCGTTTTCGGTTTCTGTATCTGTATCTGTATCTGGTTCAGGTCCATAATTGCCATTTATAACTTGTTATGTTATGGCACCAACACATGCAAACTGTCAGGATAAATCAGCCTACCAATGTGTGAGTGAGTGTACTGCTCTCTGTGCTTGTTCGTGTGTGTGTGTACAACCCCTTTTTTCGAAAAAACTTTCGAGGGTCGTCGGGACTTGTGGCGTGTTCAGATCTCAGGACATTTACCTGAGTTATAAATCAACTGCAAGCCCGCTGCCAACCCCTGGGCTGAAAACGCGCTAGAAACGCGTGTGGCAATCGCTTGGAAATCGCCCGAATCCGATAGGAAAAGAGTTTCCAATCCAAGCCAGGGAAAAAGTAAACCAAGCTAAACCCTTAATGCCCCCACCGGCTAATTCGGACTAATTGCCTCTAATCTCACACCCAATCCGAGACGCACCACTCCCACCACATACCACATGCCACTTGGCACCACAGACACCACTTGCACCACCACTGACGGGGGGCAGCCATAAAACAAGTTCAACATTTCCCAAGTCAAACATGTGCCACGCCCCAAATGGAAACGAATTCGAGGGGCGATAAGAGCTAAAGAGAGAGAGACAATATTTGATTTGATAGTTCGAATTTGTTCTTTTCTTTTATTAATTAAACGGAAATAGGCGCAGATAACACTCGAGAATAGAACCCACCTGAACAGAAGAACAGTACGCCTGTAAGAGATTGATAAGCCCGAATGTTAGGCACCGTTAGGCAGAAGAGCAGTAACTACTTAGTAGAGAGATCAATGGTTCAAGTGGGGGGTGGTGGAGCGTGCCCAGCCTCTGGCTCTCTAGACTCGTAACAATCTCCGTTATACACACATTAATCTATCACATTTCCCTCAAGAGTTTTATTGAAATTTATTGTATGATTCGCCAAATCACATGTTCTAATGGCAAAAACATCATAAACACGGCTATGCCGGGCCCGGCTATATTTATGACTCGGCACATATTTGTGCAGCTTTGATTACTTGCACTTGACATCGGACAGAAACAGAAATTGAAACCGAATCAGAAACAGAAAGCTATAACAGAATCGGAGCTCCAAGCATTTGTAACTGTTAATGGATGCCGGAGACAACAACAACAGCCTTGGCCCCCCACCTCCCTCTCTGCCATGACATGACACAAAATCAGGCAATGATTGGCTGAAAGATCTGCTATCGGATCATCGGAAAAGTATTGCATTTTTACACGGTATTCCAACTAAAGTGGGGACTACGATATGTTCGAATTCTAGGCAAAACGTGTCTGACCCTCCTCAGTTTCTGTTCAAAGTTCAAAATACGTCAAACTTTCTCAAAGTTTGTTCGAATTAAAAGGCGAACAAAAGTTTGCTGGCGTCTGAAAATCGCAAACTGAACAAAATATCACATCAAGTTTTTTATAATTAGGTTACGCGCGGGTGGCAAAAGCTGTATGTATGGCCGTAGCCGGAGCCACAGTCGGAGCCGTAGACGGGGGCGGGGCCGGGGCCGGGGCTGGGCCTGCTCCGATTTCTGGGGCCGGTATCGTGAGTTGGTGAAAACAAAAATTGAGTAATGCAATGCCAAGAACATAGGCATATGACGCCACAGCCTGTTGCTGGGATCAGCACAGAACGACGTTCCCAGTCACGTTCCATAGGGCCCATGATGCTGATCATGCTTCCATATTGAGCATATACTATATGCTATATACATATACAATATCGGTTGCGATTAGTCATGGGCAGCCGTGGGGCTCAACGACTTATAAGTAAGCAAAAAGCGAGCGTTTTAAAACGTTTCAGACATTGCAACCGAAAGAAATCAGTTATACATTTCACGCATTCCTCTGCAGTGGCATCTACGTTGCTCCGTTCGATCCAAAGTTTCCCAAAAATCTGTCTGGAATAGGCTGACTATTCCGATTAGGCTTATACGATTTTCGATTTGTGAGCGATTTGCCCTCTTAGCTGATTATATGCTTATATGGTTGTGGTTTATTCGTTTATGGACCAGCAATCGGATTGGCATTGAGCCAGTGACTAACTGGCTAGGATCTCGGGCACCGAGCACACCACAAGCTATCCCCAAGTCGTACGGACGTACGGCCGTACGGGTATGGACCCCTGCTCTGAACGCCACCCGAAGTTGGCGTTGAAAAGCAAGCGCCCTGCCCCACTATCTTATCACCGAACGACGAACACGTTCAAAATATACGCCTCGGCGTACTACGCGTAGTAGCAGCGGTCGCCCTGCATGCATGTATTTCCCTATATGTGAGCCAGTATGTCTTTGAATGTGTGCAAATAAAATAATAATAATAACAATGCGCCGAAAAAGCTCGACACCCAAGAACCATGCGGCGAGGCGAGGCGAGGCGACCGTCAAGTGTTTATTGTTTATTTTGCTTTTCTTTCCACGCGAAGGGCTTTGCACAAAAATTTACTACGCTCTGCTGTTGGTTTTACTATTACTAAAGTTTTCCACGCTCTTAGAGCTGATAGCTTCGCTTTCTTTTGGCCGTTATAAAACAATTGACATATTTGTAGGGGCAGAGCAGAGAGAGAGAAAACGATCCGAGAGCGAGAGAGAGATGTGTGCCAATGGTAGTAGATTTACCAGCTGGTACGGTTGTAAAATTGTTCGATTTATGCAAATATTTGTATTATGAATTACTACCAGTCGCAGTCGCAATCCCCGTTCCAGTCCCACTCCCAGTTGTAGTCGTAGTCGTAGCATCTTCTCCGTACTCTCTATAGATGTATGTACCTGCATAGGGCCAAAGACGATTGACGTTGCACCTGACCTACAATCTGCAGTGTTGTTGTTGCAGTTGTTGGTGTTGGCATTGTTGTTTTACGGTTGTGTAAAACAACAAACACACCCACTTTGCACAGCCAACGGAGGCCTAGGCCCTGACCGGGGAAATTTCGGGAGGAGTCGGGCACTCGGGGAGCTCAAAATCATCGAAGATGCACAGCAATCGATAAGAGATTTTGATGAATTTCTCGCCTGGAATTAGAAAGTTTTTGAAGAAATCCGGCTGTGGGTTGTCTATTCATAAGGTCTTTTATTTATTTTTATTTTTAATACGCTTAGCGATTGATTTATGGATGAGTTATTGTCAAGGCAGTGCCTTTATTTCGATTTTCGATTGATTTATTGGCAATGCCGAGGACGCGTTATCAGAGGCAATCAAATGCTTACACAGGAATGTAAAAGCGACTTTTATGGCTGCATTTCAGTTCGAATAGTGGACGATAACAGAAATACTAGTAAATCGATATGTTAATCGATTTTCAATGGAATGAAAACTGACATTGCCTCCATTGCATAGTGCATCTCAGGTGCATAATTATTGTTATTTGCCTCCAGAAAAGGTGTCATATTTGAGTAACTCGCACAGTCCCTAGACATTCAATCAATGCACATGCTAGCCATGTTTGCCTTGGACTAGCAATCGACTCCCCTACCCTCTCCCTTCTTCTCCCAGTTCGACTCCGAATCGGACTCTTCTCTGTCCCGCCTCTGGGGCCTGTCTGGGCCGGGCTGTTCGGTGTTGACACTTTGGGAAAGTTGCTGAATGGCTGCCTAGCACAACAAAGTATTTGGCTGCTGCCACTTAAGTAGCGCGTCGTCGGACTGCTGGCTACTTATCAGAAAGGGCTCTCCTCTCTCTGAAAGCGGCTTATCACCCAATAGAGCAGCAGCAGCAGCAGAAGCAGCAGCAGCAGCAGCAGCAGCAGCTGTCGCTGCGAAAATCGCATTAGATCCAACCCCTCGAACAGGGCCAGGCCCATTCCGCTCTCCGGGGCCTGTGTAAACTTCACGCCTATTCAGGAATTATGCAGCAGCATCAGAGAAACATTGAGGGAGCGTACGTAATGACTGCTAATGAGTCGAGATTTGTGTTGTGGCACGTCAGCATTTCCATATATGTACTACACCTTCCTCTCCCTCTCCATCTCCATCTCAATCTCCATCGTGCAGCCTTGACACTGTGCTCCGTACACATCAACTCATTTGGCGGGTCTTCTGCTCTGGTTCTTCCATATGTATATATGTATGGTGTGGTACGTATATCTAGCGACAGGCAACAACATTAGCTTATCGCTGGAGTACACTGAACTCTCACGGACTCCCCCCGGTTCCCCGTCGGATCTTTGTTGTGGTGGTGCTCCCTAGACTGTTTATATTTTGGGGCGTTGCTGTTGCGGCTGCAAGTTCAAGTGTTTGGGCTGGAATGAGTAGACGGGTCTAGTCGAAAGCCTTTAAGACCAGCCTCTGAGTGGATGCCAAAAGTATGCAAAGTTTTTCTCCATCAGAATCGGGGCTGAGAGTTGAATAAATATATTCAAATATTCAAATATATTTGCATTACATGTCACTTTTGGTTAGAGCTGCATATTGTTCCACTTCTCAACTTCCACCATAAATCCCCGATTGAAATGCATACTTTAGATTCCTCTCTCCCACTTGCACTTGCACTCGCATTCTCGCATTTCCCACACCCAAGATCGTGCGAATCCGACCTCCCACTGCCGCCTGTTGCGGTTCTCGGGCGATTGTCGCTGAGAAAATTATATAAATATTTTCATTTAATGCACACCGCCTGTATGCGCGCCCCTGCTCGACGACAACAATGGCAGCAGCGGCAGCGGCAACAGCAGCAAAACTCAAACTGGTAACTGTCAAAGTCAGTAAAGAACGTGTATCCAGCCATCCATCCGTCCACCCTCCGCTATCCGCTATCCGCTCTCCGCTTTCGGCGCTACTAGAACTTCATTAAGTCGGAGAGCGGATCGGAGGAGAGCAAACAGCAGCAAATGCACAGCACCGTAAAAGTTGCAATTGCAGCCGTCGTCGTAGTCGGAATCCAAATCGGACCCATGCTCGCAGAGCATTAAAGGGATGAGGCCTGAGGGTTGTTGTTGGCTCGGCGAAAAGCGCAAGGTGGATGATGCAAGAGTATTAAGTAACATCCAGTTACAACCCCTAAAACAAAAGGAAAGAATTGCATTAAGTGCAGCACTGCGAATGCCGAAAAAAAACGTGAAAAGTGAGGAAAGGAAACGTGTACAATGTACAAGTCCCGTCCCCCCCTGCCATTAGGGGGTGACCAGCGTACTTACAATCACCATCATACGCACAATTGACAGTACGGAATTTCACACTTGGTCTCCCATTGTACACGTGGCACATTGTGCCTGTGCCTGTGCCTCCGCTCCTGTAGCTGCTGCAATTATGTCGAGGCGATTACATGATTGATGAGGTGCCTGAGAAAACACGTGGCCGCAATCAGAGGGCGTATAGTAAGTGGCCGCAGAAATCAATGTTTTCGCATATGTATGGCATATGGCTATCACTTTCTTTGTGGTTTATCTCTCGAATCTTTTTTTGCCAATTCACCCGCTGTCCAAATACTTTGGCTTAATCTAATCGTCGCCACATTCCACAGATGCCAGTCCCGCAAATACTATATATACTTTATAAATTCACATTTAAAGCGGGTACGACGGTACTCTTTTGTGGATGTTGAATCAACAAGTGTTAAAGTCCAGCGACAACACGTGCCAGCCCGCCCGTTCTCTGAACGCGAAATCCAAAACAAGTTTGCAGTTGGCATCTATGTATCTACTGGATAGACATCTAAAGACATCGGAGGAAACAGAGTTTTCGTTGCTGACAAGTTGGCTTCACTTAGCATATTATCTATCGGTCGATTCGATGGGATCGGGGCGAAACACTTGGAGTTTAATTTTAATATTGATTTCCATTCAGCCAGCTGAGTTGATTTATTTATTTCCAAATCAAAATACCCATACAATCGAATGGACAAACTAATTAAGGCCTGAAAATGTCCAAGTGATTAGATTGCACTTTTTAAAAGTGGTTTGTGACGTAGACGCCGCCGCCGCCCCAAGAGGCACAAATCCATACAGACACACGCAATGATCTCTGGCACTAGTATTAGTGAGCTTTCAAAAGCTGCCACTTGAGACGGTCTCTGCCTGACCTTTGCCTGTCGTGTGTGAGCCGTGTGTGTGTGAAAGCTCGCTTTTGGGAGGTCCCAGCCATCGACAGGGGCAGAGGCACGTAGCGAAAGGAAAACTTTTCAATCGGTCTTAAGAAAACTATTCATTATTCAGGGCACATTCTCGGGGTACCGGCGCAACAACATTGCGTAAGACAGACAAGAGCTGGAGGGACGGGACCCTTTTGGCTCCGTTCTGAAACTTCCATATCCCAATCGCTTGGGCGTCACTGCCTGTGGCTGCCTGTAGCTGCCTCTGGTATGGCTGTGCTTCTGTCTGCATACCAAATAAGGTAATTATGAGTCGCATTGTAAGGTACAACACACAAAAGTAAAGCACAGACAGAGGCGACTTGCCATAGAAGTGATATCGGATTACATACATGAGAATCCCATCGCATCGCATCGCACATAGAAGCGGGATAGATCCACACAGCCACAGCCACACAGACAGCGGGTCACACGATGGGCCTTTGCGCTGTATGTTTGTTGTATTAGAGAATTCCATTCCTGAAGTTTCGGTCTTGGTTTCGGTTTCAGTTTCAGTTCTTTTTCGGTTTTCGCTCTCCTTGCGGTTGCCAAGCCAGAGCTTTCCCCTACCTGGCCAAGTAAAACCTTACCATTGATCAGTCAGCACCCCCACACGAGCTCCACTTCTAAATGGGAAAACTTTCTGGGAATGCAAGCCAAACATAAATTGGCCGACACGTGAAAAGGTGCACAAAGCTGATTTAATTGCCTGCCAAGGCGAAAGCCAAAAAGCGGAGTATAAAGCGTTTGAAATTCTCCAAATTTAACTCCGACTCCAACCTCAACTCTCCGTCCGGGCACTGAGCAATTTCATTTATATTCATGTGTGTGCACATTTCAAATGGACCGTATTGTCTGCCGTGAAATTGAAAAATGATAAAAATCGCACGCCACATGGCCCAGGGCATGTGATTTTTGGGGACTGCCCACTGAGAGGAGAGGGCAAATGGCTTGGGACTTGGATTGGGACTTGCAATGAATTGAATGCGCCTCTTCCCGGGGCTGCGTTGGCTTTTGCTTTTGCTTTTGACTTTCGGTCTCGTCTCTCGCCCTCTCTCTTGCCCTCTCTCTCTCTCTCTCTCTCTGTGTATTGATTTCTTGAGCTTGATTCTTTATATTTTCACTTTTCAACGGAGAATGGAGAGCTGTACTACAGAATGGCGGCAAGCCAAGCCAAGGCAAGGCAAAAGACCTTCGTCTCAAGAAACTACCCTTCTCGGTCTTGAGTTCTGTGTTCTCTGTTCTCTGTTCGGTTTTCGTTTTGTTTTGTTCTTGGTTTTGTAGTTCAGTTCAGTTCAGTGCTAAGCTGAAATCAATGACCTTTTCGGCCTGGACATGGACATGGACCTGGACCTGGCGGGGATTAGTTGGTCGTGAAACAGAATATGCAGAATACTTGTGCAAAAAAAAAAAAAAAAAATATACCAAGACTTTCCCGCTCTCTCACACTCTCGGGCCACAACAGTTGTTCAGTTGAATCGATAAAAAAAAAGAGGAATATATAGCATTTTTCTTTAGCTTTTTTCCCCAAGTGGCCCGGCCCGGACCGGCCACTTGTGGTCACTTGTGGGGTGACATTGAGCCAGAGCCACTGGAAGGGCTCTCCATAGAGACTGCGAATGGATGGTATGGGATATACATATGTATGTATGTATGTTGTTTTTTAAGAGCTCACGATCATCTCATGATAAAATGACTTAATTGTTGTTCAAGCCCAAGATCCGAGACGAGACTATGACTCGGCCTGAGACTGAGAGTGAGACTCAGACGGAAGTCCGAATAAACAACAGAAAAAGTTGAAAACAAATCAATAAAATCAATAATAATCATTAATAATAATCTGTAAGATTTATGCAAATTTTGTTCATATTCAATTCTTTATTTATAGTGGGTATCGTAATTTCGCCTTGTATACCCCTACTACCTACTACCTACTACCGACTACAGTGTATATTCATTTCGTTTTTCTACTTGCAGGTTACTACAGTTCACGCTGCTCAATGTCAGGACTATTTTTATACTGATGGTAAGTAGCGTTCCGCTCTGCGAGTGTTCACTGTGATGCTGGGGCTGGGGCGTAGCCTAGATTCGAGGATCCCCCTTGATTGATTTACTATAGAGTACAATTTGAACAGAAATAGTGGTGGGCTCTGAGTGTTGGGGCCAGTCAACTAATATTTTGCATTTTTACGACTGCGGGGAAAGGGAAAGGCTGGGCTGGGCTGGGCAAGGTAATTGTAAAGCTTTGCGGATTTATGGCGTATAATTTGTATATATAATTTATGTGGGGGATTCCGCTGAGCGAACATAATTTCCTGCTCTCCAGCAATCGATTATCCACGAGCACGAGTACCCCGAGTAATCGGCCAAATGGACTGACCCTTTTACCCAGTTTCGGCTTTTGCGAGGCAAAAACCATCTGGGGATTCTTCAATCTCAATCTCCCCTCCCATATTGCTGTCGACACTCTGAATAATTATCATGAAAAAATAACGCAGAAAATGTCAAAATATTGTTATGTGTACGGTATTTTTTCTTTGGCCCATAACAAGATCGGCCGATTGAGTGTTTGTAATCGAAAATGGGGAGTGGGGAAGGGAGAGTGGAGTGGGGAAGCCGTTCGGAGTTTGATATGAGAGCGTGTGTACTTTGGAGTGGCTCTGTGGCTCTCGGCTGTGGGGTCTCCACTTGAGCCTATCCATAAAAATAATAATAATTATTATTATGATTATTACACACACACAAACACGCACACACTCTCGCATACACGCATACACGCAGCAAAGCGTCATTGAACTATGGAAAAGGTCGACCGTCGCCCGTCAACGCAGACCCAAAAAACGACACAGTATTTTCAAGTTTTGAGTAGTGCAAACAGAAGGGTCCGGTCCGGTCCCCACTGCCCCCCAACCATCCAACCATCCTTCCATCGCTCATCTTCCATCTGCCACTCTGACATTCTGTCAACTTGAAGCGGATGAGGCGTTGACAGGCAGATGTACAGCCAGCCAGCCTGAGGAATGTTCGATTTGGGGAGCTCGAATCGATTGGCCATGCCCAGAGGCATACCATTCGAATTCTCGCTCTGGCACGCGCCTTCCCGGTACTTAGGTCAATTTGTTTTGGCTTGCGATACATGGCGATACGTAGTAGTATCGCCCATAGGTTCCAGCTCCACTGAAGCCCCCATAAGCCCTGGGGATATTTTTAGCACTTGCCCGAAAATAGCTGGTGGCCGCCAGGTTGGTGCCGTGCGCTGGCCGGGAGTGATGTATGGAGTCGGGCTCCATTTAAGCCCTCCCCCAGCAGACCGATAAGCAGTCGATTCTGCCTAGCTACACCGCGATCCATAACGATATGTCTGCCCCGTGTTTTGCTGATTTGCATATATGCCATATCTGTGCGTGATATCATTAATGGTCTTGGTGAAATTCAGTTGGTCAAAGGTGGGAAACGTGTCACACAAGCGAGACATGAGCCAGACACGTGCACGCCAGTGGGTGGAGTCAGCAAATGGGGAACATCCAATCGGAAAAAAGGGCAGGGCTACATAGCATAGAGGCAGACCGTATATCTTCTAGCTTCATTTGGCCACAAACTACTTGCAACTCGAATGTGAAAGCCGGCATTTCAATGTCCGTCTAATCCACATGCAATTTATATGTAAAATTCCGTTTTCGGACTCCGCTCCGACAATGTCATTCCATTCCGAAGGCAATTACCTGGGCCGCTTAATGGGCGGCCACGGACCCAACTGGTGGTCAGGGCTCAACTTTGACCATAAAAGGCCTTGGGCCGGCAGAGTCACATGTGTCGTCGTCAGGCCCGGCTCCATAATAAAAAGCTCATCGTATTAATGGAAATTTATGGGGCAAAAGGGGTTCCGTGCCCGCTTTGCTGGGATGCTGGGCTGCTAGGATGCTGGGCTGCTGGGATTAGTCGCCAGATGCGACTTTAATGCAGACGAATCGGCTATTAATCGCAATCCTTTCTCTCTCTCTCTACAGGTAATGTTTGCTCTTGGGATCAGAACAGGCGCAAAGAAAACGGACGAATATGTTTTAACATTGAAGAAATACAACGATCGTGCGCTGCACATCAACGCGCACGGCAAAGTGACCGCGGAGGACATATCGCTGGCACGTAAGTACCCCCCACCCCCCCAGACCACCCACCCACCAATACACCGAACAGAACCGAACCGAGACAAGACCTGCTCATTCCCGAGTTCGTTCATCAATTACCATTGGCATTTAAATTAAATTGGCATTTATACTAGATGCGAGAGTATATATTTTGAACTCTGTCTCTGTCTCAGTCTGTGTCCGCGTGTCTGTGTGTCTGTGTGTCTGTGCATATGGTGTGCTTAATTAAATTATTGGTAATTTAATATTTGATTGATGTTATGAACCGCCACGAAGCCGCCCCAAGCGGCGCCCATTGCGGTTTATTTCGTTTGCCATCATCACACACACAGCGTCTTTTAATTTATTTCGAATTTATTTGCTTTTTCTGCGGTTTTCCAAGCCGTCTCTCGGCTGTCTCTGTTTCTGTGAAGTTCAGGAGCAGC
The DNA here is from genome assembly GCA_008121215.1 of Drosophila athabasca. Taxonomy (NCBI): domain Eukaryota; kingdom Metazoa; phylum Arthropoda; class Insecta; order Diptera; family Drosophilidae; genus Drosophila; species Drosophila athabasca. Next base: position 146,838 of record VMQQ01000022.1, on the reverse strand, counting down.
CGCATCTCCTCTCCCATTGACCGCATAGTAGGTTGATGGCTGACCGAAAGCGACAAGATCACACACAGAACCCAGAGAGGAGACCAAACCAGACCGCAGGGGCGTGAGAATACAGGCGGCCGCGGCACGGGACAGGCAAAACAATCACTGGGTTATTGGGCGCCACGCATTGCGTCACTGATAAGGACAGATTGGGAGTGGAACTGGGACTGGGAACACTGGTCCCTGGGCGGACCAACACTTGAACAGCATCAAAGTTCAAAGCGCGTAATCGTAATACTTGAACAACCGTCTATATCCATAAATTAAACCAAAAAATATTAACCAAAATGAAATGCTAGTTTCGGGAATACCCTTTAGCTTTATACTGGAAATTGTACCTGGCAGAATATGTATAGAAATCGAAGCATCTCTTCTGGTCTTATCGGTTTGAAAAATGCCTCCATTTGATCAAATTCGTATTACCCTCTCGGTAAGGGTATATGTAAGAAGGAAACAGAAACTGACACTTAGGTATTTTATCTTATCGGGGGGGCTGTGCTAGTGCTAGTGCGTTTGGGGGGGAATACTTGGGGTTTAGGCAACTTGATCGATTTGCTTTTGGCTGTACCCCCGAAGGTCTTCCCCCAGACCGAAACCAGACCCAAATAATATCTAACCCAAGCCCCGGACACATCCGGACAGCCCCGGACACCGTTGAAAATTATCAGAATTGGGCTGGTTTTCAGGGTTAAACCCTTATGCTAAGAGGGAGTTCAACGACTGAACGGCAGTAATTGACTTAGTTGATTTATTGATTTTATTAAATGTCCCAACATCAGGCCCACATGGGTACTGGGCTGGCCTGTGCTGGCCTGGGCTGGGAGCACTTATCAAACCCCCTTTCATAACTTTATCGGAGAACCTTTCAATTAATTGGGTTATCTGCAGGCGGCTCAAGTGTTTCCAGTTTCTAGTACTCCACTGGCTACCACCACTGTCTGACTGACTGACTGACTATTTACACAATAGAAAACTGTTTGTTTGCCAATAATTAATTAAATTTGATTTTTTCGATTTGCTTGCCCCCTTTCCACAGAATCCCTCACGATGGACAGTGTGGGCGATGCACTGAGCGCGGATTTCAAAATCACCATCTATGCCAAGGATGTGGGCCAATATCTGTGCTTTCATCAAGGCAAACTTGTTGGAAAGGTGAGTTTCGACCAGACCATAGCCTACAGATCTTTTCAGCATCTATACATCATCTATACATCATCTACACATATCTATATACATATCTCTAGCAATCCGACTAACCTTAGTTCTTCCCTTGTTTTCTCTCTTCTTATCTCGATCCTCTCCAAACAGAGAAACGCCACAAATGATTGCCACTTCAGGGAGTCACTGGATCGGGGCTACTACCAGTTTACGCACGCCTACAACCCGGTGCTGCAGGTGGGATTCAAGCGCAACTTTAAGCCCTTCGGTCCGCGGGACTTGAAGCGGCCGAAACGGATACGCGATGCCTTCCTCTTCTTCCGCACGGAAGCTGAGCACTTCCACAACAACATGGCGCTGTTGGGTCCCCGGAGACACAATTTGGTCAGGCCCTCCGCACAGACTACTAAACCGACGACCACGTCAACAACGCCCAGTACTACCACCACCAGCAGCACTACAGCCAGAACCACAACAGCCCGAACAAGCACCACCCCATCAACAACCAACCCCACCCCCACCACCACCCCCACAACCACAACAACAACCACAATGTTGAGCCCAGTGTCAGTGTCAGGCACGAAACGCGTGCGTGGCAAGCCGCGTCGCCCTGCAGCCTCTTCAGCAGCAACCAGTATTACTAGCGATAGTTCTTCTATAACCCACAACGGAAACAGCAATAGCCTTAAGTCCTACAACCAAGCCAATAGCAACAATAACAACAACAACCACAGCAACAACAGCAACAAGAAAGGCAACCATTTGGATGACATGTTGCAGGAGCAAAAAATCATCAAGCGAAACTGGGAACGGCGGCAACACCGCCAGCGGCAGCAACAGCAGCACCGCCTTCGCCAGCAACACAGCCACAGCGGCGCCGTGGGGGCCATGCAACAGCCGCAGCCGAAGAACCTGGAGGTGCGCCACCATCACAACAACGCCACCCTCATGGAGCGGCGTCGACGCCGGCGGCTGGAGAGACGCCGCCACAAGCAGCAGCAGCAGCAGTGGGAGCAGCAGCAGCGTGAGGGGTCGCCGGAACGCGACACCGAGCACCTGCCCAAGGCCTCCTCGTCCGCCTCCTCATCCTCCTCGTCGTCGGCCACCACGACGGCCCTGACGGCCACAGCGGCCTCGCTAGCCCCCTCCGCCCTCAATCTGGTGGCCATGCTGGCGGCCAGCAGGCGAAAGCGGGACAGGCGGAAAAGGTCTGCGGCTGCAACGGGATCGGCGGGGCCCGCTGGTACCGGTGCGGCCACAAGTGCAGCGGGGCGGAGCGTGCACATGGACATGCAGCTGGTGGAGATGGCCTCGCAGCGTCAGCAGCAGCAGCAGCAACAACAGCAGCTGCAGCTGGAGCGGGAGCAGCAGCAACAAAACGAATACTCAAGACCCTATGTTAATAGAAACCTAACCCTAAGCCCAGAGCAAACCCTGCAGCTACCACTACACCTAAACGTAAGCCATAATCTAAACGTAGATCTTAGTCCTAATCTAAATAGTAATAGCGATAATGCTAATAATGCAATACCTGCCTTGCCAAAAAACTACAACTACTTGTACAGTAACGAGCATTATAATATGGATACTAAAAGTAGCACGACTGATTCTAGTAGTTTAGAGACTAGCACTAAGTTCGATAGTCCAAATAGCCATAGCCATAGCAATAGCAATAGCAATAGCCATAGCCAGAGCGCGTTCAATCAGAATATTGACAATAATCTTAAGCAATCCAACGATCGAATTGACAGTGTGGCAGATGCAGCTGAAGCTGCAACTGAAACGGAAACAGAAACAGAAACTGAGGAGCCAGGTGCGGTAGCTGTAGCGGAAGCGGAAACAGTTATCGAAACTGTGCTGGAGGAGGAGAATCGCAATCATATTGATGCTAATAATATAGTCGACGATAGCTATTCAATCGAGGACGAGCTCGAGCACGAGCACGAAAAACATATTCTAAAGAAGCTTTTTCGTAGCCTAGAGCTGCCACAGCCGCAGCAGCAGCAGCCTCAGCAACAACCTAATATTGATAACTATAATGCAAATATTAACGTTGTTAACGATAATCAGAATCACAATGATAATGATAACGACAACGGGCTGCTGATCAATAATAACCATAATAGTAATTATAACGAGCAATTTGCGAATGACGATGAAACGATACGAATTCAAAATAATAAATATGAAACACATATAGTACAATACAAACCTGTGGTATTTATTTCGAAAAGAAAAGGGGGATAACCCATAAATGGGTCCATTTGGGTTTTGCGATAACTATCAAACATATCGCCAAAGATAAACTGTACCCAGTTCCTTCTTGGGTTGGAAACTAAAGGTAAGATTATTGATAGCACTCCCCGTTATATTTATCCCAAAACTAGCTAAAATGATGTCTCATAAACCAATCTATAGGTCATCTTTATATGTAGTTGTTGTCCTTCCACGTCCAACCATATTTTGCTGATCTCCCCCCCCAATAATCTCGCAATCCGACAACATCTTTTTAGACACCCAATTTTGAATTGGAATTCCCAATTCCAATATTGGAAAAAAACATAAAAAATTCCACACATAATACGAAAATCGTGTAACATTTGATAAGAATCTCGGACAATGTGACAATGTGTAAATCGCCTGCCTATGACCTCAATCTGTTCGGATAACAATAAATTACGGAGCGGCCAGAGTCGCGCCGGAGACGCCACAGAGTCGCGGGCAAAACGCGTGGGCGCTTTTCGGCAATTTTCATCACAAAGATCTCGCTGTGATCTTCGGTTTGGCTTTGTTGTAATTTCGGGGCTAAGGGAAAATGTTTGATAGATGTCCGGGGGCATGTTGACACCGCATAAATCATAAATAAAGATTTCATATTAATTTATGCAAAGCATCCAAGATGTATGGCGTGTCTGAAATTAATTAACCAACATTTTTGTATGCTGAGGCGAGGCGACGTATAGTATGCAAATCTTGCCCGCGAGTGCGACCAGTGACCAGTGTTGGTTGTCGGTCCCAGATTTATCAACTTGCGCCTGACTTTTCTACAAAATCTCTGACAGCTTTGTCCAAAACAAAGGCGGTGGGCAGGGACGCATGCGCTCGCGGCCAAGTGGCGCCGCCGCAAACGCGCACCACACCGCACCGCACCGCGCAAACAGCAACGCCAACGCCAGAGATGGCGTTGGAGCCGCTAATGAAATTTTATTATACGTTCAAAGTAATAATTTATAAATTTGTTTAACAAAAAATAATTTTGTTAAGCGATAAATTTAAATACGCATAGCACTTGCCACTTTTATAAGACTTGGCATGGACTGTGGGACTTGGCAGATGCTCTCCAAAAGCCGAGAACCTCCATCCAACCTTTGACTCGTTTTGGGGATCTGTCATTGAATTAATGGAGATTTGATAAGATATCTAGTTGGGGGAACAGACATCTTAATGATCAGTGAGATGGTTTAATAAGGCAAGTCTTAAGGATCATTATGGTATTTTAATGGAATTAATTCAACTGATTCAACTGAAATATTTGTTTTCTACGAAATTTCAAAAGTCCCTCCTATTTAATAAGCTCAATATTATGTCAAAAACTTGAATGTTACACCTCTATCTGGGCAGATCAGCCCGATCAGGTTTGATGGCTGGGGGGAGGGAAGCCACATTTTATACGAAAATACAAACAAATGAAATACGAAAATTTGCATGAGAATATGTCTCGGTTTGGCGTCAAAATATATCAACGGCAAATAGCTCACTGGTTTTGAGTAGCGTCGAATTTATCACACAAGAACAACCTGAGGTTAGGAATGTCGGTCTTATATGCAAATTATTTAATTTTATTACTTTCTTGTATACAACAGAAATACCTTCTTTTTTTTTGTTGACTTTCGGTCAAATGGTTTGGCGCCTTCGAAATTTCGTTTGAATTTTGTGGTTGCACGTTTTTTTTCTCTGGGGGCTTTTCGTTGCCTGAAGTTGAATGTTTATTAGCCAAATTAGCGTGTCAGGTGAAATTTAAGCAGATTTTAGTTGAGCATCGCCGGCTGTTTATGGGAAAATGATTAGATCCGCTTACGGTCGGGTATCTGAAAGATGTTTTTTATGCGTTTATTTTTATGACACTTATTCTAATGAAGAAACATTTTAAGCTACAGCTTAAGTGACGGAAATACCTATTCAGCACCAGTCCCAGTCCCAGCCACTGGCACTGTATCTCTGTGTCTGAAAGATTCATATTCATGTTGATTTTTTAACCATTTTTCAAGTGCAGCTTACGCTGCGGTTTTGCCAACTCTGATGACAGTCAGCCATTACAGGAGATTAGTTGGCAGCTTTATTTAATTGTTGAAAATTAAAAACATTTGCATAAAGGCAAGAACTGCAATTGCGACGACTACTTGAGAGCTGAGCAGAAGATCTGGCAGTTGGAAAAGGAAAGTACAGAAATTGTTCTAGCATATCTCTGAAGATTTCTTTAAGTACTCCCGAACAAATCAATCACTGACGCATTTGCCAAGAAAATTATGATTAAATCAATGCGAATTTATGGTCATTAAAACGATATTTATAGCAAACCACAAAAGCCACAAATTCCGCATTCATGATGACCAAATGTTTGCGTTAATTATTAACAATTTGGCGCCATTTAAACGGCGCGACATTTTATAATGCAATAACTAAATCCCGCAACGAATCTGTCTTCGGTATCAAAACACCAGACAAGAAAAAAAGAGCAACAACCACAATGTAGAGGCAATTTAATGGCCATCGTTAAAACAAATATCGAAAAGGAACCAAAAACAAAACGTTTTACGACTTTCGCGCCTTAGAACCAGCTCATTATTTAGTTTATTTCGATTCGGCTATATACATTTACACAATATACTTATAGCATACGTACATATATACCATATCTGGTATGGTATGGTATGGGTTTGGGGCTTGGGGTTTGGTTTTGGGGGAATTCCGATGTTCGAACTGAACCGGTTTTCGGGGTTCGGTTAAAATTAAAATCTGACGCGCACTCAATTAAGTTTATTGCATTGCAAATCATGTCCGTAACCCATTTTTATGACAGTCCAGAGGTGTCAAGATGATTTGTCAATCTTTAGCCACGCCCCAAAAGTCCCAAGCCCACTCCTAGTACACCTCCACTCCCCCACCCCTGCAACGTTAGGCCAGGTCTTACGGCAACTTGTTGTGGCACTTGCCAAGATGGAATGCTAACTGTAGCCACGACTGTGACTCGTTAAATCTTCTCTCGTTTAAAGATAGATTGCGGGTGTTTTTTTCGACTTAGACTGCGACTCCGACTCCGTTCGGTTCGGTAATTAACCACTCACTGACCTTCCTCATTACAGGCGGCTGGTGCATGGATTTTTTGGCACCTTCCTTAGGAACCGCCTTGTGCAAACAATCATAACTGTTCTGCCTCTGCCTCGGCTGCTGCTCATTGTGTTCTTGATAACTTTTTCGCTTTTCTGGGTTCCCATTTCGTTGCGGCCTTTGAAATGGGTTAAAGTCTTTAAGCATTTTATGGTAAGAGAGAAACCTCTACTTCTTCTTCTGCTCAATAGATCATTGCCTGGGCAAAGTGAAAACGAGGAGTTCTGGTGACCCCGATAGGACTGCAGTCACCAGCTAGTAGATTCCAGAATGTACTTGTATATTCGGGATCAATGGAATGGAATCTGCAGTAGCACACTTACTTATTTCTTTGGCTCTTAAAAATCACTTTTCATTGTTGTAGTTCGAGTGGTAACAAAAATATTTAAAATATTTGCCAGCACCTTGAAAAAATGTGACTGCAAATATGGAAAAATGTGTGGCTAAGCGGCTTGTTTAGGTGGCTGCCACGTCACAGACATGAAATATTTGTACAATATCACAGAGCAGAGCAGAGCATGGTTTTTCGGGCTGGGGCAAGGTGGAAGCCAAATCGAAACGGCAGCTAGTTGACCAGTTACCCCGCCAGTCAATCCCTCATAGACTAAAGACTTAACAATTTGACAAATAGCCAGGCCAAGCAGCTGCATGCAGCAGCCCCGAAAAAAATCTACATAAATTCTCACCTACGAGTTGTTGCCACAAAACGAAGGCGAACTCGAAGGCGATGGGAAAAACGCAGACGAGCAGCGACTGTTTGTTCGATTTTATTTTTATACATTTTTGAAAGTGCCAACTACTCGACATTTGGTTTCCCAGACGAGTCCCACCAGACTTTCAAATGTCCAACACCAAACTTCAACTCTGTCTCCGGCCCTTTCTGGCCATCTTTTGTTGGCCGAAAGCTTGGGGCTTTCAATGAGAGTGCGACGGAGAGTTCTTTTCGGGGCCCTTTCTATTGTCGAACGAACACCCTTTTGTGTTCAACTTTTCATTTTCAATCAAGCCTGTCAAATTTGTCAAGCTCGACGAGTTTTCAAGTGGCGGGAAGGAAAAAAAGACACAAAAAATTACAAGAATGCATTCGAAGATGCGCATTCCCCTGCCCCCTCACAGGGTGAGGCAGAGTGGGGCAGAGCGAGAGTGGGGACTGGGGGGACTCCTAATCAATGGCATCTAATTAAATGGCGTTGATTGTTGTTGCCACTTTGACAAATTGTTGCTGTTTATTTGTCGGCCTTTGGATTTTAATGCGTTTTTGATTGGGTCGGCCCGACCGGCTTACCCTCGGCTTTCGACTCGAACGGGACGCGGGGGGAGCGGCACTCCGCGGGTTCTGTGGGGCAGGGCCCCTGGGCTAGGTGTGAGGCATTTTGATTTATTCCCCCTCTAATCAGATAAAGTAAAAAGCTTTCAGTTTGAGTTATATGCAACATGGTTAACCGTTAGAGTGTGTCCGTCCGGTTTCTGGCGAGGCATCCATAAGGGAACCACGCATTTTTTGTTGGCTTTGCCAAAACGGAAATCCAGTTTGATCTTTTTGTCTGGCTGTTTGGAAAGCAATTTATGAAATGATATATGGTTGATGGACTAGAATGATATAAGATGATCTCAATTGGGATTAGAGTGCCACGATTAATGGAGAAATATGCTTGGAGATTTATCAGGTTTATGCGGTACTTCCAATATGTATATCATTGCTCTAAACAGAGCTATTCGGCTATGATTCTCACACGAGTTCCAACTCCAATCCTTAGTTCAAATCGTGTTTCTTTTATGAATTATGAAACACCTTATGATCTTTTGATCAATCAAAAGATCTTGAGAAGTTTGTCTCCCTCCTCCAATGGAGGTGTCAATATCCCGTTCTATTGACGCCCTCGAACAAAGGCCCGAACATATATTCAAATCTGGTCTCCGGCACTCGTTTATGTGTCACTATTTCGATCGTCCGCTGGTTTTGTTGTTTGCCGCCCCGGACACGGTCGTAGTCCCCTCCCCCTCCTCGTCCACGTCCAGGGCTTGATTGAGCTGGCTTCGGGCATATCAATCTGATGATCATATCAGCATGATGACTTCATGGCAGCTATTTGAATGAGTAAAGAATATTTTTAAATAATTTCCACTTGCTGAGAGTTGCTTAGGTTTTTCTCCAATTTTTTATTGATTTTTAAACAAAAAGAAGGCGACGCCCAGCAGAGACTGCAAGGAGGTGCCGGCCTGGGAAAATGTCACAATGTTGTGCTGAATATTTTCCCCGCCCATAAACTGCCTGAATTATGCAGCCATAAACTATGGCTAGGAATTAGCATAAACCCTGACTCACCCACGACCAACTGCTGGGCGGACTGCTCGCCTTTCCGATCCAGTTAGAAAGTAGTAAAAGTTCGTTAACGAGAATTCTTCTGGCTACTTGGAAATGTAAATTTTCCAAATGCGTTTCTGTGGTTGGACATGGTTTTAATGATTTGTAAGCTGTTCGATGTTCTTCGATCTAATGAGCTTTAATGTCAGATCGGGTAGGTCTTAGGGCCACAGATTCCATGTAGGAATGCCACCCAGGTCCTGGATCCGGCCGAATCCCAGGTCGATCCTGGGCGTCTTATCAGCGTGGCCAATTACAAGTAAAAAAGTAAAGTGCCAGATAAAACACTTCTCTCCCTTCGGGCGGTACAATCCTATCAGTGCGCTGTGCTCAGTAGTTAGTCCCAGGCAAACTGTTGCAAAAAACAACATGCCATGGCCCAGAGAAAAAGGCTGCGGCGATAAGACGATATCCGGGGCCAGGTAGCAGCAGAGGCCCGGACTGGACTGAACCCAAATGTCCAACGAATTGACAATTTATGTGACGGACCGTGCATAATTGAGGCCTTTGGCGTTTTGCAACTGCAACCAGGTAAATGGTAAACGATATACGTACACCTCTTGTATGGTCTAATAGGTATGTAATTTTTCTTGGTAAAACTTTATTTCATTGATGTCCTTGCAACGTCGTGTGCCTCGGCCAGTCGGTCGGTCTAATATCAAAGGATCAGTGCAATTTAGCGCATCGAGTGATTTATTGGCCCATTGATAGACAAGAGAATCGCATTTTTATAGACTTGGCCAATTAACAGCTGCCACCGACTTCCGTTTTTCGACAGATACTAAAACCCAAACCAGAACAGAAGAGAACACACCGCTGACAGGAATGATCTATGCGAGGGATTGCTCTAATTGCGGATAATTGTGGCTAGCGCCTGCATCAAGGCCGCAGGATTGATTTGTCCGGCCATAAAGTAGATGGAGATTAATGTCTGGCAATAAAGAGGTGTACGACATAATCCCAGAAAACGGAAATATGTGGCAGCAGAGTACCAATCTCGAGTGCTACTACAGCCATGTATTAAACCGTCTTATGGACAATGGAATTAGTCAGACGATAAGACCTGGATCGAAGATAGAAACCGGTTTGAGCGGGTTCTCCACTATCTGCCAGTGACAATTCCCGGAAGAGCTCTTCCACGTGTGGTAGCCCCAACAGTGTGGCAAGCCTATCCAATCCACGATCTATTCTGGTTCCCGAATCACTTGAACCGACCAGCGATAATATAATTTTTAGTGTGCAAGTTCTTGGAAGCACATGCCTATGGCTATGGTCATGGCCTAAAGGAATGCCAGATTAGCACCTCAAATACGCAATAGCGGAAGCTTTTTAATTGGCTTATATAAAACTTGAGCTTATCAAGTGCATCCCCCGGCCGAATTCAATAATCGATCCACACTTTTGATATACAAATAACTACGTAGTTGCACACCTACTTTCCCTATGGAACTATATTGGATCGGCAATCTTTATTGGCATACAAATACGTTTCGGAAATGGTGCGATTCCTTCTCTTTTCCTTTGATCCTCCTTTTGCTCATTTGGAATATATTTATGGATGCAATAACATCAAGAACCCATCACAATAGCACTTTGAAAATTTCGGAAATGGTTTGCTTCCTTTTCGATAAGTTATTTAAAGTAGATTCATGTCATTCTTTGGTGCAAAATAATTCGGAAATGGATTGTTTTCCTTTTAATAAGGCGTTTCCGGTGAATTCCAATCATTTTGGGTGCCAAAATTGTAAAAAATGGTTCGATACCATTTCGATAAGCCTTTTATTTTTTGTTGGATTCACATAATTGTTCTGCTAGACGATTATTACTCATTGAGGAAATATTTATGGATATCGAAAGTGTCGACTAACGTTGACAGACGCCTTTTTATCTGGATACACGATATGATGGCTGGTGTCCTTGACCTAGCACCACAAAATCCAATCTATCGGAGCGATTGACCATGGCAACATCGATGGCTTTCTCTCAACGATAATGGTAAGAGTATTTACAGCCCTGCAACGATAAACCAGAAGTATTGGCCAGAAGGAGGCCTGAGGCCTGATGTGGGCTAATCATTGAGGTGTGACCGCTTTCCGTTCCGTCTGTCGACGGTATTTATGCTGCCCAATTGCGCCTTAATGACGAGGTCGTAGAAAGTGATGTCAGCGAACCGCTGATAAAAGTTATTGCCCACTCCAGTGGGCCAATTCGGTGGCCAGTTCCTACTCTTTTGCATGGGAAAATTACTGGATTCTTCTCGGCGCTCCATTGGGCGGAAGGTTATCAGGCCCCGGGGTGACGGAATCGAGCCAAATTTGGTCAAGTTTGGCAGGGAGCCATAAAAATTCAGGCATTTGGAAAGTAAATGACGCCATTCGGGAATAACTTCCAGGGGGATCCATAAATCATATGAGATTTGAGGCTTTGGGCCGCCTGACCGATCTGCAGGTGATCAAAACGTGACCGATCGAAAACATAGCACTTGTGGGGGGGATTATACAATACCAGTCGAAAAGCCATCCATAATGAGGTAGAAAATACTTTTTTGTTATAGAAATAAACGCATCATTATGACTTTAAAATAATTCAATACATTTCGTAGAACCTATGTGCCAGGTGCCAAAAATAAACCGAAACTTTTATCTTATTTGTGGTTTGTTTTGGGTTCTCAACGTAATACCCTCCGGTAATACCCGGCTGACAGCCCAGAGACCCTAGCAGGCCCTAGCATGCACCGAGAGTGTGGAGAGGCTTACTCTCTCCCGATATATCTGATTCCCCAAGCCTTGATATATGTAAACCGTAAACCTTGGCTGGAAGTTTACAGATTGTTTGCGTTCTACGGCGGGGCTTAGGTCGGACCTCGGGCGGTATAGTGCTAGGCGAGTATTGTTCCTGATAATTCCCCCCCAGTAAATGCCACAAAAAGACCGCTCTTGACCAATTGCACCATTACGATTGCCGTGGTGGCTTGTGCGCTTTTGGGCTCTGTTTTTCTTTGTAGTAGGTCACGGTTTCGCCGTGGGTTCTAACTGGTTATCGCTGGCGATAATTGGTTGTGCCAAGTGCGAAATATCATGGCCCTCGATTGGAGTCTTAGTTCTGCCGCTTCTCATGCTAATGCAGCAGCAGCAGCAGCACTCAACTCAAAACACTCTGAGATGGCGAGTGCGAACATCCGCACTCGAGCCGTGTTGTGATCATTGATCGTCGAACTTGTTCATTAGATTGGAATTTTAAGTCCGCAATCTCTTCATCAGGCTGTCCCTGATAAGCTCTGGCTAAAAATGAAACAAAAGCTGGCCAAATGTTTCCGTTGAAAGGAAATACCACAGGCAGTATCTTGACTGATTAGCGTAGGCTTCGGAAATTGTTTAACTTTATTCGTTTTTGTGTGTAATGTGCAATGATTTCATTGCCTAACTTCTCCTTCCAGGAATGCCCCTATCAGCGGAATGTGAGCACATTTATTGGGGCAAGGCAACAGGAATGGAATGCGCGATATCTAAGGGCGGACATTGATGGACGCCTAAATTTAGCAATCGATTACTGATTCACTGAACTCGTTCACCGGAAAGGAAACTTTAATCGGTTCTTTTATGCGTTGTTTCCTCGAAGATTCTTTTGGGTTTGAATTGCATCTGACATCACTGCCCTCGACCTGGGTTTGAACCCCTAATGAGGCAGAAATCTTCATGTTGAATGGCACTGGGGAAAATCTGCCAGTCATGCGACAAATCGTGGCCCGGAAAATCGCCAGCGGCCAAAACGCATTCAGGGCGTGGCGAGAGGTGAAAGGTGACAGGAGGGGTGGCCCGACATTTGTGAGAGTCCTTTCTCTCGTTTTCTCGTCTTTTCTGTTGCGTCATGTTAAATAAAAGCTGGCCCCCCGCCAGAGAAACAAGAACGAAAACAGGACATTGGACATGGACATGGACTTGGCCATGGCTTCCGGTTAACGTTGAGGGTCCCGTCCCGTGAGTAACAAAGGATCGCCCTGCAGCCTTTGCGGTTTTTCAATTGAAATCAACCAGCACAGTGCAGAAAAGAGGAGGACGAACCCGAACCCTGACCGCAACGTGGTTGAAAATGAATACAGCAGCAAACCAAACAGGGAGTTGCCCCAGGGCCAGTTGCACCCGGTCACAGACTGTCTACAGTCTGTTCTATGGGTGTGGATGTGGATGTGGCAGAGGAAGTCTTGTGTGTCTCGTGGCCTTCCTGTCCATCCGAGTGACACCAATATGAAGAACTCGCCGCCGAATGGCCGCTGAATGACCGCTGCTGACTGGCGATTATTTATGATCATCTCTGCCATCGCATTCGTTCGCATTCCAACGCACACCCAAGTGGCCAAGAGGGGCCAAAGTTTGGACTGTCCTAAATTAACATCTGTGTGCTAATTGATTGTTCAAATAGTTGACTTGTTTCATTAGCTCTCGGCTCTGGGGGGTTCGCTGGTTCGGAGTGTGGGGGCACGGCAAGGGTCGGTTTGGTTTGGTTCTGTCAAGGGCTCCCACATGGATCTGGACTCAGTTTTAATTGCCGCACCTGCATCGCGTGTCCATAAACAGAAACAAAAGGCAACAAAAGCAAATAAGTGTCAGGCCCATTGTCAGATGTGTGTCAATGATATACTATATCATAAAATATATGTACTTATAGGCGTCGAACAGCCTTGGACGTACATGTATTTATCCTTAAAATGACACTGAAGCGGAGTGGTGTGGAGTTAACCCAACTTTTGGGGGAATGGGGATACCAGATAGGACATCGGGCAATAAATGTAGAACAGGTCCCACAAGGCAGCCAAAAAATTACACAAAATTCACCATAAGACGAGATAATGAAAACTTTTTCCCCATATGTCATACTGGGAACCAGGATAGTTTCCCTTCCCTCTCTGAACAAATCTCTGACTTTCCCTATTTCCTCTAGCTATTATGGATTACATTTTCCAAGCACAAGTGCCCTTTGGTTTGGTCATATCGGTTTTCAATCTTCACTTAACCTTCAGTCAATGACAATTATCAAGCAATTTCCTCTTCCCAGCAGTGACCTGGCCGCCCTGCCCCGCCCCCTGCCCCCTCCTGGGAGCTCCACTACACTCCACAACTAATTTGAAACGTTTTGAAAAATCTGCATAAATTAGTTGGGTAAATAATTTTGCAGTTGATGACGCGCCGCAACAATTTGAAATAAATTAAGTCTGGCTGCAGTCGCCGGCTGAGACTGGGACTGGGGAGTGGAGCTGTTGGCGGCCCAAAGGGGCAGCAGCAAGTGGGGGCTCTATCAAGTGACGCTAATGGCCATAGCAAACAAACCAAACGATGCAACTTGATGGTCGCTGATGATACGCGTACGCATAGTCGTAGTCGTACTGGTTGCAGCAGGGCCATGCTGCAACAACAGCAACAAATTGATCAATTCATAAATAATGAAAACGTTTAGCCAAAGAAAGTGTTGACGTGGGCCAGAGGGGGGGAGGCGGAGTGTTACTACGGGGAAAGGGAGGCCATATGTAATGTTTGAGCAGCGGCGCGTTCACAGCTCCACAAACGTCAATTTTAATCGTCTCTCTCTCAAAGAGCCAGCAAAAAGTGCACTGAAAGAAAAACTATCATCTTGGAAAAGAGAGTGGAAGAGAGAGCATGGAACACCAGGCTTAACCGGAGGTTGTCCAAGAGAGAAAGCCTTGGCTACTCTGTAAAAGAGGAACCTTTACAGGAACCTTCCAGGCTCAACTCAGAGGTTATTCGACCGATCTATAGCTATATACTCCATTTACTTGTCAATCCCAAGCTGCCAAATGATGCTTCAATGGTTTCTGCTTAAACTTTTTCCTCTCCTTTTGTTTCTTAGTGTAAGAGCAATCAGTTAGCTGTGGCAGACGGTAGAGAGAGAAGTTAGAGAGTGAGAGAGTGAGAGACCCCCTCGATGTTGATCGACACATGAAGTGAAGAGTTTTGCACTTGCGTTGGCGATTGTCACGATCGATGTGGCCTGGCCTGGCGATGGCGACAACGATGACCACGAAGCCAGCGGACAGCGGACAGCGGACAACGGCCAATGTCCAGGCGGCTGAAATAAATATTCAAATAAGAAATCAAGTTCGTTTCAGGGCCCCCGCCCCGTTCGACTCCCCCCCAGATGCCGATACCAATACCGATACCGATGGCCAGTTGCATCCGCAATCGGTGGCCGTGGCCGTTGCTGCTGGGGCATTGTCGCCGCTGTCAGCGTTTGTCAAATGAAGGCACCGCAGAAGCCAATGGACAACAACTGCTGCAGCAGCAACATGGGTGGGCAACCACTTGGACTCGGACTTGGCTTGGCGTTGACAGTTCTCTGCTTCTGCCTCTGCCACTGCCCCTGCCACAGACCTCTTTGCCACGGCGATAGCCTGGACCGGATAAGGCGTTTTCTACATTACTCTGTTCATTGGAATTCTTCGAGGCAAAGGCTGCTGCAGCACTGTGGCTGCTGCCGCTGCTGCTGCTGAAAGAAATTAGAAAAACGCCCATGAAATGGAATTCTTTGCGGGCACAGCATGTGGCATGTGGCAGGCGGCATGCGGCATCCAATTTTAACCGATTTGGCGCCTAATTTGGTGCAAAAATTTGATTTCGACTCTGGCTGATCTCTTTCTTCGTTTAGAAAGTAATTGTCGCGTGGGTGTCTCCTGTCTCGTGTCTCTCATTCCTGCAACCGAATGCGGGGCTCTGGCTCTGGCTCTAACTCTGGCTCTCTGGCTGTTACAAATGGCCATTTGATTGTCGAACCAGTTTGAATGTTCCAACTCCAACAAAAAGATATCCCACCTGGCGGCGGTGCGCTCAGTCAAGTGTTTCGGGTATTTTGGGAAAGAGTTTAACGAAAATTTGAATGGCTCTGTGGCTTTCTTTGAGCCACCAAATGCCACTGCTAACTGGGTCATCATGGCATGACATGACCATGGCTATATACCATTCCGTTCGATGGGAGGTAGGAGCAGCTAAATCAAGTGCGTGCCCGTCTCATAAATCACAGTAGAGATTCTCGAGGGGGCCGAAGGATCTGCGGCCAGAGGGCCCATCCTTCCGATGTCCCAGCACTAATAAGTAAAATGAAATATGCGCCACGCCTCCGGGCGACTTAATTGTTGGCAAACAAAATGAATGCATAATTAGTTTGGTCAAAAGATGACCACGAGCTCCGGTAGAAAGAAGCCCCTCCAACAGCGGAGGTTAGTTATTTATGTCGATAAAAAGAAGAACACAAAACCCTACCAAAACCTGCCCAGAGACGATCATATGCAGGGAGACCCTATATGCATATTATGGATATTTCTGGCTCTCGCCCAGAGTTAAATGCATTTTTAATAATTTCATTAGGAGCTGGGACGCTGGTCAGACGATATGCCATAATTTTAATGATCGCTTTATAGAGACATTCAAGACATTCGCCTGAGAACCCAGATACATTCCCATCCATCCACATCCACATCCGATAAGAACGGAGAGAATTTATTCGTTCGTTTGGCATTGTCAGTGCCGTTTACCGTTGCATGTTGCAGGGGCAAGGGCCAAGCGGACAGATAACTTAATTGGAATTTATACTATCATCGCTATGATCAATGTCCCTCGGACTCACATCTCTCTCTCTGGCTATGGCTATGGCTATGGCTATGGCTATGGCTATGGCTCTGTCTCTGGCTTTGACCGATAGACATCTGGGTAGCATAAATTTACCCATAATTTATGCACCACAAACGATCTGAGCTTTTGGCTTTACTCTGAACTGAGAATTCTCGATAAGTTCTCTAGCAATTCTCAGATGTTCCCAAAATGTTCTCCCTCCCAAAACGACTGCAATTAGCCCGATCTAACAAGGCTAATGACTTGGCAACAAGTCTCCCTGCAACAGGCGCCCTGATCCTCTGCTCAAAATGGAATATAATGGACTCATAAGCGATTATAGATATATCATACAAACTATATTAAGTCGGGGGGGCGGGGGTAGCAACCTTATCGCCGGCATCTCGCATCTCTTAGAGATCTTTCCGTGGCGATAAGCAAACTCTGGAAATCAATTTTGCTGCGTTGTTGTACTTAATTAAAAACGAACCGGAGAACCAAAGAAGGAGAAGGGGCTTGGCCTGCCCTGTCCTGTCCTGCTGCCCAAGGAGCTGCTGGCTGGCTGGTCCCAGGAAGGTACGAAACGTGGAAGCCAAGGAATTCCTTTGCATACAGATCGTTCCCTCTCTGAACCTGGCTGAAAACTCAATTTGCCAGGTGTATGAGTGTGCGTGTGCTTGTGCGTCTCTGCGTCTGTGTGTGTTAGCCGATAAGCGAGCTCAATTAGTAGCCCGAGGCACCTGTAGCCATCTTTCGATCTGGGAATTCCTTAACTAATTCCCCTCTATTTCTCTATGTACGTCTACGCCGCGGTCTCTCTCTCTCTCTCTCTCTCTCTCTCTCTCTCTCTCTCAGATAAATCAAAGTTCCTTTCAACATTGTGTGGGGTCCCGTTCCCATAACACAGCCAATCAATGAATTCACGTACCGCTTTTTGTTTATCTTTTTGTTAAGGTTTTTTTGTAGTTTTGTGGGTGTCCTTTGTGGAGGACTCTTTTGGCCGACTATTAATCAAAATGGTCTATATATTATCCATTTCGTGACTTGTTTTGTGGCTGTATATCAAAACACTCACCTAAATCATATTTTTTCAATTGTGGCCAAAGGTCAAGAGGAGAGTATTTATAAAACATTTCGAGATATACAAATACTCGTATGATTTATTGGAATACTACTTGAAAACGAATGCAGTTCGATCGGAATTTATTTTAAGGTATAATTCTTATATATTTCTGCCTTCTTTTCCATGGAAAGTCCTTCTCAAGGGAGCTGCAAATTTTCTTTACTTTTAATTTATTTTCCCTTTAGAATCCTGCTCCATCGCTTTTTTGCTTTCATTCCCATTTCACCTTCACCTTCAGCGAGAAAGAATTTTTATGAGGCCCATTTATAACACTCGGGGGGGGGGGGGCTTTCTCTCCTTCTCAAGGTTGACACATATGGGGAAATGGCCACTAAATCACGGGCGTGCATGCAGAGTCGCCTCCAAGTATGCAATTCCATAAGCTGCAGCTTGTGAAACGGAAAATTCCAGCGAAAAATGTGCACTAATAATTTCCGAAAAGGTCGTCGAGGATTTACGAGCGGCCCCATTAAGAATGTTTGCCCCATTCAGCCTCGTTCTGAGGCGAATTTAAATCAATTTTAAATAGCAACCAAATAACTAGAAGGCGTAGCAAAATGCCATATGGCCATAATTTGGCATGCAATTTTCGTCCATAATTTATTGTCAAACACGGACGTGTGTGTGTGCATGTGTGTGTACATCCTTTTGGGCCAGAATCTACCTGGATCTACGCACCCTGTGGCACACTTTCACCTTTCTCTCTGTCCCTTTTGGTTACCGCAATTTGCCGCCTTAATGCAGTTTTCCCTTTGCCCGTCGCCACGGCCCATTGTCTTTGCTCTAATTTGTGTGGCATTGTTGCAACAGCAGCTGATGGCATTGCCTCTGCTTCCACGTGGCCTTGGCACGGGTCCAGGACCAGGCCAGGCGGGGGCGTGTGCGGAGGCTTTTAATTGCACTGCAGCTGCGGTCGCCCTGCGGTCGCAATGATTCAGCTTTGGTGACTCACATCCACATCCACATCCCATTCCCAGTCCCAGAAACCCGCATTTCCAACTAAAATCATCAATGAACTAAATTTACATATCACAAAACGATAGAGAGAGAGAGAGAGAGAGTCAGGCAGATATGTAAAGTGAAAGAAGAAAGCAGAGGGAAAGAGAGAAAGAGAGAAACGTTCTTTATCTCAAGGCGCCGTTTGAAGTTCATTTTGAAGGCATTACCTGGCAATCGACTGAGAAAATGTGCCCCACGATTCTGTCTATGCCTCATGCCTCTCTCTCCTTTTTCCTCGTCTGCTTCCCATTATTCTCCTTCGCCTTCTACCCTTTCTTCACCTATTCGCTGATGCTGCCGCTAACGGACGCCAAAAACATTTAGTGATGGTTTTGGTTATGGATCCGCTGTAAACCACTTGAGATCAGATCCATGGGCCATCGAGAGGAGTGGGGGAACGGATAGATGTCTGCTTTGGGTTGGATTATTCCTGGCACGGGCTGCCTTTTTTGATACAGTTCTGTTCTAATAATTGATTCGGCATATAAACAACTCATTCAATTGATCATCGATCACTTGAAGGCGAATGTACGATATGTATGATACTCGTATAATCCAAATACTAAATCATCCATGAAACATTTGTGGTATTTTATAAAGTTTGAACTTGATTGTTTTGAGTTTTTAACGTGTTTAATCCCTTAAATAATATTAAGTTTTATAGCTTACAAATTGCTAAGCTTCATTGACAGTTCTTAGAGCTCTTTAATTCAACCAATTTGAGTGCTTAACTCACTTGTTGAACCCCCTGTAGCACCACAGTGTGGCAGCTACCAGTTGACAGCATCAGCATCAGCATTCACATCAGACCTCAGACATTCACGAGTGTATCCTCGAGTGCACCCTTCGGTGAGAAGCATTCTCATGGGGCATTCAGCATTCGACATTCGTATTCTCAGCCCTGTCGATGTTTATTGATTGATACGCCCACTCCAGGTCCTCCACCTAATTGGATCCTTAGCGCTGACACGTTTCGGCCATTGACAAGTGCGCGTTTCAATTTGGCAAAAACAAATGACTGGCAATTAGACAAGTGCTGACAATGGCTGATGCTGGCTGATGCTCGCAATGGCACTTTCAATTTGTCTGTCAATCGCACGTGACTTTTCCACGCAAAAGAAGGCGGAGCTGGAGCTGGAGCTATATATTTCATATTTATAGAGCTGTCATATGGTTGGGCAAACGGAATTGGGAATTCGCAAATCCACAATCACCATCACAATCACGTGCTGCAGTTGTCCCTGATGTTTGGGTTTCAACAAAGGGATGTCGTCTGTGTGGCATTGGCTTATGGTGGCCCTTTTTTATACACAAGTGTCATAATTCATATGAAATTGATGTCAGTTTTTGGTGAAAAGGTGTCCTGCGCCAGGATTAAGTGACAGTTGTGATTCTGACATGTCGCACAATGGAAAGGTGAAAATAAAGCGGAGTTTTCCCCCAGCTGCCGATGCCTTTGATTCCAAGAGTCTACTCCTCCATGGTAAAACTTTCCACTCTTCAAACTATTCTCAAACACAGTGGAAGTTATCATAAGCTGGCTTCCTTTTGGTTTCCAACTTTCACTAACTTCAACGTAACAATGGAGCCGGCCGAACCCCTGGAAAACTTTCCTTTTCTCACAATGCCAGTGCTGGTAAATGATTTATTTGTGTGCCATAAAGTTCTGCGAATTGCCACCGACTAAAGCAGCAATATAAAATCCTCCCTCCACATGCCACCACACCCACACCAAAGCTGGGGCAAGTCAATGATAAGCGAATAAGTTAACAGAAATAAGTCAAGTTTATCAAACCGCACACACACACACACACACACACACACACATGTCAAGAGCAGGGCAGACAGTCTTTAATGCGGAGCAGAGATTGAATCGAATGGAAGATGCTGAGTGGAATTTACGAGTAGGAACCTTTGTTGCACACTCAATGGTTTCCCCAACGCGAACATTACTTCCCATTTTCCAGTTCCATTTGCACTTTAAGTCGCGTGGAAAGTCGCATCTCTGTTGGGTTGCAATTTCCCTTTCCTTCGGCCAAGGCCAAGACGGTGGGAGAGTGGGTTGTGGGTTGGCTCCTTGACTTTTGCCGGCTTCTCCTTTGGGTGCTATAATTCAATGAAGTTTCAGCAACTTTTTCGCACCACATGCACCTCAGGCATCTCTCAGTTGTTGCATGCTAAAATGCTCTCCATTCCGTCTCAGCTTCTGCTTTTACTGCTTTCCCCCCTGGTGTGGCATGTGGCAAATGCGTCGCCATGAAATTTTAATCAAGTTTTTGCTTCCGTTTCTACTATTTTGGTATTTTTTTTTTCGCAAGCAAATGGCAGACATGTCTGCCGTTTAGCATTTCCGCTGCTAGGGTGGTTACAAGGGGAATGTGGCAAGAATGTGGCGACTGTGGCAGGTGGGTGGGTGTGCGTGTGCCCAGTGTCATTTTTGGTAAAGCCATTTTGGGGTTCAACGAACTTTGGAATTCATTTAAGTGCAAAGATTTCCTTTAAACATCGCTCTTATTCGAATGATTAGAGAAGGATTGGAGAAGGATCTATTACTGATTGATCACACAGGTTCTATAATACAGTCCCCATGTAATCGATTTTGCTGAACCAGTCCAAAACGTGTGTACTTCAAGCTGTAAGCCCTCAAACACTTGTCTAAAGTCATTCCAATGAGATAATGTAATAAAATTACAGAATAAATTATCGCCTTGCCCGCTTCATCAATTGAATCACTGATTAATTCATTATATCATTTACCCATCAATATGTATGTGTCATTCCAATCACAGGCACTACTCAACGACTCCAGCTAATCCCCAAACCCTTCAGCAGATTAAATTCTCGACTAAGAAATGTCTCTCTTCTTAAAATCATTCAATCATTCAATCAAGGGTCGCCTGCCTGCCTGCCAAAAGAACGAAGAAAAGGACAAAAGTTGTGCAAAAGATTTGCTTTATGTGCAAAAGTTTTTGGGCAGCAAATTGGCTGCGGGTACCCGTAATTGAAAGCAAATCCAGGACCGGACCGAACCGAGCTCACGGACTCATAAATAATACAATGCCAGAAGGGATAGGCGACAAATACGAGGCCCAGGCTGATGCCAGCTACCAGATAATTGCCGCCAATCAAAGTTTATTGAAACGTGACACAAGACCCTAAGCCGGGAGCAGGTCCCATCCGATGCTTCTCATGGAGCAGCTGCTGCCTCCATGCGGGAGGCGGGAGGCATCCACTCCCATCCTGGTTCAACCACCCACCCGCCGACCAGACCGACCTCAATTCTTTTTGTCTGCCAGACATCGCGTCGCCTACACAAAAACTTTTCATACAGAAAAAGTTCTGACAAAATTCTCTGAATGAATGTGCCCGAACAGAAATAAGTTTGTCCCGGAGCAGAGTTGTATTTTTAGTAGCCAGACTTTTCGGGCGCACTGTTTGGGGTTGGGGGAGGAGGACATCGAAATAAATCTGTCAGCTGAGGGCAAAGTTGTGTCACTTTTATAGGGGCTATTCAGCCACTCCATGCCCCGTGCCTCAACCATTTGCAAGTCCTTTCAAGTTCACAGCAGGCACGCAAAATTATCATCCCGTTTATGGATGCCTTAGTCCTTGACTAAAAATAGAATGGATACTCATCGCGGTCCTTCGGCTGAAACTAATAAAACGATGAGAGGCGGCCTCAAGTTGACCTCAAACAAAATTTTGAATACGTAATGCATAAGTGACGCCAGCCTTGGCTCAGGCCATGCCCATGACGCAGATCCTGGCACCAGCCCGTTGGCGTCAAAGTGATTGCCGCTTTTGCTATGGCTGTTTGCTATGTTCTTTCTTTTATTTGATGGGGAAATGCATTGCGTAAGACACTTTCTAATGGCGCTCTGCTGACGCCAAAAGTCGTAAAAGGCGGCACTACACCTTCCCACCAAAAAGTTGATGAACTTCGAATGTCTACTTGCGTCCTTGTGGCTGCCTCCTGCCTCCTGCCTCCTGCCTGTGGACAGGGGCAGCAGACATGCTGGCGCTGGTGGCATTTGATTGCGGCAATTGTAGGCGTTTAGTGGGTCAAGTGGTAGTTTTGGAGGGAATTATTTCAAATTGGAAGGAGTTTATATTGTTATGGGAATTTGTATAGTTTATTGAGAAAACTATTACTCTGTTTACTACTTTTCTTCTACTGTTCTATTGAAAGCCCTTTAATATTTCCCATTAATCGATGAGTACCACAATACATAGTCCACTCATAGCGGTTTATTCCCTAATTGATGGCTGCTTATGCGGGTCGGAACCCTTTTGAGCCATGATCGTGCTCATTACCCAAAAATTTCCATTCATTCCCCGTTCGAATTGGACCAAAACCCAACCCCCAACTCCGACCCCAACCCCAAGCCACGGCCAATGCAATTAGACTCTAATAAGACGCAAAACACTAACGCCAGGCGATGCATAAGATAGTCGTACTCGTACAAGTGGTAATAGTCCAAAAAGAAAACCAGAATCCGAGAGATGACGATGCAGGGGGGAGGGGGAGGCATCGCATCGATTCAGGCAGGCAGAAAGATGAAAAGAACATGAATGCGCAGCGGGCCCAAAGAACGTTGTGGAAGCGGCAAGAACAACAGCAGCCAGCAAGCAGCAACCAGCACGAAGCAAGCAGCAACCACTGGGCCAGAGATAGCCATCTAGTTAGCCAACAAATTGCATAGACAGTAAAGTGGAAATCTAACACACTCCGCTCCCCTCACTCCGGGCCCAGAGCCACTGCCGCTCCGCTCCTGTAGTGCCCATGAAAATGGTGAGAAATTTTCACAAATTGCGGCAGGCGATTCATTTCGCATTGCCGCGCAGTCAAAGATCCTGGAGACTGGAACTCCGAGTGGAACTGGGGATGGGTATGGGGCACGGATGGACCCGGGCTAATCCAGACGCAGGCGGCCGCTTTGCTGGATATGATTAGGAATTTAAATGCTTTTGAATTATTAAATTAGTAAATATGCAACGCCCGGCGAGAGAGGCCAGATCCGATCCCAGATCGGACCGAACCAGCCAAAAGCAGTTGCAGGTGCAGCTGCCTTGCTTCTGATGCTGCGACGTCTGCTGCTGCTGTTGCTGCTGCCACAGACCCATGCAGTCAGGCTCCAAAACCAGTTAAAAGTCCATTAAAACGCCAGAGAGAAAAAGAGTTTGCCTGCAGCCAGAACTGGCACAGTGGTCAAAGATTTTTGAGGATTTCAAATGAATTTAGATCGATTCAACGAATGCCAAACAAAAGTATATCTTTGATAGTTTATTGTTCGGTTTTTAACAAGTTCTTAATGGATATAATGATACCCTATAGATTATTTCCCTCCTCCACGGAGCATATTCTGATGGCAACTTTGTATGACATTTCGACACTGTCTCGAGACACTGTTCTTCGTCCGTGGTCTGTCTGCTCGGGCAGCTCGTTTTGTTCTTGTTCGATCTTGTGCCTGTTGGCTGTTGC
Source organism: Drosophila athabasca (assembly GCA_008121215.1). Lineage (NCBI taxonomy): Eukaryota > Metazoa > Arthropoda > Insecta > Diptera > Drosophilidae > Drosophila > Drosophila athabasca. The sequence continues at coordinate 122,665 of VMQQ01000022.1, read as the reverse complement.
TTTTGTTGTAATTACACGCCGCCCAGCACGCCCGCCCCAGTCGCCGTCTCCCATCACCGTTCGATCGCCGGCCGCTGCGTGTAATCGAATCTATCAATCTATGAGATAAATCTTATTTTCTAATCTTGTTATCGTGCGCGCGCCGCCATCGACGGCCTTTGGATCGCACTGGGACTGGCAGACTCCGACTAGGACTGGGTCTGGGTCTTGCCTCACTTTTAGCTGGAGGTTTTTTTTTGTTTTTGTTTTTGGCCAACGCCAGCCAAGACTTTGGCTGGACCGTAAATTTTGCACTGCATTTCCGCCCCGGCCACAAAAAAACACTTGTGCATAAATTGGTCTAAGTGGACGGCCGGCCGGGATGGGGTATTAACGCTTTAAGTCCGTTTCAGTTATGCTCGATTTTGAACAGATGTCGGAAACTATGTTCGAAATGGACGGGGGGAGATACCCGAATGTGTCCAGCTCTAACCTGAGGCTAACCCCTTTCAGTGGCCCTAAGTAAGCAATCACAAGGCAGTGGCTAACAACCTGGAATCCCCTTCAGGTCCTGCCCTAACCAAATGACAGTTCTTTCTGTTTCTTCGACTAAATATAGAGAAAACCTATTTATAGACCCCCGAGTGCAGCTTCTGCTCTGCAAAAAAAAGCAATTAAGCTCGGGATTAATTTACGCGTTCTTGAAACATTCAACGAAAATATTGAGAGACTTAAATAAAAGAGCCCCACACACACACACAGAAGGACCAGAAGCCCTCGACTAGCGCCCTTTATCGCTGGGAAGCCACTGGACTCGGACTCTGTCTCGGACTCCTTCGGTGGCTGTTCGTCGAGGTCCAAGTGGAAGCCGGAGTGGAAGAAGTGGAGTGCACATGGGCATTGATTGAAAAAGATGAAATGTGCCTGAAATGCCATGCACTATTGGCAGCTGGGAATCGACTCTACTGCTTCTTCATAGCGGACAGTACGGACAGCCCCGGACAGCAGGCGGACAACAGGCGGACGGACAGAATCAGAGGTAGAGCCGAGGTAGGCAATATTTAAACTAAAATGAACAAAAGATGCAAAGCGAAGCCGACACAATCTGTCGATGTCGATAATGATGATGATGAAGATCGTAATGAGGTTTTGCCAACGGAATGGGAATGGGAATGGAAATGGGTCCAAGAATGGGTGCACTGTGGTCAGCGCCAGTGTCGGTGCCAGGTTTTTAGGAACGCGTTGTAGCGTGGCATGTTTACTTAACGAATCCCAAGCCCCCGCTCCCCATTCCCCTCTCCTCGCTCCCCAGTCCACAGTCCCCAGTCCAGTTCCCCGTTTCAGTCCAGACCCATGTAAAAGGCACTTGAGCAATGGTCAGCCTCCACAGTGGAAGTGACGGGACAAACAGACGAACAGACCGACAGACAGACAGACCGACTGACTTCTGAGGTCAAGTGTAGTTTTTAATTTTTTGTTTCAATATGCCTTCCCCCACAGATTGTTCTCTTTGCTGTTTGTGAGGAAGTCGCTGCAGTCTACAGAACCTGCGGACTAAAAGGAGTCTAAGTGGAGTTTGAGCTGTGGATTCCAGGGACTTCAAGGATACTCCCAGAAGATCTTCGTTGTGCTTTGTTCAAATTTAGTTCTTTTTGTCGAAGCAGATAAGTCTTAGAAACCCTAAAGAAGGTTAGACCTGGATGGTTAGTCGGTCCAAACTGTAACATAAATCAAATGTCGCCCATTTGCATGGGTTCCAATGCGAGCGCCGTGTGCTGTCACTCATGCGAAAGGGCTTGAGGTGGGCATAAAAATCGCTTCCTCATAAAAATTCCGCTAAAAATATTTCCTGCCAGGAGGAGGAAGGTTCTGCAGACTCTTCTTAGACCTAAAACCGACACCTTTAGCGACTGCAGAATGTTGTTAAACAATGAAAATGCCTCGACTGCAGGAGGATGCCGTCTGCAGAGAGGGTCTGGGGCTGCGGCTCGGGCTGGAAATGCCAGTAAACTGTTGTTTATTTTTACTAGCGTCGCGTTGGCGGCAACGACGCAGCAGCAGCGCATAAATACATCCATCACTGGAAGGCTCCTCCGACTGCAAGTCCAAGTCCCTGAGTCTCGGAGTCTCGGAGTCATCGGGCTTGTCGTCGGCAATTTATCTTTGAAATCAGCGCCTATATGCACATATGTACGTACACGAACGTATATCTCCCTCATGCTCGCTCTTTTCGTCTGTTTTCTCCTCTCTTGTAATTAGATACGCGTCTCAACCCACACTGGAGTTGGCAGAGGGAAAACCCCACCAGTAACATTGGCAACAGGTGAGCAATCTCGTTTGTTCTGTGCTGTGGGCGTGGCAGTGGAATTAAGCCATATAGAAATCTCCAACTCCAACTCGAGGTCCAAGTCCAGGTCTAACTCCAACGAGTCCGATTGTTTGGACCCACTTTTCCTTCGGCACCGGCACCGGCACCGAAGAAAGGCAGACAAAGTCCGAATCTGTGACTCTGCATGCGCAATCAGTACAAATACTAACAGACCTCCTCCGGCACCCCCCTCCCCTGCAGTCCCCTCTATGGGTCGCAGTCTGCTGAAGTGCTAAAATGCAAATGCAAATAGTTGGACCCCACCAATGTGCCTGCATTTGCATCTCTTCATCTGCATCTCCATCTGCATCTCCATCTGCATCTACATCTCCATCTGCTGCACCTTCCATCTCCCTTTAGCTTGTGGGCCAAACCATTTGACTTGTTGTTCTTTGGCTTGCTGTGGCACTTGCTATTCTTGGCCATCGTATAGCCATGGGTGAGACTCATGTGAGGGTTAGTTCAGATCGGTTCCATTTGTGTGCAGTTGCTCCCATTGTTCAGTGGGTCAGTCCTTGGGGCTTCACTTGTTAGAAGTTGATCTTGAAGATGGTTAAATGCATATGAGATCTGGCACCTTTGAGATTAGTAGATGTTTACACATATAAATGGTTTACGATTACAGATTGACTACTCTTTTGGTTTAGAGAAAATAATGCATCTCCACATAAGAAACCTTGTAAAATTTTGGATGAAATAAGTTGAATATTCAGAAAGATTTATATATCATTCAACTAATACAATAGAAAGTGCCTTCAATCAACATATTGAATAAGATTTGCTCAGTTATCAAATAGTGTAAGTACATGTCACAGAAAAGCCATGGAAAAGTTATATATTTTCCCACCAGTTGACTGACACTTTTCGCGAAAACATGTGGAATGGAATGCTTTTCTAGCAGCTCTTTTTCCGATTTCGTAAGATTTCCAGTCAAATTTCAGTCACCTTTCCCATCCTGTCGACTGTGCAATTTCGCGCATTTCGCTCGCGGTGCTCGCGGGTCTCACAAGCAACCTCTGGTGACCCCAAACCTCAGAGTTTGCCTATAAAAGTAAAAGCTTTACTTAGCCAACACACATGGGACATCGGACTGTGGTGGGTCAAGAAAACTCAGTGCCAAAGTACACTGAAATCTATGCAAATGAAGATCCACAGTAGGCAAAATATTTACCTAATTACGAGGCATAGAAAATAAAACAAAACAAAACGAAAAACGAAACGAAACGGACAAAAGGCATATTTGCGTGCCAAAAAGTTGACATCTAGCTAAGCGCTACGAAACTTTTGCCAGTCAGCGGTAGACATATGCGAAAACTGACAGCCAACATCGGAAAAACAACAGCAACAACAAAAACAGGCAAACGAGTGCTAGAAAACAAAAAAACGTTAACTAAAAGACGCAACAGTAGTTGCCCCGGAGGAGCCCCTCGGAGACAGAGAGAGAGAGAGACTGGAGCCAATTGAACATGTAATGGAAATGGTACTTTGACTCTGAATCTCGCTATCTCTCTCTCTCGTTCCCTGTCTCTCTGTCTCTGTCTGGTGCCACATCCATGGGGACTGTCAAGTCATGCGGCACGTTGTTTACGCGGCATAATGAGTTATTAGAAAACGTTTAATAATTTGCATAAATCAACAGGCACTGCTATAAACTTGTACAGAAAATATGAAAATACAGATAGAGCTGGAAAAAATTGTGGAAAAAAATTATATACGCATGGAATTCGACAAAAACAAGCGGGGATCCGTTGGGGACTGTAAAGAGCCGAAGCGAGGAATACTCTGTCGAAATGAAAAGGGGGTTAAACCATAATTTCTTATCAAATGTAAAGGTGATATAGAAATGCTTTGAAAAGCTCTGATGCAAGCTGCAAGATTGAACAATCTCTTCTTTGAGAGATGCAAAGGTTCTTTACAGGACTTATTCCTTCTCCCACTTGTAAGCATCCTGCTATAGCCTATTTAGTAACTGTTTTGTTAGGGTATAAAGTGTTTAGCCCCTAGCAAGTGGTCTTGCTCCGAACTAAGCCAAATTTTGTTTTATTTTCGTTGACATTTTTGGTACGCGCAATTGCAAAAAAAAAGGCAAACTGAAGTGGCTCAAAAGAGTGGCGTTGCCTGCGGAATTCGTTGGGTAAATACATAAATGGCGTTTTGTATGCTGTCCATGTCCGTGTCCGTGCCCGCGTCTCTTCGATAAGTATCATTGCTTTACACATTTTTATTAATAATCATATTTACTTTATTTTTTAAGATTTGGCTCCAAAGTTTGACAGATTTAATTCGGGTTTTTACCACAATTATATTTTAATTTTCCTGATAAGATACTGGTTTGTGGGACATATTTTAGTCTATTGTCTCTAGACAGCAGTAGAATGCTACCATTCGATCTTGAGGTGTGCCATTGCTCGTGGGTTGCCCCCAAAAACCGTTATCAGAAATATATATCAGAAGTATATATCTCTTGTTTGAGTTTTTCATAAAAACCAAACCCAACTACCGGCTATAAATATTATCTATTTTTAGCAACCACATAAAGCAAAAGCCCAACCAAATAAATGGTATTTTTATGGAATTATCTATGTATATTTATTATAATCTACACGTGTACTATTTGTAGATTTTTTTGATAAGGTTCAACTTTTGCTGGGCATCTTTCCGTTGCCAAAAGTAGTAACTGTGGAATTCCAATCGTGTCACATCTCCAGCGTCAGTGTAACAAGGTGCGATAAACAAGAAATTAATGCCCTGGCACGATGACAGCCCTGCCACAGCCAGGCACCAGAGTTGCATTCCACGTAGGGCGCCGCTTCTTCATCGCCAACCATCTCCATCTACAGATCTCTAGATGGAAAATGGCTAAGCGAGGGCCTGACTGGGATGGGTTTTTGGCGGGGGAACAATTCATAATTGTCATTTATTTATTGCTCAGATATCGCGGCTTGGATTTTACGGGCGCTTATTAAAATGAATTTTTCAACACACACATGGGGATCCATGGGGCTGGGGCTGCGGTTGGGGCTGGGACCCTGGGATCTGGCCATCTGATAGGCAATTTGATCGAAAGCTTCGATATGTGAGTAGGTTCTCTATCTCTCTCTTCTTTATCTCCCCCTCTCTTTCACTGTTTTTATTACATGTGAGCGCCACCCGCTGCGCAGGCGTGTAACTTTTTTTACGATGGTTTTTTGTTGTTTCTGTTCTTTTTGTGCTGTTTGCTTTGGCCTGTTGTCCTTCGTTGCGTGTCTCGCTTTGTCTTTCGCTTAGAGCGGGTGGTTATCTATCTCACTCTCCTTCGCTCTCTCCGGTTGCGTTGTGCCCTTGGACCAACTGTTGTCGTTTCGCAATTTGTTTCTGCCGCGTGTTCACACCATTAAGGTGCCGCCTGGAGAAGAAGGAGCTGGCTGCCCCTGGGCTGGGCTTTTGTTCCATGGCGTTCAAATTAATAGGCATCACCCCATAAGGATCTATGATTAATGATGCGCGACCATTGCAGCCGTAATGCTGTCAATATATCACAAAACACTCGAATAACCGATTACTAACCAGCGATCGGGGTGCTGTTGTTCCTGGTGTTCCAATGCCCCGATACCGAGCATTGCGTGATTCGAGCCTCGCGTGAGGCTAATGATGATCATCGTCGGTCAGTTGTCGGGTGTTTTCGCTTGGATCCTGCCCCAGTGCCGCAAACTCATTTGCAACATGTTGCCCTGTTCTTGCAACCAACTCAAACCTGTTGTCCGCAATCTTGCATGTGTGTGCGTGTGCCAGGCAATTATCGCATGCGAGAGCGAGCCATTTTTGAGAGAGAATTCAACCCCCTGAGAGACAGTTCAGATGAGCAGCTTTTGAAGAGAATTTAACTTCAAAAGTTTGCAGAAAAATATTCGAAATAGAGAACTAACGGATTTTTGTGGAAGGTATAAAGTAGAAGGTGGAAGTCTTTAGCTATAGCCAATGAACTGCTTGCTGGGCAATTTCAAGTGAAAACAGACCAAGCCTTCAGACTTAAACCGCGCACTGCTTGAACCAAAGCTTCATGTTTGGTTAAAGAACAGCTTGTAGGACAATTTCAAGGGAAAATGGACCAAACCTTCAGGTTTCAGCTGCGCACTGCTTGAAAACAAGCTTCAGGTTTGGTTAATGAACTGCTTGCTGGACTATTTCAAGGGAAAACGGACCAAACCTTCAGGTTTAAGCCGCGCACTGCTTAAAGCAAAGCTTCAGGATTGGTTACTGAACTGCTTGCAGGGATTGCTTCAAGGTAAAAAGGACCAAACCTTCAGGTTTCAGCGGCGATCTAACGGTTTAGTCTAAGGCCTAGGAATTGGTTTAGAGCTTTCAAAAGCTTTCTTCTTGCCAACCATGGTCACCCCATTTTAAACAAAGTGCCCACTAAATGTTCGCTGGTCAACGCCAACCCCCCACACAGTGCCGCTCTCTCTCTCACTAGCACTCTCTATTCTTGCCACAGTAGTTTTCTTGGAGCGCCGAACAATAACTTATCGCATGCTATATTTGCATAGACCGTTATACGGGCTCTCATTTCTCTGGCTCTCCTGCTAATAACGCTCTCTCTCTCTTGCTTGGTCCGTTTCTCTGCTTCCGCAAAGTGTTAAAAGAGCAACATTTAATTTTCTCTTTCAGTCGACTTATTCTTGTTTTTGTTTTTGCTCGCAAAAGTTGCACCGACAACAACACGCAACTCACAGCAGCGAAGCCAGCGTCGCTGTTGGAGCTTTCTCAACTGGAAGGCTCCTGTTGCAGTCAAGGTGTATTTGAATAAGGTGAGGCGCAGCACTCGAGCTCTTCGAAGAAAATATTTTGATTGTGCCACTCTGTGTCGCAATTGGGACTCCACATGGCTTAAACCCATGTACAAGTAACAACAGAACTTACTTGGAAAGCCTCACCTTGTATTGATATACTTTGCGTGCAATCAACTCGCTCATTGCGGTTCTTCTTGTGGTTGTTGGCTCTGTTCTCTTTTTCTTCTTATTAGCCTCAAGTGGTGAGCCCGCCCTCCCCACCCACCCGCACTCCACATTTTGCTCGACTCACGCGACTGCTGAAGTCAGCCGGTCTCTCTGTCTCGGTCTCTGCCTCTGTCTCGGTCTCTGCCTCGGTCGCTGCCTGCAACAGCAGTGCAGCCTGCCGCAGCCTGGTGGTCGTCTCGGCCAGTTTGCCAGTTGCCTCTCTTCGCATTCTTCCAACAACAAACAGAGACACCCAATCGCGGCGCGGATGGATCCGAGACTCCAACGAACACGAACGGACTTACTTTCTGGCAAAAGCGTGCTCGCGTTTAAATAATTAATAATTTACAATAACAACAAATTTAATTTAACAAATCATCAAACGAAAGAGAGAGCAGGAGCGCAAGTTAATTATGCAAATTGCTGGCCATTGAATAAATCAAGGCATAACGGTGTGAGCGTTGTTGTTGTGTGTGCGTGTGTGTGTGTGCTTGCGCGTGTGTAGGCTTTTCCACTTCTTGGCAAACCGCGCGCGCGGTCATTTAGCAACCCTGTTTCCTTGCAAAGAAAGCCCCGTGAACATTTGAGCCTTTTAAGCCGTTTAGCCAGGATCCCAAGGAATAGACGAAAAACGAACCGAACCGAACCGAACCCCTTTTTGGCTTAGCTTTTGAGGATTTAAAGTATGGTTTTCGCCGGTTTGTCGGGGGATGGTCAAGTGATTCATAAAAGCTGTAAATATGACTACAGTGGGCACTATCTATAAGAAACCCGGGATTTGAGTTTAAATTTTAGAGGCTTTATTGCAAAAATTAATTTATTAATTTAGTTAAAAAACATTGACTTCATCTGTTTAATCGTTTAAAACGGCCGCCTTTAAAGGTTACGGCTCGTAGTTGTTTTCGTCCTTTTCTGCCCGGCGATCGTCGATTACCGTTAGGTTTCAGAACAGATCCGAACCAAATCTCTGCCCCGGCTCTGCCTCTGCTTCGACTTTAGTTTCTCTTTCAAAGGACACACACGTGTTGGTGGCTCTCTCGCCCGCCAGCTTACTCTCTCCAAGGTTTGTTAATAAAAGGTGAGGGTTTCGCAGAGAGCTCTCTTAGGGAAGTCGCATCTTTGGATTAAGTTGAAACTAAATGTGAGATTTGAAGAGCAGGAAAGCTTATTCTTTTACAAATACACCTTGGTTCACTCAGTGCGCAGCAGCGCAGTTCTGGCGCTCTCTCTCTCTCTTTTGGCCGCTGCTGCACGTGTGCTCTCTCTAGCTGTGTCCATCGCAGCGCAGTACTACCGCTGCCACGCGCCTTTGACACTTGTGACATTTTTGACACACAAATCAATTGTTACGTGAATTTTCAGCGCGTCGGGCAGCAGCAGGCCGCAGCAGGAGCACCAGCAGCGCAGTGGCAGCCGGAGTGGCAGTGTGGCAGCAAGGGTAATCCGCAGCGAGGAATAGAACAGAACAGAGAACCCATCAAAAGTCGAACCATATTTTTGCCCTTCAAAAAGTGTCGGAATGGACCTGAAAATGGACCCGTAATCGTTGCCTACTTTCGAGCGCTGCGCGTGTGACATAATTGCTCCGGTCCGATGAGAACGGAAACTTAAAGATTAGTGCAAATCGGAAAGGAATTCACGGCATATCGGACCACATATAACATCGTCTCCCTTCCCCCACACGTGTACCCCTCCGTGGGGGTTTTTCCTGCCTGCAAATCGATTTCTGTTTCCGGCATTTTTCACGTGGCTGCTGGTGTCCGCCTCCCCCCGTCCGTCTGCCCGCATTGCCATCCGATTCCGTGCAGTTTTTGGTTGTTGTTTTTATTGCTGCCTAACGATTTTTCCCACAAAAACAACACACGGCGAAACGAGGCACGGACACAGAGAGTGAGACAGAGACAGGGAAAGGGCAAGAAAGAGACAGAGGGAGAGAGAGAGAGCGAGAGCTCTCCGGACTCTCGGGGCATCGTAAATCGTAAACAGTTTTGCCCCAGCTGAAAGTAACAGTCTTCAGTCGGTTTGGGGGGGTGGGAGGTTTATGGGAATCGTTATGGATTTCCTGCCTTTGGCCTGTATTTCGGTGGTTCTCTGCCTCTGCCTCTGCCTCTTCCTTTTAACGAGGGGGTGTGGGCGGTGCGGTGCGATATTTGGGGGCCTGCCTCTTCGTTTCGGATTCAGTTTCGGTTTCAGTCAGTCAGCTGCTGCTTTCCACGTGCCACGTGTCGCATGAATAACGCTTTTGATTTTCGGTAAAATTTTGCCTCTTGCAGTCGCCTCCCATTCACGCCATAAAAATACAATAACTGAACAAACAATAAACTGAAAAGAAATATAATATCAAAGACTGTTTAAACAATACCTATCCAAATCAGGCTTCTCTCTCTCTCTCTCTCTCTCAATTAAATAATCAATTAATCGAATAGAAATAGTGCTTAAATCAATTGCAAAAAAGTGTTCAAAATTCTAAAATCAATTTGTAATCCAACAAAAAAATTATCCAAAAAGGAAAACCACTCGAAAGCGAATTCAACTAAATCGATTTCTAAATGTTCGCGTGGATTGAATTTAACAGAGAAACGTAGACGAAATACGAATGCAAATTAGATGCAAAATAAATGGGTAAAATGAGGTCAAGTAAATACGATGTAAGTACAAAATCGATCTTTAACTGCATTAGACATACATTAGACTATAAGAACTATAACGGTATATCAAAGATAAGAATATATAGTTTAAATAGAGTGGGACAAAGCCAAACATTTCACTTTCCCTTCGGCCAATGTTCTACCTTCAAAATTGGCAATCAATTTTGGCCTTTCAAAAGCCAATCTCCTCCAGCAATTGAAGGTTATGCCATCACCATCACCAACAGCGGACAGGGGACAAGGGACTGCGGACAGCGGACAAATTTACATAATCACTTAACTCATGGCCCACATTTTAGGCGATTATCGGGGCAAAAAACAGACAGAAACAAAGAGATCTGCACATAAATTACATGCAAAAACGGAAAACGGACGAGCTGTCTCTCCTTATAAATGTGGCTTACGTTCCTCTGGACTCCGACTCCGACTCGGACTCCAACTCCAGCTCCAACTCCGACCGCGGAGTGCCCTTAATCTTGAATTACAAATCGAGTGCAATTATCTGACGGCTGCAATGAGTTTGCCCGTCTCCATCCAACTGACCCCCTCGGGGGCTCTGGGCAATTTGTTTTCACACTTTACGATTCGCATGGCCGGATAAATGTTTTCGATAAGCGTCGACAAGTTCTCCGGCCTAGCCAAGTTCTGGTTTCGGCCTGGATTCAGTTCGTTCTCCAGCCTAAGGAGGAGAACTCCGATTCGATTCCAAGTCCTACTTTGATTCTGGTTTCCGTGCCTCCGTTGGGCTGGCTCTTGCTACTGTTTGTGCGCCTCTAAATTTCGCATTTAATTGATTTGTCAACACAAATGTCTGTCGCGGTGGCTTCCTGTGGGCCTCTAAGCCGCTTACCAGGCCACACTTGGCCTAAACACACGAGTTACGGCAGATGCCGGCATAAATTTGCGACTTTAGTTGGAAAAACGAAAGTCGAGTGGCACATCAAAGACCACTCGCAGGCTGCAGGCTGCTGGCTGCATTCATCAATCAAAATGTTGTCCGAGTCCAAGTCCAAGTCCAGGTTCAGGTCTGCCCCCAGGGCTCTGTCTGCCGCTCTGCAGCGGAAGTGGGATGGGGAGCAGGCTGTTGGTCACTCAATCGGCTAAAAAAGTTGCCAACTCATGATTGGAGCTTGGTGCTCCCTGAATCCAAAGTTCTCCTCTGTGTGGGCGCCCTTTTACGTGCTTTGATTTCAGATGGAACAGAAGAGAAGGGAGAGAGCGAGAGTGGCACAGTAGAATGAATCACATATCAGCAGAATGTTTATTTTGTATTCACTTCAATCGCTGTTCGTTCCACTGTTCGCTGTGACACTTCTGCGACATTCCTCCCTTCATTCTCTTTTTTTTTAGGTAGCGCCTTTGAGCGGGCGCCTGACTCCTGGAATTATGTTGTCATTGTCCGCTTTTGTCTTTGTTTCGCTTTGATTTCTTGCCCCTGGATTATTTCCCCCTCCTTCTGCATCGGCGGACACGCGGCTGCCCAGCACGTGGGCGGACAGTGTGTGTGTGTGCCACTGCGTTTATGTCTCCATCTGCGTCGCCGTTTATTAATTGTGTGCGAATGTTTGCACAATTTGTCAATATTATCGCAAAAAACATGACCATTGCCCCGGACACCAAGCACACCCCTACACCCTCCGTCCAGCTACCAGATGGAGTTGGAATGGGGGCGCCTAAGTGATTTTTGATTTATGAATTTCAACCGATTTTCGCTTGCATATCTAATAGGATGTGGCGGTAGCGCGGTTCCCATCTATCCATCCAGACATGACTCCCCATGAGTCCCCCTTCTCTATCAATATATACATACATATATGTTTGTATCTGTGTCTTTGGCCCCACTATTTGCCAATTGGCCCACACACCGCAAACACCGCATACACCGCATACACGTCTCCCCGTATGCTTTACGACTTTATAATGCCCCGATAATTGGGTCAACCATCGATGTGGAGAGGGGAACCGCACAGCAGTGGCGTCGACGCATGTTTCAAATGTTTGATAAACGCGTTGTGGCATTGCCTCCTGACACCCGCTCATACATATTAATGCCTGATGAAGGCGAAGAAGGTGGAGCCCCAGAGGGGCTGCCTGCTCCACTGAACGTACTTCTGCGGACAGTAATAAACTGCTGGACATTGCCAGTGGGACAGGAGCTGGAACGAGAATGGCAGCGCGAGTGGGAGTTGTCATACAGGAAGGGAACTTGCTTGATTAGTGGCTCCCGTCATGGGCAGCCTTGTCTGCCATTTAACTTATGGGGAAACCTTGTCCAGAAACTTGATTAAAAGTCGTAGAATTTAAGAAAATTTAAATACCCTAAGGATTGATGTTCACAGTGATACGATGCCCTATTCTGATGTTTATTAGTTTTCATTATGTAAGGAAATTTGACAACATTTGTAATCGATTTTTGTAGAAAATTGAGTGCCTCATCTAGTCCCATGTAGTGGGGCGTCTCCTACAGCTGGTACTCCAGCCTGCCACTCTGTGCGCCGGCGAGCGACTTAATAGAAAGCGAAAACTCGACAATTTTCCCATTTTCCTCTGTGGATGCTGCTAAGCCGCGAAAGTAAATAATCCAATTATCGCACACATGCGCGCCCATAGCATAAATAAAATCATTTGATAAGACGGAGGATGAAGCTGGAGGATGGAGGTTGGAGGATGGATGGTGGATAGAAGATGGAAGAGAGTGTTGTCGGCTGGACAGATTGGAGTGCAGTGTTGGCTGTGCTGTGCTGTGGAGTTGCATAAACATGTTTCCCAGGCGCTCGCTCGCTCGCTCGCTCGCTCACTGAGGAAGTAAGTCAGTCAGATGAGAGTCGACTTTGCATTTGAAATATGCTGCATTAATATGCCGATAAATATTTACCACCAACTCTGGCTCTGGGCGATGGCTATGGCTCTGGGGACTCTGGGGGCTCTGGCCAACAACTCAATTAGATGACAGACAGAGGCAGACAGCGTTGGGAGCTGAAATTAAATGGCATGAAATATTTCCACGAATGATCATTATCATCCGATGTTGATTACGATCATCGTGATCATCGCGTGGTGCAACTTTGTCGCGTCTTGACTGGAGTTCCCTTGAATGTGTGTAGGGTGTTTTGGACAATAGCTCTGACTTGTAACAGTGAGAAGAGAATGAGAATGGGATAAGCATAATTTTGTGATTTTCCCTGTTTAATTCTAGGCGGTAGATCTTCTCTGTTTACACACTCCTGCCACATTCCTTGGGTATGCCAGAGTCGATTCCCCATTTGTAAGCTCCTCGCTGGACTCCCTTGCCGCATTCCGTGTCCATTGTGTCAATGTCAGCGTCAGTGTTGCTCCTCCATCGGCGTCCATCGTCCGCGTAGCGTGTCAACAATTTGACAGACATTCATCAGCATTCGCCACTTTGGACGCGCTGCCTCTGTGTCGCATACTCAATCATTGGCGGGAGTTTCGCAGTGGAGTTGCAGTTGCATACACAGTTGTCATTCTGTGGCACTGCTGCGGCTTTTGTGCCTCGTGCGCATAATTGATTTTTTTTCTGCTTGGGTCTGGGGTCTGGATCTGAAGTCATGTCCAGTGGTTCCTTTATACGGTATTCGTATTCTGGCTGCAGTTGTCATATTAATGTCAAAAAGATTGCACTTGATCATGAATTGTGCGAGTCGTGTCGTGTCGTGTGTTGTCTGTTTGGCTGCGTGTTTGCCAATTTGTCAGATGGGAACGTGGGCTGCCGCTCTTCGCCAGCCAGAAGATGATCATGGGAAAGATCTGAGTGAAAGGATGCACTGGGGATGCACTTGCTGCTCCGCTGCTGTACAGCTGGTGTGGGCGTACGGCGCTTTTGTTCCCGAAGGGGAGCTGGGAAAATACATATGTACATATTTCCACATTTCTGCGCTTTCCACACGACTGGGTTTTGTAGAGAGAGGCAAACCCACAGCACAACAAAAGCAAAAACCATAATCATACATATTGATAAATAAACAATATTTATCGAATAAATACCGAAATACTTTGCGGGTCTAGACATCCACTAAAAATAAACCCTGCCGTCAAGTATTTTATCGAAATTATATTCTCTTTTTTTTTCTGTTGTTTTTGTTTAATTTGTTTTGCATTCCTGACCTAAGCTACTTAAAATTTTAATGGGTATGACTAAGACATCGATTTACATGGCTTATGAGGATTACAGGGTGCTAATGGAGGGGGAAAAGCCAATCGTACAGTGTGTGCTCTTGACTACTAAATATTTTAAAGGGTATTATAGGAGCTTAAATGTAATCAGGAAGTTTTCAATGCCAATAACAGTTCATTTGGTAGCCATCCACTCCAGGTACTCCCTATTTCAGTTAACGTAACCCACTTTGCAGCCATATGCATTCAATGTGCCACAAGCAAAGCTCAATTGCCGTTTAATTGCTTCATTTAATTGTGCCACAGCAACAACAACAACAACAACAACAGATACAACTATACTCTCATTGGGGGCGCCACCACGGCTGCACATGTGTTTGCGATTGTATTGTAATTACAGGCAAATCATTTAGACGCCAATAATTATTCGATATTTACATAAACACAGGCAAACACTCCCGTGCAATGTTGGGCGTCGAAGCATTGATACCCTTACCTCATACAAACATACATATTTACATATGTATAGCTAGCAAAAGTTTCCTTCTCTTCGTGGCCAACATATCTACAAAATCATAGTAGCTTCTGCGAGGGTACAGCACATCGGACAGACATGTTCGGACATGTCATGAACTCAGTCGCTAAAAGCAAAAGCAGAGAGCGGGCAGCAGGAGAGGGAGAGCGGAGAGTGGGAGCGTGGAGAGTGGGGAGCGTAGATTCGAGTATGATTGCCTGAGTGCTGGCGGCGGAGAGAGGCAGCGGAAGAGTGGAGGAGATTCGAGTATGATTGCCAGAGTGCCGGAGGGAGTGTGAGAGAGCGATGATGAAAGGAGGAGAGCGACACGACACCCAGTTTGAGAGAAGGATAGAGAGACAGACCGTCAGACACACCCGCTCCATTGCATTGCATTGACATTGAATTGCATCGACATTTGCTCATACATATCTAACTGTAAAGTGGAAAGAGACGTTAAGATGACTTTACACCCTTCCCCCTCAGTACTGGCACTATCCATAGCATTTCATCTCCCTCTGCTCCTTCTCCCCCGCCTCCCTGTTTATCGGTCATTGTCATTGCATGGAATTCACATGTGTAGTTGTTGTTTCTGTGGCTGTCGGCTGGCGGCTGTCCGCTGTCAGCTGGCTTTTAGCACTTTATTAAATGACTATTCGACGAGATGATAATGATGATGATGATGATAATGATGCTGTGGGTTGATGATGTTAATGCGGGAATTGGAATGGCATGAAAGTTTAGTTTTGAATGGCTGGAATTTGGCAATCGGAATATGATGGTGGGAAAGAGGAATATGAATTAAGGCATTGAGAATGAGAATGATCAATGGATCATACATGTAAATCTAAATCTAGTTTCTTTTTGTATCCCTCCAAACTCTATCCAGTGATATCTCAATGAACTTGTTCTAACCGTTGCCATCGAATGTTAAACTGGTTCCATGGATTACAAAACTCCCCCCCATTCACCCCGCTGATGTAATACTATCCCCATTCCAAGGCACAACATATTATTCAATCCAAATAAACTATGGGATAAATCAACTCGACACCTTGCCGCTGGCCATTCATCAAGCCAGAGCTGGACCAGAGCTGCCATTATTTCCACCAAAACTGGAATGTATTTATAATCAGAAAAAAGCATTACATATTCCCGATCAGAATGCCGATAAAAATAGAAATCACATTTGCATTGCATGCCACGCGGTCTATGGAAGTCGGATAAGAGTACTGTACTGCGCATTTTCCATTCGATTCGATCTTCGGATCGATTGGATGGCTCGGATCGCTTGGGTCTCTAGTGTTTGTTGTTTGTTGATGGGCGTGTGCCCGGCCAAACAGATCCAAAAGCCGGGTACGTGTAAACCTCGTGATCTGATGGATAACACGCAGTTTTCCTTGGAATCTGTGGACAGAACACGACTCTATATGTTGTATATACAGAGATCTATGTCAGCAGCATCCCCGTCAAGTGCATTGACCACTCGTCTGGAACAGGGTCGAAAGATCAAGCGGTGACAGCTTCATCGAATTTCCAAGAAATTCAATTCGTTAAAAGTGGTTTTTCCTACCGCATTGCAGTCGCGCGGTGACCAGATTTTACTGCTCCTATTACGCTTGATTGACTTCCGTTCCGAATGGCCAAAAAGAAGTTCCGTTCCGTTTTATTGACAGCGGATAAAAGGACCTGCCGGCCACCCGGTCAGACCATTTCGAATCTGGGTTAGACTCCGGCCTTCCTTTCCATTATCCTCGAGAGGCGAACCGCACCCGTGAGTACGATTAAGAGCATAAAGTTAATTAAAAGCTTTCAACGCTTTGACATTTGCCGCTAATGGCACGCCCACCGCCATAATGGGGGCTGTTGTCCTTGTGCGTGAGTGAGGCTTTTCCCTGTATTAGTTTTCCAGCAGCAAGTCGTTCTGACAATTAAGAAATTCCTGCCAGCGTTGCCTGCATGCTCAATAATTTTTATCACATACATTTTTTATCGCAAATATCACAACTTCATCAGCAATCAATGCGGCCAACAACAGCAGCAGCAGCATTGGCAGCAGCCGTGGCAGCAGCAGTGGCAGCCACTTGAGGCAGGCCGGCAGACAATTAGCCATAAAATTAGCTGCAAGTTGGCTCACAGGAATGCGACGTCGAAGTCGATGGCAACGGCAACGGCAAACGGTGGACAGTCGATGGCCAAGGCGCGTGCAGTGGCAAATTGAAAACAATTTTAGTTATTTGCATATAAATGCAACTTGAGACGAAGGCGGCAGGCAGCAGGCAGCAGCCGCACCAGCAGCAACATCCACAGCTGCAATGTGTGGCGGGGTCCACTGTGGAATGAAAGGCTACCACATTGGTGGGCGATGCGTGGTCGGGTGGAAGGAAAAGAAAAGTGGCCCACAAGTGAATAAAATCTAAAGGATCCTTCCTAATGACTCAACCAGGTTTTGTTGCAATTACCTTAATCAGAATTGCATGCAGAACTATTTGTTTCCCATCGCATGGTACAGGCAGCAATTTGGTTTATCTTTATAGATATGGCCGTGTTCTTTGGGCCTTGACCAGTACCAGTACCAGTACTAAACAGATAAAGATGTCTTTATCAATATTGCGGAGGAATATCAAATATTGATATTGTCCGAGTGACAGCTTGGCAACAATAAACATTGCACCGAATCGAAGATACAGATACAGAGTGCACACAGATTGTATCCACGTGTCCCAGACATCTATCTGCACATACGAGTATCCATAAATAACACTTGTGAACGTTGCTTCTGTTGTTGTTGCTGGAAAATACGAGTATTTCCACCAAAGTTCAAACGACATTTCACGCCTAATTTCATTTGACAATAACAACAGCCGACCAGCAGCAGTCACACACCAAAAAGTGGGGAATTTCGATACCTTTTTAAGAGGGTATTACGCCTTTGACTACGAGTTTGCAATGCATAGAACACTCTAATGATACTAAAGGATCATGCAAGAAGCATTCAAGAAAGAATTCTATACAGAAATACAGAAATGTATCTGGAAGTGTATCTATAGAATCGGCGTCCCGAAGATAGTTTTCCTTTCTTGCTTTCAGCATTTTCCTGCTGCTGCTGCTGTGCTGGTGTGTGGGGCTGTGCTGCTGTGTTAATTTGAGACATAATTGCAAAGTCGGAAGGATGAGTGGCTGGTGGGGAGCAGGGGGGGCGTGGCAGCTGCCGCCGACTGGTTATGACAGCAATGACAGCCGCCGCTGCTGCGCTGCGGCAGCAGCACTGGCAGTGGCAGAGGCATTTGAATAATTTGCAATTAAACGTTCCACGCGGCTCAGCAATTAAGCGAGTGGCAAGAGGAGACTAGACTGGAGAGAGAGAAAGAGTAAGGGGCGTTGTACGAACAAGGTAAACATTTCCTTTTTGGACACACGACGTATGCGTAATATTTGTTTTGCATTCAGTTTTCGGTCACCTTTTGAACGGGTTTTCGAGGAGGCCGAGAACGTGGCCAAATGTCCGATGTCTATCAGCTGTCCGCAAGGCTGCAGAACGTTGATGCCCCACATGATGAAGACAGCCAACTGTGGCATAGACAGCCACAGGCACAGCCGCAAAATCGGATTCAGATTCAGATTCAGTTTCAGATACAGATTCAGATTCAGCCGCAGGACCGGTCAAAAGCAACACCCAACTGTGTTTCCAATTAAACGCCGCTTAGCCAAACAGCAAACCAAAACAGCGGTGTCAGCATCAGCCTCAGCCTCAGCGACACATGTGGCATGCAACAACTTTCAGTGTTGCTTTACGGTTAGGCTCGCACGCTGGTCGCCGGTTGCCGTTGCTGCTGCCGCTGCCGCTGCCAAGTGCCAACTGAACTTGACTCTTTATGTGGCAGACAGATGTGAGATGTGGATCAAACGCGACTCGGACAAAGTGTGGATACGGGTGGACAGATTGATGGTTAGCTGATTGATTGATTGATGCATTGAGTGCTGATTGATTTACGGTTGATCGGCGAACGAGCGTAGTTAATGAATGGGAAAATGTATCTTTCGCACTTTCAAACACTTAGATTCAGTCATTAGAAGCCCGTTCGTGCCTCACTAATGAGTGGAATCGCTCGCGTATTCCGCAAACAAAATTCTAATTGGATCAGTGAGCAATCAGGGCAATCCCTGATTCAGTCAGTAATGTTCCTGTTGTGCTTGCTGCTGCTCCATGGCGCTCTTCTGGGACTCGCAGGGCCCAATCCTTACAGTAAGTAAGGCCTCAAAATATCATTCTCTGCCTCGCTGATAGAATATTCCCATCGAAAGAGGAGCATCTGCGGAGTAAATTCACCAACATCAGCGTCGAGTACAGTTCGGAGTTTTGTGGCAGCATCAGGGGCTGGCTGACGCCGCAGGGCGACCTCAATCTGGACATCCATTTGAATCGAACTCTCAGGCCGGGACTGCGCACCACCATCACCCTGCTGCAGAGAGTGGAAGGCGGCTCGAGTTCCTCGCGATACCAGACGCTCTTCAGCTACGACATGGACACATGCAGGACCCTCAAGGAGCTCCTGCAGGCGAGCCTCATGAAAGTGTGGCTCCGCAATGTCTTCAAGTACGGACACTTTGCCACCCGCTGTCCCATCCAGCCCGTACGTACTTCGCTTCTTTTGAAAAATCTATTGGAAATTGGAGTTTTCTCCACCCGCAGGCCTGCTACGACCTGCGCAACTTCCAGCTGGAAAACCACAGCATTCCTGGGTACCTGCGACCGGGCCTCTATCGCCTGCACGACACCAACTACTATCGCAGGCCCAGGGGCGGGCAGCGTCGCCTGGTTGCCACTTTCACGCTGGACATAAAGTTCTATTAAACGGAAAATGCGAAAAATTCCAATACAAGTTTTTCTCATTTCGAGTGGGCCAAGGGGTCGCGGCCACTCGCGGCTTTTAGTGCCACTTGGGGCGGGCAGAAGTTTCTCTGCGGAAAGTGCTCAAGTTTTAGACTACAATCCAAGGTCGAGTGTAAGTTCTGGCTGAAATAAATCAGCGAAAAGGTTATCTAAGCGTAGAAGAAACCAGATGTCCGATATCCTTTCACTTTTACCCTCTTTTCGGCCCTCTTTTTTGGCTGCACTTTCGCTTCAAGGTCGCTTTGGGGCTCGGGAATTCCTTGGTCATTTCTCACTGACATTGGGCTGCTCTACTGCTGCTGCTGCTGCCACATGCCACACATGGCACAATCTTGAACTAATTGCATAATAAATTCAAGCAAATTTATGGTTTGTGCAGCTCTCTCCCTCTCATTTGCAGTGTCTCAAAAGGTGATTTATTTCTGCCTCAGGTGTGCCCTGTGCTCCACATACGAATATCATATGAATATTTTGTCAAAATGCTGCGGGGGTGGCTGCTCCCTGCCGTTCCGGTTTGCGGTTTCAATTAACCAACTGCAACAAACAGAATCACTGACAATTATAGCCATTAAATGGGGTTAACTTTAAGGCCAGAAAGACTTTGATTGTGTTCCATAATCTGTAATTAATCATTACTTCTTTTTCAGGTTACCACAGCTTACGGTCTATGCCAAGATTATTTACCTCCTGATGGTAAGTGTTTTTTGCCCCTATATTTCATAGATCTTTAGGAGCCTCCCATCCCCTCCCAGGGAATTCCATGCTGAAACATCGATGACACCATCGCCGTCTCAGACGAGAGTCATTCGCATCCTTGACTGTCGCCGGCCATGACTCCCGCGTGGGGGGTTCATTATTCGCGGCCAATGCTGATGCTTTGATAATTGTGGGATACGATATTTAGAATCCAAATATTTGCATGCCTCATGAGCCGCCCTTCACCCTTCAGGGGCACCTCCGAGTATGAGTATGATTATGAGTATCGAAGCGTGGGCAAATATTCGATAATAAGCATACCATACCATCGAAACAATTATATCATCGTGCGCGGGAGAGCCCAACCCCACCCCACCCCACCCAAACGGAACTATGCCAATTATTTTATCAGTTCAGGCAAAGGGAAATGCCCTAAAAATCAGAGGAATTGCTATCAATCAGCGATTGATTGGGTAAATATTAACACGAGAAAAGAAACTCCGAGCAACTACAATGGAAATGTCGAGTAAATAATTATAAAAAAAAATGCCAAACAACAAGCGATCGCTAATTAAATTATACTGTTTTTTCCATTCCACCGAACGAACATCATTCCCTCTCTCTCTCTGCCACCCTGACTCTTGGTAATATTTTTACACATTTATTTATTTGGCAATCAATTTTGAAGTATGCCTCCAGGAATGGCATGGAATGGAATGGAATGGAATGGAGAGCCGGTGTCGGTCGTCTGCCGATTGTTGTTAATGTGCCGAAATAAATAACTGAAATAACTGAAATTCCTCGGGCGTGAAACAAACATTTGGCGACGTCTTTCGCCTGGAAGTTCCGTTTCGAGGCAATCTTTCATTCCCCTTCCACTGACTTTCCACAGTATTTACAAGTAATGAGTGCGCGCATCATTTATTTACTTATTTGTTCTAAAATGAGCGTATTTTTTGCGAATAATTTTGGCATGCGTTGGCACTCCGAAGCGGAGGTAGGTCCGCTCTGGGCGGTTGAGGCTGAGACTTGATTGAATTGTTCGAAGCGCTTGGAATATTTTTTATATTGTGCTGCCTCTCAAGTTTAGGTATTCCTCATGCCCTAGGCATGCGGGAAATATCTCGTACCGCAATGAACTACCTGAACACCTCTTATACAACACATTTTGAGCATTTAGCATTTCGCATTCGGCGGCACTCACTCGAGTATGCAAATTCTGAGACGGCAGTAATTATTTTTGGATATGCGAAACAAAATTCCACTTGCCATTGAGGAAGTTATTGTGGTTTTATTTATATATTTAGGTGGGTTTTTAAATGTAAATCAATTTAAATAAATGTGATGAAGATACAAATGTTTCAGTTCAGTCTAGTCTGTTGATTATCACTCTGTTGAGATCACTCTCTCCTCCTCTCACTCTATTTCCTCCACTATATTTGTATGCTATTCGATGGTTATATCTACTATCTATGGCCACCGAAACTGTCATTTCTCCCCTGCACTTTTTTATAGTTTCCACAAATGAAACCAACTTTTATCACTTACGTGACTTAAATGCACTGAAAACTTGCGTCCCAAAGATGTGTCTCTCGATGAATACTTGGCCTCTGACCTGATGAACCGCTGAACCACTTAATGACTTAGTGCGACACTCGAAAGAACGAAATGGACTGTCTGCAAGCCCTGGGATTGAAGCCTCCTTTATAGCTGATGGATGAATTGATGGGCCGCAATTGGTGGCCGAATTTTAATATATCTAATGCACAGGTGGCAAACCAAGGGGTTAATATTTACACGGGAATCACCATCACCTCGATGTCGATGTGGATGTCGATGGTGGCAATGAGCGTGTGCCGAGCAAATAAATGGGCAATCAAGGGCCAAATTAGCGGCGCTTTTTATGGTGGCTTAACGCAGGGGCTTTTGATAGCGTTTGATATTTTGATTGGCGCCAGGCGACACCGACACACGGAAAGACACGGACAGACACGGACAGTCATCGATGGAACACCCGATATCTAGCTGTAAAACGCAAAAAACTCGAGTACCGAGTATCAATGACAAACTACCTTTCGCAATGGAATGAAATTCGAAATGTTGGTTCTGGATGGCTGGATTTTAATTCCCGAATTAGGTCTAAGTTCTTTGACACTCTGCGTAATTATCTATCTTATCACTGGGCGATGTCTTTATTGGCACTGGCATTTCCCCAAGGCTGTCAGCCATTCCTCTTGTTTTGAGAGAATCGTTTCATCAATGAAATCCGGACACGGCCAACAGATAACACGGGGATTTCACTTTTGGCGAGAGTTTTTATTTCGGAGAAACTTTCCATTATCTTTCTCTTAATTTCCTACATTTCTGAATCAAACTTTGAACGGAACTAAATTTCGTTCGGGGCAGAACTCTAGTTTTTATACCAAGATGGCGGAACAAGATAGGAAATGATTTATGTGCTGAAATTAAGTGGAAATTAGACTGAAGGTTAAGGTTTTTCCTAAGGAAAACAGTCCTCGAACTTAACTTTTGCAATGGTTTCCAGGGGGTAAAGATTATTGTTTAGAAATTCATTTAATAAGATGTAGAGAGCACTGTTTATGGCTCAATTCATGGCCTGGGGATCGTACCTTTGTAGAGTCTGCCGAGTGTACTTGTACTCCCAATTCTTCCCACCCAATTCTGGGGTTCTGGTTCTTATTTTATTGCGAGGTTTTACTGTATGTTTCTTTTATTGGTTGCCGTTGTGTGTCGTTGCGCCCAAATGTGGCGCTTATCATGAAATTATTTCAAACCGTTAATTGAATTGTCAATAGATGTGGGGAGGCAGCAACAGCAACAGCACTGGCAACGCTCCGCTCGGAGAAGCAGCAGCTGCTACGGCATCAAATCTACGTTTAGATATACATTTATATATAGTACATATATACCTACATACATATACCGAATATAACCCCTATAAATACCAAGAGCTATATGTAAGTTGGTCTCTAATTGCATTTGCCAGATAAGAATCCAAATTTTTGGGCTTTCTTTCGATTGTAGACATGGAAATCTGTTCCTCCATGAAGGTCATACCATAGACCAGAGTGTATCCAAAACTTGTTATTGTTTCGTTTCGTTTCGTATCGATTCGATTATTGTTTTGTTTTACCGCTTTCTGCGCACTAATCTCTGAAATCGGGCATTGTTTTGGTCAACAGCGGAAAGTTTTTTGTCGCGTTTTAAAAACGTGCTCGCCGATAGGGAGGATTGACAAAAAAAAACGTGTTTCTTACAATCACTTTGACAAGCGTTGATTAATCGCTATATTCGACACGACGGGAGTTCTATACCGTTTCTGTTGCAGATAAAGACGCGAAAAACAATTTCCTTTTAGAGTACAAAAATGTTTGAGAGATATAATTCCCAGACGGGGTTTCCAGGTGGGGTTTTTCCACTGAAAGGGCAAACCCAAACATATCTTTCAATTTGAGGTGCAATGAAGTAGTTCTCTAATATGAAAACTGCGGCAAAAGGTGACCCCGATAAGATCAGAATAGCTCAAAATCGATTCTACAGTAGCGAATTCTCCCACTCTGTGACCTAGAATCTATAATCAGCAATGGAATGAATAGCAAAACCTTAGGGCATGTGGGGATTTATGTGGAAACCTATCAAAATGGTGACCCCGACATTGGTCGGATGGCCCACACAATCCTGTATCGTGTCGGGTAGGTAGGGAGGCACTAACACCCAGAATTGTCTGAAACACCTGTCTGTCTTATCGTTGGAAATACCATTGGATGTTGACGGTAAAGTAGAAACAGCTGCGAAAATACGAATAGGAAAATTGGACAAGAAGTCTTTAGTTATCTCGACATAATTGTGATATGATATGAATACGAAATGATCCCCTTGCGATGCCATAAATTCATTTGGCGACTTCTATGGAAAAACTAGCAGAATTAAGACCCCGAAAGACGTGGCCAGTGATTTTGATTTATGCTTTTGTCCGTCCGTTTTGGCGGCGGCACCTTCGATTGTAGAAAAAGCCTTAAAAGGCTTTTTCTGTAAACTGCGAATACCTTTCCGGATTTCACGGCTACGATATCCGCTTCTTTCCAGTTGGGCTGTTGACTTGGCTAATGTTTAAGCAAATAATGCAATTTTCTTGGTTCTGCAAATGGTCTTTCGTTTTTTAGATGTTTGCAGAGTTCCATAACGCCATCGTTGGATTCCTGTTTACAACATTCGGAGTACATATTTATGGCAGTTGCAAAGTCAATTGCTGTGGGGTTTATTCTATTTTTAGCTATCATATCTACCTATATGAATTTATTCCGTCGTTATCGATGGAAGAACCAGCCACTGGAAAGAAAACTCTGAAAAGAATAGAAGATGCCAGGATGGAGAGATAATCTCTGGGGTTCTTTCTGTATTGCGTAAGTTTGAAATGAAATGGAGAAAATTACAAGTGCCACAGATGTTTCGGGAAGCCATTCAAACGGAAACGAACCGAGTCGCACTTTTTGCGAATGGCGAATGGCTATTGCCATATATATTTGTATTCTGAATAACAAATTGGTTTGGCAAATGTTTCCCCCTTTGGTTTATGTAAATATTATGACCGCATGCGAACAAAAATTGATGGAGCACTGGATGGGGAGGCGAGTGCTAGTGCGAGTGCGAGTGGCAGGCCACTTGTTCGTAATAAATGCTGGACAAACATTAGATGTATCAATTGTTGCGTTTCGGCCAAATGTCAGCTTGGAATGTTATCATTTTGATTGCCAAAAAGCTTCGCTTCGGTAGGGATAGCCACAGCCACAGGCATAGCCACAGCCATAGCCACCCACCCACTCCTGCCGCAGATACGACTGTGGGCAGACGGCAGCAGACGAAGCTCCACTTCTAATCTTATCGTGCTCGTACGTCGCTGATGGCTGCTCTTATTGATTAATATATAAAGATACTGACAACCCAATTGTGGCTGGTGGCTGGTAGGTTGTGGGTTGCCTCTTGCCCCTTTGCGTTGTGTTGTATCCAAATGGAAGAAGGCTAACCACACCAGCGTGTGAGGGCAGAGCCATTCCACAATCCCCCACCCCGCCCATTTGTGGCACCTGTGTGCCTGCCTGGCGCTAGGCACTGACATCTAGAGCAAACAGTGAGACACACACAATTATTATTTTTCATATATTATTGTTATTTGTTATAATGGTAGATACTACGATTATTATTATTATGGTGTGTGGCGGCCAGCCAGCCAGACAGCCAACTCCTTTGCCTGCCTGTCGTTTCTGACACGCATTTCTCTTCGTTCCCGTTCGTTCCCCCGTATCGATATAAGGCCTGCCATTGAATGACAGTCCGTGTGTTGCACTGAGCGAAATTCCACACATTTCTTGATATTTGCGCACTGAGATAAGCCTTTTGTGGCCATCAAAGGTGACAATCGATTTGGGGTGCCGCCTTAGGGGTCTTCCATTGTGTAAACTTATCGCAGAACCAAGCAAATATGAGGCTACCGAAACGGTAGTAAATGGTGCATCCACTTTTTTGATGATGGATGCATATCCTCCTAACGATCACAGCCAGCCACAGCCACGCCTTGTGTCAACGGCAGAGCAGAGCAGAGCAGATGGTGACCCACATAAGAAAGCTTTGTCTTCCGCTGTTACACAACTTTCAAAAGCCCCACAGGAATCTAGAGAGACTCTTTTTTTTTGGGAGCACCACTCTCCCTTTCTGTTTTTTATCAGAAATTAAACTTCCGCTCAGTGTAGAAGACACACCTCCTCGGCCCCCAAAGGCAGAGGGAGAAAGAAGAGAAACGCATTCTCTGGGCGGAGCGGCAGGCGGTCTTTTTGTGATTGTGGATTGTGTTGACAGAACCAGAGACGGCGGAGTTTATGATGATGATTTCTGCCATATGCCATATGCCACATGCCATATCCATTCTGTAAGATACATAGATACTCGTACTTGTACTCATATGCCATGATTTGTAGATTTCGACGGAAAAACTGCTATAAAAGCCCAACAATGCGATACTGCATCATTTCTTACGACTATTGTTGTTTATTTCCTGTAACACGCAAGACGAAACCCCATAGACCATACCCCCACCCCTACCCCTACCAGAACAGAACCTAGTCGCAACGTCGCAACGTTGTCTCTAGTGCAAACACAATATATTGTAGGGGACGGCATTTATTTCATGTGTGTTTGACTTATAGAGAGTGTTCCGTTCCGTTATTGCAAAACGCATTTTGTCTTATCTGCAAAAGACCCCAGGGCCCGCCTACCCAGCCCCCAAAAGGGGGTCCCACCATGTGGCAGAAGTGTGGCAACCTGTCGTTTGGGTCTAAAGAAAGCTAAGAGCCGAAAGAACAATTTATCTGCTCACAGATGTATCACTTTTTCTCAGATTGTTCATATAAGTTTCCACTGAAATTTCCATATTAAAAGTACAATATTTCATGGTTTTTTTTTGTGCGAATTTTCCTACTAATGGTAGAAAAACAATACGGAATTTACTTTACTTTCGATGGGAATTAAGGTCTAAACCCATAGATTTGTATGTCTCTTGGTTGTGGACATTCATGGCGCAAGAATTTCAACTATTTTCCATCGAATTTGCACTACAGAAATAGTCGTAGAACTATGGGTATACTTGGACTCTGACGAAATATGTGAAAGGGTGGCAGGCCGAAAGTTCCATATGTTACGAAACATACAACGGGGTACTCTCGAGTGCCATCATCGATAATCGTTTCGCAATGTTTTGGGGGTGGCACGAGAATCAAATCAATTAACTCCGCTTGTCAAATAATTTGTTGTATTTTGGATTAACAAACAAAAGCGAACATTTTGCGATAAACGATAAACGCGTTACGCGTGCAACCGTTGCCACACGCCGCCAACAGGTGCTCGGTGCCCAATTGTACTTTGTACCACCCCCAACGGTGCACTAGAATCTGCTGGAGGTTCTGCATGCAGCATAGCAATATAACACCCTTTAGCTGTACTGCTGCGAGGGCATTAAAAACCGATCGGTCAGGAAAGGCTGCCCTGCCCGATGACCGTCCACAAAGAACCGCCCATCTGTGTGGTGTGTGCCTTAGGTCAGGGTTCATACGAGTACAGTCACCCAACCACTTTGGGGGTATTTCGCTATCATGCTACCACATCGGGACACTCTAACGGACTCGACTGATTGAACTTTGGGCGAGATTCCAAAGTGCACTGGCACCCTGGCGACAATTGAAAGTGGCCCTAGTGGGCTCAAACAGAACAACACAACACTCGAAAGGGGTGTCCAAAAGTGTCTTATCAGAACCCCATGGACTGGCCAACGACCTTAGCTTATGCAAGTGCCCCTGCCGGCGACAGACTTTGGCCAAATATTTCAGCCATGACTCGTGACACGACACTCGAGTGGCATGTCTGCTGCTATCAGTCGCTATCAGGTATCTGCGGCGGCGCTTCCGTGTCAGTGAATTGATCAAAAGAATGTTTTTTCAGACCTTATTTCATTTTGCCAGCCGATCTGAGGGCCCGACACTGGAATTCCTGGAAGTCCCATAGATAGCCCCACGCCCACCCAGACCGCCGATAGTGTGCTCCAGTGTGGAGTATGTGGGATTATGGCCAGAACTAACTGTTGCCTCTACCAGAACCTTCTAGGAGAAAAGTGTGCATCCGAAAAAGCGTCAAAGTGTTTGTGGGAATCGATCTAAATATTTCGTGAGCGGAGCGATGGTTTGGCGTTTGGCCAAGTTCTTGTGTTGCATACCCCTCCAAATAGGGGTGATCATGACGGGTTGTCTGTTCGGCATAACGGACATTATAATCGGTAGCATTGGGCTATTTATGGCGGTTAGGAATGAGTACCCCGACAACGTCGTTGAGTTCTTCAGGACAATGAACACCCGGACATGTGTGGCGTCCTTCACGGCGACCTTCTACATGATGGCTCTCAATGATCTAATGCTGATCTATGGCGCCGTCAAGGTGAGTGCAAGACCCACCACCACTCCCCCAGATATAAGATATTCTACCCCTAATCCAGAGAAAGCCTGGCTATTTCGGTCCCTGGCTGATAGTTAACTTTATGGTTCTCGTCTGCACGATGATCACGGCCTTGTTGAGCAGCATAGCCATCATAAGAATCGGTGAGATCTGTCGAGACTTGATTTCCGAATTAAATTATTATACATACATTATTTCAGTTATTCTCAGTTATTGCTTGGTCGCCGTGAACTCCTTCTACGATGACCTGACGGAAGACGACGGTCAATCGTTTGTATAGCCTGATTGGAATTTTCCTCAAATTAAATTATCAGTTAACAGATTGGGAATAAAAATATCTTCACATCTGGCGTTTCGCAATCGCGTTTCTTCCTCCTTCCCGACAAAAGTCAAACAGGATTAAGCGATTCAAATGAAACTGCACTTTCCGATGCAGATGCGATGCCGAAATGCCGCTCAAAAGCACCGCTTGAGACTCATTA
Organism: Drosophila athabasca; assembly: GCA_008121215.1. Lineage (NCBI taxonomy): Eukaryota > Metazoa > Arthropoda > Insecta > Diptera > Drosophilidae > Drosophila > Drosophila athabasca. The sequence goes on along the minus strand of VMQQ01000022.1, from coordinate 93,958 downwards.
AAAATCCATTAAACTGGATAAGCAGATGCGGAATGCGGAGGGGGAAGGCGGGAGGGGAGGGCCTCCCTCCAGTGGCCCCTCGTTAATAAACACAAAACAAATAAATACAAAAAAAAAATGTGGAGCACTTTGGTGACAGTTCGGGTGGAAGAAGGAGAGGGCCCAAGCCCTCCACGGAGTCAACAAAAGCCGAAAAGTCGAGGGTCGGCCACTTAAAAGCTCATCTCACTGTGTGTGTGTGGGGCATGTGGGTGGGGCACGGGGCGGGGGGGGGGACGGCCCACTGTGAGTGCATTTCGATGTTGCATATGCAAATAAATCATTCCGGAACGGAATCCAGCGCCCATGAGATATGCAAAAACTCGAAACTCGAATATCCGAATATCCGAAACCCGAAAAATGGTTCATGTTTAATGAATGCTGATCATGAGTAGTTTATGGCGTTTATTCATGAATAATCATCGGAAATAATCCATGAATGAATGGCAGATGAATCAATGAATGAATTACAGATGAATCAATGATTGAATGAACGATTCATTGGAAGAACAAACTTTCAATGAATGAAAATCCCCAATGAATCATAATGCGAACATAAATCTGATATTGAATATATCGGACGAGATCAAGCAGTTTTCGCAATGATTCATATTCATGAATTCATGGGTATATTCAAGAGTATCTATATATTGATTCATGGAGTGGGACTCCCACCCACTACCGCTGGCTGATCCACACCAGTTGCTTGTTCAAACAATGAGTGTGTGTGAGTGCGAGTGTGAGTGCGAGTGCATCTGAGTGGGTGCCATAAACATAAGCCCTGCGTATCTGCCAGATAGAGATACAACATAGAAGGAGCCAGTGGCATACCTCTTTCAGTTGCAGTTGCAGTTCAAAGCGGGTTGAATGACACCCTCGAGTGTGGGGTGGGCCTCCACCTCGCCGCCTCGTCTGAGCTGTCGCTGGCCGCTGCCTGCTGCCCGCTGCCATGCCGCACACTGTGTCAAACATTTATCAGGCGGCCGGCCATCGATAAGACGGCCAGAGGCAGGCAACAAAGTTGGGATAAAGATATCAGACGCGACACTCTCCCGCTACAAAACGTTTCTTTTCGTTTCGGTTTCACAACTTTGTTTAATGATTGGCATAAAATTCACTTTCCATTTATGATCGGGAACGCCGCCTGCCGTGCGTTTTATGCCCTGATTCTGTACCCCGAATCCGCATCTGTATCTGGAATCCGCAAAGTGGGATCCAAGCTGCCGCCGACTGCCGCTCTTCTAGCCAGAAAAAATCACAGAGAATTTATGTACAGCCATTAAAGAAATGTCCATAAAACGTTGAGCTTAATTAAAATGCCAGCCCAGGTAAAGACGCTGCCCCGCAAGGATAGCCGCCAGCCACTCCGACTGTCCCATGTGCCCCGTTGCCCCGTGCCACTTGTTGTTGCAACGGTCATTGAGCTTTTCAATTGGGACTAAAGTTGAGCCGCGAAACCCATATTTACGGCATCCTTTTTCAACCCAAACCCACAGCACGAAAAACTGGAAACTTAATGAGATTTTCCCAAAAGCTAAATTCATAATTTCCACGCGCAATGAAGCGCAACAAATTGTAGCATTTTCCACAGTTTCAGCCAAAAGCCACACCTACTTCAAGAAGAAGAAAGGGGAGAGGCATGCCACTTAGTGGCCCGAATTGCAGGAAAATAAGCAGGCAAATTATACACCTACTTTTCAACAAAATACTACCATTATTATTCATTTGAACACATTTTATCTTTAGTTTTTAAGACCTTTTTCTTAGATTTAGAACAGTTCCCAGGAATTCCGACCTTGACAATGTGACCCGTTGTCGTATTTTCATCGATTGCCGCACTATCTGACGCCCAGAGCGTTTTCAATTTTCGATATTTTTAGAGTTCCGATGACAACAAAATCTCACTCTCACTTTTCACTTCACTTGCCAGAGCCCCGAAAAGCAGTGACGCCATTGGACAGCCTTCAGTCGGGGCCTAAACAGACTTTAATCGAACAAATTTATGGCTTAGAAAATGATGGTAATGTCATTCGCATATACCAGATACCAGAAATGTTACCAAAGTATATTGTTGTTAGCCAAAGTGGACTTTGATTTATCATCATTAAATGGCACAAAAATCGGATTGAATGTTGCAAGAAAAGAAAGGAATTTCATTTCCGCTTTCATTGAAGTTTTTTATGGCGGGATTTGGACGACTGTAAATCTCTGCCTGCCCCTTTGGGGCTCTCGATTATGGAGCTTGAAATATATTAATAATACGACCTGTGGTGCCCCGCTTATGCAACGAACTGTGGCAATTACTTCAGATTTCACTTCGATTGCGCCCGCCCATTGAGGCGTAAGTAATGCCCCCACCGGCAACACAGCGTGCCACAAAGTATTCGATAACCGCCGCCGAATGGATGATTAAAATCTGAAATTTTCTGCACATTAAACATGGGGACACGAGACACAGTATCTGTGTCTCAGTCTCGGTCTCAGTCTCAGTCTGTGTGTGTCTGTGGCATATCAGTTTCACCCCAGGAGGACACATGGCTGCAGCACCCCCAGGAGCGGAACGGAGCGGAGCGTCTTGAACCCCGTTCTTGCGGCATAAGGCAACATGATTCCGTTTCCGTTTGTCAGTGCAAAAACAGGGATAAGGAGCAGAAGTGGCCGCAAGGGTTGCACAGCCTTTTGACAGCTTCCTCTCTGTAGTAGCTTGCTCCTCCTGCCTCTTGCCTCCTGGCCCCCGTCTGTGGATTTCTGTGTCAGTTGCAAGTTGCGCGTCTTTCCGCTTCCGTCTTACAGGCAGGGCGACCCGGCGACCGACCCCATAAATCCGCTCCGCTGTTTGTCTTAGATCGTCCTTCGTTCGCCACAGAGGCAGGCAGGCAGGCGGGCGGGCAGGCAGCAGCTCCTCGCGCTGTCGCCAGTTATCCGCCACATATTTATTTTCCTTTTTCAATGTGTTTTCTGTTGATTTTATTTCATCGTTCGGGCGGCAGTTCAATGAACGCATTTGCCGGCGCCATTTGCCAAGAGTCCTACTCCCACTCCCACTCCTCTCTACCATCCCCAGTCCCAGTCGCCAGCCCCCAGCCCCCCGTCCTCCTCCACTGGAAGGTTGTTTTTCTTAATTTTCAAATATTCCAACATATTACATTCTCATTCTATCGCGGGGCGGAAAAAGGAGGCACGCAAACATTTTGGCGCACATTTCCGCTGGAAAATGGCAACCGAAATGCCAAAAGGCCGCCAGTACGCCACTACGAATGATGGCTTAGCCAACTCGGAATGGGGAATGGAATGAGAAGGAGAGACCTTTGGCAAACATGTTCATGGCGCTTGACATGCAACTCGGGTGGCACAGGCCGTGAGGCAGTGCCGTGCCACACGGCTAGACTCATTACCCAAAAGGGGGAAAGGTTTTTGCTTTTTTACTGTTTTACTGCAAGGCTGTGTGTGTGTGTGCAACTGTGGCACAACATCAACAGAGATTGAATGCCAGTCTTTGGCTCTCCACAAAGGTATGCGTAAAACCACTGTGCAGGCCAACACCTTCCCCTAACCCTTACCCCCTCGTGGCATGGAATGGTGATCCATTATGTTATTACATTTACGGACAATAACCAAATTACAGGTCTCCCCCCAAAACTTGACTTCCGTTCTATTGATTACATTTGCATTTTGATTAGCAAATGAATCGACCCTCCAGCGACCCTCCCACTCCCCCTGGATGAGATGAGGGTAATGCCAGCGTTGGAACAAGTGTTTAGATTTGCTTTAATCACTTTTATTACTTGTCAAACATGAATCGCCCGACGGCCCGAGTATACTCGTGCGAGTGTGAGTATTATAATACCCCTTAGAAATACAATATATTCATGTATGTGTATGTATGTATGTATGCCAAAAGTCTGGCTCGTGTTTAAGGGGGGTAGGGGGCAGGGGGCAGGCTATATTTTGTTGGCTTTGCGGTTTTCTGTTTACAAACTGCGAAACAGTGCACCCATCCGGCTGGATAAATATGAGTCGAATGCTTCAGATTCAGATTCAGATTAATTTCGGGGTTTTGTGGTCGCCGGATGGCCGCGACACGTGCCCCCCGCCCGGCCCGAAAAGCAGGGAAACCGCAAAATCCTGTCCCCTCCCCGCACCCACCGTAAATCATGTTTCTCCATGAGAAAGGGAAATCAATTAATGCTCATTAATGCCTGACCGGGATACCAAAAATAGTCCGAATAGCCGGGTGTCCGATAAGGGAGCTGGCTGTGCACCTGGCTAATATACGATTCGGGGGCAAAGCTCAACAGAAACCACAGAGAAGCGGAGCGGATGCCACCGCTGCGAAGCGGAGACGTTGTGCCCGATAGCCGATAGCCGCCGATAGCACGTCCTCTGTCATGGAATCTTTTTGCAGGAATTTCGTATTTCGATTTATTTACGATTTGTTTTGATTTCATACTATTTCGAGGGGGCCCCAATCTTTATTGGGGCTTTGGAGCGCTTTGCTACCAATAAATCTGTGTACTACATTGGAGGAGACAGCTCCAGCTCCAGTTCCAGTGGAGCTCCTCTGCAATGCGCTACGATTTGCGAATGTATTGGTGGTATGTCGGCGCCATTTGACTGATAAGCGGAGGAATAATGCTTGGTCATCTGAAGCATCTAAAAAGGAAACCAATCACTGGACTCTGCAGAGTTTATAGATATAGAAACAGTGCCATCTAATGACTTGTATCCTTACTCTTATCTCAATGAAAGGACCTCCAATCTCTCGACCTTTGGTTCTACCAACAGCGGAGCTTTCTCTGCCCCCACTCGGAATCCTCATTAGCGTGACTCATGCCGTTTTCTCTAGCGCTGCTGCTGCTGCTGGGAGGAGGCTCGCCAAAAGGCCAAAAGGCGTGTACTTCCCTCCACCGCTCCACCGGGGCAACAGTTTTAATCGTAATCAGTCATTGTTATTGATTGGGCGATACCCCACCGCCACCCCCTCTCACCCACTACCAAAAGCAGCAGCAGCAGCACCACCCGCTGAGTGGTTAATGCTGCGTTGATTGACAGCAAATGCCCGGCGCTTAAGAGTGGCGGAGTGCCAGAGGGGGGGGAGAGCCAGTTGGAGCCTCATTCCGGCGATTAGGGAGCCACTGCCCGCCCCGCCCGTTGGTCAGCCGTTGGCCACAAAGTTCAAGTGGGGGCCAAAGCCAATTGGCGGAATTGGCTGTCAACGCAACAATCAATACGAAAGAGGCAACAAAATGCCAGCAAGAAATGGCCAAAAATTAAATTGTTAAGTTTATTAAATAGTAAAAAAAAGACAACAGTTACGTCTGTCATGGGGGAAGTCAAAAAGGCCAAAACGGTAAACGGGAAAATAAGAAACCGTTTTGCAGTTGGGGCCTTGGGCCATGGCTAGTCAGTATGTAGTACTAGTAGCTCTGTCTAGCCTCGCTTAAAGCCATTAACCAGACAATAAGCTAAGTCTGTGTGTGTGTGTGTGACTGTGTGTGTCTGTGTGTGTGCTTGTCTTTGGCATGTTCTCAACGATCCGCGCATGCAATTAAATCTAAACTTTTGCTGTGTCTGCGTCTGTGTCTGTATGGAAGTTGGCCAAAAGGCCACCCACGCTGCTGGCCAATTAGTTTGATGAGCATATTTCAGCGCTGCAGACAAAAAATTAATTACTTTTTTGCGGTACTCCACGCTTGATTGGTTGCCAAAAAAACAGAAAAACAACGGAAAAGATTGATTTGTGTTGCAGATTTACTTGCGTATGGGACTGACCTACGTTAGGTGTTGTGCCCAGCCTTGAACTGCCTCTTTTGAAGGCCAGAAACATCACGTTTCCAACGAAGGAACATTCCCAAGTTCCCTTTGGGGGTTTACCATCCAGAAGTTAGCCCTCAAGAGCCGCACTCCAGTACTAACAATAGGTTCCATTCCAGGCGCAATCTACCACTAACATCCATAATATTTCGCTAATGAACACCACTCACCCATCATCGGTTTCGATCACTTGACAACGCCATTCGACAACAGACTTTAAATATATCATCATTCTTCGGTCTTCGGTCGAGTGGAGTGTGGAGTGTTGCGGTCTCGGGGGAAATCTAATCGAGTGGGCAATCTTTTGGGGCGCGCATTCCTGGCGACGTCACAGCGATAAGGGCGATAATACACTCAGAATTTCGCACAGTTTCGCCCTCCGCAAAGCTCACATGATCAATGTTCTCCGCTAGATGTGTTTATGGCCTGGAAGGAGGATGGAAATCGGTTACCACGACAGTTGGCAACAGCCGTCGCTCACTGGCCGACTGATAGACAGTTTTGGTAAAAGTGTAAAGTAATTGTTTACCGCTTAAAAAGCAGAACACATGGGGGCCAACTAATGAGTCAGGCCAACTGATGAAATTGCGGTAGATTGAACCTTGGACTGACAGTTTGATATGGAAACAATCCCCAGAAATCGCATGTCCATCTTTGCCACATATTAATCATCATTGAACATGACTTTAATGGCCTTAAATACGAGTAGCGACAGCTCTCGCACGAGTGGGTTAATGGTAATCCAATCCATGGCAATCCCATCCATCCATCCATCCACAGAGAGTGCGCCACACAGAGCCATCCAGCCAAGTGCCTGTCAATCGTCAGGCATCGGCTCCTGGACAATGGACCATAATCGGGTGGGGATTACAAGGACGAGGCAACAAAAGGAGGCGAGGCGCACAGAGATTGCCATTGTCTGTGCGAACAATGGGGGCAACACCAAGAAGCAAGAGGCATCGACTGTCAGTGCTGCTTCCTGCTCTGTTCCGTTCAGGGACATTGTCAATCAATGTTCAATCAAATGAGTTGCATTTTCGGCAACTTCCGTTGAGGACGCCACCCACATGACACACTTCTGCACTCTGGACACTCCCCTGCCCTGCTGTTGCCGTTGCTGCCCCATTATCCAACGGATGCCACATGCGTCCGTCCCTTGCTTTGTTGTGACCCTAATCGCCTCAGAATTTTGATACACTTTTGAGGGGTGGTTCTACTTTATTGCCCTGCCATTCCCTTAATTGAGATTGAGATTGAGCCTCATTAATGTGCCAGCAATTCGCACAGGAAGCAGATCCCGGCGAGGGCGTGGCCCCCGGCCAGGACCATGGCCGCCATCACAATGTCCTCGAGTCGCAGCGGATCGATGCCGGCGGCCTGGGTGGGGAGGAACCGCAGGAAGCCAGCGTGCACCGCCATTTCGTGGACATCGCCCACGAGCTTCTCCTGCAGCCCCGTCTCGAAGAGCCGCTGCAGATGCTCATTGTACAGCCGCTCCAGAGGCCAGTTCTGGCGGACTACCTGCACGGCCCAGGTATATCCCACCGGATCGAAGAGCTTCTTCATGCGTGGCCGCCGCAGAAATTTCTGCTGGTAGAGATAGAAGTCCATGCGATCCTCGGAGTCCACGTAGGCAAAGCGGGGATCCAGGCCATCGCGCCGTAGCTTGTGGAGGGACTCCTCCACCAGGAGGAAGCGTTCGCGCAGCTCCTCGGAGCCACCGTACACGGAATTGGGCCTGACGTTGTGCTGCTGCAGCAGGATGCTGACATTGGCGGCCTTCAGATCCGCCACAGAATCGATGGGCCGCTGGTAGAGCTTCGTGGTGAGCATCATCGACAGTTGGGCGACGTACAGGCTGGACAGGATGAAACCCGTGGCGAAGAGCAGGAGCAGCAGCAGCAGACGGTTGCCCCCCGAGCACTGCGGCAGTGCGAGGCTGCGGGTCAGCAAACTCTGGACGGCCAGCAGGAGGTACTGCCCCACATCCCAGCGGCCAAAGCGCCAGCGATGCAGCAGTGCGCCCAGCAGGGCGATGTAGGCCACACTGAGACCCGTCCAGAGCCAGACGTAGAGATCGAAGGGACGACAGAAGTAGCGGAACTTCTCGATGGGATTGCCAAAGGGCGCCATGATGGCCACGCGATTCAGACGCACCGGCTGGCTGGTGGGGTAGCGGAAGGCCATCACAAAGATGCTGCCACAGGCGTCCGTCTGGTTGGACATCACCAGATTGAGGCACTCCTCCGTGGAGTAGCGTCGCAGTCCGGGAAAGGGCACCGCCTCGAAGGTGGCATTCAAGTGTGTGGCAAAAAGCTTAAAGATATTGATGATGCTCCCCTGGAAGCGGCCTCCAGATGCCACAGACTTCTCCTCATTCACAAACGAATGCGGTGGATCGTTGGTGACGAGAACCCGCACAGGATAGCCCATCAGATCTTTTGCGTTCTGTTCGGCGAGATAATCCTGCAGAGTTGTGCGGATGATTGTCATCTCTGGAAAGGGTTTCATTGTCCAGAGTTGATCCTCACCAGAGAACAGAAGAACTTGGGCAAATCCTGCATCCCAATAGGCCGTGAAAACGTCCTGATAGATGGTTTTGCTCTGGGGATTCTGTTCCACATCCATTAGCAAGATGTCGTTAAACTGGCGATCCTTGAGATACATTTGAAGCACCCTCACAGCTTCCAGATTGGCATGCAGATGGGTTTCCAGTGGTGTTATGATGAGCACCGGAGCATCGTGATGGGTCTGGAGCTGCTCGCTGGTGTTTCCCTGGAGCACTATCCTTGGTTGTTTGCTTGTAATGGGTAATCGCAATAGATTCTCCCCTGAGAGGGCATAGTAAATCTGAGTTTTGATGGACAGCTCGAGCGTCACCTGGCGAATGAAGCTGCCACCTGGCTGTGCCGCAACCACTCCTAGAAAGACAATCCACAGAGAAGCTTTGAGTAGCGACATGTTAAACAGTTAAAGGACAAGTGAAAGAACAATGGGATGTCACCAAAAAGGTCAGTTAATTAAATTAGGTGTACTAATTAGTGGGTCCAACTAATTAGAGGATTGGGACATCCAATTAAATATCGAGTACATCGAGTCGAAGACATTTAGAGTCTTAGATACCCTATATTCACCCTATACATATATTCGATATTCTCTAATATTTCTTATCCTCCTGCAGAAACAGATATACTGCCACAGACATACCCAATATATTCGAAATAGATGATGAGATTCTCTTTAAAATTCAAATTCCAACAGCTGCATCGAACCTCTGTTAATAACAGAGCCCCTGCTTACAGCAGTCATACAACAGAGACAGACAACAGGTTCGTACGGCAACAGCTGTTGGCTCTGTTGGTGAGGCGCCTTTTCTCGCATGCTATAAAAATCTCACTGCAGAGCTGCAGGCGGCAACAGCAATGGCCGCTACAAACACACCCGCACTCTCACTAACACACACACAAACACTCACCAAAAAAGTGAGAGACGAAACTTTTCAAACTGTTGTTGCTTGCCTTGCCGCTGTGTGGAGTGGATGTTGCTGCTAATGTTGCCTCCGCTGTTGCTGTTGCTGTTGCCACCGCCGCTGCTGCTGCTGCTGTTGCTGCTGTTGGCCGTGTGGTAAGGAAGAAAAACACAAAACCAAAAATGTCGCACGTTTCGCTTCGGTTTAGTCTCGATAATTCAATCGACGTTCAACGTTGTGTCTGCCTCGTGCCCCGTGTGGTCTGTGCTTTACGTGTTATGCCGTTACGCGATTCAGCTGCGATTACGAATACGAATAATATTCAAGCGAATACCCCCAACGTTTGAAGGGAGACCCACTCCGAAATACGTGCCATAGGGTGCAAAAAAAAATAATAATATAAAAGTTTAACACAACAAAAATTTATTGTCGCAGCGGAAGCGGAAGTACATCGCGTGTGTGTTTCAGTGTATCGTTGTGTGTGTGTCTGTGTGTGTGTGTTTGTGTGTTTGTGCCCCTGCAATGGATTTCATTTTCATTTGGGCCGACAACTACATCTGCCGCTGCATTCCCCAGTGAAACCGAAACGCGAACGGAACAAAAGAATATAAAACTCGTGCCCCAAAAGGAGTCTCCACACAAAAACAAAATCAGAGAGGAAATGTGCTCGGGCTAGAGCTATAGCTATGTGCCACTGCCTCGTATCGGTCAAGTGAAGAGCGATTACATGGGGATTACAGCGCCCAATGTCATCCCAATCAATTAACTGCCGACGCTCACTTATCGCCAAGCAGCCACTCACTTATTGAAGCATTAGTTTACTGCTCCCGTCTGGCAGTAAATGGGTTAAAATTATGTACATTAATCGCCGAATGAATGTCGAATCAGTTAGAGAGACTGCTGTTTTTTATTGTAAGTATTTGGTGATCCTTAACGTCACCTTACCCCATGGAACCCCATGGTAATAATGGTTGTCAAGGCTTACAGCCTCATTCTATATCTCAGGCACGAGTATCGACTGCTAATTAGCCAAGTTACAAGCCAAACACTTCCTCAATCGACTCGATACTTGACAGAAGCCCCCTCCCGCTTTGGGTTCAAGTTGGTAGCAAACGATGGGTTGGAGCCCGCGAGACCGTACTGAAACCCAAACCCAGAGAAGCTCTTTGGAATCTTATCAAGGCGCACACTTTACAAAGTAATGCTATCGCCCACTTCTTCGCCATGAATTTATGCTCCGTGTAACCTCGTTTCGAGTATTTTCCCAAGCGTTTTCCCCTCCCCCGCTCCCGAAGTTGGTTAAAGATACTCGTGGTGGGTGGCAGCAGGGGGGGTGCACAGGGCAAAGGGGCTGTGGGTGATGTTGGCGGGGCAAAACGCATTATTTTGTAATTATCGACAGAGTTCTAATAAATAAAGCGTCGCAAGGCCCCGTACAGAAAGGGTTTCCACTTTTTGTTTGTGGGTTGATGAAATTATGAATGAAGATAAGGTGTGGCACTTATCTGTGGATGGGAAAGCCACGAAATTCATTCAGATATTTTTGAAAATCTTTTTTTTTATACACTGGGATTTTCCCCATTGAAACATTTCTTTTATAGTTTTCTTGGTTTTCTGTAAAAATTCCTATAAAGATAAAGTCTGGAATGGAATGTATAAATTAGTGTATAAATCTTGAGAATTTGCTGGGAATTACGGGAAGATATACGATCCGATGTCTGTCCTCGATAGAAATAAAAGAGGTTTTGCCGAACCTTCCAAGTCACCTTCCACGCACGTTCCTACGCGTATAGTCGTCTATATATACATATCGCAAGTAAATCTGGGCTGCCCGATATGATTTACAACCTGACCTGGCACAATAATACCCCTCAAAGGAGAGGGAGCAAGGGGAAGAGGGGAGGGGGGAGGAAATGAACGGCGGCCGCGAGGCGAAACAATAAATTCATTAAATCAAATGGCGCGATTATTAATGAATGTAATAATATATCAAATGAAGACAACTAATCAAACATGATAAATTACCGATTGATAGACGGTGGCGGGTGGCCAGGAGGGTGTTACGTGCTACCGATATACGCCGCAAAGAGAGTACAGCGGAGTACAGTGGGCACTCCTCTGAGTGGCAGAACAAACAACAAGCATGTCTGTCTGTGTGTCGGGGGGTATCAAGGTATTTGTCGTGACAAGGTGTAAACATTGCTATGCAATTTAGGTTTCAACTTTTTATTCTTATAGTTTTTTGTTTTGTTTTGCCCCACGTATCTGATAGATACAATATTGATGGCCTGTTCATAGATAGCGCGATAGCGGAACCATATACATTTGTTGTAGAGTCGGAGGCCACATAGAGAGAGTATCCAAACTGCATCTAATTCAACGCGCTCTCTCTCTCTCTCTCTCTCTCTTCTAGGTGGTGATTTCAGGTGCATTATGTACAGTAGAAGATTACGTAATAATGTCACAGTGTGCACACAACAAAGCCATACACCTAGCTGCGGCAGGAACAGTCTCAGTGACAGACATTTCACAGATACGTAAGTATATTCCGATTGCAATAAATTTACTACTTAACCCCCGGAATGGCACCCGGAATGCCACCGCGCACGCCGCACAGCCTCAAGTGCCACCGCCTGCCCTGCCTCTGCTACAAGTAGCATTTTGTTTATCGAGCCACGTCTCGTCTGCAGGAAATGCCTTCACAATTTCTTTCCTTACACCAAAATATTTTACCAAATTTTACAGTAGATTTTTGTTATTGTTTGTTTGCTTTCATTTCCATCACAATGGCAATGGAATGGCACTTGACTGGACCACAACACACTCTCTTACAGCCACCAATTTCAACCATCCCATCCAGTGCATAACAAGTGCAATTGTCAGATACTTTTTCGGGTTTCGAGCTATTAATAATATCCCCTCAACTGTCATGCCACAACAATTGGAGCTGAAATGCTAATGAAGATGGGAGATATAATAGAGAGTGCGTGTCTTCAGCTTTCATTCAGGGATTTCTGGACAGTACACCAAGAGTTGTAATAAAGAAGTCTCTTAAAAGAAGAATATTGAATGGAATGGTGGGCCTTCCAGTGAAGGTTCTCTCCAAGTTTCGAGAACTTGACACTCTGATATTCCAAACCTTGTTTCCATAACCAATCCGTTTGTCCATCTCTTTTGTGGCACATAAAGTGCGTAATTTATTGCAAAAACTACCAAAAAAGAGAAACAAAAAGAAAAAAGAAAAGAAACAAGAAGAAAATCATAAAAATTTGCTACGCTTCGGGCCAACTTTCACTCGGCGGACTGTCCACGAAAAACAAAATCACAAGAAGAGCGTTTGCTCTTGGCCATGGCCAATTAGAGGAGAGGCTGCAGCTGCAGGCCGACAACCAAGGGTCGAGGACAAGCACGAGCTATGCAGCCACCCAGCGGGATAACGGTGCGGCAGGGGACAAAGGACGAGCCAGGACACTGGGTTCGGGGTTCAGGGTTCAGGGAAAATGCTGAACAACAGGTGCAAAAACATTATTGTTTGTTGCGAGTGCGCGTGAAAATTTCCAGCTGGTGAGCCAGCAAAAAAAAGAGAAAAACAAGAAGAGGGCCTAATGCCACTTAAGGCCTAATGTGCGAAAAGTTCTATTGTCAATTTGCACGCCTTCTTGGCCACGACGACCCTGAGGCATGTGCTCCGACAACAGCTTCATTCATTTGCATGACTAAGCTCAGGTAGTCCTCAGGTCCTCGGGGGATTATCCTCACCAAAACTAAGCTGCTGGTCAGGATGCGGATGCGGGACTGGACATCACTTGTTTGGGTGGGAATTTCCCATGGAAATTTATAGCTGAAACGATGGCTAGCCGAGTCCCGAGTTAGCTGGAAAACCAAACCGAAAAGGAAATGCTACCCTCCGAATATTCGGCTGCTGCTGCTAATGAATCTTGACATCTCAATCAATTTTGTGGGAGATGTAGGGACTATGGGGGGGGGGGAACTTTCACCACCCCAACAGCAGAAGAAGAGGAAACCACAACATTTTCCCATTTTCCACAACACGCATAGAAATCCCCGGGAAACAGAAGCGGGCAACACGTCTATAAATCACATGATTTAATTTCAGAAAAACCAACATGCAGAAGGAGAAAATTGTTGAGGTGGATTGCGGTTGGGATCGTATCGGATCGAATGGGAATGAGATTTGGGTTCTGTTGGGATGGTGGCAGGGTGGCAGCAGCAGCAACACCTATGGGCTGCTGCCGCAGGGCTAGGACTCGGGGGCCCATAAAACATTTTATAGCTCATCATGTGCGGCCATAAATTTGAGAACGCAATCAGTTGCAGGCTCTCCCCCCTCCATCTACCCCTACCCCTAGTGGCAGCACTGCCACTGCCACTGCAACGGTGTCCAGGGCGTTGCCCAATCAACACCTAACCCTAAACCCATGGGATGCGATGCCATTGCTCATGTAACAAGTAACGAAACCGTTAATTTCTTGATCAAATATAAACGAGGGCCAAGTGCCAGTCGGTATCGCATCCCAGAGCCCCCCGCTCTCGATCATTGTGGCATCTGTTGGCCCTTTTTTGGGACTCTTCTCCACCACTCCACCATGCCTCTTAGAAGTTAGAAGCGGCTGCCGCACTGGAGGAGCCCTCGACTTGTGTGTGTTTGCCTTGTACTTCATTAAAAATGTTTAGCATTGTTCGGCATCGTTGAGGGCTGCAGCGCCAGCGATCAATCAGAGGCGCGGAGGCGACACGGAATGCCGACAGCAATGTCGGATATGTCTTTATAAAGGAGTGAAAGATGGAAACGATATTGCAGGAGATGCAATCTCCCATTCTTAGTCTGCTTTCTTCTTGTGATCCAATCATTCCACAAAAGATGGTACAAATATATGTACGATCTTTCTACCACACACAGACACACAGGTACATGTGTTTAATCCTTTTGTACCTCTTCGATCCTACCAACTCAAGCTAAATCCCTCAATGACTTGACCATCTCCGTACCATTTCCCAGAGTTTAGAGCCCCACGCCAGACGATGAAGAGGTGCTAATAATGTGGGAAATATTTAGCACCATCATTACAAACATCATTAAAGTATAAATAGATGTGTTTAACATGAAAACCCCAGAGGGGAATGGGAAGGGAATGTAAGGGGAGGAGGCAAGAGAAAAAGAAACAAAAAAATATAATATGGAAAACCTTGTCTCGTCGTAGCAACGACAGACGACTTCGACTTTCGACTTCGAAAGGAAATCATGCCGTGAAAGAGATTCCAAGAAATAGCACCATTCGTATAGAGAGTAGGGATAGGGTTTCGGGGTTTTGGGGGGGGATGGGGATAGTCATTGAACCTCTGCCTCGTCGCGCAGATTCATCAATTAACGCCCCGGAGAAGAGCGGGGGACATTGCCACAGAGGAGGCCCCTCTTCATCTGCAGCATTGTCCACAGTCCACAGTCCGTTGTCCAGTCCACTGCAGTCCAAGACGTCAGCAAATAAATGCATTTCCGCTGTCCAGCACAAACAAATTTCCAAGAGACGCCGACGACGCGGACGACGACAACAAACGTCAGCAGAAAAGCGAGGAAAAATTCCCAAAGAGATTCGATTTGAGTCGATTCTTACCTACCGCGCGACCAGCAGAAGGCCAGCAGAGCAGACCAGAGCAGTGGGAGAGGGAGAGGGAGAGGAGTGAAGGGAAACGGTTAAGAAAACATGGTCAACAACAAAGCTGAACAAGTGTACCGCTTGCCGATCGTCAGTCGCAACGAAGAACAGAGAGAGGGAGAGAGAGAGAGGGAGATAGAAAAGGTAGATCGACAGTTTTTTGGTCAATTGCTTCGTTCGATGTTTCGTTAGAGAGAGAAAGGGAGATGGGAGATGGGAGAATGCGACTGAGACTTGGAGAAGATCGCCATTGATTTCCACTTAACGCTTCAAAAACTCAAGTGGCCATCATTCCATACCATACCATTCCATTCGCTTCCAGTCGATGGCCAAGTTTACAGTTTACAGCCAGGGCCAGAAGAAGGGAGAAAAGGGAAAATGCGCTTTGCTTTCCTACTCCTGAACTCTGTTTCAATATTATTGTTTCCCACAGTTTCGGGGCTCGCTCGGGAAATATTTAAGCGCCAATTTGATGTAGTTTTTCTCGTCCCAGTCCCAGTCGTCGCACTACCCCATACGGCCCCTGTCAAGTGTCTCATCGAATTTGAATAACAATGGAAGAAGCCTCAGCCTCAGCCTCAGCCTAGGCTCTGATGTTTGAGGTTTCGGTTTCGGCTCGGCTTCAAAGCCCAGAGACTTTCTTTCAGCTCTTCTTCTCTTCGATTGGTAATGAGCGATGGGAGAGCGTTTGAACTTCATCTGCTGCGGCTGCGGCTGCTGCTGTAAGGAGCTGCTTGCGTTGTCAGCAATTACGCACTTCAACCTTCGACCTGACGAAGAAGAAGGGCCAAAAGGAGTAGGGGTTCTCCAGGGGCCACTGAATCCCATAGAAATCAAAAGTTCTTGGAATCTGTTTGCGTGGGAATAAATCTGAGATGTTCGAGTTCGAGAATCAATTTGTCACCACAATACCCCTCCCTCCCTAGTTTCATTTCCTTGTTCTACTCCTTTTCTTTGCGACCTTCCTTTATCAGTTAACTCTCTTTTTCATGTTGTAATCAATAAAACCCACCACATGCCACATAGAAGCCCGATTATCTGTGAGATAATCAAGAAGAACAGAGCCCAGACTCATAACCATAGCACACTCCATGCCGCACACCGTTAAATTGTGCATTTTACGAGCTCTAAACCCAAAAACCCATTAAAGAAATGCCGCGGATAAAACAGAAAGCCGCCGACCGAGCGATGATCTGATGATCTGCTGATCGGCGGTGATCGGTGATCGCCGTTCGATGATCAGTGAAGCAATAAATTCATCAAACAAATATCGCTATCCGACTCTGATCTTGCCCTATAATCGACATGAATATTAAAAACCACAAAACTATAATCAGTGCATTATGATCGTCTCTCGGTGGCCCCCGAAAAACATATCAATCTCCCGCTCCTCAAATGTGGAACGGATCTGAGCAACGGCCACCGTTGTGGCCCTTTTTGTGTTCCAGCCATTAACTGGCGGCTGCTGCTGCAGACGACCTAATGGACATGATCTTTCGTCACTCCCAACAACAACAAAAAAAACAGAAAACCAAAAGGAATTTTACCTTTTTTGTTCCCCTTCACTCCCTGCTGCAGTCGGTAAGCCGCCGCAGCGATCGATCGATAGATGGTCGCCTGATGGGCTGCTGATCCCTAAATACCCTTTAAATTGAACTTAATTCCTCTCCACACGGCATTTATCATCATGAATATCTCCAGCGACAGCAGCGGAGGGTTCCTCGAGGCCATGGCCATGGCCATTGAGTGGTGAGATATGCTATCTACGGGATGCAAAAGGTAAAAGTAATGGAAAAACGAAGTTTTCTGCAGGCAACTGGAACAAGTCCTGGAGGGGTGCTCATCATTCGAGGACATATTTCCAAAGAGTGTATGAGCGGTCCTAAAAGTTCTTAAATTCTTGAATAAATTTATGAATTTCCATTGTGGAAATACTCTGAGATATAGCCACCCAATCTCTAAATCTATAAATCTGGAATCTGCAGTTTTGTAATTTCCCCGAATCTATTTCCAGCGTTTTCCTCTTGGTTCTCACTTCCCAGAACAAAAGTCTTTCCGTCGTTGAGAAGGAAATGTCGCAATCTCTGTGACTTTTGGCTGCTGTCATTCCGTTTGGCAGATCATTGCGGCAGAACGGAAATGCATTAATTTGTCGTTTTGGCTTTGGCTTTGGCTTGTGCCGCACAAATAAATCAATTGATTTGCCAGCCCAGCTCTCCCTCCCCACGTGGCGAGGGGCGTTCGTTCCCTCCGCTTCTGACGCCACTTTCCAATTACGTAAACTCGAAGAGAGGGGAAGGAGTGGTGGCACCATCGCGTGCAGCTATGCAAATGCCGGACGGGTCCTGCAGTCTGTGTGTATATCGAATCGACTCGTCTTACTACCGTTTAATGAGCTTATGATGAGGAGACGGCCCTGCCTCATACCTCGCATGACTCAAGCGGCAATTTTCCCCTTCCCTGCCCTGCCTTTTGCATTTCGGGGCATGCAAATGGAGCTTTTAATCATAAAATACCTGTGTATTTTGGGCAGTTGTTAATGGCAGGAGGCGGTTCGGTTCGGTTCGGGGTTGCGTTGCGTGTCTCTGGCTTGTTCCAAGAGCGGCACGCAATCCCAGCCCCCGCCCCAGTCCCGAGTCTTGGCCCCACTGCCTGTAGTATCCAAGTATCTGTTAGATGACAATGCGTGCCTGCCGACACCTTGCCAACAACTCGAACATTTGTAGTGCTGGTAATTGTGGAGGGTAATGGGTAGACGGGTAGACGGGTAGACGGGTGGATGCGGACGGGTGCAATGGATTGCCATTCAATTGGCACTTCATTTGTGGTCTAACATAACCATGAACTTGACTGCCCCGCAGCCTGCCCTCCCATCCTTCAGACTGTAGCTTTAATAGAGTTATCCGTGGCACTTCCCCTTTGTGGCAGAGGGAACATCAAAATCGCTTCTTATCTTCTTATTAAAGGGTTGCAACAGCCGCCGCCTCAAAGATGGAGGCTGGAGATCTTTTTGGCCAGCATTTTGGCCACATAAAACATAATGAAGACCTCAAAAAGGTCTTAGGACATTGACTCCCAGGCACTCTTTTGCGAGGAAGATTAGGGCAAATTATGAAATGAGTAGGAAACGCCAAAAGATGGGCGGAAGGGGATAGAGGGAAGACTATAAAACGAAGAAACAGATGGGATGAGAATCACTTGGCAAAGGATAGGTGGATTCCCCCTCAGCAAAGGATTCCCCCTCCCAAATACTCTACCCTTTTTCCAGTGCCACAAATCAGGTTTATTTTCCACAGAATCGATCTGAAATATGTTTAAAAGTAGAAGATATTCTCTCGCCCGCTCGCATCTACACATAGTAAGAGGTTTTCGATCTGTGTGTTCGCATAATTTCGCTGTCCGTTGTGTTGCCCCGTTTTATGAGCACTTTACACCTGAAGCCTTAATTAAGGCCAAAACAGAGACGAGTGGGGGGGGAGGGTGAACATTTGCAGTTGACCAGCAATGTCACTCAATGTCAGAGTGGGAGAGGCAGACAGGGCCAAGATGGATGGCTAAAAGCAGGCCTACAGAAGGATCATCGAGAGCCCTGGCCAGGGGCCCTGGAAAACAAACAAACAAATGCTAAAGTCGAAATAATGACGCGCGAAAAAACAATAAAACAAAAGGAACAAAACTGAACTGAAATAATGTTGGCTGGCAGAAATGACAGACAATAAAAGTAGGGAACGGAACACAGAGAGGAGTCCAGCCGGCACTTGGCACCTTGAGGCCTACAACTACGAATGATCCTGGTGGCCACACAGATACACGCAGTCGTAGGTCCCTTCCAGCCAGGCGGACAAGGACATGACGTTTTTATTATGCTCTCTCTCTACGTCTGACTTTGCTCTGGGCCAAAAAAAACAGACACACACACACACTAAAAAGCAGACGAACAGACGGCGCCCTGCCGCGTAACCCGAGACACCAGCCGCATAGATCATAGGGTGGACGTCGGCGTCCCATTTTGGTGCTAAACTTTTGTTTTACGGCCCACGAGCCGAAGGGGAGAGCGTAAATCAAAAGGTGTTGCTGCCCTTGGGCCCTTCGGGGGGAGGTAGTGTTTCGGGGTGTTTCAGACAATTTGTTGCTCTGCTGTTGCTCTGCTCTGTTGTTGTTGTTGGTAATTTTAGCTAATTAATGGCATCATTAAAAGGCTCTCCTTTAGCTCAGCCTTTTTTTGTTTGCTTTGGCTCTGTGCGTTCTAAGGATAATTATGTTGTAAGTGGCAGAGCCACGCCCATCGATCCATAGGAGCCTGTGTAAGCACGATCTGGTCTTTGGGTGGTCCCCCCGCCCCCCTTGAGAGCTCTCAAGTGATTGGAAATGCCAGAGATTACGAGTAACCTCCACTCCAAACCAATCCCTTGAGCCTTTCTCTTTCGAAGTGAGCGGAAATCGCATTATCAGACAAATGTGCAGCGAAATTAATTCGCTATATTTATGCATAGCCCCATGAACAACATATGTAAGTATCCATAAACTTGGCTTTATCTTCGTGTTAACCCATTAGTTGACTAATTTCTGCGCCCACGCGAGACTTCCTTGGCGGAGAATTACGATGATTGGCCAATCGATGGGGATATTAACACCTGTCACCATAAATCTCTGGCCAACTATATCTTAATTTATAGTGAAGTAATCAATGCTTTTGCGAGTGTATCTGAAATATAACTTAGTTTCCCCCTCCCCCCGATGCTGTGATGTGGTGGAAAATGTTGAAAAATATGAGAAAATGTTGTAAAAAACGAAACCAAGGGGACAAACAATCCAAATTGTCACAATAACTTCGCGAGTTACGATCAAAAGGAAGCCAGCTAAATTTTACGGTTTACCATATGCTGCCACTGCCGACTGCTCCGACTGTTGAAACGTGCAACAACTGCATCAGCAGCAGCAACGGCAGAGTGTTAGCCCATTAAATGGGATACCGAAAAGCGTAAACAAGTGACTCTGACGGGGTCTTGGGTTTGGTCGCGGGGAGGGGGGGCCCGGGGGCCTGGGGGCAAATTTATGCGCCCGGGTTGACAATTTTTTGTTGTTGGAGGCGCATGTGCATATATTTTCGGATTTTCTTTCGATTTGCCTGTTGGCGCATTAGCGGGGCCATTTCAAGTTGGCTAACACGCAGTTTAAACGGCCTGTAAGTGACTACGTTTGCACTTAATTAATAAAAAAATATATCCAGCTACGGACTGCCGTGCCACACTCGGACTTTGTTGCACACAAATTTTGCAACTGGGGCGAGGCAGGGCCCATGGTCTGCTCTCCACTCGATTCCACTTGATTTGACTTGACTTCGGCTGAGCCGAGATCTGAGTTTTTGGGTTTCAGCCAACGTCCTTGCTTAGATAAAACCGCAATTAGTGTAGTTCACTGTGATATATCGCTGCGACTCGCAAGTATTCGTATTCGTATTCGCATTCGTATTTATTTATTATAATAAATTGCCAGCGAGTACTATTCATTACGAGTACGTGTGTACTCTCGTACTCTCCGAGCTTCTCCCCCTGGGTTAACTTAATTAAATGCCAGTTTCAATTTATTTTCCATTTGCGTACACTCTCCGCAGGCCCCCAGCTGCCTGCCACAACAATGAAAGCGAAACCGCAACAACAGTAAAGGCTAAATAAACAAAAAGCGGGCTTAAACCAGATAATAATAAAAAACTACAAATTCAAAGACCGAACTCATAGATACGCTGACAGAATGATAGTCCTAGATGAAAGACTGGTCAGATGTATCTACTATTTGGAGTATTTCCTTCCCTTTTTGCACTGCCAGCAAGTGCGTTCCTGGAATCATAATACCCATTGGAAGGGTATCAACATATTGCTGGAGAGCCGCATTGTGGCTGATGAAACTATCAATGTAATTGAACATTCATTCTGCAGCAGTCAGCAGTCGAGGCGGGTCCCCACTGCCCAGTCGCTGCCGCCGCCAGCAGCAGCAGCAATTAACTGTAAATAACAGGCGGCCCGGCCGCTGCGGACTGCGTGTGTGGTCTGCCAATACCACCCGATGATGCCCTTGCCTCCCGGCAGCCGAAAGTTCAATATCAACGACAAAAGGCGGCTGCATTTTGTTTTCCTTTCGGTTGATTGTTATTGCTGCTGCTGCTGTCATCGATATTGTCCCGCAGGCCATTGCATTGATAAATGGTTTGCATATTCCGGCATACGAGGTATTGATAACAGCAGCAGCAGCAGCAGCAGCAGCAGGGACGCAAAATTAACTTATCGCATGGATGCAGTATCGATTCCCTTCGATATTGAAGCTTTTCCCCAGTGGGGTTATGAATGAGTGGACTTTTTCGTGTTTCAACGTGTTTCGATCTGCGACTAGAATTTTCTACTAAATCAACTCCACGAAAATAAGTCGAACAAAAGGGAATAGAGAAGATCAGGCGATGCGACGGTTCAAAGCAATAACGGTGCATATCGATGTATGCGTGCGCAGCGGCGGGTGCTGACTATACGTGTGAGAGCGTAACAGTTATGTTTGGGTAATAGGTGCTTAAGTGGGGCAATGCAATTGTAAGCATATGAATAGGGCAAGTTATAATATGAATGAATATCCATTAACTAAGCGGCTAATTTCTCAACACTCAGGAATGTGCATCCATTCTTCGACTATGAAATATCTTCACAATTTGTGAGTTCTTTGAAGCCATTTATTATTTATTAAACCAGCTTTTTATGGACACAAAAAACCAAAACTGGAGCAAAAATTTCATGTTACATCGAATGCATTTTAAGTTCATTCATTTTATGGCTATTTTTAATCACATTTATCAGAAATTCTTGAGTTTTATCTATTATTTTTCTATAATTTTAATTTTAATTGCTTTTTCTTGATTTGGTGAACCACAAAATTCAATCAGAGCAACATAAATTATAAGCAAATAAAAGACGCACACACACACACACTCTGGCACTCATGTGACCCAGAAATGGGTCGGGAAACGATGACTTGACTCCAATAAAAGAAGAGATTTTCTTTTCTTTCTCCCAAGTGTCGTTGGCACCCACACCCACCCACACACACACGCATACCCCAAGTGCCCTGCCATTGTGGGGGCGACAAATCGTGCGCTAATTAACTCATTGACACTGTGGCCTCTTCCTCCCGCACTAGTGAACCCTCCCCGACCCCTCTGCACCACCCCTCTGCGATCCGATCCGATGCGATGCGATGCGATGAGTGGCGTCAGTGGAAGAATCGTGCGTAAAACCCGAGTACGCTCCACATTAAATGGCGCTAATTTTGTGGCATTCGAGTGGAAGTTGAAGTTGAAGTCTGTGCCAGTGCCAGTGCCTTTGGCTGGCTGCTCGGGTCTGGGGGGTTGGGGGCTGGGCGTGCCCATGCAATTAGCATTAGTGCAGTTAAAATTGAAGTTGGTTTGGTGCTGTGGCTGTGGCTGTGGCAGAGAGACCCAAGACTGCACAGTGTCCGGGCATTTGCTGCATTTGCTGCATTGGCTTCAAGTTGAAGTTTGTTTTCCTTTTGCATCGCCGTTTGCTTTGGCTCTCGGGTCTCGGCTTACAAAACAAACCGAACCGAAATGCAGGCACCGAGCAAATAAAACGGTTTTTCTTCCAGGAAACGTGACAAAACGTAAGTGAGGAGTTGTTGCTGCCGCTGCAACTACAACGATAGCCAGCCAATGCCGATGCCGATGGCGATGGCGATGACGATAGTTGCAGCATGTGACAAATCGTAGAGTAGATGTTTATTGTGACTGCAGAAGAAATTACTGGAGGGCCTCCTCATCACCAGGCAAACGTAATCTAAAACGCCTCAGAGTGCAAGTGTGTGTGTCTGTGTGTGTGTGTGCGTCCGACAGGGTGCTTGCAATCGTCAGCGGAAAGGTTCCGTTCCGGGAATGCAGTCGCTGCCTCAGACAACATTCCAGGAACGAGAGACTGGTCAGGTCAATGCACTGCCTAACCCATGCCCAAGGATAACATTTGCCCACAGAGAAATTCCCCACTAGATCCGCACCATCCCAAAAGCGAGTGAAAGTAGAATCTAGAAAGTAAAATCAAATATGATTATTGCCAATAAATATACCGATCGAGACCCAACCCAACAGATGATTATCATAGAGATCGATATGCCGAGATTTATGCTTATCACAGAGCCCCCAGAGCAACGCCCACCACTGCAGAGAGATCTCCAATCGAATGGAGATGGAGATGGCGTTGGAGATCCCCTCCCCATAACTCAAAATCCAGCTGCAGGAATGGGGGAATGCTGACGGAATGACAAACTGATGTGGGGGGGGGGGGAAACAGCCGTGTGCGACTGTGACGTTGTTGACCATCTCCATATGCATCGTAAAATGTGTCGTTTGTGGTTGGTGTTGTTGTTTTCGAGGGTATCTCGGGGGTACATGTGCCGCCGCAATTACGAGACCCGGCACTTTGACGCCCCGGGCTCGTTGTCAAGATATCTGATGGTATTTTATTTTATTTGATTTTATTTGGATATTCGTTTTGATTTCAGCTTTTGGATTTTCGATTTTGGGATTTTGGGATTTTGTTCATGCTGTGCAGTTTAGCATTTTATGATTTTTTAATTTTATGTTGATGAAGCTCATTGCTTGCATATTTGATTAGCATTTGTCTGTTGTTTCTGTTCTCTGTTTTCCGCACTCTGCCCTACCCCTGCCCCTACCCCTACCCTTACCCCTACCTTTGCTGTCTTTTGGAATCTTTGATCATGTTGATGAGCTTGTTTCATGCTGTTACATTTTCAAAGTTTTGACATTATACATCAAGATGTGTGTTGTTTTTATGGCCCGCCACAAAGCTGTGCACAGCTGGAGGGATTTTTAGACTTGGGGGAAACTGTAAAAGAAATATCACATGGAATTCGCAATATAAACTATCGTTTAAGCTCTCGCCACTATTATTGCCTTATTGAGTAATGATTCTTTGTCTTTCTGTCATTGAATACCACAAATACCCGCTTAAATTGGAACCACTTTGCTCCACTTTCAGTAGAAGACCACCAATCCCCATTGAAATTCTATCTCCGCCCCAGAATTTGGGGGTAGTAAATCACGCCTCCATAATGTTTGATCTGATCGGAGAGCATCGATAGCCCTTCGATCGCTGTTCAGGCTGTTGCATTTCGAATCGAAAATGAAACGGAAACATTCCATTCACCATGACTAATAACTTAATTAGAAACTCGGGCCAAGAGGCAAAGATTTTGTTGTTAAAAATCTTAATAACTTGCGGCCCAATCGAAGCTTTTTATTGAGTGAAAAACAAACCCCGAAAAGCGAAGAAGGTCTCCAAAAATCCAAAGCCCATAAAAATTCCAAAGCCTAAAATGCATTTGATGGGTTTTATTTTTTGTTTTTTGGAGTGGAGTGGAGTGTCTCGTGAAAAGTTTTCGAAACCAAATGTTTAGATCTGGTTGTTGTTGTTTGGGCTTTAAAAATAAACATTTGGCTTTTCCCCCTATAGATTTTTGATGCGAGGGGCGGGGGGAATGAGTGTACGCATGTGTAGACTGGTTCTATTGACACTTTCAATGTCAAAGTCATTGGGATCGAGTGCGTAACCCAATCAAAGTTCAATGATATCTAATCTGGGGATGATCTAATGCAACCACACAGACCACAAATCGAAGTGCAGTACCGTTGCTCATCAAGATTGGACCTGTACTTCCTGCTCCCATGGTGCGATTGCTCATGGCTGTAGTAGACTCATAGAAAGGAGGGGATAAACAAACAGAATACTGAAATGGAAGAAGTGGGAATGGAACTGGGACTGGGAATGGTGCTGGGGATCGAGTGTGCACTCACAAGTGCAAACTTGCCGAGAGTGCTCCATGCTCCACCACTCCATGCTCCACTCTGCTGTCGTGTGTCGCCAAACTAATGAAATCAATAAGCTGTCGCAGAGGCAGGGGCAGGGGCAGAGGGGGCATGAATCACGGGCAATACTTGTACCAACAAAAGGAGCTGCTGCCTGGATGAGCAGCTGCCTGGGGACACCAGCACCACAAGTGGCTGCCACTGGCGGCCAAAGGTGTGAAGCACAAAGTCACTCAAGCCCTCAACTCGGCCCGGGCCGGTCCGGGCTTATGAAATATGAGAGCTTCCAGCAGATCCATGCCCATGCCCCATGCCCCATGCCCCACCATCCACAGACCCCATGCATAGCCAGCCAAGTTTTGCCAAGAATTTCTGTGCATAAATTTAATTACTGGCAGAAGGCAGGAAGACGATGGCGATGGCGGGCGGCAAAGGGACGGCAGACGACAGACGACGATGACGATGACTGAGACGACTGAGACGACTCTGGGCTGAACCCAGAGTCACCTATCAATCTAACTCGAGTGGCTTTTCTCTTCATGTTGCCTTTTTCTCTGGCTTTTCAAGTGCTTTACTTATTAGTGACTTTTGTGGCCGGCTCTCACTGTCGCCCTGCCCTGCCCTGCCCCACTGCCTCCTCCACTCCCTCCTCTGCAGTGCCCTGAAGTTCAATAGCCTGACGAGGCCATGCCACACACTCGTATGGGTATCCAGATGGAGATACAACTGCACTGCACTGCACTGCAATGCTTTGGATTTACATTGTTAGTAGTTTATAATTAGCGAGCGGCCAGCGAGAGGAGAGAGCATGCGCACGCACCTTGGCGCTACTTGAGTTTCTGACATTTAATGCATTTTCTTCCTATTTTGGGAAAATCATTTTTGGAAATCAAATCAGTGGAATTCTCCGATACGAGTTGCTAGCCTTTTTGAACTTTCCGTTTCCGTAGTATAATCTCTGAGCTGAGCCCTTCTCCACCTCACATTTTGGCATACTTATTCGCTGTTGTTTGCCTTTAATTAAAAATGTTTTTGCCAGCCAAATATTTACATCGCTATGATCTGATGAACAACTAATGGAAATCTTTAATCGTTTCTTTACAGAAAATATAACGATAGTCGGCCTCCCGGATTATGTGAACAACGAATTCAAAATAGCACTGTACGCAAAAGAAACCCAAAGATATTTGTGTTTCAACGACAATTGGAGATTAGTTGGCATGGTAAGTACACACATCTCAATCGAGAGACCTTCAGAGACTTCATAGCGAGGTTGATCGCTTGATGGCTTCCCTGAAAGCATGCAACCGATGACTCACACGGCCATTGGGTACATCCCCCGAGAATGATAAGAGATAGCCCGCCAAGATGAAAGGGAATTTCAAAAATAGATAATGTTTATGACGAGTGGGGGAATGGGGGGTGGCTCTTGCTCTTGTGCAAGCAAATTGCTCGCAATAGCCATAATCATATGCTGAACAATATTTGCTCTGTCTCTATATGGCTCGTGGCTCGTGGAGCTATAGCCAAGGCCCGTTGCAACTATTTTGATTGCATCGCATTTGTACACGTACTTGACAAAGCCCAGCCGCTGTAGACAGTTCTCTATAAACCCCCCGCCCCCCTCGATCTGTTTTTATGCAAACTAACTGTACAAACACTATAATTTATGACATGTTCCACATAATGGTTTTATGCAAACGATCGCCTATACGACAATAACAATGCTCTCAAGCGATTTAGCCAAATTGCATACACATACCAGCCAAATACATGGCCAGAGAGATCGAGTCCGAGTCCGAGTCCAAGTCCGAGCTAAGATCACTGTTCAAATTTGTCCGAGAGCTGAGAGCTCACAATGCAAACCTGTTGCTGCTGCTGCTGCACCAAATCTGTCAGCAGAGTAAACAAAATATTTATTACAATATTTTTGTACTTTTCAAAATTCGAAACAATTTCATATGCAATTACGGGGCACAATTTGGCACAGATTTGGCTGCCGAACGCGGCGGCGTATGCGTGATATTCGTAGTCGTAATCGCACTCCACTGTTGGCTCCCAGCTGGGGGGTTCGCCCGTTGCGTGCGTGTCACCCCAAGCAGCCTCAAATCGCAACTGGAACTGAGTTTCGGGAGGAAATCGAAAAATGGAAACCAAATCAAAACATTTTCGAGACATTGTAACACTTTTCCCTGCCATCATTTCAATGCCGCCAGATCAGCGCTGGAGTGCGCCACTCATAAAAATCATTGACTAGGCAAACAAGCAAACAAACACACACACACACACTGTCGTGAATGACAGATTGATATTGCTGGATTCGATAGATATGTCTAATCAATCAGTCAGATGACGCGGCACTTGCATGTGCAGGTATGTTCTAATGGCGAAAACATTTCAATGTCCTTTCCCACTCGCTGTACAGTTAGCTTTCAGCTTCTAGCTGGCAAAAACCGCACTCTAGCACTCTATCACTCTGGACAAACAATGGAATAGAACCCCTAAGGTCAAAACCAGCACTTGTCATTCGATTACGATTGCGACTGCGATTGCTTTCGATTATGACCGCAAATCCACACTGAGTTATTGTGCAAATACTTGCCGTGATTTAAGCACACATATTAACACTTTATAGAGTCTTACGTGCAATTCGCCTGGAAGGTTAATGTGTGGCCCACACGAATGGGCTAAGGTTGCCGCGCACCTGAGTCACCGATTGATTGAAATCTCGATCCCTCGGTACGATCCCTTCTCGAAATAGAACAAACGTGTTTACCCAACACACACTCTCTGCTATTCTCGGCTCTAGATCACTCGACTCGAGATGGTGAGAAGCTACTCAAAAATAGCAATTAAATGCCATAAATATTCCGAGTGTAAACAGAGGGAGCCATCGCTAAATATGGCACAAGCCTTAATTGCTTGGGAACTGCTGCCATCCCATCTGAATGCCATCTGCGTCGTTTGCAACACTTTGTGCCACAATCGAATCGCTGGATCAGATCGGCCTGCTGATAGCCAGCCAGCCACTGGCTCCGTCCAGTAACGTTTCTGGCCAACACGCGTTCGGCCAACCATCGATGGGGAGGCTGTAGTTGGTGGTAGTCGACCCTGGCTTACCCTGGCAGGGGTACAGTATTCATTTTACCTCCAGATACCCTCCACCTTTGATATAGTTTTAGTTAAGCTGATCGGTAGACTCAAACGAATATACCCTCGCTGGGGTTTGTGCTCCAAAGGGTATGCAAACATCCAAGTCGAAAGCCGCGTTTCATTTGGTTGTCGTTTTTGAGATCTCAAGTGTTTTATAAATAAACAGAAAGCAACATGAACCCCCCCCCCTCCCACTCCCCCTCCATGGTTGGTGATGTCGCTGTCATCATTGCTGTCGATGCTCCTCCTCATATCTGATGGGGAGTATCGGCCGTGCGGTGTCTTAGAAACGGAAACGCCGCTCATAAATTGCATCCTAAGAGTGCGGAAGTTGTGATCTCTACTTAACCGTATTCATCTCTGGTTTATTTTGTTGCAGAGGGAACTGCGCGATACCTGCTACTTCAACGAGACGATCGTGCACGGTTATTTCGTGTTCCGGTCCGTTGTCGACCTGCAGCGCCGTGTCGGGTTCACGCACCGAGGTAAGCCCGTGGGACCGAAGAAGACCGTCAACGATGCCTGCTACATGTTCAACAAGATCGATGCCGAGCAGTTTTTCCACCAGCACACGTTACCAAAATGGCGCGAGATGGCCGCCAGTCAGATGATGGCCAACAATGGCAATGGCCGAAAGCCATTGCCGTCGCCATCGCCGTCGCGAAGCAACAAAAACAATCGCCACAAATCGAATAACCAAAATCAAAAGTTGCAGCCGCAACAGGAGCATCATGGCCATAATAATAATAATAATAATAACAGTAACATTATTATTAACAATAGTAGTAATAGTCTAAGTAGCACTAACAAAAAGAAATTAGCATTAAATCGACAGAAACAGCAGCAGCATCAGGTGCGGCACCATCACAATGATCCTTCGCTGCTGGCCAGGAGGCAGCAGCACGACAAGAAGCAGAAGCGACGACGCAAGGAGCAGTTGCAACAACGAGTGACAGCTAGTCCAACGAAACGAATGACTGCACCAGCCACAACAGCCACAGCCACAGCAGCTGCCACCACAGCAGCAATATCAACATCAACATCCACATCAACATCCACATCCGCATCAACCACTGCAACCAAATGGTCAACAGCCACACTGTCCATCAAGCGCAAGGGGAGACGAAGAAAGGGCAAACCAAAGGCCAAGCCGCCGCCACCGCCGCCAGTCACGGCTGCAACATCAACATCTTCCGACGACTCCCTCTATAGTAGTAGTAGTAGCAGCATCACTACCTTGGAGCCCTGGTCCACCTGGTCCACCATTGATAGCTTTACGCCAGATGTTGCGGGTGTAAGTAGCAGCAGCAGCAGCAGCAGTAGCAGAAGCAGCACAACTGCTACATCAGACGACAGTATTAGCAGCAGCAGCAGCAGCAGCAGCAGCAACTACGATGCCTGGTCCACATTCATCACGGAGATGGAGAGCGAGGCCTCCGCGGCCACCACCACGACGACGGAGATGAGTGGCAACGACACCGAACTGCTGCTGCAGTACGAGGCAGAGCTGGTGGAAGACGCGGAGACAGTGTCCACCACGGACTACGAAACCAAAGGAACATCAGCAGCAATAGCGGCAACGGCAATGGCAACGGCAGCCACAACTACCTCGACAGCGGGCTCCCAGCTGGTGATAGAGCAGACGCCGCTGCAGCAAGAGATGGCCAGGAGCAGCACAGCAGCCACCAGAGCAGCGTTGGCCACCACGGCAGCCACCACTCTCGCCAGTCAGACTGATCTTACACCGAGCACGCGAGTACCTTCGACGACGACTCCCAGGTGGAGGATCTCCAGCCCGAGAGCAACAGCCACATCCACATCCACCTCCACCTCCACTGTGGAGAGCATGACGACAACGCCTCAGCAGCATGGCCTCATAGACAAGATTTTCAGCGTGTACAAGAACATCAATAGCAACCTGAACAACACCCTCACCGAAGCCTCGCCGACAGGCGACACAAGGAGCAGCATCACGGAGGCGACGGCCACCACCAAGAAGTCGCTGCGCAAGTCCACCCAGAAGCTGATGGCCACGCCCTACCACCAGCTGACCTACGTGCGCAACGAGGCGGGGGACATTGACATCGACAACCTGGACAACATCAGCGTCTATCCCGATCTCTTCGAGGGGGAGCTGGACGTCAGCGACAGCGGCAACGGCAACGGATCCACCAGCAACAGTCGCCTCACCTTCGTCAGCGGGTATCTGGCGACCTCGCCCACATCCGTGCTGCCCGAATCGATACGGATCGCCAAGATCAAGATCAACAACGAGCGCCGGCGGCTGCAGCTTCACAGTCAGCGGAGGTTCGCGTAGTACCATCATCAATTGGGGAGACTACCGAGACACGATATGTTGTAAACAGTTTTCAAATGAATTTAGGCACGAATATAAAACAACAAATTATGGATAAATATTTCCAATTTATAATGAACTGATACATATATATATATACAGCGATCGATACTCGTATATACCTACATACATATGTACTCGTATATGGAGTTGCTTACTGTTCAGTACCTCAGCTCAGACAGAAGTTTGCACTTGCACGCCTTAAAGCACACTACAGAAGCGGATGCGGAAGCGGAAACGGAAATAGAAACCAGACAACCATTACTCAGGCCATATATCATCTACTGCAATGGGGAGTACAGTGAAGCCTCCAAAAGCTGCACTCGTGAACGCGGGAGGGCCGAATGGAAAGAACTCGCAGAACTGCTACATAGTTATAAATGAAAAGACAATAAGATTTTTATTTACGAGTATGTGCTATATAAGCTAATGAAACGAAACGAAATGAAACGAAACAAAACGATGAGAAGAGCGATAATGATAGCAATAACGATAGCGATAGCGATAATCGATGATTGATGTTTGATAATTAGCTGCTAAAAACAAAAGAAAAACTGTTGAAGTGGAAAATGAAAATGCATTTGCTTGTTTGGAAGCACTGAAACGAAGTAGCAGATCTTCGGTTACTAAATCAATTAAATTTATTAGCAATGAGAATTAATAAAACCAAAAGCTAAACAAAAATCGATATATATATATATAAATATATGCCTATATATTTTCAAAATTTTATAATGAACGAAAACCAATTGCAATTAGAAAACAAATTTAACAAAAAGCAAAAACCCATGAAGACGTTTTTTAAATTCATACGCAAGCAGAAACTAAGAGTCGATAACGATAACGATAACAAGGTCGCACAGCAAAACACTTCCGAAAACAAAAAAGAATGTTTAGAAACCAATAAAACAATATTAAAGAATTTTACTAGGCACCCAGCGAAACGAAACGAAACGAAATTGGACAGAACGAGGGGCGGGGCGGGGGGCTGCTCCATTCAGATTAAACCGAATTTTTTAAGCAAATGCAGAATGCAGAAAAGTTGTTAAAAATTTTCAGCCTGTCAAATCGATTTTAGAGGGGAATACATAGTGTGTACATACTCGTATGTAATGGGAGCGAGGGGCGGAGAACAAACCTAGATCAATGGAACATTTTAAGGAACTATTAGAAACACCAAAATTCACACTGAATAAGCCACGTTATATTTATTAACTGAATATGAAACTAAAACTACAACTAAAGCTAAGCAAATCGAATCAAAATAGCAACAAAACAGAGCAAAAGAACAAACACAGCTGCTTTTCTACATCCGGATATATATATATATACAAAACACAAACCCATGCACATATACATATACATATGTATATATATGTATGTATGTATAATGATAGAATGATGAACAAAAGTTGTTTCTCATATATTTATATTAATATTTAAAGTAAATAGTTCAAACAAATTAGCAAACCAAATATGCGAAATTAAAACAATTTGAGGACAAGAAAAAGAGTCAAGTAAAATCCCAAAAAAAAAAAAAAATGGAAGCATCAAGTTTATACTCGTATGTAGCGATGATATATGACTGTAAAAAGGAGAAGACCCACAAAAAAAAACAAAACAAAACAAGACAAAGAAAAAGTTGAAGCAAACTGCTTAGGTGAAAATTTAATTAGTGTGTACTTAAGACAGGAACGATTGAGCGATTAATCACTAACTTAACTAGGCATTGGGGCAGGCAGGCAGGCGGAACTCAATTCAATTCAATTCAAATCAGAACTCGGATCGAACTACTGTACTTACACACATGCGCGTTGCTGTAATATAACAAAATTCTTCTGTTATCGATGGCTGCAAGCAGAAACTATTTATTTAAACCCAACGGATTGGATCGGATTGGATCGAATCGGTTCGGATCGGTTTGAGTGGAGACCGGTTGTCATTTGTCATTTGTAAATTCATTTGCACTTTTCTTTCTACTAATTACTTTTAATTAATTGATTAATCATACGCCTAAGTTAACATTGCTACCATTGTAAATTGTAATATGTTTTATTCCTAAGCCGAGCATTAAATGTAATTATTTATGTATAAAAGCAAACGATTGTTTCACCCATGTATAACAAACACACACACACTCTCTCTCTCTCTCTCTCTCTCTATATATATGATTAACGCTCGCTCTCCCTATATCTCTGTCTCTCTATCTAACTATCTCTTACACCTATATATATATATATGAATATATAGAACACTATTTAATTGCATTTCTTTGTATTAAAACGAGTAACGAAACACTAATGATTGAATAAAAATCGTAAACAATATATTCAATATTATTTTTATTTTTTTCTATTTATTTCTCTTTTACATTTTGTTTTCCGAAAAATTCTAAGTTATTTCCATTTGTTGGTTTACAAATGTGTGCAGAGAAATGGTATAAATAAAAAATATATATAAATTCAATGAAAATGTCTGTTGATTTGGTGGGTAGGGGACCTTCTTGCGGGCTTCCACAGAATCTCAATGCCACATTCCTAGCCCTGTCGCACTGTCTTGTAAATGGCAGCTCCAACACACAAGTTAGGTGGTCCTCGTCCCCAGTGACAAATGTTTGTCCAGGCGACAATGTAAAGGAGTCGACCACCGACCACCGACGCAGTCCTGGCCCATCCTCCTCCCCGGCCGATGACAAATCACATGTGCTGACATTTGACATCGTTGCCGGACTTGTAGACGAGGGAGCCAGGGATTAACATGTTATCGTGCGGGACCTGGTCTAGGCCCTCGCCCTACTCGCCTAGACCTCCTTGTAGTGGCAGTAAAAGTGTTGGCCAGGCCAGACCAGGCCGCAAGGCAAACACAGTTATTATGGGGAGTCCTCCTTGGCGGTGGCAGCAGACCGTGGACAGACCACACAAGTGGCCAAGTGGCTTCTGCTTTGCATAAATGTCTCGGACACCATTCTCCCCCCTCTTGCTCCCTCCTCCCAGAGTCTCCTGCGATCCGTCGCTGTCCTCTGTGGCTTGTTTAATTAAAAAATTAAGTTCCAAATCCCAGACCATTAAAAAGATTGTTATTTATACTCGTACCTTTTAATTTCATCAATCGTTGCGACAGCAGGTGCCGTCCATATCCATATCCATATCCATGTCCGAGACCTCTCCTCCTTTTTTGAATAGTTGGTTTTCTTTCCTCCTTTTTTTTAGCTTTTAACAGGAAACAATTTCATTTGCGAGCAGAAATTCTTTTCAAATCTGCCGCCGTTAAGAAAAAAGAAAACATGCCAAGAAATAATAATACAAAAATTGAAAAAAAAACCCCTTAAAGGTGACTGAGAAAAACCAATCGTTGCGATGCACTCACTCAAAGTACTTTAGCTTGTTTGGGTTTCTTGGCAATGGCAATCGCAATTAAAATTGACTACGAAAGGGCCATGGTATTTCCCATTAAATATTCCCAATATTGTTTTATTTGGTAGTGCATCAAAAGTTCGGTATGTCTCTGTTGACTTTTTTCGGCACATCGTTTTGTTGGCCGTTCGCTTGGTTTTGTCCAGCCCGAAGCCCGAAAGCCAGGCCAAAACCCCCAGGCCGTGGCCGTTGCTGTTGCCCTTGCCCCTCGAGGAGTGGAGTCTCTTTAGTTCGGTTTTAGTTTATGAATGTCGCCATGTTGTTGCAACAGTGTGTGGCACATTCCACACACACACACACACACACACACACATACAGAGCGACAGGATGAAACTGGTGCCTGCATGCGGCACAGCCATGCCATTTAACATCATCAACTTAAATATGCGTGCAAGATTTATGCACACGTCGTTCTGCTCCAAGGGGCGGCTTGGACACTGGCCCGGTCATACCGAGGGCGGGGCCTGGCCTGGCCAGTTCTGGTGCGAAATGGCATGTGGCATACGAAACGCGACCAGCACGAACACGTGATATAGAAGTCACCATAAAAATTATCCTATTTGTGGAGGCAAGTGCCTGGCCACAACAGATCCTCGGACCGTCAAAGGCTCGGTTTAGGTTTCTCTTAACAATAAGTCAATGTAAAACTGAAGTTCTCTGACAATAATGACTGGCACCACCTACACGACGCTCCAGCTTCAAAGTAGCTCCACGTCCAAGCGCAATTGAATAACATCATTATGCACTGCTGTCAGATCCAATGACATCTGCGACCGGGGACCGGCGACCGGGGACCGGGGCTTGTGCAAGACCCAAGAGATACTTTATTGATTTCTGTCGGACACTTTGCGCAACCTCAAATCTGAATCCGAATCCGAATGCTGGGTAACTGGGTAAACATCTTCACCTGCTGCGCTGCTGCTGCGTTGCTGCTGCGTTGTTGCGGCTGCTGCGTTGCTGCTGCGTTGTTGCGGCTGCTGCCTGCCTAATGAAAAGCCAAAGGCGAAATAAAAATAGCGAATGGCGCCGGCGCGGAGTGAGCTGCATTTGTTTATGGCCGCCACATTTTGATGATAAATCGACGATGCCGCGGCTAATTACGCATGGAGTAGATAGTATGGTATGGCGGGTACGCAGTACCAAGTCCATGTCGCCTGACTCCGAACTGCAAGTAACTGAATTTGTCTTACGCTTAACGCTTAGTTTAACCCAAAGATAACCGGTCGGTCTTAACGATTTTCATTTATTTGTACTTGTCAATGGCAACATGAAGATTTTGATTTCCATATTCATTTGTCCAAAGCCGGGCAGGCTTTGGCGTGTGTGCCTAATTAACTGAATACGAAAGACTTGGATTAAGATTGGAAACTCATCAAGAAAACATTCCATTATTAGGTGTAATATTAAATATTAATTGTTAGGTATTATCATAAGTATTATGTATATAACTAGAGACGGTCACACCTAACATGTAAGCTACGATTTGACATTATGAAAAACGAACTAGTGTCAATACGGTACATTAATAGATTTTGTTTTAATCGAATAAAGAAGAAGAAAGAAAATATAAAAAAAAATAATACTTGGAGATGCCGGGGATTGAACCCGGGGCCTCTCACATGCAAAGCGAGCGCTCTACCACTGAGCTACATCCCCATGGATAACCACTGAGGACAAATCACCCAATTCATTCCAAAGTGTGGGATCTCAATTCGCGAATTTTAATACAACAAAAACAACAACCGCACACTAGTCCTCCCATCCCCCGCTCCTTCCACCCTTCAACACTCCGTACAACCGAATGCCCATTGATAAATAACTGTCATTATACTCGGACTGAAACCGATTTTCCCATGGTTCCATGCAGATCAGATCTGCACTTCAATTGCAACGACTTCAACTCTGGCTATAAATAAAAATTAATGCATTTAAATAAATTTAGTGCCCCTGGGGCATGAAGGAAGGGGCGCAAACGATACCCCTACTTAGCATATCTACGGGTATTCGATATCATACTCGTACTTGTACTCGTATCTGTCTATGGCCGTGCCTGGGGGTAAGCATTTAGCAAAGTGTCAGTTGTGCACAAGGTTATGCATTAGAGGCGTCCCACGTCGCCGTCGGGTGGTTGAGTGGGTGGCTGCCTGGCTGGCTGGCTGGCTGGCTATGGGGCTTAATTAATTTGGTGCAACTTTTTGCACGGCTCAATCCGTGGCTGGGGTCTGGGCCGTGCCCATAGTCGATTCCAACTTGGTCACTGTGCGCATACATCAAGACAATCGACTGATTGGCAGCTCGCATACATTACGCAAAGCCAAAGCCAAAGCCGAGACTAGACTGGATGACTGGAGGACTGCAGAACTGGGGGCCTGGACCCACCTGTCAGCGCTGCTTATGACTAACTGTCAGTGGTAACTGGTTATGATGGATTTATTGCTGTCAATTTGACAAATCAATGCAGCAGTTGGCTGCAGCAGCGGCACAGCTGCACAGCCACCGAAGGCGTCCCCATTGATGTCGAGACGAGTTAATTGGAAAATCAGCCTAGCCTAAGCTGTGGCAGACGAGAGAGGATTTGTCTAGGAGCAGAACCTGTTGGATGTTTGGACATCACTCAAGGAAGAGATGGTTCTGTGTGTCCCAGTAGCCACCCCTTTAAGGAGTCGAAAATATCTATCTTATGCTGCAAACTCCTTTTTGGCCTCCCCCTAAGAGGAGTGAGGGGGAGTGAGAGGCCGGATGGGACCAGTTTCGTTTTTTTACTACCGTCTGTCAATTCCAGGCAGGCAGATATTAATTTACCGATATATCTTTTTGCTGTGATTTTGTTTTGCTGCACAGTTGGCTAATGAAATCGTAAGTGCTTTTATCTCATAAATAGTTGGCTGGCCGGGTTCGGGCTCGGGCTCAGGCTCTGGCTCGTACCGAATGCTTTCCCAGCCTGTTTCTGTCTCAGTTTCTGTTTCTCTACCGGTTTGCGAATGTTTGTGCGTTTAATGAGCCATCGGGGCGAATTTTAATATGTTTTATAAGAAATGCGTAAGGTCCATTAGGGGAGCAATAGAGTGGGGGTGGGGGGTGGCAAAGTTTCACTTTCAGCTTGTGGGTCAGCCAGACAGCCAGTGTTTCGGACAATTGAAAATCAAACGGACAACGTGCATGTGAAATATTTTAACGCCATTTATCAAATGCCACAGCTACTTGGCGTCCCATTTTGAGCCTTTGACTGACAGCTGCAGTTTGGCATGGTCTCCGTTCGGGCCCAGACCCAGGCATTGTCAGTCAAGTCAGCCCCAGCGACAGCCACTTTGTGTTTGTGTCAGTCAGGCACCGAGTGTGCCTCAGCCCGGTTGGTCACTCAAGCAGGCCGCAAAATGAATTATACGCACTTCAATGTTTCAGCACAACAGCAACTGCAACTGCAACATCGGGCTGCAAGCGACGCCCACACACAAACACACACAGATGGCATGGCAAAATAAATTATCATCGAAGCGAAGCTCGTATGCCCTTTGGCGAAGACCATCTCCATGACAGCCAAATGATAAAGTCATGGCCGTCTGTTGGACAGTAACAAATAGTTGCACAAGTAGGTAATGCCACAAACATCTAATGGAGAATACTCGTATGACATGGTAAGGATATGGAACTTCAGAAGCAATTCCTTCACTTAGAAGAACATTTCTCATAGAGTTGGAGAGTTGGACTTTCGCCGGGCTTAGTTTTATTTTTGGGGGTTACTTCTGTCAATAATTCATGCTTTTGGTGTGTGTATCTTTCGGTTTTTAGTTGTTTGTACTTTCGGCTGGGCTGGGGTTAGTTGCAAGTTTGTTGGCCCTGAATAATTGATGTGGCATGCCACCGCAACAACAACAGCTGTCGCCGGTTTGCCCTGGTTCCGGCCCTGGAACTGGGTCAACTAATCCTCCTGGGCGTCAGTGGCGATTGTCGTCTCATTTAGTGGCTCATTTCGACCAGGCTGGTTGGCTGCCAACAAATTACAGTAATTAACAGGCTCATATTTAAGGTGTTTATCAGATGCCTGCCCAACCCCTTTGGTCCCCTGCTCGTAATTACAGATACTCGTATGCGATACTGCGATGCTGACGATGGCCTCGCCTCGCCTCGCCCCACCCCGTGCGGCTGATGACGGTCTTTTGGCAGCACAATTTGGTTGCAGGCATACTATAAATTGATTTCCCCATTCGATGTCGGTTAAGCGGCGCTTTAATTAAACGGAATCGCTTACGAGCGCCGTTCATTATGATCAGGAATCGGAATTCGAATGGAAATCGAATATGGTTTCCCACATTTGCATACACAAGTCGGAGAGAGACAGCGTGGGGGAGGGGCCTCCAACAGTCCACACACCAGACAAATGAAAACATTAACTCTATTCCAGGATGACGATGACAGCAGGGAGTAAGTGGCTAGTGACACCTCAATGCAATCAAACTGCGTCCCGAAGAAGATATTAACTTCATAATTGATAATTGAAAGTAGTTCAATGCTGGGCAGCCACTCCTCGGCTCCTCGGCAGGTACTCCCTCTGGTAATGGTGGCCAACAGGCAGCCCCAGTAGCAATTTTGAGCTGGGCCGTCCATGTCCATCGCCTCGTTCTGTGCTCCCATCAAAGATGATTGCATGGCCTCGGGGCACAGCTCGATGTTCTGGTTGATGCTGTTGCTGCTGCTGTTACAGGCTGCTGCCTGGGACTTGCACTTGCAAATGAGCTGCATTTTCAGACATTAAAGGGCACTTAGCATAATGATTTACAACTTTAATTCACGCAATTAAATTGGAATTTCATGCGTACAGTGGAGCACACTCGACACTTCACAGGTTGGGGACCAAGTGAAAGCATTTTAGTGGCCAGTCTTCCACTGTGCCGCATCTGCCAGTTCAATGGAGCTGAAAACGCATTCACATCATCAATGGGAGGCAGCAA
Source organism: Drosophila athabasca (assembly GCA_008121215.1). Lineage (NCBI taxonomy): Eukaryota > Metazoa > Arthropoda > Insecta > Diptera > Drosophilidae > Drosophila > Drosophila athabasca. Next base: position 55,216 of record VMQQ01000022.1, on the reverse strand, counting down.
CGGTAAGGGCAACAGCGACACCAACAATCATGCCCAGAGGCAGTCACTCGGACAATGTTATTGACACCCCAGAGACAAGGTTTCGATTTCAGGCTTCAGCTCAGCCATCGTGTCCATCCGCAGGGTCCCTCCATTGACGTTCACACCCAGGATTATGGCCAGGCGAACGCATCCCTTTGTTTCGTCCTGTGTCCTGTATTCTCGGCTTGATTGGCACTTTTGCTGAGTGCGTCTGATTGCCGCAGGAGGGAGAGCCAAACCCAGAGCCAATCAAGTGGAATGTCCAATGTCAGCGCCGATATGTGGGTGCACGAGCACCTTTTCCAGGTGTCATAACTCGTTGGCCCCTAGATGGTCATGGTGGGTGGCGTGGCGTGGCCAAAGACAAAACGGGCACAAAATATTTTATCTAAAGTGCCATTTCATTAGCCAAGCCCTCCACTGACTCCATAAATCAGTGGAAGATCACATTATCCGTTCCGATCGAAGCTGCGGGTCTACCAGCTTCTCAGCGATCTCCCAACTATCCAATCCAATCGATCCGAATCGGATCGATCCGGTCTGCCTGTTCAGCGGAAATTGATCAATTACGGAGAGCACTTTGCGGACCGGACCAGTTTTTCCCGTCTGCAACGAATAATTTGCATAAATACGAAACAAAGTTCAGATCCAAGCACAAATGCCCCAAAAATGTGACTCCAGTTAGGTTTGGCCACCATCTCCGACGCCGATGCTGAAGCCTATGCCATATCCGAGGCCTTAATCTCGTCGTCGTCGTCGTCGTCGTCGTCGTCGTCGTCGTCGTCGCCGCAGTCCGGCCTGGCCTGGCCTGGCCTGGCCTGCATGAAAAATGGGCGAAACGCCTTTAGTGTCAGTTTTATGTTATCGTTTGATTTATAATAATGCTGATAGACGTCGATATATTAATTGATTGGAGTTTCCAACTGTTTCTTTTCGGGGGCATCTGTCGGGTCGGGTGGACCAAAGTGGTTTTCATGGACGAATTTGCATTGCATCAGCCACCGACAAACACTTTCTATAGAAAGAAGAGGCCAAAGAACGTGCATAGAGGCAATTTGTTGGCCCATTGTCTTTGGACTAATAAGTTTTTTAAATTATTCTATCATATATCGGCTATGTTAAGGCCAATCGATCTCTTATTCTGATCAACTCGAAAATATATAAAAAAAAAATCAATGAAACTTCCACATTTCTTTGGGCATCGATCCGTTCGATCTTATGCTCCATTAGGGATGGTAGCTGGCGAATCAAAATACCAACACCTAGAAGCCTATCCTGCCGTCTTCCAATAAAGTGATTCATGGGCATTGCAAAGTAATGCGAAATAAGAACTCAACACAAGAGGATGGGGGCAGGAGATGTGAGATGGAGTCATCGAGTACAACAGATCGCCGTCTCATATACAAGTAGATGAAGCTCCATTAAGGTAGCACATAAATAAGTCGGGTAGTCCTCTGTGTCGCACTCTGTGGCCAGAGCCATTTAATTTCAGACTAATAATGACAACCATATAAAGTTATTGGTAGCACACGGATGCCCGGGCTGGCCCGGTCGGCCGGCCGGCAGCTGGCCGGGGGGAGGGGCGAGGCGGAAGAGGGTGTCTCGACATTGTTTGTCGCGTGATAACTTCATTTCCATAGCCTGCCTCGCAAATACGCGGAATACGTGCCCAGCGGGTTGTCCTCCCTGTAGACGACGATGATCGCGGGACTTGGGAGCCCCGCGAGACTGTGTTCCTGTGTCCCTGTGTCCCTGTGTCCTTTCCCTGGGCCCTGAGTGGCGGCCTACACCAGAGAGCGACTCTGTCAGCATATATCAAACTAAGCCTGATTAACTATCGAGCATTGGCCGGACCGGGTCGTATGTACGAATGGATGCGATTGTGGTGCTCTCATATGTGTGCCAAAACACTTGGTATTCTATCCTAAAATGGAATTCCTTAGAAACCTGTAGCTTCGGGCTTGAACTGGGAGTCCAAATGGGACTGGGACTGGGACTGCGACTCTGGGGCTCTGCTCTGCTCTGCTCTGCTCTCTGAGGAGATGCCCCGAATGCGATAGCGAAAATTTATGACTTCATTAAGGTAACAAGCCAATATGTTTTCAACTCCGAACTGGGTTGGGTTGGGTTGGGTTATTGGAAACGTTTAAGGAGTTTTATGTGCTCGTTGTTCTTGTTCTTGTCGATGTTGCCGTTGCCGTAGCCGTTGCCATTGCCGTTGCGTTGTTATAGTTGTTGTAGTCGTTGACCCATTTCAAATGGATTACCCAACATGCATAAATAGTTTAAACGCCTCACTTCCAACAGGGTCCTCATCTTCGGCTCCATTCGGTGCCTGGTTCTGTGGCAAAAAGATTTATGGACTTGTCGTTCTCCTGCCCCCACCCTTGGCCACCATCCTGTAGGAGATACAAAAAACTGAAACGAAAGCAAATGAGCTGGAATGACCATACAGGCTGAACCCTTTTTTATGATTTGCTCTGCCGTTAAATGAACTTGTAGCCGCATTTTAAACTGTTTCCAGACAGGGGAAGGGGGGCAAGGCATGCAGAGGTGGTGGGTGGTGGGTGGTGGGGTGGAAACGTGTTAACTTGTTGCTCTCAAATAAAATTACAATTGCGTCTGGATGTCTGGTCGGAAGAAGTCATGCGGTGGCAGTTTCCATTACAGGGCAACCGAAAAGGGATGTGCTGGCAGAGGTCATCCAGGTGGGTGCAAGTGAAATGTTTCAAAAGAATCCGAGAAACAGCAAAATATCTGTGGCATTTTGGACCGCATCGGACCGGACACTGGCACGGAGCCTTTAAATCATGTGGAGCCTGCGGCACTACAGGAGTCTCAACTTATTTGCCGTTGGTGATGTTATTTTCCTAAAACCACTTAAAACTGTCAACTTAGCATTGATTAACGGGCTTATATCATGTTTATTTTGCGATCTTTGTTGCGGCAAACACACACACACACACATGCAAACACAGAGACACACAGCAGAGACACCCCAAGCCACCAGACTCACATTCTGGACGGTTTTTTGGCCCGTTTTCGTTGGTCGGGTCGCAATCTGGCCACTGGCCCAAGTACAACTGACAAGCAAGTCTTTTATGATTGTGCCTTAACGTTGGAGGCACCGCCACAAACACTGCGCTGCTGACAAAGTCCATTAATGCCGGTAAGCCTTTGGTGCACGTTATGTTTTTAATAGTCCGCGCATTTAGTGGCTTAATGATTTTTCGCTGTAAAGATTTAAGCCTGTTTTCTTTTTGAGAGGCTCCAGTAAACGTCAACTGGATAACATTCGCGTTGGGCTCTAATTCGGAGACAGCCGACTGTTCAAATAACACATCGTTTGAATTTCCTGTGTTGCCCGCCAATCACAGCGCCCCCTATTGCATTTTTGTCGCACCCTGACTATCGATACAAGTAAATCGTTTACATTTCAGTCGATTTGATTGAATTAAATGAAATCAAAAATGTTCAATTCAGTTAAATTAATTTCTGAGCTCATTTTTTATCAAAAACTTTTATCATAAAAGTTCCGTTAAAAAGAAATCGCACAAGAATATCGATATTGATACTTTTGACAAAATGTATATCGATATATAGATAAAAACCACGGCAACAAAACAAGTCACTTGTAAATTTAATTTATTAAACGATTTGATTATGGCTGTGCTACCTCCAGATCCTGTGTTCAGCCTACGTTCCCCGGACATGGGCGCCGTGAATTCGGTCTGCTTCCAGGAGAACGAGCGTCTTCTGGCTGGTACCATCAAGGGCAGTGTTTTCCTTTGGGATCTACAGGTAGGTTTTCGTTCAAAACAAAAACAAATTGCCAAATCACCTGAAGCACGTTTATCTTGCAGACAAATCGTTCGGCTCTGCACTTTGAGGTGGGCAGCGACCCAATCACAAGCCTGCATCACACATCCGATCGACTGGTGACCCAGGAGAAGGGTGGAACCGTCACAATGTTCTCCATAGGCAACAGCAGCTATGTGAAGGAGCACAGTATTCGGGGAAATCATCTGGGGTACTGCCGTTCCGCACTCTACATGAATACGAGCAACACCAACGAGCAGCTGCTGTTCTATCCCTGCGAGGACTCGGCCATTGGAGTTCTGCATGTGACGGATTCGGCTGCCCCCACCCAAATGCTTGTGCCGGACGATCCGCAGCTGCCCAAGTTGGGCAGCGTCACCTGCCTCAAGCCCTTCGACTGCGCCTCCTCACTGTTCCTACTGGCCGGCTACGAGTCTGGGCACTTTCTGACGTGGGACATCAGCTCTGGCGTGATGGTGGATGTCGTCGAGCTGGCGACTGATGCCATGACAGTGGACTATGACCCCATAACGAATAGGGGCATCGTTGGCGGTGCCTGTAAGTGTATGCGTGAGGTTCACTAGCGCCCTTAAATCTAGTTCTCCGCTTCACTTACAGCGGACAAGCTGACCACCTTTAGCTACCAGCGGCCATCCATGCAACTACAGCGCGGCTCTGAGCTGTGCATCAAGAATCCGGGCGTCAACTGTGTTCGCATTCGCGCCGACCAGAAGGTTTTTGCCAGCGGCGGCTGGGACGGTCGCATTCGGATCTTCTCGTGGAAGAGTCTCCGACCCCTGGCCGTGCTCACTCAGCACAAGCAGGGCGGTGTCATGGACTTGGCCTACTCTCAGCAGCCGGTGCCCATGTGGCGGGCTCCCATCATGGCGGCAGCAGGCATGGACGGCCAGATCTCGCTCTGGGATCTGTACAATTGAATGGTGCCACCAGAATAGTCATAAGTGTTACATTTTGAGTTCAATTTGTTTAGCATGCAGCACAGCACCCCGGGAAGCTGCTCAGGGACTGATAACGTTATACTTGTATCCGTAGAGTAGGTGGAAAACCCATGTTTTCTTCATTTCAAATTATACACATTGCAAATGAATAATTTAAATTTGTATTTATTTCAATTCTGATTCTGATTCTTCGAGCACTTTGTGCCTTCCGCTCTTTGTATTGCGCTTTTGCATATACATACATACGTACATATATGTATAGTATATATTCAAGTCCAGTTTACAGTTTACACACATACACACGCCATTCATGGATAAATACATACTAATATTTTGTAAGGTCTACTATAAAGTCTAATACATTTACTTTTTAGCTTTAGCATTGCCATGGCTGTTGCTATTGGTTATATTGCACTCTCCGTCCTCGTCCTTGGTGGGACTACTCTCCCGGTTGTGGCTGCCGTCGCCCGGCTCCAGCTCCCGCAGTGCCATCTTCTGGAAGTCGCAGTCAATGATCCGCTTGCGCTTGCGCAGCGGTCGACTGCATTCGGACGATGCGGTGCTGCCCGAAGGTGTCGCCGGAGATGGCGACGGAGCTGGAGACGATGTGGACGCGGCTGGCTCTTTGGTTTGGATAAGGGTCCGTTTGGTTTGCAGTCGTGTGATTTTTAGCTTGGGCAGTTTCTGGTTGTCCTGGTCGGTCTCCGAATGGGACTCATCCCGGACAATGCAGTGTGTCTCCAGCGAGGTCGCATCTGTGGCTGGCGATGACGACGAAGGCGACGGCGAAGCAGAAGCTGAAGCTGGAGAAGCGTTTCCGGCAGGGGTTGTCTTTGGTATGGATTTCTTACCCTCGTCATCATCATTATCGTCATCATCATCATCAACATCAACATCTTCGTCCTTCTCCTTATCGTCCTCCTCCATCTGCTCCTCCTTGAGCCCTGATGGAGGTTTCTGCTCCTCCACTGTTAGCCCATCCTGATCCTGATCCTTATCACTTCTGGCCTTGCTGCAGTCCAGTGGCTGTGGCTGATCCTCCTTGCGACTCGTCGTGGCCCGCTCCTCGTCGAACCGCTTCCGCTGCTCGGGCGTTAGATGCGCCTTGTAGAAGTCCATGACGGGCAGTGGCACGGGTATGGGTATGGGCAGCGGTATGATTATTGGATATGGCACCATCACGGTTACGGGCGGAACAGCACCCATCATTGCCGCGAAAGCACCAAGATGCTCGGGCACCTGTGTCGGCATCGGTAGCCCAAAGGGCGGAGGAAATCCCCGAGGCATCATCCCGTGCGGGGGCGGCAGGAAATGATGTGGCGGCGGCGGCGCGGGATGCCTACCAAATGGAAGTCCCATCGGATGCCCATTGGGCGGTGTGGCAAAGTAGCTGGGAGGTATGGCAGTCGGCCCCCTGCCCAGCACCTGTGGGGGCACCACTGTGGGAGGCTGCTGCTGTTGTGGATGGGCCGGCTCTGGCATGGGAGATAACGGAGGCAGCGGCACACTGGATCCCGAAAATTCTGCGCTTAGCGTCGGCGGCTGGTGCTGCTGTTGCTGTTGCTGCTGATGATGCTGCTTTTGGAGCATACTGGCCACCGTCTCCGAACCGGAGGAGGACGATTGACCGCGTAGAGGACGCTTGCGGCGACCAGGCTTTAATCCAGGACCTGATCCCAAGGAGTTGTGGTGACGCTGCAGGGGTGGTGGCGGCGGTGGAGGGACTGCAGCAGCTGGAGCGGGGCTCTTCTGGGCCAGCAGCTTGGACACGGGCGCCACTGAGATCAAGGGTTTGCTCGGATTGCTGGGCGGAGTAATGCTAGGCGAGATCCGCTTGGGTGTGGCCACCGCCGTCCTCTCGGCCGGAGGTCCTGGCGACACCGACACCGTGGAGGCTGGCGAAGCCGAGCGACTGCGGCAGTTGCGCAGCCAGAGATCGGGCGTGATGAGACCCGCCTCGCTGCCGCCCTCCAGGCCCTGGTCCCGCAGGTGCGGGTTCATGTCCAGGTGGGCCTGGGTCTCGTTGCAAAAAATCTGCATCTTGTACTGGTTGAGGCACTTCTCCGAGCAAAACTGCAGCTGCGAGGCCCCATCTTGGAAGTCCACATAGCTGACTGCATGGCGGACGTGCTTGCACCAGTCGCAGGTCTTGGCCTTCTTAAAGCACGCCCTCCGGCTCTGTGTAAAGCAGGACTCCGAGCAGTAGCGTGGTCCATCGCTGCTGGTCAGATAGTCTGGGGCATTCTCGGCAATCGGACGATGGCACCAGCAGCAGTTGTTGAAGTCTGCAATGGACAGAACAATGATATTCAATATTAGCAAAAGGTAGAGAAAATGGTAAAGGCCCCTGAAAGGTACACCCACTGTTCCTGTTCTCCATGGCATCCTTCCGAATGCAGCTGCTCTCCACCCAGCTCCTAAAATCGATAGCCAAAGACTTTGCTTTCCGAAAATTTTGAAAGCCATATTTGAAGCTTAATGAATCTGTTATTCGATAATGCAGGCAGCCGCATCACCGCCCACGCAGCTCTCGAGAGTTTGTCGGAAAGTTATTTAAGTTTTCAGGTTTCCTCTACTCTCCCAAGTGCTCACAACGGAAATGTGTGAAGGGAAAGGGAGCTTGGGTGCCGACGGTGTGCAATAGACATGTCGAAACTTGGAATACCCCTGCAAACCGTAATTGTAATAGCAATACCCTCAACCGAAAAATAGAAGCTGTGGGCAAATGTGGGGCTGATGGGTGGACACACATTTTCGGCCAGACTGCAGCTAACCTGCAGAGCTTCGCCCATAATGGTACTTGCATTTGGCTGCTGGCATCTCGAATTACTTGATAGTCCTCTTGGCATAGCCTCCAAGCTAGACAGGATTGCAGGGGCACGCAGCCCTTGGTGCTTGGTGCTCACCTTTTTTCTCCTCTGTGGGCAGCATGGCCGCTGTCGTGACCGGCTTGCCGATTGAGTTCGGACTCTTGGAGTCATCCTCCCGCGAGCTGCGCGTATCATGATCCGATGGAGTCGTTGTCGCTCTGTTGCAATATTGCATGCCGCCCTTGCGACCACAGCCACTCCCACCGCCGCCAGCATTCCCATTGCTACTGGTATTGTTGTTCGTGTTGTTGTTGTTGTTGTTGCTATGATACGCAGCGGCCAGGGAGCTGCGACTGCTCCGAAGGAAGCCAGTCCTCCTCCTCTCCAGCATCTGGTGCTGCTGCTCCTGGTCCTGATGGTGATGGTGGTGGTGTTGCTGCTGCTGCTGCTGGTGGTGCTGCTGTTGGCTGGCCACCGCAGCCGCAGCGGCAGCACTCTGGAGGAGACGCGATGTCTTCGCGGTGAGGTCCAGGCGATCGACATCGACGCCGTCGAAGCCATACCAGCCGAGCAGCTCATTCATGGTGCTGTGAGCGAATTCCTGCAACAAGACAGAGGCACAATGATGAGTTTCTAGAAAATGATGACACAGTTTCGTGCTCCCCAGTTCCCCAAGAGCCATTTGATACTCCCTCTGGCTAAAGCAGCTGCAACTGGCGCAATGCAATACACCAATCATTTTTTTTTTGTGGTGGCGGCGGCAGGTGTCCTCAAAGAGTCGCCAAGAAATACTGGTTTGACCAGCAGTCTGGTAGATCAAAGGATTCAGGAAAAGGGGAAACAAAGTTTTATCATTGTTTAATTGCTTCAATCGTTTCAATCATTTCTGAAAGGTATACTCTAAGCCTGCAATAATTGCCTCAATCGTGGTGACCTTTAAACTTCAAAAGTCCAATTAATGCAAGCTTGGGCCGAGAACTCCACTGACCGGGGGGTAATCGATAGTGTTTACGTATCCCAGAAACACACCCAGGCACGCAGGCACACACGCACTCGCACACACACACACACACACACACCCACCTCCCACTGGCTCTCCTACAAGGATATCAGTAGCCATACATGAAACGAAAGATTCATTATGGCTAGCGGGCTGGATGTTGCCTTTAACGGGCTGGGGTGTGGTGGGTGGCATTAGCATATCTCCCTTTTGCACTGCACTCTGATAAAGGGTGGGGGCACAGAGGGGGCCGGGCTATGACATGGATACCAAAAGTGTGCGTGAGTGCTCCTCTGTGTGGACTCCTCTTTAAAACTGCCGTGAAAATCTTAGTCTCGGCCTATACCTATCCAAGATATAGCAGCCTTTAAAGTAGCTCCTTTCGGGCATAATCAGTTGAAATTGAAACAACCCAAGAAGATATATCGTATATATACTTATGTATATCTTGTTGTGTTCGCTTTTGCGAGCATTGTACATATGTATACGATATGCACCTACATGTACATACATATATTCTTGGAAGCTGAACACGAAACATTTCACACAAGGCTGCGAGAGCTGCACAATCTCCGGATCGGGTTACATTGAAATTCTCGTATTTAAAGTTTTAGCCATTTCAGTCTTCGGCCAGAGGAGTGTCAGGCAGGAGGAGAAGGAGGAGGAGTACAAACTGTACAAAGGGGAACTTAAATTTCAGAAAATCTTAATAATTCGCCTGCCAATCGTCGTGGCCTGAGACACTGCACTTTTTGGTTATTTTCTCTCTTTGCTGCTTCTCAGGAAATCCATATTGTTCATACGCCATGTCGACACAAGCCTCAGTTTCGACTATTCAAGGGAAATGGCTACAAATTTGAGAACACTGAAAGATGATTCCCCAATTGGCGCGGGCAGAGACGCAAGCGGAGGCGGACAATGCAACCAGATGAATCACCATTTTCCCCACAATCCCCGTACCATTCCACGAGCCAATAGACCAGTGATAGTCCCACTCCCCGCCCAACAATAGCTGTCCGATAGGACACCCGATACGGCGTGCAAATTAAGCGGTGCTGCCAACTTGCTGACAAATGCAAGTCGTCTAATAACTACCAACCCCCCCTCTCTGCCTCTCCACCTCTCTGTCGCTCACTCACCGCACCCCTCGCAGCAACAAAAGACTAAGGGGTCGAGTATCGGTGACAGACGCATTCAGGTTTTGTCCGTTGCCGTGAAAAGAGTATTAACAATTCGCACGATAAAAATCTCTGGGACGACGACTCGACTGCCTGGCCGTATCGATTACATGCCTCAGGTGCGACCTCGTCCCCCAAGGGGAATGGGGGGAATCGTGTAGATCCGTGACCAGAGAGCAGGGAGCACAAGACAGAGAGCGACGCACGCTGCTGGTCTCAAGTTCACTTTTTTCGCAGTTCGCAGTGCGAACTGTGCGGTAATCGGAGGAGCGCAGCGCTGGAGAGGATTGTCCTTACCTTTCCGTTCGCTTGCTCGCTCCCTCATTATCCCATGCGCCATCTCCATCTCCTTCTCCAACTTCAACTTCATCTCGCTCTCGGAACCGCGCTCTGTCTCGTCTCGGCTTTTAGTATCATTTGTCTGTTAATTTATGTTCGGTTTTTAATTTCTGATTTGTGCGTTCGTTCAGTTTTCCTGCTCCGGCTGCCGCCTGACAGTTGCTCAACGGACAGACGCACGGACGGATGGACGGATGGACGGGTTGGTATTCGAGGTGGAGACACAGCCTCCAACAACAACGACAATATCCAATGCTGGGAACTCCAGCCGCAGCACAAGCACCAGCACCAGCACCAGCTCCAGCTCATTGCAGTCGAGTGAAATTCTAAACCGAAATGCGAATAAAAATCAATTAATTAAAGGCTGAAATTGTATGCCGTCTGCTGTTGTTGTTGTTGTTGCTGTTGTGGCTGTTTGCCGCTGCTGGAGTTTGGATCTGATTCTGCCTGCTCTTTGTGGTATAACCATACTGCATACATATACATATGTACATATATATGTATGTATATACGATACAATACATTAATTTTCAATTCCAGTTTCAATGTTCCCCCCTCCATCTGTTGTGCAACAAGATCTTGCCGGATTCGGTTTTCTTTTCATTTCATTTCAGTTTGTTCTTTTTTTGCGTAATTATATATTTCTGGAATATCTTGTGGATACATTTGCCAATTCCAATACTTCAACCGTACCGTACACCGTACACGTTCTGCTCCGACTGACTGTTCTCCATTCTCTGTCTGCTTTTGGCTATGGCTCGCGCTTGGCGCGGCTCAAGTTTGTTCAGCTTTTTTTTTGGTTTTTTTGTTTTTGTTTTTTGCAAAATCTCAACTTACAAAAACATATCAGATTTTCATTTTTATTATGAATCGTAATGAACCGACTGGACGAGTATGAGACCGAGTATCGGGAACCGAGAGCTCAGTTTCTGTCTGGCAATGAGTAGAACTGGTACACTGGGGGAAACACTCAAAAGGCAGGCAAACGAGAATGAATTTTCGATGAAAAGTGGTTATCAATCGATCCCCAGGATAGTTCTGTGAGAAAAGGTCCTCATTTCTGACCTAGATATGGCACAAACCCTATCCAATGTTATCCGAGTGGGCTGCTTATCCCCACTGCATTACAGTAGAGCATTGGAGGCCCCGTGCTATGTGAGTCGGCCACATTAATACACGTCTACGGTTACTGGCAAGGAAACCTAATAGAATAATGTAATGTACGCGACAACGACAACGCCGACGACGACGACGACGACATCGAGGCTGGCAATGGCTAACGACGAACACTGAGAGAGAAGACACACACACACACAGAGAGTGGGTGGGACGGGACACAGTGGGGACATGGCGAGGGAGAGCAACCCAATACGCTTATAATAACTCACCCTGAACCCAGTAAACTGAGCTGAGACGAGAGCTGGCTGGGCTGGGGCTAAAACTAAAGCGAACTAAAACCAAAACTGCAACAGAGCACCCGGAGAGCCGGTGTCCGAACCGAACCCAATCGCAATCGCGTCAACACCACCATACCACCCCAAAAAATGCGAGTATACGAGATATATGTATCTACATATATAGGGAATACAACACCCAATGGCAAGAAATTCTAGAATTACGCTAGTTTTCTCAGACATCTCTATGGTATGGTGTGTGCGAGCACAAAGTCAGTCGGTTTTCAGTGGGTTGTAATCGAATATCGATACCTCAGGATTGAATGACGCGCGTCCTTCTTTCGAATTCTTACATGACATACTTGGCCTTTGGCTGCTGCTGCTGCTGCGCTGCTGCTACTCCGCTGCTGCTGCTGCCAGTTTTCAGTTTCTCTTCTGTTTTTCATGGTATTGTTTTTCTTTTCGTTATTGTTGTTGTTGCTCTCTTGTAACTTGATATTTTATTTTATTTTAATGTACATCCAGTATATATACATAGAATACACATATGTACATATATACATACCATATATCGAAATTAGTACTATGAAGGTATCCCCCCCTGCCCCCCATTCTCTCTGCCAGTCAACTATCAATAGTGGCAGTGGAGTCGAGTCCATCCATCCACAGGTGCAGGACCGCTGCTGGATCTTCTGGTGCTGCTGCTGCCTAGAGTCGTGTTCCTTTGGGTCCTTTGTCCTCCCATCAGTGGCTCGAATTAATTTAGCGCTTTATTAATTTGAGCCTCTGGGGCTGCACTTGCTCCCAGTAGCCATGTCATGTGCTGCTTGTGGATGCTTCAACAGACACACAGGGTGCCTCATGTTACGTCCGCTCTTTGTGTCCGGGGGCAACTATGTACATACATATCCTATCCTCTTCGCGTCGCGTCGCTCTCTCTCTGCACAGCACCAGCTTTGAGCTCTGGTTCCTGGTGTTTTGTGTAGAATTTATCATATTCTATTTTGTTTGTAATTCAATCTTCGGCGTTGTTATTAAAGTTCTGCTGCTGTGGCGTCATTCGAGCTGCGCTGCTGTCCCACCTTACCTTCCACCTCCCCCCCCTTTCGGGGGCAGGCTCTGAGTGGCTGACTGCCGCTGCCGGGCCCTCGATGTCATTGTGCCCCCTCCGACTGCTGTGTGTGTGTGTGTGTGTGTGTGTGTGTGTGTGGGTAACCTAATCCTGAATGCCCTGCGCTCTGGCATGGGGGCTATACGAGCTCAGCAGCACTTAACTACTGGACGTGTAGGTGTTCAATCGACTAGAGATGCCACTGCGGCTGAGAGTATCTAAAATAGCCGTACCGTAAATTTGGCTTAAAGGCATATCCATCCGAATTCTGAACTAATGATTGTATCCCTCTAGGTTAAACACCTCCCCGAAGGCAACACACACATTGTTTCTATATATCCATCACTCACTTCGCCCACTTGAATGTTGTTAATTTTAGTTATTGTTCGGTCTCAGCCAATCACCTGCCCACCTCTTTACCCTACATCCTTTTGTTTCATAACGTCCAGCCTCAGCTTTGGAAGATGACAGCACCCTAAAGCGGAAACCTTGAAGGATATCGCCTTACACAATCGTATCGAATTGCACCCATGAGGCGCGTTCCGTTCCCTGTTGCCTGTTCCGTTCCTCTTGCCGCTGCTTAATTATATTGTGTGTCTTTTCGGCTTTCCTTGGATCCATTATACATTGTATACATACATACATAAATATATGTACATGTATGTTTGTACATACCACAATTTTCGTTGCTGTTTTTGCAGCAAATGCAGCTTGTAATTATAAGAGAAACTGAAACTGTTTAAGGGCCGGAGGAGCATGGTAAAGGATTAAATTTTTTTATATTTTTAATTGATACGAGAATCTGGCGTGCGCAAAGTGTGGCGTTCTGGAAGGAGTTCTTTAGGTAAAACAGATAGAGATTCTTTCTTTCAACTTTCGTTTATTCAACACTCAATGGCTATTGCTCAAAGGAAACCCTTAGCTTTCAACCCGCTGCAGCGAGAAGTCCAGGTGAACATTTATGATTCGATTTATCCCACACTCCCACTCCCATTATCTACAACTCCCCAGAGAAATCCCACGATAACCAATCGTTTCCATGTAATAAAGACCCACTTTAACGAACATTTAAGCGGAGAATCCACACCCACATCCCACCCGACCGTGAGCACGCTCAGCTCGCGCATATTGGGTTCTCAAGCAGCTCATTCATTATAACATTTTTGGTTTTTTTTTTGTTGTTTTTTTGTTTTATTTATGCTTTATAATAAGTATCATTGCGCGCAACTGCAGGCCGTCGGCTATAATTTCGATTCACCGATCACATTTCACGTGCTGCAAAAATGTTGCTGTGGGAGAGTTTTGTGCTTGTGTTTGTGTGTTGCTGTTGTCATTGTCTTTGCTCTCTTTTCCCGTACCCCTACCCATACCCGCCTCCGTCTCTTGCCGCGTTTCTGCGGGTAGATAGCTCCCCGCCTGTGGCATTAAATTAATTTTTGCTCATTTGGCGGATAAACCCGGCAACATTGGGAAAGAGGTTCCGGGGGTGGGCAGGGGGGAGGCGGCGGTGTGCCTTTCTGCGTAAATTTGCAACCCACTCGGACTCGGAATCGGATTCGGATTCGGACACAGCGCAACTCCGCAGCTCAGTCTCACTCACTGGAGGAGCGAGCACTCAGTCGTTAAAATGATTATAAAAATTCATCAATATAGGGTTTCCGACCACTCGCGCTCGGTTTACATCCATGGACGAACATTGTTGGCGAAATCTCGTAATCGTAATCGCTGGCTGCAACTCCGATGGGGAACTCCAATTACAAATGACGGACTCCCAGTACTCCCAGTACTCCCAGCACTGGTTAGGGTGATGAGAAACAGGGACCGGACTGTTGCACTTTTCTAAAAGCTCCCACAATCATCATCATCATCATCCTTTTCAACGGAATAATTGGAATGGCAAATTGAAAACTGAGACGATTCTGATTGTTTTTCTTTTTTATATTTTGTTTTATTTTATTTAATTTTTTTTGCCAAGATTTACGACTCTGATTCTTGTTTTTCAGTTTTAATTGGAAAAGCTTGCATGCTAATGATGTGCAATGTAAAAACGAAACGAATGTGTGGATTTTTTATTGATACATTATTTTAAATATTGAATTGTATGTTTTTTAATTAACTCTAATTAGAGAGCAATGGGGAAATAGGATATCCCATAATAAAGATAATTACATACTCGTTTATTTGCAACAATTCTCTGCGTGTGGGTGAACAATTAATGAAAACCCAATGCAAACTTTTCTTTAAACGGATGGACTTTTTTTCATCCCTAATATTATTATTGAATACTAAATATTCGTGAATAATTTACGGATAGTGGTACTCACCTTTATCTCATCGCTAGGGAGTTCCTTTTTGATCTGCACGGGTCCGGCCACGTTCGCAGCGACACCAACGCTGGCATCCCGGGAGCTAGACGGTGACGTTTTGGCGGACATTTCTGCTTGGCTTGGCCTGGAGGTGGGTGGGGCGTGGCTGGAACACAAGACAGAAGAGGACAGGGGTCAAAGTGGATCCACGTGAAAACCTTCTAAGGGTTGCTTCTATTGCAAGCAACTAGCACGCACACACGCATGTACGTATTTATAGCTGGCCAAGTCATTGATCTTGCCACTGTAAACAACTGAACTTTCGAGTACATCAATCACTGGATCTGTGTGCTCCATTCCATTCCATCCCATCGCATCCCCCCATTCAACATAATTAATTACTGAGTCGCAGGCAGCGTCTCACAGTTTCAGATACTCGTACTTTTTTTCGGTTCTTTCTTGGGCTCTCTGCTTTGCATATTGTTTCGCATCCATTGGATACGCATGCAAGAAGAACAAGCACACAGTGCGATATATTTATACACCGCACCGTATTCTACGAGTATCTTTGTATCTCCCCCATCTACATGTATATACATATGTGTGTGTGTGTGTGTGTGTGCTGCCATAGTGCCTTTGTGTTTGTGAGCGTGTTCGCTTGGCGCGCACTTTGGTGTCTTGTAATTTAATACCTCGAACGAAACGCTACCACCTATCCTATCGCATAACACACACACAAGACGAACAAATTCAACTTTATATTCAAATCCAAAGGCAAAACACAGCAACAACAAATCATCGACGGACGACGTATCTGTATCTGTATCTGTATCTGTATTGTAGAGTTCAGAAGAAATCAGATGGAAAAAGACGACATCGTTCGCCAACTAAACGGAAAGTAATTGGAATCCTACACGGAATCGGTATGCCTGTATGAATATACATATTTCTGTTGAAAGTTGAAAGATTGGTAAATATTTCCGGAAATGGACTCCATAAATATATCAGATCTACATACATACATATATGTATATGTAGGTCCACCCACCCAGGAGGGTAGTATTCATAAATTATATCCCACAAATTATATCCAATATCAAGTTGTTTCATTGTTCGTTCTTTATTCCATATCTTTCTTGCAATATATGTACATATCTGGCAGATCGTCGTCATTCCTGATTGCCTTGCCCCATTGAAAACATTTCACTTTTGGATCGCGATTCGCCTTGGTTCATTTCATTTCATTATATTTTCGCTTTGTTTTGCTTTTGAGAACTTTTCGAAAACATTTCAATATCCACAACTCAAACCGAACACTAAATGCAACTCAATGTACACATTGGTTTCCAAAGCATTATCATTTTATAATATGTATATAATTCTTAAGGTTTTCGCTGTTTTGTTGTTGCTTCACTTGGGAGAAAAATTTCTTCCAATCCAATGCAGCAGCGTGTGGGAAACACAAATATACGAGTATATTCCAAAAATAGCCTGATACTTTCAACATTATATTTTTGGTATGTTCCGTTACGTTCCTCACTCACTCACTCACAATTGGCCTTTCCTCTGTGTCGTACTCTCGCTCTCGCCTTCGATTCTTTTCACTGTGATTCAAGTGTGTGTTTTCTTTTGGATTTTCCGCTGTTACAACGAGCAAACGAGCGAGCGAACGCTAACGTCAAGGAAGCTCATGCACCATGCTCATTTTCATTTTCGTTTTCACTTTTCACTTTCCACACAGATGCACGCACACACACGATGGCGATTGGCGATGTTTCAAATAAAACCGTTTCCGATTCAGAAGCTTCTCAAAAACAGTTTTCGTGCGCGCTCCGACAACCGCATGAACAACCGACAACCTCCGCGCTTCAGGAACATATGACGCCGCAAAGCCATCGGCATGCGGATTTTTACTGTTTCTGCTGCTACTGCTGCTGTTGCTGCTCTGCTGCTGCTCTGCTTCGACGGCGCTGCTGTTGTTGGGTGTCTGCGTATGCGCAGCTGTGGGTCTGTCTGCTGATGACGTATAGCTGGGCTGCGACTCCCACCCGCCCCGCTCTTTCTCTACGATGACTAAGGAGAGGAGATGTTTGCCGCCTCTCTTGTGGCTCTTTTGGCTTTTTGGCTCTTGTGTCTTTGCATAATTTCTCTGTGCTTTACAGTTAAAAATAAATTGCATCATTTCACCTGCCTTCGTTTTGTTCTGCCTCGGAAATGCACGGGTATGTTATGTCCAATTTGTGTTTTAATTTTTGCACAAAATACAAAATACTCGTGCTGTCCGCGTACAGGGCCAGCAGATAGATCAGAGATCAGAGAGTTTTCAGTGAAAAATTAAATGCAAGTAATGTAGATAGAAAATCGTTCTGACAACCAAAAAGGCCATACGAGTATGACAGGTGCATACATATGTACATATGTCTGTCATATTGAAAAAGGTATAGTGTAGATTAAGATGATCTGAAATACAATTAGCACTATAGGGTCCCAATGAATCAGAATTTAGCAGGGCCCTGTCTTAGCCCAACCGCAAACTACCATTAATACGGGTACGGGTATGACCATGGAACGGGCAGAAAACAGTTGGCTGGGCGAAAACTTACCATCAGGCAATACCAAGCACCAAGCACCACTTTTGATAATACAAGACTGGTACTTGTACTGGTACCAGTAGTACCACCGGTCGGTCTCGGTGCCAGTCCCTTAAAGACAATTGAATCGCTTAAGTAGAACATCATAATCAACGACAGAGCAGTGGGAACGCAACGGAACCGAAAGCAGCTGCCGTGTCAATCAAGAAACAATGCAATCATATAGATAAATGTTGCATTTAATGCAATGAATTTAAATTAATTTGAACAAGAGCCAGATAGATTTATTGTTAGATTGTGCTTCCCATAGTACGTGCGTACCCCCCTTCGGCGGCCCGTGGTCGAACTAAACATACGTTTGAAATACTTGTGACTGACTCATTAGCGACAGTTGATGAAAATTTAAATTTATACATTAATTGTGGCTGACTTCTGGCTACCTATCACAATTTATTGCATTTTGCCTCCTGGCCCAAAGTGTTTAATTTTAAGTATTTTCAATGATTTTTTATCAATTAATCGGACGGAATAACAGAATTCTCTTTTACTTCTAATTGGACCTTTTGCTAACAGCCAGATTCTAGGCGTTCAATTGGATGCAAGAACGCATTTTTATTAGAATATTCTAATAAAGTTGGTTTAATTCGACTATTGGGACAGGATCATTTCATGTGACTCCGTGGCGCAACGGTAGCGCGTCTGACTCCAGATCAGAAGGTTGCGTGTTCAAATCACGTCGGGGTCAATTTGAGAGAAAATCTTTTTTTTTAAGTTTTTTTTTTAATATATATATTTTTCAATGTGGGAGCAATTTATTTTATAGCTAATTTATATTTATTGTACTGATAACAATAAAATTGAAATTACCTTTCAGTTTCAATCTACTTTTCAAATAATTTAATCGATTGTTCAATCGCTGAAACCATCGCTACCATCTCTAACAAGCCTAACAGCTGGTGGAGTCAGCTGTTATTGTTTTGATTTTGCAATTGATTGAAAAATGCAAATAAAACGCTAAGAAAAAGTAAAAATAGTCAGAAATTACAAACCGAGCGAAACCAAGGAAATGCTAAAATGACAAAGGTGCCGAAAGTAGCACTCACTTTGAAGCAGGTAAGCGGTTAAATCATCTGGAAGTGCTGAAGTATTCACTGCCATGTGTTCCTCCACCACTCAGTTCATGCTGCGACAGGAGGTCCTGAAACTATATCGGGAAATTTTTCGAACCATTCGCCAAGTGCCGGACAAACACAGTCAAGCGGAGCTGCGGGCGTGGGCACGGCACGACTTCCAAACGAACCGTTCCCAGAGCGACGAGGTGGCCATAAAGATGCTAATGCAGCACGGCCGCAGGAGCCTGACTGAGCTGAAGACCAGCCTACAGCTGAGCGGAGTGAGCGAGCAGGGAAAGTGAGGAAAATGCCTGTTGACTTTATTTTTGAGCTCGACAACAATACGAAAATAAATACGAGGTAAAACTAACGACTATGACAAAAGCTATCATCTTTGAGGTGCTACAATTCGCTGTGTATGAAAGTGAAAATAGCAGTCTAGCGTCTTGAAATGGAGTTGAACTCCAGTTTCAGGTTCCAGTTTCTACATAAGAGGCCTGAGAAAGCTGAGCCAGGCGACCTTGAGCAGTGCCAGCCCAAAGAGCAGGGAGCCCACGCTGGTGATTATCACCGAGATGAGATCCCGCTTGGCGTGCTGATCCACTTTTCCCACCAGAAAGCTGTGTATCACGGTGCTGGTGATGTGGGCTCCATCAAAGCCAAAGCACGGTATTGCGTTGACCAGGGCCAGGCCAATGCTGAAGACCACGTTGTACTTGAGCAAGAGGAACCAGGCGTCCGGCCAGGCGGCACTCAGGAAACTATAGCGCGGGACGAAGGCCGAAACCTCAACCGTGCGAGACACATCCCACGGATGGCCCACATAGATGACCGGCGGCAGCTTTTCACCATTTAAATTCTGACGCTTGAACGTCATTATGGCCGTTATGTTCCGCATCAACGGACGCAGACAGAATCCTTCCGAGCAAAGGCCCGATGTGCAGTGCTCGGTGACTTCCTCCAGGGTGCGACGGACGTTGAGGCAAACATGCTGCGGCAGCTCCACCGGTACATCGCCGTTCACATCCTCCACCACCTCGAAGCAGCTCACATTGGGATTCAGTTCGTCGCAGCATTGCAATTGTCCATCGACGCTGTGGTGTGAAATGGCACTGCTTTCGTCGTTTAGCTGGATAAAGTCGGCGCTAACGCAATAGCCTGCCCTCTTCTTCATGGAGCTGTATAGACAGGAGTGCCAGCTTCCCACGCTGGTTATTGGACAGCCGTTAACCTGGGTGATGAGATTGTCCACTTTCAGTCCGCGCTCCCCTCGCAGCGGAGACTTTCGGGTCAGCTCCTTGACTATCACATGTTCGTTGTACACGTAGAAGGGGGACATGGTGATGCCCACCGTCGAGATGAGCAGATAGCAGATGCCGGCAAACAGAAAGTTGTGCCAGATGCCCGCGCACAAGACCCGCAGTTTCTTGAACCAGCGCAGGCTGTTCAGGTGGTCGTTCGAGAGCTCTGTGTAGGCCAGCGGCAGGCAGAAAAAGAACTAAAAACGGTTGGGGATTTTGGAATGTTCGGGAGTTATTTTGAGACTCATTCGCGGCTGTGGCAGCTCACCTTAATTCCAAAGCCCGTCACGGGGACATCCTCCAGCACGGCCGCCATGGCGTGACCCATTTCGTGGACCACCAGGCAAAGCACAAGAGTCGTTATGTAGTAGCCAATCTCCTCCAGCGGCAGGTTGACGCCAGGCAGCAGAATCTCCAGCTGCACTGGCATTGACGAGGCATACGAGGCTGAGGTGTCCGCCTCGCCGCCACTGAATATCGTGATGATCAGCAGGATGATGCCGATGGGGAGCAGTGAGAAGGTCAACAGCACGCCCACATTGAAGCTGGTGACCATGAAATTGCGGGTGCAGCTGTTCCCGGCGGATCCCCAGCGCAGAAGCGCACGATTGAAAGCGTTCGTGTGCCAGTGCAGGCTCATAAAGTTCACAGACAGTCCGGTGTTCTTCAGAAAGGCATCGTATGGGTAGTGCATGCAGCTCTGTCAAGAATAGGACACATTCTGGCATAGAGTTTCACCTTCAAGTTCTGCTTTGCTTGAGGACTTACTTTGAAAAAGCGATCGAAAAAATATAGAACGCCGTAAAGGGACGTCACCACTACGAAGAATACCACAGGATCCATTTTGATATCGTTTTGTGCTCTGAAGGTTAGATTAGAAGCCCTAGGTGCCCTAGGCCCTAGAAGTTCATTGAAGACGGAGCTGGCGCGCTTTTATAGAGCTGCAAAGTGTGTAATTTGTTTAATATTTTGCTCGCTCTGTTTTTATTTACATATGTTCTTACTAGAGATGGCCAGACGAGCTATCGATACACAATCTTATGATGGGTAGCACTGTTGCCGCGCAAATTCAAATCCACTAAACTAAAACATTTATTAGCTCATCAAGCACATTGCTAAATAACTCAAATGAAAGTGAAATATTCAAGGATGTCAGCCTTGAGTATTCCACGTGCAAGAACGTGCATGTGCGCAAAATATTTTACTGGCAGATTACTAACGGCTTACATTGGAGGCTTATCGTCAGTGATGGGTATTGTGGCTGCAACCATGTTTCTCAGTATGAAAGGTGACCACCCAGAAGGGATAAAGATCTTCTGGACATGTAGCTCCATTGTGTATTCGGTGACTTCGCTGGTGCTCATTTTTGGTGCTCTGAAGGTTAGATTACATTCATGATTCACACAGAAGCCTGTGCGCCTTATCTTATAAAAAAATTCCCATTTTGTTCTGCAGAATCGTCGATACTATTTTATACCATGGATAATGCTCATCCTGATGGGCCTTGCCGTGTATACCCTGATTTTTGACTGGGTATTTAATGATATTATGGCGGCTCTCCTACTGGCAGTTTTAATCAATTTTATATTTCTTGGAATTGTTATTATTCAGTACAAAGCGGTAAGTAGTCAATTTAGTCATTTATTTAATATAACACTTCTATTCTTATAATAGACTATAAAGTACTCTCGGCGATTTTCTTCGCAAGTGCTGACTGTGTGCGTCAGTCGCTCAGCTGACTGTTGAGAGGAGCGGAGCAGAGGCAACAAGCGGCAAAATGTGGCTAGCAAAACAAAACGAATAAAATGGATTTCCTCTCTTTCTCTCTCTCACTCTCTCTCCCCCTCTCTCTTGTTCTTCTTTAACTATAACTCTCTCACCCACCTCGGAAACTCACCTCAAAGTCAGGCAAAGGATGTGAACAAAGGACATCAGATTGTAAGTTTCAAAGAGCAGCCGAACTTTCGAGGGAAAAGAACAGAAAAGAACAGACGTCTCTGCGTACGAATTTTCAAAGGACTCTGTGGTGTGTCGAAATCTAATTTAATCAGCAAACGAGAAAAATATCAACGAAAGCCAGCGCTCAGTATTTTCCCAGTCGAATTTTTATATTGCGTAAATCGGAAAAGCTGATAGTACCAAAGTGACATTCAAGTGAAATTTCGCACGTATATCGATTTGTTCCAAAAACTGCATTTTGTCAAACACACAGACACAAGCATACATCCGCGCCCACAGAAACTTACACACGGAGAGTGTGCGCTTGTGCTGGTGAGCGGAAACGGAAGAGTCGGAGACAGAGACAGAGCCAGAGACAAGGAAACCCCGGAAACAGCTGCTCCGAACATAAAACAGTGCAAACACCACGAAGCAACAATTGAAAGATGACGCCATAGAAGTTTCCTGCAAGCCTCCCAGCATCTCATCTCTCAGCATCAGTGACTGACAGACAGGCTTTCCACCAGCATCACCAGAAGATACCACAAAGACGACTCTGTGCCAAACCACGAGACGAGGACCACGACGACAAACGTCACGGACTGAGGCAGACAGCTGTAGCAGCAGACGGGAGATTCAGAGGAAATTGGGCCAAACGGGGAAGGCCCGCGCTCCGCTCGGTATTTGTGCACTCGGTGGGTACCACAGCAGAGACAACCCAATGCATTTGGGTGTACAACAACAGCGCCCCAAGCAACACCAACAACAACGCGAGCAGCAAGAGAAACATCAGAGGCGATTTAGGTTCAGTAAAGGACGCCAATGTCATCCCTACAGCGTGACTGGAATTTGCAGGTGAGTGGAAGAGCTACAGCTACAGCTACACCTTCCTCCCATCCGTGGAGTGGGCCAAGCTCAAAGCTATTGAGGTAGCTGGTAGCAGTGGCACTGGCACTGGCAGTGGCAGTGGCTGTGGAGGGGAGTGCTGGGCTGGTTTGGTGAGCATGCGCCGAAGCCCGTTTCGTAGGTAAACATTGTAGCCCAACCAGAGAATGGGTCAACATTTCATATGGCCACATGCTGGCCATCATCAGCAGGTCAGCAGCAGGTTCACAAGTGATCCATCTCAATCAGCACACCCTCGATGATTGCAGAGGAGTCCTGCCAAGCCTTCAGCGTGGTGTATATGCATGTAGTTTCCGGTGAAGCCAAAGAATATCGCTATAAATTGGATGGACATTGGAGTGCCACTCCAAGCACTTTCCAGGTAACAAGAGTGGGTGAAAAGCAACCCAATTAGAACGCCAGGGAGTGCGCTTCTGTTGCCTGCTGCTGCTGCTGCC
The DNA here is from genome assembly GCA_008121215.1 of Drosophila athabasca. Classification (NCBI taxonomy): domain Eukaryota; kingdom Metazoa; phylum Arthropoda; class Insecta; order Diptera; family Drosophilidae; genus Drosophila; species Drosophila athabasca. The sequence goes on along the minus strand of VMQQ01000022.1, from coordinate 31,994 downwards.
GTTTCACCCACTCAACAAGTTGTGTGCGTAAGCCACCCACTGCCTTGACCGCTTATCGTGCCACATACGAGTGTAAGCAACATAAGAAAAAGTTTTTCATTTCACTATGCTCGGCCACGAAGCCCTTGAAATGTTGCGAAATTGAAAACGAATGGGTGGTGTAAGCAACGCCCACTTCTACTTCCACTGTCCTGACAATTTTGGCCGGATTACAGCTGACAGCGGGAACACAATGGAAGCCTAGGATCTGACATTCGACAAGGTCACTGGGCCTGGGGGGGTGGTTTCTGGCTCGCTGTGGGATGCTGTGTGTGAGTCATGCTGACTTCTCCTCATTAGTGCTGTTAGTCAGCTGCCGTTGTTGCATTCAACGCTAAATGTTGCATGTACATTATTTACGCAATCATTCTACATGGTTATTTGCCGCCATCGATGTGGCATGTGGTTCATTAGCGAGAAATCGAAACCCGTCATGGCATGTAAACTGATACTCTTAACCTGTCAAGGCCCACACACTCCTTTCAAAGTAGTTTTTATTATTAATGGCCCTCCCACTCGCATCGGCTTACCTGTCGGATACTTAATACGCGTTTGCCCAGTTCTGCATGTCAATTTATGAGCGAGAGAATGATTTATACACTATGAATATAATGAAAAGATTGAGGAAGTCGCAAGCTTCTCTCGCACATTGAAAAGGTTAAAGGTTAGATAAGAAACGTTTAGATCGTATCACAGAGGTTGTTTGTACATATAGTAGGTGACGATTGTGCATATTTACAATCGCGTGGCCTTATCAATGCCTTCGGTTTCGGGCTGTCGACCACCCTCGCCTTGCACTTGACCCTGAAGCGTCGAACAAACTGGCAATTTATTGGCAAGGAGCGCGGGCACCCCACAGACAAGCGGAAAATTCCCAGACGTCATGCCAGCACAGCATGCACTTGCACCCAACTCGGCTCGGTTATTGCATCGATTTAACAAGCAAAAACAACACGAAATAGCAGGTAAATCTGCCCAGACCGCGGGTAATTACAATATCCAATGCAGGAGGAGTGAATCACCCAACCGGGAAGAGTGCGGTGCGCTGCGCTGTGGTGCGCTGCGAAGGGAGAAAATTAACTCAATTAAAGCAAAGCAAAACCATTGCATATATTAGGGCGCTGCAGCGATGTCGTCTGGCTTGTGGTCTAGGACCGCGTCCGGAGTTCGCGTGTTCTCGTGGCATTTTGCTTAACCACGCAAATTGGACTAAATGAGGCTCTTCCTTGTCCCGCCTCCAGTCAATTTGTCAACAACTTTTAGATTTATGGCCATTTAATCAACTCTTTGTAGCCTTGAAGAAGGCTAGGGGTTTTCCAAACAATCCCTGTCCCTCGGTCCGCCTAAGATCTGAGGGGGTCTGTGTGGAAATGTAAATTCAATTTCTGGCAGGGATTGCACATATTTATAGCCTACCTATCCCAATCTCGACTGTATCTTTCTTTTGGAATGAAATTCGTCTAGGGTTCCAGGGGATCGATTTACTGCGCGAGTGAACCGGACCCAGCTGGTGGAGTCCAGTACGAGTCGGGAGGGTTCGTTCTCAACACAAAGCCAGCGGCCGGCTCCGGTGTGGCTTTGGGATCGGGTGGAGGAAACGGCGGCGTTGGCATCGAGTGCGGATCCCTCTTCTCGATCGTGTCAGCGCCACCCGCACCGCTGCCCACAGTGCCCACCGTGGTGGTGCCACTCGCCCAACTGGATGTCAAGCAGATGGAGTCGCCGTCCCCGGCCCGGCGACCCGCCACACTCACCTTGGACGCCCCCTGCTGCCCACGCACCCTGCACGCCAGCCTGCTGGAGCACCAGGTCTCCGAGCTGGAGGAGGACGACAACGAGAACCTGTTGACTGTCTCCAGCATCACGGCACGGCCGTTGATAGCCAAATCGCACGAGCTGCGCAGCAGTCGAAAGACGCAGCAGTACGGAAACGGAACCGGAAACGGAAATGGCTCGCAAACGGCAAAAAGTAAATGCATTCGCAGGGCCAAGGAGCGGGAACGGATCGTCCAGCGACGCAGCAAGTCGCTGGCCAAGGATCGTGACTCCTCCACGACGACCACGGACAGCGGTGGGGGCAACCTGGAGCCTCCCGACGGCGGCTATGGCTGGTTCATCGTCTTCGGGGCCTTCTCCGTGCAATTCTGGGTGGCCGGACTGGTCAAGTCCTACGGAGTGCTCTACGTGGAGATAATGGAGACGTTTCCCAGCTCGACGGCCACCGTTGCTTCCTGGATACCGGCAATCCTCTCGGCACTGTGCCTGGTCCTCGCCCCCCTTTCGAGCGCCCTGTGCCAGCGGTTCTCCTGTCGGGCCGTGGTCTTCGTTGGCGGCATCTTCTGTGCCATGGGCATGATGCTCAGCTATTTCGCGACCAGCCTGGTGCACCTGCTCTTTACCTTCGGCATACTAACGGGTGAGTTTCGAGAAACCTCCTGGTGGCTGTCTGCCCCCTTGGGCATTCCTAATTGCATCCCTCACTGCAGGCATTGGCGGAGGTCTCTCCACCACACCGGGCATCGTCATCGTGTCCCAATACTTTGACACGCACCGCGCCCTGGCCAACGGCATCTGTGTCTCGGGCACGGCCGCGGGCAGCTTCATTCTACCAGTGTTGATCAAGCATCTGGTGGAGAAATGCGGCTTCCATGCCACCCTCCTCATCCTGGGCGGCTGCATGCTGCACGTCTGTGTGTCGGCGATGCTCTATCGTCCGATAAGCGCTTACGCGGACCACGGACAGGGCCAGGCGCCGGAGGCCACTGAGAAGCCGCTGAACGAGGACATCAACCCGAACACGACGGGGATTCTGACCACCTCCACGTACCTGGACACCTGCGAGGTGGTGGGTGACAACGAGCTGAACGACAAGTTCATCGAGCACCTGTTCCTCGAGGAGTCCAAGAATCACCTGAACTACTACACCAGCAAGCAGCCAGCAGCAGGTGAGTGCAATGGCGGCTCTGGGCAGCAGCCCTCACTACTGTTGCAATCGCCAGCACGACATGAGGACAAGTCGGCGCAGGAGAGCGACGATGAGGTGAAGGACATCATTGGCGAGACCACCTTCATCAAGCCCATGAAGAAGGTGCGCAGCTCCGGTCTGTTGCACTCCGTGGAGGACCTCAGCACCGACTCCACCTGGGTCTACCGCAAGCATTCCGGTACTGACTCGAATCGCGGCAGTCGTCGGCGACGCAATGTGTTCGCCAACGACGAGGTCATCTCGAAGATCCAGGCCCACCTGGAGAGACCACTGTCGCCGCCCAGCGTGGTCAGTCGCGGTCTCAGCAAGAGCATGGAGATCCCCACGCCGGTGAGCAACCTCAGCGAGCTGAAGCAGCAGCAGCTGTCGGACAGCGGTGGCATCCTCGACTCCCAGCTGGCGGTGTCTATCGATGCCGATGGTGCGGCAGACGACGAGGACGACGATGATGATGAGGAGCAGCTGCCGCGCACCTGCTGCGAGCGTATCAAAATGTATCTGGATATCAGTCTGCTGCAGGAACCGCGGTTCATCCTGATGACACTCTCCGTCACCCTGATGTCCGTGGGCTGTCCCTACATGCTGTACTATCTGCCAGCCCATGTCATCTCCATAGGTGGGTGACCGCAGAACTGCTCCACTTTCACTTTCAATCCTAACAGCATTGATAATTCTCTAAACCTCTTCTGTAGGTTACAGCAAGAGCGAGGCGGGCTATTTGGTGGCCATCAGCGCTGTCCTGGATCTTTGTGGACGCCTGGGCCTGGGCTGGCTGTCGGATCTGCAGCTCTTCGATCGCAAGAGGACCTACACCCTATGGTAGGTTCTGCTCTCTGTTCAGAGTCGGTGCTTCATTAACGGTCGGCTTTTATCCAACTTTTAGCATTTTGGGCGCTGGCCTGGCAGTCCTCACCATTCCCTTTGCCAAGACCCTGATTCTGGTGGGTCTCTCCGCCGCCGTCTATGGCCTCTGCCTGGGCAGCTGGTACGTCCTGATGCCCGTTCTCCTGGCCGACGTCTTCGGCACAGACAGGATCAGCTCCAGCTACGGGCTGGTGCGCATGTTCCAGAGCATTGGCGCCATCTCGGTACCGCCGCTGGCTGGTCTACTGCGGGATCTGTCGGGGGACTATGAGATCTGCTTCTACTGCATGGGCTCCTGCATGGTGCTGGGCTGCACACCGCTCATCGTGTGGTCCATTCTGGAGGCGCGCAACCATCGCCTGTTCGTGCAGGGCGAGGATGACTGCGAGGATGCCTAAAGGATTGGAGTTACGGATTGTGCTACGGGTTACTAATTAGTTGGCTGTCGCCCCATAAGTTAATCGTGTTTTCAGTAGCCAAAACGAAAAGAGAGATAACCAAAAAGGATAACCATAGTTGAGTTCCTGAGTTTCAAAGTTGCGAATGCCTCACCGATTCTAGCCATTACCGATAAATAATTGTATTAGCCCACTAACTACTGTATCCTCAAGAAGCCCCTTCCCTTCTCGCTCTCTCACACTCACAGTCACACTGTCTTTACGTATATTTATCTATAATGGGGATCTATGTATATCCACAGCTTGTTATATTTCAGTTGAGCACGAACCAGATCGTTTGTATCAATATCTTGCTGCAGATGAGACGAGACTTGAGAAGAGATTCAAACAAACCAACCTACTGAGCACCAAAACGTTGCGCAAAAAGAACTGAGTTAAAAAAGACATGAAAATAACTACCCGTATATAATGATAACTTATTGATATAATAGAAGCGATCAAGCTGCATACATACGATATATATGTATCTATGGACTACCCACGTATTTCCATGCCCAAATAAATGAATATTGGAAAACTACATATAGGACTAGGTACGCATAAACCCCATATCAGAACTGTTTCCACCTGATTCGGAGGTGTGTTAAGTAAGTGCATAGAGAGGCTATGAACAGGTAATACGAGTACGGAGAGGTCTATCATCTATCACTGCATCGCGTTGCATTAATCTAGTTGTAATATAGTTGTTGTGAGACATTTATCCATAAACGGAACTAACAAATAAACACAAAATCAAAACGGAAAAGTCTTTCAGTTTCATATATTGTATATTCCCCGACCTGGCAATGACCCTAATTGGGCTTCATTTGTTATTCACACCACAAGTGTTGTAAGTACAAGAAACGTGATTAAAATTACCTGGATAACATAGGTAATTCCCCCAGCTAGTAGGCCTGGGCAACAGACTCAATTCCAAACTGTACAAAAATGATCTATGTGAATGAATGTTGCTGTTGTTTGGACCTCAAGTGCGGCTGCATCTTGATAGCCCTCGTTGAAGTGCTCATACGGGGAGTAGATCGCTTTTTTGTGGAGTGTAAGTCTGAAAAGGTTTATCTTCTTACATATGTATGTATGTATACACCATAGTGGACGTGTTTTACTTCTCAGATGACACCCTACTGGGCTATGCCTCTCTCATTCTGAGTGGCATCTATGTCATAACTTGTATCTTTCTTCTGCTGGGAGCCGTGATGGTGGGTCATTCATAGGGTAAAGAATTTAAGTAAAACTTGTTTCTTTAAGGGCATACGTCTATTCATACAGCCGTATCTCTGGATAGGCATTATACGTTTGCTCGATTTGATCGGCGAGATCATATACAGCATTCTATACGATGATGACCTCGTCTATGTGTATTTATATTTCGATGCCTTCCAAGCTGGTAAGATGAACGCTTTAAAGGAGATTTCTTATTTGTTAACTTCCTTTCATTTCAGTTTTGGGATTGTACTTTTGGCTGGTGGTGTACTCTTTTAATGATCTATTGAGTCAAACGTAGACCCAACATGGGTTTCAATTCTGTTGATGCTTTAAAGACTTTCCCTGATTAAATCCACTCGCCTTTTGCTTATCCCAGAATGGGATCGTTTATGGACCCTCTCATATGGTATGCTATGAGTTCATTTCGCTAAAAATAAATTATTATGGTATGGTGACAGCATTCGAAATCTATTTTATCTGATCAGATCCCACCTAGCATATTAATGAACGATTTACCGGACCAGACCTATCCCAACTCCATATTCTGCCAACTTTTTAACATTTAAACCGTATTTAATTGCAAATCATAAATTATATATTTACATTTTGGGACTGGACTGTGCGCGACTTATGACTAGAACTGCTCCAGGCCACGGGGAGAGGGTGGGGCACCATACTCCTCGGCGGGCGCAGCGGGAGGACCGTATTGGGGAGCGGGCTTCTGCTGCTGCTTGTATTTGATGAAGTAGACCTCGGGCTTGCTGGGCTCGGTGGGGGCCGGCGAGGGCAGGATGACGGGCAGCTGCTCCTCGGGCTTCTTCACCAGAACGTAAACCAGGGTCTTGTGTTCGTCTTGGACGGGTGGGGGCAGCACTTGGCGCACTGGCGTTGGTGGGTTGGGGGCCTTGATGAAGATGATTTTGTAATGCTTCTTGGGCACCGCCGTCTGGATGGGGGCAGCGGCTGGGTAGAATTCCGGCTCCTCTGGCGGCACATGGACGTACACGTTCTTGGTGACAATGGCCTCGGCTGCAGGGGCGGCGGGAGGACCGTAGAAGGCGGCTGGTGGTCCATAGACAGGCAAAGGTTGGGCCGGGGGCGGGGACCGTATTCCTGTTGCGGAGCAGGCGGAGGCGGAGCTCCGTAGCGGGGCCTTGGCGGCTCCGGACGGGCAAGAGCCAGAGCCAGGCTGGCGGCCAGGAAGAGTAGGACAATCTGTGGCTTCATGCTGATCTCTCGTCGATGGTTTGTTCACGAATGACTCTATTGTGGCAGGTCAATCGGGCATTATATATGAGTGAAGCTTCCCCCAGATGGCGGACAATGTTTTCATAACCCCCTTGGGTCTCTTTGCATAATATTTTCGATGGCTTCCCAATAGCCGTTACGCGTCCGAGCTGAATCCGCACTTGCAGCGCCGCACGATGCATACAAATGAGAAGGCGATGAGCGGGGCAGGCCAGACGATGATTCGCATCGAAGCCATCGGAGCGCATTGTGCCCATTTCGTATATGTATGTATATCGGATCGGTTCGGATTCGGATACTGAAAACGAAATTGCAAAGGCAAACAGTGGGAGTACTCCAGGCCGAGGGAGAGGCCCGGCAATCACGTTCTGTCGCTTTGTTTTGGAGAGTCGACTCTCCGACTCTCTTGGACTTCCCGGCCTCTTTTCGATACTATTTGCCAAAAGTATACGCATTAATGGACGATTGCGTTGTTTACCTGTAATTTATTGTATAACACGAAACCGAAAATCCGAATAATGTTACTGCTGGTAGGCCAGGGACGGTCATTGCAATCGTCATTGCTGGAGGTCTACTACCATACATATGTACGCTGAAATATGTCCCATTGCAGATCGGGCTGCAGAGAGTATGTACTTATTAGATCAGATCAGATCATATCGGAAAACTTTTGTCTTATCTTTCATTGCTGTCACACATAAAATAACTTTTACTTTAACACGACTCGCTTGACTTCCAGAAATCAGCTCAATAAATCCACTGATAAAAAGCTGCCTGCACAATGATCTATCTACAGAATTGTTGCTGCTGCGTGGATCTGCGCCTGGGTACGACCATAACAGGCCTAGTCCATGCTATTGCTGATTTGATAGGAGGCTTCTTCATAATGATAATGGGCGGATCGGGTGAGTGACACAGGACAGTGGACAGAGGCTATGTAACCTTGACTCTGCTCTGCCATAACAATTTCCCCAGGAACGCCCGATCTGTGCCACAAGCTGACTATTTTCTTGTTTCTAATACATTTGATTAGTTGCGCTGGCTTGGTTTTTGGCACCATTAAGGTATGGTAGATCCTTCTATTGGACACAGACAGATGGCCTGACTGATTCGGTTCCATTCTATTCTGTAGATAAGCACCACATTCATGATCCCATACATATTGCTGACCTTGGCAATGGTCATGTACCTGATCCCCCTGTTTGTAGCCGATTGCATACTAGGCGTCTGGTACTTTGTATTGATAACCTATGCCATACTCTTCTGTAAGTATTACCTGGCCCTGGCTCAAGCTCTGGTTCAGTTAATAGTTTTCCCTTAACAGGGCTCTCCCTGTACTTCTGGCTGGTGGCCTACTCCTTCTATGCGGCCCTGGGCGGGACCCTCTTCTTATAAACCTAATCGATTCTGGACTTTTCTGTTCAATATCAAATTTCATTGTATTCTCTTTGCTTTATGCGTAATTCAAAATTGAAAAAAATAAATAAAGGATTATATATCTGTCAATGTAAAATGTTTCTGCCCCTTCTGTGCCTCAGATACTCGTATGTACTACTACTACATACACTATCTGAAAGGTTATATTTTCAGCAGGTGACCGACCTTAACAATCCTCAAATGCTACGATGGCAATGAGAAGGTACTTTTTCAAGTACCACGTGTTTCACCTGTTCAAGGCGGGGACTCCGACACCAGATAGTATATCATACCCGACCTTGCCTTATCAGTCAGAAAAATAAGGAAAATCCTACAGTCTGTTTGTCAGCCGATAACTCAAAATTCTCAAATGTGTCGCTTGAAATGGTGCTGCTACTGCATTGCCCTGCGCAGGGCGTGCTTACTCATCGCTTGCCTGGACTTTGTCATCAATTTATTTATCGCCACCATTGGTGCAACACGTAAGTTCATTATCAGCGCCAATCGAACCCCTTGAAACCTATTAAAAACTATTTTTTGCAGACGAGTACATCAACAGGATTGAGCAGGCGGTGGCTATTTGCCATTGCATTGGCTGTGTCTTCCTGATAGGCGGTGCTCTGCTCGTAGGTTCAGCTCTATCATAACATCATCAGCTTCACCTCTTCCCCCCACAGCCTACAGAAATCGTCCATTCTGCTGATCTTCTTCCTCATTACCAGCTTCACCAACTATGTCATCTTGATCGTCTATGTGATCTACCTTTGCATTGGCTGGAAAAAAGAGGCGGCGTTCATAGTTCCTTTCGTTTTAGCATATACATGTGGGTTTGCTTTATTCTGGAGTACCTGCTCCTTCTCACATCAATATCTGTTTTCCAGTTGTTGGCACATACTTTTGGCTGATCGTCTTCTCTCATTACAGAGACGTAACCTCCACTACTCTATTGAATGAAGTTTAATCTCTTAAAAATTGACCTTAAAATCGAAAAATAGCAGTAATTAAAATTCCCAGTGATTATCTCCTTACCATTTTCTTTTTTATCTGTAGCTCTACTGAAAGGCGTCGAATGAACTGTTTGTTAACTGTTTACTATTGCTTAAAGTAATACTCTTTGCTTATCGCTTTGGTATAGCAAGGTAGCTGCCGGTATCTAACAGATTGAAACAACGAGCAATTAGATATTTTCAAAGAAGTAAATCTCCAATTATAGTCTCTGCTCACCCCTTGGCACTCGAGTCTTTGTCGACCTTCAAGTTCACTTCGTCCATAATGGATAAAAAGTCTTTCTCGTTCGCATGCTCCTCCATGCATTTGCACAGAGTTTGGATGTATAGGGAGCCTTCGGACGGCCTGCGATAGCTCTTAAAGCCCTCGGTGCTGCTGAAGCACTTTACGTACTCGTTGGGGATAAGTTTCATTGGAGCAGCATCTGCTTCCAATTCGCCCTTGCATGCCTGCGCAATCAGGATCTTGGGCTTACCTTGGAGAGTCTCGTTTTGGAAGAGTGGCAAGAGAACATCCTTATTCAGTGAGTACTCCTTGTTGTCTGAAGCCATGATCATTTCGTTTTCACCTCCGTGGCTCAGGAAGACAATGATCAATGCCGATTGCGGCCCAAAGTTTCTTCGTTCGACTGTAAAATAAGTTGTAAATTAATAATGGATCCATGCTAGTTCTAGGACTACTCACTTTCGTGTATTTTCGCCTTTACCTCGGCCAATGTGGGATCGGAAATTACTTCCACATGGCACTGGAGTTTCTCGAATGTCTTCCGCAGCGCTTCCACATCCTTCTGGCTGCCAGCACGTGAACTGCCAGCATCGTTGTGAAATTTCTCATGATTGAATATGTACATGATTCGTGGCGTATTCCCGATATGATTGGGGGCCACAAATGTTGCCGTGGGCAGTGGGTGCTCCAAGGGAAGGGCACTTCGGCCGAACCCTCCCATCGCATCGAAGTGAGTTTCTGGCTAGTTATATGAAACCGAATATGGGGTTTTTTAATGTTTTACGTGCACTAAGCTGATGAATGTAGCACCTGTCTTCGTTCCATCATGCGGCGTTCGCCAAATTTGGGTGCTTTGGGGAAGGCCATCTTTCCTAGACTCTTTCTGTTCAAGGTTTTTTCAAGACTGCAGTCCAAACCCATCAATTGTTTTAAACAAAACATTCTTATCAAACGTATACAAGGTTTTTGTGAGATAAGAATGGTATACATACTCGAATGCATGTGTGTCATGTTCGTACCATCAAAAACAATAAAATGACCAAGATATTTCATTGCGAAAAAAAGCCCATCCACATTTCGTTTGACTCGTCATATCAATACAGTACGCGGTTCTTCATTTTTATATTTTTTGGTTCTATCTATCTATATAAAGTTTGTTTACCTCTATCCGACTCTACCGCCTGAATGTCTTTCGCACCCGCCTGAACCTATCGACTGAATTGAAGTGCATTTCTAAGATTTCCACCAACTTTTATACATATGTTTGATAGACCTCATTATTATAAAAAAGCTAGTCGAATGCTTGAAAGTCGTGAGTGACGCGACACTACTTATACCTACCACCTGTTATCGCTGTTTGCAGAAGCGAAAGATATTTTCCTATATTAATACTTACCGTCCGTCTATTCTTATTCCACCCAATGACTAATTTTATAGCTGTTTAACATATGTGGTTGTTCATATATTTTAATATTCCATTTACATATTCTAATTAAAAGTATACTCATGGCTTAGGCCATAGGTGAAAGAAGGGAACTGCCGTAATCTGAAATAAATAACTTGGATAATGATCCCTCTTATAGTTTTTGCTCACCCGTTGGCACTCGTGACTTCGTCGTTCACTTCTTTTATGATAGACACAAAGTCCTTTACGGTCGCATGCTTATCCATGTACTCGCACAGAGTTTGGATGTATGGAGACCCTTCCATATTATCTCGATAGCTCCGAAAGCCCTCGGTGCTACTGAAGCACATGATGTACTCGTTGGGACTAAGGTTCGTTGGAGCTGCGTCCGCTTCCAATCGGCCCTTGCATGCCTGCGCAATGAGAATCTTGGGCTTGCCTTTGAGAGTTTCGTTTTGGAATAGAGGCTGGAGAACATCCTTATTCAATGAGTACTCCCTGTTGTCTTTGGCCATGATCCTTTCGTTCTCTCCTCCGTGGCTCAGGAAGACAATAATCAATGCAGATTGCGGCCTGAAGTCTCTTCGTTTGACTGTAAAATTAGTTTTAAATTAATAATGGAACCTTGCTAGTTTAAGGACTACTCACTTTCGTGTATTTTCGCCTTTACCTCGGCCAATGTGGGATCGGAAATTACTTCCACATGGCACTGGAGTTTCTCGAATGTCTTTCGCAGCGCTTCCACATCCTTCTGGCTGCCAGCTCGTGGAGTATGAAAATTGTTTTCAAAATTCTCATGATTGAATATGTAGAGGATTCGAGACTTGGTACCGATCTGAATAGGAGGCGGTGGCTGGGGCAAGGGAGGTGCACTTTGACGGAACCCTCCGATCGCATCGAACTCACTTTCTGGCTATTTGAAACAGAATATGGGGTTTTTTAATGGTTTACGTGCACTAAACTGCTGAATGTACCACCTGTCTTCGTTCCATCATGCGGCGTTCGCCAAATTTGGGTGGTCTGGGCAATGCCATCTTTCCAAGTTTGTTACTCTTAAAGGTCTTTCTTCAACTGACAATAGAGTATGTATAAAAAAAAGCTTTTCGTGCGAGTGCATCGTACATGAATGGCTTACATAGATAACTGCATTCAAGATAAGTTGGAGAAGTGTTTTATTAAAAAGTATGATAATAATCATAGCAATATGTCCACTTATAACAACGCTAGTCTGGCCGGCCATTCATAAAGCTAATCGTCTACAGATATATGTAACATTTCTACTTAAGCCTATTAAAAATATGTCATTAAATGATAACATAACTATCTTCATGATAAGTGCATTCTGAACAGACCAATCTATAATTATCTACAGTTCTATAGACCATCACTCGCTGTTCACCAGCTCGAACCACTGCCTCATGGCTTCGCTGAGCACCAGCGGAAGCTGATTCAGATCTCTGACAATCACGTAGTAGGGGAACGGGAAACTGTCCAGATACGAGCTGATGTTCACCGAACCATCCGCATTCACCGCCACATGCTGTATGTCCAGAATGGAGTTCTACAAGGAGTGTGTGATTAGTACATAGTGCGGTGCAATCAATGTTCCAGTTTGGTTCTCATACCTTATTATCGGGATTGTCAATTATGATGTACACCAGAAAGATGCGCTGCAGTCGGGCCAGTTTGATGGCACTCTTCACCTTCTGGGCGCCCTCGCTGAATATGTTGCGACCATCGCTAAGGATGAGCAGCAGATTCTCAAACAGACCATTATCTCCGCCCAAGCCGCTCTCCTCGGCGTTCGCGGTGCGCATAAAGTCCAACAGTCCGGCAATTTTCGTCTTGTCTTGGGAAAAGTTCAAGGCGTTCACCAATCGTGGACCATCGAACTGTTCCGTGTGGTTAAGGATGATCTGAGGTGCCTCGCCGAACGAGACAATGCTCAGGCGCCCGCTCTCCAGCAGCGTCAGGGCCTGAGAGACCAGTGAGATGGCCTCCAGGGTCAGCGTCTTGGAATTGTTGTGGTGCATCGACTTGGAATCGTCAATGGCGATCGTGATTTTGTAGTCCCTCTGAGCAGGCTTGGTGCGTCGCAGCCAGATCTTATCCTTGCGGAACTGGGACGCTATGTAGGGAATGATCTTCTTCATGTTGATGCGACGCCCTGTACGATAGTCGCCCTTCAGTCGTGTGCACTTCGTGGGCTCCAATATGAGGCGCAGCTGCTCGCAGAGCTCACGGGCATTCTGGGTCATGCGACTGGATATGCTCTGCCAGTTCTCGTAGTCCTCGTGCTGCGGTTGAGTCTGAATAAAAAGAGGGACGCGGTTAAATGGTAGTTAAAGCAAAGGAATTCTAAAACTTACGCCGCGGAATGTGGTCAATTGTTGCTGGTACATCTGCCGCAGTTCCATCTGCTGTCCCGTGCTTAGCTCCTCAGTCTGTGCGCTCTTATCCATCAGCAGTTCAAGGCTGTTTAATCAGAGATTGCCATCAGGTACGTTCAGGGATTCAAATGTTTCTAATTTACTCACTTGCTGTGCGCCGTCGTCTCTGCACTGCGTGGCACTGTCATTGTGGGCACTACTTCTCCCTCGATTTCCATGCCTTCGGGTGTCTCCAGGCGTTCCTTTGACTGTTCGGTTTTCGACGGTTTGTCGGACTTTTGCTCCGTCTTCTCCGCTCCCAGCTGTTCGAGCTGTGCGTCTTCCTCCTGAGCGGGTGCTGGCTCTTCGGTTTCCATCAATTCATCGGCATTCTCCGCTTCTGTCTCTTCATTGGGCACCTCATCCTCCTCCTGGTGCTGAATCTTCTTCGACTGCTCTTCGGTGGCATTATCCAGGGTCGTCTTGTCACTGTTTTTCGGTTCCTTGACATGCTGGTACTCCTCTGCCTCAGCCGGATCCGTTTGTTCCGGCTGCTGCTGCTCGGACTCTTCCGTTTCTTTGGACTCTTTCATCTGATCAATGGTCTTCAGCTGCTTCAATTTATTCTTCTCCGCTTCACCTGTTAAAAATGATTCAGATTAGATTTGGATTTCGAATCAAGGAATCTTTGATGCTTGCCCAGAGTGCGCTCCTCGTTGGTTCGTCCCTGCTTGCGCTTCTCCTGCGTCTGCTTCTCGTTCTTGCGCTCCTCCTGGGACACAGTCTCCTGGGTCTCGGCTACGCCCTGGTGGCCGCCATCGTTGGTCTGCAAAGGATTATAAATAATTTATGCTTTACTGTATGCCGAACAAGCACTTACATCGTTCTCGGCCTGGCCAACGCCATCCTTCTCCTCGCCCGTTTCCTGCTCGTCCATCTTTTGCTCCTGCTTAACATCCTGATCCTGGGGCTGCTGCACCTGATCCGCTGAGCTGCTCTTCTCGGTCTCCGGCACAGACTGCACATTCTCTTCCTTGCTGGACTTGTCCTGCGACTGTGTATGTTGCTCCGGCTTCTCTTCGCGCTTCTCGGCCTTCTCTGGATCCTCCGCATCGGCGGGCGTCTCCTCCTCTTCGGGTTCTAGTTCGCCCCGTGTCTGGGTCTCAGGCTCCTGCTTTTCGTCTTCCGGTGTGGCATCATCTCCCTCGTCTTCTGGGCCATTTTGTCCAGCGTCGGCAGCATCTTTGGCCGCTTCAGTTTCCTCTTCAGAATCGCTGTCATCGCTCTCCGGATGGGCGTCCTCTTCTGTGGGCTCTTCTTCTGCATCGCCGTCGGCATCCTCGGCCGGTTGCATGTTCTCCTTCATGGCGTCGATGTCAAAGGGATTCTCGTCTGTGGGCTCCTCCGTCTCGTCGTGGCCCTCGTCGACATTGTTCATGTCGCCCAGATCCATTTCCTCGGGCTCTGGGGGCTCCTCCAGTTCGTTGTGCATGGCATTCGTTTGCTCCTCGTCCATTTCCGGATCTTTCATGTCATCGATGTCCTTGGCCTGTTCCTTGCGCTTGTCCTCGTTGTCACCGGGTTCGTTGGTGGCATCCAGGCCGTCCTTTTCGTTCTCATCCCGTCCATCCTCCTTGGCGGCTTCGTTTTTGGTATCCAGATCGTTGTGCGTATCCTTCTCGTCCTTGGTGCCCTTGCCCTGATCCTCCTCGTTCAGTTCGGGCTCCTCCTCCTCCGGCTTTTCCTCGTCGTCGCCCCAAATCTGCTCGTCCAGCTTCTCGGCGCCCTCCTCTGTCTCACCCATTTCCTTGTTGAGCTCCTCCTCTTCCTCGGACTCGCCGCTATCGTCCTCCTCGTTCTCGGGCTTCTCCACGTCCTGCATTTTGGCATCGAAGTTATCGCTCATGTCGATGCCCTTCTCCTCCTTGCAGTCGGGCTCCTGCTTATCGCCCTCGTCCTTGCGATCCTCCGGCCGCTTGGCATCGTCCAGCTGATCCTCCGATTCGATCTTGTCGGAGGCATCGTTCTCCCCCGTGCCATCCTCCAGGCCGAAGCCTTCGCCGTTCTTCGAGTCCTGCTTGGATTGCCCCTCTTCGTCCTGCATCAGGTCGGGCGGCACACAGAATCCCTTGCTGCCTATCTCCACGAATATCGTCAGCATCACGGACATCATCTTGGCCGAGACCTTGTGCGTGCCCAGCTGCTGCAGCAGCAGATAGTCGGCCAGAAGCTGATACTGCTCTAGGATGGGAATCAGTGCCACGGCGCGACGCAGGCACAACAGTTTCTCGGCGCTAGGCTGAGCGTGCTTCAGCACCAGGAGCACATTGGAGAGCTTCTCGAGGACGCGGGGCAGGCTCAGGAGCTGCCAGTCCGTAACCAGATCGCTGGTCAGACACTTCTTCAGGTGCTGCTCCTGCAGAGCCTCCGATTGCTGGTCCTCCTTCTGATCCTTGCCACTATCTTCTGCTTGGGTGTGTTGCTTGTAGATCTTCTGCAGGGACAACAGGACGCAATGGGCAATATTGGCCAATTCCGTGTCCGCATTGGCCACATCGATGGGCTCCTGCTCCTCCGCCGACAGCTCAGTAGTTGTCTCCGCCTTAAGTCTGGACAGCAGCTCCACCAGTGGCTCAGCCACAGGCAGATTCGCATTCTGTCCGGTTCGTAGCAGTGCCAGAATTTTCTCAATGGTCTCGAGGATCTGGTGGTAGCCCTTCTGGTACTGCTCCATTTTGTGGCTGGACAGAAACTCGAGGCTGGTGGAGCTATTTAGTTCGTGCAGCAGCTTTTGGCTAGACCCTAGGATCTGGCCGCACAACTGCAGGGCCTCCGACTGGGCCAGTGGCACTGCCCTTTCCAAGGCCCGGTTCTCGTTAATCTCCGCCGATAAGAGGATCGGTGGAGCACAGCTAAGGAGCAGCTGCCACTGCCTGAGGACATAGTGGATCTGGCAAAGCTTCTGCTTCATCTCTGCTCCCACATCGGCGCTGTGTGAGTAGTCCAGCGACTGGAGATCGGTCTCCGCTCGCTCCCTGGCATCAGCCACCTGCCGGAGACTGGCCAGAGCATTGCGCAGCTCGTGTAGCTGTCGTGTGGCATCAGAGAGCTGTTGGCGCTGCTGCTGCACCAGAAGGAACATGTCCACGGCAAAGCCCTTGATACGCTCGATATTGGGCGGCCCCAGCTCCGAGAGCGGCGTCAGCATGATGTTCTGCAACAGCTTCAGCTTGAACACGCTCTTCATGAAGTACAAGTCTAGGTTCTCGTTCAGATGCTGCCAGCTGGGATGTAGGCGCGGCAGCATGGCCCGGATGGAGTAGGGCGGCAGCTTAAAGTCCTCGAATTCAGTGCGCAGCGAAAGCTCCATGAGGCCCGTCTTGTAGCTAATGCCCAGCCGATGGAGGGTCTTGAAAAGGTCCGTCAGAGCCTTGCGCTTCTGCTGCAGGATCTGCTTGGCCTGCAACTTCTGCTGCGGTCGCTCCTTGCTGCGGTCCACATTGAGGGCTCGCAGATGTTCGCAGCGTTCCAGCTGGGCGGACAGCATCTCGTCTAGCTCTGTGATCAGCTCCCCGTAGGGCACATGCGCCAGCGTCTCCTCCACCACATGACGGGCGGTGGCAAAGTGCTTGTCCAGGCGCTGCAGCAGTGCATTGTCGGCCACAAGCTCCGAGCGAATGGAGAAGCTGTCGCTTAGCTGCTCGCTGGCCAGGAAGCAGGCCGGCTGGTCTGCGAGGAGGGATTTGATTTTGTTGAGGTGTCGCTGATTCTTGGCCTTGTCGTTGCCGAAACTATAGTCCTTGGCAGTGGCGTCCTTCGGCTGGAAGACCTCGCTGATCTTCGCCAGCAGCGCCAGTTTGTACTCCTTGAGGAACTTGTTGAGGTTCCGGTGCACGCTGGCCACATTGTTCCGCATGCTGAAGTAGCTCAGGTCCTTGCTGTAGCTCTGGATCTTCACGAACTCGCGCAGCTTCTTCTCGATGGGCGCCCGTCGTGCCTTCACGTTCTCGGCCACCTCTCCCGCAAACTGCGAGAAGTAAAGCTGAAGGTTGTGCAACGCGGCAATCAGTGGCGGCAGCCCCTCAATCTTTCCTGCCCGTTCAACGTTGTGCAAATACATCTCGAAGCCGTGCAACAGCTGCAAGCGTACGTGGAAATCGCCGTACGAGGAGGCCTCCACAAACTGCCGCAGGATGCGTATCATCTGGGGCAGCTCAACGCGGCTGGCCTCGCCCAGATCCTGGGCATCCAGCAACTGATCCTGTGCGAAGCGCTGCTCGGCAAACTTGATGTCCGTGTAGGACTGGTCCAGCTTCTTCTGCTGGATGAACTGCTGCAGCAGGTTGTAGATGAAGAACCAGTAGCGATGGGCCTGCAGCTCCACCTGCTCGGCGGTCTGATTGAGGCACTGGCGCCAGTGCTGCAGCTCCAGCTTGGTCCAGCGCTGCACGAACTCGGCCACCTCCGTCTCCTCTGCGACGAGGTTGTTCTTGCGGTGCGCCACCTCGTTCCACAGGGCCACCTTCTGGCGCAGCAGCTGGAAGCCTGTGTTGAAGCGCACCACACAGGCGTGCGCGGGCAGCTTCCGGATGCGAGAAATCACCAGGCGAATGTCCGCCAGTCCTGCGTGCTCTGGGTACAGCTCCAGCTGCTCCACCACTCGCCTATCGATGCGCCCCAGCACGTCCATGCAGCCCTGCACCTCGGCTATGTTCGAGTCCTTGTAGTAGTCGTAGGGCTTCTGTGCTCCTGCCTCCTCTTGCAGATCGATGTCACGCAGCTGGCGCTGCTGCAGGGCCAGTCCAAAGGCCAGGCCATTGCACGCGCTCTCGTCGAGCGCGGCGCCCAAAGTTGTCCTGTAGTGGCTGTGGAGATGGGCAAAGACCTGAAAGCGGGCCTGGTAGGGCGAAAGGAAATGCAGCTCTGGTCCTGCTGCTTGTGTCTCCTTGGGCTGCTCCCGATAGTAGACGGGGGTGTGGCGGGCCATCACCTCGATGAAATTGCGCGATAGGAATGCGTAATCCTGCTCGGCCACAATCTGCGACAATTTCGCCTTGCTGTCGGCCTTTTTGTCGAGCTTCAGTACCTGTTCGAGCGTGGGCTGGGCCAGAAACTCGGCAAAGTCCTCCTCCAGATGGGTGGGAAAGTTCTGTTCGATCTCCTGCAGCTCCACCAACTCCTCACTGTCCACACCGCCGCGGGTCTTGGTCACGTAGAGGCTATCCGCCTCCGCCTTGAGCTGGCAGCGACGCTGCTCCTCCTGCTGCCAGGTCTGGTTGCAGATGCTCAAGGCATCGTCGTAGGCCGTAAAGCTTCCCTCGTCGATGCTCGACGCCAGGGCGATGTAGTTGCGGAGCTCACTCAACTTGGCCTTCAGCAGGCGGAAGTACTCGTGCTCGGAGTGCGGCAGCTCTGCCAGCAGTCCGTAGAGGTGGCTGTTTCGGATGCGGAGTGGTTGCTGAGAGGGGAACTGCACAATCTCGCCGATGGTCTGCTGCAGCTTTTCCGCCTGGGCCACGTTGCCCGCCTGCTGGACACGCGCGAATATCACTTTGAGCGTCTCCAGTCCGAACCGTAGCTGCGTGACGGCGCACTTGATGGGCTCCACAAAGTCCTGGTAGTAGGCGGTGTAGCGGGACAGTGTGTGATGGACGAATCTCTGGGCATTGGCCAGCCACAGCTCCAGCTTGCCGAGTGTCTCGCGGCTGCTCTTCTGCTGGCCACTGGAGGCCACCTGGGCACCCGTAAACCCACTCCAATCGGAGCGAACGACGCGCAGAAGGTTGTACAGCGTCTGGCAGTCGCCGTTCGAGTGCAGGAAGTGCGTCAGATCTTGGACGAGAGCGGCGTACAGACACTGCTCGGGTCGCAGGGCGAGCTTCTGTGAGAGCTGCTGCTGTCGGTGTCGTGCCGCCTGCAGGCGCGTCACTAGCTCCGTGTGGATCTCCTCCCCAAAGTGGCGATAGTCCATTATGATGCCCATAAAGTCGTAGGCGGTGGTCAGATTCCGCAGGCAGTCGATGTCCTCGTTGATGTACTGATTCTTCAGGCGGTTTTTCTCCACGGGATCGATTAGTGGGGCGTGGGTGAGTAGGCACAGTTCGAGAGCTCCCACAAGAGCATTGGTGAAGGCCACATCGAAAGCGGCTGTCAGGGAATCCTCCGGTAAGCTGATATCATCGCTCCTTGACTGCAGTTGGGCGAGCATTTCGCGCAGTTCCTCGCTGCAGCTTTCGAAGCCCGCGTCCGATTTTTGTGCACCGCGACTCAGGTGCGTCACGTACTCCAGCTCCTTCAGCAACTGGCTGCCACTTTTCAGTGTCTGGCGCCAGTTGTTGGCCCGCGCACTATAGCGGAGAGCCAGCAGCGGGGTGTTTTGCCAGAGCAGCTGGCGCGTCTGCTGCAGCGAGGAGCGCCACGTTTGCAGCTCATTGATGGGCACCGATCGCAGCTGACCGTTCTTCTGGCAGATTAACGACAGCAGGACACTGGTCAGAGCGGGACCCTGGTAGCTGTATCGACTGGAGAGGTCCTTCTCCTCATCAAAGGAGGGCCCGCGCACGCAGTCAAGGCGCGTGGAGAGATTGTCCAGTTGGTAGCACTGCAGGGCGTTGCGGTATTGTCGTTGATACGTACGCAGTCCCTTGTAGC
Organism: Drosophila athabasca; assembly: GCA_008121215.1. Lineage (NCBI taxonomy): Eukaryota > Metazoa > Arthropoda > Insecta > Diptera > Drosophilidae > Drosophila > Drosophila athabasca. Next base: position 12,122 of record VMQQ01000022.1, on the reverse strand, counting down.
TGCTACCCATCTCTTCTAGCACTGACGCAAAGTCCTGCACAGTCCTTAACTGACCCAACTCTTGCCACAGCTCACGCCAGACACTCTGGATCTGTACGTGCGTGGCCCTGTCCAGGGTGTTGAGGCACTGCCAGAGATGGCTGTTCAGCGTGAGCAGCTGGTCCGTGTACATGGGATTCACTTGGTCCTCAGAGTCCTCATGCAGCGTGCCCGTCAACAGGCGCTCCATGAAAAACTCTCTAAGGGCAGCCATCCAAAGTTGCGGTGAAGCAATATCCGCTTGGTTCTTCTGATCCTCATCCTGCTCCTCCGTATTCAATAGAGTCTTGAGACCTTCAAGGTCCACGTCGATGTATTGTCCGTTCTCCGCAGTGATTTCTGTGGCCTCCTTGAGCATTGTTTGGAGCTTTTGCAGCGAGGATTGTAGCCCAACACTGGCATCCATCAGGGATCCGCTCAGCTCGAACGGCTTCAGTGTGAAGCCCTGCGTATGCGTGCGCTGGAACGAGCGCCACTTGTGCGCCTCATCCGACTGCAGGACCAACCATCGTCTGAGCCAGAGAGGCTCCTCCAAATTGCCATAACGTGGCACCACACTCAGGTCCCGCTCCAGTTGCTCTAGATCCAAATGCAGTTTGATCTGCGCAAAAGAATAATTACATTTTTATATCTCCAGGTCTCTCCATGCTCATCTGACGGCTGGAAAGGCCGCTCAGCGCCTCATTGCGTCGGGAAACATGCAGCCACAAGCATACGGGCATAGTTCAATCGGCAGGGACATGATCAGTAATACTGACTACATGACCCATCGAACGTGCCTCGACATCAACACAAACGCATTTCTGGGCCCGGAAGAGTGGAAAAAAGGCCAGATTCAACATCTCAATATATATACAGACGGCTCCAAGATGGAAGGAGGAGTAGGAGCTGGCATACACTGCACAGACCCCGAAATAGGGCTGTCATACAAGCTACCAGACCACTGCAGAACAGCAATCTGCATCAGCGGAGGTTGCACAACAAACAGGGCGATCACATAACGTGGTCAATCTGTTTGTAGACAGCCAAGCGGCGATAAAATCCATGCAGTCGTCCACGATCAGTTCCCGAAGTGTCCTGGCGAGCAGGGAAGCATTGGAGTCACTATGCACGACCAAGTCAGTGCGGATCTACTGGGTTCCCAGCCATCAGGGCACTGAAGGAAATGAAGCGGCGGACGTTCTGGCTAAGGAAGGCGTCGGGCTGGCGAGAGAAAGAGCAGAAAACGTGCCTGTCTCACTCAGAACGCTACAGAGCGATCTAGAAAAGCTGGCTAGACTAGAAAACGAGAGCAGGTGGAGGAGCACGACCAACTGCAGAGTCTCGAAAATCATGTGCAAAGAACGCAGCGAGAAACTCAGCCACTATCTGCTGCACCTTCCACGGAAAGATTGCAGACTGCTGGTGGGAATACTAACAGGTCACTGCCTGGCCGCATCACACGCAGCCAAACTAAACATCACCGACAGGAACATCTGCAGGAAATGCGATGACCCTGGGGCTATCGAAACCCTAGAACATCTAATCTGCAGCTGCCCGGCTCTCTCACTGGCCAGGATAAGGTACCTGGGCGCACCGACGCTGACATCGCTAGAAGATGCCTCCAAGAGGTCGCCAAAGGAACTGCTGGCCTTCGCCAAAAACACCTCAATCTTGGGTGATATAAAACCCCCAATAGCACCCGCGTAAAGGTCCATAATCAACCGGATAACTAAGGGCCATACTGGCCTATGGGAGACCCCAGGAGGGTCGTCCGGGTTAACCTAACCTAACCTAGATCTCCAGGGATCCCGATTTACTCACCTGGTCATCCAGATAGTGGGGCTGAAACTGGGTAAACTGTTTGCTGTATATCTTGCAGGATATGTTCAGGGGACGCCTCGTCTCCTCCACATAATCGAGCAGCTTCTGCACACTCTGCGCCAGTTTTGGTTGTCCGTTCAAGTCCTTCCATAGAGGGGCCAGCAGATGCTTCTGCAACCACTGGAAGTGCAGCACCAGCTTGTGCATCAGCGGCACAAAGATCTCATTGTTGTAGAGCAGCTTCTGCTGCTGGCAAGTGGCCAGCAGGCGATTGAACCAGTGGAATCGCGTTACGAGCTGTGCATACTGTGGCAGATCCAAGTGGGCCGCCGCCAAGTTCTGCAGCAATCCCTGATGCAGAGCCTCTATGAAGCGTGCCAGGTTCGACAGGAAGTCGTTTGCGTACTTTTCTGTGACTTTCTGCTCCTGCAGAGCCTGCGAGTACTGGAGTGCGTCCATTAGCTGCAAATTTCCCTGGCTTGGGCTGGGCACATCTCTGAGCAGCAGACGTGCCAGAAGCGAGGCACTGATCGATAGGGTATCAGCAGACGATGCCTGTTCTCCGGCCGTTGCATAGTCGCGCAGACGGGGAAAGAGCTTCCTATTCCATGGGAGATTCGACAGAGGAGCAGTCGGTGCCCTGGCGGCATGCTCGCTCAGGAAGGCGAATAATTTATCCGCCAAATCTTGGATCTCCGTGGGCTGCTCTGTGAGCCACGGTTGCAGGTAGAGATGTCGCATTTGGAGATCTCCAAAGGCAGACGACTCGTACAGCATGTAGATGAAGTGGCGGCACAGCTCCTGAAGATTGAGTTCATTTAAATCTAGAGCCTCCATTCGCTGGAAGAGCGTCGCGAGCTGCTGCTGCGGCACCTCAGTCTCCGCCTGAGACAATGCACGGAATAGCACTCTAAGAGCCACCGCCTGGAGTTTGATTAGCTTCAGGGAACTGAGATTTCCCGTGCTGATGATGGTATCGCTGAGGAGATCTTCCTCCTCTCCCTCTTTGGGCTCTCCTTTGTAAAGCTCCGTTCGAGCGAGTACCACTTCGCGCAGCTTGTTCTGGTAGTAGGACAGTCCGTAACCCATTAGATCCGTGCTGGCCGCGTACACATAGACCTCCATGGCTGCTACATAGATGGCCCGTTTCAGATGGTAGCCGATGCGTCGATAGGCGGCACTCAGGAAGGCCAACTGTGTCAGATGCGCAATGGAGTATCCGTTGAACTCGGTCAGCCCGCTTATGGCGCGATGTATATCCAGGATGCAGTCAATGGCCTCCGTCTGGTGGACGCCCTGGCCGTGGACAAAGGCCCGCATGTCGTCCGTGGTGTAGTCTTCCCGGGACAACGACAGCTCCACGCATCGGTTGCGCATGGCCCTCGACAGTTCCCCATTCTTCGGATCAATGGTGAGAAAGGCTCGGAAGTTTGGCGACTTTTGGACCACCTCAGCGCTGTCCTGGGCACTGATTCCCTTCTCAGCAATCAGTAGATTTCCATTTGGCTCAAAGACCGGATTCAGGCGATCCAAAACAGCTGAGGAACAGAGATTCACGTGCTCCAGCAAAATGAACTGGCCGCACTTCAATGCTGTCACAATGCGGGAGTCCACCCACTCGAAGGAGCCGCCCGTGTTGAGCGATTCCGCGCTCTTGATGTATCCCTGGAGCAACATGAACTGCGACGCGATCTCACCCAGCTGCTGGAATGCCTCAACTTGGCAGCTCTGCGGCGTCTCTTCCAGCTTCTGAATGATCTGCCCGAGCGCATGCAGACGCTCTCCAAAAAACTGCAGTTCATCGGCCACGCTGCTGTGCTGTTGTGATTGCCCTAAAAGGCATTCAAAAGTTAGCCAAAGGGCGAGTTTTTCTACTCTTTGTCCACTCACCTTCTGTCACCTTGGCCAGCATGTTGTACCTGCTCCAGCAGCTCCATAATTGCTCAACAAACTCTGTCTGTAGACGCTGCACGAATGCCCTCTGCACTGAGGCAAACACTAGAGTCTCCACTCGCTTGTAAATGGCTTCCAGATGTCGATTCAGATCGATCTATGAACAAAGGAAGGGGTGGTTGAAAGAGACGTTTGATAGATAATTCCATATGGATTTACCTGCTGGAAGCTGCCAGTGACAGAGTCATCAATAATGTCCGTATTGCACACCCGATTCGAGAGCACACAGAGGGCATCAATCAGCTTGGTCTTACCACTGTCCGTGGCACCGCAGAGCAGCAGAGGCTTCTCCATGTGCACCGTCTCGACAATTTGCTTGAGCAACTGTCGCTGACTCTGAAGCAGCAGGGGAGCGGTGTGCTCCTGCTGCTGCACAGCCATAGCCATGTCTTGGCTGTCGGCTTGCTCCCTCTGCAGCACAACATCATTGAGATACACCTTGTCTGCCGTCCAGTAGAGGGCCACATCCTCGGCCACGGCATTCAGCTGGTCCGCATCGCATTGAAACACATTCGCGAAGGCATTCCGAATGTAGATCTTGTCCTGGTCACAACGCATCCGCTGATAATATACCAGCTGCATGCGTTCGTACAGCGTGAGAAGAAATTCGCGAAAGGCGACCCGAAAGGTGGTTTCAGCCGTCGCCGGCTTGATGATGTAGCCCGTTTCCGGATTGTGAAGCAGGTCGCACCAGCGCAGGATGTCGCGCAAATTGAACTCGTACGGTCCGCCCCTGTAGCCAAACTCCATGGTGGCAACGCCTCCGTCCAGCTGCTCCGAGAAGCGCACCAGACGAGCGGCCAAATCAAAGATTTTCGTCGATTCCTCCTCGGTTCCCTTGCCATTGTATAGGTCAAAGAGGTTTCCCTGGACAGGGATATCCGATTCCTGGTGCAATAGCGTGTGAAAATAACTACCCAGCTGCTCAAAGTAGTCGCCGTACTTGACCTGTACCACATGCAGCAGATCCTCGATGGTCAGCTTGCGCAGGTAGACCTTGGTGAAACGATTGAGAAAAGATTGGGGCAAACCCTTGCGACCGCCGCCCTGCTTGAGCGGATTCTGGCAGGCAAAAATGCGAGTGCTGCCAGCCAAATGGAAGCTCTTGTTCAGCTCGGGAATGTATACCTCTCCACGATGATCCAACACAGCATTGAGTCCCTCCAGCACAGACTGTGGCGCCAGATTCAGTTCATCAAGCAGTATCCAGGTATTGTGCGCCTTCAGAGCGGCCAAGAGGGGGCCATCGCGCCATACAAAGCTGCCAATGGCTGCCTTTGACGCCTCCTCTCTGTTGGACTCGAGCAAATTGTCCTCGGCTGGCAGATCGGTGCCAAAGAGATCGGCCAGATCCGTGTGCTCACACAGATTGATGCGCACAATCTGATAGCCAATAGCCGCGGCGATGCTCTCCACAATCGATGTCTTGCCAACGCCTGGCGGTCCCTCCAGCAGCACGGGTTTTTGCAGAGATAGCGCCGACAACAGACGGAAAAGATTCTGCTTGGTGGTGGGGGCATCAAAGAAGAAGGGGGCATCCTGATTGGCGGGCAACAAGCGCTCCTGGTTCACAGCAATGAAGAAGGGTCGCAGGCCAAAGCTGGCCGCGTCGATCTCCACTTGATCGCCCCGCTTCTGTTCGACATCCTCGAATGTGAAGTGCTCGTCTAGTATCAGAGCAGCCTGCTTGATGGCCTCATCGATGATACACCGCTTTAGTTGCTCCACCTGGGCCTGCGGCTCGTGCAGCAGCATTTCCAGCGCATCCAAGAATATGGTCTCCAGGCCAAAGATGGCCCGCTCGGCGAAGCTCAGATGGCGATTGCTCGCAATGTAGTTGGCCCACGCGAGGATGTCGCGCACAGAGAACTTAAACTTTTCGTTGGATTGGCGCATGTGGAGGACTATTTCCACCAGATACTCGGCCACTTTGCGACTGGATCCGTTGTCTTGTCGCGACATGCAGTTGTGGGCGATCTCGATGAGGTCCGCCTTGTTGTCGGAGGGCAGGCACCAGATCTCGGTGAAGCGATTCCGGAGCGCGGGCGAGAGTTCCTTCTTGCCAAAGTCACCACCGGGATTCATGGTGGCCAGAAACTGGAAGCCCGCCTTTGCCTGCACCACAAAGTCCGAGCCCGAGGCCGAGTCTGGATTCACGCCTCCCTTCTCCGCCAGCAGGACAGTGCGCTCCGTCTCGAGTATGCAGTTGAGACGTTCCAGAACCGAATCCTCGGCGAGCGATATCTCGTCGGCCATGAAGTAGGAGCCCTCTTGCATCGCATAGATGAGCGGGCCGTCGGCCCACTCAAAGAGCTGCGTGCTATCCTGGCCGCGACAGGGTCGCAATCCGCCCAGGAAATCCGCTCCCTCTGTGTGCATGTGGCAGTTGAGTATTCGCAGCTGGACATCGGCTATGCTGGCCAACAGCTGGCAGACAGTGGTCTTGCCACAGCCCGTGGGACCCACGAGCAGCACAGGCTCATCGAACTCCAGCGCCTTGGCCGTCAGCACGGCCATACGGGTCATATTCCTCGTCCACACGATGTCCCCGCGTAGCTTGAAGTTGCGTATGGCCTGCAGGATGCGCCTACTCACCGGGGAGCAGCTCTCGTTCGCCGTGTGGATGTCGAAGAGCAACTGATGGTCGATGGTCTTCTTAAAGTTCGAGTGTAGCGTCCGCTCGATCAACTGGTGTTCGTCGGCGGTCCGCACCTTGGCGGATAGCACCAGGTAGCCCTCCTCGACAAGATGCTGGTTCCAGTCGTATCGGGGATCATCGTGCAGCGACTTGTCCGCATGTGTGTATCGGTTGCCCCAGCGGAAGAGATCGCGAAGTGTGAACACTTGCTTGGAGGTGTTCTTGCGGTGCTGCTGCAGCTGCGTCATGCACTGGACCATTTTGCGGGCATACGAGGTCGGGATGAGGCAACGCTTCTCGAGTATGGTTTCCAGTTCAATGCGTGGAATATCAGCAAAGTGCAGCTCAATGAAGCGGTTCTTGAAGGCACGCGAAAGGGTCTTGCGACCGCCATAGAGTCCCGGCGGGTTCTGTGTGGCAAAAAGCATAAAATTCGGATGGGCTTTCACTAGAGTCTGCGTCTCGGCAATGTACAGCTCTCGATTGTCGTCCAGAACGCGATTGAGCGCTTCCAGAATGTCGGTGGAGGCCAGATTCAGTTCGTCCAAGATGATCCAGAAACCCTGACGCATGGCCTGCACGAGGACACCCTCCTGGAAAGTGAGCTTGCCCTCCAGATCGGCCGCATAGGTGCCAATGTACTCCTGAAGGTCGGTGTGCTCGTGATTGTTGATGCGCAGACAGCGATTGCCACTGCGACGGGCCACGTAGTCGATAAGACTGGTCTTGCCGGCACTGGTGGGTCCCTGAAGCAGGATGGGCAGCTTACCAATCGATATGATGCGCGCGAGATCCTGCAGATTCTTCTGCACACTCTCCGTGAGGATGTAGTGGGAGCAGGACTGCTGCTCCAGGTCTCCCAACTGTACCCAGTAGCCCTCGAACTGTAGATAATTCTCTCCCAATCGGGGCAGCTGCTTGCTAAGCACGGCCTTGGCGTTGCTCAGCAGGGCATTCCGGATCAGCAGCAGCACCACATGATGCGACTCTGGATCCAGCTGGGTAAGAAAACTCAGGCAAAAACTCTCGTACAAATTCCGCTCAATGGAGCCGCACAGATTCCGGGCACAGATGCGCAGACTGCGGCATAGGGTTCGCAGCGAGTAGACCGGACGATTGCCCAGGCCATCGTTCAGCTGGACCTCCGAGAGGCGACGCAGCGATTTGTAGAGCTGGACAATGCTGTGCACGGACTTTCGCTGGATGCCCGTGTTGGCCAGATAGTCGCTCACCAGCAGACTGAGGTCCGCGTCCGTCGTCAGTTCGTCCACAAAGAATTCGGTGAAGCGATTGCGTATGCCCACGGGCAGATCCTTCTTGCCAATGTCCGTGTTGGGGTTCATGCAGGCGAATATGCGAAAGTCCGGATGCCGCTTTACGGGCGTGAAATCGCCCCGTTCTAGCAGCACCACCGATCCCTCTGGCTCGAGGATGGTCGACAGGCACTCCAGGGTCTCGGCCGATGCCAAATTGATCTCGTCCAGCAGCACCCATTCGCCATTACTGATACAGTTCACCAGGGAGCCGGGTATAAAGGCAAACGAAATGTTTATGCTCTTGTCCAGCTGCGTCTGCAGCTTCTGAAGCTTCTCGGAAAGAGTGCGCCAACGCGGCAGCATCCGGTGGCTCTTTAGATCCGCATTCCTGAACACCTGATGGCACAGGCTGATCATCGTGCGTATGATGACGCTGTGCCGGCCACTGTTGTAGTGCGTGGCAAAAATTCGCAAGAAGTGCATGTTCTTCTCGGCATTGAAGGTCTCGCAGAGTAAATGCTCGAACTCGCAGCGCAGCGGCGACAGCACATAGTTGAGTTCGACGGGCTTGAAGCCGCCCACGAGGTCGGAGACATCCGACTGGTTGTTCATATTCACGACGACCAGTTTGTGCTCGGTGCGCTCGGCCAGATACTGCACGGATGAGGTCTTGCCCACGCCCGTCTCCCCCACCAGCAGCACGGGCTCCGAGTGGCTCACACAGACGGCAATCCGTTCCAAGATGCAGCTGGCGAGACGAGTAAACGAGAAGGTGGCGGCTCGCTTGACGCTGGTCTGACCGATGGCCCTCCTGGTCCGTTGGGTTAGTTTCTGTCGCTTCAGGTCTTGCTCTGAGATCTGCTCCTCATTCTCATTGTTGGACAGCAGTTCGGACTTGGCCAGAAGGCTGGCACGTCCAATCTTGATAATCTCCAGTCCAAAATCCACATCCGGTTTGTATTCATTGGCAAAATGCTCGCATCTGGAGCGAATGATGCCCAACTTGGCGCCGATGCTCGTGATCAGCGCGATCTTCTCCCTGCTCTGTGGCAGATACGAGCAAAACACGTCGACGGCATTTTGGAACACAAAGTAGGCACACTCAGCGCTGGTCACCGAGAACTGGGCATTCGAACGCTGGCACAGCTTCACCAGATCCCGGGTCGAGACCAGGCGTCCCGAGTTGGGATTGGATGATAGTGTGACCTGCTCAAAGGGCAGCGCCACATACTTCTCCGTATTGTCCGCCTTGTCGTTCGATTCCTGCTGACGCAAATTGTCGGCGGCCATGTGATTGCCACTGGAGAAGGTAAGGAACACGTCAACCACTCGATTGGCGACGGTCGCCAGCTTGGGATAGTTGGTGCTGACCACCTTGCACAGCTCGTTGCGTGATAGGGGCAGTACGTTGATCGTGTACAGATATTTATCCAGCAGCGAATAGAGCGATTTCTGTCCCGAATTGCTGGACGATTTGTTGGTCCTAGTGCAGAGAGAATGTTTAGGAGACAGATGGTTTGAATGCTCCGTGAACTCTTACCGCACTGTCACAAACAACTGGAAGCCCGGCTCAATCTTCACAGAGTCGCGAAAGCCGGGCACACTCAGGCATTGCCTCTCCAGCAGACTGCTAAGAATTGTGAAGGTGTCTTGGGTGGCGGCATCCAGATCCTCCAGTAGCAGCCAGTACCCATGCATGACAGCCTAAACAGACACATTTCATTCGTATAATAGAACCTTCATTCAGTTTAGTCATCTCCTTACCTGCGTGAGGACACCGGGAAGCCAAACGAATTCCCCAGGCACATCAGTGCAGCGATATTGACCCAATAGCATTTTGCTATCGGTCTGGTCGCCCAGTTGTATCCGTAGAAAGCCATGCTTTTGCGACTCGCCACCCAGATCCAGCAATGCCTGGTCGATGGGAAGGTCCTCCTCTAATTTTCGCTTCTTTTCTTTCCCCTTTTTCCCTTTTTTTGGTGTCAGCAATTTATCCTCCTCTTCGACCTTTCGCAGAGCCTTTTCGCGAGTTTCAATCTCCTTTGGCTTGGGGCAAATGCGTCCCGTCTTGCGGGCCAGATACTCAATAAGCGTTGTCTTGCCACAGCCCACAGGTCCGGATAGGCAAATGGGCTTAGCTGCTGCGACGCCGAGGGCAATGCTCCGCAGATTTACAATCGTCGAGTCCACCTTCACAATTCGATCGTAGCAGCCATCAGTGCTAGCATAGAATTCCTGATTCTTCTTGTTAAATGTCGGCAAGAGCACGCCCTCAATGTTGGTCACGCTCTGGTTGGGGCTCAGGCTCAGAATCTGCTCGGGCGTATCATCATCGGGAGAATAGCAGCAAGCCTCGGCCTGCCTGGCTATGGCCCATGTCTGCTCCTTCGCGCTTTCAAATCGGAGCTGTGCGTCTGTGGATATTTTGTCATTTTGGGCATTCAGCTGTGTGGGGCTCATATTCGTGAGCATGGCCATGATGTGGTTGCAGTAGAGTTGTGTCATCGGGCAGTGGGTCTTGGGCAGAGAGTAGGTGGCAATGAACCCGGACCAGTTCCACAACTCACGGAAGTAGGATGTGTCACTGCGCAGCAGCTGGTAGCAACATCTCAGGAGCTCCAGTTCATCTAACTTTTGGCTCGCCATTGCATTCTTTGCCCTTTTGGTGGGGACACTGCTGGCATCACTTTGGCTTTTCTCGAATGGAGCTGGCTTGTTTTGGAAGTAGCTCTTTGCAAACCTATGTGGATGTCAGACGGAATTTGTGTTTTTGAGGCTGATCAACCGATACGGGGATAGCTACTCACCTTTGGGCATCCACTGAGAACTCCATTAGCTTTGACAGGGCAATGCACTCCATATAATATTGTTGGAGATCGTGGCTAGCCGAGTCCCATTGCAGGCCCATGCTAAGGAGCAGCAGCAGCTGCTCTTCAAAGCTCACTGACAGGGGCACGGTGTAGGCGGGACACGCAAGTTGCTCGCTGAGACTGCAGAACAGACGTTCCACGTCTTGTGGCACATATTTCTAAAGTGCAGCAAAGGTTTTTAAAGTAAAGTGTGTTGTTTTACTGAAATATAATAAATACACATACCTTCTTTCTAATGAACTTTTGTACATTTTGAACAAACACAATGTCTTGCGCCTCGTTGGAAGTCAACTGCAGAAGTCGCTGTGCACAAAATCGTAGCTTGCTGGCATTTACCTCCATTGCCTTGGTAACCGGTCGACTGTATTCGGATATTATTATTTCTTTCGAGCTCCTTTTAACTGTTTTCTAATTAATTTCAGAGCACAAACCCGGTAAATGAACAAGCAACACACGCGAATTCGAAACACGTGCAGCGAATTGTTTTTGTTTTGCACGTGTTGATCAATGGTGCTGGCAGATATAAACCCCAGAGTTGTCCTCTGGTTATCGATAGTGGTAAACAATAATTTTAACTCTATCGTTGCATGTATATCGCAAAATTGTTGTGAAGCACAGTAGAACCTCGAAAATAATTACACACACATCGTTTGATTTGAACAAGTTAAAAGCCAATTTAAAAATTGGAATTTTAAACTATTAACGAAAGTGATATTATAATATATGGTATTTAAGTACATACGATCACTAACCATATAGTATATAGATGGTACAGTTTATACATGTTGGTGTTCGCAGCGAGGCAACATGTATTGGCTCCAGATACTGTCTTGTTAGTGTATGTGTGCTCATGCATTCTCTCGTACTCAGCGTGTTTGCATGTGTGTATGAGCGCCCAACTGAAATTTGTGCTCTCTCAACTTTGTTTTGATTTTTGTGCTCGCGCCACCCTTCACTTTAGCATTTTTAGAGTCGACCCTTTTTGAAGACGCTTGTCTTATAATACCATAATAATTGGTGGTACACTTGAAAGTGGGAAGAAAGACATCTGTTATTTGTTTTTTTATTTTTATTATATAATTTAATATATATTATATTCAGACATATGTACATATGTACAAACAGTGGCTCAAAGCTGAAACTATGCAGTGTCAAATAAAATGTTTAAGGTGGTACAGATTTTAAAATAGAGGAAAAACAAAAAATGTTTAAACGCCATCACATTTTATCACATTTAAAAAAATAACTTTATTTGCTGATTAAATATTGCTCAGTTTTAAAAATAAAATAAAAACTTAAAATATATCTTAAATACAAGTCCCAGCTCGAAAGATGCAGCCACAAACCAGTTTAATATTAGTCGAATAAAAGGTTAAACAGGTATTTTAATACTTATTATGCAATCCCTTAACCTTTATTACGGCTTTTAACCTACAATTCATGGAAGAGACCAGCTTCCGAGTGCTTTCCGGGCTTATTTTGCTCCATTCCCCCAGCAGAGCTTTTTTAAGGTCGTTTTTGCTAGAAATCCTGTGTTTCTGGATGTTTTTCCTTCCAGCGCAG